>CAXIVR010000011.1:23076406-25827581 GCA_964035755.1 Teleogryllus oceanicus | reverse complement strand
TGGATATAGTTATAACTATTTTGTAATTACTAAATTGAAGGGCTTTGTTCAAGGTGTTAACTCAGGAAATGGCCAAAGTAGGTATTAGAGAATTAGTTATTTAGAATTAGAATTACTTTTTTTTTTTTTTTAATATTATTACTGGAAATTATTTTTTATATGACATATTGTAATTTTCATCCTAAGTAGCAAACGGGGAAATTTCCCAGAAAAGTTGTTTTGATGACGCACACCAAAAAAAAATCAGCTGAGTGAACACCTTCATGCACTAAGCCCTTAAATTATTGAATACCACGTTGGCAAGGTTGACAAATGATGCACTCTGTAGGTATAAACTTACAAGGTTGACTGTTGCTTTGAGTGATCTATTTGGTGAATGTTTGAATCCATGTAATATAAGAAATATGACAATAAGTGAAATACAACAAAATTAATTTTGCTGAATTTTTTTTATAATACACAAATGTATTATTTTTTAAATATCTCTCACTATGGTAATATGCACATTTCTAGCAATTCGTAAACAATTTTTGGACATGTGTGATGAAATGTTTCAAATAAAGTTTTTTGAAAACTTTCTGTGAAAAAGAGCTTCAAAGTTTGCATTCAGTGACACTCAATCACTTTTCTTAAAAACTCAATTTTGTAAAGAAAATTGCCTTATAGGACCAGGTCTTACTCTTCTTTAATATTCTTCAAGTAATATATCTATTCTCCTATTAGGAACACCAAAAATAGAGACAATTTCAAAAATTGTGGTGTGGACATTGATAGGTGGCTGGAGGATGGGGCAAAACCTAAGAGTTAGCCCAGACCAAAGCAATTAGGCAACTAGTACGAGGAAGTCTGTGTCGTTCTGTAGCACTACTAGTTTGTTCCTTACTTTGTATTTGTTATTCCATTACTTCTAATGATGCTTCAACTAGGAAACATTCTTAGATTTATTTACAGTGACCTTTGACAGATTATGAGCTGTTAGTGTCATCCAATTGGGGAGCTTAATTGTCATTATGGTGATGAAGCTCCAAATTGGATGACACCCTAACTGCTAAGGACACTAAATAACCCAAAGAGGGGGGCAATCTTTAACATGAGGTATAGCCAAAATCCATGTTTTCGGTACCGAAAAATCGAATGACCGCCAAACGTCAAAACAATGCTAGCGGCCAAACCATTCAGCCTATTTCCTCTAAAATTGATATTCCCAATCGATTTCGCTGGTGTCACAGCCCCTTGAATTTGAAACATATTTTAATTTTAGGGGGTACTTTACATGATGCCTCTAGGACATTTTCAAAAAATGGCTCCATCGTTCTTGATTGAATTTTGTTGGATAGCGTAAAGGACGTTTAAGAGAATGGCGCAGATCTCGCTTTCATTGAAAATTTTAATTTTTCGAAATTTGCAAAAAAATTTGTCTTCGGGCAATGGTGCGTGAAGTATTTGCAATTTTCAAAAGATCAAAAACGGCTCCAAAATTTTTCTTCAATTTTTTGATAAAAGTAGTGTCAAATGTACCCCATACGATGAGATAAACGTCTTATTCCTGAATTCTTTGTTGTTTTTTGAAAAATTACAAAAAAGTATTTTTTACTTGACTTTCGGTAATATTTACATCAGAGGCGATTTCTTCACATATTTATGAGTCCATGTGCTTTAAATAATGTCATAAAGATTTTCAAAAATTAAACAATTTTCTATTAAAATCAGCTCAAAGTTCCGCATTTTCAGAAACGTTCAAATGCCATTTTTCCAAAAATCGCTCCAAATTGTTTTTTCAAACCTTTCCAACGGATTGTGCCAATTGCACTGTTTTAATAAATTTTTTGCTTCATTCATTTGTTTTATTAAAAAATTACACAAATATGATTTTCTTGAAATATCTCTCACGCAGTTAATATGCACATATTCACCTAATTATACACATTATTGAATTTGGGAGTGGAAATTTTTCAAATTATTTCAAATGGAGTTGTTTGAAAACTCAGTAGATGCCTGTGAAAAAGAGCTTCAAATTCCGCATTTACAATAATGCTTCACGACATTTTCTTAAAAAACGGCTCCAATATTTTTCAATGAAAATTGCTATTTAGGACAAGGTTTTTGTCTTCTGTAATATTCTTAAAATCATATTTTGGTTCTACTGTTTGGAAACCGAAAAGTCGAGAAAACTTCACAAAATATGAACTTAAAGGGGCGATAAATGTCAGAAGGCAAGAAGCGCATTTACAGTTCGCTGCGGAAGTTTTTTTTTAAATACCTCTCACGCCGTTAATATCCACATTTCCAGCAATTTGTATACATCATTGCGAGTGGATGTGCTTCAAATTACTTCAAATAAAGTGCCAGTCCACACCAAGGAAATGAGAAAACCTTACTACGAGAAAGTCTGTGCCAATCTGTAGCACCTCTAGTTTACTCTCGTATACGGAATAATGTACGTAGCAGTGGCGACTGGTGGGGGTGGGATCAACACCACCTAGATACTAGGTATATACCTATATATATATAATATATATATATGTATATATGTGTGTGTGTGTGTGTATTGAAGAAATTGATTTATCCATTAATTATCGGAGTAGACTTTTTGACGGAACATGGCGCTGTTATTAATGTAGGCGAGACGCAAGTTTTGATCAACGACGAAAATGTGTGGGAGGATGAAGATGGGGAAGAGGAGGCGCGAAATACACATGTAGATGAGGGAGACGAATCAGAAGAATTCGCAGAAGTCGAAATGTGTAGCCTGAAGGAAGACGAAAGTGAAATTGAGGAGGAAATTAGGAAGAAATTTATGGAGGAAAATAAATTGAGTGTTGATCAGAAGAATGCGTTGTTCCAAACTTTGATACGCGTCAAAGATGTATTTAAAAGTCGTAACGAACCGGTAAAGGGGTATGAATTCCGCATAGAACTGACAGATTCACGTCCATTTAAAGCGAATAATTATCCGATCCCTGTAGCCTACCGTGATGAAGTAAGAAAGTTAATAAATGAAATGATCCAAGAGGGTGTTATACGTAAAGCAACTACGGCGTACACCAACCCGATTCTTGTGGTGAAGAAAAGGACGGAAGCTTAAGTTTGTGCTTTAAGATTTTATTCGAGGGCGAAGAAAATCTTAAGAAGAGGAGGAGGGGGCAATGTGACGTCACGGGATTATACTAACCCGTAACGCCACCATAAGCCACAAGAAAAGACCAGAACACCGAGGAATAGGGTACGCGGCGGAGCGATGGTCCGAGAAGGCGACATCTACCCGCATGTTTTCGCACTCCGATGTCCAAAGTTAGCGGATAATATTTTCTTGAGAGGGCGCGAAGGAGGAGTAAATTCACCCCTCCAGAAATTTCCCCAGGCGGAGTCACATAAATACCGCGACGCACTTCGGTAGAGCTCTCTTACAACTTCGACAGCGACGGCGACTCGACTTAATTCTTCGGCGATAGTCATTAGTTAGTGCAGGAGTATAATGTTACTTGCTTAGTTAAAGCTGATTTAAGAAACGCGGTAATAAGTGATAGAATTCAGAAGTGAAGTGCATGTACAGTGTTAGCACTAACATTACGTGAGTAAGCAAGCGATGTGACTGCTTGAACCTGAAATAGTTTCATAATTGCAATAAATTCGCGCAGAAGGACTCTAAACGAAATCCAGTATTTAATTTTGTACGCCACGACCACGCACGCTCAAAGTGTGGTATGTCGGCCGAACGCTAGAAATATTCAATTCAAGTACGTTAGTTATTTAAAACTGGTAGCGCGAGCAACGGGTACGCGGCAGGCGGCAGAAGACTCCAGTGAAGACTCAAGCGTAGGCGAGAAGGACTTGGACCACATACGTGGATGGTACGAGCCCGGGATCGAGAAAAAGGGTTTTGGGAAATTTTGGGACGTGGCGGCATCCTGAGATCGAGCGAAAGAAGTGGTGTAACCGCGGGACATCGAACCAGTCAAGTGACGTGGCGAGGACTGCGAGCGACCGAACACCCCAAGGTTAACTGAGGGCGAGCGGGAAGGAAATGCCGAGGTAAAGAACTGGCAACATCTATGCGGCAATTTGTTGGGAAACCGTGTAGCTTTAAACAAGAGGCGAAGCGTCCTAAAATAGGTGAAAGTTCCAAATAATTACTGGGAAATATTTCGAATGTATGAGCGGCAGTTTTTGATTTCATTCGCTGCACGCACCAGTAAATTCGTTTGAATGCCATATCTTGTACAATTTTTCTAAAGTAAATTATAATTTTTCATGTAATGTAAAAGTAATCTTATTTGAAAGTCATGTTTCCATTGTATGATGTCAGGGATAATCAGTTGCTATAATTTTGTAAAGGGTACGATTTAGTAACGTGTGTGTCACGTTTATTCTTGTGTTAGAGTGTACAGCATTGTAATAAATGCGCAGCTCAAGGCTGACCTCTGTCAAGTCGATAATAGAATAATTGTAGAGAATCACTTAAAGGGCCGTGCACGGAGAAAACTTAAGATTAACAAAAGCTAAATGAGGTACACGAAATAATTGAGAAAGAGGTAGAAGCAAAAGTATTGTGAATAGTGCTTATTGATGTATTCAGGCAGTCAAGGTGACGCCTATACATTATTTTGTGGTTGTGTTCTTTCTGTTCTTTTTGTTTCTGTTTTCTTTGCAGTGACCATGTACGCAAAGTGCATACTTTATTGTATATTTGTGCCACTGTGTAATTTGTTTTACTGAATATATGCTCATTTTACCAGAATTTTACATAATTCATTATCCGAATGCTTATTTTATTCACAGTTTCGCTCACCAATTAAAAATCATTATGGAAAGAGCAGCTAAACAGGACTCCGAAGCAAGAATTTTCTTTGCGAATTTATCATCAATTCCAGCATTCTTTTCCAGATCTCTGCAAAGAGTAACGACATTAGACACCTGTGTAGAAAAGAAAACCTGCTGCTGGAGTGACTGGCTGAGGTGGAATTTGAAACCGAGAACAGTAAACACCGTATTTGAAAAGAAGGAAGCTTTAATCGAGTGTTTTCAAGTTCTAATGGAATCAGTCTTCAAGTGATATTGCCATAAGAGAAGCATCTGCTATACTGAAGACCGTTGAAGATGAAGATTTTAATTTTTGGCCACCTTTTTTCCATCATTCCACATGTTGATATTTTATACAACCAATTGCAATGTCGCTAGGCAGATATGGTGGAGATTCGTTCTTGTATTGCTAACTTAAGCAGTTAATGAAGTTAGAAATGAAGTACTACAGAACGAAAGAAGCAGTGAACCTCACAGTGTCAACAAACGCCAAACTGCCAAAGAAGTCCGTAATCTCATTATAACCCAGGCTAATATGCGATTTGAGTTCAGAAAACATCTTCAAATTTCAACAATAGTAATGCCATCCAATTTCGCCGAATTCAGAGAAACATTTCCGGACGAAGAATTAAGAGAATGTCTGGAGTTATATAAACTGTTCGGTAAGGAGAAATTGCATACGGAACTCTCTGTTCTTTATTCAAGAGGAGAATTTGGAAATTTATCAGGCGCAAATCCACTTCTTCATTTTATTATGTTAAACAATATGAAGTCGTCTTTTTCCGAAGTTGTAAAGTTCTTGAGAATTGTTGTAACTATCCCAACCCCGACTAGCGAGCCAGAGCGATGTTTCTCAGCTATGAAGCGGATAAAAAGTTACCATGGGAGAAGAAAGATTGACTGCGTAAGCAATGTTACCTATAGAAAAAGGGCAGTTCTCAACAACAGAACAAATTTTAACGAAAGGGTCATAAATAAATTTTTAACATACCAAACTCGTCGTGTGGAGCTCATATAAAAGTAATTAAGGTAATTCATTTTCTATTTTAGCATGGACCCCCCCCCCCATTAATTAAAGGCATTTGCCGCCACTGCTACGTAGTATAAAGTAATGTAATGCTGCGGGAATCAATTTCGAGGTTTCAACGGAAATACATTTTTGGGGTCCCCTCATGCCGAAAAAGTGTTGTTCCAAAATGTCCGACCATCTCTGAACACTACTAGCGCCACACGTAAGATCTTTTCCAAATTGAAGAAAACCCTGTCCATCTTGCTCTAGTTGAAGATTTGAAATTTTAAAAAACATTCTTTAAAATTTGGGGGTTCGATTTTCATAGTTAACTCTAAATTTTCGAAAATTGCAAAAGTTTGAATTTTTTCGGCGTCATCCTACAACTATGAAATTGAAAACAGATTTTCCTTAAAAAAATTGTTTTCTTTTTTTAAAAATTTTTTTTTTTTAAAACTTTATAATTATCCAAAATTAAAAAAAACACTTTCTCAAAAACGACTCCATATTTTTTCTTTAAACGTTTGGTAGGGTTAGTTCCAAACAAACCCTATGCGATGGCATGAACGCGCATTATTGTATTTGCGAGTAGATGTGGTTCAAACGACTGCAATTGAAGTTTTTCGAAAAGTCAATAGATTCCTCAGAAAGGAGCCTCAAATTTCGTATTTACAGCTCGGTTAAGCGCTTTTTATCATAAACAGCACCAAATGTTCCAACGAAAATTCCCATAGAAGAAGAGGTTGTACTCTTTTTTAATAATTTAAAAGTAATTTTTAGAAACTACCATTAAAAGCCGAAAAATTGAGAAGATTTCGAAAATATATATTTAGTACAGAAATAGAGGTAACTGCTAAGAGGATGGGAGCAAGACCGTAAAGCTTACCCATAACAAGGGAATTAGACAATTTTACTACGAGAAAGACTGTGCCATTCTGTAGCTCTAGTTTCTTTCTTCACAAAGGCATATTCGCAGTCCGGCAGCTTCGAGCGAATTTTCGAACCTGGCGCAGCACAAACACCTCCAAGCGGCTCCAAGACACCAGTTTGCGTCACAAATTTAGCGGAAATTTTAAATGCTGTCAAATTCCAAAATTATCACCTCGTTACAAGGCATTGAAACCGATTTTTCGAGCATTTCTTGTAAATGCTTCATATTGTACAACTTATTTATTTATTTATTTATTTTACGTCAAAAAAACAGTTAAAAACTGCGTATGACGTGCTATGGGGAAAAGTGAATTGTGTGCACATTTTCAAAATTCTGTGATCCCTACACTAAGTCATATACTACTTAAATTTTGAATTTTGAAAGGGAGAAAAAAAACTTCCATGTAATAAAATCGATTTTCAAGGATAAATAAGCAATAAATTTTGGCTCTTATTACTTCCTGCCGCGACAACATGGAAACGATAATTTGAATCATTGTATTTCCCAATGAATTCTAGAAGACGTGCACAGAAAATGAAGTTACATTTATGTCCAGAAGCAAAACAAGGGGCCATCTCAGCATTTGCTCAATGGATCAGGGAAACTGGACGAAAAACCTGATCGAGATGGGGGTCATTGACCCGGAAGCTGTAGTACAATAGTTGTTACAGGTTGTTTATACACATTTATACAGTCCAAATGGTAAATAATGCATTATGTATCATTGTTAAAATTAATGTTTCTTTTCGTGTGATGCTCAGTATAGTCTCTAATTGTATAGAAACAGTTATGCAGTAGAAACGATTTCACTTGGGATTTAAACTTTTCTATTGAATTTAATCGTTTAATGCCATCTGGCAAAGTGTTGTAAAATAATGTACATGTAACGTACACTTCGGGTTATTGTTTGTTTTTACAGTTGAAAATTGTCATTTGGTACCACTATGAAAATGTTTCTCAATACTACTCGCTCTCCATGCAACATGCTGGCAAGCGTCTGGTCTGTCTTTTCAATCGAAGTGCCTGTGCTGTGGTCACGAGGTTCGCGACACAAACTGGTGTTGCGCAGAAAGAGCATAAATCGGTGAACCGGAAGAACTCACTCATATATTTCCACCACGGGAAAAAGCACAGAGCTGCGAGACTGTTATTAGACCGTGGTCCTAATAGTAGAATTGTAATAAGATTTTAAGGACATTAGAGAAAAGTAAAACTTGGTCCTAGTAGGCGACAGGAACCAAGTGACCCTTCAACAACTGCCATGCGGAAAAGCGATCAGTTTCAGTGGCCACTTGTGATATAGCGCCATCGAAAGGGTCTCGTGTGTAATTAGGCGCGCAAAAGGAGCTACGGAGAGTAGGACGGCGTACCAACAGAGAAAGAGGCATTTAAGAGGGTAAAAACTATTGCGATTCTTAGAAGCGATGACCAAGCAGAATCAAGTATAGAGAGACCACGGACTATGGAGAACGATCTAGAGAAACTACTAAGGAAAAATGTACGAAGAAAGCAATTGAAATAATCGATGTTTAATTTCTCGTGTACGTACGTGTATACGGAGTACATAATATAGAGAAAGTTATGTAATGCTGCGCGAAAAAACGGCGGATTTTCGAAAGACAAAATCATTGCCGCTCCCTGACAACGAAAAGGTGGATAAATCTAGTTGCTAAATCCACTAACACGTGCTGCAGCCAGACTCCCTGTTTTGTGGGTCCTTGATGCCGAACAACTAATTGAAAGCAAAACGTTCGTCCGTCTGTGAACACTACTGGTGCCTAAATCGCGCGTTGGGTTTTTCTAAATTGAAGAAACTCCTGTCCATCCGGCTCTAGTTTAAGCTTTGAGATTTTGAAAATCATTCTTTAAAATTTGGGAGGTACTTTACATAAAGCCCCCCCCCCCATTTCTCAAAAACTGTTTTAAGTTTTTTCTTTAAATTTCTTGTGAGAATAGAGTAAAATACACTTATAAAGGTGGCATAGGGCCGATTTTGAAGGTTAACTCTGAATTTTCGAAAATTGCAAAAGTTTGAATTTTTTCAGCATCTTCCTAATTACAAAATTAAAGACAAAATTAAATTCCTAATTACAAAATTAAAGACAGAGATTATTCCTTCATATGAAATTTGTTGCTGATAATTCATTCAATAAGATTATGTACATTTTGTGAAAATGATAGTATTGATCGCGAAATAAAAAAAAAAGAATTTCAAAATTAAATTGTTCTTTTAAATTTTTGATAGGGATAGCGCAAATGCCTCTGTAAAATTACACAAATGTTTTGACTTGTCTCTCACTCGTTAATATTTACATTACCGACAATTTGTTCACATTATTGTATTAATGAGTACATGTAATTTAAATAATTTTGTCTAAAATTTCTGGAGAACCTAACAATTATCTGTGAAAATGAGCTCAAATTTCTGCATTTTGAGAAACGGTCAAATGCCGTTATTTAAAAAATGGCTCCAAATATTTTCTTCGAACTTTTCCAACGGATAGTGCTAATTGCACTGTTTAATATAACGTCTGCTCACAAGAGCACGCACAGTCGTTCCGAGGAAGAGGAAACCAACACCATTACATTGTCATATCTCAAAAACGTCACTGACTGCATCATCAAGATATTGAAGCAACACAAAATCAGGACAATTTTCACGCCTACCACACAGCTCCGCAACATCTTCCGTTCAGCAAAGGACCGGAGAAATCCACTACTGACAGCAGGTGTTTACAGGATTCCCTTCCCCTGTGGTTCCGTTTACATAGGAACAACGCAACGGTCAGTCAACACCCACCTCACAGAGCATAAACGGAACTGTCGCTTTGGCTACACCGAAAGATCCGCGGTGGCTGAACATGCTCTTTCGGGAAAAGAACACGACATTTTATTCCACAACACCGAGATCTTATGCACTACAAACCACTACAACGCCCGCTTACAACGAGAAGCCATAGAAATTTTCAAACACCCAAACAATTTTAACAGGAAAGAAGAAGGAGTCAAAATTAATTCCGCCTGGCATCCCATACTCCGTAACACCAAGACAAAACCTTACAATAATAAAATTCCCTGCCCTACTCCCATTTCGGTCGATACCCAATCGCAAGCCGGCTCACGAAGCGATAGCCAATCAGGAGCTAGCGCGCGAAAGCACTCCCTCCGCTACCCCCATCCGCGGCCTATAAATGTCGCGGCCGGGACCATCGCGGTAACGTCAGCTGCAACACTATTGGCCCACTGTTCCCTCTCTCCTCGGCCCGCCGTGTGACGAAGAGGGAGCTGGAGAGCGCGCTCAGGCGCGTCAATACGGCCAAGTCAGCTGGGTCAGATGGATGTACGGGCGGTCAGCTGCGTGCTCTGGGCGGGCTCCTGAATGCGTGCCTGGCGTGCGGTTACTTCCCGAAAGCGTGAAGGATTGCGACCATCGCACTTTTACCCAAACCTGGCAAAAATAAATTAATTCCAAGCAGTTATAGACCAATCAGTCTACTCTCTGTCCTAGGGAAGACGTTTGAGCGATTGATTCTGGTGCGTTTGCAACAGGCAATTCGTCGCCTTAACCTTCTCAGATACGAACAATTTGGTTTTAGAGCTGATCACAGTTCCGCGCAGCAGCTTACGCGCCTTTGCACGGAGATCGGCCTCGCCCTCGAGAGACGGCAGAACTTGCCAGCGGTCTTTCTCAACATGCGATCGGCCTTCGATTCTGTGTGGCACGCGGGTTTACTCGCGGAGTCAGGGATGAGCGATTGTTATGTGAGACTGATCGAGAGCTTTCTCTCTGACAGGCAGTCCAATGTGCGAGGCTGGAGTGCCTCAGGGGAGCGTTCTCTCTCCTACTCATTTCGGCTTATACGTAAATGATGCGCCGTTACCTGCTGAAACAAAAACTGGCATTCAACGCTGCGGGCTCCTGATGTTCGCGGATGATTTTGCATATTATGCGAAATCGGCGAACGTCAGGCAGTCAGTCAAGTACCTGATTGTCTCGCCGCCTTCCCTGAATGGCTAAGTCGGAAACGACTCGCTCTCAACCTCGACAAATGCGTCGCCGTCAACTTCACTCGTAAGAGGACCGACCCCGATGAAACGGTGAGCTTGGCCGGCGCGCATTTACCGTGGCAGAGCGAAGCGAGATATCTGGGTGTGTTGCTTGACAGCGGTCTTCGCTGGCACGCGCACGCTCGATATCTCGCGGCCAAAATCATAATTAGAACTCTTCTCTTAAAACCCCTTCTCCGTTCCCCCGATCTTTCTGCTCCACTTAAGCGGCGCTTATTCACCGCGTGCGTGCGCCCCTTGTGGGCGTACGCGTGCGAGGTATTCGCCGCCGCTCCACCTTCCACTCTGCGTCCCATTCGGGCCACGGCCCATCAGCCCGGAAGAAAACATGAACATCTGTGCTATTCTGTATCACCAATAATTTAAGATCAAATTAAGATATTATGAAATTTTCAGTTCGTGTCAATATGTATTTTGTTGTTTCTCTGTATTAATAAAATCAATAATTGCGGAGAAATTGTATTTAATTTTGATATCATCCCGTATAGTGAACCAAAAAATTTGAGGTACTATACGTTAAAAAATAACACAAGGTAAGATACAAAAATAAAGTACTATGAGACTAATCTTCTAAAGTTCTATATGGGCCTTCCAAGTGCTGTCCGGCAGCGAAAGTTGGGTACGAACAAAGAGAACCTTAAGTAGAATACAGGCCACTGAAATGAACTTTCTGAGAAGAACGTTAGGCTGTACGAAAGAAGATCATATTCGTAACGAGAACATTGTATTTATTTTGCCGAAACAACTGGTATCAACACACGCAAAGGATGGATAATACAAGACTACCTAAATTAACATTACTTTGTCAACCGCATGGAAGAAGAGATGTAGGCAGATCCAAAAACCGATGGAAGGAAAACTTGTGAAGACGTAACAGGTTCAAGCCTAATCCATGAAGTGCAGAAGAAGAATAGTGAATCAAGTATATTAGTCCACATACGTTCACTTTAATCGGAGTTGACTATATAGCAAATTACTTCCTTTAATACTGAAGTGATAATCCGTTTAATGGGTCATTGATACTGCGTCGTGTCTAGCGGCAATCGCAACAGGGGGCAGAAACCCGGATTTGTGGGTATAACTGCTAGCGTACCGAATTGTTGCACCCAAGTTTGCAGGTTCAAACACGATCGAAGCCGTGGGCGTTTAAGGGCGAAAAATCCTGCGTACGTTTCCTTTCAGGTAACGGGGAAGTAAATCCGGCTGTCCCATGTAGATTTACTGCATGTAAAATATTCTCGTCTAAAAGAAGCCTCTGAGCTAAATTCAAATCGCCTGTTTCGTCGCCCAACACAAAACCTTTCTCCACTAGATGGTGAAAGGAGCGTAGCGAAATTTGCGTGGTCAGAAGGCCAGCTGGCCCGAGTCTCGCTACGTAAAATAAGGCATTAACTAACTAAATCCTGTAAATGAACCCCTCGGCACTCCGAACAATTCGCCACTCGCTCGTGGTGCTTCGGCTCACGGGCGCCGTCCCTCACCCCCCCCCCACTAAGCAATCCCACGGCTCACAAAGGCACATCCCCATGCACCCCGTTCGCGAGTCGCCGTTCAAAGACGAAAAAGAGCCTCCCACCGAGCCCGTGGTCACACAAAGGTGACCAATTAAAAGTTTTACAAAGTAGCTCGTTAGGGGAGGGATCGCCTTAGTCCAATTCAGGGTAAAGCCCAGTGGAAGGTACTAGAAGTCTGAAGTAAGTAGTCTGTAGTATCACGCACGTGATTGAGCTCAGGCTTTCTAAAAGGGTGGGGATAAGATAGCGAAGGAGCGACAGGCAGGGAAGAAAACTTACTTCGCGTCGGAAATCAGATGGTATCGGAACTTTCTTCGTGTCAAAATTTAGAAGAGAAAACATGACTTTGGGTCAGAATTTGCAATGTATCAGAACTACTTCGTATCTGGACATGATATCAGAACTTCGCATGAGAACTTACTTGGCATATCAACCGCATACGAGACTGGTCATATGAACTTGGAAGGAGTCCCTCTTCCTAGTTACTAAATGACGGAATCAACCATTCGCGGACTAGTGAATGGCCATGTTATGTATGAAAATCAGCAAATTAACAATAACAAGATTTTTATTACAGCTTCGTTGTCTTTACAAAAAGTTGCACCAAAATCCAAAAGAGAGTATACCTATATAACATAGCCGAGTCACCAGATGTTCCTTCCGTTAATCAGAAGAAATTAACTGTAACTGCCGGGTCGCAATCACAATACTCAACACAATCAAAGCTCAAATTACACTCGGTCACTGTTCTGCCGCTACCCCGGCGGCTGCCCGTTATATCTTGCTGCGCGTCGAAGACTCGTCTCCTCGTAGAGGCTCGCGCGCCGGCCGTACCGTCCTCATTGGCCGTCTCCTTCTTTGCTCGGCTGCCCAGTTCACGCTCGCTGACGTCACGGCGTGCCGACTCCGCGGCGCGCGCTTTGGTGTGGCGGACACCGACCGCAGGCCAGATCCTGCGGTCTGACCGATACCCGAAAGGCATCCAAAGAAGAGCGCAGCTCGTTATATCGGCTGCATGGGCACAGGGAGGTGGCGTTTGACGGCCTCGCGCAGCTCATCGATTTCCAGTATTCATCGCCACGAGAATGGTGACGGATTGTCGCTTACCTTCTGAGCTCGTGTAACGACTGTCCCTGTCGAATGCGAGCATCCCTTCAGCAGAGCTCCGCTGGGGCCTCGCAACCCGAACTGCCCCGGTAACAGCCCTCGACGTGCAGATCCACCAAAGTGAAGTAACGCAATCATCATGTGTATTGTCGTTCTTCATAAATTCATTAACATTTCCGGACTGTAGATAACTCAATAAAAGTAACAATTTCTCAATTGTATTAACAATTATTTTATTGTTTAAATAAATGTGTTCCTGCCAATTTAACAGGTTACACTTGAAATTCTAACTTAGCGTATTATTTAAGTAGTTAGTGAACATATTGCATTCCTTCAACGAAGATCAGCCCACCTTTGAGATGCTTAATGCCCGATTCCGCATAGCTGGATGATATACACTTGGCGCCATTTGGAAATAAATTTAGCGTGTGAGGCCTGCAATGCACTACTTTCGGTGCACTCCGTGTGTGATGGTACTCCACCCCCTTCGTGATAGCCAGTCTCCGGTCCATTAGAATACCAACAAATCGATTGACGGCAAGTTTCTGCGTCTGTGGGCAAATCTAGCGCCTAAACCGTTCAGCCGATTTTTTCCAAAATTGATTTTCCTCGATCTATTTAAGTGAATTCGAGGCGTACTTTACATGTAGCCTCAATCAGTTTCAAAGTTTTCTCGTAAATGGCGCCAATTCTTTTTAAACTTTATCTCATAGAATAAATTTGTCATCCGTATGAAGTAAAAAAGTAAAGAGTGATGCAGGTCTCATTTTCGTTGCAATCCCTGATTTTTTGACGATTGCAAAAGTTCAAATCTACTTCGTCTTCCTACAACTACAATATTAGACGAACCGCGCTTCCTCCCGAGGCGCAGTTCCGTTCAAGCCGTTGACTCTCGCGTCCTCAATATCCTTTGGGCATTTTCCAAGCCAGACTTGCACCGAAGTTTCTACAAGGGTCGTAAAACCCGGTCTCTTTTCACAGCGAGGTCACAAAGAAGGTGACCAGCAGTTACGGGCAAGCCATCTCACCCACTCCATTCACTCGTCACCCCCTCCGAGCCAAACGAACTGCCAGAAGAGGCAGATTTACATCACATCAAATTAAAAGCACTCGAAGCCGGCGGCGCTAGCCGAATTCGTTCACTACGCTCCGTGAAGTCACGAAGGTTAAGCGAATTCGAGACTCGCGGGTTCCTGGTTGGGTGACCGACCAGGAACCCCGGGATCTAACGGCGTCGAGCCCCTGGCCGAAGGGGTAAAAGGCACTGACTGACTGCGACGAGACTTGACAAATATAGTAATTAATGGAGGATTACTCCAAAAATTCATCCAAGTACATTAATGGAGGATTACTCCCCAGTGCAAAGCGCTCAACGCCCCTTAAGGGGCTTGAAGACGCGTTGCGTCAAGGTGTAGACGCATCAAATTAAAAAAAAAGTAGATCCAAGCGCACCTCTTAATGATCCCATCCACAATAGAGATAGCCGTCGAAGACGCACCCTCGTCACACCAATTTCACAATCACTTAACGTCTGTAAAAATTCAACTGGCACGTTCTGGCTTCCTTCAGGCGAAGGAAACTTTGTAGGCTCAAACAAAGAACCTTTGGACCATAGTCTGAATTAAGAACGTATCGAAATTTACGGAAACGGACTGAAGTGCCAGATGAAAGGTGCTCCTCCCGGTCCCGACCGCCTCCTCGCGCAATTCACGCGCGTAAACCCCGCTGCCTCTAATTTCCCGACAGCTTGTTTGCAGTTTCCAGCAATTATAAGTAGAATAGACGGAGTTCAAACTGTGCGTATTTAAAAAATAAACACTTCATTGGAAGCCATTTGGTGCACCTTCACTCACAAGAACAAACATATATACTGTAACCTTTCCGTCCTTAGTCAACTTATACCCCCAGAATCGTCAAATTTTCCATGGATAGGCGGAAACTTTTGAGAGTTGACCCACTCAACTGGCTTCCCCATCGTCTTGGGTGGCGTTTTCTTTGGGCGTGCAAGTCGTGTGTCAACGCCCAAGGAAATAAAAAAATAAGTTTTTCCTTTGAATTTAATTAAATTTTTTCATTTATTCGGTCTTCTGTGCGATCGGCGTCATAGACCGACACCAGCACGCCCATGCAACGCCGGCAGTGCGAGAGGGCAGCTCAGGCCGTTGGCGAATGCCTCCAACGTCTTCAGGACGGATCAGGAGGCGGCAGCGCATGCGCGCGACGTCCCCCCACCCAAGGACAAAGCGAGCGAAAGCGTTGGATCTCGATTAAACGGCCTTCTGGAGAACGAGCGTCCATGATGTGATATGTTTATTAAGTGATTTAAGGGTCGTAGTGAAGTGCAGTGCAGTGTGGTCTTAATTCAGGCCGGATTTATATTATAGAAGTTTCTTTTTCTTAATGTAACTTAATGTTTTATGAATCAGTTTTATATTATCATTACAATTATTATTGTTATTTTTATTCCATTATTTTTACTATTGTACCATTATTATTATTATCATTATTATTATTATTATTATTATTATTATTATTATTATTATTATTATTATACAATTTGCATGTTAGTTAATTCCTTTTTTGTGTAGCTGTCACCGGTTTATACCCACTTGCGGTTTAAATAAATTTATCTTGTATCTTTTTTCTCATTCTCCGTTGCACATTGCAACCTTTAGCGATACTCATGAAATTAGAGCTATTTTTTGATACGGATAGTGAAAAGGTGGAACAATAGTTTTAAATAATTTATTTCCTTTCCTTTCATATGAAGAAAAAAAGAAGTAATGGATAATGGGCAACCATGATCGATTGATTGATTTTTTCGTGTTTCCGAGCGCGCCAACTCCTTTAGTCATTAGTCCCGTAAGTGTAGTGCATATTTTTTCTCGGGAGATTGCGGTGATATACCCCGCTGGATGGCGAGATCCGACGCCGACCTACCGCCAGCTAGTGGGGTTTCCACCTAACCAGGTCTCTCCCACCAGCGGAGCACCGCCCAAGCCGGGACAAGCTCTAAGCTCCCGATTGGTCTCCCGGAATATGTGGTAATGTAGTGTATGTGCATGTTAGTGTGAGTGTGTGTGTAAGGGGAGAGGTTACGACAAGGAAGCGATAGGAAAGATCGCGCGCGGTCCGTGGCCCGTTTGTTAGGGTACTGCTCCGGCAATTCGCCTGGTGTTGATCGGAGAAACGTCGGAAAACTACCGATCAGATCAGCCGGCCGCTGGAATTCTCCTCCAGACAGCAACTGAAATAGACCTAGCTGAAAAGCTAGTGACGAAAATCCTGCCGCCGTCAGGTCTCGAACCTAGTATCTTCCGGTCAGAGGCGCTGCAGTGACATCAGCTGATGCACTGAGCTACAGCTCCCGGTGCGACCGTGTACTAACCTGGTAATATTTTAGAATTGAATTTTAAAACGAGAACTGAAGAATAGAAAAGGATTCGAGCATGTCGTTTTAAATACTTTAAAATATATTATTCCAAACTTTGCATTAGAAAATAAAACATCCTCATTATTACATTGCATCGTAAGCTTTCACGGCCGGAGTCAATATGTGTGAAAGTCACCGGGCTCGTAGGCCGTGGTCCAGTTGGCATTGAAGAGCCAGGTTCTTCAATGCCAACTGGACCACGGCCTACGAGCCCGGAAACTTTCACACATATCCTCATTTTTGTTATTTTGGGACCATCTTTCTCTTATTCTTCCAATATTATAATTTAAAATTAATCAGAATTTCCTTTGTATAATTAAATTTCAATCTAAATATGAAAGCGAAAAGAGTAGTGTGGGGGTTAACGTTTTCCTTTACTGACAACGTCCCAGATCCAGAGTGAGGTGACGCTACTGATTGTCTTGTCACTTTTGCCCGGCTGCTCTGAAACGAGGTAGGGAGGGATGCGTGCATGACCAGGTTTGTGCATGCATAACACATGGAAACGCGTAAAAAGCTTTAAGAATTTGGATTTAATAAACAATTTACGAGAACGGGAATGGTTGAGCTGAAGCCTCTGGTTACATAGATTTAGATCTTAAACTAACTAAATTCAATAACTTATCCTGGATTCGCCCTGGTTGATCAGTCTCGGCGTTTAGGACGGACTCCCGCATAGCTGCTGTGGCGCCATACTTGCCATGTGGGGTCATACTCGCCGCTCTCCCGAGAACCAAGTCTTCTCTGGCTGTTTTCTCCGACACGAACGCATTCAACTCCCGTGCTCTTTCTGAAGCCTAAGCGTCCTTCCTCCGTGTTCTCTTGGATACGAATGAATGTTGCTAATTTCAACTGCGATAACGCGGGGAATCACGTGGGGTACGCGCGTCTAGTTCACGGCGATAGGCTCGCGAAAACCGCGTGACGCGTGGGTGCCCAATAGCGGCGTCAAGTTATGGTGCTGCCTGCTGGCCTCACGACACCTCTCCGCAATGCAGAATTACCCCGAGAAGATCGGGCTTGTAGCGGCGATGCGTCGGCAGTGTATCTGCCCCATGCTTCACACCGCCTCGTCCGCCTGCTCCAGCCCTTAACAAAAGAAGAAACCCTTGTCGTCGCGTGGCGACAAGGATTAGCGTGCACACATACGACCAGCGGTTTCGCGACTTTCATTTGCGTTTCAAGTTCTGCGAGCTCCAATGTTACGCGAGAAATAATGTAACATTACAAGTTGCATTCCGACATACGTGGCCGTCCCTTTTCAATACAAATTGCTCGAAATGTGCTTATTAAAGACGTGAGAGATATTTTAAAAAACATTGTGTAATTTTTGAAAAACAACTTCAAATTAATACTGTAACTCCGACGGTTGGTCGCACCTACCTGGACTCGTGTTGCCGGCTAGCTCAGGAGGCGAGTAGAGCTTGAAATTTAGATGGTGGACGGACGTGGCTACGTGATAGAGATCAATTGAAAGAAAATTTAAAGAAAAAATACATTTAATGAGAAATTAAAAAAAGTAGAAAAATTAGTAGAAATAATTTGTTATAATTATCTGAGCTCGGTTTCAAACCCTTGCTTTTTTATCATGCAGTCTTAAAACTAATACAATTAAATTTTATGATTATTGCTTGGAACAAATAAAGGAAAAATTAAACAGAGATGTGCTTACAAAATTACAAGAAAAGGGCCAATGCGCGGCCGGCATCTTCTGAATATTGAATATAATCCAGGTAAGCCTGAAGGGCGTGATAAATGTTTTTTTTGTTTGTCGGAGCTCGACAGATAACTAAAATCACCATGTGCGGCAGAGGAACTCGCTGGGGTGAACTGCCTCCAAACAACCAAAACAGCTAGGCTCCTTTGCTTCTGGACAGCACGTCCCTTGGATGACGGAGAAGGGTTTCTTCTCGTAGCCTGCTTCCCATTCAGAAGAGCAAAACCAACAGCGACACCAACTGTGATGTCTGCGGCAGCGGTGACGACGTTATCGGTGACGACAGTTTATAAGTCCGAATGTCAGAATAAAACACGATACTCCTCGGGAGAATTATCACCGACTTCACTAATTATCGTAGTCGCGTAACTTGCGACACTTGGCGCGGGTGTAAACGAGCAAAGATAAAAAAGAATAACAAAACTGAATAAAGTTCCTTTTCATATACCTAACACTCTGTGTGTTAATATCACCTCTACGCTTTTATCGCGCTAATTCGCGCTACCCTAGCGCCCACACTCTTCTGCCTCACACGGTTTTGTGCGGCCCTTCCGTCCGGCGACCTGAACGCTTCTGCCCTGCACGACTCTAGCGCCTCCGCGCTTCACGGCGCCCCCACACTTCTCCCCCCCCAATTTCTACGAATGTTCTAGAACTTTCTGCTGAATTTTTAGAAGGCGTGACGTTACTGGGCGAAAGTGACTACGCCGTACATGATTTTACACCAATCAGATTACGCGTTTCTCAGGTAATTTTGATGGAATTTTCCAGAGATAGCCGAAAGCGCTCTTTCTCGCACACTTTCTATAAACAAACCTGGGCGGTCTTCTGAAATTCCTCCGAGCAGCGTGGTCGATGGTCCCCTGGGGAGATCCCAAGGCGCGTGTAACAAACATTGCGCCCCTCACTCGTACGAGGCGACACCAATAAGGCTGTACTCGTGGCTCATTGCAAAGTCGCAAGCCTTTCACCACTGAGATCCGGGTTCGATTCCCGTCGAATCTCATGTGAAATTTGTTCCAACAAAACGAGTTCGGCTGCTTCACAAGGGCTAGTCCAACCCCTGTGAAGTGTCCTAAACCCTACCCCTATCTTTATTCCTTTCTAATTCTGGCCGCTGGGTAGTGACGCAGGAGCGCGCGGTAGGAGGCGCGTACGCGGAGATGCTACCTGGCGGTTCTCGTGACAACCGACTATGACGAGACGCGACAATGTTAACGGAGGATTACTCCATAAAACAAGCGCAGTAATGGGTGGATTACTCCTAAAAAGCGCAAAGCGCTCAACGCCCCCCAAGGGGCTTGGAGACGCGTTGCGTCGAAGTACACGCAACAAATTAAAAAAAAAAAAAAAAAAAGTCGCGTTTGCAGCTGCGCGGAACTAATTGACCCTTTCACTGCCTACGGGAGGCGCATCCGGTTGCAACACATACGCTGCGGAGAAGTTATTACAAAATAAATGTGTTTATTTCCCAATCTGATATTTGGTTACGTCACAATACAGAGAAAAGGTTTTCAAGTCATCATAAACATTGCAATTCTGCATGAAAAGTTTGAAAAAAATTTGGAGCAGTTTTTTAGAAAATAGAATTTGAGCGTTTCTGAAAATGCGGAATTTTAGCTCATTTTCACTGAAAACTCTCGAGTTTCGGAAAAACTTTATTAAACATAATTTAAAGCACATGTATTTTACAGAAAGAATTCGGAGCCACTTTTGAGAAAATTTTGAAAATGTTCCATGAGCTTCATGTAAAGTACTCCCAAAATTAATTAATGTTTTTCAAAATCGCAGAGCTTTGAGTGAGGCCAGATCGACAGGGGTTATGCAGTTTGGAAATAATCTACTTATATTTTAGACACCAATGTTGTTCACATACTCTAGACAGACGGACGGACGTTTTGAAAAAGAAAAGAAAAAAAAAAGACAACACTTTTTCGGTATCAAAGACACACAATTTCTGAAATCTGAGTTCATAATGTGTTAGGGGGAATAATTTACTGCATTTTAGAATAGGATTTATCTACTTTTGTGCCAGGGCTGCACGTACGAGTTTTTGGGTCGAAAAATCGCCGGTTTTCCCGCAGCATTACGTAACTTCTCTATACTACGTATATTATTCCGTATATACGTACATATACGAGAAAGTAATAAAGTTTTCTATGTTTGGGAATGTTCTTGTTTCCATTATTTAATTTTGAAATATCTGAGGTAATTAGGGTTTTGACGAAAAACATGAAGGAACTCGATTCGAGTCTGATTATGATCGTGAATCAACGGATTGTTTCAGACCATGGTGAAAAGAAAATGTTATAAACATTCAGGTTGCAATGTTTAAACATTCTTGTCTTATTAAAGACTGTTACAGATTTCCAAACAATTATGAATATTGGGTTCCCTAAAGCGATTTCTCGTAGTAGGTACCTACATTTTCCTTGTTGGGATTTGTAATGTCTGAGATGCATGATAGATAGCGCCCTAGTCACCGAAAGTATGGCACGTCTCGGTATCTAGTATGTTATTAGTCATCTGTGTTTATACGGCCAATGACCAGTCGAAAGTCACCTGAATGATCGGAGTTTTTGTTATAGAATTGTAGATTAGTTTAATTTCTGTAAATTGTAAATATATAGTCTATTTTAAAATGGGCATATTTTCTACGTCTTCGCCATTTGATGCGGATGTTGGTAAGTAATTTTGGACCGCCTATGCAGAGTGTGTTGGATGGTTACTTAACTTTGATCTGTCTTATGATTCACTGTCATAAGAAATAAAACTAGTTTTCGTTCTCTTTACGACTTGGTACTTCCCTTTCAACTGCATATTAGTTTTTATGATTTAACTGAATAATATTATGGTAATATAAAATCTGACAATTAGCAGCTTTATCTTGAGATCCCTAAAACACCAAGGTATGTTCTTCCTTTGTGTCATTTTCAGTTTATCACCAACCGCTCGAAAATTGATTAGGACATTTTTCTAGGAAGCATGTTAGACGTTTTTTGTGTTAACTCAGTATTGTGGATGAATGTTTCATAGAAATTATTTTTTTCTTTTAAGTTTATTTCCTGTAGATATAGACATATTGCATTGAGTGATTGTTTGAAATCTTTTTTTTCTACCACAGATATGACACTATTTTGTGTACAGGAAGTGGTGCAATTATATGTTTTTCATTTTTTGATGATAGTCAGATATATAGATTTATCTTCTAATTGTAAGAGATGTAAACTGTTTCATTATTTTAATTTACTTCTCATTTTCTATTTGCGTTTTTACTTATTTTTAATGTCACAGAAATAACTTGTGCATAATTTAACAATTTAATACATTTGTACAAATATATACACACGGGATGTAATTGGTGACCCTTAGAATCGAAATGGTACAGAAATGTTGCATGATTGTCCAGCCACATTGTACCATCAGCAGTAGAGAGGCCTGGCCAATTTAATGCAACATATTACCCAAGTTTAATTGCTCAGGTAGTGTAATTAGGCTCTGATTATATGGAATGTGATTAGTTTTTGATGTATGAATGTTGGTGATGGTGTGACTGTATGAAAGTATTAGTGAATGATAGAATATTAGCAATTAATTTACCATCATTGTATATTATGTACCCAGATGGTTGTTTAAAAATTTTTTAAATTATATTATTTGATATACTAACTTAGATGGCTAATTTGTAACACTTAGATTTTCGAATTTCCTTTGAGAAATTTCGCCAGGCCTCATACACTGTGTCACTATTTAGAGAAAGCAACAAATGAGAAGAATACTTCGGAGGATTGGGGTCTGATCATGGACATATGTGACAAAGTTGGGAGTAATCCCACCCATGCAAAGGATTGTTTGCGGGCCATTGTGAAACGTCTAAACAACCAGGACCCTCACATTGTAATGCAAGCTATCACGGTAAGATTTGTTTTAAATCTTGCTGTGATTTAGTTCTTTTAGCAGAATATGTATTTCTCTCCCGGGGTCTTTTGTACTACACATTCATAGCAGTGCTAAACATTTTAATTTTTCATGCATTGTAGTGAACCCTCACAGAATTATTTCTTTACAGCTGCTGGATGCCTGTGTTAGTAATTGTGGGAAACCTTTCCACTTGGAAATAGCCTCCAGAGAATTCGAGAGTGAGTTTCGGAAACTACATGGTCGAAGTCAACCTCGTGTGGCAGAGAAATTGCGACAGCTGTTAAAAAAGTGGGCGGAAGGGGAATTCAAGACTGACCCCCAACTTAATCTTATTCCATCATTGTATGCGAAACTTAAGCAAGAAGGAATTGATTTCTCAGCCCACTCAGAAATGGTTAGTTAAAACAATGATTGTGATCTTAGTATTTCTTAATTGATTCAGTGAAATAAATTTCTGTTGCCTCGTATGCAGTAATTGCGGGGAATATTTACTTAAGCTACTGGTACGCACTTCATTAGAAAAGTATTTGTAGATAATAGGATTTCAAATTCCTAAAAGAACATTGAAAATTTGATTGCTTGGAATTTGGTGCAACGTTTTTGTTTGCAGCCCCGACAAACAGCACCATTGAGTCGTGATCCGAATGTAGTATCCAGTCAACAGGAAGAGGATGATATAGCAAAAGGTGAGAGCAGTAATATAATATTCTTCTTAAAGTTATATTATGTAGTCAGAAAAGGAGATTGAATCTAAGGACTCATTAAAAATTGTCTTGGAAAGTAATATTGGTTTAAATAAATATATTATTTTCCCCTTTGTGGCTTCACAAAGTGATATTGATCAAATTGAATATGATCTCACTTTGATATGGTCATCATGATAATATGATCATATTATGATCTCAACATTGTAACCTTTTGTTTTAACTTCCAAACATTTATTTTTCATGAAAGATCCCTTATTGGAAGTATAAAATAACACACTTTTAGTGTTAAGAAGGTTTGTTTTTAAAAATTTGTATTTATTGTGTAAGGAAATGTGAACCTTATTTGGTATATTGAACTATTTAACAGTGGAGTAGTTTGCCATTTGCTTACTTTTTGTCATTTTGTTTCATATAGTGTAAATCAGAATTGGTAGTCAAAGATTTCTTCTGGGCTGAAGGGCCGTGGTCCATTGGAAAAAAAGCCTACATTGTTTTATTTATCAGAATTGGTAGATTAGTTAAAATAAATTGTTGAAGCAATAAGAATTAAAGTTAACTGAAGTCAGTTTAATAATATCAATCATGCAACTTTACATCAAAGTTCCTCTCAGGCTGCAAATGCAGGCTTAAGAGTTATCAAAGAGGCGATATATCTACCTATTAATGTCAATTTAATTTAGTGATTTATTAAATTTAAAATGTACGTATTAACGCATGAATTCTACTATGTTTCAATACTAATATACCTTTCTAAGAAAAATGTGTATGGTTTCAAGACAATAAATCAAGCTTAACCATTTATATGTCACAAATCAAAATGTAAAGTATCTTATAAATTTGGGCACAATTTTTTTGTGAAAGAACTGATCGTCAGTTGTTAGTACACTGTCATGTGTTTTGAGAACTTAGCATATGATTTGTTGAGAAGTGGAATTCTTGCTCAATTTCTCACTTTGCAGAGCTGCTATCATCCACGCTGAATTAAAATTGCCATAATAAAATATGTTATGAAGGAAGGTATTAGTTGCAACTGAGTTTTGCCATTTTGTGTAGATTGTTTAATTATGACTACATGATGATTATTACACTATGATTCTTGCAATAAAGTATGATAGCTTAGATCATTAAAAGAACTATTAGAATTGTCTTTTTATTTCACTTAAAATGTCTTAGGGTTGTTGAATAGTTTTAAAATAGTATAGAAATATTTGTAGTCATAGTAAGCTCTTGTAATAAGTTTTGTATAAAATTCTCCAAATTGTATTTAACCTATTTGTAAAAAAAATTCACTTCTTTCATTACTCTAGTGCTCAAAGTTCAAAAGTGTTCAAAAATGTTTAATTACGGAAGTATCTTAATGCCAGGACTGATAACTTTTGTCCCTCTACCACATTTGAATTTTAAAAACTACAACTGTATCACTTGTTTGCCCTGCTCTGTAGTTAATGAAGACATGAAATTATGAAACCCATATCATATTTTAAACTCCTTTCCTCTTCTCACAAAGCTGTAAAATCATTTTATCATTATTTTTTCTGCATTTTTTGTCATCTCAAGCTCAAAATACCTTGTTACATGATAGCAATATAATAATAAAATCTTATGTTTAGTTGCACAGGCATGATATAATGCTGTTCTGTTATTATTTTAAGATATTCTTAATTTTCTGAATTTTTTCTTTTCCTCTATAAAGAAGTTGATTTTACATTAAGAACTTACATCCTCGAAAGATACTCTAATGTTATTAATACATTATTATATTTCTCAAGAAAAAATGGTATGCAGGATCTTCTCTTCTTCTCATCTCTTTAACATTTAAAATTTAAAAAATTGAAATGTATTTTGCTAGGTCTTTAAAATTTTCGTGCTCAATCCTAAGTGCTCTTTTTCTTAAGCAATAGATTCGTATTATTGAGGTGCATCAACTCCATAAAATTTTGCAAATGATACTGCAGTATATATTATACCACATAGTACAAATTATAATGCTGGTATTTATAGCTGAATTGCTATGCTCTGTGAACTCCTGGAGGTTAAGCAACTTGAGACTACAGGTTTCATGATGGGTGACTGACTGGGAACCCTAGTGATCTAACGGAGCTGAGCCCTTAGTCAAAAAGATAACTAGTGGTGCTACAGAATGGCACAAACTTTCTTGCAGTAAAGTTTTCCATTTTCCTTGGTGTGGACCGGCATTATGGTCTTGCTTTATTCTCATGCCAGCTGCCACCTGTTGCCATCCAAGGTATATTTTTTTGACATTTTCTCAATTTTTCGGTTTCCTAATTTTCAAAGCGAAATATTACTTTAAGAATATTAAAGAAGAGTACAACCTTGTCCTAAATAGCAATTCTAAAAATTTGGGGTTTTTAAGAAAATGGCGATTAAGCGTTACTGTGAATGCGAAATTTGAAGCTCTTTTTATAGAAACTTTGAGTTTTTAAAAAAAAACTTAATTTAAAGTCATTTGAAGCTCTTTAACTCACAAATGAAATAATGTATACAAATCGCGGGAAGTGTGCATATTAAAGGCATGAGAGATTTCATAAAAATTACATTTGTGTAATTTTTGGAAAAAAAGAAATAATACCACAAAATAAACTATATGTCTTATTAAACAGTGCAATTGGCACTATCCATTGGAAGATTAGAAAATTCTGATAACATAAATAAAGCAGTGTGGAAAATTAACGAACACAAATCCAGAGATGAAATAAAAAATATTCAACTAAAGAGTAATGAAGGCGTAATAGTAACAGATCCATATAAAGTAAATGAAATCTTTAATTGTTACTTTTCATCAATAACACAACCAAATTCCAACAACAATAAGAAGAGTAGAAAACACAACAACACATAGTGCACACACAAAATCAATCTTCTTGTATCCAGCAACAACTAAAGAAATAGAAAATATCATAATGAAATTACCCAACAAAAAATCAGCAGGTTGGGATGAGGTATCAATTGTAGCACTAAAAAAATGTGTGAATTCAGTAATACTTCCATTGGAACATCTCATTAACTCTGTACTTGAAAATGGAATATTTCCAGACATCCTTAAATTTTCAATTATTAAACCTCTCTACAAAAATGGTGAGGCAAATATGGCATCAAATTATAGGCCAATATCACTTATATCAACATTTAGCAAAATAATAGAAAAGGTAATTTTAAACAGGTTGATTAGATACTTTGAAGAAAATTCACTACTGTCAGACTATCAACATGGTTTTAGAAAAGGACACTCAACCATAACTGCAATCACAGATTTATACAATACTATACTAACTAAGCTTGAAGATGGATTAAAGGTTAGTGGAATATTTATGATATGTCCAGCATTCGATAAAGTAAATCACACCATACTCTTAGACAAACTAGAGAAATATGGCATACGGGGAATAGCTCATAACCTTCTGAAATTTTCTCACTAACCCAAACAATCTACAGAAATACTCTACCTAGAAAATAATTCCATAAACAGATGCAGATCAAATACAATCACAACACATGGTGGCATTCCGCAAGGATCAGTGCTAGGCCCATTCTTGTACATAGTATATGTCAATAATTTACAACTAAGAAACAACACAAAACTTACAATGTATGCAGGTGATACAACACTTCTATGTTGGCACAAATCACAAGATGAATTAAATAAATTAACTAAAAACTGCCTATTAGAAACTGTTCAGTCATACAATGAAATTGGCCTAATGTTAATGTTAACAAAACAAATGTAGTGATGTTCACACACAATCCTCGAGACAGGGAATCCGTTACAATAAATATAAATAATAAACCTATACCCAATGTACAAATAATTAAATTCCTAGGTGTAGAGATGGACACTACCTTATCCTGGGAGGGTCACATTGACAGAGTATGTAATAAACTAAGCTCAGGAATTTTTGTCCTATGAAAATTGAGTAAAATACTAGGAGAAAAGAAACTAAAAACAATTTATTATGGAATAATATATCATCATATTCTGTATGGAATAAATATGTGGGGTGGTACATACAAAACGTACATATCAAGAATACTCACTTTACAGAACAAGCAATTAGAACCATATACAAAATGAAAAGAACAGAAACCTGCAGAGATAAATCCAAAGAAGGGAACTTCCTTACTGTACATGGGCTATATATATGTATATATATATATATATATATATATATATATATATATATATATATATATATATATATATATATATATATATATAATACCATACTTTTAATGAAATTCAATGGAAACACACTAGAAAATAAAGATATACATAACTATAATACCAGAAATAAGAACAATAAACACATTGTGAGTACAAGGCTTAAGAAAACTGACAGAAATCCTTATCTTTCAGGAGTGAAATTTTTCAACAAATTGCCAAATGAAATAAAAAAATTAAACAATCTCAAATTCAAAAGGGAACTAAAGAAATACTTAATAAACAAAGCATTATATTCTTTAGACGAGTTATAAAAAGAAAACAACACAAAACCATTATCTGACAAAATAGAATATTCTGGATTGTATAGAATTAAGAGAAATGATAAAATGTACGCTTAATCTAGATGTATGAATGTAAGAATAATTGTATTTATCAAACTTTGTATTATATAATAATAATTGTATGTAACAAATTGTATGTTAATATTGTATGTGTTAATGAAAGTATTCTTATAAGCAATGTAATAATGTATGCATTATTAGAAAAAACTAACCTTAATGTATTAATTCATTATTCTGTAATATGGTAATCTTCCTATTATACAACAAAATGTCCTTGTTATATTAATTTGTAAAATTTAATTTCATGACATGGTCTAAAATGGTACCTTGTACTATCAAAGAACCTAAATAAATTATTATTATTATTATTAAAAGTTTGAAGAGAAATTTTGGAGCCATTTATTGGAAAATGGCATTTGAACATTTCTGAAAATGCGGAACTGTGAGCTCATTTTCAAAGAAAACTGTTGACTTCGAGAAATTTTTATATGACGTTATTTAAAGCACGTGTACTCATAAATACAATATGGGGGCAACTATGAGAATAGTGATTTTCATTTGAAAAAGAAAATATTTGTAATCTACTAGGTAATTATGCAAATTATGTAATTGACTTTCTAACAGACTTACTGATTTGTGAATCATTTTTCTAGAATTTATATTTGGATAACTAAGTATTTCATCATCATCAACCATCAGTTTATGTATGATTTTATCTGTCCTGCTAGAAGATAATGGACTTTTTGAGTGAAAATATTCCAAAGAGAATTGTGCAAAGCCTATTAAAGAAAAGGATGAAGATGAATTTGAAAATGGGCATAAATTGACTTCAGTGTTTAGTTTAAAATAATTATATCTAAAATTATTATATTAATTAATTTTTTATTCTTATGAAGTGATTCAAGTAAATGGAAATAATATTTAAGCCAAAAGTTGTTCAAACTGGGCTACCTCCCTGCTAAAGTTACTAATCTGTGGCATAACAAAAATTGCGTTATCTTAAATCTAACCAATTTTTTTTTAAAGTAATTATTGAATTGAATTTTAACTTCAAATATAAGTTACAGAATTAATTATATTGTATACCATAGTATGGAGTTATAATAATATCATAATAATTATGGAAATACTTTTACTAAAGCCTGTTGTGATGTGTCCAGTTCTATACAGAAGTGGCTGATGTATTGGTGTAGTGAGGTTGGGTAAACTGAAACAGTAAAATATGGTGATTGATTGATCAACGAATGCCTGCATGGATGCTCTTAACTATAGATATTGTCAAGACATTTGATGATGTTCCACATGATAACATGGTTTAGAAATCACTTCATTGACACCAGAATTGTGGCGTGGGTTGATAAACTTCTTTGAGATAGGAAACAAAAATTCCAAGTTGGGCAACAGTGTTCATCTTTAACAAATGTAACGTCAGGAATCTCTCAAGGAAGAGTTATTGGACCTCTCCTGTTCGTGTTCATGAATAACCCTCCAGACAATTCATTTTCAAAAGTATGAATATTTGCAGATGGCTGTATAATACTATATTGAATTAATCAATCAAAAATTGATGATATTTTGTAGGATCTAGATAGACTACATTTCTAGGTGGAAAAAATAGCACGACAATAAAAAGTTTGAAAAGCAAAACCATTATATTTGGAAGGGGCTACAATTATAGTGAAACTCAATGCAGTTTAGGCAATGGAAATATTCCAAGAGTATGGTCTTATAGGTACTGGGAATAATTTTTGTCAGCAAATTCGGTTGGAAAAATCATGTTAAATTTTGTTGTAGGGAAAGCCTAGAGGTCTCTGCATTTTACTATGCAGATATTAAAAAAGAGTACTGTGAAAGTGAGAGAATTGGCTTTGCTTGTCTCTTGTTCATCCATTCATGGAATATGGGGAAGTTTGTTGGGACCCTTATAGAAATTTACATCAGAAAAATTTGGATAGAATACTGAGAGGAGTGTGTACACCTATTTCTGATGCAATAGGAAGAAGTGGAATGGTAGTCTCTAGAAATCAGGAGGCTTAAAGCAAAGCTTTGTGCCCTATACAAAGGGTAAGCCAGTTATCTGGCGTAGAAAGATATCTACATCGGGTATGTCTTCCATTTTGATAGACCCATATGCTTTAGTGGAGGGGAACATAAGGAAAAAATTCAGTTCAGGTCACTGAGAGCAAATGTTTTTTTTTTTCTTTTTTAAATTTTTTCCTTTTCTTTCTTTTTTAAATTGTTTTCTTTTCTTTTTTAAATTTTTTTCTTTTCTTTCTTTTTTAATTTTTTTTCTTTTCTTTCTTTTTTTCTTTTCAAGTAGAACAATAATGGACTGGAATAAGTTGCATGCAGCAGCCTTGGAACCCTTTCTTGTGGGTATTGAAAAAGTTAAAAGCTTAATTAGATTTTCAGTCAACCTTGATTATACAAAAAGGGGTAAATTGTATTGGTAATTTGGTTGAGTTGAAAACAAGTTTGTAATGAATATAGTATTTCTTGGATGTTTTTAAAAATGCTTCATAATCTACCAGAAACTGGTTTTTCAGGTTCTGTTGAACTACTTGTTGGCTGGTCACAAATGAGTCCTTTGCATCTACATGTTTTTCTTTAAAATTTTAGTTTTCTATATTTTCTTTCTGTATATTTGCACTCATTGATTCATTTTATTTTTCAGCTATTGAATTATCATTAAAAGAGAATCAGCAATCACCAAAGGCTCAATCAAGCTTATATCCTTCGACTAGTCTGGGTGCTAGCTCAACAGCCCGAGAACCAGAGGCTCGTAAAGTTCGGGCTCTCTATGACTTTGAAGCAGCTGAAGATAATGAACTGACATTTTCTGCTGGTGAAATAAGTATGTTTGAAATAAGCATTTATATATGTTTTAATTGAAAGAATGATTAAAAATGATGTTAGAATTGAATTTTATCTGTTACTCTTTTTAAGTTCACATCTTGGATGACTCTGATCCTAATTGGTGGAAGGGCTACAATCATCGAGGAGAAGGATTGTTTCCTGCCAACTTTGTGACAGCAGACCTTTCTGTTGAACCTGAACAATTCAGTGAGTTCAGTTTCATAACAAAGAAAATATGCATATTTTGCTTACTTTTTATTAATTTTAAGTTTTTAAGGTGATTCAGTAATAGTGAAAACTCAACATTGGTTATAATTAGGGCACAAAAGTCCAGGCATTTATTTTAACTAAAATAGGCGGGCAAAACGATTTTTATTGTAGTGAATGTAGGGTTGCAAAAAGTTTTATAAACAATAAAAAAATCACATTTAAAAGGAATTGTTGCAAAAAATTAACTAACTCTTGTAACTTTAAAATTTTCAATAGCACTTAATTTGTAAGGTAATGACCTTTTCTTTGTGATATCAGCTCCACAGGATCATCCAGGAATTGGTTTTACTTGCACACTGTCTCTTCAAAATCCTTTTGAATCTTTGAAATGTCATCAGTAAAAGTAGAATTACATCTTTCGTTCTTCACAGTTGTGTAATCGCCAGCTCTGAGAAGGGTATATCAGGAACAGAGTGATGTCCTCAAAAAGAATCGGAGGCCATACTCAAAAGTAGGATGGGATTCCTTGTCAACTACGAAAGCCTGTCAGCATCAGTGAAAAAATTCCAAATCAGGACTGGTATCACCTTTCTTTTCCATTTCAATAATCTTTGGCTTGCAGATCCAGATCAATCCAGTTTGATCATGATCAATGCCAGGAGAAAAAAAAGCAAAATATTTACTTGAAAGGCAAAATGCCTAAAATAGGCATCGGAAGCTACAATAGGCCAAAAAGCATGAATAGACTTTTCAAAAAATGACAATAATAACAATGGCAAAAAAAATAAATTCCATTAAAACAACTACTGAAGAACAATTAAGTGATTGCTATTGTTAAACATCAGAAAATCATAACAATAACAAAAAGCATTTTGCCAGACTTCTAGGCACTAGTTATAATGAACATAATAAATACGACTTTCAGGCAAAATAATCATCTCTGTTCCACAAATTCATATAACAAGAGGTTTGCTGATACTGGCTCTCAAGAGTTGCATTTGTAACAGTTGTGGTGAATGAAAAGGATTAAGGGAACAATGTTACTGAAGTAATTGCTTCAACTCAATGGCTGTTCTATCCAGCCTGAAGACTTTATAAATGTGGGGCTCAAGTTGAAAGCTAGTTCAATTCATTCTAGCTAGGACATGAATATGGTGAAAGTGACTTTGAAAATAGAAGGAAAAAAGTGTAATGACGAAAAAGATTCAAAAATTCAGAATATTCTAACTGCAAGAAATGTTGGCATTGTTTGCACCAAGTTACTTAGTGTGGATCAGTGTAGAATAAAGTATAAATACTGTATATAGAAATTTTGAGTTCAGGATGATTGAATGTTTTACAGTAATGAAATAATAACACCAATATTACTATTCTCCTCCTTCTCCTTCTTCTCCTCCTCCTCCTCCTTCACCTCCTCCTCCTTCTCCTTCTTCTCCTCCTCCTTCTCCTTCTTCTGCTCCTTCTCCTGCTCCTTCTCCTTCTTCTGCTCCTTCTCCTGCTCCTTCTCCTTCTTCTCCTCCTCCTTCTTCTCCTTCTTCTCCTCCTCCTTCTCCTTCTTCTGCTCCCCCTCCTCCTCCCCTCCTTCTTCTCCTCCTCTTCTCTCTCCTCTCCTCCTCCTCCTTCTCCTTCTTCTCCTCCTTCTTCTCCTTCTTCTCTCCTCCTCCTTCTCCTCCTCCTTCTCCTCCTCCTTCTTCTCCTCCTCCTCCTTCCTCCTCCTCCTTCTTCTTCTCCTTCTCCTCCTCCTTCTTCTTCTTCTTGTTCTTCTTCTTCTTTGTCTTCTGATTATTGTTATTATTGTCATTATTATTATTATTATTATTATTGTCATTATTATTATTGTCATTATTCTTAAGAATATACAACTGAAATAATCAGACATTTATGACCAAATATTTAAAATGAGAACAAATACAATAACATATTGATGATAAAAACATGCTGTATTTAAAACCAATTTATTGAAAACTAAAACATTTTGAGATCATGGGATATAGTGATTCAAAAAGGTTAGTCTCCAAGAAGTTCACTGTAATGGGAGCATACTGTATATTTATGACATTGTGATGTTCGAAATGTAGAGTTATACTTTACCATTTTGTGCATCAAAATCAACTAATCTAGAGAAATGCATTAGTTTTACCCCTTTTATTCTTACCAAGCATAGTTTGCAGCTAAAATATTGACATAAATTTCTCTAGTTGATGAAAATATTAGCAGAATGAAAATGTTTCATATTTTCCTAACATGTGGGAAAATCAAATTGCAGGAAAAATAAACTTTGATTGATTTTGAGGTATAATTTATATTTAGTTTGTGCTTTTTATTTATTTCATTTAAAACTGGGAGTAAATTCTGGGAATAATTTTGTACATTCTCCACAATGGTGCTTACAAATTTTAAAAAAATTCAAACCAAGGGAATTTTTATTAAAATTTGTTCAATAGAACAGATTTCTGACAGTTTTCCGAAATTTTTGAGTACTAGTTCATGAAATTGATATTGCAAATGTTCAAATTATTGACAAACTTGTGTGAACTTATACTTCATGTAATCTTAATTTGTTCTTCATCATAATCAGCTAAGAGACAGTAGCATTAATTTGCAGCGAAAAAAATTGTAGAATATGTGTGTTTGTTGGGCTTCAGAAATTAGATAATGGGTACTTGCTTTCCTTCAATCTTTTTATGTCCATGTGAGTTAACTTAAAACAATACTTTTTGTCTTCATTAGGATTTAAAATCATATATTTGTATTATAAAACTAGTGAGTCTGGTAATGCTTTTCTATTCCAGTACATTACATATCACTCACTAATGGTCATGTGATTGTTAATCGCTTTTTATACTACACTATGGAAATATTCTGATAGATGAGACTTTCTCGGAAGTATGGATTTGTTCTATGTCTGTCCCGGTTTGGACATAGTTGTGAAGTATCCTGTAGTTAAAATCTTCTCCCTCAAATTTGGATGTGCATCCACTATGACCCTATCTTGGAGAAATTTAATTTATTTTTTCGAGATAACATTCAAGAATAATTCCGGCAGAGATTTCAGAATCGCAGGGGCAGAATACGTGTATGCAGTGAAGCCTTTAATACTTGACAGTGTGGCAGGTTGCATATAGTTCAGGGGCACTTGATGTCAAAGATAAATAAATCATCAACAATGCCTGCACACATCTGATTTAATTCAAACCACTCTTTAAACATTCCCATTACTAATAAGAACAAAGCATGAAAATTTCAGCAAAATTGATTGAGTAGGTATTGCATCTGTGTGATGTACAGTCCCTTTTATTTATATTTATAGAAATTGTGCATATGTGTTTTTTGTTATTGTTTAGTTGATTTGGTTTTGTTCTCCTTTAGAGCTAGATCAAAATAAGAAGGCTGTACAGTTCAATGAAGAGGTGCAAGTGAAGACTGTAGAAACACCAGTTGCTGAAGTGGAAATTGATGAACAGAAGATAGACAGGTTAGATCTGTATTTTTCTTATAAAGTAAGATCTTCAGCTTTGTCAACATTTACATTAAGTTTTTTCTTTCATTGTTTCTGAGATTAAAATAAATTATGAAACCCAAACATTAGATTTATGCCATTGAAAGATTTTCCCATACAAGAACTGTCTGCTCACTTGTGCACATATGTCTCTCTTCTGCTAGCTGTTACCAGATTAATAACAATATCGATTATTATATCATATAATTATATATACATCATTATTTTTTTTGGAATTTTAATTAAAAATGGTATTAAAAAAATTGTTTAACATATCCATTAAATTATTTTGTCTGAAACTGTGAATTCTGACTTTCAATTGGTAATATGAATCGGTTTTGAATTGTAGTGTCCCTGACATTTGCTAGTGCAACCCTTTATTTGCTAGTGCAACCCTTCATGAGATATTCTTATCACAGAGCATTTGAAATGAGAGCTTTTGATGCAACTTGCACTGAAATTTTCAGAATTTTTCAGCTTTTTGTTGAAGTGATATGCATCAAAAACAGCGTAAAAGACCAAAAATTTGGCGTATATTTATATAAAAAAATAAACATATCTCATTCTGTTGTTTAATCCACATTAAATAATAATAATAATAGTTATTATTATTATTATTATTATTATTATTATTATTATTAGAAGTAGTACAAAAGTTCAAATCATTTTTAAAGTGAGTGTTATTACGAGAATTGTTGATTTTTTTAATGGTGTAAAGTTAAACTAGTAAAGGTAAAATAAATACAAAAGTAAGTGTGCTGCAAAAACTGGAAAAGCCAGGAAAATTTGTTCCTGAAAAAGAAAGTAATCTATTAAAATTGATTCCATTCCATCCAGTTTAATATTTATGTTTTGTTGCTGTAGGTTATTACATTTGTTGCACGAGGCTGATCCTTGTGAGGATCAGACAGATTCTGAAGAAATTGTAACTCTTGAAGGTAAGTTGAAACATTAAGGGGGTTTATTTCAGTTGTCAGAATCTTTAAAATGAAAGAATATAACTCCACCAAGTTCAGAAATATTTTTATTTGCTTCATTAAGTGTAAAATACACATCATCACACACAATTCAACACAAATGTAAAATAAAATTACAATAAAATACAGACTTATTGGATAGTACTAAATACTTCAATTTCATCATGACAAACAATCATCCAAATGCGAAGACAAATTACTTTCAAAGTAAACTTATAAATGCAAACTTGTTTCGGAGCTTTTCTACAGATTTTTTTCTTATGATTTTCACTGCTGGTGAGTCAAGTGTAAGATGTAACTCATGTGCTGCACGCTCAATGCATTAACATTACTCACCTGCTGACCTTTGGCATTGTGAAGTGACGCACTGTGCGGAATACTTTTTTGCATGGATGATGGCAGAAATGTGTACAGTGCTACAATTATATTGTGATTTAAAAAACTACTTCAATTACTTTAAAGGGAAAATACCTAGTGGACATTTAAAGGAAAGTAATATTAGAATTAATCAAGTGTGTAGAATATTTAATTAGAACAGAATTCACCTTGAGTGATTTGAACACAATAGTGATAAAGAAATAAATTTCTTTTATGGAAGTCTTGACCCACTTTGTTAATCTCTATTTTTCTTTTGAAACATTATTTAGAAGTAATTGTGCAAATTTATTGGTTTCTTTTACAAATAAATCTACAGTTTCTTCATCAAAAACAACTAGAACATAATAAAAATATTTTCTCATGAAACTGGTACTTTCATACCACCTGATGAGATGTCATACTGGTGAATTGTATGGGACAGGATGCTACTTTTCCAGAGGTAATCCTTGGTCTTTGTTGTTTCATCGCCATCACTTCCGACATCTGCAATATGATCTGAAGCTCCAGAGTCACCTCTAACACACTGGGTACAGGTCATCAAAGGGGCATTGATTTGATCATCATTATCTGAGGAATCCTCAAAATTGATGTTCGTTCGATCAAGCTGTAGATAATAGTTGTTCTTAGAAAAACTGCTGGTCTTTCTCAGGCAATTGATGAAATAATAATTAACAAAACCACCACCAGAGATGAAATTGCAATAAAAGATTTAAGATAGAGTGACCACAATGCACAAATTCTAACCATTACAAGGAATAAGAACACTGACACAATAAATAATATACATATAAGTAATTTGTTTACTAATGGTAAAATAAAATTATTCATAGACTGCTACAGAAATCAAGGGGATGCGGTTTACAATAATGTTGATATAAACAGTCAACATAATTTGTTTCATTCCATACTTTAATTTCTTTTCAAATCGTGCTTTCCTATTCAAAAAAGAAAAGAAAAACAAAGTGTAAATTATATGTAAATCCCACCCATATGATTCTTGTCAGCCTCCCTCTTAATTGATTAATCAGCGGTTTTAGTCAAAAGTGACTGTTCTGAATGGTGGCAACATATTCTTAGCAAACACTGATGTCTATATTTATGACTCTCAACATAATAATCGTATTCATCAGGTGTCAGTATCAACAGCTCACTAAAGAAAATTCACATATAATAATGTGCAGTACACATTGCCAGATGGCATTAAACAATTAAATTCGCTGCACAAGTTTAAGTGCCAAATAAAATATTTTCTGCTGCATAACTGTTTGTATACATTTAGCGGCTATACCGAACATAAAAAATGAAAGTTATATGAATTTTAACAATGATATTGAATATACAATTTTCCATTTGGACTGGATAATTCTAAACAATCTGTAACAAGTTTTATACCTCAGCTTCTGGATCAATGATCAGTCTGGTTTTTTGTCTGATTTCATTGATCCTTTGTGAGAATGCTGAGATAGGCCCTTGCTTTGCTTCCTGATATAAATGTAATTTCAGTGTCTGTGCACGTCTTCTAGAGTTCTGTAGGAAATCTAGTTTTGAAAATTATCGTTCTCTATGTTCTCATGCAGGAAGTAGATTTCTTTACAAAGATCACAATGAGGTTATGAAGGACACAAAATCTATAATTTTTCTTATCAATTCTTGCCAAAAATGCAATAAATATTTGTATTTAGAATTCAACGTGTATATGGATTATTGTAGGAATTCCAAAATACACTTCTCCCCATAGTACATCACTCACAGTTTTTAACAGTTATTGATGTTAAATAAATGAATAAATAAATAAATTCACATGATTGAGTTTAAAAGAACAGTAGAAGATGAAGGACACATGATACCTGCCAGTGTGGGAGGGGGAGGGGGGTGCGTGGGTGCGTGCGTGTATAAAATTATTATGATTATTTTACAGTGATTGCTAATAAGGGCCAGAATTGCTTCATCTGAGAAGGGCGAAACTTCTCTGGTAAATCGTGCAAAGGCATAATGCCCTTGAGATTCGCATAACTGTTCAGTGCTGATGCTTCAAAGTTTCGTTGTTTCGATCACTTAGAATTCTGTTCATGCCTGGTCAACAAGCGAAAAATATCACAATGTCCGAGTGAATTGGTGGAAGATTTGTTTCCATAGCGAAATTTGGGAGAAGACAAAATAATTCCTCCAAATGTCACACATAACAGTGACATAATAAAAAGTTTTCAAATATTTTTCAATGCTTGTTTCTTTCTAATTTTTATTTCGTTAAGTATCTGAGCTAATGGTAGGATAAATCTTGCTTTATTCGTTTGCTCAACAACAAGATCAGAATTTGTTGCTCTCCAATATTGTATAAAGCTTTATATTGTAAGTTAACAGTTATTATTTCCGTTATTTCCAGGTGGGATTTAAGTAATTCACAGAAGCTATTTGCCGGTTGCAATGTTTCCAGCTTAATTTCATATCATATTATGATTGTTGATTTAGATGCAGAATATTGTGTAAAGTACATACCAAACTAATGATGATAAAATGAAATCACAGCAATATACAATTCTAAGAGCTGCATTATTTAGACCCTCAATAACAAAATTATAACATTGTTGGAGATAAAATATTCAAAGGAGATTTCCAAGTGGCAAGGTCTTTTATAATTGTTTGCCTTGATGTTGCACTCAAAATGAAAGAATGTTTTGGAAATAAGTCATGAGACTCAGCCAAAATGCATTACTACTATTCAGGGAATGCAAGCAATGAAACAAAATATAGTGCTGTAGAGGAAAGCGGTTTCTATTAAAATATATTCCTCTTACAATTTCAATTTCATTTGCCCATGATTGGATGTAGATACTGTGGGTCTTCGAGCACAAAATGGTATTGGGCATGCCTTCAGAAAAATATCTTTAATTAACTAAAAATCACTAATTGTGATGGAATAAATCTTTGTACAAATCAGATGTAAATTAACAAATTGCATATAAAGAGGAAATAACATTATAATTTTTCATTTACAAATGCACATTTAGTTTCTTATTGTTCCATTCAATTTATTTTTTAAATTAAAACATTGTAGTTCAGTAAACTATTTAGTTAATGATTATATTCAGATGGAAACATATGAAGTTTTTAATAATATTTAGTTTAAAAAATCCTGGCATGGGGATGGGAGTTCCAAGCTTTCTTATTTTGCTATTAAGGAAGTCCAGATCTGCATTTACCTATTCCTTGAATGATTGATAACAAAACCAGCATAAAAATATTTTATCATTTCAACTCATTTGATACCACTAAAAAGTTCATAGAGGTGCTGACTGATGCTAAAGGTTGATGCTTTGAGTCCTGTATAAGGTATCTTGTAACTGCGGTGTAGAAGGCAATGACATCCTATGTGTATCTCGCATAATAAAATAGAATATGAACTATTTTCGAATAATTAATCATTCAAATAATCAAATAAATAGGTAATCATTGTTCAGGAGCAAAAGTCAAAAAGCTTACATATGGCACAGTATGAAATAATTATGCTGTATTGAAGATATACAAAATCTATAAACTCTCAAAATAACCCATTTGCTCATAGAGAGTGGTATCAAAGTGATTCGTTTGGAATATATGAAATGAATTGAAAGTTTTTCATTCAGATTGCATAAATCATTATATCCATCACATTTTTAGCTTTGCTGAATACCTGGCTAATATCAAAAGCAATGTTTTCCAGGAGTGAGGATCTTTTAATTGTTCCCAGAAGACTCAGGGGAATGTAAGATCTTTTGCCGAAGACTTCACTCAATTTTAATGAAGCGCACTATGCACGCAGTGTTGCCGAGCTGCGTGTTACTGTCCCGACCCTCTCGGAAGCACGCGAACATCTCCCTTTGGACTGATTCAGGTTTATAATTTTGCAAAATTCTCCCATTTGAAATGGTAAATGTCCTTCAAATTGCGCATATTGATTCTTCGAGATGCTAGTTGCCTCAGGAACAGTTTCTAAAAACATTTCCAACAGTTAGTTTTTTCACCATTTTAAAATTTCAGGTCGGATCTGTCTCATTAGGCAAAAACTAGATGGTGAAATCCATTCAAACTACCAAAACATAGAACATCTGATTTTTTTTTATTAATACAATAAAAAGCCTTGCTAAACATAACATATATATTACTCTAACCTCCTTAAGTCACTATAGCATCATAGGAATGCAAAAGGTTAACTACTCAAACATAATATTAACCATTAGTGGAAATCTGTATGATTAAATTGCATAGGGAGTTTAAACCTGAATTCAATTTAATTTGCCTTGGTACTCCTTTATCATATTCATCTATTCAGACATGGAAAGGAATGAATTCTTACCCTAGTACATCCCCACCTTCGCTTGCCTGCCTTGCCTGACCCTGATCCTGCCTGCATGCCATGTTCACTACAATCACCATGGCTGGCACCAATCATCCTGAAAATTTCATACTGATTCAGAAATGTAGTAGAACACATTGAAACATGCAAATGTGTCTTCAAACTGCGCTGAACTTCACAATCTAACACTGTGCACAAAAGATGCACTGTGACTTCGCTTCCATTGTACCACCAGAATTGGTTACTTACTGGATTGTGCTTGATGTGAATATTTCAATAAAAAAATTATTTTATTAATATTTATATAGCATATTGTTTATATAGCACGTGTACATCACATGCATACCAACAGCCTAGTCAGTTGGAGGTGTATTGTGTTTGTACACTGAAGTTATAGGAAGACACGAAAAAAATGTGAACTTTTGCAATTGTTGAAAAATCAGGGATTTTAATGAAAATGAGACCTGCATCATTTTCTAAAGCATCCCTTCAGCTATGTGAGAACAACATTTAATCAAAACATTTGGAGCCCTTTTTTGAAAATGTTCAGGCTTCCTATAAAGTACATTAAATTAAAACATCTGTTTCAAATTCAAGGGACATTAATCAGATCGATTGGTGATTATCAATTTTGGTGCCAATCCTTATAGTTAAGCTACTAGCATTAGACAGACAGGCCGATTTTTTTGAGTATCAAGGACCCACAAAACATGGATTCTATCTATACAATTTTCTGTATGCTACATTAAATATATACATACACTTCCCACTGAAAGTCGTGGTAACTACCTATATTCTAGTCATTCTTGAATCCCCTAAGTTCCCTAGACTTTACAGAGTGCAATATTGTGTCACACACTTTATTGGGGGCTTTGGCACTGAGCAAACACCATTCTTCGTGGTCCTTTCTTAGGTCAGTATTCACTTGAAATATATGTACTTCTGATGAAGTACTTACTTCTTAAGTACTTATGAAGTTTTATGGAAAACAAATCGAAATATTTTGAAGGCATTCCCTTGATACCCTTGCTGTGTAGCCAGGTATTAGGAAGTAGGCATCCAGTAGGAAAACGCTTTGAGGACACCCTGCGTAGAGGGGGAGCATATAGGGATTGACAATGGAGGTCAAAACAATACCCCAGTCATTTGTGCGTTGGCAGCAAGGTATATGGTGGAAAGTAGTCATCACATATGGCAGTGTAGCGTCATGAATACAAACACATTTCAACGAATGGCCGCATGACATAGGCGAAACGTTTAGGTGTCCACGTGCTAGCCTTTGTTGTAGAGAGATCGAATGTGACGTTGGGGAAAAAGCCAGGAGGCGGCGTGGAAAGGGTGCGGGTTACCTGCGCCGGGCACGGTGATGCTCCGATCTCTTTCTCTTTGAGTCTTTGAGGGGTGTGCATCTGGCCGAGGAGCCGGTTGGCGAATGCCTGGTTGGGTGCGGGCCGCAAGCGTGGCGGATAAGGCCGGCAATGTGTTTGCCATAAGGACAGGGAGACTCAAGGACGAGTCCTTAAGTAGGATGCGGCGCTTTACGCCTTCGAATGTAAGTGATATTCGAGCATAGTGGTGTGGTAGCCACAGCGACAGATTACTCTGAGTAGTGGGATCTTTCTGAGTTAATTTAATTGTGTAAATAAGGTTGTTTTGGTTGTGGAACTTAGTAAATAAACCAGCAATTATTTAACCCACTCATCTGTGCATTATTGCAATCGCATGACGCCACAACAGTAATTGTAATTACGATAAAGTTACTGTCATTGTTCTAATAATACTATGTACATTCGAGGAAAGATTTTTGGAATAAAATGATGCTTTCTTGGTATGAGGAGGATTCAAAAAGTTTTGCCAGTGACCTGCTAAAGTCTGTGGTATAACAAATTTTGGAGTACTAACATTCATAATCTTTCAAAGTACTCCCCATTGTACTCCACACATCGTTGGAGTTGCTGCAACTATTTATCAAAGGCACTCTGATACGTGGACTGAGGTATTGTTAGTAAAGCTGAATTAATGGCATGCACACGTTTAAAGGGCTTTCCAGAAAAATCGGACTGCACCTTAGGAAACAACCAGAAACCACAAGGTGCAAGGTCAGGGCTGTAAGATGGATGTTCGAGAATGTGGACTTTTTATTCTTTTAGTTTCCACATGATTGTACATTCTGTAAGCAGATGCATTGTCATGAAAAAACAACTCTGTGGAGGTTCCTGTCTTGGATAATATTTTTTTCAATTATTTTAATAGAGCATCCGAAACAACAGTACTATAGTACATTCCGTACATGGTCTGACCTTCTGGCATACTCAACCACCAACGGTCTTTTGCAGGTGAAGAGAATTGTGAAATGTCGCTTCCCCATGATCTGAAATCTTTTCGAAGAATGATTGGTCTTCGTTCATTTTCAGACAGATAGTTTTGAGTTTTGTTTGGTGTGATGTAGTAGTAAAGCCAACTTTCATCCCCTGTTTTGGCCCATTTGTGGTGGAAACATACCGAACAATCTCACCACACAATCCTTTGTTGTAATCTGAATGTGTAAAATTAAATGATGCTCTTAGAGAAATCCATGTTTTTACACCAGGCACAATCACTACACTAACTTCCAAGGCATAGTTCTTTCAGATTGTGCAAGATTACACTTCACTATCAGTGCAGATCAGACTTGCACTTATGCACAAATTTATAGCAGCAAGTTCACAGAATTCAGCCACAATAATGCAAACACAATACTCATTGTTGTTCAACAATGTAGGCTGCACTTGCAAAACTTCACTTGTAAACTTCAGTCAAACTTAACAACAATGTAGGCTTCACTTGCAAAGCCCCTCCATACTCTCTTGTTGTTTCTGGTATCAAGGCTATTTCAATTTGCCTCCATTCAAAATGAGATTTATAATACAGAGATTATTTTAAGGATTGAAAAAATATATTACACTGAACTCTACATGTCATAAACCAGACCCATTTAACATTTTATGTTCTGTTGCAGAACAAGTAAATGCAATGGGACCTCTAATTGACCAAGAGCTGGAGCGTGTGGATCGTAAGCACGCTCAGCTGACGCAGCTGAGTGCCGATCTTGTAGATGCACTGAATTTGTACCATACTTTGATGAGAGAACCTGCTACTACCCAAACATACCATACTCTACCTAAGCCTGTGCATTACAACTTTGGTCCCCAGCAACCTCCGCCGGGACCACCAACTCATGTAAGTTTGGCAATTGACATTAAATCAGTGTTGTGAACATTGCTATTGATGTATTTAATTGAGATTGGTATTGACGTGACAACTAATGTCCAAATCTCAATAATTCCCAAATTGTTAGTTAATGTTCTACTTATGTAAAATGGAAAGAGACCAACTTAGGAAACAGCTTCAACACATACTTAGGAATTAAGCTGGTTTAAGTTCACATTAGGTTGGTCACAGGTATTAAGGTCACATCACAGTTGGCCAACATGAGTTGGCCAGGGTGTTATAGTGATGAGGAATAATCACATAATGTGATAAACAAGAGATCAGACTGCTGGTAGAGAGTTTCTAAGGCTACTGAGAGACAATATCACATAAGCTAACTTTGCTTTATACACCTGTTGACACTTCACTATGCTGAGTTTGGGCAATGACGCTCCAGCTTCAGAATTCATAATATACATGACCACCTTCAGTTAGTGCAAAACATCATTTTCAATATTTTTGTATGTTAAAATACTTCTTGTGAACCCACATGATGACTCACACTGTGTCAGTCTCCTTTTCCCACTGATCTGTGGCTAATAATAGTATTAGCTGGATCCATTTTTTGCAGCTTTATCTGGGCCCTGCTAACATTAGCCTCTTTTCAGACTTTTGCCAATAATAAATATATAATAAAATTAATATTAATGTAATAGGATTTTATAAAATATTAACATGTAGTTAATTAATAATTATTGAAAATAATTATTTAAAAATATAAAATATTTAATAATAATTTTGTTGATTCTTCTTTCCTTAATGTGAGTTCCTTAACAAGATGAATGAAACAAGCAAGAATGACCACCCAAGGACAGAGTTAAATGCTTTCTTCTTCCTCCAACTAGAATAGTCGCAATATCCTACCGTATAAACTAAGTTTGCATGACTGCTGGATGGTCACGAAAACTGATAGGGTACCAAAGGTATTTCACATGGTTCCCAAAATGCCATATGAGCAAATGCTCTGACTCAAGGGTTGTGATATGTATGATATGACTAAATTTAAGCATGAATGTTGTATGATTGCCTCAAAATTTGGGATACCTATGCTGGAATTCTATAGTGTATATCAGAGTACATTGTTTCTTTAAATGGTAAAATTAATTGCCCTCTTTTCCTAAATGAATTGAATTTCAAAGTCTTGCAATTTAACTCTAACATCTAGCTAGCAATTTAACTGTAGAAATCATTGTGTTTTTCCACAAAAATCGATACTTCATCTTCAACAATCCAGTTAGCAAAATATATAAAATATTTGATGATGTTGATATGTTGTAATCGATAAGTTGACATAAATGTTATTTTACTCTATTTTGTTTTTTCAAAAATTACAAAAATGTAATTTTTTTTTTACTTCTCTCATGTCGTTACAGTGATTATTTTAAATTATTGCATTTATGAGTGCATGTGCTGTGAATGATGTCTTATAAAATTTCTCAAAAACTGAAAAGTTTTCTGTGAAATGAGCTCGAAATTCTGCATTTTCAGAAATGTTCAAATGCCATTTTCTCGAAAACAGCTCCCACGTTTTTCTTCAAACTTGTCGTATGGATAGTTCTAATTGCAATGTTTAATGTGTCATAAATTTAATTTTGGTTTATTATTTTGTTTTTCAAAAATTACACAAATGTAATATTTTGACGTCTCTCATGCCTTAATGTTTACAAGGTGACTTGTTCATATTATTGCATTTAAAACAAGTGCAAGTTCTTCAAATGATGTCATACAAAGATTTTTTAAAAACTCAAAACTTTTTGTGAAAAAGAGTTCAAATTTGCATTTATAGTGACACTTAAATGACATTTTCTTTCAAATGGCTCCACAGTTTTCAATGAAAATTTCCATATAGGATGATTTTGTAATTTTTTTTAATATTCTTAAAGTAATATTTTTGTTCTACCATTAGGAACCTGAAAATTTTAGAGAATGTAAAAGAAAAATGTACTCTTTGCGGCAATAGATGGCAGCTGGTAAGAGAATGAGGCAGAACCGAAAAACTAGGTTAAACCGAAGAAATTAGAAAACTAACTAGTATGAGAAAATCTGTGCCATTGTGTAGCACCGCTAGTTACAATAGAATCTGATATTTTTAAAACCCCACAAGTCATGAATTGTAAAGTTATGGGAAAACAAGAAAAACTGAATTATTAAGTTCATACAGAACTTTCTCTGCTTGTTTGTTGTTTTTTATTATATTTTATTTATTTCTGAAGCATAAAGCTTGATTGAGAATGCCATGGAGACTTGTAATTTACTTGTATCAATAGTACAATAGTTGCTGGATTTATTTAAAAGTTAAATACTTACAGGATTTCAAAAACTAATCAGGAATTTGTTACTTAAACATGTAAATAAATATATATTTCAGGTTCAGGTTGTAATTTGACAGATTTATTACAATATTATGTGAAATGACTAAGTGCATCTACATCAAACATGATTCATATGACAGAAACAGTTGTTTCAATTACGTGTTTCTGTGATAGTAAAGAGGAATATTTCCTTATTGAATGTCCCTTTTAACCAATCACTCTGTCAAGTGCCAGTCATATAGACTATACATACGTCCGTCATATGCAAAGCAATGATTTACAGTGTTTCAAAACCAAATGAAAACTTCGCAGTGTCCTTATGGCAAATGTATTCGTCTGATTTATAGGATTTACACATGGAACTATGCATCTAACCTGTAGCTTCTATTTTCTCACAAAAAGCATTAATGTTAAAGAGAGTGACTTGTGGGGTTTAAAAAAAAAACAATTCAAATGTAATTCCATTCGTATCTTTCTGGAGAACTGGAGACTTCATGTACTGACTCACCTTGTCAGTGATTTTATTTCAAAAACGGTTGCAGTGAAGTTGATGTTCTTGTGGGTGTTTAGAATCATTTAATTACATGTGACTAATGTGTTTCTACCTATATTTTTAATATACCTCTGCTAGACACTAGTCTCGTTTGTAGAAAAGGAAATGGAATTACCTCACGCACAGATTATTTTCTATTTCCATGTAATTGCATTGATTTTTATTATCTTGCAGTTCTCGCTGTTTCTTGCATTTTCTCGAAAGAAGAGAAAGTATGCAATAGTACGTCGGAAAACTGCGAATTTTCGAAAGAAAAACTCTTATTGCTGACCCCTGGTAATGAAGAAGTTGATAAATCTTGTTCATGTATAGAGACAATTACTTCCCCTAACACGTTGTGTAGTAGTAAAATCCGTGATTTTTGGGTCCTTGATTCCGAAAAATTGATTGACTGGATAACATCTTGGCTGTCCGTCTGTGTGTGGCCATTGATAGCGCTTAAACTGTTCCTCAAATAGCAAAAACGGACTCTTAAAAGAATGGTGCAGATCTCGTTTTGAAATCCCTGATTTTTCAAAATTGCAAAAGTTCAATTTTTTCTCGTCTTCTACAACTTCAGTATAACTTGAAGATTCAGACTAGATTGCTACAACAATGAATACAAATGTATAATAAACACTAAAATAAATGCACGGAACTGTTGCAGTAATTTTCAAAGTGTATGTAAAGTCAAGGCGATTTAAAATTGGAAAGTGGTGTACATGGTTTTTGTTTTTTCAACTTCAGCCTAGCAGTCGAAAAATCTGAAACATTTTCACATTTGTTTTAAGAGAGACTTTTGAGATTTTTTGGAGCCTGTTCCAGTCAAAATTAACAGAGAACAAATTAACAGTCAGTAAAAATAATTTCTTGTTATTTTTTTCAAAAATATTTTTTGCATTTGAATTTGGCGCTGAGAAAACAAAGAAATGTTTTTCTGATAGTATACATTTTTTTCTTTCAATCAGATAAAATAGTGTTAAGTTGGAAAAATAAAAAAACATATTTTTGGCTGTAGAGGGGTGTGGGTGTTAGGATGGGGGCTAAGAAAGCTTCCTAAAAATCTATTTTTATGTCAGAGTTATAGTGTAACTATGCTTATGTCATTTGGTTTCAGGGAACTCTTTACCATGTTATCCGGGGGTACTTGATACTTCTGTTGATTGACTTTCAGTATTAGAAAATTATTTGGAATGTTTTTTCTCTTGTTATTTGAGACTGACTCCATCATTTTTCATTTTACTTAATGATTTCCATTAAAAAATATAGATTTCTCAACCTTAAATTGAGGTTGAGTTGTATTGTAAAATACAAATGATTGTTTTATTGCAAATTTTTTAATGTACAAGGTAATATTTATGCATAAGATTGTTAATTTATTTAATTTTTGTAACTGTTGTGTTCTTTTGTTCCCCAGTTATACAATGGTGTTCCGATGACTGCGCCATTCCCACTGCCTCCATACACAATGGGGCCTGATCAGTTTGGCAACCCGGGTGCTCCTGCTGGGCCTGGCTCTCTGCCCCCTGGCCCCCCTCAGTACCTAATGAGCGCAGGGCGGCCACCTCTGCCTCTGCCAGAAGATGGCCAAGGACCTCCCCAGGGCCCCCCGCAGGGCCCTCCCCAAGGCCCCCCGCAGGGCCCCCCTCATCATGGTCCCCCACAGGGACCTCCTCAGGGGCCTCCTGCTCACATGCAGTATCCCCCTCATGGGTGAGTTCTTGCATTTGTCAAGATTATTCAAGCGTTCTGTACACATGAAACAAGGTTATTCACGTTTGTAAGTCACAAGCTATTGCATTGTTTTGTGGCATCTTAAGTAAGAGTTTATTCACTAGAAAGAAAAAGAAAGAAAATATTGCTATTGATTTAATTTATCTAGAAATACAATTTACATATTTGCAATTGTGTCATTTATTTAAGCCTTCTTTGCATCAATCTCATTAAGAAACTGAAAGAATGATTCATTTTGAGTGTTTGAACATGCAATATGAGGACATCTTCTTTAAACTTTCTCTCATTTACATTGTGGTAACGGATAAAAACATGTGTGATACTGAGTAAATAGAAGTTCATTAATGAAAAGTAGCTCCTTCTGACTGCTATCATGGCCTTAGGCGTCAAATTTGATCACTCACAACTAAAATTTTATTTTACCATCATGTACTGTTATTGTATTTACTATTATTGTATAATTGTGTCCAACATTTATACTCAACTCTTAAAGAGAGTCATTGTTCATAATAATTAACACCAATACATGAGTGCTACTTTTTATTTACCTTTTATTCTCAGAAACAAAAAAAAAAAGTTGAACTCAATTATTATAAATTTGTTTACACAAATAGTCACAAAGAATGTAATTACTATTATTATTATTATTATTATTATTATTATTATTATTATTCGAAACTGTGATTAAAGAGATTAAGAAACTCAATGTCCATAATTAGTTCTTTCATTAAGCTCATTCACATTTTTTTGAAAATACTAGTAGTTTGCGTGCAATATAAGATTTTCTCAGAAACGGTTCCTTTTTTAGGGATAGCCAATGTTGGTATGGTGTGCCAAATGCACACTATAAGATGTCATAAACGCCAGTTTCATTTTTTTTCTTTTCTTCTTTTTTTTCCGCCCCCCAAAAAGAAACTCAAAATTCCACATTTTCTTAAAAACGGCTCAAAATTCGGTCTTCAAACTCTCTGTACACACCCAACACAAGGAGCTCTATAAGACAATATAAAGAGGATGTGTCACACTCTTCTCCTATCAACACACACTTCTTATGCAAGTGCGCTGTTGACATGTTGATAATACAAACTGTGAAAGAATGAATGAAAGTGAATAAAAATAAGCTTGTAGTCACTCTCATAAATATCAAAATACTTGACTTTCTTGAAAAATAAAAAGTGCCTTATTGTATTCTTTTGTGATCAGTTTTAGATGCCAGAAATATAACTTTTCATATCTAATGTTTTTAAATGCCTTGTTTAATCATTTTATAACGTATTTTAAGTGTAAGTTTTAAGTAAGTTTTAAAGTGCCTAAAACATCACTTTTTTTAGGTGCCTAAATCGTCTCTTTTTTTGTGCTTAAAATTCTTAGGACTAAAGATGATATAAACACACCATTTTGCTTATAAGCAAAAAGAATTTTCTTTTATGTTTTTAAGAAATTGCACAAGTAGTTTTTATACTTTATCTCTCGTGTAGTTAAGTTTCTTGAAAACTGTCAAAATGAGATTGAGATTCCGCATTTTCAGAAACAATTCCCAAGTTTTCATTTTAAATATTTGTTTGGATAGTGCTAAATGCACTGACATATATTAAAAATAACTCTAATATATACTGATAGACATAATACTAATGGACTGAGTAACATGAAAAATGCCCTTAGTTCCTTTGAAAGGTTCACAAAAGAAATTATTTTTGATAAATCTCTCGTGTTGTTAATATTTATTTTGTGGAAGTTATGTAAAAATTATTGCACTAGTAAGTAGAAGTGCTTCAATTGATTTTTGTAATGAAGTTTCTTAGAAACCCAAAAGTTTTTGGTGAAAATGAGCTCAAAATTACAAATTTTCAGAATGGCCTAAACATCATTTTCTCAAAAATGGCTCTGTATTTTTCAACAAAAATTTGCTTATAGGCCCAGGTTCTATACTATTCTTAAAGTCGTATTTCAGTTCGAACAGTAGGGAGCCGAAAAGTTGACAAAATGTCCATTATGTGGCAATAGATGGAAAATGAGAAGATGGTGGGACAAAACAGAAAAGCTAGTGCAGATTAAAGAGCATAGAAAACTTAACTAGTGTGATAGTCTATGCCATTCTGTAGCATCACTAAATGTTGTTGTAGGATTTCAGAATAGATTACAATAAAACAAATTGTCTTTTAGAATTATATTATCAAGAGTTATGTAAATTTTGTTTCCCAAGATTGAGTGTGCTCATTTGTTGCAGTTCGTTGCCAGTTTACAATACTTCAGCTCCACCCCACACTTTGCAACACCCTCCACAGCCAGGAGTGTTTGGCCCTCCAGGCTCTACTCCGAGTCAGCATCAGCACCAGCCACCCCCATCGGGGCCCCCTTCAACTCCAGGCCCTAGCTACCCTCCAAATGGGCAACCTCTGCTGTGAAGATTGCAAAGAAAATAACTGGAAGAGTCAGCAGGTAGCCTTAGCACATGATTGTGCTGTGCTTCTGCATCAACTTACTCCTTTTCATTGGCAAACAGCTCATGAGGATGTGATTCAGTTCTGAATTTTCTTCCTCCTAATGCTGCTCTCTTTATTTTAGTTGAAAACTAAATTGCAATTTCTATTTTCTATTATACAGTTTTCCTGCTGAAATTGTTTCTCTTCCTGTTTTCATTAGTTTATTTCAGAAAACATTTTATATGTAATTGAAATGCTGAACTCAGATTGTAATTGATTTCTTGTACATAAAGAGATTTTATATATATATATTGTATTATTTGCTCTTGCTGACTTAATGAACTGCTGTCATTTTGTTGTTGGCCTGGAAAGACTTCATATTTCCGCAGGCTGTACCTGGATTTCCATTTAAAATTGAATTGTCCTTGTGGCCTTAAAATAGTTTAGTATATTGCATTGTTTGAGTTGCCTTGAATAATACTTTGCGGGTCTGTGTTGCAATAGTTCTTGTGCGTCATTTTGTGAATAAATGGCCTGTATGTGTGAGAATTTAGCAATGTATTTGGTACTTGAGAAAAACTACATTCCTTTGGTTTTCTGTCATAGAACTCAGTCTCTTCTACCTATAACAAAATCAATTGCCACATTTTGGTAGATTGATTTTGTTTGACTGGTAAGACAGTTATCTATTCCCATTTATAGTGCAAAATTTGGTATATACATGAACAGTGTCATACATGTTTTCACTAACTGTAATGTTGAAGTTTACAATTGTATATAAGCCTGTATAAGGAGAAACGTTTGCTATATTGTATTAAATCGTTGTACATGACTTCATGAATTGATTTTATTCAACCACCCCAAATGGAACCTCTTTTGTACCTGGAAGGAGGGTTGAATCCAGACATCCAAACAGGAATGGGAGCCAGATAAATCTCAGGGGAAATTTCTGTGTAGGACAGAATTTTCCTAACAATTTGTGATCAAGTATAATAAAAGATTTCAGAGAAAAATAGAGCTTTTGTGGAGGAGGTAAATTTCAAAAGAAAAAAACCACGTTTAAGTTTATTTTGCTAATTGTTCCACAAGTACTTGATCTAACTTGTTCAGTGTAGGTATGATCAACCACCATGTAAACTCAGGAAAGTGGAATAATTATTTATAAAAAAAAAGCCCCTAAATTTATTGAACCAACCCTCTATGATGTATACACAAATATTTAAAAACAAACAAGACTTCCAAATTTTCAGCTCCCCACCTTTTCTACTCCATTTTATGGAAAAATAAGATTTTTTTTCTTACATTGACATAGGCATTTTTTTATTATCATATACTGACATTGACAGCTATTGTTGCTCAATCAAATTTATTGTTCAACTCGAACAAAAAAAAGGAAATAAATAAAATATCAGCAATTTTTTCTTCTGTAGCATTTAAAAAATTTATATAAAAGTCTAAATTTATAGAAATGTACTTAAATTTTGTTTTTGAATGTAACCTAAGGGCCATTTTGAAATACATGGTCAATTGAAAATTATTCTTTTCTTAGCTTCTTAAAGAGAGAACAATATGAAAAATTTGGGTTTGAACTAACATGAATTCATTTTGAAAAAGCCATAAATATTGTAGCATTTTACTTTCTCATGTAAATATGTAATCAGGGCCTTTATTTTATCTCACAACCCATGTCTGGGAGCTTCTGTTATAGTAATTTGCCAACTGTATATCTTTGCCACCAGTAGTGATGGATAGGCCCCAACGTGAAAAGTCGCAAGACTACAGTAAAAGCCATAATCAAAGGAAATTAGAAAACTTTACTACGAGAATGTCTGCGCCATTCTGTAGCACCTTTAGTAACTTTCTCATATAAGTAGTATAGAGAAAGTAATGTAACTTCATTATCTGTGCAAGTCTTCTAGAATTTAGTGGGAAATATAGTTATTCAAATTATCGTTTCCATGTTGCAGCAGGAAGTATTATTCCTTGACGAAGGACATCATGGATAAGAGCCTAAAGTAGATTGCTCATTTATCCTTGAACATAGATTTTATTACATGGGAGCTTTTTCTTTTATTTTTTTTTTTAAATTCAAAATTCATGTAGTATATGACTTGGTGTAGAGATCACAGAATTTTGAAAATGTGCGCGGAATTCACTTCTCCCCATAGCATGTCATATGCAGTTTTAACTTTTTTTTTTTACGTTAAATAAAGACGAAAAAGACATTATATATATATATATATATATATATATATATATATATATATATATATATATATATATATATATAAAACATCCTTGCCTCGGGGCGCATATGTATAACGCGCCCTATAGGGTGCACTCGGGGAACATTCGAGTTCGCATTTTTAGAGTTCTCTTATTCCTATCTACCTAGTGTACAAAGATTGTAAGTCAAAATCTTTACAAACTTTCAAGCTAGGTTTCCTCAAAACTAAGAATTCTGGGCACATAAAACGCATGCTCTAATCTATCAATGTACTCCACAACACTTCTTGCAAATCATGGGAAATTATACTGAAATATGAGGTAAGATGCAATTCAGATCATGCACCTCAGACCCCACTATTGAATTGACACACTTTCCTATTGTGAGTAATTCCCAAATTTATCAATATACACAACAAAAGTACCCTATCAAAATCACCTTCAGCTCTGTCATATTACTATTATAATGTACACTTACCATTCTTGAGGGAACAAAAATATCACAAATACTTACTGAGAAAATAACTTTTATTTTTCCAATTGGAACAGTAATTTTGTCAAATATAGCATTATGAATTTACAAAATTGAAACACATAATAAATTCAACACTTCTTACATTGTCTTTCAATAAAGATTAACAACTAAGGGCATGCCTCAGTTCTGTTACACAGTAAGTAGAGGTTGTAATTTGTTATTATTATGATCCACTGCCTTCAACAAGAAATCCACCCACGACTGATCTTCATCTTGCACATAATGAGCTTGCTTCACTACCAAAAGTATTGCTTGCACTGAATTCACAACTTCCATGGCCTAAAACACAATGAATACAAATTCATTTACAGAAACAACACTAAAAAGTTTAATATTGAAATTGCTGAACTTTTAAGGGTCTTTCAAAAAATATTTTCATTTTTAGGCAGGGAGGGGATGGGTCCCAAAACAGTGGTGAAAACAAATGAGATGGGGATTCATGGCAAACATTATGAAAATGCAACGTTAAATTCATAATTTCATTTTTTATTTTACATAAATCCATCCGGCTCAGATTGTTATAGGATCCATATGAAATAGTTATGAGTAGGCAACTAGATATTCATTTGTTTTGTGAGTACAATACATCAATGAATCAATAAAACCAATATTGCCACCAGTTTCATTAGAAGAGTATTTACAAGCTTGTTCATTTTATACATGACATAGGTGCATTTTGTGTCAGTCAAGAATTGATAGGGCACACACAATAGTAGGATGTGGTTTCAAAGTCAATGTTTTAATAAAATCATTGATGTATTTAACATCGAATTTTTGAAGCTGATGTTTCTTAACATCAATGTTTTGTGTTCAATGTTTTTACATAGTAGATATTTCATTTTTGAGGGAAAAAAATTACCATCAAATTGCATTAATTTGCATCAATGTGCATTAATTTTGGGATATCAATTGGACATTCTTCAGATCAAAGTGAGCAAGAGTGAAAAATAATTAAAATATAGGTTTCATTGATAAATGCACTGTACATCATTTTTCAATTATCGAATCAGGTAATACAACTTTTCTTTATCCTCCTGTTTATTTTTTATTTTATTTTTACACTTAAATCTCAATTAAAAATAAACTCAACCACCATCAAATTTACCTCCCCCGTGAATATTAATGGCAACAAAGTTATGGTTAAGGTTTTAAAAACATTGATCGTTTTGGGGCAATGTTTTATTAATATTGATATTTTAATTTTGAGCACTGCACCTTCTGTGACGCATAGGTTTCGAAGGGAGTGGTTTTCATAAACATTTGCCTTACTTTAACTCTTGCATATAGTAGTAGGGCTGCCCATTGGGTTTACCACTTGGGTTTACGTAGGCGCCTGGGGGACTTATATTCACGATAGAGAATCAGAGAGTATACTAATGTAGAGAATAGTACAGCTTTTCACGTCTTTCTCGAAAGTATCACTAGATGTCGCTTGATCTGCAGCACTGCTTGAGGCGGTCACGATCACGCGACATTTGGCAGCACATTCGATTGATTGATTTTTTCGTGTTTCCGGGCACCTCGACTGCTTTGGTCGTTAGTCCCGTTAGTGTAGTGCATGTTTTTCTCGGGAGATGGCGGTGATCGTCCCCCGCTGGATGGTGAGATCCGGCACCGACCTACCGTCGGCTAGTGGGGTTTCCCCCTAACCAGGACTCTCCCACCAGCGGGGCACCGCCCCAGCCGGGACAAGCTCTAAGCTCTCGACCAGTCTCCCGGAATATGTGGTCGTGTAGTGCATGTTAGTGTAGGGGTGTGTGCGTGTAAGGGGAGAGGATGGGACAAGGAAGAGGAAGGACAGATCGCGCGCGGTCCGTGGCGCGTTTGATAGGGTACTGTTCCGGCATTCGCCTGGTGTTGATCGGAGAAACCACGAAAACTACCGATCAGAGCAGCCGGCCGCTAGAATTCTCGTCCCAACAGCGACTGAATTCGACCTAGCTGAAAAGCTAGTGTCGAAAATCCTGATGCCGTGAGGACTCGAACCTAGGACCTCCCGGTCAGAGGCGCTGCACTGACATCAGTTGATGCACTGAGCTACCGCTCCCGGTAGCACGTTCAAGACGAAAAATGCCGTACATATTTCATCTTGAAGACAAGCTCTCCAGGCGTCACGTTACGAAAACCCAAGGTAGTTCACCACATGGTGTTCTATCGATCACTGGCAGGGCTGCCCGCTACCGACTGCCAAACGAATAAGTTTTCTGTTGGTCAGTTGTAGGACTGCCCACTGGCGGCTGCCATACGAATCAAGTGTTCTGTTGATCAGTTGTAGGGCTGCCCACTGGCATTTGCGATACGGCCTCGTATTCTTTTGATCACCGGTAGGGCTGCTCAATGGTATCTGCCATACGTGTTCGTTAGAGCGGTGAAGTACACCCCCCCCAATACTTTAAATATAAGCAAAATCTTAGTTCTTCAAGATGGTAAGAAAACACTTGGCCCTCACCGGCCTAATTTTTAAAAAAAAAAGTTTATATAAGTCCTTATGGAAAACTTTCATGAGTATTGTTTTTTTTAAGTTATTGAAGTTATATGCTGAAAGTACCTTTTTTTTCTTTTATTCAATATGTAGTAATTTTTAGGAATCAGATGGTATTAAACGTAACACACCCCACGGGGAATTCCGAGAAGTAATGATAAATAACTATTGCGAAATTCATCGCAACTTGTACAGGGTCGTTGTACAAATCATGCTATTGACACCATTGTTTCTTTTGGGGTAAGAGATAATACCACCATAACTTAACCTTTTGTATCTCTCACACTCAATTACAAACTATTTTACGATAATTCACTTCCGATACAAACAATGTGTTCAAAGCAGAAAGAAAGAAATGTATGGGCGCCAAAGTCAATATAACCTACATCATGTATTGCCTACTTTATGAACATGAAAAATCATGCGACTAAATTTATTACTAAACAATGTTTTTCTAGGGCAATTGTTCAATTTTTTTCTTTTAGCTATTTACAAATAATTATTTAAATGCTCCATTAACATTTACAAGCAGCTATCCTTAATCCGTAATGTATAGATTGGTCGAGTGTTTGACTAGCGGCTAGCACGAACTTACCACCTTAACATGTTTCTTGCCAATGCTCGTTTCTGCTCACCGACCACGGTGGTGCAGTTATCGTTCCATCGGGCTACAGAAGGACGTCGTGTTCGGTCCGTCGTTCTCGGTATGTCTGTGTTTGAGGCGTTGAGAACAGCTTCGGTAAAGTGGATAATCAATGTCGGGACAAAGCGTGCAATTCTTTTCCGAGTTGCACACTGACCACTGGGATGTGCGAACAACATCAAGATCGGGCATATCCAAGTGAGCAGGAATTGGAAAGTGGCCACTTCCATGGAGGTCCTCCAGCACTGTCCATTCTACAATTGTGGATAATGATGGGGCAGCAGAAAGCTAGATCGATATGGGAAAAGGTGTTCAAAGCCGGGAAGAAATGAGTGGCATGGCCAGTGTTAAGAAGAATCAAGTTGAATATGTTTTCGAGAAGAATACCCAGATCCTTGCTGCACCCGAGATGGGACTATGAGCATTGAAATTTCAAAGAATGAGAAAAGATGGGGCAGATGAGAGATCAGTGTCAGGTCTTCTATATCGCCTGGGCAAAACGTGTAGCAAGAAGTTACAAATGGTTATCAAGACTGTACGAAAACTCACGATCGCAAGTTTCCTGGATGAGTGGTTCGCACTGTTTTTCTGTTTCTTTGGACACCAGGGAGTCTGTGACAATTGTAGCGTCATGTACATTTTTTGAAAAGTTTAGTACTTTTCGCGCATTATTTGCAATTTTAAAAAATTACTAAAGCAAGATTTTCTCAAAAACTACTTCAATTTTTTTTCTTTAAACTTTTGGTACGGATAGTGCGAGATACACTCTACAAGATGACATAAATGCCATATTGCTATATTCTTTTCTATGTATTTTGCGTCATTCGGTCGGTAGACCGACTTCGCCGACCAGCTACCGGTGTCCCCCATGCCTGGGCCTAGTTAAATTCCCAAGCTTGGGGGTCAGAGCGACATGACCGTTTCGAGGTCGATGGATGAATCTCAGAACACTTTACACACCGTGGATCTGAGGAACACTTCGAATTGTGTCATCATTCTTTTCCACCATATACGCAGACTGTAGCATTAATACAACGGGGCTGCGTATGGCCGAACCTCTCGCTAAATGCGATTTAAAGCAACGGAGAGGATTCAGCACATACTGCTAGACGCAGAGATAGGAAAAGCCACATGATATTTTCTCTGACAGAGATGGACGATTGAAGGTGAGTATCAGCGTTGAGGTAGGGGTCAGTACCCCACCCCACTCACTCTCCGCTGAATTCTATAGATGTTTGTAACACCTTCGGCCAGAAAGAAGGCTTTCAGATCTTCCATTTCCGATGAGAAGTCCTTGTAGTTCACCACACACTTGCAGAGATTTAAGGTCCTCCAGGTCTGGCGAACCTGGAGGCCAGCCTGTTTCCTTTAATTCAGAGTTTCCCTATTTCATCATCGTTCAAATTGGATTTTGCCATTCCTCTTGTGAATCACTGCCTGAAACTTGCATAATTTCTCAATGTCTTGGGCGAGTTTAATGGCAGCGACACCCTTCATTCTTTTTCTTTCACTTCAGGACCTATGAAAATGGGGCTTTATTGGTCTATCAGAATCTTTGCAAACTAATCTCTTCCTTATGTAAAAGGGTGGGGTGGGGTGGAGAGGTTTGGTATCCATGGAGAGGATACCAAATTCATGCCCGTATATAACGTATTTCTATGTACAAAGCTGCAACGTAGCCCAAGAGGAACAGTTGAGAAACAGACCCCTCAACCGCCAAGACACCCATTCCCACCGACACGGGTCGCCGTGCACGGGAAACACACAGTGAGCGTTCAGCATTGGGGGAGGGGAGGGGAGGGGGGCGGCAATGAAATAGAAGGGAAAGAAAAGAACCAATGTTATAAAAGAACGAGAATGAGCGATGACGGAAACGAATGATGACCAATGAAAGAAACTAATACTTGAGAGCCCTCCCTGCATCCCACTGTCAGGGCGTGGACCGATCAACTTCGACGGGCCCACTCTTGTCTGCTACATGGGTCGCGTTCTGCCGATCGGTTGTATGGCTGCCCACTGGCATTTATCATATGGATCAAGTGTTCCATCGATCAGTGGCTGCCCATGGCCTCTGCCATATGCATTAAGTGATGTCAATCAGAAGTAGGGCTGCCCACCGTCATCTACCATAAGCATTAACATGTTCTGTGGATAAAGGGCTGCCTACTGTCATACGGGTCAAGTGTTTTGTCGATCGGCTGTAGGGCTGCCCACACGCATTTCTTGTGGCTCATCATTGTCACAGTATCCAAACTCACCTAGCAAAACTCTGTAAAAGTTTCATTCCTACATGTCGACTATGAATCCGGCCCTCTATCAATCATTTTGGTACATCACACATCTTATATTATAAAATTTTTGTATATTAATTTTCACATCTTTGCCTTTTCTCATTCCAATGTGTGTTACTTGAGATTGTATTTGTATCTACGTTTTATTATTTACTGGTATATATTATATATTTATAATATTGCACACTTTTTATATTTATATTTTTCATATCTTAGCATTTACTCATTGCTATGTGCATGTTACTTGTGTTATTTATTTGTACGTGTAATTAGATGAATTATCCATGACTTTAAATAAATAATTAAAAACGTCCAAGCCATCATTCTAACAATTGCTCTTGAAATTGCATGATCATATTATTTGGCAAGATACCAATGTATATCACCAGAAGAAATGCTTGTATGTGTACTTCATTAATTAACCTTTCAATATCTAATCAATTTATTTAATGAATGGAAAAATGTATACAGCTTGTCCAAAGCAGTTGAATGTACATCACAAGTACTCCTTGTGTTTTGCAAGCTATGAGTGCCTAAGAAGCTGCAAATGTCCATTAGGAACTATATATGCTTTCTAGTGGCAAACATCCGGTGGCTGCTATGCAACACTGCAGAGTGTTGCATAGCACATCCCTGCAGTCCTGCACTATGCAACACTGCAGAGTGCATCCCTGTGGCGTTACCGAACACACATGTCCTCGAGATGAATAACTAATGAAATTTGTATTGCTTTGTTTTTTTTTCCCCCACACACACATAAATTGATGGTAATTTTTTTTAGTTTAATAAATTACTTCAAAATACCAATGCATTTCTTGGCAGTTTCCTTTCACTGGAAACTTGTCATTGGGATTGTGATGTACATGGACTGCACAAAACTGTTCTGAAATTCACTTGCGTGTTCTTTCTTCTGAAGGATCAGCTTACCCACACCTTTTCCCTCCCTCCCAGAAGCATTCCTCTCCTCATGATAACCCTTCTCAGCCAACCTGTGAGCACTCGTTTGAAGGCACTTGGGTAGGTCTGAATCTCAGGGTACAAAAATGATCATGAATTAAACATCATAAAATTCTTGTTTTTGATACATTATTAAAAAAAGACTCAAAAAACATACGTGAGGTTTGTTGTGGACATTAAACATGGGGCATGTTGAGGAAAGGTGAAAGAATGCATAAAAGCTACATAGGCAATGTCTCAACATGCAAGATGTAAGTAACCAAACAGGTTTTAAAATACTACTATAATATTTCTACTTATTTTAGGTACTCACTGTTTTTTTTACAGCATCTCTGTTCATTGGCGGATATGCAGAGGATACAAAATCATCTACAGCAGGGCTAAGACGTGACACTGAAGTAATTAAATCATCAAGTTGAGCAATTTCATGTTCTGTAGAGCAGCGTCCTTGGGCATGAACAGCACGCTTAATACGCCTCATGCAAGCCCGAGCTGTTTTGACCAGGGCAACACAATGAGGCAGCATTTCACAATCCTGATTGCTCCAACGCTCTGAATTGTCTATTTCATCACCAGCATTACCTTCCATTCCATCTTCCTGGCTTTTTATTTCCTGAGGGAGAAAAAAACAAACAAACATTTGTCTCCTGTTTCTTTAAGATAGAGTTTCTGACAACCTTCAACACCTATTTTATTACAGACCAAGATTCTCCGTAATGCATGTATTTCAATAGTCATTTCTCTCATATCACACAAATTTAAGGACAATTGTACCTTGACATCTCCAAATTTTAAACTTGCTTTTCTAAGAAGATTATAAGCAAAAATATGAAAGACACTTTTTTTAACCAAAGATTATTTTTCACAAAAATATTAACTTTCAAATTTTTTTGAAAATATGCTCACATCTCTAAAGTTAATAATTTGTAACTCAGGTTGTAATTGTGATAAAATTTAATATTTTGCAACATTAAAAAACAAAAGATGCTCTTATATTTGATAAATTTAATTCATTAATTTTTAAAAGCATTTTTTACTTCTTTTATTTGAATTTTTTAAATTTCTACTGTAATCCAACAATTTAAACATAAGAAGAAAAAAAGAAAAGGTGTTCTACATAAGTCTGTAGTAAGTTTCAAGAGTGACACAGAGGATTCTAAGAAATTAAATACATTAGAAAAGTCTACTTGTTGTTTTGCTAATGCGTCTGCTATAGTGTGCCCCAAGAACATGCCAATCAGCAGTAAACAATTAACACCACTATACTTTCACAGAGCAATAAACAGATATATCCCTTCACATCTTACTATGGGCCAGTTGTGTACTTATGACCTTAACTGATGTTTATATTCAAATTCAAAAGTATCAAATGGACAGAATATTTATAAGAATAAAAGTAAGTGATACAGTCATGCATCATTCACAGAACAATGCATGTGTTCTTGGATATCTCTGTGTACACAACTGACTCGTATCAGAGAAAGAAGGCTCCTCTCCATTTCAGGCAGCCCGTGGTAGTGTCAATTGCTTATAAGTACTCCAAGAGTAGAATTTCATCAGTGAGTCATAACATGACATAAGCCTCATAACTGCTTTATATTTGGACACGTGTTATTGACGCCCCACGATGTGAGCAGCTGGGCCTGTTTATGTGGCCCAGTCCACAATTTTTTTAATTGTTAATTCTTTGTGTCACACTTCGAAATTTCACAAATATATACAACATTTGTGTAGGAATATTTTATTCATTTAAGTCTTGTCCTTATGTACAAAATAAGCTTTTTAAAAAAATTTAAAAATTTATTTATAACTTTTTAAAATTTTTTTAAAAAGGATTTGCCAAAAAAATGTTTCAACATGACTAGGCAAAATTCTTCCACTTAAATTATTGGTAATTATTGGTATCTGAAAGGAGTGGAATTTGAGAAAAAAGAAAAAGGTTTTTCCTATTTTCGATCCTAGAACTCCTAAAAGTTTCAGGCTGCTAAAAAAGTGATGTTTTGTGACTGCAATTTGATATGGAATGACTCGATATTAGACCCTTAAATGATATTATGTACATGTTTTTCAAACTATTAGTAGTTTTCATGTAATTTTGCGTTACATTAACTGTACTTGATGTGAACTTCACTGGACTTTGACTAATTGTGACACGTAATTGAGATGTAATTTGTGTTACTCAAATTACAACTCGTGAAATACTTACTTGGTCAAATTGTCCATTATATTGAAAATAAATAAATATTGTTTACATTTTTCAAGTTATGGCCGAGGTGTTAGTAGGATAATAGTCACAATATTACATAGCTGCCATCGATAAGAGAAAGTATGCACTGTTGTAATACTGCTAGTTACACTTGTAATGTATTATACCAATGTATAAATGAATGTTGTTACTACTTGATCAAATCCGATAGTTGCTCATAAATAACTGAAAGAAATACTCTAAATCTAAAGGCTAGATTTTTATCATCACATTCGTTATGAAATAAACAATTTGAAAAAGTTAATGGAACAAGTCTAAAATGCCCTGAATGGCCAGATATAAATTTACAAAGGATCTATGCAATTATTGATCAGTGATTCTAGGCACGTCAACTGCTAAGGGTATTAGTCTCTTAAGTGTAGTGGGGGGTGGGGGACCTTCCTTGCTGGATGGCGAAATCCAGGGCCAATCTACCTGTCAGCTTGCAGGTTTTTTCCCCAACCATCTCTCACCAGTGGGGCTCTGCCTGAACAAGATCTAAGCTCCAGACTGGTCTCCTAGCATGTGTGGTAGTGTAGTGCATGTATATGAAAGAATGTATGGGAAAGACATTGTGCAGTATGTAGCCCATTTGTTAGGATACTGCTCTGGCATTAACCTAGTATTGATTACAGGAACACAGGAAACTACTGATGAGAGCAGCCAGCTACTACAATTCTCCTCCAGATGGCGGCTGAATATGAACTAGCAATAACTAGTGTCAAAAATCCTGCCACCATCAGGACTTGAACCTGAGGACCTCCCAGCCAGAGGTACTGCAGTGACCAATGGATGCCCAGAACCACGTTAGTCATATTTAGTATATACCACCACCATATATTTTAAAAACAAGATATAATTCTTATTTTTATATTTGTCTCCTGGATCTAAGTAAAACAATGACTTTTGAACTTTCATGAAACTTAACATAAGCACATACTTCTTCAATTTCCTGAAGAGCATCTTCTACCAGCATCAGTTCCTTATCAAGTTCTGCACAAGCTGCAGCCAAATTATCACGAGGAAGATGCTCTATTGCTTCACAAGATTCCCAGACACATCCAGCCAGTTTCATTCGTTCTTTCTGTCTGTAAGGAGAACATACAATCAACTGAATCCAATGGAGCACAAGTTAATCATTTGCCTTAAATTCAGAAGTCAATATGCTACAAAGCTGAAGGTGGAGAAAGATCTCCTCTAAACCATCAAATGGCTGTTAAAACTAATTTCGACCATCTCACATCAGGTCACAAATCATTCACAAGGCGTTTTGAGTTAAGTCTTCACAATTCCAACACCCGAAAATAATGTAGTACTTATTCATCAGCAGACTGAGTGCATTTTACAAGCTTTTCTGGAAAATTAGAGCATGAAAAGACCTTGCCAAGATCTGAATCCTGGTTCTTTCTGGCTGTATATTAGTGTTCTGATCTTTGTACCAACCAGCCATTCTCGGCAAAAATATAAAGCCAAAGGTAATATGTTCACAAATTCAATAGCCAGTTAGTATAATTTTCATTTTATACAATAAATATTGAACTTTCTGGGTAATACTGCCTAGCACTTATTGAGAACAAGACATTGAACTGTCCTATGTCATATCTCTATTCCAAACAATCCTTTAACTGTGTTTGTCCATTTGCTGGGTAATTATCAAGTCATTCATTCTACAGTGCAATCAATGTTCCACATTCACATATGTGTGTTGCTGGCAGAAGGTAGGAGACCTGCTCCCTGCAATATTTTCAATTACATCTGGTATTTTCATTCTAATTTCATATTTTACTATTAACGTTAAGTACTGTGCAGTGTCCTGCAAAAAGTCCTGTATTTCAAAAGGCAGTTACAAACAAAGATACAGAAAAAATACTTTTATTTGGAACAACAAATATTATGACATTTTAAATTACTTGTTTTTAAAAATTATATCCAGTAAAGGATTTTCGAACTTGTCCGTTGTTCTTCGTAGCGAGAAGTCTGGTTCCAACACAACAGAGCCACAGCTCACCCTTCATGGTGTTCTCTGCCAATTTTGAGAGATCCCTTCCTGGATATCATCTCTCTTTGCAAGGAGACATCACCTGACCACCAAGGTCACCCGAATTATCACTTGTGATTTTTTCCCTTAAGAGGACACTTAAGATGCAAGAGTACAAACATTGCCCCACAATCCTGCCAGCACTCAAGGAGGCAATCTCCCAGGCAGCATCTCTTCCACCCGAAATGACATGAATTATGGACAACTTCCAGAAAAGGCTTCATTAATGTGACAACAACAGAGGATGCCATTTACCAGACATAATTTTTAAAGGTAAGTAATGTAAAATGGCATTGTGTTTGTTGTTCACAAATAAAAGTTTGTTTGTTATTGTTGTGTTCGGAGGGGAGGGGGCGGTTGTAACAACCTTTTAAAATAAGGGAGGTCTTTGCCAAACCCTATACATATCTACATGTTAACCAGATCCTTCAGCAAGCTTGGAGGCAGATACATGAGCCTCCTAAAATATGACATATAATATATATATATATATATATATATATATATATATATATATATATATATATATATATATATATATATATATATATATATATATATATATATATATATATATATATATATGTGACATCTACAATTAATCTATATGAGCTTTTCAAAAAATATTCCACAAAAGCAAGAAACTGATTATTTTAAGATCTTGTAGAATTAAAAATAAACCAATGTTTTTTTAACTTCATGATCTTTCAGGTTCTGTGTGAAACAACTTATCAAGTGATTACAGACACAAAGGTTCCAACACGGTCTTGTCACAATACAAAAAAGCAATTTGATAAAACATTAAAACACTTGAAAAAGAATCACAACACACATGTTGAACTGTGACAGTTTGATATGTGGGTTGTTTCTGGTTTAAGGTTAATTTCTTTAGATGTTTCTACATTTTTAAATCAAATTGATCGACTACAAGGATTTTCGCGGTGGTACAGGAGGATAGTGGTATTCCTGATGTTCTCTCTATAACTCTCTTAATAATATTATAAAAATATTCAGCACAGAAGTTCTGAATATGAACTCCTTCCAAAGGCAGGTACAAACAGTAGGATTCATAAAGACTGTTGAATTTGTTTCAGAAATCATTCTCAACTTTTACCACAAGAAAAGTTTTGAGAATATATTGAATAAGCAAATGAAAAATTAGAAACATTAATTTGAATACCATTTGATTGCCAAGAATGAGAAGAGAACAGAAGAAGACTGGATGAAAATTGGGTTTCTGAAGATGTCAATGCCTACTATATTTTGATATCATTGATACAAGTCTGAATGATCTGGATTCAACATTGCTTAGTTTGCAACATTCCCTTTGGCAATAGTATATGTATTGCAGTTAACAACTGCACTTTTAATAAGTTTCAAGGTTAAAGTAGGGAACACGGTACACCCTTACAGAAGCGTGGCGTGGTGACGGGGGAGAGGAAAGGGGGGTTAAGAAGGGGAGTCTCCTTAAGCCCTCCCTCAAATTATGCTGCGCGCTCTGATAGAAACGAATAAAACTTACTCATAGCTGATTTTCACGGCTCTCCTTTAATACACTTTGTCCCCACCGCATTTCAATGCCAAATTACTGCCAAAGGCAAGTTTTCTTACTTCGCTCGCCAGGATCTAAGTCACAGTGAGGCTAGGGCTACGCCCTCACGATTACTATAAACATGCTTGAGTGTATCCACCACATAATTCCGTTTGGAAGAAAGAACACTATAAGGTTTATCACACAAGCACACCATCCCAATCGCAGTACTAATTAGTGATAGAGCTTCGGCAAGATACTAGGGTAAAATTACCTCCTCTTATAATCGCCTAACCACCCCTCGCCCCTCCAACATGGATTCCCCCCTTGCTGGAGCGGCGCGAAGTGCTGATTTAAACGACTTCCTTAGGTTGTACCGTGTTCTAGACTTCAACCAGTTTTAAAATTGTCCAGAAAGATGTGTTGTTTTCAATTTGAGATGCAGATGTTTCTGAACATGATTGGTATGTCTGAGTTCTTAATATTTTATGAGAAAAGTTGAACTCGTGGCTCATTGCTATGTCGCTAGCCTTTCACCACTGAGATCCGGGTTCAATTCCCATAGAATCTCATGTGAAATTTGTTCCAACAAAACGAGTTTGGCTGCTTCACAAAGGCTAGTCCAACCCTTGTGAAGTGTCCTAAACCCTACCCCTATCCTTATTCCTTCCCAATTCTGGCCGTTGGGTAGTGACGCAGGAGCGCGTGGTGGGAGGCGCGTATGCGGAGATGCTACCTGGCGGTCCTCTTGATAACTGACTGCGACAGACAATATTGACAGAGGATTACTCCAAATGCGCTGTTATTAATGGACGATTACTCCGAAATGCAGTCAACGCCCCCCAAGGGGCTTGGAGACACGTTGCGTCAAAGTAAACGCAACAAATTAAAAAAAAGTTATCAAATAAAAAATAGATAAATTATTTTTCAGGTTTTAATATTTATATGTAATAAAGAAACTGCATCCTCGATTTAAAACCAAAGAGACCATAGTAAACCGGAGCAGCAGCAAGATAATAAGTAGTATTCTTTTTTAACAAAAATTATAAAATATAGCTTTCATTCGGATCATGACACCTACCAAATGGAAGGCAGAAGATAGAAGGAAAGAACCATGAAAAGAAAGGGAATGAAGTCTGCCAGTACATCTACCTCACTACTGATCCCCATTATTCCTTCTTTTCTAGTTGCAATGTGACCACACACAAATATTTTATTTAATCTAAAGATACAGTGGCACAGCCGGAAATTTTCGGTGGGGTTTTATTGTCAATGACACTAAACTCAAAAGTATCCAATCAACAAACACTCATCATTTTTATATTAACCAAAATATTGCTTTGTTGTTTGTTGTAAGAGTATCACACATTGCTTTCCTGATTGTTAATATTTTGAAACTCTCTAATCTATAAAATTATTTCTACAAATTTCTTTTTTATGGCCAATGTACTGCACACAATGCTTTTTTAGTTCATAAAAAATCTAATGGTTTTAACCCATCAATGGTGGGCATTTTTATCTGGCTATTTCCTATTTAGGGTGATCCAGAGACGCATTCAGCCTCCTTTCAAAATTAATATCCGTATCTAATGGCTTTATTAACTGCAAATATTGGGAAAAATACACACATACACCATAACACTTTCCATGCCATTTTCTCAGACTTCCAGAAATCAAGCTGTAAGGTCTTCTATGACCCTTTCTACAGAGGGACCTGGAAGTGCGGAAACAAATGCCAAAAAGGCAGGTCTCACCTCCTGTAACCCTAAGCAGGTGTCCCTACAGTACAGAGTGTAAAAAGAAAAAATCCAATGGTCTGGATTCTAGTCCAGAAACATCCTTGTGGCTATACCCATGTAAACTTTATTTCATGACTTCCAAGGAAATTATCTTACCCTTTTGCCCCTTTTGTTTTCAAAGAACTGAGGACAGCTTTCAACGATTCCACTATTTTTAAAAGAGCAATTTGGGTTTTTTTCCTCATAACTTGACCTTGCTCTTTTGGAAGGTTATAAAAATTCTTCAGCATGTTGATATAGAGTGTTTCTATTTTTCGTAAGAGATCATTTACTTGCTGTAAACTAGGAGCAGGAGGGTCCGAGAAAAGTATACATACTTTTGTCACTTCGGTTGACAAAGAACTGGCTGCAATATCTAAAAACAAATACGGTGTGAAATTAGCATTTAATAATTATGTAAACAAATTAAGGAAAAAATTATTCTGAACAGTAAAAGTGATAGTAATTTACTTAACGTTCTCCAAAATTCATCAAGACCGCAGAAATAATGTTTTGTTGCGCATTCACCCCCTAAAAAAAAGTTTTCAATTTATGAAGAGGTACAGCATCGGTCAAAAGACATACATTTGAGAGGGACGAAAATTTGATGCCTATAAACGTGTCAGATTATTTCTCACCTTCCAACTGCGACATAGCAGAATTCATGTTATCCAACATTGCTTGAAGTGTATTTCCTTCCGACATTTCTAAGAAAAATGTATTTACAGTCCAAATGATCAATTCCCACGAGATAACTTGCGAATAATATATGATATTTTTTAAATTTAATTAAAACATAACAGAAAACACATGTCAAACAGAGTTCATCTAATCAGCTGCTGTCCTCGTCGATTGTAAATTCAGGAACTTATAATACTCTGTCAAGAACAGTGAAGATAAAGAATGCTCACGAATCACCAGCGAATAGGGCTGGCAAACTGTACTTCGGTTTTCGTAACGTGGCGGGTGGGGGCTTGTCTTCACGATGGAATATGGCACGGCTTTTCGCGTCTTTCTCGGTTGTGTCGTTAGAAGGCGCTTGATCTGCAGCAATGAATCTGAATCTGACGCCGCTTGAAACGGTCGCGATCATGCGAGATCTTGCGACAGGACCGAGAAAGACACACAAAGTCTTACCATCTTCCAGCTTGAAGATAGGACCCTCAGATGCCGCAATAGAAAAACCACCAAGTATAGCGTTAATGCTGCGCTCGAACGGGCGGCACTGATACTAAATTGAAGGGGGGGGGTATGCCGTCGTCACCAATTAGTTGCGCAGTATGTTTTAACGTACAGTCCTTTTGGCGTAATTTACAAAGATCTAAGATGAAAAACAACCCAATAAAGTAAAGTGGTAGAGATTAATTCAAATTAAATTAGAAAAACAATGGTACATTATTTTCTTTTAAGATAATAAATAAAAATTCTCTAAGTCATAAAATTTGACAAATATGTATTTCAGGAAAAAATATCAAAACCTCACCATTCACAACGTTCATGTAGTTATTTCCATGAAATCTGAAAAATAAATCAAAATCATAATATGAAAACACTTGATGTCTCAAAGTGCCTTCAAAACGATATATTTCTTCCATCTATCAATATTAAAGTGATCAAAAATCCATTTGGTATTACAAACTACTGAAGGGAAAGAAAAACTGCTCCGAAATGTTTAAAATGTCTAATATTCATGTTAATGTTCATGTCATGTTTAAACATACTGAACTTTCATGGACTGCAAATACATTACACATAAAATTGCAATAAAATAATTAGATGAACAAGACAAAATTAATTTTCATATAATAAAACCAAGCAAAAATGCAGTTCCTTATTCCACTGCTTACATTTCATATTCCGTCATGGTTTCATTACTATCATTGAAATGCTTATATAATAAATGTACTTCAGAAAACATTTTACTGAAAAAGCAATGTAAAACAAGACCCCAAACAATTGAAAATATTGAATACACCAAATCTGAAAAATAATGAATATTTTCATAAGTACCACTCTTTTTATGTCAGAAGCTTAGTTGTCTTACAGATATTGTAACAGATTAATATTTAAAGTGATTCAGTTCAGAATGAAAGTACCTACTTCATTTCATGAATGAGCCTGTCCACTTCTTTCTTTCTTTATATTTCAATATTTTTAAACAAAATCTTCTTATTGATTTATTCCATAATTTAAATGTCTGTTCGAATTATTTTTGCAGTTAATTGCAAATAATTTCTAATTTTCATTGTTTTTTTTAATTAATGATGTTGGTACTCAGGAAACCAATAGAGATATTCAAGCAAATTTTGAAAACATTTGTAAGCTTCGGTGGTGAAAACTAATGTGTTCAGACTCACACAGACTTTCGCAGCCTACGCAGAATGTCCGCAGCGGAAGGTTCACATCACGTATAAGGCTTATCAGCACCTTCACATCTGCGTGGTAGGCGAGCGTCGCGACAGCGGATGGGCAGCGTTTAAACCGCGGCGGATTTTGTTTCGCGATCAGAGGCGTTTTTTCCGCTGCTGCTCGAGTTTCACTATGGAAACCAAGGCAAAGACACGTCATAAGTCGAATATTTTCAACTCGACAGTGAATTCAACAACACTGAACCGTGAGGAACTAGAAGTGGCACAGAATGGCACAGACTTTCTCGTAGTAAAGTTTTCTAATTTCCTTGGTGTGGACAGGTACTGTACAGCCTTGCATTTCCTTCTTGCCTGCTGCCATCTATCGCCGCCCAAAGTACATGTTTTTGAAAATTTCTCCACTTTTCGGTTTCCAAATAGTAGAATCCATATTTTATTTTAAGAATATTAAAGAAAGCTAAAACCTTCAATTAAATAGAAATTTTAATTGAAAAATTTGGAGCCGTCTTTTTAAAAAAATGGCATTAAGCCTTACTGTAAATGCGAAATTTGAAGCTCTTTTTCACAGGAATGAATTACCGAAAAACTTCTTTTGAAGTCATTTGAAGCACTTCCACTCAGAAATGCGAAAATGTATACAAACTGCTGTTATACATTAATTGTATAATGCATGCAACCATTGAAATGTGTATATTAACGGTGTGAGAGATACTGAAAAAAATTACATTTCTGTAATTGAAAAAAGGCAACAACTTGTATTCTTTTATACACCAAAATTAACTTTACGTCATATTAAACAGTGCCATTACCACTATCCGTTGTAAAAGTTTGAAGAAAAAATTTGGAGCCATTTTCAGAAAATGGCAATTGAGCGTTTCTGAAAATGCGGATTTTTTGCTCATTTTAGCAAAAACTGTAGAGTATTCAAGAAACTTTATATGACATTATTAAAAGCACATGTACTCATAAATACAATGACGTGAAAATATTGTCGCTAATGTAAATATTACCGATGGAAGAGACAAGTAAAAGAATTACATCTTTGTAATTTTTGAAAAATAAAAGTATAGAGCAATATGGAGACCCCTATCAAAAATTTAAAGAAAAAATTTGGAGCCGTTATTGGGTTTGTTATTTTTAAAATTGCAAATCTTGCACGCACTATTGCACGAAAACTACTAAAATTTCCAAAAGAAGTCTACATGACCTTCATTAAAAAGTTGATTATGAGCAACAAATTTTATTTAAAGAATAAATCTCTATCTTTAATTTTGTAGTTGTGGGAAGACATCGGAAATAATTCAATATTTTCAAATTTTCGAAAATTCAGACAACAGTGAAAATCGGACCTATGCCACGTTTCTAAGTTTATTTTATTCTATTCTTACAAGACATTTAAAACAAATTTGAAGCCGTTCTTGTGAACATTTTGAAAATTTCCGTGGGGCTTCATGTAAAATACCCCCAAATTTTAAAGAATGATTTTAAAAATTTCAAAGCTTCAACTAGAGTCGGATGGACAGGGTTTTCTTCAATTTAGATAAAATCATACGTATGGTTTAGGTGCTAGTAGTGTACACAGACGGACGGACACACAGACAGACGGACGGACACACAGACGGACGTTTCGAAAAAAAACAACATTTTTTTCGGTATCAGGGGAACCCAAAACAGGGGGAAACAAAACTGTTGCAAAGGTTGCCTGTTTACTTGAAAATCTCATGCCAGAAAATCTAATTTTATACTCAAATTACTATCAAAATACTAACATATGATACACTATTTTATTCCTATTTTCACGATCTATCTATTGCGGGTGAAAAAAATATAAACAGTTCCATTTAAAAAATCAAAGATGATTAAATTTCTCGAAAACCAAAAATATTATAGACAGTTTCTCTACGGCGTGTTACTTGCCCCATGATTTGGCAGTGTTTAGCGAAAACGGCATTTCGATAACCGTTTACAACCGTTTAGAAGTTACAGGGATTGTCTGTAATTGGCGGGACACCCGGTAGTCTGTAATAAAGATATCCCTTTATGTTATTTTTCTCCTTTTTACTTTCTCGTATATGTATATACGGAGTAGCCTAATATGTGTAGTGTAGAGAAAGTTATGTAATTCTGCGCGAAAAAAACGCGAACTTTGGCAGAAAACAATTCATTGTCGGGTCTGATAAGCAGGAATTGGATTAAACCAGTTGCTGAATTAAGATAAAAAATCCCCTAACACGTGATGTAGCCATAATCCCAGGTTTGTGGGTCCTTGATGCCGAAAACCCATTTGAAAGCAAAACGTCCGTCCGTCCGTGTGGTGTAAATAAGAGAACATAAAAACTGCTGCGAATTTCATCGCAAGCACAAGTACTGGCTCTCAGCCTACGAGTTTTTCTTGGGGTTTTCTAATGTGGCGGCTGGGGGTAGTATCTCCAAAATGGAATTCGCCACGACTTTCTGAGTTACTTTCAGTCCTACCGCTAGAGTCGCTTGATCTGCAGCACTGCTTGATGCGGTCGCGATCATGCGACATCTTGCGGTTGGACCAAGAAAGACACAAAAATTCGTGCCGGAATTCATCTGGGAAATTCTACCCTCCGCGGTCACGTAGGAAAAAACTAAGTATACGCTGTACATATCATGTTATTGTCGACACTGGTTCTCTGAAGGCACGAAAGAAAGACGCGTCAAAAAATTTGGATTATCAAATAGGTTGATTGATTTAATTTTTCGTGTTTCCGGGCACGTCAACTGCTTCGGTCATTAGTTCGTTAATGTAGTGCATGTTTTTCTCAGGGTATGCGCTGTGATCTTTCCCCGCTAGATGGCGAGATCCGGCGCCAACCTACCGTCGGCTCGTGGGGTTTCCCCTAACCATGACTCTCCCACCAGCGGGGCACCGCCCCTGCCGGGACAAGCTCTAAGCTCCCGACCGTCCTCCAGGAATTTGGGGTAGTGTAGTGCATGTTAGTGTGTGTGTGTGTGTGTGTGTGTGTGTGTGTGTGTGTGTGTGTGTGTGTGTGTGTGTAAGGGGAGATGATGTGACAAGGAAGAGGAAGAACAGATCGCGCACGGTCCGTGGCCCGCTTGGTAGGGTACTGCTCCGGCATTCGCCTGGTGTTGATTGGAGAAACCACGGAAAACTACCGATCAGCGCCGCCAGCCGCTAGAATTCTCCTCCAGACAGCGACTGAATTCGACCTATCTGAAAAGCTAGTGTCGAAAATCCTGCTGCCGTCAGGACTCGAACCTAGGACCTCCCGGTCAGAGGCGCTGCAGTGACATCAGTTGATGCACTGAGCTACCGCTCCCGGTGGAACTGTCTTTAAGCAAACAGAATAAAGAGTTACTGTAAATGCGAAATTTGAAGCTCTTTTTCACAGAAATCCAATGAGTTTTGGAAAAAATTAATTTGAAGTAATTTGAAGAACTTCCACTCACAAATTCAGTGATGTATATAAATCCACTGAAATGTGCATATAAACGGCGTGAGACATTTTAAAAAATTACATATGTGTAATTTTTGAAAAAAAAAAAATACACCAAAATAAACTTTGCGTCATATTAAAATTCTTTTAACTGAAAACTGTTGAGTTTTCGAGAAACTTTATTTGACATTATTTAAAGCACATACTCTAACTTGAAATATATATATATATATATATATATATATATATATATATATATATATATATATATATATATAAAATATATTCTGACTAGACTAAATATATATATATATATATATATATATATATATATATATATATATATATATATATATATATATATATATATATATATATATATATTTTACCGCCGTGAGAGACAAGTCAAAAAATTCTATTTTGTATTTTTTTGAAAAAACAAAAGAATAGAGCAATATAGCGTTTATGTCGTCTTATACAGAGCACTTAGCACTATCCATACTAAAAATTTACAGAAAAAATTGGAGTCGTTTTTGAGAAAATCTTGTTTTGTTATTTTTTTAAATTGCAAATATTGCATGCCATATTGTGAGAAAACTACTAAAATTTTCAAAAAATATACATGAACTTTCAATAGACTTATGCACAACAAATTCCATGTGAAGGAAATTTTTGTATTTGTAGGAAGACGCCTAAAAACATTCACTTTCGCAATTTTCGAAAATTGAGAGTTAACCGCGAAAATCGGATCTATGCAACCTTTATAAGTGTATATTACTCTATTCTTAAAGGAAATTTAAAGAAAAACTTGGAACCATTTTTGAGAAATTTTTGAAAATGTTCGGGGGGCTTCGGTACCCCCAAATATTAAAAAATGTTTTTCAAAATTTGAAATCTTCAACTAGAACCAGATGAACAGGGGTTTCTTCAATTTGGAAAAGATCGTACGAGTAGTTTAGGCGCTAGTAGTTTTCACAGACGGACGGACGGACGGAGTTTTTGCTTTCAATTGATTTCCCGGCATCAAGGACAGGGATTGTGGCTATACTACGTGTTAAAGGATTTTTTCTCTTAATTTAGCAACTGGTTTTATGCACTTTTTCGTTGCCAGAGCCCGGCAATTAATTTTTTTCGCCAAATATACGCCATTTTTTCGTACAGCATAACTTTCTCTTTACTACGTATGTTACTCGTGTAGTGGTGTTAAGTAGTGTTCACAGACAGACGGACGGACTGACACAACGTCTTTCCGTTGAAATCTCGAAATCGATTTTCCGGAGCATTACATAACTTTATGCTATACTCCGTATACGAGACGTACGTATACGAGAAAGTAAAAACCTTCCATCTGAAATGTAATTGCTTCCCTAGAAGAAAATGTCACCACACGCCACTGTATAGATGTAAATAATATTAAAACTGAGCTAGCCAATATATTTTGGAAATAAATATAACATCATTAGATAAAGATATTTTTTATTAAATTCAATTAAACAGAACTGAAATAACGAGGAGTATTTCAATATTTATTATTACTAGACTATGTATTTTTAGACTCTAAATAATCTGCATGTATTATTTGCTAACATTTATTTTGTAAAAAAATGTATTGATGTATATTGTGTATATTTACATAATTCAGAAATAAATATTATGTTTATGAAATTACTTTTTATTTTGCCAAGTAATAATGTTTGGCTTCTAAATTGCCTAGCGTATTTATTTTACATAAAAAATAATATGTTATTAAATTTGATGCCATTTTGAAAGTAGCTCCGTAATATAATTTTAAATGTCATTAGGCGCCACCTCCATTGGCAGATCACCCTTCGACACTATTGGCTCAAAATTGGGCGCAATATGGCTGCTTCCATATGAAAATTAGAGATTTGAATAAGAGCGTTGGGATTAACATCGAGTGTCGTCTCTAATAGTATACTCTGTTGCTAGAGTACCGGCGGCGTATAAGCGATTCTGACAGTTTGATGTTCTGTTGCCACACATTACTGCACTCATGGCACCACCGAAATGACAAATAAATTAAACCTCAAAACATTAACACTTACTAACAGGTGACGTCACGTCTTAATATCATGTTCATGACCTGAAATCAAATAAGAAAACAGCAGGTATATTCATTGATCTTTCAAAGGCATTTGAGATTGTATCTCATGGAAAACTGTTGACAAAACTAGACTATTATGGAATAAGATGTGGAGTCAATGACCTAATTAGATCATACCTCCCAGGGCGTAAGCAATGTACAGAGATCTTCTGGCAATCTGAAAAGTTCTTATCCAAAGTTAAATCAAATTTTGATAAATTACCACAGGTGTTCCGCAAGGATCTGAGCTTGTACCTTTGTTATTTCTAATAAATGTTAATGATATTCCAAGCTCTTCTGATTTCTCTGTAATTTCTTATGCAGATGATACGCCATTAATAAGCAATGGACACATTTTTTTTTTTAATTTGTTGCGTCCACTCCTTGACGCAACGCGTCTCCAAGCCCCTTAAGGGGCGTTGAGCGCTTTTGCCCTCGGGAGTAATCCTCCATTAATGGGCATTATAATTTTTTCATATTAGTCCAGTCTCGTCACGTCGCAGTCAGTCAGTGCCTTTTATCCCTTCGGTCAGGGGCTCGACGTCGTTAGATCCCGGGGTTCCTGGCCGGTCACCCAACCACGAACCCGCGAGTCTCGAATGCGCTTAACCTTCGTGACTTCACGGAGCGTAGTAAACGCATTCGGCTAGCGCCGCCGGCTCTTTGTCATCTAGAAACTATTCTGTCTGAATCAATAAAATCAATTAAAAGTTATCCGTCCATAAATGAATTGAAATTAAATTTCATAAAACTGTATTAATCTATTTGAAGCTTCGTCATAGTTTCCAACGCCAAAACATAAAAGTGAAGGTAGACAATGAATCAAACGGATTGTCATAAATTTGTAGGAATATTCATACATCAGAACTTAACTGACAACATACAAGTTGATACACTTTGTAATAAAATAAACTCCAATGTATTCCTCTCGAGATCCTTTTCCAGATTCCTGGAAACAGACTCACTTCTGTTAATTTATTACGGCATAATCTTCTCACAACTTCAATACGGGATTGAATTATGGGGAGGTACAACACAAAAAAATGGATAGATTAATGGTCCTACTAAAGAAGTGTATCGGAATCATTTTCAAACCGAATCCAAGAGGCTGAACCCGTGGCTCATTGCAAAGTTGCAAGCCTTTCACCACTGAGGTCCGGGTTCGATTCCCGTCGAATCTCATGTGAAATGTGTTCTAACAAAACGAGTTCGGCTGCTTTACAAGGGCTAGTCCAACCCCTGTGAAGAGTCCTAAAACCCTACCCCTATCCTTATTCCTTCCTAATTCTGGCCGCTGGGTAGTGACACAGGAGCGCGTGGTAGGAGGCACGTACGCGGAGATGCTACCTGGCGGTCCTCTTGACAACCGACTGCGACGAGACGCGACAGACAATTAACGGAGGATTACTCCAAGAAGCACAAAGCGCTCAACGCCCCCCAAGGGGCTTGGAGACGCGTTGCGTCAAAATAGACGCAACAAATTAAGGAGAAAAAAACAACAACAAGGCAGTCCTGAAAAGATGCCTTTATTAAATATGAGTTACTGACTGTTGTAGCACTCTACTCTTACAAAGTAATACTACTATTGAGATACAATCAGAATCAATATTTTGTGAAGAATAAAGAGGTATATAAGATACCTATCATACTAGAGGACATAGGGACTATCACATGATATTCACCAGCAAGTTTTCAACTAATAAAGATTCTTATTAGTCCAGCTCAGCTTTTTAATAATCTCCCAGTCCCCATCAAATAACCTAGTGATAAATACTTTCATCAAAACATTGCTTAAACGCCATCTTATTAGTGTGTGTTCATATAAGATATCTGAACTGCTTTAACTTTTCTGAAATCAAAAACCATGGACCGCTACAAGACCACTGTGTACCAGTCATTCAGTATCAATATGACAATGTGCTATTTAATAATATAGAAAATATTGTAATTATAAGTCAAGATATTGTAAGCACTTACAATTATTATTAACATTTAATATATTCAAGTTATTGTAAGTTTATTAAACTATTACTGTAAGATAATGTGAATTACACTAATTGTAAGTTTTGTTTTTTCACTGTATCATAACATTATTATTAATGTTATTCTTAATTTAATAATGTGACTTTGTATAATTAAAATGTAAATTATATTAATGTTTATTGTGAGCACTTTGTTTTTGTTTTGTTTTTAACTTGTTGCGTCGTTGTTGACGCAACGCGTCTCTTAACCCTTGTTGGGCGTTGAGCGCTCTTATTGGAGTAATTCTCCGTTACCAAGTAATTACTATCGTTACTGTTATTGAGTAATTACTAGTATGTCTCGTCACGTCGCAGTCAGTCAGTGCCTTTCGTGCCTTTATCCCTGCGACCAGGGGCTCGACGCCGTTAGACCCCGAGGTTCTTAGCTGGTCTCCCAACCAGGAACCCGCGAGTCTCGAATTCGCTTAACCGGAGCGCAGTAAACGGATTCGGCTAGCACCGCCGGCTTGCATGTAACTTGCATGCTTTATTAATCATGTAAGTTATCAAGTAAACTATTTGTATTTTATCACGTAAACTATATATATATATTAGCATATAATTTATCAAGATAATATAAATTTGTTAATTTATTACTGTAAGTGAATGTAGTAAAAATGTAATTAACTGACTGTAATTTTAAATAATTTCTAGACAGACTTTGCGCGATACTATCTGTAAGTCTATAAGCAATAAAATATTATTATTATTATTATTATTATTATTATTATTATTATTATTATTATTATTATTATTATTATTATTATTACCTTCAGCTCAGTCGAACCTTATCGCCTCCGCGATTTCGTGTGAGTCAGATGAGCGACAACGCGGCTCTGAGAAAGTAAACAAATCCTCGCAAGCTGATTGCTTCAGAGCAAGTCACTTGATCCACCACAGCACGTGGGGAGAGACCTGTCAGAGTCGCTTATACGCTGCCGGTACTGTATGTGTTGTGAGCACTTTCCTCACACTACTACGGAATTTCCCCAAATAACTTCTCCGGTGAAACAAACTTCCCTAACTTTGAAACGAAAAATATTCTCCAAATTATGGACCTACGACCTAAGCTGTTCCTGACGATTCCATTGGCTGTCCCCTTAAATTCAAATCAACCATTCATCATCCTTTGAGCTGCTCGAAACACATATCTTCGTTTTTCTTTCACTATTCCCATCGTTTGTTTTTTCTCTTTTTGATACATAAAAACGAGAGAGAATCAAATCTATTGTTTCTTTTTTATTCATAATAATTCAAAGAACAATATTTCTACATCGACTCTGATTAAAAATAACTTCCCCAAACAATTTCCTGTACATTTATGTTCCCCACAACGAAAACAAATCCCCATTTTGGGGACAAATTTCCCCAATGTGGCAACCTTGCAGCATACCGGCATCTACCACTTGCCACTGAGAGGCGATGGTGCTGCCCTCCGAGAACAGATTACTTGTCCCATCATTCCACATTGTTGAGCGAAAATTAGACTTCGACATCATGTCCTGTTTGTTATGGGATGACCCATAATTGGTGGGTCATTCTGTATCCCTCCATAGCACTGGTGCGTGAAACTCTGGCTGAAGCTGGATAGACAGCGTAACAGCACGTCCATATTGGAAATATTTTCACCACGAGCACGCCCATATTCTTGCGTCATGAAGTGAAAATCTATCCTACGAACGTTGCGAAGCAAAAACAATGTGGGACCAATGTTGAAGCTTATACTGCGGTTAACCGCAGTATAGGGATGCGCAGCCAAGGAGCAAAGGCAGTAAAAAACTGTGGCAATGGTGAAAAAGAATGTGGCATTGGTGTATTGCTTGGGAGTGCACGAGCTGCCGCGGAGGGCGCTCGACGAGCATTTTGATTTCATATCATCGATATTTCTCCGGGAATGTGCAACCTAACTACGAGCCGCCACTCAATTGCAACATTTATATAAAATGCACGTACCTGATTTAAAGTACCCTTATTAACGTTCAGGTAAAAATGTCGATCACTCAAAAATACCTGCCTGCCTCAATATTAGTTGAGATTACCAACCCACTGATTTCTTCCTTCGAGGAATAATTCAATAGAATGATAATTTCAACATAATTCTTCCAAAAGTAGTGGCCAATAATTCGTTGCGAAATAGATAAACCTCGATGTATTGAAGTGAATGCCACATGCTCCAACAACACAAGAGCCCATTAGCGGGGATTGGAAAGTAGCTAAACTTGCTCTAGAATGTTACAACTCCATCTGAAATGTAATCTAAGCTGCAAACTATTTACCTCAACAAATACATTACAATAATATAAAATTCCCAAACATGAGGTCATGGCTTGCTTGAGTGAATGTTGTTTTCTGATGAAAGTTAAAGGAGGAACATGTGGAATTTAAGAAGTGAATACTTGCTTTTTCTAGTTGTTTGTAGCATTGTGTTGGCTATTTGCCTTTCCCATAAAAATGAAAATGCTGTAACTCCAAATTCAAGATGTTATTTTTCAGAGACCAGTAAAGCTTTTCATTGTAATTTTGTTACAATTCTGGAATAAGTCCTGCAATAAATCAACAGATTTATTGCAGTTCTAAATTTTTTAAAGCCCAGGTATGTTAATTGGAAAATTCCAGGAGTTTTGAAAGGAATTTCAATTTAGAACTTTACTTGAATTTCACAAGTCATTTTAGGACTTTAGTGTCTGTAGTCATATGAGACCACTCTTGTCTTGATCATTTTCCATTCACCTATTAATTTTTCCAACCCTATTTATAATTATTCCATTTCATATTTTTTAATAGCCCAACCATTTGATGAAGTCTTTTACAAGGAAATACAAATGGATAAATGTATGAATCATTTCTAAGAACTTTCAAAATGATAATCCTGGTTTATTTTAATGTAAAGATTACAATAATGACATACATGCTTAATCATGACAAGATGTTACACGAAGTTTGATGCATGATATCAATGTCCAACAATAGATTAAACCAAATCATATGACAATCAGACATTACAAAACTGAATAAAAATTGTAAATCTTTACAAGAAGCAATTTTGTAGAATGTCTGAAGCATCAAAAATATACTTACAACAGTCTCAACTTGACCTCTCATTAAGCTGTTAGAAAAATTAAGTTCTATAGTTTCAATAGTAGCATTAGATGCTAAACAATAAAATACAAATTCTCTTAATTTTTTCAGAGTAAACAAGTGACTTTGATACGTGTAAACATTTCAGAACTCCACAAAAACTGTTAGTGTAATAACTTTAGAAACTACGTTATATACTTACCTTCAGTACATATTCAAACATTTTCACAAGGTAGGCTACAATCCCCAGTAAACAGGAGTACAGATTTGGAAATATTACTAGTGTCCCCCTCTTCCATTAAATTATTGATACAAACATAACGCTTTATCAAATTATGTTCCTCTTAAAATCCATCCATGTAAAGCAATACAAAACATAATATATTCATTTCTTCATGGCATAAGGAGAAGGAAATAAAAAGTAGAAACATTAAAAACCAATATGAAACACAAAATGTATTTCTGAGTAATAAATTGCATAATTTTATATCATTCCACTTCCTGGATAACTACCTACATTTTGTACCCAAATAAACATTACTTCATTTTTATGGACTTTTAAACCTGCAGGTACAGGGCCTTTTGAGTACAGTAACATTTGCATTAATTTTTTGTTATAAAATTCATCACATTCTTAACACAACTATCATAAAAAAAAGCATTCTTCCACTAATTCACAGTGATTGACACCTTGCAAATCACAGTGATTCCACAAATACAGCAAAGCTATGTCATTATCCTATTCTGACTACAATAACGCCTGACAGTAATAAATTAAGGTTTTCGTTAAAAATACCTGAGACGGAAAATAATGAATAATGTGAAACACTATTACACCAAATGTTCACAATGAACAACATTCTATTATCTTCAGGATAAAAATATGATGAAGTATGTATAGATCCAACGCAACAGTCCACACAATCAATTTGAGTGCATATCTTTATACTCTTATCTTCCCCAACCAGGTTGATCAAAGACTGGTGATAAACAAATCATTTCAATACACCCCACACACTCTATCAATCAAAACTATTCATTGCACTGGCTTTGCTGCTGTTCATTGTGTTAATACAAATTGGACAATAAAAAATATCGAAAGTAATAAAAAAAAAACGGGGTTGATTATGGACAATTGACTTCCTTTCAACAAAACACTTCCAACGCGTAAACCAATTTCCTTTCTAATGTTCTACGTATTATTAATGACAAAACTACAATACAATTTACTCGGAAAATACTCAAAATAGTACACAGACCAATATTCATTTTCAGAATTCTTTTATATTGGTGCTTAATACAAAAATATAAAGAGATACGCTCTACAGCCAGAATACTTGGCAGGAGTATAAAGAAACTACACACATGAAACATCAGCTGTGTATATGTTCACTTACAGTTCATGTTTGTTTTTGTAAGTTTTTTGTTTTTTTTTTATATATATATATATATTGGAAGTAAAGACTAAACCATACTCAGAGAATCATTATTAATCATTACAACGGTTAAACACTGTATTGCACAAATCACACTGTCAATCTCTTTTTGTTCGCCATGAATGAGCAAGTTGCTTCCATGCTATTATTTTATTCTACTTTTTCTGAAACGCTGCAAGGGTATAAAAAGTATGAACAGTAATTGTATTCAAATTACCTTATAAATAATATAGAAAGATTAGAAAGGGAAACAAATATTAAAACCTACGAAGATGACAAGATACACACAGTGTATAGATTCATCGTATCTGTTCCAACTCTTCAAGGCTCCCTTCAATGCAATTCAACAGTCAGCAGGTGATGTGACCATTATTTACAAAAGAGACATCCAAATCGGGAACAGTTATAAAAAACACACATACTGGCATTGTGTATACTTCAGCATGGCTCAATAAGTCTGAAATACACAAGTACAATACAGATAATAAAACAAACTAAACATTTAGCATTCTTTGTCGGAATGTGAACACAACTTGCTACACATTATACAGACCCCACCAAAATACATTCTTTAAGTGTCATGAGCAGCATTTACAAATAATGTTTGAATCCAATCAAATTGTTCACCAAAACCATTCCAAACTCACTAAATCTCTTATAAAAAAAACTTTCTTTTAAAGAATTGCTCATCAGCAAAATAATTCAGTAAATTGACAATACACAGCATCACAATAGATGCATTTATGATTAGTATTATATCAATTCGCCTATACTTGACCCTCCATTGGTGGTTTTATTTTGTTCAATAAAACAAAGAAAAATTGGGAAGACATTCCAGGATGATTAAAATAAATGAAAATTAAAAAAATATATTCTATGAATTATACTAGGTATGAATACGCACCAAAGAATAACTATGGAGACTGAAAACCTATGAAACAATATAGATGTAGTTATTTACTTAAGCTTTCACAATCCTAAAATATTCTTTATAATATAAACCATTTTCCCTGTCATGTTCATTTAACAATACTACTTACAAACATGAAACGACTGAAAAAAATATAAAAAAATATGGGATTATTAGAAGAAAACAACTGAGAGCTGTAATCACATGGTAAATCATTTATCATTCTTTTACAAACTGGAGAACACCAATTTGAGAAAGCTTCGTAAGTTTCTGGATACTAAGGACTACTACAGATTATTCCCACAATCAATTTAAATTATACTCAATGCTGCAATGTCAATTCAACATTCATTTCAACTTGCTGTGTTCTTTTTTTCATTGAAAATTCACCAATGACATATATTTTCACAACTAATTAATGCTCATCAAAACTAATCATTAAAAAAGAAAAATAAATTAATCACAAGTAAATAATAAGATAACTCCACATAGGGCTGTAGTTTAAAATGCTAAACTGCAAACAGATATTCTTGTATTTGTATTGCAATAATTATAACAACTAAACATTGTAAAAAAAAACTGTTCTACGAAATCATTTCCCAAATTGTGTGGCGTTCACACAATTTTATTGTCAAGCAGAAGAATTAAAAAGATTCCAGAACTGTCATTCCAAAGTTTCATGAATTTCTGCATTCTTCAGAAAACACTTTTCATAATACAGGAATAACTAGTGGAATACACTGGTGAACAGTTTGACTTGTCAAAATTGACTAATCCTATGACATTTCATCACATTACACTTTCTTCTCAAGTCGAAGTGCAATTACTAATCCAGAAGACTCACTATCATGGCATTGAGTTTGTTCATATTATAGGAATATCATTATATACACACCCCCCAAAAAAAGAAAAGAAAAATAGACTTTATATTTTGTGTTACTATTACCTCATGCAATATATCATCTCAACTGGTCAATGAAATTGAAATTAGGTTCATAACGGTTTGCCAAGGATGCCAACATGTCAATGATTTGTTATTGAAAGAAATAATGCTATTTTTCAAAGTACCTTTACAGGCACTAATTATGGTTTAAAACATCCTACATATATACTTCTCTCAAATATCCATTTTACATTTTTATATGTGGATGATAATGGAGTCATGAAGGCCATCTACAAAACAACAAAACCTGATAGTAATGTAAAATACTTAGAAATCAATCACATAGTTCATGGAACAATGTCCTGATAGTACGCCTTCTGTAACTACTGTACAATATATAATTATTAAAATAAATTAACACACAATAACAAGCATAATAAACAAGAGTAAGATACTACTATGGTTCTTATACAGACACATTAGCAATAATACCATATTCAGAAAATCAACTCCTCTCATTAATTTTAAGTAAATAAATATCTATAAATTGTTAAAAAGTGTTTGAATTATATACATATACAATTAACAAATTTGGCAGTTTTTGTTTTCCTGCTAAATTTGAAATCTCTGGCACATATTTTACCAAATCTGAACACTAACAACAACATAAACTGATTCCTCTCATAGGAAGAATTTTAAACCAAAATACATTTCATTTAATTAACAACAATAAGTTTTACAAGTAAGAAAATTTCTTAACCTCTGCTTGCCTAATATTGAAACTAAGTATAAATCTGGCATTATGCAAGTTTCGTTAACCTACATATTTATTGTGCATGTGAAGTCTGGAACGCTTTATCTTGGGCCTTGAATGATAGAGCCATTAACACTGCTCTAAGTACATAGACGCCCATCAGCGACTCACTTTTTGAAGTTACAAGGCTGCTCTCCTGCAACAAGATAAAGCTTACAGGGGAACACGAAAAAAATATCAAAAGGAATGTTCTGTATGAACATACCAACATATGTTAGCACAGGAAGGATATTAGGTATGAATGGAAAGGAGTCAAAAAAGAAGACGTAATACTAAATAAATACATTTTATTGAGGGTTTTATGTTATTTTAATAATGATACAAATGTACAGAACTTTCCATACCAAATTAAAGAACATTATTTACATACAAAATGAATAATTGGTAAGTTTCATTTTCCATCCTCCAAACTACAATATTTATAACTGATATAAAGTTAGGAAAACCTGTCTTCTGTAATTTACAAATAAAAAAAACTACAACATAAGTATAAACTTTTATACACAATACTCATGGAGCAAGTTGGTGTAAGAACTTACCATTTCTTTACTGGAGCCTCTGTGTGGGCATACTATGAGAACAAAACAGTATGATCAGGCAAGGCTACAAACATTTCTTTTACATCTATGAAGAACTTTCAATCAAAATTCTATAGATTTATTTATGCCCCGTACATAAAAATAAAAATTTGATTCCATCACGCATGTTTTATTTTATACTTGGAGCATTGTAAAGGAAATTATTGAAGATTGAAAAACAGCCTCATTTTAAACATACCCACGCACTCACACATTCAACTCAGTCACTTCTCGTTTTAAAACCAGCATCTGGCTGGAATCAAATACTGAACATATGTTAATATGGAACAATAACATACTTGTGGATAAAAATTACCATGATGAACATTAAAGGTTATTGCACCAAATAAAATGTTCATATATATCTACTTACTATTTCAAGCAATGTTGAAATCCAATGGTCATGTACATACATATTCCTCATGCAGAGTATTAGCCTTTGTTGGTTCCTGCAAATTATGAGATACTTTAGTGCAAGAATAGTATTAGAACAGTACAAAAATCTACATGCACTTTATCATAAGCTATAAAGCATAAAAAGTGCTGTCAGAATCACAACTACAGATTAGTCCCAATTGTGCATTAAAATCGAAAAAAGTACTGCCGAAAGAGGTATTCTCTCATGACTGAACCAATAGGTTCAGTCATGAGAGAGGTTATTTTGACATTCTAAATTAGAAATGCCAAGCTTAATTTAGAAGTACAGTTGGACAGTATTTATTTTTTTTATTTATTTATTTTACGTCAAAAAAACAGTTAAAAACTGCGTATGACGTGCTATGGGGAAAAGTGAATTGTGTGCACATTTTCAAAATTCTGTGATCCCTACACTAAGTCATATACTACTTAAAGTTTGAATTTTTAAAGGGAGAAAAAAACTCCCATGTAGTAAAATCTATTTTCAAAAATAAATAAGCAATAAATTTTAAATTTTGAAAGGGAGAAAAAAAAACAAAAAAACTCCCATGTAATAAAATCTATTTTCAAAAATAAATAAGCAATAAATTTTGAATTTTGAAAGGGAGAAAAAAAAACAAAAAAACTCCCATGTAATAAAATCTATTTTCAAATAAATAAGCAATAAATTTTGAATTTTGAAAGGGAGAAAAAAAACAAAAAAACTCCCATGTAATAAAAACAAATTTTCAAAGATAAATAAGCAATAAATTTTGAAAATTAACTGTGCACGCTTCTAGAATTCAGTGGGAAATAAAGTTACATTTATGTCCAGAAGCAAAACAAGGGCCATCTCAGCATTTGCTCAATGGATCAGGGAAACTGGACGAAAAACCTGATCGAGATGGGGGTCATTGACCCGGAAGCTGTAGTACAATAGTTGTTACAGGTTGTTTATACTCATTTACACAGTTCAAATGGTAAATAAAGCATTATGTATCATTGTTAAAATTAATGTTACTTTTTTGTGATGCTCAGTATAGTCTCTAATTGTATAGAAACAGTTATGCAGCAGAAAGATTTCACTTGGGATTTAAACTTTTCTATTGAATTTAATCGTTTAATGTCATCTGGCAAAGTGTTGTAAAATAATGTGCATGTATTGTATGTCAATTTTTGTAATGAGCTGTTGATACTGTCACCTGATGAATATGATTTCTACGTCGAGTGTTATAGTAACAGACTTCGCATTTTCTGAAAATATATTCCCCCTTGAGCAAGTCATTTTTACAAAACCACTGATTCGTAAATAAGAAGACACGGTAATGGTAGAATTCTAGATTAATGAAGAGAGGCTTACATGAATCACGTGGGTGGATTTGGTTATTATTCGTACAATTCGTTTTGTAATCTAAAAGTTTGGGAGCTATAAGATGTATTTCCCCAGAATATTATGCCATATCTCAGGCGGGAATGAACATTCGCGAAGTATACACAACGAGCAGTATGAAGGCTGACTGAATTTGCAAGAATTCTGAACGCGTAGCACAAGGAACTTAATTTTGTGTTCAATTCATTTAAATGGACGTTCCATTTAAGGTTTGACTGAATTGAGAGACCTAAAAATTTTGTTGCCTTAACATCAGTCAATGGTACACTGTTCATTGTCAATGGAGCACAGAATTGTTTATTTGAAATGGAAAACTGCATTAAAACCGTTTTCTTTTCGTTCACTATTAATTTGTTATTTCGGCACCAATTTGAAACATCTGTTATTGTACTATTTACTGTTTCTTTATTGCAAAGGATGTTCGTATCATCCGCAAAGAGAACCGTTCTTCCGTTTCGAATCGTACAGTACAATATACAAATGATTTGTTTATAATTCATGAAGGTTGGTTAACTTGTGCTGGGGACTGTGTTTCTCCCTATTGTTTTTTGTTCCACCAACTAAAGATTGTTCACCCAAAAACAATTTATGTCGCTAGAAATCAAGGAAAGTCCACTTCCAAACTTGTTAATGGTCACTTGGTTATTCCTTGATTTTAGCTCATCGATTTAATGAATGTGCAATGTAAGTGAAGATTGTAGTGTCTTTGATTATGAGCTATCCATTTAACTTTGATGTGGATGACCTCATTTTTAGTTTCTTTGTCAAAGAATTTCATTTAATATTTTTTCATGTTTCTTGACATGATTTGTATTAATTGATGCTAATTACAACTTCGGACTTGTGAGAACTATCCCTAATCTCCAAAAGCCCTCACTGAACTGACACTGTCAAGGTAATCTCAGCTGGAGCGCCAGCTCATCTGGCAAGCGAAGGAATGCATTTATCTACTGTTTTAGAAATAGACTGCTGGCTAGAACTGAGAATATGGAGTGGAGAAGAGAAGAAGGATGGGAAAAAAGGCAAAGGAAGGATGAATGGGAAGAGGAGAGGAACAGAGATTGGGGGAGAATGAGAGAGAAAGTTTATCAAGAAAGTTTTATAAAAAGTCATTTTTGAGTTAATAGTTAGCGATTTTGATAGTGTTTTTGAATAAATAAATTACAAATTTACTAAACAGACAACCAAACAGTAAGTGATAAATGACAAATGATCCTGCAACACTAGTCTGCAAGGTATCAGATGACTAAAACTGAATAAAATTTCTAGGCTCATTTAGTTATCCTGATTTCAGAACTGAACTACGTATTTTTCTATCTTGTACAGTTTTATCACAATGGAAGTGTGCTTATTTTACAGACCTTCAGAAGGAAATTACACTCTACAGTTCCACAAGCCATTGGGTTGACAACTGCAGAAGCTTTTCGTGTCAGGTTTTGAATTGGTCGTTTGATCAATGTATACTCTTCTTATTCACAAAACTGTTATTTACCTTTTCTCTTGTGATGGTAGTTTTGTTTCACTTGTACTTCAGAGGCAGTTCTGATGTCAAAGAACTTTTGTGTGTAATGATGCCAACACGCCAGTGTGCAAACAATGCTATTGTATTGTTACATTTGTGGAAATTTTGTTGTGGTTAAGCAATTGGTGAATATAATTAACTTTGTGAAAAAATATTATCACGCTTACTTTAAACAAAAATGTGAGAGACCAGAACAAGGTATGCACACTAAAGAAAGAATGTTAATGACTGTACTGAAACTTTTAACTGTACTGAAACTTTTAAGATCAAAAGGAAAGAAAACGTGTATGCCATTTGCAATTCCTTTGGGTTGGAGGGAGCCAAAAGTCTTTGTGACTTGTCTTAATGACTTTTATTCTGAATTGTCAAGGTTCAGGGGCGCAATTTAAAAAATAACAAGCAGATTTTGTGCCCAAATTGGTATTTTTTGAGCCATTAGAGCAGTTTTACATAGACAACCTGCCTGTCCCTCCTCCTCTGATTTTCAGAACATAGTCCAAGATAATTCTGAAATACTTCTTGAAGTGGTAACACTTATTATGATGATTACTACCCTCCTGAAAACGACTTTCCACAGCAGTTCTCCCAAAGCGAACTTAAAGATCTAGTACCAGATCTGAATTTGCCTAATGAATCCGAATTTTCGAATTACTTGGATCTTGGCTAAAAGCAAGGATCTTCTGGAACCAGGAACTCATTTTTCATAGAATACGCCCACAGAATTATAATTATGTACTTTCTTTATTCTCACAAAACAATTCCTTAGTTTTCTGCAATAATAATAATAAGTTAATGCATTTCTTCGAAATTAAACAAGATCCTAATCAGTGGAGGACAGTTTTAGGATTATAGATTCATCCAAGAAGAGTCTTAAAGATGTGTTACTGCATAATGGGAATATTTATGTAACCCTTCCTATGTCTTATTTAATTCAAATGAAAGAAACGCTGGAGACTATGAAGCTATTGTTAATAAGTATTAAATAAGAGCAATAGAAGTAAGCTATCTGTAGAGATTTCAAAGTAACTTGAATGATAATAGGAAAAATATTTCTGGGTTTGGTGGAGTAAACAGTTAACTTTGGACTGTTATACCCAAATTCGCGGGTTCAAACCTGGTTGAAGCAGTCAATTTTTAAGGGAGAAGAAATTCTTTGCCTTCCTTCAGAGGGGAAGTAAAGCTGGCTGTCCCATGTAGATTTACTGCAAGTAAAATATTCTTAGGCATAAATGAAGCCTCTGAGCCAAATTCGGATCACCTGTTTTGTCACCTGAGTGATGCCTCCTTTCCCTGCCAGTCAGGGAAAAGGGCATTGTGGAATTTGCGTGGTTAGGCAGCCAAGAAGGCCTCATGGCTTGGACCTCGCCAGGGAAAATACAGCATAATTGAATTTAATTGAACAATAAACTCAATACCCAAAAATCCCTTATTTTCTGTGTAAGAGGGACAGAGACCGATCAATAAAAAACACTGGAATGCTAGAGTTCGGCCAGACCGGAGACTCCTCCCACCTGAAACGATAAATATCCTACACAAACCTGTTGTAGGACCCAACTAAGTTTTACTTCCAACCCTGCCCATCAAATTAGGCTTCATGAAGTTGTCTATGAAGGCTCTACCTCAAGATGGATTCTCCTTCATGTATCTCTCACTGCTATTTCCATTTACACAAGAGACATTGAAAGTCAGAATTTTTATTATACCACACCTTCGCAAATTAATGGAAGGACAAAGAACTTGAAAAAACAATTAATGAGAGCACAAAGAGACATTGACTTCCTCCAGTTCTGTCACAAACGTTTTGGGAGTAAGAAAAATTTGAATCACAAAACTACTGTGGAAATAATGTTGCAAAACTTCGTAAGTTGGGTAGTAACACGAGTGTAAAGGTTCACATTTTACTCTCTCTCTTAGACTATTTTCCAGAAAATCTAGGACACTACAATGAAGAGCAAGGTGAATGCTTCCACCAGGAAATCGAGTAGAAGAGATAAATGGGGATATGGAATGAGAATATGATGGCTGACTACTGTTGGATGTTGAAGGGGGACAGTGAAGACGGAGGATGCAGAATGAAGTTAAAGAAGAGAAAATTTCAAAACCAATCGATGTGTTTTGTTAGCGTTCACAAATGCATTAGAACAGTTCTTTTTTATTATTTTCAATAATGATTTTGTATAAAATGAGCCATTTTATATATTGTTTGAATAAGTAAAATAAACCTAGCTATACTAAATGGAATATTAACTTGAAAATTCCTAGTGTTGCTTACATAAATAACAGGTTCATTCTGCAATGCTATTGCATGCTGCTTGCCACCTATTTCTCAAGAGCTGAAACCAATCCATCAGAGCTACTGCTCTCACTTGTGTATCAGCCCACTGCTAAGTTCATGATACTTGAACTAAAAGCACTTGAGGCTTGAATGTATAAATGAGTATTACTTACGCAACTTTTCTTGAACGATGACCTTGCTTCCCCCTCCCTTGAGCAATAAACAGTTGAAGCCAAAAGCTCGCAGCGAGCACTGATGACAATATTCCAAGCATTAAAACTGGGTTGTCGCAAAACAGAAGCAAATCAGGGCTAGATGCTTTCATAGTCGAGAACTTCTGTTCAGCTTTATTACCATGATCTAAAGAAATGTCTGAGGAAGGTCCAGGACCTTCAAGGGAGACACCTAATACTCCATCTACTGTCCCTGCAGTTGCCTACCTAGAACATTGACCTGGCCGCACACGTAGCAAGTTTGACTTTGATTTTCCAGACGTCATTATTGTAAATACTCTAGTGGCTGACTTTGTAACTAATACCCCCACTCCACTCGCATCTCTTCAATCTATCGTTCAAGAAAAGTAGGGCGAGTAGTACTAGCAAGCAAATGGTATGCATTGCAAAACTCTTCTATTGTTCAGTGTCAGGATTTCTTTTGCCACCTATTCTGGCTGATCCCCACTTCTTTGAAAAACTACAAGCAGATACAGACACTAAAAAAAAAAAAAAAAAGAAGTAACATTCTCCTTCCCTTAGGAATTAAAATATCAAGTTTCCCTTGTACTGCTTCTCATTAAACCGATCATATCCCTTCTATAGAATATTAAAACTACACTTCAAATGTTCCACAAAGAAAACTTGTATGGAAATTACTTTATCATCAGATCTTCTCCAGAAGTACTTGGGCTGGGATATTTGCTAATCCAGGTCTCAAAAAAAAAGGTACATCTAAAAAGATTTAAAAAGTGTAAAATAACAAAATAATAATCATAAATAGTTTCCCAAAATAATACACACCTTTTTGGATACAGCTTCAGGTTCAGGTGATACACGAGCTTCTTCTGCCAGTTTTAGACGACCACTAACAAGAGCATGGTCATCAGCTGAATTGGAATCATCACCACAATGAACAACAATAGAGTTGCTGGGAGAATCATCACCCTAAAAAGAAAGAAACTCTCATAATGAAATGAAATGAATTAAAATTAGTAATAGGTGCTTTTTTTTGGAATTAAAATGTAAAACAAAATAATATTTGTGGCATTTATAATTTATCTCTTAACCACCATTTAAACGTTTTTTAAAATCAATGATACATGAATCTGGATTTCATACATACTATCTATATTGATGAATTGTAAAGGTAAGACTTCTTACAACCTAATTTTTTCAGACAAATAAGGAAAATTCAATTTCTAGAATGATGTAAAAGTATAAAAAAAAATTACTTCTTTCTTGAAAGTAGATTTTAGTTTCAGTAAGCCAATACTACCCTTCAAAAACTGCAAATATAACACACAAGCACTTTATACAGAATGCACAACACCATCTGAATTATGGAATCCAATATTTTATTTACAGAAACCGATTCTGTTTTGATTGAACAGGTGAAAGTTTACCTTCAGGGTCAGTCAGTTCCACCTATTCTATTAGCATCTACAAATTAACCAAAACACAAAGACAGGCCCAAAGTTCTATGAAGTTAATAAAAGACAATACCTTTCACACTTCTTGTTGACATGAACAAGAGAGAGTTAACATGAAAATTGTATCTGCATCCTTAGGGACTCTGTCATGCTGATGCACATCACTTTCCAATACCACTGATAGCATACGCAACAATAACCTAAATCAATTTCTGAGGGTACAGAACCAATGATGTTTAAACTTTTGTGTGAGCTTCCTTGGAAGGTCAAGAGTACTATACGCTATGATTTACAATCATAAATCTTAACCCTTAGCAGCCGTATGCAACAAGCATAATACATGTCCTACAGCTCGTACAGCATCTCAGAAATGACACGAGAATAATGGCTAACAGCTCTTATGTGACATGTGACATGTCCCACAATTTGTAGGGCATCTCTAACATGCCATACCAAAATCCCTAATTGACTCGTAGGGTATCGATGCTGTAGATGTCAATGTATTTTCCTGGTATGTAAAATATAGTTTTCATTGTTGAACCGATCTGGGCTACTATTCTATTTTTAAATAGTGTTGTTGTAATAATGTGACGTAAAAATGTTACAGGATTATCTTACACTTGGAATTTTACCGATATGAAATAGCTAGTGCTGTTCGTGTGTACCTGTAATCTTGACACAGCCAAGAGATTTTAAAACAATGAGTGATTTGGACGATTTCCAAATACAGCACCTATTAGAAAACACAAGTTTGGAGGCTATTAGCAATTTAGCAAATAATTATTTTTTAAAAAAGTGAATTGTACATTATTCATTTCCAAACTTATTTATGAAATTCCAAAATAATGAACCTAATTTATAGAATTTATTTCTTACTTTAATTTCAATACAATAGTTATGAAATATGCTTTTAATAAAGAATTGATTCCATATGAACAGTCCATACAAATAATTATGTATTGGTTGACAATAGTCTCCCATGGCTGGCGAAAGCAGTTACGAGCTGGAGCGAAGGAATGCAAAGTATCTGCTATGAGCTGTGCCGCCATTTTCCATTGTCATTTTAGAGAAGCCTTACAAGTTGTGAGACCTTGCAGCACATCGAAAAATCCACCCGCAAAGTACATTCATTGCTGGCAGGTCACAGATGCCGTACGAGTACAAAGGGTTAATATATTAATAATTAGGGACAGAATTTTTATGGCCTAAAAAATCTTGAAATATGTTTTTACAAATATGCATTTATGATCTAAAAATTCTTATATGTGCTCTTTAATATGCAATTAAAATGGATTATTTAATTTCGTATATAAACCTTTGTTGATAAAATTCAGGAGAAGCATGCTTGGAATGAAAAAATATTTGTCTGTGCAAACATAATATAATCTACCTTAGTTCACAGGAGAAATAAAAGTTAATAATCACCTAGTATGTCTTGTTGCATTTCTTCTGTCTAGTTTAAAGAATATGATATCAAGAACCTAAATTTACACAAGTATTTTATCATCAATAGAAAAGAAGAAGAAAAATAAAGCGCAAGCTGTTTTGAATTCACGAACGCTCTCCAATGAAATTCTATGAAAAGATTAAACATTTTAGAGATAAGTTTCTATTTTATTGTAATATGCAAAATATGCACTTATAATTATACGAATACACACCAACAGGAAAATCTGTTAAATACACAATAAAATATTAATCTTCATAGCATCCAATTCTAAACAAACGTAAAGGAATTTCACTTAGCAATGCCCTGAAAAAACAATATGCCTTGAACAAAAATATGGAGAATCATAGAAATCTGCTCCCTATTAATAATATAAATAATTACTGTTGTGGACTCTTTTCACCTAGCATTACATCACAGATTCAATGTGCAATAGTTCAGCTGCGTGCCACCAGAGGATGACGAGTAAGATCTACAATCAAGTTAATCAATGGACAAAAATTACATATCTATGGGATAGGAAAGCAAGTTTGTTAGTTTTTGCAATCAACTGTCTAATCCGAATTGGATCATAAAAATGATCCTAACAGTTTTCCTTCTTTTTATTTAAAAAAATAATTGAATATTGATTTTAATTATGTCTATTGCATGAACATTAAGTTACGAAATATGAAATTATAGGAAAAATCATTTTGCTGAAGAAAGTGCTTGAAAATGTCATAAGAACATATGAAAATACCCAAACTGTTCTACACAAAATAGTTATTGGTTAAGTAGTAGTAAATTAAGTATGATCATTATATATCTGTGAGTAACACAAGTGATTGTGAAACTTATTACAAATGGTTTATACGTTATGATGAAACTGTGACTGACGGATGAATTTTTATAGGTAAGTGTGTTAGAGGGACAGTGTGGGCAGTGAAAGCATACCTTTTGGTGGTGAAGGAATGATTATTTAAATGGATGACAGTATGTTGGGCAAGAAGTAAATTGAAATAAAGGTGATGCGAAACGGGTATTTGAAGGAATTGATCATGTGTTAATGGTGTTTTTCAAGTTTGCTAAAAATTTTTGGAAAAATTATAATTGTCTGAGTGGATATTGGCACCTTTCCATCAGGCACTACAGCAAAACCCCTTTATAAGAGACACTTGGGGGAATGGAATTTTGTCTCTTATAAGCGGGAACTCTTATAAGTGGGAAATGGGTTTTTGACACATTTAATGAAATGTTACCATATTTTTTATGGATTAGTAAGATTTGTATGTTATTTTAAACTTGAGGAAACATTAATAACTTGAAACCAGAGCCCATTTAGCCAGATCTTTTGAGTTTCAATGTACAACAAAACCTTGTTGTACGATAGAAGAGATAATACCTGATGTTACTATTCTTTCTATATAAAATAACTCAATTTTCTGTTGCCGACCTCCCACGGCGAGGACGTTGGGTTGGATTTTGGGAGGGAAAAGTATGTACAATATTTACAATTAATACTAATATTTACAATTGTGTACAGCTATTTACAAATGCTTAGTAATCTTAAACTTTTTTATTTTTAAAATAGAAGTTATATCCATCTGCTTCCTATGAGGTCTCATTGCTAATAACTCCCTTTCAGCAAAATTAATAGCAGTCAATGTTGACTCTGAAGCACCTTTGTTTAATAAATAATTTCTCACTGACTCCATCATCATACGGCTTCACTATGTGATGGTAGTGGGTGGACTCTCGTGATAGTCTTCCGCATCATCACCATCGCTCTGGTTGTCGCAAAGGTCTGAAATGCACGAAATGCCAGCAGTTGCCACTTCTTCATCTGCAGTAACGTACTCTTCAAATGTAACCCCTGCTTCTAAATCTCCCCACTCTTCCATGGGAATTTCTTCCTCTGGAACAATACCTACATTCAGGTTGAATCCAGCCTTCTTAAAACAATTGGAAATGACATCTTGATGCACATCATTCCAAGCGAGAAATCAATGAATGGCTTGGAGGCGTTCACTTTGATGTAGGTATTACATGCATCAAGATTGGTGAGAAGTCTTCTAACCACCATCTTCCTGTACTTGGTTTTAAAATTATTAATAACACCCAAGTCTTCCTCTGGAACAATACCTACATTCAGGTTGAATCCAGCCTTCTTAAAACAATTGGAAATGACATCTTGATGCACATCATTCCAAGGCAGGAAATCCAATGAATGGCTTGAGAGGCGTTCACTTTGATGTAGGTATTACATGCATCAAGATTGGTGAGAAGTCTTCTAACCACCATCTTCCTGTACTTGGTTTTAAAATTATTAATAACACCCAAGTCAAGTGGTTGCAGCTCACTCGTACAATTGGGGGGGATATCACGTTAATATTCTTAAGGAAGGAAGTATCAGGAGGATGAGCTGGACACTTATCAATAAAGAGGAGTATTTTTCTCCCAGCACTTCCCATTCGTGCATCAAATGCCTTCAGAAAATTAACAAAAATTTCTGAGGTCATCCAGGCATTTTTATTGTTTTTATACTCACAGGGGAGGTGCTGAATACCTTTGAAACATCAAGGTTTAGCAAACTTCCCTATCACCAGTGGCTTCAGTTTCTCTGTACCAAGAGCATTGGAACAAAGGAGAGACTGATAATCGTTCTTTACTCTTGGTACCTCCATGGCATTTTTCTCCTCTAAAAGCAAATGTTTTGCAGGGCAACATCGAAAAGAAAAGACCCGTTTCGTCCGCATTAAAAATATCTCTCAGTTCATAATCTTTAATGAGGGAAGGTAAATTGTCCATCCACTCGTCCACTTTTTCCGCACTCACACTGTTGCTTTCCCCACAAATGTTTCTGTACACAATATCATGCCTTTTCTTAAACCTATCAATCCACCCATTCGACGCCGAAAAATCTTCAATGTTCAAGCGCAGAGCAATTTCATGCGTCTTCTCCCAAAATGTTCCCATCACGGGGCACCTACAGCTCTGCACTGTTGGAACCACTCTAACAGAATCCTCTCCAATTCGTTGAAGGAGACAAACGAAATTTTTACGCGAACCCATCTTCCAGCGACATTGAGGATTTCCTCTCTCTTTTGCATTATCTTTCCAAGGGACGAAACTGGAATTTTCAATCTTTCCGCCACAGCTCTCAGAGATTGCCCCTTACATTTATCAACTTCATTGATAATGTCCAACTTCTCGGCTAGCGATAAAACCTTCCGTTTCAATGCCATAACTCGGACAAACTTTTTGCCAACTTCGTTGAAGGCAAAAACAAAACAAAAAAAAAACAGTATAAATTCACTCGCGTAGCACTAACGTGCGTATGTAATAATGTACACACGTACTAATGCACTATTACACACTAATAATGCACTAACTACACTTGAAATTGTGCACGTGGCAAAAAATAGCTCCACTGTACCAAAAATAATACAAATGTACGCACTGCAGTGTCTTCCTTGTTGCCAAGAGACACGAAGCTTACAAAATGAGCTTTCCTCGAGAGAAATTTGCAGTCCCCTTACCCCCCTCCAAATGACGCAGGTGTGCAATATCCTACTCCAGTCTATTTAAAGCACGTGCCCCAACCCTTACCAAGCTGACGAAATTCCTGAGTCACCTGGAGGAAAATTTCACGCTTTGTCTCTTACAAGCGGGAAGGAACGCATGGCGGGGCATAAAATCTTGTCTACAATAGGCGGGAATCTCTTATAACGGGGTCTCTTATATGCGGGAAATAAATACAATATAATAAATACAATTGTTTATATACAACTGACCTCGGGACTGTGAATTTTGTCCCCTATGTGCGGGATTCTCTTATAATGGGGTCTCTTATATCGGGGTTTTGCTGTATTTATCAAGGACCATAAAACATGTACCCAAATTTCAATTAAAAGCACTTTAATTATATTTAAATGTCAATTGCCTCAGTGTGGTATTCCAAAATTTTCTTTATAAAGAGGTCACCTTAAAAAAATATCAAAAAAAGTTTTACAATGTGGCAATTGATTGAAAGTATTGTATAATATATAAAATTCCACAAAAAGAAGATTCAGGAGTACATGTATTTTATTTTTTGTTGGATTTGTTTATTATTTTTAGTTATAAAGTGAGTTTGAGGGCAGGAACCCCAGTGAGAAAATAGTGAGAAAGTGAGCAAGGAAGAGTAGGTAATACCCTATATCCATATATATAAAAATGCCCCAATCAGGACGGTAAATTCTAAAAAATGTATCGCTTTTCCAATCCGATTTTTCTTCCTGCCTCGTCCCTACTGGCCAATAATAAGCTGTGACTCATCTTTTTGAGGTGGCAGCTCGTAGCGATCGCTGCGCTGATGTGAAAGTATGTGTAATGTACTACAACATAACCTCTTTGATTTTAACATCTTTCAGTGATATTGGAACTCTTTCTGGTGCATTTTGGAACTCTTTTTGGTGCACTTTGGAACTGTTGGGCTTAATTTCATTCATGGAATAGTCTTATGGTCCACTGGTGTATGATCAATAGTCCACTGGTGCTTTGGAAACTCTCAGATAAATCTTCTCTCCACTTCATAAGTCGGGAATTTATCAACAATTTCCAAAGCACTCACGGCATTATCTTTAATAAATACCCTGCAAATACAGGGTAGTATATACAGGGACTTTAAGGATGCAAAAAGTGTGGCATTTGATCAAAGGGTATTTCTCCCATTTTCTTGGGATATACAAATTTATCGATTCACAGATTGTTTCCAATTTTAAAGGTTTCCATGTCTGCTGATCATCCTAATAAGAACAAAAGATTTCAGAAAATAAAAACTCACCAGATTCGATCCATCATCAGAACCCATTTTTATCTTCTTTATTGAATCTGGCACAGGGGAAGTGGAAGGGCGTTTAGTACCGGCTTGTACTTGGTGATCTCCTGCAATGGCAATATCAGCAGCAGTCACTGCCTCAGCTTCTGCAACTGCTACAGCAGCAGCTAAGGTTGCACCATTCCGTTGTTGAAGAGGAGTACTTGTAGGAGTAACGACCGACTGGGAACGCAACAAAAGCATTATTGTATTGAATAAGGCAATCTGTGTATTAACAGGAGGTACCTTAAAGCATACTAACCTTCCTCTCTCTTTTTAATATACTCGGGGAAACATACAAATGCAACTGTTTTCTAAAAAGAAAAAACAAAACAAAATAGAATAGATAATAAAAAATTGAAAAGATTTAATAATTCATGATAATCTTTGCATATACTTACTTCTTCACGTGTCTGGCTTCTATTTTCATATCATCTTTCAACATTTTTATAATTGCTGCTTGACGATGAACTGTAATATCAAATTACAAATTTATTACTATGCTTACACCAACTACACAAAATAAAATTTCTACATGATTTTATTTTAATATTACAATAATTCCCTGATTGATAAGACAGTTAATTAATGACATGTCATGAACATTCATTTAACACATCTCAAAGCCAATTCTGATATTTCAAAAATTTTTGGTTGAATCAATTAATTCATTTTCAGTCTTAGCAAATACCAGACCAATGAACCACATTGTGCAGAATTTATTGGGTTCAGGGTCTATGGGAGTGAAACCTTCTGGGTTGACATGGGCAAGAGTTATATGTTGGTTACGCTCTAAATTCCCAATTAAGTGACGCACCTTGGACTCAACAAGCCCACACCATTCCAGCTGGTCCTCAGCAGTTGCTGAGCTAGCCAGTAATACAATAAAGTGCCTGGAAGAAAAAATAACTCTTTAAATTTGTTACAAATATATTCATAACATACTACTATTGTGTACAAGTAGCACATACTACTCGCATTATTTGTAACGACTTCATAATATTATGCTACTATAGATGAACCTGCAAAAGTGTTTCCAACTGGCAAAAATATATTTCTCTGTGCCCAGATTCTAACTTGTGTCTTGAGTCGACATGCCAAGCAGTTTTCCACTACACTACCACTGGAACAGCTAAACTCAGCTTCCCAAAATTTAAAAACTAGTGGTTCCTCACATTATTTTTAACCATTTTTATCTTTTTTATTATATTTCAAAATATACAGGCTTACACCACAATTAAAGAATATACAAAAATTGCAACAGATACTGCAGACTCACCTTGCCAATACAATCATAACAAGTATTTACTAGTACAATAGTTTAAACTTCATTGCAATTAATAAGGAACTCAAACTGATATTAAATCGCAGGGGCAGCCATTTAGCACTAAACATTCTGTCAGACAGCAGTATATGTATGAGAGTTTGTTTCCACAGCAAACTTAATGTTACATCTAGTTGCCTATTGAGGAACCCTGAAATTCAATAGTTCCAACAGGATTGAGCCATGTATCAGGCTATAAATAAGTCTAAATAAAAACAAAATGTAATGTAGACCTCAGAGTGATTTTAGCAATGGCAAGAATTGTTGCTAAACAACTCGGAAGAACTTGTGTTGAACAATTTCCAATTTGGGTACGTGTATGAAATTCAAGAGACAACACAACAGATTATATCCCAGTATTAGTCTCACAATTTTAAAGAGTTTACAGAGTATTAATGGCGTCGAGTTCAAAACAAGTTCTTCTAGTGAATCCAAGTAATTAATTGGTTTTGTTGACTGTAATTTATAAGATTCGAGAATTACATTTTTGAGTAAAAAATGACACCAAGATCATGAATAACTAACATGTTCAAAGGCAATTAAATTGACATTATAGCGATAGTATATTGGAGATTTTGATTGTGAAAAGGTAATGGATTTACAATTAATAGGATCCATCAATAAGAGTACACAAGTTAAGAAATTTGAGCGAGTTTAACAAAAATGAGACTTGCGCCATTTTTTAAACATTCTTCGCACACTCACAGGATAAAGTTTAATAAATTTTTAAACCCTGGAACAATTTTTGAGAAAAGTTTGAAAATGTTTAAGCTTCATCCCCAAAACTCAAAATATCCTTTTGAAACTTGCAGTCTCGAGTTTGCTTTGATTGATCAGGCAATATCAATTTTGTGGGAATGGCGAGGAGGTGTTATTCACTTTATTCAAAAGGATGAAATACAAGAAATCATCTGTGTCAACTTGGATTTATTAAGAGCTGTCTTTCAACGGCTTTAGTCTCCTTATATTTGATGTAAGCTGGGAGAGAGTGGCACAATACTAAAATGTATTCAGTTGACTCAAGTTAGAGAACTTCTGGAGACTAACATTTTTGGTTCCCAATATCAGAGGTTCACTATATCCAATGATGTCAGAATTAAATAGAATTTCTCCTCAATGATTGATTTTATTAATATAGATACAGCAAAATACATTAACAGTATGAACTGAAAATTTTAATATCTTATTTGTCCTTAAAAAAATAATTTTTTCAATTGTTTGCCTTATATATTTTTCAATAATAATTTCTCTAGATCCTTTTCCAGTCTTTATGCTCTCTCCTTACTTGATTCTGCATTGTTCACTGTCTCTAAATATTGTAATGCACTCTTGACACCCTTCAATGCCTCTTCCACTGATGGAACACCGTCCCAATCACCAAAGGCCCCTCTACTCATCTAATAACATACGAAATCCTTTCGGTGGGATGGCACAAGTAGGTAATGAAACTGATCATTTCTCTGCCCAGTGCAGGGTACCACAGAAAACAGCATTTTGAAATTATCTAAGTTTCCAAAATATATTCAAACAGCAAAAAATATGCTTTTTCAAAGACATTCTGGTGTCTCGAACAACTCTACGATCCTGCATAGTTGACACAATCAATAATCATAGTGTTACCATATTTACCCCTATATAAAACAAGTTTTCTTTCCAAAATATCTCAGTTGAAATATGCGGGGTCATCTTACATTTGCAGATTAAGCCTAGTCGGTTAGGGATTTTACATTGCCATTCTATGTCACAAAACTTGTAAATGTGAGGTAACAAACTGCGAAGACAGTAAAAATATTACATGTACCTACAAAACGTAATTATTTTCACATGAAGATGATGAGGGTAGTGACAACAACCGTGATTATGATTTTAAGGAACAAGAAAATGATAGTTCAGCAATAAGTCTTAACATTCTGATCAACAAGTCAATTTTCTTGTCAATGAGAGAATTTGCAATTTTATTTTCACTAAATAGTGAGAATTACTTAAAATCAAAAAATTCTCAGAGGCCTCTTCAAAATTATTTTCAGAGTGGACTTCGGGAAAATACAGTAATAGCATAATCTCTTTTGACCAAGGTTCTAGCTCTAAAGAAAGTATCTGTTTTACATTTAGGAGAATTTAAATTAAGATTGTTATCTGTACACTGTCTGATACATTTATTTAGTGATTCCTGAAAAACACAATTTTATATTTATGAGGTTAAACATTTTTAGGTTATTGGCAAAACAAAGAAATTTAACACCTCATAATTTAACCAATTTGTTTATAAATATCATGAACAATAGGGGACCCAGATAAAACACTGATGGGTTTAGAAGTAGCATTTCCAACAGAAACGTACTGTATATTACCCAACAAATAATTTCTAAACCATTGAAGTAGAGATCCACATAAACCAAAACATTACCACTGACAGAAGGATGGAATGATTCACTGAGTTGAAGGCCTTAGTTCCTATAAATACTGTCAACCTGAAAATTGTCCTCCATTCCATTGAGTTAGCGTACCTGTGTGAGAACTCTGTCATGGTAAACCCCACCATCTTCCCTATTTTTCCATTTCCATATTAAGCCTGTAATAGATCTTTTTCCTCTGATCCTCCGTCACTTGTTCTGTATGTATCCTTGTAATTGATAGCAATAAAATACACTCTTGTCAATACTATTTTTTTAACATTATTACTGAACAGAGAGGTACACCCATGTAATTCAATTGTATTAAGTCATTAGTTTAATTTTACACACAGTACCAGGTTTTACGGGCTCTGAACAGCTGAGGTAAAATAGAGAAGCATTCAATCAGCAAAAATACAATAGAATGTTCAAGAAGATTTCGTCCTGTATATTACAGTATGACGAACATTTCTTTGAGGCCTTTGGCCTGTCAGTTTATTCAGTCATTTTTAAAGTCAAAGTGCAATTCATCACGTTTCCATGAAATCCTCTTTCTTTAGAGACCTCATTTATAAAGACTAGTTGTGGGCGGAAGTCTCGAAAGGTACGTATACTACTGAAATAATATAGGAGACGATTCGCCTCTATATTCCTCTCACAAATAAAACAAAACACAAACCGACAGAAATGGACAAATCAAGTTATTCAATTTACCAATTATTGATTTAAATAATTTACGAATTACGTTCAGAGTTGTAATTGGTCTACAATTAGAAATACAACACTTTATCACCAGATTTGAAGATTGGTACAACGTATGAAGATTTCCACACTGTACGAAACAGCTCTTTAAGCAATATTTTATCAAAAGATGACCTTTAAAACGATGAAGATAAATTTACAAAATTTACATATCGTTGTATGTAGTGGAACACTGATAATTAAAATATAAGATGATCTAAAAATTTTTAAAATCATAAAATCATTGCAGGCTAGTTTGGAGTTACAAAATACTTTAAACACCTTCACACAACAGTGCAGTGACAATAATTTAGACTTAAACCCGAATAAATGTAAAACCATTACTTTCACTTGATTAAGATTGATTGATTGATTGATTGATTGATTGTTAACAACTATTTGTTAAATTATTGTGATAAAGAGTGTCACCCATTAAAGTTCTGAGAGTCATATTTGACTCCAAAATGTCTTTCAATGACCACATTACTTTTATTGTGAACAAGGCAAATCAGTTATTGGGGTTCATTAGACAAGTGACATGAATTACACTCGGTTCAAGCTCAAAAGAATTAGCATATTTTTCGCTGGTTTGCCCTCTCATGGAATATGGAGTGGCATGTTGGGATCCATACAGAAAGTCGCACCGGAAAAATCTAGATAGAATACAGAGGAAAGCGAATAAGTTTACCTATAGAACTAACGCAATAAAAAAGCCATGGGAACCTCTAGAAACGAGAAGAACAAGGGCGAGGCTTTGCGCTCTTTATAAATCATACGTAGGTCAACCAGCTTGGAAGGAAATTCAGGTTAGACTAGAAAAACCAAATTATTTTGGCCGATGTGATCACACTCTCAAAATTCGAACAAGGAAACAAAATTCAGATCTTGGGAAATTTTCCTTTTGAAACAGATTGAAAAAGATTGGAAAAGTTTACCCGCAGCAATTTTCAAAGCTTTTCCTCTAAGCGCCTGAAGCTTTAGAAATAAGTTAGAACAATATGAGAGTAATAGACATTAAATGAGTAAGTGCTGTGAAGTGCTGGTCAGTGTAATTCAAAGCAAAAACAGTGTAGTGTAGTGCAGTGTAGTTAAGTGTAGTGAACGCGATCAATGAATAAAAAAATAAAATAAAATAACTTAGCCAAACTTATGTAGCTTGTATTTAATTTTAGCATCACTGACATATAATTATTGGATATCATGACAGAGTTGAAATATTTGTTATATTACTTAATATTAGTTTTAGTATGATTATTGCATGTTCGGCTTGTACTGTACTCCTTTATCATTATTGTTATTATAATTGTAATTATTGTTATTTAACTGCCACCGGGTCATACCAAATTGCAGTTCAAATAAATGTATGTAAGTATGTAGATCCTTATATCTTGTGGGATTCAGTCAAGGTGAATTACAACATTAAAACCTCGTTTGTCGATGTTTTGGAACATTTTTATTCCATCCCCAGGACTTACTACAAGATATAGTGAAACCCCTACTTTATGCCACTCTAGGGACTGGTTAAAAAAGTGTAAAATCGAGGAAAATGTACAATTGAAAAAATTACTTTTTGCAGATGTTCTAAACAACTGTAATTTTAAAAATAATAAATAATACATTAAAACTTTAATTGAAAAGAAATGAATAGAAAGTAGTAGTGCTAAAAGCACATACTTTTTCACCTATACCTTCATGCAAAATTACACGAAAAGTACTAAAATTTTCAAAAAATTGTGCATAGCCTAACTGCAAAATGCCAAATATATTTTTAAAGAACACATTTCATTAAGGGGAAAAAAAATATCCATCTTCATAATTGTAGTTGTAGGAAGATGCCGAAAAACGTTTTAACTTCTGAATTTTTGAAAAATCAGTTTTTATTGAACACAAGACCTACACCATTCTCCTACAACAAAATTTATTCAAGCCATTTTTTGAAAATTTTGAAAATGTCCAAGGGGCTTCATGCAAATGATTCAAATTCGAGGGGCAGTGACATCAGCCAGATCGATAGCGGAATATCAATTTTGGAGAAAATTAGCTGAACAGTTTAGCTGCTAGCGTTGTTCACAGAAGGACAAACAAACATCTGTGGATTCTGGCTACACCATGTGTTAGATGATTATTATTATTATTATTATTATTATTATTATTATTATTTTTTTAATTAGCTACTGGATTTATTCACTTTTTTCAGTACCAGAGCTCAGCAATAAGAGTTTTTCCATCAAAAATTCGCCACTTTTTTCCGGCAGAATTACGTAATTTTCTCTGTACTGCGTAAGGGACAGCGAGAAAGTAGAAACCAGCAACTGACTTATCACTGATGACAAACTAACTCAACAAACATGCTAGAAACAAAACATATGGGCTTAGTTCTGGAAAATTACTCAACCAATTCAGAACATTCACCAACATATAGTACTCTGCTTTTGTAAATAGCAAATCACGTAACATTTATATGTATCCCCACCACCCTTCCCAAACTGACACCATCATTGCCGCCTTTTCTTTTAGAATGTTCATCTAAATTAAGAATCCTGCCGCGCACAAAACCTTAATATCAGGGTTTTAATACACAGTAGGACTTCACAAGTCACACGCAAAATCAAGGAAACCATAAAATCATGGAAACATAAAATAAAGGAAAATTATACATTATTTATATGGATGTTTTGTTGGGAGCACTCATTTATGATGTCAATTCCGGGAAAACGTAAAATCAAGGATTGTAAAATCGAAGTTTCACAGTATACATATGATTACAACCTCTCAAAAACATGGTGACAAGACTCCTATACGGAGTGGAATTTTCATTCACTTGCTACAATGCCTTGGCCTGGACGTGGGTGAGATGGATGCTGTCGCTGTATCCACTCTATGTGGAGTAGTGTTGGAGACTTGCCACTGTTTTTGAGAGGTGGTAACCATACGTATATCTTGTACAAAGCCCTGAGGATGGAATAAAAATATTTTGAAACGGCACCAATTATGTTTCACTCTGACCAAATCCATCATGAATCCACAATGTTTGTATCTTATGATAATAAGATTGATACTCTTGTATGAATCTGTTGTTGCAGGGGTGGAATCACTGCAACAGCCTTTTATAGGATTGTAGCTCATGCCACCATAACTTTTTTTCTTAAAAATGATACAGAATCATTGAACTGCTTTCTCTATTTCTATTCTATTTTATTGTACCAGTTTTTTAAAAATTTATTTACTTATAAAATATGTGAACAGGCACAACAATCTGATAATGAAGATACGAAAGATACATATCTAACAATGAATAAAACGAAGATACACACAAGAAAGAAATATAAAATTACAATATGATAAATAGAAGAGAGAAAAAAAGAAGAAAATGGATAAACAAAAAATAATTATATTGAAAATTTTGAGAGGCATTATTTTCTTATATTGAATATTTGTAAGTTGGTGTTTTATAGTTGTTAATTACCGTTACTCCAGCACTTTATATTGCAGTAAATTGTGGACAATTGTCAGTTAATTACAAATAAAGGAATTGTAAATCATTTCAAATGGTTGTACCTCAAATGTGTGTCTTACAATTTCAAATGTCACTCATGGCCTACGCAACTTGTTCAGTATTTGCACACTTGGGAGGGGTTCTGAAGAAGTCACAAAGAGGTCTGAAAATACAATGCTTTGAACAAAGTTTGTGTGTTATGAACACTTACTTGTATTTACTGAAAAAATTTGGAGGTTCAAAGAGTTTATCCCAATTTGCTTTTCCACTCATAATGTCTTCAGTCATTTGTAAACCCTGTTTAAATTCCTCTTGCATTATAGTTCTTGTGGAAATGGAGACATTAAAAGTAGAATTTTGCTGAGGATATGCAGGTGTAATTATTGGCATCAAATGATACCTGTCTGAAACATTCACCTGGAAGAAGAAATTACATGTAATTCAATAATATTTGTACATCAATAGATACTATTTATATTCAACTCCTTACCCTTGGATCCCAAACAGGAAAACCTAAATTCACATTATCAGGTGGCTTCAAAAGTACTGGCTGAGGCCACTTCCACTGTGAGAAGACTAGGAAAAACTTTTGCACTAGTGTAGCTGCCACTGCATTGGGATAAAGTTGGCAAGTGCGAGCAACAAGCATGGCCCACGACACACCACCCAAATATCCTAAAGCATTACTGTAGATGCCATGCCCTAAAATGCATTCAAAAATTGCACTTCAAAATTCAGATGAAGTTTAAAAAAAAAAAAAAAAAAAAAAAAAAACAATATTAGCATTTTTCTTAAACATTATTTAACAGCAAATCTAGAAAACCTGCATGTGATTTGTATGCTACAACTGTCTTGCTAACTTATGATTTACAAACTGTAATCAAAGAATGTTCATTACCATCAACAACAAAAAGTAAAGTTTCTGCAAATACTTTTTACTTTCTTGCCTAATTTCATAAGAAGAGAACGTATTGTAATCATGTGCCAGAAAACAGTGAATTTTCAACAGAAAAACTCTTATTCCCAGCCCCTGGTAATGAAAAGGTGGATACATCCTCTTCCTATAAATAATGAAGTACTTCTTTACATGAAACCTTTCGTACTGTAAATGATACCTCAACATTTTCAAAATTTCCTCAAAAATAACTTCACATTTTTTGATAAAACTTTGTCTAATCATTAAAATATTTGATTTTAACAATTGAAATTTTTTAAACTCACTTTTAAATATCAGGTATTAGTACTAATTTCAATTATAATATTATCATATTACTTTTGTTGATGCACAGAGTTCTCAAGTGATATTTTGGTACCAATACCAGAATTTACAAATTAACAATACTTGCTTCAAGTCCTTCCTTTACCCTCAAATACTGAATGATCTCTTTCTTCCACCCAGACAGAGACCGATTTCTAATTGTTAGCAAATTTAATGTAAACTATCAGGGGTCAGTGAGGTATCTACCACAATAGTAGGCTATATAATTTTAATATGTATTACATTTAGCCAAACACATGTTTCGGGAACTCTCTTCCTATCCTCAGTGGTTCCAAGTAACACAGATTAAACACATCAATTCATAGTGAGTCGTCAAAGCATGACACCATTTTATTCGTACGCTGTACAAATGCAGACTGTGGGAAGGTGAGGGAGTAAAAGAAAAAGGAAAAGAAAAAAGAAAGAAGAAAAATCAGCGCACGTTGCGTACAAATAAAATGGCGTCATGCTTTGATGACTCACTATGAATTTATGTGTTTAATCTGTGTTACTTGGAACCACTGAGGATGGGAAGAATGTTTCTGAAACACATGTTTGACTAAATGTGATATGTATTAAAATTATATAGCCTACTATTGTGGTAGATACCTCACTGACCCCAGATAGTTTATCATGGAGTACCACAAAATCTCCGCTGCCACCACAGAAAATTTAATGTAATTCACTGATCTACTCGGATGCCTTCCAGTGGCAATAGTACGACTTTATCAAGGAAAGCTGTCATTTTAAGGTATAGCTTGTGTAAGTGTGATGATCGATGATAATTCTAAATGTAGGTTTAATTGAGAGGTTTGTGGAAATTAACTTTCAAGTTTTAAACTTAGCGCATTTTAAGCATCGCAAAACGATACGAAATCACTCTTGAGGACCCTTTTTTTCTACAGAGTAAGACATTCCTTTCAACTATTTACTTATTATTTTAATGAATTTATTACAATTTAACGTTGCTTATCGCTTCCACTTGCTGGAATCTTTTCATTCATTTTCTTGCAAGTTTCTTCTGTCCATCGCTTTACCTACTGCATCTTTCCAGTGTGTCCTCAGTCTCCCTCTTTACTTCTTCTTGTTTCAGCAGGGGTCCAGTCTTTTTTGGCCACTTTCCTTCATCCATTCAACGCCGTGCCCATACTACCACAGGCATTTTGCCTCTGGTGTCTAAAATTGTGGTCCCTATGTTTATTCATGCTAACACATCCTGTCCTGAATCATGAGTTGACAAAGTTGCCAATAACCCATTTTGGTTGCTCTTAATGTTTTCTTTGCTTAATGTTGCTCTGTTGTCCACACTTCTGCTCTGTAGGTAACAATGTTCTCTACAATAGACTTGTATATATCTTTGTGCAAGGTCTTATTTGTGTGCTCGAAATTGCAGCTGTTTTGTAACTTGTTTACCTTTTCTTATTCTTTCAATAATTTCAGCTTCACTTTTACCATTCTTGGTAAACGTTACTCCAAGGTACTTGAAGCTAACAAACCCCTTAAATTTTTTTTTTCTAAATATATTAAGTTTTTTTTTTTCCCCCATTTCTGGTATTCTTCAAACAGCTTCCTCTACATGTAATGGATATCATCATCATTTTCTGCCAATATCAATTGGTCATCAACAAAAAGCAAAGTGAACAGTTTATTTGTTCCAATTGAAATTCCGTATTCACGCAAGTATGCCTCCATCTCTCCAGAGCAGGAGCAAGATATGTATTTTGAAGAATGTGGGAGCAATTGCACATCCTTGTCATAGACCTTTGGTGACAGGGAATTCTTCAGATATTCGACTTATCTTCACCCTACTAGTACAATTAACATACAGCACTTTCACTGCTCTTATAAATAGCTAACTCCATTTGCTTTCATTGCTAACCATAATTTACAGAGAGGAATACTATCATATGCATTTTCTAAATCCAAGGAGACCACGTGGGTTTCAAGGTCTCTTGCTAACCATTTCTCCAGGAGCTGCTTTAAACAGAAAATGCAATCCATACATGATCTTCCAGCACGAAAAACATTTTTTTCTTCATGCTCATGTATCTGATTTTCAATTCTTTGTTTTATAATTTTGCCAAATGAAAGAGAATTAGTCGCACTTATTCCTCTGTAATTGGATGGCAATGGTCTCATCATTTGATGGTGCACATAGTACCCCAATATTCTGTCCTTTCAGTACATGCTCTACTTTAATAATTCTTTTGTTTATAGCCTCCCAATCTTTAATATTTCTTGCCAAATTACTTTTTAACCCTAGAAAGCATAAGGTGAGTCCCTCACAGCCTTCTTTAATTCAATACTATTCTTTTATTGTAATAGATTTTCTTCTGCTCTTAACAATATTCCTCAAGATCTAAAAGATTCACCTCATCATAGTTTCAAAATTAATATTGGATTGATATCCATTTCTTTTTTGATAAAAATACCCTTTTCTGTCAAAGGCACAAGGTGTGTCCATTGGACTCATTTGCTTTCATTCACTGTTTAGATAATCCCAGTGTAATTTGATTTACTCATCTTGTTATATCATTATTATGCATAGTGAACTGTATTAACAGGATATTTTATCAAATTATTGTTGAAATAGTGTCCGGTAAATTTTGTTTTGCAGTCTGCAATGTACCCTTGGAGGCTTAGTCCATTTCAATAATATATGTGATCCAAACCTGACAAATATGATAAGAAAATGTTTTGGATAGTGGACGGCAAAACAAATCCTCTAAAAAGCATTTATCTTTGAAAAGAAGGGCAGAGTAAAACAATGAACGTGAGTCATTCTGCTGTTATAAAATTAGCTGAACCATATTACATAAGTAACAATATAACTTGCAATCATTTTTTTACAAGTCTGAAACTAAGCAAAGATTTGTTGAAGAATGGTGTTAATGTCGTGGACACTGTTGGAAAAAAACAGATTTGTCCTGATAGAATTTCTGCCTGATAAAATAAGGGAGAAACAATCTTCATTGTTTGGTTTCAACGGTAAGCACGCTATTGATACATGTTCCTGAAAAGAAGAAAGCTGTAGTTTTGCTTTCAAGTATGTATTATTGCAACACAACTGTAGCAGAAAGAAATAACAAGCTAGATGTTATATTTTACAACGAAACTAAAGGTGGCATTGATACCCTGCACAATGTGTATTCATGTAAGAAAAAGACAAACAGTAGCCCTTGGCATTCTTCATGAATCTGATCGATGTATGTGAAGTTGTCACTTTTGTCACATGGACAACTTTGCCCTCAGATAGGAAACAGAAGTCTGCAAAAATTAGAAGGAAAATATTTCTGGTGAAGCTGGCCGAATCTTTGGTTGAGAAACAAATCGGAAGAGAACCAAAACTAGGTTTTCATCAGCATATACTGATGGCCATGAACACACAAGTTCAGCATGCTGACCACTTTCCTACTCATTCAAGCATCACAATAAAGAAAATATGTAATGTGTGCGATCCTAAAAGAGGAATAATGCAGAGCCAAATGTGTGACATATGTCAAAAGACTGTATGTGATGAACATTCTGTCAGCCAATGAAAATGTCTTTAATGTACTAAAAGATGAAAAATTTTTTGTTCTTTAAACATTGCATGAACAGAACTCTTAAATATTATAAGTTTATGTAGAGATGATTTGAAAAAAGGTAGGTTTTTGAATACAAATTTTTAGTTTCCTATATCACTCCTGGTAGAGATAAAAAGTACCTTTGTGAGAGAGAGAGAAAAAGAAAAAAACAGAAAAATAAATTTTAGAAGTCATGAATCTGAAAAATATGAAGGAGGAAAAAAAAGATTTTTAACAATGTAATAATCATTGAAATTATCAAAATCTATTTTTAAACATCTTGTAGACAGTGTTGTCCATGAGTCCACTGGACTCACCTTACGCTTTTATGATGATGCAATACCTTATGCTTTCTGGGGTTAACAAAACGGAAACCCATGCTTTAGCTCATTTAGTTATATCTACTCTGCTACACAAATGTGCAAAACCATCTAAATCTTTGGTCCCCCCCCCCCACAACCCTTGAATATTCCATTAATCTATATTCATTGTCCGTTTTCCATCCCCGAGTCACTGTCTGTTGAGTGTCAGGCTTCTTCTATTGCTAGGTTCAGAAGCGAGATGTTTTTCCTGGAGCAGGGGTGCTGGTCCTACATCCCAACCCCCAACCTGGAGGGCCAGGATTTGCTTTCTGGGTTTCTCCCCTGGAGGTTTGCCTCCTCTATGGCAACGAGCGGCCGCTTTTGAAAATGAAATGTCCTGTGAGAGACTAAAGTCAATAATAATCATTGTTTTTCAAGGACAACTATTCACTAGGTACAGAGATGAACAAATTCACAGTTCACATTTCGATCGGATAAACATTGTGAATTTCAAATATATTCTGTTAAAAATAATGAAAGAAGCAGTGGTCATGAAGGAAAACATGACAAAACTTCCTCAACTATTTCTCCTTTTACTATTAAGAAATAATTATTTAAATTCACATTTACAAGCAGCTAATGATAATCTATAGAGGTAATAAATGAACGAGTATTTGACTAGTAACTTGCGTGAACATACTGCCTTAAATTTGTCATATTAAAAGTTTTTGTCACTTTCCTCATCATCTTCCCACTTTTCATTGTTTCTTTTTAGTCTTCTTTTCATTATGTGTTGGATTTTTTAGGTCCCTCAGAAAGTATTCTGTACTAAATTTGTGTTCTTAATCTTTCATATGATACCATCTAAGAATATTCCCTTCTGTCCAAGTTTTTTGATCAGATGTGAATGTGAATTTGTTCATCTCCTTGTTTTTGGGAATGAGAGAGAGGGGAAATTTGGGAAGCTTTTGCTATGAAAATATTGTTTTGAACATTGTTTCTATGGTTGGATGCAAAATGCATACTTCCGTCAATTTGAATTTTTTCAATTCCATCTCTTTGAAAACAAAGATTCACATTTGCTAGGTATTGAACCGGTAGCCCTTGCAGCCTCATCGATTTACATATCACATAACAAAATATCTGCAATGATTTTTATTCATTTTCATGTTGTTTCACTTGATAAAATGCCCTTTGTTTGAGTTTCTTTCTTTACCGGCACATTAAAATACATCAATCTGAATCACCTGGCAAATTCACAGTGGATGCAGAGAATAAATACATCAAATATAATTAGACATTACTAATATGTGATATTTTTATCATCTTCACAACTTATTATTATGTCAACATTTACGATTTTCATGACATGGAAAGGCAATGCTAATCATAAAGCCCAACTGACAAGGCTTACTCTGAAAACATAGATGACACCATAGTTTTCTAATGAAATTTAGGAGAAAAAATTATACTAATATTTGGGTAAATAGTTTTCAGGAAAATTGGGCTGCAAAGTGCTTCTTTTACTGTCACTTGTAGACCTAAATACAGTGAAACCTCTTTAAGCCAAACAAGTGATAAATACCTTAAACCTGACCTTTTAAGAAGGGTGGTTTTCTTAACAGAAAAATTGAACTGAAAAACTAATACAAACTATTTCTGCTACTTACAATACGTGTTGTAAAACTACTCTGATTTCAAACTAATTATTTCATTTTTTAGACAACTTTACATGATATTGCAATTGAGTAACATTACGTTGAGAGATACATTATCATGCACAGAAAACAGTACAATATAGATAAAAGAATTGACCTTGTACAGGTAATGCATTATTGGCATTTGAACTAATTTTTTCTGACAATTACTGAACAAAACACTATTGTACTCTTACTTCTAGCGGACAAATCTACGAGTTTCTGATTACCAAATTCTCAAGTAAAGGACTGGTGACTTGCAATAATTTGCCGTGCCTCTTGGCGTGCAGTGCTTAATTTCCAGTGCCAATTGTGATTGTAAGCCAGGAGTAATGTTTGGATTCTGTAAAATGATCTTTCAACTTCTTAACAGGAAAGTTTCAGTACCTCGCCTAGAAAGTCTCCACTCGGCACTTATGGAATCTCAAGTGACAGATAATTGTGACTTATCTGACACATGCCACAAATCATTTAGCTTACAATATAATGCAAAGACTGATTTCTTGTTTCCCTGTGAAATTTTCTAGTCATTTTTAAGCAAATAAAATGTTACAATACAACCAAAATTCATGTCATTTGTCATATATTGGGAGTAAAAATACATTGATCTGAAGGAAGAATGAATACGATCCACAGAAAAACAGGCGTGAAAAGGTGTGCTCTTTTGAATGAGGTGCTTCCCCTCAAGAGTTTTCACTACATCTAGTCCAAGGAAAGAGGAATTTATCTTTACAAAAGCTAAATACTGATAAACTAACAGTGATTTATGAACTGTAATATCATACAGCAACAATACTTTTCAATGCACTGTAAACTATTTATTATTAATTGATTTTTTTTAAATCACAATTTCAAACAAGTGGATATTCTTATAGTTCGCAATAACTCAGTAAAGGTAAAATCAAAATACGAGTATGACTTATGCACATTACACATAATGTCCATTAGCAATTCACATTTACTTACGTTTGGCCCACAATTTTATAGCCCTCAAGGCTAGGCGAAAACTCTCAATGTTGGGAACAAGTCTCAAAATTTCATCTGTTACACGACAACCATTCAAACTACGTACACACTTCTGATCAAGATTTTTCAATAGATTGTCGTCTCTCAAGTCCTGAAAAGAAAGCATTATGCCAAATTAAAATACAATTTTTAAACAAAAGAAAATAAGGTTTCCAAAACAGTTATATAAAAAAAATGCTTACCATAGTGTCGGGAATTTCTTTCAAAGCCAACCTTGCAAACAGCATATCTATCTCAATTCCATCAAAATTCATTTTAATAACAGGAACAAAGGCCTCTTCCCAAAAGAGTTCTGACATTGTACTTTTAACTATTTCTCAAATAATTCATAATAAATACACAAATTACTTACACGAAGATCAGTCACTTCTCTTTGCTGCTTCAGAAGATCAAAGAAAGACGTAAAATAATCAGATCGATCAATGTGTCTAGGTGCAACACATAAAGCATCAATGTCAGCACCTTTGTGATGGACTCCCAAACGATATGATCCAAATGTGTAAATTTTACCACCAACTTGTTCTGCCACATTTAGAGGCATATTGCGTTTTACACTTGCATCACAAATCCATTCTTTCACTAATGAATTCAATTTACTTAAAATTTCCATCCTAATTGAATAAAACAAAAATAATAAATACAAATGAAGTTTAAATCACAATTGAAGCAAACAGCAAAAATATCTCAACAGCTGATTACCGATGATTAAGTTCTTCATCAGTTTCAAACACATTGTAAGGCTTAAGGGTTTCTTTCAGTTCTTCTGTTCTTTGGTAGTCAAGAGGTTTTGGCAAAGCTAAACTAATTGCAGAGGTCATTCCCAGAGTTCGTAACCCAGCCTGTTGTTGATTTTGCTGTTGCAGCTGCAACTGTTGCTGCTGCTGCTGCTGTTGTTGCTGAAGCTGCTGCTGTTGTTGCTGAGACTGCAACGCCGACGGCCACATTCTGGAACTGCAATAACAAAACTGTCTAACCTCTTCATTCATTTTGAAAAATGTGTACTTAACAATTCACACTTACATGCCTTGCTTCAAACAGAGTCTGTCCAATCATGATAATACCACCAAACAAACTACCATTAACATCCAACCTTCTACAGAAAATACGTTTTCAACAGCATCTGTAAGAAATAAAAACAAACACTGCAAAATCAACAGCTTCTCCTTACACTATATTACCTACATTCTAAGTTCTGCCATGCTTATTAAAATGAAAACGTAATAGGCTTTAAAGAACAATCAAAATAATTTAAAGAAAGTCACTCAAGAACTCGAAATGAAAACTAAACACTATCACCACCACCAACATTAATTTCAACACAATTCACAAATGAACAAAATTGTTATGAAGTAAAACCGAATGAAGTAAAATTTATTTCACATAAACTAATCACACGAAAATTCCTCAAAACATTCAACTAGATTGTTAACTGTAGTTTTCATCGGCTTTTAATGCAATGAAAACAACCACTTTCAAATCATGCCTCATGTTATTACTGCCACAAGTGTGTTCCAGAACTGCATGACACATAAATATGCCCAAATCGAAAGCGGGATGAAAATTAACCTTGCAATGCTCTCTATTACTGATCTGCAGATGATTAAAACACAATATTAACTTTAAAAATCACTCAAATCATACATAACAAACTACACAATGAGAAAATATGGCGTCAACTAGTTTACGAATCGTATCGATAGTGGTCGACAGTGTTCCGAACGAGATATCCAAGAGCTTGGGAAATCCCGTATAAACGAATTTTAACTTACACATCCTTATTTCCGGGTTTTCCATGCCCCTGACTGGGTAAGTGGTAAGAAATATACAAAGAACTGGAGTTGATAGTACGCTCTGTAGACATCGTACGGTTGATAAACGCTTCTCGTAAAATACCTCACAATAAAACAATATCACTGGATAATATACCAAAATCTGAATAAGAATTCAAAGATAACACATAGCAACAATAGTGTAGGAGGTGATTATCTACTTTAACGTTTTCTGTGACGCCATAAACAAGTTTTATAATTTTTTATTTTATTTTTTTTTTCACCGTTCAAGAATAGTCAAAATTCGATCGAGAACTCGATCTCGACGAGAGGGAGAAAAGGCATCCTTCGGGTCAAGGAAGAGAGTACGGATTGGCACTATTCATGGAATTAGTACACTGATGGCCATTGGCCACTGTTCATTGTACGATAATGTTCAAGGATCAATCTGATCCTTGGGAGCAAGCTATTGTAATATGTAACTTTTTTAAATTCCCTCTTTAAACAAACTAATGAGACTATTTAGTTGTTGAACGTATTAGTATTATTATCAGTAAAAAAACAGTATCACGGAAGAAAACAGGGAAGAATCTTATCCCATGGACTCTTTGATTCCTTGATATTCACATCGTGTATTTTAAATATTAATAAGAAATTATAGTATTTGTCCATTCATTACATAGAACATTTTTTGAAAGGAATTTTAAAAAGTCGAGAAAATGTCCCATATGAAAACAGGATGTGCTGTGAAAACAAGATCGAAAACAATAAACAAGGATTCAGTTATTAAAGCAAGGAGGATTGATTTATCATTGTATCCGATTTAATAAAACACTCAAAATAAAATTATAGGAGTAATGTAACACAATTAAATTAATGCCGACGATTCAATAAATAAATTTTTAATGTGATATAAAAATAATAAATTGAGATGATGCGTTTGACTGTACTTCACGGTTGAGAAAATATTTGTCAAGAAGCTATTATCATTTGTAAGGCCTCATGTTTGTAATATGCTATTCTCTGTTTAGTCGTGTGAGCGATTTTTGACACTCATTGTTGCCAAATCAAATTGAGGAGCTTGGTCGGTAGGGCTTGAGGGCTTGGTCAGAGTATAATAACAAGAGTAGATTAACACGTAGAAATTCACATTTATTTCTCAAACGTTGGCGAACTTACGCTGTAGTCGTTTTATTCTCCATTGATGAACTATTCCATCTGTAATATAGAGTTCATGTCTCCATTCTTGTCATTTAGCCAACTGACAAAAGTACGCGAGCTATCAGAAAATTTGTATAATAATTTATTTATTTATTTAGTCAAAAACTGTCTGACGTATGGGGGAGAAAATCATCTGCGCACGCTTTCTTGAGTTTCAGAATCCCTTACCAACAATAAATACAATAAAAATACAATCTGTATAGCTAGAATGCAATAAACGTCTTTAAGTAAGATATATTATTTACATATGTAATTCAGTGATTGAAATTTAATCTTTCATTGAATGTGAGATGAAAGTAAGTAACGTGAGCTACTTGGAATTCCGTATTTCTGCCCTGTCTGTTTGGTGACAATACTCATACTTATTCACATTTGCAGTTCGACGTGATTCATATTAACACTTACTTAATTCTTTCTAGTGACATTTCTGTAACTGTAAATCGCTCGTGAAAACACACTGCTGTAGCTGTATCAAAGAGAAATTTACATTACGTACCGACAATGTCTTCACAAATGGACCGATTTTCAATCTGAGAGCAGCATCTGACAAGTTTTCAATACAGAATTTGCGCTGTAATTCCTATTTTCCCAACATACGCCAAAGTACAATACCAATGCCCCATCTCGATCAGGTTTTTGTCCAGTTTCCCTGATCCATTGAGCCAATGCTAAGATGGCTCCTTGTTATGCTTTAAATTATGTTGTAAATGTAGCTTCACTATGCCCACGTTTTGTTGAGGTCTCCTTTTGCTTGCAATGGTAGCAGTAGAGCTGAGAGTGAGTTACTATATTGTTAGCAATGCAGAAAAATTCAATCTGCAGTCTGTTTACCGCTGCAAATAGTTCTTCTATAACTCAGGAACGAAAATGTCCAGTTTTCCAAATGTTGATAATCTCCCTATTATTATTATTATTATTATTATTATTATTATTATTATTATTATTATTATTATTATTATTATTATTATTATTGTTGTTGTTGTTGTTTTAACTTTCAACTATTTATCGATAAAATGTTGGGATGGGATTCTAGTACTCACAAAAACGTGAGCAAATATTCTTCTTCCCATTACGTCATATACTGTTTTTACTGAATTTTTGACCAAATAAATCAAATGAAAGTATTTTCCAAATTGATTTGCCGACGCTGCCGCTGCGCACTCGCTCCGCTCACGGCAGACAAGTTTTAGGCTCGCAACAGACTACACCTTGCGAGAAATGCGCGACGAGAAATGTGGAAAATCGAAACAAGGGACACTTACCGACACTCACACACTAGAAAGAGTTTTCTCATTCGCCTCTGCGGAGGCGAAAGAGTTCTTCGCACGAGTCGGTCAGCGAGCGAGTTTTCTCGGACACATTTCTACTCCTTCACTTTTTATGTGGCATTTAGGCCTTCGCCACCGTAGGGAAACACTAAACAGTGCATAGAACTGAATAATGTTATAATATTTAGCAGTAAAAGACATGATAAAAAAAACAGCTTTTTAATTGTTTACTTGAATTTTCTCTTTAAACGGGAATGGACAAGAAAAAAACTTCTGTGAAAGATATTCTTACTTGAATGAAACCCGTTCATAATGAGCAATATGAAAATAAAAATTTGAAGCATTTAATTGTGAATTTAATTATGAATTATTCGATTATTCACTATTTATTCATAATTCAACCAACAAATACAGTAAAACAGAGGGGGAAAGAGTGATTATGGAGTTCAAGAAAATATGCACAGATTGAACTTCTTCCGTAAACGTCACATCCGTTCCAGTTTTTTACATTAAATAATGATTTGTGTGATAATGATGCAGTAATGTGTTTTTCTTCAGGCAATTCGAACTTGTTAAACAGACGGTTTACGATTATGGCAAAAAGCAAGGATTTCACGGGTTAAAATGCAAATCCTCCCACGCTGATTGCTTCAGAGTAGGTAACATGACGCACCACTGCACGTGGCGAGAGAACTGTCAGAGTCGCATATACGCTGCCCCTACTGTAAGCAAACTGACGGCTAACGTCGGAGGACCGAGGCCGAGCCTCATCTCCCTGTCGCATTTTGTTACGTGGTATGGATCGGGGAAATGAGCGAACGCACTCGCAAGAGAACACGCCGGCGGCGCTAGCCGAATTCGTTTACTACGCTCCGTGAAGTCACGAAGGTTAAGCGAATTCGAAACTCGCGGGTTCTTGGTTAGGTGACCGGTCAGGAACCCCGGGATCTAACGTCGTCGAGCCCCTGGCCGAAGGGATAAAAGGCACTGACTGACTGCGACGTGACGAGACTTGACTAGTATGAAAGTAATTAACGGAGGATTACTCCAAAGAATGCGCTCAACGTCCCTTAAGGGGCTTTAAAAAAAGCCGGCGGCGCTAGCCGAATGCGTTTACTACGCTCCGTGAAGTCACGAAGGTTAAGCGCATTCGAGACTCGCGGGTTCGTGGTTGGGTGACCGGCCAGGAACCCCGGGATCTAACGGCGTCAAGCCCCCGGCCGAAGGGATAAAAGGCACTGACTGACTGCGATGTGACGAGACTTGACAATTATTAAAAAGTAAAAGCACATTAATGGAGGATTACTCCCAAGTGTAAAGCGCTCAACGCCCCTTAAGGGGCTTGGAGACGCGTTGCGTCAAGATGTAGACGCAACAAATTAAAAACAAAAAACAAAACAAAACAAAAAAACAAAAAACAAGAGCATTTAATAAAAGAAGAAATGGCACTCGCAGCTGATCTCACAACTAACTGCTGTCACCACTCTCGACTTGTGACGCATAAAGGCATTTCGAGACATCCAATAAACTATTTCTAATGTGTGGACGCATCTTCACTGGCCTCTTTCCTCATTTCTCGTCGCACATTTCTCGCAACGCATCTCTCGGTGTAGTGTGTTGTGGACCTTGTTTGCGCACGTTTTCTTGAGCCCTCATTCCACTGGATGCGAGAGGAGTGCGGGTTTGGTTATTTCGACGACAGGACTATTATATCAAACCTATCGCTCGTTTTTCGATGTAAAATAATTTCTATTTTATGGGAGCGAAGATTTCTCATAAAATTAGATTTTGTGAAAAACGCCCGTCCTTCACAATTATTGAACTAACTCTTTAGTTAGTTAGAGTGGGGGTAGGCATTCCAGGGCTCAAGAAAACGTGCGGGTGTAATACAGAGAGTATTATATATTATCTAATTTCTTTGGTCTTGCCCCAACCCATGGTGGAAATACCCCCCCCATCTTGATGGCTGCCATCTATCGTCGCCCAAAGTCCATCTTTTTGTTGTTGGATTATTTTATTCCTAATAGAAGAATCGAAATATTATTTTAAGAATAGTAAAGAAGAATAAAACCTCGTCCTATATGGAAATTTTCGTTGAAAGCTTTGGAGCCGTTTCTGAGAATATGTCGTTTAAGCGTTACTGTAAAAGCGAAATTTCAAGCTTTTTCACAGAAATATTTTGAGTTTTCGAAAAACGTTATGCAAAGTTATTTGATGCATTTACACTCACAAATGCTGTAATTTATACAAATCGCTGGAAAGTGTGTATTAAAGGCGTGAGAGATATTTTAAAATATTCGTCTGTGTAATTTTTGGAAAGAAAAAAAGAAAGAATAAAGCAAAATCAATCCTATGTCATCTTATACAGTGTATTTCGCACTATCAGTACAAAATGTTTAAAGAAAAAAATTCGATGCGTTTTTGCAAAATGGCATTTAATCGTTTCTGAAAAGCGGAATTTTGAGCTCATTTTCACAGAAAACTTTTCAATTTTCGAGAAAATTTATAAGACATAATTTGAAGCTTGTGTATTCATAAATATAATAATCTAAACTCAACGCCGCTAATGTAAGTGACGTGAGAGACAAGTATGTTTTGTTATAATTTTTGAAAAAAACAACAACAAAAGAATAGAGCAATATGGCGTTATGTCATCTTATAGAGTTCGTTTAGCCCTATCGCTAACAAAATTTTAAAAGAAAAAAATTGGAGCCTTTTTCCAGAAAATCGTGTTATTATTTGTTAATATTGCACGCAATATTCCTCAAAAACGACTAAAATTTTCAAAAAATGTACCTGACTTTAATGAAAGAACTAACTACGGAGAAAAAAATCTATCTTTTACGAGATGAACCCTGTATATAAAGTTCCTTTCAAGCATTCAATTTCTCATCGCATTCAGTCGTCGCGAAGGGTTGGGTTCAGCAGGTACATTGGTGAGACAGGGATTCTCATCCCCCTGCCTCACCGGAGCTGAGCTGGGAGTGAGAAATAGGCGTCGCTCGTCTATACAAGCATGTAAGCATGGCAGACGATTTACGTGAGGTTGGTATTGCGGGTCACATCTTACGTTCAAAAATAATGTTTGATATCGGTAGTCTTACAAGAATATTATTGCCATTATAGGAAAGAACTAACCGAATTATCAACGCGTCCTCTCCGAGATTCGAACTAGGAGAAAAAGCAAAGACAACGATACTCAAGGAAGGCAAATACAAAAATCAATGTTCAAAATTAAAATATCATCCCCAAACCACCTGGTTTCGTAACATGTTCATGCGGAGATACTTTGATTCGACAGTGGCCGTGTTTATTAAAAATTAAGATTTTACTGACAAAAGAAAGTTTAAAATAATAACCAAACTGATCCTGAAAACATGAAATTTCTTGGTCATCTTTAAAGGTCAGAGCTTCCTCAGTTCCCCGTAGAAGAGTGCGGGAAGACGGAGAAAGTATCGTGCCATATCTTGGTTGCACGCGTTGGTCGCCCCTCCACGTACGAAATACGAGGTCGGCGTAGGAAATACCAAAGATACGGGGTCATCTCTTGGGAGGGAGAGAGTCTTCTCGAGAAGATGCAAAAATGCTAAATGCTACCATGGCGACGCGCCTTCAGTGACCTTGAGGTCCAGGTCTGTAAAAACCGCAATATTTGTTCACACAATTATTTTCATACATTCCAAATTTCAAACGTTTTCCTTTGCTACAAATGTATTTTAATGAGGCACTAATCTTAACAATTAGCACCCTCAAATTTTTCCAATCCAAAAAATTTTCTTTGGATTATAATTAAATATTTCTCTTCGGAAGATGCGTAAATTGAGCGTTAACTGGCTTTTCTCGAAATGTTCGGGACGTAACCTTATGTTACCAGGGACAGAAACAGACTATACCAGCTTACTGGTCGCTTGGAGCGCTAGTGTCGCGCCAGGTCCAAAACTTTGCTCGAAGCTGCGGGACTATTAGACTGTGACTTAATTGTTAACGGAGCTCGGGGAAATGATTAATTAATCCAGATAGTCTTGAATCATTTTTTTTAGAAATTAAGTTATGTGATAATAGTATTCTGTAATAAGGTCATTATGAAAAATGTAAAAGCAATTTTGAGTTTGTATTGTTAGATTTTTGCAAAAACGAGCGTCCTTCTAGAAGGACGTCGGACAATAGGGCAACATTTTGTGAAGGTAAAGACTTGGAAGATGTAACTTGTTTGGATATCGGTATTTTCAAATAAACAGGAAGAAAAGTGAGTTTTATGGTTACAACCACAAAACCCATATATAAATAATTACTGCAATATACAAACAAAACAATCTTATAAACTTGTTTTATACTACTGTATGATGAGCTACTATAGTTGCAAACATGAAGGGGTTCTTCACATTTTAGACACATTGTAGGGGCAATTTTGATATTGCAGTTACTTATTTTGTGTTTTCTCGTTCGCTTGTAATTCAGTGTTATCTTCTATAACATAATAATAAAGAATCTTGTTGTGCCCTCTATTAGTTGTCACTCTTTTGTTACGTTCTCTTATTGCAGTGGCAATTTGACCGCGAAATATCAGATATCCTGCCCTTTATTTACCAGCTCGATCTATTCCTCCCCTATGAGCTTTGTAGGAATGCAATAGTTTAGGCTTAGGTATGGTAATTCTTTTCTTTTTTCTTCGAAAAATCTTCCTACTGAACGCAATGGTTGAACTGTGACAAAGTTGGTGGCTATAGTAAAATATTGGCATCGCAACGAACTGATTCTGAATGAGCAAACCTGATGCTGTGTCGGAATAAAGCTTCATACGATACCCTCCATTCTTTTATAATTTTATCAACAGATCATAACTCTCTTCCCTCTTATTCCAGTTGATTCCATGCCCCTCTTCTTTAGGTTATGTAGTAGTTCAACACATGTAAACAGGGTTTCAAAGAAAATTCGATATGGAACATGTGGAGGTGACTGGTTCACAAATGTCATACCAAGTCGTAGTCCATTCCTTGGTTTCATAGTCTTTACAAGCGCCAGCTCGTTGGTTGGGTTCGAACTGAAGAGTACATCCACCACTGGTACTTCCATACCAGCATTTGAATCCGTATCTGTATGGTTTTCCCTTTGTGAATTATTTGCAGGCTTGTCTTCCAAAGTACGGGACCATCGATTCATTGACAGAATGGTACCGCACATGAGCAAATTATTTGAATCTATCACCCAGCAAAAACAGCAATGGTCAGATATTCTCAAGACGATCTGATCTCTAAATTGTCGCAGAAATGTCCAAATCACACAGCGCAGAAGCGCAGCGCATTTAGTCTACATGCTGGTGTATAATCTACACTTGGATCATATTCTGCACCCGAATCACAATGTTACATCAATTGTGAGGAAATCAACAATCAATTTTTAAGGAAAATATAATGTTTCTTTCACACCACTTTTTGGTATCTCATCATTGTTTGTTTCTAAAATGTCCAAAAGTTCCAACAGTATATATAGTTTCCTCTATGTATAAAATGACCACATATTACCCTGACGTTCTTGGTACAGATGCGACACATTATATGAACAGCAATAATGAAGTATGTTCAATGACCACACGTCCTTCTGGAAGGACGGTTCAAAACAACATTGTATAAGAATTGTCGAAAACCTTCAATTGTAATATATCTATAAATAATATAGTTAATTCCTTTAAGGTGTTATATTAACCGTGTCAGAGTTATTGACACCATATGGGAGAAAATATAGGTTCCATAAGGACGTCAGGGTTATCTGGATAAAAATTTGCATTCTCTTACACAGAACAGAAATCTTGACGATTGTTGGCATGTAACCTGCTTTTTGCTTTTCGTTGTCATTGGCTTTTACTAGCTGTGTGTCACCATACGTTCTTTAACAGAACCAGCTGCTTGATAAGTATGTACATAACAAGTACTTCATTATCGCTGTTCATATAATGTGTCGCATCTGTACCAATATATGAGATTCGCTGCTTACTGCACTCTCCCTGAAAGACAAGCCCCAAACCGCACGTCTTACCATGTTAGAACATCTGAACTGAAAATTCCAGAGAACAAATGCGCGATAAGTCCAGAAAAGGATCGAATGATGAATGTGTGTACACCAAAGTCAAGATCATCCAAACGCAGCCTAAAATCAGTTTCGCGTTTCGGACAGGGATCAGTAAAAAACAGACAGAAACGAATGTTTTCGGTTTCCGCGTTGGACAGTTTCCGTTTTATTCAGATGAAATAACAGGTCAATACATGTGATTTTCCAGGGGACCGAAAAATATTTACCCGTAATACAAGAAGCATAACCCGCTGAGGGCGCGTCGGTATATCTAACATATTGAGTGATTGACACATCTCACAGTTAAGGACCAAAAAACTAGTGCAAAAAAAGTACGTACTATCTCACAAAATTACATGAAAAGTACGTATATTTTCGAGAAATTATAAATCACCTTATTTCAAAATCTTTAAGGAACAGATTTCACTAAGGGAAAAATCACTATCTTCATAATTGTAGTTGTAAGATAACGAAAAAATTTTGAATTTTTCTTCAATTTTCGAAAAATCAGAATTTTCAACGAAAATGAAAACTGTACTGTTTTCTTAAACGTCCTGCACATTATTTAACAACAAAATTTAATAAAAAACGATGGAGCAATTTTTTCGAAAATGTCCCAAGGGTTTCATGTAAAGTACCCCCCCCAATTAAAATATCGATTTAAAGTGAAGGGGCCGCGACATCAGCCAGATCGATTGGGGAATTTCAATTTTGGAGAAAATCGGCTGAACGGTTTAGCGGCAAGCGTAGTTCACAGACGGACAGACGTTTTGTCATCACTGGATTTTTTGGAATCAAGGAACCACAAAACCTGTTTTCTTAATTTAGCAACTGGATTATCGACTTTTTTTTTGTTACTAGGGCCCTGCAACAGGAGTTTTTGTGTCGTCGCACGGTTTCAATCCCTCAACTTACCTCCTGCTTGGTAGCAGTCTTTCCCAGCTGCCCTGAAAATTTAGGAAGAGGAATTCGGAAGGCGAGAAATACCATGAGGCACGATATAAATATAATGCGATTTGACATGGATTTACTGATTCTAACCTTACTTTACAAAAAGGGAGATGGCAAATGATTGGTGATCACATCATGTTAGGTGAAATAATCGCACCTAAAAAACTTCCTTAACTCTAATATACAATTTCGCTCCAGCGGCGTCCTTCTGGGCTGCGGAAGCGATGGGTAGGGCAGTACCATACCGGCTGAAGCTAAGCCGGACAACGCTCAGAGTTCCCGTGAAGGGTGGCTGCGGCTGGCGAGCTCGGGCGCGGAGGTCGCAAGAGGCGGCGGTGGCAGCAGCGGGCCCGGAAGTTGGTCGCGGAGTCGTGGCCCAGGCTGTGCCCCACGGGTGGAAATAACACCATGTTATTTCCACCATGCGCGACCCGGGTCTCATATCTTATACTTCGGTTTTTATAACATGGCGCGTGAGGGCCTGTCTTCATGATGGAATACGACACGACTTTACGCGAGTTTCTGCGGTACCGCTATGTCACTGGATAAGGATTTTTTCATCAATGTTTACACATATTCTAGTATTGAAAAGCCTTACAGACAAAAGTCTGATTTACAACTTTTTGCTGACAAATGTTTGTCTTTATGTGGAAAGTATTTATATAGTCGAAATAAAATCATCAAACCCCTTTTGTTTTTTAGATTTATGTATTGTTTCTAATACAACTCAAATTACTCGGATTTAGGTATATTAATTAATTATGTTTATAATATAAATCAAATTAATCAGTTGTAGATTTATTACTTATTGACAATTAGAAAAATCATAGGCAATAATATCATTGTCACTGTCTTCTTCTATAACTGGGATCACGCGTACCTTTATAAAAAGTATATTCAAAATTTCTGACGGTTTAACGATTTTCACCAAGTAACGAACGTGTGCAAAATAATAAATGATTGCAGCTATGTAGGAACATCATCCCAGGCTGCAACTTCCGTTCGTACGTTCACAATAATATCGTGTCACCGATATTCCTCTGGTGGTGATAGGTGGGCTCCTCTAATGCACCGATTTTTGCTCTTTCTACGCAGCGCCAGTTTGCGTCACCAAAACAGTTGAAAAGCGTGATGCGCGTGACGCACTTCGGTTGAAAAGCGAGACCCGACGTTGGCTGCAATGTTACATGGAGAGCAAGAAGTGTTAAGAAACATTTTGAGAGTGGCGTAAAATGACAATTATTAAGGGTGACCAATCAAAAATAACAAGATGAAGGTCTAATTGAAATAAAAGATGCAATACATGAAAAATGTGTTTATCAGTTTCTGTTTCAATGATTGGCAACTATGATAATTTTGGCATTTAATATACACGCTAATATTATGACTCAAAACTGGCGCTTGAAGCTCATTGTCTGAAGTCGTATGCGCGAGAGCCAACTAATCTCTTTCCACCATGGATAGCCCGATTGAGTTAGATATTTAGTCAAAAAACGTAAATAACTATGTGACGTATGGGGAGAGAATAATCTGTGCACGCTTTTTGAGTTTCACAATACCTTCCCAACAATGTAATTATTAATAGTTGAAAGATGAAAAAGTTTATAATAATAATATTTAAAAAGCGCAAGATTAACATTTCAAAAACTAGACATTTTCGGCCCCGAGTTATACAAAAATTATTTGTAACAGTAAACGAACTGCAGATTTGATTTTTCTGCATTGCTAACAAAATAGTAACTGCACCCTAAGCTCCATTACCACTACAAGCAGTGAAAAAGCTCAGCAAAACGTGCGCACAGTGAAGCTACATTTACGCCCAGAAGCAAATCAAGGGGCCATCTCAGCATTGCTTTTGGGAAATTGGACAAAAATCCGATCGAGATGAGGGTCATTGATCCGGAAGCTGAAGTACATTACTTGTTATAGGCATATTACGTCTTTTTTTAATTATAAACGAAATATATAATAAATGAAAACTAATTCATTATACTACATCATTTTGTTAAAATAAACATTTTTCTTTTTGATGATCAGTATAGTTTCTAATTGTATAGAACAGTTATGCAGCAGACAAGATTTTACTTTTAACTTAAATTTGCGTACCGATTTTCATTGTTTAATGCCATCTGGCAGTGCGTTGTAAAGTAACGTGTGAATTTCTTGTAGAGAGCTGTTAATATGGACACTTGATGAACATGATTTCTACGTGTTGTCATTATAAATATCAGTATTACATTAAAATATGTTCCCACCGTTAAGTCAGTTTTGACAAATATAACAGATTCGTAAATAAATAGGCAAGGCAATGGTAAGATTCCAAGCTCAATGAAAAGAGGCTTGCTGGGATCACGTGGATGGCATTTTTCATTATTCGGATAATTTTCTTTAGCAACCTAAATGCCCGGGTACCAAAGGATGAGCTTCCCCAGAATATTATGCCCAGAAAATATGAGTTTGTTTCATAAATGTAACACACATAAGATTTCGAGTTCATATGTCGTGGTTGAATATACATTGTAATGTTTAAATATTGGTAAAAGTGTTTTTTCTAATCACATTTTGACGCGTATTTCAAATTTTTGAACTGATAAAATGATTTTCTTTTCCTTATCGTCCACATTGTTTAAAAATTTGAAAAAAATGTTATAGAATGTTGTAAGACACATTCTAGGGGGAAAGCTGAGATAGTATGCTGACATCACGTCGAAAATCCAGTTCAAAAATTTGTTTATTTTTTTCTACTTGAATTTGGCGTTAGAATTGTTCAACAAAAATTTCTTAAAATTCAACTATTTTTACCCGCCTCTCCAAGTTTTTCTTTTTGGCCTGAAACATGCAATAGAAATGTGTATAGAAATGTAATAGCATGTTTCTCGTATCTCTGCAACAGATTGCCCTAAGAGGCTGATTTTTGGGGAATCTAAGTCATTTTTTATTCTTTCATACAAGCATCGCGATTATCGGTTTGGTTCGGGAGCAGATTTGACCACCTTATTCAGCTATACCCTTTGATGTTGCTTTATTTGTATGTATAAGTGTTCGAGCAGTACACATCGAGCTTGGGTTGGATTACATAACGGCGGCTTTCGATCGATTTGTCGGGCATCGCGGGCTCCTGCAGGTTATGTCCAATAATGGGACCAGGGTGCCGACAGGGACCTACCTCAGAACTTCCGCATAGCTACTGGCGGATAAGACCTTATTCCAGTGATTTGAGAATGATGAGAATGTGTATGAATTCATTTCACCCAACGCCCCACATCACGGGGGCCTTTGAGAGGCATGGATAAGAACTGTTAAATTGATAAAAAGATAAGACACTTTTGTGTAGCATATAGGCCGTCCTTCACTAACAGTCTTTATCCTCGTTACTTAACAATCCAGAAGGATTTGTAATTCTACTGCCACGATATCTCCTTGTTAACAGTACCACCTACACCTCATCAGAGTTAGATTGTAATATTAATTACCGTACTCGATGGAAAGCTATTTCAGATGTTTTGGAGCTTATGATCTCTCAGGTTTACGAGTATGCACCGCCCGTGTACTTGGTTCTGGCTTTAATTTCCAGTGAGTGATCAAGTTTTTGTATTCCTTACGCATTGAAACAATTGACGGTAATTCATACAAACCAAAAAAGAACCTGGTTTCGAAAATACGGCGATCGCACTTCAGCACTTTTGTTTGGACAGGTTTTACACAAATTAAATTATTTTATTTCGAAAATTACACTACCGTGGTATGCATTGCACTAATGAAGATCGAAGATCTCCGACACACTCGTATCCGCAACAACGTTTTCAAGCAGTAACTTAGCTGTAACCGTAGCCGGAAATATGCACCCACCGACAGAAAGAAAGCGACTTCCTTCCATAACAGCCAACTTTACACAAAGTATGTCAAATGTACGAATTGAATCAACAAACTTGATATCAAATTTTTAAAAAATCTCCAAATATCATAAATAACGCATTCAATGCCGTCAATAATTGGATGAACTTGTGTACTTACAATAACACGCGAAATTCATAAAATTAATTCGCAGCTAATCAGACGAAGACTGAAGATTGGTATTCTCCTCGGACGGAACGCAGCGCTCGGCCATAAGCCCCCCTCCCTGGTTACGCCACCGAAGGTCCTGTTGAAGCTCAGGGCCAAAGAGTAAATAAAGTAATAGAGGCAAGAGCGTGACATGGTGCATACTTGGGTTTTTCTAATGAGGTATCGGAGGGTAGTATCTCCAAGATGGAATATGACACGGCTTTTCGCGACTTTCTTGGTCGTGCCGATAGAGTCGCTTGATCTGCAGCACTGCTTGATACGGTCGCGACCATGCAACATCTTGCGGCAGGACCGAGAAAGTCGCAAAAAGTCGTGCCATCTTCCATCTTGGAGTCACCATCCCCAGATGCCGCGTTAGAAAAACCGAAGTACTAAGCGCGCACTTTTTCTTGATACCCCACAACGGGAGGTGCGGGGAGAAACGGGTTCTATCTAAGTCACGGCAGTGCTTTCAACTTGATCGACAGAAAACTCAGCGAAATAGTGCGTCTTGGGCTATATAACAATGAGAAGAAACAAAGCAAGGATTTTTTTTAATTCTTAAGAAATAGTTTATAGTTATAGAAACTATTGAATAACAAGGAGCATCGTACGCACAGGTCGTTAGAAAGACACAGCGAAAACGGAGAAGATCGCATTGACAAGGACGGTGGGCAGCACTGCAAACAAAACCGTGGCGTTCCCAGTGGAGCACATATTTTCTACCAGGACATGCTGTGCCGGGCTGAACCTGAACTAGGGAGCTGGAGGATCAAGAAAACGTGCGCGCATTGTATTTACTGCGGTTTTTACAGAGCTGCCTCTCAAGGCTCGTTACCACGGTGGCATTATGGCTCGGTTTTTCGCGTCATTCTCTATCGTGCCGGTATGTGTCGCAAGCACGCGACCGAATCAAGCAGTGATGCAGATGAAGCGACTCTAGCGGCACGACCGAGAAAGATGCGAAAAACCGTGCCATCTGCCACCGTGGTGACGGACCTTGAGTGGCTTTGAGAGGCGGTTCTGTGAAAACCTCAGTATAATTCCTGGGGGAGAGGCACGACAAGGCGGAGAGAGCGCTAGTTGGGCGTTCTTTGGTTTCAAAATGATTTCATATATATCGACATTGCTGCAATATCTTGAATATTGAATTCATTAAAAGGAACATGTAAATTTCTAACACATATCTTTTTCGATTATCTGGGTGTTGTGCAACCGTGTAACCTAAGCACGATCCGTCACTGCCGTATCGTCGAAATCCTTGCTTCAGTGTAAGCAATGTGTATATATATATATATATATATATATATATATATATATATATATATATATATATATATATATATATATATCTTTATTTCAAAAAACCTAAACAGGAGTTTACATCTTCAATGGCAAATAGCTTGTTCTGCAAATCAAGATGCTTTATTTGAAATGTAGTCACCCGTGCACGCTGCGAGCCTTTACCTTCACCTGTTTATCGTGTCAGGGAAGGGGGGAAGCCTATCTGCCAAGAAAAGTTGCGGAAACAAGAGCTCACTCATGGCACATAGCGAAGTCGCTACCCTTTCACCACTGAGGTCCGGGTTCGATTCTCGTCGAGTCTCATATGAAATTTGTTCCAAAAAGAGTTTGGCTGCTTCACAAGGGCTGGTCCAAGCCCTGTGAAGTGTCCTAAACCCTCCTTATTTCTGGAGGATTTCTATCTCCCAATTCTGGCCGCTGGGTAGTGACGCAGGAGCGCGTAGCAGGAGGCGCGTACGCGATGTTACCTGGCGGTCCTCTTGACAACTGACTGCGACGTGACATACAGTTAAGAGAGGATTACTCGCCAAGGGCGAAAATTAATGGATGATTTCTCCCCAGCGCAAAGCGCTTAACGCCCCTTCAGGAGCTAGGAGACGCAACAAATTAAAAACAACAACTATACATCTGTGTGTGCGTGTAGAGCAGAGATAGATCTTCATTATGTTTGCAGATGTAAACTTCGCAGGGAATGTTCCCCAAAGATACAGGTTCCGCAAGAGATCCTGGAAGATCTTTTAGGCCCCTACAAACAGCAACTGAAAGGCAGTGGGGCAAATCACGAAAGCTAGCTCAAGCTCAAGAGAATAGGAAACCAACTAGCACAAGAAAGTCAGTCTGTAGCAGCATTTGTGTATGATCATGGAGAATACCCAACTGCGGAAAGAATAAGACTTAACTTGGTGGAAAATATCGAATTTCAGCATTTAAACAAGTCATATTCTAAAGAATTTAGATTTAATTATTCTGAAATTATATTTGAAGATATTGCAAAAACGGTAAAATTCCCAACATAGAGAAGGATAACTGAAAGCGCCCATGCTGGGTTTCATTCTAATACATGCTGTGTATAACAACCCTCCTGATGAACCAATCTGTTTTTTAGATTAACCACATCAAAACCACAGCAAAACAAAGTTCACCAGGGGCAAGTGTGATCGAAAGTACTAGACAGTAAAGGTCAATAGAACTTTATGTAAGGTCATCCAAAACAAGTTTCCTACAAGAACATAAATAAATATTTCTGGTGAAAAAAGTTCTCTTATTAATGCAGACTACCATGCAGAAATGAATTCTGTGATTTTTCAGAAATAATACATGAACTTCATTTGCCACATCTGGGGAATTGATACAAATATTTCGTCAGTACCTCTACAGAATTAGAATAATTGTCATAAGAATAATTTACTCCCCCCATGAAATTTTTGTTTCAGACACTCAAGTAATTAGTACTAAATCCAGTGGCCAAATTATCTTCCAACATATTGATAATTATATCAACTACTAATGAGAAAATTCTGACAATTTGATTGTCATTAGATGTTAAGAATTTTTAAGATAAATACAAATCTATATACACATTCCAATGATTTATTAAAATATTTACAAGTTGTTTTATACACTAACGTTTCTATCAACTTCTATAATATTCTATCACAAAACAAAAAATTATATCAGTCATGTTTAACACATAAGATATCAACTGCAATATTATACATTATAGTGTGAGTGCCTCAGAATTTACCTTTTGTTAGATAACAAACACCTTTTCAACCTCACATGTCAACAGGTACCTTAGTAAGAATTAATTTCGCCTCACCATCCAGGACAATTTTTTGATCATTCAAAGCACAAGAATACTTGCAAGTGATAATTTTTCTAACACTTACAAGAGAAACTGTTATATTGACACATGAGCCAACATAACATGGATTTGGAAATTGGAATTTTTGTGATATAACTACAGTGCCTGGACCAGGGAGTTTCGTTCCCATAACACCAGACACAAGGCCATTTAATAAAGCACCATGGACAATATTTTTATGAATTGGATTATAGTCTCCTGTCACTTTACAAAATGTTTCCACATCCTCTAATGTAATTTTTCTTTTAACATGAACTGACATGCCATCTACAAGATTACATTTTGAATGAGAACTGCAAGATAAAATTTTGTTTTGAGAGGTAAATGGAAAGTTAATCTTTATTATACTAATCCGCTGCATTTGGAGATTCCACACAAAATTAAGAGGTATTTACACTAGCTACTTGCTCTTTGCTGCAATAGTCTTCTAAGAATATAGTAGCTAAATTCCTTATACGTGGACTTGGACTACGTGAAAGTTGAACCATTTGACTCACAATTTCTGCAGATGTTATTGCTGAAGGAAAAAAGTTTCATTCATTAGGAAATGTAGAATCACAAAGAACATGCAATAATTAAGAAGACAAATGGAAATGGACAACAACTGATTCAATAAATGACAATGAAATTTTTTTGAGGGTCAAGTTTTCAACTTAGCTGTTTAATCATAGTGAATGTAAACATATGCTTTTAAGAATTAATTGTTATTTAAGACAGTTTATTACTTTTATTTAAAAGGATAAATCATTTTTTTTTTAATTTAAAAAGATCACATCATAAATTTAACATGAATTGATGCACACATTCATTCTTAAATTTTATAAATGTGTTTGTAACAAAACAATATGTAATACTATGTTTGATCATAATTCTTATGGTACCTAATGATAACAATAAAAAATATTGCCCAAACATTGTCCATAATTCATATTAAATTTGTGATGAGATGTTTTTGTATTTTATCCTTTTAAATAAGAAAAGTAACAAACTGTCTAAAATTTAAAAAATGGATCATATAAAATTTCATTTCAAAATGTCAGTTCCACTTGAAACAATTACACCAGAAGAGCAATGTCCAGAAATATGATTATCACTATTTGTGTGAGGTGTGAAAATAGAAGAAATTCACAGTAGAATATTGAACACAAGGTAGGAAGTGTTTAAACTATAGTAAAGTGTGCAAGGGGTAAGAACGGTTAAATTCGTAAAGAAAAACTGTCACTGGCAGTGTTTCGACTATAGCATCAGTGAAGTCATTTGCAAGGATAAGCAAGTCAAAATTTCCCAAATTGGTAATTTGTGTAATATTACTGTTGGAAGCCTACATTCAATTATCCATGCTCTGTCAAAAAGTGTGATTCTCTTGACTGACAATGTGCTCCCCCATAATGCCCAGACAACAGGAGAAATGCTCAAGAAGTTTGAATGGAAAGTGTTGCCAAGCCCCCCTTAAAGCCCCATCTAATTTTCATTTGCTCAGCTCACTCAAAGACTTTTTATTCATCAAAACATTTGATGACAACGAAACTATCAATAGTGTGGTACAAAAAGCTTCAAGAATAGCTTCTTGTCTAGATCAATTTATCACTCTAATTAACTGGCAAGTTCAATGCAATTTATTTTATCAATTTGAGGAACGTTCAATTATAAATGGATGAATTTAATTGCTTACCTGCTTTAGATGTTGGGTTTACAAGAAACATTAAAGTAGTTATAGCTGATAACACAATATCTTCATCTTGTGATGAGAGGCAAGGAAAAATTATTTTTACACCATTACAATGCAAAATATAGTCTTTATTTTCTACATCTGCAAGACAAGTTTATAATTATTTTTAAAAAGCAATGTTTAATCTTATAGCATTTATTTCAAGTACACTTAAAAGATTTTAATTAATAAAACTGAGTGTTATTACCTAAAGATAAGTTACATAGACCGGCTAATGCAAATTTCATCAAAACTGATTCTTCCTTTGAAATCTCTTCCAAAAACAAATCAATTACTGCATTTTCTCTCAAGTATTCATAATTTGCCGGATCGTACGCAAAATTTGCCAAATTTGCCAGAACTTGTTGTTTTGCATCTGAAACAAGATGCAAATACACACCTTCACTAAATGTGTACACTTAATAAAAGTGTAACATAACATTAATAATCATGTACCAAATGATTTTGTTTCCTTAAATTCATTAACTAGCTGCTTCAAATATTCTTTTCTCTCTGGATTGCTTTTATTTTTGAGATTATTAGTAAACATGCCCAATGACAATGAACAAAAAAAACCACTAGATCTCAATGATCCCACACATGCAATGAAGGACACTATCTTTCTTCTTTTGAAAAACAAAAATAGAAAAAAAACAAACAATGATGCACTATCAAAGATCCTGATCACTTTTCTTATTTGGGAGTTAAAGCATGATCAAGAAATCACTACAGAAGACACTGTGTATTATCCGCACAACCCATCTTTATTTGTCTATGCGCGCAACTTTTCTTCAGCGATAACCATGCTTCCCCCTTCCTACACTAGGGTTTTTCTAACGTGGCGACTGAGAGTTGTTTCTCCAAGATAAAATTCGGCACGACTTTTTGACTTCATTCCCAGTTCTGCCGCAAGATGTCGCATGATCGTGACCGCATCAAGAAGTACTGCAGATCAAGCGGCTCTAGCGGCAGGACTGAGAAAGTTTCAAAGTCGTGCCGAATTCTATCTTGGAGATTCTACCCTCAGCCACCACGTTAGAAAAACCCAAGTACAGAGCAATAAACAGTTGAAGACCAAAGCTCGCAGAGATGACTCTGATGACATTCCAAAAACATCATTGGCGCGTAATAAAATCTATTTACTGTTGAAACCGAGAACACCTGATCGTATTTTTCTAAACAATATCTAAAGAAATAGCCAAAGCAGATCCAGATCCATTGCAGGAGATACCTCGAATTCCTGGGAAAAATTGAACCCAAATTATTGAGAAAGTTGCGAAGGCGTGACTGTAATATTCGAGATAGTCATTGCTTCATAAACTTATTTCCTTTCTTCTCCGATGGATGTCTATAGAGTTCCACTTAATATTTTAACACAAACAGTTCCACTTTAAATTTTAGACTTTCAGATGTAGATGAACATTTGTCAATATGTAACATCTGTATGTAGATGACATCTGAATGTCTAAAATTTAAAGCAATTGCTGCTGGTGCCTCAACAGACAGGAGGTTGTACTTCCATCGAAAGACGGAAATGTAATTTCCAAAATTCAGAAAACGAACATATAATTTACCTATATGTGTGCAATTCAAATCAATTAAAACTAAGTGAAAGTCTATATTGAAACACTACTAACATTGTTTTTTGCGTTGGGACCGAAGGCATATACTGTCCGGGACCGAGTTCTCCGACCGCGGTGCAGAAGTAACGTAGGCGTGTTCCCAGAAACGAAGCGGCGGTGGGAGGACATCCAGCCCGTCGACGTACTACTAGCCGCGCGAAACACATTTTTTTACTTCACGATCAGAAACGCTTTTCTTACATGATTATTTGAGCATCAAGTTTTCCTTATTCAGAATCTGATGATGACCCGCAGGCTTCACTCTCTGACGAAACACTGTCGGAATCCAAATTAACAATTAGTTCGTCAATGATGTCCGGCACAATACCATCTTCCTCCCAATAATCATTTTCTATCTTTCCACATGGCAGCAAAATCCTTTCCAGTCCTGCACGGTGACTTCTTGAATTGCAGTTTCAATGTTTTCTTGCAATTTAGTAACTGACATATGACCCGTTACATTTATCTCCCTAAATATTCTCTTAACTTTCGCCCAAGCAAGTTCAATTTGGTTCATCTCACACATGTAGCGAGGAAGTCTCACAACTGTATGTCCGTGTGCTGCTAACAATTCATCAATTTTGTACTGGTACTTTGCCCGTGGTTTGAGAGGTGCAATTAATCGGTACAATCTGTCTTAACGCAAACGCGTCTTAACGCATTTGAAGCCATGCAATCATGTCGGCTTTTCTTGAGTATGCGGACGGTGTCTTGTTAACTTCCATACTGTGGTGTAGCACTTTTGAAACTTAAGTGTGTTATCAACTCCTGAGTATTCGGCGGCTCTTTCACTGGCTTTCATTAACGGTAAAAAAAACATTTATTTTTTTTTTTTTTTTTTTTTTTTTTTTTGCTTCTACACCTTGACGCAACACGTCTCCAATCTTTCTCTTTCTATTTATCACACTCTGCAATGACTTCTTCTATCTTCTTTCTCTTTATCACACTCTGCAATGACGCAGGGAATGATTTCGCGGTACTCGCTGTGTTTAGTGGTATTAGAAACTCTTTTGCCATGATGAGAAACTAATCATTTTCACACGTTAACACTCAGGCCTACCACAAGCAAACTAGTCGCTCCGATGTTCTTAGAACGGTTGCGATTATGTCACGTGACGGTGTGCAGTGCTTTGGGAAGTCATCCTCCTACCCTGCCCCTCGGCCCGCGCAGAAACTAAGACCCTCTCCGACGGTCGGAAAACTGGGACCCGCACAGTACGTCTCGCGCGCACTTGGTTCTGGCTTCGATTTTCACTGGGCACTTAAATTCAACTCCAGTACAACACAAGCACTATTGCTTCGACACCTTCACATAAATAAAATTATTATTTTTGTCGAAAATTGCCCTGGTATATTTGGCAATAACGAAAGTTCCTCGACGCATATTCGTATTCACAAGAACGTTCGCAAAGTGTTCAGCAGCAGCCACACAGGGACTTCCACCCAGAACACCTTTACACAAAGAACTCATCAAATGTACTTTTTCAATCAACAAACCTAATATTAAATGAAAACAAATTCTCCAAATATAATAAACAATACATTGAATATCGTCAATAATTGACTGAACATGTGTACTTTCAATAGCAAGCGAAAATCATAAAACTACGTGGCAGTGAGTTAGACGAAGACATAATATGGTTATTAACCATTGGTTAATCCTATGAGATTCAATCCGTCGCCGCGCAGCGCGACAGCGCCACTAGCTCGTTGCCCAACCAAACCCCGTATGCTCCCCGAATTAAATCGAAGGGCCAAAGAGTAAAAGCGATAAATCTACTCATTCAGCCAAGAGCGTCCGTTGCAATCTCGAAACCGACGTATGTATGCGTGAAAGTAACTAGTGGCTCTACAGAATGGTACAGACTTCCTCGTGTTGGTTTTCTATTTTCTTTAGTCTGGGCTAGCTATTCTGACGTGCTACGTACTCTTGCCGCCTGCCATCTGTCACCCATACCACCCATGCCATCTGTCACCCATACACCCATCCGCGGCATTACAAACTTTCTCTACACTATCCTTGAGTTTTTCTAACGCGACGACTGAGGGTAGCATCTCCAAAGTAGAATTCGGCGCGACTTTTTGCGTCTTTCTTGATCCTGGCGCGAGATATCGCATGATCGCGACTGCATCAAGCAGCGCTGCAGACCAACCGACTCTAGCGGCAGGACTGAGAATGACTCAAAAAGTCGTGCAGAATTCCATCTTGGAGATACAACCCTCAGCCGCCACGTTAGAAAAACTCAAGTATACGTATATTACTCCGAGTATGCGTACCTGTACGAGAAAGTAACTATTGGTGCTGCAGAATGGCACAGACTTTCTTGTAGTTTTCTAATTTCCTAAGTAATTTTCTAAGTTTTCTAATTTCCTTGGTGTGGACTTTTTTTACCGTCTCGCCAAATCCTCTAGCCAGTTGCCATCTATCGCTGCCCAAAATACGTTTGTTTTAAAATTTTCTAAACTTTTCGGTTTCCTAATAGTAGGAACTAAATATTTCTTTAGGACTATTAAAGAAGAGTAAAACCTCGTTCTAAATAGCAAGTTTCATGGAACAATGTAGAGCCGTGTATCAGAAAATGGCGTTTAATCCTTAATGTAAATGCGTAATTGAAAGCTCTTTCTCACAGGAATCTATTGAGTTTTCGAAAAACTTCAATTCAAGTTATTTGAAGAACTTCCATTCACAAATGCAATAATGTATACAAATCGATGGAAATGTTCAAATAAACGGCGTGAGAGATATTTCAAAGAAATTAAATTTTTTGTAATGAATTTTTTGTTTTGAAAAAAAAGGATACCTTAAAATGAACTTCACGTCATATTAAATAGTGCAATTAGCACTACTCATTAGAAAAGTTTGAAGAAAAAATTTTCAAGCCATTTTAGAGAAAATAGTGTTTGAGCGTTTCTGAAAATGCGGAAATTTGACATCATTTTAACAGCAAACTGTTGAGTTTTTAAGAAACTTTATGACATCATTAAAAGCGCATGTACTAATAAATATAATAATGTGAAGATATCGCCTCTAATGTAAATATTACCGACGTGAGAAACAAGTCACAAAAAATATTTTTTTGTAATTTTTGAAAGAACAAAAGAATAGAGCAATATGATGTTTATGTCATCGTATCGGGTACATTTGACACTACCCCTATCAAAAAGCGAAAGAAAACATTTTGAGTCGTTTTTGAGAAAATATTGTTTTTGTTATTTTTTTAATTGCAAATAGTACACGCACTATTACACGAAAACTACTAAATTTTTCAAAACAATCTACTTGAAAGAAGTATTTATGGACAACACATTTCATTTGAAGGAAAAAATCTGTATCTTCTATTTTATAGTTGTAAGAAAAACGCCGATAAAAATACAAACTTTTGAAATTTTCAAAACTTCAGTTTGCCGTGAGAATTGGACCTACGTCACCTTTATAAGTGCATTTTACTCTTTTCTTACAAGAAATTTAAAGCAAAAAATTGGAGCAGTTTTTGGGAAAAATTGAAAATGTCCGGGGAGCTTCATGCAAACTTTGGGGGAACTTTAGTACCCCCAAAAATTAATGAATGTTTCTCAAAATCGCAGAGCTTGGACTCAGGGCATATTGACAGGGGTTTATTAAGTTTGGAAAAAATAGTACAAATAGTTCAGGCGCTAGTGCTGTTCACGTACACCAGACAGACGGACGGACGGAGGTTTTGAAAAACAAACAAAAAAACGCATTTTCGGCATCAGGGAACCCCAAAACGTGGATTTCCGTTGAAATATCGAAATCGCTTTCTCTGTACTACGTATTACGTACATACTATATGGGAAAGTATAAATAAAAATCATTTTCATCATTTCCCCGTCTTTAAATCACATTGACTTTAAGGCTAAATGTACCGACACTAGTTCCATTTGTCGCCACCACGTGGCAGCACCAAAATAAGCAAAATTTACTAGGCCGATAACGTCTAAAAAAATTGTCCGATTTTCGATCTGTAAACGACAGTGGACTCCTTTTTAAAATAGAATTCACGCTACGATGCCGTTTTTTCATAAAAGATTTCCAAAAAAATTTTGAAACCGTTTTCTCATAGTTCCGGAAGAAATTTAAAAAATGTGGGCTTATAGCGCGATGGCGACGTGCTTCCTGATTCCAACGCCGTGTCAATCATGCAAATCGGATGAATAGGAGCGGCGTAAAGTGAAATTTCGGAAAACATACCTGATTTCCCTCCCCCTCCCCTTCCCCTTGCGTCACCCGACCCGCCTCGGCCCTCCATCGACGCCGCCGAACGGCCATACCGCCTGCGGCACGGGAGGCCGAACTTTCAGACAGGCAAGCTGGTCAGTCAGTCCCTTTCAGTCTCAATATATTTTTCTTCACGTGTAAAACTAGCGATGCTGTAACACAGCCAAATGGTCTCGTATCATCTGTAATAGTCGTATAAAACTATATATCTTGTTCACATATTTCCGTCTTCCTTCGAATACCATCAAACAATTATTTGAGGCGGTACTCAAAATATCGATTCCGATTTGGGAAACTGACTTCAAAAGAAAATGGAATTAATTGTGTAGATATCACCAATATTCTATGCCATAACATCTTATTTTACATACATTTTACTTCTAAGATCTTCCGTTATCATTCCTCTACCAGAAAGTATGAGCCGAGATTACGTACGAGCTCTTTTATCTTGCGACTTGATTTTTGATCTCAAAACGGCGTTTGTCTCCTTGATAGATTTCACCTGATGAATCTGTTTTCCCAAGTAAAATCGTGGAAGCTAAATTTTAAAATTTTTTCTTTGTTGTTAATTTTAAAACTACTTTCCGACAAATTATGTAATTGGATACCGGAAAACTCTTATTGTCGGGCCCTGGTAAAGTAAAAGTGGATAAATCCTCTTGCTAAATATTACATGACTTCTTCTAACTCGTGGTCTAGCGAAAAAATACAATACATGTGTCCTTGATACCTAAAAATCGATTGACACCAAAACATGTCTGTCCGTTTATGGTCAACGCTAACGCCCAAACCGCTCTGCCAATTTTCTCCAAAATTGATCTTCCCGAATCTACCTGAAAGAACTCGATCCTTTGGAAGTTTCAAACGGATATTTTGATTTTGAGGTCCTTTACATTAAGCCTCAAAATCATTTTCGAAATCTTCTCAAACCGTCACCAAATTCTTTGATTAAATATTGTCCTCGTGTTACGTACAGAACGCAAGAGAAATGTGATTTATGGTGTTTGTTGACATCACTTATGTTTAGAAAATTGCTAACGTGCAATTTTTGGGAGGCGTCTTCCTTCAACTATAATATTGATGATATATTTTTTTCCCTTACTGAAATCTGTTTTGACAGATCTGAAAATAAGATCAAGTTTAATTTTTGAAACATTTTGAGAGTTTTCGTGCAATTTGGTGCAAGTATAGGCAATTAAAACAATTTTAACTTTTCTCAAAAGAGCTCAATTTTTTGTTTAAAGACGATACAAATATGATGGTGGTCTCATTTTCGCCCACCCTGCCGTATTTTCGAAGATTGCAAGGTCATGTAGGTTTATTGAAAAACCGCGTAGTCTTAGAGTAATTTAAGAATGAAATTGATGTATATTTTAAAAAATCTCAAAATCAAACCATTTTTTCCATGGATAGAAGGACGCTAAAAGAATTACAATTTCGTTTAACTCTATAAATTTTTCGAAAATTGCAAATTTAGAAATAATGCCAGAAAGTGTGTGATGTCGTATCATCGCTAGCTTTTATTTGACATTGTATTGTAAGGATACTTACACAGTGTAATTGTACTAAATTACTTCTAATGAAATTTGATGTTACATATTGCAGGAAAATCTGATTTTGCATATTCGTTTATTTAGCGTTTTCCTTATATATTTATGTCCATATTTTGCAATTTCATTCTACAAATTTTTCCGGACTTACTCGTGGCATATGTATTAGTACTACGCTCAAGCTGGGAACTGAGATTATTACACTGCTGATCGAACGAGCAATATTTAAATACTTGTCTTTGAAATATATATTTTTGTATTTAAAACTCTATTTTGAGTTTTTTGAGCATGTCTTTTGAAGATATATTTAAATACATAAAATAGATTTTTTTAAAAAGAAATACTTAAAATACTGTAAATACAAATGAAGAGAAGATAACAAGGATAGTTTGTTTTTCTTTGATTCTGCTAGTGAACAGCGACCGAAAAGGTATTGAATACCGGTAAAAATACCGGTATTTTTTCATACCATTCTCAAATACCTTTATTGTTATATACTAGTAAATACCTCTATTGGACGTCTTTACCGGTATGGACGTCAATAAACGTTATACTGGTATTTTCAATGAAGAACAATAGCTTCCCATTCATACATCTTGACAAAATAAATTACTTTAGTTAATAATATCTCACAAAATTTGTATTAATCAAATATACTTTCATAATTGTTATTAATTGTTTAATTTATAATTTTGTTTATATATATATATATATATATATATATATATATATATATATATATATATATACATACATACATACAACATACACACACACACACTCGGTCGCTAATAATTAAGGAAACGCGAATGATTTCACTAATTCTTATAGAGTAAATATAATCTCCACTTCGTCATTGCACTATGTTCTCGCCCACTGAAAACTACTCACCGCCCTCTTCCTACGCTTGGGCATATCGAATTGCCCTGGTGTAACAAGCAGCCCGCCGAAGAACGCGGCGAGATGTCTGCAGAGGTCAGAAAAGTCACGCTATCAGAACAGCAGTGTGCCAGAGGTGCGACCCTGTTTCCAGCTCAGAAGGGTGACTTGAGAGCGTGCCCTGGCGGCACTGGGCTTGGATACAAAGGAGCGCGAAATGAGGAGCAAACATTCAAAACGTGACATGTCCACTTTACTTCTTTTCGAGAAAACGCAAAAATTTTATGTCATCAAAATTATGCAGATGTTTTATTTGTACTTAATTCTGAATTATGTAATAAAGATCCTAAAATATATTATTATAAAATTTAAATATTCTATGAACTTACATTTAAAGAAAACAACATTTCTGTCAACTGGTAAAAAAGGAAGCCTGAACAACAACGGAGAAGTGATATACATGGCGGGTGAAGTTAAATACTTATGAATTACAATAACAAATTCTGGATACTGTACAGAAAAACTAAAGAGAGAAATAATTTTAGAAAAAGCAGCCGAAAGAAAATTACACAAATTCATAAAATATGCAGGCATATCAAGTGATTGATTTTAAAATTTTAGGCCGAAAAAGCAGCCGAAAGAAAATTACACAAATTCAGAAAATGGTATTTCTAATCCTGTTGTGTGGGTGTACAAGCTGAACATTGAGATAGGCCGAAAAAAGGAAGATGCTTTTGAAGTATGGACACGGAAGAAAATATTAAACGTACAATGAGAGGGCAAAAAGATAAATGCCGAAATTTTGAAAAGAAAACAGAACTTTCTCTAAAAGCCAAAGCCAAAAAATGGAAAATAAAATATTTTGGACATACTGTGAGTAGAACAAAATCCCTAGAAAAGGATATTATGCTTGGAATGATAGAATGAAGCGGAAGAAAAGGTGTAAGTGGCATAATTGATATGACTAATACAAAATATCACAAACAAAAGGAAAAAGGCAGTTCGAGTCCGAGTGAGCAATGAAGAAATTGCTAGCATCCTATTGCTGTGTATATCCAGATAGGTCTAACAAGGGATGGCTTGCGATCTATGTTCTAGTACTATTTCTCTGCGCGTTGAGACCCCGAAGAATTGGGACCTGCAGATAAAGGAAAGATGCTCACAGCCGCTGCTTGACCAGGACTGGAGCCGACAAATAGACATCATAGCACTGAATAGTGTGTTTGATACCCTCAGTCTTTCATGCATACATTCTGCCATTATTAGGGAAGAACTCGCTGAATTATCGGCGCGTCCCCTCCCAGTTTCGGATAGCGAAGGAATGATGCTCAAGTAATACGAATGCAAATATCAATGTTCAAAATTAAAACATCTTTCAAAACCTGGTTTAGAAACATCGACCAAGTTTGTGCGGAAGATTTTGTTTTGACAGTGGCCGTGATTGTTAATTTATAATTACGATTTAGACAAAACGGCAAAAGAAGTAAAAGAATAACAGCGAAACTAAACCTGAAAACTATCGCCGAGGGTCTTATGGAGTGAGTCACAACTTCCTCAAATGGATACAGGAAGGTGGGCGAGAGACCTACACTAGAGTGCTTGGTTGGCCGCCTCTCTACGTACGGTAGGACATACGTAGAAATGCCAGAAAAATGGGGTCATTTTGGGCTGAAGATAGTCTACTGGATGAGGATGTTCAATCACCGTTCGCTTTATTCGAACACATGTATTGACAGTGGAATAATGCAATATTATTTCATATTTTGACTTTTTATAAAATTGTGATTATCGGTTCTTTTCATTCACAACAACTCATCAAGCACATCGATAATAAACATCAGGTTTCATAAATGTTTCATTTTTTACGAAATATGTTCATGTGTCTATACAAAATCAATGTTTGAAAATATCAACATCAATGTTGCATCCCCATTCTCGACACCTAGATAAGGATCGCCGATTTAATACGTTTGCATTCTGATTCCCTAATATGAGGTTTATCAGTGACTGGTATACACGTTTTACTAGTAATATATAAATCTTATAAATTGAATTTAACCTGATTAAATGTTACTGATAAGCGTGTACGATGTTTAGAAAAATGGTATCTTAATGTAGAAATGTAAAAGTTGCCAAATTAATAACTGTATAACAAAACATAATTTATCCCCCTCATAGACGGATATTCCTCTTCTAGTGTGGTGTTCCTGTCTAAGGGTTAAGTTATATTGCTTTCGTGACAATTTAATGCATTAAAAATACAAAATATGAGTCACAATACAATGATTTACACCACATCCTTTTACATTATCATTTACGTAGTTTGTATCAAAATGACGCGCCTGGAATTACTTATTACAATCTTCAAGTTTATACAAATATAACAGAATCATTTTATATCAATATAACTTACTAAGTAAGCTGGGACATGTCACGATTCTTAATTATATTTTAAGGTTTGTTACAGTGTTGGGTTCAGGATGCATCGCCTGCGCGCTATTTTACCATTCTTCAATTTTGTCCGAGTACGAAAACTGTTTTAAAATTTTACTTGGGAAAACAGATTAATCAGGTGAAGTCTATCAAGGAGACAAACGCCGTTTTGAGATCAAAAATCGAGTCGCAGGATAAAAGAGCTCGTGCGTAATTTCGGCTCATTCTTTGTGGTAGTGGAATGATAACGGAAGATCTTAGAAGTAAAATGTATGTAAAATAAGATGTTAGGACATGGAATATTGGTGATATCTACACAATTAGTTCAATTTTCTTTAAGTCAGTTTCCAAATCGGAATCGATATTTTGAGTACCGCCTCAAATAATTGTTTGATGGTATTCGAAGGAAGACGGAAATATGTGAACAATATATATAGTTTTATACGACTATTACAGATGATACGAGACCATTTGGCTGTGTTACAGCATCGCTAGTTTTACACGTGAAGAAAAATATATTGAGACTGAAAGGGACTGACTGACCAGCTTGCCTGTCTGAAAGTTCGGCCTCCCGTGCCGCAGGCGGTATGGCCGTTCGGCGGCGTCGATGGAGGGCCGAGGCGGGTCGGGTGACGCAGGGGGAAGGGGAGGGGGAGGGAAATCAGGTATGTTTTCCGAAATTTCACTTTACGCCGCTCCTATTCATCCGATTTGCATGATTGACACGGCGTTGGAATCAGGAAGCACGTCGCCATCGCGCTATAAGCCCACATTTTTAATTTCTTCCGGAACTATGAAAACGGTTTCAAAATTTTTTTGGAAATCTTTTATGAAAAAACGGCATCGTAGCGTGAATTCTATTTTAAAAAGGAGTCCACTGTCGTTTACAGATCGAAAATCGGACAATTTGTTCAGACGTTATCGATCTAGTAAATTCTGTATGATAGTGCTGCGATCTATTGATTTTTCCTATAAGTATTTTTCGGTGCATTTAGCCTTAAATCACATACACTTAAAAATGGCTGCAGCATTCTGAGCATTTATTTTAGTGTTTATTATATAGTGTAATGAAAATTGTTGTGTTGTCAAAAAAACAAAGAAACTAGTTTGTTATAATAATGAAACCGACATTTTGATTAAAACAACATTCGCATTTGTAATAACAGAAAAGTGAAATTATTATAATCACATTGAATATAACAGAAAATATTCAGTTGAGATAATAGGTTCGCTTTTTCTCAGTGTACACAAAAAGCTGATTAATTATTAGAATAACACACTTACAATATATAATATAATAAACAATTTTACTCAACATCACTCGTATATTTTTACTTTCTCGCTTTTTCAAAAATTGTAAACGTCCAGTTTTTACTTTCTCGTATATGTACTATATGCGGAGTAATATACGTACACGTGTTGGGGTCCCTTGATACCGAAAAGGTGTTTTGTTTTTTTCAAATCGGCCGTCCATCCGTCCGTCTGTCCGTCTGAACACCACTAGCGTCTAAACCATACGTAGGTTTTTTTTCGAAAATGGATCTTCCCCGGTCGATCTGGCTCCTCTCAAGGCGTTGCGATTTTGGAAAACTTTTAAAATTTGGGGGCACTTTACATGAGGCCTCCCGGACATTATCGAAGTTTTCTCAAAAACGGCACGGAATTTTTTATTTTAAATCTCTTTTAAAAATAGAGTAAAATACATTTATAAAGGTGGCATACGTCCAATTTTCACTGCTAACTCTGAATTGTCGAAAATTCCCAAAGTTTGAATTTTTCGGCATCTTCCTCCAACTACAAAATTGAAGATAGAGATTTTACCTTCAAAAGAAATTTGTTGTTCATAATCAGATCCTTCCATAAGGTTATGTACATTTAAAAAAAAAAAAAATTAGTAGTTTTCGAGCAATATTGCATGCAATATGTGCAATTTTAAAATATAACAAAAACAAGATTTTCTCAAAATAGCTCCACATTTTTCTTTAAACTTTTGGTAGTGATAGTGATAAATGTATCCCATAAGATGTCAAAAAACGCCATATTTCTCTATTCTTTTGTTTTTTCAAAAATTACAAAAATGTATTTTTTACATCTTTCTTGCAACGTTAATATGTTAGCAGCGATTTGTTCACATTATTATATTAACGAGTACATGTGCTTTAAATAATGTCATAAAGTTTCTAGAAAACTCAATAGTTCTCTCTGAAAATGAACTTAAATTTCCGTCGTTTGAGAAAAGCTTTAATGTCATTTTCTCAAAATGGCTCCAATTTTTTCTTTAAACTCTTCCAACGGCTAGTGCTAAATACATTGTTTAATATGACGTAAAGTTCATTTTGGTGTACTCATTTGTTTTCTGAAAAATTACACAAATTAATGGTTTGAAATATCTCTTACGCCGTTAAGATGCACATTTCCAGCAATTTGTGTACATTGCCGCATTTGCGAGTGAAAGTGCTTCAAATGGCTTCAAACTAAGTTTTTAGAGAAGTCAATAGGTTCCTGTGAAAAATAGCTTCAATTTTTCCATTTACAGTAACGCTTAAACGCCATTTTCTTAAAAACGGCGCCAAATTTTTCAACAACAATTTCTATATAGGGCGAGGTTTTACTTTTCTTTAATATTTTAGAAGTAATATTCCGAAACTACCATCAAAAAATTGAGTAATAAAAAATGTATTTAGGGCGAAGATAGATAGCAGACGCCAAGAGAATGGGGCCAAGACCGTAAAGCTTGCCCATAGGAAGGAAATTAGAAAATTTCACTATGAGAAAGTCTGTGCCACTCTGTAGCACCACTAGTTGGTCTTAACACACTCACTGTTATGTTCACCCTAGAACTGCTGGAGCACAGAAAAGTTAGTCGGTAAGTTTTAATTCCTCGCTACAGCTTACACAGTAGAGAGAAAGTTTTGTAATGCTGCGCAGAAAAAGAAAACAGCGAATTTTCTACGTAAAACCCTTGTTTCCGGGCCCTTGTAACGAAAAAGGGTATAAATCCAGTTGCTGAGTTTAGAAAAAGAGTCCTCTAACACATGCTGTAGCCAGAATCCGTTTTGTGGGTCCATGATACCGAATAATCGACAGACGTTTTGCCTGTCCGTCCGTCTGTGAACAACGCTAGCGGCTCAACAGTTCAGCCTATTTACACCAAAATTGATATCGATCGATCTGGCTGATATCGCGATCTCTTGAATTTGAAACCGATATTTTAATTTTAGGGGTACCTTACATGAAGCTCCTGGGACATGTTCAAAATTTTCAAAAATATGTCCCTATCGGTTTTGATTAAATTTTGTTTTTGGATAGTGTGAAGGACGTTTAAGAGAACGGCGTAGGTCTTATTTTTGTTAAAAATCTCTAATGTTTAGAAAATTACAAACTTTTTTTTAAAAAAAATTTGAGTCTTCCTACAACTACATTTATGAAGATAGAGATTATTTCCCTTAATGAAATACGTTCCTTAAAGATAGATTTTGAAATGAGGTCGTGTACAATTTTTCGAAAATTAGTGCACTTTTCGCGCAATTTTGCGTGAAAGTATTGGCGAAAAATACTTGCTCTTTTAGCATCACTAGTTTTAAATCCGTAAGTTTTGGAGCGATGACAATTTTTTTTGAAGATTCGTTAAAGAAAATTGTTTTACTACACGGACAACTATTTAAAGTTTTCCGTTTGCTGACTACATTTTTTTTTCGGCATTGAAATATTAAAAACGGTAGGAAATTTGTAATGGAAATAATTTATTTAATAATTATAATAATAATTAATAATGATAAATATTCCTTGCAATTCTAAACAATATTGCACATTACAATAAAATATGCTTTCAGAATATTTAAATTTTATTTCAATTATGATGCTTTTTCAATTTATTAGATGGGTATTTATTAAATAAGATACTCTTGAAAATTATTTTAATTATTTAAAAGTTAATTTTTTTTGCATTAAATTTTATTTCTATCATGAAGTTTTTTCAATTTATTAGACATACATATGACTGGATGGCGAGATCCGGCACCGACCTACCGTCGGCTAGTGGGGTTTCCCCCTAACCAGAACTCTCCCACCAGCGGGGCACCGCCCCAGCCGGGACAAGCTCTAAGCTCCCGACCGGTCTCTCGGAATATGTGAGAGTGTGGTGCATGTTAGTGTGTGTGTGTGGTGTGTGTGTGTGTGTGTGTAAGAGGAGAGGATAGGACAAGGAAGAGGAAGGAAAGATCGCGCGCGATCCGTGGCCCGTTTGGTAGGGTACTGCTCCGGCATTCGCCTGGTGTTGATCGAAGAAACCACGGAAAACTACCGATCAGAGCAGCCGGCCGCTAGAATTCTCCTCCAGACAGCGACTGAATTCGACCTAGCTGAAAAGCTAGTGTCGAAAATCCTGCCGCCGTAAGGACTCGAACCTAGAACCTCCCGGTCAGAGGCGCTGCAGTGACATCGGTTGATGCACTGAGCTACCGCTACCGGTTACAAACTTGATGTACTTGCTCTCCAAGAAATAAGATGGACTGGGAAGGATATGATCGAACAAATGCTGGGAACATTTTATTATAGCTGTGGAGAATCACATAAGTTTGGAACAGGATTAACAGTTGCCAAGAAGATGAAACAGTGGTGTTAGAATTTATACATATTGATGAGAGAATATGTATTTTGAGAGTTAAAGGAAAATATAACAATTACAGCTAAATTACAGCACACGTTCATACTGAAGAAAAACTAGGATATTGAGAACGACACTTTCCATGACATTATGGAGAAAGCCTACGATGTGTCCGTCATATGATGTAAAAAGGATACTGGGAGATTTAAATGCCAAAGTGAGAAGAAAAGAGTGGTCAAATCTAGCAGCTGGAACAGAAGGTCTTCACAGCGAAACTAACAATAATAGTATGCGTTTAGTAAATTTCGCAAATAGCCAACATACGGTTATAGGCGGCACGCATTTTCCCCATAAATAGGTTCACAAAGGAACACGGAGATCACCCAATGGATTTACAACAAATCAGATTGACCATATCCTAATTGACCAAAAGCACAAATCAAGACTCTTGGATACCCGCTGTATGACGGGAGCTAACGCTGATTCCATTTTCTAGTCATTAATTAGTAGTTATTATTACTATTACTATTACTATTATTATTATTATTATTATTATTATTATTCCTGTTACTAATAACAACAATAATAGTAATAATTAATAATAATAATAATAATAATAATAATAATAATAATAATAATATAATAATAATAATAATAATAATAATATCGAAAATAAGATTTGTAGAAACGTAAATAAGGAAAGTAGGAAATGGAAATAAGGAATGTGCATTTTCTTTAAAACTTTTGGATTTCAAAATTTAAAACCATATTTTTAGAAGAATGTTCATACATATAAACTGTTGAACTACCTGGGGACTATGTTTGGCAAGCTGACTGCAGAAACTCTATTTAACATGCCAGCTCAAGCAAATATTTTAAGAGATGGAACAATTCTGGAAATTATTTGTGGATCAACGAATTGACATAATACATTACTGGCCACCAAAACATGCTAGTTAAACTAGTTATAAAGGGCATTTAGAAATACATCTGCTATCCCCATCCAAGGTATTTTTCTCCAAAAAAATTGTGCTTTTCCTATCCAGTTTTTCCAAGGAATTCATTCTGATCATTTTTCTCTAAAACCCAATCAATCAGTTATCAAAGGCAGTTTGCACTAAAAGTACAAGTTTCATTGATGTATTTAATATTTAGCACATTCTGAAATTGTTGGACATTTCATTTGTGGAATAGTCTTATAAAATACCACTCATAGAATTACCAATTTAACTTTTTAATACTACAAAAAAAACAACACATTTAAAAGAAAAGGAAGTACTCATTTTTATTCATTTCCATAAACATTTCAAAACCAAGAAGTGCAAATAAAATTTTCACAATTTGAAGTCACTGGTTACCATCAAGATTCTTGATATCTAAGTGTAGAAATTAATTATCCAAAAACTGCTAGTACAATATTTCAACTTTCATTCTCTTAGTGACACATTTTGCCATAAATAAATCTATGAATTCATTAATAATATTTTGCATATTCTTTATTTCCAAATAAGATACCATATTGAAAAATTTTGGAACTTCCCAAGCTAAAATTTATTAACTTGAGTTAAGAAAAAAATCACAGTCTTTGTAGCATATGTAATCATTCAAGGCAAATCAGATACACAGTTCTGAAATAATTTGATAATCCTGTGCACTAGATAATTAGATGAATATGCATATATCACAGCACTACAACATTTTTGTAAATTACTAGCACTGCATTCTTTAAATTTAAGAATCTAGTATGCTCTTTCACCCAAAAAATGCCACACTAGTTATTTCATATCATTACTCAAAAATACACATTTCCGAGATTTTTACAAGTTTTTACTTGTCACTTTGTATAAACAATACTCTCCTCAAGACTATGAAAGATGTGAAGGCAACTCCAGGAAGTTAATTGACATTCTATTTTTATGAAGATACTACTTGCTTTGAAAGACATTCTCCAGAAATGAATTTAACAAAATGAAAAATACATTCATTGCTTTCATCTTATTTCTTTAAAATCTATTAATTCCTCACGAATGACTTGTTTGCAGGACACTTTTCACATCACAAACTATGCTGATCACCTGTCAGTTTACATTCATATAGTTTTGAACATTCATTCTTTACCATGTACCATGATTAACACCAACAGAAAGTATTAAAAACTCAGAAAATGTAGATAACCTTTTTACAAAATGACAAGAATAATTAATGCAATTTGACAGAGTGTACTGAACGTGTAGTACACAGTTTACTCTAACAGTCAGAAGAAAGGGAGAAGAGATGCACTGAGAGTCATTTTGCTTTTGCACGTGCACGGAGGGCTAATTAACCTTTCTCCTTTTATTTAAGCACTTAATTCTATTGGTCTCAATGAAACAACAATCTTAACAGGAAAACTTTCAAGTGCAAGTAAGTGCCTGAAATTTATTTTTCTGGCTACTAATTAAATGATTTGTAAATTAATAAGCGACTTACAGAAAAATGAGGACTACACAGAAGCAACAATATTTGTAATGTTCTTCACTAAATTTGTCACAAATAATACTTTCTTACCCTCAACTGCATAAACTTACTAAATCACGAAACAGTCTCAAATGACAGAGTACTTCATTGTGTGACATAACTAAAAGAATTAGTCTTCTCTAGTATGAAGGAACAGAAATTAATGTAACAATGATAATGCTACTCGATACCTGAGAGAAAAAATGTTTTCAGTTTATAATATACATTTTTTCACGAAACCTTATATTCAGATATATCCATGAAGCAGTGTAGTTAACAAAACCTTCTGCTAACCTATCACCATTATCTTTCACACATACATAGACACACACCGATGACATTTATTTACTCAACAGTCTTATTGATTAAAATGTACAAAGTCATGTCACTTCCTATATAAACCACATTCATGTTTGTATTCGATTTCAATATCAAGTAACATCAAAGGTCAAAATACAGATTAAAAACTGAAGAAATATTTGAGAACTATTATATAATCAGTACATGGACACTACTGAATACATGCATGAAGTACTCCTGTCATCTTATGGAATTAAGAAGTACAATGTTGCTTTAACTAAGAAAAAGCAGAAATGACCATGGGATTTAAGATACTAGATGTCTTGGACACAGACCCAATGGCAAGCTCCCACTCCCAAATTTTTTGTATGTGAAAACAATGAAACATTGTAACGAAGTAAGACATTCAATTTAAGTGTACTTTAAGTGTGACCATTAAAAATTCTTTGTCTTTATTAAATAGCAATACTAAATTATTATTATTATTATCTGTAAATTCATGAATCAAATATGAGAGTTGTCTGAACTAACTAATAACTTCAAAAATACTTGGAAATTACCATACAAATGCTTTCACTCAGCAGTATGCAGCTTAAGCAATGCAGTTAATGTGGAAATAATAGGAGATTTGTTTAGACTTGTCATTTAATCCTGTAATACATTTTCAATTATATGCTTGAGTAAATAAGTGTCCATATAATTTAACAAGTAACACTACTAATCTCTTCATTTCATAACAGACAAATAAAATATTTTAAAACAAAACAGTAAATAATACAGTCAATATCTGCACATGGAACTAATAAATATACAACATTTTGTAAAAATTTACAGTTTTAAATATACAAAATACATCATTAGAATAACTTTTAAACTTTAACATGGGTATCATTTAAAAATATGCAATTCATTTGTTTACACATACTTATATGTAGATAACTGCTTAAATCTCATTTTTATGCTGTAATTTAACAGTAACAGGAGGGGTTGACATTGCTTTACTGCGTAAATTACAGCACAAAAGCAAGATATACTGGTGTTGTAGACCCTAATTTCTTACAACTTACAGGAACAATTATTTCATAATAAGGATTCATTTTGGAGTTTCTGGTTACGTTCTAGATAAACATGTGCATTACTTTTGTTAACCATCAGCGACCACCTTTTCTATAAAGTCTATAATACACCAACATCATAATTGTTCCTAAAAAGTACTTACAAATTATTGCAAATATTGAGATAGCAGGGCACAGCAGAGATGCTCATATTATGAATAGAGAAAAAATATTCAATGTACATAGAGGTGATGCATGGAAGAATAAACAAATTAACACATTTCTAATTCAATAGAAAATTATAAATAATGAATTTAAAAAATTCGTATATGAAGGCAGAAGGCCAATTCAAACTGTTATAACGGTCAAAATACCAAAGACTAAAGTATTTCACATCTCCTAAATTTTTTATTATTCTAAGAAAAATGATTCTTCAGAGTTTTCTACCAATTTCTGATCACTTTTTTGATAGGATATTAAGAAAAACATATTTTGAAAGTCCTGTAAAATGCAACAGTTCATGGCCTTAAAATGTCTTATTTCTTTGCATCACTCTCCCTATGTTTGTACATTGGATTTTTCAACTCAGTATTGTGAGAATACAGTTCTCTGCAGTAAAAATTTTTGGGAAAGTTTCCTTAGTTTATTTATTCAATTCTAATACTTGCATATTGCATGTATATGATCATACAAAACTTTTGTATACACACACACACTCCTATTTACATAATGTATTATCTCTACACAGACAAATATATTTCTGAAAATATAACTTGCCTCATTTATGACTTGAGGCAGACTGAGCAGATAACAAAATAATGTTATTATGTCATGGATTTTAAACATAACAGGTTCCCAAATTTTAACATGATAAAATTTCAATTCTGGAAAAAACAATACATGCTAAAGGAACTTACTCGACTGTTATTGTAGGTATTCTTTTTGTTTTCTTCCCTTCAGTACAATGTTGGCGATGGTGTTGATGATGCCTTTTAGAGGAAGGTGCACACGAGATTTGAGTTTTATCAGCACATCTCTTATTAGAAGTTTCACTAGAACAAGAATCTTTGCTTGAAACACCATTCCCACCATTGTCCAACTTTCTCTTGCGGGAACGAGTTAAAGGTCCATCGGATGAAGCATCTCTAGAATGTGACGATTCTCCCTTTTGAGATACATCAGCATAGTACTCTAGTCTCTTTCCTGCCTCGGAGACGGGATGATGGCATGAGGAAGACACTGGCTGCTCTTGGCTGCTAGGTGATATATCTGAAGCACTATTAAGAGTTGGCACTGTTCTTCCACATGAACTAGTTCCTACACCCATATCAGAAATTTGTTCAGTGGATAATGAAGTCTCTTCAACTTTATTAACACCTGAATACATTGAGGGCACAGATGTGATTGCTCGATTGTTCTCTTCTTTCATTTCTTTCCGATTAACGGAAGCAACATTACTTTTCTCATCTGATAATTTTGTTAGCAAAGAGTGTCCACAAGATGAACTTGAGCAACAACTAGACGATTCATCAGATGACAAGCTTGAAAGATATTCTCGAACACGAGCCTCTCCAAAATTGAACACTTTGCTTTCATCACTGTTGCCACCAGATCTTTTCGAAGTTGTGTTGCCAGAGTGTGTGGCAACACTGGTTTTAATAGGTGTAGGAGTCAATGAAGTACCTGAGGAAGATAGCACCAATCACTAAGTACATTCCTTTATACGATTCTTAAAATTAGAAAGTTGATATTGATTGCATATTTAATAGAAAGTACTAACACTATCTATTGCTTTAAAACACACATAACAGTAATTTTTGTATTAAGTGCAATAAATGATTGTTTATATAATGAAACTTGATATATCTACTATGTCTAGTGTCGATGATTCCATTAAAACAAATTTAATATAAAAATTTTTAAAAAAAAAAATTTTTTTCCAAAAAAATTTTTTAAAAGCCAATAAAAAATTAAGTAAAAATCTAAAAGAACAATCAAAATTTACAATTATGATGCTACAATATTGTCAATAATTTATCTTCTAATGTTTAAATTATACCAGGAATGTGACACACCAGCACTTGCAATAATTGACATCATTCTAGAACTTCAATTCTTTTTACAGTTACTAGGTAAAAGAAAAAAGAAAGAAGGAAAAAGAGAAAGAAAAAAGAGCGAAAGAAAAAGAACGAGAAGAAAAGAGCGAAAGAAAAAAGAGCGAAAGAAAAAGAGCGAAAGAAAAAAGAGCGAAAGAAAAAGAGCGAAAGAAAAAGAACGAAAGAAAAAGAGCGAAAGAAAAAGAGCGAAGAAAAAAGAACGAAAGAAAAAAAGAACGAAAGAAAAAAAGAACGAAAGAAAAAAAGAACGAAAGAAAAAAAGAACGAAAGAAAAAAAGAACGAAAGAAAAAGAAGAAGAAGAAAGAAAACCATTGATGCTATCCTTATAGTTACACACAGAATTTTGTATACAAACAATCTCTTTTACCTGAAGAACTAGATGTTGAGAAGTTGCTTGATGAAGAACAACTACGAGCATCAGTGGAAGATTTCTTCATTCTCCGCCTTTGAGCTAATTTAGCATTGCCTACCTCCTAAAACCAAAAAAAGCGTAAACATTTAATGTGAAATACTTGTTTATTTACAAATTATTAGTTTCTACATGTATAAAATTAAAGGGTCTGGCAGCAAAATTGAGACAATATTTGTTTTATTTCCATAGATGTTCATTCAACCTTTAGTGAAATTCAAAACGGTCTTGTTATATTTTCATTAAAGAACTTTTTGTGAAAAACTTCCTTTTGATATAACCTCTTGCCTCATTACTGCCTTGATTGTGGGTTTGAGTTGATAAAAAATATCCTAGGTTGTATCCTGTCCATTTTCTGTAATATGTGTATAATGACCACAGTGAGGGAAATCAGCACAGTCGACAATGGTATAGAATTCAATGGGTTTCAAGGCCCAGAACATTTGAAGAAAACAGGTCAACATTCTCCAAGGACCAGTTAAGCACGAAATGTCTAGTGTGTCAAGAGCACATTATGGAATAAACTCATTCTACCAGTGGCTACTTTTTTTTTATTTTATTTTTTCAATTTTTTTATATAGTGCTTTCCATCATGTTACATCAATAAAATTTGCATGTAAACCTTTTATGCGAGATTTTCTCTTAGATTCAAAATTCCATAATCAATCCATAATAAAATTCCATTGTCAATTATCAGAGCAATTTCTCAGATCTTTTGCACTCCATTTTTGAGCCTTGTTTTACCATTTCCAGTCTTTGATAACTTTCATGCACATAAATATTCTTGCACATTCTTGGGCATTTTCTTCACACAGCTTGACAGTGGAAAACTTAAGAATTGCAATGTATAGTTGAAATTGAAGATTAAAGAAATTTTTTATTTCAACTGGCCCTCAAAAGCATGAAGACGTAATCACAATTCTTTGATTACACTCCAAATTCATCTGTAGATGTGGCTATTAATTGCTTACAACATTTAAGGGCAAGTTTATTGCTCTATATTGCAAAACTGAGCTCCTCACAAAACTGAGTTAGCAGGAAATTCAAATTTAAATTTAACTGAGATATTCTGTATGAAACAGTTAATTTCATGAAATGTAATAGAAAATCTTGTGTTTCAATAAATTTGTAGAAAGATGACCTTGAGAATTCAAACAATGACAAGAACCAAACTCTACTTAATGGTATATTTTTTATGAATTGCCAAATGTTTTGCTCATTCACCTCATCAGGACTAAGAATTAATAAAGAACTTTTTGTTCATAATAGACCAATTAGGTAACAAAAGTGTTACATATTTCCCCCCCAAATCTTTTACCTTCAAAAGAACAATTCCAAAATAACTAAAAAAAATATCTGAAAACCTTAGTTCATAATAATTATTTACGTAGCCGTAAAAACGTGTAAAGTACAGTAACCAACTTGATGCACTGGATTATACAGTTTATTGCAATTTAAATAAATTTATCTTATGTAAGGTCTTAATATATGTGCACAAATAAAGAAAAATTAAACATTTTGAGGACATTTTATTTTGCCAGTGTTATATATGCCTTTTGGAACATATTATCTTTTGAAATGGTTTTAAAGAAGTTATGAATAACTCTTCCTCCTCTTGATTCAAAATGAAAGGTTAAAATATTTTCAGTTTTAGTATTTCCAATAGTTATCTATTGGTAACGAATATCCATTTTCTTGGGTCGACAATACTTCAGGAGCTTCAAAACTTGTTTTTCACACCCAATTAAAAAAAAGAGGCAAAGAGGCAAGAGCAACTCGATAACCCTGACTTCCTACTTTGGTATTCTACTGTAACAAATGTTCTTCCAGGAAAGTAAGAAAAGAAAAGCTTTGATAATTCAATAAATTAAATGTTAGGTCACTCTTCATATCCACCAACACATAGAAAAAATAAAACTAAAAGGCCACGAACAGCCATGGTACCTCATCAGTGGCCACACTAATTCTTACAAGATTACCAGAATCCCTTTAACCCACAGATTTCCTTGAGGATTGAAGCTCAAGCCCAGGGCATGTCTCACAGATGCCATTCACAATGTCAATTTCACTTTTAACTATTCAAATTTCAGAGTACTGCATTCACACATTTTCTTGAAAGCGATTACTTTCAAGGGATAAATTGAAAAAATTGCTAATAAGAGACTGGTAGATGGTGTGGGTGAGGGATAGTCTTAACAGGGGTACACTTTACATACAATGTATGGGATTCAGGGTCCATTGAAATAAAAATTGGTCATTGACAGCAGAGGTGTATCCAGGTATTCAGGTGCCCATGGCAAGCATAGAATTTGCACCTCTGTCAGAATACTTCAAATTAGGATTGCTGGTATTATTATTTTTATTATTATTATTATTATTTGTTTCAGCCCCTATAATCTAAATAGTGCCCCTTGTGAATGGTGCGCATGGCACATGCTATGTCTGCCACACCAAACGCCTCTGAGAGAAGGGGTCTTTCAGAGAGGTTACAATGTATTAATCCTTTAACTTGTTCAGGCCTCAATGAGGAAGTTAATGAAACATTGACAATTTTATCTTTTTCCAAGTATTCTATATGATTAAAAAAATTTACTTTTAATGGAAATGGAGTTTCCTTTCCAGGGAATGTATACAAAAGTGAAGTTTGCTAATTCTTATGTTGAACATTACAAATTATTTTAATTTTCAGCCAATCAGGTTTTTTTAATGAAAGTAAATTTTCTTATAGGTTAAAATAAAATTTAAATTGATTTCCTTTAAATCAAATTTTTTCACAATTCGAGAAATTAAAAATTGCAAACAAACCTGTAATCTGAATCCTTCCCTGTGTGCCTGATGGAATGCATTGAAGGTCTGTTTTACACCTAGTTGCACAGATCGTGTAGAAGAACCTGTTGCTAAAATATCAGGGGTCATTAGGGGTGTGGATGGATACAACCTGGCATTGCCACCTTGCAGCCATTCGTTTGATAGCAGGTTATGCATCTGGAGCCTTTTCTTTGGATCAACAGTTAACAATCCTGGAAAGTGAATATATTATTAATTAAAAAGCCAAATCCACATCACAAATTTTTGTTTAAGATGCATACATTGTTTTACAAACCTAATTCCCCTTCATACAAATTAAATGCAAAACAAATAGGGCTATTCATAAAAGCAAGGTATTTTCAGTTTTCTACTTTAACATAAAATCATGCACAATGGCAACGAGTTGCTTCACAAGAGCCAAAATGAAGGAACAACTTGCCTTTTGTCAGATATTTTGCCTGAGGAGATACGTGAGCCCAGGCATCTGCATTGAAATGAAATTCTCCACCTTTTATCCTCGCCATAACTGCTGCTGCACTGTCATCCCGGGAACGTGCATGGAAAGGGGCTCTTCCAGATAACATTGTGTACTGTAAATTAAAAAATGTGATGAGGATGAAAATTCTGAAAGGTCTCCCTCTAAATCTACAATCTCTATTGGATCATCAATTACTCCCACAACAAACATCTATAATACCTTTCACTGAAAATCATGAAGAACATGACATAGGTATTTGTGGTAAATCTAATCTAATGGTGGATGACAAACTCATAACCAGATCCTGTCAAATCCCACTTTGTTAGCTGTACGTAAATATAATTATGACAAATCTTCCGACTTATTTGGTGATTTGTTAACAGAATTAACAAAATTTCTTTGAACTCACCAAAATGACTCCCAGGCTCCACAAGTCACAGTTTTCATCATAGCCATCAGCAGATTGTGTGAATGCTTGCCTTAAAACTTCAGGGGCAGCATAGTGAAGAGTGAAACAAGGAGTGTGCATAGGCTCCTTTTCTTGTTTTAAGCGAGCAAAGCCAAAATCTACAATTTTTATTTCACCATCATCTGAACTATCAGTAAACAGCAGGTTCTGTAATAAAAAAAAAAAAAAATAAAAATAAAAAAATAAAAATAATAATAATAATAATAATAATAATAATAATAATAATAATAATAATAATAATAATAATAATAAACCCCAAAACGGCATGATTATTATCATATTCAATTAATCTTTTTCACATTTTATCTACTATTTATTGGGGTAAATTGTTCATCAAAATCAAGGTCATCATACTTTAAGAAACTGTTATCGTAAAAGACAATCTTTAATATTTCCTTTAACTAATTTACATACTTTTGAAGAAAATTCTACCAAATCCTCAACAATGTAATAATATTCAAATTAATAAACTTAATATATTTAAAATATTATAGCTAACAATCTCTCTGATATGTTGTTGAGTTCCAATTGTAGAATACTCACTTCTGGCTTCAAATCTCTATGAACAACTCCACGGGAATGCATAAAGTTCACAGCTGATACCAACTTGCGCATAATCTGACTTGCTTCACTTTCTGTAAATCTATCTTTTTGCCTAATGCGTTCCAGTAATTCACCTCCACGTAACAATTCCAGCACCATGTATGTGTGGGCCTTTGACACAAAGAAACAAAGAAACTTACTTCCTTGAAAATATTAAATTTTCTGAAAAGGATATATTAATATGTAAAGGATTTAAAACATATAAAAAGGTGTGTACATATGCATGAACATTCATTCTTACCCTGGAATGTGCGTCACTGAAAACATGTAATGTAGGATATGTCGCTGGTTAGCGTAATTATTGTGAGCAGAGTATAAATAAAGATCTAAGTATCACTAGGCAACATTAGCTAGTATAATATAAAACTTCCATGCTCTTTAAGAAACATTCCTTTCTGCCAATACATCAATCGTGCATCAGTGAAACTATTATTCTAAATCAAACTTTTTTTTTGCATTTTATTCTATTTATTAAAACCAATCACACTTATTGATCACATCACATTCCAAAGCAATATTTCCATTATTAACACACTTTTTATTTTAAGCAAGATTTTAATGATCGATTAGAGATTCCACGCATGTCAACAGCCAAGAGCATTAGTCCCATAAGTGCAGTGCATGTACTTTCCTCATGAGATGACAGCAATTACAATGTAATAACAGACTCACAAATCTAAAAATGTAAACAACTCACTTCATCATAATAAACTTCATGTAGTTTCACAATATTTGGATGACTTTGGCAGGCACGTAACAAATTTATTTCCCTGGTACAGTCAATTTTCCGACTGACAATTTTTACTGCATAATCTTGACCAGTTTGCCTATGGCAGCACTTTCGGCACACTGAGAAGGAACCATCTCCCAGAATTCCTTCTTTTAAGTTTATGTCATAATTTTGGAAAAACGGTGATTCCTGAAAACAGCAAAAAAGTAATCTTAATTCTACATTGCTTCAAAGCATTATGAAACACCATAATCAAATTACATACTGAAACTACAGTAAAACTTGCTCAATGCAGAACGTGTATAATGAAAAATTGTCTAATGTGAACATAAAATGAGGTCCTAACTAATATAAATTCTACAGTGTTACATTGCGTAACGCAGACTATTGTCTAATATGGAAAAAATACTAGTCCCTTCAGATTACAAATTGAGCAAGTTTTACTGCATTATAATTTTAATCTTTTCTAAGAATAGTTCAAATTATGAAATGAAAAACTATAGTAGATTTAACTTACTTTAAATTTGCAGCCAATGATGCTAGCACTGTTTGGTTGCTGAGAAGGTTGAAAAATATCGTCACTAATGACATTTTCACTAAACAGTACTGATGGTGCAACGTAAGAATAACCCTGAGAGAATAACCAGAATTTTTCTGTTAATTCACAGTTTTGATTGGCTTATTTAACTACATTAACCATTAACCACATACATCAATCGCATAGAAAACTATTTATTTAATATATACCTTAAATATTTTATCAAAATTAGGAGGCACAATTGCAGGAGAATCAGTTGGTGTCATTTTGGTAAATTCTTCAGAAAAATTGCTTGTATCCAATTCATTGTCAATCTTAGGAACAAAGGGAGCTGGGACTGCTTTCCGAGCCAAATCTTCCCAGTTAATACCCTAAACAAAAATTGAAGGAAATAATAACTTCAGCTGTCTTTTATTATTTTCATTTATCTACCCTTAAGAAAATTAACTCACTTTAAAAAATGGATGTCGTTTCAGTTCTTCTGCATCACCTTCTCCTCCACCAAGGCGTTTACGAGGATCCTTTACCAAAAGCCTAGTGATGAAATCTGCCACATCTGGAGATAAATCCTCAGGAATTGGGGGATTTGTCCTCAGTATTCTCCTATTATCAGTGAGAAAAAATAAAAGTTTTGATGAGAATTTTTCAAACAATAGGATAAGAGAAAGGAGAATAATCCAAGGAATGAAATTAAGAGTTGCTCTGTTCCTTTAAAGTGTATTGTTGTAGTGGTCCCAAATAAATTAAATTAAATGCATTTATTAACCATTTTCTTTGCCAATGCATTTACTTTTATATATAAAATTGATTTTAATTTCACAAGCTACTGATGAAAATGTAGTACTTTAACATTCATTCTGACACTTCACTCTAGTCATGAACATTGCATGAAACTTTCAAGTAAGTTTATTCAGAAATATATAAAAAAAATAATTTTCTTTTGAAGAATTATCTATAATATGAACACCGTTTTTAAGCCAGGTGTCTCCCCATTTCATATTTATACCTCAAAAGCCCGAATTCACTTTGTGAAAGTTTTCATTCTTATCATCTTTATTATTAACTAAATGAGACAATGATATTTAAATAATTGAATTTTATGTTGTCGCTTTGCAAGTGTTACACCAACTTCAACTTCTCTATGTAACAGATTGGTTTGCTGTTTTAATGCACTAAAATATTGGCATTCTTAAATTGTGTGTACATTGTGTGGTACTTCTTGTTTTCTTTGACATTTTTCCAATTTTTAGTACTTAAACAATGCCAACAGGACTGACAGCTATTCATTAATTATTGTAAATTTCCTGAATGTTTAATTATAAACAGAAACAAGTCAGGTTCTGGAATTACAAAAATTCCACAGATCTGTTCATGGGAAGTAATGTTTGCATTTTGTCTTCAAGAGGCAGATTGCTTACTTGACGATTGACACAAAAGTAGTAATACACAGCCTCTCACCTCAAGTGATTAAGAAGCCTCTTTCCTCTTTTCAGTGAGAGAGAAGGCTGAAAAGTTGTGGCAACTACTAGATTGAATAGGAAGTCGTGGCTCCAATCACTGGTGTGTGCATGCCTTTTTGTACCTCTCTTGCACAATGCACCCAACCCTCTTCATGAAATAGTCACCTGGAAATATCCTGCTGTGAATTTCTTTCCCCCTCTACTGTAAACGGTGAAGCTCCAGTCAGCAATTCATATGTCAGTACACCAACACTCCACCAGTCAACAGCCTGGAAAAGAATAGCCTACTACAGAACTGTACATTAACAATAAGTACAGAATAAACTTATAAGTAGAAAATTCCATAATACACTTACAATATCATGTCCAGTGTTACCAGCTTTCACAACTTCTGGGGCCATGTACTCAATGGTCCCACAGAAAGAGTATGCCCTCTGCTCCTAATTGCAAGAGAAAAAAATAGTCATTTTTAAATTGTGAAATAAAAGAAATGTGTTTTAACCATTTGAGAACGACCTTCCCTGAACAAATATGACGTGATTAATGATTATTTAATGACAATTTAATGGGTGATAGTTTGCCTGTGCCCACACGTCACAATCGGAAGGTAAATAACTATGCCTTTAAGTGGGATTCCAATCCACAGCCCCAAGTCTCAATGTAAGCACGTGCACACGATTGTCAAAGGATTGAGAATTACAATAAATTAAGTTGATTATTTTTACAAATGCAAAACGTTTGTATGCTTTCTCTCCGATGACGTAAATCCGATTGCCCGTAACTAAAGTTTTGCGGCAATATGAACAACAGCCTTAAATGACTCTTCTGGACTAAATTCTATAACCGTTCTTTGCCCTAGAAGAACAATCGTTCGCTACTAGATGGCATTGCAACGCTAGACCTTCCCTCCCCTCGCGCTTCTAAGGAATTTAACTTAATAGCAGAAATGTAGTTTCTAAAATCTCTTGTTACAAAACAATTAGAAAATAGTCCCTTCATATGTAATGATCCAGTCTATAATTGACTTTTAACAGCACACAGTTCACTGGCATTGAATCATAGGAGTGCGCAGCCTAAAACAGGAGAGAGAGGACTATATTTCTGGGCCCTCTTTTCCATGGAACTTTTTTATACTTACATACGACATTTTACTAGAGACTAAATATAAATATACTACAAAGAGAATCACATTATAAATTTAATTATTACTATTAATAAATACAAATAGTTTTATGAGGAATCATTCCCAGATTCATCCTCCTAGATGACGTGGACAGACATCCCCAAACGTCGTATAATAAATTTCCAAATTTATTGGGAAATTCAACACAAGTGAATTAACGTAATAGTAGGATCACATAGGTGAATTGAAAAAATGCTTGAAATATAGCACAAACTGAAAAATACTGGCTACTGAATGCCATATTATAGGATATTTATTAGTTTCCGCCACTATTGTCAGTAATGCACACGTCTCGCTCTAGTTATGTCACTGTTAAAGGAAAGATATTCCATCTTGAAAGAGGATGAACTTTCTCTATAGACATACTTTATGGAAAGTAAGAATATAGAGGGGAAATTGTCGTGAACTATGCAAAATAAATGAACCTCCTGCTTTCGACTCTCCGAAAAGTCACAAACAGTTTGCACCATTTTTTGATGCAAAAGTATATTTTAGAGAAATAGAAAAAATAGTTACTAAATGAAATTAAAAACCAACTAAAATATGCAAGGAGAAACTTATTCTAGGTATTCTTTAAACACAGGATCTGCGCAATTACAACTTGAATCGAAATTAATCAGCACGTTCGTTCAAAGATGTTTAAGAGTTAACTTATCCTCCTTATATCGTCAAATTAATAATCTGGGATCAAGCATAAGAGGCAAAGCAAACCTTTAAAATACAAAAGATCATCAGTACAATAACAAATATAAAATGAAAAACATTGTATTGACCCCAGTTTATAAAACATAGCATACTTCCAGTGCCTTAAATTCATTACCAAGTCACTCATGTTTATAAAAGAAAACTGAAGAAACAACGACACACCTTACAAATTTGACTCAAGCTTACAAGGTAAGGCAAGGCAATCATATAATCTTCACCCAAATGAATGTATGCAAAGCACATATGCTAAAAGGGAACATTCTGTACAGGAAAACGATTCTTCAACAATTTATTAAAACGTCTGAGGACGTTACAGGATTACATAGCTTCAAGAATAAATTCAAACCCTTCCTTGGGCGAAAACTGTTTTCAGTGTTTAGACATACTTCTTTATGCAATTTGATTTCAGATGGTGCAGTAAGACTTGGTGGAGAAGTACAAAGTCTGACCAAAATACGCTTCTACCTCCTCATCATTTCAAGAGTTGTACATTGAACGATCTAATATTGTTCAATCATAGTAGTTGTTACTATAATTGATTTAATATATTGTACTACTCACCACCACCACCACCACCACCACCACCACCACCACCACTACTACTACTATTATTATTATTATTATTATTATTATTATTATTATTATTATTATTATTATTATTATTATTATTACTACTACTACTATTATTATTATTATTATTATTATTATTATACTATTATTATTATTATTACTACTATTATTATTATTATTACTACTACTATTATTATTACTACTACTATTATTATTATTACTACTACTATTATTATTATTACTACTACTATTATTATTATCTACTACTATTATTATTATTACTACTATATTATTATTATTACTACTATTATTATTATTATTACTACTATTATTATTACCACTATTATTATTATTACTATTATTACTATTATTATTACTATTATTATTATTACTATTATTATTATTATTAACTTTGAAGGTTGTGCGATAATATTGGCAGCAGAGCGTACCTTCTCGTGGGGCAGGAACTCCTTGCTGAGGCCGAAGTCTGTGAGCACGACGTGGCCGTGGCAATCCAGCAGGATGTTCTCCAGCTTGATGTCGCGGTAGATGATGCCGAGGCGGTGCAGGTGCTCCAGGGCCAGGACGATCTCCCCGACGTACACGCGCACCTCCTCCTCGGCGAAGCGCTCCCGCTGGAACAGGTGCGTGAACAGCTCCCCGCCGCTCACGTAGTCTGCAACACAAGAGCGCGCACGCACGCGTCACTTCAACCGCGACGCAAGCAACACAACAGTGGCGGTACGTGCAAAGCCGGCGCTAGGCATGTGCGGACCGGGCGATCCCCCTGAACCCTGTCAAAACCAGGGACCCGATGATGGGCTTGAATGAATGAATGAATGAATGAATGCCTTATTTTACGTGGCGAGACTCAGGTCATGGGGCCGGCTCTTCCGTATGACCACGCTGATTTCGTTACGCCCCTTTCACAAAGTAGGGGAGAAAGAAGGTATTACTTGGGCGACGAAACAGGCAATTTGAATTTAGCTCAGAGGCTTCATTTAGGCTTTAGGATCTTTTACATGCAGTAAATATACTAACTTGGGACAGCCGGCTTTACTTCCCCTCTGAAGGAAGGCGTACGAAGGATTTTTTCGTCCGGGATTGATGTAAATTAGTAAAAAGAATCGAAAAAGAAATTAGAACTCCAGAAAATCGTTATCGTAATTTTATAGGTCGCGGTACAGTAGATATTTGATAACATTTCATTTTTTTACTTTAAATAGTTAAATGTAGTCATTACTTATAAGGTAGGACTATGAAATGAAAAATTTAAGACAATCCTGAAAATTTTACAAAACAATGCTGTCATAGAAAGCTTATTAAGCCTTTCAAATGTTCTCCTCTTAATATCCAAGATATTTTAACACACATTTTGAAAAATTATATACATTTTTCAGATATTGGCTATGCGTTTTCATTTAAGTTTAAGAGTGAATATTCCCAATTGAAAAAAAAAATAACAGTTTCTTGATACAACTTTCACATTTCTAAATTTTTCCCCGGGGAGGGGGGGTTACGTTTCAGCATTGTTCTAGGCTGAAAATGGTCTAGCTCCAGCACTGGGTACGTGGTACAATGTGGAGGCGGTTGCCGTTACGGCGTCGCGTACTCAGGGGGAGAAGGCCATGGGGCTTCAGCTCACCACCCCTCCTTCTAGACGTCGAAGACACGTATACATTTAATAGTGCATGTAATCAAAATTAGTTTAACTATATTTGTGAATATATTCACATATATAGTTTCAATACTTTTCGATAGTAAAGTTACGTAAGTCATTCAATATCTCAATTGAACACGATACAAATAACTATAAATTTAAAAAATAAATATATTTCTTAAATTCAATATAAATGAAAAATTCTCTACTTGAAACAAAGTCAGCTGGACACTTACACCTACATCTTATCCCCCACCCCTTTCCTAGATGAATCCTGGTTGCGCCACTGCTGCTGTCTCGCCAAATTGACGCACTGACGTAGAACTTCAAACCAGCCAACGAAACACGAAAATGCGTAGTAGTCGGACAGAGATTTGCTGGCGCACGGTAAACCGCTTCGGTCATGTATCACTGGACATCTCGAGACGACGATGACGATTAGGAAAGGTGGGCGGACAACAAATTAAGGAGATTATAACAGAGCTCGGTTTGCAAACACGGCTGCCAACCTCGTCAGCGAGAAGGAATGAGCAGAAAGCTTTGAACTAATTGCTATTGTTCAAAGAAAGGAAATGCTATTGGAGAAATAATTCACTTTCCGCAGCGAAGAAACAGGCCATGAGCTTCGAGTCTGCTTTTGGGCATGCTCGATTCATACGAGTTTTCTACAAATATTTAGTAAGTAAGTACACTTCGTCACCTATCCGTGAAATCCCCTTTATTTTGATACCTCCATTTGTTATGAATGGGTGCGAGATCCGTAAACCTCATCTATACTACAGAAATATGCAATTAGGATACCATTGTCGGGTTTCATGAGATTTGGGGTACCATTTCAGTACTGCTTCGATTTTATGTAAAACCCCTCAAACCGTAGCACGGATCGCTGATCGCTGCTGATACAAAGAGCAGAAGCGTTCTATAATACGGAGAACGAATGTGCGGACGATTCACGCAAAAGCAAACTTCTTCGCCAGTCAATACTGCAACCAGAATTTGTTGATGTTCGACGAGAACATTGATGACCAAACGACAGAAAAGAAAATGTACGCAACATTCCGATTTTGAAAGACTACAGCAGGGTTTATATGCAGTGAATACCTCCATTTATAGGTATGTAGTAGAAGTACTCTATCAAACTTGAAGAAAAAAAGAAAGCTTAAACTTGGGAGGGATGACACACATTATATGAAGTAAGACGAAAGTTTTTAGTAAGCGTCATTTAGTAAAGTGCCTGCCTTTCAAAAACAGACGGATCAAATATTGAATGTTATTCTTATTATGATTCTCAGAACCTAAGCGTTTTAGGCAATACCCAAAATGAATGATAGACTGACATGTGATACTAATTCGGATGATTTGAACAGTGAGTGTGAGATGGGAAACGGTAGAACTCCGAGAAAACATCAGTCAATTGCACATGGATCGACGGAGATTTCTATGAATCTCTGTATCTAGAGGTGGAAAGCGAGAGGATTGACCTTTATATCATGGGTCGCCACCTCCAAAACATCCACTTCGTTTATTTTTAAATATATACAGGGGGTTCCAGCGATAAATGTCGTGTAAGGTAACCATAGGAATGTTCACAAACGCAAAATCGTCAGCTCCCCCCCTTAGGGATATACCTACGCAGGGTTATATGGACATTTAAATGTAAGTCGTCAAGTGTACCGATTCACATCCGCCTTCAGATCCAGGGTTGCCGTTAACATCGTCGCAAACTGAACTGGAGCCGAGATAACTAGCCCTACATCTGGGTATTCCTCGCTCCAAACTTAACTCCACGTGCACAGTTCATCGAATTCGTCAAAACTTTCTGAACGGTTTGATTCCTTCCCACATTCATTTTAGTACAAACCAATATCATGATATTTATACTTTTCATGTTTGTACGCACGTAATACACAACCATGGGACTTAAAACCTCTAATGACTTTCACCTCTTTCTTAAAATGAGGAGCACGTGCAGTTTTGCATACACTTTTCTAAAAAAGCTCTCTTGCACGTTACAAAGATTATCTTTTACAGTAACATACTCTACGTATTTCTTACTTTGCTAAACCTTGTATTTTATTTTCATCTTATAATAGTTAATTCGTGGAACGAAAAATTTAAAGGGAAACGTATACGTGTTTGTTTCTAGGGCCAAGGGGACGGGGAGGCGTACACCCGATGCACTCCGAACCACCCCTACACCAGTTTGTCAATCTGGGTTTTCTTAAGACTTTAATATCAGTAGAGCATTTACTGTTTATAAAATTATGCTGAATGTAGTTTCGTCATCTTGGACGCATTCGGCAACACTTTTTCATTTGCACCTCTTAAAACAAAGTCTATTGCTATATTAATTCGAAATACGTAATTATACTGAATTATTTTCAACATAAATTCTTATCTTCATTTTCCGGAAAAGGAAAAAGATGGACATTTTTCATGTAAGGCATTTGGGCATTCCGTTACATCGTCTTAGCAAGCTGCATTGCACGTGCACGTACTCGCAGAGAAATTTTTGATACCTCGCAGTCACGCTCAGGTTGCCTAACCTGGAGTTGTTCCACTACGCACAGGCAGATGACACACGAAAACATCTGCTTGCGCACTCCCGCATAATCGACCTGTCACTTTCATAGTTGTGTGAGTGAGGTTATGCCCGTTACATTTTGCGTGTGTACATTAGACATATGCTATAATGTGAATAATTTGATGAAAGTTCTTATTTCTATCCTGATTTCTCTAGGTAGCTCATAATATTTAAAGGTGATACGCTTGATCAGAAGCTTCATAAATTTGACGACCAACTATTTAACGGTAACTGGCGCAACCGGTTGAACAGAACTTTGATTCCAATTCACAGCAACAAACAGTATTGTCAGTTGAGACACCTTTGACTCCTTGGAAGTGTCAGATTTAGAGAGGCGTTTCAGACGCACGTCCAGCAACACTGGCATGTCACTCGCAATTGGCTGTGAAGGGCGCTTCAACCCCCGTGCGGCGCGGCGGGCGGGGGCCTTTCCGCAGGAAAGTGGTGTTTCGCGGAGCGGTGGCGGCGGCGGCGACAAGTTTCCCAAGGCGAGCGTTGCCCTCTTCCTTTTCCTGCTCCGACGCAGAGCGGGCAGGGCGGTGTGCTGGGCGGGGAGGGGAGGGGACGGGAGGGGCGGGCGCGGAGAAAGCGCCAGGGAAAGCGCGCGACGCGAGTGGCAACGAGTGGCAGGGAGCGGTGCGGGGCGGCACGGATCGGATCGGAGGCTCAGGTGGAAACGCCGTAGAATAGGGGTCCGCCAGTGACAGGAGGATGAGGAGGAGAGGTAAAATCAGAGGAGAAGGAGGAGGAGGAGGAGGAGGAGGAGGAGGAGGAGGAGGAGGAGGGGAGGAGGAGGAGGAGGAGGAGGAGGAGGAGGAGGATGAGGAGGAGGAGGAGGAGGAGGAGGGAGGAGGAGAATGAGGATGAGGATGAGGAGGAGGATGAGGATGAGGGGTAAAATCAGAGGAGAATGAGGATGAGGATGAGGAGGAGGAGGAGGATGAGGGGTAAAAGCAGAGGAGAAAGAGGACGAGGAGGAGGAGGAGGAGGTCCGTTTTCGAATTCAAGTTCATTTTTCCTTGTTTTCACGATCTTGCGCTTACACAACAGAACACGTACGAACTCGTATGTTTGTGTTCCTACTTTCTGGGACTAAATGACGCTAGCTCCTTATGCACTACGTAAATATTTACTCCGAGACGTACCGATTAGGTAAAAGGCAATTTGAATATTAAATGTCAACACCACGTGCCTTTTTATTTTCTCGTATACTACACTTGTAGTACGGATAAACTTGTGTAACGCTGCGGCGAAAAATGGTGCAGCATTACGCATAATTTTGAGTGAAATATGAGCAATATTAAAAAAATTGAAAACAAGATTCTTAAAAATAGTTCCAAATTTCTTTAAAACTTTGTAGGGATAGTGTTAATTGCACTGTAACATCTACACTAACAAAAGTGAATTCTACGTCGTGTAACTCAGATCGATACTACAAAAAGTAGTGTATGTAGAGATACATTTTTTACAGGCTCTTCTTCAGGATTCTCGCAGTGTTATTGCAAAGTTTGGTGAAGATTAATACAACACAAATGCGGAAAATAAACAATTTAAAATGAAATGTTGACAGATGCACCACATTTCACCTGAAGCTTAGAGCAGATTGGTTCCTAATATATTACGCCAGAGGCCAGTTGCGGTGCAATAGAAGTGGCATGAACGTCACTTTGTTATATTCTTTTGTTGTTGTTTTTTAAATAAAACAATTTTTTAAAAGTATCTCTCATGTGATTAAGTGCTCTTTCATCTGCCTTTATTAGGCCACTCGAATACGAGGTAAATTTGAATTAGATACCCCTTATTTGTGCCTGATTATTTTAATAAATATCTTATTGCGTAAAAAGACCCTTATTTCTGAGGTGTGAAATTATGAATTTCGTGTCGATGCAACCTCAGTCCCACTTCGTCCTTATGCTACTTTGCTGCACTCTAAAGGCGGCTCCACACATTCGGTACTATTCACCGAATAGCGAGCGACCGCTCGCCGAATCCCGAGTAGTGTGGATGAGTTGCTTGCTATTTGCTGAGCGACGAACATTCGGTGCTCGCCCTAGCCACCGCGTGTCGGTCTTAGGACAGATCAAAGCGAGCAAGCCCAATACATCAGCTGTCCGAGATTGGGCAAGCACTTTTATCACTATTTGGCGAACGCCGAATGTGTGGAGCCGACTTCACACATGCGTGAACTAGGAAATGTTAATTTAGTACGTCCATAGGCTTTTATATCAGCAATTATTTTCGTAAAAATCAGCATCGTTGGCCATTTTTATTTGTCCCAACGTTTTCCGAAGACTCCTCCCCTAATGCCACTCCTGCAGCTCATAAGCGAGCACCTTTACTACATCTACTTATTAGACAGTATTATTATTATTATTATTATTATTATTATTATTATTATTATTATTATTATTATTATTATTATTATTAAGAGGTTACGAGCTAAATTACGCAACCAAATATTACGAAAGATGAACATGGATAAGTTATAAGAATATGAATGAACGCAGACCAGTTAGGCAGTACTCAGATGTACTCTTTAATCATTATTTACATGAATTAACCTCAGATTTAACCTTCAAATTCGTAATTTCCAAGTGTTAAGTTCAAAATTACTAGCTGAAGTCGAAAAAAAAAAAAAAAAGAAAAAAAAAAAGCCCATTAAGTAGAGGAAATTTGAACATCTTAACGTCAAAATAAATGGCCAGACGTCACCCAGTGCGAGTCTTTGCTTTCACAACGTCGAGCGCCACCAGCCAAAAGCCACAGGAACTGTGTAACGAGTTTCCCTTTCGCCTTCACCTGCACAACTGCTCGCTTTCCGCTCCGTCGTCGTCGTCGTCGTCGTCGTCGTCGTCGTCGTCGTCGTCAAAGCGAGCGCTCTGTTGACGTTAGGACATTAGATATCCGAAACAGCGGTCGCCAATCGATGGTCGACGGACAACTAGTGGACCGCGACAAAAGGTTTGCGGTCCATAGAAATATGTAGACATTTTTATTTGTTTTGACTTAAAACTTTCTTTCATTTCTGACAGAAGGGGGACGCTTGCTAAGAAAGTATTTAATGAGAACCTTATAGCGTATACAGTTGGTAACAGTCTTGTTTGTACGGTCCATGATTTGCTCCAAAACATTAATTTCAAGTGGAAAATTGATACTAATGAAAAATATATTACAAGATAACTGAATGATTCCAGTTAAATTAAATGTAACTTTGTACACCTAGCCGAAATTGCCTTGATTCACCAGCACATCTCAACAAGTTCAAAGAGTGCGTGTCTTCCATTTCATGTTCGTCTGCAGCATTCTCACAGTATTTAGGCATTACGTGTTGTAAATCGGCAAAGAGACAAGCTGATTCAAACTGCGGAAAGTTTGACCTTACTAACAATTATTTTTGTCTTAATATAGTTTATGTATTTACCACATAATTTTGGTCCTGAGTTCATGTTAAGTTGATCATGATAAAATTACTGTTTATTAATATCATTGATAAATTAAAAACATAGCTGGATGTAATTGATATCTGCCTTTATCGCGAAATCGGCAGAAGTGACGACGACGACGAAAGGCGTCAAGGAAACCTTAGGTTACACAATACTCAGAACGGCATTCATTACGATACATGAGCGAAGAAATCGAAAAGGCTACTCAAGAATTCTGTGGTGAGCATTTGTTGACTCTCGTAAACATTGTTTGAAGCAAGTACCATTAAAATGATATTAAAATCGATGAAATCAGCGAAAAATGCATTAAAAATGGCGTCAGAAGGTAAAAAATGACTTAGTTCAAATCGACGAAAAATGCAAAGAAATGACAAATAAAAATGGCTTATTTCCTTTTGTCATAACAAAATTAATTTCTATACTACACGGCATTGTTCTAAAGTGACAAGAAAAAAAACGACATTTCATTAAAATCCGCCTCCTAGTAATAAGACAGCGTAGTAAACTGCAGGCTCATGTAACCCGTAGTGCTTTTCTGAAGGTTACTCCATGTTGAAATTTTCAGTGTGCAAAACGCTGCGAATCGAAAGGCATTACACCCGCCACCACAGAGAATGAAATCCATTTACGAACTATTTATACTATCATACTATTTAGCACACTAGTAATTTTTTCAATGCGTAATTTACTCTTTGTATTTATTTGTATACTGATGCTGCAAAACGTTTCATCAAAACCATTTACAGACTTAATTTTTCACAATTATAATTTCCGTTATGTTTTATATTAAACCTTTTTCTATTTCAACTTTTTTTTAAGCTTATAACGTGATGCGACAGAGAAAACGAAACAGACTTCCTTTGTGGTGAGCAGAAGGGAACAAAAGCCGGTGAATTGAGACAGAGTCTACAACATTTTGCAATACGGGAGACTTTCGATCTGTTGCGCGGTGGTCTACGCGATGCACTAGGCATTTAGAGATCGGAGACAAAAAGGTCGGAGGGACTGTGCCAGGCGTCTGATTGGGAGCGTGGCCAACGGAGGAAGAGAACGGATTTCCGTCCCGACGCCGTCGCCGCAAAACCAATCGCTTCCACAGCCACCGAACCATTACTGCCCACCTTCTTCATGTCCGTTACAAAGCAACAGCTAAACAACAAGGTGACTGCCTACGTTAACATTGTGTACTGAAAAGTCTCCAAGACCTTTAATTTTTTTCCTGTGGACCCCTAATCCTTATTTATATATGTATGTATGTATGTATTTATTTATTTATTTATTTATTTATTTATTTGGAGTTTTGGGGTCGGTAGTCCGACTTCGCCGGCCAGCTACCGGTGTCCCATGCCTGGACCTAGTTAAATTCCCATGCTTGGGGGTAAGAACGACATGAGGCGAACATGTATTCTCCTCACCGTACCTAGCAAGATCCTCCAGCTTGAGCTTTTCTGCATCTCTTAGCTACACAAACTAGGATGATTTTAAAGGAAAACTACAACTCTTTTTTTGCCTCAACCGGGAATGTTATATGTTGTTGAAAAAATAAGACAGGCTTTTTTGACCTTTCTTATGTTACTTATATTTCTTCTGTTAAGGCAAATATCATATGGATACATATGTCACTGCTAAACTCAAGATTCTAATTGAGGAGTTCGCCGGTTAATGTTTACATTCTACGAACTGGGTGGATAAATTCAGAAGAAACGGCTTCGAAACGTACTTCGAACTCTACAGGATTAGTGCATACTATCTCGCAATGATAGGTGAATTACATTATAGTGTCGAGGAGTAGCATATAAGCGATAAACAGGAATCAGGCCGTTGGTGAGGAGTTTCTAAGGCGGTGCCTAGTTTCGAGTTTCATGCAACAGTCCAAAATTTGTTTGCACGATACCACGTCGCCTAACCTAACTTAATTACACTACTGTATAGGCCTCAGTTGACGCTTCGCTACGCCATGCATATCTGAGTTGGGTCAATGAGCCTCCAGGCTTCGGAATTTAATATGAAACAACCCTGAATATATGTAACGCATGATTTCCAATACATTTTTATGCCAAAATGGTGTTTGTAACCCGCAAGACTTCTCACACTAACAATAACCTTACTTTATTATCTACCCTGAGATTGATGTTTCTGGGAACGTCAAGTATGGTAACGTAGTAACCGTTTCATCGTGGTCGCCAGCGGGGACTCCTTCCTTACTGGATGACAAGTTCCGGCGCCCTACTTCACGTTGGTTTGGGGGGCATTTCCCTCTCCAGATATTTCCATCCAACGGAGCACTTTCACCGCCGTGACAGGCTTTAAGTGCTTCAAGCATCAGAGGAAGCTCTGAATAAACTCATGGGTAAGAATGTGTCTAAGGGGGGGGGAGATAGGACAGGGAGAGGAAGGAAAGATTGTCCGTGGCCCGTTTGCTAGGGTACTGCGCCGGCATTCGCCTGGTATCGGAGAAACCACGGAAAACTATCGATCAGAACAGTCGGTCGCAAGAATTCTCCTCCAGACAGCGGCTGAATTCGATTTAGCCCTCCAGCTAGTGGTCAAAGTTGACCACCGTCGGGACGCGAACCCTAGGACATCCCGGTCAAAGTCGCTGCAGTGGCGGCGGCAATGCTTGCTCTGAGCTAACTCAGTCGGTCTAGCGCCTTGTGGCTAAGGTCAACAAGCCAAATGTCTGCAATGATTGGCTCATCGTCATTCATACAGCTTTATCAAAAACATGTAGCTAATGTGCCAAATAAGGGAAATCCGGGAGAACTGTCCAAGTGCAAATTTCTATTAAACTTTAGTAATACAGTAGAAAGGTTGAAACAATGCAATTAGTACGCCTGGATAGCCGAAGTCGTGCGCCTGGATAGCCATCGGTTCGAATCCCCTCCGGGGCATGGATTGTATGTCTGTATACCGTTATCCATAATGTTACAACGGTCGCTATACGATCTTGGGAGTTGAAAAGCGATCTTAAATAATTTAAAAACTAAATTTAGAAAAACCAATTAGTGCAAATCATTATCGAAGCAACGCACTATGACGATTGACCGTCAAGTTCAACATATTTCTGGGAATTCTGATTTGGTGTTGTTGACGTTCTTATAAGAAGAAATAAGAGGTCATTTTCGTCAACATATTAATAAGTTCAACATATTTCATCACGGAATGGGGGGGGTGACCATCAGCCCGCATCCTTCTCGCACCCCCTGCCCCTGTCTTCGCACAATAACACATTCCTCATTTTCAGGCAATTTTGCTTCCTTTTACTAGTAAATATACAGACAAAATTTCTTTGTCATCCAAACACTACCCCCTAACCTAAAAGAAGCTGCTTGAACCTCGTCTGAGAAGATAAAAATATCATTAAATTCAGAATTAAAGGAAACCATAAAATAACAGCTTTTCTAACTTGAATTATTTGTACATGCGCCTACTGTCGCAGAAGTTTGCAAGGAATGAGACGCCCGGCCGGCGCGGTGAGTCAGCAACAGCGGAGCAGAGAACGGGTCAATTCGAACGTTTCTTTGTCTAAATAGTATACCAAATGGTACGTATTACTGCAAAAGGCTAATGGGCTTACTTTTTTTACAATGCCAACCTACTATCATTTTAAGTGGATTTTTATTCAAATGTGTTTCCAATCTTATTATTAACTTATTCCCGACGGTGAAGGCAATGCGTTTCTTTATTTGTATTTTCAATGTAAGGCAGTGCATACATTCGAAACAGACAAAAGGATATCTTTTGAGTCCAGAGACTGCAGACGTATATTGAATATTAAATTGTCACACAAGGTAATTAGAAAACTGTCAGACATCCATTGTATTGCAAAATTTCTCATCCCCCCCGTCGAACTGCTTTAAGAATAATCACATCCGAAATAATTCTGATGGTGCACTCCCATCATATGAGAGTGACTATGCAGAACGGGAGATGCATGTTGTTTTAGAAGGTATTTAAATAGCCATAACTATTCCAATACATATATCAACATTTTTCGATATTTGCATTTTGGATAGCATTTATGATTTATTAGGTTCTAAATACTGAATTAAAATGGGGGCTTCATTTTCGAGTAAATATGGAATATCTTGGCCCAGGCGTTCGTCGATGGGAGGGTAATGCTCGGAGTATTGAACGGCGGCGGCGTGAGGCCGCTGGCAATGTCCTCTCCTGAGGCCAGGGCAGAGGAAGCCCGTGAGTCACTCGCAGGCCAGCCCAGACAAGGCTTTGTCTCTCTTTTTCCCGATGGCGCTAAAGCCCAACGCGCGCCATAGCAGGATTCCTGCGTGATGACAGTACTGCCGGAGCAGTCCCAGGACATCGTTTGAGGATCTCACCTGATTTCTGATCATCTCTGATCCGGCTGGTTTCCGGCATTGCCGGGGTATGTTATCATGACCTCCGCCCCGCCTCTCCGCCCCTCCTCCTCCTCTCCTCCTCTCTCCTCTCCTCTCCCCCCCCGCCCTCCCTCTCCTCCCCCCCGCCCCCTCCTCCTCCTCCTCTCTCCCCCCTCCTCTCCTCTCCTCTCTCTCCCCCCCCCTCCCTCCTCTCCTCTCCGCCTCCTCTCCTCTCCTCCCTCCTCTCTCTCCTCCCCTCCTCTCCTCCCTCTCTCCTCTCTCTCCCCCGCCCCTCCTCTCCTCTCCTCCTCCCCCGCCCCTCCTCTCCTCTCTCTCTCCTCTCCGCCCGCCTCCTCTCCTCTCCTCTCCTCTCCTCTCCTCTCCCGCCCCCCTCCTCTCTCCTCTCCTCTCCTCTCCAGCCCTCCTCTCCTCTCCTCTCCTCTCCTCTCCTCTCCAGCCCCTCCTCTCCTCTCTCTCCTCTCCTCTCCCGCGCCCCTCCTCTCCTCTCCCCTCTCCTCTCCTCTCCCGCCCCTCCTCCTCTCTCTCCTCTCCTCTCCCCGGCCTCCTCTCCTCTCCTCTCCTCTCCTCCCCACTCGGCCCTCCTCTCCTCTCTCTCCTCTCCTCTCCCCCGGCCCCTCCTCTCCTCTCCTCCTCTCCTCTCACCGCCTCCTCTCCTCTCCTCTCCTCTCCTCTCCGCCCGGCCTCCTCTCCTCTCCTCTCCTCTCCTCTCCCTGGCCCCTCCTCTCCCCTCCTCTCCTCTCCGCCCCGCCCCTCCTCTCCTCTCCTCTCCTCTCCGCCCGGCCCCTCCTCTCCTCTCCTCTCCTCTCCGCCCGGCCTCCTCTCCTCTCTTCCTCTCCCGGCCCCTCCTCTCCTCTCCTCCTCTCCGCCCGGCCCCTCCTCTCCTCTCCTCTCCGCCCGGCCCCTCCTCTCCTCTCCTCTCCGCCCCTCTCCTCCTCTCTCCGCCCCGCCCACTTAAGACAGTCATGCCTGGCGTCGACCGGTTGCAATGCCGTCTAGACGTCTATCGACTTGTAATAAATTAAATTTGGTAAAAAAGGCACATTTGGGGGAAACATTTTGATTCGGCACACGTTCCATCTTTTCTCGACCGCTCAAAAAATATTTGCTCAAAATTTGGGAGCAATCGCTCCAGTGGTCCAAAAGTTTTTGTGAAATAAAGACCAGCACATACCTCTACATACCTTCACTTTTATCTAACAGACTCCCTAATGTCAAAATTACATTCACTCCCTTTTTCAGAAATAGTATTAAGATTTAAAGGCAATTTCCTGTGAAGATGCTTCAAGCCGTTGGGGGAAATAGTTTTAGATGTACGAATTACGGAAAATTAGAAATTCTGAAAGCATTACAAAAGATGTTTTGATTTATGCAATAAAAAAATTAAACTAAAGTCATTAATTGTTTCTCATTACTATTGTGAGGATTTTCAAACTTTTAGACCTTTGACCAAGAAGAGTCGACGTTTGCAACTCGCCGACACACCTCGCAAACCCACGTCCCTTCGGCAAACTCGTCCTACCGCGCCGATGAATCAGAGGCATAGCTAGGCTGGTGGAACCGGTGCACCGCATCGGTGCCACGCGAAGTCAGGGGGCCCCCCTCCTACCGACCTCCAATAACATGGTTTTCCTACTCAGGAAGGTTTTGAAGATATTAATATTTTTGTAACAAATTACACGTAGACTGAATACTTAAATATTGTTTGTGATTTTATATTGCACGCAAGAGAACTCGATTGAATATTGCGAGTTTTACATCACGTACCATTAATCGACTACTTCGCATTTAGACAGATTCCCACTTTATCGGAAACATAGGTACCGTTAATGCTACCCGAACACCAGAGGCCCGGCTAAAACGGTTTAGAGACAACGTTTCTGCGGCAGCGTCTGACCGGGAGGTCCTAGAGTTCGAGTTCCGAACGCTGGCGGATTTTCAACACAAGTTGCATAACTATGTCGAATTCAGCCGCTTCCTGGAGGAGATTTCTAGCGGTCGACTGCTCTGACCGGCAGTTTTCCGTGCTTTTCAACAACGCAAGGCGAATGTTGGATAATGTCAAATAATTGGATTATATGTGGTTAGGCGGGAGAGCAAGCCTAACGGCGCGCCGTTACGCCGCGACGTGAGCCTCATCATGAATAAAAGTATAATTATTATTATTATTATTATTATTATTTTATTATTATTATTATTATTATTATATTTTATATTATTATTTTTATTATATATTATATTATTATTTCATCCTAATAAAAATGGCCACACACCGCGCGCATTCTTCGTTTTTTCGTCGTTATGCGCACCTCTACCTTTATTCACACAGACACACACTTATACTTGGGTTTTCGTAACGTGACTTGCCTTCACGGCTTTTTATGTCTTTCTCGGCGTCCCGCTAGATGTAGCATGATCTGCAGTACTGCTTGATACGGCGCGATCATGCGACATCTGGCGGCACGATCGAGAAAGACGCAAAAAGCCGTCCTGAAGACAAGCCCCCTCACGCGCCACGTTACGAAAACCTAAGTATACATGCACTACACTACCACACAGGTCAGGGAACCAGTCAGTTGGGGTTGGTGCCCTGCCGACATCTGCACGGGAAATCCCGCAAGTTAACATGTATATCGATGCCGGATATCAGCGGTGGCGGAACATTCGCTATCTCCATGCCATGCCATGCCATGCCATGCACTATACTTGGGTTTTTCTAACGTGGCGGATGGGGATAGTATCTCCCAAGATATAATTCGGCACGACCTTTTGAGTCATTCTCAGTCTTGCCGCTAGAGTCGCTTGATCTGCAGCATTGCTTGATGCGGTCGCGATCATGCGACATCTTGCGGCAGGATTAAGAAAGACGCAAAAAGTGCCGAATTCCATCTTGGGAGATACTATCCCCAACCGCCACGTAAGCAAAACCCTAGTATATAGAACTATTTTCCTAAGGATGAGCCAAGGTGGCAGCTAGTACTGGCAACATAACTTAAGATTCTGTGGTCGTTGTGCCCTCGAGCCCATTACACTCCCTTCCTGCATTCGTTCGTTTGGAGTTGGCTAACTTGTAAAGGGCTTCGACGCTTCCTTTGTGATGTCCTCGTCCCACAAAAATATAGTGCGCTGCGAGAAATAATTGAAATTAGGAAGTGCAGTGTTATGTGCTCTTCTGTAAAAAATCTTTTTTCTATTACATTGAATACATACATTACATTGAATTTACTTTTTGTGTGATAAATATTATGTTTATTTTAAAACCGAGATGCGTATTGGTGCACCTGTTTTCGTCTATTCTGCTGTTGTGTGGCGAGCTGTGATTGAGAGCTTTCTATTTACATTCGTAGACGTAATCTTTTACTGTTTGTGAGAACATGTTAGGAGATTTTCCTTATACGTAATTAAATTTAAATATTTCCGGGACTCGCATACGTGCATATACCTCAGCGAAACATTTAGATTTCTGCTTACGGATGTTTTCATAGGAGCCATAACCTAACACTTTACGACGAGGCGTGGCTGAACAGCTATCGCGGCGGAGGGATACTACTTCGAATTACATGTGATGTTCACTTGTTTAGCGAACTGTGACTTTGGCTCATCCTTAGGAAAATCCTTCTATACAACCATGGTGGAATTAACAAGGTGTAGCAGTGCTTATGCCGCCGACTGTGAACCAATAATATGCCCCCACCAAATGTGCGCCAAATTCAAATTATCTACGCAGGCGCGGACATTTTAATAATTATTAAAAGAACGATATTCGTTTTTAAAATAACTCATTTAATTTAGTCAAGAACTTAACTATTAGTATATTTGAGTTATTTATGAAATGTTCGCAATTTAAATAGTTTAGTTATATACAAAAAATGTGAACAAATACCTGTTGAATGTGAAAAAAAATGACCTGATCTAACGTACAGTATATTATAATTATTTTCAATTTCATTTCTTTTGAATTTATATTTTCAGTCCCTGAGTTCAAACGTGATTGGCTGCTACTGCGCATCCTCCGGAGCGCTACACACGTCATTTCCACCATGTGGCGCGGCGGCGATGCGGTTAGCGTATCGGACTGCTATACCCAAGTTTGCGGGTTCAAACCCGATCGAAGCCGTGGATTTTTAAGGGCGAAAAAATCCTTCGTACGCCTTCCTTCGGAGAGGAAGTAAAGCCGGCTGTCCCATGTTAGTACATTTACTGCATGTAAAAGATCCTTAAGCCTAATGATGCCTCTGAGCTAAATTCAAATTGCCTGTTTCGTCGCCCAAGTAATACCTTCTTTCTCCCATGATAGGTGAAAGGAGTGTAACGAAATTTGCGTGGTCAGACGGAAGAGCAGGCCTCATGGCCTGAGTCTCGCCACGTAAAATAAGGCAAATTCAATTCAATGTACACAACCATGGGGCAAGTGAGCCGAGCAGTCGGCGCCCGACAACGCCGACGTCCGCTTACCGAGGATGAGGTGCAGCTTGGAGTCGGTCTGGAAGGCGTAGTGCAGCGTGACGAGGAAGGGCGACTGGCGCACGGCCTCCAGCACCTGCCGCTCCGTCTTGGTGTGCTCCGTCGTCTTCTTCTTCTGCACGATGGTGGCCTTCTTCAGCACCTTCATCGCGTACAGCCTCCCGGCGTCCACGCCCCCGCGCTTGCGCACCAGGAACACCTTCCCGTACGCTGCAACAAGCACAACACGTCACACTGCGCCTTTACTGTTGCGGCCGGCGGACGAATACCGTCAACCCTCATTAACACGAATTCCGAGAGACCGAAATAATTGGAGCCCGTGTTAATTAAGCGAACATTTCTGATTATCAGATTTTGTCCACAATGCTCGTTGCTGTTATTTATTCTTAATTCAGCCTATGTTGGCAAAGCGTGGGAGGAGATACTCCGGGGCTCAAGTAAACGTGGGCGTATAACATCATTCTCTTAGTCAGGTCTCTAAACGGAAACATAGTAAGAATCGCCTGGTTGACGATACCATGGCGGAAAATTCTTTGTACGTCTTATTTACTCTGCGACATTAAATAAATTAGGATACTGAATGAGAAACATTAAGAGTCTATAGTGAAATGTGTTCACATCAAATTTTAACGCTAACGATACGTACGTACGATATTACTAATTATATTATTCATTATAATTTATTTATTATATTTCCATTGAGGTTCTATTAACAATGAACATCACAACAACAATTAAAACACGATGAAATAGAGTGTTTACCTTTTATCTTAAAAGTGGAGTCACAATCAATGTTACACCAATCACACGATCAAAGCAGAGATCGAAGTGTAAACAACCACTCATAAGACTCCACTAACTAGGCCGTTGTTCTTATGTGGGAAAAATGGATACCTTAGCATCAAAGGTGAACGCACCTTCCGTTTCAGCACGCATACAGATAAAATAAGTATGTTCTTGAGAAAACATTTCTACTACTCAGACAAAATAGACTTAGAAGTTGTCTCGTGTGGAGAAAGCAAGTTAAAACTTTTAAGACATGAACGTCCGCAGATAATACAAATATCTTTCCTTTTCTCCATAGATTTACTTTCCCGCTACAGCAACACTTTTGAAAATGCTTTCGAAACCTTAGTGGAAGAAATAACTACCACGTGAATGTACTAATTCAGTAGCTCTCGAGCGTGTTGTTTACAATATTCTTTCATTAGTCACATTACACATTGTACTTTCGGAATTATAATTTATTGTGCAATCTACGAGACCGACGTTTTATTTCAGTAAGGAAAGCGACAAACAATATTAAATTATTCTTTATTTCAGCAATTTTCAGGGTATTTAAAGAATTGTAAATGGAAAAAATGTGATGACATATCGCCATTACGTTCTCATTCCGAGTCTGATGAGGTGCGATTTGTTTGCCTTCAGAAACAAGTCCAAGTCCAGGATAACCCAATTTTATTTTCAAATGTCCAGTTCAGTAATTTTATAAACATTTCCAATTATGGACTCCGATGTCCGCTTAGATTCAAAATTGTACATATTTAGGTCTGTTAAAGATTTAAATGTTGATGATTTTACATTAGTGATTTATGAATTATTTTTTAACTTCAATCTGAAAAAAAGACTAAACAATTTAGGATCTCCCTTCCAAGTAGCTATCGCGCCGTCAGCTGTTTGCTTAGGGAGATAAAATTACCCGGTTGGCAGACATGTTGCCCAAATCAAATAGAGGTTATAGTTATCTGAAGGTGCACGATTTACTGTCACCAACAACATTTTACGAAAAAAAAATATCTTAGAATGCAGGGACTGATATTCCAATCGATTTGAAAGTTGATTTTAAATATAGTACAAGATAAAAATATTAATAACTTACAGTAAATTCTTATTTCAGTGTTTCCTTAAATTCTTCTCTTTGTATTTTAAGACTTGAGATATGGCTAATCCACCACAATTTTCTTATCGTTAACTCAAGAACCACAATTCAAGTACGACGTGGTGCTTGTACTTTGGAAGGCCGCATAGAAATGAAAAACTAATGGAGGAAGGAACCAAATGTTGATTAACACATCTCTCGTGACAAGTCAGCTGTTAAGAGTTGAAGAGAAATACAGAACAAAAAATACAGAAATACCGAAAAAAATGGGCGAAGGATCAAATTATTTTTTCAACAATTGAAAATTAGTTGTTTTGAGAGTTCATTTTCACAAATTTTTGTGAATCTTAGGAGTGTTAATGGAGCTTTCCTAAATTCATTATTTTGAAATTTCCATTCTAATTGACACACACAATTAGATTTGGTACTAAATAATTTATGTACTACATGTGAACATGATTCACAATGTTACATCAGTTTCGAAAGTTGTTCTTTTCGAAATTTCAAAACTTACGTGGACATTTGCAAAAAAAATCCCCTTTATCATTTTTAACAGAAAACGTATACTTGCCTATTGCTTAACACTTCGCTTACTCATTCATATACCATAGACTCTATGGCATAGTTTCTTTTCAAAATATTTGGATTATCTGTAATACGTCCGAACAAAATATATTTTACTAAAATAGGCGATATCACCACATTTCCAACCAAATATTAATTCAATAAATAATGCTTTGTGTAAAAGTTTCCTGAGACCATAAGTTTAAATATTTTAAGAAAATATCGCTATATTTAGGAACGAAAGCCAATTTTTACGGAAGAACCTACGGAAGTTTCATGTAAGAAAATCGTAGAGAGGTTTGCAGGAACCGAATATTACGTTCAACTGCAGTCTAGAAAGGTCTGCGTGCCCGACCATATGATCATTCACCCTACAGTCTGATTGCCGCCCCCCTCCGTACGTCAATCTTTTACACCCCTCGCGAAACTCCTGTGCGGTCAGTCTTACACGTATTACAGAAACACAAAGTTGCAGGTGTCTGCCGAACACTAGTACCTATCCTAGGGACTTTTATGACACAGGATGCAAATGTTGGTCCCAAGATCTCAATTCTGGCGGTGGTTTAGTGCAAGAATAGTGCTGTATCTGGTAAAATAAAGTTTTCCGATGAAATAGTGTTTTCGTTTTGTTAACGTCCAAGGGAAACCTGCTTCATGGATGCGTCTCGTATTTCGGATAACTGGTGAACACTTAAAAAGTTCTGAACCCTGGAACAGTGAGTTTCGACGTTCCCCTTGATATTGGGTCACTTTTCTAGGAATTCGATAATAAATTAACATTTTCTGGGGACACTTCTCTCTTGGGCATCGTTAAATCGGAACTCTATTCCAAGGAAGTTTATTCCGATGTGGCTTTCAGACAAGTTTCAGAAAGAGTAAATCGTGCAGGAGAAACGAGAACTATAAATTTATTATTATTATTATTATTATTATTATTATTATTATTAATAAACTATAAATTGTCTTCCGATGAGAAGCAAAATCAGTCGAATTCAACAGCGACGTGAGATCGAGGGCCAGTTTGCAGAAGTGAATCTTGAAACTGCCGAGCGGAAGAACGCGCGAGCTATCTCTACAAATATTTACTGGTCGTTTCGCTATCACACAAACGATACAGGCATCGCGAGGCGAAAGTTTTCCTTCTCCGAAACTACAGAGGACCTTCGACCGGTGAGGTTTGCTACTTCGCGTACCTTCTTATGTTACAACCGATAAACTATTTTTTTAGAGGATCTGCATCCAGTACATGTCCCCGACTCAATGAACAGACGTTGCAAAACTTCATAGAGAAAAGACGGCGTAGGAAAATACATACGAAATGCGGCGGTGCATTTCAGAGCTACGTTTCGCCCATCATAAACGGTATCAGATGTCTCAGAACGTTGATCTTTCGGAGTGGGAAACCAGACAACGAATATACAGTGCTGATTTATAAAATGTTAGGTCCCAGACCGCTCCCCAATTTAATTATTAATGTAATAGAAATCGTTGTAAATTTGTAATATAATTTAATAATTATAAATCATACTTAATAACAATTAGTAATAATGGTAGCACTGGCTCTGTTGCGAAGTGTTTCTTCTCTGCTTTTTTTTCTCTCCCTATTTTGTTCCCGAGGTACCGGAACGCCGTTCCGTCGCGTTCCGCCAGGAATCAAGCCATGTGTGCGTGTGTGTATGTATACATACATACACATATACATACATGCTTGGTATTTCAATAAATATTATAAATGTAGGGCATGTAGAGGGTTGAAAATGTTCAATTTCTGTCCATTAACTCACAGTGAGAAATTGCACATAACGAAGTAAAATGCATTTCTAAATGTGACATGTGCCCAAGATATTTAGAAACTCCATATAAACGAATGTTGGGAGGTACATGAAACCACCTTGACTACGACGGACGTGACCTGCCGGGCATCTGAGTAAGGAGTTGTCTAAAAATCAAGGGAAATGTCACATTTGTTACTTTATTCGAAATTTTCCCATTACATGTTCATTGGCAAAAAGTAATTATTTTCGACAACTATTTGCCCTAAAAGAACGTAGCATTTGTTGCGACACCATTTGTTGTTGTGCACATTTTCAAGTACGTAAAATTATTCGTTCGCTTTCAAGAAAGTACTGTGTAGTTTCAAGAAAGCACTGTGTTTCTTTGTAGACAATGTAATACTGAACACTCAATTTTTAACATAAATTCGAATACTAAATTAAAAATGAAGCAAAAAAGAGAAATAGGAAGACATGAAAAAGCTGAATAAATCAAAACGAAATGAGATAAACGCATCAGTTGGCATTGCATTATTCAAATACACGTGAAGTTTGGAGAATTAAGTTGCCTTTACTATCGCAATTGTAACGTTGGTTTAGAGCATGATAAATGTATTAAGCGCGAACAACGTCTTACGACACCAACTAACAAAACGAAATAGAAAGTACTAAAAGAAGAGAAACGAAACTTTCACCGTGCGTAAGAAAGCAAGCAGAACTTATTGTCCTTGTGATGTCCACCAATGGCAAATTCCAATGTCCTAGATGAGAGTGGTATTGGCAATAAGCACATCATTTTGCGGTGCAAAATGTACAAGCACCTTCGACAGGGATCTGGAATGCGTGCCTAGCAGAGATCCTTTTTCGAAAATGAAATCAGAGTTCTGCGCCGCATCTTTCTTTGTCCCACTCGGCAAAGACAGCATATCCGTGTATGTTTTTCATTTGGAGCCTAAAAGACCAAATTTTGGATTGATGTTTCAGGGCGGGTCAACTGCTATGATTATTACTCCCGTGCGTGCTGTGTAAGTCAAATCCCGGACGTCGGTATTCCTCTCCCGATGGAGCCGGTCCCGACCTACTCGGCGGCTTAAGGGTTTCCCTCCTCCAGGTATCTGCTCATTGGAACAAGCTCTAAGCTCCTGACAGGTCTCCCGACAAGTGTGTGGCAGTGCGGTGCATGTACGAGAAAATTTGTATAAGAAGAGGATGGCACAAGGTGAGGAAGAAAATAACGTGCGCCGTCCGTAGCCCACTTGTTATGGGTGCTCCGGCATCCGCCTGGGTATTGATCGGAGAAACCATCAGAGCACCCGGTGGTTAGAATTCTCCGCCAGACGGCGGCTGAAATCGACCGAGCTAATTAGCTAAGATGTCCAAAAATCATTCCAAATCAGGGGCCTAGCACACTAGTCCCCTGCCACCAGGTGTCAGCGTCTCTGCCCGGACTATAGAGGAGATCTCCAATATGGAATTACATGTTGGGGTGGGGCGTATCGATCAAGAATTTCTCCCATTATAACCTTTCAAAAACATTTTATGAGAACAATATCATTTAAATCAAAGTATGAACATACAAGAACAATTTTTTTGACCTCCAAATTCTTCCCTTAAGACATATATTTTTAAAGTCTTAAAAATGTTTTTAATCAGAAGAACAGCTTTTTCAATACCACATGAAAAAAGATACAACTTGAGAAGATATGAAACCTCATATGTTCCAAAATCAAATTTAACAGCCCATCAAATATTTTGTAGTAATGTAGCACCAATCATGTTTAATATTGTGAGCAATTAAATAGGCCATTTTACTACACTCTGTCAGTTTCTGAGAAAAATAAGAAAATGGCTTTTTTCTCAAGACAACATTGACGATTTTCTTGTGATAATTAAGTAAAAAACATTGTTCGATTTTTTTTCCGCTGCTGACAATTTTATTTTTGTGTACAAAGGTGATGGAGATCCCACACAGTCTTTCTAGGGGATCCCTAATTATTTTGCCCATCACATTTGAACGTACGATATAATATTGTAACTTCTATGTTAATAGCGAAATAGAGACATTTTGAATTTGAATTTGATCTAAGAAGGCACCAATTTGACAAGTCGGAAAACAAATGAACGTCATGCAGGGCAATGACATTGCAAGAGATAGGGATGAAGCCATTTACAAACGAGCAAACTGTAAACGAACGCACTGACAAAACGAAACCATGGACATAACATACAATTCTGATACCAGCAGTGGCCACGCAGCAACTGTCAAAGCAGTCTCTACTTACAGCAATTTCTATAACTCAGAAGGGTCAAATTTTGGAGATGCTCGAGAAGAGCGTTTGGCAACTTCGCATCCGCTCCAAGATGACATCCGGAGTGCGCTTGGAAAACCTGAAGTGCAGGCTCCGAGCCGCTGGGCCAGCCGACTCGCTCCCCTTTCCCCCTCCCTCCCCCTCCACCCCCGCCCCCGACGTCCGGTGGCAGCGAACAATGACCCACGAGAACGCGCACCTTCGGGGAAGATCATTCATTGGTTTTTGCTCACCTTTCCTCAAAAATGATCATGACAACACCATAATCACGCAAATTGATTTTCTTTCTTCTTTCATCTCCGAGTACAGAAATAGGCCTGCAACTTGTTCTGATCGTCTGACACGTGGCTTCTCTTTTTCTTGAATCTCATCTTTGCTCTCAAGATTGTCTGAGGAAGCTTCCCCACCACCCTCGAAGTTTGCGATCTGAATATTCAGTTTTTTTCCCCTTCCCCATTTTTATCTTTTTTAAAACAATTAAAATTTTCTTGAATAAAGAACAATTACACCGTTTTGAACTGTTTATTTCCATTCCTTGTGCGCACTCAAGCCTCCTGCCTCATGTTTTCGAGTTTTCATCCAACCCTGATACAAAGGCAGGTGACTGGATGCTGCTTTGGCGCATCGTACGGAAATTTAAAAGTTCAGCTGTCTCCATTCTATATTGCAAAACGACTCCGTATAAAGGATTTGAGTGACCTGGCGAAGAACCAAGCTTCCTAAATCTATTAATAATAATAATAATAATAATAATAATAATAATAATAATAATAATAATAATATAGCAGAAAGATGGTTCTTTTTAACCATTTATTCAACCATTCTATTATTATTACTTATTATATAATAATTATTATTATTATTACTTATTATATTATTATTATTATTACTTATTATATTCTTACGATTATTGCATTACTAACTTGCTCCATTATTGTTAATAATAATATAAGATAAAAATAATAATAGTAACAATACTTTCATCATCTTTATCCTGGACGCGCACATGCCGCAACGCGAGCCACTGAGTCATAGGGTGGTTCCCCGGCGCGCAGCGGCGATGGGCCCCTCCTCCCTCCCCTCCCCCGCTCCGGGTCTCTTCCGGAGAGGTGTTCCGTTCGCGGCGCGCGGGCCCGTTAGCAGAGAGCGACTCCGGTTTCCAAGGCGACGGGCGGCGACCCGGGCGATGGCCGCGCAGCCATTGACCTGCGCCCAAGGCCGCCTGCGAGCGCGCCGCGGCGGCGGCGGCGGCGGCGCACAGCTGAGCGCTGACCTGCATTCGCCCCCAAGGAGGGGCCACGCCCCGCCCGCCCCACCCCGGCGGCGCCGACGCCGGCCCGGACACGCCCCGCCCTTCCGTGGCCCTCGGCCACGCCGAGTAGCTCGCAAAGGGCCCCTTCTCACGTAGACACTGCCGCGAGCCACCGTACTCCGCTACTGGTAGCAGAGATTTGGATTATACTTTAATTTTTTTTTTTACCTCGCCGATGACACTTCATCAGCTGTTACGGTGTCATCCAATCGAGAGCTGAAACCGTCATCACGGTGATGTCACTGCTATGACGTTTAAGCTCCCGACTCGACGAAACCGTAACGGCTCATCAGCTGTCATCAGCCAGGTTACTGAAACCCAAGTTTAGATGGAGGTCTTCCCACGTGTGGCCGATTCGCGCTGCTGTGTCTTTTGGTGGCTGACTCTCGCCACCAGCAGCCCGAGTCGACATCCGGGCCTCCGCCAGCAAAGCCTTGCTTTCAATGGATGGTCTTCCAACTGGGGCACTGCCGCAGCCCTGCTTCGTCTTTCATTCGTCGTCACCCGTGCGCCAGATCTCCCTCTTCCAAACGCAGTGGCGGTAGTGTGTACGTGGGAAGGGGCCCAAAGGGTGCGCTGCAGCACTACTGAATGCCGCAGAACTACGGTCCGATTAAAATAAGTTAGTGATTGACAGTTGCGCTTGCGAAGCAGTTGCTTTGTACACTAGGAGTATATGATTTGATTACTTTTATCAGCACTTATTGCAAGTGTTTATTTTCGTGTCCCGAGAACACGTGCTCAGCGGGACACAACCTGCGTTCGTCGCTCCTTTCCACTCGCAACTGTCATCACTAGAGGCCGGAATTTAAAGAAATGTCACTTCTTTTCTTCTCACTTTAGAACAATGCCGTTTAGTATAGAAGTTCATTTTAGGTTATCTGCTTCTTTTAATCGGACTATACGAAGGCGCTTCGCGAAATTAATTCAAATAAAGAAACGCGACTCCCTGAAACATGCGTACTGTAGTAAACATTTTAATAATGTTATTTATTAAAGTTAAAGGTGTAAGAATTCAATAATTTCAAATTAAAAATGTCAAATCCAATGCCATTCAATAATTCCAGTAATTATAAATGTTCTGACAATAACTATAATCTGCTTCCGAGCCTTTGAAGAGCAACGCGAACAGGTTTGCTTTGTACTTAACGAGTGTGTCGCAATATTCCCTAACACGATGCAAGGTGCCGCCAACCAAAACAGGAGAACGCCAGGCCTATCTCCACGTGCGCCCGGCCAGGGCGCTAACCTCAGCCGCTCACCCCACCCCTCCCCACCCCTCCCCTCCCCTCCGCCCCGCGCTGCGACGAGCTTTCCATTCGACGAGCTGGAGACGGCTCGTGCTTTTCTTTTGTTTTTCAAAGAAGATGAAAGAAGAGAATTGCACTACCAACTTTATAAAAATCATACAAAACATTAAAATACGTACGTTAGCTTTTGATGGGATAAGAGGAGACCTATCGAGTCTCTTTTCCCGTTCTCTTGGGCTTTCGCCAGACGACGCTGTAAGATTACTCCAACAGTCAACCTCTGTACATGTCCTGACACTCGCCGTGACATGACTCGCATGTAGGAAAAGACACGCGCTCAGATACGAGTTTGTCGAGTTGAAAGATGTCATTTGATGGCAGCTCATCCTCCGGGGGCGTAGGACTCCGCTAAAAATTTCCCCTTCTGGTCGCACGAACGCAGTGAGACATGGGCGACTGACACGAGTCGAGGACACTTGCGAATTCCTCTGAGGACTTCGGGACTTTTGGATGCCGGTGGCAATGATCTTGGTTTGGTTTGCTTTTTTCGTGTCTCCGGGCGCGTCAACTGCTTTGGTCATTAGTCCTGTTAGTGTAGTGCATGTTTTCTTCTCGGGAGATGGCGGTGGTCTTCCCCCGCTGGATGGCGAGATCCGGCGCCGACCCACCGTCGGCTAGTGGGGTTTCCCTCCTAAACACGACTCTCCCACCAGCGGGGCACCGCCCCAGCCGGGAGAAGCTCTAAGCTCCCGACCGGTCTCCCGGAATATGTGGTATTGTAGTGCATGTTAGTGTAAGTGTGTGTGTAAGGGGAGAGGATATAACAAGGAAGAGGAAGGAAAGATCTCGCGCGGTCCGTGGCCCATTTGGTAGGGTACTGCCCTGGCATTCCCCTGGTGTGGATCGGAGAAACCACGAAAAAATACCGATCAGAGCAGCCGGCCGCTAGAATTCTTCTCCAGACAGCGACTGAATTCGACCTAGCTGAAAAGCTAGTGTCGAAAATCCTGCCGCCGTCAGGACTCGAACCTAGGACCTCCCGGTCAGAGGCGCTGCAGTGACATCAGTTGATGCACTGAGCAACCGCTCCCGGTATGATCTTAATCGTCAATATCACTACTGCCGATATTTTCAATTCTGTTCCTGTACGTCTTGTCTATTTTATTTAATTGACATGTGAATGTATCTGTCAATTATATGCAAGAAAGTAGCAGTTTGCTTTTCTCCTTGATGTATTTGCCATAGGTCGAATTCAGCCGCTGTCTGGAGGAGAATTCTAGCGACCGGCATCTTCGATCTACACCAGGCGAACGCCGGAACGGTATCCTTACAATCAGGTCACGGATTGCGCGAGATCTTTCCTTTCTCTTCCTCGTCGTACCCTCCCACACACTACACTAACACATATCGGGAGACCAATCGGGAGATTACACGGTTGGGGCGGTGCTCCGCTCGAGGAAACAACCTCAAGCCGACATGAAGGCCTGCGCCGGACCTAACCGTCGAGCGGAGGCGAACACCGCCACCTCCAGGCATAAAAACATCACTACAATGAATGACGTGCCCGGAAACATTAATTATTCAACTATCTTTGGGATCTCTATGAATCCAATGTTGGGCACATATTGCTAACTTGCAGTAATGATCAAATTTTGTTATGGTCCCACAAAATGGAACCAGCTAGTTTTCCGGTCACCTCATTTCCGCTGCTTCAGTTTTCTTACCCAGCTGAACTGTTTTTAACTGCGTCCCTGACTCACAAATTACCGGAATCGCCGAAGTCCTGTGTAATTTAGTAACTACTTTCTTACTTTCCTCCGAAAAATTTGCTTCCCTGTAAAGCAATTGCAGAAGTTTTTTTGCAGTCGGCCCGCAGAATAATCATCTGCATACGTATTTGTGATTGATAATTCGACCCTCTCAACCATCCCCCTATGGCTAACCATAGCGGTTGCAGTCATTGAGACTTCTAGAAATCGCACCCTCTCGAAAACTGACGGGAGCATCCGCCATGTGAGACTAAGAGGAAACCGGGCGTCAACATCATGGCAGGTTTCGTGTAACGCGATCCAAAATCCAAATTGATCCGTGGTCAGAATTTTCACCTTTCAAGGCTGGGGCCGAGTTTTTACGCGGACAAAGCGAGTTCACTGAAGGCTCTCTCGGGGTTCTCCCGTTTCCCCCGCGTCTCCATCATCATTTGCTTATATTATCCGAATGGTCAAGGATTTATATTTTACAGACAGTTATATTTCTATTGTCACATTATTGGTACAAGTTTATTGTCCAACGATTCGAAACACCTTCCGGTCTCTTTTTCAAGGTTTACTAATGTAAATCATAATCAAACAAATTGTATTAGTTCACACATCTGTAGACCATATCAAAAGGGTAAACCCTTTTATTTAAATGTAAACAATATTAATCAATGCTGTGATGCCAACATTTCACCACATTGACTAGTATTGTCCTAGACCTACTTAATTAACTAATGTAACCCAATTACCATTTAAATAAAAGGATTTGCCTTTTCATGGTCTATGGATCGTGAACTAATACAATTATTTGTTTGTTATGATTTAATAAGTAAACCTTGAAAAAGAGCCCGGAAGGTGTTTTGAAACGTTGGAAATCACACATTCACTAATAAAAGTGGCAATAGAAATGTAACTGACTGTCTATAAATAAATCAATAAATATAAAAGTGGCAATAGAAATGTAACTGACTGTCTATAAATAAATCAATAAATCCTGGAGCATTCACCTGAAAATATAAGTTAAACAGACCGTCTAGAATACTAATCTGTTTATTGACTCTTTTACTTAAATTATTTATTGATCACGTGAAGCAGTAGTGAAATGAATTAAGGTAGGGAAAACGAGAGAACCCCGAGAAAAAACTGCCGATGGCTCGCACTGGCCACATGCATTGGCCGGGGATCGAACCCGGGAGTCTAATGATACAAGGCAAATGCGCCAGCCACTATGCCACACCCCCTCTCCACCTTCATCCACCCTCATTACCATACGGCAGGGTCTCTAAAGTTTCTTCTCCTGGGGGCCGGATAGAAGTTTTTATGAGCCTTGATGGCCAAAAATTAAATTTCACTATAGGATGAAATTTATCGCCTATTTTTTCAAATTAATTATTAATTAAAGAACAACAAAACAGTTAAAAATTCATGAATTAATTCTTGAAACACGTATGGGTCTATGAGCACACAAAAGAAGTGGGAAATAAGTCCATTTTCAGACCTTCGTAACATGTAGGGTAGTGAGAAAACGTAGATTTTTTTCTAGAAATAATTTCTCCGAAAATACCTCTATACGAGTATATAGGTCACATATGGTTATTTTATCCTTGCTTTTTTAAAAAAAATTAATTTCATGTGCAAGATACTCACTACAACATGCCCAGTTTCGCCAACAAACAAACTGAAGTAAAGAATTAAATAGGAGAATAAACAAAAACTAATCTACCAACAGTAAAAACTCGCAGATATTTGAATATTCTTTACGTAGGTCTTGCACTGGTAGACACACTCAACATGGCTGGAACGTGAACCAAAGAAAGTGTAACAATAGGACTGTCAATGTGTAACAAAGGCTGAGGGCCGGATATGGCCCGCGGGCCGTATTTTGGAGATCCCTGCCATATGGCAACACGAACGCCTCACCGGAGACCTGTCCTCGCCCGCTTTCGTCCACGGCCGCCAGGACATTCCTAAGTGCGGTCGTTTCTACGTTTTCCCCCGCGAGTTTGTCACATATGAGAAATAAAATAAAACGACTCGTACCCAAACCATCGATGTCTTCAAACATAGCTATTTTTAAAACTGGTTTAGTAACCTGAAACAATGCTCGTGCGGAAGAGTTTAATTTGACGGTTACCTAGTCTTCTAATTTATAATTAATATTTAATCAAAAAAACAAAAAACAAAGAACAAATATTAATAAAACAGTCTGAAAGCCAGAGCTCTTAGGGTCAAAATTTCTCAGTTCGGCATAGAAGGATGTGAGAGGGGAGGCCCAAAGACTACTCTGCACATAGGGTTGCCAACCGTCCCCCATTTGGGAGAACAGTCCTCTATTGACGTCAATTGTCCTCTCGTCGTACTCTGTATTTGATGTCCTCCTTTCAGTAAATTTTTAACATTTGTCGTCATTTATTTTTTCACGTGACTAACATCCGTTACATTTTTTTTTGTTTAATTTAGAATAGAAACCATGAAAATCCCGCTAGACACAGTGTCTAGCGACTAAAAAAAAAAAGCGACGCTCAGACAATCTTCATCTTCAATTTGTGAACGAATCTTTTCACTTCGATCGTAAATGGAGAGAAGAAAGAAAGAGCTGAAGTTAGCCTAAATTAAATATTGATAAAAATAAATGTGTTGACTCGTGTGTGTGTGTGTGTGTGCGTGCGCGTGCGCGTGCGCGTGCGTGTGCGTGTGCGTGTGTATAGGGCGTTTCTCCACGAGAGTTCTTCCCTTTACATGAACGTTGTTGGCAACCCCAACTGCGTTGCACATGCGCTGCGCAGTGCAAAAACCGTCTCTGCCAAAGAACGAGGAAAGAACGCCTCGTGGCCTCGGCCAGCGCACTCACTCCCACAATATTTTGCACACGTGCGGTCGCGAGCTGACCTTGTGCACTCGCCTCGTGATAAGGCCGATCGGTCCGCGAGGCCGATTGAAAGTGACAGCGCTCCGAGCGATAATGGTTGGAAGGCGATTACCTCAAATTTAATGAACATGCACTTATGACGAACGTCGGCAAACACACTTGCGTATGTGTTTCAACAAACTGAACTTAAATGTGCCGAGAGACTTTCAATAATCAACTTTGAATTGTAAAAGATTAAAATCGAGTCATTCTTAGGTTGTATCTGAAGTACGGTCCTTAAACATTTATGTTTTGATCAAGAAAGCAAGGCTTCCATCCTTCCCAGTTTCTTTTCATTATACTATCAATAAAACTGAACTAATAAAATTCCTCCTTTACAATGTGAATCAACGTACACATTTGGTTTTATGAAATGTCCATAAAACAACATTTTTTGTAGATTTTAAAAGTGTAATTCACAGTGACTATCTGAATTGATGGTTAAAAATAAGATACGATTATCCCAGGAGTGTCCCATCTGAAATGGCATGACCAATAAAATTTGAATTTTGGGAAAATACACCACTAATATTCTCGAGAACTGTTTCTGCAGGGCCGCTTCACGTGTTAAGTGCCCGTATGTGGCAAACGACGGGGTCACCTAAAATATTAAATAATTGTACATACGTAATCAATAGTAATGTGAAAATTAAAACCTTTGAAATTTTAAAATATTGAAATACATTTGGTATTTATGAACTAATATATTTTTCTTAAATCTTATGGGGCTCCTAAGCACGTTCTTTTTCTGCGTATGCATTTATTCACCCCTCTCTCACTACTAAATTGCTTAGTCATACCAGTCACTTAAAATCTTTTCAATCATTGTATGATTTTTAAAAGTGAACATTTGGTTTTTTAAAAATATATTTATCACTTTCCCTTCGTTAGACACTTATTTGACAGTCGACATCGATTTATTAGTTTTGTATTTTTCTACTTATGTGAAGAAAAGAAACGGGCCTAAATTACCACTACGTTTAAAGAAAATAATATGCAAGATGTTTTAATAATAAAACGAATTAATTTTAAAAGTTAGTACTAGCTGCTCTTACTAGTAAATATTTCTCTTCAAGTTATCACTAACGGCTAAATATTAAAAAAAATACATTGATCAATTGAGTCATTACTGTTTTCCCTGGGTTTAACGAGATAAAAAGGTAATATACAGCACCTCTTAGGGGAATTAAATAAAATCAAATATGAGAGTTGGTAAATTAATGCATTCTACCAGTTCTGAAATATTCAAAACTCTTTCCATGTACGTCATATGGTTTTCGGAGAAGACCCACTGCAATCATTGTGCAATTATTCCCTTTCAGTATGGGAAACCAAATTGTAGCTACTTTTAATACAAACAAATGTTTCTCCGCTTTTCACCTCCCTTCCATTGTGTAGACATTTTCCACCACCTGCAGTGTTCACGCTAACAGTATAAATAATGGAATGTTTATAATTCTGTTTTACGGATTACTTTTCTATACCGCACAATGTGATGTATACGAGTAATTTTTGCAACTTTTAGTACCACTTGTGTAAAGAAATTTTATTTTAACTTTTAATACTGTGTGTAAAACAATGTTATTCAATTTTTAATGTCTAGAGCTATGGTGTTGTAAAACAGGCATACCCTATTGTATATTTAATATGGATAAATTATTGGACACCTATCCACAGTTCATTAGTTTGAGAACCTAAGAATTAGTATTCATTGTTAGTATAATTTATTCTAACCTGCACAATCTCAAATTATAACTTCTCAAGTTGGTATTTTTATTTTAAGAAAATGAAGGCAACTGGAAGACCAGCGTTTAACCAAAGCATTCTAATTATTGCAGCGCTTTTCCGAACCACAAAACTGACTACGCTTCACTTTTAAAAAATGATAGAATGAAGAGGCGAGGCGAGGCAAGGCAAGGCAAGCACTTTCAGCTTGTTGATTGTATCATTTCCTCTTAAAACAAAGTTCTTTGTTTTGTAGCGAGAGGAGCTGGCGGTAGTGCTGGTTGTGCTTTTAGACTTTGAAACGAGTTTCTATCACTTCCTTATCGGCCAGGGAGAAGGCATCTCTGAGTGCAAGGGGCTCTGTATGATCCGCGGTAGTTCCCAGGTTCAGTCGGTCGGATGTCAACTGGTGAAAACGCGCCTCACACAACCGTTTCAGAAGAAGCGGGAAGATGGGCGGAAATTGCCACATCCTCTCTTCTCGCGCCGAGGTCGCGAAATTGTGCAGCCTCGCCTCCACAAGACAGATTTACCTTCAAGGTCCCTAACAAGAATGCCTTAACCTTCACTGCCACTGGTTATCTGCCGGTACAAGGACGATAGCAGCGACATCCCACTTCGTAAAGCACCCGGTATAAGCCATTTTGAAATCGCTTTTTATGGGTATTTTCGAGCCGAAGCCAATCATCACGATAGACTCCCGTGAGGTGAGAGAACAGATCTCTTAAGAATAAGAATATATTTCACAGTATCGCTCATGGAAATTTTTCGTACAGAATAATTATACTTTTTTTAAAATCTACCCAGAGTTTTCGGCCCAGAGTTTTCGACGGCCAGGGGAACATCTTCGAAATCGACGAACTTTCCGCTTCCTCCATAATCTGGCAGACGTAAGATAATGAAATTAACAATTCTCCTTAATCAAGTGGCCGTAGTATCATCTCTGATTGAATTTATTCTATCCTAACAACTGAAGAGCCACGTGGTTTAGTGTTGCATTATCGGATTTTGCGGTAAAAAATTTACTAACATTTACGCGTGGAGAAAAACACCTCTGCTGCAATTCCCAACAAAATAAAATTATTTCACGAGGTTCTAAAGCTAAGGGTCCGATCCAAGTTCATTTTTGCTCAAGATAAGCGGTACACGGAAGTATTTATTTATGAAGGGAGATATTTGAAAACATAGATAAAATGTGTAATGACTGAATTCCATTTCTATCCTCTTCAGTTTCGATAAACTTATTCGAAAATTTAAAGAAAAATGACAAGGGGAATTTGCAAATCTTCCCTCTGAGCGTCATTCCCCTAAAACTGGCGGATGGCAAGATCTTCAGTTACTTTGAGAATTCCCACATTCACTTAGTCATGAAAATAGAAGCAACTTTAAAGAAAATTATGTGGAAAGCAGTTTCCATCAACTCACCTCCTGTGCCCAGGACCTTGAGGAGCTCGAAGTGGGACATATCCACTCTTCCGGCGCCATTCAGGTTTACTGAAACAGAACATCATAAAATTAGTACAAAACATTGCTTGGGTGAAGTCGTAGCGGCGTCATAATATACATATATGATAATATATGAAATATGCATTAGTATATTTCAGCAAAAAGGTTTCATCAGTGTAAGCACGGGCATTTGGGAGCGCGGTAGAACTGCGTCTTATCTGTTCACCAGGCCCTCCAACTGCCCCATGCATATTGTCAATGGTGTCCAATGAATATTTCCCGAAAGCTTTTGCGGAAATATTGCCGGTAATACGATTATATGAATGATATGGTTATGAAAATGTTAAAAGTATTTTTCAATTAATGGAAACACCATTATCCCATCGCTTACTACTACCGTAACGCAACCTGTCGGAAAATTGCAGTTACGAGTTTTCTCGTAAGTTTGCAAATGTGTTGCTCAATATTTTAATTTTATAGATCGTTGTTTATTCTTACAGTTATATATTGTTTTCTTACAATTGGTTTTTGATATTATTCGTACATATTATGAAACTGTAATCTGCGTTCGAGACTCAATCATGCAGCAAGAAAAATACAAACAATATCACTTAAGAAAAATATTTTAAAATCAATGCAACGTTCGTGAAGACGCTCCATTGCAGTAGCATGTCGTAACGCCAAAACCCCCCTCAGTATGCCGCTCACACAAGTTAAAAAATTCTCAACCCCTATTGGACATCGAAACCTCCCGATTACAAAGCAATAGCTCAAGTGGTGGAAAAAATTCGCCTGCCCTTGAAATGACCATGTAATTCGATTACTAAGCATCGTCGTCACGAAGGAGTAGTCTTCTATTTCTTGGAAATATTCTGCGGTTACTACGAATCAATAACTATGCATTATCGAACATTTTAAAAAAATAGTGAGCTATATCCACCAAAATATAGTATTTTTTCTCGACATTTCTGTAGATAAAACGAAAAACCTTTGCAATATTGATTATTGACACCAATCTCGTGAACATTCTGTCATACGATCTATTTTTCATTCCATAATTCAATTTTCAGGTCGGAAAGACGGAAGTTTAAAGTCTCTGTATTAAATAATGGCGATATTTCGTAAATTTTCGAACAAAACTTCCTTGTATTTTACCTGCTTGCAAAGTCATTGTATACATTACAATTAACGAGCAAAAACCTTAATTTCCTTGTTTGTTTTTAAGCACAGTCCATCCGAACGTTGTGCATTCATGATTCTATATAATACTATTCTTTTATCAGGCGACTTTAGGTCTTCTGCCTTCATTGAAGGCTCCAGAACGTAGCATGGCATTCGTTCTTTTGATACAAGCAGGGGCGTTTAGAAGGGGGAGGGGCTGGGGCTGGTTGCCATAGAATTTTGTTTCATCCAAAAGAAATGAAGAATATGAATATGAAAATTAATTCCGTTTATGAATTGGGGGAAGAGGAAATTTTATGTTTGAAATAAGGGGTTCCCTTAGATCACCTGCCGCAGTCCCTTCGTTTTCTCTGTCTTCCTCTCCGAAAGCTTAGCCTTAATTTTAACTACTTTTGTATGGCCCACGTCTGGCTAAATTCGATTATTGGTCATCACGGTTTTATATGATTTCATCATCTATCCATTCTGGTCATAATTTTTCAGGTTCCGTTTGACATTACGAACAAGTTTACAACACATTCTACTTCAAACCTATGCCATGTTTTGGGTAACTTATCCAGGTGCCCAGTTTATTTAACACGTTTTAATTTTTAAAGCCTTGTTTGAAAAAGTAGTTTAACTCCACGGTTCCTTCGTCGCTTAGGTTTACAATTGCACAACACTTTTTAGAAAGTCCTTGAAGTATTCTCCGGTTACTAAAAGTTTAGTCGCCAGTTGAGTTGTTTCAACGAAATATTCTTAAACCATCGCTGAATTTTCAATTTCATACTTTTCTTTTTTAAGAGCTATTGTAATGTAACTATTGAGATTAGAAATGGAAGCAGAATCTAAAAATAAAGTTTTGTTTGATTTAAGGAGCTGCAAGTTCGTAACCCGTCCGGTGAATTAATGTTGGTCAGCTATTGTTTGGAATGAACATCTGTTGTGAATTATCAAAGCTAAAAGTATCCGCGAGTGTCATCGATAGTTTGATATTTGTGCTACTGCACATTGTGTTCGGTGAAACTCACGTGTTGATGGAAGTGCAAATGAAATTCATTACTTTCAGAGTTACAAGAAATTTATATTAAATATAAATTTCATTTTAACATGGTATATAAAATTAAAGTTTGGAGGATGATAAAAATTAAAAAATAAAAAGTGCGGCCGAACCACGGGACAAGTGCCGAATTTATCAAAACTGGAATTGTCAGCTGAACATCGTGATTAACGTATCCTCCGTGTCCTTCATCGTCGTGTTATTCAATATGTGGTTAAATAACATGTGATGCTAGATTTAATTAAATTGTGTGTTGTCTGAAGTGGAACAAGGGGTTAGGTGTTAACAGTCTATTAGATTATTTTCCCCATGTCCGCCACGTTTGTCCTCGTTTATTAAACCCGTGGTAATTAACAAATACTTTCATTTTTCAATAATAAATACAGCGTTTACTTCATTTGCGAAAAGTTCTAATAAAAGTTTATATTTGTACCCTTCTGTTTGTTTAAAGCTTAGCAATGGGACAGTGCACAGTTCGGCCTAGGCTTAGGTGGTAAAGTGGATGCTGAACAAATTTTTATTTTATATTTTATTTCTTCTATTTATTCTCCCGCACAATTTACTCAAGAGGTGCATATCCCGTTGTTCAGCCGCACGTTTCAGGTGTCGATAATACTCAGAGAATCGCGAGAAAGGAAATTAATATTCCCGAAAGTCAATTTTTTGCTGAACGAGACATTCTGATTCAAATCGTCAATTACACAAGCCAGTAGATTTTATGAAGAAATTTGTTATCAGAACACACAAACCAGATCAGTTGATATTTCACTTTAATAAATTTAATAATCATTTTACAGAAAAAAACAAATCGTATTCGAGAGAATAGTTAAATCCCGTAGTTATACGTAAGCATCCGTACAGGATACAAATGAAACCGACAGTAATTCCGAGGAGGGCGAAGACAAATTATGTCATCACTTTCCCATAATATTCTTTAACTCTATCTAAGATCACATCATCATCACTGAATTCTGGAAGAAAGCGGTTACAAATCTTATCAAGAATTCGCAGATAGAAAAATTCTCGCGGCAAACCAATAACTTTTGTTTAAAACTGATTAAGAACTGTGGGTTTGTTTTTTTATTCGATATTCTCCAAAATATAGAATTCATATGAACCAGCAAGAATGACGGAAGTTTAATTGGCCGCTAAAAATCTACAAACAAATTGAGGACACCAATGCGATTGATGCTAAGGCAAAATGGATTTTCGAATGATGCAACATGAAAAACAATGTGGAAGCCCTGGAGAAAGAAATGAACTCGCCAAAGCGACGCGGTCGCTTTCACTGCGCGCTTTCCAGCGGCGCTTTCGCTGCGCCCGCACTCGCTCCCCCCCCCGTCCCGCCCCAACTCGCCCTGCCCGGCCGCCTCTCCCCCGCTCCCACCCACAACCCGCTCCGCCGCCTCTTCCCGCCCCCACCTACAACCCACCCCGCCGACTCTCCCCCGCCCCCACCTACAGCCCACCCGTCGACTCTCCTCCGCTCCCACCCACAACCCGCTCCGCCGCCTCTTCCCCGCCCCCACCTACAACCCACCCCGTCGACTATTCCTCCGCTCCCACCCACAACACATCCCGCCGAATATCCCCTGATCCCACTCACAACCCCCCCGCACTCTCCCCCCCCCACCACAACCCACCCCGCCGCCTCTCCCCCGCCCCCACCCATAACCCGCCCTGACACGTTCCCGCGAATCTCGCTCGCACCCAGCCCCGCCCCCCTTCCCATTTCTTTTCATGCCATTTCCACCCCACCCTGTCCCGTAGGACTTCCTTCTTCCCCCCTTCCACCTCGCCTCATCGCCTCTCCAACACTCCTGGTCCGCATACCCGCTCCCGACCCCCGCCCCCCCGCAACGGTCGATGGCGGAGCGGTGATGCGACGGCGGCCGCACGGAATTCTTTAAGGCTGCTTCAACTCCCCCAACCCAACGGAACATTGCGGTTCCTCTCGGTTTCCAGAACGCGATTCATCGTGCCCTCAATTCTCTCGGAGTACCGGATTGCGAAGAGATATTCCAATGTGTATTGCATCGCATTGCAACGTATTGCACTGGGGCGTAATGTTGTAATTAATTCTATGACGATTGCAATAACGGCTTCATGGGTTGAACTGTTAACGTAGCCCTCTGATTTACCAGAGAGCTGTTAGCTGTCAACACCTGACAAGTATATTTACGGGTAAAACAAATTGTTTTGTATTATTGTACCTTCGAAATATATCAGTCATCATCAATATCCAGAATTTGCTTTGGAACCATACGCCACTAACCAATTGCAGGATACGAACGATCTAAGTTCGAGAAATGAGACGCGTAGTCTGCGATTGCCTCTTGCGTCGCAATCTAGATGAAATATGCGTCCCTGAGCAGATCGGTTACCGCTGTCACCGCCGCAACAGCCTGCGCAGTGCACGGCGACAGAATAAATTCACCGGTGTTTAATTAACAAGCATTCATTCATTCTTTAAGGCTACTTGATAGCACCCAACGGAACATGGCTGTTCCTCTCAATTTTGAGAGCACGATTCTTCTTTCTTTTTTTTCTTCTTTCCCTGCGAGCATGTCATTCATTTCTCTTTCTATATATTTTTACCGTTACCGACAATGTGTTACGACATAATGCGAAATACCGAACATATATTTATAGATTTTTTAATGAAGTACACAATACTACTCTAATTAAAATATTCAACATTTACTTATTTGAGAGGTGATCTACATATCTACGCTGGTTTCAATTCGGAAGCTTTTCAGGCAGGCTAAAAAGTGGATTCATTTTACAAACAAAAATGGAGGAATTTTTTCAGTTAACCGTTTATTAACTATCCACTATTGTGGTGTATCCACAGTGAAAAATCGGTAAGTCACCACAGTTTCGGGTATTTTATTTAGATCGATGTGTGATGGATAATACTTCCAAATAAATATGTTATTCTTAGTTTTCACATAATAAAAAATCAAACTAACATCAATCCGTATTACTGAACTCCACGATTTACTTCTTTTTTTCCCCTTTCTCGTGTAAGCGAGATCGCAGTGTTGCACACGGACCCGCATGCAAATCCAGACCGCGTAACTGTCATACTCAGAATTGTGTGACTGCAAGCACGTAGACTCCTCGCTCAGGAGTGATGCAACAACTCCGGCAAAATACACTTAAATGCATAAATAACAAAATGAACAAACAACTTTTTCAATTTCAATTGTGAATTTCCTTAAACATAATGGTATCTTCCGAACCCGAAACAACTCCATAGCCCAATAAATCAATACGAACTTTTCTTGAGAAAGATTAAGCTCGCAACACATAACTAAACAGATCTAGGATTCGAACATTCGCCTCCAATAACAAAAGAGTACTTAATGTTTAGAAATTAAGGCTGACCTAAATATCGCAAACTGCTCGACACTAGTTTGTGGGATCGAATGCCGAGTAAATCATCGATGTTTTATTTATTTATTTTTGTTATTTTGCTTTGAGAAAAAAGTGATACTCAACGGGAAACCAGCATCTACTCCATTTTTATCGCTTTAAGATCATTTATTTCACAGCTGCTCAAAGATGTGAAGTATTCGTTCTCTCGAATATCCCGTTAGGAATAAACGACACAACATGAAGTGCTTTTGATATCTCGTCTATTCGAGATATTTTGGAGCATTATAACACCTCGTAATTCAAGAACATACAAATGAAACCAGCAACAAACATCAGCTGTGTACTGTCGAATGCCCTAGGACACACATTCCCTGAATCGATAACCGCAGAGTAACAGATAGCCATTGCGAACACCAATACACGAAAACGATGGAAGGACTGTAAGAGAAAAAAAAACGCCTAACGGACAACGAAACTAATGTTTATACAATTAACGAAAGGAGCTTTTAAAGAACCAAAGAACTCCTACAACTAACCTCTACAAGAAGGAAATGTATTTTTGAATATCTGGTATTATGCTGGAGAAGGCTTCACGCGCAATGCCACGTCACCTTGACAATTCACTGAACGACCGTTTTCTCTTCCCACCAGCTATTAGGGATTATTTGGCAAATGTCTTTCGGTAAAATCGTAACCGAACATTCTCCTTGGTACGAGAAAGAGTTGCGAAACAAACGCGTATGGCTGGATTCCAGGGTGCTTTTCAGCTCGACTTAAACTTTTCCTGAGATGTAATTTTAAGGTCGCTTTTCGACGTCTTGGTTATATAGCGACCATTGTTATTTTTAAACCGTAGGGGGTACTTTAGGGAGAGCACGTAAGGACAACACAAACATCCATGTCCGAGGCGGGATTCGAACCAGCGATCAGAGATCGCTACTGCACTATTGCCTGAACGATCTCGGTCATCAGATCGGCGAGATGTAGTCGGTTCGTCGAAAATACGGCAATATTTTCAATATTTTTGTCACCATAATTACGTTGGAAGTAATGTCAAAGTTTCAGAGCGAACTTTTAGATACCTCTATGAGGGAAATACGACGAAACGAACATGTTGAAGTCGAAACATTCTCGAAGGGACCAACCTGTTCGGAGCTAAAGAAGTTTCAAAATACGTGACTTCAATTTATGAAATTAGGTTTAACAAACATCAAGTACAGAAAACAATACATAATGTAATGTTCACATAAGAAACAAATTAAAGCGTGTATTAGGATGCATTACATGCAACGTACATGTGTAAGTATTAAAAATACTTAGAAGAATACCTAGTTCTTTAAAAAATAATTTCCTATAGTAGGTATGTCCTAATATTTCGCTGAAACGTGTCAAACAGAACGTTGCTTTACAAATGAAACTCGCTGCTATGCGGCAATTTAAATATCGTTGATGCACAAAAAATACCTACTTAAAATTTTTCCTTTCCGCAGAATGTTTTAAACCGAGAGAAGCGATTTTTTTTATTTTTAATTTATGCATCCAAAAATTCCAATTTTTAGAGTCGGTCCAGTATTGCAGCCCACGAGTGAGATTTTCCCAGTCGGCATTTTTCCGTTTCGTTTCGCTCTCACCCAAAATCGATTCGAATAATTGAGAGTTGCACCGTAGTTGGAAGTGAATCTTGGCTCGAGCGCGGGGGTGGGCAGGCGGGAGGGGAGGCCATTCCGAGTGCGCATGCGCGGCGCGAAGAAGGAAGAGGGCGAACGCGAACACGCGGCGCGGCGCGGCGCGGCGCGGCGCGGCGCCGCTTTGAGGTCAGTAGGTCGCCTGCGCGGCGCCGCTTTGAGGTCAGTAGGTCGCCTCCTCGCCGCCGCCGCCGCCGCCGCCGCCGCCGCCGCCGCCGCCGCCGCCGCCGCCGCCGCCGCCGCCGCCGCCGCCGCCGCCGCCGCCGCCGCCGCCGCCGCCGCCGCCGCCGCCGCCGCCGCCTTGCGACACGACTGCGCCCGCCCGCCCGCCGCCCGCTCGCTCGCGAGTTGCCCCACGCCTCCCCCCGTTTTGATTCCGGCCCACTCCCGCCCCAGACCGCTGAAGGAGGTTTCGCGGGCTGCGCTTCCCGTCGCCCGCGCGGTGCTCCCTTCAGCTGTCCGCACCAGGCACGGACGAAAAATTTGAAACCCACTTGCTCGTTAACACGTTCCCTGTCCCTGTGAGAACATAACATCTCCCCACGGTCAAACCTTCCCGACTGTAAGAAAAGTTTACTGTAATATTCTCAAAAATAAAAATATTTTTCCGCACGTCTTGGTGCATTTCTAAATGACATGACCGTCCTAGTGAATCCACGCCAAAATCTGAGCAATTACAGGGAGTTCAATGGAAATGTTTGGCGTAGAAATTGTAAACGTCTGTGACCCACATGTGGTTCACGGACGTAGAAAAACCATCGAGTTTTGTCTTGTGAACCACATATGGATCACAAGACAGTGAACGTATTAAAATGTTACGAATATGTTACAGAAAAAATAGCATTCCATTGATTCATCGGACAACATTCAGATTGCTATTACTGTTAAATGTTTCTATTCTATGAATATAAAGAAACTACACTAATTACTCATTTGTACTTTTTTATAAATATTCTTTATAAGTGGATAGTGAAAAAGAGACCAAGATATCCACCAACCTTATCTAAAAAGAATCACATTTCTATTAACAATAAATAATAATATATTACTTTATATTATTATTATTATTATTATTATTATTATTATTATTGTATTACATTTAGTATTATATTGTAGTAACATTGACATTAGGGACTGAGACCGGGAGCGGTAGTTAAAATATTTGGGTGTCCGAACCGAAGGTTCGTAAACTATGAGATCCGATGTTTCGTTCCCAAACTGTGACAGATTTTCGACATTAGCCATATAACCTGCTTTCTCATCACTGATCTCCGGATAGAAATCTGCATTGGGCTTCACTAACGCTATTGTGGAGCCTATCTGAACGCCAGAGCGCCCGTGTTCCTGACGTCTGAATTTTCTGGTAAGGAAGTGTCTATAGATCTGTTGAGCAAATATAGTTATATACTTTTTTTAACGTGGCAGGTGAGGGCAGTCTTCTCCAAGATGGAATATAACACGACTTTCTGCTTCTTTCTCGGTCCTGCCGCAAGATGTCACATGATCGCGACCGTATCAAAGCAGTGCTGCAGATCAAGCGACTCTACCGGCACGATCCGAGAAAGACGCGAAAAGTCGTGCCGTATTTATGTCTGAGATACTACCCTCAAATGCCTCGTTCGAAAAACCCCAAGTATAGTTGCTTTGCACGGCCGTGTTTTAAATCGAAATCCCAGGATCATGGCCGTCCTGGTGTTCAAATGGGCTTCACCGCGCCGGGTAGATCTAGCACAGATCTTGTGGAAATCCTTGTTTCCCAGCCGTCCCGTGACGCGCTCTGTCTCTTTCCCGTTCTGATACCGGCCCTCCCTCACAGCCGACCGTCTGCGGGATGCTCCTGCAGTAGCTGCTTGTAAGACTAGAAGGCACAACGAAAGGAAAAAAGAAAAAAGTAGCGTTGGAAATTTGAGATGCTTGAGCACCTAATGCTAATGCCATAGCATTTTTCATGCGAAGCATGTTATGAGAACATTTGACTTAAAGTTCAATTCAAGTTTGAATGTTATTTCGAACGCTGATTTCGAACTTTTTTTTTTATTTTTTATTTTTTTTTACGGACTTTAAAAACTAAAATAGTTTGAGAGACATCTGGAACTGCCAGATAATAACGACTTCATCGAACAACGTTATATGGAATTTTATGAAGACCTTGGGGCAATAACATGCCATGCCACATTTTTCATGAAATTGAGACAGTATTTCGGTTTAGTTTGAGTATTATTGGACATCTGCGGATATTTATTTTTGGGAATGTTGAGATATTGTAAAAAAAAAAAAATAATAAATATCATGGCTTTATCTTAGTTATGTATGGAAATGTTTAAACCTTTACTTTTCTTTTTCTCAAAACTTTGTGTAGTGGCATAGCATGTTATTGCCGCAAGGTCTTCATATTGCTTCGAGCTGGTTGGTCGTCTCACAGCTATGTGGCAGCCCGACTAGAATACTCTTAGTTCGCGCCGACCTAGAGTTCGCATTCCATAGGGGGCATCCGGTCTTGAGTTACGTTCTCATCGAAAAAATAAAATAAAAAGCATAGACTGACATTTTCGCGAGAGGAGAAAGGAAATAAACTTCATCAACTCAGGTCAGGAATAAAAAGTTAACGAGACTTGCGAGAAAAAGTTAACTCATTGCTCGATTCTAATACAAAAGGGAGAAAATAATTTTAAAAATAGTTCATTCAGATGTAAAAGCCATGGAAGTTGAAATGCACTTTTATTAAGAATCTCTTCTGAACAGAGGGAGAACTATCTTTAGTGTGTGTATTCTAGTAACGAATGAAGTAAATGCGTATTTACTTCATGCGTATTGCCCATCATTGAATTACCAAAGACTTGGTGGCTTCCTAATTAGTTTGTCGACAACAGGATTAGTTAGACATTCTAGATAAATTATGGCTGTCGGAGATCTTCGATAATCATTTAAATCGTTATTTTCCTTCTTCTCCATCCATGTTTAATATATTGTAACACGCATACGCGAGAAATCTTGTGATAACGAGAGGGCTGTCGTTTATCTTCACCAAGGCGGCAAGAAACCGTTAGGTCGATTAGGCTAATAAGAAAACTTCAGCGTTCCGCTACATCCAAGGGAAATATCACATGCCAATAGTCCATGAAAGCAAGCTCGGTGATTGTGCAACGTCGTATAATGATGGAATGGATTTTGCGTGGAATGCAGAGCTTCGAAAACACGTCCACTTCAGTCCTTGTTTCGAATTTCATTCGCCTTTACACGACACACACCCACTTTCACGAAGACTGATAGTCTGCGATAGTGGCCTCCTGATAAGGCATAACAATCCACAAACAAAGAACACTTCGGTTAGACAGGAATACAACAAAAGAATGCTCTAATCACTTGTCTATTCTATTGCACTTTATTTTTTTCCTTTAGTCATGTCCTTTACTCATCCTTCAAGGAAAGACTTTTACAACACAAATTATGAAACTGCATACATTTCGGGCCCATAACACATACAGCATCATTGAAATTCAAGCAAAATTACCTGAATTTTACAAATGTTTAAAGTAAACTGTTTGAAAACAGATTAATTCGAGGAGACCAAAGACCTCAACAGAAAGTTTACAGTAAATTCTACACTGACATTTGAAACACTACATTTTATATATTAAAAGAAGAGAGACTTCAAGAAAATAGTGGCATTTTTGAAAATGCGGAAAATAGTTTCACCTGGTAATTATAAAATTATACTAAAATGGAAAGTGCAGAAAATTACATTACGAGATTTTCTCACCATAATATTAAAATGCCCATTTATGCACTTATCAGAATCGAATCAGAGTAAAAATATTTATGCCACTTTCAAAAATATGAAGTGTTAGGTAAGACAGTTTTATGCCTAGTCGTAATACATTTCCCCAAAACACTTTTTCCAAGAAGCATACCGACTTCTGCGAACATCCTCGCACCTATCGACCTCTACTTCCGTGCCAAGGACGCGGCCTGGGTAAATGAGCAACGAGTCAGTGGTGAAGGTCATAGATCATACCGTCTTTTATAAACTACCCGTGTGTGGCTGCTATTACAAGGTAACTCCTTTTATAACTCTGAACACACAACTGGGCATTACGAAAGTGCATTACATTGTTTTGCCACCTACGAATCTCAGCTGCGTGGAAAACTGTCCTACAGTAGAGTTAAAAATCTGCGTCAGGTGGATTTTCTCTGTCATTAATGAGAGGTAGGCAAATGAAAATCATGTAATCCTCACTTATTCAACAGTGCCCTCATTCCAACAATGCTCTCGACATTTTGAGGTCCACTAAACCTCTCCAGTAAGTTCCGAAGTTTTAGTGCCTCATTTGACAAATCTTGGGAGGCTAAAGACAGTCGGGGCAGGACACTACACTATCTCCATGTAGTTTCTAAGACTTCCGAAAAGGTGAAGCCCTGACAACCATCTCCTCTACGCTTGCAAGCAGCGGGATCACTTAACCTCTGTATCTTTAATTCCTTAGTCGGCCAGAATAACCAACGATCAGTTTCTCAGCAGCTAGTCTCCAACACCACAATAGGAAACTACACTAGATTATAGTGCAATTAATAAGTTATTTAATTCGTTGACTTAGTTATCAATTTGTTTGAAGTTTATTAGAAAGTACGTCTCTTTTGTAGAATTGACTAAATTTGAAGCAAGACGCGCAGTTCTAATCAAACACCAGAACAGAAAAGAATCTACGTGACTCCTGTAGTGGCAACGGTGACCTCCACCAGTCGTTAGAGATTTGCTAAGAGTCCGCGGCAACAGTGCTGTGGCCTCTAGAAACAATGCAAGGCGAACTGGGGAAACTAAGATTTCTACGCGAAGCTTTTCACGGCTACGCTCTGTCGGAAGTGCGGTCAGCTGCTTTGCGTGTTTCCCAGTAAGCAGAATTCAATGCAAAGATTTTATTATGAGAATGACCAATCCAAACTATAGTATCCATCACGTTTTCTTCTACTGTTAGTCTAATGGAAACGAACAGCAACTAATTGCGGTGGCAATTCCTCGATGGTCCTGTTACGAAAGGCAACAACTCAAAATTGTAAGTTAGGATATATTGACGTTTTAAAGTTTAATATGACTTTGCAAATGTCGGTTACTTCATTTGAATTTAAAAATTATTAATTTTGTATTATTATGCCATGCATCTTCTATGACCCATTAATCTACAGAGGGCCCTGGAAGTGGAGAAAACGAATGCCAGAATACCTCATAGACAGGAGTGTAAACCTTAGCAGGTATTATTGCAGTAGAAAGGGTAAATAAATAAAATGCTATACATTTCAAATTCGAGTGATAAACTGACATTTTCAGTTCGATATTAAACTTTAAAACAGCAGGTTCTCAAAACTTGGAATTTTGATTTGTTTCCTTATTCTAAAGTACTGTACTGGTCCGCTGACAATGATGTAAGACAAAAAGACCTCCTTCATGTACAGTATTCTTTTCAATAAATTCCAATCAATGAACAGCCAATAGATCATCTCACAACTGAAAACCTTCCTTTGAACCAAAGACTTAACTAGGTTTTTGTGTCAAGTTCATTTAATATCGAGCTCTGGGAGTATTTTTACCTTCGATTTTCAAAGTTTGAACACACTGGAGTACGAAATGAGTTCGTGGTGATCGTTTATGCTTTTCATGCTTAATTTCCATCACGAGTTCCGCCGAAGATAACACATTTTTTCGAGTTAATTGACTCTGAAATGTCTATTGATTTGAGATAGGAAAGCGGGTGCTTAGAAAAGAACATGACATGAACCGCAAGTTCTTTGGAGTGACCTCCGGGAGGGTTGCCAACAATGTTCATATAAAATAGAGGACACTCGATAAGCAACCAAAAAAACCACACTGAAATATTTAATTTAGACTAACATCTCCATTTCTTGCTTCCCTCTGGTTGCGATTCAAGTGAAAAGATTTGTTCACAAATGCAGATGAAGCTGGTCTAATCTATGGTCTCTTCTACGATAGTGGCTTGACAGAGTCACTATCTTGCAAGCGTGTGTTAGCCTTCAGAAAAAGGATATTCATGTTTTCTATTGTAAACTTAACAATAAACGATATAACATAGCAGATGTTAGTCATGTGATAAAATAAATGACAACAAATGTTAAACATTTACTAAAAGAAGGACATTGAAAATACAAAGTAGGACGAGAGGACAACTGACGCCAATGGAGGACTGTCCTCCCAAATGAAGGGTGGTTAGCAACCCTATCTCGCGTTCTGTCGTAGCTACCAAAACTCGAAGAGGTGTGTTGCCTCCTGCCGCCTACTTCAACGGCCTGTTAACAAGAAGCCACGGAGGTCCCTCGCGGGCGACCTTGACCTGATCTTCTCTAGACACTGCGTCGCGTGAAGGCGGTCCCCGCAGCCGTAGAATTCCAATGTGGGACGCTCCGAAGGCGTTTATTCAGCTCCCATCTTCCCCATAGCCAATGAGTCACGTGAATCACTCAGCTGAGGGCATTGCGTCACTTGCTCCGGACAAGGGGGACTCTCTCACTGATGATTGCTGCAACAACGTGCACACTACTCTCTTTCACCAACTCTTACTAGCCAACCGCACCTGCCATAACGTCTGACAGGTTTATCACAAAATAAATATGTTGATTGAAGTGCAAATTGCCTCCAAGACATCCTGCTCAGTATCTTTTGTCACATTATGATAACAAAATTTGTAGATCACGCATTGTAATAATCAGCACGGCAATTATGGCGAAAGGCGTGACAAGTATAATTCAATTTACAATTTCGAATTTCGACAAGTATAATTCAATTTACAAACACGAATATAAACTCGAGGTCAGCAGTAGCCGCAAAAGCAGCAACAACGACGACAACAAGATCCATGACAACACAAAAACATTAATAATAGATACCAAGCAGGAACAACAGCAAGAGCGGGAACAACAAACTCCAACATGAAAACAACTGTACATTGTTTATTTAAACCCAAAACTTTCAACAGTGCCCGTAATCGGTTCTTTTACAACATTTTTTTTACAGGGAGGGGGGGGCGTGACCCATTTCCCTTGACCCAGCTCCCCATTTCCCCGCTCCGCGCCGCCTCTACAGCTTCTGCAATCAGAACAGCCCCAGAAAGCCGTGTTCGCGTCGCATTGGGTGCGCGTCGCTCCCGGTTACGCAGCGGAGGGGCCAGTGGGCCACGCGTGGACGCGAAATACGGCTTCCTCCACGTGCAAGCAGGCATCCGCCAGGCATCCGCGCTCGCTGCCAACTCACGTGGACGCGGCGCGAGGGCGACATTTTGTTGATGGTTGGCGTGTGTCAAGCGAGTCCTAGGAGAAAGCGCGCATCGACTACGCAGCAACGTTTTTTTTGCTTTGTCTTTTTAAGGCGGAAGATGCTGCTTACAGCAGTTAAATTTATAATTTTCCCACTTTTTTTTTCTCTCCATTAAAATCATACTCAACAAAAATTTGCTTTTAACTTTTTTTTGTTGTTGAAAAAAATCAAAATTCAACCAGTTTTTCATGCACTGACTTAAAGAGTTTCTCCAGTTTTATAATTTTTTTTTATCGCAAAAACTATTGATGTGAAGTATATGATTTATCACGGTTTTGTTAATAATACTTGGTTAAATTCATCCTAAAAATTGCATAGCTTTAAAATAATCCGTTTTTGAGTTACAAGGGAAACGGGTCTTGAAAACAGTAATTCTGGGAAACAAGGGACGACGTTAGAGTCATGAGTTTTGCCTACCTTACTACTCTAATAGATGCATGATGAAGCGGCATACCTTTTAACTCATAACTCGAAACTATTGGAGATATCGAAATATTTTCTTGACCAAAATATTCCTAAATAATTAATGCAGAGGGGGGGGTGAATTCAAAAATAGAATTTAAGGTTTTTAAGTGTATCTTCCCCCTTAAAACCCAACTTTGGATTAATTAAGATGAATTCTCAATGGTATTCATCGCTATGTACTAAGAAGTTTGGTTGAAACACTTTAAAGAATTCTCATAGTTTTATTAACATCAATTCAAGGAATTATGTATTTGAATTGCAATACTATTCCGCTCAAGAATCTGAAAAAAATATTTAATAACTGGCAGCGCTTTCGGCTCTTAATACCAGTGAAAATTTCAATTGGTTTGAAAACGTTCCACATAAATATATATTCGTTAAAGCTTAAAATAACGCAGAGCCGTTGCCAATCTCAGCTCCTTGATATTGGTCTTCGGACATCTTGCTTATTAAGCAACGGTGATTGTGAAACTCTTTCTCTGAAAATGACCCCAAGAGTCAGAAAAGCAGCGGCAAATCGGACTTTTGAAGTGAAAAAGAAATGTTTATAATATGTACCAGTTTTCCCCCGCCTAATTAACATTTAAACGCGTTTCTAACATGTGTTTGCAGTCACTATAAAATTTATACATACATCAAGCGGCGCTCACGAAAATTTGTTGTGATTTTAAATGATATTTTTAGTTCATTAGAAAGTTATGCAATTGTTTTGAACTTCCACCACGGCTACCAATATTATTTAGCCTAATACTAATTTTAAGAAGAGTAAAAAGTTTATCTTTTCAAACTATTATAGAAGAAGGCAAACTCAAATTTCACAGTACTATTAACCATAGTACGAAACCCCCTTCTTCGTGCTTACGAGAAGTTCACTAAAATCGGTGTTTACATGAGCAGACAATGTTGAAATATTGAAGGAGGACAAAATTAATTTCCTCCGATGCCTTGAACACGAGCCTTCGATAGGTTCATCACAAACTCATCGAGCCTTTTCTGAAAAGTCTGCGACCTCGAAAAGCCTCTTTTACAGAATAATGAAAAGCGATAGTTTCACCTCGACCGAGATGAAAGCCTGATGTGTATGCGATGAATCACTGCCGTGAGCGTGTGTGTGTGTGTGTGTGCGCGCGCGCTGCAGTGGCGATGCAAGCGGCGAAGAGATGCGAAGAGGACGAGGGTAGGGAGAGGGGGTGGGGAAACTGCTCCAAGCGACAACCATGAAAGGGTGCGTCATCAACTTCAAGTTGTTCCTCTCAAAGGGAAGAAATCACCACATAGCTAGATTCAAATTTTCCTTAGTGGAGGACAAGTAAACACGTCGGGAATTTATTATAATTTAATGATACAAAAAATTATATTAAAAGTATATGAGAAGATGGTCGGCCGATGAGAAAGAAATGGCAATTGGGTTATGGAGTCGTGGCATGTCGGTTATCCGGAAAAGAAAAATTGAATGCACCCTCTTTATTGACAAATGTTCTTCGCAATCTTGAAAACAGCGATCCACAAATGTGTAATAAATATTTCATTCCAATTGCAAGGGTTAATTTGGCAAAAAAAAAAAAAAAAAAAAAAACACTGCGTCCATCAAATGTGTTAATTATTGCACATATGTAATTATCACGTTTTCTACTTAATTTCTTACTGTTCCTAAATATCCATTAATTTATCGGACCTTAGAAAGTTACAACTTTCAAAACGTTACGAAAGAGGTACGGCAATACAACAATAGTTCCATATCCATAATTATTTGGATTGGATTTTTACGAAAGTTTCTGTAGCGATGTATAGATAGCGCGATATCGTGTGACCATATCGGCGGGAGGAATTCCGCGCAAATCTGTGCGTGTGGCAACCCTGGCCCACTGCTCGAGGAAAAGGCAGCCAAAGGGGGAGCTCGAAGGCCGGAGCGGAGCGATGCCGGGCGTGGCGGGGTGGGGTGGAGCTGTGGGAGGGTCTCTGCTCGGCGGTGAAGGCGTTATGCAAAGGCGCCGCGCGCAGGCCGAGGCTCCGGCTCAATGGGGTCAGTGTCAGACCGAAGCCGACGTAGCACGGCACGGAACGGCACGGAACGGCACGGAACGGCACCGCGCATCGCACGGAGCGGATCGGACTCGAGCGGAGCTGAGAAGAGCGGTGCGGAGCGGAGCCTGGCCGCGCGGTAGGCGCCTGGCCCGCCGCCAGGCGCGCTGGTGGCGCTGCCGCCGCTGTCTTTGCCCCCCAAACCCCCCCCCCCCCCAAGGGCCGCGACTGAGCCCGTCCCCGCGGCCGCGCCCCGCCACCCCCCGCACGCCAGACAATCGCCGCTTCCGAGAGGCGCTCAGCACCGGCGCTGGTGCTGGTGCTGGGCGCTTCTGCGAACCCACACGCACACCTGTCCGCCACCACTCTCCCCTACTCGACCCTGCCCCTTCCTCACCCGTTCCCCACGCGCTCGCCCCCAACCTCTCCCAGTCCAGGGGGCATGGGGACACGCCCCCCCCCCCAGGCCTAGTGTTTTCGTTAACTTTCTTTACCCGACAAAATTGATTTAAATATTTGCGTTAGAATTACGTAATTATTGATTGATTGTGAGTGATTTTGGGAGCGGCGAGGTCATTTGTCCCGTAAGTGTAGTGCGTGTTTTTTCATCGAGATGTGGCGGCGATCTTCCCCTACTGGATAGCGAGATCCGGCGCCGACCTACCGTCGACTAGTAGCGGGGTTTTCCCCAACCACGTATCTCACACCAGCGGGACACTGCCCCAGTTCTAAGTCCCCGACCGGTCTCCCGGCTTGTGTGGTAGTGCAGTGCATGTTAGTGTAAGTGGTGAGCATAGGGCAAGTAAGAGGAAGGAAAGGTCGAGCGTGGTGCGTGGCCCGTTTGTTAGGGTGCTGCACAGGCATTCGCCTGGTGTTCTTCAGAGAAACCACGGAAAAAAACTACTAATCAGAGCAGCCGGCTGCCAGAATACTCCTCCAGACAGCAACTGAATTCGACCTAGCTGAAAAGCTCGTGTCGAAAATCCTGCCATCGTCAGGACTCGAACCTAGGATCTCCCGCTCACAGGCACTGTTTAAACAATAATATTGTACAGTATATCTACAGTACATAAATAACATTCAATGATACAACAAATGTGTTTATTGTTCAACAAAATTACAAGCCCCCAAAATGATCATCTGGGGTCCGCTATTGTCCCACTCTATGTGCACGTCCCCACTCCTCGCCCACGCTCGCCAGTCAATCGCCGTTTCTCAGAGGCCCTGGTCGCCTCCGCGAATGCCCCCCCCCCCCATCCCGCGCGCGAGGCTCCTTTCGCCGGAGCGCGCGGCGCTTCCTCGAAACGACAGCGCTCATTTTCGGTTTCAGCGGCATTCCGAGGAAGCCGCGCGCTCCCCCCCCCCTCGTTACGGGAAGTGCTTCCTCGTTCCCGGGACGCACACGAGGCGACTTATCCTCGTGGCGCCGGGAGACCCTTCAATTACATTAACGATTTGTTAAGGATTACAAGGAGGAAGAATGAATAGGAAATTCTTATGAACAAGTCGTCTTACAATTTTCCAGGACCTTCGCACGCGCAAGAAAATTACACCTTTTTGCTCCACTTGAAGTTGGAAACAGGCTGAAAGATACGAAATGTATGATTTCATTTCTTAGAATTCTGAAAATTGTCTGAGTTCATTACGCTCTCAATTTCACATATACTGGATATTAATTTTGTTTCAGTACTTACAAACCGATCGCACATTTTTGAGCACATTTTCCTCGTTGTTCCACCTGATACTGAAGCCAACGCAGATGATCGTCGCCGAACGCTGTTGGTACACGCGTGACGTACAAACACGCGTCAAGAAATCTCGTTCCCTATGATGAAAATGAATTACGCAATTGCATGCAAAGGAGTAACTTTTATATTTCAATAATAATATAGGACTGACAAGCAGGACTTTCACTTCCTTCAATAGCTTGGAATAAATGATCAATAAAAATGAATATGTGCAGGTTTGAACTGTAGTTTGACCAATAAAACACAGAAACTTACATCGTTAAATATGGATTACAAATAAATCTATTTTTCCATTCCTTTTGAATGAAAAAAAAAAACAAATCTGAGCACCAATTAAGTTGGGGACTGGGGGCAATTGCCCCAGCTGCCCCCCTCCCCCTTCTGGACTTCCCATTGTGCGACTCCTCCGTGTCAATAGGTTTCATTCCGAATCCCCGACCGGTAGCGGTAGCTCAGTGCATCAATTGATGTCACTGCAGCGCCTCTGACCGGGAGGTCCTAGGTTCCAGTCCTGACGGCGACAGGATTTTCGACACTAGCTTTTCAGCTAGGTCGAATTCAGTCGCTGTCCGGAGGAGAATTCTAGCGGTCGGCTGCTCTGATCGGTAGTTTTCCGTAGTTTCTCCGATCAACACCAGGCGAATGCCGGAGCAGTACCCTACCAAACGGGCCACGGACCGCGCGCGATCTTTCCTTCCTCTTCCTTGTCCTATCCTCTCCCCTTACACACACACACTTACACTAACATGCACTACACTACCACATATTGCGGGAGACCGGTCGGGAGCTTAGAGCTTGTCTCGACTGGGGCGATGCCCCGCTAGTGGTTAGGGGGAAAAGCCCACTAGCCGACGGTAGGTCGGTGCCGGATCTCGCCATCCAGCGGGGGAAGATCATGCTATCTCCCGAGAAAAAAACCTGCACTACACTAACGGGACTAATGACCGAAGAAGTTGACGCGCCTGGAAACACGAAAAAAAAAAATCAATCAATCAACCGAACCTCCGAAATATTGGCCCGCGGGCGCACGCTGCGCGTGTGCTACGAAGCCGCTCGGGCGGTGCGTACGCGCGGTCGCATCGATTGGCCAGCGCGGGAGGGTGGGGAGGGGCGTGGCCCCCCACCCACCGCTCGGGGCCGCGTCGGCGCCGGAGCCGGCCGCGTGCAGGTGCGTATGGAATGCGTGTGACCGACTTCCCCCCAACACTAGGAAGTCGGCGCCACGCCCCCTCCACCGGCTTTATCTTCCCTCGCGGCCGATTCGAGCGACACGTCCATCTCCGCGGTCGTGCTGTGATTTGGGCCGCCCGCGGTTCATGCGCAGAGGCCTGAAGTACGCATTCTTGAAGGCGGTGCCCAGGGCTGCGGGTTCGAGTCCCACGAAAGGGAGAGGTGCTTTCACCACGTGATTGAGATTGTGCTGATCACCACGCCCATCTATATAATGAGATGATCATAATCATCTCGTTATATAGCCGAAGGTAACATCAAACCACTGCAAGTACTTAGTGAGCATCTGCTAAGAGAACACTATTTAGGTGTAAGCCTTTTTCCTCGTAGGTTCACTAATATGAAATTAGTCATCCTTCTGAACGCAAACTGATTCACCCAATATTTACCAGGGTTTCGTGAACGGGTGGGTGTTTTTACTATTATTATTCTGATGATTAGGATGAAAATTTCGGTAAGTTCTTCGTATGTTATACAATACAATATTATTAAAAACCGCTAATTCCCTGTAATTTTCATTGTCAGTTCGTCCTAACAAAATAACAGGAAGGATGTCAGAAATTAAAGTATCTATCCATTTGTACCATTATTTCGTTTATTTCGAGATTTTCAAATTTAAGCACCCCTCCATTGTTGTTGCAAATTTCTGAAAAAAATGAGGGGGATTTGGAGAAAAACTAAATTTGTATAATTCTTACAAGAGAGTCAAGAGTTTGGAGCCCCCCTACTCTTACTTTCACCGATCTGCCCCCTCACAGTTTAGAGACAAGCTTTGTTTAAAAAACAACAACCACAACTAAACTTCTCATCATTGAGTGAGATACTCGCCCTCAACCAGCAACATTCCGTATTACAAATATTATCCGATAATGCGCCATGCGTCACTCAGTTATGTCATTTTTTTGGTATAGTTTAATCAAACATAAAAAATTTATGTTTAAAATTTTTTTTTTTTAATATTTAGTATTAAATTTTTTTTTTGGGGGGGGGGGGCTCGGGCGCTTCGGGTCCGTGCGGTAACAAGGGGGCCTGCAATCCGGTTCGGTGCGGTTCAGACCACCGGCCACACAGCTCCGAAGTCGAGCGCTAAGAGCAGCCAAGGCGCAGTTCTCTGCCCACGCAGCAGCCGCTTTAACGGGTTCCGCGAATCCTCCCCGGCTTCCACGCGAAGCTCTAGGAAAGGGTTTCCTACTACGGTCTTTCATTGTGAATGCATTCGGAGTACCCCGAAAAAAAAATCGGGTGTACTAGTAGGTATATTTTATTGAAATAAATTCCCACATTTCTCGGAAAGTTGCATCGTGGAAACCACCCAATTTTCATCTGCAGAGTAAAAAGTGTAGTACTGAGAACGTTCAAATCCCACGAACTATCACAGTCTTCGAGGAGGAGCCATCACGACAAACGAAGGCCCACCTGCACAGTCAATGTGATACAGTTAAAACAAAATACCTTTTCCCGGCGTGAAGTATGTAATAGCGGCCCGGGGTAATTGATTTAAATTTAGAATATTTATTGCGTATGATAGGATATACATATAACTAACACAATATAAACCTACGTTGCTCTATTACAAATAAATTCCTGTTTAATTATGTAAGCAATTAAAAATGAATATACACAAAACTTTGAAAAACAGTTTGTACAATTTGATAACTGCAGCATGATAATTTTCCACCCATGGACTAGCGGAATCTCACTTATTAATGTGCATTACTTAAAACATTTTTCATTATCGAATACCAAATTTGAGGTCATTCCACCACGAAGCCAGAAAAATGAATTGTCACTAACCAGACAACTGGTGTTTACAGAATGCGCTCCCGAGAACTGCAATTTTTCACCAGCGGGTCTTCAATTTCAACGAGGACGTGAGAGAGGCAACCTCGTACTTCTTGATCCGAATCGCTCCGAATGTCAGAGCAGTGCCGCGCATTCTAAGAGCACGCGAGGGCTTGGCCGAGTGACCCGAAACGGCAGATTACATTCGTGGACCGTCTACGTTCCACAGTGACTCGCGCAAACACTGCAGTATTTTACGCCTACGACATTTGCACTTTGCTCTTTGTTTCGGAGTACTTCGAACGAAAAGTTACATTCTATAAATACTACGATAAACGTCCTGAGCCCGTAAGTGATTTTATTTTGTTGAATGAATTTGGTGATTGAATTTTAATTTGTTTTGATACATGCCAACTCCATTGTTATTATAAGGAATTTCACTAATTGTTTGAAACTTATCGAGAAGTTCGCGAATAGCCTAGGGTCAGAGACGGATCCAGCCGATCATTTGAGGGGTGGGGGGCATTTTAGATTTTTGTTAAATAACAAACATTTATTATATTGTATATTATTTATACTGCAGATCTACTACACGTTACAATATTGTTTAAAGAATTACATAATTCGAACGTAAATATGTAAATCAATTTTGTCAAATAATGAAAGGTAAACTAAAACTCAAGGCCTTTTGGGAGCGGTCATGGCCCACATAGCCCCCCCCTCTCCGGATTCCCCAGTGCACAGGGACGAGAGGACGTATCTAAAAAAGTTTCAAACTACGAGTGGAATTTCATTAGTGTATTTCAAGAATAAAAGTCATACATCGATTAAATAGTATGAACATCATTTTAAAAATACGAAAAACAATTTATTGGTGGGTTGTTTCAGACGCTATATCGATTACAGCAGTTTCCATCATGGCAGGAATATTTATTTATTTTCCTAAACATTTGAGCGTCATTTGCGGCAAAACGATAGCGAAAAGTACACATGACAACTTTTCGATTTTAGGCGCCCGTGATTAGTTTATACCATCTTATGAGTTTAAATTCGACTAATAGTGGTTTATAATAACTTATGAGTGAAATAGTCAGTTCCAACATATGTAAAAGTGTAGCTTCCTATTTTGTCCGGTCCTCTTTCGTTTCCCATGAATAACTAAACAGCACGCATTATGATCTCCAATGAGACTCAAATACGTACACGAAATTTCCGTTCACAATCCACACTAGGCTAAAGTAGCTAGGAAACCGGAGAACCTTCATGCGTTGTGTGCCCTGCATGGAATAACCACATTTATGAAAGTTGAGAAGTTACTTTCCGCGTCTTTGGGACGGACAATTACGGTCCCTTCCGTTCCTGCGTCCGCCGAGTTCCGTTTTGTTTAGTAGGGCGAAAACACATTACGCCGACGAGGCCGAGATACGCAGCAGGTGGAGAAAGTGGAAGTCAAATTCCAGACGCGATTAGAGGCCCCGTAGACAACGCTTGCCCGAAAAACGTTTTAGCCCGCGCCGGAGGAGAGCTTCGAATGATTGATTAGTTTTTTTATTGATTGATTTTTTCCTGTTTCCCGGCGCATCAACTGCTTTTGTCATTAGTCCCGTTAGTGTAGTGCATGTTTTTTCTCGGGAGATGGCTATGATATTCCCCCGTTGGATGGCGAGATCCGGTGCCGACCTACCGTGGGGTTTCCCCCTAACCAGGACTCTCCCACCAATGGGGCACCGCCCCAGTCGGGACACGTTCTTAGCTCCCGACCGGACTCCCGGAATATATGATAGTGTAAAGCATGTTGGTGTAAGTGTGTGTGTAAGGGAAGAGGATTGGACAAGAAAGAGGAAGGAAAGATCGCGCGCGGTCCGTGGCCCGTTCGGTAGAGTACTGCCGCAGCATTCGCCTGGTGTTGATCGGAGAAACCACGGAAAACTACCGATCAGAGCAGTCGACCGCTAGAATTCTCCTCCGACTGAATTCGACCTAGCTGAAAAGCTAATGTCGAAAAACCTGCCGCCGTCAGGACTCGAACCTAGGACCTCCCGGTCAGAGGCATCAGTTGATGCACTGAGCTACCGCTCCCGGTGAATGATTAGTGATCAGGAGCGCGTGAACTGCCAGGATCATTAGTCCCGTAAGTGTAGAGCAGGTTTTCTCCTCAGTGGGGATGGCGGTGATCTTCCCCCGATCCACGTTTGCTAACGGGGTTTTCCCTCAACCAGGTATCTCCCACCAGCGTGGCACCGCTAGACAAGCGCTAAGCTACTCGTCTACCGACATTTGTGGTAGGGTAGTGCGTGTGCGCGCGTGCGTGTGTGTGTGTGTGTGTAAGTAAGGGATGAGGATAGGACAAGGAATAGGAAGGATAGATGGCGCGCGATCCGTGGCCCGTTTGATAGGGTAATGCTCCGGTATTCACCTGTGTTGAACGAAGAAATCTCTGAAAACTACTGACCAGAGCAACCGGCTGCTGGAACTCTCTTCCAGACAACGGCTGAATTCGACATAGCGCCTAGCTACTGTCGAAAATCCTTCGACCATGGAGACTAACTCTACGACCTCCCGGTCAGAAGCATTGCAGTGACCTCAGTTTATTTCCTGAGCCACCTTAGGTAGGCATCGAAGAAACCTGGGTCGAAAATCAGTGCGAAACTGCGTAATTGCCACATCCTTACTATTATACCCCAACCCAAAATAACTTTGAAAACAGAACGTTAGTCCCAACATGAACTAATAACATAATGCATGATAAAGAGGCGCACCCGAGAAAGAAGAGAGGCCTCTCCTTTCATAACGTCACACACAAATATAGTTTCTACTAATTTGCTGTAGTCGTGAAATGAAAGTCATTTAATTTCGCAATTGAATGCTAAACGATTATAAATTAAAGATTAAAAAGTAATATTAAATTCAACATTTCTGAAAATTGTTAAGAAATGCCAAGTCGCCTGGACACTACTAATACCCCCTACTAATTATTGGAAAATCGCGGTTGCACCCACAGTGTATTATCCTTCTTCGCTGCCATCACCGTCAATTCTTAGTACTCGAAATATCCTAGCGATAGCGTGGGACACTGAACCCTTCTTCCGAACAATGTTGGGGTTCCAGTGACGCGTAAGGAATATACTAATCTCGCACTTTTTCTTGATACTCCACAGCGGGGAGTGCGGAGAGAGGCGGGTTCTGTCTACGTCACGGCAGTGCAGGGCTGTCAACTTTATTGACAGAAAACTGCGTAATAACTCGTCTAGTCTCGTCGTTGGACTAGATAGCTATGATAAACAACTGAAGATTTTTAAATTCTCGTGACATAATTAATAGTTATAGAAATAACTGAGTAACAAGAAGGAACATTGTTCGCACAGGTCGATAGATAGAGACCGAAGACTGAGAAGTCCGCATTGGAAAGGAAGAAGGTGAGCAGCACTGCAAACTAAGCCGTGACGTTCCGAGTGGAGCTCTATTTTCTACCGGGCCGTGCTATGCCGGGCTGAGCGAGGACTAGGGAGCTCGAGGATCAAGAAAAATTGCGAGCATAGTACATTCTTACGATATGTTTGTGATGAGAAATGCACGCCGGCGTAACATCGGTGCATTAGAAAAATAACTCCAAAAACTCATTTTTCCGTTAAGTGAAGAATTAGACCATTGTTTTAGTAAATATAATTCACAAATCAGCCATTACTTCGAGCAAAATACGGTCTTTGGGGCCAAAATTAACGAGTTCGTTCAGGATCAAACAGCGCTCCTGCGAAAGGGAGATTTGCAATTGCTTGTGCACTGACGATATATACATCCAAATTATTATTTGCCGTTTCTTCATTGCTCACAATGCCAAGCATCCGATTTGTAATTCGTCGCGGACATCCTGTTAAGGATATGGGCAGATGAGCATATCCTCAGGGGTAGATAAAATAAATGCGCCGTGATTCATCCTTGCGGTTCGAACTCGCCATGTAGTGGAACATCTATTCACCTTAGGAGTTGAAAATGAACGTTAACATTGTCAACACACACACACGAAGTCTCGACCTCAAAAATCGCGATTATTCGAAGGAGCCTCTGAAATCCCAGCGGCAATAACAACCAACTTTCCGGGTGATGCAAAGAGCACTGCACATGCTGTAATGCAAGCCTACACAATCCTTCCACAATCAATATATGAATATGGTTCATTCCGGCAAAGAGAAAACAAGAGGCTGAAAAAGACAAACTGAACAATAAGGACAATGAAAAGCATTTTATTGTGTTAACAAAATACCAGTACAATGAAGAGCATGTAAGATATAACTGAAGGGCAAGGCACTAGTTAGTCCTAGGCCATATCGAGTTCATTCTGAGAATAAGAAGTGTAAAGATTTGAAATCGGTATTACTTGGCACAGAGTAAAGCAGAAATATATCCATAGTTTATTACACTAGCACTACAAAACGCGCAGAAAATGTTATGATCAATTTAGAAAGAATGTTAGTTTTATCTCGTTTTTGTCGAAAATGAGGCACAAGAATCTAGAGCCGAGTCCTTAAATGGAAGAATTTCATAGTTATACTTGTCATCCAATGGGGCATGCATGTTAATATTTTTCCGATGGCAGTGAGCTCTAGTGACAATCGTTTATAATAATCTGATGGTAACCAATCTACATTTTCGTCCGCTCTTTCCCAATAGCCATTTGAGAAAATCAAAATCCAATTTTTTTTAACGTAGTGTTTACTCAGTGAGTAACAGCTTTCGCCTTTTGTTTTTTATATTAGCGAATACAATTTTTTTTTACGTACCAATTCACTCTGATACATTCCTTCAACAAAAGCAGCTGACTACAACAGCGACAATAGCGCTCACCAGACAAGTTACAACTTTCTCCACATGATGTTGCTTCACCCCTGATGCGTCTTATCCGCAAGCGTTTTCGTCTATTCAAACAAGACAAGACGTATTATTACTAAATTAATTTTGAAAAAAATTCACATGGCCAGGTAGCAGATCAGGATTCTCTCTCATTAGCGAAGCAAACAAGATTCGGGTATGTCGAAAGGTGGAAAGAATATGACATGAATTTTAAATTCCGGAAACAAGTAATGTGGAAACCGGTTTTATTGCGTCCATCCGAGCAGCAGGAATGGCAATTGTCACGGTGGTTCCTGAAGAAAGCATGCTACATTTCAGCTTTCAAGTACTCCATTCTCAATATTGCATAAAATTCATCGATTGCCCCGTGCCCTATTTGCGAAAAGAAAATTTCTGGGAAAACGTTCAATGAAAAATGTGTTTAGGAGATTAGGATAATTGTTATCAATATTTTAAAACTTAAAAAAGATTGTAAATAAGTATTGTAAAGATATCATACTCCTAGTTTTATAAATTTGGACTCTCAATCCACCAGGGAAAGGATGGTGTATTTTAGACAATTTGATACCGTATCTCCTACATACATAAACAGCTTTGACTTTTTCCTTTTCCGAACACGCTAGAAGCATTAGTAAAAACCTTCAAAAACAGAGCTTGACATTTCATGTGTCACTCTCACAGCACTGCCCATCCATCTCACACACTGCATTTACAGAAGCCGCCGGAAGTCGTTCTGCCTGTTCGGGCTAGCCGCGTGGTATTTCCTCTCCAGAGGGTCCAGACCAGAGATGAACTCTGCGACGGCGACTGCACTTGCAAAGGTCGCGCCCCATGACCGATCTTCGAACGCAGTCCGCCCCGCCCCGCCCCGCCCCGCCCCGCCCCGCCCCGCCCCGCCCCGCCCCCGCCCCCGCCAGGCGATGCGGCAGAGGCAAGCGCCCCCGCTCGTTAGCGTAGAGGAGGGGGGAGAGGCCACTTTCCGAAAGGCCACAAAAGCCGCGCCGCCCAGCGCCACGCCGCGCCGTCCACGTGCCACGTGCCGCAGCCCCCGCACGCGCGCGCGCCCCGGCCGCGCGTGATGCACGAATCGATGACGCGCACGGACGGAGGGCCGGCCAGGGAGGGCCGCGGCCGCCAGCCACGGTGGGGGAAGCGAAGCGCGGCGGGGCGGGCAGAAAAAAAGGCAGGGGACGTCGAGGGGGGGCGGCGCTGCTGCGAAGGGTAAGGGAGGGTAAACGGCGCGAGGGGGAGAAGCCGAGGGGGACAGGAAACGGAGAGTGGAATATGATGTACGACAAGAGGCAGAAGGACGGGTTTGGGCCGGGGTGCGCGACCAGGGTCAGGTGTAGGTGGGGATAGACATTTCGAAAGGGGCGATTGGAAATCCAGGAGGATGAAACAGAAGGGGGTGATCGGCGGGAGACAGAAGGCACGGTTTTTGATTGATTTTTTTCGTGTTTCTGGGCGTGCCGACAACTTTGATCATTAGTCCCGTTCGTGTAGTGCATGTTTTTTTCGGGAGATTGCGGTGATATTCCCCCGCTGGAGGACGAGATCCGGCGCCGACCTACCGTCGGCTAGTGGGATTTCCCCTCTAACCAGCACTCTCCCAGCAGCGGGGCACCGCCCTAGCCGGGACAAGCTCTAAGCTCCCGACCGAATATGCGAGTGTAATGCATGTTAGTGTAAGTGTGTGTGTGTGTGAGGGGAGAGGATAGGACAAGGAAGAGGAAGGACAGATCGCACGCGGTCCGTCGCCCATTTGTTACGGTACTGCTCCGGCATTCGCCTGATTTGATCGGAGAAACCACGGAAAAGTACCAATCAGAGCAGCCGGCCGCTAGAATTCTCCTACAGACAGCGACTGAATTCGACCTAGCTGAAAAGCTAGTGTCATCAGTTGATGCACTGAGCTACAGCTACCGGTCAGAAGGCACGGTGATCGGCGGGACACATAAGCCACGGCGATCGGCGGGACACATAAGCCACGGCGATCGGCGGGACACATAAGCCACGGCGATCGGCGGGACACATAAGCCACGGCGATCGGCGGGACACATAAGCCACGGCGATCGGCGGGACACATAAGCCACGGCGATCGGCGGGACACATAAGCCACGGCGATCGGCGGGACACATAAGCCACGGCGATCGGCGGGAGCGGGTGGGCGTGCGGAGATAGGCGGATGTGAGGGGGGGGGCCGCGGAAGGCGGGCCGTCACGTGCCACCCGCTACAGCCGCCCAAGGTTTGCTCACTTTCGCAGCGCAAGGTGGCTGTGCACAGCGCTGGCGTCTCCAACATTACTTCCCGACCGGACGAAAATTGCCGCGCTCGTAAACAGGGAAATAACAAATACAAACTTTTCTGAACGCTCCAGCCTTCAGAAGTATGAATGTTTCCTTTGCGCAGTTAAGCATGTATTTCACGAACGCGTTGTCGACAACAACAGAGTATACTTTTAAAAGCGCCTCCTGTCAGTATCAAGGAACAAATACCATTCGTTTTACGTCACATTTCCATAAAAGTAATCTGACAAGAACGTCTATTAGGTTTATTTTTGGAAATCCAAGATCTATCAAACTCCATTTCTATAGTCTGAAATATGACGTCAAACAGCTTTAAAAAATATAGCAGCAGTATGAAATTAACATCATGCCAATTGAAGTTACGATCGTTGACATGTTTCGATAACCCAGTTTTCAACTCCACGAGATCTGGATGCTGACTGTTGCTTGGAAGCACGTACTGGAACTGAATGTTCTCATTTTGCCTCTGACAAGACAGAATACCCCATCACATCTATGCACTTTAATAAAATACAATTAAATAAAAAAGACAAGTGAATCCAAACCAGTTGCTGGAATTTTTAATGTCTTCAATCGAAGATTCATATTAATTAGTATTAATATAGAACATATTATGTCGAGTCTATTGCAACACCTGGTTCTGAGGCTAAATATTTTTACTTTCACTTATATATTGCAAAAACCTTTCTTAAAAAAAAAGCTCTTTTGTACAAAAGAAATTAGCGCATTCGGGGGAATCGCCCCCCCACCCACCCACCCTTTGCTGCCTCCACCATTTGATCATAAACCCAAGAGCAAGCAGAAAACTACTTGGAATGAAATCAACTTTTTCCTAAAGGCCCATCTATGAAGTATATACTGTACACCACAAGGAAGTACAATCTTTATAGATCTTCTCTGCAAAATATTTAATTTTGTTGACAACATTTATTGCTGGAAAAGGCTTCTAGCCGTCCTCAATAGAGCAATGGCAATCGTTCTGGGCTAGAATAGTTGGTTCGCATCCTGCGCAAGGCATGGAAGTGATCACCTTGTGATCATGTCGTATGGAAAACCACCGTTTCAACTCTACACTCATTTAAAGAGCGGTTCTCAAGGTACGGTCCACAGACCTTCATGGACCACTCAACGCACAGGAGGTCCACGAATGCTCCGTTACCTCCGAAGCCTTTAAATACAATTTTTGCTTTTAAATCTTTAAAGGCAGCATAGGGTACAATTTTAATTCACATTTCTCCGGGTCTTTTGTTTAGACACACTTCACAAGCAATAAATTCATTTTTTCCCCAATTATATATAAATCTTTTTATATTTTTCTGTGTAGTCTATAGTGATGTTTATAACAATAGAATTTACATATATTGAATTTTTAGAAATTTTAAAAATAGCCTAAAAACAGCACTTATCAATGAAAGTTAATGGCAATGAAGCAAGAAGGGGCCTTGAAGGGGCCCACGAGAGTTGGACTCACAATAGGGTGCTGGAAGGCCTAAAAGTTTCCCACTCCTCTTCTTACCACCATTCATACTTTTAAAATAGTAATTTTTCACGACAAATATGAATTACTTCGTAGTTGGACGCCACTACTGTCGTAGCAGAAGGTATTTGAGGGGAGAGGAGGGGAGATGAGGATAAGGGAGATGAGGGGATCGGGAGAAGGGGGGGAGGGGAGATCAGTTATGGGGAGGAAAGGGAAAGGGGGGGAAAGGGAGGGGGAGGGGGAAGGATGAGGGGGGAAGGGAGGGGGGCAGAAGATGAGGGTTGGGAGGAGAGGAAAGGAGATGAGGGTTGGGGAGAGAAGAGGAGGGGAAAGAAGATGAGGGTTGGGGAGAGAAGGGGAGGGGAGGGGGAGGGGGAAGGAGATGGGGGATGGGGAAAATAGTGGGGGGAGATGGGGAAGGAGTGGAATTTAGTTCGAAACCTTCCCCCCTCAAATTCGGAACTTCATGCACTCTTTCGGAATGTCATGCACTCAATAAATGGTACTCATTTTACCTTTCTTAAAATATTGAATTAGGTGGGAGGGGCGAGAGATGGCCCGACTCCTCACACCACACTTCCCCGGATCCGCCCCTGGTCGCTACCGTCCCACTTCAGATAAGGCCCAAGAGGCACTTTCAAAATACCGATTTCCGAAAACGCGCCTCGTCCTTCGCTCGGGGTTTCCCTAATCGTCCCCCGCCACCGCCGGCAGCGAAAATGTGTCACCCGCGCGGAGCAAACAACAAAGCGCAACACAGCGCAGCGCGGAACAGAATAAAGGCCCATTCACAATGCAAACATAAGCATAAGCATGGCGTTAACATAAAAGTTAGGACTACGTCTACAAGTGGACTCATTCACAATGCGTTCGCATAAGCATAACACGTAAGACTTGCTTACTTAACAGCTTGCAAGCTTCAAGCTTCTGTGCTTATGCTTATGTCAGACATAAGGAATGAGCCAATCACAGTTCGATAACTCAAAATCGAGTATCGAAGTCGATAGGCGAACTATTCGTGTGCTGCGTGGTTGTGTTTGTCGTATTTGTTTTGAAATCTCGAAATCGATTCTCATATCCAACCAATAGTAAACTAGAATATTGTCATAGCCAATAGAAACTCTTATTTTGCCTATGTTTATGTTCGACATTGTGAATACGCCAACTCTTCGCTTATGTCAATGTCTATGTGTATGTGTTATGCTTATGTTTGTGATTGCATTGTGAATGAGCCTTAACGCCTGCGCATTCCTGCGGGCTGGCGACGCGACGGCCCAGCATAGCGCGGCGCGGGGCCGGCTGCCCCGGCGCCGTAACGGGAAGCAGCCGGGGCCGTTCCCCAGGTCCGCTTTGGGGGAGGACGGCCGCACTCGTCAAAATACCCGCACGTCAATACCCCAAGCAGGGGGCGGTCCAAAGGCAGGGCCCGTGCTTAGGATCCCCCGAAAAGCTACGAAAACGCTGTTTTAATAACCGATAATACCAGTAAGGTTTAATCACTTGTTATTTTAATATTTGTATATCCCACATTCCGTCCACCGTAAAGTGAGAGTCTCTTTGGGGAGAAGTGGAGAGATTTATGAAAATAACGATACATCTAACAAGATGGCACTTTCGAATAGGAGTCTATATCCCGAAGAGAAATTTAACCAGACCGATGATTAATAATAATAATAATAATAATAATAATAATAATAATAATAATAATAATATTCAAAATATTTTTACAAGCCATTGTTGGTTTTACCCTGTCTAAAAACATTGCGTCAAAAACCGTAACAACTGTACATCACGTTTAGCGGGAGGAGCTTTGCAAGCGAGAGTGGGGAGGGAGGACTTAGGAGCACGTGCTCTAATTCCAGAACCCGGAGAAAACGCTTCTCACTAGGTGAACCAATGAGGATATTATTTATCCAATGTGTTATTTGAATACTCTTGCATTAGGGGAGACTATTTACAATAACAGAAAATGAAACTTGCCCCCTCCCTTACCCCACAGTTCCTGAAATCGCACATGATGAAATTCATTAGGTCTACGGGGCACATCTAATGTTAAATAAAGTAGGGGTTATTCCGTATTTCGGTTTCATTATTCGAGGAAGCAACAAAAAATGCCAACTGCAATAATCCATTAATGTACTTGAAAATATAACCTTAAAATATTAATTAAAGACTGGTATAAGTAAACCTAGAAAGTAATTAAAATTTTACATAATATGAATTTTTATTCTCTGTATTCCTATTTGTTTTATACTTCACTACATATATTTATACTCTTATTATTATGCATATATTCGTACTATTATATTTGTACTAAAAGGCAGGTATTAATAATATTACACTAATTTAGAAAACACACCCTCAAAAGCCTTACTGTGGAATTATTGGGATTTAATTATTTTAGTAGTCTCGCCCTGATTACATCCCAGAATTAAATGTCGAAAACGAATGTTCATTATAAAGTGGGTCTTCCATAGTACATTTAAAATTCTCGAGAGCTTGTGTTAATACTAGTCAGAATGAAAATGAATTGGGTTACGCAAGATAGTATTACTTCTAGTTTTCCCAAGACAGAGGTCAGTCTGTTAAGATATTAACGGTAAGACTGAATAAGGTATCAAACAGTGGGAGATACATCATAGAATCGCTACACTAATTTCCCTAAAAAAGTATACGAGTATAGGAACACTCATACAAATTTTTGTTTCAATAAAAACATCCTCTAAAGTCTTCGTTAAGATTTTTTTTGTTAAGGATCGATTAGGAGAACCACCTCTGAAATTGGTTGGTAAACCAAGTAAGCACATTTTATTAAGAGAGCAGTTGTGTTTTATTGGAAACCCACGTGGCCATTTCATTACATAACCTTCAAATGGAGGAAAATACTATTACGTTAAAATCCGTGTATTCTCTAGCAATAAGTGACCAAAATCAAAACATTTTTAATTACAGAAAACAAATCATGTACAAGCTCCGTACATTTACACAAAGAAGAAATCAATTTATTAGATCATGACAAGTAATGCTCCTACAAAACTTAGATAAACGCAAATCCAATGACCAACTGCAATTTTAGACGAGTAAAAATGTACCCAACCATTTAACAAAAAAATTGAAGGCAAAATTACAACCGTATACGTTTTCATTATTTCCCTGTGAGCACATATTTTTCCCAGACCCCCCATGCAAAAATAGTACCATTAATTACAGAAAAACAATACTCGTTTCGACATCAAGGTTCTTTTCATATCGGCATTAGCATTCCGCATCACCGAGAAATGTTAAAGAACTTATTATCCTTTGGTTTTAACATTCGTACATTTAAAAAAAAAATAAGATATGAAAAATATATTCTTTTTAGATACCGTCGTCACCCGGCAAACTTTAAGACATTCAAAATGCCCAGAGAAAAAAATCTTATTTTCAATGGACGTTTCTTATAGCGTCAATGGATGTTTAATATAACTTTCCTTTTAATTTATTCGTAAGTGAACTCTGACTAGAGATTTGTCAAAACGTGTAAGATCAGTTCCCGATCTTCCAACAATCGAGTACACGTCATTGAGAAAGTTGGGTCCCGTACGCCAGCGTCCGAAGGGTTTCTTGGTTGGACGCGACCGCCGGCGCCCGCGACGCAGAAGTTGGTCGGCAGCGGGCGGGGGCCATGCAGGTCGCGGTGACCTTGAAACTAACCTTTCACAGGTTTCCGCCCCGAGCTAACAGACATGCCGCTGAGGCCACGCTGCGGTCTGGCATCGAAGAATTGGGATCTGCCGCCAAAAGCTGCAGCACACGCAAGGCGATGGTAAACACTTCTAGACTTACCGACATTTTGCAGAAAAAAATCTTCCAAAATTTTAGTCGATCATATTTCATTACAGTACGATCGTTCACCTATATTTCACTACAGTACTGTTATATGAGTTGCCAAAACCTAAATCGGATTTATTATTATTATTATTATTATTATTATTATTATTATTATTATTATTATTTCCTTCCCGAACGCCAATTCCGACATACATGGACTCGTAAATTGTATTCAGAACTACAACTTTGGTGCAAACAAGACGGAAGATTACTAAAGAGAAATGAGGCCAGAGGATATCGCATCCTTTTTGTAGACTAAATTTGGAAGGTAAATTAGTAAACCTACTGTAGTACCGAAATGTTCGTCGCAGCACGTTTTCCTTGTACCTCGGGCTGGCAGGTTTGCGCAAGAGGAAATCGCAGGAATCTCCGAACTTTTCCCGGAAGGGCGAGGCGTTCTTCCCAATATCCCTGGGTTTTTGATTAGTTCTTGAAACAGGAATATCAAAACAAAGACGTCGCTTTCTTAAATCAGACATCAAATTCACACAGGGTCTGCAGACCTGCATTTTAAAGGTCTTTACAGAGTTTGCTGTGTCCACATTGGCATGGATAAGTTACAAGATCAAGGGTCAAGAAAAGTGGGCAACCTTTCACAAAGTCCCCTGTTTTTCTTGAAACTGAAGATATGGAGAGTGTCCCCCAAAGAAAAATCACTCAACTTAAGACTTCTGGAAACACATTGAGAAATCTATGCGAAAGTGGAACGACATCTGGAGAACTTTCAAATCTAGTGTCCTGCAAAAAAATCATTGTAAATGTTTATATCAACTGAAAACCAGAAAAAAATGTAAACAGCAAAAAAGAGGTTTCCGCAGTCAGAATAAGGAACAGTCCTAGTAAATTAAGTCAATTATAACTCTTAACACCCCCAATTGTGATAACTAATGTTAACATTAATTTTCTAATCAAAGAAAGTTCACTATTTCTGAAGTATTGGCAGGAGTATTTAGATGGAGACCATTTTGAATCAATTTTGATATCCACACATTATCAAGAAAAGGTTCTAAAATAATTACGTGTATTGAAGTCGTTGATGAATTATAAATTATATTTTTGTACCCTGTGGTCAAACACTGTTTATGTCAAACTTTTGACTCAAGTTTTGCTGTGATAGGAATACAAGGCTATTCTCTTGAAATGGAATGGATTTTTTGTAACTTATTTTTTCCAAGGAAAGTTTTGGATGGTTTACAAAATTAAATAATCTAAGCTCAACGATGTATTGCAATTCAATACACGAGCCTGTAATGTTTTTCTCAGTAACGTTGGAGTTGCTAATGACCCCAGCAGCCGATGCGACTTAAAATAAATTTAAAAATAATTACCGTACATTATAGGTATATTTTTATAAATCACCGGAAATCCAAAGTTCCATTGTAATCGTGGATATGAATGTCCACCGATGTAAATTGATTCACCAATTGCAAATATAAAAATAACAAAAACAATAATCGCAATTTGAAAAGCTTCTCATTCTTAAAATGAGAGACTTTTGAAGTATTTAGTCTCCTCTGCATTACAGCACTAAAAGAACAAATTCAAGTTTAAAGACAATTTTGCGTTTTGAGTCTCGTCCCCTTCTCCTTCGCAACAACTTTTAACCCCCTCTCTGAGGTGAACGTGTCGAGCCCGCTTCCCCTCATCCAAGATTTAACAATAGACTTTACTTCAAATTGAGTGAATTGCAGAATTAAAGAATCGAAGTTAATCACAAGTCCATTTTTTGTGAAACTTCAGTTCTATTTTCAAAATAATTGTACCAAAATCACCCACATTTTCCGAGAATATTTACTTTTCACCAACTCTCCCTTCCCTTTCGTCACAATTGTGGGAACGAAGAGTATTTTTTGCATAGGCGCTAATTAAACAATTTACTACTAAATCGTCAGTTGCAACTCTTCCGAAACGTTACTACAGGTTTTTAATTATTTTGATCCATTCGAGAAAATCAATTTCATTTCAAAAGTTAATGAAAGATCAGACCTTGGTCTCTTGAAAAACTGAACAGCCCAGATAGGTACCCGAGTTTTCTGTTGTTTAAACACCACAAATGAAGTTTTAGACACGATTATCAACAATTAATAAAATTATATTTATTCTGAAAGGAAAAGTTTAATATTAGAATATTATAAGGTTGTTTTTTTCGATACATCTTTCTTTTAGGAGCAAGAATGGAATAATATTATTTACAATGTTTAGACGTGACTATCCACCCAACCGCGCAATGTTCAGCAGACGACTAAAACCCGATTTCACAATGATGGTGAAGAGGGCAAAACAATGCGTTTAAGATAAGCCTTCGCCTTGGCGAAGTATATAACTCCCGCTGTTTCCCTTGACCTGAACACGGACATCAGCGGGCTACATTTGACGAACGTCTTCCACAAAACAATTCATGGAAAATGAAGGCATATTTTATCATTTCGCAGATAAGCCGAGTTATTTCAGGAACGGTAGTTATGCGCACAGAATACTTCGAGATTTAGAGTAAAACCAATGAGTCAGCCGGCTCGTCATGAGGAAAAATTTGTCCTTTTTACTTCGCACTCTTTCTCGTGGGGAAATCTCCATCTAAAATCAATATTCTGTCCACTACTGGCGGCAAATTTTTGAACGTAGGAAGAAAATGCCCAAGATTTTTACAATGGAATTCAGGACTGCTCATTATCTCATATGCGGGTTCTCTTACAACGCGCCTCCATTTACTTATAACACAAGGACATTAGTATTCAGTTTCTCACGCTTACTCCGTAAATAACATTGTCATTGAAATTAGTATAATTTACATTTCAAAATGAACTTAATTTACGCTTATCAAAAGGTATTCATCAATTGCAATGCAAACACAATGAATAACATACAAGGTTTGAAATATATTTAAAATTCAATTACTTCAAAATTCAACCAGCAACGAAATGGGTCATTCACCACGTCACATTTTTTTAAATAACAATTTTGCTTGGCCACTTTGACTGCCCATATAGGCGGAACAGTGGTTTGCGTTTCAGATTTGGTTGACACATTTTTAACGTATCACAGCGAGAGCTGCAGTCCCCATCGATCTGGGTATAAAAGTTATGTTTAATGCAAAGAATTATTACTGCCATGCACACAGAGTTTTAGCCCACCCTGCCATCTGGGAGCGAACAAGCGAGCGAGCTCTCGTATCATGGGAGGCCCCAGGACCCGGGCTCGTAGCCCTCCCTGCTAGCACTCCCGAAGCTAAACATAGCTTCACTCGCCTTTTCCAGCACTCTCCCACTAGAAAGCCCTTTATTCGATGCACGGAATTGTATTGTTTGCAAAATTAATACATTTAAAAGGACGTAATATTGTTCCTTGGCTTCTAAAACTTGCATTTACAAAAATTCGATGTTCAAAATTTAAATCATAAGCATATTTACACTGAACGAAATTAGTCTATGAAAATTCTAATTATTTGAAAATATTCGTGTAAATAGTTTTAAATCAAAATACTTAAAAAGTAATTAATACAAAGTTAATTAATACTCACAAATTCATATGTAAACAAAGTAAAGTTCGAAATGTAGCAAATTTAAATAGACACGTGTTAAAAACCTAGCATTTATATTTCCGTTAGACTAGCTGTTGCTTCCTTTACCAAGTTAAACATTTACTTGAAAGTTTGCAAAAGTAGTGTTAAGCACTTTTTCGTGTATTTACGTTTCAGTGTCAGTTTAACAAAGACTAAAAACATCCGTTGTTATGTTGGTACGGTATGTGTTGTGTGACACAAGCAATTATTTTGCTGAAGGCACTCCCTTTTGCTAATTCCTTAATTTTTGAATGTTACACAAAGAGTTGCAGAAGGTTTGGAATATCTTTTGTTAAAGAGAGGAACAGTTACCTTTCCCGCAAGAAGAGGCATCATAATGTTTTGGTCGGCTGTTTTACTTCTTCGCTTGTTTTGCGTACATTGCCACATCATTCACTACCCAGTTGGTGCCCATTAGAAATACATGCAGCAATAACGGTCATTTAATGAAATTTTGTTTCGAATACACACTAAAAATGCCCACATCTTCCTACGCTATTTCGTTAATATTCCGAAAAGTTTATTAAGCTCCCACTGACTGCATCTTTGGAGTTAGTGGCCACGGTGTATGGGAAAAGGCGCGCGCGCGTGCGTGTGTGTGTGTGTGTGTGTGTGTGTGTGTGTGTGTGTGTGTGGAGGGGTGTCATCTAAATACGATAAAGTGAGGAATGCTTCAAATTTTCGCAAAATATGTTGTCTACAACAGAAGCATCGTACCTCCAACATCATTCACATTTTGCAATAATTTTTCCATAACATTTTCTATCTCGTCCTTTCTTATTCTCACTCTCATTTCTGTCATCCCCGCAGTTCGCAACCATTTCTTTCCTCCCCCACAACACAAAAGTTATAAACCACAGAATTCGGGGATGTATTTTTGACCACGTTTAAGGATGTTGAAAACACTGATTTCATTAAGGCGACAGTTATATTGAAAAATAGTATTCCGAGCACCAAATGTCTTAAGGATTACCACACGAAATGTTCCTCGATCTGACACAAACTGGAAACTAGTCATGATTGAGTCCCGAAGGGAGTTAATTCCACAAACTATCACGATTGTCAGCACATATTCTACTACTTTTTTCACGTTCTAGGTAGATGTGTTGCATGTTAATTGTACATCCGAGTTTCCACACATGATAAAGATTATTCGCTCAGGATATAGCAAAATAATTTCTCCATCATTAAATAATATTTAGTGACCTGTTTCTTACGGTGTATTACTTCGTCCGAGTTTTGAGAAGCTGTAGTTCGCCTGACTAACTAAACAGTCTGGTCGTGACGGCAATCCACTTTTTTGCTCTGTGCAAGTGTCTGGGAAACAAAGTCCGTCCGGTAATTTAACAGCGCCTACGTCGCAGTGCATGCAATTTGGAGGACGTCTCCCTACGTCGTTTTCGTAGCTCTTTAATACTTTTAACATGAAAACGAAATTTTAATCCTGAAGACTAAATATTTTAAATCTGATTATTGGCGGATCCAAGAGGTATTTAAAAAATGGTAATAGTTCGAGCTACACCATAAGCATGTCTGAAATAAAATTTTAAAAAATGTGCCTAAAAAACTATTTTTAATAAAAATAGTTTTTGAATGTGATGAGATAGGTGAGGTAATGGATTTTAACCCATTAAACAATACGACAAAATAATTTGTTTTTGGGTGGAGCCTCTCTACCCTAACTTAAGATCTCGCTTCAGGGTGTACTATGAATGAATACCCTCCCTACAAGAAATTTATCACCAGAAAAATATTTAATCATTTGCATTATTTTTCAGACAATAGACTTTTCCTGCATCAGGAATCTTGTTTTCCACTTCTCTTGTCAACGCCTGTTACAGGATGTCCTTAGTTTTAGGACAAGGCATTTTTTTGTAAGAGTTTCGCAAGCCAGGGGATTAAGTATTTCCACAGAGAGTTCGTGGGGAAACGCGTTGTGTAGACCAAGGAGCGAGCAGGCGACAGGCCACGAATACCAGTACCTCGGAAATACTTCCTCCAGGTCTGGAGGAAATATTTTATTACTTCGGCTGATCACCACATCATTAAAAAAACAATTAGTGACCGTACAGGGAAAGGTCAAAACTGCACAATTAGCATTTTTAATTGCTTCGGTGATGGTTTATGATACTTCAATCAATATAACTAAGATTCTTGTTTTTTGTTATTGTTTTTTTTTGTCGAAAATTTTAGGAATCCCAGAGAAAAATTTTGGCCAAAATTTTAATTACTAAGAGCAATATTTAGCAACATTTTCAAACAGGGATAAAATTACATGGGACATTGATTTTCTAATTAGGAATTAGTGATTGAATACATACGCTTGTGATTTCACAACACAGCATTAAGTACGCAATGAAAAACAAGTTACATGAACTACCTTTGCAATGAAAAACAAGTTACACAAACACCCATTTGTAATGTATTCGTTTGATAGGATTGATTGTCATAACCGAGTTACCCAACATCAAATTGTCATCGTTAACACGCCCTCGAGCGGATGTGGTATCGCCCACGTTTTCTTGAGCCCCGGAATACCTACCCCCCCCCACTCGACTAAAATTAGTTGAATGAAGAATCATTTGTAGCAACGAGCGTTATAGATAAAATCTGATAACTAGAAATACTCGCTGCCGTGAAATGGAAACTGTTTAGTATAGAAAACGTGCTACGAATTTCATATAATATTCCTTTTGTCAAAATATCCAAACTCCCCACTCCTCTCACAACTAGCGAAACGAGGGCTCAAGAAAACGTGCGCGGATAATACACCATATTGTTAATATCGTTTTCACTCTGAAATGCCCAATCTGTTTACAGATGAAAATAACTTTTTTGATTATTAAAAGCAGGGCTTGATTTCTCGCGGAACGCGACGGAACGTCATTCCAGTACAGGGAATAATTATTAAATTGCAAATACGTAATTATATCTAATAAACTACTAATTAGTTCGGAACGTGTTTCGGGACTTAAAATTTTATAAATCAAACACTGATTAAAAGTATATTGTGGACTGAATTGGTCAATTTTAAGTACCTTTTTTCACTTTGTAGGCTACTTCACACCAATGTGCTGTGCCCTCATTTGCAGTGTACACTAAGACGAAGTACTTGATTTCCTTATTTTGATGGAACATCCATCTTTAAATGGACTATTTCAAGACACGTGTGCACGTATACCTGAGAATACAGTAGGGCTGCCAACCGTCCTCCATTTGGGAAGACAGTGTTCCATTGACGTCAAACTGTCCTCTCGCCCTCCTTTGTGTTTTAAATGTCCTCCTTTTAGTAAATTTTTAACATTCCTTCTCATTTATTTTATCACATGCCTTAATCACATGCATTTTCACCGTTGCATCGAGTATCGTTTGGAATAGACGGATCTCTGTTTGGAATAGAGAACACGAAAATCCTTTTTCTGAACACTTGACACACGCATGCACGATAGTCTCTTGTCTAGCCACTAAAATAAAGGAGATGTTCGGACCATCTACATCAGCATTTTGTGAACGAATCGTTTCACTTGCATCTCAACTGGAGAGAGGAAAGCAATAGAGCTGTTTGTCTAAATTACATATTGATAAAAAGAAATGTGTTGATGCGTTGTGTATGTGTATGTGTATGTGTGTGTGTGTGTGTGTGTGTGTGTGTGTGTGTGTGTGTGTGCGTGTTTTGCTTAGCGAGTGTCCTCCCTTTTTCACGAACATTGTTGGCAACCCTAGAAGACAGGTATCACGGCCGGGCGGACGCGAAATTTCGACTCCCCGCTTCCCCGTGCTCCGTTTCACACGCGAATTGATCGGCCGCGTGCGCTCCGCAGCGGCGGCGGCGGGGGCGGCCACGGGCGCGTGTCCGACGTGTCACGTGCCACGCAAGCAAGGTAAGCGCGGGCGCCCGTCTGCTGCCTCCGGCGGCGCCGCCGCCCCGCGATGTCGCAAACGCCACCAGGGGCGAGGACGGGCCCCATCCCGGGGGAGGGAGCCACAAAGCAGCGGCGTGCCAGCGGAGGCGGCGGCGGCGGCGCAGCTGCTCGGCGGGGGGAGGGGGAGATAGGGGGAGGGGGCGCCAGCTGCTCACTCACCGCGCGTGTCCTCCAAGGTCCGCTCGCCCTCGTCCTCGCCCTCGCCGTCGCCCTCGGGGGCGATCCGCATTCGTGCAGCGTGCCGCCCCCGCTGCTGCCCCCACCCCGCACTCTCCCTTCGTCCGTCTCGTCCTCGAGAGCCGCTTTCGTGATCCACATTCTGTGCACGCCCATGGCGCCACGCTCACCCGCTACTTTCTCGCGGTCGCACACGGAGTCCCCGACGCCGCCCCCCGCACCGGCGGCTGCGCCGCGGCCTCAAAGGCAGTCCCGCTCGCCATACGGTCACCAGTCACAACTCGCGCGCCCAGCCTCCTTCGCACCAACAACCGTCCGTTCCTCTTTTCCGCCGAAGCGTCCACTGCCGTTCCTGCTCCGGTTTAGATGCGCCGATGTCAGTTCACAACTGTCACGTTTTTCGTGCGCGCCGCAACCACGCGCGACGCCCTCTTTCGGGTTTTAAACCCCGGGCGCACCACAACAATAGTCGGGCCGACTACACGCACTGGGGGCCGCAGGACTTCCCCGTGAGTGGCTGTGCCAACGCAGCGCACTTTCCGCCTAGAGACAGGCAGCCCCCGGCACCTCGCTCCCTCCCCGTCGGATTTTCACTCGCCACTCCGCGCGCTTCCTTGTTCGCGAGCACGCCGCACGCGACCCGCACGGGCGTGGGGGCTCGGCCAGTCCGCTGCTCTGTCCTCGCGCTCGACCGCTCCGCACGCTGCACCACGTTCCGGAAATAGTGCGCAAAAGACAGTTTCGGCGCACAGTCGACCGCCCGCACGCCACAACTCCGCACTGAAGACTGGCGCAAGCCGCTCCTGGATGGTTGTCCTTCCCCCTCCTCGCCTTTCCCTTCCCCCCCGGCGCCCCCACCGCCGTCGCGCCGCGCCGCGCCGTCGGCCTCCCGCACTCGTTGCCACAGCGGCCCCCCCTCCCCCGCGCCGCAGCCCAGCCCGCGATCAGCTGTTCGCAGCCACGCATGCGCACCAGCGCCGTCACCCGCCTGCCAGCCAGCCTGCTTGCCGAGCCGCTCGCCGAACCGATGTTATTTTTGTAACCAGAAACAGGCTTCACATGTTCTCTTGTAGGGCCGCGACGCAGGACTAAAACCGATCCCTCAATTTCAGGGCTGACAATAGCGCGTCAAGCTACTCGGAAATCGCGCAGTACCAGTCCCGAGAAGCGAAAGTTTCTCTTTCAGAATTTCGCAATTTCACAACAACAAAAAAATCGCGGTTCACATTCTCTGAACTGCAAAGACTTATATCACAATTAATATCACCTCCAACCCATTCGTTGCGCACATCGTAACATTCTTAACAGTACATTTCACATTATACAATAGGCTCTTACAAATTTCCCAATGATGGGCATTGCATATCGACGAATCAAAAACCCAGTAAACATATCACAATACTTAACATCAACTTTCCTTCTTCACAGTCATTGGGAATAAGTGTTTTAATGTGTTTCACAAAGAAACTTGTGAGTTTTCTCCTAACCTCTTAGCTTCTAAACCGATTAGCAGAATGGATGAACGAATCGAATCACCCAATTCTTTTGGGCGTGGGAGTGATGCAGATTGTGCAAAGTTACATAAAAATCAATATGGCGGACTAACAAAGAAGAGGTATGTAAACGATGGTGCAGCGCCAATACTTGTAACTAATAAGAGCTCTCTGCAGTTAGTGTATAAATAAATTGTTTAGAATCGTCAGATATTGATCCATGGTTACCATAGTAACAAAGCTGCGGTTTTAGAAACGCTTTTCTTTTGTCGAAGAAAAAAAAGTAATGTCTACATTAAAGCTCACCCCTAATAATGAAATATTTAAACCAATCTGTATGAGCATACTAATTAAATTAGTACAACATTGTAGATAAGCAAAGTTTGAAGCAGTGTTCCCTTATGGAATGATCTTGTGAACACCAGAATCTTTGTGCTCTTTCCCCTGGTAAAATAACCGAAAGCGCTATGGCAGAATCGCTCCCGGTTATTGTACACTATTGTCACTGCGATCAGTCTTTTCATCTTCACTTAATCTTCTTGGTCGTTGAAAGTTCTTTGTAGCAATGCTTCCGCAGTCCCGGCCATCGAAGAGAATCCAATCTCTACGATCTTAGAATAGACGAGGGGCAAACTTCGATGACTCACGTATCCTAGTTGTTGTCGTCCACTGTTAGACCTCTATAGCACCAAATATACCGCACGAAATTCTTCTTCGGTTAAGGTTCACTGCACTCTTTGGAAGATAAAATCAAAGCACTTAATCTATTTGTTTGAGGGAAACCGATGAATAAAGCCTGTAAACACTATCAAAAATAAACCATCCTGTTTAAAACAAGGTCTGGGAAAGAAAGTGCGACCGATAAGGGTAACACTTTCTTTTTCGCCAAGAGTAAGACAATTTAAAACTTCATCTATTGCAAACAATATGAAGCAGCGTTATTCATTTAGTGAAACATATTATCAAGTGTTCCCGCGGACTATCAATAAAGATTAAAAACAAAATTAGCGATTGAAAATCCGACGGAAGGTTAGTGTATTGGATAAGAACGTCTATATTTAGGATGTTCAATATTTGGAATACCTATTTTAGGCGTTCCTTTGTCTCCATTATAATGTTCCACAAATATTTTATATTCGAAAATATTAACCACAGCCTTATCAAATGCTTCATGATACATTTGGAAATGAAGCTATTAATTAAACTAATATTGCTTTATTATGTTATTTATAATACATGAAACCGGTCTGGGAAAGTAATTTAAATTTTTTTTTTAACAAAAATGTTTTGTTAAATTAAATTATCCATTTGCAAAGTGAAATGTCAATGATTCCTAACTGCAGGGCTTCGTTAATTATGAATTCAAATTGCTTCAGAAACCACTTTCATTGACTGGCCTAATGGTATTTCATCATCTGGATTCCTAAAGTGTATGATTTTATACAGATTCAGAACAGTGGAAGAGTCTGTATTCGTTACCCGCAATGTTGCTTTGAACAGACTATACATGTCATCATCATTTGTAATGTACTACTAGCAGAACCCGGTAGACCTTGCCCTGCTAAAACTTCCTTTCCCCCCTCTTTCTTTCTTCCTCCACTCCCTTTCTTCGCCCGCTCTTTCTTTCTCCCTTTTTCCCCATCTCCATATCCCTCCTCTCCCTCTTTCTTTTCCCTCCCTATTTTTCCCTCTCTCTATCCTTCCCCTCTCTCGTCTCTCTTTCTTCCCCTTTTTCTTTCCTCCCTTTTTCCCTCCTTTTCCTTTCTCTCTTTTCCTTTCCCTCTTTTTCCTCCCTCTCATTCTCACCCTTTTTTCCCTCTCGTGTTTCTTTCTCTCCCCTTCTTTCCTCTCTTCTCCCGCGCTGCCCGCTCCTACTGTTCTTTACCTTGCATGAATGGGAATTGCATTTGACTGATGCCCTTGTGCTCTGTCTCTCACTCTCTTTCTCTCTCTATCTCTCCGTCGTCTCTCCATCATCTCTCTCTCTCTCTCTCTCTCTCTCTCTCTCTCGTGCAGCCTGCTTGTCATTTACCCCTTCGGCCTCTCCCTGGGTCACACGGCATCACCCAGCATCAAAGCAGCTCAGGTGGATTGTGAACTGCATTTAAGTGAAGCGTCATCTTATGCTGCAGCGTCGTCTAGTGGAGTTACAACAGCATAAACATCTTCTCCAAGAAAAACACAGGATGTGCCAACTTACATGGAGATCGGTCAAACGGTGTCGGTGTTTATCGATCTCGAACAAACCAACATCCATTTTACATTCTCGCTGTGGAGTAGAGACAAAGTTATGTAATCCTGCGCGAAAAAAAATGGGGAATTTTTGGCAGAAAAACTTATTACAGGGTCCTGGTAACGAAAACGTAGATAAATCCAGTTGCTAAATTTAGAAAAAAATCTTCTATCACGTGGTGTAGTCAGAATCACGCTTCGTGGGTCTTTGATATCAAAAAATCGAATGAGGCAAAACGTCTGCCAGTCTGTCTGTGAACAAGGCTAACGGTTAAACCGTTCACCCGATTTTCTTGAAAATTTATATTCTCCAATCTTTCTGGCTCATGTCGCGGGCTCTTGAATTTGAAACAGATGTTTTAATTTTGGGGGTTACTATACATGAAGCCCCTGGGACATTTTTTTTTTTTCAAAAAATTGGCTTAATCTTTTTTGATTAGATTTTGTTGTTTGATAGTGAGTATGACGTTTAAAAGAACGGTGCATGCCTCATGTTCGTTGAAAATTTCAATTTTGCGAAAATTGCAAAAATTAAAAAAAAAATGCACCGTCGTCCTACAACTACAATTATGAAGACAGATAATTATCCCTTTAATACATTATGTTCCTTAAAAATAGATTTTGAAATAAGGTCACGTACAGTTATTCGAAAAATTTTCGCGAAATTTTGCGTGACAGAAGCGTGACGAGCCAGAAAGTACGTGCTGATGTAGCGCCACTAGTTATGTACTATAAATATTACAAATAAAAGTATCTTATGGCTATTTCTATACCTACCATGCAAACTTGGCATGTCCTGGGAATGACCCAAATACATAAAAAATCAAGAAGTTCACAGATTACGGCAAATTTGAATTATCAGGCGTACATGCAACCCGCGCAACACATTGCTACACCGCTATATAGTAGTACATCTTGCTTAACTTGGCAACGATGCAAACATTAAAAATCAGTTTTTTGTGCCCCTGTAACGGACAGTTATATCTTCTACAACTTAACGCAGTAATTTTTGCGCGCCTATTACATTTATGTACATTTATTATTATTATTATTATTATTATTATTATTATTATTATTATTATTATTATATTATAACAATTGCCTGTGAACTGAAGTTTTAATAGAAGCGCTTTCCAACACTTTCACTCTTTTTACTTTGTCGCTACCGCTACAGCGGTAGAAAGTTATGAAATTCTGCACGAGAAAACGAATTTTCGGTGGGAAAACTCTTATTACTGGGTCCTGGCAACGAAAGAGTGCATACATTCAGATGCTAAAATAAAAAAACACACGTGTAGGCGTAGCCAGAATACATGTTTGGTGGGTCCTTGATAACGAAAAATCGATTGACGGCAAAACGTCCGTCTGTCCGTGTCTGTGTATATGTTTGTGGACAAAGCCATTCAGCAGATTTCCTCCAAAATTGAGAATACTCAAACGATCTGGATGATGTCGCGGCCCCTTGAATATGAAACCGAGATTTTAATTTTGAGGGCTACTTTACATGATGGCGTTGAGACTTTAAAAAAATGGCTCCGTCGCTTTTCATTAATTTTTATTGTTGGATAATGTGAAGGACGTTTAAGAGAGTGTTGTAGGTCTCATTTTCGTTTATAGCTATGATTTTTCGAAAATTGCAAAAATTGAAATTTTTTTCCTACACCTACAAATATGAAGATAAACATTTTTTCTTCATGAAATGTGTTCATGAAAAACAAATCTAAAAATAATGTCATGTTTAATTTTTTACAAAGCGAGTATTTATTGTGAATTTTTTTGTCGAACACAAGCATTTTTTATTTCTTTTAAACCATTTTTTCTTAAAAACACGGCACAAAAGTTTGAGATTAAATTGAGACCTTTGATAGCGTATAGGACGTTTAAGAGAATAGTGCAAGTCTCGGGGTGTTCCTACAAGTACAACTGTGAAGATATTAAGCTTCTGAACGTAATTCCAGACAGTTGGATGCTTCGTAAGTTAGAATTTGTACATTTCATATTTCTTTGTTTCTTACATTCGACCTTTTGTAATACATTTACTCATTGATCTTTTATACAAATTTTAAAACCTATTTAAAATATATGAAATAAACATTGCTGGCCTTCAGGGTGTATCAGATTGGAATACAACAATGACATTCCGAGCTGCGAATCGGCAGCAGAATTTCTGTGAATTACAGCACATTCTTGTGACATGATGTAGCTGTATGAAAAACAGTTATAATTGTCAAATTTGTGTTGATATTTGCTTGAAAATATTTAGTTTTTGCACCAAATGTTGTACGATTCGTAATGAGTTTTACAAAACGTATGACTGAGATATGTTAATTCGGAAATTGCGGTATAAATAGTATTACCTAACTATTACTAAAGGCGAGAAAGTACGTCCTGTTTTAAGCATCACTAGTTTTTTAATGTTCGACTTGTATCCTGGTACGAACTTCGTGAATTGAATAATTGTGAATCTCACGTTTTAGATAAACAAGACAAGCAACGTTGAAGCGTTACATATTTTTAACGTGCTTAAATATTTGCGACCTGTGGACATCAGTGTCGAAGTTGTAAGTTATTAATTCTCTGTCCGGGAGACGCCACGTCCTAGGAATAGCTGTCAACGTTTCGGCCGCCGTTCTGCGACCTTCCTCTGGGCGAAATGAAAATGGCTTTTGTTACCAGGTGCCGCTAATGAGTGTTTCTGTCGAAAATTGGCGGTTTTTCCGCAGCATTATAATACTGTCTCTGTACTGCAAAAGCAGTGGGTGAGAAAGTAAATTTGGATCCATTTTTGAGAAAATTTTCAAAATATTGAAACTTGGTTAAAATACCCCAATAATCAAAATAATCATTTTATTTTCGCCTCGAGGTCGTTCAGGTGGATCGGGGAATATCAATTTTGGAGAAAATATTTTTCTAAACGTTTAGGCGCTTGCGTTGTGCAAAAACACAGAGACGGACTGACAGACGGTGAGAAAGAGTTTTGCCGTCTATCGATTTTGCAGAATCAACGACACAAAACAAAAAAAAAAAAAAATTAGATTGCGAGAACACACTGTGTTAGAAGAAGTAATTTACTACATATAAGAATAAAATGTATCCACTTTTTCGTTACCAGGGCCTGGCAATAATATTATTTCTGACAAAAATTGCCATTACCCGGCGCACGATTACATTACTTTCTTGTCTCATGAAATAATGCGAGTCATTGATTAATAGAAATTAACTTGCAGTACTCTATTTTTGTATGTGCTTTTAAGATGCATGAGTTTTTAATTTGTGGGCACATCCCCAATAATTATGTACTACATTTGTCACAAGTGTATCACTTTCATATTACTCCCATTAGTGCGTACTCACGTATTTCGTATTGCAACCGTACATGAACCAAACAAACGAAAGCACTAGCAGGAACGATTAACACTTCCTTAGCATAGTGAGACTCCAACTTGAACAATTAATTAAACTTCGGTTTTTATAACGTGGCGCGTCAAGGTCTGTCTTCTAGTTGGAATGACACGGCTTTTCGCGCCTTTCTCGGTCATGCCGCTAGATCTGCAGCATTGCTTGATACGGTCGCTAGCAGGTGACATCTGGCGGCAAGGTCGAGCAAATCGCGAAAAGGCGTTCTATATTCCAGCGTGAAGACAGGTCGTGACGCGCCACGTTATAAAAAACGAAGTATAGATGTTGGTGGTTGCTTAGAGAAGACAGGCATTCATGAAATTTAAAAAAACAATATTTTTTCAAATTACTCCATTATTTTCCCCACAAAACCGTTTTTAATCATAGCCAATATTACAAATTTTCTCGTAGAATCAAATTCTGATTCCCCACAGACATTCAGACTTTCATAAATTACACCTTTTCCTTGTATTTTATACACTACAACAAATACAACGAACACTATTTCCTCTCTTTTCCACAAGTTTCGCAATATTCAATAATTATATTCTCTTTAAATAACTAATTCAATCTTTATTTATAGTATTTGTTTCGCCCTAACTACTAGGGATAATCAATATGGAATGATCAACTCTGATAGAAGTTGTAATTGTACTTTGAAAAACCCTTGAAGAACTTATACAGTCGAAAAAGTGGTAATTAATTATTTTTAATGGGAGAGAGTAAAAAGTGGAAGAGCGCCTAGAAACGTGACCCCCACCCGTTTGTTATAAAGGAACCAATTGAATGGCACGCACTCCCTATAAAAATTTAGATTTCCATTAACAAAGAGTCTAGGAATGCATTATTCACCACCATATGTCATCATGAGTAGCATGTATGAAGATGATAATTTAGATTTCCATTTACCTGCTATTGGCTACAGGACTGCACTACGAACATGTGTCAGATAACGGTGAAACATGAAGTAATCAAATATTTACTTTTTATTCTTCCTGTTATTTACAAAAGAAAATTTGTATTGTAGCTTCTTGTATTATGTATGTACTATTGTTCTTGTGAATTAAATCTTCCCGGAATGAAATCGGTGGTGTCTATAAACCAACATAAATCTTAAGGCCGTTTTACATGGTACAGTTTTCGTGCAGACTGGACATACAGAAAGCGTGCAGTTCTGAGTGCAGGATTTCCGCATGAAAACTTTTGAGCATATTCGATTTCCTTTAATTAGAAAACATACAGTTTGACTCTAGTGCTTCTAGCGGATAACTCATTCACTTGCCGGCCTTCTTTACGGTGGAAATCGCCCATCCTTTCCAACTTGTGGTTAGGTTAGATGCGATTCGTGAGATTTTTTTTTTTTTCCATTAGCATGGCGGATTCGAGTTCCCGGATTTTCTGAGGAGTTTATTTCACTGCATCTGGCAAATGTGAGGTTACTGAATTTCACTTCTGCAGCCAAGACTTCCCCCATTTGGAACGTTTTTCACCGCATTCTCTACAGCCTTCGCAGATGCAACCATGCTTATAGCGACATGTCGACCTTACAATTTTTACTTTCTCGCTACCGCTACGACGGTGGAGAGGAAGTTATGTAACGCTGCGCGAAAAACGGCATATTTTCGACAGAAAAACTGTTATTACAGGGCCCTGGCAACGAAAAAGTGGATAAATCCAGATGCTAAAATCTAACACATGGTGTAGCCAGAATCCATTCTTTGTGGATCCTTGATGCCGAAAAATCGATTGACGGCACATCTATCCGTCTGTCTGTGAGCGGCTAAACCGTTCAGCGGATTTCCTCCAAAATTGATATTCTCTAATCGATCTAGCCTATGACCCCTTGATTTTGAAACCGATATTTTAATTTTGGGGGTAACTTTACATAAAGCCCATGGAACATTTTCAATATTAAAAAAAAAAATGGTTCCAAGACTTTTGATGAAACTTTGTTATTGGATAGGGAGAAGCACGTTTAAGAGAATGGGGCAGGTCTCAAGTTCGTTGAAAACGCTGATTTTTCGAAAATTGAAAAAATTCAAAATTCAAATTTTTTTCGGCGCCTTCCCTCAACTACAACTACGAAGATAAACATTTTTTAAAATGAAATGTGTTCATGAAAAAAGATCTAAAAATAATGTCAGGTTCAATTTTTCAAAATCATGAGAATTCTTTGCGAACTTTTGTCAAACGTAAGTGAGTTTTGTTTTCCTTAAACCATTTTTTCTTTAAAAAAAGGCACAATTTTTTTCATTAAAATTAGAACTTAGATATCGTAAAGGACGCTTATGACAATGGTGCAGGTGTCATGTTCTTTTAAACAATACCTTTTTGAAAATTAAAAAAAAATATATTGTTTTTCGGCGTCTCCCTACAACTTTGTGAAGATACAATTTTTTTCTTAATAAAATGTGTTCATCAAAAGCAATCTTCAAATAAGGTCATGTTGAATGTTTGGAAAATACGAGTATTTTTTGAGTAATTTGGAAGCAAACTAATTCGCCCGCTCCGAAAATCCTGCACTTAGTGAACGTATTTCTGGTGTTTTGAGGCAGTTGGATGCTATGTAAGTTAGTATGTGTATATTATTCCATATTTCTTTGCTCGTTTCTTACATTCGAGTTTTTGTTACACGTTTACAATTTAATCTTTTAGAAATGATTTAAAACCTGATTGAATTATATGAAATAAAAATTGCTAACTTTCAGGAGATTGGAATGCAACCAAGGAATTCCGCGTCGCGACTCGCGAATTTCTGTGAATTACGTCTCGTTGCTGTGACAATTTAGCTGTATGAAAAACAGTTATAATTGCAAAAAGTTTTGTTGACATTTGCTTGAAAATATTTAATTTTCGCACCATTTGGTGCGAAACCCAACTTTTGGTGGTTAGTTTTCGAACCACCATTTGGTGGTTAGGTTTTCCAAAATATGTAATGAGTTTTACAGAAAATGACGACTGAGACGTGTTAATTCGCAGAGAAAATAAGGTATAGATAGTATTATATAACCATTTCTAGAGGCGAGAAAGTGCATACTGTTTTAGCACCACTAGTTTCTCCTCTATCTTTAAGGAATAGATTTCATGAAGGGAACAAATCTCTATTTCTAATATTTTAGTTGTAGGAATTATTTTTACTTAAAAAAGTTAAGAAGTTAAAAAAGTTTTAAACTTAGGCTATTTTCGAAAAATCAGTGTTTTCAGTGAACATGAGATCATCACCATTCTCTTAAACGTCTTTCACGCTATCGAACGACAAAATTTAATGATAAACGATGGAACCATTTTCTTGAAAATTTGGAAAACGTCTCAGGAGCTTCATGTAAACTACCCCCACAAAATTAAAATATCGATGTCAAATTCAGGGGTTGCGACATTAGCCAGAAAGATTGAGGGATATCAGTTTTGGAGAAAATCGGCTGAACATTTTAGCCGCTAGCGTTGTGCACAGACGGACGGACAGACGGACGTCAGCCATTTTGCCGTCATTTGATTTTTCTCTATCAAGGACCCACACAACATGGTTTCAGAAATTCATGTGTGCCAGCAGAGCTCCCTGGAGGCGTACAGTGGCAAAACGTACAGAAAATGTGCAGATCGTGTAAACCCAACTTTTGGTTTTTACATTTATAGTTTGCGATCTTGAAATTTCTGTACAGTTTTGTTCGCCTTTCGTCTGAACAGTTTCTGTATGAAAATCTGCACGAAAACTGTATGTGTTAAAGGAGCCTTAAAAGTGAACCGTGTGAGCTAAAATTAGCGTAGACAGCGGGCAAACATGCTAGTGTTTACTGAGCGGCGAACGGCGTAACAACATAGACGATAATGTAAGGATGGACAAAATAGTTGTGGACATCACATTATAGTGAACTTAAAATACATATGAACGAAAATTATAAATGGACGGTGGCATAAATTATAAATTGAATGTAAGTGGATAATTAATTTGGGAATTTTCTCCAAAAATAAATTCTAGATTTACTGAAGGTGGTAATAACAACTACATCCAAATTCCTTATCTTTCCTTATCCAAATTCATCTTAATTCACTTCACTGCTATACGTAACGTATCTAACAAGCCAGTTTTCTGAAGCACAAATAGTCATTAAGTGAAAATTCGTAACTTTCTTAAATATAAATGTGACGTTAGGAAGAAATAACGTATGCAGTCGTTTGTTTTCGACTTCATTTAGTCACGTTCAATTACATGCAAACGAGAATTATCCATTGCAAAATTCTGTGTACTCCCAAGTGCGTTATTAAATTTTTTTAGAAATCTTTCTTGGTACATTATGGCATATTTTAGTCCCTTAGTCTCTATCACTTGATGTGATAGAGATATCGTCCGATAAATTCAAAGGATGATAAGGATAATGACAAATGAAATGAAAAATGGGCAGATGGCGGAGAATAATGATTTTACTCAGGATGACGACTTGACGTTCCCTGCCACATCGTATGCCCCCAGCGGAAGGGGCCTGGCCATTTCCATTGCTGAATTGCAACGGGCGGCAGGGCAGAACGATATTCCACTATACTATAACACTCGACGTAGAAATCATATTCATCAGGTGACAGTATCAACAGCTCTTTACAAAAAATTCACATACAATACATGTACATTATATTTACAACACTTTGCCAGGTGACATTAAACGATTAAAGTCAATAGAAAAGTTTAAATCCCAAGTGAAATCGTTTCTGCTGCATAACTGTTTCTATACAATTAGAGACTATACTGAGCATCACAAGAAAAGTAACATTAATTTTAACAATGATACATAATGCATTATTTACCATTTGGACTGTATAAATGAGTATAAACAACCTGTAACAACTATTGTACTACAGCTTCCGGGTCAATGACCCCCATCTCGATCAGGTTTTTCGTCCATTTTCCCTGATACATTGAGCAAATGCTGCGATGGCCCCTTGTTTTGCTTCTGGACATAAATGTAACTTCATTTTCTGTGCACGTCTTCTAGAATTCAGTGGGAAATACAATTATTCAAATTATCGTTTCCATGTTGTCGCGGCAGGAAATAATAAGAGCCAAAATGTATTGCTTATTTATCTTTGAAAATAGATTTTATTACATGGGAGATTTTTTTTCTCCCTTTCAAAATTCAAAATTTATTGCTTGTTTATCCTTGAAAATAGATTTTATTACATGGGATATTTTTCCTCCCTTTCAAAAAATTCAAAATTTAAGTAGTATATGACTTAGTGTAGGGATCATAGAATTTTGAAAATGTGCACACAATTCACTTTTCCCCATAGCACGTCATACGCAGTTTTTAACTGTTTTCTTGACGTAAAAATAAACATAAAACCAATCTACCAGATCTGCGTGTCGGGGGTGTAGTCGGGGGGGGAGGGGGGCTGAAGCAACAACGGCGGAGGCCGTAACTTCTTAGGTTTTTAAGTAAAAAAAAATCCTACAACTAAAATATTAAAGATAGAGATTTGTTCCCTTCATGAAATCTATTCCTTAAAGATATATTTCGAAATAAGGTCATGTAGAATTTTTCGAAAATTTAAGTATTTTTCGAGTAATTTTGCGTGAAAGCACGGGCGAGAAAGTGCGTGCTGTTTTAGCACCACTATATTTAAAATTTTAATGAACATGTGGCGAAACTAGTGGTGCTAAAACAGCATGTACTTTCTCGCCTTTAGTAATGGTTATGTAATGCTATTTATACCTTAATTTCCCTCCTAATTAACACGTCTCAGTCATCGTTTTTTGTAAAACTCACTACAAAAACTGGTCTGTGGCAGTGGAAGATTGCTAGCACGACGGACGCCAACAATGCCTTTCTGAGCTATGCACACAGAACATAATGGACATGGACAGTTGCCCATCAACAGGAAGAGTGGGGAATAGCTTAATGCTTCTCTTCCCCCCCCCCTCCCGCCTAAGTCGACGACAAAAATTCACGCTGTTTTTCTGATTTCAAACGAGAAGTGAACATATTTTAGTATGTAGCTAGCATGTATATTATTTTGCTAATACTATTATTTGAGTTCAATATTACAAATTAATTTGTTCACATTATTATAAATAAATAGAAAATATATTCTACAATCTTCATATTTAAATTCGGTGACCAGACGTCCCGCTTTCGGCGAGACAGTTCCGCTTTGAAATAAATTGTCCCAATGTCCCTTTAATTATTGTGGGAACACTTAAGTCCCACTTTTAGATATGTAACGTAACTTGCAGCGTAACCTGTTTAAGTGACCAACAGCATAGATAATGTGCTGTAGCAGTAATTAGCATTAGTATTCTAGTCGACCGTGCAATCTTGTCGATCGTGCAGTCGACCGTGCAACAAAAACTACTAAAATTGAAAAAATGTATATGTCCTTAATGAAATAACTAATTATGGATAACAAATTTCATTTGAAGAAAAAATCTCTGTCTTTATTTTTGTAGTTGTAGGATCGTGGCGGAAAAATAGCATACTTTTACAATTTTCGACAATTTAGGGTTAACCGTGAAAATCGGACCTTTATAAGTGTATTTTTTTCTATTTGTACAAGAAATGTAAAGAAAAAATTTGGAGCCGCTTTTGAGAAACTTTTGAAAATGTCTGGGGGCTTCATGTAAAGAACCCACAAAATTAAATGTTTTTCAAAATTGCAGAGCTTCGACTCAGGCCAGATGAACAAGGGTTTCTTCAATTTGGAAGAAAACATACGCATGGTTTAGGTGCTAGAGTTGATCAAATACTACACACAGACAGACAGACGGACGGACGGACGTTTTGAAAAACAAAAAACAAAAATAAAACACTTTTTCGGCATCAGGGGACCCCGAAATGTGTTTTTCTGTTGAAATCTCGATATCGATTTTCCGTAGTATTACATAACTTTCTCTATTCTCCGTATATACGTATGTATACGAGAAAGTAAAAATTGTGAGAAAAGAAAATGAATTAAAAAAACATTATATTCTGAAGTTATGTACTATGTGTTCGGGCGGTGTGATTTCAAAAACAATGGTTTTCAAACATTAGTTCTTGTTCGTTTTGCTCTATCTACAGGCATGAGTAGCGAGAATTCAGAAAACGGTGACCTGATGTAAACTGCAGTAGTTTCTTTCTTATTTTGTCGTCGGCATATTTTAAAGTGAATGTGTGAAAGGAATATAAGGTCATACCTACTGCTATGTTGTGGTACAAAACTGTTGTGTTTTCACATTGAAATGCCGAAATGACATTGTAAATTTGGTGACAGGCTACAGAAACGACAGGTTACCGAAAGAATATACCTTCATTAAGAAATCGTACTTTGGCTCTGATTCTGATATGATGTGCAAAGTGTGTCAAATCGAGTTATCTGTAGCTCATGAAGGAAAACTGATCATTGTGAAACACATTGCTTCTCACTGACATAAACCTGCAGTGCTTGCAGCAGCTTCGTCCAAAATCATTCAGGATTTGTTAAACATTCAAATGGTGGAGAGGCAGAAAAACAGGTGGCAGTTGCAAAAGGAACGCTTGAATTTCATGATGAAAATCATAATTAAAGTTTCCGATCAATGGACTGTGTCATTAATGTAAATTCGAAAGTTATTGCAATTTTCACAGAAAATCTTTGTGAAAGAACAAAAGCTGAAGCTATAGTTGTGAAGATTTGTGCTCCATTTGCAATTCAACAATTGAAGCAGGAGCTAGAAAGTGTGAAATTTGTGTAAGTGTTTATTGATGCTTCAAATCAAATTAAGTACCAGAATTTCCCATTCTCGTGCGTTTTTTCTCCATGGATTCACGGGTGAAAATCTTGAAATTCAATGATTTGCCTGATTAAACTACAAATCTTCAATATGAGTATTCATGAAAACTCAGATAGAGAACCTGTTGAAGGGGAATTTGATACTTTAACTGCTGATAATGCAAATATGAACTTTGGAAGTGTCGCAAGAAATGGCAAAAATAATGTATATGCCAAAGTTAAGGAAACAAGTAACCACAATGTCTGAGAATAGGTTATGCGTCTCATATAGTACACAACACAATGCAAACAGCAGAAGATTGCCTTCCACTTGATATTCAGGCATACATTCCAAAGATTTACTCTTATTTTTATGTGAATTAAGTACGAGTTGAAGACTTAAAAGAATTTTGTGACTGCTGAAGTTCAATAACAACAATTCCTTGGCTACAGCAAAACAAGATGGCTGGCATTTACGCCAGCTGTAGAGATGACCCTAAAACTTTTTTCAGGATTAAAATCGTATTTCCTTTCCACTGACAAATGTACTGTTCTTATTACACAGTTTTTTTTTAAATCCTTGGGCAAATATGTGGCTTACTTTTATTCACACGCAAACTTCAATATTCTATACAACTGTTCAACAAATTCAAGGGCAAAATGAATCTATTGTTGAGGTTGCAGGATCTCTCAAGAAGCTTAAAACCATGTTTCAAGAAAGGTTGAAGCGGAATTTTATTCCTCTGAATGTGAAAACTTTCCTTGTCAAGTTAGAAGAGGGTGTGCTTGATAGACAATCAGTTGATGTTTGCCTTACTAATATATTCCAGTTTTACAATATAGGAATTGAATATCTGGGCACCAGGAGTCAGCATTTTGATGATGCTGAAGTCTTTCAATTTGTCTTGCTTAGAGCACCACTAAATTAGGAAGACATTCAAACATTCTGGAGTATATTAATAGTAGTACATTGTCTAAAACCTTTAATGACACAATTATTTGACGAAATTGTAAATATACAAGAATTGGTAACAGAAAAAAAAATACTGAATGGAATACACTAAAAAGACACACAATCAGAAGTGGTTTCAAAGTTTCGAATATTTCAAGAAATATAGTGTCCCTTTTAGGAACATACGTATTCTTGTCGAGTTTGCCTTATATTCAACGGAAACAAATGCACCCACTGAAAGGCTATTTTGCCTTTTGGAGAGCATTTGGACATCAGAAAAGAATCAAGAAAGATACATTGCGAAATTTGCTCATTGTCAAATGTAATTTGTAACTAGCGTGTGCCAAATTCCAGGAGCGCCTCTTTAAAGGCGCTAGCCGAATTCGTTTACTACGCTCCGTGAAGTCACGAAGGTTAAGCGAATTCGAGACTCGCGGGTTCGTGGTTGGGTGACCGGCCAGGAACCCCGGGATCTAACGTCGTCGAGCCCCTGGTCGAAAGGATAAAAGGCACTGACTGACTGCGACGTGACGAGACTTGACTAGTATAATAATTACGGAGTATTAGTAATTAACGGAGGATTACTCCAAAGAATGCGCTCAACGCCCCTTATGGGGCTTGGAGACGCGTTGCGTCAAGATATGGACGCAACAAATTAAAAAAAATAAATAAATAAATAAAGACCTAGTTTGCTATACCAGATTCATTCATCCTTTAAATATTTGTAATAATAATAATATTAAATGTAATAAGTTCCAAGGTTTTTTGGTTTCTATACTTGTAATTTAAGTTCTTTATTAAAAAAATAACTACTAGAAAGAACTTACTACCTTTATGTAAAACATCATGTTGTTAGATTGTTAAAAATTGGAATTATGTCCCGCTTTGAGCTAAAAGAAATCTAGTCACCTTATATTTAAAACACTTTTTTATTACTTTAGAACGAAATATGAGCTCTATACTCAAACGAATTTCGTGATTTTTCCTTTAAGTGAGAGATAGGGAACCCTAAATGTGTTGTAGCTTGCTAATATTAACAGATTTTATAGTATCAACACCAAATGTTCATTAAAACGTAATATTAATAGAATCAACGCCTGTCTTTCCATCATTTGTTTATTCCGTAATTTGGTGGTGCTGAGACCTTCTTCAAAAAGGTCTTCGCCGAGCCCGAGCAAGAGCGTGTGAGTGTAAACATAGTTGGCAAAGCGAAGATAGCGATTTTTTTAAGTTCGAAGATTGATTGTTCTTGAATGCAACTACTAACGAGTGTATATAAACACAATGTCCAGTAATTGTTTGAAATATGTGTCCATTTACAAAAGAAATGAGTGATTATAATTATATGTGATGTTTTTAAATGAAGATGAATGGCAGGATTTCCCGTTAAAGTCCACTACAACGTACAGATCCAAATCATAGTAGCTATAAAGCATTTCAAATACATTTTCAGCAACGTTTAAATCTATGTTCACAGTATATATGATTGTATTGTTCCAGAATTATATATATATATATATATATATATATATATATATATATATATATATATAAACCTCCCTTATTTCATTAGTCATCGCGAATAAATACTGAACGATATGAAACAATGTTGTGGAGGTTTTCGATTTTCCGTGTAGTTAATGCATAAAACGTTTTTTAAAACTTTTCTACAGCTCTTCCTATACCAATTCGATGTTATCGCAAGGGTTAGCAAATATTGTGTTTGTATTTTATATTGGCCTACTACAGATTCCTAAAACAATGTTGTCTGTATAAACTCCCATCAAAAGTAAATTAAAATAGTTTTAACAATTCTAATCGTAGAACGAGACAAGTATAAGGTAAATAACTGCAATTCATTATTTTTTTGCGGATCTTATTTTGAACTATGTTAACTTCTTGATATGAAAAGAATGCCTTTAACTTACGAAATATTTAATTCTTAAGTATCTCCAATACCAATTATCAATAAAACGTTACTGTATTTGATAAAAAGGCCTCGTTGGTAAATAAGGGCATAGAATTTGTTAAAACTGATTTTACAAGATTAAATTACAACAGTTCCGAAATTTTCATACGAATTTCAATAATATAACTAAAGGAAGATTGTATATATTTAAAAAATATTAACATAAGTATGTTGCAACGTAAATCAATAACTGCCTGTTACTTTGTGTTAAAACATTTTTAGTTTGAGAGGTATAAGACAGGCACATACATTTTTAACATTTTCTATACTTGCGGTCCTTTCTGCGGGAATGCAGATGGCTATGTCCTTTCTTTTTGAAAAACTAGTTCAACATTTACAATGTTCCCCAGGTTGCACAACTGTTATCTACAAAAAGAGATACTAAAACATGAATTGTTCAGGGGCTGTATAAGCGCGCAGGAGTTTCCTACGACTTTCTAAACATCCGATAAGTGTAGAAAGACGAAACGATTACGAAGTCTTAATTCAATAATAAAAGCGATGAAACTGGATATAGGGGAAAAATGGCTCTGAGGTACATCGCTGAGCTCTCCATTACGTGTGTTAGAAATATAAATTGCTAAAATTTATCCAAACATAGGCCCAATAAGAAAATAAAGAGTTGATATTAAATTTGATTCGCTCTAAATTTTTATATTCTTTTACACGTCATATTTTTAAGACTGTCAATGTGTAAATCACGTAGAAATGGACGCATATTTAACAAATATTGCAATTACCTTATTTTAACCTAAAATGTTACATTAATTTACATTATTTTAGACACTGTTTTCACCCCAGTCATGATCTTGGAAGTCAGCAGATATGTTCTAAATTTTAGCATATTCCATATAACAATGAATATTATTATTTGTGGTCAATATTTTTTTTTTATAAAATTAACTAGACAATCATTACTTCACCGATTTCCTACGACTTTTCGCAACTAGTGTTTTATTGGAGTAGTAGCGGAGAACACCTTTTGTATTTGCAATAGCTTTTCAATGTTTTTCTCTGCTAACCATGGTGCTGGGCTAAACCTTTCTTTAGCACTTCTACTTCGCACAATTTACAAAATATCAATCCCTTTCATTGTAAATACATACTTTCCAATTTCAATAATTACACCTGTAAAAAACTATTTTTCTTGGATTTCACTGTTGGCATTTCAACTGGTTCAAGAGGATGCTGCATAATGGGCGGTAATGTTCGCTAATTGGGTCGCAGGTAGCCCTGTTGGCTGCCGCCCGCAGGAAGCATGCAAGAAGAGCACTCAAAATTGTCCAGAGGATTACCGACTCTCATAGTCAAAAGTGAAAGCAACGGGGAAACAGCTCACTTGAAACCAAAAGTCTCTGAACATTTATGCGCCAAGTGTCTCAGATTGCCCGTATGTATTGCAGTTTTAAAATACTCGAGAGGGTAAATGATTAAATCTGTAATAATACTTTAAAAATTAACAAAAATGTGAATAATGACATATTAGTTCAAAAGAGACCTAAATTGCAAACTATACTGTTTAAAAATATGTTCTTTCTGTTGTTTTTTTAATATAATTGTTCCCTTTCCTTTCTGTTTTTCGTAACTTAAAATTAATATCTATACCAAATAGTATTTTGAAAAACTATTTCATTTAAATACTTTTTAAATTTAATTAAATTAAATTAAAAATTAACAAATAATAAGGATTAGAAATAAAATATAGATGCAAAATTCTTTACAAGAAAACATCTACATTCACACATTCATACAAGAAAACAAAAGTTGGTGGAGATTACTTCTCCTGTACGAAACTCTTGGTTGCAAATACAACTCTTTGTAATGACGGGCGGTCAGCTTATTCATAGATGCAAAATGTAAAAAACGAGAGTGAGTGAGGCGAACAGATTCAAAGATGAGTCCTGATAAATGTAAACCAAGAACGCAAAGGTATATTTTAAATACTTAAAAAGATCTTTTAGTGAGATAAATGTTAAATACCCACGCATTTATTAATAAACTAATACGCTTGCAAAACACTAAAAATGTAGTTTTATTGTACGAAATTCTAAGGTTTAGAACTTCATCCAATTTTCGTTATAAATTCACAGGAGGGATAAAAAAAGATCAGTCGATCAAGTCTATTAAATACTCAGAATTCAAATGTAATAGTCTTAAAGCTTATCTTTTTCCCCTTACGTTTCGTCAAAATAAATTTGACCTATTAAGAGAAATGACAAAAAATAGAAAATGATAAATTTTGCTTATGTGACCATTTGAGAATAAGGTATTGAGAACAATATATATTAAATAAAAAATACCTTGTGTGATTAATTTAGAAAAATAAGTGTTTTTCATCTGTGTGTATTGATTGTTGTAGCAATCAGCAACAACATCAATTCACCATAAATCTTCTGGCTGCTTATCAGGACGGATTTAACGCAGTGAAGCGTGTAGATGCATGCAATGAGTTATCTGATTAAGTCCCAGAGATGACTGATTTTGAAATTTATTTCTTGTCTTAGGCTACCAGTAGTATGGGCATGAACATACTGTTTTCCTAAAGAGCAGAATATCCTCCTCGGTCACGTCTCGAGTGCGGTAAGTAAGAGAGCCCTGGCAGACGCCTGGCACAATGAAATCTCCGACATATTCCCTCCTAATCAGATCCCACTTCAGTTTAACCAGAGAACGTCGATATAGAGCATAATTATGACAGACTCTCAACCGGTCCATGTCCGTCGATAACACTGGATTTAGCAGTCATTGCTCAACGTATGCCATAGTGCTTACTAAACTGGATGATCAGTTTAGAATGCAACCCGCAGGGGGAAGGGCGAATTGCACTGGCAACTATGTTTGAGCAAGTCGGAAAACTGCCGGAAAGTACGCTTAATCCCTCTCCTCCAATTTCACTCTGAAGAGGAGAACCGGTGACCGATGTGGCCACAGATTTAAAGACAAAGGCGCACGCCCGCTTGTTTGGCGTCGAAAGAAAATTATATTGACAAAAACAGTGATTTCTTCGTAAATTGAAAGTGAAATAAGCTTGCCATGTATTCATTCAGGTAGATTTAATAACATATTTTTCTTGTTTTAGTTTCTCAACAAATGTGCTCCAGAAATGTACATATGTTTGTTTTTTCTTGCTATTTTAAATAAGTATTAATAAATTATTAATTTCAGATTCGCGAAACAAATTTTTGTAGCTGTTGTTGTTCTTGTTATTATTATTATTATTATTATTATTATTATTAAAATAGTGTTACTTTAAAAATAAAAATAGTTTTGAAAAAGCAGGCTCAGTAGTCAGTATAATAATCACTGTTAAATTGTCAGTAACAGATTGTCACTGATTGGTGATACATCACAGTTTTGCTCTTCATTCCTTTTATCACAAATTTTAAGAAAAAAAGGTTGAGGAAATTTCCCGCAAACAAAAATAATAAAGCTAGTTTAGTAATCGGTAAAGAAGAAAAGGAAATTATTTATTATGAAGAAACATTGGAGTCGGGAACAAGCGAATGTTCAAAATAGTCTCCATTTGCTAACAATTAATCATTAACTCTCATGAGAACATTTTCTACAATCCGATGTGAAGTTTCTTCGTCAATCATGCGAATCGCTTCCTCGATGTTTCTTTGCAGCTTTTAGAGATTAGCAGGCTCGTTCGCATTAACTTTACTTTTGAGGCATCCCCAAAGATAAAATCTGATGAAGACAAATCAGGCGAACGAGAGAACCACAAACCTCGAGAAATTATTCTGTTCCAGAAAACCTTTTCCAGAAATTGCATTGTTGACTTTGTATTGCGTGATGCCGCCTCATCCTGTTTTTTATTTATTTATTTTACGTCAAGAAAAACAGTTAAAAACTGCGTATGACGTGCTATGGGGAAAAGTGAATTGTGTGCACATTTTCAAAATTCTGTGATCCCTACACTAAGTCTACTTAAAATTTGAATATTGAAAGGGAGAAAAAAAAACCATGTAATAAAATTATTTTAAGGATAAAGCAATAAATTTTGAATTTTGAAAGGGGAAAAAAAAAAAAAAATACTCCCATGTAATAAAATCTATTTTCAAGGATAACTAAGCAATAAATGTTGGCTCTTATTACTTCCTGCCGCGACAACATGGAAACGATAATTTGAATAATTGTATTTCCCACTGAATTCTAGAAGACGTGCACAGAAAATGAAGTTACATTTATGTCCAGAAGCAAAACAAGGGGCGATCTCAGCATTTGCTCAATGGATCAGGGAAACTGGACGAAAAACCTGATCGAGATGGGGGTTGAAACCAACAATTTTTCTCTGCTTTTCAAGACGGGATACAAAATATCAATATATTCTGACTCGTATCGGCCGTCACTATTTTTCTGAAAAACAACGGACCAATTATTCTCCAAAGAGAAATGGCACTCCAAACCCAATTTTTTTTTAATACAATGGTCTCTCTACTGTTTCTCGTGGTCTCTCAGAACACAAGCCTACAGTTTTGCCCGATAAAATATCCACCAACCTGAAACAAGCTTCATTACAAAATAAACAAAACCTTTTTTTAAGTGCCTCAAGACCTTCTCTAACAAATCGTTGTAGTCAATTACAGTAATTCATGCCAGCAGCCGATCAGGAACGTCAAGCTCCTGATATGACCGCTTTTGGATTCGCATTTTCATTTCTTATTTTTTTATTTTTATTTATATATTTTTTGGCACAGAGCACTCTTCCGTACGAAAGATTTCATTGTTGCTGTACCTTTCTTAATGTTTTTTTTCGGAAAGTAGAAAGAATAAACCGAACCTCCTCAAGTTTTCTCTGCATGAGCTCTGTATTTTGGCGCGTGCTTGCATATGTTTCATAAGCCTCATGTGTAGCTAGATCAAAAAATTAACAATTATTTTCACAGATCATTGTCTCATCGCGTTGCTGGAGATGGGGGAGGTGTGTTCCATTTACCCTCTGGGACCATCACTGGGAACAAGGTACTAATACTAGTCACATGAGAACCAACTCGTAAAAACCATTGTGTATACTACGAAAATATTTTAAATTTCGAATGAAACTAGTGATCAATTCCTTCTGTAGAGTAGAACCTTCTTTCGGCCTCTCCGAATCCATGTTAAGATCTGATCGGCGACGTTCTGAGCTCGGAAAATGCTTAAATAGATACATTTTTACCACTGAAATGAATATTTATTTTACATATTTTTTCGTAAATATTTTGAAATATATATATATATATATATATATATATATATATATATTGTACATATTTTATTTTATTTATTTTGAACACAGGTTGACAGGGCTTGGTCAGTAGAAACCAAAAGATTCTACAACGTTGTTGTTTGCCGACGTTTCGGAAAATATATTCCATCCTCAGGGCTTTCAACCACCAGCAAGGTGTATAGCCTTCGCCACCGTCTTTGCCACTGTCTTTGCCACCGTCCACGCCAGAGCCTTCGTACCCGCCATCGCCCCCAACTTCGACAACGTCTATGCCACCACCTTCGCCATCGTCTATGCCACCGTCAATGGTAAAGCCTCCCCCGCGCTTTTGCTACCATCTTCGCCAGAGCCTTCGCACCCGCCAACGCCCCCACCTTCGCCATTGTCTATATCACCGCCTTCGGGAAAGCCTATGCCACCGTCTGTGGTAAAGCCTCTCCCACATCGCCTTTGCCACCACCCACGTTAGACCTTCGCCCCCGCCATCGCCATCGCCACCACCATCGCCATCGCCTTCGGAAAACGACCCCCCCCCTCGCCATCGCATGCCACGCCTTGGCACATGCCACCGTCTGTGGTAAAGCTTCCCCGCCCGCCACCGTCACGCCACCGCCTTTTCCACCGTCTAGGCAGAGCCTTCGCACCCGCCATCGTCCCCACCTTCGCTATCATCTATGTGGAAACGCCTATCACCGCCTCCAAAGCCTTCACCCGCGGCTTTGTCACCGCCTACGCCTCCTCCCTTGCCCCGACTTCTGTCTCCACCGCCTATGTCAGCGCTCTCATTACCACCACACAATTACGCCAATGCTTTCACACCCGCCATCATCCACACCTTTGCCGTCGTGTTCGCTATTGCTAGCGCAAATTCTTATGCCACCGATTACGGTAAAAACGTACCCCGCGTCAACACCAAACCCTTCGTCTGCGCCTTCGCCACAGTCTAGGCCGCTACCTTTGCAACCGCATGCGCCACCGTCTAATCCAAGGTCACTGTGACCGCCTGCTCCTCACTCCTTCGCCACCGTCTTGGTCCACGTCTATTCAAAGCGATCTTTACCGCTCCGATCCGGTTCACCGGCCTCTACGCAAAGCCTTCCCCCCCTTCTCCTTTACCCTTCTCCTATTAAGCCTCCACACATGCGGCATTCGCCGAGCAGCGAGCTAGCGCTCGTCCAATCCCGAGCAGCTGATGTGTTCGGCGAATGTTCGCTCACTTTGATATGTCCAAAAGACCGACACGCGGTGGGTAGGGCGAACCCGGAATGTTCGTCACTCGGAAAATAGCGGCAACTCACCACACTTCGGGATTCGGCGGCGGTTGGGGGTTCCGGCCTCTCCACCCATTCCCGGAATGTCGCCTTCGCCATAACGAATGTGTGGAGCCGCATTTACGCGACTGCATACACTAATGCTTTTGCCTCCGTCTACCCCAACGCTTTCGTCCCCCGCCAACGCCAACGCCTTCGCCACCGCTCCACCGCCGCTGCCGCCGCTACGTATCGCTTCTTATCGGCCGCCGCCCTGGCCGCCTATCTCTGCGGCTGCTCCCGGGCCCGGGCCCAGCCCCCGGCCCCGGCCGCGCCGGCAGGCAGCGCTCAAAGGGAGCATCCGGCCACTCCCAGAACACTCTGCAACCCTGGCCGTCCCTAGGCTTTTTTTTTTCATTTTCCCCTCACCAGTAACCCTGGTGAGGCGGGAATTTATTCAAATACGGAATACAAATATAACTCCAGCATTTCTGCTTATGGAGTTTCAGGGAGGGCAATAACTTAAATAAACTATGCGTCCCTAGGCACGCCAGCTCCGTGCTCGAGTGTCGCCGCTCATGGTTTTTCCGAGATTTCCTGGAGATACGAATGCTCACCCACACTGTGACGAAGGGCGAGTTTAACCATAGAGGAAAGCCTGTGTTTTCGTAAAGGGGCGAATGATATTAGGTCAATTTTACGCCTCCCGCCATATAAAATGAATATTTTTAACTAATTCGCGAACGTCCTTCTCAAATGGGCTCATGGCCTCAAACATGTGCTTATCACTAATATAAAGATTCATTTTATAAGGCAGGAGGTGTAAAAATGACCTAATGTCATCCGCAACGTTACGAAAACCCAAGTATAGAGAGATTACTACAGAAAGGGGCCGCTTGCACAGCTCCTTCTTGGCCCTGCTGGCAATATAACTGCTAGTCACGTCCACGCACTCATTTTATCAATGCGTTCCTTTCCAGTTAGCTCATTTGTAAATGGCTTTATCACTTTCTCTTACAATATTACCTTCCTGTACGATGTTCATTTGTTTCCGGACCAGTCAAAGTGATCCCTTCTTAGAATAACTCCTCTATAATACTGTTACGATTATAGGTGGTGAATTAAAACTCTGATATTATGGGCAGTACAGCCCTGAAGAGGACCGCGATATGTCGGTCGAAACGTCGGCACCCCAGCCTTCGACCCGGCGTCACCCGGACAGCCCAGATCATGACTCTGGCCGCGGAAGCCTACGATATCACTCGTTATACATTTCATTTATACTTGTCTGTTTGCCCAGCCTCACTCTGACGTTGGTGAGCGAGCAAAAACTGCGTTTCTTCTCTCTTGAGCCTCCCAGCGCAACGTCAGTTCCGAGAAATTCGGTGAATTTGAAACGCAGTGCAGCATGTCGCTAAGCTTCACGCCCGGACATACAGTCAAATGTGACTCGCGCATGCTGTCTCGTGTTGGTAAGTTCAGCGAAGGCTGACGAAACGGATATATGATCCGATTGAGAAAATAGACCTCGAACATAGCGTTTGCTGAGCGACCAAGGACCCCGGACCTATACCTGCTGCAATAACTCAGAAATTGTAATTAGACAATAGGCATCATGAAAGGTATGGACGCTCAGTTCACAGGGCAACAAATTGCAGAATTGATACATGCTAAACGGCCCCCAGGTTTCACAGACCACCTGAATTCACTGCTGGGTGATGTCATTAAAACTTTTTTTCTTAAATGAAACCTTTAAAAAACACGAATTAAAACAAAATGATAATATAAAAAATATATTTTATGCAATAAAATTATGAATCTTGCAACTTCGTCAGTAAAATCCCAAAATGTGTAATTTTTCAGGCAGCATTACCTAAAACGTCCAATATCGTGCAGTAACTCTCCAAATGTGCAATTTCATGCAAAATAAAACACGTACTAATATAACGTCCTTTTCATGATGCAAATTTTTGTCTAATTGCTATTCCTTCTACAAAAGATATGAAGCTCATTAAACCAATTATTTCATTAGCACCATTAACGAATATTATCCTAAGAAAAACTGGATTGATGATTTCAAGTTGGAGAGTTTTGATATTAAAAAACTGTCACCATAATTTGTGCAGTGCAAAGTTTACTTTATACCCTCCTCTCAGCATATTTATATTTTCTTATATATATATATATATATATATATATATATATATATATATATATATATATGACATTTTTCGTCGAATAAAAAAATGTATATAAATATTACATTTTTTTATTCGACGAAAATTGTCAAAGGGCTTTCAACAATGGAATAATTTATTGTAGTTCTTTGGTAGGATTAAGAATGGTGAAAATCTGCAACTTCTATAAAATAGGTAATGAAAGAGTGTAAGACTGACAAATACCGGACATTTAACGAATAGGTCCCACGAAGTTAAAATTTTGAAAATTATTTTCAGAGCTTTTTCAAAAAATCATTGCATAACGTAAACGAAAAATATATATCATATAGTTGGCGAAATGGTAAATTATATTTATACGAGATTCATAAGAATGTTGCCAATCATGTGAGGTATTTTATTTTGCACTTGATGTTCAACGACTGTGAAATAACAGCTGCTAAATCGTTTCAGCAATGCTAGCTCCGCCTCCAGCCGGCAGATGTTTTCATGTTAGGGGGTCTAGCTGGGCAAGAATCAACTACGGACTATTGTGTTATGTTTGCCTTGATAGTTATTTTAAACTCATCGTTCAATGAGTTGTTTTCGTGAATTGGATACTCAAGGCTAAGTCAGTTTTTTTTATTTCACAAGGAAATTAAAAAATAAAAATAAAATAATCAATCGTAATGAATGTTTCTTTGATTATAAATTATGTATTTGATCGTTTAAATATATCACATGTTTTTACGCGAAATAAGGGACTAAGAAAAATCGTCTTTTTCGCTGCAGCATAATGTAACTTTCTCTACACTATATAAGTAGTATGAGAAAAAGTAAAATTAAAAGACCTTGTGAAAAAATAAACAAACGAAGTTCTGAAAGTTTCGAAAAAAAAAACATGGCAATATTTTTATAGAGGGGAAAAATAAAAGAATTTACGAAAAAGAAGATAGTCTCCAACTAGGAACATAAAGAATTTTACACATAAGAAAGCAAACATAAATTTCAATTCTGGCCAGATTCATTAATCAGAGAAACGAAATTAGCCAAATCGTAAAATTAAAAGGTCAGTCCAACAACTTTTACAATCATTTATTGAAAATATCTTGCATTCCATGTATTTATCACACCCTTGTGTGTTTATTTAAAAAGTTTATCTCTTATACTTTTACTCTTTTACGTTACCTAGGTTTACTCTCTACTTTACCTAGGATATTTTGACACCACTTTATTTGCAAATGTTTATTTTCGCTACTTGCGCGCATAAAAAAACACAGGAAGAATTTGAGTAGGGGAAAAATCAAGCGGTAATTACATAAAAAATACTTTTTTTCCGTATAGTATTCAAAAAATATATTTTGAAAACACTTGATCACAGAGGAGTACTATACAGGTACAAAAGAATAGTCTGGCATTCTAGACTATTAATACAATTATAATTATCTCCACCAATTTTACAAGTTATATAAAACATAAATAAATTATATATACCATACAATTGCCACTAATAGTTTTGGATTAATTTAATGCATATTGGAACATATTGAATCATTCTTGCATATTTTTTCAGATGTGGTTCGTCTTTAGAAATATTTTTTGTGAAAATTGTGAGACTACTAATACATCCCATAAACATACTGAAAATGAATTGACACAAAGTGGAAATATTTTATCCATCATGTATTCGAAAATACAATTTACTTGTATTTTACAATGTACTTGAACTTTGTGATAATCCATGTTCAATAGTTTAAAAAATGATCATTTAATCAAATCTAACATTTAGATATATAAAAAATCTGAAATGTCTGACTGCGATTTTCGAATTTTTTTTAAATTTTCAACTTGCTTATTTATTATAAAACAATCTCACGCACATCAATTCCCGTCTGTAAGAACCGATTTAAATCAAACCTACTGAATCAATCAACATAAACTTTTAACACATTGTAGATACTACGCATGGTACCAACTTAGTTTTTGCTTTTCCTTCATTTTCCAAACGGTTCCGAACACATGATTTTAACCAAAAAATAACGTGTATGTTTTCTTAGTGGATCAACAACATGGCAAACGAGATACTGTACGAAAAATACAAGACAATAGCTTACTCCGAATTGCTGAAACTCATAGATGACACTGAAGTACATCACATTACAATATCCTCTTAAGTTCTGCAGAGAAGAAAATCGGAACATTATGATCTTTTACTGTTCTAAAACCAATATTCAGCCACCTTTACAATGCAAACAGCTGACACAAAACCAAAAATAAAAGTTACAACAGAACTACTTATATATGAATTATAAGCTAATTATACGCTCACAAAACGTACTAAGATGATTTATTATTAATACTATTTATTATGAAAAAAATGCAACTGTTAGATCGCAATGCCAACTGATTAATTGCGAACACGAGAGGAACACAAGATATATCATTATTATAAATTCATATAATAAGGCAGTATTTGTTGATTTAAAACGAGAATTAAGTACTCGTCAGCTTTAGCTAAAAATGTTCCAACAATGCAACTCAACCACTTCAATAGGCACGGCACCGCACGGCATGCAACGCGTAGTAAATTTTTAACTAACGAGAACCCACTTAATTTAAAAATATTATTGAACTGATGATTTATTTTACGTGGCGAGACACAGGCCATGAGACCTGCTCTTCCGTCTGACCACGCAAATTTCGTTACGCTTCTTTCAAGAACTAGGGGAGAAAGAACATATAACTTGGGCGAAGAAACAAGCAATTTGAATTTAGCCCAGAGGCTTCATTTAGGTTTCAGGATCTTTTACATGCAATAAATCTACTAACATGGGGCAGCCGGCTTTACTTCCCTTCCGAAGGAAGGCGTATGAAGGATTTTTTCGCCCTTAAAAATCCACGGCTTCGATCGGGTTTGAACCCGCGAACTTGAGTATAACGGTCCGATACGATAACCATATTATGCATATGATCATGTACAGTTTGTTGATATAGCTTATAAGTTAAGTGATTGTCAATTTAAGCTAAGAATGTCTTAAATGTGTGAAAATACAACCCAACAGCTCAAGTACGCACTACAGTAAAGCATTAAACGCTTAATAATTATTTATCTATCAAGCAGAACACAGTTCTTTTTTAACATTTCATGCATAAGATTCAGTGGAGAATTGTCCGATACACCACGTATACCGCCGATATACCTAGTAATTCGAAGTGTATAAGAAATATTTCAAAAGTTTAGTAATACTCTACAAAGTGAATGAGATTTTGAAAGCTGTAAAACAGATGCGAAAAAATAACTGTTTTGCTACCGAGAGCCAGTCACTCTTCCGCAACCCTAAGCGCTATGAAGTGCATTAGAGTGATACATTTCAAACAGTTCTTAGTGCTGTCCAGATGAGTCGCTAGCGCAGGCGAAGGCACCGCATGCCAACCGCGGTAACCTATGGCTCCTCATGTCTCAAGGGCGGGGAGAGGGGAGGATGCGCATGTGGGCGGCCGGTAGGCACCGCAAAATATTGCGGTGAACAGACCTTCTCTGATCGTTCGTAAGTTACGTTTCTCTCACGTTTTTGTTAAAATCGAGCGTGTTAATAATTCATAAGTTAGCGGTTTGTGTAATTGTCTTATAGAACAGTTATTAAGGACGAAATTTCATAGTTTTGGAATTTCAGAAAAGCTCGAAATAAAAAACAACGGTTGAGGTTTCTTCCATAAAACGGGGTATACTTAAAATAATGTTCAGGATTCGCCACTGATATTATTACATACTATTTTTTTTATATATAAGCCTTGATTTACGTGCTCGTCAATTTTGGTAGAAATAGTTCCCAAAATGGATACCCAACCGCCCGAGGACGCACTGCGGCATGGCAATCACGTCAATTTTTTTTAATCTAGCACGCAGAACACAGTTTCTTTTTAACACATTGTGCATATGATTTCCTACCATATATTTATAAAATAGCACTTGAATTAAGTGCTCATCAACTTTATATGAAAGAGTGCCCAAAATAAATTACACAGGCACAAACAAAAAAGAAGTTGTCAAACCCAAAGTCTTCACATATGTTTCTCTCTGTATTTCGACGCGCTGAGAATCTGAAGCCAGAATTGCGCCATAACCTTCCAATGGTTTTTATATCACAAAACACCATCGTGATATTGTATTTTTTTTGTTTTCGGGTGTTTTCCCCACAAATGTGACACTTGTTTCTCTATGAATGGCTGAATCCGAATCTTTTTTTTAAAAATCCCAAATTTTTTTTCTGGACGTATGTCGAGGTGAATCCGAATCTGAAGTCAGAATTGAGCCACCATCTTCCAGGTTTTTTTTTAAATCGCGAAAAAACACGAAATTGTATTTTTATTTTCGGGGTTGTTGTCAGACTCGAAGATTTGACACATGCTTCTACATGTATATCGACGCGCTGAATCCGAAAATGAAACTAGAATTGCGCCACCACCTCCACTTTTTCAATCGCAAAAATAAATAAGTGAATAAATAAACCGTGAAATTTACAATCTACAATTTCACGGTGGTTTCTCGCAATTTAAAAAAACTGGAGAGTGATGGCAAATTTCTTGCTTCAGATTCGGATTCAGAGCGCCGAAATACATAGAAAAACATGTGTCAAGCCTTTGGATCTCACAACTTTTCTTCGTGTGCCTGTGTTATTGTTTATAATAATCTATGTAACATAATAATGTCGTGTGAGGATATTTTAGCTAAAGTTGGCGATCACATAATTCAAGAGCTATAACAACAAATAGTTTGTATTAATATGCATAATATGTTAAAAATAAACTGTCTAGCTAGTTTAAAATTTAATGGCCGTTGAATGACGTGCCGCAGTGCATACTTGGGTGGTTGGGTTGTATTGCTGGAACTTTTTAGCTTAAGCAGACGAGCACCTAATTCAGGGGTAATGTCAACAAATATTACGTAATCATATGCATAATACGTTAATAATAAACTGTGTTTAATCAGTATATAGCATTGGATGCCTTGCAGCAGTGCGTCCTCGAGCTGTTGGCTTTGTATTGTGGAAAGTTTCTCAACGAAAGTTGGGGAGCACTTAATTTTGCCTTTAAACATTAAAAAAATACATTATTACTTGCTCGTATGCGTACGTAAATACGGAGTAATAGACGTAGTATACAGAAAGTTATGTAATGCTACGGAAAATCGATATCGAGATTTTAACGAAAATAAAACAACATTTCAACGAAACTTTTTTGGGTCCTCTGATACCGAAAAATTGTTTTTTAAACACGTGGGTCCGTCCGTCCGTCCGTGTCTGTCTGTCTATCTGTCCGTCCTCTGTGAACACTACAAGCGTGTAAACCATGCGTACGATTTTTTCCAAATTGAATAAGCCCCTGACGATCTGGCCTGAGACGAAGCTCTGTGATTTTGAAAAACATTCATTAATTTTTGGGGGTTGTTTATTAGAAGCCCTTGGGACATTTTCAAAGTTTTCTCAATAAAAGGATCCAAATTATTTTTTTAAATTTCTTGTAAGAATAGAGTAAAATACACTTATTAATATGGCATAGGTCCGATTTTCACGGTTAACTCTGAATTTTCCATAATTACAACAGTTTGAATTTGTTTCGTCGTCTTCCTAAAACTACAAAATTGAAGATAGTGAGTACTTTTTCAAGTACAATTTTTTCTCCTTAAATAGTTTTTTTCATTAAGATCACGTACATTTTTTTAAAATTGTAGAAGTTTTCGCTCAATATTGCCTCCAATAGTTTAATTTCTCGCCCTTACATCTTATAAGAGAAAGTATTGTGATTAAGGGCCGGAAAACGGCGAGTTTTCTACTGAAAAACTATTGCCGGGCTCTGGTAACAAAAAATGGGCAAATCTTGTTCCAATATACAGTAAATAACATCCTCTAATACGCTGCGTAGCCAGAATCCATATGTTGTGGATCGTTGATATCGAAAAATCGATTGACAGCAAAATGTTTATGTGTCCGTCCATCTGTGGTCAACCGTAGATCCTAAACCGTTCAGCTGATTTTCTCCAAAATATATATTCCTTTGAGGATTTAAAGGAACTCGAGGATCTGGGTACTTTACATGCAGCCTCAGCTACATTTTCAAAATTTTCCAAAAAAGGCTCGAAATTGCTTTATAAATTTCCTCGGGTAGTAAAGGACGCTTAAGAGAATGATGCAGATCTCATTTTCATTGAAATTCCTAATTTTTCAAAAATCGCAAAAGTGAAATTTTTTCGGCATCTTCCTTGAACTACAATATTGAAGATTGACTTATTTTCGTAATAAAACCTGTTCTGTAATTTTGTGTGAAATATAGGCAATTCATTTTAACAATTTTTTTTCTAAAAAACTGCTTCGAGTTTTTTAAAAATTTATTCCTCTCGAAAAAACAAAATAATCACGAACAACGTTTTAAAAAACGAGCAGTTTTTGCTTACTTTGTGCTTAAAATTAATGCAACATAAAAATGTATTTTTTCAAAAGCCTCTCCATTTTTTTTCTTTTTTCACGAATAGAACAAGGAACACTTAAAAGAATGGCACAGGTATCATTATCGTTTAACCCTTTGAATTCTGAAAATAGCAAATTAACAAATAATACGAGAAAGAGTGAGCTGTTGTAGCACCACTTTTGTTTTAGTTTTTTGCTGTTATTTTCTCTTGTGTGTATGAAATTTGGTAAACGCACCCAATGGCCATGTTTCATTTTTCAGTCTTTTCAAGCTGTTTCCGAATTTCTAATAAATATATGGGCGCCAGGAAATGGTTAGGAGAATGTGCTTCCAAATTATATTTAATTATAACACAGTTGCTGACTCAGTCGGCGGGTTCTTTACCGAAATAATCGTGAATACTTACGATTACTTAATTTCTCCCCCATAGGACAAGCATGGAATCTGAAATGCAAAATTTAAATATCCTACTGGATTGCACGTGACGGCAAGTGATAATCAGCTTTCATCAATAGAAAATAACAAATTTATTTCTTAATTTTAGTAACTTCTTTTAAAATAAATAAAGTATAACATTCTTTTTGGTCATGACCTTTACTATAGCGCTATAGAACCTGTTATCCATGAGAATCTTGGGCGCTGACCTGATAAAGGATGTCTCCCCGTAGACTTCAGCAATGGACCTCGTCCAATCTTCTTTCTTGTTTATTGATTCAGTGGTGAGGTGTAGTTCAATCATTCCAACTTCTTTCTTGTTACCGACCAAATCCGTATCTTGTCGTTTCTTCTCATAAACCACTATGTACACTGTTTATCCATTGGCTTTCCATCCCCATTCACCTGCTTGAATTGCTACAAGTTCTAATACTCCTTATTGTTCATTCCCTAAGCAAAATCTTAAGTGCTATTAAAATATTAGCATATAAGTTCACCAAGTTATAAATTACGTCCCTAAAAATTATGTAATCCTCGGACCCGGGTTCCTATAATCGGAGACTAAGTTCGATTATCATTGTCCGCTTAATAAAATTTATAAGTCCCACTTTTGGAATTCACTGTTCACTTCGTATAAAACAATTTCTGAGTTCTATCTTTTGAATACTAACAACAATAAATCACGACATCCGAACTCGCGTAAATTTTCTATGTTCAAATAAACTGCTATGTATCTAGCACCCTGATCCGATCGCTATAGTGTCGAAAGCTCGAATGAATATTTATATATCCTTCTTCAACATGTCAACTTTCTTCATCTTTTTACTCTCTTGTTTAAAACAAAATTATGCGATCTACCTCGCGGCGTCTTCTACGTAATTATTTTTTACCAATAACTCACTTTTTCACATTCCCATGACACTTCCGGTATATTAGAATGGAATTTTCTCATTCTTGTAACTAGGCATCTCTTAAGTTTGTTTATATTTCTTCGTAGGCGAAACCTCGGATGCTACTTATCGTCCGCTTTTGAACTAATGGGCTTTGTTTATATGTTGCACTCCGGTACCATGGCAACCAGCGTCTTTTTGCTAATAAAGTGTTATTTTTAATGAAATTCGCTGAATTTCATATTGGTGACAATATGGTATGTCACAATATACAATTCCACAAAGTAATATCATTAAGAGCTTGAAAAGTGGCAACAGATAACTTCCGAAAAAACACACTAGTGTGTCTCACGTCAAGATAAATGTTTCCCAGGCGTTCAGGATTTTGAGAGAACGTTTAGTGTGGAAACGTTACCCGGTCTACCCTTAATTTCTTCTTGAAAATACATCCTTTGGAGTTTAATTGTGATGCGATCAATATACATTGGTTTTTAATAATTTGATTACAATTATAGAAAAAATTATTGGGGGCTTTCGTGGATCTCTTCCCTGGATCCGCCACTGTTCCGTATAATCTGTTTGCTTACCCTGAAGATTTGTTTACAAATTGCCTATGGTTTCGTAATTAATCAGTGATGTAGAAAAACGTCAGTTAAATTTTCTGAATCGGTAGGTATGATAAATGACCATTGAGGATATCCTAAATTCGAAAGTTATTTCAGTGCTTATACAAAATAACGTGAAGAGACTTTGTACTCCAACTTTGAGCCCCTCATTCACTTAGTCTCAGCAGTCTACTTTAGTATGTCCATCAGTTTTTCAGTGCCGAGCTCGAAAGATGGGAAAGACATAGTTTGAAAATACAGAACGTTATAGATGACCAATCAATATGATAATTATATCAGCTGAAAGGAGCTTCTCTGTGATTCGTTGCCGGTAATAAGGACATTGCGATAATAAGGAAACATTTCACGGCGGTTAGATAACAGAAAATATTACAAGGATAATGAGTAAATTATTGATACTTGAGGCATGTGCTTGTCGTGCACTTAGTTCATAGATGGCATAATCGGAGAAAAGAATGTGAGAAAAGAAAAAGTGACAGGGGAATAATTCACATGGTAGACCTTTTTTTGTTACACGAGTGAAATACTGTAGGTGCCTTGTCGTTTCAGCATTATGACTTGGGAGTTTATGAAAAAACTGAATTACCAAATGTAAACGGAAGGCACATTTTTATGTTGACTAAATATTAAGAAGTAAATTACACGTCGTAGAAGGTGTATGCCGAGGTATCAATTGGTAAGCCTTTAAAAATTCACATTAACGCGTGTACACAACTTTTTACAATGCAATATCAGAAAAAAATCATCATATAAGTAGAAAAATAGTAAGTTAATGTTTTCTCGTTTGCTTCAAAACTCTCATCATATCTTTAGAAAATACGCTGGGTGATAAATGAAAACACTAAAGCAGTATTACAGTTATAGGAGAAAGTGTCCTAACTTGTATTTTTTGCTTTTTCAGAATTATTCATTTAATTAAAGATTCTAGTACATTTAAAACATTCCATTGTAAATTTAAATAACATTGACACAAATGCTTTATAACCTACCTACCTGTTAATGTCACTTACCTTGGTCGTTTTTTTCGACCAGTTTTCCTGTATTCATATAGAAAATGATAAGATGACTCTTCACTTGCTTAAAGAGGATAATTACAGTAACTACCCGTAATTATGAGTCGCGGAATTTTGTTTTAAGTTTTACAAAAAAGTAATCATCAGACTGATCAGAAGGAGTTCACCTGTGTACAATTGATATTGGAGTTTTCTATTGCTCTTTTTAACACAAAAAAGAGGTCAATCAAATACAATTAATTCTACAAGGACTGATCTCGGGCATAGAATATTTTCCAGAACCATAAAATCACCGAGAAGCAACGAAATACGAAGTAAGACTTGTCCTTGAAAAAATGTCATTAAGAAACTAGAGATAACTCTCGCGGCCTCAGATGATTGATGTTTCTAATATTTAAAAAAAACATTTGATCAGAATTTCCTTAAAAAAATAATCAAATATTTCCTTCAAAACAATCAGAATTTCCTCCATAAAATCAAAAGAACAAATTAGTGCATGGTCACCGTTACTTTGTACAACGATATGAGAAAAAAACGAAGATAAAAAAAGTCGCTGAAACACGCTTTCTATTCCAACATCAACCCGCTTTGTGTACCCGCATGTAGTATGGATCTGCCTCTTTGTTTATTGGCTGCCTGTCACGGGCGTAAACCAGCGTTTTCTTATCGCACACGTAGCCTTGTTTAGAACACGTTCCGCGCCGCAAGGCCACACAGCCCGGAGGACCCACACTGCTGACGGCACAGCGCACGGCCGCAGTGCGAACCGCTGCCTCGACGCATTGTGCTCGTCATTTGTGTCCACTCCGGCCGCCTTACGTAACAGAATCAATAAGCGCTCGCAGACTCACTCCTGCCTTGATGCACTCGTTCCAGCCTCATTCTACGCAACTGACGGTTCCGTAAGGGTACTGACACTTTCGCAAATTTTTCGGCGATTCCCAGTTAGCCCTACGATGCATGGACCATGAAAACTACATGAATGCATGTGTAGGGCGCAAAACGTTCTAAAAAATGCATGCACCGGGAGCGGTAACTCAGTGCATCAACTGATGTCACTGCAGCGCCTCTGACCGGGAGGTCCTAGTTTCGAGTCCTGACGGGGCGGCAGGATTTTCGACACTAGCTTTTCAGCTAGGTCGAATTCAGTCGCTGTCTGGAGGAGAATTCTAGCGGCCGGCTGCTCTGATCGGTAGTTTTCCGTGGTTTCTCCGATCAACACCAGGCGAATGCCGGAGCAGTACCCTACCAAACGGGCCACGGACCGCGCGCGATCTTTTCTTCCTATTCCTTGTCCTACCTCTCCCCTTACACACACACACTTACACTAACATGCACTACACTACCACATATTCCGGGGGGATTTTCGGGCTTGTCCCGGCTGGGGCGTTGTCCCTTTGGTGGAAGAGTCCTGGTTAGGGGGAAACCCCACTAGCTGACGGTAGGTCGGCGCCGGATCTCGCCATCCAGCGGGGGAAGATCACTGCCATCTCCCGAGAAAAACACATGCACTACACTAACGGGACTAATGACCGAAGTAGTTGACGCGCCCGGAAACACGAAAAAATCAATCAATCAATCAATCTAAAAATGCACATAATTTTTTTCTGATTCTAATTAAGTTCATATTTGGGCATTTTGAGTCGACTGTCTGACTTTGCCGGCTAGGTAAGTGTTCTCCGTGCCTGGACCTACTTTAATTCCGATGCTTGGGGAGTGAGAGAGACATGTGGCGAACATGACGCATTTCCCTTCATCGCCACAAGCAAACTCCGCCTGCCTAAGCTTTTCTTCGTCACACAGTTAAAGAAACTGAGACTATTTTAAAGAAAAGCTACAACTCTATTTTTGCCTCGAACGGGAATCGAACTTGGGATCCCATTACGGGAATCTAGTATCTAAATAACATCATTTCTTAATAATTTCAATAAAAGTCAACTCTTAATGTTATTCAAATGGTTATTTAAATAACTATAAATAAACTTTAAAGCCCTTCATATGCATGACGTAAGAGAATCAAATTGCAAGACCTATTTACATAATTTCTGAGAATTTTTTCCTTTGCCAGTGACTAAAACGAAAGAAGAAAGATAGAAGAGAGAGTACAAGGAGGGAAAGCTCTCAGAAGTGCAGCTGTGTTGAGTAAAAATCGAAATAAAATAAGTTAGAGCATAGGGGGCCCTACTTGTGCATCCTAAAGTACATAAGCAGGCCCTGCCATGGCCCAAATGTCATGTCAGGGGAGGTCAACAAAAAGGTTTTCGAGAGACCTACTCGCCCTCATCTTTTTATGTAATGTTTTGAGAAACAAGGTTACGAAATTCACGGGAAAGTAAATTCGCAAATTCTTTTTTTAAGTTCCTCTCCTCCTTGTATCAGCACGTAATACTTACAACATCCCTTCACTCAGAAACGCTCCATTCCGAACCCCACCTTTCCCCAACCTTTCCGAATTAAGCGTGCATTGAAACTATGATTTTATTACTGGATTTCAAATCCCAATACGCTGTACGCTACTTTTTTTTATCTGAACGAACCAATAATACATATTTCTAAGTATAAATATATGAACTTGATCCTTTGTGTTGTATGTTAAAAACAAAATACTCGCTGTTCGCTCGAATCTAACACGCAAGTAATTGCGTGAAAACCAACGGCATCACAACAGCACATACTTTCTCACACTATTGGAATTACGTAATATTGAAATATTGCAATTTCTGTCCTACCAGCACATCAGCTATAAGTTCAAAAATTCCAATTCAACAAATTCAAACGAAGCGCCTCTCGTGCATATCTGCATTTATTTGGATTGTTAGAAAAACAAGTAATTTGTACTTTTAAAAATAAAAAAATTATAAATTTAATTGTTACAGTATTTGCTGCACATAATACAAAAAATCATGTTCGGACAGGTGGACAGGTTTTGCTGTCAATCGATTTTTCTGTATCAAGGACAAAACATAGATTCGGACTACTCAGTGTGTTAGAGGAGGTAATTTAGTGTACACAGTGTCAAGATTTAACCACCTTTTTGTTAGCAGGGCCCGGAATTACCATTTTTTCTGTCGGAAATTCGCCGTCTTTTCCTGCAGCATTACAATACTGTCTTTATACCGCGCAAGCAGTAGCAAGAAAGTAAAATTAAGCGCGAGCGATGGCGGGATGAATTTGTTGCACTTTACCTATCTTAGTTAAGTCGAATAAGTAAATATGAACGAAATACAACAATTATAAATAATTGTACTACAATGATTTTTATATTTCATGAACTTTAATTTACAAATTTTGAATGTTTGGCTACAACCCACGCCCTTCCCGTGAGTTACATAAAACGCATAATTTCCCATGCATTTTTATGCCTCAATTTTTCTTGTGAACACACACGACGCCTCACTCAATCACTTTACAATATTCGAACGATTGACCAGCGTCTGAATCTAATGTCAGTAATAGCCGGACGAAGTTTAGAATGATCCGTCCATCTCAACCCATTTTTTTCATTAAAACATATTTTCCAACTTATCCACTAATACTTAATCATAAAGCTATTAATTGGCTCCAATTCTATCTCAGTTATATATTTAGGTTTACAAATAGTCACAAAATTAACATGAAAACAACACATTTCATCAATATCTAATAATGCACGTATCAAAACCCTTAAATTATACCCATTAATAGAAAACCAAACTCTCAACTGATTCAGGTATCTCCATTTATAAATCTATCATTCGTTCCACAATAACATATGCTTGTCAGGTATGCGGTGGCACTGCAAAAACACTTTAAACGCAAGTTAAAAGTTATTCAAAATACGTTATTACGTCAAATATCATAAGCTTTTTTGGTTTATTCGTAATGACCAAATTTTAAAGAACTAGCTATAGATTAAATAAGTTCGTATATTTCAAAATTATCAAATCGTTTTTATTCTTCCCTTCCATCTTGTCCAGCAACGAATACATTTAAATTAGGCAAATCTTGTTATAATTTTTCCCGCAATAAAACTCGATATTCAAAAGATCTCTTTCAACTTCCTTAATTAGCAGTATGAAATTCAAACTAAAAGAAAAATATTAAGTTGATTGTAAATAAGTTATTATGTAGGACCCTTCCTGGGTAACCTTATGAATTACAATTTAATGTTATTTGTCATAGTTTACTGCATTACGAAATTAATATAATTTTACACGTCATTGAAAGACATTTGTGGATCGAACAAGAAGAATAACTATTATAAAAAAATAATTATCCATTTATCTTCATTGTCACAGCTTTATCCACAACGTCTGACTAATGTGCTAATTAATAAGCTACTGCTAACTGAAAAGTTTTATGAAGGTGCGTTCTGTTGTGACTACATTAATATTATGTATTTCTTCTGTTGGTATCTATCTGATCTTATTAAACTATTATTTTTATTTATTTTGTCAGTCAAGCCTGACGATAGAAATAACCATTTTCCGAAACGTTGGTGTATATCTCATGTAAAATACATTGATACAAAGCAGTTACACTAAAAAACGTTCTGTCTTTAAAATAAAAGACCAAAAACATTCTAATGTGTGGAATCATTTATTACTAGGCAGAAGATGAAATGGCGGCAATAATCGAGTATTTATTTATCACAGTCGAAAGAATGGATTTTATCAATAACGTAAAACTCCAATATGAATATGTATGGTCGATTACATCTTCTCCCCCCTCCCCCATCCCGTCAAACCTCGAGGCGTTGCAAATTGCATACTCTTTGATCCGCCTCCTCTCTCCACTTTTCGTACCATCAAAGCTTCAAGAAGCGGATTACATACATATTTCTACAATAATTTGAGATGTCTCCAAAGCGTATCTCCGGATAAGAAGGTAAAAAGGCCCCCTTAATCCAAGGACGTACACAATTAAAATCACAATTAAAATTGTTTCCGAGTTTTTAATAGTGAACGAAGTCCTCCTTTCATTCAAATGTACTTTTTAACGGGAGAATGTCCTCTCCTCCTGACATGAAGGTACAGGGACGTATATCACTGATACTATATATTATGGTTATAGACAGATTTCTTCAGGTTTTCTCGAAAGAATGGAAGCTATTTTAGACATTATTTCCCAGCCTGGGTTGCGATTAAACCCACTGGTCAATTTTAACTCAACCGCTTTACCTACCTCTCCACCCACTTCCTTCAGCATCTGCTGTAAGTGCGACCAAAGTAGTCCGTTGAGTGCGAGCAGTGAAAGTGAATGGCGTACGATGTCGACCCGTCAACCGGCCGGGCAATAAACCAGGCCTTACAAACCCTCATCAATTCTGATTTCGCCGAAGAAATCAACAGCGAAGTGAATTCTGTACATCAAAATACCTCATCAGAAGAAGAAGAAAAAAATGGATCAAACCGTCGACCCAGCCTCGAAACAGCAACGGAACGAGGACACCGCAGCAGCCATCAACCCAGCTCTACAAGGGCTCAGCACGCAGCAACCCCTGATTCAACACGGAAGCAACACAAAAAAGAGGTCTGTCAGTGATAACATAAACTCTCAAGATCCCAAAAGATTCAATTCTGATTTCAGTGCAGACAGTGTAAATCAAACTAGTGATGTAGAATACAGTCACGGAGTTCCAACCGGAAACAGATTTACTGAACTTGAAAGATTATTATCTCGTTGGAAAACGTTTTGAATATGCAAAGGTTACCTCGGGAGAACAGCAAACTCTAATCAAAAAAATTCCTCCTGTCTATGTAGCAGAAATAAGTAATCTCAATCTATTTATAATAGAACTCGGAACCAATGTTACCAACAATTTCGTAACAGATGTTAAGTACAATAAGATAAATATCATTCCAAAAACCCAACAGACTTTCGAAAAATAATAAAGTACCTCATACACACACAACGGAAATCCCACTCATACAAGGACCCCGCCAACAACAAATTCTCCGCTGTGTTCGAAAACCTTCATCAATCTATATGTGAACAGGACATTTTTGCAGACCTTAAACAGCACACACACTTAACACTCTTCAGTGTTAAATATCACTAGACTACAAAAAGAAGGCACTCCATTACCATTGATCGTAGCCGAATTCAACGGCACAGAAACGCCCGAAACTATACAAATAAACCAAATATGCAGCCATCGAGTGATTACAGAAAAAAGGAAAAAAACACAACGGTCCCGTTCAATGTCAACGGTGTTTGGACTACGGACAAACAAAAAATAATTGTAACTACCCAATCTTGCTTCGTGTTTTTTGTGCCGGGAACCACTTATTCAGTACAAAGTCAAAGGAAAAATGAAAATCCGTGTGTGCGAACAGTCTCGGTAGCCACAAGGCTGATGTAAAAAACTCAACTTGTAGTTACTACAAGGAAGTAACAGACAGAAAAAAAGGCCATAAACAAAATTAATAGAAATACTGGCAGCCCCCTGTGTCCTCTGCTCCCTTCCAGTCAATCACAAATCCACTGCAGGCCAACCCGCCAGAAAATTCCACTCATATCTCCGACTCAAATCCTTTCCTTTCACCGCCTCGACAAAATACCCTGAACGGAAATAATCATAGGTCTCGCATACCCGATCCTCAATCAAATAATCCCATTCTCTCCACAATCATTAATTCCATCACAACTTCTATAATCAATTTCATAAATTCATTAATACCTTCAATCATTAGTACGATTCAAAGCTCGCTGGCGGAATATTTAAACAACAGCAATGCAAAAAATAGTAGTAATAATAATATTATTAATCACAACAATAATAATAATATCAATAATAATAATAATAATAATAATAATAATAATAAAAAATGGCCTTACTGAACTGGAATGCCAACTCTATCACAAATTAAAGAACTGAACGGATTCACTTTTTACATCACTATAATGTCGACATAGCCAGTTTTACCAAAACATACAAATAAAAACAACAAACTAATCATTCCTAATTTCACAATATACAGGACAGACAGGCAAGAAACCAAAGGAGTCGGTGTTCTCAAAGCAGTAAAATCTAATTACCAACATAATTTAACAATACTCCCAATCGCACTGGGATTGGAAACCGTAGCAATAGAAGTAATCTTTAACATAAACGTATGGAAAGTAATATCTGTTTACAAACCTCCAACTATCAAAATAGCCAATACTAACACACAACATTTATTCAACCCAACAGAAAAAGTTATACTCTTAGGAGATATCAACGCCAAACATCCAAACTGGAGATGCCAAAATAAAAATCGTGACGGTAAAATATTAACACAAATAATAAACAACCACAATCTTAAAATAATATTCCCCAGTGAACGAACGTTTTTTCCAGTAAATCAAACATGCAAACCTGATATACTAGACATTAAATAACCAATACCAACAATAACTTTTCTCATCAGTAATATTTGAATTACATTCTAATCACATACCTGTTATTTCATCAAAACAACTAACACCACAACACGCCCCAAGACCACTTAAAATGAACTGGAAAAAGTTCGCAGAGATAATCAAACAATCAATACCTAGAATAAAAATCATAAAACAATCCTCTCAAAATACATCAGTCTGTAACAACATTAATCGACCTTGTCAGATTATTCTATTTTAGAAGCATAATCTCTCAATACTGACAACAAAACACAAAGATATCATAACAAACTTCCTCTCGACATAATATATGCAATAAAAATTAAAAATAAAACGAGAAGACAATGGTATAAACTCAGAACACCTGAAATAAAGAAAGAACTTAATGTAATCATCAATATTGTTAAAAGACTTATAAATACCTACAATAATCAGCAATTCCACAATTTTATAAACTCATTAAGCAGTAGTAATAACTTTTGTATGGCAATTCACAAGGAAAATTCTAAAGCAGAAAAGTCAAATTCCCTTACTAAATACACCCACTGGAAAATCGCTCACATCAATTCACATAGCAGAAGAACTTGTCAAATATTTCGAAACAACATTCGCAGTTTATAACATCAACTTCCACTTTGAACATAACAAAATCGTAGGAAATGGTGCGGCTTTTACATTTGCATCATGTAAATGAATTTGAGGCGTTGTATACACTCCAAATTTTCTATTTCACTAAAATTCTAATTTCATTTATAATAATATCGTATACTTGATTATTATATTATTTATTATTCTTATTTTATTATTATTACTATTATTATTACTATTTGTAGCACTGAAGATGATCGCAATGCAGCCGAAAAAGCTTTATGCCAAAATAAATACATACGACGAAACAACGCCTCAAATTCATTTACACAACAAAATCATTGAAAGTAGCAAAACATATCCATACGGCCTACACCATAATATACATTACTCTTCTCCCACAGAAATCAAAAAAATATGTTAGAAACATCCCCAATAAAAGAGCACCAGGGCATGACAACAACACTAACATGACAATAAAAAGCCTACCCATATCTGCAATAGCCTACTTGAATAATATATTTAACTATTGCTTCAGAACTGGAACCAAACCAAAAAAAAACAGAGATAAAAGCTATGTCCTATTAGCTTGCTAACTTCCTTCTCAAACAACATCTCAATAGAATGATACCCTTCCAACAAACCAAGTAAATACCTAGGGCTGTATCTCGATTCAAAATTAAATTGTCGTGATCATATTGAAATAGAAATGATGCAAACCAAGGCAAATCCACATCAGTTAAAATCAATTATAAACGGACAGAGTTTACTACAATAAAATACCGCCATATCAATATACAAAACCATAATAAGGCCTCTAATCACTTACCCGTGTCCCATATGGATTAACGCCGCCAAAACAAATATTCGCAAACGCCAAGTAATCCAAAACCAATTCCTGAGAACCATAACTAACGCCCCATGGTTCATTACAAATAATCAACTCTCCAAGGATTTCAACAATATCATTAGATCATCACATCACATACCTTGCTACAAACTTCTATCGTACACAAACCATTACCCATAGTGGCAACCTCCCCATTTCATAGTATGTAAGTTTAGAATAAGTTAGTAAGTAATAAAAATTACATATATAAAGTTGAAATAACTACCTATGTATTTACCTTCGAAAATAAAATCCGCTGTAAGTTGCCAACGCTGCCAATAGCATCTGTCAGCAGAAGACCTCTCATCTCTAGTTTTATAATGACTTTGGGTAGATGTCCACAATTCGCAATCCAAAATAGGCAATTATCCCTTGAATCGGCATTTTTAGCACTATAAAACCCACGCAGAAGCAATCTCACGTGTAAAAATGGATAATGGTAAAAGGTGCCTAAAGTTAGATTCAAAGAAACAAAATTGGCATTTAGGGCAATGTCCGGGCTCCAGTAATCGTGAAGGTGACATCAACTAGATTCGAAGGTGCGATGTAATCAACACGGCCAATTTTAACACATTTTGGAAACAAATATTGAAATCAATTCATCGTAGTGATTTAGATAAACGACAATATCATGGACGCCTCAGTATTTAATTCAGCTTCAATTTTCATGTGAAGGACAACATATCTCTGAGAGACGTGGAAACGACAGACGCGATCGTTGGATGGAGAGTAGCACAAAGGAAAGAAATGGTAGGGGCTGGGACGGTCAGAGGGGGGGGGGAGCGTAGCTGTTCCAGGCAGGGTCGAGGGCGGAGCATATATGGAAACACCCCAATCATGGCCGGGGGCAGGGAGAGGACAGCATGGAAGAAGGGTGGCGTCTGGGACTGAGACAAGATAGGACAGGGCGGGGCAGGGCGGGGTAGGGCAGGGGGCAGAGCAGGGTCGGGAAGGGGCGGGAGGGGCGGGGCGTGGGTGGGGAGGGGCGGGGCGGGGCAGGGCAGGGGGCAGGGCAGGTGCAGGGCGGGGCAGGGCAGGGGGCAGGGCGGGGCAGGGCAGGGGCAGGGCGGGGGCAGGGCGGGGCAGGGCAGGGGCAGGGCAGGGGCAGGGCAGGGGGCAAGGCAGGGGGCAAGGCGGGGCAGGGCAGGGGCAGGGCGGGGCAGGGCGGGGGCAGGGCGGGGGCAGGGCGGGGGCAGGGCGGGGGCAGGGCGGGGTCGGGAAGGGGGAGGGGCGGGGAGGGGGCGGGGTGGGGAGGGGGCGGGGTGGGGTGGGGAGGGGCGAGGGCCGGGACGGGGCGGAGGAAGGGCGGGGGCAGGGTGCGGCAGGGCGAGAAGGGTTGGGGCAGGGGAAGGCAAAATGGGGTTAAAGGCAGTCCGTAGCGAATCTGTCGAGGTGTGGAGAAGGGGGCGGGGTCGGGAGGTGGGGACGGAGCGGGTGGGGAGGGGTGAGGAGGCAGGCCGGGGGGGGGGTTCCGGAGGTTATAGGGCGGGGTTGGCGGGGGGGGGGGGGGGGGGGGGGGGGGGGGGGGGGGGGAGGCCGCTGCCTCATCGACCGGAGGCGCATTATTTTTAACGCAGCGGCCGCGCGCGCATCTACGCCGTGACCTGCAGCAGCGCGCAGCCCATTGTCAAGTGGCCCTCGCGCCTTCGCAACCAACGCAACGCAGCGGGAGGCGGCCAAGGAACTTCATTCGCGCAAAAGAGTACGCTACTAGACATGTTTATCCCTTCCCCTCCCGCCCCACAAAAGAAATCTTATAATCCGGGCTCTGATTCTGAGGACCTAAAAATTCTTTGAAAATTACCTACAAAATGACATAAAAACAAAAGGAAAATGACCAATAAAATGTCTTAAAAATGAGGGAAGAATGACCTAACCTTTTAAAATATACTTAGAAATTTGTATGGAAATGCTCATTTATTCAATGGATTTTACAAATTTAAATAAAAGTTATTGCTATAAAATTTTATATACTACGAAGACTTTATTTCAGGAGGAAATGTAATCCATAGCTCCGATCTTCCAACCGTTAGTCTTGAAAAGTCGAGGAAGTTAACGAAGATCCGAGTAATTTTGAGAGTTCGAAAAACAGTGTCCACTGCGGTAGTGAATTTCGTCGTGAACTGATGATACAATAATAGCTTTGCTTTAGTGTGTTATTGTATTTTGTCATATTGTCATTTTATTCATGAAATATTCACTATTAAAAAACACAAGAAAGAAATAAAATGCGTAAAAATGTCAAAATGACCCATAGTTTAAACAAATGACAAAAGTTGACCCAATGACTATACATTTCTATCATCTACATGTCGTGCTAAACATTCATTTACAAGTTAACTTTGTCTAGAATGCACCAATAAAAAGATGACATGCCATCAGAATCCGAGCCCTGCTTATAATTGAAGGGCTCAGTAGAACAATCAGTAGAACGGGCTATTCCACATTTTCTGTGAAATTGAGTTATTAGCCTTTCACAAAACTTAAAATATAATTATTTTAGTATAATATGTTATTTAAATTCAATTTGGTTTTATATGCAAGTGTACTGTGTTTAAAAGTTTAAAAATGCATTGAGAAATGTGGGGGAAGTTCAGGTAAAACCCTCATTATCTCAGAACTATGTCAGAGTGGGATACCACTTGTTCTACAGAGCCCTTCCATTTTAAACTACGTTTATTCACATGTAATGCCAATAACTTACTATGCATACTCATATGTACGCAATTATGTATCTTCAAGGCCCATTTTTTCCCCTTGGAGCAAATGTTATCTGCTTTTCTCCCTCCACAAGTGTTTTCGGAAGCGACTAAATGTGTACATAAGTGTCAGTCTTCAAGAGACCGTTCATAAATGGTAGTAAAATGCAGTTCTACAAATCTTATTGCGATGATTCTTCTTGCGTTTATCGCACGCCATAACCATTATTTGAAAACAAAAAGATTTCGAGGGAAATGTTCGTTATTAGTAATGCGAAATGTTCATTGGACTACTACACACTGAAGTATTTACAAATGCCGAGGCGATGAAATCAGAGTCAATGTCCAAGTGATTATCTGTAAAGTGATAATGGTAACTCAAAGGCTTTCAATTATTTTTAATTTATTATTTATGAACAATTGAGGATGTCAGTTTTAGAATGTTTACTTTCTCGTATACTACTTAGCGTAGGAAAAGTATTTTACTGCTGCGGCAATAAAACGACCATTTTGCGACAGAAACCTGCATTATGAGACCCCGACACTGAAAATGTGAATAAATCTTGATATATGAAATAAATTACGTCCTCTAATATATGATGTAGACATAATCCACATTTGTGAATTTTTAACACCGAAATATTGGTGTACGGCAAAATGTTTGTCTGTCTCTGTCCGCATGTCTGTGAACAATATTAGCGGCTAATACGTCGTCAGGATTTTCACAGAGCGAAATGCCTCAGGGAGGTCGTAGAATGTCGGCCAAAACATTGGCAACTATGCCTAGGTCACGTCGTCTCCTGGACAGCCAAGAAAATCGTCTGAACACTTCAGGCGCTAACGTTGACAACGGGTAGACAGACGAGCTCCTGCAAACATGGTTTACGACTACCCAACGTATTTACTACGTATACTTGTAGGAACAAGATTTATCCACTTTTTCGTCACCAGGGCCCCACAATGTTGTCGGTCGAAAAATCGCAAAGCTGCAGTAGCATTACAATACATTCTCTTTACTATGTAAAAGAAGTAAGACGTAAAAGTAAAAATCTACACTTTTTACATTACGCGCGCGCGCAAATACACACATACACACACACACACACACACACACACACACACACACACGTGCGCGCGCGCGCGCGCACGCACGCACACACCTGTAATAGCGATAGTGAGATGGCGAATATTTTGCATGAAATTAAAGTATGGAAAATCTTACACATTTTCTTGATTGCCATGACAATAATTTTGTACACAAACGGCAGGGGAATGGTTATTTACATGCGTTGATATTGTTTTGCATTAAAAAGAATAAAACCGTTAGAGAAAATGTATACGATATTAGCTAGGATTACAGAAAAATTATTTGGAAGATGACAAGACTGTGAGTATGCAAGTTCAAATATGTAGCAATGGTAATGTATCCAAAAATGCATGATGTAAATATTAGTTTACATAATTATTTAGTTATTAAAAATGGACATGAAGCTGTGCCACGGCTATATATAATCCCCACAATGCCCTTCGTAAAATTGCTCGTAACTTCCTCGTAACAACGCAATTACTCGCTTCTTAGAAGATGATGGAGTGTGCTGCTACAATCAATGGCTTATCAGAATCATATATCTTGCAGAACTGTTAAGAAAGACTGGTGATTGATGAGCAGAATCATGGGAGACGGCAATGATTAAACGATTTATCCATGTGTCAAAACGATTGAAGTTAAAGTAGAATCGGAACAATGTTGTACCTAACAGCGGGAGTAATGGCGGATTATATATGAATAGATCGATTGGTAGGATGGAATGTGCAACATTATAATATTACTTGCCTGATGCAATAACAGACAGTGGCGCACTACGGATTTTTCCCGAGGGAGGGGGAGGTCTCTTAGTGTAGAGTTTAGCCGGCTTGATGTTTTCATATACATAATTTTTAGACAGCAACTAGTAACAGCGGTTCTTTCATGTCATGCAGTGCGGGCTAAAAAGTTCACTTGTGTGAAGATTCAAAAGTGATAAGATGCTCAAGAATTCAGATAAATCTGTGAATGCAAAAAAGGAAACAAAATACTTTCGTCTGACCGCAACTACTACTACTGACCTGAATGTATGATTAAGTAATTTGTACACGCGAATTTATATAAAATGAAAGTCAGAAAGGAGAAAACTAACTGAGAGAATATTTTACAATTACAGTAGACGTACAGTAAATGATACCTGAACCATTCTTTTAAGCGTTCTTAACGCTGAGTACAAAGTTTAATAAAAAATTGGACCCATTTTTGAGAAAATTTTGAAAATGTTATTGAGTCTAGCAACTTCCAAATGACACTCCACTTAATATCTTGGGACTTCAAATAGATACCAAATTAAGTTGGAAAAAAAAATTTTCATAAAAAAATAAAATTATCAATAGAATCAGCATTAATAATATTTAAATACATTATACGACCTTCACTGACCTACGCCTGCCCAATTTGGGGAGGTGCCGCTGAAAGCAACCTTCAAAAACTGGAAGTACTGCAAAATAAATTTGTAAGAAATGTTTTAAAAGCTCCATGGTATATCAGAAATGATCAAATTTTAAAAGAATTATCTATAGTACCTCTAAAAACGTGGATTTTAAAACTTTCTTCTAATTTCAACTCTTCTCTTTCATCTTGCCCAGCCACTCCTTTGTACACTCTAGGTAAATCTGCCAATCATTTCCCACGAATAAAAACAAGATATTCTAAAGACCTACTACATCCTCCTTAATTAGCTGTAAAGCAGGTTCCAACATTTCTAAATTAAATAATTTTGTTTTTAATCCAAATATTGTATTGTATTTTTCTGAAGGACCCTTCCTGGGTATTCTTAGTTGTTATTGTCTTATATTGTAAATATTACTGTCTTTCAAGCATTGTACATGTATGATGAAATGTACTTAAAACAAAATTGTATATACGATGTATGATAAAAACCTTTGAAAGACATAATAATGTCGAACAAGGATAATAAAAACTAGTAATAATACCCCTATGGTCTCGCTCTCCCTAAGGATTTCGAAGAACGTGGCGGTCCACCCAATAAATTTATTTACACCAAGTGGTGTACGAGTATAGAGTCAATGTATTTATTAAACAATCACAGCAAACTCTCTGTTTGAACATTTTCCCACTTTTCCACTCCGATTAACTATAAGACGTCCCGACCGATTGGCAGAGAATTTAGTAAGGCGTAGGAAGGCCAATCACACAACCTTTTTCCAAAATTTTAACAGACCCTTCTAGAACTTTTGGGTAAGAAGAGGGGAGAACACAGGCCTGGGCCAAGCTCGCTAGTGTCGGTCATAGGAGACGCTCTCGCGCATCAGATGCGTTCGGGCGACAGAGAATCGGTCGGGTTGTTCTTCGCGAAGTTAGTCGACCAGAGAGAGACGGGCGAGTGCCCGAGTATCTTGTTTGGGACTACCGCCCAGAAAGTTTTGAGTTTGTTCTTAATTTGATTTTTAGTGAGTTTGTTTCGTTAACCTTCGAACACTCTGCTATGCGCCGATGTAATTATTCTCTCTACCCGGTCGCACTAGTATTGCACGTTTTTCTTAATTACGTGGCGTAATTTCGATTAAATCGGGAATATTATTAACCGATAAATATCACGCGGCCCGTCTCACAATTGGAAGCTGAGCTGTCACGGCTGTCGAGTTTGAGGGCGGACGGCGACCCACGGCCTCCACCAGCAAAGGGATCCGGCCAGCTCAGGGGAGCGCCCTGACCCCACCCTCCGGACGAGAAGGATCAACGACCGAAGCAAGTGAGTCTTCGCAGCTGACAGTGCGTCCGTCTGCAACTAAATGGTGTTATCAATGAAGTGCCGAGCCACAACCTTCAGCAACACCCCTCAGGCAATATTAATAACAACGACTCTTGTTTGATTAAAACTGGAATAATTCTCAGGAAGCATTGGCCTCTTCCTAATTAATGTTCATCTTCATTTTTTTATTTGCTGTAATCTTAATTTATAAAATTTTATTGTATTGATTTTTGTAGCCAGAATTAAGGGTTAGGGAAGGGAAAGTAGCACCGCTGAGCTCATGCACAGTCTGTTATCAAACATTTTTAGTAATTTGGATAATTCTATTTTTTTCTTTTCTTTTATTATATTGATTAAACTACATGTTCTTTTATAATCTTTTTTTCTCATTTCGAAAAGTAGCTACTAGCCACCACCCATATTTCAGGCTCTCACCGCGTGAGCTAGCCGGCACCTTGCCTCAGGTAAGAGGGGAGCAAATTTACGTTAAATCTGGCCCACCCAACGTGCGGTCGAAGACACCACCATAGCAATATATATATATATATATATATATATATATATATATATATATATATATATATCCCACATTGAGAATTCCTTATTTCCCTATGCAATCGAATGATTTACCTTCACCCAGAAAAACACTCTTCCTTCGTGCTATCAGTTTATTTGCTATCTAATCTAAAGCATTCAACAACATTCAATATTAAAAGAAGAACTCGCTCCGACATACCTTCGTGAAAGCTTTTCGTTAAGGGTAATGAGTACGTAAATGCCGCGAATTGCGCAGATTTCTTGTGTTCTCGGAAACAAAGCTTTTCTATGTACTATTTATAGCCGTCAGTCGCGAATGTGATAAAGAGTAAGGCAATTATCGTTCTTCGAAGATAAGTACGTCGTATTTCCCTTAATTTCATTACCTTTATCTGAATAGATGCTTCACAGGAGTATGAATTGAGGGTTCATTTAACTTGGAAACATGAAATGCTAAAGACTTTGTACTCGGAGCAATTAGGTGTAGATTGTATGCGACTGATATGCTAGTTCATGGAAATAATGCCTGTTACAACGTGTGCAGATAAAACGGCAAATCGAATCTAATCTCAGGGCTGGAAAGAGCGCCCACCCGTGTAGATTTGAACACTACGTCTTGAAGACCTTAAGGGATTTCGTAGGTTATGTATTGTAATGGCGTCAAACTCAAGTTCATTAGTTTAAAAGGGGAGGTCATGACAGTGAGTCATAGAAGCGAAACCCAAAGTGCAATTTGAACAATTCCCGGCCAAATGATGCTTCGGGGTCGTATAACATCATATTAGTCTTGGTAATAACTAGGGAACGGATTTTCATGTAATTACATATTTTTACAGGGACAAGATACCTGCATTCACTAATATTTTTTACACTTAACACGACATTCTGAACTAATTGGAACACTTTTTATTTTACATATTTTTACATATTTTGGTATAATTACATATTTTATCTATAGCTACATATTTCGTTACATTTTAATATATTTATAAGTCGAAAATGAACATTTCACTTGTGATGATCAAAATATATGTTACTTGAAAACGAACTTAGTTACTGATATACTTAAAAATACGCAATGCGCTTGTATTAACGTCGGACAATCGCTATTAATTGCGAAACTTATCTCCCTCCGCTCCACTGCTTCTTGGAAATAGCGTAGTCGGGATCAACGATGAGCGGATGTAGTATGTGAAGCAGAAGGAACTTCAACCACGTGCTTACTCGTGTTCCATAGACCCCATGCGTAACTCGATAAAAAAAAATCAGATCATTGTCTTATCCCTTTTCTGGAGTTGGGGTGGGAGTATGCTCCCTTTATCCCCCCCCCCCTTTCTTCCACAGGCTACATGGTACTATTCACTTGAGCTCCGGGTCCTCGTAAACAACATTGTATATAATACGAAAGTATTATGTTTCGGAAGAAACTAGCGAATAATTGCTTCTGTAGATGTAAAACTTTCATTCAGCCTCTCTGAATTCATGTAAAGTTCTGATCGGCAACGTACTCTGCTCGGAAAACGCTTGAAGTACGGAATTGTAAACATTATAACGAATATTTATTTCACATATTTCCTATTTTTTCTTACATTTTTTGAAAAAATAAGTACATATATATGTACATATTTTGCTTTTTTTATTACAATAAAGTCCGTTCCCTAGTAATAACTATACAATGGTGAAAACAGAACTCAATACGTCCCGCAGGATCAGGTACTACATGAAAGCCGCCTTCCACGTGTTCATTGTTGTGAGTCAACATTCCGACGCCGGCCGTTGGAGCGCCACCTACGTGCATTTTCTTCATTCCGTAACGGATAAGTAATAATGATGAAAACAGTAATTGAGCGGTGAAGGGAGTGCTGTGAAAGGAACCGTGCAATCAATACTTTACCGCAACACGTTATTTCATTCTAGAAATACCCTAATTCTGCACCTTTCAAGTTTTACTTCTAACACCAAACGCGCTTGGCGGCTATGCAGCGAGATGTTTAAGAAGCAAATTGATTGCATGATACAGAGATGGGTATTAACAGATGGTCCGGATGATCAAGAGATGGGTATAAATGAGTTTACTCCTTGAACTTGGAGACTCCAGGTGACACCGAGAGACATGGATGACACCAACAGCAAATCCCGTAGGAGGGGGGGAGTATTCAAACGATAAGATATAGATTTCCAGGGAGTCCCCTCAGAAAATGTGTCACGTAGTCCGCGACTGCGTGGCCAGTGTTGTGTTTCTTGTTACAGTAATCTAGCTCGAGACATTTATAGACAAATGACAACTATTAAACCGACACCCGGCTGCGAATGACAGCTGCCAGACATTGAGACATTAGAATCGCTACGAATCGCTGCTCTTTGGCCTTCTCATATAACTTCCAGTAATATCAAGTTTATTGACGCCTTCCTACCCCTAAACCACCAAGCACTCACTCTTACCAACATCATTCATTAAAATTGTGAATGTTGATTTTTCAGAGATTATTCTAAGTCAAACCTGGACCAACGGCGCTCTTGCAGCCCGAGCCCTATCCGGCAGCTCGCGAACGGAGCCTGGAGAAGGGAAAGGGAATAACAAAGAGGAGGAAATACAATTACAGACTATACTGAGCATCACAAGAAAAGTAACATTAATTTTAACAATGATACATAATGCATTATTTACCGTTTGGACTGTATAAATGAGTATAAACAACCTGTAACAACTATTGTGCTACAGCTTCCGGGTCAATGACCCCCATCTCGATCAGGTTTTTCGTCCATTTTCCCTGATCCATTGAGCAAATGCTGAGATGGCCCCTTGTTTTGCTTCTGGACATAAATGTAACTTCATTTTCTGTGCACGTCTTCTAGAATTCAGTGGGAAATACAATTATTCAAGTTATCTTTTCCATGTTGTCGCGGCAGGAAGTATTATTCCGAAGCACAACATGATAAGAGCCAAAATTTATTGCTTATTTATCCTTGAAAATATATTTTATTACATGGGAGTTTTTTTCTTCCTTTCAAAATTCAAAATTTAAGTAGTATATGACTTAGTGTAGCGATCACAGAATTTTGAAAATGTGCACACAATACACTTTTCCCCATAGCACGTCATACGCAGTTTTTAACTGTTTTTTGACGTAAAATAAATAAATAAATAAATAAATTCGTTTATCGGTGTAGCGTCAGGTTGGCGGCCCTGCGTACGAGGAGAACGCGGAAGGCTCGCATCCCTGAGAGCTGAAAAGCCTAGGCACCAAGGCGTTCGTGGGCGGACATTTTTAGATCAGGTGGACGCCGGCGTTACTTGGGCTGTCACGTGGTAGTATGCAAACCTCCCTTCCAACCGCGATCACGTGACGGCGAGCCGGGGAGTATAAAAAGGAGCCGACTCGCTCACACCGGCGGGTTTTGTACTTGATTTTTTATTTATTTGGTCAGAAAAACAGTAAAAACTGTATATGACGTATGGGGAAGAAGAATATTTGGAACCCTCGCGCTGTGCGCAAAATTTACGCCCACGCTGGCGCATGTTCGTGCGTTGCACGGGTGACGAAGGTCACAGGAGGAGCGGTAGGAGCGTGCACTCAAGTCGGGGCCTCTCTAGTATATACGGTGCATCCACAGGCGGGCGGGAAATACCGGAAAGAGGTTTTTTTTTATTGGTTTATTTAACGTCGCTTCAACATCTAAGGTCATTAGCGACCACTATTGTTGTTAACGGTATGGTAACTATGTGGATGAAACGATATGGTGATTGATGATAAGGGGTGAAAGGACGAACACAATTACAACCATGCCCGAGGCGGGACTCGAACCCGCGACCCTTCGGTTCGAGATCACTCCGACACTACTGCCTTAGCGATCTCGGCCACCGGGCCGGCCGGAAAGAGTTTACGGAGCAGTTAATTTAATTATTGTAAATTTTTCTAAATAAAACTTGTATATACTTTTCAATGTCTGTGTGCTTTTATCCATGACGCCACACCGGTCTGTCTGTGTGTACTTGGCGCGACCGCCCGCGTACGGGCCATGGCTTACCATGAGTTACCGCTTAGCGCTTATCGCGACCATGGGTTAAGGTGGTTAGCACGAATACATCCTCATGCCATATTCTGGTTTTCTCAACCTATGAAGTGAGTATTCTCATCGCCACACAGCAAGGAAAACGCACATTATAATCTTGCCCGACCGTAAATCTAACCCGGGGTCGCGTCATGGAAAGCGAGCACGCTGACCAATGAGCAAAACAACGAGGGCATTCGTTTACCGGTACTTAAGAAAAACGTGTTCGATATTATCCTCTTATTGCACGAGTGTTACTTCGTGTAGTTATTTAATTTAGTATATATTAATATATAAGTCTTATTTTGACAACTAGGACTCGAAAAGTTCATGTATTGGAGAACGCGCCCCCCCCCTCCGGCGGTAATACCCAGGCCTAGAGAGGTGGTAAACTCTACTTCCCGAACCGGTTGATTGATTGATTGATTTTTTTGTGTTTCCGGGCGCGTCAACGGCTTCGGTCATTAGTCCCGTTAGTGTAGTGCATGTTTTTTCTCGGGAGAAGGCGGTGATCTTCCCCCGCTGGATGGCGAGATCCGGCACCCACCGTCGGGGGTTTTCCCCCAACCGGCCCACCGGCGGGGCACCGCCCCAGCCGGGTAAGCTCCCGACCGGTCTCCCGGAATATGTGTTAGTGTAGTATATATTAGTGTAAGTGTGTGTGGAAGGGGACAGAATAGGACAAGAAAGAGGAAGGACAGATCGCGTGCGGTCCGTGGCCCGTTTGGTAGGGTACAGCTCAGGCACTCGCCTGGTGTTGATCGGAGAAACCACGGAAAACTACACATCAGAGCAGCCGGCCGCTAGAATTCTTGTCCAGACAGCGACTGAATTCGACTTAGCTGAAAAGCTAGTGTCGAAAATCCTGCCGCCGTCAGGAATCGAACCTAGGACCTCCCGGTCAGAGGATCTGGGATCTAGGAAATCCCAGAGGATCCCGGTCTGGGATCTAGGAAACAAGCCAGCGAAGTTGATAATGTGGAGAGAATTGCTACATAAATTTTTTACTCAGCTTTCGTGATTGAAGGCACAGAACTTGTCTTAACTGTGTAACTGAAAGCTTTGAGTTTAGCTGTAAAAGCTTAGTCGAAATAATTCTTCAAATTGTTAAGACCCGATAAACCATTTTTTTATTGCTTCTCGCTCGGCAATAATGTCTTTCGAGGACTTTAAGGTTCATTATAATACTTATACAGCTTTTAGAATTTGGCTATCCTTAAGTCTAGGTTGGTTTTCTTCTCAAAATTTTAGATTTTGACAAGTGTAGAAATAAGAAAGAAGGTAGTTGGGGAGGGGGTGGATGGGTGAAAGAGATGTCTAGAAGTTGAGGGAGATGGAATCGGTCTTTAGAGAATCTTGATTTAATACGGGGTCTATTGTTGTTCTTTCTGCCTGAATTAACGCGATTCCTAGATCCCGGACGGACCCATCTGTTGGCTTAGAATATTCGCAACATTGTAGAGTAGGGAGAATTTAGTAAATTCTTGAAGAAATTGTTGGCCGTCTTCTTGAATTCTGGCACAACTAATTCTCGTCGTATTTGTTGATAGTGGTTAACCATGGTGCATTTAGCCTGATTCTGAGATTTTTATTTTGGACTGAGATTGGCTTGTTGATAGTATTTGGTACAGCTCCTTTCCATGCATATGTCACTGTTGGTGCTGTAGACTCGCAATAGTGGAGTCCAGCAACAGTGGAGTCTACAACTAGGTATTGTTAAACTATAAGAATGTGTTTTTATTGAAAAAGCACGAGTATTGCATGTGTGGAATAGTGTTGCACAGTATTGTTACCCCTTTTCCAGTCAGCGAAAATATAACCATAATGGTATCAGATAAAAGCTTGCGGTCGTGTGTGCATAAAGTTATCAATGTTCTTGGAGTCCAAAAAAACAGTTTTAATACACAAAAACAACACAAAAATGATAACACAATATTGCAAATTAAATATTGTGAAACCAATTACGCCTACAATCTATAAGTAAAACATATTTTGGTAAATCTCCGAACTACCTTTATCTCAGTGCTATCAGGTACACGTGAAATGCAGTTTTCAGAGCCATGATATGAATGTAAATTGCCTACAAATCACATGTAATATTTTTCATTTATCTACATGATGATGATGATGATGACGGTGATAATAATACATTATTACCATCATCATCACAACCATAATCATCATCATAATCACCGCCGTCATCACGGATTCGAGAGTAAACATGTTCCCAAATGACCTGAAGATTTCCATGTTAACCATTAATTAATTTCGTTACTGTTCAAAATACTTGTTCGTACATCTGAAACTAAACTACAGGAACAAAACAAAAAATATGCAAGTGATCGTATATTGCTACAATATTTTAAAGTTCGATGAAAAATCGTGGTTTGAAAACATCTCTATTTAAAGGAGACATACATATTTTTACTTCGTACTCGCATAGTACACAGAAAGTAGTATGCTGGGGCAGAAATCAGCGATTTTTCGGCAGAAAAACTCGTATTTTGGGGCCTGGTATAGAAAAAGTGGATACATTTCGTTCGTATGTGTAATAAATTACTTTATCTAACACATTGGGTGGTAAGAATCCATGTTTTGTGGGCCCTTGACACAGAAACATCGATTGACAGCAAAACGTCGTTCAGTCACATCGCTAGCGCCTGACTGTTCAGACGATTTTTTTTCAAAATTGTTATTCGCAGATCGATTTCGACGAACTGGCAAAACTCTGCGGGTTTGAATATATGAAAATTTTGAAAATGTTCAACCTCAACATTTTCAAAATATTCTCAAAAATTGCTCCAAACCTCCTCCGTTATGGTTAAACGTTGTCCTCTGATCGTGTAAAGAACTTTTTAAAAAATGGCCCGGTTCACATTTTCTGTGCAATTCCTGATTTTTCGAAATTTGCAATTGTTCATTAGTTTTTTTTGGCGACTTCCTACAATTAGAGTATTGAAAATAGAGATTTTTCCTTAATAAAATCTGTAGTGCAAAGACAGATATTTATATACACTCATGTACAATTTTTCGAAAATATGAGTGGTTTTTACGTGAAATACAGACAAAATGTTTAAGCTATTTTTTTTCTGAAAAACGAGTCCAACAATTTTCTTTACATTTTTTCCTCGGATAGTGCTTTAGACTCATCAGAAAGTGGTGCAGATCCCATTTTCGAGTACTCTTTCTATTTTCGAAAATTGCGAAAATTAACATTGCAAGTATTGGTAATAGAGATTGCTTCCCTTAATTAAACCGTTCTAAATACTAGATCAGTAAATAAGAGTATGTACATTTTCCCCCAAAAAATAGTATTTTCATATGTTTTAAATAAAATAAAGAATATAAATAAAGACAGTTTATTTTTAAAATCTCCAAAATGGCTCCAATCTTTTCCTTGCATTTTTCCTCGAATAGAGCAAAATGGGGTTAAATTATAGTGCAGGTCACATTTTCGGCGAACTCTCATAATTTTCGAATATTGCAAACAAACAATAACACAGCAAAACTACAATATTCATGAAGAGATTTTGTTTCTTAATGAACTCTGTTGTTTAAAAATAAATTTTGAAATAATGTAAATGAAAATATCAGGTTTTTGAACATTGCAAATGAAATGTCAATTTTTTTTAACAGTCGAGAAGGTTGGTATACCTTGGGTTGGTGGTGTAGGGTTAACGTGACTGGCATTTTAACTCTAGGACATTCGTTCGAATTACAGCGAAGAGAAAAATGTTTGGCCGATCCGGTCGCCGAGACCGCTAAGGCAGTAGTGTCTTAGCGATCTTGGACCGAAGGGTCGCAGGTTCGAGTTCTGCCTCGGGCATGGTTGTATTGTGTTCGTCCTTTCATTACTTATCATCACCATATCGTTTCATCTTCACAGTTACCATAACGTTAACACCAATAGTGGTCTCTAATGACATAATGTTGATGCGACCTTAAATAAAAGAAGTTTGCTGGTTGGAAACTCATTTGCAAGCTCATAAAATATTATAATATTGCGCAGGCTTTGCAAATAATAGGAAAAAGTATGTTGCATAAGCTTATTTGTTTATTTGTTATAATGCTTATGCTGTTGCATAAGCTAGTTTGAAAAACTTCTTTATTATGTACTGAAAAATGTTCACAACTGTGAAACATTCTTCTCGACACCGAAGTCACAAAATTCTTTGATTACGATGAGATCTTTGACCTGGAAAGTGAAAACGCAGTTTTCCCCCTAAAGGCGTACATGGTCATGTCGGAGTTAAAGTACGCTGAGTCAGCTTGCACAACGCAGATCTTGAGGGGGAAGTGATAGAGAACAAACAAAGCGGGTTAGTCATCCGAAGTGCCGCACATACACCAGGTGGAGAATTTTCCTTAATCCGCGCAGAAACGGAAGAAAAGAGGTCAAAGAACCGTACCAAATTCACGGGGAGGTTTTGCAAATGACGTAACACGCAAGTTAACTGTTGAAATGAAAAATATAATTAACACCATGTAATAATTTAATTGTAAGCACACACACACATCATTTATGTACGGTCCAACACTTGAAATAACGTAGTCGTTGTGCAGAACAATAGCATAATATCGGGATATTCAAAGCTTATTTATTCATATGTTTGTCCTGCCAGCACGAGGAGGAGGGTGAGGCAAACGCCCACACGGACTTTCCCTTGCATCCGCCTCAGCTGCCACGCAGCAAAAGCAAATTGGACGATGTAAAGCAGGGCCGAGAATTGTGCAGGAAGTATGTCTTTTGCTAGGCTGACTTACATTGAAGGGTACGATAAACTTTATCTAATCTTATAATACATGAATAAATAAGTATAACCTTCATATATTTATTTATAACTGGAAAAGGTATATAATCGTATCCATACTTGGGAGCGTATGCAAATAGACAAAGAAATAATTCACCGAGTGTGAATGTAGAATTGTTGGAATTGGTTTGAATGTAGAGTTGGTTTTAATGCACTCTAGCTAACGTAAAATTAATCAACGAGTTGTTAACAAGCCTTGAAAATATTATTGTTAGGACAAAATCACATCTTAGAGAAAGTTTACAAAACAAAAATGTTTTAAAACATTTAAAGACACTGTAGCACTATTGCAATATTGTAGATCAAAATATATATTCATAATTTAAAAAAAAATAGACATCAATAAATTGAAAATTTCATTGGTTTTTTGTTTTCTATTTTCCAAAATATAATCCTGTGTACATTGCTTCTAATGTTTTCTAGTCAATGTTTACAAGACACCTGGAATAAATGGAAGGAAGCACTACTATTTTTGGATCAGAACATATCCCTATGAATTTGAGGTAATTCAGTGTACTTATTGAACTAACAGTTTGTTATTCGAATAATCACCGCTTTGTTAAAAAGAAAATTCTTCTAGACATTTCCGGGACTTCTTAATTAATCAATCAATTCATTTAAGGACACAATTTAAAAGGATTTGAGAAATAACAATTATTTGACACTGTTCTTGGAAGGATCATTATAATTTTCTCTTCTGTCCTCAGATTACCCAGAAACGATAAGGTTATTTTATTAAATAAATGGAAACGGAAAGCTGCAGGCGACAAACAAGCGGTCAGGAAAGGCACGCGACCTTGCACGAGAGCCGCGCCTGCGCACTACCAACATGGCCAATCACGGAGAGCGTTCACACAGCTCGCGCATCCCATCGCGGCTGAAATACCCAGCACCACAGAAATTAGCGTCAAAGTAGTCATTCGCTTGTATTCGCACATCGCTTATTAATACTAAACGCCAAATCCAGTGTGGCAATTTTCATATTGCTTTCCGCGTTGGTTGCCAGCTGATCCTGCTTTAGGAAGTGTCAAAGCAGGCACGGAAAGATAGTTCGTTGTTTTTTTTAACGAAAGAAAATTCTGCCGTAACACTGGGTTTCGTTTACAAGTAATGTCCTATATCGTCCAAGCCTCGTAACAATTCCATCATTCCCCTATTCTTAGACGTTCTAATTGGATCACATAAAACGTCTTCAGGGGCACCCCAGGGTCACAATTCACACTCACGACCGTGATTACGAGTCGTTTACGGCGATGTCATGGAATGACAATCGCACAAACTATTATTCTGCTGATGACAGCTGCGACCAAACAGGTACACGAATGACGCAGTGGAAATGGCGTCTTGGCTCGGCCCGCTGGGCCCAACCGTCTTCGCCTACTTACCGTAGGTGAGCACGTGAGTGACAGTTTCGGTGGCGACGATGACGGGGTCCCGGCGCTGGCAGGCGGCGGCGGGGGTCGATCCGGCCGGCGCCGGCGGCGTCGGCGCCGGCGGCGGCGGGGGCGGCGGCGGCGCCGTGTCAGCCGCCGCGTCGCGCGAACAGGACGCGCCTTCTTCCTCCATGGCGGCGGGGGGGGCGCGGCGCGGCGGGGCGGGGCGAGGAGAACCGGGCGCGGCGGCGACGGCGACTGCTCCGGCCCGCCGTCCGCTCGCTCGTACGCCCGTCCGCCCGCGCGCCGCTCGCTCGCTCGCGCCGCGCCGCGCCAAAGCACTCGACCGGCAAGTCGCGCCACTCCGCCCGCGCCGCGGCAAGGCCGCCGCCGCCCGCGCGTGCGAAATCGCCCCGCGCCACGGTCGGCCTTTGCGACAGGGCCCACTGCGCGCGGGCCCACGACGCCCGATTTCCGGGCGACGGAAAGGAACTTCGAATCAGCTTGATGGACTATGTAACAACCCTGACATGCTTATTTCCGTCAATATTTTGTTGTTCTCTATCGAAATACTTCCGCACACATTCGTTTTCCTTATTATTATGAGCTTTCATACTCGTGTTGTTTATGTAGGTTCCTAAAACTTAAATAAAAACTTGAATAAAAACTGCTTCTGAAATCTTTAGTTCCCATATTTGAAATGAACAATTAATCGCACCCCATTTTACCACAACTTTCTAAACAGGCTTTACTGAAAATGTAACAGGAGCGATATGTTCAAAAGGACTAAGGGCGCCTTTCACCGTAAATCGACCCGATCAGTTGATGATAGGTATCCTTCTATTGCAGCGTTATTCAGAGTCTATATTCTTAGTGAAAGAGTTCGTAAGTTCTTTGGTATTAAAGTCTGTATTTTTTATAACATCATAGTTCTAACGAGATGTTGACACCAAAGTGAAGAGTGCATTCTTTCCTATCCAATTATGAAACGTTGTTGGTATTGGATTTATAGTTTGCCACTATCATAAAGGCAAACATTCATTGTCTTACAGTGGATATGAACCCTCAACCCTGAACGCAGTGATTTCTTCCACCCTATTTATGTCGGTATTCGAGATATTAAAAAAGTTGTTATTTTCTTGATTATTCCTGATATTCGTTTCTCCAAATTACTTCTAATATTCATAATGTACTACATCCGAAATTCTCGTTTTTCTTCCTTCGATCATCCATTTGCGAATATTGAGTGATTCATTGAAAAACGTATTAGCAATATGTTAAAATTTACTCTTCTGTATCTCTCTACTGCAGAATGCACGTTGATCACTTTCACGTTGTATTGATCCAACGCTTAGTGAATACGGTGGATTCCTCAACGAAACGATTTTCTTGACACCTCCCAACAATCGAGGTACGTTGCAACCTTTCGATGAGGAACAACGAGAATGGCATGTCGAATAAGGAACCACTATCCTTCGATTTCCAAGGCCTTCTGTGCTCTTGCTGCAAAACTTTTCCTGAAATGGGCAAAACAAGCAACGCATGCGCGCCAAGGGATCGTCCATAAATTACGTAACGCTAAAGAGTGGAGCAGGGGTTTTGAGGCAGAGTTACGCTGCGTTACATAGGGTAGGGGCATTAGCTTAATGTTACGTAACGTTGATAATTTCTTTTTAAAATTTTCAACACTTGCTGAATAATTTCTATTTTCTTCAGTCACGCCATTAAATATTAACGAATTAAGTTAAGAAAAAGTAAATCAATTAAAGAAATTATGATGTTACAACAAATCGAAATATTATCAATGATATATCGATTGAATCTGTTAAATTAATAATAAAATATTCAGACTGATCTGTAGCATGTTCTGGAACCCAATTTAAGTTGTCGTATGGGCTGCTACGTGAGCTTCACCTGGCGCCAACAACGTTGATGTTTCCTTTCTCGTATACGTACTACGTATCTATTTTTTCCTCTAAGGCTTTTATCCAGCCGACATGTCGCGACAGCCGGTTACCCTTTACGTCCCGACGGGACGCAACACAGAAACACACGTTGAGGGGTCCCCTGATACCGAAAAAGGTTTTTCTTGTTTGTTTTTTTCTTTCAAGGACCGTCAGCCCGACTTTCCGAGCGACCGTCCGTCTGCGATTAACACTGCCTAAACTATTCGTACAATTTTTTCCAAAATGAATATTCTCCGATCTATCTGACAGGAAGTTCTGCAATTTTGGAAAACATTCTTTAAATTTTGAGGGTACTTTGCATTAAGCCCCAATAACATTTTCAAAATTTTCTCAAATGACCACAATGTTTATCTCAAATTTCTTGTAGGAATGAAATACACTTATAAATGTGGCATAGGTCCGATTTTCACAGTTATTTCTGAATTTTCGATAATTGCAATAGATTGAAAATTTTCGGCGTCTTCCTAAAATTACAATTATGAAGATAAACAATTTCCTTCAAATGAAATTGGTTTTCCATAACTAATTTTCATTAATGTCATGTACATTTGTTGAATTAGTACATTTTTTGCAATAGTTTGAGACACAATGTTTTTTGTGAAATATGAGCAATATTAAGAAATATCAAAAACATTTTGGTATAATAGTCCCTCGCCCATGCATGATCCACGACAGCAGGTGCACGGCTTGTCAGAACTTGTCTCGACTATGCACCCTTCCTTCACTCATAATTTTCCCAATTTTATTGTTAGGTGTTGTCAGCATCATCAATTCTAATCAAACCGGGAGTGGTGGCTCAGAGCATCAGCTGATGTCACTGCAGCACCTCTGACCGAGACGTCCTAGGTTCGAGTCCTGACGGCGGCAGGATTTTCGACACTAGCTTTTCAGCTAGGTCGAATTCAGTCGCTGTCTGGAGAAGAATTATAGCGGCCGGCTTCTCTGATCGGTAGTTTTCCGTAGTTTCTCCGATCATCACCAGGCGAATGCCGGAGCAGTACCCTACCAAACGGGCTACGGACCGCGCGCGATCTTTCTTTCCTCTTCCTTGTCCTATCCTCTCCCCTTACACACACACTTACACTAGCATGCACTACATTACCACATATTCCGGGAGACCGGTCGGGAGCTTAGAGCTTGTCCCGGCTGGGGCGGTGCCCCGCTGGTGGGAGAGTCCTGGTTAGGGGGAAACCCCACTAGCCGACGGTAGGTCGGCGCCGGATCTCGCCATCCAGCGGGGGAAGATCAACGCCATCTCCAGAGAGAAAAAAATGCACTGCACTAACGGGACTAATGACCAAAGCAGTTGACGCGCCCGGAAACACGAAAAAAACAAACCAATTCTAATCAATTTTCATAAATTTTAATATATGTATAACACAAAATTAATACAAATGATTATTTACAGACATGTAATGCTGCGCGAAAAAACGGCCCATTTTCGGCGGAAAAAAATCCATTGCCGGGCGCTGGCGGCGAAAAAGTGCATAAAACCAGTTGCTAATTTAGAGGGAAAAAATTCTCTAACACGTGGTGTTGCCAGAATCCCAATTTTGTGGGCCATTGATGCCGAGAAACCAATTGAAAGCAAAACGTCCGTCCGTCTGTCCGTCCGTCTGTGAATACTACTAGCGCCTAAACCACACGTACGATCTTTTCCAAATTGAAGACTCCTATGTTGATCTACTTTTAGTTGAAGCTTTGACGTTTTGAGAAACATTGTTTAAAATTTGGAAGTCCTTTACATGAAGCCCCCTGGACATTTTCAAAATTTTCTCAAAAACGTCTCCAAATTGTTTCTTTAAATTTCTTGTAAGAATAGAATAAAATACATTGATAAAGGTGGCATCAGTCCGATTTTCACCTTTAACTCTGAATTTTCGAAAATTGCAAAAGTTTAATTTTTTTTTCAGCGTCTTCCTTCAACTACAAAATTGAAGACATGGATTTCTCCTTCAAATGAATTTTTTTGTCCATAAATAGTTCTTTCATTAAGGTCATACAGATTTTTTTCAAAATGTTAGTAGTTTCCGTACAATAAAAAAAAAAAAAATTTTAAAAAGGTCCAAATTTTTTTTTCCATTTTTATATATTCCAAATGTAGCCTATTGTGACATACCAATATGTGACTGAATATGGTACAATATTTATTATAAAATGGCGTGAAATCTAGGGGATAAATATATGTGAATATGCTGCATAGCAACGGTAAGCGAGCCGTCGTCAAGGTCAACATCTTCATACAGTGACAATCGCGGAGACGGCTAGTTAATTTTGTATAGAATTCAGGGATTGGCCGAAAAAGCAGTGACAGTCGTGAAGACGGCTAGTTCGTTTTGCAAGAAATTTAGGGATTGGCTAGGTACGAAGGTACATCAAGTGTTATCTGCAAATAAACAATCGAAAAAATGGACCGAGCTTTGCAGGGCTGAAAGAATACGAGAGGCATTCATTCTGACTGATGCCGTGGTCTTGAACGGATCGTGCTCCAATTAATGTTAGGAGTTTTGTTTTTGGACTTGTAAGCATCTACTAGGGAATATATATATATTGATAGAATATCTAATTTGAATACTAAGTGTAACAGTGAAACTTAAAATATTTCAAGTGAACGAGTTGGAGGGATATTGAGGGCTTGGGCGAAGTTGTCAGTGATTGGACTGGAAGGCTAGCAGCAAATAGTTTATTGATCTGATGAACGGTGATTGAAGTGTGCTTCCGAGAAAAGAAGAGAGAAGATGGTGTCTGGACCTGAGGACGGCGGCGTCGGAGATGAATAAAGATGGTCCAAAAGCGCGCGAAGACATTATAAGGTGTGAACCGGTCATGACAAAGGTTTAATTTTATATTGGGTAAAATTATACGATACTAAAATTGTTTAATAAATTTCCATGTTTTTGTGAAATGAATACATGATTTTCATTGAGCCAATTCTAGCAATGAAGTAGCAGGATAGAAATATATTTGCTTTTCAGGTTTCTCGACCACTCTGTATAGATGGCAGATCCGATAATCATCTATTAGCTTACAATAGTGATTATTTCTATGAAACCCATCGACCCAGGTAGCCGGAAACTAATTTATTATAGAGTTGAAAGTTGACGTAGTCTCAGCGTAATCTTTTCCTGGTGCCCATTTATACAAATTCGGAACTGATTACTCTGTATAGATGGCACTGAATATATTCAGTTTATTTCAAAATGGCGCGCCAACTGGGGCTGAATTTGTTATAAATTTGCGTAAATTATTTCACTATACCATGATATAAACGCCATATTGATATATTCTTTTGTTTAAAAAATTGTATGAAAGTTTTGACTTGACTCTCACGTCGGTAATATTTACATTAAAGGCAATTTCTATACATTATTATATTTATGAATACATGTGCTTTAAAGCATGTAAAATAGTTTCTCGAAAATTCAACCGTTTCTGTAGAAATGAGCACAAAATTCCGCATTTTCAGGAACGCTCGAACGCCATTTTTTTCAAAAATGTCTCCAATTTTTTCATTAGATTTTTCTAGTAGATAGTGCTATGTGCGCTAATATGACGTAAAGTTCATTTTGGTGTACTCATTTGTTTTTTTCAAAAATTACACAAATGTTTTTTTTTAAATATCCCTCACTCCGTTAATATGGCCATCTTTATCGATCTGTATGCATTATTTCAATTGTGAGTGGAAGTGCTTTAAATTATTTTAAATTACCTTTTTCGGAAACTCAATAGATTCCTGTTAAAATGAGCTTCAAATTTCGCATTAACGATATTGCTTAATCGCCATTTTCTTAAAAACCGCTTCTAATTTTTAAATGAAAATTTCTATCTAGGACAAGGTTTTACACTTCTTTAATATTCTTGAAGTAATAATTCGATTGTACTACTAGAAAAGCAAAAAGTTAAGAAAATGTGAAAAAAATATACTTAGAGTGACGATAGATGGCAGCTGGCCAGAGAATGGAGCAAAATCTCCAAGCCAGACCACACCAAGGAAATTAGAAAACTATACTACGAGAAAGTCTGTGCCATTCTGCAGCATCTCTAGGTACTTACTGTAAAGGGAGGTGTTATCATAAGCGTTACGTACTTTTTGGGGGGGGGGAGGCTGTCAAGCGCATGTTACGGATGCGTTACAAGGAGGAGACGGAGTATTCAAAATACTCCAAATTCACGTTACGTAATTTACGTGGGTTTCTTGCACAGAGGGTCTCAAGAGGCAATGTGAAGAGCCAATCTCCAAACGGAGCAAGATGTTACCGTACTAATTATGTATCCAGAGGACCGGGATCCAGAAAGTGACTTTTTAAATGAGAATAACCATTGTCGAAATTGTTGAAATTAAGTCGGGGTACAAATACTGAGCGAGTTATTTCTGACGAAAAAAACAACAACAACAAAAAACAACAAAAAAACGCCATCTCGTATTCTTAGATTACCAATAATTTCTTTTTAGTTTCCACATAAGAGGCATGGACACTCTTAAAAAGTATTTTGCGTAATTCTCGCGTATTATTACCGCTATATCTCACCACTTAACAGTATTAATGTACAACTGGATGCAATTACTATTTCTAAAGAAGCATGTCCTGCTTTTAGAGGCAGCCTTATTGGATTATGGCGCAGGATTTAGGGTACATTCTTGTGAGAAATATAAAATGTGGATAAAGATTATTTCAAAATGTTAAAGAACATCAATAAAACAAGAATCACTTAGATGCGTAATTTACGCCAAAAAAATTAATTATTTATAATTCACGATATTGAGAAAAGTTTGTAATTTTTACATCTTCCAGACATAGTCTTTCCAACTACTTAATATTTCTATGGTGGTTTTCGGGACACCCTCAACAATTATTTTTAAAGAAACATAATTTCGAAAAATTACAATATTATTATAATTCAAAATTATTCCATTGAAAATAATATTTAATTTTAAATTTTCGCCATATGGTTAGGAAAAGGATTACGGAAGAGTTTAAGGAGAGAATGGTTCAGACTGTCAACTGATGTCACTGCAATACCTTTGACCGGTAGATCCTAGGTTCGAGTTCCGACGGTGGTGGGATTTTGGACACTAGCTAGGTCGAAATCAGTCGCTGTCTGGAGGAGAATTCTAGCACCCGGCTGCTCTGATCCGTAGTTTTCCGTGGTTTCTCCGATCAACTCCAGGCGAATGCCGGAGCAGTACCCTAATAAACGGGCCACGGACCGCGCGCGATCTTTCCTTCCTCTTCCTTGTTCTGTCCTCTCCCCTTACACACACACTTACACTAATATGCACTACATTACCACACATGCCGAGAGACCGGTCGGGAGCTTAGAGCTTGTTCCGGTTGGGAGGGGGTGCCCAGATGGTAGGAGATATCTTGTTGGGGGAAAACCCCGCAAGCCCACGGTAGGTCGGCGCCGGATCTCGTCGTCCAGCGAGGGAAGAACAAACCGAGAACAAAACATTCAACACACTTACGGGACACTTATGACTCTAGTAGTTGACGCGCCCGGAATCACTAACAATCAGTCTCGAAAAGGATTATGAAAGGGCTCTGTATTCGTGTGGTTGTGAGAAGCCGTCACTCCAAACGGCGTGATGAAAGCACCCCATCCCTCACGTGGACTCGAATCCGCAGCCTTGGGCTCCGCGTATTGGACGAAGAAAAACGTCCCGCGCCCTTTCTTGCACAGAAAATTGCAACACAATTCGCTTCCCTGTTTACTTTTCAAGAACTGATAGTGAGGTTTCGACCGCCACGTGCCGCGGGAGATAATCTTAGGAATGTTTCATATTTACGTTTCTAAGCACTCTACACAATGGGCGCCCGAGATGGAATAAAAAGTGTCAAGTAATATTGGAGATATTCATGAATTCGATAACATATTGACAAACAACTTACAAAACTATTCAAAACGGGAAAAATATATAAAGTAAAAAATTATTGACATAATAATACATTGTCACGAGTAGAGGGCGGATTTCAAAGAAATGTCATTTTTTTTTTTACATTAGAACAATGCTGTTTAGTATAGAAATTCTTTTTATGTTAAGACACAAGGAAACTACCTATTTTTATATGTCATTATTTTGCATTTTGGTCTATTTTGACTAATAAGACATTTTTTACCTTTTTTGTCCAAGATCTTTTAATTTCTTGCATACATACAGGAGTATAGAGAAAGTTACGTAATGCTGCGGAAAATCGACTTCGAGATTTCAACAGAAATACACGTTTTGGGGTCCTCTGATACCGAAAAAGTGTTTTTTTAAACGACCGTCCGACCGTCCGTCCGTCCGTCCGTCCGTCCGTCCGTCCGTCTGTGAACACTACTAGCGCATAAACCATACGTAGGATTTTTTCCAAATTGAAGAAACCCCTGTACATTTGGCCCTAGTTGAAGCTTTGAAATGTTGAAACACATTCTTTAAAATTTGGGGGGACTTTAAATGCCCTGGACATTTTCAATTTTTTTCAAAAACGGCTCCAAATTTTTTTAAAAAATTGTAAGAATAGAGTAAAATACGCTTATAGAGGTGGCATAGGTCGGATATTCACGGTTAAGTCTGAAGTTTCGAAAATTGCAAAAGTTTGAATTTTTTCCGGCGACTTCCTATAACTATATAATTGAACATAGAGATTTTTCCTTCAAACGAAATTTGTTGTCCATTAATAGTTGTATCATAAAGGTCATGTACATTTTTTTCGAAAAATTTAGTGGTATTCGTTCAATAGAGCGTGAAATATTTTGAATTAAAAAAAAACAAAAAAAACAAGATTTTCTCAAAAAGGTTCCAATTTTTTCTTTAAATTTTTGCAAGCGTTAGTATCCAATGCACCCTATCCGATGACATAAATTTCATTTGTTTTTTAAAATTAACAAAAATGTAATTTTTGGACCTGTCTCTCACGTGCGTAAAATTTACATTTGAGGCGATTTCTTCACGTTATTGTATTTATGAGTACATTCGTTTTAAATAATGTTAAATAAAGTTTCGAAAACACAACATTTTTCAATAAGCTCAAAATTCCGTTTTTTCAGAACCACATAAACTCCATTTTCTCAAAAATGGCTCCAATTTTGTCTTCACATTTTCTCATGGATAGTGCTAATTGCACTGTTTTATATAACGTAAAGTTCATTTTGGGGTATTCTTTTGTTTTTTGAAAAATTATACAAATGTAATGTTTTTGAAATACCTCTCATGCCGTTAATATTGGAATTTCCATCAATTTGTATGCATTATTACATTTGTGATTAAATGTGCTTCAAATGACTTCAGATTAACTTTTTAGAAAACTCAATAGATTTCCGAGAAAAGGAACTTGAAATTTGATATTTACAGTAAAGCTAATCAGCATTTTCTCAAAATCGGCTACGAATTTCTCCTTGAAAACTTCTATTTAGGACACGTTTTCACTCTTATTTAATATTCTTGAAGTAATAATTCGGTTGTACTACTAGGAAAGCAAAATGTTGAGGAATTGTAAACGAAAAGGTACTTTGGGTGACGATAGATGGCAGCTGGTCAGAGAATGTTGCAAGACCTTAAAAGCCAGGCCATACCAAGGGAATTAGAAAAATTTGGTACGAGAAAGTCTGTGCCATTCTGTAGCACCTCTAGTTACTTTCTCTCCTACTGTTTACGCAGTGTAGAGAAAGTATTGTAACGCTGCGAGGAGAAACGGAGAAATGTTTACAGAAAAATTCTTATTACCGCGCCCTGGAAACGAAAAATGGGACAATTGTGTTCCTGTATGTAGTAAATTACTTCCTCTAACTACGAAGCAGTCAGTAACATGAAAAAAGTAGAGGGTGGTGTCGGCGCTGTGCTAGATATATCTAAAGCATTTGACACTGTTCCTCACGCGGCGATTCGGTGGGCTCTATCCAGGAAAGGGATCCCAGACGCCTTTACAAATTTGGTAAGGGACTCTTACTCCGACGTTTCCACAGTCATTCAGCACCCCTCGAAAGGCATTGAGGTGCCAATTCGTAGAGGAGTAAAACAGGGGGACCCCTTGTCCCCACTCCTTTTTAACCTCATTGTGGAGTGCTTGCTTGAGAAATTGGATAACATGTCAGGATATCCGCTATTGGAAAGGAGTGTATCCGTATTAGCATTTGCTGATGATCTGGTGCTTTTAGCAAAAGATGCCCCACGAGCTCAAGAATTGGTTGATATTGTGGTGGAATACCTTGGGGCCCTCGGAATGACATTGTCAGTCGCGAAGTGCTCATCATTCCAAATTACAACCTTTGAACGATCCTGGTTCATTGAAGACCCTTGTTTGGAAAGGTTGGGGGAGAGAATTCCTCTGGTCAGTAATGACCATACCCTAACATACTTGGGAGTGAACTACTCTATCTGGAACGGCTTTCCGTGTAAAACATCGATATCGAATTTGATGGAAGCAGTGACGAGGCTACAGAAGGCACATTTAAAGCCTACTCAGAAATTGGCATTACTTCACACCTACATAATGCCACATTACCTCTACCAATTAGTTTTATCGATGCCATCTATGTCGATGCTTAGGGAAGCGGACTGTCAAATCAGAGTGGCAGTCAAACAGTTCCTACACCTGCATATGAGTACTGCAGATGGCTTATTTTACCTGGCCAAGAGAGATGGAGGACTGGGATTGCTGCGGCTTGCCCAACACGTTCCTAGGGTAGCGCTGAACCTAGGGTTACGACTAGAAAAATCTGCAGATCCCATTTGCAGATGGCTGAGCTCCTGTCCGAGTTTCTACCAACGGACATTTAAAACCGCCAAAGCATTGAGACTCAATTGGCCCTATACCGAACAAGATCTAAGATCTTATAAGAAGAAATGCGCCGATGACGAGGTAGCCGCCTGGGAGAAGCTGGGATCCCAAGGGAGAGCGGTTAAGGCGCATATAAACGATCCGATTGGAAATGCCTTTTTGAAAGACTATAATCTTCTGAAACCTGGTCTTTTTATCACTGCTCTCCAGTTGAGATCAAATACCGCTGCCAATAAAACTACTCTTAGTAGAGGAAGGTCCAGAGAGGATGTATACTGCAGGAAGTGCAATACAGCGGTAGAAACAATGAATCACATCCTCGGTCAATGCATTTTTACGAAACCAGCTAGAATAAAGCGTCATGACGAGATAAAGAACTTTATAGAGGGGAAGATGCTCCGGAAATCAGACACTGTGGTGTCCACGGAAGCCACTTTCTCCGTTGCCGAAGGGGTTAGACTCAAACCTGACCTGGTAATAAAAAGCCGGGTGGGGGTCCATGTGGTCGATGTAACTGTCCGCCACGAGGATGGGTCTAACCTTCTAAAAGCAGGGGAGGAAAAAGTGATAAAGTACCAACCAGTCATTCCCCTGGCAGCCCAACTTCATGGAGTGCCCAACGCCAGAATCCTGCCTGTAGTGGTTGGAACCTCTGGGGCTATGCCACGATCAACAGTCAGTGCCCTCAAGACGTTGGGGATCATGTCTCGAGGAGATTTACTGACTATCTCGTTAATTGCTCTCAGATGCTCTATTAAGATTTACACGCAATTTGTAAATTACGATGGAGCAATTTAGCATTGCTGGCAGTAAATGCAGAAAATGAACTTCTTGGTCCCGTGGGGAAGTCTAGGGAACCCAGGGGATCCGACAATGTCTAGAATATACTTAGTTACCACGACTTTAAGTGGGAAGTGTATGCTATTTAATGTAGCATATAGAAAATTGTGCAGTCAGAGTTCATGTTAAAACGAGCAGATTTGAAGAATATTATAATGTTGTGGTATTTAATAATTCTATATTTTTTATATTAGCAATTTTATATTCAATAGTTCTATATTTTTCGAATCATTAACATTTGCTTGCCAGCGCTCTTAGGGTCACTGGGTAGTGAAATGTACATGCCAAACGAATCGATCACTGTTGCTTTAACAACGCCGCGCTGCCAACAGAGGGCAATCGCGATGTAGCGAGAGCTGCCACCAGCCGCCGCCGCGTCTTCAATTTTTCAACTTCAATTTTTACTTTCTCGCTACGGAGAGAAGGAAAAAGTCTTATTACAGTGTCCTGATAACGAAAAACGGATAAATCCAGTTGGTAAATTTAGAAAAAAGATCGTCTAATACATGTAGCCAGAATTCATGTTTTGTGTGTTCTTGGTGCCGAAAATCGAATGCCAGCAAATCGTCTGTCCGCCTGTCTGTTTGTCCGTCTGTGAACAACGCTAGCAGTTAAATCGTTCTGTCGATTCTCTCCGAAATTGATATTCCTCAATCGATTTGGCTGATGTCGCGGTCCCCTGAATTTGAAAGCGATATTTTAATTTTGGGGGTACATTAAACGAAGCCCCTGGGATTTTTTTAGAATTAAAAAAAAATGTTTCCATGGTTTTTGATTATTTTTCTTGTTGGATAGTGTGAAGAACGTTTAAGAGAAAGAAGCAAGTCTCATTTTCGTTGAAAACTCTGATAATTCGAAAATTGATAAATTCAAATTTTTTTACAACTACAATTTTTACCTTAATGAAATCTTTTCTTTAAAGATAGATTTTGAAATAAGGTCATGTACAATTTTTTAAAAATTTGAGAACTTTTCGCCTATTTTTGTTTGAAAGTACGGGTGAGGAAGTATGTGTTTCTTTAGCATCACTAGTTTACAATTTGCACAATTTGCAGATTTCCATTGAAAGACGAGGAAAAAGTGAAACAATGGGTGAAGGCCTTGAAACGGAAAGGATTCTCGCCCACCAAATTGTGCAGCGAGCATTTCTTACCCACTGACTTTTTAGATCGTCCAGGGTCTTACATCAAACGTTTGAAGCCAAATGCAGTACCTTCGGTATTTCCAGCATTTCCAGTGAATTATCAGTGCAAGCCAAAAATACCAATATTGCGGGCAGCTTTAAAAGAAAGGACTACGCCCACAGTGAACGAAAATCAGTTTTGTGATAACCTTGTTTCCACCGAAAGTAATGCAGAGAAAGCGGTGCAAACGGAACATAATGAGCCAGAAACTGTAATACAATCAAGTAAGAAAGTAAAGATGTTATAACAGAAAGTGAGGAGAAGAGACAAAACAGTTTGTAATTTAAAAGATTTGTTGAAGAGTTTGCGTGATAGAGGTTTTCTCGATAGTGAAGCAGAAATATAAATTATTGAACATTTTGGTAGTGTGGCGCAGGAAATATTTAAAAATGAAATGAAAAATTGCAAAAGATCTGCAAATGGGCATAGATTTTCGGATTCACTAAAGCAATTTGCTCTAACACTTCACTATCATTCTCCAAAAGCTTACAAGTTCTGCAGATAGGTTATTGTATAGTAAAATAACATTTTGAATTCATATTTTATTTTTAACAACATTATTGAAGTATTATTGATATCACACGTATATTTTTTGGAACAGTATTGACATGGCCCAATCCATCTGCAATCTCTAATTGGACTGTATCTGTGGACGCTGAACCAGGATTTTTTAAGGACGTGTTTGAGGCAATAAAAGTCTTTCCGCCTGAAGGCAAAGATTGCTATCTTATTCTAGATGGAATCGCAATAAGGAAACAAATTGTCTGGCATCCAAAAAGTAGTCAATTCCTTGGTTATTGTGATTTCGGAAAGAATCTGCAGTTGGAGAGAGCAGAAACACAAGCAAGGGAAGCACTTGTTTTTATGTTAGTGCATGTGGCAGGTAAATAGAAATCGCCAGTACGCTATTTCTTAATCACTAAAATTAGTGCTGTGACACAGAGAGAGTTGATTAAAAATGCCCTAATTTTGTACAGTGACAATGGAGTGAGAGTATGGGCTGTTACATCAGATTGTACTGCAACTAATTTTGCAACATTCAACAGTTTGGGCTGCACCACATCTGGTATCTTCAAAGATATCAATGGAAGATTTAATAATCCTGCATCAGGTGATGCTATTCATTTTACTCCTGATGCACATCACTTGATAAAGTTGGCACGCAATGCTTTAGGGTCTTTAGGCAAGATTCAAACTCAACAAGGGGTAGTTGACTGGAATATTTTAGTCAAACTGCACACTATGCAAAATAGCATTGGACTAAGTTAGGTAATAAATTAAGTAAAAGCCCATTGAATGGCAAAAAAATAAAATGAAATCCATTTGCTAAGGGACTGAAAGCTCCAATGAGCTCAGAAAATATTGACAGTATGGAAAGCATCATTCTCCCATTGGTGCAATATTTGTTTACTTTAAAGGACACTCGTGGTCATTTTTTGTATTGTGGCCAAAAAGAGACTTTTATTGTAGGACTTGCTTTATGTGTTAAATCTGTAATCTCTGTTGCAAGGGTTTTATTTTCTGCTGTTCCCAGTATGACTTTTTTTTTACTTATAAGATTTCCCAGGATAATTTGGAACTTCTCTTTTCAAAAATAAGAAACAGATTTGGTTCTAATAATAATCCAAATGTTCTTCAATTTCAATCTGCAATGAAGCAAATAATGTTAAAAAATAGCATAGATGCCTCCCCTTCTGCTAATTGTATAGCCCTAGAAATTGATAGGTCAGGCTGCATTTTTGATTTGAGATGGTCGTACTAGCGATACGAACAATCTCTATATGTAATGGATCCTGAAGATGACCAACCAAACGTTAATGAGAAAATGTTGGACCTAGGCATTTCAAGATTGAATGGGCATACCACATTGGCTAAGGTCAATATTTTGTATTATATAGCAGGGTATATTGTTAATTCAGTAATAAAAAAAATCATGTTCTGCTTGTGTAGAAGCGGTTACTGAGAACTTAGAAACTTCCCACATTTTTCCAATTTAAACGTCTCTTTCATTTAAAAAACAAGGGTGGATTGATGCTAGCATCAAATGATGTCTATAAAATTGTAAAAGAATGTGAAAATTATTTCATTATTCATACCAATGATTTTTCTAATGTAAAAGAGAAAAATCTTATTGGGAAAATAATTTATAATATGAAAAAAATTGCTTGGGATAGTTCAGTTTTCAAGGATCTCATCTGCAGTGATGGATTCGGTGAAAATGTTCACAGGGTAGAACTTATTGTTCTTATCTGTCCAAAGTATATTGCCATTAGACTGCATGCTTATGCTAGACGTCTACAGTCTTCTGCAAGCTGCAGACAGAAACTCACAAAATTGATTCTTTTCAGAAACGAATAAAATTTTTTCACATATAATTGTGTTATTTTTGTATCCTAAATATCCCAATTTGTTCAAATTTGGAAGTAAATATGGATTCTGAGCACGTTATGTACAGAAGTAATTCATTCAAAGAATTTACGTGCTCAATAATATATTTAGCGATTGTGAAACTGGAGTATTAGAAGAAATCTGACAAAAAAGTTCCTATCAAAAATGTTATGATGAAAATTATTAGAACATAAGAATTACTTTCATTTAATTGTGTCTCCTACTGCGCCGCAGTTCCGCTCGCGCAGCTTTCTGCCTTTCCCAATCATGGCGACCGCGCGCACCAGCGGCTTCACTCGTACCTCAGCAGCGCGCCGGGAGTTAGGTTAATTGATTGATTTTTTCGTGTTTCCGGGCGCGTTAACTGCTTCGGCCATTAGTCCCGTTAATGTAGTGCATGTTTTTTTCTCGGGAGATGGCGGTGATCTTCCCCCGCTGGATGGCGAGATCCGGCACCAATCTACCGTCGGCTAGTGGGGTTTCCCCCTAACCACGACTCTCCCACCAACGGGGCACCGCCCCATCCGGGACAAGCTCTAAGCTCCCGACCGGTCTCCCGGAATATGTGTAGTGTAGTGCATGTTAGTGTAAGTGTGTGTGTAAGGGGAGATGATAGGACAAGGAAGAGGAAGGACAAATCGCGCGCGGTCCGTGGCCCGTTTGGTAGGGTACTGCTCCGACATTCGCCTGGTGTTGATCGGAGAAACCACGGAAAACTACCGATCAGAGCAGCCGGCCGCTAGAATTCTCCTCCAGACAGCAGCTGAATTCCACCTAGCTGAAAAGCTAGTGTCGAAAATCCTGCCGCCGTCAGGACTCGAACCTAGGACCTCCCGGTTAGAGGCGCTGCAGTGACATCAGTTGATGCACTGAGCTACCGCTACCGGTGGGGAGTTAGGTATCTAGTTAGTAAATCCACGATTCGTGAAACGAGGAGGGGATTTATCTTTGAATTTTAAAAGCCTGAGTGGTATTTAATGGGACTATTCTACGAATGAAATTACGACAAACAGAGATCTAATATGCAACAATTATTGAAAATAACTGAAAACATGTTAAACTCAAAGAGGTTATGTTATACTATACACGCGGTTTATTGCACATCAACACAACTATCGATACACACCGCCTCCTAAGATGGATGAATGGAAGATTATTATTGGCCAGTAAGGCGGGGCGGTAAGAAAAATTGGATAGAAAAAGCGATAAATTTTTTGAGTTACACCGTCCTGATTGGCGCATTTTATATGTATTGTTAAACACTATTGGTTTTAATATCACGAGTGGAAAAGTCGTGTTATTTTTTGTTTTGTTATCCTTCATTTATTAGTGCACTTTATACATGGTATTTTCAACAAAAATTCAATAAGTTTTTTTAATTTTTTTCAAATAATTTTGAAAATTGTTGCGTTTAATTGAAATAATGTAATTCTTAGCCCATGAAAATAATGCGTTTTTAAGTGCAAGAAGTATTACAAAAGTTTACAATTTTCAAGTTGAAAAAACACAAAATAACCTTTTTAAAGTCTGTACATGTATACCGTTCGCATGCATGTAGACTTTCTTCATAATGTTAAGATGGTGTGGTAAAATGTTCATTGTTAGATCTTAAATTGTCAAACTTCATTAAGATAAAGTCGTGAAAATATTGGCTTTCTTTTATCTATATCTTCTATACTAATATATAAAGATAGAAATGCGTTGACTTACAGCGCGATAATCTCTGAATCTACTGAACCAATACCGATGAAACTTTTATGCTAGCTTCCTTTAAAGGTCTGGGGGAATATTGGCTATGATTTATAATCACAAACCTTAATATATTTACAAAATAATTACTTTTCTGGACTTTTTTTGCATAGCATTTCATCAGAGATTCAAGAGCATCAATGTGCAATTGTTTAGGTGTGCTCCACCAGAGTATGGCAAATGAAATCTACTATTGAGTTTCTCTATACACAGAATTGTGTGTCTATAGGAAAGACCAAAGAGGTTAATCTGAAATTAAGAAAGATAACTTGGAAATATATAACTTGGATTTTGATTTTAATTGCGTCTAGGCGTGAATGTATTAAATGTAAAAGAGACATAAAATTATTTAAAAAAACATTTTGCAGACGGCTGTGCTTGATGTCGTAAAAAGGTGTAAATACACACACATGTTCTGCATGAAACACTTACTGGGTTAGTGGTAGTAAATTAGTCGTGATTACTACGTATTTGTGAGTTGAATGAGGGAAAGTGAAACATATTATGAATTATTTACGTGTAATGCCGAAACTGAGACACATGGATGCATTTTTGTGGGGAACGTATTTATTGTAGTGGAGAGTGAAAACGCAACTCTGGATAGCAAAGAAACGATTATTTCAATTCTAGAGAGCAAGAAGAAGAAGAATTGAAGTAAAAGAAATTGCAAACTTTTCTTCATAAATACGCGAGAAGAAACAAAATAAGAAAAAGAAGAAGTTTTACAATTTGGCAATTGATTGAAAGTATTGGTACATAATTTCACAATTTAATTTTTTTTGTTTAGATTTGTTAATTGTTAGTTATAAAGTGAGTGAAATTTGGGGTACAGGGTATTTCCAGATGAGGGCAAGGCAGAAAGGGGCGGAGTAGGGAGAAGCAGGGCGGAGTAGGGCGAAGCGGGGATACAATAGAATAGATAGAAGTAAGCTACACCACAGGGCGGAAGGAGATGGAATTCATTTCCCTGGCTAATAAATTATAAGTCCCTCAGCAATGCGGGGCACTTAGATAGACTTGTACAATAACCATAGTACATATAGGGGCTTAGGAGCCCGAGCGGGGGATAATCCCCCCACCTCCGAGAAATATATTGCTGTAATCAAACAGGGAAAACATTTGTACGAACCAAGGAATCTCCCTCCTGTTGATTAATGCGAATGCACACTTATGTTTCGCACTAATATAACGAGAAACTTTCCTGTCTTTTAACAACAAAAGTCTTTGACGCTTTTCTGTTGTAACTTTCTATCACGAGGTGGTGATATAACATCACTCTAGAAATTGTGAGAATTAGTGGCATTAACACTATTTCGAATGCCTATCCACCTAGGAAGGAATAATCCAAATCTTAACTATACCTTTGGAAATCACATCTCCAATTCTACGACATAACGAAATGATCTCGGCGTTCTTATCACTCGAAATTTGAAATTGGATAACCAAGTTGCTGCCGTTACCAAAAGAGCCAATAAGCTACTATATCTTATTAGAAAGGCATTCTCTACATTGCGTCCATCTGTGATAAAACTGATCTATACAACATACATCAGACCAATACTTGAGTATGCCAATTTGGTTTGGTCCCCCTATCAAAAACACAAACAAAATGTTGCAAAAGTACAAAGGCAGGTAACTAAGATCCCTAGGAAACTACTTCAATTCGATTATGAAGGAAGACGCAGAGAAATATCACTTCTGACATTGGAACAGAGAAGAAATAGGGGTAATATTATAGAAACTTTTAAAATCTTGAATGAATATTATAACATTCTTGCATTTAACAACTTCACAAAAGCAACGGAATCTAGACCTAGAGGAAATATGATGAAGCTGGTGAAAGAAAGAACAACAAAACTCTGCTATAGTGATGACCTAATGACATCGTTCTCATTTTATTGCAAACCGCGTAGTAAATACATGGATGGAATGCACTTCCCGCACACTTTAAAAGGAAACCCTGAACGCATTCACGGATACTCAGGACAGTTATGGTTAACTAAGTGATGATAATACTCGTATATACATATACATTATATTCAATTCGTACGATATATGATCTATATTTATGATTTAAATATTACTTTGTTAGTCTACTTAAGTGAATTTTTATATAACTTATCACACCGTTGTAAGATAGGTTTACAACAGCTTGTTGCTGCCACCATTAAAAAAATAAAATTAAAAAATGGTAAATTTCATTTCAGCCGGCCTGGATAGCAGAGGTTGCTAAGGCTGAAGAGCCTTAGCTGCCCCGTGCTTGAAGGTTCGAATCCTGCCCTGCCCGGCCCGGGGAATCGTTTACGGCCACTTTCAGTTTTTTTTTGTTTTTTTGTTTTTTGTTTTTGTTTTTGAGGGTTGTTGTCAGACCCGAAGACATGAGACATGTTTCTCTATGCACATCGACGCCCTGAATATGAATCTGTAGCCAGTATTGTGCTACCACCCTCCAGTGTTGAAAATTGCGAAAAACCACCGCGGAATTGTAGATTCTAAATTTCACTTTTTTTCGCGATTTCAAAACAAATGAGAGGTGAAAACTGAGAACTGAAGGGTGATGGAGCAATTCTGGTTTCTGTTTCGGATTCAGCGCATCAACATACATAGAGCTGCACTATCTTGAATATTGAGTGCCATTAAAAAGAAAATGAATATTCCTAACATTCATGCTCTTTTTTGATTATCTGGGGATTGTGCAACATAGGCATAAGCCGCCGGTCCCACAAAACATGAATTCTGATTCCAGAAAGTGTTAGAGGAAGTAATTACTATATACAGCAACAAGATTTATCCACTTGCCGTTTTATCGAAAACACGCCGTTTTTCGGCGCGCGATTACAATAATTTCTTTTCATATGGAGTGTGAGGAAATAAAAGGTTGGAGTTGTTTTTGAGAAACTTTTTTTCTATAAATTAATTTGAAATTACCCGAAAAAATAGTTTTTTTAAACAAATTGTACATAATCTTCTTTAAATGCCTATTTTTAGAACAAATTTCATTTAAGACCTAAATCTCTCCCCTCAATATTGTACTTTTGCAACGTTAAAGGATTTTAATTTTCGAAAGTACAGAGAGTTCGCAGGAAATGGGAACAGTGTTATCTTTTATATCGTCCTTTGATATATAGGAGGAGAAAATTTAAAGAAAAAAATTGAAACAATTTTTGAGAAAATAATTGTTTAAAAAATTGTAAAAATTACCTATATCTCATGCGTTTATTACAATGAACCATTACCACCTCTGGCCCTAAAATTCTGTTACTGTTGCAATTTCTTTAGACAGAAGACAGTAGTAATCTGAATCCTGGCGGATGTAAATCTGGGCGTGATCGGAAATGCAGCGGCCCCGCAAACACCATGCACCCGTTCTCGCACATCTGCGCTTTTCCTCTTCCGGCTTTGGCTGCTTGGAAACACATGCTGCCTCGTGCCATCCTTTTTTCAGTCTGTTCAGAATAACTGGTATAGTGAAGACGTTCTTATCTCTTGCAACTAATCACCAAAGAGGTTCTCTAAGCTGGCATATTCATTGGCAGCGACTGATCCCCTATGGCGTTGGGCAGGTTGCAGCCTAACATGTGATTGGATGAGAAATTGCTCTTGGTCGTGGTGAGCGAGGCCGACCAATAAATACGGATGTGGTTATAGTACAGTCGATTCGGGTTAAACTAAAACCTCTGATGGCTCTCGTTTTTGGTTCAGTTTATCAGATGTTCACTACATCCAGTAATTGCAAAAAAACAGCTGTACTTCTATTATTAAGTGAATTCTGTACTAAAACTAGTGCTGAAACTTCCCGTACTATCTCGCCCGTACTTTCACGTAAAAGTACACGAAAAGTACTGCAATTTTAGAAAAATTGTACATGAACGTATTTCAAAACCTGCCTTTAAGGAATCGATTTTATTAAGGGAAAAATCTCTATCTTTAATATTTTAGTTGTAGGAAGAGTTCGAAAACATTTTGAACTTTTGCAATTTTCAAAACATTAGGGATTTCAACGAGCATTAGACCTAATCCATTCTCTTAAACGTCCTACACACTATCCAATAACAAAATTTAATCTAAAACGCTCGAGAATTATTTTTTGTTTGATTTTTTTTCAAAATGACCCAGGGGCTTCATATAAAGTACCCCACAGAATTAAAATATCAATTTCAAATTCAAGGGGTCGCGATGTCTGCTAGATCGATTGAGGAGTATCAATTTTGGAGAAAATCGGCTAAATGGCATAGCCACTAGTATTGTTGACAGACGAACGGACAGTATTGTTGACAGACGAACGGACAGACAGACGGACAGACGTACGGACAGACGTACGGACAGACGTACGGACAGACGGACAGACGGACAGACGACACGGACGGACGGACAGACGACGGAGAGACGACGGACAACGGACAACGACAGACGGACAGAACGGACAGACAGACGGACGGACAGACGACGACAGACGGACGACGGACAGACGACGACAGACGACGAGCGAGACGACGGACAGACGGACAGACGGACAGACGAACGGACGACGACGACAGGACGGACGGACAGACGGAGGACGACAACGGACAGACGCGGAGCAGACGGACAGACAGACGGACGGACGAGACGGACGGACGGAGAGACGGACGGACGGACAGACGGACGGACAGACGGACGGACATACGGACGGACATACGGACGGACATGCGGACGGACAGACGGACGGACGGACGTACGGACGGACATGCGGACGGACAGACGGACGGACAGACGGACGGACGGACAGACGGACGGACAGACGGACGGACGGACAGACGGACAGACGACGGACGGACGACGGACAGACAGACGGACAGACGGATGGATGGACGGATAGACGGTCGGACAGACGTAAGGATACTCGGACGGAGACGAACGGGCAGATGGTCGGACGGACAGACGTTTTCCCGTCATTCGATTTTTCGATATCAAGGACGCACAAAACATGGATTCTGGCTACACCAAGCGTTAGAGGATTTTTTTCTAAATTTAGCAACTGAATTTATCCACTTTTGTTTTACCAGGTCTCGGCAATAAGAGTTTTTTGCCGAAAATTCGCCGTTTTTTCGCGCAGCATTATATAACTTTCTCTCTTCTGCGTAAGCGTAGAGATCACTTTGTCAATTACACAAACCGATAGTTGCTGGCTACGTCAAGGGGTTGTGAACGGGTGAGAGTATTGCCGCAATAATGAGTAATTGGGAATGAAATAAACAAAACTCAAAACACTCATTCCAATCCACGGGTTTCGAACCCTCAGTCTTAAAGTCTGCATTCTTGAACGCCTTTGGCCCAAGCCTCTAAGCCATAAGACAGGTAGTATTCACTGTCTGATTTATAACGGTTATATAAAATGGTTTTAAGTAGCCGCATTTGTGCGAACATTCCGCACTTAGTAAGTCCTTGTTTTAAGAGTGAAAATACCTCCAAACTGGTACTCAACTTCAGGTCAGAACCTGAACTGTACATTGAAGCATGTTGGCCTGTTATGATTGACCTAATAGCACATTAATTTTACACAGATGTCAAGTTTCTTCTCGTTTCTGACCTCCCTGCTATGGAATGTGGATCGCCAGTAGAGCTACATTTTCACTCAATTCAGACCCCATCATGCTTCTCTCCATATGCTCCCCTGGTACGTTCTCTGCATGTTACGTCTCATGCTCACACAAGTTCCCTCGCATAATCCCCGCATGTTTCAACGCATGTTCGCTAAATGTTTCATCGTATGTTCACCACGTGTTTCCTCCACATGTAAATGATAGATAAGAATCAATTCAAAAAACATGTTCTCTCAATAATTCACCACCTGTTTCCGGCAAGAACCCACGCATGTACCTCCGCACATTCCCCACACGATCCCCTGAAAGATTCCTTAAATGTCCATCACAAGTTCCCAAATATTCTCAAAATGCACCCCCTTTTTTCCCCCTTTTCATTTCCCCAATTTTAATGAATGTTTCTCCATTGTTCCCCAAGTGTTTCCCAGTTTCTCCAATTGTTCCTCCAAATGCTCTCTCAAATGCCCGCCCCCTCTCCCATCTTCCTCTCATGATCACTGCATGTTCCTGTACGCGTTAATCTGGAAATAAATTGGTATTTAATAAATTAAATTTAGTGTTTTTTTGTTACGAAATACGTGTTACGGGACGTGTAGAGTAGTGCCTACCCTGCCGTACGAAACGGGTAGTTTCCAGAGTACTCACAATAGTGAAAACATATTATTGAACATAAAGTAAAAGAAGGGTCCCAAATATTTTCGCCAAAATATTGCAATATTAAAAAACAAAACTTCTTAATTTTTTAAAACGAGAACATAGCTTCATAATGGAACCCAACTTTAAGCATTTCTGGCAACCCGTGATACGGAGTAATGGCACCATAAAAATATAATAGAACGTCCAATGAGATCTCATTTTGTTGAAGAAAACAACTTACCGGACACAAAAACCTGTTTCTAAGGCTCTAGAGTGCATGGCTTCTGGGTTATGCGCAATGGTAGAATGGTGATGCGGTATATAAGTACTGCGGGTAACATTTGCGCCTCAAAATGTGAATGTGCCATAATTAACCCTCAGTATTTTAGAGTCAAAATAGCGATGATTTAGACTCCTAAAATATGCAACAAGATTATGAAATTAGGCATTGTTAGTCATAAAATTGACATTTTAACAAAATTTTAAAATTGAAAAGTTATGTCTCTGGCATCTAAAACTGATTAAATGAGGCATTGTTTATTTTTCAGGAATTCAAATATTTTTACATTTATGAGAGTGGCTACAAGCATATTATTTTATTCACTTTCATTTGTTTTCTTTTCATTCATTCTTTTACGCTTTTCATTCTCAACCTGTCAACAGCGCAGCTGCAACGGGAATAAGTGCAATTTCCTAAGAAGTACTTGCTGAGCGGAAACGAGCGTGAAAAATCATCTTTATATTGACTTGCACCTGGAGCGGTAGCTCAGTGCATCAACTGATGTCACTGCAGCGCCTCTGACCGGAAGGTCCTAGGTTCGAGTCCTGACGGCGACACGATTTTCGACACTAGCTTTTCAGCTAGGTCGAATTCAGTCGCTGTCTGGAGGAGAATTCTAGCGGCGGACTGGTCTGATCGGTAGTTTTCCGTGGTTTCTCCGATCAACACCAGGCGAATGCCGGAACAGTACCCTACGAAATGGGCCACGGACCGCGCGCGATCTGTCCTTCCTCTTCCCTGTCCTATCCTCTCCCCTTACACACACTTACACTAACATGCAGTACACTACCACATATTTCGGGAGACCGGTCGGGAGCTTAGAGCTTGTCCCGGCTGGGGCGGTGCCCCGCTGGTGGGAGAGTCCTGGTTAGGAGGAAACCCCACTAGCCGACGGTAGGTCGGCGCCGGATCTCGCCAGCCGACAGGGGAGGATCACCGCCATCTCCCGAGAAAAAACATCCACTACACTAACGGGACTAATGACCAAAGCAGTTGACGCGCCCGGAAACACGAAAAAATCAATCAATGAATATTTTTTGACTAGCAGAGTTGCTGATGTTCGGTGTGTTGGGTGAGAGATTTCGGTACGTAGTCCAGTGCGTATTAGATCAGGCAATATTCACCTTTCCGGAAATGCAAGAAAGTATTTGTGTTTCGGTAAAAGAAATTTAAAAAATGATAATTAAAATATGATAATTCATCAAAATTACTTGTTTTAGGCATTAAAAATATTAAAAAGGCATCAACCGCATTTAGGACATTTTAGCACTATAATACGCGTTCACTAGATTTATTGTTACATGATTCGTAAATATTTTTCCCAAAGTCTTAAAGGAACTAAATAGGCATTTGTCCTGAAATCCGAGGTCTAGTCATAATCTACAAACTTCGTGTTTTATTTTCTCGCCCTTACGAAAATAAGAAGAGAAAGTATTGTAATCGTTTGCTGAAAGAGGGAATTTTTGACAGAGAAAGTGGATAAATCCTGTTCCCAAATATATTAAAATACTTCCTCTGACACATGGTGTAGCCACAATCCATGTTTTGTGGGTCCTTGGTACAGAAAAATCGAGTGAAGGCAAAACGCCTGTCTGCCTGTCCCTCTGTTATCACCGCCAGCCAGCGCTTCAGTCGATTTTCCCCAAAACTGAAATTCTCCGATTGATATGAACGATCTCGAGTCTTTTGGAGTTTCCAACGATTATTCTTTATTTTTGAGGGTCCTTTACATGAAGCCTCAACATTTCAAAATCTCAAAAATGGCCCAAATTTTTTTTTATTAAACGTTTTCCTTGGATAGCGTAAAGAACTCTTAACAGAAGAAAAATGCTAAAACCCCAACAGTGAATGAAACAAAAATACAATGATACTATAGTATATTTTATTTGCTAATTTTATCGCTAATGGATATGAAGCAATCGTATTAAAATTGCAAATTGTATCCACTTACTCTTCAGCCATCTCGTAAAAACCCCAGCAGTGAATGAAACAAAAATACAATGATACTATAGTATATTTTATTTGCTAATTTTATCGCTAATGGATATGAAGCAATCGTATTAAAATTGCAAATTGTATCCCACTTACTCTTCAGCCATCTCGTAAAAACCCCAGCAGTGAATGAAACAAAAATACAATGATACTATAGTATATTTTATTTGCTAATTTTATCGCTAATGGATATGAAGCAATCGTATTAAAATTGCAAATTGTATCCCACTTACTCTTCAGCCATCTCGTAAAAACCCCAGCAGTGAATGAAACAAAATACAATGATACTATAGTATATTTTATTTGCTAATTTTATCGCTAATGGATATGAAGCAATCGTATTAAAATTGCAAATTGTATCCCACTTACTCTTCAGCCATCTCGTAAAAACCCCAGCAGTGAATGAAACAAAAATACAATGATACTATAGTATATTTTATTTGCTAATTTTATCGCTAATGGATATGAAGCAATCGTATTAAAATTGCAAATTGTATCCCACTTACTCTTCAGCCATCTCGTAAAAATCTTTTGTTTTCGCGGTGAATTTGTATTTGCAATACTCGATTTGCTATTTTTGAAATGACATAGATTTTAATAATAATCGGACTAATGTTTTATTTATCAATAATCTTTGCTCCACTCCAGGAAAGAATTTTGAGAAAAATATGTTCCTTGGCATTGCTAGGAATCCGGGTCAATAAAATACACTCTCGAATCGCTAAGCCTAGATAACGAAGGGAAAGTCTGCAAATTACGAACTATACTCAACATTTTGTTCCCTTCAATATTTCACAAAAGTTTCCTTTCAAATCACGAAAATTACTCATAAATGGGTCGAAAAAGTCAGTTTTAGTGAGTGTGAGTACATATCTCTGACAATGGCCCCTAGGGCGCTGGCAGTTATCGAGGGAGGCCTCATGGGTCCGTTATGCCCTGATAGAAGTCGGACAGACAAGGCGTTGTGCAAAACCGAACAGGTAGCCCGGACTCAAAAGAAAACGGAACGAATTAGTGAGATAAAGTCTGTGCCATTTTGTAGCACTATTAGTCGATTTTCTCTTATACTGCTTACGAAGTATAAAGCAAGTATTGTAATGCTGGAGCTAAAAGTGACTTTTTTTTACAATAAAGTCGTTTCGGAGTCCCTGAAACCGAAGAAGTGTATTTTTGTACCCCTATGTAAGTACATCTCATTCTCAAAAAAATAATTTAGCTAATGTAGCATTTTGTATAGGTCCTTGATTCTGAAACATTGGTTTTTCGACGTCCCCCTAAATGTAAAAAATACTAGTATCTACATGGTACACAGGACTTGTCCCAAAATTGATTTTCCATGACCAAACTGGCTAGAGTCGGGGATTTTAGAATTTGAAACGAATATTACGTTTTATGACGTACGTTACATAATGCCCTAACGGCATTTTCAATTTTTTCTCAAAAATTGCCTCCAATTTTTTGCTCGAAGAGAGGAATGAACGAATATAAATGTCGCACAAGTGCGATTTTCACAGAAATATTTGAATGTTTCAGAAATTGCAAAAGTTAAAAATGTTTTCTTACAAGTATTCTTAAAAACCGCTCCAATTTTTTTCGTAAAAATTTGTTGGCCTAATTGTTGGGCATATACTGATGGAATAGTGATGGCAGCGTATAGACTGCGCGCGCAGGAAACGACCAGAAAAATGATTATTCTGGTCATAAGAGGGAGGACTGCGTGAAGTTTCAATCAGTGCTATGCACCGGTGGGATTATTGTGAACTAAAGTAATGTCTTTCCAAGAAGAAGTCACGATAATGGAATCATCAGGGAATACCATTTTTACAACCAATTAAAAGAGGTGTGCCAATTTGAAAATGATAAATTTGTAATCCTTGAGATCCTACCTACCTATTATGGAGTTGTTGCCGTGTCCTTACCCAAAGCCATGGCGGAGGTTCAGAAGCTGTTTAATATGAAAATGAGCAAGGTACGGCTTGCAGTAGCATGGGGTTTTGGCATAATAATAATAGAGATTTTTGTCTTCTTGGATTAAAAAGAACAACAACAGAAACTTCATATGCAAAAGGGTATAGCCAAATAAGGCGGTGAAAAGTGCCCCCAAACCAAAACGATAATGGCGATGCTCATGTGAAAGAGAATAAACTAGTGGTGTCACAGAATGAAGTAGTAAACTGTTCTAATTGCCTTGGTGTGGACTGACTTTACGGTCTTGCCCCATTCTCTTGACAGCAGTCATCTATCGCCGCCCAAAGCACATTTTTTTAAATTTCTTTTTAGCTTTTCGGTTTCCCAATAGTAGAACTCAAATATTACTTAAAGAATGTTAAAGGAGAGTAAGAACTCGCCCTAAAAGGCAATTTTCATTGAAAACTTCGAAACCGTTTTTAAGAAAATTAAGCGTTACTGTAAATGCGAAATTTGAAGCTCTTTTTCACAGGAATCTATTGAGTTTTCGAAAAATTTTCTTTACAGTCATTTTGAGCACTCTCACTTACAAATGCAAAAATGTAAACAAATCCATGGAAATGTGCATATTAAAACAAAAATAATACACTAAAATTAACTTAACGCCATATTAAACAGTTTTAATTAATGAGTACTATCTCTTCGAAAAGTTTGAAGAAAAAATTTGGATCCAATTTTTAGAAAATGCCATTTGAACGTTTCTCAAAATGTGGAAATTTGAGTTCATTTTCACAGAAAACTGTTGAAATGAGTTTTCCAGAATTTTTGTATGACATTATTTAAAACCCACATGCAGTCATAAATACCATAATGCGAACAAATTTTTAGCAATGTAAATATTAACGACGTGAGAGGCAAGTAAAAAAAATATTTTTGTATTAAAAAAAACAAACAAAAGAATAGAGCTACATGGGGTTTGTGTCATCGCATGCATCTTTTTCGTGCATTACTGCTCGGAAACTACTAATACTTTCAAAAAATCTACATGACCTTAATAAATGAACTGATTATGAGCAACAAATTTTATTTGAAGGAAAAATATCTATCCTTAATTTTGTAGTTGCAGGAAGACACCCGAAATAATTCAAATTTTTAAAATTTTCAAAAAATCAAAGTTAACCGTGAAAATTGGACCTATGCCACCTTTTTTAGTATATTTTATTTCATTCTCACAAGAAATTTAAGGAAAAAATTTGGAGCGGTTTTTGAGTAAACGTTGAAAATGTCCGGGGGTCTTCATATAAAATACCCTCGAATTAAAAAAAGAACGTTTTTCAAACCTTTAAAGCTTCAACTATAGTCAGATGGAGAGGGGTTTTTCTTCTTCTTCTTCTTCTTCTTCTTCTTCTTCTTCTTCTGCTTCATGGATTTAGGCCTTAAGGCCTGTTTCCACATCAAGAGAGTGAGTCTCTCCATCTTGTTAAGGGGCGGCCAACATTTCTTCTTCCTTTAGGATTATATGTGTACATTATTTTGGGAATTCTGTTTGGAGGCATGCGTTGATATATCATGCCAGTTACTCCTAAATGATTGGATTCTGTCCATCAGATTGAATATATTCAGTTCGGTTCTGATGTCATCATTATATTGTCTATCCAAGATATTGTAACCTGCTACTGAACGTAAGAATTTCATTTCGGCGCTTTCTATTTTTCTTCTGTCTGTTCTATTTATTGTCCAGTTTTCGCATGCATAAGTTAGCATGGGTACTGCCATTGCTTTGTAGAATTTGAGTTGCGTGGTTTTTAAAGTCTTGTTTTTTAATGTTCTTCTTATTGTCCCACACATGTTATAGAATCTATTTAATTTCCGACTTATGTCATTTTTCTGGCAGTAAGACACATTGAAGCCTAAATAGGTAAAATTGTTGGTCTGTTCTATGGGTTCATTATTAATCACAATTTTACATCTCATATGGTTTGTTCCTTCAAAGCCCATTGATTTTGTTTTCCTAGTGGAGATTTGCATATTGTATTTGGTTGCCTGTTCATTTAGTTTGTGAGCTGCAATTTGTAATTCATCTTCTGAGCTACTAAAAATAACTTGGTCGTCTGCAAACAATATGGTATTTAGAAGATTTGTCATTTATATTAAAATGTGTTTTCAATTGCCCTTGCCATTGCCGGACGATCTCGTCTATATTTCTTCAATTCTTCAATTTGGAAAATATCCTATGCACGGTTTAGGCGCTTGTACATAGTGTTCACAGACGAACGGACAGACGGACGGACGGACGTTTTGCTTTCAATTGTTTTTGCGGCATCAAGGACCCACAAAACATAGATTCCGACTATACCACGTGCTAGAGGATTCTTTTTCTTAATTTAGCACCTTGATTTATCCACTTCTTCATTGTCACTGCACGGTAATTAATTTTTTTTTTACGAAAATCCGCCGGAGTTTTGCGAAGCATTACATAACTTTATCTATACTACGTATATTACTCCATATATAAGTTTGTACACGAGAAAGTAAAAATGCCGTAGTTTCCCAAAAAATCAGCTTCCTAGGGCAATCTGTTAGAGAGATACAAAGTGAAATGTATTTTTCATATTTTCTTTTTACGTTTAGAAATAATAAGCAGAGTGGCAAATTTAAACTCGAGAAAATAGAGAAAACTCTAAATTTATTTATTTGTTATCTTTTATAAACTATTTTTATGTTATCCGATTCAGCTTTTAACATCAAAATTACGTTAGTTTTAATTAAAAACCTGGTTTAAGTTTGTTTTAAAGTAAAAATTAAATTTTGGAACTGTTATGTTTATTAATAATAAAGTAAATTAATTATTTTTTTAAAATAGGTTCAAAAAAGATTACTCTTCCCAACGTATCCTCAATGTGAAAATGAAATCTTTTTGCGAAAGTTTACAATTAAAAAACAAACAACTTTGAATTAAATCTAAAAGTTGAAATTTGTCTGAACCATAGCAATCTAGTAAGTGCGCAATTTTCACAATTTATCTGGTCCCCAAACAGAGATATTATAGTTGAAAATTTGGAAAAAATCCAAACTTTCAATTTTTAAGAGGGTATATTTTTCCCAGGGGTACGTTACTTACTAATGATGCTGTACAAAAAGTAACTATACATTTTCTTCTTCTTCTTCGGCATTTTCCCCTTAGGAGCTTGCCGTTTTCACCCTCCACAACTCTCGATCCTCCCAATCTCGTGGTTTGAGGCCTCTATCCTTCATAGCTTCTTGGATGTATTTTTCCCATTCTAAAGCTGGTCTTCCTCTTTTTCGCCTCTCAGGTGGTTGCCATTTTAAGATCTTGTGTGGCCATCTGTTTTCTGACATTCTCTGAACATGTCCATACCACTGTAGTGCTCTATTTTCCAAGGTCTTCGTAATAGAACAAATTATATTCATCCTTCTCCATATTTCTTCATTTCGCACTCTGTCCTTGCGAGTAAGTTGTAGGCATCGTCTCATGTAAAAAAATACGGCTGAGATTCCATTACTTCTTTGAAAAATTACTCTCTGAAAATCGAACTTGGTTCATTCGCGTTCCAGAGATTTGGTTGCAAATATTTCTCAAATAAAAACGTAGAAGATAGGTAAATAATAATTCTATTTGTAGGTCGGAGTATACTGAATTCAATGCCTTTTATTCTAGAACGATAGAACAACTCAGAGCAGAATAATTTTGAAAAGAGTCAATGTCCACAAATGCGAAAATCGGGTCATGGCGTAAAACAAAAATGGCCGCCATTTGTAAACCCGATACAATAAAAATAAACCAAAGATGTTTTTGAACAGCCAAAACATACGGAAATTTATGTGCAAACTATGATTTATTTTCGAGATGGTGGAGTGACCAGTGCTGGACCACTTACAATGGATAACCCCTGACGAAAGCAATTACTTCTAGTTTGGTATGAATAATCGAGAGTGAAGATCAAACTTAGAAGCAATTGCTAGAATTTTCTTGAGTGGCCTCTATAGCATGCTTAGGAGCTCAAAAAAGAGATTAATTATTTAGTCGCTGACATTCGTAGTAAAGGTTTCAGGTAAGGTTCGTGTACGAAGTCATTCAGAAATATGTTTAAAATCTATTGTTTCACATGCAAATGATTGAATTCAATTTCCAAGCAGTCCTGAGTGTTTGCAGAGAATAATGGATGACTGGCAAGTAAAATTTAAATTCTCCAGTGCAATAGGGGCTTTGAATTGTACTCATGTACTCATAAACAAACAGTATTTTCACAGCGATGTATTTATAAATAGCAAGGGAATGCAGAGCATAAACGTGCAAGCAACGTGCAATATTGCATAAATGTTTACTAGCGTTGCGATGTATCCTCGCAAGGTACTGTTCATGACGCGAGAATTTTGAAAAAAAATTCTGAAGTTTGTAGAATAATGGCATGAAACAGAAAGATGTTACTACTTGGAAATTCAAGATATGGACTTGCACTGTGGTTAGTGGTTCCGTATGCAGAAACGAATTTCTCTAAAGAAGAACCATATAACAAATTGTTTTAAAAAGGAAAGAGTTTTTGCTGAAATATGCTATGGGTAAATTAAGCAAAGATTTCCTATTCTTCAAACACACATTCGCATTCAAACTAACAAGATTACTTCAATTAAGTTGATTCGATGTGCATAATGCGAGTATAGCTAAAGTACTCAAGGGTGAGGATTTTGAGGAAATATATCAATAACAGAAAATTGATTGATTTTTTCGTGTTTCCGGGCAGGTCAACTGCTCTGGTCATTAGTCCCGTTAGTGTAGTGCATGTTTTTCTCTCGGGAGATGGCGGTGATCTTTCCCCGCTGAACGGCGAGATCCGGCGCCGACCTACCGTCCGCTAGTGGGGTTTCCCCCTAACCAGGACTCTCCCACCAGCGGGGCACCGCCCCAGCCGGGACAAGCTCTAAGCTCCCGACCGATCTCCCGGAATATGTGGTGGTGTAGTGCATGTTAGTGTAAGTGTGTGTGTAAGGGGAGAGGATAGGACAAGGAAGAGGAAGGACAGATCGCGCGCGGTCCGTGGCCCGTTTGGTAGGGTACTGTTCCGGCATTCGCCTGGTGTTGATCGAAGAAACCACGGAAAACTACCGATCAGAGCAGCCGGACGCTAGAATTCACCTCCAGACAGCGACTGAATTCGACCTAGTGTCGAAAGTCCTGCCGCCGTCAGGACGCGAACCTAGGACCTCCCGGACAGAAGCGCTGCAGTGACATCAGTTGATGCACTGAGCTACCGCTACCGGTGTGAGATTTTTTAAAAGAGATCATGTACATTTTTTTAAAAACTAGTTTTGCTAATTTCTGTTTGAGATTAATGCAATTAAAAAGCATTTTCTCAAAAACTACTCCAATGTTTTGCTTTTTTGCAGGGATAAAACTAGGGACATATAAAAGAATGGCGCAGATCTCATTTGCGATGATCTCTGCATTCTCGAAAATGGCATGTTGCAAATATTGGGCGAGGCAATTAGATTTTTAGGCATCGGTCAAACTTCGTGTCAGGCGCTGCCTAATGTAGCGGTAAGACGCACGGCGAGATGACTCGGTGGATATGAATTCGAGTCTCTGCGTGGAAGAAATTGCTGTTTGAGAAATCTTTGTAGGTTCATGTAGTAGTATAATATTGTGGAGCCGTTACAAATAATGCGAGGAAGTATGTACTGTTGAAACCAAACTATTTAAATAAAGTATATATTTCTCGATTAATGTCTTTGAAATTTTTCGTGTCAAAGGATCCAGCACCGTAAACTTCCGATTTACCAATATTTTTTAAATATTAATAGTGGAAGACCACTTTTTATATTTTCTTTAATTAAGGTATTGGTAAACGTTCCCGTGTAAATTTCAGGTTTGTAAACCTCTCACCAACTTCATAAAAAATCTCCGAAGCTTAAATTCGTCATCTTACCCTCTCTTACCCTACTATTAAAATAATCAGTAGATATTTCCTATTGTGTATTAGAAAAGATATTTTAAAATATCAGTTTATTATAATTAAACATAGATGCATCATTTATGTTCTCGCGATAAACATTCAAGTAATTCGAAATTAAGACGAATCTTTTCAGCTTTTTTCAATTCAGCGTTCTACGTAGAAAAGCTACCTAACACTCGTGATTTCGTAACATCCCGTGTTTAGTGCATAAACAAGTAACATGAATACGATCACTTTACATACAAGAGCATTTGTATACTGAAGGATCGAGTCTCAGTTTTGAACTGACCATCAAGACAGTGGTCTAGTGTCAATTTTTGTTAACCGAAAGAGAACATTGCAATCGAGTTGCATTACAACAGTACTTAGGTACTCGTAAAAGTGTGCGACCTCGGGTCTCCGTGCAATCAACGTAATTCTCTTTCACCCGCATATTTTGGTTTTCTTACTAGAAACTAAAATGGAAATTTTAACACTGTTTAGAGGGGTCATGTAGTCCATGGTCTGCCTGGATCTACTGCTGTGAGGGGAGTCAAATTTTCGCTGTGGGAATTTTAAAGTTACAGAATGTACATTGGGCGCCATGCGTTGTTTCAGCTTTCTATGGTCGAGCAGAATCAATCGTTCCGCTCTACATCCAAGAGTCTGTGAACCTTGCCGGTTGAATGGCGTCGGAAAGCCTGTGAAGCTAGTGAGCCTTTACTGACGAGATAGCAGGGAGTAGTTACGAAACGAAACAACACAGAACAGGAACGGATTTTCATTTCGCGAATTTGAATTCTATTTAAATAAAATTACAATTAAGCTGTATTTGAATTTCACACCATATAAGAAAAACGAGTTGACAGGGTTTATCATTCAAAGATTTAATGGTTCCTGATATATTAACATGTGTGAGAAAGAGTTGAGAGGGAAACTATTTTATCTATGCTTCGGGGTTGGGGAATGAATATTCAGGATATTCCCCTGTCGTGATAAGCAAAATCGAGCATCCTCCAGCCTGGTAATGCATGAAGCAGTATCTCAGACAGGCAAGTGTTGTCATTTAATACATGAAACATAAGTCTCGTATGGAAAACCTTTACCTAATTGAGATGATACAAGGCGTTGTCATTGCCAACAATACTGTTTATTTCATTAATAGCAGCTTTTGATGGTTTAGCCATCATCATCAGTTACCTGCTATCTGGGAGCCACAAAAACGGTTACCTACATTCGTCATTCGTTGTGGTAGTCGTTTTTGTGGCTCTCAGACGGCGGCTAACTGATGATGATGGCTAAGCCATCGAAAGCTGCTATTAATGCAATAAACAGTATTGTTGGCAAAGACAACGCCTTGTATCATCTCAATTATGTAGAAGCCAACGACATTTCACCGCTAAACCAATAAACCTTTACCTACCAAGTTATAAACAGAAGGTAAAATGTATCCATGAGTTACGCTTGATTCTAACACAATCCCTAACCGAGAGCGATTATCTCCGCTCACATCTGTGATGGATGGATTGGCTTGGTTGGAACTTTGGCGATGAGGCAACGTGAGGGTATATTGATTGATTTTTTCGTGTTTCCGGGCGCGTCAACTGCTTCGGTCATTAGTCCCGTTAGTGTAGTGCATGTTTTTCTCTCTCGGGAGATGGCAGTGATCTTCCCCCGCTGTATGGCGAGATCCGGAGCCGACCTACCGTCGGCTAGTGGGATTCCCCCAAACCAGGACTCTCCACCAGCGGGGCACCGCCCCAGCCGGGACAAGCTCTAAGCTCCCGACATGTCTCCCGGAATATGTGGTATTGTAGTGAATGTTAGTGTAAGTGTGTGTGTTAGATAGGACAAGGAAGAGGAAGGACAGATCGCGCGGCCCGTGGCCCGTTTGGTAGGCTACTGCTCAGGCATTCGCCTGGCGTTGATCGGAGAAACCACGGAAAACTACCGATCAGAGCAGCCGACCGCTAGAATTCTCCTCCAGGTAGCGACTGAATTCGACCTAGATGAAAAGCTAGTGTTGAAAATCCTGCCACCGTCAGGACTCGAGCCTAGGACCTCCCGGACAGAAACGCTGCAGTGACATCAATTGATGCACTGAGCTACCGCTATCGGTGTGAGGGTATAATTTCTCATTATTCAACATTACATTTGTCAATTTCTATCTCTTCATCTTTTGAGAGTGCAGTCGGTGAGTGTAGTGAGGTTGGAAAAGTGACTTTTTTGATTGTCCATCTTCAAAATAGTTTGTCAACTCTGTTGCAACTATCAAGTTTGTAAGAAATTCTGCAAAGAAAGATCCTAGCTTCAGTCTTCACCAGGCTGTCAGGTGGAGCAAGAGACATAAGGCTGGCAGGACACACGAATTCTTGTGGTAGAGAATTATGGATGTCATATTACAAATAATATAGAAGCAAGAACTCCGATTAGCAAATCACCTGCCCTTATGTTGCTTATTGATTTTGAAGAGAAAGTCAACAACAAAATGTCTTACGCAATTGAGGAGTACATGAAGTTTACTGGAAAAGCCATGAGGACGTGGTCAGATAAATGGAATAATCTTAAAGCAAGCACAACTCATAAGAAAATTTGGGGTTTTTTTGCCCTCAATACATATACAAACCTCTCACTTCACGAACAAGTAACCCTTTCACGCATTAGATGAGGCCATTCCAAATTTTCCCATAGCCATATACTAGAGAAAAAATCTAACCTAGTATGTAGGCTACCTCTTGCAATTGCATGCTGAACATTAATCACATTCTCCAGGAATATCCCAAGGCAATGTAATATCCCTGTGAGGCATTGAAAATGTGAGTTAATGGGTGTATAATGGCAGGTGCACACGTTTTTAATAAACAATCCGGAAATTCATCTAAACCAGATGAATATTTATATTTTAGTTTACTGACTATTCTGAGGGTTTCGTTGGAAGAAGTTTCATAAATAAACATCGTGCCGAAATTTTTCTGAGAAGCATATGATGTTGAATTTTGTGGTTTTAGTCCCTTCGTGAGATCAACCTCAATACTAGAAAAGTGTTGGTTGAAGATACGTATTCGCAACCTTTTTTCTGGATTACTTGTTTCTATTTCATTATCCTTTAAAACAACATTCTCTACAAAATATCGTGATGACGTAGTCGTATTTTTTACGATATTCCACATTGCTTTAGTTTTGTTTCTAGCGTTCAAAATATCCTCATTATTTTTGCCTGAACTATTATTTTCCTTAAAAGTCTTTTATATTCTCGGAAGTAGACATGGAAACCAGGTGATACGTTGTGATATTTAGAAATAAAGTAGAGCGTACGTTTTATTTTTACACGATGTTCTAATTCCTTGTGTGATCCAAGTATTACTTTTTCGTGAAATGTTTAATTTTGGCTTTTTAATAGGAAAGCAAGCGTTAAAGTGAAATGAAAGCTTTGAGAAAAATAAATTATATTTTTCATTTGTGTCAACAGCGTTATAAACTGCGTCCCATGATTCCTTCAGCAAGTAGTCCGTAAAAAAATTTATGTTCACTTTAGTAAATTTATTTTGTTATGTAATTACATAATTATACATTTATTTTGTTATGTAAATTCAAGACTTGTATGCTCAGGTTTTAGCACACAATAACCATTTGGTAACTTCAAATTATGTAAAAAATTCGAAAAAACATTGTAGCATTCACTAAATACTTATATTTTCAAAATTATTCGCTTCGTCGACATTGATATTCGTCGATTGGTAAAATAATCAAGAAAACTTTGGTGTTTTGTTTTACATGGGTTGTATATTAGGTTTTGTGAAAATCGTGAGTAACTTCGACTTTCTCTAGTACAGGCTACCGAGCTAGGTAGCCTATTCTAGGTTAGAAGTAGCTAGGTAGCCTATTCTAGGTAACGTACCTAGAATAGAAGCTAGGTAGGTTATTTGCTGGGACTCCCGTCTCATGGCACAACAACCTGCAAAAAATTATTTTCAAATACATATTCTCGTAGACTTTCGCCACAGCATATCATTGACAAAATATATCCTCCGATCAATAGGATACACGATAAGAAGTCGATAAAAATTTTGTAACAGACTGACCGCTTTCAGGTCACCCAAACAAACGCTAAAATATAAACCATAGGGAAAAACCAGTGGACAAACTTAGAAAATGATGACTTGCATTGTGAAGATGCAGTTGTACTCCAAGAAGAAGAGGACGAAAAATATTATGCTTCTAGAATACTGGTGTGTGACGTTTTTTCTTTAACAATTGTTTTTGGCAATTACTGCAATAGAAGTTCAGAGATCGCTTTTTTTTTAGCAAAATCACAATTGCAATCGTACTGTATATCATAGGTCCGGATGTACTGGCTAAATAACTGTAATTGACGCAGTACAGGTGAAAAACAAGCTCAAATTGCTCGGTTGTAACAAGAGCCAAGAACGACTGAAGTATTTCACAGACTCACCTTCAAACGCAATGAAGTCTGAGAGACGAAACCTGATAGGATTTAAATGCCATAGAGATGTCTGAAGTGCGAGGCCTCGTACAAAGTAAAACAGAACTAAATACGTCAACAATTTCGAGGAATGCAGTTTGATAGGTCTATATTTCATGCACTATTGGTTTTAGTTGTTTTAACTAGAGTATTTACGCTCATATTTTAAGACTATTTCACTCATAAAATTAAAACTAATAGAGTTTAATAATTCCTCTTCTTTGATCAAATCAGAGGCGAATTCGCGTCCGATCTGGGATAAAATTGTAAATCATGTAGCAACATTTAATACAGAATACAATTACATTATATTATTCTATTAATAATAATTATAATAATAATAATAATAATAATAATAATAATAATAATAATAATAATCTGTAAATGTTCCGCTAAACCGTTATCATATCCTTTTCGTTGCTTTGTCGTATATGGGGCGTCCGGTTGTACTTGTTGCGATCGAATGAACAACGACCGCATTCCTAAACAAATGGCAAATTATCAACCAAGAGGAAAGAGAAACATAGGACGTCCAAGAATGCGTTGGAAGGACCAGTACTAAGCGACGTAACAGGCATCATGCCTAAATACTTGAAGATAATAATAATAATAATAATAATAATAATAATAATAATAATAATAATAATAATAATAATAATTCGGATAATATTTACTATTGTGATACGGATTTCGTGTGATGGTGTTTGTAGTAAATATATTGTCGTATATCTTAGCAATTAGAGGGTTGTTGAATCTTGTAGATCGAATAAGCCAAACGTGTATTGAAGGACTCACGTCTTCTAATGTAGAATTAAGATCCACGCTAAAGTAATCTCAACATGTACTACTGCCGCCGCCACCGCCGTCATTCCTGCCACCATCACCGCAATCCCCACCGCCACCCCTTGACAGCTAGGGTGGGGTAGAGCGATGCCGCCACTTTCTCGGGCAGCAGACACGTGGCCATGCATCAGACAACAACAGCAGCAGAAGCAAGAAGCAAATCGCAATGACAGGACACAAAAGTAAACGACACAAAACCACACACACGAGGCATAACCGAAGAAGTAATGGCGCTCTTCAATTTACAATTGCTTCTCGCTTTTTTTATTAATAGGAGTCAACAAAACTGCAGTAACTTCATCAGAATTCGAAGTCTCTGATTGGATATCGGAATCCCCTCTTCTCAGTCAACCGCTATTCATCAAATATACAGAAATAATATTCGGTCAATAGTAATGTGGTGGCGGCGGCGGTGGCAGGAGTAGTGGCGAAGGTGGCAGCTGTGGTGGCAGGGGCGGGGGTGGGGGCGGCGGCCGGGGCAGCTGCGGGGGCGACAATGCCGGAGGTAGGGGCGCGGTGGCAGCCGCGGCTGGGCGGCGGAGGCTTTCTGCTGTGGGTGCGGGGCGGCGCACATTGGGGCCAGACAGGAGGAAAGTTGGCAAAAAGTATTTTTATTTATTTATTTTTTATTTATTTTACGTCAAAAAAAAGTTAAAAACTGCGTATGACGTGCTATGGGGAAAAGTGAATTGTGTGCACATTTTCAAAATACTATGATCGCTACACTAAGTCTTATACTACTTTAATTTTGAATTTTTGAAAGGGAGAAAAAAAACAAAAACTCCCATGTAATAAAATCTATTTTCAAGTTTAATTTTTAGTTAAGTTTTTAATGTTAAGTTAATGTTAATGTTAATGTTAGTTCAGTTTTTAAGGTTAAGTTTTTAATCGTTTTTCGGAATGTTTGGCAATAAAATCACATTTTATAATTAAATAATGACTTATTTAATTGTTTAACCGAATGTTTATTTATATAACCTCAAAGTCAGAAATTTCATCACGTGACTCTTCTTCAAAAAGTGAATTTGTACTTGAAGCCATTAACATTGGTGTAACTGCTAGATCCAATGCCTTTGTGATAGTTTATCTCTATTCCATTTGTGAAATCAGTGGGATAGATGCTATTAACAGCCTGCGAAGCACTTTTTTTTCAGGTTGCACTTTTTTCGTTTTTCCCCTTTTCAGTGTGTTTAATAAAATCATACTGATCCCTCATCGTTAATGAAGAGCTATCAGTACAAGATCACGAAGGAAAAAAAAAAGAATATTGTTGGTAGAAAGACTAACAAAATTAGATGTGCATCATCATAAACAAAGTACCTTAACGGGCAAACGTGGACAAACTTTGATTAATGTTTTGAAAACTATATGAATTCCAGAATCAGATTCAGTTAATATCATAGCCTGGAAACGCCCGGAAAGGAACTAAAAGACAATATGAAAATCCGAATTTTAAAATTTCATTCCATTGTCACACGTGAAGTTTCTATTAGGAATTACTAAATTATTATTCAAAGAATGTTTTTTAGAAATACAGATTTAATATACATATCTCCAGGTATCGTATCCACAGTACGTACGATTCTGCACGTCGAGAGAGCCAAAATATTTGCATTGAAAAACATGCCACTCTTTTACTGTGCCAGCGAAGAAGTGCTTCGCGCATCACTTGTGCCAGTTCAAACTCGGACTGAATGGAGTGGTAAAATTCCCTCTTACTTTCCTGTTTGGGGAACGACGAAGGAAACATTTTGCTATCTCTTTCATGTGAAATGGAGTTTCTGAAATACACAGTTGACTCCGGTTATAGTGAACTTTTGGGGACTGACAGGTTTGGTTCCCTATATCAGAAGTTCACTATATCCGATGATATCAAAATTATATAGAATTTTTCCATAAGAATTGATTTTATTAATATAGGGATGCAGCAAAATACATTAACAGTACGAACTGAAAATTTCATTGTATTTCTTTGTCTTTAAGAAAATCATTTATTTTCTTTCCCCCCCTTTTTTTGTTATTTCAGGTCGCATCAACATCTAGGTCATTAGCGACAACTATTGGAGTTAACGTTATGGTAACTATGGAAATGAAACGAAATGATAAGGGGTGAAAAACGAACACAACCATGCCCGAGATGGGAATCGAACTCGCGAACCTTAGGCCAGAGATCACTAGGACACTACTGTCTTAGCGATCTCGGCCACCGAGCCGACTTTCATTTGTTTGTTTCGTACATTTTTCATTACTCATTTCTCTAGATCCTTCTTTAGAGTTCATGCTCTCTCCATACTTGATTCTGCATTGTCCTGTCTCTTAAATTCGAAATGCGGTCTTGAGGCCTTTCAATGCCTCTTGCACTGTTGGAACACATCCCATTCTCCGAAGACCCTTGAACTCGCCTAATAACATTCTAGATCCACATTATTTCCAGGACTCATTTCCTACGGTCACTATAGCCGAGGTTCAGGTTCACTATAACCGGACCTTCTTATGCTTATTTGTAATGTACATGAAACGCGACCACTGACTGGAGTTCACTGTAACTGAAAAGGTTCACTGTATCCGAGTTCGCCAAAACCGGAGTCAACTCTTTTTGCCCACTTCGCCCTGGTGTGGCCCCACTGTGCGGCGCCAGGGCCAGGTGGCGCAAGGGCCGTCTGGTGGCGCCGCTCCCTCAGGGGAGGGCGGCGGGCGGCCAGCGCCATATACCTGCTCCGGCGCCGCCAGACGGGCACCGTCACTGTAGTAGGCAGCCAGGGGTGGGGGGGGGTGCCGGCAGGTGACACGAGCACCCTCCTCTCCAGGGCTTCCTCCGCACCATCCCCGGGAGCGGTAGCTCAGTGGATCAGCTGATGTCACTGCAGCGCCTCTGACCGGGAGGTCCTAGGCTCCCACTCCCCACGGCGGCGGCAGGATTTTAGACACTAGCTTTTCAGCCAGGTCGAATTCAGTCGTTTGTCCAGAGGAGAATTCTAGCGGGCGGCTGCTCTGATCGGTAATTTTCTGTGGTTTCTCCGAACAACACCAGGCGAATGCAGAAGCAGTACCCTAACAAATGGGCCACGGACCGCGTGCGATCTTTCCTCTCCCCTTACACACACACTTATACTAACATGAACTACACTTTCACATATTCCGGGAGGCCGGTCGGGAGCTTAGAGCTTGTCCCGGCTGGGGCGGTGGCCTTCTGGTGCGAGAGTCCTGGTTTGGGGGAAACCCCGCTAACCGATGGTAGGTCGGTGCGGAATATCGCCATCCAGCGGGGAAAGATGACCGCCATCTCTCGGGGAAACATACACTACACCTACGGAACTAATGACCTAAGCTGTTGACGCACACGGAATCTCTAACCAACCAACCTGCGAATATGACCGTTCACTCGCTGCACACTATCTTGAGACCATAATCCAATGCCAACTGCAGTAGGCCACCCTAGTGGAGCGAGGTTCGAAATAGTTAAATTTGTTTATGTGCTCATTAAGAAAAATAAAATATATTTATTTGTTAATTATTTCCTGTTTACGGACGCGTCAACTTCTATAGGCAATGCTCCCCTAAGTGTGATGCGTGATTTTTTTACGGAAGGTGGCGGTTTTCTTTCCCCGCTGAACAGTGAGATCTGGGGCCGGCCTGCAGGTCAATTTGCGGGGTGTTCTCCAGCCAGGATCTCCTATCAGCGGTCGACACTATCTTTTCAGCTAGGTCGAATTCAGTCGCTTGTCCAGAGGAGAATTCTAGCGGCCGGCTGCTCTGATCGGAAGTTTTCCGTGATTTCTCCGATCAACACCAGGCGAATGCCGGAGCAGTACCCTAACAAAGGGGCCACGGACAGCGCGCACGATCTTTCCTTCCTCTTCCTTGTCATATCCTCTCTCCTTACACACACTCACACTAACTTGCATTATACTACTACACATGCCGGGAGACTGGTCGAGGAGTTAGAGCTTGTCCCGGCTGGGGCGGTGCCCCGCTGGTGGGAGATACCTGGTTGGGGAAAACCCCGCTAGTCGACGGTAGGTCGGCGCCGGATCTCGCCATCCAGTGGGGTAGATCTCCATCACCTCCCTATGAAAAAGCATGCACTACACTTACGACACTAATGACCTCAGTAGTTGACGTGTCCAGAATCACTAACAATCAATCAATTTCCACAGCTGGGGCAATCTCTAATCTCCATACGTGGTAGAGTAGTGCATTTGTGTAAGGCGAGTGGATAGGACAAGGAAGGGGAAGAAAAGATCGAGCTGGGTCCCTGGCACTTTTCTTAGGGCACTCTTCCGGTACTCGCTTAGTGCTGATCGGAGAAACCGTGGAAAACTTAAGACCAGAGTAACCGACTGCTAGAATTCTCCCCCAGAGAACGCCAGGATTCGACTTAGCAAGTTGGTAGTTGGTGTCGGATATCCTGCCACCCACTGCACTCGAATCCCAGCACCTCCGAATCAGATTAAAACATCAGAAATTCTATGTGAGAATGTGGTTGAGTCTACGTCTAACATTATGTTTAGCACTATGTGTTCTATCTTTTTGTTTTTCAATAAAGTCGGTGTTAACAATAGTAAAATTGAAATAAAATGTTCAATGCCAAATCATTTTATATAAATGGAAATGTTTCTAAGTGGTTATGGTTTCTTTAGAACAAATAAACAAATACATAGTATTTAAATAATATTTAAACACTTTGTTACAATTAGGAGGCGGATTTTAATGAAATTTCATATTTTCACTTTAGAATAATACAATTTAGTATAGAAATTAACTATATTAATTCATAAGTAAGAAAAATATTAAGGTTAGTATTAAATTAAGAATTAAAGCTAAATGTTATTTTTTATTACCGAACTGAGAGGTACACCCGTGCAATTTAATCGCCTAGAATAACAAGTAATTCGTTTCCTTTCACGTACACGTGCAGATTCTGCACGTCTCTGAACAGGTGGGATAGCAGCGAGAACCACCGGACCAGCACAGTGTAATACAATGTCCAAGAAGCTCTCGTGCTACAGATTACGGCGGGAGAAAAGTTTCTTTGTGGCCTTTGGCTTCAAACATCCAGATTTTAAGGCCCTAGAACGCATCGTCTAGGAGTTATTCAATTAAATGGATTTTTGTAATGCTGCCCGAGTGTTGCGTGATGCACATGAATATTTAGATTCATTTTTTCAACAAATCGTTCATATTTTCAAAGTCAAAGTGCAAATCGTCACGTCTCCATGAAGTTCTCTTTCTTAAGAGACATAATTTATGAAGATCGGTTGCGTGTGCGCAAAATTCATCTATACTGCTGAAATAAAATAGAAGAGGATTTTATGTAATATAAACAATAAAAGAAGAGATGGAGTAGTAGCATCTGGACTATTCCAACTATATTTCCACCTATTTTCAATGATTAATAAATCGATATGTTTAATAATAAATTTGATTTGCTTACGTGTAAGAGCTAGATCTTTTACTAACCTGCTGAAAAGAGCATTTACATGACTAAATGTACTCAGAGAATAGTCCTCCTAGTTTACATGGAAATGCTTCAACTTGTCCAAGATATAAATTAACTTGTTGAAATTACTAAACACTCTAGGGAAAGTATTATTTCCAGGATTTTCAATACAATATCATGACTGAACATGCTGACTTGAAAATTTCACCGAATCACTGCTGATGAAAATACTGGCACAGGTAAAACAGAATCCAATCCTAGCAAGACACAGTCATCTCCCTTCACTGTACACAATCGTGAATTCTTTGCCAATATTGTTTTCTTCTTGTTTTTGACGAAGAGCATCGAAACATGTAAGAGCTCTCTTTCCATCACAGTTTAAGTTTCTAAGCTCTCTGATAATGCTCTTCTCAAATTTTCTTGAGCCTTCTGCCTACCTTTTGGATTCACACGCAGAACACCTTGGCAATTTCGTGGAGATGGTTCCTTCCTTGAGTCTCGGTCGTCCCTTAGTAGCTCCTTTCGTGACTTTTCATCAAAGCATAAGGACATACAGTGAATTTCCCTTTCATCAAAGTGAAGTGCACATGCCTTCAAAGAAATGAGATCGAATAATCACGGTAAAATAAATATTCCTCTTCAATTACTTACTTTTGGTGTCTAAAACCAACAACACCAGAAAAAATAAACAAGATTGTGAAATAAATATAGACCTATGCTTTCATCAAATTTTATTTTTAATGCATGTTAAAAACCAAAATTCTCTCTTGAACTCCCCTGTCCATGAATGCACAATTGTATATTGACTTAAATTAGTGGAGTTTAAAATTCGAGGGGTGAGCGTTAAAAATGGACAAACATTTTTAATAATAATAAATAATTATAAATAATAAAAAATAAATAATAATTATAAATAATAATACGAGTAATAATAATAATAATAATAATAATAATAATAATAATAATAAAATGAACGTTTAGTAATATGATAGATATGATTTGGTACTATACCAAGTGCATGAGTACTGTACGTTATATTACAAACTTTTCACAGAATCAAGAATGTCAATATTTAAATTCGATAAATGAACGGTTCATTATACACATAAAAAGCAACCTTCATCGGTATCAAGAAGCTATTAACGCTTCTAATTATTGCTGCAAGAGCATTTAGATTTATTTTCAATTTCTTGAATTAATGATTATGCAAATAAACCTGAAAACTCAGCGTAAACCACAGTGTGTACAGAAAGAATATTGCTCGCGCAAGTTTTCTTGATACACGAGCTCGCTAGTCCTTACCCAGCGTTGAAAAGCACGGCCCGTCAATTTACAATGCTGGCAACAACCATCTCGTACTTTCAAAACAATCGTAGCATTTCTGGTAGCACGCTTTGGCGCGTAAAGTTCATGCCCACAGTTGGTATGCCCTCCTCTCCCCGCACCTCCGGCTGTGGAATATCAAGAAAACTTGCGCGTACAGTACATATGTTGGAGAAATCTAAGCCTTCTAAACATTACATTACAAAGAAAGATCGCCTTCAGCGCCGAGTAAAATAGTTGGTATTAGATAATATCGATAAGCGCCGGACCAGCGAAAATTTAATAGAATGTCCAAAAGTATCTTATATTGTAGATTACACGAGAAACGTTTTTCTGAGGCTTTTGGCATACAAATTTCAAGTTTTAAGGCCCTAGAACGTTTCGTTTAGGAGTTATTTAACTATTTAGAGTTTGAAATGTTGCGGGTTGCCTTTAAAGTAACTATTTAGATTTTTTTTTTTCAACAAATCCTTCATATTTTTAAAGTGAAAATGCAATTCTTCACGTCTCCGTAAAATTCTCTTTCTTTGGAAACTTCATTTATACAGATAGGTTGCCTGTGAGAGCCGCAAAAGGCATATATACTACTGAAATAATATTGATTATATTTTTTCCCAAAATTTATTTTACTATTGGCTTCCCCAAATGAAAATCCTAGCTATGCTCATGTGCACTTGCATTAATTAACTGTGTTCCAAAGAGAATCATTGCAGTGTAACATCCCAAGTCCAAAGAATATATTAGTAACAAGTTTTGAAATATGCAATGTCGGGATTTCTCATTTGATTTGCCTACAAGAACGCAGTCTGGTTACCATTTTCCAACGCAACCAATTTAACTCTTAACTTCAATCCCGATTTTTCAGTCTAAGAATGTTGACTTCGTTTCATATCCTGAAGGGGTGTTATCCGTTGAGTGCGGTTAATTACACACATGGCACTTATGAAAGGGAACATTGTGTGTAAAATTGAGCTCAGGATACTACATGTTTAATTCTTATTTGGTAAATTTTCCTTTATTCCACACTTTACAAACGACCAGGAAGCTGTGTACCTTTGCCACTTGACTTTTAATTCACATTGCTTCATCATACAATTTCTCTGCTGAATGCAAATGTGTGTATGTGAAAGCCACATCCTGAGAGATAACAAGAGATATTAAAGCACAGAACCGATATGGTTATCACTCGAACAACTGAGTTTTGGTATATGACTCCTGACTTGGGATTCAAGGAAGTGCACGTATTTTAAAAGTATAAAGTAGAATATGTGAAAATTAGATTTAGATATAAGGTCGTATATAGTAAAATAGGCGAGTGCTATTTTTTTAAATTTTCCTTCCGTTAAACTTTGCTGCCGACTGTTTAACTAGATACCAAAGAATATGTCCGATTGATTGTTCGATGTTTGCGGGGACGTCTACTGCTGGTCATTTGTTCCTTTGGAATGATGTTTTTTTTCATCCCGGGATGTGGCAGTGATCCTACCTTGCGTGAGGTGATGCGGCACCGACCTACATGTCGGTTTGGGGGATTTCCCCTCCAGGAATCTCCCTCCAAGGCACCGTCTAAGCTCCGACTGATCTTTTGTATAGATACATAGAAGCTTTATTCCACAATTGGGCTAATGTTGTCCGGCTGCAAGAAGACAGAAACATGAAACAACAATTCCAAATAAAAAAAATCTTTGACACTTCCTGGCACATGCTTTATGTCCTACCAATGCAAATACATATATACTAACGTTTTCATAAATAAATTTATTTTGCACATGCGTACAGACATTAACAGACATATGAATCCACGCATACACACAAGCCTGCACCTATTTACTGATAAGCATATTCACACAAATAGGTATACACATTTGTACCTGCAATATCACAATATAATAATATTCAATACTTACAATAATTACATAGTTAACGCATGAAACCCTCGTTTACATAAATCAGAAAATACCAACGTATGTCACAATAACCTAGAAAAAAGACGTATTAGAATAGCAAAATAAAGAGGGGTAAATTAAATCACTTCACTGCACCGCACCATATACCACGTCACCTAAATATTAACTGCTCAATATTTTTTAACGGTAGACCACCCAATTATCATACCTTTCCTTCCCCAGATTTCCTGCCATGCAATCAGTGTAAGATTTAGACAGTGCGAAAAGTGGTGCACTTTTTCTTCTGTGTTATAATGATCCCTAATGCGCATATTTCATTCGAAATATGTATTTTGTCGCTCTGTTTTGTATTCTCTCTAAACTTTTATTTAATACCTCTTCTCTATACCCCCAACAACTAGCTCCGTATTCCATTACCAAGCGAGGTATATGTGATTTCTTTGGCTTCCGTACTGCATTTTAAGATTTATCATGACGAAATGCAAAGATCTCCAAGGTTTACCCACTATAGCGCTCACTTATTTCTCCCATCGCAACTTGTTGTTCATTAGGATGTCAAGATATTTACAACTCGATAGCACGGATCTACGACGTTACTTAGCTGATATGGTATCGTATGAAGTATGTGGTGTAGTGCATGTAAGTAAATGTGCAAGTGCGAGTTTGTGTGGAGAGAGAGAGAGAGAGAGATACAGACAGTGCAAGATAGAGAGAGAAAGAGAGCAAGAGAGAGAAAGAGAGCAAGAGAGAGAGAAAGAGAGAGAGAGAGAGAAAGAGAGAGAGAGAGAGAGAGAGAGAGAGAGAGAGAGAGAGAGAGAAACAGAGAGAATTTTGTAACGCTAGGGCTCAAATGTTCCGATAAAATTGTGAATGCAATCAAGGAAACAAAATACGTATGCCTATCAGCATCAGCATCTATTGACCTTCTTTTAGTATACTCGTAGATATAATTCAATGACTTGTATACTTGAATAAAAATAACGTGTAAGTAATAAGGATATTTAAAAAATAGTCTATGACTCACGTGATAAAAGTGATTTTATTTTCCTCGGGATGGCGCCACTTGACTTGTTGAGGAATGTTGCGAGCTTGGAAATTAAGTACACAAAAAATAGACTCAATTAGGCAACTTTCCCCTACTACATTGGCTGTTAGAGCCTAAAGAGCCGGAATTGTGCAAGAGAATATGCAAATGTGTGAATAAGTTGTGCTATTTGTGACCTGAAGGTATAAGAAGAACACAATAAATGCACAGGAGTATCAGTAGTATTGCAGATTTACATTCTCGCATACTACTGATGTAGTGTAGATAAAGAATTGTAATGCTGCAGCCAAAAGTGGCGATTCACAGGTCTAAGACACCAAAACATGGATAATTCTTACTCCGATAGGTAGTACAATAGTACTTGTATACTCTTCTGAGTATACTATAGTACTATCTGAGTATAATGATTGTTATTACTCACGAGTTAATATTTACAAGAGCTGCTTAAGAATGAGTATCACAATTTCTACGAGTGATTAATAGCCATAATGCTCCAAGACTTAGAAATATAAATCAGAAGTATTATAACTGATTATTTTGCCCTTTATGGATTCGGTGGTATAACAGTCAGCGTATCGGACTATTGTACCCGAGTTTGCGGGTTCAAACCCGACCGAAGCCGTGGAATTTTAAGGGCGAAAAAATCCCTCGTACGCCTTCCTTCGGAGGGGAAGTAAAGCCGGCTGTCCCATGTAGTAGATTTACTGCATGTAAAAGATCCTCAAGCCTAAATGAAGCCTCTGAGCAAAATTGATATCCGCCTGTTTCGTCGCCCAAGATAATACCTCCTTTCTCCGCTAGGTGGTGAAAGGAGCGTAGCGAAATTTGCGTGGTCAGACGGAAGAGCGGGCCTGATGGCCCGAGTCTCGCCACGTAAAATAAGGCATTAACTAACTAACTATGAGTGGTATTATCGAGGATAAACCAGTGTAAAGACTATACTTTAGCGTCTACGTACACCAATTACCGCCAGGGACTACATATTACACCGACATTCCGTCTCTAGGGACTCTAGATACAGCATAATCATCAGCGATTAACATGCAACGAGTAGATGTGTACGAGCAGTCCATGTTGGCACATGGAAGTTTGCAAGTTGAAATTGTAATTTCGAGCATTGACAATAAATTTTTCAGGAGCATAACATTCCCACGCAAGTAATTATGTCAATTTCATTAAGTTCATCATATAACTTAATGAACTATTGTAGTATTCAGAAAAAGGTTTTATTGTTCAATGCACCTGCACAAAATGTACATACCTAGTGTTATGAAAACGTAGTTAGATGGTCTCCTTATGTGGTATGAATTATGAACTTACTACCTTTAATTCAGTTTTAATATATCAAAATTCATATTGGAAAATAATTTTTTCCGTCTAGCCCGCACGCCTATCAGGCCTGCCATGGCCGTATTGGAAACACCTCCTTCCCTCCCACCCAGGCCCCTTCTGCTCTCTCTTGCTCTCCATGGCCGTATTGGAAAGCCCCTCCCTCCCACCCAGCCCCTTCTGCTCTCTCTTGCTCTCGCTCGTCACGCGACACCCGTCTCGCTCGCACGCACTATCCGGCCTGCCATGGCCGTATTGGAAACACCTCCCTTCCCTCCCACCCAGCCCCTTCTGCTCTCTCTTGCTCTCGCTCATCACGCTTCACCTGTCTCGCTCGCACGCACTATCCGTCCTGCCATGGCCGTATTGGAAACACCTCCTTCCCTCCCACCCAGCCCCTTCTGCTCTCTCTTGCTCTCGCTCATCACGCTTCACCGTCTCGCTCGCACACACTATCCGTCCTGCCATGGCCGTATTGGAAACACCTCCTTCCTCCCACCCAGCCCTTCTGCTCTCTCTTGCTCTCGCTCATCACGCTTCACCCGTCTCGCTCGCACGCACTATCCGTCCTGCCATGGCCGTATTGGAAACACCTCCCTTCCCTCCCACCCAGCCCCTTCTGTCTCTCTTGCTCTCGCTCATCACGCTTCACCGTCTCGCTCGCACACACTATACGGCCTGCCATGGCCGATTGGAAACACTTCCCTTCCCTCCCACCCAGCCCTTCTGCTCTCTCTGCTCTCGCTCATCACGCTTCACCCGTCTCGCTCGCACGCACTATCCGGCCTGCCATGGCCGTATTGGAAACACCTCCCTTCCCTCCCACCCAGCCCCTTCTGCTCTCTCTTGCTCTCGCTCATCACGCTTCACCGTCTCGCTCGCACACCTATCCGGCCGCCGGCCGTATTGGAAACACCTCCTTCCTCCCACCCAGCCCTTCCGTCTCTCTTGCTTCGCTCATCACGCTTCACCCGTCTCGCTCGACGCACTATCCGTCCTGCCATGGCCGTATTGGAAACACCTACCTTCCCTCCCACCCAGCCCTTCCGCTCTCTCTTGCTCTCGCTCATCACGCTTCACCCGTCTCGCTCGCACACACTATCCGGCCTGCCATGGCCGTATTGGAACCACCTCCCTTCCCTCCCACCCAGCCCTTCCGCTCTCTCTTGCTCTCGCTCATCACGCTTCACCCGTCTCGCTCGCACGCACTATCCGTCCTGCCATGGCCGTATTGGAAACACCTACCTTCCCTCCCACCCAGCCCTTCCGCTCTCTCTTGCTCTCGCTCATCACGCTTCACCCGTCTCGCTCGCACGCACTATCCGGCCTGCCATGGCCGTATTGGAAACACCTCCCTTCCCTCCCACCCAGCCCTTCCGCTCTCTCTTGCTCTCGCTCATCACGCTTCACCCGTCTCTCTCGCACGCACTATCCGGTCCTGCCATGGCCGTATTGGAAACACCTCCCCTTTCCCTCCCACCCAGCCCCTTCTGCTCTCTCTTGCTCTCGCTCATCACGCTTCACCCGTCTCGCTCGCACGCACTATCCGTCCTGCCATGGCCGTATTGGAAACACCTCCCTTCCCTCCCACTCAGCCCTTCTGCTCTCTCTTGCTCTCGCTCATCACGCTTCACCCGTCTCGCTCGCACGCACTATCCGTCCTGCCATGGCCGTATTGGAAACACCTCCTTCCCTCCCACCCAGCCCCTTCTGCTCTCTCGCTCTCGCTCATCACGCTTCACCGTCTCGCTCGCACGCACTCATCCGTCCTGCCATGACCGTATTGGAAACACCTCCTTCCTCCCACCCAGCCCTTCTGCTCTCTCTTGCTCTCGCTCATCACGCTTCACCGTCTCGCTCGCACGCACTATCGGTCCTGCCATGGCCGTATTGGAACCACCTCCCTTCCCTCCCACCCAGCCCCTTCTGCTCTCTCTTGCTCTCGCTCATCACGCTTCACCCGTCTCGCTCGCACACACTATACGGCCTGCCATGGCCGTATTGGAAACACTTCCCTTCCCTCCCACCCAGCCCCTTCTGCTCTCTCTTGCTCTCGCTCATCACGCTTCACCCGTCTCGCTCGCACGCGTATTTGGCGTATCTATTCCGCATGCGTATTTGGCATGTCATTGCCATCATGCCAATACCTCTCGCTCATCTAGCTCTTCCACTCTTCTCCTTTATGACGTTTCGCCCGTCCCCCATGCACGTGCTATGACTGCCATGACTTCACCGGAAACACCTCCCACCCACCCCTGTCCAACCCCATCATCTCTTCTCTGGTCGTCCCAGAATAACGCCTCGCTCATCTCATCCCCAACATCTATCATGTTATGGCTATTCTGCAAACACCTCCGTTCATCCCATCCAGCTTATTCCATTCTAAGTGTTCCTCTTACTCATAACACAACCTTCTCTCCTCCCTGCACGCCTCCTTGGTGGTACATGGCCGTAAATGTAAATGAAGCCTGTAGTACATTAGAGTTAGAAGTGATTTAATTAATTTAGACATTGTGTCTACGATCGTGATTGGAGGAAGAGTGAATTAATGTCTCATGGTCGTATAAAAACTTACCAAACATAAATCTGATTTACCAACATGCGCTCTCCTATATAAAGTCTCAGTGGATTAGTGAATGCTTCGGAGAGACAGTAATGCAGGAATCTGTACCAGGAAGTGTGTGAGATGTTCATTACTAAAAGAAGTATTGTATATTGCTTAGGGACTCTCCATAAATAACGTGACGCAAATTTGGAGTATTTTAATACACCCTGTAACGCGCGATTCAACCCTCCTAAATAATTACGTAACACTTGCGACAACACCCTCTCCACTTGTAAATGGAAGAAGTGAAAATAAATTATAGCTCAGTAAAAAATTGTATTCATTTTATTTGTTGTGTATTAAAATTTATGATAATTAAAGTCGGAATATGTTGTTGATGCTGACTGTACCTAACAATACGATTGGGGGCACATTTTGAGTGAAAGAAGGCCGCTGGGCGAGACAATTTCTGGTCACAAGTCATGCACGCGCCGTCTTTGTGGATGACGCCTACTGCGCCAATTTAAGTGTATTCTACAAAATACTACAGATCAGTTTTGAATATTTTCTTCATAATCTTATAGAATTAATACAAAATTGATGAAAAAATATTAGCATTTATTGTAGCAATTTATAATAACTTGAAATTATTTATGTTTTTTTTAGTATAAGGCTCAAAAAAGGAAGAATTGCAACAAATGTTCAAAAAATGTTAAAAATATGAATGTTATGTAGCACGAATAACCTTTCCCTTATGTAACGCAGCGTAACGCTGCTTCATACCCCCTCCTCCCCTCTTTAGCGTTACGTACTTTATGGACGACACCTTATATAACTCTCTTGAAGGAGTTTTGATTGATTTTTTGTGTTTCCGGGCGCGTCAACTGCTTTGGTCATTAGTCCCGTTAGTGTAGTGCATGTTTTTCTCGAAATATGGCGGTGATCTTCCCGCTGGATGGCGAGATCCGGCGCCGGCCTACCGTCGGCTAGTGGGGTTTCCCCCTAACCAGGACTCTCCCACCAGCGGGGCACCGCCCCAGCCGGGACAAGCTCTAAGCTCCCGACCGGCCTCCCGGAGTATGTGGTAGTGTAGTGCATGTTAGTGTAAGTGTGTTTGTAAGAGGAGAGGATAGGACAAGGAAGAGGAAGGACAGATCGCGCGCGGTCCGTGGCCCGTTTGGTAGGGTACTGCTCCGGCATTCTCCTGGTGATCGGAGAAACCACGGAAAACTACCGATCAGAGCAGCCGGCCGCTAGAATTCTCCTCCAGACAGCGACTGAATTCGACCTAGCTGAAAAGCTAATGTCGAAAATCCTGCCGCCATCAGGACTCGAACCAAGGACCTCTCGGTCAGTCTCTTGAAGGAGTTTGAGGTAGACATTTCCAGAAACATTTAGGGGTGTTTAGATCACAATTATGAGCGTATACCCTGAGGAAACAAAAGTCTTGGGACAGCAATATGCAAAATTGCAGATGGCAATAAGTATCAAAGTGTACAAAAGATATAAAAGGACAGCGCATTGGCAGAGCATTCAAGTAATTGATGTGAAAGGGTTTCTGACGTGATTATGGCCATCCGACGGGAATTAACAGACTGAACACGGAATGGTAGTTGGAATTAGACGCATGGAACATTTAATTTCGGAAATTGTAAGGGAAGTCAATATTCCAACATCCACAGAGTGAGAGCGTGCGAGAATACCTATATAGAATAATTCTATATATATCTAACATATTTAGAACATAATAGAGGTCAGTTCGTGCACAAAATCCTGCACCATCAACGCTTTCGCAATTATGGACTGTTATAGAGGCCGCATGGCTCAATATGTTTGCAGGAGAATTTCAACGACTTTATATGTACTGTGGTAGTTTAGTAATTTTCTTTTAAAATTAAAAAACACAAGCAATGATATAACAGTACAGTCACTCAAAATAGATAGGAAAATTCAATTGTACTAAGTAATACTTGCTTTGGGGCTTCATAATCGTAATCTCATTATTGTATTAGAAAACTTGTAAAACAATTTATAATTATTAATGATTTGGTCCAACGATTTATTATTACTATGGCAGTGAAGAAGTATATTTGAAAAGTTAGTCAAGAGAAAAAGATGCAATGTTTTGCGAGAGAGAAATTTCTTCTTGGGCGATTCTTGGTAGCCTGAAGCACTTTGAAAGGATAACTGGGCTAATAATACTCGAACTCCTTGGAATAATGCAAAGAAAATTCAAGCCAATTTTTAAAATTTATTTAATTTATTTCATTCCAAACTCATTGTCTGTCAGTGATCCGAACAGGATTTTCTTGATTGTAAATCAGCTGTAGCCGCTACTTGTGAGGATATTCATAAAGATAATTGCTATATCAAATTCATTGTAGAAGCATTATATGTATTCGTTCAATATAAATGCCCTGTTGCTCAGTACATAAAATATCTCAGCAAAGAGTATATATTAATATAATTATTTTTCAATTGTACAATATTAATCTTTTGAATTTGAAAGTAAATATTGCAACAACAGTCATTTAGAATATATCAATAAATTTCTAACGCACATTAAGTCAAAACAGTTACAAAATTCATCTCTTAACTTCTCATAAAAGATTAACACTTGCATTGCCTAAAAAGTAATTAAAATATAACTTTAAATTCACAATATTCAATTGCAAAAACATATAACGCTATTTTAGTATAAAAACGAAATGTGCATTTGCACAACATTCTGTTCAATTAATTTCTTCTGTACATTCAATCTCCGTTAACAGCAACAGCAAATAAAATGTTCAAAAGGTAACCATGAATGTCTATCACATATGAACGTTCATATCAATTCAAATTGTAGTATAGGTTTATGCTTGTGACAAGCGGAAAAGTCATATAATTAACAGTTAATGAATACTTCATCATTGTGGTGTGGTATTGCCCAAATCCGGTGTCTCTTCAATTTTGTAGCCATATGTTTCTAGTTCTGTAACATAAAGACATGTGTAGGTAAGAATTATGGGCTAAACGTCCTTAACTTGAATTCTGCCAACAAAATTAGAGAGGTGACTCCTGAGTAGAAATTCACCAGAAATTAGGGGTGAATTCAGAAATTATTTCAGCGGAGAGGGCAATTTCAGATGCGGTTTCCCGTAAATATTTTTCAAATAATACTATTTTAAATGTTACCTTGAAATAAACTAGAGGTGCTACAGAATGGCACAGACTTTCTCGTACTAGTTAGTTTTCTGTTTTCTTTGACCTGGGGTTAGCTTATCGTACTTGCTAGTTACCTTCTATAGACGCCCAATGTACATTTTTTAAAAAAATTCATTTTTTCGGTTTCCTAATGCTAGAACCGAAATATTATCTTAAGAGTGTTATAGAAGAGTAAAACTTTGTTCTTAAGGAAATTTTAATTGAAAAATGTTGAATCGTTTTTGAGAAAAGGCGTTTAAACGTTACAGTAAATGTGAAATTGAAGATCTTTCTCACAGGAATCTTTTGAATTTGCGAAAAACTTTACTGGAAGTAATTTAAAGCACTTACAAACATAATAATGAATACAAATTGCTGGAAATGTGCATACTAAAGGCGTGAGAGATGTTTAAGAAAAATTACATTAGTATAATTTTTGAGAAAACAAAAGAACACAGCAAAAATTATTCTTTTCATCTTAAACAGTGCAATTAGCACTATCCGCATGGAAATTCTGAAGAAAACATTTGGAGCTGTTTTGGAGAAAATGGCGTTTGAGGGTTTCTGCTCAATGATCCTAACTCAAATGCGGATATTTGAGTTCGTTTTCACAAGAAAGTTTTACCTTTGCATGAAAACTTTATCAGACATCATTTAAAGCACATTTACTTATAAATACAATAATACCAACAAATTCCCACTAATATAAATATTAAGGACGCGAGAGGATAGTCAAGAAAATTGCATTTTTGTAATTTTTCAAAAAACAAAACAAAAAAGAATAGAGCAAAATGTCGTTTATGTTATCTAAAAGGATTTAGGATTATTACTAGCAAAAGTTTAAAGAAAAAAATTGCATCCGTTTTTGATAAAATCTTTTTTCGTTATTAAAATTACACATATTGCACGCAATATTGCGCGAAAACGACTAAAAATTCCAAAAATATTTACATTGCCTTAATGAAAGAACTTATTACGGACAACAAATTTTATCTGAAGGAATAATCTCTCTCTTCAATTTTGTAGTTGCAGGAAGTCACCGAAAAAATCCTAAGTTTTGCAATTATCGAAAATTCAGAGTTAACAGTCAGAATCAAACTTTTACCACCTTTATAAGTGTATTTTATTCTATTCTTACAAGAAAATTAAAGAAAAGTTTGGAGCCATGTTTGAGAAAATGTGCGAAGGGTTTCATGTATAGTAATCCGAAAATTAATGTTTTTCAAAATCATTTCTTTCATTTAACGCAAAAATTAGGAAATTTAGTTAAGTATAAAGCTCAAATTTCTTTCTAAACTAACTCTTAACATTTAAGTTTATAATAATAATATGATGGTGATGATGATGTGGATTAAATTGAAAGCGAAGGTGAAGACGAAGATACGACAAGACGAATAAAGAGCAAGAAGCTTTAGAAGGCGGTAAAATGAGACGCAGTGAAAACGTGAAAAACCGTAGAAAACCTACCAGGAGCCACAACAAAATTTACTTGAATATTGTGACTTATTTGTAAGAATAAACAGGATGTTTCAAGATCTTTCTTTCGGTATATTGCCAAAATCATCTTGCAAATTGAACGTAGGAGAGTTGTATGCTGTTGCCGCATTTCATACTTTTAACTTTAAATGTCAAACGTGTCTTCTGAAAAATGTGAAGTTTCTTTTTTCGTACGCATGCGTATATACGAAGTAATATGGTATACATAGTAATGTATGTAATGCATCGAAATATCAATTTTGAGATTTCAACGGAAATACACGTTTTGAAGTTCCTTGATACCGAAAAAGTATTATTTTTTCTTTTTTTATCCTCTGTCCGTCCGTCTCTCCGTCTATACGACCGCCTTACCCGACCGTCTGTCCATTCTCTGTCCCCGCCTGTCCACCCGTCTGCCCGTCCGCATGTCCGTCCGTCCATCTATCCTTCTGTCCGTCCGTATGTTCGCCTGTCCATCCGTCCGCCCGTCCGTCTGTGAACAACACTAGCCCACTAAACTATTTTTGGATTTTTTTTTCAAAAAATGAATAATCCTCAATGGATGTGGCCCCACTCGAAGCTTTGTAGTTTTGAAAAACTTTCTTTTAATTTTGGGGTGCTTTACACAAGACTCTGGGATAATTTCAACATTTTCTCGAAAAAGGATCCAAACTTTAAAAAAAAATATTGTAAGAAATGAGTGAAACACTCATAAAAATTGCATGGGTCCGATTTTCACTGTTAACTCGGTGTCTTCCTACAACTACAATGTTGAAGATGAAGATTTGTTCTCCAAATAATTTTTTTCACCACAATTAGTTCTTTCATTAAGATTATTTTGGAATTTTTTGTATTTTTCGCGCAAATTTAATACATTATAATACGGGCAATATTAAAAAACATCAAAAGCAAGAATTTTCCGAAAACAATTCCAAATTTTTCCTTTAAACATTTCATAGGGAATTATAAGAGTAATAATTATTACAAAAGAATTAAACGTTTGGTGAGGAATTTCAAAAATATTACTCAAATGTAATTTATTTGACATCTCTCACGTCCTTTATATCTACATTATGGGCATTTTTTAAACTTTGTTGCATTTGTGAGTAGATGTTCTTCAAATGACTTCTTGCAAACTTTTTCGAAGACTCATTACTTTGCTGCGAAAATAAACTCGAAATTCTTCATTGTGAGAAACACACAAACGCCATTTTCCCGAAAACAGTTAGAATTATTTTTCTTAAATATTTTGAACGAATAGTGCTAAATGGACTGGATAATATGACATAAACGCCAATTTTTAAAAACACAAATGTATTTTCTTCAATCTTAAGCCGTTAGAATTAACATAACCAGCGATTTGTATACATTATTGCATTTGAGTAGACGGGCTCAAGGTGATTTCCAAAGAAGTTTCTCGAAAACTCAAAAGTACAGGAAAGTTTGTGCCATTCTGTAGCACCACTTGTTTCAGTTTCCGTTCTATGACTGTAAAAAGTATGACAATCATAAGGGGTTGACGTTTGCAGTAGCACAGTCCCCGGGTTACTCAATACTACTGCATAGGAATGGAAGAACCTACATTGATCCTCTTTTCTCACAAAAGAACAAGATATTTTCTGGTCCATGTTTGTAGTACCATTTTTGCCGTATTTCCTCTCAGGGTTCACATCCCGTAGTTTATCAGTAGCGATCAAGTTTATCCTGTATTAAAAATATCAACAATCTACAAAACATTAGATTTCGTATCATTTGTGATATTAAATAACTTCAAACCAAGAAATATTCTTACCGACAAATTCGTCTTCCTTGGCTAGTAGAGCCAATCTCCATTTTTTATTATCAAAACTTGGTTGCTGGCCACCATATTCTGCGGGAAGAATTTCAGGCTTGATGAAGGCATGAAGGGAAGTTATGTCACGGCCATGAAGGTATATCTGAAACACCGACATCATTGATTGTGAAAACGTGTCAAATATTAAGAAGCTTATTAACCTAAAAGACTGCCTTAACTGTATTATTTGCAAGCCCACATGGACACTACAAGAATATGCTACCAATGTGTACAGAAAGTTAGCTTCAGCAATATTTTTTCAGCTAATTTCTGTGCTAAATATGTTTTCAGGACAATACATGAATTTTGCATTTGCTTTATATTTTAAGAAATTAAATAATGATATAGTTGTAATAACGGCTGCGATAGCTTAACGGCAACATCGTTACATAACGGCAGCCCTCGTCATATTTGCAATAAAAGTACAATTGCGCATTCATTAATACGCTCCATTTTACGTAATAATCAAAGGGGATCGGCTGCACTAGCTGCAGGAGGTAAAACATCAGGCGAACTACACGTGATCGCCCCGGGATAATATTTGTATAAATTGTTCTTGGTTACATACAACTGATCGGTTTTACCTCAGTTTATGGCTCCCCACCGCCAGTGTAAAGCACCACATATGCATAAATGCATAACTACCCTACGCAATGCATATCCAGCGACCACTCATAAGCTTAAAAGCTTACCCCAGCATGGGCAATGTCCATCTCAGGGAGATATCTGGAGGGAAAAAAACGAAAATCGACAGGATTACAGCGGGAGAAGAACGCCGCTACCTCCCGGGATGTTATATTCACGAAACTAATCACTTCTGTAATTAACGCAAGCGAATAAAAAAACTCACTCTTTCGCTTTTGGGCTTACAATAGTTATTAGACAGAAAGAGCGTTTTAAGGGTTCTAATGATCGAGCGGCGGCAAAACGCTCAGGGACCCAACGTCCTCAGGTTTATGGTCGCCCGAGATCATTAGAAGTAGTTAGCGCCCGTGGTACACACATGATTTTATTTTTTACCTAATTTTAATGATTCAGATGTACTTATTTACTAATTAACTAGTTGTTAACTATACTCCGTTTGTCTTTTCATATTTCCCTCCCATAATTCTGTCTGATCATTCCCTCCACATGTAGCACTGTTTTCATATTTTCCTCGTAACCACGATTGTCTCGATCCATGTAAGTTATAGAGAATGTACAGAGCTTGAAGGCAATAACGAGCGAAATGGCTCAGAGAGTAGCGCGCTGGCTGCGCATTCGGGAGGCCAGGGTTCAATCCCCGTCCCGGTCATCCTGACTGGGGTTTTCGTGGCTTCCCTCGGTCATCCAGGCGATTGCTGCGATGGTTCTACTGAAGGACCACGACCGCGAACCGTCGCTAGCCGAATTCGTTAACTGCGTGAAGTCACGAAGGTTACGCGAATTCGAGGCATCGTAGGATTCTGGATGGGTGACCGACTAGAAGCCCCGGGATTTTAACGGCACTGAAGCCAATTGCCTTTACGGGACGTATAATGGCCGAATACGAATATGAATGTGGAATGATTGACTTTTCATAATTCTCTCCATAAGAGAACATGAAGCATCACTCAGCTGTTTTCATATTTCCCTCGTAACCACGATCCTCTCGATCCGGGTACGTTATGCAGCGTATATCGAGCTACGTATGGAAGGCAATACCAAGCAATAACGTATCAGTAAAAAAATAAATAATGTTTACAATGTGAAGGAAATTTGAATAAGTACAATCGATATCTTCTAAATATGCTTTCAGAATTTCTTTCGGAATTTTCTTACAGTCATTAATAATGTGGACGAAATATAAAAATACTTCCTGATTTCTTGAATCTGTTTTCTTTATCTGAGCCGAATGTTTTGTAAAACTCAATTTCTAAATAAGAATGGATGTTTTGCGTAATGGTAATAATACTCATTCGTGAAGAAATAACTATCAGCTTACCCTCCGTCTTATTTTATCCTTGAGGAAAGGCTTCAATACGGCAAAAACCGCATCAAAGTAGAAGGGCTGGTTGATGACGTGAAAGCCTTTGAACCGGAGGGGAAACGTTTCCTGCAACAAAAACATTGCAAGTTCATAGATTCACTTAGTTTTAAGACCAACACTCCCAAAGTTCTGGTAGTCTTGCTTTTTATATTACAATTAAGTGATATTATTCTGCTTCATACTAATATGTAATAAATGTCCAGATATCCATTTAAAGACGAGGAAAAAAGTGAAGCAATGAGTGCAGGTCTTGAAACGAAAAGTATTCTCGCCCACCATTGCGAGCAAATTGTGCATCGAGTGTATCTTACCTATGGTCATTTTAGATCGTCCAGGCTCTTATACCAAACGTTTGAAGCGAAATTCAGTACCTCCTGTATTCCCAGGATTTCCAGGATATTACCAGCGTAAACAAAAAAAACTTAAAGAACACGGGTGGGTTACATGAAATGATGTAGTGTGTAAAGTAGTAAAATAATATGGAAAAATTGCTTATTCATACTAATGATTTTACAAATGTAAACAAGAAAAATAGTGTACTTAGGGGAAATAATGTTTAGTACGAAACAATTTGGTTTGGATAGTTCAGTTTTCAAGCATGGTGTCTGCAGCAATGTATTTGGTGAAATTGTACACAAGTTAAAGCTTGTTACTATTCCACTAAAATAAATTGCAATTAGACTCATGCAAAATATCTGTAGCCTATTACAACTGCAAGCTGCAGTCAGAAACTGAGAAAACTAATTATTTTCAGGGAGGAATAATATAATTTTGTTACTTTTGTTTTCACCTAAATTTCCTCATTTGTTCAAATTTAGAAGAAAATAAGGATTGTTAGCACACCTATGTATAGACGAAATTCTTGCAAGAATTTAACATGCTTAATACTATATTTAGCGACTGTGAATGTCCGGTATTGACGGAAGAAGAATGACGGAAGAAATCTGGGAGAAAAGTACTATTAACAAATTAAGAATTTTACTATTGAAAAATTGACCTCGCTTCTCAACCTGAGAAGTGAGCTTTCTCATTATCACACAACAACAGGTACGGGACATTGCAAGGAAAGCGCACACTATAATCTGCCCCGACCGGGAATTGAACCCGGGATCGCGTCAAGGAAAACGAGCACGCTGCCTAAGTTGAAACCCGAGGATCATCAATGGAGGTAATAAAAATTCAACTTCGAAAACACTTGTTCGAGCAATCCGCGCCATCAAGATCTAAGCCGGAAATACGTTTGAAGTGAATTTCCTTCTATTCCTCGGGTACATAATGACTGTAAAAACAATTTACCTGAATAACTTCGACGGTGCGGCGTGCGTAGTAAGGGGACAGGAATTTTGCATGCTGTAGCCCGAATCCATTCATATCAACAATAACTGTGAGACCGGCAATTTGCGTCTCTGGCTCCTGGACCACGTGCTCCAAAGCCAGAACATTTGTGCGAAATATATCTTCTATTGACACGGCAGCAGCATCACATTTCTCTGCAAAGTGATAAACACATAGATTATTATAGCATATTTTGTTTATATCTTTATTTATTTAACGTAAAAAGCACAAAATCTGTGAATGACGTACTATGGGGAGAAGTGTATTCTGTGTACGTTTTCTTAAATTCTAAGATCCCTGCCCTAATTCATAAACAAGTGGAATTTTCAGTACTGGTGAAAATGAGCGTTTTGGCAAGAATTGATAAGAAAATATTCGCTCCGGTGCAATAAAACCCTTTTTAGCAAAAATGTCCCAGAATGCGTTGATTGATTACAACTGATTCCGGGCGCGTCAACATTTAAGGTAATTATTCCCGCAAGTATAGTACAGGTATTTTGCTCGTGAAGTGGCAATGATCTTCCCCCGCTGAATGGCGAGACCTTCTTCAGCTAGCGGGTTTTCCCCTATTACGTATCTCTCACCAGCCGGGCACTACCCCAGTCGCGACAAGCTCTAAGCTCCCGACCGGTCTCCCGGCATGTGTGGTAGTGTAGAGTCTGTAAGTGTAAGTGTGTATAAGGGGTAGGATAGGACAAGGAATGGCAAGGAAAGATTGCGCGCCGTCCGTGGCCCATTTGTTAGGGTACTGCTCCGGCATTCGCTTGATATTGATCGGAGAAACCACGGAAAACTACCGATCAGCGCTAGCATTCTCCTCCAGACAGCGACAGAACTCGACCTAGCTATCTGGCTGGTGTCGAAAATCCTGGCATCGTCGGGACTCGAACCCCAGGACCTCCCGATCCTCAGAATGTAATTTATGTTATTTTCTGAATAATAAAATTAGTAAATGAAACTGATTGAAATCGGGAGCGGTAGCTCAGTGCATCAACTGGTCACTGCAGCGCCTCTGACCGGGATGTCCTAGGTTCGAGTCCTGACGGCGGCAGGATTTTCGACACTAGCTTTTCAGCTAGGTCGAATTCAGTCGCTGTATGGAGGAGAATTCTAGCGGCCGGATGCTCTGATCGGTAGTTTTCCGGGGTTTCTCCGATCAGCACCAGGCGAATGCCGGAGCAGTACCCTACCAAACGGGCCACGGACCGCGCGCGACCTGTCCTTCCCATTCCTTGTCCTATCCTCTCCCCTTACACACACACTTACACTAACATGCACGACACTACCACATATTCCGGGAGACCGGTCCGGAGCTAAGAGCTTGTCCCGGCTGGGGCGGTAGCCCGCTGGTGGGAGAGTCCTGGTTAGGGGGAAACCCCGCAAGTCGACGGTAGGTCGGCGCCGGATCTCGCTATTCAGCGAGAGAAGATCACCGCCATCTCCCGAGAGAAAAACATGCACTACACTAACGGGACTAATGACCAGAGCAGTTGACCCACCCGGAAACACGAAAAAATCAATCAATTTTCTGTTATTGATATATTTCCTCAAAATCCTCACCCTTGAGTACTTTAGCTATACTCGCATTATGCACATCGAAGCAACTTAATTGAAGCGTCGGAAAACGCGAAAAAATCAATTTATCAACTGATTGAAGTCAGGAAATCATAAACGAAAGTGTGGCATATCCTCACTCCACAAATTCGTAATTATATTTAACAAACAAGTAACAGCATGAAAATATTCTTCTCTCAGCATTAGCGTTTTGAGTTTCAAAATTAAGGGCAATATAAAATAGAAATTATATTTGAAAATTCTTCAATTCTTCATTCTTTAAGATAATGGAGCGCAAAATAGACATATTAACCATTTAACTCACCCACACGAAAGATGTAGACCCGCCGTCCGAAACTGTCTCGTTCGTCCAGCATGTTTTGTACTTGCATTTCCAAAATGTGAGATTTCTCTGAAGGACGTGGCACTCGGAAGAGTTCTGGGCAACGGAGTTTCATGACGTAGTATCTTTGAAGCTAAAAGTTACAAAACATACAATGAAATTGTATTACAGTGCTATTAAGACACAGTGCCAAGGAGAAGTAAAAAGTGTGTGACTCCTGAAAACCATAAGAGATTAATAAAATCTCCTGTCGGATAGGTTTAGGTAATCAGAGATAGAGAATAAGAGGAAAAGAGTGAAAAAAGAAAGAGGAGAGAGAAAATGGGGAGAAGCGAGAGGAAAAAGGGGGTAAAGAGAATGAGGTAGAGATAGAGTTTCAAATAAATATTTACCTTCATTGATTTCTAAAGACTGATTTTTAGGGGCAATTTATCATTCATAAATTAAACTGTCGACGTAGGTCACAAAAAATTTAAGATGTAAAGTTATCTGAAATCACTTTAGTACCAATGTAATAATGTATTTTAAATATATGAGAGAAATTAGGAAAATGTATAATAAATGAAGACTTTTCGGAATTTGCCAACAAACAAGATTTTGTTAATTAAAAAAATGTATTCAGGCTTGGCCTTTGATCCTCATCATTCGCGTAAGACAAATAAAATAAATATAGAATATTTATATCATTGGATATATAGTAAAAACATCTAGTTTAAAATACAGAACAATTTTGGGGCTACATAAATAATAACTGAGAAAGGTCTCATCAGTTTGTGGGGGGGGGCGAAAATTCTCTGAGTAACTGTTTTGTTAACCTTTTGCGACGCGGATTTTGCTTATCAATGTGAAGTGAATTGCTGAATGAATCAGTAATATTTTAGAATACAATTTTATGGGTAGTGGCAAAAGTTCATAAAATTATATTCTCTTGGAAATCAATGTAATGCCAAGTTCATGTAACTGTGTATTTGGACTGTACCAGGATGCTTTTGTGATACTGCGTAGGAATATATTTAGGAAAATTTGTATTTTGTTGATATTTGTCTTCGCTGCGACAGCCCAGACTGGAGAAGTTTAGGAGAGTATGGGATTGATTAGTAGAAGTGAATAGCAACATGTGGTTTTAGGAGGGATGATGGTTTTATTTATTTATTTATTTATTTATTTATTTATTTATTTATTTATTTATTTATTTATTTATTTATTTATTTATTTATTTATTTATTTATTTATTTATTTATTTATTTATTTATTTATTTATTTATTTATTTATTTATTTATTTATTTATTTATTTATTTATTTATTTATTATTTATTTATTTATTTATTTATTTATTTATTTATTTATTTATTTATTTATTTATTTATTTATTTATTTATTTATTTATTTATTTATTTATTTATTTATTTATTTATTTATTTATTTATTTATTTATTTATTTATTTATTTATTTATTTATTTATTTATTTATTTATTATTTTTGTTAAAAACAGTTTAAACTGCGTATTTTTAGTAGCTCAGAAGATGCATTGCAAATTGCAGCTCAAACTAAATGAACAGGCAACCAAATACAATATGCAAATCTCCACTAGGAAAACAAAATCAATGGGCTTTGAAGGAACAAACCATATGAGATGTAAAATTGTGATTAATAATGAACCCATAGAACAGACCAACAATTTTACCTATTTAGGCTTCAATGTGTCTTACTGCCAGAAAAATGACATAAGTCGGAAATTAAATAGATTCTATAACATGTGTGGGACAATAAGAAGAACATTAAAAAACAAGACTTTAAAAACCACGCAACTCAAATTCTACAAAGCAATGGCAGTACCCATGCTAACTTATGCATGCGAAAACTGGACAATAAATAGAACAGACAGAAGAAAAATAGAAAGCGCCGAAATGAAATTCTCACGTTCAGTAGCAGGTTACAATATCTTGGATAGACAATATAATGATGACATCAGAACCGAACTGAATATATTCAATCTGATGGACAGAATCCAATCATTTAGGAGTAACTGGCATGATCATATCCAACGCATGCCTCCAAACAGAATTCCCAAAATAATGTACACATATAATTCTAAAGGAAGAAGAAATGTTGGCCGCCCCTTAACAAGATGGAGAGACTCACTCTCTTGATGTGGAAACAGGCCTTAAGGCCTAAATCCATGAAGCAGAATATAGAAGAAGAAGTTTAAGAATATGATATTATTGATGGACTCTACTAGTGGCTAGAGATATTTGGAGTTGTATATTTTGCCGTATTAGTTTTTTATCAAACAGAACTTGAAGGTATTTGACAGTTTTGTTAGAAGGGAGCCAGGATATGTTTTGTGATCGGTATGTGAGATTTGGGGGAATGTCTGGTTTACGGAGGGTACTAATTTGTGCCAGGATATTATTTGGATTTATTTATAGGTGCCACTTTTAATCTAGTTGGAAAATAATGTGAAGTGGTGTTGTATATGTTTCACTGCTGATTCATGATTGCTGTTAGTGGAATAAAGAAATGTTTCATCAGCAAACAGAACTATTTCAGTATTTTGGGTAGTTTATGAATCAAATGTATAAATATTAAACACGATGAGGGAGAGGTTCAATCCTTGAGGTACTCCTGCTATGTAAGGTGGGAAATGAAAGGTGCAGAGAGAGATCCGGAGAGACGCACAGACGTTCAATGTGCGCTTAACAAGATAGCTTTCTATGATGCTTGAGATAAAAAGTGGAGTACTGATACTGCGAAGTTCAAAAATCAACTCGAAGCGCCAAATGGTATCGTAGGCTTTAGCTAAATCTATAAAGATTGCTGCAGAGTGCTTGTGGTCATGGAATCCTTCTATGATTTCTTCAGTTATGCGTAAGATTTGATTATACATAGACAGTAGGTGTTGGAATCCAAATTGATGCTGTGGAATACATTTGATTGAGCTGAGGTAAGAATTTAGACTAGAGAGTATACATTTTCAAATAGATTTCCCATGAAAGGTAGTAAACTAATCTGACGATAGTTACTTGGGTTATTTTGTACTTTTCCTGGCTTGAGAATGGGAATAATTTGTGCGTGTTTCCATTTGTCAGGGATATATGTATGTTTCATAGCTGTTAAAATATTGCTGTAATATGCACGGTTAATTTTTAAGGGGATGACGTTTTAATAAAAACGTTGATATTAGATCATGGCTATTTGGTAATTTAGGGGGTTGCTAGAGAAATATATTCGATGATTTCGTATGGTGAAATAAATTTAAGGTATACAGGAACTGTTATTTCTGGTCATACAACTACGCCTTGTATTTGATTATCATGTTGCCACTCTTGAGAGGGATAAGAATAAAATATTAATGCGAAATAATTACCCAACATTTCGCATTTATCGGAAGAGGAAGATGATTGTCCTGTTGGGGTAACAAGGATGTGTAGATATCTAGGTTTGCGCAAAAGACTTCGGGTTATGTTTCACAGTGTACGATCAAAATCAAATGTGCTATTTGAGTTTAAAGAAGAATCTTTTGCATGTGGATACACGCCAATAGTTTTCTCACAATGTTAGTTAGGAGATTTAAATAAGATTTTAGAAGAGAAGAGCGATGTCTCAGCAAATGATTTCGGATATATCGTTTAAATCTTCTATTAGTTTCTTCTCTTTTGGAGGTTTTGTTGGAAGCGAAGTGCTTTGATGGGCTGTGGAGGCCGTAAAGTCTAGGATATCTAATACAGTGTAAGTAAGAGACTCAATGGCATTGTCGATTTACTGCGTGGTTCGGATGGTAGTGGGGGTAGAAGATGTGTAACTAAAAGCTGGTAATATAACCAGTTAATCTTATGTAATTAATAAGGTTGAGCTGGGCAGATTTCTTTTGAGGTGACGCGTGAGAAGACTACGGGATGGTGATAGGATTGCAGGCCGATATGAAGCTCAACTTGAATGTTACAACCAATGTTATTAGAAATACCAAAATATAGAATATCAGCTTGCATTGACGTACGGTAGGCGATAGTGCTTGTCTTTGTTAACAATTCTTTTGTTTACCGTAATTCATTTCTAAAGCCTATTACAAGTTTTAATAATGCAAAACTGCTTTAGAATCTCAACATAACGCCAAAATTCAACGCAAAGTAGGAAAGGTTTGCGCCTTAAATTGAGAAAACAGAATCACATTTACTTTTAATTTTACATATGAATAAAATATATAAATGAAGAAGAAAATAATGTATTAATGGAGATTTAATTAGAATTATGTATTTTGTTCGCGATCTATAAAATCGAAAGTTTCATATTTGGTGACAGATCAAAGAAACGCCTGCTGTGTATGGAGCATACTTCCAAGAACACCGAGATGTAATGCGGGTTGCTAAGCAGTAGTCATTTCATGTGTGAAATGCTTTACGAAAAGTAAAATAAGTACTGCTCTCCAAAAACAAAATGCGGGATATGGAGTAAAAATAATAATGGATAGTTAATATCACGTCGATCCCTAAATCACAACTATTATGACCCTCATGAATAGGAATTCTAGCATTTCAACACGTGAGATACCACTACATTTTGCAATGGACAAATGAATCGCTAATTTCAGAAAAGCAGCTAGTCCAACTTTTCAGAATTTTTTTATTGGCGGGAATGGTTGTGAGCGGGTTAATGCATCATTTAATTCGAAAAGGAAACTGTGAGAAGAAAATATTCAATGACATTGTTGTTCGTCTTCCAGTTAGAGATCACTCGTTCTTGTAGGGATTTCGGGATAATTAGGAGGAAGCTGAGAAATGAAGAAAGATATGCAGTGGATGAAGTTGTTAACCTAATAAAACATTCCTGAATAAAGTTTACCATTGTTAAGATAAAGGCGAATGATTTCAACGATTACAGTTCAGGATTGTCTAAATTCCACAAGAAAATCTGTCTGCGCGATGATTCTCGTGGTAAAGATGTTCCTAGACACCGAAAACGATCTTTCACTCTTTCAAAATACCATAAATTGAACGTCTCAGCTGAAACACAGTGTAGTGTTCCGTGCAACTTGCATATTGTTGGCTTGATGTTGGACACATTTAGGCCGAGTAATTCAGTAAAACTTTTAGATCTGCCTTCAAAGAAAACCAATACGACTGTACTGTCGATTTTATTAATTTGAATAAGTCTATCAACAAGTAAATAGCAAAAGAAATTTAAGCAGAAAAATTGCATAAAACTGCTTTTATGAGGTTGTTTGTGTCTCCTGTAAAATTGTGGAATGTGGACTAGTTGCCTTTCTGCCGTTTGCAATTCATATGTTCTTTAGAGTATTTTTATTATGACAGCATTAATTCGACGTGTAACTCTGTGAATACACCAAGAAAAAAATAATTTGATGGATAATTTAACGATGTGTGAAAGACATGTGTTTTGGATATATCATCAAAACACTTCTACCAGTGTTTCATTTAAATCTGAATGTCATTGGCCAAATAACAGCTTACGTCCATCGTCAGGCGCTCAACAGAAATGCGGTTGTTTGAGATAACCGTGGTCTAGTTATTCTGTATTCACGTGCTTTCTTTTGAAAGCTTGGATTTGCGTTGAGATCATGTCGCACCGAACCGTTGGGTCTGAAGTGTATGTTCTTGGGAAAAACGAGTGTCACCAAAGAGAAAAAAGCTTCTGTCCAATACCAGGAGATACTTTATAGACATGGTAACATATTTGTGAAAGAAGTATTAAAGAACGAGTAGTTTCGAGGGCAGAAAAAATAAAACTCAAAAGTAATCATAGCTGATTGTAATGACGATTCACCTGTGTAGGTTTGCGTAATTTTATTTCGAGGATTGTAAAGAGTGCCGAAAGCAGGGCGAAATGGATTCATAAAAGGAAGAAGACGATGACTTCGTCTCCGCCAATTTTAGAAAAAGAGATAAAGAATGAATTCGCCTTCAGATTATATAATATAACATTATATAATTAAACATAAAAATATAAAACAATATAATTGTACTCTATTTTTATCTTTGCAATAACAATAGTATTATTAATCATAACAATAATTAGTATTATTATTACTCATTACATACTACTACTACTACTACTACTACTACTACTACTACTACTACTACTACTACTACTACTACTACTACTACTACTACTACTACTACTACTACTACTACTACTACTATATATTACTATATACTCACCATATGGAATGCTTTAGAACAATTGAACTTTCTTGCTCTGAGGAACCTCAGAAGAAATGCATCATCAGTTCGGACGTGTAGGTTTCTTTCAGCTGTGAACAAGAAAGAGCAAAATTGCATGAAAAGCAAAACCTCTTAATAATTCACTATTGTTTTTACACGATCATCTGTAAGTAAGAACATAAGTGACACGTACCTACTACCATATTCCTAAACGTTTCTATGTCATCAGCTACAGAATTTGGCTTTTCATTCAATTCTTCGGCCGCCCTCTGCTTCCACTCTGGCCCTAGGTCGTCCAGCTGCGACCTCGTCGCTTCTTTCTGAGAGGTTGGATCAATTATGCTCTCCATTTGCTTCTCTCTTGTTCCCGAATTAAGCATTAGATGATCTGCGGTACAGCCTGACAAAGCCAGACCAGAAATTGGATTGTCAGCTGGCATTGTCTCTAAAATGGCAAAAATATTACAATCTTGTTAGAAAAGAAACAGTGGAAGAGTACTTAACGACAATTTTTTTAAAGGTATGTCTTCAACAAAACACAACTAGTGCTTTCTACAATTATTCAGAAAGTCCTAGAAATGTTGACATGTTTTCGTCAATTTACCTTGTAAAGTGTTGTTTTACGTCAATAACAAGTAGATATTAGCTAAAAGAGTTTCAATAAAAGTTATCGAGGCCTTATCTTATGCTAGCGGATGTATGTATGTCAGACCACGTTTACAGAAAGAGCTATCAACTCTTGTTCCAACTGGGATAACATATCCAGAATGAGTCACTTCAAATAAAAAATTCACGCCAATAGTGTGTTCCGCTCTTCTATGATTCCTTGGTCTCCTCTAAATTCATCTATTCGTTATCTCGGCATTCTCAGGGATTAAATTGGCACAGTCAAATCTCCTACAAAATAATTTAAGCCAATAGACGGTTAGCTATTTTATATCCAATTCTCAACCGCAACTCTTTAAAAATTGATTCCGCTTTAACCATTTACAAATCCATTCTTCGTCCGATATTAATTTAAGCTTGCCCTATATGGATTTCAGCTGCCCCAACCACGTTAAATAAGTTACACATATTTCAAAACATAATCTTAAGAATAAGCGTAATTGACTCCTAGTTTGTCAGCAATAAGACACTGCACAACGATCTTGCAATAGAACCGATTACTTCCTTCATTTCGAAACTGGCACATAATTTCTTCCATAATTTAAATCATATACAAGGATCAGTCACTTACGAAATAGAAACTGATCAACTCCCGCTCTGCAGCCTAAGAAACAGACTCCCATTTCACATTTTCCTTCAATACCTCTCCGACATTAGGTAAGGTAAAAACTTTTCTTCCATTTACCTGTCTCTCCAATCGTATTTTCTCTTAACCCTGTCATCGCTCCATAAATTTCCTCAAAATAATCTTGGTTGAAGGCATAGCCTAATGAAACCACCGTCAGAGAGGTGACAACATGTTGTTGCCCCCTTCACATTTTGCGGGTAGAAAGTTACTCGGTCAAACAACTGAAGAGCCTTACGTCTGAACGTTGTACTATCTATCAATGTAAAATAAAATTTAATACAAAAAAGCGTGTTCCTCAGAATATTAGTACTAAATGCTTACTAGCCGATTTGGAAGTAGTATATATTCCCGTAGAAAGTATTTTGTTTTGTAATTTTCGAATTTCATTGCAGCCATCAATCACAGAACATATATGAGTATTTCCACGACTTGGAAGTGCTGTTGTAAAGTCGGTCACTTACGTCATTTCTAAACAGGGAGTGCTCTGCATTTCTGACGGACGCATTAATCTTCGTTTATCTAACGTGTTTATATGATTTGTAAGGAGAACGTATACAATATTATATTCTTATTATATTCAACCTGATATTTCAGAACGTTAACTGTGATGGAAATGTATAGCTTAACATTAATTATTAATTTACAAATATTAACAAATTTAGATTAAGATAACATTTACAGATTTATAATCATAAATTTTGATCAAGACGAAATTTTGATCAAGAAGAAATGTTGATCAAGGAATGTAGATTCTTATGCTTTGTGAAAAATATGTACACTATTTTAAAAAAATCGTTTATTTGAAGAAAAAAAAAACAAGTCAAACAATTTGTACACCAATCGGAAGTGGTCAAGCATTTTCGGCCGATTTCATGTGGAATTACCCATTTGTATTTCATTAAGATATTACGCTCAAAACGAGGGAAAAGATTGATAATGTTTTTTGATGATTTCTACGAGTAGTTCCTACTACGATTAAATACATCAACAAACATAGTAAAAACAACATTTTAAACTAACTAGTACAAACAAATAAAATTAGCTGTATCTCAAATTTTAATTAATGTGTCTCGTAGTTATTTCATTTGTTATCTTTCATATAAGACATCAAAATTATGACCAACGCTAACAATTAACCAAACGTATACCTTTTGCTGAATCATTTAGAAGAATATGATAATTAAAAGAAATAAAATCGGCAAACTATATTGCAACCAAGGCACTTAAAGCAATTGACAAAGAGAAATTATCGATTGATTGACTAGCGAATCTGGGCGCGTCAACTGCTAAAGCTCATTAGTCCCGTTCTTGTGGTGCATGTTTTATAGCAGGGGGAGGCGGTGATCCTCCCACGCTGGATGGCGAGATCCGACGCCGACCTACGTAGGTTTAAGGGGATTTCCCAACACAGGTTTCTTCCACCAGCGTGGGATCGCCCCGGTCGAGTCAAGTTCTAAGCATCCGCTGGACCCCCGACAAGTGTTGTAGAGTAGTGCATGTGTGAAGGTAAGCGAGTGTACGAGTAAGAAAGGGATGAGGTTAAGACAAGGAAGAGGAAGGAAAGATCACGCGCGGTCCGTGGGTTTTTGTTAGGGTATTGCTCTGGCATTTGCCTGTTGTTCATCGAAGAAACAACCATTCTTCTCCATGAAATGGCACCAAATTGTTTTTAAATTTTCTCCTCATATGTGTCAAGATACACTAAAAATTTGTTCCTAGCCACTTTTCCAGTGAGCTCTCAGTTGTTTCGAAAATTGCAAAAAAGTAAAATTTCAAAATTACAAAATTGAAGGCAGAGAGCTTTGTCTTAGTCAAAGTCTGTTGTAAAAAATCACGTCATTGAAATGGTCTTGTACAATTTTTTGAAAAAAATAAGTGATTTTTGGGTAATTTGTCTGATGTTTATGTAATTTCTAAAAAAACTTTTTTCTTAAAATCGCTCCAATTTTATTCTTAAAATTTCTCCTCCTATGTACCAAGGGACGATAAAAAATATAGTGCTTGTTCCATTTTCGGGGAACTCTGCGTATTTTCGAAACAAACATTTCAAAACGACAAATTTGAAATTAACCATTTTTGCCGTTAACAAAGTACGCTGTAAAAAATAACTCTGTAAAAAAGGACATGTATATTTGTTTGGATAAACGAGTATATTTCGCGTAATTTGATTCCTAAATGCATGCAGTTTTTAAAAAAAAATTCACAAAACTGCATCAATTTTTTCATTAAATTTCCTCGTCGTATGTAAGAACGGACGGCAATAAATATGGTGCTAGTCCCAATTTCGGCCAATTCTCTGTATTTTCGAAAATTCAAAAATTGCGTGTTGGAAATGTTAGGTTGAGACAATTATATTTTGAAGCATCGGCCCGAGTTCACACCGTTCTTCTGTAGCGTAGTGGTAAGGCTGATGGCGAGTTAACTCAGAAGACCTGAATTCGAGTCTCGGTGCGAAAAAGAATTTGTGGACGCTGGAAACACTTTTGCATTTTTATGTAGTATGTGACGTCGTGGGAATACACAATAACACAGACACGAGCTTCAATGATAAATATGTACAGGTTTATTCACAATATGTACAATAAATATTTAAGTTACTCTTAGCTCTTGGTAGACGTTTACTCCCCTGATCGCAGGAGCGATCCTTAAAAATGTAATCTGACTCGTGGCCCGCGCCACTCCTCAGCGAACCTTATGCACACAGCACGTGGTTCCAGCGACTTAGGTCACTCGTGGACATATCCACACCGGCGTCCCAACACATGGGCCGACGCCGAGGTACGAGCCTCGCTCGGCTCCGCACCGCCCTGGGCGCAAGTTTTGTGCGTTCGCACGAGGGTTCCACTCAGCTCGACAAACCCCACCCCCGCGCTCTGCGTTCACTCTTATATAGCTCCCACCCACGTGACCTGAAACGTCACTGGGATTTTCACACGGCCCGCGCTAGTCGCGTGGCCAGGCATTTTGGGCATCCATTGCCCTGGATTCTAAGAATTTTGCACGCGGCACGCGGCAAATGCGCTGTCCCGCATTTTGGGCATCCCTTTCCCTAGCTCTCGGAATTCTCCCAATACCGCATTGTTCTCACATCCTGCCTGGCCCCTGTCGCCTAATCCTTTGGCGCAGCGCCATTGTGAGTGGAGCGTACAATACGTTACAAGTAGTATAACTGCGGACCGACCGAAGTGGCCCAGGGCGTAGCGAGCTGAGCTCGCATTCGGAAGGTCCGGGTTCAATCTCCGTGCCGACCATCCTCACCAGGATCTTCGTGGTTTCCCTCGGTCATCCAGACGAATGCTGAATGACCGAGGCGTTCTACTGAAAGGCCAGGACCGCGAAACAGGCATCGCTGGGGGAATTCGTTAATTACGTGAAGTCAGGATGGTTAAGCGAATTTGAGACATCGAGGGTGGCTGGTTGAGACCGAGATCTAACAACGCCGAGACCAATTGCCCTTTACGGGACATGTAATGGCTAAATACAAATTCAAAATAATTTAGCGGAGCACTTAGAAATAATGTGTATTAACATTAAATATGTTATAAAAAGTGTCCGCCCATAAGCGAGAACTATTAATTTATAGAAACTTGTTATTTATTTCACATGATTGTTGTATAAACAAATAACTGAATGATTTAATGAAACGTATCACAAAAGGAAAGCAAGCAAAGAATTTCCGGACCCTTGACAAAAATGTATATAAAAGGCAGAATTTTAAACGAAAATAAACATTAAACAGGAATAAATAATAAATAATATAAACATAATTAAATTTCTCGGTTGTTTGATAGAATACATCGGATAAGCATTTTCAAAAGAAACTACTATTCTCCGCCTCACGTAGCTTCAACCTGCGCGTGTATCCATTTCTGAATATGGAGTTTTTTTAAAATTTATTTTCTTCCTGTTTGGCAGTTTTGCCTTTCAGGGGTTTGTACATTTTTATTTTTAATACATAACGTTTGGGCATTCACGTTTGAGCATACAACCTCTCACTCTTGTATCTTACTACTAGCTAATTTACAGGATTTAATCATTATATTTCTAATACAACTAAACAATTTGACATACCATACACAAATTTTACATACATTATACATTCTTAAATCTAGATACACTCTATACATACTATGGGGGTTTAAACATGTTTTTGGGATATCGAGAGCGAATTCTTTTGGGATTGTTTAAAGTTTTTCCCATTGCGAACTTTGTACTGCAAGGAGAGGATGAAAGAAGAGTAAAAAAATTGTTACAGTTTTTTCTTATATGTTCAATTAGGGGTCCTATTTGAAGTTCCCTTTGAATATGTGTATTTGATATGAACCAAAGAGCCTTTGCACATTTTCGTAAAAAATTGTTCTGTACTATTTGGAATTTTTCAATGTTGGTTTCAGTTGTGTTATTCCAGACCGGACAGGCATATGTGAGTGATGGTCTAATAATGTGAAATAAAGTGAAATGAAGTGAAGTGAAGTGAAGTGGAGTGAAGTGTTAGAAAAGCTATAAGTCAACATATAGATAAGTCAAAATTAATTATAACTAGGATATTAATCTCTAATTCTAATTGTAATTATATTTTTAAATATTCGTAATAGTTTTGTAATTGTATATCTAATTGTAATAATGTTTGCCACCGAGCATTAGCTCAAAGCGAACTTTAATAAATCTATCTATCTATCTATAATAGATTTAAATATTAAGTTAGCACATTCCAAATTTAAGCCTGAGCGGAAGTTAATAAATGGGTATAGTTTTGATATTTTGGCTGAATATGGAGGTGAAATGCAAGCGGAGTCGGGAAGTTGTCTGTGCTCGGAGTACCAGGCTTCTCACAAGGGCAAGCAGGTCGTGCGAGCACGGTTTGACAGACCTGATCTTAATCCATCTAGAAGCTTACTATCTAAAAAGATGATTTGAAAAATTAATGTTTACACTACAAACCAAATATTTTACAGATATTAATGCAAAGCCTTAAAATGAATCTGGCTTTAATACCCCCTTCTAGAGTAAAATATTTTTCAGTCAGTAACAATTACTGAAATTATAGCCAATGAATTCCGTGGAAAACTACATAAAATGGTGGTGTTCTTGAACACAGAAGAAATATTTAATACTTTGTGACGTTCTGGATTGTTTACTAAGAACAATTAGAAACACCACAATATCCCAATGAGATTTTTTAGTTTTTTTCCGAAGTGATAGCGGCGTACTCAGGTTAAGGTCGATAGTCGCTATCTTAACCCACAAGTGGAGCAAGGAAGAAGGCCTACATTGCATGATGATAAAAGCACTTCCCATTAAGTAAGATATATACCGGGAGCGGTAGCTCAGTGCATCAACTGATGTCACTGCAGCGCCTCGGACCGGGAGGTCCTAGGTTCCCACTCCCCACGGACGGCAGGATTTTCGACACTAGCTTTTCAGCTAGGTCGAATTCAGTCATGACTGGAGGAGAATTTTAGCGGCCGGCTGCTCTGATCGGTAGTTTTCCGTGGTTTCTCCGATCAACATCAGGCGAATGCCGGAGCAGTACCCTAACAAAACGGCCCACGGACTGCGCGCGATCTTTCCTTCCTCTTCCTTGTCCTATCCTCTCCCCTTACACACACACACACACACACACACACTTACACTAACATGCACTACACTACCACATATTCCGGGAGACCGGTCGGGAGCTTAGAGCTTGTCCCGGCTGGGGCGGTGCCCCGCTGGTGGGAGAGTCCTGGTTAGAGGGAAACCCCACTAGCCGACGGTAGGTCGGCGCCGCATCTCGCCATCCAGCTGGGGAAGACCACCGCCATCTCCCGAGAAAAAAGAACATGCACTACACTACCGGGACTAATGACCAAAGCAGTTGACGCGCCCGGAAACACGAAAAAAACAAACTGAAGTAAGATATATTTAACGTTAATACACATAACTGCTCTTACTCCAGTCATAGATTAAAATGAAACACTTCTTCGGTCTGGTGTTGCGGTACAGATCGATGCGGAATACCTGTTAACCAACGTCTCCATGACTTAAGCAAAGTGGCTCGCGGAAACGTAGTTTAATTCCGGACGGACCGGCACATGTGCCTCAGGGCATGAACCGATTTCACTGCAATACCTCTGACCGAGAGGTCATAGGGTTCGAGTCCCGACGGTGGCAGGATTTTCGACACTAGCTTTTCAGCTAGGTCGAATTCAGTCGATGTCTGGAGGAGAATTCTAGCAGCCGGCTGCTTTCATTGGTAGTTTCGTGGTTTCTTCGATCAACACCAAGCGAATGCCGGAGCAGTATCCTAACATACGGGCCACGAACCGCGCGCGTTATTTCCTTCCTCTTACCGGGAGACCAATCGGAAGCTTAGGGCATGCCCCTGCAGGGGTTTTGCCAAGCTGGTGGGAGGTACCCGATTAGGAAAAAGCCCGCAAAGCGACGGGTAACAAGTACTGAAATCATGTATTTTGGCTACTCAATGTGTTAGAGAAAGTAATTTAGTGCATTTTAGAATAAGATTTATTCATTTTTTCTGTATCGTGGTCTCACATTACAAGTTCTTTCTGTCGAAAAATCGTGACATGACTTCTTTTATACTATACTATAATACGTATTTATACGTGCGTAATGAGAAAGTGAAAACTTGAGTCATTGCAATGTGAAAAGCGTAGTTTCATCTAAAAATTGTAGTAAATATGTAATAGTAGTCAGGAAAGCGGAGAAAATGTTTTGGTAACTTAAGAAAAGATTTTAGTGTGGATTATTTTCAAGAATCACGATGAAGTCTTCCTCAGAAAAGTGAAAATTTAAAGTACAACTTGTTCCATCGCAACGATAAAGAATTTTTTTTACTATATTGGTAGTAAATAAAGTCACAGTGACTAACGTATAAAGCGCCATGACTGATTGAAATGAAGGTCACAAACTTTATGTCAACAGAAGGATGCTCTAAGACATGAAATGGATCGATGCACAAAGAAGGTCTTCAGCAACCTGACAGAATAGGCAACAGCTATTGACAGATCCACGCTCTGATGTCGTGATCTTAATGAATTAATACTGCCGGTGCAGGTCGTTCTCTAGTTCCATGACTTATTCCCACTCGCTCAATACTGCCGAAAGAAGACTCAAGGTGGAAGGTTACATTGCAGTGACTTGCAGTGAATATTGAAAGCTGCTTGAATTCGTTGCTTTGTAAAATATCTGCGTCTTTTTCAGGATCCATGTTCATTGTTCTTATTTAGTCGAATATTCTCATTTCAAAACACAGGACCTCTTCTTTCACATGTGTTTGCGTAAATACGTGTACTGAGGTGTACGAGTGAGGATGTTTGAAATCATTGTTTAATGGTCTTCAACGTTATTTATCTAAAATATTCTGCCTAAGCTTAAACTCGAAATGTTTGTATTAGATTTGATAAATATCAGATCAGTATTTTTTGCGAGGCGCGGGTTGCTCTAAAATGTGCAATTAAGAATTTAAGTTTTGTGTTACAATACTGTAACGTAAACCAAGTAATTTCTGTGGTCGTTACGGTGTCTACAGTGTTCACAAAAAAATACATTTAACAATATTAAGGGTTGTGTCACAACATAGTTAGGTGAAGAAAGTGGTTGTTACCTGCGGGTTCACTAAAATGTACAATTAATAATATAAAAATTAAGTTACACCATAGTAATGTAAACAACGAAGTGAACTATGGTTGTCATAGGGCCCTGCCAGTTTACTAAAATGTACTTTTAAGGATATTATATTTGGATTACATCATTGTAAAACCATATAAAATAAAATATTTTTTTACGATGCACATGCGTACTATGAGGGAGTTACTGTTGTAAATTTCACAAAATATCTGGCGTTATGGTGTCCTTGAAAAGTTTAATGGACGATTGATTCGTGAACTTAGCAAACACATCTGAGGAAGTTGGCATAGTCATAAGGGCATGTGATACTAATGGGAAATCAACAGTTACACCGGCCAGGGCAAGAGCCCTATTAAAGCGTTTTAGTAGATTGGATATGATAAGACGTGTGTAGGTCAAATATTTTGGACATCAACAGCAAGACCGTGTTCACGGAGAGATTTATTAGATGACGTGATATTTTGGACTGATACTCTGGTATGTGTGTTAAAGCTGAATTGGACTCTCCGATACTCCGAAGATTGGAGAAGGCTAATGTTCCCCCTCAGAGTTGGTGCAATGGATTTGTTAAATAATTGTATATGTATTGTGTTACCTTTAATGTCATTCTGGAAACATTAATCAACCGCAATGTATGTGTCCCTCAATAGTTGCTTATCTACTTTCTGGAAAAAAAATAATCACAATCAAAATTGCTCTTTTAACATAAATGAAAGCAAAAAAGAGTGTGCTAAAATAAATACGTAAGGAAGAGAGGCTCTGAAAGAACAACAACACGATGTTATGATGAGGAATCTTGAAGATGGAACACATAATACGACTTAATCATTGTGTCTGAACAAGATATTGATGAAATTAAACAATAGAATCTGCCCACATTAGGCTATTAGGAGCTGTAGTTTCTTGTAGATGAATTCATAAGAAAAGGAACCCTGAAACATTACATTACCAAAAGTATTCAACCTAAATGAGAAAATAACCGAACACTCAGAACAATATTATAAAAACTCTAAGAATGTCAACATATATTAAACTATCACCCAAAAGGAATGATAAGAGGCATTTTAAATAAGATTTTAAATTAGTCCCGTTAGTGTAGTGCATGTTTTTTCTCCGCTGGATGGCGAGATCCGGCGCCGACCTACCGTCGGCTAGTGGGGTTTCCCCCTAACCAGGACTCTCCCACCAGCGGGGCACCGCCCCAGCCGGGCCAAGCTCTAAGCTCCCGACCGGTCTCCCGGAATATGTGGTAGTTTAGTGCATGTTAGTGTAAGTGTGTGTGTGTAAGGGGACAGGATAGGACAAGGAAGAGGAAGGACAGATCGCTCGCGGTCCGTGGCCCGTTTGGTAGGGTACTGCTCCGGCATTCGCCTGATGTTGATGGGAGAAACCACGGAAAACTACCGATGAGAGCAGCCGACCGCTAGAATTCTCCTCCAGACAGCGACTGAATTTGACCTAGCTGGAAAGCTAGTGTCGAAAATCCTGCCACCGTCAGAACTCGAACCTAGGACCTCCCGGTCAGAGGTTACGTGGGATGTCTAATTGTCGTGGTCCATATAGATATTCTTTTCCTCGGGGGTCCAATCCTCCACGAGTTTCGCACTGAGTTGTGCACCTGCCTGCTCACTGAACAGCCAGATTATTTTCCAGATGAGGGAAATGAGCCCTTTGAGGCCGGGGATTAGCGATCCTTGAGCAATACACAACCAAACAATGGGTGGTGGTAATGGAGAGGATCACGTGAAGGCAGGAAGGATCATGGGAGGTCGTTTGTCCGTTGTTGATGTAGTGCTCCAGAATCTGACCAGAAATCAGCGTAGTTCACCACAGCAATGACTGACAAGAAGAGCCAGCCGCAATAATCTTCAGCCTCGACCCTGCGTCTCAGCACGTCAGAAGAATTCTACCACCGGTGAGATTCAAAGCTGCGACCTTCTGGACAACGAAGATTTAGTTGGAGACTCGTAACACGGGAGATGTAGACACCCAGTGAGTATGTCCATAGGAGATGACACAAGCATTCAAAATACAGTTGACATTCGAGATATGAGATGGCAGTTTTAGTCATACCGGTTCTGAAGAGAAAAGTAGTACCGCGTAGACAATGACGGATCTCAGAGGGGAGAACGAGGGTTAAAAGGAACATACCCCGACCCAAAACCAACAACGCGATAAAACAATGATCTGTAAACAATATTTGTTGGTTTTCGTTTGAGTGTGAGTTACTCATGGGCTCTATGAAAAATGAGCAAGCACGTAGTTGATTGAAATTACTCCTTCAGGAACATCCGTCTATCCTTGATTCCGAGAACGCAGTTTCCGACAAGCGGGGGCGGGGTAAGTTTGATCACTCTTGGCGCAGGTCCAGTGGTCATAAACGTCATGCAGTGTACGAAAGATGATTCCAGTAACTTATATTGCATCGGATCATGTTGCGTTTCGAAGTATAAATATATTAAAATATAACGCAATACGCAAGAAATATGTAAAGTTGTGAAATAATACCAAAGTATATGAAATAATGATGATTCTAATTCATTCGAAATGTCTTGTATACTGTACAATTTCTTTATTGAATACAAATATCTCGTTCTTGTAAAAATGTATGTACATGTGAATCCGTTCCCTAGTCATGACCGTCGCAACACGGCGCCTTTAACATGGTGCGGTTTTGTTAAGAGAGCTGTCCCATTACGCGCTTAAACATTAAGTCCGAACGGGTGAAAGTTGGTGTCGGTGGACTTCTTTGGAGCACGATTCAACACACAGGTCACTAGATGGGGGCCACTCAAACGGCACAGATGAAGTTGCCCGAGGATCCTCGAACCCCCTTCCTTTCCTGATCCTAAGGGAACTTCTGAGGGGAGGGGGTCGACAGTTGATTCCCGCCACATGTCACTCCCTCGCGCATCCACTCGTTCGTTGCGCGAGGTCGGGGGAGCGGGGGCGGTGGCAGAGGGCGGGGGCGGGGGCGGGGGGGGGGGGGGGGGGGGGGGGGGGGCGGGGGCGATCGATGGCGCCGCAGCCGGAGTGGAGCCGCCGCTGCCCCCGCCCCCCCCCCGCCCCCTGTCCGCGCCGGACGCACGGCATCTCACCTGTCGCTGCTGCTGCTGCGGTGGGCGGTGGCTGGAGGGTCGCTGGCGGCCGCCCTCAGCTGCGCATGGTGGCGGCGGGGCGCTGGCCCAGAGGCCTCCGGCGCAGAGAGCAGAGAGCGCGACGCGACGCGACGCGAGCGAGGCGGACGCGCCCGTGTGCGTGCGGAGGGAGCGGCCGGCGGGGACTGCCGCAGCGAGCCACGCGGCCGCGCCGGCAACCACCCGCCTCGGGGGCAGGGGCTGCACGTGCGCGGGGCGTCCTTTCGGCGAGGACGAGGACCTCCCTCCGCCTCGAGGACTGCGACCTCCCTCCGCCCTGAGGACGAGACCTCCCTCCGCCCCGAGGACACGACCCCCTCCGCCCTGAGGACGAGGATATTCCTCTGCCACGAGGACTACGACCTCACTCCGCCCCGAGGACTACGACCTCACTCCGCCCTGGGGACGAGAACCCACCCTCCGCCCCGAGGACTAAGACCTCCCTCCGCCCCGAGGACTACGACCTCACTCCGCCCTGAGGACGAGGACTTCCCTCCGGGCCGAGGACCTCCGTCCGCCCCGAGGACTACGACCCCCTTCGCCCTGGGGACGAGGACCTCCGTCCCCCCGAGGACTACGACCCCCCTTCGCCCTGGGGCCCCGAGGACTGCCCCCCCCCTGGGGACGAGGCCTCCCCCCCCGAGGACTACGCCCTCCCCTGGGATGAGGACCTCCATCCTCCCCGAGAACGAGATCTCCCTTTTCCCTGAGGACGCTCAGACGCAGACACCAACACATATGTGAATCGTTTCTGTTTTTCTCCCGGACGTTTTACGCCGGGAACTAAACCATGGACAAGGACAGAGCAAGGCCCTTCTTTCTTCATTCTGCCTCATCGTTGTCCTCACGGCCGGACGATGGGTGATCCCCTACCCCGATTTGTTCCGCCCTCTGAGAGCTACAAGGTCCGCGGTAGGGGGCGACCAGCACCTCAAGAAATCCTGCTGCGAACTATTTGTCCAGTATAAATTGTTCCATCAGGATTTGAATCTCGACGAGAGGTGGAAGGAGAGTCGCACTAGGCGCCCCAGTTGGTAGGAAAAGAGAGCTTTCTTTATTTATTTATTTTACGTAAAAAAACAGTTAAAAACTGCGTATGACGTGCTATGGGGAAAAATGAATTGTGTGCACATTTTCAAATTTCTGTGATCCCTACACTAAGTCGTATACTACTTAAATTTTGAATTTTGAAAGGGAGAAAAAACAACAACAAAAACTCCCATGTAGTAAAATCTATTTTCAAGGATAAATAAGCAATAAATTTTGAATTTTGAAAGGGAGAAAAAACAACAACAGCTTTCCTTCTTTATGACCAAAGTTTCCGAGCATGTGCACTTCCTTGCCCAGCAGCAGCGAAGGGTTTTTTTTTTGAAGGATTTTCATTCTGCTTTCTTCTTACCACTTACCACTGCTGGAAGACGGTCTTTGAACATTTCCCATTTGACAACCCACCAACCCACCTGCTTTAATTTTTTTCGAAATTGAGCTAGGTGAATTTTTGACTCAAGGTCGAATGTAGATAATTAAAGTATTGCAATTAGGTGTTTAGCCTTCGCTTACGTTTAGGAAATTCTAGATATCCAGTCATTCAACTCGCCTTGTGTCATCATTGGAGGATTCTGAGATTAGAATGTAGAATGTATTAATTGAAATTAATGGCTTTTGGTCTGTTTTGAAGAAACACGACTACTCTCAACAGTGTTACAGTCAACATAAAATATTTCTTAAGATTCACGATCATCCCTTCGGCATATCATTGCGTAGGCTTCCGCGGGCGGAATTTGTGTTATCTAGGCTGTCCATGATGAACATCATCATTGTGATGCATCCCTTTGGCATGAGTCACAGACCGAATTGCACTACAGAATATGTTAGTTCTTGATTATTAAATTTCTTTCAAAACGTTGGGCACTGCAAATTGCATACAGTGCCCATTTGTATTCAAACACGCATCGAGTTCGGACAATTATGAGAATCAGTGGTGAATTCTCCGATACGCCGCGTCTACCGGCAGTATATCTAGCAACTCGAAGTATATAAGAAATGTTTCATGAGTATTGTAGTCCCATAAAAAGTTTATGAGATTTTGAAAGTCTTTAAAACAGATGCCAAAAAATAACAGGGGCCAGTCTTCCACATCTGTAAGTTTCAGCGCTATGTAGTACGTCAGAGGGGAAGTTTCAAACAGTTCTTATGCTGTCCCGAGAATTCGCTTTCGCATGGGAGGCACCACTTGGCAACCGCGATAACCTTCAGCTCCTTATGTTTTAAGAGTCCTGACGGCGACAAGATTTTCGACACTAGCTTTTCAGCTATGTCGAATTCAGTGACTGTCTGGAGGAGAATTCTAGCGGCGGGCTGCTCTGATCGGTAGTTTTCCGTGGTTTCTTCGATCAACACCAGGCGAATGTTTATTTATTCATTTTTATTTTACGTCAAAGAACAGTTAAAACTGTGTATGACGTGCTATGGGGAGAAGTGAATTCTGAGCACATTCTGTACTCGTGCCAGAGCAGTTCCCTAATAGACGGGCCACGGACCGCACGCGATCTTTCCTTCCTCTTCCTTCTATTCTCATCCCTTACTTACACACACTTACACGGCACTTACCAGGCTTAATAATCTAATTTGCTAGAATTTATCATTGTTTTCAAAAGTTCAGAGAATGCAAATTTAAAGAAAGAAATGAAAAAAGAAAAATTGCCCGCGACGAAGACACAATTTTCTTCGCAAGACTCTTGAGATACAATTTTAGTTCACAATTTATGCAGCCTCTAAAATTTTGCCGCCATAGGCACGCGCGCTACATTTCCTTCCTCTTCCTTGCCCTATCGTCACTCCTTACACACACACACTTACACTAACATGCACTACACTACCATGCCGAGAGAGACCGGTCGCGGGACCGCAAGACCGGCCCGAGAGACCGGTCGGGGACTTAGAACGTGTCCCGGCTGGGGCAGTGGCCCGCTGGTGGGAGATAGCTGATTGGGGAAAACCCCGCTAGTCCACGGTAGGTCGGCGCCGGATCTCGCCATCCAGTGGGGAAGATCACCGACACATCCCGATGAAAAAACATGCACTACACGTACGGGACTAATGATCTCAGTAGTTGACGCGCCCGGAATCACTAATCAATCATGTTTCTAGGGACGGGAGAGGAGAGTATGTGCGGCTGGACGGACGGGAGGCACCGCGAAATATTGCGGTTAACAGTCCTTTGCTGGCCACTCATAAATTTCGCTTCTCTCACGTTTTTGTGGAAACGGCAAGCATTAATGGTCCAGAAGCTAGTGGTTCGTATGATTCTGTTATTGAATAATTATTAAGGATTAAATTTCACAGTATTGGATTTTCAGAAATGCTAAAAATAAAAGACAACTGTAGGATCACATCGGAATTTCCAAATTTGACTGAAAATGTCAAAACAGGAAGCAAAAAGTACAACAGACTTCTTGACTTCTAATTATTCTTGACACAAATGGGTAACAGGTTGCCCTAAATTGAAAGAGCATTTTGGATAGCCGTGTCATCTTTTTAGCAGTGATAAGTGTAGTAACATTTGGTCAAAAGGAGGATTCGACAATATAGTTTCCCTTGCTTCTTCATGTGTATACGTAGGATTCACATTTAAGGAAAGCTATGGCAGAAGTAACTTTCGTAAGGTGCGGTACACATAAAATAATGTTCAGGATTCGCTTTTGATGATAATATTGGTAATTATGTTAATGTGGGAACAAATATGTAATGGAATACCTCGTAATATGAAGTCAAGGCACGACGGAAATGTGAAAAGTATAGCTAAACTTGAAATTTCAATTCAATTTACAAATTCTATGACCCCCAATTAGTCAAAATTAGCTTTTCTCATTTCCTTAACATTGCATGTTATGGAAATAAGATTAATTATTTATTATTATTATTATTATTATTATTATTATTATTATTTAGATTGTATTATTTAATTATATTTATTACTTATTTACCTGCAATACTGTTCAACATTGTGTGTTGAACAGTATTACAGGTAAATGGTGTTGAACACTCCAATGTAAAAGTTCTGTTGCAGAAACAATGGATCATGGGTAGGCTCGTATTTATACGTAAGCCGAGCCTGATGGTCCGGTTCACGGACGCCGAAATTTCAGGGGCATAAATGTGGTGAAAAGAATTAACAGTAATTATTAAACACTTGTATGGCATTGTAATATTCTTCAAATATATAAATGTGTATATTACCGCGAACGAAACGCAGCCGTCATTATCGCCTTTTGTTCCCATTGCGGCATTACCAAAACCAACATCCAACAATCAACAACCGCTCATCTTTTCGTTTTCACATTTAACACAATTAAAGGACGCAATTTAAAATAAAATAACATAAATACAATATAAATATAATTAATATGAATATTAAAAGGAAATATGATACAAATTCTAACTTATGTAGCATCCAACTGCGTAAGTTGGGAGCGGGCGACTGAAAGCTAGAATTCTTTGTTTCAGATTTATTAATTTATTTTACGTCAAAAAACAGTTAAAACTGCGTATGACGTGCTATGGGGAGAAGTGAGTTCTGTGCACATTTTCAAAATTCTGTGATCCCTACGCTAAATCACATACTACATGAATTCTGAATTTAAAAAAAGCTCCCATGTAATAAAATCTATTTTCAAGGATAAATAAGCAATAAATTAGAGCTCTTATCCATGTTGTCCTTCGGAATAATACTTCCTGCCGCGACAACATGGAGACGATAATTTGAATAATTGTATTTCCCACTGAATTCTAGAAGACGTGCACGGAAATGAAGTTACATTTATGTCCAGAAGCAACACAAGGGGCCATCTCAGCATTTGCTCAATGGATCAGGGAAACTGGACGAAAAACCTGATCGAGATGGGGGTCATTGACCCAGAAGCTGCAATACAATACTTGTTAAATATTGTTTAGAATTATACAGTCCAATGGTAAATAATACATTAAATTTCACTATTAAAATTAATGTTACTTTCCTTGTGATACACAGAATAGTCTCTAATTGTATAGAAACAGTTATGCAACAGAAACGATTTCACTTGGGATTTAAACTTTTCTATCGAATTTAATCGATTAATGTCATCAGGCAAAGTGTTGTAAAATAATGTACATGTAGTGTATGTGAATTTTTTGAAATGAGCTGTTGATATTGTCACCTGATGAATATGATTTCTACGTCGAGTGTTATAGTAATAGACTTCGGCATTTTCTGAAAATATATTCCCGCCCTTAAGCAAGTCATTTTTGACAAAAAACACTGATTCGTAAATAAACAGACAAGGTAATGGTAATATTCCTAGATTAGTGAAGAGAGGCTTCAAAGAATCACGGGGGTGGGATTTGATTATTATTCGTACAATTCGTTTTTGTAATCCAAAAGTCTGGGAGCTATAAGATGTATTTCCTCAGAATATCATGCCATATCTCAGGCGGGAATGAACATTCGCGAAATATACACAACGAGCAGTATGAAGGCTGACTGAATTTGCAAGAATTTTGAACGCGTAGCATAATGAACTTAATTTTGTGTTCAATTCATTTAAATGGACGTTCCATTTAAGATTTGACTGAATTGAGAGACCTAAAAATTTTGTTGCCTTAATGGTACACCGTTCATTTTCAATGGAGCACAGAATTGTTTATTTGAAATGGAAAACTGCATTAAAACCGTTTTCTTTTCGTTTACTTTTAATTTGTTATTTCGGAACCAATTTGAAGTATCTGATATTGTACTATTTACGGTTTCTTTATTGCAAAGGATGTTCGTATCATCCGCAAAGAGAACCGTTCTTCCGTTTCGAATCGTCGAGGGCATATCGTTTACGTAAAGTAGGAACACAATAGGACCTAAAATCGATCCTTGAGGAACTCTACGTGCAATGGGCAAGGAGTTGGAAAAGTGCGTACGTAATGTTCCATCAATCCAGTAAGGTGTTTCCACTCTCTGAGATCGTTGTTTCAGGTACGAACATAACCAATCTAGAGCAATACCAGGATTCCACATGAAGGTAATTTTGAAAGTAAAATGTCATGATCAATGACGTCAAAGCTTTTGAGAGATCTAAAAATCATCCAATAGGTGCCTCGTTTTGATCGAATGATGAGGCGACATCTTAAAGAAAAGAAAATATGGCTGTTTCCGTTGATTTTGATTTTCTAAATCCATGTTGGCAATCTGAAAGCGCGTCGTGTTTACTGAGAAAGGTTTCCATTCGTACGTAAAACAGTCTTTCAAATATTTTTGAAAAAACTGATAAAAGGGAAATGGGCAGATAATTTTGAATTTAATTTTTGTTCCCTTTTTTGAAGAGCGGCTTAATTTTAGCTCTTTTGAAAATTTCTGGAAACGTTCCAGTGCATAAGGATGCATTAAATATGTGAGTTATCGGGTGTATAATGGCATACGCACAGGTGTTTAACAAAGAATCCGGGAATTCATCTAAACCGGACGAATATTTATTTTTTAGTTTACCAATTACTTTGAGAATTTCATAGGAAGAAGTTTCGGAAACGAACATCGTGTCTAAAATTTTGGGTGAAATGTCTGTTATTGAATTTTGTAGCTGAAGAACCCTAGTGCGATCGGCAGCCATTCTCGAAAAGTATTGGTTAAAGAGACTAGCCACTGTTGCCGGATCGTTCACATTTATATCATATTTTAAAACAACATTCTCTACAGGGTTTCTAGTTGATTTGGTCGTATTTTTTTATTATATTCCACATTGGTTTCGTTTTGTTATTTGAGTTCAAAATATCCTTATTGTTTTTCATGATTTTAGCCTGTCTTATGACTTTTCTTAGCAATGATTTGTATATTTTAAAGTAGATGAAGAAATCTTGAGATACGTCATGACGTTTAGAAATGAAGGAAAGAATTCGCTTGTTTTTACACGATGTCCTAATCTCTTGTGTTATCCAAGAATTGCTTTTCCGTGAAATATTTAATTTTCTTTTTTGAAGAAGAAAGCAAGTATTAAAATGTAATGAAAGAGTTGAAGAAAAAAAATTATACTTGTCGTTCGTATGTTAGTACTTACGAAATTTGGCAATGTGGCTCCGTAGAATTTCGTCCACTTAAGCTGCAACTGTTTAATACAATCAGTAGATTATACTTTACCGTAATTAGATAAAAGATATTATCTGAAAGTTTGTCATCGATATGTAGAATAAGATGTGAAACAAATTCAAACTTTGATACACCGTCCTCGTAACGTTCAAAACAACGGAATCGTCACTTGTCACGGAAATACAATATATTTTTCAGAAAATTAATTAGCACAGTGATTTAATATTGGAAATAAACTGAACTGTGAATAGGTTTTGACACTTATCACCACCTCGTAAATCTGAAGTTCGTTGAGGTTTGTATGTCCGTTTAAAATTCGTAATCTGTTTGTCTTGGTTGTAGCAAAAATACCAGTTGAAATTTTATTTTCAGCTAACCTGCAACAATTAATAAAATCACTTAAAACACACTAGGCACAGTCAAATCGCTAACAATAGTAGATAATCACAAAATATGAAGAGCACAACCAGATGCGTCCGTCTCGTAAGATGGCGTCAACCAGCCTAATTATCCAGCAACCAGCCTTATTTCAAATATGTTTTAAATAATTTTAAAATTATTAATTTGTAAACGTATAAATATAGCTGTAATGTAAGAAATAAACAAAGAAACATCAAATAACATATATATATATATATATATATAATGTAAGAAATAAACAAAGAAACATCAAATAACATATATATAACATTCTAATTAACTGTCTGAAAACACTTGTAAACTTACGATCACGAAGCACAGGATTTTCAGAGAAGGCGATTAAGTTTGACGCCCAATTACTCAAAAAACACTCATATTTTCGAAAAAGTTCACAGGAACTTATTTGAAGATTTGTTTTTGATGAATACACTTTATTAAGAAAAAAATGCATCTTCATAATTGTAGTTGTTGGAAAACGCCGAAAAATTTTGGATTTTTTTCAATTTCCGAAAAATAAGGATTTTTAACCAACGAGATCTACGACATATTCTTAAACGTACTTTAGACTAACAACAAAATTTAATCAAAAAAGAGGGCGCCATTTTTTAAAAAAATTTAAAATGTCCGAAGGGCTTCATGTAATGTATCCTCCAAAATTAAAATATCGGTTTCAAATTCAAGGGGTCGCGACATCAGCCAGATCGAATGGGGAATATCAATTTTGGAGAAAATCGGCTGAACGATTTAGATGCTAGCGTTGTTCCATCAATCGATTTTTCGGTATCAAAGGCCCATAAAACATGGATTCTGGTTATACCACGTGTTTGAGGATTTTCTCCCTAAATTTAGCAACTGGATTTATACATATTTCGTTACCAAGGCACTATAATAAGATTTTTTCTGCCGAAAATTTCCCGTTTTTTCGCGCAGCATTACATAACATCATAAGAAGTTTCTTCTTAATCGCGAGAATGTAAAATGGGCCATTTTTGAGAAACTTTTGAAAATGTCCCAAGAACTTCAAGTTAAGTCTCTCAAAATTCATAGTACGTTTTACAAAATCGCAGACCTTCGAATCGTGTAATATCAACCAGGGAATATTCATTTTGGAAAAATAGCCTTTAGGCGCTAGTGTTATTCATTTTAGAACGGACAGGCGGACAGAGAGACAGACAGTCGGATGGACAGATCGGATGGCATCAAGCTTAAAAAATTACGTGAACGCATGGTCTCCGAGCACGTTTCGGGGAGCACCGCGTAATATCACACCCACGTTGTCGGAACAGACCTGGTGGCTTTTGAGATTGATTTGATTTTTTCGTGTTTCCGGGCGCGTCTGCTGGTCTTTAGTCCCGTTCGTGTAGTGCATGCTTTTTTCTCGGGAGATGGCGGTGATCTTCCCTCGCTGGATGGCGAGATCCGGCGCCGACCTACCGTCGGCTAGTGGGGTCTCCCCCTAACCAGGACTCTCCCACAAGCGGGGCACCGCCCCAGCCGGGACAAGCTCTAAGCTCCCGACCGGTCTCCCGCAATATGTGGTAGTGTAGTGCATGTTAGTGTAAGTGTGTGTGTGTGTAAGGGGAGAGGATAGGAGAAGGAATGGGAAGGACAGATCGCGCGCGGTCCGTGGCCCGTTTGGTAGGGTACTGCTCCGGCATTCGCCTGGTGTTGATCGGAGAAACAACGGAAAACTACCGATCAGAGCAGCCGGCCGCTAGAATTCTCCTCCAGACAGCCACTGAATTCGACCTAGCTGAAAAGCTAGTGTCGAAAATCCTGCCGCCGTCTGGACTCGAACCTAGGACCTCCCGGTCAGAGGCGCTGCAGTGAGATCAGTTGCACTGAGCTACCGCTCCCGGTCGGCTTTTTAGTATAGAAGGATTACTATAAGAACGGACTGCTTGGCTATTCCTAGCAACATAACTGCAGGTTATGTCCATGCACTGAATTCGTCCATGGGTTCGTTTACGTAAGCTCACTTGTAAATAGCTTCATCACTATCTCTTGCAATGCAAGAAAAGTAACATTAATTTTAACAATGATACATAATGTATTATTCACCATTTGGACTGTATAAATGAGTATAAACAACCTGTAACAACTATTGTAATACAGCTTCCGGGTCAATGACCCCCATCTCGATCAGTTTTTTCGTCCTGTTTCCCTGATCCATTGAGCAAATGCTGAGATGGCCGCTTGTTTTGCTTCTGGACAAAAATGTAACTTCATTTTCTGTGCACGTATTCTAGAATTCAGTGGGAAATACAATTATTCTAATTATCGTTTCCATGTTGTCGCGGCAGGAAGTAATAAGAGCCAAAATTTATCGCTTATTTATCCTTGAAAATAGATTTTATTACATGGGAGTTTTTTTTGTTTTTTTTTCTCATTTTCAAAATTCAAATTTTATTGCTTATTTATCCTTGAAAATAGTTGTTACTACATGGGAGTTTTTGTTGTTGTTTTTCTCCGTTTCAAAATTCAAAATTTAAGTAGTATATGACTTAGTGTAGGGATCACAGAATTTTGAAAATGTGCACACAATTCACTTTTCCACATAGCACGTCCCCATAGCACGTCATACGCAGTTTTTAACTGTTTTTTGACGTAAAATAAATAAATAAAATAAATAAATAAACAATGCCATAGTTTTAAGTATCCACCATTTGTTTCCCGACATGTCAGACTAATCACATCTTACACTGATTCCCCTATACCTGGTACGCGGCTTCACACGGCCTAGTGCATGGCGGCCGATCCACCCCCCCTTCTCCGGCGCCGTAAACAACGCCCCGCTTTGAGGTACACCTCCGACCACAGACACCACCCATAATGCCTCTGAAGGAACGGTTGTGCGTGTACCACTGTACACCCCAGTGGCAACTCGAACTGGCACACTAATAAGACCACGTTAATAGTGAGAGTGGTTCATGCTGTACAAAATGCAAATATCCTGTTGGAATTAATAATAGAGATAGGGATAGTTGTACGTTTAAGATAAGTTAAATATTAAGAACCCATATCATAACATATCTATACCGAATTTAAAGTAATAAACTATATAAATACGTACGTATTTGAGATAAAAAATCGTGTGACATGACAACAACATAATGAAATGTGTTTTTGTTCGTTCCAATAGCTGCACAATTTCGTGTTTTTTTTTCTGAGCGCACAATTCGGTTTTGTAGTTTGAATGAAACAAGTCTCTAACCATTGCATTGACCCTTTGAAATAAACTACAATTAGCTTAAAGGCCTTACAAACGTTTTGACAAACTATTGGAGATTTGAGATATAGATATAAAAGTGAAATAATTAAACAAAAACGGTAGGTAAAGAATCACGTAACTGAAACGCCATGTTAACTGTATTCTTTACATGCTTGTTTCGCCGTTTTTGTCAGCAGAAAACAAATTTCTCCGATTATAAATTGGTCAAAATTATGTAACATTTGATATTTTTGTTTAATTAAAGTTACGGCTTTCAATAAAGACTCATTTGAAATCTTGTTTCTTGCAATTTTATGTGCATAAACCAACCAGTAAATGTGACTATTTAGTTCCCACATACGCAAATCACTTACAGTTTTCTAGAAAAGTTATAGTCGCATCAAACATATTTGTAAACAAATAGTTTGGCATTACGATACAGAAAACTAATGTAGTTTTTTACCGTCTACAAGAAAATATCAGGATTGATTAGAAAGACCTGCATTGTAAGTGCCCCCCGTCTGGGCTCCCCGCAAGAGTTCATCGGGCCCTGCACATTAACTAGAGGTGCTACAGAATGGCACAGACTTTCTCGTAGTAAAGTTTTCTAATTTCCTTGGTGTGGACTGGTACTGTACAGTCTTGTCCCTCCCCCTTGCCTGCTTCCATCTATTGCAGCCCAAAGATTTTTTTTTTTTGTAAATTTTCGCAACTTTTTGGTTTCCAAATAGAACCTAAATATATTTTAATTATATTAAAGAATGCTACAATGTCGTCCTAAATACAATTTTCAATAACAATTTGAAGCCGTTTTTAAATGGCGATTAAGCATTACTGAAAATGCGAAATTTGAAGCTCTTTCTCATAGGAGTCCATTGAGTTTTCGGAAAACTTTATTTAAAGTCATTTGAAGTACTTCCACTAACAAATGCAATTATGTATACAAATCGATGGAAATGTGCATATTAATGGCGTGAAATATATTTCAAAAAATTACATTTGTGTAATTTTTGAAAATCAAAACAAAACACCAAAATGAACTTTACGTCATATTAAACAGTGTAATCAGCTCTATCCATTGGAAAAATGTGAAGAAAATTTTTGGAACAATTTTAGAGAAAATGGCGTTTGAGCGTTTCGGAAAATGCGGAATTTTAATAATTTTTACAGAAAACTGTTGAGTTTTCAAAAAACGTTGACATTATTTAAAGCACATGTACTCATAAATCTAATAAAGTGAACAAATCGCCTCTAGTGTAAATATTTCCAATGTGAGAGACAAAAAATAATAATTTTTGTAATTTTTTGAAAAAAACAACAACAAAATAGAGCAATATGGTGTTTATGTCATCGGAGTCATTTTGTACTATCCCTACCAAAAGTTTGGAGTCGTTTATGAGAAAATTTTGAAAATGTCCGCGGCGCTTCATGTAACCCCAAATTTTAAAGAATGTTTTTCAAAATTTCAAGGCTTCAAGTACAGCCAGATCGACAAGGGATTCTTCTATTTGGAAGAGATCGTACGAATGGTTTAGGCGCTAGTAGTGTTGACGAACGGACGTTTTGAAAAATTCCACTTTTTCGGTATCAGGCGACCCCAAAACGTGTATTTCCGTTGAAATCTCGAAATCGATTTTCCGTAGCATTACATAACATTCTCTATACTACGTGTATTGCTCCCGTATGTATACGAGAAAGTAAAAAATTGAAAATACTGGGACTTCATGTTAAGAACTTCCCTAAAGTTAAAATTTCCTTTCCAAACTCGCAGGGCCTTGATTTCTTCCGCAGTGAAGATAAAGTTTTGGGCAGTACATTCCTGGTAGTCGTTGCATTTACAGTAGTTAAGTAGCAGTTTCTCCTGAGCCTCCAGTAGTTATTGGGATCAAGCATGGCCGCGCAAGGAGGAATACTCCGCGCTCAATACTCGACCAGGGCTAAGCAGTACGTTAAGATTATTAAGATGCAACACTTTTTTTTAAATAAATGGCTGATTCTAACAAATTTAAAAGGTGCCATGGATCAAGCCCTTCCTAGTTCCGCTCCAAACTGCTTAGGATTCAAATAATTACCTATTCACTGCTGAACAGGGTTGAAAACCCTCAGACTATGTTGATGGACAAGCCTCAATGAGGGGGAGGGGTGGCAACATTTCCAGTAACCTTTCTTGCCGATGTCAAGTGGCGCATTTTTTTTTTTTTTTTTTGATGGACTGAAGCGTCAATGAATTTTTCAATGTGGCATTGGAGGAGGGGATGGTTAAAAGTTTACATTTCGATAAAGTATTAATGAAATCAGAGGAAAAAAAGTGGCCTGAGAAGTAGATCTTAGGGGGCTCGTGGGGAATGCAAGTTTTTCCACGAATATATTTTATTATGCACGTCCTCCCCCCCCACACACACATACAGACACAAAATTCATAAATTGGTAAACCTTTCAGAAAATTCAAAATATATAATCTATGCACACACTGATCACTGTGAGAAATAGCAATGACCAAGATCAGATTTATAAACAGTCTTTTATACTGCTGATTCTATTACATTTTGTAGGCCTCCCTATAGTCAGTACACTCTGTACTGTAGATGGAACATATACTGGCAGAGGTTCTGTGTGTGTTCTTGTCAAAGTAAACCTTAAGGTTACCGCATTTAGAGAGGTTTCTGGTAAGAGTCTCAACACCACATTGAGCTTCCTCCTATAATAGATTCGGTTCAATTAGGAGGTGAGAAGTATGATCATTTTCTAGTTTGCTATAGATTTCAAATTTATATCAAATCCTGATGCAATGATAACACAATCCTATTTGTTTTTTTTTTAAAAGTTGCAGATGGTACGTAGACATTTTGCCAAACTTTTGTTCATTAATTGAAATTTTTCCAACTGAACAGATCCAATCATTTGCAATAAAGAATCCTTTACAGGTCTGTTTGACCCGTTTTGTATCTTCATTGTTCTTTCCCAGTATCATCAAAGCTTATTTTAATTGACTCAACTGTTTTATGTGCCATTAAATTCATAACAAGTTAATTGTCAACAATATTACTTCAGAAATCACAATATTATTGGATGTATGAGGAAAAAACCAATTTCAATATGCTCCTGATTGCCTCCATTTTGTTATGGAGAACTTCATTAGGGTTTTTCTGATATGTAAAGGATAATTTTAACTACAATTCTCTGAATCAACTTTCACAGAAGTTAATACAACCAACTGCTGAACTTTTCCCCATTTGCACTGCTGAAAATAAAAACTATAAATAACCCTTCTTTTAACATCACTTTCAGCTGAAACTTACTGGACAACCTCATACAATACAATATAGATTTCAGTAAAATTTGGTTGTTAAAATTTTTATGAAATGCATCGCAGAAAATATCTTGAGTTAATAATTTGCAGATCTATGTACTTGTATCTCTTCATATAGGCCTACCTAAATATAGCATTAGGAAGAAATTTAAAAAATTAATAAGTAAGAAATGTATCTCAATCACCAAAAAAATTACTGAAATGTTTTTTTACCTCAAGGATCAGTAATTAGTGTTATCCTATTTTTAATCACGATTAATGAAGTGTCGACTAGTAAAATCACCAATTAAATTGTTTTTATTTGTGGATAATATTACACTTCTTTGTATTGGAAATAATTTGAAATTAACAATTCAATTAATGCAATGAGCCCTCAATCAACTCACCTACTGGGCAAAAGATTCAGGGTCTATTATCTCAAAAATGAATCTGAATTTATTATTTTTTCAAGAAATCAGAAAATTCTTCAATCAACAGTCAATTTAATGATTGATAATCATGAATTGAAGAGAACCAATGTCTGCAAAATTCTTGGAATTTATTTTAAAAAAATAAAAACATTATCATCTTTAAATTAGTGAGCAAATATATCTATTTTAACCAACATTTATAAAACAATTATTCAACCAAAAATTGTTTACGTTTTAATTGTTTATATTTCTGCAAATCCTACTCGTTTACAAAAATTAGACCCTATCACCAACTCAGCATGCCGTTCAAGTTTAGGAGCATTTAGATCCAGTCCTGTTACTAGTCTTCTTGCAGAAGCTGATTCAATTCCTCTAGAATTCAGAAGAAAAATAATTTGTATAAAATTTTCTTATTCAACATTTATTTCTCTTTCAAAAATATTTATCTTTGAACCCTTTAATCAGCAAGGTAACAATAAATTTCCTTCTCTTCCATAATCATTATGTATAAGAATTTCCAAATAACTTTTTGAATTCTCTATTGACCCTCCATTACTTTGTCAGAAAGGATGAAATTCCATTTCCCTTGGTTTTCATTTACTCCCTCAATTAATCTAGATTTTACAAATATTCTCCATTCCGATTTACCATCATCTCCTATTTTCTCATACTTTTCTTCACTTCAAGAAAAATTCATTCATAATCAATTTTTTTTCACAGATGGTTCAAAACACAAAGGTGGTACTGGAGCTTCTATAATTTCATATCACTCTCAACTTACTTATTTTACTTGTTTACCAGATTTTTCTATTTTCTCCTGGTAAGCTCGGGCAATTTATTAAAGCATTAGATCTGCTTTTACAAAATAGAAATTTGTCAATTTGGTTATCTTCACAGTCTCATTATGTCATATCTACTATTCAAAATAAATTATCAAAAAATTCTTTTATTCAAGAAATGCAAGAACGACTTCTACCATTGTCCCAAAGTAATTGTAATGACACTCTACCATGGATCCCTTCCCATTGAGGAATAATGGGAAATGAAGAAGCTGACAACTCAGAAAGAACACTTCTAGACTTCCTTTACCCAATAACTCCCTATCTGGTTCCCTTGAAGACTTAAAAAAACTTCTTTTATCAACATTACGACTATGAGATTTGAAATGGAAATCAAAATATTCAAAATTATGTCTAGTTAGGAATTCAGTACTAGATCCCCTCTCATTTTCTCCTCAACTTCAAAAGAAAACATCAAGTTATTTTATCACGACTCCGAATTGGCCATTTTAATTTGAGTCACAGTTATTTATTAAAAAAAGTCAAATCCAGATCCATGTCCAAATTGTGGTGAAATCATTTTTACATCGCATTTATTAGTTGAATGTCCTTTCACAAGTGATCTCAGGAAAAAATTAAAATTTGATAATGATATCCTATCTTTGTTAAATTCTTCTTTGCTTGTGACAAAATTTAAAATTAAAAAATATTTTTCTTTTCATGTAAAAAGAAAAACATGCTTGTTATAAATGTGTCTATTTGTGAATGTTTTAACTTGTTAAAAGATGTCAAACTATTGTTATATAATTAAATGTGTATATTGACATAATGTAAAACATGTTTTTGATCACTTATTACCATGTAGTTGCAGAGCTATTTAAAATAAATAATTTTTTTTAAATACCGACAATTAACAGAAAATTAAAATAAAACCATGTCCCAATTTATTAGTGAACTATCTCCACTATATTTAATAAACTAACGAAATGTTATATTTTGTTCTACCGTTTATAAGAACACAAAACCCCTTGTTAGCTGTATAGCAAGTTCGCCTCAATGGTTGCACCAACAGGATTTTGGATGAAAATTAGTAGTTCGTAGTTTATGATAAAACGAAAACAGCAGGAACTCATGCAACACAGATTATGAACCAATACATCCAAGACTCTTGGGTTTTCACTTTCTAAAGGGGGGAGTTAAATTACTAAACCTGTAATATACAAAAGGATACTTTCTAGGATGTTCTTTTGGAAGGTGTTTCTCCTCTATAGCACAAGTTGTCAGATGGTTTACAAATTTGGGTTCCAGTATGAAAGCTGTCTCATTAAAACAATGATTTTAGAGCAACATTTTGGCAAATTCAATCTTTTTTAAAAATTTTTGCAGGCGTAGCTCGTCACAGGAATCTAAAATGTGACATCTAATGATTCATATTACATTATATACTGAATAATTGACTATCAATAAAATATAGCATTAGAATATCAAATAATAAAACATTTGTGAAGCAGTATTAAAAATGATAAAAATTAGATTTAGGATGGGTTATAATTGAGTAAGGATTCTGAGTCCCCAAAACATGAGATATGCTTAGGATAGTGTTCATACACTGTTTAAAAATACGTACACAACACCTAATTTCTTTTCCTGAAAGTATTGCAAAAACACAAAAGACAATCTTTTACTTACATTTTTAATATAACTTGTCAACAAGGGTCATGCATTTGGGGCAACTGGTTCTTTTCTGTTCAAGTTTTGAGGAAAAAGTCATGTCATATGCCCAAAATCTTCCTTTTGCACTCAGGGTACTATTAAAAAAATCTTGAATTGTCTAAACATTTTAAATTTCTTAACTTTTGATCATTTAAAATACAACAGCAAAGAAAAACTAATTTTCAAGGTTTAATTCTCTGTAACTTCAAGTGGGAGTACATTGCTCTATAACTACGGGTGCAGGTGCTAAAAGGCAAAGTTTATAAAAAAATGATGAGGTGATAAAAGTTCTTCAGAAAATTTACGATTTTCACCAGAAATGCTAATAGAAGAATGGATAGAAACCATCTCTAAGGCGATTTTGTTACTTTTTAGTTTTAAGATATCTTTTTGGCTACATTGAATCATATTCAAAACATATGTGAGAAACAATTTCACATTACAGCTGTGTTTGGAGTAATACAGACGTACAAGTATTACAAAGTCCCTAGGCACACGAGATGTGTGGGGAACAAGAAAGCACTTAGAAATTCCATTTTCCCCACGTTACCTAGAATGCTATCTTATCTGTTTTGTAAGTAAAAAACTATAATTGGTATTTTTTGTCATGGCATCTAATAGGTTAGAGGGATGAAGCCAAATAGGGACATGTATATGAACTCTAGCATTCAAACAAATTCACTTGTGGAGAATTAAGTGGGTAAGGGGGATTAAAGAACAAGTTTTAAAAAAGAAAGAAAGAAATAGGATCACTGAAGAGCATCTACTTATTTAGCGAAGAAGTAAAACTTAGTAAAATAGAACAAGAAAAATACATACTAATAATAATTGAACTGATGAAAAATGCACATAATAATTGAAACGTTTCAGGGGGACTCTCATGTTTTAATAATTTACACACACTTCTATATACATGTTATATATTTACAATATTTACTTATTATATAAGCTTCATTAAAATTACTACCAAAAGCAAAAATTCACTTCAGGCAGATATAATTGGAAAAGTCACTGAAAATATTTAAAAAAAGAAAAAGTTTGTTCACAAAGCATAATTCACGAAGACAATCTCAGTTTCTTCCTTTCAAGATATTCTTGAACATTATCAAATTTTCTTTTATATAACACACATACGCGTTCTGATATCGCAGTTTGTGTAAAACATTCATTATGAGAGTTGACTAAACTCACTATTTCTAGCACTTTTCCTGTTTGTTCACTATCTGACATTTTTGCATTAGTGTCAAAGTAAACAACATTTAATGGTTTCTTTTCATTACATGATAAATACCATAAAATACCTTCAGCAGAAAGGTTTATGTCCCATGGCTCTGTTTGGAAGACAATTTCCTGCATAATCGAATATGAAATATTACTTAGATCTCCAATCACTTTGTAAAGTAAGCAGCCTTTGAAATGTACAAGACTCACTCCAACTAATGATGAAGTATTATATTTGCAACAACTAATATGCATCACAGCTGAAGTCATTTCACCTGTGATACTCAAATTATCTTCAGAGTACATCTTGTTGTCAGAAATACATTCAGCTTTTGTATTTTCACTGGACTCGCACTCTTTTGCATTTTGAAGTGGGCAAATAATGTCACCAATTAAGACGCCTGATTCATAGTTCCAGAATTTTACAGAGCCATCACCCGAACCTGATACTAACACAGCTTTGTTGTGAGGTAAAAATGATAAACATGAAACAAACTCTGTGTGACCTAAACAATACGATTGAATATTGTATGCATTTGGAAAATGTGACACTCTTATTTTCTCATCACGATCACACGTAATAATATATCTTTCATCATCAGAAATGAGCACATCTAAAAGCATTGACAAATGCCCTAGAAGTAAAACTCCTTCCTTGTTGGGCTCCATTACAGAGAATAAGTAAACATCACCCGACTTGTCAGCTACTATTACATTGTCACTGCTGGGGGAAAATTTAATTTTATCAGCAGCTCTAACAAGTCTTCTACTGCTTACAAATGTCCAATTGATAGTATCCCACAAGCATAACTGTTTATCACTTGAACTTACAGCCAGCCACCTATTACATCGCGAAACATCCAGTCCCATCATATAGGCGTTCAAGGGTTTTGATTCAACTGTTCCACTTTCTTTTTGTCCATTTTTTGTATCACTTTGGGGAGAGCTTGGTAGCTCCAACACGTGCAATTTCGGCTCTTTCATATAGACCGCCAAAACTCGTGTTTCACATGTAACAGCAACACAATTGTCATTAATAGCAATTGTAGCCATTTTAGATATCAGACACCAAACAGTTGCACAGAAAATATCACATTAACTCATAAACACGGGCAATTATGATGACGCCTTCTGTCCACAATACAGTAGTAATCCACACCCGACATACCACATGTCATGATCCGGCTGATCATATTACTCTTTGGATCATACTCAGAAAGAGATGAACACAGCCAGCGCTCTCTGGAATAGTTTCTCCAGAGGGCGCTCGCATATCGTGTGCATTGAGTACAAAATTGAGATACATATTTTGTACACTAGGATAAACCAGAAAGTAACATAAAAGAGGACTAGAGCGGAATACTGAAGCGCTAAAAATTACGGCAAAAATATTAAAGTATTTTTTTAAATAATGAAACACTTTCTAAGTTCATGGGCATATAAATATTAACTCAAAGTAAATGTATAAATTATAAAAGACATCGTTCCTTCCACTCGGTCTAGAGGCCTCGTGTCGCACATTTTCTTCTAGCAAAATAAAATGTATCTTCTAGCAGTCGTAAATTAAAATGAGTTGGAAACTATGTGCTGCACAGTAGCTTTATGTAAGTAATTACGAACACGAGGCGACCGGAGCCTCGCGGACCTACTTCGGAAATGCATAGATATGTGACTACTGAGGTATATAATGATAGTTATCAGTGGAGAATTCTCCGATACACCGTGTATACCGACGGTACACCTAGTTATTCGAAGGGAATAAGAAATATTTCATACGTTTTGTACTCTTCTAAAACGTTATTGAGGTTTTGAAAGCTTTAAAACAGGTGCGAAAAAATAACTGTTTTGCTACCGAGAGCCAGTCAGTCATCTGCATCCGTAGGCACGATGAAGTGCGCTAAACTTCTCACTTTAGCGCACTTCATCGTGCCTACGGATGAGAAGTGCGGTGCCTATGGTGAGAAGTTTCAAACAGTACTTAATGCTGTCAAGAGAATTCGCTAGCGCAGGGGAAGGCATCGCATTCCAGCCGCGATAACCCAGAGCTCCTCATGTTTCAAGGCTGTGGAGAGAGGAGGATGCGCGTCTGGACGGTTGGGAGGCACCGCAAAATATTGCGGTAAACAGAACTTCTCTGGTCGTTCGTAAGTTACGCTTTTCTCACATTTTTGTGAAAATGGAGTGTGTCAATGATCCAGAAGTTAGTGGTTTGTGTAATTGTCTCACAGAACAATTATTAAGGACGGAATTTCATAGTATAGTATTACGAGATATTTGAAGTAACTTTGTTTTTTCAAATGGAACAATACATATGTTTTCAGCGTATCATGACGAGCATAAAAAGAGGAATTCAATGATATACATATAATCATATGTTAGATAGGCGTTTTTTGAGTAATTTTGATTGTCTTGCATCTCATGTTTAACGGATATTTTGAATGTAACAGCCCGCCATCCGTTAAATATACGTCGCAAAAAATCAAAATTACTCAAAAAATGCTTATCTAACATGATAATATTATATATTGAATACGTCTTTTTACCTAGTATGATATACTGAAAAAATGTATAATTCCATTTGAAAAAACAAAATTATCTCAAATATCTCGTAAAATACAAGTGGTAAAATATAAATAAACACACGTGTCAATTAGTCCCATTTCCTCATGTACTTTCGTGAAAACTGCATTGCAATAACTTGAACCGTTCAAACGTTACAGGAGGTGTTAAAGTTACGTGACTCATCCTGTATAGTTACAAGATTTGAGATGTCTACGAAGCTTAAATTAAAGCATGCATTTGCATGGAAATCCTGTCTCTACTCATAATATTAGCATGCTGCAGCAAAACGCGAGGATTTTTAAACAGTTATTTAGTAAAAAAAGCGCGGATTTTTCAACGTGACTCGTTTTGTGGATCCCTGATACCGAAAAATGTTAAATTTTTGTTTATCTGTGTAGTAAATAACTTTCTCTTTCACGTAGTAAAGTCAGTTTCCAGGTCCAAATCCACGTTTTATGGGGCTTTGATATCGAAAAATTGACATTCAGCAAAACGTCTGTCCGCATTTCCGCTCGTCTGCCTGTCTGAGATCAACGCTCTCAGCTAAATCATGGGTAGTATTTCCACTAAAATTGATACTCTCAAATCGATCTGACAGCTGCGGGTAATATGCACGGAACTTTGATGTTCTTGCTTTTTGGGGTCACGTTACGTAGAGCATCACCATTTTCAATTTTAAAAATGGCTCCGTTTTTTGGTTTAATTTTTTCTTGGAGAGAACAAATTAATTGTGATAAATATACGAGGGCTGTTCAAAAAGTACGCGGACTGATGTCATAAAACGAAATGTTTTTGAAGTCTGGGCCTCCTTCAAAGTACTCTCCTACCAACACACACACACATACACACACTTATCTCAACTGTCTTTCCACTTTTTGACACAGTTCTGGTATGCCTCTTTTGTAATATGGACAGGGGAAGAACATGGATCGTGTGGTTGGCCAAATCTCACGAGTTTTAGAAGTCGTGCTGAATGGGCTGGTGCGTTGTCGTGTTCGAAAAACCAGTCGCCACTTCACATTTCTTGCTTTTCTGCGACGGATGGCGTTCCTCAGACGTTTCAGAAATTCAATATATAATTTTGGTTCACTGTGAAGCCTTCGGGGAGATACTCAAGGTGAACAACGCCCTTAGCATAAAAAACTGTCAGCAACTTGACCTTGGATCGAAGTTGGAGGTTTTTTTTCTGCGTCTGGGAGACGGACGCTTCACCCAGCTACTGAGATGATTGGACCTTTGTTTCAATGTCATAACCATAAACCCACGATTCATCACCGTTTATAATCCTTGATACGAAGTTTTTATCTTCTTCTGAACGATCAAGCAACTCCTGACAAGCTGGACACGGTGTGCTTTTGTTCCTCCGTTATCTGGTGTGGCACAAATTTCACTGTAATGCGGTGCATCTTCAATTTTTTAATCAAAATCTCGTGACAAGATCCAACTGATATCCCATACTCTTCAGCAAGCTCCCTGGCAGTTAGACGTCGATTTGCTCGCACCAAGGTGTTGATTTTGTCGACGTGTGGGTTGTCAGTTGTCATGGATGGCCATGTCATAGTTGTGATGGTCCAGAATGCTCATCATCTTCAAGGCACCGTCGTCTTCTTCGACCGTCGTCGACCATCTTTAAAACGTTCATGTCACTTGAAATATGCCTTACTTTTCGTAGCAAAGTCACCGGAATCCGTGTTAAGCATAATGAACGCTTCTAATGAAGATTTTACAAGTTTAACACAATTTAACAAGTCGTTGCTCTTTCAGATCATTCATTTTGAAATCTGCCAAACGAAAAAGCGCACTTCAGTAAAAACGCGTAGCTAATAAACAAAAGATATCAACAATCGGGAAATGGAGTCATAATCAGCAAACCTGTGCAAATCTAGCGACATCAAACGAATTCCCCTGGAATCAATTGGAGCCGTGCAATTCAAGCAGTCCGCGTATCTCTGAACAGGGTGATGTTAATAGATTTTAATGCTTAATTAACTTTGCTTTGATGTTATGGAAACGAATGGTGGTCAAGGCATTGAGACAAATATTCGCTGTTGGAAAGCATGTTACAGGCCGCGTATGCATAAAAAGTCCACTGTTAGCCATATTATGTATTGAAATTATTATTGTGCGTTACATATTCTTGATTGATGAATTCAAGCACCTGTCATTAGTCCCTAAACATAGTGCAGTGTGTTTATCGTGGGAGGTGGTGATATCTTTCCCCGCCAGCGTGGCACCATTCAACGTGGAAATTGTATTATTTGATCATTAAATACTTATACTAAAAATTATTTAACATATATTTTCCAAACGTTTTTCTAGTTTAAACGTTATAGTTTTCATTATTTGTTATAATAAAATTACTCAGTTTCTTGATTGAACTTTCATTTGGGGGGGATGCTACGTTTCAGTATTGCTTCGGGCCTAAAATTGTCTAGCACCATAAGTTACCACTCAGAAAAAGTAGATTTACGGGGGAGACACATCTAACGGTTAGCAGACTGCGAATGTGGACACGCCACGTTAGGGTTTTATCAAACGTCAGCGTGAGGAACCTGGCAGATTCTGAGAATTGGAGCTGATGGCATCCAAGATAGAGATATGGATTGCCATGCAGGCGGCGTTTTCTGCAGAAGCGTACACTAGTAGTTTTCATTGGGGAAAAGTTGGAGCTTGTGAAAGTGCTCCATTCGTGTAGTTTGTTAAGGACTAGTTGGAGTTGCCTTTGGATGATAATGAAGCTGCTGGATAAACAGATGGTAAAATCATCCTCAAACAGCGATGCTTTTACAGGCTTGCGCACGAACGACACTATACTATTTACGGCCATGCCAACCATACTGACACTTAACACCGAGCCTTCGGGATGACCGTTTTGAAGACGGTGACTGCTAGCTAAACAGTTTGTCATCAACGCTAACTCTGAAAGATATATTCGACAAAAAAATGGAGGAATAGGGGAGATTCCCCCTCAATCCCCACGAGTGCAATGTTCGCAGAATGCCGTACCTCCAAAGAGTGTCGTAGGCCTTTTCTGTTACCAATGCGACAAGAAGGTCCAGGTTTGACCGGTGTTTCCTGAATCTGCACCGGATTGGTATGAGCAGATTTCTGCACTGCAAAATCCAGATCAAACACTTATTTACCATGCGTTCCAACGCCTGCAAACGCAGCTGAGGAGATAGGTCGGTAGCTTGATGGCAATGATTTCCGAATCCTCCAATTATGATTGGCATATGTATGAAAAAATTATGACGAATGGATGTGCAGATACAATAACATATGTTTGATCCTTTCCTTCCTTTAGAACTGGGATATCGATGGCTTCTCGAGCATGATGTGCTCTTTCCAGCGCTGTTCATTTCCGTCGTGGAGAAAGGGGTGTTGTAATCAGACGTTCTACAAGAAAATTCCAATGGACGACTCTCCATCCTCACTTTAACCAAAAGAAAGTCTGGCGCCTAGTTTCTCTCGATAGCGGCAAGTTCTTCTGCAACCATATCGCGTAAAGTGATAATCTTTCCGTTCTTAAGGAGACCTGGCAACGCATTTAGTGAAGTGTCCTTTTATCTGAGGAATTCTTCTCCACGAGAGACGTGGTGACGTTGAGAGAGAAGACCTGCTCTCCCGATGATTTTTTTCTCTAAAATGGTACCCCTTGCCTTCGCCAAGCATATTTAATATTCAATGTTATCCACAGTTGGATAATGTTGCATAATAATGCAAGAGTCGTGCCAGTGCTTTTTACAGGCACTGACCGCTCTAGAGTAGTTTACATTCCATAAAAAAATGCCGCGGTTTTCCGGTTGATTTCGACATTGCGATAGAAACAGCAAAGAGTAGAGCGCTGTTAAAATGTACAGCCATTTCATCCATATCGTCGGTGGGACCACCTAATAGGTCAACACTAGTTTGAAATGTCGCCCAGTCAGTATGTTGCGCGATCCACTAAGGGAGGTGAGCAACACATCGTGAAGATAGGCCCTCATGCGCCGTTATAAAAAGCGAAGAATAGTGGTGTCGATGACCGATTTCAAAACGGCGCCCCTTTGATCAGTACGGGAAGAACCCCAGAGGGCTATGAGCGTTTACATCACCAAAAATCACGAAAGGTGTGTGCAGTTGGTTTATTAAGCCTAGAAAGTTATTGGCAGATACCATTTCTCCTCAGGGTGTAAACATTACAAACAGTGAGCGCGAGGGATGGGAGGTACACCTACACAGAAGGTTGGTCTGAATAGGTACATCTGCAGAAAGCGAGTCGTGAACCAAAGTAGCTAATGGCACGGAGGCCGTCACCATCAACCATATACGGGGTAAAACCGAGAAAGGATAGGGGGCGTGGTGGAACAAGATGCGTCTGCTATTAACAAAATATTGAAGGCGTGAGATAGGGGAACAAGTGTTTTAGTACATGCCATCGGGAGAAAAACTCAAGATTGCGGGATAAGAGAGCCGCAGTTAAAGAGTTTAAGAGGCAATTATGATGACTTTTCTTTTCCTTTTTCTCTTCCCGCCGCTGCTGCCCGAATGGGCAAGTGCCAAACCCCGCTGGCTCCAAGACAGACTCCTCCTGGGCACTTCTCGGCAGGCTGTGATCGCTCGGAGCGTCTGGGAAGGTGGTTGCGGCTTGGAAGATCGATCATTTTGCAGCAATCCAGGGCGGACAGCCGACTGACCTCAATCTTCGTGCGGGGCTAAGACGTGGATGCTTGATTTGACTTCGTCTGAGGAGCCTTTCTTCGTCTGAGGGCAATTTTCTGGGCTCAAGGAAATTATTTTACCCCTTGAAGAGGCGATGTCTTCTCAGGGAAGTCTTCAGGAGACACTTGACAACAGAAGTGAGCAACGGGGGGAGTAGCAGGCGACGTCTGCCAACGTGCTGTTGCTTTCACCGTCTTGGTCACACCTTGGATGGAAAATGAACTTGTTAGATCTACTGAGACCGTCAGGTATCGGCGTTTCGCTCCAGGAAAGGACACTTTCGCCCTTATTCAGATCTAATGAATCTCCCTCACAAAGGCAGGGCACATTTTAGAACTGGCCGCATGGTCTCCTTCACATTTCACACAGCGAAGTGGTATGGCACAGGGATCTGGATTGTGCGTAATATGCAGCACTTTGCGTAAACAGGGCTTTCGGCCATACATCGTTATTGAATATGCCCAAACCTCTGGCACTTGAAGCAGTGCGAAGGGTTAGGCACATACTGCCACACGCGAAGATTATAAAACCCGCGATCCGCCGCACATTACACATACCGGACTTTCTGCCATGCGACGTTTTTGCGTATGGCCGAAGCTTTGGCATTTAAAGCATCGCAATGATTTAGGGGCATACAACCGCACGCGAAGATTATAGAACCCAAAGCTGATCATTTCCGGGAGTGCTGGGAGAATGAATGTCAGGATCAGATTGGGAGTGAGGATCTCTCTCCCATGCTTCTTACTCTTGATTCTGAACACCTCAATGACACCCTGGCTCTTAAAGAAAGAGAGGTTCATCTTCAGTTTTGGACGCGAAATCTGAGTGGTTGAGGCCCTTACAAAAGTTACGGATAAGGGGAGTGGTCACTTCCACTTGGAGGCCGGCAATCTGCTTAGTTTTCAGGATCTTCTCTATTTGCTCGTCGGTGTGCGCTTCAAAAAGAATGGTACCCTTCCCTTGTCGCAAGACTGCTTGGAAGTTACTGAACAATTCTCCTTCCTCGGCGGGTGTAATAAGAAGGAAACGTGGCTTTTTCGGTCTATCCTCTTCTCTGGGAAAGAAACTATTTAAAGCCACCGTTCGTTCAAAACATCGGCTCTTCCTTCCGAAAGAGGGCAAAAGCAAGTTTTATATTCCATAAGATTGAAGCCGTTTCGTCTCCAATGCTCCCACCTACCACCATTGAGTCTCCATTGAGGTGCCAGAGTCGACTCTGAGATGTACTGGGGGATGTCACAGCACTGCCCCACCGTGGCTTCCTCTGGATCTAATCTAACAGAGCCGATTGTTTGGGAGTGGGTTAACTCCTGACTGTCCGTCTAAAAGAGGCCGAGGCCACAGAAAGCGTATAGGAACCTACAAGATGCAGAGACCTTCCCTCACTCGCAGGGCTCCCCGGTGATCGCACAGCGAATATGGCTACAACAGGTCTACCTACAACGAACCAGACTAGGTTCGCTCGTGGCTCATAGCAAAGTTGTTAGCCTTTCACCACTGAGGTTCGGGTTCGATTCCCGTCGAATCTCATGTGAAATTTGTTCTAACAAAACGAGTTTGGCTGCTTCCCAAGGTCTAGTCCAACCCTTGTCAAGTGTCCTTAACCCTACCCCATTCCTAATTCCTTCCCATTTCTGGCCGTTGGGTAGTGACGCCCTACGTTAATGGAGGATTATTCCGCGCTCAACGCTCGACGAGGGGAGACGAGACGCGTTGCGTCCATAAATGACAACAAATTATTAAAAGATTGAGAACGCAACAAATTTTAAGAAAACAGCGTCACGGTGAGTCGGAAACGCATATACAGACCCAACTCTCAGGATACCCATTTCCTTCGACACGGGTCGCCGTACACGGCAGACACGTGGGTGGGAGTTCATACAGAGAAGGCCAATGAGGAAGAAAATGGGGTGATAACAGAATGTACGTCACATGAAATGAAAAGCAAGGAGAAAGACGGAGAAAGGAACACTTGAAAGCCTTCTCAGACGGGCCCACCTCGACAGGTTCGCAGTTCGTCCAGTGGCCAGCGACCGATATTTCGGCTGCCCTGTGACCGTAGTCTTACAGAGGCCACGGATCTAAAAATATTTTTTTTACATTTTTAATGATAATTTTAGGACAGATAGTTCATTGATTTTTCGCGTGTCCAGGCGCGTCAACTGCTTTGGTCGTTAGTCCCGTTAGTGTAGTGCATGTTTTCTCTGGGAAGATGGCGGTGATCTTTCCCCGCTGGATGGCGAGATCCGGCGCCGACCTACCGTCGGCTAGTGAGGTTTCCCCTAACCAGGACCCTCCCACCAGCAGGGCACCGCCCCAGCCGGGACAAGCTCTAAGCTCCCAACCAGTCTCCCGGGATATGTGATAGTGTACGGCATGTTGTGTAGTGTAGTGCCAGCCTTTAGAATTCTCTTCCAGACAGCAACTGAATTCGACCTAGCTGAAAAGCTAGTGTCGAAAATCCTGCCGCTGTTAGGACTCGAACCTAGGACCTCCTGGTCCAGATCTTAAAAATGTATGCCTATCAGAATCTTTTCTTCAAACGGAATCTAGAACTTAAAGAAAAACAAGGATTTTTACTTTAATATTTTTCCATTATTACTGAAAAATATTTTGTTACAAAGCTCATTGCATAAACAAACACACTGTGCTACTACTACTTCCTTCTAGAAGTATTACCTCAAAAGCTCTCTTCTTCTCACTTTAATAATTACACTCCATTTAAATCCACTGGAAACAAACACTATGTCGTTTTGTCCATTGTACTGTTCTTGAAGACCAAAACTACCCCAGCCTCTTTACACACATGCCTGACAGTCGAATTTACAGTTTGCATGTTGGTTGCACAACTGATTGTGACAAGTAGAGCATTGAAGTTCAGGCATATATTACACCTAAAATAGGCAGGTAAAAAGACACTTATTCTGACTACAAAAGGAGTGCAAAAAGGCAAGTAAGGAATGAAAAATCATTTAAAAGAGTATTGAAAAAAAGTTCCTAATAATTAAAATTTTTCTTTTAACTAAAATTCACAGCAGCACTTTCATTGAAGGAAACAATTTCTTTGTAACTGTGATCAACCATGATAACAAAAAATTTTTTACACATTCTGTCTATCAGCAGTTCCACTGCCGAAAGTTATTATTACTGGTACTTAAATTTTGGTATGAAGACTAAAAATTTGTTTTATTGACAACACTATCTGTATGATGTACGCTATACGATGCTTTTGTAATACTGAATATTGTGAATGATACCACATATGATTGACTGTGATGAATTAATAATGAAATACTGTACTATAGTCAATCATCTGACTTCAGTGAACTTCGACTAATCCTACAATACATGCTAAAGGACTCGAAATGTTTATAATTAGCAGAAAAATCACTTTTTACCACCTTTAAGTGCAAGAGAACTAACAGTACATTGTCAAAGAACTAATCGTAAATACTTAACAGCTGTCTCTCATACTTTATTGTTGGCAGAAAACCCACTGCCTGTTAGTGCAACAGTAGCCTACAAACAGTACAATCAATTTACTGAATAACCACAAACTGTTTCATTTTCAGTTTAAAAAAATTTGTTCAATCGGTGGGTTCTCTTGTGATTGGACAGTATTTTGCGATCTTAAGAGTACACACTATAGGTATGGCATCTTCTAATACACAACGGAAGTGTAGAGTGTTAACAATAGAAACAAAATTAAAAATTTCGTTAAGAAAAGGGAGAAAGTGCATCTTCAGTGGCACGTCTAGCGTTTTACAATTTGCGGTGAAGCTTGACTCAGATGACGGTTCAAAGAAAAGAAAAATTATGAGGGATGCAAACTATTCTATTCTTGAAAAGGCTGTTTACACATGGTTTGTACAAAGGCATGCAAAAGGAGATCCGATATCAGGTCCATTCTTATGTGAAACTGCATTAGAGCTTCATCAGAAATTAGATGGCTCCTCTGATTTCAAAGCCAGTACAGGCTTGTTAAAAAATTTAAAATCATGGCATGCAATAAGGGAGTTGCATATTGAAGGGTTACCTTTATCCAGTGATGCCACATTTGCCAACCAAATGAAACAAAAATTCCAAGACTTGATGAAGAGAGAGGGGTATTTGAGAGACGATATCTATAATGCAGATGAAACAGGATTGAACTGGATATCAATGCTATGGAAATCACTTGTTCAAAAAGGGAAGTTGCAGCGACAGGTTTTTAAGTCACCAAAGAGGGAATTATTCATTGTGTGTGTGCAAATACTTGTGGGATGCATGGTTACCATTGTTGTAATTGGAAAATAAAAGAAACCACGTAGAATGAAAAACATCAGTTGCATTCTAACGGTGTACAAAGCACAAAAAATTCCTGGATGACTTCTGACCTTTTCTGTGAATGGTAAGCCAATGCTTTTATAGCGGATATTAAAATATACAGTGAATCGGAAGGTAAAAGTGGTAAAGTTTTGGTTCTTCCTGAAAATGTACCATGCAATCTGTCAGTTGAAATCTTGAATACTATTGAAAACGATTTCAACGTTATGTACTTTCCACCAACCTTTTCACTGCTTTGATTCAACTTATGGATCAAGGTGTAATCAAGAAACTGAAAATAATTTACAAGAAAGAAGTTCTCTGACGCTTACTACTGGCAGGGAATGACCAAGAGAGAGTGGTTTAAAAAATGTTAAACCTTACAGAATGAGAATCATTCACGGGAGAAGAAAAAGAAGAAAAAAAAAAAGAAAAAAAAAAGAGGAATAAACTCTGGTTAATAAGTGCAGAAGAAAACGAAGGAAACGGATCTGAAGAGGAGACAAGTAAGTTTATGAACTTACTTCAAAACTGGGTGTGAGAATTGCGAAGAATTGCCTTTCCAGTTACAATTCCAAATCATATGTAAAAGTAAACATTCGTTCTTTCCTTAATGTATTTTAATCATTTCTAGCATTTATAGTTGGAGGAGAAACTGCAGAGATATATCACATTTTAAAAAAATAGAAGACTTTTCATAACCTAGCATTTCTTTATTGTGTTAGAAGACAAAGAATACAATTTAAAAAAAAAAAAAGAAAAGGCAAAAATAATTACTTTATACTGGTTTATAGTCCAGTTTAGATTCAAGTTTCTTGTTGTCTGCCACTTTACGAACAGCTTTCATAAAATCTTCTTGAATTACGTATTCACGTTCTGCTCTGATAGCGAAAAGCCCAGCTTCAGTGCACACATTCCTTAAATCTGCACCATTAAAACCATCTGATAACTTCACAACAGCTTCATAATCTGAAACAATATTTAAAATATTAGAAGGTGGCCAAAAAATCATAGTGCTCTAATCAGTTTGCCTTGGTGCTCTCTGATGTGAACCCTTTGAGGTGATAGTATCTAGTGGCAGTATTTCACTGTTTCTAGTGGCACAGCATGAGGGAGGCAGGTAGACTCTAATAACCCATTGAAAAAAAATACAAGAAGGTTGAATAATTAATGTTCTATTGTTTCCTTGATGCCAATCATATACGCGCAACGTTATTTGTGTGCTTTATTTAAACCTTTAAAAATATATATAAATCAATTTTATTAATCCTATACGTTTCATAAAACGCCTTCAATGTAATAGAAATGTTAAATAAAACCTACAAAGTGTGTAATTTACAAAACAATAATGCAATTAATATATAGCATATGGTGAATCAGCAGCATTCCGTACTTCAGATATTTCTGGGTAAAAAGTTCCATTCTGGGGAATTTCATGATTTGCATTTAAATTTTTGTCAATTTATGTATATCTACATTTTCCTGTTTAGCACAGATTAGGCCTAGTTCCAATTCCATTAAATTACTTTAATACACATTTAACAATACTTTGCACATTAAAGGTTTGTCAGTAACATGTTCCACAATTCATGCATTATCTGACACAGCAGCACAATTTTTAAAAAGTGTGGTTTCCAGGGTTCTTAGTACTTGTGGGTACAGGAGAGTATAGAGGTATATTTTCAGTGTTCAGGTTTTTTCAGTCAATTTGGTAACAAATTCAAGAGCCAGAGAAATATGTTCTCGTGCCACAGCAATTTTCGTTTTTTGAGTATTTGTAGGTGTTTTTGCATTGTATTGTTAATACAATGCAAGGGCTTGAATAACTGAAAGTTAGTTGTTTTGATTACCCAGTAATTTGCATTCGTTTGAGCCTTCTTGAATTATTTCCATGTACATAATTTCATTTTATTCTGTTACTAGATTAAGAAACCTAGCATTGCTCAGGCATTTATTTATTTATTAGAATCATGTATTACATAGTGGGCCTACAAGACATGTGGGTTTTGTGTAAAGATGCTTCACACTAACGCTAATAATAACTCATTCTCCACCTGATTAGGCAAATTAAAGCACAGAGTGTAATTCAATTTACAATTTTTTTAAGAATACATTTTCATATCAAACTGAAGGGCCCCACATAGATCCTGTATTAATTTTCCAAGTTATCAAAAACTACAATATGTATACGGGCAAGGTGATCTATTTGATGAACATCAGAGATTGTACCAAATCTGAATTCAGTCAAAAAATGGTGGTCGCCATTTTCCTGGTTTTGTTTGAATGGCTCCAACTAAAAACTGTACAAGGCTTCTATTCAGTAAAAATTCTCCTGAATACTCCCCCCCCCTTATTAGAACTCAAATGGAGAATAGCATTGACCTAGTAAATTCCTTAGCTTTTTCCACCAAGACATCTTTATTTCCTGAAAAATCATCACTGGTGCCAACAGAATTGCAATATGACAGGAAGAATTATCTTGTGCAATTCCATGACAACCAAAGATTCAGTGGTTTGTGCAAAACAAATGTTAAGTATTAGTGTATTAAATGTAATGAGGCTCTACATCATAAAGAAAACTTCCTCTAATTCCACACCAAGTAGAATACATGCAGATTGTGAACCTGGAAAATGTTACTATCATTCTTAAGTAGAAACAAATTACATTATGCAATTGAATTTAAAATAAACAACCATTCACCAGGAGTAATATAAATGTTTAATATCCTTAGTAGTAATATTCTTTATTAATTAATTATTCTACAATGCGTTAAACTTTTCCTAAATGCCCCATGACATCACATAGTTACAAGTTTCTGCACTCCATTTACTCGTTTGATATTTTGATTTGAACAAATTTCGCTTTTATATAATAGATTATTTGGAATTAAATTAGTTTATCTCAGTTGTGTTTGTGTGCCATTCATACGCAAATTATAGTATTTGAAGTTTGAAATCTCCCTTTTGGGCAGAGCTTTTTTTCACTTGTTTCCCCCACCACTTCTACAGTGGCAGATTTCTTGGCCTACTGCGTGCACGCAATTTGTTGCCCTCCCCAGCAGGAGGAGCTATTAGTCATCACTGTCACTGTCTCTGCAGCACTATCCCTTTCGTCATTGTCGTCATAAGAGGAACTATCACATAAAGAAACAATAATTTTGTTCACATCTTCATTCATGATCATGTCTATTTTCATACATTTCGCTTCAATTATCTTCATGTGTTCACAACACTTCTTCCATCAAAATGGGCAATATTCAGAAAATAATATTCGGCATACATTTTCTTTAACTCGCATAGTGGTACCGACCTTTTGTTTAGCAATACGATTCTTAATGTAACCCGAAGTTAATTCGATGGAATTGAGGGCAGGATGGTAAGAAGGGAGCTTGATGTCGAGGCCACTTTACCTGCGAACGGTGGTCTTAGTTATAAGCCCAAGATCACACCTGTGAACGTTACTTGAAATTAGGCCAACGCTATGACACATCACACTGCACACCACTCGAAAACGAAAGAGATAGGACTGATGACCAGAGGTGATGATTCATGTACATATGTTTCTTTTACTAAACGTTAATATATTAAGAGTCGGCTTTGGCGCATAGACAGCTGAAATTGTTTTGATTTGGGTAGCTGACATGTACTGCGCGTTGGGTCAAGCACAACAGCCTGCCTGTGCATCAGACACCTCTTCCCTCCCCAGCCACCGCGGTTGGCGTGCAGTGTGAGTGAGAGAGTGATATGTTCAGGGGACGCAGCAGCTGATGGTGGGAGACACCCCTCCCCGCGCATGTGCATTCTAAGGGGGAATACAAACTTGTTCTAGTTTAGTTTCTTTTCCCTATTACAATATTCTGAAGAAAGAAAGAAAGAAAAAAAAATGTGAAAAAGATACTAAATTCAGCATTTTTGATCATGTTTTCCCGCTTACAAAATTTTCAAAAACAAAAAAACATGCTACTGAGATGTTACTTTATTTGTTAATGCTTAATTCAAATGCCTTCATTTATTTATTTATTTATTTATTTATAAACTAACATGAAATTATGAACCCAAAAGTAAGTTGTAATGTAGATTACATTCTTTCACAGGTTACAGAAAATTGAATCAATAACATTTAAAAAAACAATTCAATGAAATGCATTAAGAAGTTTACAATTGAATATCTTGTTTGAACAACACAATTAGAGTACAGGAATGAACTTACCAATTTCTCCATGCTTTGCAATAGGACCAGCATGGATTTTCAAAATTTCAAGTCTAGCTTGTTCATTTGGTAAGGGTATTTCAATTTTTCGATCCAAACGTCCAGGTCTGAGCAAAGCAGGATCTAATGTGTCAGGCCTATTGGTTGCCATGATAATTTTAACCTACAATTAATGAACAGAAAATGATAAAAATTACAAAATCAGAGCTATAATGCATTCTTCTTAGCAAGAGTGACAAAATGATAACCCTGAAAACATCCAAAATAAAGATCATCGAATTTCCTCAAAAAACAAACATTAGGATACAAACTCTGCACACTTATACTACAGAATTATAATACACAAAAGAATGGAAAGCAGCAAGTGAATTTGTTTAGGTTAAGAGACCAAATATTAGGAGTAGCCAGTTAATTCACAAATTAAGGTGATTGTTTGGATATAGTTGTAAGAATGAAATAGAGCAGATCATTTTGAACTTCATCTGGCCAATGTTGACATTAACCACAAGGTGCCTGGCCAAGAGTAAGGAATCTTGAATGTTTGCAACTATTTTGGCATAAAAATGCATAGGAAATTATGGAATGCTTAGACTTGAGGTTATTTCATGCATATCATGAAGGTCAGAGGCCAGACCTTCATTGCCAACTTTGAAATATACATTGACCAAATAATATTCTGGGTTAACTAAATATAACAGGGTTGCGTTGGGGTAGAGTGATGCCAACTTAGGTATGTATGAGGTTACGATAGTTATGGTGGTATCGCGTATAAAGAAATTTACGATTCTGATCCAATGGAATTCAAAACTTCACACCTTGTCTCTCACTAGCCTTCAAAAGTTACTACCAGCGCTCTGATCCCCAATGATCTCATATTATCTACTATTCGTCAATGGAATGTACTCGGGTTTTAAGTTCAAATTACTTTAAAGCATTTCTTACTTTGGATGGGTACCTCATAAATACAATATACACAAACAGAAATACCTGGATTTGTACAAACTTGATTTGCCTTCTGGTTTAAAAAAAATTACAGAAATAATGGTTATCACTATGTTGCCCCTGCTACTATGTAGGAATCTGAGGTATGAGTGAAAACTAACTATAATCCAAATAACGATTTATCAAGGGCATTACATTAGCATGAAATTACTCAAATGAGAAATTCTTTTACCGATTTAATTACAAACTAACGTTTCATAGGATGTTTACAAGAAGCATAGAAAGCAATATAAAGAACACAAGATAAAATATTCAAAGAATTGTGAAGAAGGAGGCAAAGATATTTTGTTTTCAGTAGGATTCCCAGGATTGCTTCTGGCTACTGATGAAGATCATGTCAAACTGGGAGTATCCAATACCCCATCAACCCTGTTACTTTCCTGCAAAAGGACCAGGAACTAAATGCCAAGAAGAAACAAAAATATTCAAGAAGGGAGATTCAGAAGATAAAAAAATTATATATTAAAAACATTATGCAATGTAGCCATAGAACTAAATGACAAGACAGAAATAAGAGATAGTAAAATGAAAAGAAGGAGGAGGAGAAGAAGACGAAAAAACCATTGTAGAAAGTGCCTGTAAAATTTGCCCATTTTTGAAAAACAAACATTTTTTTGAACTAAAGGAAAAGAAAGAACTGAAACTTTAGAAACACAAATCTTTAGTTTTAAAATACACTGAATTCTGTAATCTATTTACCAAGGACAAAGTGAATCTAGAATGTGTACCAAGGACAAAGTGAAACATTAATAACTTGTTTAAAATTCACGCAAAACAAGCATTTCATATGAAATGTTATACAAGTAAAATTCTGAACACTTTTGTTTTTCTTCAAGTGATGATCTTGATGACGCTTTTGGAAAGCAAATAAACATTTTTGAATGCAAGCGATTTTTCATACTACATTCAATTTTCAACTTCAAATACTGTTCACTCCACACAAGTGATTGTTACAACTTTAAGTTCACAAATACACATACCTGGCCAAGAGAATCAAATCCATCCATTTGGTTTAGGAGTTCCATTAAAGTACGCTGTATTTCACGATCTGCAGATGTTCCTTCTGAAAACCGCCGACCACCAATAGCATCAATTTCATCCATAAAAATGATACAGGGTTGATGATCTCTGGCATAGTTGAACATTTCTCGAATGAGACGAGCACTTTCTCCAATGTACTTATCAACAATTGCACTGGATACAACCTAAACAAGACACCACTGAAAACTACCAGCAAAAAAAAGTTGCAAAGTTTCAATAAAATTTGGGTAATATATGAACCTTCAGGAAGTTTGCATCTAGCTGACTGGCAACTGCTCTGGCAAGGAGAGTCTTGCCAGTTCCAGGAGGGCCATACAACAGACATCCTTTCGGAGGAGTAATTCCCACACGTTGGAAAAGCTCTGGATTTAACAGAGGTAACTCAATTACCTGCAACAATGAGAGATTTTACTACCTACTAGTTTAAACTGTATTCTCTGGTAGACAATGATGTAATGGGGGGAATTCGGTAAATGCATTCTGCCACTGACAAAAATAAATAAATAATGCTCCCAAGTGAAGGGCACAAAAGTCAATTTTCCATGAGGAAACTATTTTCACTCATTGCAGTAAAGCATACACTCAGATTGAAAACCCTAGTATAGAGCCTCTTTATGAAAATCACTTCAACTACTGGAGTCGATATGTTTTTCTTGCTGGGCTACTCAGAATACCCACACACACTGTGTCTGGGTATTCTGAGAGTAGTTATATTATCCTCCAAATTTTGAAAAAATAATGCACATTTGGAGTTATTCAACCAAAAAAATGTGTATGACAATTAATATATGAATGACTATATAATTAAAGAAAACTAAATTTGGGGGGGTTTTCATGATTTTAAACGTTTAGGTGCAGTCTACTCAAACAAAATTTGAACATCATAGCATGACTGTGCACAATTTTTAGGGGTACATTTGTTTCTACATGTTAACTTTATTTATATCAAATACAACTAAGACACAGAAACTTCCAAGATGTGCGATCTTTCTTACATTTATTTAAAAAAAATAAACCAGAAAGAATTACAAACCTCTCTCAATTCTCTAATTTGCTCACTCAGACCACCAATTGCAGAATATGTAACATCTCCAGGATCTTCATGGGACATGTTATACACAAGAGGGTCCACTTCCCGAGGAAGATAGCGCATTATAGTTAATGTTGTCATATCAAGAGCCACTCGAGTTCCAGATTTCAATTTTGCTTTGTCTAGTTGTCTTCGACATCCCACCACATAACGAGGACCATTAGTTGCTTTTACAATAACTATACAGAAAAAATAATTAATTACATTTCACATTTGGTATCTACAACCTTTGATTAAAAACACAACAACCATTGTACTAACATTTCTCTTCCGTTAGCTGCTTCAAAACCTCTCCAACTATCTACAAAAATAAATATTCCATACATAAAATGACCACAATAAAAAAATTCCAAATTGCCAATGTACAATAGATTAGATTTTACCTGGCCGACGCTCTGGAGAGCTTTGAGATCATTTTCGGACTTATCATATTGCTTCGTAAGATCTTTCAACTGTTCTCTCACTGTAACAGGAAAATAATTATTGGTGTATTCCTTAACACATTCGAAATACTTGTGGTAGATTATCATTAAAAATTAAAATTACCTTCTTTTAGTCGACTCTCAACCTCTTTGTGCTCCAAAAGCTTTTTTCTATAATCATGGAGCGCCTTTTCTCGCACAGCATCCACAGACACAGCCATCTTCCCCACCGCCATCAGACACTCAACAATATTTCTATTTCACGAACTCGATGTCAGCAATTGTATCTTCGACAAGGTGTTCTGACATGCACTAGTCTTGCAAACAGATCCAAAGACGTCCCGTTTCGTCACGGCTTCAATTCAGCTGCGTAATTGAGTCGTTCCTAGTTCCATCGTTCACGAACGATATACTACCGTTCAGTGGCAAGAACGAATGATTCACCGGAAAGAAACTGTGACGATAAAAATAATTCAGGAACATTACAGATAATTTAATATCGGATGTACTCATTTGTTAATATATTTTATATTTGTTTCATAAAATAAAATATTGGCTCTTGTAACTTATTGTAACCAATGAGATGGAATCAACTCTCCTCCCCGAGAACATAACGAACGATAACACCAGCACGAGAGAATGGTGTCGTATGTTCAAATTTTAAAGGACCAGAGACGCTTCTTCACTCTTGCCCAACAACACGGCGAGGCTTCGGCCTATTCAATGAACATGAAACATCATTGAGTATGTTCAACGCCTTTTATGCCGAAGAATATTTTTTTCCTTAACTTGACATTTTAGCGCTTCACTACGCGTGGTGAAGACGCGTGTCGAAGGTCCGGCGATTGATATAAAAACATATACTATAGAGCGATTTTCCTAAGGATGAGCCAAAGTGACAGCTACTAGTCGCGCGACTTTTCTTGACGTCTCCCAGCGCGGGGTGCGGGGAGAAGAGGCTTCTCCTGACGTCACATCCAACGGGTGTTGCCAACTGTAACATTATTAATACTATTCGCGCCTCTTTCGCTCTTAATACAACAGGACATTATAGACGATAAAATATAACAAATAATAACACAATTAATAGCAACCACAAGTGAAAATAATTAGATAACGATAATATTGCTTATTATATTACCAAAATCCGAATCGAATAAATCACAGGGCACAACACTAACAGCGAAAACACGAGAACTGAATTCATTCGATAGCAGAGCTTGGCAGTCCTAACAATCTTGCCGTGCCGTTCCGTGTGAGACCAATGTTGTGACCAGACCGTACCGAGTCGTGCTGTGTTGAGCATTAGGGAGCTCAGACGTCAAGAAAAGTCGCGCGACTAGTACTGCTGGCAACATAACTGGCTGTACTCGTGGCTCATTGCAAAGTCGCAAGCCTTTCACCACTGAGATCCGGGTTCGATTCCCGTCGAATCTCATGTGAAATTTGTTCCAACAAGACGAATTCGGCTGCTTCACAAGGGCTAGTCCAACCCCTGTGAAGTGTCCTAAATCCTACCCCTATCCTTATTCCTTCCTAATTCTGGCCGCTGGGTAGTGACGCAGGAGCGCGCGGTAGGAGGCGCGTACGCGGAGATGCTACCTGGCGGTCCTCTTGACAACCGACTATGACGAGACGCGACAATGTTAACGGAGGATTACTCCATAAAACAAGCGCAGTAATAGGGAGGATTACTCCCAGAAGCGCAAAGCGCTCAACGCCCCCCAAGGGGCTTGGAGACGCGTTGCGTCGAAGTAGACGCAACAAATTAAAAAGAAAACAAAAAAACAACTGAAGGTTCTGTGGTCATTGTGCCCTCGAGCCCATTAGACTCCCTTCCAATAATGTATATGATATATATCTTATACATCATTGCTCCCTTCCCGCATTCGTTCGTTGGCAAACTTGTAAATGGCTTCGACACTTCCTTTGGTGGTGTCATTGTCCGACAACAATATAGTGCGAGAAATAATTGAACTTAGAAAGTGTAGTGTTATGTGCTCTTCTGTAAAAAATATTTTTTCTATAAACATTACATTGAATTTACTTTTTGTGTGATAAATATTATGTTTATTTTAAAACCGAGACTTGAATACGAGATGCGTACCGGTGCACATGTTTCCGACTTAAAATCATTTTTCTTTCTATTTACATTCGTGACAGTTTTCTTTTACTGATTGTGAGAGCATGTTAAGAGATTTTCGACGTACCTAATTAAATGTAAATATTTTCCGGACTCGCGTACGTGCATATAGCTCAGCGAAACTCTTAGGCTTCTGCAAAGGGATGTTTTCACAGGAGCAATTTGCAGTTAACGAAGGCGTGGCTGAACAGTTGTCGCGGCGGAGGGATACTTCTCTGAAATAATGTGATGTTCACTTGTTTTCGCGAACTGTCACTTTGGCTCATCCTTAGGAAAATCGTTCTATATAAACTGGAGGTGCTACATGTGCCGTACTTTTTCGCCGGTTACTACGTGTGCGTGTGCGTGTGTGCGCGCGCGCGCGCGCGCGCGCGTGTGTGTGTGTGAGAGAGAGAGAGACAGAGAGAGAAAGACAGAGAGAGAGACAGAGAGAGAGCAGAGAGAGAGAGACAGAGAGAGAGACAGAGAGAGAGAGACAGAGAGAGACAGAGAGAGAGAGACAGAGAGAGAGAGAGAGAGAGAGAGAGCGAGGATCATGGAATAAGTAATGAGTTTTCTGCGTATTGTAATTAACTGAATGAGTTATGCTTTTCTTTTCATTCGACGATTTAATAAAACCGAATTATACAGAAATTTGTAACATCCTTATTTTCACATGCGATCTTCTTCAAAGACTTCTCCCTACCAAGACCCCTGTGTCTTTCAGGTTCTCCAAACAAATTATGATAATTATACTTAGGTTTTCTGATGTGGCTTCTGTGGGTAGAATCTCCAAGATGAATTCCGGCACGACCTTTTACGACTTTCTTGGCCCTGCTGTAAGATGTCGCATGATCTCGACCGTATCTAGCAGTGCTACAGATCAAGCAACTCTAGCGACAGGATTGAAAATGGCGCAAAAAGTCGGTCCGAATTCCATTTTGGAGATACTACCCACAGATGCCACGTTAGAAATACCCAAGTATAATGTAGCAAAGTACCGTCACAATATATTGTAACAGCACAGAGTCAAGGTCTACTGTAAATGCAATTTTTTTTATTAATTGGAAGCCGTTCAGCAGCGGGGAAATAAAATACTTTTAAGAATTACATCTATATTTGCAACAAGCTGTAATCTTCGGCTAGGAACTTTAAAGATGCCAGGTCACGCAGCCAACAAAGAACTACGTTGATGGGCTCGTAATCTGGTATGATATGCGGCAGGAGGAGCCGAGCTCCTTTGTGTGCGCCTAGACATTGTTGGTAGGGCCGTGACTGCAGCCGTTTGGAATGCAGGCCCGCGAGCGAAAGGGCCCCGCGTCACGGGCCATCTTAGAAGCTCGCCGCCGGGTGGCGCCACCTCACGGGACCTACGAGCATAAAAGCGATTGACAGTGGCTCCTACATCATAGAGCGTGGGAAGGGGCCCGCCAAACCTACAAATACCGAAGACCCATTTTCAACTAGGTCGAGTTCAGTCGCTGTCTGGAGGAGAATTCTATGGCCGGCTGCTCTGATCGGTAGTTTTCCGTGGTTTCAACACCAAGCGAATGCCGGAGCAGTACCCTATCAAACCGGCCACGGACCGCGCGCGATCTGTCCTTCCTCTTCCTTGTCCTATCCTCTCCTCTTACACACACACACACTAACATGCACTACACTACCACATATTCCGGGAGGCCGGTCGGGAGCTTAGAGCTTGTCCCGGCTGGGGCGGTGTCCCGCTGGCGGGAGAGTTCAGGTTAGGGAGAAACCCCACTAGCCGACGATGGTTCGGCGTCGGATCTCGCCATCCAGCGGGGGAAGATCACCGCCATCTCCTGAGAAAAACATGCACTACACTAATGGGACTAATGACCAAAGCAATTGACGTGCCCGGAAACACGAAAAAATCAATCAATAAATCAATCAACCGGAGACCCAACGTACTCCGGTCTACTCATCAGAATATTCTCGGCTACTCAGCCGCTCGTGGTTTCGCCATAATTTTCACCGTGTTTCTAACAAATTTTGCCGAACTTATAATAATTTGCTGCAAGATGTTCTTAAAACAAATTTTCTCCAAGCTAGTCTTTTTTATTTATTTATCTCACGCCAAAACAGTTAAATACGGTGTGTAACGTGCTATGGGGAGAAGTGAATTCTGTGCACGTTTTCAAAATTCTGTGATCCCTACCCTAAGCCATATACTACTTGAATTTTGAATACAAAGAAAAATGAGTTTTTTTGCAAGGATTGTTAACAAAACTATTCGCTCTAAAGTAATAAAATCTATTTCAGGTATGACCCACACCACACGAAGGGGGTGAGTGAAACGAAGGGGATGGTGTCGTTGAAATGCAGTCGAAGGATCTGTCCCGGAAGCAGTGTGACAAAACTTTCACAAACTCTGAGTACCTTGAACGGCCGGGTTGCGTTTTATACTGATCACCTGGTAGAAGGTATTGGCCATACTCCATCTTGGAGATACTACCCTCAGATGCCACATTAGAAAAACCAAGTACTACTCGCGCCACTTTTCTTAAACGATGGATTGAAGAAATGCGGGCGAAGTGGGGGTATTAGTTATAAAGTCGGCCACTAGAGTATATACAGTAATGCCAACCTCTGGAAAATCAAAGTCAAACCTGCTACGTGTTCGGCTTAGTCTCAGGGTAGGCAACAACAGGGACAGGATAGGAGTGCCTCTCTTGAAGGACTTGGATCTGCCTTAGCCATTTCTTTATTACCATTGTAATAAAGCTGAACAGGAGTTCTTGATTATGAAAGCAACTAGCTTTGTCTAGCTTCTGTTTCGCGCCAACGAAGTTTTAATGCTTGGAATGTTGTCACCGGTGCTCGCTACGAGCTTTTGCCTTCAACTGTTTGTTGCTCAAGGGAGCGGGAAGCAAGGTCATCGTTCAAGAAATGTTGCACGAGTAGTATAGGTGGAGACCAGCATTGGACGTGCCCCGCGCGGAGGATCAGGCGATACCCCCGTACTTCTGGACCCCGCCGCAAATCAGCGCCACTTCACCAGCAGGGTAGAGAGGGGGAGAGAGAATGAATTCATTGGAGGGGGTGTTATGGTTGGTTGGTTAGTGATTCCGGGCGCGTCAACAGTTTAGATCATTAGTCCCGTAAGTTTGTGCATGTTTTTTCCTCTGGAAATGATGATCTTCTCCCGCTGGTTGGCGAGATCCAGCGGCGACCTACCGTCGGCTAGCGGGGTTTCCTCCTAATCAGGACTCTCCCACCAGAGGGCACCACTCCAGCCGGGACAAGCTTTAAGCTCCCGACTGGTCTCCCGGAATATGTGGTAGTGTAGTGCATGTTAGTGTAAGTGTTTGTGTAAGGGGAGAAGATAGGGCAAGGAAGAGGATAGAAGGATCGCGCGAGGTCCGTGGCCCGTTTGTTAGGATACTGCTCCGGCATTCGCCTGGTGTTGATCGGAGAAACCACGGAAAAGTACCGATCAGAGGAACCGACCACTGGAATTCTCCTTAAGACAGCGACTGAATTCCACCTAGCTGACAAGCTAGTGTCGAAAATCTTGCAGGACTCGAACCTAGGACCTCCCGGTCAGAGGCGCTGCAGTGACAACAGTTGATGCTCTGAGCTACCGCTCTTGGTGAGGGGGTGTTATGTGAACAAGGAGGGAGAGTTAATGTAAATTAATTTATAATTTATCAATAGCTATTAAATTTATGTCAACAGATACAGCTTGTCAATAGTAGTATGGGTAGTAATCCCTGGCATACAAATTCCCCCTCTCCCCATCAAAGTTTCAGAGATCAAAAGCAACTGTCTGCTGACTGAGAACCGGGCAAGCTCCATCACAGCGAGGTATGTATTACTTCGATGCCTGTCTATTGCTCTACCACTCTCAAAAAACCTTCCACTGCGCATGCCCGAACGTGGCCTCTCCTTCCAAAGCTGCTAATATTTCCCCGCCTGCCTGCACTCTTTGTCACAACATAGCTCATCCTCTGTCTTTCTCTCGTGGGTCGCGCGGTAATTCAACACTGCAAGTTTGGTGATAAACTGATGAGTGAGAAGGATCAGACAGAAGGCGGCTTACGTTTTTCTACAGTAGGGGTTGTTCAAATGCTCAACAGAAAATAAGCCGTGTCTTGGAGAGTTTCGGTCTCCAGCCCTGTTTGACCGTGGCTAGTGAGCAGTGACAGTGTGCTTTACACAGTAGCTGCTGTTATTCACAAAAACTCAATTATTACAAATAATTCAAAGTATATCCACTGAAAAACGATAGGTCGTTGATCAAATAATCATTGAACATGACCACATTCCTCTCCGTCATTCACCGTACCATCCAGATCTAAATCCAATAGAACTTGTTTGGGGATTTATAAAAGGGCGCGAGGCAGCAGAAATTGGTGCATCCTTAAAAAAAGGAAATGTTTTGCAGAGAAGCGTTTGCACAATACAGTGCTGAACAATGGAAGAAATCCTGCAAGCATGTGTAGGGAATAGAGGCGACATAATAATTCAGATGTGATGGACCAACAAACGATGTATTTATTTCTTTGGACACTCCTGGGAGTGCGAGTTCTTCTGCTGAGGACGGGGGCAGTGATGACGAGTGACGGTCAGCGCGATCGCTGAGTCTTGCAGTCGCCTCTCCTTGTTGCCTACGCGCTTCCTTATCGCCGAGAGGGGAAATCTCAGATGGCGCAGGGTGGGGGTAACCTCCGAGACTTTACCAAAGGTACGTCCGCCATGATGTTTTTTTTTTGCGAGCGGTTCAGCTATAAGTGGGATCTCAATGATTAATGTTCTTCATCCTCGTGGGTTAAAAATACCAGTTTTGTAGCTGTTTTCCATGCACTGAGAATGGAAAGTTTGATGAAACACTTGAAATCGTCTGTAGGCATTATCTCCGGTTTCATTGTAGCCACCTTTGCTGCCTGGTCAAATAATTTATTTCATTTCCATTTTTCCCACGTGACCAGATACTGAAAAGAAAACTAGATGATAAATAAGATAATAGATTAGATGATGGGATTGAAGGACATTCATTGTCAGGGTATCACAAGATGAGGTGTATTCGAGGGCATTCCGAAAACACTGCTCACCACAACTCCCCATCATGTAGCTGATAATGTGTCTCCAAAAGTGCATATTCCTCTACAATATATGCGCTGTACGAAGAGCAATTCGGCGTGGCGCTATAGTAACAGCCGCATCCCACTTTGTCATTTTCGGAATAATCAGTACAGACGAAGTTGTAGCCAGGATACATGAATTTTGTCTCTTGAAATTGGTTCAGAAATGTAAGAAAAGGATATGTTGATTTACGGAAGTTAGACAATCTACGGTCTTTTATGGACCGGGGAAGTACCAGAGGAAAACACGACTTTGAGGGGGTTTCTGGATGTTGGAAATTTAACTTTTATCTTTTCCCAAAAGAATGTAGAAACGTAACGTACTGACTACCCAAGGAAACAATAAGTGCTTTCAGATTTCACACATTGCTTTCACACATTGCTTCCAGACGTGGATTATGAGATAAAATAAAGTTCCCTTATATTCTTTGATACAAAGAAAACGTGTAAGTGTACCGTCAAAACACTTTTGAAGTCATTCAAATTGTGTGAAGATTACCCAACAAAGTGTTTGGAATTTTATGATATACTTACTCTGTTGTTCTTGCCAGCTGCACCACCGACATTGTGACTTACACAGTCAAGCAACTATAAAGCATTCAACTATTAAGAAACAGTTGTGAAAGCACATTAATAGTTTTTTTGTACTACAATATGTACTGGAACATTCCGCTAAACCCGAGCGTCATCGGCGTTCTGACAAATTCAATATCAAGAAAACAATGGACCTCAGAAGCTGAACCCGGCCACAGTTTCTAGCAATGTGCAGTCTCGCTGCGATGAGCACAGCCTCAAAGAAAGCCGCGTGCCTCCTGCTGGCCTCAGCACATAGATCACCCCGGTCGGGAGGCGGTGGTGACGTGGCTACGTCGACACCGGCTCTTACACCCATGAGAGCTATTTTTTCAAGGCCCGATCAGTCGCAAAATTAAACCACAGTGAAAATTCGATGATGGTGTGCACGAATAAGTCATTCGGTGAGACCATTGCCATCACTCGTGAAAATTTTACCGTACATTTGGACTCCTTTCGTCAATGAATTTTGGTTGCATTATACCCTTACCATGAAGAAATCGAATGACAGCACACACTTGGCACGATACTAACTTGATCTATACTTCGGTTTTTATAACATGGCGCCTGAGGGACTTGTCTTCACTATGGAATATGGCACGGCGTTTTTCGTCTTTCTCGGTCGTGCTGCTAAATGTCACATGATCGCGACCGTATCAGTTCTGCAGATCAAGCGACATCTAGCGGTATGCCGGAGAAAGACGCGAAACGCCATGCCATGTTCCTTCGTGAAGACAAGGCTCTCACGCGCCACGTTATGAAAGTTCAAGTATATGCATGTTTATGTATTCACTGCACGCTCAGAACTGACGTTACGCGACCGATGACTGCCCGACGCGACGTAATCTAGAGATGTAATGTGACCGATGTGACGTGATGGGCATTCTAGAGACACTGATTGATTGATTGTTAGTGGTTCCGGACGCGTCAACTACGCAGGTCATTATTCCCATACGTGTAGTGCATGTTTCTTCATCGTCAGGTGGCGGTGATCTTTCCCCGCTGGATGGCGATTTCCGGCGCCGACCTACCGTCGACTAGCGGGGTTTTTCCAATCACGTATCCAGCAGGGCACGGCCCCAGCCGGGACAAGCTCTATGCCCCCAATCGGTCTCTCGGCACTGGTGCATGTTAGTGTAAGTGTGTATTAGTGAGTGTGTTTTAGTGTAAATGTATGTTAGTGTGTTTAAGGGGTGAGGATAGGACAAGCAAGAGGGAGGAAAGATCGCGCGCGATCCGTGGCCCGTTTGTTTGGGTACTGCTCTGGGATTCGCTTGTTGTTGATCGGAGAAATCATGGAAAACTACCGATCAGAGCTAGTCGCTAGAATTCTCCTCGAAACAGCGACGAATTCGACCTAGCTGACAAGGTAATGTCGAGAATCCTGCCGCTATCGGGTCTCGAACCTAGGACCTCCCGATCAGAGGCATTGCCGTGACTTCAGTTGATGCACTGAGCCACCACTCCCGGTCCAATAAACCAGGCACTGGAACACACTTGAGCACATCGTCGTCAGATTTTTACTGTGGTTTGAAGTTTGCGACCGATCAGAGCTAAAAAAATTATCTTTCTAATATTCGTGTCCGTGTCCCATAAGGCGCTCCCAGACAGCGCGCACCGTACCTCCTTGCTACTGGCGTGGTCACTTCTCTATTGCCACGATCAGTGGCGGCTGGTGCCACAAACTGGAGGTTGCAGCTCCATTGAATGGCGGAAATTTATTTTCCAAAATTCAGAACACTTAAACAATTCATGTAAAATATTAAAACTAAGTTTAATAAAATCCTTTCTTCAAACATTACATAATTTTATGTGTGTCTGTGTCAAGCAGTGGCGGTTCATGCTTGGGTTGCACAACACCCAGATATTAAAAAAATCTTTTATGATGTGTTAGGAATATACATTCTCGTTTTAATGATATTCAAAACATTGCAGCGATATCGATATATGTTTATTTATTTATTTATTTATTTTACGTCAGAAAAACAGTTAAAAACTGCGTATGACGTGCTATGGGAAAAGTGAATTGTGTGCACATTTTCAAAATTCTGTGATCCCTACACTTACTCATATACTACTTAAATTTTGAATTTTTGAAAGGGAGAAAAAAAACTCCCATGAAATAAAATCTATGTTCAAGGATAAACAAGCAATAAATTTTGAATTTTGAAATTTTGAAAGGGAGAAAAAAACAAAAACTCCCATGTAATAAAATCTATTTTCAAGGATAAATAAGCAAAAATTTTTGAATTTTGAAAGGAGAAAAAACAAAAACTCCCATGTAATAAAATCTATTGTCAAAGATAAATAAGCAATAAATTTTGGCTCTTATTACTTCCTGCCGCGACAACATGGAAACGATAATTTGAATAATTGTATTTCCACTGAATTCTAGAAGACGTGCACAGAAAATGAAGTTACATTTATGTCCAGAAGCAAAACAAGGGGCCATCTCAGCATTTGCTCAATGGATCAGGAAACTGGACGAAAAAACCTGATCGATATATGTGAAATCCTTTTGAAACCAAAGAGCGCCCAATTGGCGTCTCTCCGGCATCTGGTGCCCTCCCAGGTATGGCACCACGCTCTCAACTCTTGTCACTTTTACTGAGTTTACTCTTCGGCCATACGCTTCAACTTAGCGCCTTCGGTGCGGCAACTCATGGGTGGCAGGTTTGATTGCCGAGCGCTGCGCGGTGTCTCGAGGGGATTCCCAGTTTTCTGTCTTCGTCTGACCCCAGATGTAAGTTACAATAATTTTTATGAATTTCGCGTGTTATTGAAAGTACACAAGTTCAATAAGTTATTTACGGTTTTAAACACGTTATTTATATTTGGAGAAATAGTTTTTAGTTGATATTAGGTTTATTTTTTCAAAATGAACCCTTGATAAATTCTTTGTGTAAAATCTGGGAGTCCTTTTCTGTCTCTCACGGTAGATGCATATTTCCACCTGCAACAGCCTGCTGTTACATTCGGAGAGCTCCAGTGGGAATTCGAGTGTGTGTGTGTGTGTGTGAAAGGATCTTTCATGATTACAAAATGTAACAGGGTAGTGACATTTTCCAAATAAAACAATTTTACTTGTGTAAAACAATTGTCTTGTTGAAATTTGCTGGAGTGAATCACTGTATTTTTTAAAGCAAGTTCTTTGTTGTTTTTTATGAATTATATTACCGTCAATTGTATCAATGCAGAACTAACACAAAAACGTGACCAGTGGAAATCAAAGCCAGAACCCCGTGCGTGGAAGATGTTTATATCTGACACGCACATATATCTGTATTAAATTACGCAAGTTGTGTTTAAATATACTTATAATTTTAATTAATTTATTTGAATTGCTTACATTTTATTGTATACTAATTTGGAATTTTGGAAATTACATATCTGTTATTCGATGGAGGTGCAACCTCCAGTTTGTTGGGGCACCTGCCGCCACTGGCGTCAAGTAACTTCCTGCGTACGTGTTCTCGTTTTAATCTCTAGTGGGAGCTCGGGTTTTTATATTATACATTGAGACAATTGACGGTAATGGAATACAAGTAAAAAAAAACCTTGGTTTCGTATATACGGTAATCACACCCACTGGTGGATCCAAGGGAGGCATGCCCCCCCCCCCAAAGGCCTAGTTTTCGTTTACCTTCCTTTGACCAAATTGATTGAAATATTTATGTCCAAATTACGTAATTATTTAAACAATAATCTGGTATGATTTCATATCTACAATGTATATAAATAATATACACAATAATAACAAATATGTTTATTATTTAACAAAAACCTACGTTGCCCCCCGAAATGATCGGCTTTATCCGCCTCTGATCGCACCTCAGCACTTTGCAACAAGCACGATTATTTGGACACGTTTTACACAAATAAAATTATTATATTTTGAAAATTTCACTACCCTAGAATATCTTGCAATACTACCAATACACTTAGATCTTCCATACATACCCTCGTATTCACAACACTCGCAGACTGTCACCGTAGTGACGGGATTCACTAGTGTCCCAACGGTTGGAGATGCATCTTCTGTGAATGACAGAAAAGTACTTCTTCCCGAATGGCCAACTTTACATAAAAGCCTCATTTTGAATCTACGAACTAACACGTAACATCAAATAAAAATAAATTCTCCAAACATCATGAATAATGCACTCAATACCGTCAATTTTTGACCCAACTTGTGTACTTTCGATAACACGCGAAATGCATAAAATTAAGTTGCAGCTAGTCAGACGAGGACAGAAAATTAGTATTCCATTCGGACGATGCGAACGTTAGGCAACAAGACCCCCATCCACTGGTTGTGCAAAGGAAGGCCCTATGTCGGAGAACAGGTCCAAAGAGTAAAGCAGTAAACTCAGTAAGAGCCAAACCGTAACATGATGCAAAACGTGGGAGAGCACCAGTCGCCGAAGAGAGCGGGGCTAATTGGCCACTCTATGACGAGACATGCTTCATGGGGCGCTCTTTAGTTTCAAAACCGTTTCATATACTGTACATCGATATTGCTGATTCTTGATATCTTGAATATTGAAAGTCATTAAAAGGAGAATGTATATTCCTAACATAAGATCTTTTTCAGTTATTTAGGGGTTGTCAACCTAAGCATGAGCCGCCACTGACCACGATCCCTTTTCAAATATCGTCACTAACATTCGTTCCCTCTCTGCCCCTCTAGCCCGCCAGGACGCCACAGCTACGAAACGAGAGGGAGGAGTTACCGAGTCAGTTGACGGGGCTCAGAGTGGTCACAATCAAAGGAAAAATGGATTATTCCGAATTAAATGTCTTATAATATGGCGAAAGTTGTAAGAATGACGAACTGAAACAGCAAGGTAGCAAAGTAACAAAATTCATCTAGACAAAATGAGAAAAGGTGGCTAACTGAAACGGAGGTAGTAATTTGGTGAGAAGTTGTAACTCTGCATTACAAATGTGCAGAACAAGCATAACTCATATTGATTATATTTGAGGCACAATCCATATTTTGCATATATTCACATATATTCATGCTTACACGTACTCATATGCATTAATGTGTTTATATACACTCAGGTAAGTAAGTAAAGGTGGGCACTCACAAATATACTGTGACAAAAGTAATGTAGATTGTTGAAGATAGGTTTAGGTTCTATTAAGAATGATTGCTAGATTATGGATGTAAGCAAATAGCTAGATTATGGAGTAAACAAATTATATTGAAGTCGGCCCGGTGGCCGAGATCGGTAAGGCAGTAGTGTCGTAGTGATCTCGGGCCGAAGAGTCGCGGGTTCGAGTCTCGCCTCGGACATGATTGTGTTTGTGTTCGTCCTTTCACCCCTAGACATCACCATTTCGTTTCATCTTCATAGTTACCATACCGTTAACTGCAATAGTGGTCGCTAATGACCTAGATGTTGATGCGATATATCAAATTGAATCAGACGGCAACGACCTAGACCTAAGTTCCAGCAAGCCAGTAGTGAGATGGTTAAACATTCTGACAAATCCTCCTGGTGACCTCTCTTTTAAAACTTTTGAAATGTGCTGGTATTCTTTATAGTGGAGGGGAGATCGTTCTAGGCACGGACGGTAGTGACAGTAACAATTTTGTTTGTTCCAACAAAACGAGTCTGCGTGCTTCACCGGGGCTAGTCCTCTGTGAAGTGTCCTAACCCCTACCCATTTCCAAATTCCTTCCCAATTCCAGCCGCTGGGTAGTAATGAAGGGGGCGCGCAAGAGGCGCGTACGCGATGCTACTGACAGACGAGACGAAACCATACGTCATAAATACAGTGCCCTTTGGAATACACAAGCGCGCTGATAAAATAAAATATTAATGAAGGATTACTCGGTGCTCAACGCTCCATCAGGGACTAAGAGACGCGTTGCGTTTAAGATGAGTAGACGCAACAAATAAAAAAAAGAAGTGGAGTGATCTTTCCAGGCGTGGACAGCAGTGACAGTTACAGATTTGCTAAAAATAGTGGTGGGATGCGGAATAGGCGTGACACCCCGGCAAGATGTAGTTTCATTTTCTGAAAACGTGATAGGGTAAAATGACGAATATTGTTTAAAATCCTGTGGAGAAGGGAGTGGAGTGATCGCCTTGGGAATGGGGTAAGGAGTGTATAAACTGTCAAATGAGTTGGGATAAGGGCTGACAGCTTGGCACGAGATATTATCTATAGCTGATAATTTCGTACGGATCAATGCGGCTTGAAGGGTAGGTGCCTGTACTGATAGTGGCATTGTGGATGGCATTCACTGGCCGGAGCGTCGACAGAGACGATCACCGAACTGAATAATTGCAACGTGGGTGATGAGAGTCCTATACAGCCACAAGAGATTCGCGATCTGCAGCCTATGAACTAATACCACGGGTACGAAGGAAGTTCCATGGTGACTACACTGGCTTTTCAGTTCGAGTGTTTACTTCACGTGTTTACTCTTATCGAATGTAAGATCAGGAAAAGTTTGAGATTGGACAAAAGGATGTTGGTAGGCCACGTGAAGATCTGGGTGATCATGAGTAGATGACTCCTGCAGAAATGTACGTAGCTCGATTTTGAGGTGGAGAACTTGAATCCAGTTTTATTGCTCCATTCATGCAAATTTTTAATTGCCTTTCTATATCATGTTTGTTTGTGGAAGTACAAAAATGGCAAAATTGTCAACGAAATGCAGTGTTTCCACAAGCTCTTGTATAACTGATGCTACGACGAAGTGACACACGGAATAATCCCTGGGAACAGCGTTTTCCAACTGCTAGACTGAAGAAAAAATTTCACTGAAAGCGGAGGAGAAAGTACCTTCACGATAGGAAATCTACAAAGAACAGAGGAAGTCATTTGCTTGGGTCACCAGGAACGTACGTTCCAAAGAAAGCCGTATTTTCAGGCGGTGTGTCTCGAAAACGGCGAGGCGTTGTCGTAGCAAGAAAGAAGAGATCTGTTTCTAGGGTGACTACAAGTAGTTAACCGAAGTTTTCTGAAACCAGTGGTTAGAAGTAAGCAAGTTCCACCAGCCACACCTGACGAGCCATCCGCTCTAATAGCATAGTCGCAGATAAGTGAGCGAGATCGGGCAGTAACTTTGTTGTCCTATCCTTTTTCTTTAAATTATTACAGTAGCTTCGCGCTCAAGAATGTTATAATGCTCGAATATACTCAGACTGAAGAGGCCTAGGACATTTCTTGCTTTGGGGGACAGATGCTTTAGCATTTAGTTGCGTTTCTGGTCACTTCCTGAGACTCTTTAAAGCAAGTGATGGCAGATGAAAATTCCTCCATGGAGAAAACAGAATTGTTATCTCCCCACAGATCAGCCGAAAGTGTAAGTGTACAGTTCCCTAATCTTCTCTTGGTATTGAGAAAGCTCGAGGTGTAGTATGAAGAACTGGAGATGATCTCATAGTGAGAGTTCAGTTTCTCGACCATATCCTCTGTTGAGGAGAGATTTCCATTATTCATATTATATTATTTTAATTATATCACCAACCCTGGGACAGTCGGAGAGGAAAGTCTTCACCATACTCCTTAATGGGGTACAGTAAGGAAATGAAGAAATATAGGCTCTCCCTGAACATGCCTGGTTTTTAACAACACTAGCTCTGGTCTGTGTTGTCTTATTCTTCTTGCCAGTATTTTTCAGCTCTTGCAGCCATCTTCCACATCCCTATCTCCATACTCCTCTACCATTCCACCACCTTTTCTTTGCATATCTTTAAAAATCTCTGTATCAACAATTTTTTTTTTTTTTTTTTTGCCTAATGGAAACCACACAAAAAGCCTTACTGAGTAATCTCACATAATCAAGCTTTCTCATGTGACCAAAGTCTTCAGCCTTCATGTTTCTGTGAAAAAAATTTGGACCATTTTTTTGAGATTTTTGTTACTTGCAATTACAACGCAGAAATTGCATGAAAACTACTCATTAAAAAAATAAACACAATATTTTTGAAAGATTGAATTTTTCAGAACAAATTTTGTTTAAGAAAAAAACATCAATATTGTTCTTTTGCAATGTTATTTTTTGGCCTTTTTCAAAAATACCTAGAGCTTGCCAATTATGGGACCATCAACTCATGTTTACAGTCCTTTGTTACAAACGAGGAAAATATTTAAGGGGAAAAATTGGAGTAGTTTTCAAGAAAATATTCTTTTAAAAATCATCTATATTTTACACAAAAACTACTCATATTTTGAAAAATTGTACAGGCCCTTATTTCAAGATCTTCGAACAACATATTTCATTAAGGAAAAATCTTCTTGTTCACCATTGTAGCTGCACGAAGACACTAAACAAATTTGGAACTTTGGAATTTTCCAAAATTCATATTTCAATGAAAACAAGACTTGCATAATTTTTTAACATCCTTTACGCTATCCGAGGACAAAGTTGAATCCAAAAATTTGTCATTTTCTTGAATCCACTGCATCACATGAAAATTATCAAATCTCAATGCATTCCACAAATAGGTCAGAATCAACAGATAAAAAGAAATAATGGTTTATTACATTGCATCATTTATCCGAGTTCTTTCCAAGAAATAATCATGTAATTTTGTACAATACATATTATTTATACTACAAATTTGTTGTATATAAAATAAAGATTAGTCATAAACATTAAATGTTTAAGAAAAAAGAATAATATAAGAAAAAAATATGGGGAACAAAAAACATTTTTTAAAAATGGAACTGAAATAGACAGGATGGAAAATACAACACAAACAAACTTTTCAAAAGTATATGGATTTCCTGATGAATGTCGATAATGAAAGTAAATGAAAACTGAAATATTAATAAATTTTAGAATACTGAATTATTTATTCTATTTTCTTATATCCTTGCCCTGTATGTTCATGCAATAAGTAATATAGCTACAAAAGATCTTGGATATGATTTAATCTAGGATTTTCTTCATTAGCCACCTCAGGCTCACATGAACACATTTTTTTTTTCTCTTAATTCTTTCTCTTAATTTTTCCTTTGACTTGAATCTCCATCATGGAGAGAAAGCCACAAAGTAATCCTTAATAATAATAATTTTTATTCACAGTGATACATATTCTTTCATTCACACTATCTCATATTTGTCTGTAAAGAAAATTGCGTCTGCTGTAAACTTCACTGGTGTATCATCATCTACAAGAACAACCTCAGTGATCTGAAAAAAGAAAAGGCAATTTTAGTAAAAGTATGCACACAATTCTCCAAAGTACATATACAGATATTCAACAAATTTTGTTATTAAGAAAAAATGAATTTGTAGAATTTGTGGTAACAATGATGACACTACCCCACAAGGTATAATGTTACTGTCCTCAAGTATGGATGGTTGCATTGTTTCCATGAATAAAAAATTGTAAAAAGTGTCAAATGTCAGCGAACTGCATTGTAGAAACTTTTGAGGAATGGAGATATGATTACTCTGCGGCTGACTATGGTTCAATTGTGCAATTTTTATGTGATATCTATTCCAGACTTGGTACGTTAGATGGCGGCGTTAACACATTAGTGTCTTTATTTTATTATAATTTGTATAATTTTATAGATCTTTATGTACCTAAGAAAAGAATAAAATCTTCATTTCCAACATGGTATAGCAGTGAACTGAAGAACACAATAATAGACAAAAAATCAACTCATGTTGATTATAAGCAATTTAACTCTCCTATAATGTATACGAGATTTTGTAAACTTACAATTTGTAAAAGCTTAGCGAGGAGAGATTTTGTAAGATATAAAGCAAATTTAACGAGATATATCACAGCAAATGAGAGAAATTTTTGGAAGTTTGTTAATTCTAAAAGAGAGTGTAAGGGCCTTCCTAATATTATGCATCAGTATTTAATTAGAGTACATCCATCATGGAAGGTTTTGCGAAATATTTTTCATCTTTTTATAAGAAAGCTGATACCAGTTTTCATGAAAGACCAGTTGAGATATCTGAGCCACCTCTGGCGCTGAATGATATCGAAATTAATGTAGCTGACATTTTATGTAAAATTGAAAGATTGGATTCTGGGAGCACTGTAGGTCCAGATGGCATTCTATGTATTCTGTTGAAAAACTGTGATTTCATTTTTGCAGAAATTTTTGGACTGTTATTTGAAAGGTCTTTGACAGAAGGCATTTTTCCAAACGAATGGAAGTCTTCATTTATATTACCTATTTTAAAGTCTGGAGACAGAAATGACATGAAGAATTACAGACCGATTTCTATACTGTGTGTCATCCCTAAACTCTTGGAATCCTTGCTTATGGACAGAATTGTAGTTGATATCTATCCACATCGTTTGATAGACAATTTGGTTTTATGCCAGGTAGAAATATTGAAGACAATTTGTCCTATTACTCTTGCTACATATCAGAAGCAATGAAAAAACCCTTCAGGTCTCATGTATGACACATAGGCTGATCACCAAGCCATCTCTATGTCCAGGTCAGCAAATGCCTTCCGGATCAGTTAAATTGACCTGTTAACGTTTTTTTGTCATACTTCAGACTTTGCTTTCTCCATTTCAGATTCCACGCGTAAATTCCTCCAACATGATTTCCGATGTGTAAGGAAGGTTAATTCCTAAATGTAGAACTTTGCACTTCAAGCCATTTAGTGGTAAAAGCCAAGTATCAGACCATTTTTGTTCTTGCCAATCTTGCAGATCCTCTCGGATTTGCTAATGGATGATGAGAGGGTTTACAAATAATATTATATCATCCGCATATCAGTTCCAATTTGATTTCAGCTGCTCTTCAAAGTCAACAGTGTACAAAATAAATAACAGGGGCTCTGTAACTGATTCTTACAGCACTCTGATGGTAACATCTTGGCTCAAATAAAATGTCACCCGTTCATGCCTAAAAAAAATCTGCTTTTAAGGTATTCCCTAATCCAAGCTAAAAATTCTATCCACTTCGGTTTTCGAAGATGTCGTTGATGTGGAATCTCATCCAATGCTTATGAAATCAAGGTCTATTACGTCTATTGGCTCCCAGTAATCCAAAGCTTTCATCCAAAGAGCATAAAAGGTTTGATACAGTGGGGCAACCTTCGATGAATACATGCTGTTGCTCAGGGATCAGATTGTTTCTTTTGCAAAATTCCTGTATACTACACGCTATAATCCTTTCCATGACCTTTCCCATTACCCTTGTAACGCTGATTGGCAGGGGCATTGTTGTTGTTGTGTGTGTGTTTTTTTTCCCCCTACTATTACTATTAGTCCAGTCAATAAGAAGAAAATAAAAGAAAGTGTAGTTTTGAAATTTGGTTCACATGAAGTTTTTTGGATTACTGAACACCAATACCAGCTTTGCCAATAAAAATGTTGCCCAGAAACACATTTTTAAGCAAAAATTAGTAAAATCACACTTTTTGTCAGTTTTTTCAACACCACTCAAAGTCCATCCATTATTTGTAAATAATGGTCCAAAATGAAATAAAAGATTATAACATGATCTACATTTAATGTCATTAAGATTTTTTCTCCAACTAATGTTTAACAGTGAGAGCACCACAAATTTGGTGAAAAAAGCAAAACACATGAAAAAAAGGAATTTTCCACTTTATATCAATATAACTTAAAAACTATCCTTTTTTTGTGAATATTGATCTGACATGAAATGAAAGAGGATAAAATTGCCTACATTTATGTCAACAAGGTTTTCTTCTATGACACATGGTATCACCGTGAATGTGCAAAATGTGCCTGGTTGTTACTCCGAAAACAGCACTCCACTTAACCTCCGCATTCACTTAAGCCTATACATAATTCACATCCAATAAAGTTGTGTTTAACCTCCGCATTCACTTAAGCCTATACATAATTCACATCCAATAAAGTTGTGTACAAATAAATATGGCATCTTGTGAATCAGTTTACATTTCAATTGGGAATAGCAAAATTGGTAATGATATTCATGTTCAGAGACCCAAAAAACTAATGACAACCAACCCCAAAGAACAAAATTTGAAAACCAAGTATTTTAGAGACCAAGTATTTTCTAAAGAGAATTAAATTTTTTGGAAAGAGGCATTTGTACACATACAAGTGATAGTCTATTAACGAAGTGAAAAATAACAATCCAACACCACCAATAATAATAATAATAATAATATTAATAATAATATATAAGGTATGCAGACCTTCTGAATTAACATATATGTAACTTATGAGCGATACCTCAGAGAATATTTGTCTTACTAATGGTTATAAATGAAAACAAATTTAATATCAGAGAGTCAGAATTTCAAATGACAAATTAACTTATAACAATTCTTGTTTTTTCAACAAGACAGTATAGTAAATTCACAGTTCTCACCACTGCGAGTACCTAAAAGCTAAAACAAACATGATTTTTTTTGCAATTTTTCATGAACATTCTACAAGGGTCAGGCTAAAGATAGTGCCTGACAATTCATCTTATTGAAAGGAATCACATGAGCTATTGATGGCTTAAACCTCTCTTACACACATTGTAATTGCTTAGAAACCCTAACATATTTTTGGAGAAACCGAAAAGAAAGTAAGAAAGAAAACAACAACTACGGTCATTTTGCCATCAGTAAACCAAGATGGCACTTGAACTCACTTCCAATGGACAAACAGACACACAAACACATAAATGTCACACAATTACTACATACAACTTGCTATTCATTATGCAACACCTTTTAAATATTTCTGTAGATAAGTGAATTTGTTAAAGTCTTAAGTTGTTTAGATAGTAAACATACATACCTTCAGATCAGCATACGAACGCTTTGACACAAAATATACTTGAACAGGGAAAAAGTCTCCAGGTAGTGCAGTAGCACTGAACTCGAGTGAACCAGATTTATTTGAATAATCAATAATAGGTAATGTCCACATCAATACATTTTTGCGAGAATCATGATTGTATTCACCATCACACTCATTTACAATTGGAGTGGTGCCCATTCTATAAAAAAGAATGACATAATTAAAATGAGTTTTAGGTTACTTTTTTATCAATTTTCAATCTTATCCAATATCCAGCTACTTACGGCAATGGTATAGTGATGCACACATCATTTAGTTCCATATCTTCATGTTCCAATTCATATTCTATATTGACATCACATCCACCCTGTCCGTTTTCAGAAGGCCAGCAATTGACTGGAAAATTATATTATTGATGCTCATAGATGCAGTTATTTTATGTTTTCAACATTATGATACACCAGTGAATCATGCTATGTTATCTTAAGAGATGTGCTTGTCCACCATGGGTCAGCAACCATATAGCATTGCATAGCGTCTAAAAGTCTCTATTTGAATAGGGAACTGAATATAGGGTATACTATATAGGGTATGTTATTATAGCTATATGGATAGTACTAAGTACCTGCAGCATGGTTTGTCCATCAGATAATATAACTAAGGGGTGTTTGAAAACAGACTTTAATTTGCTTTACTTATTTGTGGTTGACATTGCCAAGGAAACAAATTATGGATGAATCCTTGCAAGGTCCTCATGTGTGAATTGTAACTGTTCTGTGTTTTAATTTAATTTTATTGTGTTCTCCAACTCATTTTCAGGGCATTCAATCTCAATTACCTGTTCATAATGATATTTGTATACTTATTGCAAAAAAAAAAAAGTATTTTAATTAAGTGACCTTTGGTGGTTCATAATTTCAGGGGGAAAGTATCACTGCAGGCCATCATGACCCTCTGGGAGTTCATATTAAAAAACAAGTTGTGCTATAGATTTCAGAGATTATCTAACACTATTTAGTTTACTAATCCATTTAATTTGGGATAGTTGTTCCCTCTACTTATCAGCTCCTAAAATACACATTTTTTCACATTTTCTCAATATTTTTGGTCACATAATACTAGGATTGAAATATGAAACTTTTTGCAGCATTACGTAACTCTCTCTATACTATGCTTATTACTCCGTTTATATGTATGTACACGAGAAAGTAATTAGTCAAATTGCTAAAAATATGTTGAATATAATAAAATGTAAGCTAACTGAAGTTTAACAAATATGAGAAAACAAAAATAAAAAAAAGTAAAGGGAAGAGATAAGATAACATGCATCCTGCAGAATAATCCACTACATTTATTGATGTCATCAATAGCCCAGACAAATTAGACCAAAAAATAGCGATTGAAGGAGAAAAAAAAATCATGGAGCTTTGAAACTTGGCTTTTTTGCGCAAAATATGCAAATATATATTCTTGTTAAATGTTGAACAAAAATAAAATTACTTCTGCGCTCTGAACTTATCAAAACAATTTTTATAAGAGAGATAACTAGGACTTTGTCGTAAACAAGAACGAGCACTTTTCAAACCTATAACACTAAAATGGTTAACTTTACAACAAAATCTTCTACGAATGCTTTTGTAGGAAATTTTATCTCCTTTAATTTTGTATGGAACATGCTTTTCTGTGGGATGGATAATTATGGAGATATATGCAAAATACATCCAAAAAGCACCTTCTAACGGCTGCCCTGCCCTGGATCACGCCCTACACTTCAGGGTTTTTAGTATATTATGCAATAGGTACCAACAAACAATCATGCCAAGTTTCAGAACTCCAGGATTTTTTTCACTCAATTTGTCTAATTTGACTGGACTACAATGTTTTAAGAAGAAAACTAAATGAATGTTATTAACGTACTTGATAGTGGTATGCAGCTTTCATCTTGAGTCTGGAATCTCCATTTCAATACTCCAACGTCAGTGTGCAAAGGAAAAGGTTTGCTGGGATTCTTCAAGCCCACTTGGCCTTTGCTCTTGAATAATTCTTTGTCTACATTTGGATGTGTCTAAATAATACAAAACACATGCCCATACATTATTTTATAATAATAATAATAATAATAATAATAATAATAGTAAATTATTATAACATCCTTAATTTTTGAAAATTCAACAAGTCCTTTTAATCCAAGTGTCTATCAAACAATTTAACCAATGAATCCTCGACTGGATATGATTTTTATTCCCCCCACCCTCTTTTTCTTCTTTGATTTCCTTTCCTTTTTCACGGATCAAGATTATAACTAGCGAACGGATTTTCATGTAAATACATATTTTTTTTACAGGGACAAGATACCTACATTCACAAATAATTTTTAGACATTCTGAAGGAATTGAAACCATTTTTATTTTACATATTTTATCTATTACTACATATTTTGTTACCTCTTAATATATTTATAAGTCGAAAATGAACATTTCACTTGGGCGTTTGAAATATGTTACTTGAAAACTAACATTGTTACTGAAATATATGCAAAGCCATGCAATGCGCTTGTATTAACACCGGACCTTCACTATTAATTGTCAAACTTACTCCCTCCCCTCGCGCCTTCTGCTTCTTGGAAACTGCATCCTCGGGATCTAGGAGGAGCAGATGAATGTGAAGCAGAAGGATTTTCAACCACATGCTTACTCATATTTCAAAGACCACATGCGTTACTCGATAAAACAAATATTTTTCAGATCATTGTCTTATCGCTTTTCTGGAGTCGGGGTGGGGGGAGGGGCGAATGCTCCCTTTCACCCCCATCTCGTTCTATCACAGGGTACACTGTACCATTCACTTGAGCGCCGGCTCCTCGTAAACAACATTATGTATACTACGAAAGTATCGTACATTTCAGATGAAACTAGCGAATAATTGCTTCTGTACATGTAGAACGTTCTTTCAGCCTCTCTGAATCCATGTTAAGATCTGATTGACAATGTAGTGTGCTCAGAAAACGCTTGAATAATGGAATTTGAAACATTATAACGCATTTTTATTTTACATATTTTATATTTTTCCCTTCATATTTGGGAAAAAATAAGTACAAATATATGTATACATTTTGCATTTTTTTATTACAATAAATTCCGTTCCCTAATTATAACATATTTAGAATGGAAAATGCCCATTATATCCACTCAAGATTATTGGTAGTAAACAGTGTGATGCTCAACCTAATGAAAGTTGACTATGAAAATAATAGTTATGTTTTCTGTGCAAAATCTACTTATTGTATATTTAAGGATCACAAGAACTACTTTATCTACTATACTACCATCTCTGATATGTCTGGACAACAAAATTGCGGTTGTTATATGCAATGAAACATGTGACTGATCCTTTAAGACACAATATGTCATAAATTCTTCATTAAAATATTTTAATATAGAAAATCTGACAGTCTGACTTACTGAAAGCATTTACCTTGATTGTTTAGAGTGTTAAGGAACTGCTTCATAAGCCCAAATTTGATATGAAGGGGAAAGTATATCGAACTTGTAAACAAGATTTTTTAAAAAAAATATATTTTTTTTGATCAAGCCTACAATCAACTGTCTACGCCGCCAATTTTTTCAGGTCCAGTGGTGTAACCTTACTCTATTGTCCTACTTGGACACCCACCTAACAGAATACCTACGACTTCAAAATCACCACAGAATTTCCACTTGTGTTCCTGATGTTTCAGTTTACACAACATAATCTCAAGACTGCCATATGTTTCTCTGGGGTCATACTACTGTAACCCTACTTTCAGATAATCTCCGGGATGATGCAGTAAATCAAAATTCCCTCTTCAGAAAACAAGGTGTAAATTCTTGTTTACGATGTCTGAACCAGTAGTACATCGTTCCTGGTACCTACATGTTCCTTTCGTTTAAGAAATCTAGACTCGAGTATCTCCTCAGATTCCTTTGAAGGTCAAGATCTTGAACACAATCATTTAACACACCTTGCTTGAAAAGTTTAGGTTCCTTTTCAACATCTTTAATCAAGAAATAAGTCAGAAGTAGGATCAGCAATTTTCGAGTCACATTCATATTCAGAAGAGGGCCAGTCTTACAAATTTTCCGAATGTTACATCAGGTCCGTGAGAAACAAGTAAAATGAAATATTAATACTAACACACTAATACTTTTGCTCTTGCTGTTCTTGTCTTCACTTTCAAAGAACAGAAGTAGCAGTCATTACTGGGGTCAGTAGGTTATTGCCACACCATTGGAATTCCGAAGGGCAAAACAAAACACAACTCAGACTAGCAGACAAACCACAATGAAATGTCACTACTCAACAAAACTTGCTGCATTGTACAATGTTGCTGACTAGAATTGAGCGGATTATACAAGGTTGTCAGATGGCCACAGGACATTGATTTAATAAATTAATCTGGAAATCTTAATTAAAGCAACTTCTCCCAAATTAACATAAGAAGTGCATTTGTGCATGGAAGATATAATTACGTAACATGTGATTTTTGAAAAAATGTGACACGGTGTGGGAAAAATGAAGTCTGATCCTGATTCAGAATGCAAAAGTAATTCTAAAATGCTGTACAAGATGGCAGCAATGAAATCATTGCAGGTCAGTGTTATTAACAGTTTTATAAATGTTTATTTAATTTTAAATAATTTAAAAATGTATTTGGTTTTGTTAAGACAAACTGAGAAATTCAGTTCTCTGATAACAATCTCAATATTATATAATTCAATCATTCATTGTTCTATTCTTGGTATGATCTGAAACTTCAATCAACCTAATAAAAAAACCCTCAAAAGAGTTCAACTAAAATTTTTCTCACATCGATGGCCAAATTTTAACCATACATATCTACAAAATTGCAACTTTTCTGGAAAGAAAAGAAACATTACGTAACATTATCTCAAAATGGCCAAATTAATTTGTAATGTTTCAATAAAATTATAAAATAGCGATTGTATAAATTTAATTAATTTAATTTTCTGTAATTTGATATCAATGATACTCTTTATGATCACATTCTGCATTTGTTTTTCTTTCTATCAATTTCACTGACATCATGCAATCATTTACAAAATTTGTACCGAGCTATTTGGACTGTTGTTTGATAGAATAACTAAAAAATTATAAAAATAATACACAACATTATTTAAACTGCTTATGCACAAATGGGTCTTCGGAGGCCCAGCACAATATTTATTGTCCTGATTACAGGTTTCCGTGAACATGTTTTGCACTAAAAAAGTTGGCACTTTTTCCAGCAGCATTACAATACTTTTTATGTATGGAGAACACATAAAAGAAAGTCAAATTAAAACTTTAAATTTTGTTTTAAAATACATTTTTGAACAGGCTACATTTTTACCACTATTTTATAACTAATCAATGTGAAAATTACTAAATACATAAAAATATTTATACCTGAAGCTGAATACCACGAGCATCCTTGTTTTCAAGCTGCACACGAATGCGTCCCCACTTCTCGTCTGAGATACGCAATGTCACCAATCCATGTAATTCCATGCTTTGTAGTCCGCCGTCACGCCCCACGCGTAATAATAATCTTTCTTCCAAACGTAAGTGGATACTACAAGTAAGAAAAACAATAGTTTCATAAGCTACAATCAAATATTATAAAATCATTACTTTCAATACATTACATTCACTAACATCTGTTTCCCTCTGTAAAATGATTTTGAATTTGAAAGTTCTTCAAAATTGCCAGCAATCACTCACTGTACTGCTTTTAATCAATTTATCTATCAAATAAATATTCTAAATCCACTTTACAATATAGCCTTTATTCAAGGTGTCAAAACAAACAAACATTGAGACATGTATTTCTAAACATACTCACACAGAAAGCAATACACAAAAAATGCATCATGACTTAATTCAATAAGCCTTCATACTCTTCATAATCATAAATAAAATTCAATCAAAGTATCTTTTTTAATTATCTTTATATATTTATTTTTAGATATTTATATCTAAATATCTTTAATAAAATTTAATAAAATACATTCTCAATATCCAGGAGACAAGAAAATCAAAATTTAATATTGTATATCATTCATCATGTAATAACAAATCTCTCATCATTCATCTGTCATAATGAATTACAAGATCTCTGCTGAAACCACAGAGAGATTTTTCAAAAAGTTAAAAGACCTTATAACACACTTATGATTTGTAAAATCCAACAAAATCGGATCAGATGAGTGATTTACTATTTTGATACATTTCTTCACACCTTTCACTGAATGCTTGAGAATGATATTGAATGGTTGGAGAATGTGCCTTTGTCAAATATGCTCAGGTCTCAGAGTAATAATCCAACATCATTATTTTCTGAGAAAGCTACAACATTTTTGCTAAAAGGATCATTCCGCCCAATATTTCATTTAAATTAATAAATTAGTAATTTACATAAAACTTTAATTGAATGTTAACCTGAGGATAATGATTATGTACAAAAAAATAATTACTTTTGACTTAAATCAACAAAGCTTGAAAGAAGCTTACAGAAATGAGAAGGTAAGTAAAACCTAAAACTTTGTTTCAAACATAATATTAAGAAGTCAAGGACATTTCTATTGCCTTTTAATTTGAAAATAAGGCATAAAAGTACATAACAAAAGGACTACACTTACCCTTCAGTAGGTTCTGAACTGGTAGGAGCTTTTGCAGATATTGTTGGCTTCAGTGTTGGGGCAGTTACCTTCTCACCTTCTGATTTTAGCTGGTCAACAAAACTTTCCACATCACGTGACTTGCTTCCTAGTTTCATTGCTTTTGTAGACGTAGTAGGTTTCCTACAAGTTAGAAGTTCTGTATCAAGCAAAACTGAAATCTAAAGTATTTATTGCAACATCAGTTTGGAAATGATATTTACTGAATAGAAGAAAAGTTTGTCTTGGTAAATTCTGCAACTATTGAGGCAGAATCTCCCACAACAGGAGCTGGAGAATAGCCTGCATTGCTTCCAAATCCACTGCTGCCAAACGCTGGGCCTTTCATCCCCTTCTTGGCAATTTCCATCCTTTGCCTCTGCAACTCTTTTGCCTTCTCACGCATCTTATTTTTAGCTTCACGTTCCTGAGTCTAAAGGAAGAAAGAAAGAAAGCAATGCAAAATAGGTAAATACTGTTCCAATAATAATAATAATAACCACATATTTTCAAATTTCAGTCAATTATTAGTCACTCACTTGTCGCACAGCTTGATATACTTTTTCTTCATGTGAATCCATCTCTACAAAGGTGCGTATCTGAGCCAAATTTACACTTTCACGATACCCAAGAGCAACAATTTCATCAAACGCAAATATGAGGTTAAATGCATTATCTGCAATTTCTGATTCCTCCATACTGCGACAATATTCAGGAATCTAATAACAGACATTTAATTTAATAACCTTCTGTGCCTTATTTTATATTTAGTCCCATACAACAGTTAAAGAATGGAACAATTTTGTAAAGAGATGAAATATAATTTTTTCCACCAAAAGCATAAAACAAAATAAAAACAAAAAAATTACATAAAAATTAATATTACTTGAATCATGAAAAGTATTAACATTTTGATGATTTCTTTATCTTCAAATTAGAAAAGAATAAAGATTTTGCCTGTACATACTGTTACAATAAAATTACTCTACCAATTTAAAAAAATATTTGGCTGAAAAGAAAAAAACTTAAAATTAACAGAACCTCATCTACACAATGTAACAAAACAATGAATTGGAAAGTTAATCTTAAACTAATTTTGTTGTAAAATGGTACATTCATAACAAGAAAAAAAAAGTCTTCATTAGAATTAATTTTAGTGTAACTGTAGGATATTTTAAAAAATGAACTAAGAACAATAAAACTAAGCTGTAAGAAATTTACTTCAACTTTAACATTCAAGTACACGTAACTAAAAAGAAAAAGGAAGATCACCTCAGCATGTTAACTTATCAACTCACCACTCGAGAAAACAAACGCAGGGTCTCCAGATCTTCCAGAATGTTGCTTGCCTTTGTAGTAATCAGTAACATATACAGCTTTTCAAGAGGCTGATAAACATATCTCACACTCTCTGTCTCTACAAATGTATGTTGCTTTCCAGTGGACATTAATTTTGGAAATGCTGATAATAATCCCTCTATACGAGCCTTTGTCATCTCAACAAATTGTCTTGATACAATTGCTATAAAAAAAATACAGAAAGGAAGTATTAAATGGGCCTTTCTTGAAATCAACCATACATAAACATCAACTATTGTGGCTATAATATATGTGCGAATAATAAAAAAATTATTAAATTCCACCATTGTTTAAAGACAAAGAAAAGTGAACAAGAGTAAAAAATTTTGTAAAGTGGCATTCTTAGAATAAAACCAAATGAATCTAGTCTTGTTAGCAACAAATTTAATGTGTATGCTAAATAGGATTTTAAAAACAGACTTAGTACACCAAATATGAACTTAAAATATTCACAGCAACATTTACAAGAAAACTCTGTTTTTGATTTTAATAAAAATTGCCAGTGGTCTGTGATTACAACTTAAAATAATTTAATTCAATACAAACTTAAATGACAAATACAGATGAATCTTATAAGCAGGAATCATATGCAAAAAGTACACATATGTCCCAGTTGTAAATACACATAATTCTTTGAAATGCAAATACAATATGAAAAAAATCAGGAAAACTATAAATTCACAATTTCATTTTTTAAAACAGTATCTGGGTAAACAGTTGTGTAACAAATGTCATGTGAGAACTTAACGGTGAAATTTTATAATAGATAAAGCAAAGATAGGTCAATGTCGCCTTCAATCCAGTCAGAACAATTCTGGGAGTGATGTCATTCAATTTCAATTATCAACAACATGTCTTACTTACTTTTACCCGATTTTGTACATACAGCTGCTGCTATCAACACCTACAATAAGAAATAAAGTAATTTTGTAAGGAATTGTCAAAATGTTTACATCACTAAATAGATAATCAGAAAATAATAATTTATTATCATGGAGTTCACAATTATAATTCATTTATTTTCAAACAATATATTCAAACATCAAATGTCATCAAAGCATTAAGAAAGCACTAATTTTCACCAATACAATAATTCTCAGCAATACTTCAGATTTTCTTAATCACCAGTCACTGACACATGAGGAAAACAACTTAATTTCCTTACCATTTTGCCCTTTTTGAAATTCGACGCCGATCGTAATAAAATCTATCAATAGCTCAAAAAGGGCGTTAATTCGCATTACATGAGCACCGCACAAACTCTTCACTTTACCACTTCATACAAATTCCACCTGATGACGTGGGGAAAGAATCGTCACCATTCGACACCGCCTGCACCATACGTCCTGGTCCTATCCACGGTGTAAGAAATATCTCTTCTCTCTTACACCGTGGTCAGTAAGAAGCGGTTCATTATTCAGAGTGACCCGTTCTAAACGAGTCGATTCTATAATCACAATCTTCCGAATAGCGACAACCGCGTAGTTTAAATAATACTTTAAAATATTTAATGAAAATAATTTTTTAAAATTATTTCTTTTGAATTACCAAAATTAATTTCTTACCATTTTCATATATAGAGCGTGCGAGTTTCCATCACCAAATTTGCACAAATTTGCATTAATATGCTACAAATATCCGCGGAACTTTTCTTGAACGATGGCCTGGCGAAATGCGGGTGGAGATAAGACATGATTTGATTGTCTCGCTGGCAGAAGTAAACAGTCGATTTTGTGAGCAAATGTAACGTTTGGGCATGGCTGTTACACAAATAAAGATTGGAAGATCCACAAAATCTTAGTGACTTATACATAACATAAAGCTGTGTTTGTTTAATACATTCCGGTAAACGACTTATTATTTGTGAGCTTCAACATATCCTGTGCCAAAAATGTGGAAAGTCTGCATACGTTTGCATGTGGGTTGATAAATTGATTGTTAGTAATTCCGGGCGCGTCAGCTATTGAGGTCATCAGTTATGTAAGTGTAGTGCATGTTGTTTCATCGGGAGGTGTCGGTGACCTTCCCTCACTGGATGGCGAGATCCGGCGCCGACCTGCCGTCGACTAGTGGGGTTTTCCTCAACCAGGTATCTCCCACCAGCGGGGCACCTCCCCAGCCGGGACAAGTTCTAAGTCCCCGACCGATCTCTCGGTATGTGTGGTAGTGTAGTGCATGTAAGTGTGTGTGTATGTGTGTGTGTGTGTGTGTGTGTGTGTGTGTGTGTGTGTGCTTAAACGTTCTTTACACTATCAAACAAAATTTAATAAAAAAACAGGGAGCCATTTTTTTAAAATTTTTAATATTACCTAGGGGCTTGATGTAAAGTACCCCCTAAAATTATAATATCGGTTTCAAATTCAAGAGGTCGCAACATCAGCCAGATCGATTGGGGAATATGAATTTGGGAGAAAATCGGCTGAAGGTTGTGGCACTAGTGTTGTTGACGGACGGACGGACGGACAGACACATATTTTGCCGTCATTCGATTTTTCAATATCAAGGACCTACAAAACATGGATTCTGGCAAAATCACGTGTTAGAGGATTTTTTCTAAATTTAGTAACTGGATCTATCCACTTTTTCAGAGCCCTGTAATAAGTGTTTTCTGCCGAAAATTCGTCTGTTTTTTTCGTAGAATTACACAACTTTCTCTCTACTCCGTAGCAAGTAAAAAATCGTTTCCATGTTGTCGCGGCAGGAAGTAATAAGAGCCAAAATTTTCTGTATTTTTTTTCTTTAAAATTCAAAATTTATTGCTTATTTATCCTTGTAAATAGATTTTATTACATGGGAGTTTTTTTGTTTTTTCTCCCTTTCAAAATTCAAAATTTTATTGCTTATTATTTTTGAAAATAGATTTTACTACATGGGAGTTTTTTTTCTCCCTTTCAAAATTCAAAATTTAATAGTATATGACTTAGTGTAGGGATCACAGAATTTTAAAAAATTTTTCCTTTTTTCATTTAAATTTAAAATTTTTGTTTTATGTGCACACAATTCACTTTTCCCCATAGCACGTCATACGCAGTTTTAACTCTGTTTTTGACAATAAATAAATAAATAAATAAATAAATAAATAAATAAATAAATAAATAAATAAATAAATAAATAAATAAATAAATAAATAAATAAATAAATAAATAAATAAATAAATAAAAAATAAATAAATAAATAAATAAATAAATAAATAAATAAATAAATAAATAAATAAATAAATAAATAAATAAATAAATAAATAAATAAATAAATAAATAAATAAATAAATAAATAAATAAATAAATAAATAAATAAATAAATAAATAAATAAATAAATAAATAAATAAATAAATAAATAAATAAATAAATGGCGTTTCGGTAAAAATGTTGCACTTCCTGTAATGGACGATTATTATATTTGAGCGCCTTAACTCTAATCTTTTCTTCAGGCGTACGTAGAATTACCACGTCCCTAAAATCAGACACTCAGCATACGTCCTCCCACACTCTTCGGAATGACACTTGAAATCACATTTTTGCGCTAGTCCTTTCAGTTGTTTCTCAATCTGAATACGACTGAGCGGCTATTTTTCTCTTTTGGAGAAAAGAGAATCTACCTGCAACAATATGTGGGGTCTTAACATGTATATCTATTTTTGAAAATAGTAGTTTTCGCGCAATTTTGGATGAAAATAGGTCAATATATTCTTTTTCTAGGGCATTTTCCAGCTGATAGCCGGTTATCCTTTAACGTCACGATGGGACACGTATTCGACCATTCGACAACAAACGGACCATTCGACACCATCGGACCGAAACACTGAGTCGGCACACGCTCTTAGCCACCTCAGCCATCATGGCCGGCATATTGACACTTAAAAAGTATTAAAAACCAGATTTTCTTAAAAGCAGCTCCAAATTTTTTCGTCGAACATTTTTTACGGAGAGCTAAATGCACTGTATAGCAGGACATAAACGCTATTTTGTTGTTCTTTTGTTGTTGTTTTTTAAATTACACATGAGATTTTTTAACTTTGTTAATATTTTCATTACCGGCGTTTGTCTCACATTATTGTATGTGTGAGCACAAGAGCCTGAAACGATTTCTAATGAAGTTTCACGAAAAGTCAAAAGTTTTGTGTGAAAATGAACTCAAAATTCCACGTTTTCAGAAACGCTCGAAATACATTTTCTCAAAAACGGTTTCAAATTTTTCTTTCTCGCCTACTGCTAACGCAGTACAGAGAAAGAATTGTAATGCTGCAGGGAAACATTTTCGACAGAAAAATTATTTCGGGGCCCTGGTAACGAAGAAGTGGATGAATCTAGTTCCCGTTCTTTTTGTACTAATACGCACTGAATAACATCACATTAATACATTTTTTTGTATGTTCTCCTTTGTTTTTTAAAAAATTCCATAAAATGTTATAGTTTTTAATATATCTCGCGTCGTTAATATTTATTTATGGAAGTTATATATATATATATATATATATATATATATATATATATATATATATATATATATATATATATATATTATTGCGTTTGTGAGCAGAAGTGCTTCAAATGATTTTCAATGACGTTTTACATAAACTCAAAAATTTTGTGTAAGCATATTTAGAAACACTCAATCAAGTTTTTTTTTCTTTTTTTTAACTGCTCCAAATTTTTCAACGAAAAAGTACCAAGTTTTACTCTTCTTTAATATACTTAAATTTAGAGGTCAGATCTACCGCAAGGAGGACGAACAATTGTGAAAATGTGAAAAATGTTTCGGTGGCAATAAATGGCATCTGGGAAGAGGGTGGTGCAAAACCGAAAAACTAGCCAGATTAAAGAGATTAGAAAATTAACTTCTACGAGAAAGTCTGTGACATTCTGTCATACAATTAGTTAATTATGAAAATGGGTAATAAAATAGTTTGTTATCTTGCTAATATTTTTCACATTTTAGTTGAAGAGAGTTCTTAGATTCAAAAGCAATAGATACACGTGCGTGAGACTGGGAGAGGTGGCTTAGTGCATCAACTGAAGTCACTGCAAAGTCACTGCAGTGCCTCTGACCGGAAGGTCCTAGGTTCGAGTCCCGACAGTGGCAAGATTTTCGACACTAGCTTGTCAGCTAGGTCGAATTCAGTCGCTGTCTATAGGAGAATTCTAGAGGCCGGCTGCTCTGATCGGTAGTTTTCCGTGGTTTCTCTCATCAATCCCAGGCGAACGCCGGAGCAGTATCCTAACAAACGGATTACGGACCGAGCGCGATCTTTCCTTCCTCTCCCTTTTCCTATCCTCTCCCCTTACACTAACATGCACTACACTACCACACTTGCCGGGTGACCGGTCGGGAACTTAGAGCTTGACCCGGCTGGGGTGGTGCTCGGCTGGGGCGGTGTTCCGCTGGTGGGAGATACCTAGTTGGGAAACCCCGCTAGCCGACGGTGGGTCGGTGACAGATCTCACCATCCAGCGGGGAAGGATCACCGCCACCTCCTGATATGAAAAAACATGCACAACACTTACGGGACTAATGACCTCCGTAGTTGACGCCGCCGGAATCACTAACAACGAACCAACCAACGTGCGTGTGCATCGTGGGCAATCTTCATAAAAAAATATAATAAGCATTTACACCAACATTTTGTTTCATTTATTTCAGGTTTACAATGCTAGTTACTATTATATTTCCAGATATAACTATTTCTTTTGTTTTCTAGTTTACAGTTAATTTCTTCACGTTTGCTGCTATTACAGTTCCCAATGCTATCGACGTACATTTTCTAGCAATCTGCTTTGTTAAGGGGGAATGGAGGAGATGGGCGAGTGTCATATGTACGTGATTTTATAACCCACGCATGGTCACGGTAACAGAGTGTGAAACGTTGACTCACTCTCTGATATTCTTATCTCAACATACGAGGGAAGAACGTACTTTACGCTCATGAAAGAAACAAGTTAAAATATATTCTAATCTCGATGCATAACGAGAGGCTTACAAGGTGTGATGAGGTTCCGCTTCAGTTGAGCGTAACCGTACATCCTATTTAGTTTACTAACCGCAAGGAAGTGCAGCACAAATAGTACAGAAGACAATTGTGGAAACTCGGGTAAATCAGCATGGGCGATACATGCGACAAGTGTTTCTGCTGCTCCTAGCGGCGTGAGGTGTATACTACAAGACAGGCGCATATGTAACCATTAGTATAAAATCGTCTATACCACTGTGTGACATTACTTTGTGTAGTAGATAATGGAGATATTTTATTATTTTCTCTATATTTATTAATATTATTTTCTCATAAAATTCATATCTTTAGATATTTCTAAAATGCTCTAATCAATATCTATATTATTCTACACTGTTTGGTAGTTCTTTTTAGTAGTTCTATTTAGTAAAACGGGGAGATTGACCTGATCTGGTGGTTGCTAAAGGCCTCACCGCGGTCATCAATGCGTCGGTCGTGGTGGCTTGCGGGGGAAAACTCGTCTCAGAATGTGAAAAGAAAATACAAAGATATTCTCACATCCAGGTGGAACTTTCTGGTTAGCACTACCGGCAGGTACAACACTTCCCTGCTGTGGTAAGGATCTTTGCCCAGTGGTGCGGAGATACATCCCCGACGCTGTCCTAAACAAATTCTCCGGCGACAAGCTGAAACAACTGCGTGAACGCATCGACGCCGAGGTAATTTCGGGTAGCGCCGCTTGCTTCTACGACCACATCGCCAGAGAGGACTTGGTGCCATTAGAGTAAGGCCTCATTAACAATGCACACTTAAACGTAAATTAACGGAGTATAAAGTTATGTAATGCTGCGCGAAAAAACGGCGAATTTTCGATAGATAAAAGTTCATTACCGGGCCATGAAAACAAGAAAATGGATAAATCCAGTTGCTAAATTAAGAAAAAAATCCCTTAATACATGGAGTAGCCAGAATCCCTGTTAACAAAATTGAAAGTCCGTCCGTGTGTCGTATGTGAACAAACCTAGCGCCTAAACCACAGATACGATCTTTTCCAAATAATAATAATAATAATAATAATAAAAAAAAACAGTCTCCCAGGCTCTAGTTGAAGCTTGAAATTTTGAAAAACATTCTTTAAACTTTGGGCGTACTTCACATGAAGCCTCCCTGACATTTTCAAAATTTTCTCAAAAACGGCACGAAATTTTCCCCCAAAAATTTCTTGTAAGAATTTCTTGTAAATACACTTATAAAAGTGGCGTAGGTCCGATTTTCACGGTTAACTCTGAAGTTTCGAAAATTCCATCGATTTGATTTTTTTCGACGTCTTCTTACAACAACATTGAAGATAGAGTTTTTTCTTCAAATGAAATTCGTTGTACATAGACAGTTCTTTTATTAATGTTAGGTACATTTTTTTAAAGATATTAGTAGTTTTCGTGCAATAGAGTGTGAAATATTTATTTTAAAAAATCACAAAAGCAAGATTTTCTCCAAATCTTTTCATTAAAGCTTTGCTAATGTTAGTGCCGAACGAACCCTGTACCATGACAAAAAAAAACGCCATATTGCTCTATTCTTTTGTTTTTTCAAAAATTTCAAAATGACATTTTTTTGACTGGTCTCTCACGTCGGTAATATTTATATTAGAGGCAATTACTTCACATTATGAGATTTATGAGTACATTTTCTATAAATAATGTCAAATAAAGTTTCTGGAAAACGCAACACTTTTCTGCTAAAATGTGCTCAAAATTCCGATTTTCAGAAACGCTCAAACGCCATTATCTTCAATAATAGTTCCCAATTTTTCCTTCAAACTTTTCTAATGAATTGTGCTAATTGCACTGTTTAATACGACGTAAAGTTCATTTTAGTGTATTCTTTAGATTTTTCAAAAATTACACAAATGCAAATTTTTTTAAAAATATCTGTCATGCCGTTATTATACACATTTCCATCGATTTGTATACATTACTGCATTTATGAGTGGAAGTGCTTTAAATGAAGATTTTCGAAAACTCAATAATTCCTGTGAAAATGAGCTTCAAATGTCGCATTTATAGTAATGTTTAATCGCCATTTTTTTAAAAACTGCTTCAAATTTTTCAATGAAAATTTATGTTTAGGACGAGGTTTCACTCTTCTTTAATATTCTTGAAGTGATATTTCGGTTACACTATCAGGAAACCGAAAAGTGGAGAAAATGTCAAAAAACAGTTTTCTTTGGGTAAGAAGATGGGCTGGGAAGAGGATGGGGCAAGACCATAAAGCCAGTCCACACCAAGGAAATTAGAAAACTTTACTCCGAGAAAGGCTATGCCATGCTGTAACATCTCTAGTTTAAGCTCTGTTACAATTCATAACAACTTTGTAATAAATAATCAACTACTGGCGTCGAACGTCGGAGTAATCCCCCTTTAATCTAATCATCGACTGCCGTAGTCACAGCTCGGTCCCGTTAGATCCTGGGTTCCCACACAGTAACCAGACAAGAACCTACTACATCTTGATGGCTGCCCTTCCAAAAAGTGTAGGATTGAAAAAAATGTTAACCGTATGTATTACCCATCTCCCATAAAAGTGTGTGAAGTAGCTCGTAATTTCCAAATTCTTCTGTGCTATTGGGGCGTGGCAATTCGGGAGGAGTCAACCAGCAACGTTTTAACTGTTGCGTTCTCGTTTCCGCCACCCTTCATATTTCCTGGATTCATTGAATGAGGTTCTGGACGCATCAACTAGTCTGGTCATTAGTCCCGTAAGACTAGTGGGAGTTTTTTCTCGGGACAGGCGATAGGGTTGATTGGAGAAACCACGAAAAACTACCGGTCAAAGCAACCGGACGCTAGAATTCTTCTCCACACTGTGACTTAATTCGACCTTGCTGACAAGCTACGGACGAAAATCCTGCTACCGTCGGCACTCGAACTTAGGAACTCCCGGTCAGAGGGCCAGCTGATGCCCAAATCCATCTCTCCCGGTGCATTTCCTGGGGATATCACGAATTTCTTAAGTTTATTGTGTATTGAACTATATTCATATTAGAACAAGTGGTGGTAAAAAAGCACGTACTTTTTTTTCTCCTTATTTCTGGCAAAATTAACCGAAAGGTATTTAATGTTTCTAAAAATTGTACATGACATTATTTCAAAATTTATATTTACGGAACAGATTTCATTACACTTCATTTCAAAAAAATCTGTCTTCATTATTGTAGTTATAGGAACACGTAAAATAACATTTGATTTTTTGCAAATTTCAGGAAAATCGGTGTTTTCAAGGAAAATGAGATCTACACCATAGTGTAATTGTCCTTTATACTACTGCAGATATTGTGAAAGTTTAATGCATTGTAAAGGGATTTCTGTTGTAAAAAATTCCAATTTGTTTGGAGGAGGAAATAAACTCCCATGATTGTTATTATTTATAACAGGCTCGCAGCCGCAGTATTATCAGTGAAACGTAAAATATGTGATGAAGAGGGTGTGGACACTATGGGGTCGCTACGCGTGAATGCAATGGAGCTTCGAGTCTCTTTACGCGGGGTAACAACGGTGCTAACCCCACACGCACCTATGGCTTCCCAAACACCCGCAAGAGAAGGAGGCAATAAAGATTCATGTGGAATCCACTTTATTGAAAGTTTTTCTTACAATTGCTCTAGCTAATTGCTCATGTTGAATGAACTAAGAACTTATTAGTATGATAAACACATTTTATATATTACAGTTTAATACGAACACGTTGGTCCAGGCAGTCTCTTCAAGTTACTATGCGATGCAAAAGTAGATGTTTTGAACAAATGCCGTTCACAGGAGAATCCGCAAAATAACTAATTGCTGTAGGCGCGTGAGATGATCTGCGTAATCCCAGATTGTTTCTCTTTGCTGTTCAAATTCCGTCGCTAAGTCTAGAAAGTCTGTAGAAAAATGTCCTTATTAACCAAGGTGCAAGAGAATCTGAAGTTATGTTATACACACTACATGGATTTCTGATTTCAATGGAAGAGATCCAGAAAGATGGTCACGGGGAATATGACCTATAGAAAATTGTGTGAACTAATCGGTATAACTTTTCAGGACTTATTAGTATAGTAAACACATTTTTATATATTACAGTTTAATACGAACACGTTGGTCCAGGCAGTTTTTTCAAGTTACTATGCGGTGCAAAAGTAGAGGCTTTGAACAAATGCCATTCACAGGAGGCTCCGCAGAATGAAGAATTGCTGAAGGCGCCTGGGATGATCTGTCTAATCCCAGATTGTTTCTTTTAGTTGATCAAATTCCGTCACTAAGTGTAGAAAATCTGAAGAAAAAATGTCTTTATATTAACCAAGGTGCAAGAGAATCTCAAGTTATGTTATGATATCTACCACATGTATTCCTGATTACAATGGCAGAGATCCAGAAAGATGGTCACGGGGAATATGACTTATAGAAAATTGTGTGAACTAATCGGTATAACCTTTCAGGACTTATTAGTATGTAAACACATTTTTATATATTACAGTTTAATACGAACACGTTGGTCCAGGCAGTCTCTTTAAGTTACTATGCGGTGCAAAAGTAGTTGCATTGAACAAATGCCGTTCACAGGAGGCTCCGCAGAACGATCAATTTCTGTAGACGCGAGGGATGATCTTTGTAATCCCAGATTGTTTCTTTTAGTTGATCAAATTCCGTAGCTAAATGTAGAAAATCTGTAGAAAAAATGTCCTTATTAACCAAGGTGCAAGAAAATCTGAAGTTATGTTATACGCACTACATGTATTTCTGATTTCAATGGAAGAGATCCAGAAAGATGGTCACGGGGAATATGACATTTAAAAAAATATGTCAACTAATCGGTACAACTTTTCAGGACTTATTAGTATGGTAAAAACATTTTTATTTATTACAGTTTAATACGAACCGTTGGTGCAGGTAGTCTCTTCAAGTTACTATGCGATGCAAAAAGTAGAGGCATTGAACAAATGCCGTTCACAGGAGAATCCGTAAGTTAATGAATTGCTGTAGGCGCGTGGGATGATCTGTGTAATCCCAGATTGTTTCTTTTAGTGTTTCAAATTCCGTCGCTAAGTGTAGAAAATCTGTAGAAGAAATGTCCTTATATTAGCCAAGGTGCAAGAAAATCTAAAGTTATGTTATGGCATCTAACACATGTATTTCTGATTTGAATGGCAGAGATCCAGAAAGATGGTCACGGGGAATATGACCTTAAAAAAGCTGTGTGAACTAATCGGTATTACTTTTCAGGACAAATTGTTAATATACGTATTAAATATAGAGGGTTGAACAATCGTGGTCTCATGGTTAAATCTGTATAAAACGCTGTAAATGACTGTTATAGTCCCATTCCCTTACTTTTCAGGGCACGGCTCTCAATGTAAAATCAGGATTTTAAAATAAATTGCATTTAATCTCATCGAGTGCCACAGTCAAGTTCGTTTGACCGGGATTTTAGAACAAGCGTTATTTATAGGTTACAACCGCGATCGTTATGCAAGAAAATTAAATTAATTTTAATTATGGACAGGGTACATATAATGTGTACAGATGTGTACATATAATTTACACCGTGACGATGAAAAAGAATCGTATTAACAATTTTCACAAATTTTTAAAAAAAACGAAACAGTTTCATTCGGTAACGGTTCCAGCAACGTAGTACTGGAAAATAACGTTTCCGAACTCCCTACAGGAATGATTTTTAACAGTTTTGGTTTTTGGTTGATGCCGTAGTTCTTGTACCGTAGCCGTAGCCGATGCCGATGCTGTACCGTTTGATCTTGAATGTTATTGCCAAAATTAACTTCATTATTGGTAAATTATTCAATTAAATGAAAATCAACAACACCGTGGGTCGGCAATCCGAAGTGAGTGTATCTCTCCATAACTGTTTTTGGTCGTAAAACGCACCAAATACTCACGAATGTTGAGGTTAGATTTTAACCAAGTTTCTGAGGTTACCAATTACCATCTATTACTATTTATATCCAACCAATTACTAATTACCTTCATTACGAAGAATAGCTTCTTTGCTCTGTCATTGCTCAAAAATACATTTAAAAGTTAATCTTGCTCTAGCCATAGAAATCATCGTATCCAGCATCATAAAATACTTTGAGTATCAACAAATTATCTTTCAAATCCATTAACGAGTGGAATTTGTGTAGCACCACTGCATTGTTTCTAATGAAAAATATGCGTAGAGCTTCAATGAGGTTGTTACACAGCAAATAGTTGTACATATCACACATACATTGCCAGTCGAGTATCATAAAAATATAGATGTTCTTCTTTGTTAAGATAGCAGCGAAATGCAGTGTTGGTTTGAGAGGCTGATGGTATTGCGCACTTGAAGCGAAGGGGTACGCTATCAATTGTTGACCTGATTCTTGTTTAGCTAGGGACAGATCCATCATCTCGTTGATCATTTCTTTGTCATGGAACTCATTTTCCTGTCGGTCGGCCATTTGAAAAGCGATACGCATTTCGCTTTCTTTTTTTCTATTTCGGAGTTCAGGGACATGCTGTCTTCTGATGATGGGTGGAGGATGTCATATTCATCTCCTGAAATTCAGCAACATCACAATTATTTCATAATATCATGAAAGTGAAGGAAATATGCATTTTCCTCTTTCATGTCACAATGTTTGCTCAGCTGCGGTAGTGACAAATAAGAATATCTTCTCTGTTCAGTGAAATTTAATAGGATAAGTAGAAAAAAGTGTTTTACTTTTGAAACAAAAATAATGTCAAAGCCATTGATTTCTCTTTAAACATTCTGACAGTGGGATAAAGTCTACAGACTTTAATGTGATCTAAGACCCCTAAACATAACTTTCCATGATTACCACTGCGGAAATACAAAATGAAGTAGCTAATTGCTCCGCATATTTAGCCAAGTATTTATCACAATCGTCTGTTAACCCTCGTACCATATCTCCAATTTACAATCAAGTATTATATATTCAAATTTCTTATATTTCTAAGAAAGAAGTAAAACTGTTTCAATAATGATAAATTAATCTTTCTTACAGGCACATGGCTAACAAATGATTTGTATGGTGTGTTCGTTAATGATTCATTTTCATTAGCATGTGTTAGTTTCTACTTTGCTGATAATATGAATGAATTCAAATAATTAGAATGATAAAATAATTAATGAGATGCGCAGCATTTTCCAAACAATTGTTTGTCGTATTTGTGAAATTCCTTAATATTCTGAGCACAGAATTGTGTTCCCAACAGTGCAGAATTTAGAACTACAATGTTAAAGTGCAAGGTGTTGAAGAACTAAGTGTAAAAAGTAGGCTGGCCGCCGGGTGCTTACTCCGTCCCAGGCAGCACGAGAAAGTGTCTCTCAGAGCGCGCCCTACCCAGCAAGCAGCGTTGCGCACAGCTCGAGCCATTTGGAAGCGCGATCGGCTTGGGACCTGCGTTGGGCTCTGCGATCTCGGTGGGTAGTGCTTCCCCGGTTACGCACTCGCATTATCGGGTGTGGACATAGAGACGCCAGCATTATTGCTTTTTACTTTCTCGATATAGGAGCAATATACGTAGTAAAGAGAAAAGTATGTAATACTGCACGAAAAAGCATATTTTCGGCAGAAAAAAATCATTGACGAGTCCTGACAATGAAAAAGTCGAAAAATCCAGTTGCTTGTGTTTTTTTTAACGTGGCATCTGTGGGTATTATCTTTAAGATGGAATATGACACGACTTTTCGCTTTGTTCTCCGTCGTGCCGGTAGAGTCGTTTGGTCTGCAGCACAGCTTGATACGGTCGCGTTCATGCGAGGTCTTGCGCCAACATACAAAGACGCAAAAGTCGTGCCATATTCCGTCTTCACGATAGTACACACAGATGTCACATTAGATAAACCAAAGTATAGACACATGCACATGCACTTATAATATAAATTTGCATACCAAACTTACATTAGACGCAAGTTGTTTACATTATTTACACGCTCTAGCACTATATTATTGATGCGCTGTGTAAACACTTCATTACCCATCGAGATTAGAATATGTTTCAACTTATTTCTTTAAAGAACGAAAGCAATGATCAATACTAACACTGAGTTGTCTATAGTTTGCCAATTAAACTTGCACTGGCCCTTGAGAGTCTTGTCCGTCGGGGAAACACGCGCACGGTTTTCCATCACAAGCACTTTTGGTGACGCCTCCGTGGTCCGCGATGCACAGAGGGCGAACTGTTGCACTACACTACTCCATATTCCGGGAGTCCAGCCGGGAGCTTAGAGCTCGTCCCAGTTGGGGCGGTGCCTTGCTGGTGAGAGAGTGCAGGTTAGGGGGAAACCTCGCTTGCCGGCGGTAGGTCGGCGCTCGCCGGATCTCGCCATTCAGTGGGGGGAGATCACCACCATCTCCCGAGGAAGAAACATGCACTACACTTGTGGGAACAATGACTTAACCTGTTGACGCGCCCGGAATCACTAACCAACCAAACCGGGAGCGGTAGCTCAGTGCATCAACTGATGCCACTGCAGCGCCTCTGACCGGGAGGTCCTAGGTTCCCACTTCCCACGACGGCAGGAATTTCGACACTAGCTTTTCAGCTAGGTCGAGTTCAGTCGCTGCCTGGAGGAGAATTCTAGTGGCCGGCTGCTCTGATCGGTAGTTTTCCGTGGTTTCTCCGATCAACACCAGGCGAATGCCGGAGCAGTACCCTACCAAACAGGCCACGGACCGCGCGCGATCTGTCCTTCCTCTTCTTTGTACTATCCTCTCCTCTTACACACACACACACACACACACACACACACACACACACACTTACACTAACATGCACCACACTACCACGTATTCCGGGAGACCGTTCGGGAGCTTAGAGTTTGTCCCGACTGGGGCGGTGCCCCGCTGGTGGGAGAGTCGTGGTTAGGGGGAAACCCCACTAGCCGACGGTAGGTCGGCGCCGGATCTCGCCATCCAGTGGGGGAAGATCACCGACATCTCCCGAAGAAAAACATGTACTACACTAACGGGACTAATGACCAAAGCAGTTGACGCGCCCGGAAACACACACACACACAAAACTAACCAACCAACCAGCCAACCAAAAGTCTAGGCGAACTGTCACTTCACGGCTGTGGAACGGGGGCAACCGGCTATCGTGCGCCAGGGCTGGCGGGGGCGGAGCCCCGATAGGATTCATTTACAATGCAAACCTAAACGTAACGTATTGCTGTAAACTTATCAGTAATATTTACATGTAAAAACAACCATTCACAATGACGAACGTAAGTTTCGCTTCAACCAATCAGAATTCAGCGTATTGAAACTTTGATTCGTTGCTAACGTGGTGGAAAGATCTTTTCGCCGTAGTGTTACATTCTAGTATACGTAAGTATACTATATATAGTATACGGAGTAATATACAAAGCATAAAGGAAGTTATGTAAACTACGCGAACAAACGGCGGAATTTCGGCGGAAAAAAAATCTTCTCCGGCCCCTGAAAACTTACTAAAGGTGCAACAGAATGGCACAGTCTTTCTCGTAGTAAGGTTTTCTACTTTCCTTGGTGTGGATTGGTACTGTAAAGTCTTGCCCCTCCTACTTCCCTCCTGCTATCTATCGCCCCCCCCCAGTACATTTTACTGACGTTTTCTCAACCTTTTGGTTTCCAAATAGTAGAACCAAAATATCATATTACGAAAATTAAAGAAGGCTAAAACTTGGTCCTCAATAGCAATTTTCATTGAAAACTTTTGAGCCGTTTTTAAGAAAATGGCGTTAAGCGTTACTGTAAATACAAAATTTGGAGCTGTTTTTCACAGGAATCTATTGTTTTTCTGAAAAACCTCAACTGAAGTAATTTGAAAAACTTTCATTCAGAAATTCAATAATATATACAAAACCTTAAAAATGTGCATATTAACGGCTTGAGAGAGATATGAACAAAATTACATATATGTAATTTTATTAAAAAAGAAAAGTACTTTACGTAATATTAAACAGTGCCATTACCACGATACGTTGGAAAAATTGATAAAAAATTCTATCCATTTTTGAGCGTTTCTGAAAATGCGGAATTTTGAGCTCATTTTTACAGTAAACTGTTGAGATTTCGAGAAAGCTTATACATTATTTAAAGCACACGTAGTCATAAATATAATAATGTGAAGAAATGGCTGCTAATGTAAATATTACAGACGTGAGAGAATTAAAAAAAATATTATTGTTATTTTTTCAAAAACAAAAGTATAGAACATTACAGCGTTTGTGTCATCTTAAAGAGTGCATTTAGCAGTATCCCTACCAAAAGTTTAAAGAAAAATTTTGAAGCTAGTTTCGAAAAAATTGATTTTGAAATTTTTTAAAATTGCAAAAGTTGCACGCAATATTGCGCCAAAACTACTAAAAGTTTTAAAAAATCTGCATGATTTTAATCAAAGAAATCTTTGTGGACAACAAATTTCATTTCCAAGGGATAATCTCTGTCTTCGATTTTGTAGTTGCAGGAACATGCCGAAAAATATTCAGACTTTTGCAATTTTCGAAAATTCAGAGTTAAGCGCGAAAATCTGACGTATGCTACCTTAATAAGTGTAGTTTACTCTATTCTTAAAAGAAAATTGAAAAAAAAATTGGAGGGGTTTACAAGAAAATTTTTAAAATGTCCGGGAGTCTTTATGAAAATACTCCAAAAGAATGTTTTTCAAAATTTCAAATCTTCATGAAGGGCCAGATCCACTGGGGATTCTTCAATTTAGAAAAGCTCGTACGGATGGTTTAGGCGCTAGTAATATTCACAGACCGAGGGACAGACAGACGGACCGGACGGATTGACGCACGGACCGACGTTTTGCTTTCAATTGTTTTTTTCGGCATCAAGGACCCACAAAACAGGGATTCTGGCTACACCACCTAGTTAGAGGATTTTTTTTTCTTAATTTAGCAATGGAATTTTTCCACTTTTGCGTTGTCAGGACTCGTCAATGAATTTTTTCTCCCGAAAATATGCTTTTTCGCGCAGTATTACATACTTTTCTCTTTACTACGTATATTACTCCTATATCGAGAAAGTAGAAAGCAATAATGCTGGCGTCTCTATGCCCACACCCGATAATGCGAGTGCGTAACCGGGGAAGCACTACCCACCGAGATCCCAGAGCCCAACGCAGGTCGCCGATCGCTTTTCCGAATGGCTCGAGTTGTGCGCAACGCTGCTCGCTGGGTAGGGCGCGCTCTGAGAGACACTTTCTCGTGCTGCCTGGGACGGAGTAAGCACCCGGCGGCCAGCCATACTTTTTACACTTAGTTCTTCAACACCTTGCACTTTAACATTGTAGTTCTAAATTCTGCACTGTTGGGAACACAATTCTGTGCTCAGAATATTAAGGAATTTCACAAATACGACAAACAATTGTTTGGAAAATGCTGCGCATCTCATTAATTATTTTATCATTCTAATTATTTGAATTCTTTCATCTTATCAGCAAAGTAGAAACTAACACATGCTAATGAAAATGAATCATTAACGAACACACCATACAAATTATTTGTTAGCCATGTGCCTGTAAGAAAGATTAATTTATCATTATTGAAACAGTTTTACTTCTTTCTTAGAAATATAAGAAATTTGAATATATAATACTTGATTGTTAATTGGAGATATGGTACGAGGGTTAACAGACGATTGTGATAAATACTTGGCTTAATATGCCGAGCAATCAGCTACTATTGTGGTTAGGCGGAAGAGCAGGCCCTATGGCCTGAGCCTCGCCATTAATAAAGACACTATTATTATTATTATTATTATTATTATTATTATTATTATTATTATTATTATTATTATTATTATTATTATTATTATTACTTAATTTTGTATTTCCGCAGTGGTAATCATGGAAAGTTATGTTTAGGGCTCTTAGATCACATTAAAGTCTGTAGACTTTATCCCACAGTCAGAATGTTTAAAGAGAATCCAATGTCACTGACAATTTTCTTTCAAATGTAAAACACTTTTTTCTACTTATCGTATTCATTTTCACTGGACAGAGAAGATATTCTTATTGCGTCACTACCGCAGCTGAGCAAACATTGTGACATGAAAGAGGAAAATGCATATTTCCTTCACTTCCAAGATATTATGAAATAATTGTGATGTTGCTGAATTTCAGGAGATGAATATGACATCCTCCACCCATCATCAGAAGACAGCATGTCCCTGAACTCCGAAATAGAAAAGCAAGAAAGCGAAATGCGTATCGCTTTTCAAATGGCCGACCGACAGGAAAATGAGTTCCATGACAAAGAAATGATCAACGAGATGATGGATCTGTCCCTAGCTAAACAAGAATCATGTCAACAATTGATAGCGTACCCCTTCGCTTCAAGTGCGCAATACCATCAGCCTCTCAAACCAACACTGCATTTCGCTGCTATCTTAACAAAAAAGAACATTTATATTTTTATGATACTCGACTGGCAATATATGTGTGATATGTACAACTATTTGCTGTGTAACAACCTCATTGAAGCTCTACGCATATTTTTCATTAGAAACAATGCAGTGGTGCTCACAAATTCCACTCGTTAATGGATTTGGAAGATATTTTGTTGATACTCAAAGTATTTTATGATGCTGGATACGATGATTTCTAGGGCTTAGCAAGATTAACTTTTAAATGTATTTTTGAGCAATGACATAGCAAAGAAGCTATTCTTCGTAATGAAGGTAATTACTAATTGGTTGGATATCAATAGTAATTGATGGTAATTGGTAACCTCAGAAGCTTGGTTAAAATCTAACCTCAACATTCGTGAGTATTTGATGAGTTTTACGACCAAAAACAGTTATGGAGAGATACACTCACTTCGGATTGCCGACCCACGGTGTTGTTGATTTTCATTTAATTAAATAATTTACCAATAATGAAGTTAATTTTGGCAATAACATTCAAGATCATGTGGTACAGCATCGGCATCGGCTACGGCTACGGTACAAGAGCTATGGCATCAAACAGAAACCATAACTGTTAACAATCATTCCTGTAGGGAGTTCGGAAACGTTATTTTCCATTACTACGTTGCTGGAACCGTTACCGAATGAAACTGTTTGGTTTTTTTAATAAACTGTGAAACTTGTTAATACGATTCTTTTTCACGTCTCAGTGTAAATTATATGTACACATGGTACCCTGTCCATAATAAAATTAATTTCATTTCTTGCATAACAATGGCGGTTGTAACCTATAAATAATGCTTGTGCTAAAACCCCAGTCAAATGAACTTGACTGTGGCATTCGATGAGATTAGATACAAGTAAAGATGGATTAGTTTATAGACTTAATCTGTTTTAAAAAGAAGTAAAAACGTTCAGGCTTTACAAAATCAAACAGCTTTGATGTAAAAATGGAAATTTAAAACGAAATGATCGAACTTTTATTAATTCTCGTAAATGCATGTAAATAATGGATTACGCGCAGACTAAATCACTTTAAAATAAAAATGTTGTAAAATCGTTCAGCATTGTTTGATGTAAATGATAACGTTTTGATGTAAAAATCGAAATATAAAACAAAATTGTTTTAAAACTATTTTATTAATTATAAACAGGAACGTTATTTAAATCGTTTGATTACTTTACTGGTTAAATTTCCTAACATTTGAGGTATGTGTTTCAACTTATCTATGTACTGATGAAGAATTACATGGGGGGTATATTTTACCACACTTCAATTTATTACAAAATCCTGATTTTACATTTAGAGTCCTGCCCTGACAAGTAGGGGAATGGGACAAAAACAGTTATTTTCAGCGTCTTATACAGATTTAACCATGAGCCTACGATTGTTCCAAGTTATACAGCCACATTTTATTACGTATGTTAACAATTTGTCCTGAAAAGTGATACCGATTAGTTCACACATTTTTTTAAAGGCCATATTCTCCGTGACCATCTTTCTGGATCACTGCCATTGTATTAGAAATACATGTGGTAGATGCCATAAAATAACTTCAGAATCTCTTGCTCCTTGGTTAATATAAGGACATTTTTTCTACAGATTTTCTACAGTTAGAGACGGAATTTGAACAACAAAGAGAAACAATCTCGGATTACAATATCATCCCACGCGCCTTCAGCAATTCTTCATTCTGCGGAGCCTCCTGTGAAAGGCATTTGTTCAGAGCCTCTACTTTTGCACCGCATAGTAACTTGAAGAGACTGCTTAGAAAAACGTGTACGTATTAAACTGTAATATATAAAAATGTGTCTACCATACTAATAAGTGAGAAAAGTTACACCGATTAGTTCACACAATTTTTTATAGATCATATTCCCAGTGACCATTTTTCTGGATCTTTGATATTGAAATCAGAAATGCATGTGGTAGATGCCATAATATAATTTTAGATTCTCTTGCACCTTGGCTTATATAAGGACATTTTTCTACAGATTTTCTACACTTAGCGACGGAATTTGAACAACAAAGAGAAACAATCTGGGATTACACAGATCATCCCACGCGCCTCAGCAATTCTTCATTCTGCGGAGCCTCCTTTGAAAGGCATTTGTTCAAAGCCTCTACTTTTGCACCGCATAGTAACTTGAAGAGACTGCCTAGACCAACGTGTTCGTATTAAACGGTAACATATAAAAGAGTTTACCATTCTAATATGTCCTGAAAAGTTATACCGATTAGTTCACACAATTTTTTATAGGTCATATTTCCCGGTAACATCTTTCTGGATCTCTGCCATTGAAATCAAAAAAATCATGTGGTAGATGCCTTTACACAACTTCAGATTCTCTTGCACCTTGGTTAATATAAGGACATTTTTTCTACAGATTTTCTACACTTAGCGACGGAATTTGAACAACAAAGAGAAACAATCTGGGATTACACAGATCATCCCACGCGCCTACAGCAATTCTTCATTCTGCGGAGCCTCCTGTGAAAGGCATTTGTTCAAAGCCTCTACTTTTGGACCGCATAGTAACTTGAGGAGACTGCCTAGACCAACGTGTGCGTATAAAACTGTAATATATAAAAGTGTGTTTACCATTTAAATGAGTCCTGAAAAGTTATACCGATTAGTTCACACAATTTTTATAGGTCATATTCCCCGTACCATCTTTCTGGATCTCTGCCATTGAAATCAGAAATGCATGTGGTAGATGCCTATACACAACTTCAGATTCTCTTGCACCTTGGTTAATATAAGGACATTTTTCAACAAATTTTCTACACTTAGCGACGGATTTGAACAACAACGAGAAACAATCTGGGATTACACAGATCATCCCACGCGCCTTACAGCAATTCTTCATTCTGCGGAGCCTCCTTTGAAAGGCATTTGTTCAAAGCCTCTACTTTTGCACCGCATAGTAACTTGAAGAGACTGCCTAGACCAACGTGTTCGTATTAAACGGTAACATATAAAAGAGTTTACCATTCTAATATGTCCTGAAAAGTTACACAGATTAGTTCACACAATTTTTTATAGGTCATATTTCCCGGTACCATCTTTCTGACTCTGCCATTGAAATCATAAATGCATGTGGTAGATGCCTTTACACAACTTCAGATTCTCTTGTACCTTAGTTAATAAAAAGACATTTTTTCTACAGATTTTCTACACTTAGCGTCGGAATTTGAACAACAAAGAGAAACAATCTGGGATTACACAGATCATCCCACGCGCCTAAAGCAATCTTCATTCTGCGGAGCCTCCTGTGAAAGGCATATGTTCAAAACATCTACTTTGCACCGCATAGTAACTTGAAGAGACTGCCTAGACCAACGTGTGCGTATTAAACTGTAATATATAAAAGTGTGTTTACCATTCTAATAAGTCCTGAAAAGTTGTATCGAATAGTTCACACAATTTTTTATAGGTCATATTCCCCGGTACCATCTTTCTGGATCTCTGCCATTGAAATCAGAAATGCATGTGGTAGATGCTTTACACAACTTCAGATTCTCTTGCTCCTTGGTTAATATAAGGACATTTTTTCTACAGATTTTCTACACTTAGCGACGAAATTTGAACAACAAAGAGAAACAATCTGGGATTACACAGATCATCCCAGCGCCTACAGCAATTCTTCATTCTGCGGAGCCTCCTGTGAAAGGCATTTGTTCAAAGCCTCTACTTTTGCACCGCATAGTAACTTGAAGAGACTGCTTAGCCCAACGTGTGCGTATTAAACTGTAATATATAAAAGTGTCTTTACCATTCTAATAAGTCCTGAAAAGTTATACTGATTAGTTCACACAATTTTTATAGGCCATATTCCCCGGTTCCATCTTTCTGGATCTCTGATATTGAAATCAGAAATGCATGTGGTAGATGCCATAACATAACTTTAGATTCTCTTGCACCTTGGCTTATATAAGGACATTTTTCTATAGATTTTCTACACTTAGCGACGGAATTTGAACAACAAAGGGAAACAATCTGGGATTACACAGATCATCCCACGCGTCTACAGCAATTCTTCATTCTGCGGAGCCTCCTTTGAAAGGCATTTGTTTAAACCTCTACTTTTGCACGAATAGAAATTTGAAGAGACTGCCTAGACGAACGCGTGCGTATTAAACTGTAATATATAAAAGTGTGTTTACCATTCTAATAAGTCCTGAAAAGTTATACCGATTAGTTCACACAATTTTTTATAGGTCATATTTCCCGGTACCATCTTTCTGGATCTCTGCCATTGAAATCAGAAATGCATGTGGTAGATGTTTTTACACAACTTCAGATTCTCTTGCACCTTGGTTAATAAAAGGACATTTTTTCTATAGACTTTCTACACTTACTGACGGAAGTTGAACAACAAAGAGAAACAATCTGGGATTACACAGATCATCCCACGCGCCTACAGCAATTCTTCATTCTGCGGAGCCTCCTTTGAAGGCCTTTGTTCAAAGCCTCTACTTTTGCACCCCATAGTAACTTGAAGAGACTGCCTAGACCAACGTGTGCGTATTAAACTGTAATATATAAAAGTGTGTTTACCATTCGATTAAGTCCTGTAAAGTTATACCGATAAATTCACCCATTTTTTATAGGTCATATTCCCGGTACCATCTTTCTGGATCTCTGCCATTGAAATCAGAAATGCATGTGGTAGATGCTTTACCTAACTTCAGATTCTCTTGCACCTTGGTTAATATAGGGGCATTTTTCTACAGATTTTCTACACTTAGCGACGGAATTTGAACAACACAGAGAAACAATCTGGGATTATTCAGATCATCCCATGCGCCTACAGCAATTTTTCATTCTGCGGAGCCTCCTGTGAAAAGCATTTGTTCAAAGCCTCTACTTTTGCACCGCATAGTAACTTGAAGAGACTGCCTAGACCAGCGTGTGCGTATTAAACTGTAATATATAAAAATGTGTTTACCATTCTAATAATTCCTAAAAGTTACACCGATTAGTTCACACAATTTTTTATAGGTCATATTTCCCCGGTACCATCTTTCTGGATCTCTGCCATTGAAATCAGAAATGCATGTGGTAGATGCCTTTACACAACTTCAGATTCTCTTGTACCTTAGTTAATAAAAAGACATTTTTTCTACCGATTTTCTACACTTAGCGACGGAATTTGAACAACAAAGAGAAACAATCTGGGATTACACAGATCATCCCACGCGCCTACAGCAATTCTTCATTCTGCGGTGCCTCCTTTGAAAGGCATTTTTGCAAAGCCTCTACTTTTGCACCGCATAGTAACTTGAAGAGACTGCCTAGACCAACGTGTGCGTATTAAACTGTAATATGTAAAAGTGTGTTTACCTTTCAAATAAGTCCTGAAAATTATACCGATAAATTCACACAATTTTTATAGGTCTAATTCTCCGGTACCATCTTTCTGGATCTCTGTTATTGAAACCAGAAATGAACGTGGTAGATGCCTTTACACAACTTCAGATTCTCTTGCAGCTTGGTTAATATAAAGATATTTTTCTACAGACTTTGTACACTTAGCGACGGAATTTAAACAACAAAGAGAAACAATCTGGGATTACACAGATCATCCCAGGCGCCTACAGCAATTCTTAATTCTGCGGAGCCTCCTGTGAACGGCGTTTGTTCAATGCAACTACTTTTGCACCGCATAGTAACTTGAAGAGACTGCCTGGACCAACGTGTTCGTATTAAACTGTATAATATATAAATGTGTTGACTATACTAATAAGTTCTTACCTCATTCAACATGAGCAATTAGCTAGAGCAATTGTAAGAAAAACTTTCAATAAAGTGGATACCACATGAATCTTACCTTGAAGTGCCTCCTTTTGCGCGTGTTCAGAATGCGATATGTGTGTGTGGGGATAGCACCGTTGTTGCCCCGCGTAAGAGACTGGAAGCTCCATTGCTTTCACGCGTAGCGACCCCATAGTGTCCACACCCTCTTTAACACGTATTTTACGTTTCACTGATAATACTGCGGCTGCGAGCCGGTTTAAATAATAACAATCTTGGGAGTTTATTTTCTACTTCAAACAAATTGGATACTTTATAACAGAAATCCCTTTACAATGCATTAAACTTTCACAATATCTGCAGTAGCATAAAGGACAATTACACTATGGTGTAGATCTCATTTTCCTTGAAAACACCGATTTTCCTGAAATTTGCAAAAAATCAAATGTTATTTTAGTCTTCCTATAACTACAATAATCCAGACAGAATTTTTTCGTCTAATGAAAACTGTTCCGTAAATATAAATTTTGAAATAACGGTATGTACAATTTTTCGAAAATCGGATCATTTTTCGGTTAATTTTGCTTGAAATAAGGAGAAAAATTACGTGCTTTTTTACCACCACTAGTTCTAATATGAATATAGTTCAACACAATAAACTTATGAAATTCGTAATATTCTCCTGAAATATACCGGGGGAGATGGTTCTGGACATCAATTAATGTCACTGCAGTCCCTCTGACCAGGAGGTCCTAAGTTGGAGTGCCGACGGTTGCAGGATTTTCGACGCTAGCTTGTCAGCTAGTACGAATTTAGTCGCTGGCTGGAGGAGAAGTCTAGACCGGCTCCTCTGGTCGGTAGTTTTCCGTGGTGTCACCGACCAACCCTAGGCAAATGCAGGAGCAGTACCCTAGCAAACGAGCCACGGACCGCGCGCGTTCTTTCCTACCTGTTCGTTGTCCTATCCACACTCCTTACAAACACACTAACATGCCCTACGCTACCACACATGCCAGGAGACCGGTTGGGAGGTAAGAGCTTTTCCGGGTTGGGGCGGTGCCCTGCTAGTGGGAGATACCTTGTTGGGGAAATCTCCATTAGCCGAGGTAGGATCTCGCCATACAGCGGGGGAAGACTATCGCCTCTCTCGAGGAAAAACACCCACTAGACGTACGGGACTAACGACCAGACTAGTTGATGCGCCCGGAATCTCAATCAATCAATCCGGGAAATATCAGGGGGGGCGGAAACGAGAACGCAACAGTTAAAACATTGCTGGTTGCCTCCCTTCGAATTGCCGCGCCCCAGTAGCACATAAGAATTTGGAAATTACGAGCTACTTCACACACTTTTATGAGGGATGGGTAATACATACGGTTAACATTTTTTCAATCCTACACTTTTTGCCTTAACCTCCATCTAGAGTTGGCATTTGTAAATGTTATAGCAAGCACGCAGAAAAGAGAATTTATATCTATATAAATTCTCTTTTCTTGAAGTCGAATAATCTATTATTCGAAGCTGTGAAATTCATGCCCATTGTATTACACAACACAACACAACACATTATTGGTGATTACTAGCATTATAGTATTATTAGTAGGTGTAGCGCACAGAAGCAGAAAATACAGAGTTAATGAAGAGTTATTTCCGTGTATTTAGAGGCATTTAAAAATAATTTTGAATTATCTGAAATATGTACTGTGCTAAATATATGAATTCCTTCATGCAACTAGAAATTTCGTGACAGGTGACGAAATTATTGCTGTTTTTTCGTCTGAAGACAATTTGGGTGAATTCCGCACAAGTTCAATAGGGGATGAACAATGCCGTGTAGTTGGAGGAACTGATGTATTTGGAATGTTAAACGGAAACAACATCTGCGGGACTTATGGTAAATTCGGCGTAGTAAGGTACCTCCGCAATTGGGCTGCTCTTCGGTGAGCGAAGTGGTGTCCTTCCAAAAGCCGTTCAAAATCGTTCCTTATGTATGTATAGTAAGTCTACTTAGTATCTAGTGTGTTATTTTATATCTATACCACGAATTATCATAATATTCCTGAAAAGAGTTTACTTTTGGTTCCAGCTAGTCTGGATCAACTCATTTTTGCGGTATGTGACAGGAAATTGAGCATGTTTAGAAGTTACAGCGCGATAAATTAACAAATCAAGCTCTCTGAAAACATATCAGACCTCTTTCTAATCTTCTCGGACGCTCGGGATCGTTCACTTGGCCGTAGAGTGGCAATCGCTTTTACTTGTCGCAAAATACCGAGGCCTGCACCGCATTCTGCACTTTGACTGGGCCCGGGAGCCGCGCGAGCAACTGGAGTGCAACCCGGGGATACGACTCGTTCTCGGAGTGAGGCCGCCAATGACAAATGCGCAATTTGAACCGTAACGCGTAGATTGAAAGAGAAATTGCGAGAAAATGGCGGAGTTTTACACAAAGTTCAAGCACCATTACCTTTTATTTTGGAAATGTTTGTTGACGGTTCATGACAATGAAAAAAAAAAGAATTAGACATATTTGATTTGGTACCTTAAGTGGTATAGTTGCTTATAGGGCCGGAAATGTAATTCACTTTGCTGCCACGTAATCGCAAATTTAGAGTGCTAATAAATACAAAATTTTAATATTGTATCTTTTTGTTTAATGTAAGTAATAAATAATTTTTGTCATCAACTATGTTTAATTGAATACGACCGTCTATCGACGCTAATAAATCTTATTCCTAAATAATCACGATTACTTTCTGCCCTAATTCTCTAATTTCCGACTAGAGTATATTATATATTTCTAATTTCAAATCAAAGAACACTATTCATTTCTTAATTGTATACGACGTCGTAAGAAAGATCCAGCCCTTTGTGCTCCATTTAACATGACATAATAATTTTATGATTGCACGTAAAATGTCATAAAAGACGTATCATTGGTGCAGGCTCATTGGTAACTCTTATTCAGCTTCATAATGATGGAAAATGGTCACAATGGGTGCTGCCAAACATGATCCTTCTTGGAATTGCCTATATTTCATTTTTATGTGAATCTTGATGCGAGAGACTGTCCTCAATTTCTTTCGTTGTTCTATAATATGGAGATTATAACATTCTTGGTGAAAAATCAATTACTAAATTGAAAATTTTTATTAAAACTACATAATACATTTTTAAAAGAGGTCACTGGTTAAAAAATGTGTTTATGATTTACAATGAGCATAAGATAAAATAAAAAATAAAAATATGCCGATACATAGCAATGCACAGAAGAAAGTATGCAGTGAAAGAAGATCCTTGTAGCTTAGATTACCCATTTCAATAAGTGGACAAATAATTTTGTAGGGTGGATCATTGCATTAGACGCGTCGACCCCGCTTCATCTTCTCCCCTCCCCGCCAAGATGACTATTCCCCACTTCTGCCGCTCTCGTGTGCAGAACGCCCGCGGGAGCAGATGTTGTGCAGGCCTGGTATAAATTGATTGATTGATTTTTTCATGTTTCTGGGCGCGTCAACTGCTCTGGTCATTAGTCCCGTTAATGTAGTGTATGTTTTTTCTTGGGAGATGGCAGTGATTTTCCCCTCGCTGGATGGCGAGATCCGGCGCCGACCTTCCGTCGGCTAGTGGAGTTTCCCCCTAACCAGGACTCTCCCACCAGCGGGGCACCGCCCCAGCCGGGACAAGCTCTAAGCTCCCGACAAGTCTCCCGGGATATGTGGTAGTGTAGTGCATGTTAGTGTCTGTGTGTGTGTGTAAGGGGAGAGGATAGGACAAGGAAGAGGAAGGACAGATCGCGCGCGGTCCGAGGCCCGTTTGATAGGGTACTGCTGCGGCATTCGCCTGGTGTTGATCGGAGAAACCACGGAAAACTACCGATCAGAGCAGGCGACCGCTAGAATTCTCCTTCAGGCAGCGACTGAATTCGACCTAGCTGAAAAGCTATTGTCGAAAATCCTGCAGCCGACACGACGCGAACCTAGGACCTCCCGGTCAGAGGCGCTGCAGGGACATCAGTTGATGCACTGAGCTACCGCTCCCGGTGCCTGGTACAAAGAAAGTATTTGAATTCTGCAGCAATTGTTTGACAGTATTTTATTTTAAGTGGCGATTTTTTAACAGAAGAAATCATATTGTGGATTTTAATTTTTATTTCTTGCTATCGATAAAATAGTTTACAAGTAAAAGGCAGTCAGGATCTTTAAACAACAGTAGAGCCTGAGCATATTTCCACCAAACTTGATATTCTGCGATGAATGTGGCTGATGTTGCGGTCCCGTAATTTCAAATGGATATTTTTATTTTGGCGTATTACGTGATGCCTCACCGGCATTTTCAATATTTACTCAAAAATGACTCCCATTATTTATTTTTTCTCGAATGACAAAAGTACCATTATAAAACGGCGCAATTCCGATTTTCGTTGCAATCTATGAATATTTGAAAATTACAAAAGTTAAATTTGTTCGACGTCTTCGTACAACCACAATATTGAAAATGTAGATTTAATTTTCTGTTCTTCAAAATTATATATTTGGGTTCTATTTTCATTAAAACTTCTGAATTTTAAAACTTCAAAATTGCAGATTTTAACTTTATTTTCGAAGCGTCGGAACTTTCGTTTGACAACTCATCCGTTTGATGTAGCTGCAAAATAAAGTGTTTGCAAAACCTAAGTACCTCAATTAGAATCACAGCGCCGGCAAAAAATTTTCGGGTTAGAAACACTCCTGCAGGTTCAAGTGGTTCTAATGATCGGCGCACAGTGGGACCAGAATGGGGAAAAGTTGGCAAAAAATATTTTTAAGAGTTTATCGGAATTTTTGGCAATAAAAACACATTTTATAATTAAATAATAACTTATTTAATTGTTTAACCTTCAAATATTTATTTAGAAAACTTCAAAGACAGAACTTGCGTCATGTGTCTCTTCTTCAAGAAGTGAATTATATACATGAAGTCATTAACATTGGTGTAACTTCTCCAATGCCTTTGTGATAATGTTTCTCTATTCCATTTGTGAAATCTGGATTGGGTCAGGTTCAATTATCAACCTGAAAAGCGCTTCCTTCATTTTCTTTCAGATACTTTTCTTTCCGTTTCTCCCCTTTTCAGCGTGTTTAATAACATCATACAGATCCCTCATAAATAGCTATCAGTACCACATCATGAAGGAGAAATTTTAAAAAATTAATATTGTACGTAGAAATGTTAACAAAACTAGGTGTGCATCATCATAAACAAAGTACCTTAACGTAAAATGAGGCAAACATGGGCAAAAAGTGAATGATGTTTTAAAAACTAGATAAATTCAAAAATCAGATTCAGTTAATCTCATAGTCCGGAAATGCCCGGGAGGGAACTAAAAGGCAATATGAAAAACCGGATTTAAAAAATTGCATTCTATTGTAACACATTAAGTTAATAAATGTAACTTCATTTTCTGTGCACGTCTTCTAGAATTCAGTGGGAAATACAATTATTCAAATTATCGTTTCCATGTTGTCGCGGCAGGAAGTAATAAGAGCCAAAATTTATTGCTTATTTATCTTTGAAAATAGATTTTATACATGGGAGTTTTTTGTTTTTTCTCCCTTTCAAAATTCAAACTTTATTGCTTATTTATCCTTGAAAATAGATTTTATTACATGGGAGTTTTTTGTTTTTTTTTCTCCCTGTCGAAATTCAAAATTTATTGCTTATTTATCCTTGAAAATAGATTTTACTACTTGGGAGTTTTTTGGTTTTTTTTCTCCCTTTCAAAATTCGAAATTTAAGTAGTATATGACTTAGTGTAGGGATCAAAGAATTTTGAAAATGTGCACACAATTCACTTTTCCCTATAGCACGTCATACGCAGTTTTTAATTGTTTTTTTGACGTAAAATAAATAAAAAATAAATAAATAAAAAAATAAAAGTTTCTACTTAGAATTACTAAATTATTATTTCAGGAATATATTTTTTAGAAATACAGATTTAAAGAACATTTCTCCAAGTATCGTATCCATAGCTCGTGCGATTCTGCTGTTCGAGAGAGCAAAAATATTTGCGTCGAAAAACACACCTTTCTTCTAACTGCGAGAGCGAAAAAGTGCGTCACTTGTGCAAGTTCAAACTTGCACTGAATGACGTGGCGTGATTCCTTTCCTGATCGGGAAACGATGAAGGAAACATTTTGCTACGCCTTTCAAAGAACTTTAGAAGTTTTTTTTCTTCTTTCTTTCTTTCTGTAACTCTCCCCTCCTCTGACCAGCTCCATTGATGCGGCGACTCTAGCCGAATTGCTTAACTACGCTCCGTGAAGTCAGCGGTTAAATGGTAAGGTAATTCAAGATATAGTAGGTTCCTGGGTGGTTACTGTCTGGGAACTCCGGAATCTAACGGGACCGACCAGTGACTACGACAATTAGATTAAAGAAGGATTAGATTAAAGGTCGATTAGATTAAAGGACGTTCGATGCCAGTAGTTGATTATTTATTACAACGTTGTCACGAATTGTAACAGAGGTTAAACTAGCGATACTGCAGCATGACCCAGCCTTTTTCGTAGTAAAGTTTTCTAATTTCCTTACTGGCATTCCGGTCTTGCCCCATTATCTCGCCGGCTGCGATTTATCGTTACCCAAAGTATATTTTTTGACATTTTCTCAACTTTTCGATTTCCTAATAGTAGAACCGAAATATTACTTCGAGAATATGAAAGGAGAGTAAAATCCCGTCCTACACTGAAATTTTCATTAAAAAATTTGAGGCCATTTTTAAGAAAATGGCGATTAAGCATTACTATAAATGCGAAATTTGAAGCACATTTTCACAGGAATCTTTGAGTTTTTGAAAAACTTCATTTAAAGTCATTTGAAGCACTTCCACTCACAAATGATGTAATGTATACAAATCGATGGAAATGAGTATACTAACCGCATGAGAGATATTACAAAAAAAGACTATTGTGTAATTTTTGAAAAACAACAACAAAAGAATACATCAAAATGCATTCTTCAAAATGCATGCAACAAAAGAATACATATCGCCATATTAAACAGTGCAATTAGCACAATCAATTGGAAAAGTTTGAAAAAATTGGAATCATTTTTAAGAAAATGGCCTTTAAGCATTTCTGAAAATGCGGAATTTTGAGCTCATTTTTACAGAAAATTGTAGTTTTTTTAAAACTTTATTTGGCATTATTTCAAGAACATATATGTATAAATAAACTATTGTAAATAAATTGCATCTAATGTAAATATTACTGACGTGAGAGACAAGTAAAAAATATTTTTTTAAATTTTTCAAAAACAAAAAAATAGAGCAATATGACGTTTATGTCATCGGATGGGGTTCATTTGGTACCACCACTACCAAAAGTTTTAGGAAAAGATATGGAGCCGTTTTTGAGAAAATGTTTAAAATGGCCGGGGGCTTCATGTAAATACCCCAAAATTTATAGAATGTTTTTCAAAATTTCAAAGCTTCAAGTAGAGCCAGATGGACAGGTGTTTCTTCAATTTGGAAAGAGGTGCTTGGTTTCTTCAAAAGCTTGTTGATTCAATACGTACATTTGATGAGTTCTTTCTGTAAAGGTGGCCATTGTGGATGGAAGTCCCTTGGTGTCTCGCGGATGTCAGCGTGGCTGCAGCTGGCCAGCGGTTTGCGAACGTTGTTGTGAATACCAATGTGTGTCGAAGATCTTTCATTAGTGCCAAATATACCAGGGTAGTGAAGTTTTCAAAATAAAATAATTTTATTTGTGTGAAACGTGTCGAAGCAATTGTGCTTGTTGCAATGTTCTGGAGTCGATTTGAAGTGCCTAGTGGAATTCAAAGCCAGAACACGCGTGTGGGAGGTGTAGACGCGCGTGCAGGTCGCATCAAATTATGTAAGTAGTGTATCCTCGAGTTGCATACTTTATTTTTCACAAGTGTACACTCTTGGCATCATTCTCAATATGCGTCAGTCACATTGATTAATGGGCGCACCAGGGTTTTGTTTACTTTGCATACCCAGTTATTTCACATGGCCATAACGTCTTTGCGGTACACGTGCGGCAAACCAGACTTTGCGGTATGCGCACCGCCAGGTAACTTTTTCCAGTCAATGAACAGCAGTGCCAAGAAGGCCCTACTAGTTTCCATTAATGAGTGCTGCAAACGAAGTTTTCTTTACAAGCTTCAATAGTAGAGTCGACGGAGAGCCAAAAGGGGCGTAGGGGAGTCCACCTTGAAAAAAAGTGAGGTAGAAGATTTTATTTTTTATTTTGTTCATATTCTTATTAGAAAGAAAAATCTAAGTTTTCAACCCCGAAATAGTTCGGGAAAAGTTTTGGCAGCCAAAAAATAAAAATGTCAAGCATTTTTTGGTTTGGCGTAATAACTTTTTAATGTTCAATTTTGGTGCAAAAATTGTGTACAATTTTAAAGGCCCTAAAATTTCTTCACATTGGCTTTATAAATTATTTTTCTCAAGCAAATAGCAACAGAGCTACGGGAATTTAAAACACCACCAAATTCTCCTTTTCATTCGGAAGTTGGCCCAAATTGCTCCACTTCCGTTTTTTCTATCGTGGCGGCTGAGGATAGTATCTCCAAGATGGAATTCTGCGCAGCGTTCTGCGTCTTTCTTGGTCCTGCTGCAAAATGTGGCATGATCGTGACCTCATCAAGTACCGCCGCAGATCAAGCGACTCTAGCGGCAGGACTGAGAACGACGCAAAACGTCGTGCCGAATTCCATCTTGGAGATATTACACTCAGCCGCCACGTTAAGGCGGCTTCACACATTCGTTATTCGGCGAACACCGAGCAACCGCTCGCCGAATCCCGAGTAGTGTGGATGAGTGTCTTGCTATTTGCCGATTGACGAACATTCGGGGTTCGCCCTACCCACCGCGTGTCGGACACATCAAAGGGAGCGAACATTCGCCGAACACGTCAGCAGCTCGGGATTGGATGAGCGGTAGCTCGCTGCTCGGCGAATGCCGCATGTGTGGAGCCGTCTTTAGAGAAACCTAAGTAAAATGATCTTGAATTTTTGAATCCCCCCCGTGAAGGAGCGAGGGCCGCAGGCGCTAGGCGCAGGCGCTAGGCGCAGGCGCTAGGCGCAGCGCCGCCAGCGCCGCGTCCACGGCCCCGCGCGCCGCCCCGCCCCGCGCCTCGCCCCGCGCGCGCGCACGCTCCAGCACGCGCAGCAGCTGCGCGCCCGCGTGCGCCTCCCGCGCGGACGCGCGCAGCTCCTCCAGCGCCGCCTCCGAGAAGCCCTGCAACACCACACGCGCCCAGCCGCTCATTTTGGGGACGGAGCATCGTAGATTTTTATTAAATAACTAGTGGGAACCCGTCAAAATTTGACGATGAGATCGGAGATAATGTTCACAAGGCAAATTCTTAAATAGGAACCAGGAGCGGTAGCTCTGTGCATCAACTGATGTCACAGCAGCGCCTCTGACCGGGAGGTCCTACGTTCCCACTCCCCACGGTGGCAGGATTTTCGACACTAGCTCTTCAGCTAGATCGAATTCAGTCGCTGCCTGGAGGAGAATTCTAGCGGCCGTCTGCTCTGATCGGTAGTTTTCCGTGATTTCTCCGATCAACTCCAGGCGAATGCCGGAGCAGTACCCTACCAAACGGGCCTCGGACCGCGTACGATCTGTCCTTCGTCTTCCCTGTCCTATCCTCTCCCCTTACACACACACACTTACACTAACATGCACTACATTGCCACATATTCCGGGAGACCGGTCGGGAGCTTAGAGCTTGTCCCGGCTGGGGCGGTGTCTCGCTGGTGGGAGAGTCCTGGTTAGGGGGAAACCCCACTAGCCGACGGTAGGTCGGTGCCGGATCTCGCCATCCAGCGGGGGAAGATCACCGCCATCTCCCGAGGAAAAGCATGCACTACACTAACGGAACTAATGACCAAAGCAGTTGACGCGTCCGGAAACACAAAAAAATCAATCAATCAATCTTAAATAGGAAGAAGAAAGAGCAAACTTATCTTATTTAATGCGATTTTTTTATCTCTGCATATATTCACTTTTATGGTCAGGATGATTAGATATGCAACACAAATTCAATTGTTTTATATTAACACTTACAGAATTGGACACATGTGGCCCGTGACCAGGTGGCAATGTAATATCAGCACCGAATGACACAGAAGTCAGACTATAATTATATTGACTGATATTATTTCTGAAGTTTTTGGACGTCCCAACATGTATAAAAATCTGTTTAATTCCTTCTGACGTATTGCTAAAGGAAAACTTATTATTATTCCATTCAATCAACACACAGTAATCTGGTTTGCAGAATTTCTCTCACACAGGACGTACACAGCAGAAGAATATAGACATTTCATAGATTAAGACCCAACAATAAACGAAAATACTTCACTACTTCAGTAAAATCGAATAAATCCCACTGTCCGAATTTCTCTACAAAATACTTGTACACCACGAAAACAAAGTGATACAAACACAGTCGTCACCAAAATGCAAATATTGCTCCTGGAACACAACCGAGACGAATTGTAAACAATATGTGCATCACGAGGCGAGGACACACATTTATCGATATTGAAACACAGCCTTTGGAAGAAAACAATTGACTACTGATAAGCGTACTATTAAAATAATATTTATTTAATTAATTTACATCGTAAATGCTTATGAATCAACACAAACAATAACTGATAACACATCTAAGGATCACATAAGACACTACACAATATTTTAAAAAATCATACAATTCTAACAAATAAATGTTTAAATTAATTTTGCCAATTAAAGGAATGTAACAAAGGAAAACTCTAGGCCAATGTTCGGAGAATTTTTATAAAACGAACTCCGATTATTTTGGTTCCTTGTAATCCTTTTTAATGAGGGTTTACTGTATTTTATATTTAGTTTATATTTTTAGTTATAAAATGAGTGAATTGTGGGGTCGGGAAAACCCAATTTAAAAAAAATAAACATTTTTAGTGAGAAAGTTAGTGAGGAAGTATTTTCAGGGAGGAGTAAGGCAGAGAGAGGTTGGGAAAGGCGGAGCGGAGATTTTTTTATGAAAAAGCAAAGAAGTTTTATGAAATAAATCAAGGAGCGTTGTATAAAAAGCTAGCAAATTACGAGTTGCAGGCAAAGTACAGATACTATTTTAAAAAAAAATACAGGGGGCAGAAAGAACAATGAAAAAAGAGGAATAACGAGACTGAGGGAGACACCAAGAAGGAGTTCTCTTGAATGCACGATGTGGAGTCAATAATATCTTGGTGATATGTAGGAAAGGAAGGGTGCGGAATATTAAAGCGCCAAAAAGAGAAAATATGGTAGAAGTAGACTGAACGTGAAGTGGAAGAGAGAGAATCGTCGCGACACGGAGACACGACGCGATTGCGCAACGCAAGAGCATATACGAAGATTGGTATCGCGCGAAGAAAGAAAAAGAAGGAAAAGCAATGTAATATATTTTAGTTGGCTGCGAAAATAGTATATTAAAATAGGTAATTTATTGATTTTATTTATTATAGTGGAATAAACGTTATGTTCATCGTTTGATATGAAAGGAAAAGACTGAGGTAGATCGGGAGAATAGCTGCTCCAAAGCCCCCTGTACGTATAAATCTCCGTAGCAATGTACTGTCATTAAGTGAACTGATTATTCGTACTTTTCACGCTACAAATTTAATTTTATAACCTACACAATTCTTTAACCAACACATTTTTTTCACCAAGTGGTCCGCGACGTGCTACCGCACGTTGCTACCCGACGGGCGCCTCCACAGTCGCTCCGGCGCCCACATTGTTTTATATACCTCCCTCACTTTTAAGAGAATTTAAATTAAATTATTGTCAGATATTAAAATATCTTAAGATATATCTCAATACAAGTAGGCTCCGCGGCAGGGCGGGAAGAGATAGTTACCTCTTCCTGTCTAATAAATGATTGTGAAAATAATCCGGCAACGCGGAAGTACTTGAGCTAGTTACAGATAAAAGGAGGAAGATTGTGGTGTCAAAGCGGCGGTCATTTGCGGCGGCGATGGCGTAACGGTTAGCGTCTCGGGCTGTTATACCCAAATTTGCGGGTTCAAACCCCATCGAGGTCGTGGATTTTTAAGGGCGAAAAAATCCTTCGTAGGGGAAGTTAAGCCGACTGTCCCATGTTAGTAGATTTACTGCACGTAAAAGATCCTCAAGCCTAAATGAAGCCTCTGAGCGAAATTCAAATTGCCTGTTTCGTCCTCCAAGTAATACCTTCTTTCTCCCCTAGTAGATGAAAGGAGCGTAACGAAATTTGCGTGGTCAGACGGAAGAGCGTGGCATTCATTCGCTCATTCATTCATCAATCATTCACAATTTCCCACCTCGTAGTGCATGAAGGCGTTGTCGCGCGCGTGCTGCACGATGGCAGCGACGAGGGAGCGCAGCTGCTTGCGGGCGGCCGCGGGGCCCTCGTCTTCGCCGTCGCCGCCGCTGGCGGTGCTGGTGCTGGTGCTGGTGTTGGTGCTGGTGCTGGTGCTGGTGCTGGTGTTGGGTCCCGGGGGCGCCGGCAGCTCCTGCAGCGCGTACTGCGCCACCTGCGCCGCCCCCGGCAGCAGCGCGTCGCTCCGGCCCCAGCCCTCCTGCGCATTGATTGATTACACTGGCACACACACAAAAAAGTTGTCAGACCCAAGACTTGACACATGTACACGTGACTCTATGTATTTTGCCGCGCTGTTTGTTTGTATAAAATGAGGGGTCGCTCGTGGCCCATAGCGAAGTCGCTACACTTTCACCACAGAGGTCCGGGTTCGATTCCCGTTGAATCTCATGTGAAATTTGTTCCAACGAAACGAGTTTGGCTACTTTACAAGGGCTAGTCCCACCCCTGTGATGTGTCCTAAACCCTACCCCTATCCTTATTCCATCCCAATTCTGGCGGCTGGGTAGTGACGCAGGAGAACGCGGTAGGAGGCGCGTACGCAAAGATGCTACCTGGCGGTCCTCTTGACAACTGATTACGACGTGACGTGACATGACATAATGGTAATGGAGGTTTACTCCCCAGCGCAAAGCGCTCAACGCCCCTCAAGGGGTTTGGAGACGCGTTGCGTCAATTTGTAGACGCAACAAATTTTAAAAAATCCAAATCTGAAGCCAGAATGACGCCATTACCCATTACCGTGAAATTGTACATTGTAATTTTGAGGGTGGCAACTTATGGTACGGGCCACTGGATGGCAACATCCGGCGCCGATCTACCCGTCGGCTAGCGGGGTTTTCCCAACCAGGTATCTCCTACCAGTGGAGCACCGGCCTCAGCTGGAACTAGAGATGGGCTTAACAGCTTTTCTTCAATCACAAAATCAGCTGACTCGTAATAGCTGTTATTAATAACAGTTGAAAAATAACAGGTTATGACCAGCAACCTAACATGGCCGACTGCTAAGAGTTATACTCGTAGCTGTTGTAGCGACTGATAAGAGTTAAACCACGCAAAACGAATAACGTTGGTAGCACCGTAAAGCCTGTGCAGCTACCTTACGGTGCTTCCTTGCACTACTTTTCCGAACATGTTTGGACAGAGAAACAGCTGATATGAACGAGACAGGATGAACTGCCAAGGATGAATAGTAATTCATAAAATGTGTAGAGAATGTGTATAGAATATATAATATTACTGAAATGAAAGTGAGTCGGGTTCAGATTGCAAATATTCTTTTAAATATTCAACTTGTGCATAGTGAAGTGACGAGTGCCAAAAATAATGAGGAGAAACAGTGTTTTTACTTACCTGTAGCTAAAGTGTTAATGACTATCGAATATAAGGTATTATAATGTGAGTTATTTGACCATAACTCATTTTATTTTATTGGACCTAGGACGGACTTAATTTAAAGGACAAACATGTTGTTGTGGTGTATACAATAAAATATAAAAATATTGTGGCACATGGTGTGTAATAATGACGAATTATGTATTAATGAATCTATAATTTGAACACTGGCAAATCATGATTGATTAGCTGCAGTGAAGCTTTTGTCGTACAAAATGGTTGCCACAAAAGCTTGTAGTAGTTCGAATTAAGCCCAGTAGGTTGCAGTTCTATGCATTTCAACCGATAACAGCCAGTAACAGGATAAACGAAATAACTATTATTTCGCGTAACAGTTACGAAACGTTAACTATTAAGAAATAACAGTTTAGCTGTTAAGGGCACATCCCTAGCTGGAACAAGCTCCGAGCTCTCGAATGGTCTCCCTGCGTTTGTGGAAGTGCAGTGCAAGTGTAAGTAAGGGGTGAGGATAGGACAAGGAAAGCGCAGTCCGGGGTGTGTATGCTAGGGTACTGCTCCAGCAGTCGCCTGGTGTTGATCGATGAAACCACAGAAAACTACCGAGCAGAGCAGCCGATCGCTATAGAACTCTCCTCCAGACAGCGACTGAATCCGACCTAGCTGACAAGCTAGTGTCGAAAATTCTGCCACCGTGGGGACTCGAATCTACGACCTCTCGGACAGAGGCACTGCAGTGACATCAGTTGATGCTCTGAGCCACCTCTCCCGGTTTCTGCTATCGGCTTAACGCAACCATCAGAGGAACGAAAAGTCAATCTTAACAGTCGGCGTCTTTAATGCGTTCCCTTATGTTCAGTACAATTGAAATAAACTAGTCGTAATTTAAAGTGTATGTCTGCGTGACCAATTTGTTGCTCATGTCTGCAAGAATTCTCGCATAGGGAATTGCATAGTGTAGTGTCCAACTCTCATGCATCAACACACTATTTTACTCCATCCTCTTTGTCTATAATACATTATCTTATTATGATAAGAATAGATGAAGATTTTTGACATTTGATGAGAAACCGACGACAAAACTCTATAAGTGTGCGTCTGCTGGGTAGAGAAATTTTCTCAAATCTTGCATACATCAGTTTTAAGACGAAAAATATTGAAGGTTTCAGGTTATAACATAAAAAACATCATCATACTCACAGCTGTTATTACAATTTAACTTATTATAATTGTACAAAGCTGAAAACAATGCGTCCTATTCCCTTGAAACCAGTTTTTGTCACAGACGGATACAAATCTTGTGGGGACATATGATATGAGTTCTGAAGAATAACGAGGTTTGGCGAGCTGGGTGGGGTGGGGGTGGGGGAGATGTCGGAGTAATGACGATGGATAGGTGGGAAACAGGAGGGAACAAGTGGGGACAGGTGGATCCGAATTGTTTCTTAAGCAGTATTCTGCAAAATTATAATTTTTTGAACATCACATTTTTGGAAATTTTGTTCTTTTGGGTGCTCCCACTCTTCACCATGGGTGTTCGGAAAAGGGCAAAAACCCGATAAGTAAAACTATGGAAGTATGAAATTATTAAAACATTACTACATTTTCTGAACAATTTAATCTCAACGCTTAGCTATATCAGAACTTGCCCAACAGTACCGGGCCTATAATGCTGTAAAGCATAGGTCAGGGCTAGAGGAAAATTCTAGCGGCCGGCTGCTCTGATCGGTATTTTCCGTGATTTCTCCGATCAACACCAGGCGAATGCTGGAGCAGTACCCTACCAAACGGGCCACGGACCGCGCGCGATCTGTCCTTCCTCTTCCTTGTCCTATCCTCTCCCCTTACGCACACACACTTACACTAACATGCACTACACTACCTCATATTCCGGGAGACCGGTCTGGGGCTTAGAGCTTGTCCCGGCTGGGGCAGTGACCCGCTGGTGGGAGAGTCCTGGTTAGGGGGAAACACTAGCCGACGGTAGGTCGGCGCCGGATCTCTCCATCCAGCGGGGGAAAATCACCGCCATCTCCCGAGAAAAAAACATGCACTACACTAACGGGACTAATGACCAAAGCAGTTGACGCGCCCGGAAACACGAAAAAATCAATCAATCAATCAATCATAGGTCAGGGGATGACCGTTAGGAGTAATTTTCACTTTTAAAACAATTATTTACGAAGTGCGGAGTTTTCGCATGAGTCCAGCTAGTATAAATTATTTTTCTTTCTCTTCTTTCTGCGCCAAAATCACTACGCTACAACTCAATTTCAGCTTTGCCGTGATATCCATGCACTGAAGCACTACAGGATTCGTTCCAGATGATTGGGGAATAGCCCTACAGGAACGGGATGCGGAACTATCTTTTAAATTATGCCTTTACTAGGCTTTAAGGCTTTACGTGGGAGGATCAGTATTTACTGTCAATTACTGTCGTGAATGTTCCTATGTAGAAAGGGCGTGGTTAAAGTTTGTAAATCCAGCGATAGCCAGTTTTATTACCATCCCAGCAAAGTCCGTTATTTGTGATATCGGCCATCTATCGTTCAATACTTTCTGTAATACCGCTTTCTTATAAGAGAATATTTTCACCCTTTGTACTTTGTTCTGCAGGAACTACCTGCTTAGGTAGGCGGTTAGGACTCCTGTCCATTAGCCATTTTTGGCATTCGTGTTCCCCACTTCCAGGGCCTTCTGTAGATAACGGGACATAGAAGATTTCTGGAAGTGGGGGAAGATGGCGTTGCTAGCGCCCTGCTTCACGTGCGTATTTTCCCCAATATTTACTGTTAATAAAGCCATTAAATATTGGTACTCATGTTGAAAGAAAGCTGAGTGAAATTCATGTAAATATGAAATAGCGCTTCTTGGACTATTAATGGAATCCATATTTAGCTATAACGATATCCATATAATGATATCCATATTTAGCTATAACTCATTTATTTCGATTGTTCACAACGAACGGCGGACAGTTACCCTTATTGGCAGCCAAACGTTAATAGTGGCTTTTCGTTCCTCTGTTTGTATGAGTTATGTCGACAATATACAATATTACAATATACAATGTACAATGTACAATATTACGAAATAGTTATTTATGATACGAGTCGTAAAAGTGTCATTCTATTTTAGATGTAGGAAAAGTTGTGACACGAAGTCTACAGGCTGAGTAACGCAATCCCACGAACAAAATAAAATCACTTTTATCACGTGCGTCATACACTATTTTTTAAATTGTTTAGACTTCTTTTAAATGAAGTATAAAAATCACTTTATTAGGTACTATGTTACATTAAGATCATTAGTAGCCAATGCGGTCACACGAAAGTACTTAGTTTTGTTAGTTGTATTCACCATTTTGCCTGAAGATTTGAACATCGTCTCATTTTTAGCACTAATGCTAAAAATTGAACTTTTAACACGCTGTGCATGCGCTGAAAGTAACCGCTTTTACTAACGGCTATAAAAAAACTTTCTAATGGTGTCATGCCTCGAATGCACACCAGACAGGCCACTTATCATGCGACTCCGGTCTGAACTGAATTGCCATCAATGCCATATGCATGACAAGCAGCAAACGCCGTTATCCTTTCAGCTTTGCATTCGAACCTCTTCTAAAGACCTCATATGCACACGAAACCGCAACTTGAAGGCCTCCAGTTAAAACCTGCAAGTAAAACACCTCTAGAAATTCGCTACCTATGTGTTTTTGCACCTTTCATTTCTGAAGAACTCGTTATTTTGCTCATGACTTGGTTACTTACGTATCCTTCTGATGCCTATGAAAGAGCTGCGATACGTTTTAAAAACGTAGTGTCCTTTAATTTACAAGCTTAAAGTTTTAAACGTCTTCCGGCTCGCAGAAGGTACCGCACATCGCCGTCTATGTTCTCGGACGAATTTCAGTCGGTCATCGTAGATGATCAAAATTAGTTGTCCAAAAAGCAAACCACATACACATGAGATTGGATTTATTACTTTATATGAGAGCATTTCTGAAATAATTTGTCAAAATAAAAGTGTGCTGAGGTTTCCCCACTAATTACATTAGGTAACAAACATTTTCTTTCATACCTCCAGGACTAAAGTATGTGATTTTAAAGGAAACGATCCTACAGAGTTCGAAAATAATTATAAAAAGTTTCTATCACGCAAGTTTCAAAGTATATGAACATATTTAGTATTTAAAATAAACAAAACCTGTATTAATTTCCGCATTGTCACTCCGGTTATATTACTACAAAATTTTATGAGCATGCTTCATAGAAGAACAAGTTAAAAATGGAATACTCACATTAGTGCAATAATATGTAGGCATTAAAATGGTTTGTTGGTACTCTCCACAGCATTGCTAGTGCGAATAACAATGATTTGAGTTTTCCGTACAACCATAACCTAAGGTTTGATGACTGAACATTGTTTGTCCTGATCACAAACATAAACCAAAATATAAAGAGAACGCAATTTTTGTAATCTCATGTATATTTTCCTTTGAAATTCGGGGTAAATCTTCCACAAGCGTAACAGAAGTTACAGGATTGATTCGCACCTGTGGATTTGCATTGTATCGAACCGATTCAATTCTACAGATCATGTGGCGAATTTCATAAAAACCTCAGATCTGTAATGAATTAATGTATTTGAGTCACACGCAAACCATACATGAACTTCACGTGCACTGCGGGTGCAGTTCTGGATGACATCGACTGACTCAGAATCTGCCACTACAACCACCAGTTGGATACATGTGTTTGCGATAACGTAAGGGGCTAAAATAATTCCTTTCGGTGATTAATGCGCATTAGTAAATATGGGGGTGCACGTGACTTGTTTTCAAAACAGTCACTAAGACCTACTCGTAATTGAGCGCGACTACCAGGTGCGAGAATAAAGACGGCAATCGTGGGGTACAAGAACCTAATTTTTTTGTTTTCTCGTGAAAGTGACGTAGATGAACTACATATCTTACAGGTACAATTTAAATGTATCTCCAATAATAGCATAATACCGTATGTTACGGTATATTTACAAACTGTGACGTGATATGGCGTTTTTATTGTGATATTCGTAATATACGTATAAAACTGAGTACATTGCGCACTCTACCTTCCTAGAGGTAAAAATCGTATTCCCAAGTGTTATTTTTGTAGCATCATTTAAGAACATTTAATTCAGATATAAGGAATTAGGTGTAGCTCAAACGCTCGCTGATTCCCGGCTCTAGCTAAATTTCTCAATCGAGGTCGATCTCTTGCTGGATGATAATTCTTCTGCTCGATTGTTTGTGTTTCCTCTGATCAATTGCAGGTATATGCTGAAGTTTAACCAACGGGTCACAAACGTGCGGGATCCTTCCTCCCACAACCCAGCCTCAAGCAGGGGAGTTAGCTTTCGGTCTCTGGGTGCCGGGATTTAAGTCCTTTCAGTGATTCAGAACTATGTTTAATGCGTTATGGAGGATGTGGGTTGGTGATAGGTTGCCTAGGGTTCCTACTGTTTCACCTGCTTCTCATTCCGCCATTGCATCACCATCATCGACATCATTTGACATCATCGACATCACAATCATCTATGCATTTTAAAGAAAACATTAAGTTTTGTGGTTAGGTGGAAGAGCGGATCTGATGGCCCAAGCCTCTCCATACAAATAAAGTTATTACTACTAGGAGATAACCTAGTACATATTGCTAAGAGTTCATTAACAAACAAATTCTTTGACTCGTGCAATTAAATTGCTCATCTATCAAATGGACTATTTTTACTTTTCCTCCGTCTACTATAGTAATGGGAGGAAAGTATGACCGATCGATCTGGGTGATGTCGTGGCCCATTGAATTTGAAACCGATATTTTAATTTTGGGGGTAATTTAGATGAAGCCCCTGGGACATTTTCAAAATTTTCAGGAAAATGACCCCATCGTTTTTAATTAAATTTTGTTGTTGGATAGTATGAAGGACGTTTAAGAGAATGGTAAAGATCTCATGTTCGTTAAAAACTTCGATTTTTCGAAAATTGCAGAAGTTCAACATTTTTTCAGCGTCTTCCTGAAACTAAAATATTAAAGACAGATTTTTACTAAATGAAATCTATTCCTCAAAGATAGATTTTAAAACAAGGTCATGTACAAATGTTCGAAAATTTGAGTACTTTTCGCGTAATTTTGCGTGAAAATACGAGCGGGAAAGAACGTGCTGATTTAGCACCACTAGTTTTTGCACAGGTTTCGAGATTTTGTAAAGATTCTGTTTTTTACATATGGTCACAACGCATGGATAAGCTGTACTCTGAAGAGCTAACTCTCGAACAATGTTGTATAAGATTTAAAAAAATATGCCAATTTTTGTGAAACACGACTTAAGAGACCTAGTTCGGCCCACTGTGAGGACCCGGAAAGTAGGTTTTGGACCTGGAGGCCCCGTTTCAGAGCTATACACGACGTTAATCTGTGGTACAGATAGGGTTGCCAACAATGTTCATGTAAAAGGGAGGATACTTGACAAGCCAAAAGAACCGCATCAACACATTTCTTTTTATAAATATTGAATTTATACAACATCAGCTCTATTTATTTCTTCTCTCCATTTGCGATTCAAATGACAAGATCCCTTTACAAAATGCAGAGGATGGTCTGAGCGTCTCTTTTTTATTTTAGTTGCTAGACAGAGAAACTATCACATGCGCGACTCATGTACGTGTGTCAGATTTCAGAAAACGTATATTCATGTTTTCTGTCCTGAATTAAACAATAAAAGATACAACGTAGCAGATTTTAGTAATGTGATAAAATTCATGACAGCAAATGTTGGAAATTTACTAAAAGGAGGACATTTAAAACACAGAGGAGGACGAGAAGACAATTGACGTCAATGAAGTAAAATGTCCCAGGGTCCTCCCAAATAGAGGATGGTTAGCAACCCTAAGTAGAGGGTGACGTATGCTGGTAATTGCAAGCACTTTCTGATTTCTTTAGAAATTGCCTTCTTGCCTTCATATTTAATAATATTATTATAATTTCAAACATATTGTTTGAATGTATTCTCTGTGGATAATTTCTTATCCAGTAGTAGCGTATTTAGGGTGTTTGGTGTCGATGGAGTCATACATGGCACAAACCGTCATTTTTCTTTAGCGCACTATATTTATTTAGTTATCGTAAATAAACTTAAAAAGCATCTGAAAGAGGTATAGATATTTGCTGAAACTCCAGAAACCCTACCTCTTCTACTATACTAAATTGAATTAGTGAATAAAGATAGCAACAAGCCATTAGGGAAAAATTTGATAACAAAAAATATTCACTCCCATGTAATAGAAACTATCTGCAACGGCGAACGAATGAATGGTTAAAGCGAATGAATAGACAGAAAGGAAGAGCCAAATGAGATTTTGATTCTAACCTCGTAATGTGTTCTCAATGACGGAGTCGTGTCACTTGCGTGAGGTCATGGAGAATGCTTATTTGATGGCACTTCAGACGAATAAAATGAATTCCCCAACTACCACCCTACAAAGCTCAAGAAAACGGGGCGTATAATGCAGCTATTTGACCATTTACTCGATGGATCAAGAGAAAGTGGCCGAAACACCAATTTGATAATATTCATAGAAAGGGTACGGAATATACAGGCTGTTTAACATAAATGTTACAAACTTCTAGGGCATTTAAGGGTGGTAAAAATAATCACTATTAGGCCATGAACATTTAATAATAAATTTTACATTATTAAGTTACCAGTACGACATTTGCCCCTGAATGGTAGGCAACGCATCATCCATTGGTGTTTGACGGATGCGGAAATCTCTTTGCGTCAGAACGTGACTTGCCAAACACAAAAGCACGATGGATTGCCTTTTTTATAGAGCACACATCACATGCGTAACTTCCTAAAATTAGACTTTCCGCCACATACTCCATGGATAAAAATTACAATTTTTGCCCCCTCGACATGACCTAGAAGTTTCTAACATTTCTTGAGACACCTGTAGGAGGGACATTATTCTTAATTTTCTTGAAAATAAAAACATAGATAGAAATCAAAACAAAATACAAAACAATAGTTGGAAATATTACGATTTAAAGTAATTGATGATCGAGCTGAATGGTGATGAACTCACGCGACCTTACTCATGGCGACGACTGTGCGAAGGGTTAATTGATTGATCGATTTTTTCGTGTTTCCGGGCGCGTCAACTGCTTTGGTCATTAGTCTCGTTAGTGTAGTGCATGTTTTTTTCCGGGAGATGACGGTGATCTTCCCCCGCTGGATGGCGAGATCTGGCGCCGACCTACCGTCGGCTAGTGGGGTTCCCCCTAACCAGGACTCTCCCACCAGCGGGGCGCCGCCCCAGCCGGAACAAGCTCTAAGCTTCCGACCGGTCTCCCGGAATGTGTGGTAGTGTAGTGCATGTTAGTGTAAGTGTGTGTGTAAGGGGAGAGGATAGGACAAGGAAGAGGAAGGACATTCGCCTGGTGTTAATCGGAGAAACCACGGAAAACTACCGATCAGAGCAGCCGGCCACTAAAATTTTCCTCCAGACAGTGACTGAAATCGACCTAGCTGAAACACTAGTGTCGAAAATCCTGCCGCGAATCCTGGGGAGTGGGAACCTAGGACCTCCCGGTCAGAGGCGCTGCAGTGACATCAGTTGATGCACTGAGCTATCGCTCCCGGTGCGAAGGGTTAACAATTAGGCAAGGACGTTTGCCCTTCGTCTTTCGTGTACGTGTAGTATCGTTGAAGCCTATGCTCCCTGCTGGTCTGAAATCCTCGGAACCCACAGTAGCTCAGTGTGGAGTGATATTTGGGTTTAGAGAATAGCCTGCATTAACTACAAAATAAATCCAGAACGAAAAAATGATACATAAGTAAAACACAAAGTCGTAGAAATTTTAAAAGCGTGGGATGTAAAGACTTTGAAGAGTTCATTAGTGTTTGAATCCTTCAAATGCTCGTTATTAACTTGTGAAGATTCCAGTTCTCGAAATCTTATTTTTTCATTGTTGGAGAGAATCGAGGATTAATCTCAAAGAAAAACGGAACAAAATGCAATAATATTGTATAGATGCAGTTTTGCTGAAAGGTTTCTATAAATACCACGCTTTGATACGTTAAAAGAAATCTAAATAAACAAAATGTGTAAATAAAATTTGTAGTATTTTCAGAAACAGGAAAAATGTGTGAAATCCGTATGACACCGCATAGTCACATAGGAATATATACCAGAAACAAAAATATTTGGACTTGCACTTTTACATGCACACGGTACATAGTGAAATTCAACTAACCAGGGCATCTAATAACGAATTTTCTAGAAAATAATGAACATTTGTTCCGGTCAGAGAAACTTCAAACAATAAAATTAAGCAACAGATTTAAATACGAAGGTTGGGGCACAAGTTATGGCAACTATTTTTTGTAAGAATACGATTACGGGTGGAAAATGTCAAATATACACATGAAAGGTCAAGGTATGAACTAAGTGCATGGGCATTTAACGTCACATCAAAATGGAGTTTGTCATATTTTTAAGGTATTTGAAATGACAGTACTGGTTTTATGTTCCAAAGTATTATAGAAAATACAAGTTCACCACATTCCAGAAGCATTACATATCCGTTCTAAAGGCCCGATTAGGCAGATGCTCTGTTCCCGCACGTGCCACATCAGTCCGCATACTGACAGGTCGTCACGTACGTTGCTGATCATCAGTTGTTATGCATCCTCGCAGAAACTCTCCTCCCCACCTTCCGACTATCCCGCATAAAAGGGCATTATTCCCAACAGCTTCCACCTATTTCCTGTGACATTCTCGACCATTTCTCCCACGGAGAACGACTATCTTTGTGTATGAGCGCTGCTCGAAACGATTATATTCATCTCGCACGGCGGTAGTCCGACAACATATTTCATATTGCTCTCTGTGCTAATGGAAACACTCTCTTAGCCATCTGTTGTAGTGAACTCACAATAGAATGCATTTCATTCATGCGACAAATAAAATTGTGTGATTCAATAACATTTCTTCTAGAAAAATAATAGTTGCAACGACTTCTGCCCCAAACTTTTCTAGTAAGGTAACAAACCCAAAAAAGGTAAACCGTTTTGTCTGTGAAAATCTTGTGCACAGTTTTACTGAAAGTTATATTCAATAACATACAGCAAATTTCCAAAATATAATTTTTAAAAAAAGGTACTAAATATACGGCTGATTTATTAATTTCACCGCGGCAATACTACTCGCGCAACATTTCTTGAACGATGACCTTGCTTCCCCCTCCCTTGAGCAACAAACAGTTGAAGGCAACAGCTCGCAGCGAGCACTGATGAGAACATTTCAAGCATTAAAACTTCGATGGCGCGAAACAGAAGCTAGTCAAAGCTAGTTGCTTTCATAGTCAAGAACCTTTGTTCAGCTTCAGTACCATTATCTGTAGAAATGGCTTAGGCATGTCCAGGGCCTTCAAGGGAGGCACCTAAAACTCCTATCTAGTGTCCCTGCTGTTGCCTACCCAGAGCGGTGACTTTGCCACACAAATAGCAGGTTTGACTTTGATTTTCCAGAAGTTGACATTACTGTAAATACTCTAGTGGCCGACTTTGTAACTCATACCCCCACTCCGCCCACATTTCTTCAATCCATCGTTCAAGAAAAGTTGCGCGAGTAGTACAAGGGATTTTAAAAAAAAGAAAAACGGAACGTTACCGCTACAACCGCGTCCGCAGCCACCCACAAAGCGAGGAGCAGCGCCAGCCCCGCCGCCGCCGTCATCGTCGTGGAAGACATAGCGAGCCCAGCAGAGCACGTGGCCACCTGGCGCTGGGAGGAGCGGGGGGCGACTGCCGTGCTGGTAGCCCTCCGCTCGCGAGCGGCGCGGCGCCCCCCCCCCCCGGAGGAGGTAGCCAACGACCAGCGGCGGAGCCAGGAGGGGGTCATGGCCCCCATCCCCCCCCCGAACGCATAGATTTTTCGATTGTTACTTCCTTTTACTTGGCAAAATTCATTTATAGTTTTACTATTTGCCGTGCGAGAACTCTTGCATGTGAAACCCCATCCTCATCCCTACTTTTCCGTTTCCATATTAAGCCTATAATTCGTATTTTTCTTCAAGAACCTCTTATCCTCTGTCGCTTGTTACTTCCCTTTACTTGGCAAAATTGATTTATAGTTTTACTAGCTTGCCCGTGCGAGAAATCTCGCATGTAAAACCCCATCCCTACTTTTCCATTTCCATATACCGGGAGCGGTAGCTCAGGGCATCAACTGATGCCACTGCAGCGCCTCTGACCGGGAGGTCCTAGGTTCCCACTCCCCACAGCGGCAGGATTTTCGGCACTAGCTTTCCAGCTAGGTCGAATTCAGTCGCTGCCTGGAGGAGAATTCTAGCGGCCGGCTGCTCTGGTCGGTAGTTTTCCGTGGTTTCTCCGATCACCAGGCGAATGCCGGAGCAGTACCCTGCCAAACGGGCCACGGACCGCGCGCGATCTTTCCTTCCTCTTCCTTGTCCTATCCTCTCCTCTTACACACACACACTAACATGCACCACACTATCACATATTCCGGGAGACCGGTCGGGAGCTTTGAGCTTGTCCCGGCCGGGGCGGTGCCCCGCTGGTGGGAGAGTCCTGGTTAGGGGGAAACCCACTAGCCGATGGTAGGTCGGCGCCGGATCTCGCCATCCAGCGGGGGAAGACCACCGTCATCTCCCGAGAAAAAACATGCACTACACTAACGGGACTAATGACCAAAGCAGTTGACGCGCCCGGAAACACGAGAAAACCAAACCAAACCAAACCAATCCATTTGCATATTAAGACTGTAATACGTATATTTCTTCAAGACCCTCTTATCCTCTGTCGCTCGTTCTATATGTCTCCTTGTAATTGTTAACAATACAATAAACCCTTGACAATACAAACTATTCTTATTTAACGTTATTACCGGGCAGAAAGGTACACCTGTGAAATTCAATCGCGTAATATCGAGTACCAAGAAAATCAAGAAATTAGTTTAATTTCACATACAGTAGCAGATTCTAAAGGCTCTGAAAAAAAATGTGGTAGAATCGAGATGCGTCGAACCAGCAAAAAATGTAATAGAATGTACAAAAATATTTCATCTTATAGATGCCGGCTTGAGGAACGTTTCTTTGACGACTTCGGCCTCACAATTTAAGAGTTATTTTGCTTCGTTTAGGAGTTATTTAACGATATAGATTAAAAATGCGGCAGAGTGTGGCGGGTTGCATTTCACATGAATATTTAGCTGCGTTTTTTTTACAAATCCTTGATATTTTTAAAGTCAAAGTGCAATACGTCACGTTTCCATGCAATTCTCTTTCTTTACAGGTCTCAATTATAAAGATTGGTTGCGTATGAGAGCTGCAAAAGGAATGTTTGGTACTGATATAATATAGGAGACGATATTGGAATTATGTAACTATATAAAAAAGTATCATCTATTCACTACATACAATATAATAACGAATATGTTTACTATTTAATGTTATTAATTATTTTAATGTCATTATTAAGTAATTAATGCTTACTATGTATCTATGATACCCCCCCCACATGATCGGCTGGATCTGACCCTGCCACCGACGCACCCAAATTTGGCCTACTATTGTTGTAGGAATAATATCTAGTTTTACAACAATCTCAAACTTTTTCATGACTTCTAATGATTCTTCCACAAATTCCCTGATTTTCCCCTGACTTTTCCAGAAAAATAAAATTTCCAGATTTTTTCGTTTTCCAGAAAGTGGGTACCCTACCTTCCCACAGCCAGTGACATCACTCTCATGTCCCTCCGATCTTTTGAATGTTCCGCCAAGTCGTGTGTGCGCGTTTGTGTGTGTGTGTGTGTGTGTGTGTGTGTGTGTGTGTGTGTGTGTGTGTGTGTGTGTGTGTGTGTATGCGCGCGCGCGCGCGTGCGTGAGTAGAATAAAACCACTTGCAATGATGCATGCACAAGCTCTCCTTTTTTGTCTTGCTGATTCGTACATGGATCTCTAAAATCATTTCTACGTATACTAATGTCCTTTGTTACTTACTACAAATTTACTACATTTAAATCTAATATTCGCACTGGTAGAAGAAGCCAAATAGGCACCTCTAATACGTGTCAATTTCTGAGAATTGTTTCAAGAATACGTGGCAGGGGAATTTGTTTATTAATTAGGAACAGGTGATTTCGATTTTGGCCGAGGTTTAGTGCATTTAATGTAGGAATTTTTGGTATGGCGAAAAAGAAATTGGAGAAAAGATAGTTAATATGGATGAATAGGGTTTGCTGTTCTTCGTGGAGTTGGTCGTGAAGAGATGGCTGGCATTGAAGAAAGCAGGGTTGATTGTGCCCTCGCTAGTGGAGTTGGTGAGATGCTCGTGTCCACAGCCCCCACCGCTTGTTGCAATTGACAACAAAGACATTGAAGGCACTACACGCTTTTCGCCTATATTTAGAGTGGTATTGGAGATACTTCGGCGATTGACTGCTCTGTGGATGGGTTAATAGCATATGCCATACTTTTCTCACTGAATAGTTGTGTTCTGACACACGGGTTCTGTTTGAACACTAAGAACCAATAGCGCACAGACGGTTTCGGTTGATCTCCATTAATAGGTCCACAGCGCGGGGCATCTGGAGATAGACTGATTGCTAGAGAGGTTCTCCTATTCACATTAATTTAAGCAACATGAAAAAAAAAAAACATTCTCGCCTTTTAATTTGGCGAAGGAATTGTTTGCATTGTCCTTTCTTTCAAATGTATTAATAATTTCATCTGAATCAATATGTATTAAATTTTCAATTCAAAGGAATCACGTGCTTTATCTGTTAATGTTATGGAATATAGGTAGTAATTTTGACATTGGGCATCGATGTTTGCAGATTATGACGTGTGTTGTTCGAAAAGGTTTATGATGAGTGGGAAGATATCGATGGCGATTAACACGAAGCCAAACAATCTTTAGACTAATGTGACCAATGCGAAAACAATGCGTTTCACTTTTCGTCCGATTCATGATGAAAAGACGTAGCGCAGCTATCCAGCTTCAGCCAGCGAGCTTCATGCACTAGTTTGCGTCATATTAGCGGGAATTTTTTAAATGCAGCCAGATACGGTTGACGTCCTTCGTGACCACAACAGCACACTTCGTATGTCGTATCTGATGCTGCTCAACGAGCAACAATCGGAGGCTAGCCCAGCTCACCCACGTCTTTTCATCAGCGTCTGATTGAGGCCGATTTGCCTTACTTCCTTGCCTGTATTCGCTTCAATAAAACACCAACATTAACATATAAAATGGTCTGTATTTTCACCGTCTACATGGTCGAATGCCTGGGGAAGTAGCTGGAGGGGGGAGCGCACCGGGCAGGGGCGGCAGGGCGCCTGCCCTCGAACGAGGCGGCCAGGGCGAGGAATTTTGAGAACGCGGCCGCGGCGCGGCTCTCGCCCCGGCTGCCGCCCCCGCCTCCACCCCCGCTGCCAACGCCCACGCCTTGGGGGCCCAGATGCCCAGCAGAGGGAAAGTCTTTGCCGATGCCGCCGACTCCGGATAAAGTGCAGCGATTCACTGGAACTGGGCAGTGTCGGATAAATATTTGAAAAATGTTTTTTTATGATAATATATCAAAATAATTTATGAAAGTAATTTAGGCATAAAATAAAAATATAGGATTTTTTTTCAAAATTAAAAGAATTTTAAAATCTTTTGAAAATTCAAAATACAACCAATAGTGATCCAAAGGTTTCACACATGATTTTTCAAAAATGTAGATATGGTTTAAAATTGATGCATTTGGTTTCGTAAGGATCTTATGATATTCTACGCTTCAATTGCATGTTCTCTTCAACCATACGAACTGCTCAAACATTGTAGCGCTACAATTTCTTCTTTACGCACTATTTATTAAAAAACTTCTTCGACGGGACAAATTGATATAAACAAATGGATATCTAAAACACATTTGTTGAGAAACAAAATATAATTTCAGTCACAGGAGACTTTTGGTATGTCATGAAATACCATCAATATTTCAGAATCGTTTCAACATTTTTATAATGTTCAAAACTAAATCATTTATCAATTGTAGTAACTTGGTGTTCAGTTCACTTGTATCGTGAACAATAATTCCCATAAATGCTTCAACAGGACCAATTGATATAAACCTTTTGTGGATACCTGAGATATATTTGTTGAAAAAACTAGTAGTGCTACAGAATAGCACAGACTTTCTTGTACTTGTTAGTCATCTAATTTCTTTGGTCTGAGATAATTCTCGAACTTTCCATATACTCTAATAGTTGAACCGAAATATTACTTTAAAATATTAAAGAAGAGTAAAATAGCGTCTTAAATAGAATTTTTCATTGAAAAATTTGGAGACGATTTTAGGAAAATGACTTTAAAGCGTTGCTGTAAATTCGAAATTTAAAGCTCTTTTTCACGGAAATCTACTGAGTTTTTAAAAAACATCATTTGTGTCATTTTAATCATTTAAATCGCATGTACATGTAATCATGTTAAATCACATGTTAAATTTTGTAAAAAAAAAGTCGCCGCTAATGTAAATATTAACGTCATGAGAGACAAGTCAAAAAATTAAATTTTTGTGATTATTGAAAATACAAGAATAGATCAAAATCGCGTTTACATCATCTAATAGTGTACATTAAACACTCTCCTTACCGAAAGTTTAAAGAAACAAAATGCAGCCGTTTTCGTGAAAATCTGGTTTATGTTATTTTTTAATATTGCACATATTGCGCGAAAACTACTAAAATTTTAAAGAAATATACCGGACCTTAAAGACAAAACTAAATACGGAGAAGAAATTTCATTTGAAGGAAAAAATCTTAATCATAAATTTTGTAGTTGTAAGAACACGCTGAACAATCCAAACTTTTGCTGTTTTCAAAAATTCAGAGTTAACAGTGTAAATTGGACCTTTGCCACCTTTATAAGTGTATTTCACTCTATTCTTACAACAAATTTATAGAAAAAGTTTGGAGCCATATTTAAAAACATTATGAAAATGTCCCTGGAGTTTCATGTAAAGTACCCCGAAATTTTACAGAATGTTTTTCAAAATCGCACCGCTTTGAGTCGAGCTAGTTCGACCAGGAAATGTCCATTTTGAAACAAAATCCTGTGTGTGGCTGAGGCACCGCTAGTGTTCACAGACGGACGGACGTTTGCCGTCAATTGATTTTTCGGTATCAAGGTCCCACAAAACAGGTACTGTGGCTACACACACGTTAGAGGTTTCTCTTTCTAAATTTAGCAATTGGATTTATCCACTTTTTGTTATCAGGGCCCCGCAATGAGAGTTTTCTACCAAAAATTTGCCGTTTTTATTTATTTATTTATTTATTTTACGTCAAAAAAAGTTAAAAACTGCGTATGACGTGCTATGGGGAAAAGTGAATTGTGTGCACATTTTCAAAATTCTGTGATCCCTACATTAAGTCATATACTACTTAAATTTTGAATTTTGAAAGGGAGAAAAAAAACTCCCATGTAATAAAATCTATTTTCAAGGATAAATAAGCAATAAATTTTGGCTCTTATTACTTCCTGCCGCGACAACATGGAAAAGATAATATGAATAATTGTATTTCCCACTGAATTCTAGAAGACGTGCACAGAAAATGAAGTTACATTTATGTCCAGAAGCAAAACAAGGGGCCATCTCAGCATTTGCTCAATGGATCAGGGAAACTGGACGAAAAACCTGATCGAGATGGGGGTCATTGACCCGGAAGCTGTAGTACAATAGTTATTACATGTTATTTATACTCATTTATACAGTCCAAATGGTAAATGTTTATGTTAAATTATGTATCATTGTTAAAATTAATGTTACTTTTCTTGTGATGATCAGTTTTTCTCGCACATTACATACCGTTCTCTATTTACGCGTATTATTCGGTATATACGTACGTGTAAGAGAAATTAAAAATAAGATTTCATTCGCTGAAGATATTGGGTCTGTCATGACAGAACTTCACAATATCAGATTAGTTTCGATCTCTTCTGTAATTTTTTTAGTGTTAACTTTTTTCGAATGTTCAAAACTACACCATCAATTGTGGTACATTAATCCTCGGTTCACTTGAATCATGTACAATATATTCCCTTTGCAGTGTTTACAATATTTTAAATGTTTCCTTTTAATATATTTTTTTGCGATTGCCTCATACTGAAAATTGGTAAATAAATGGGATTAATATTGCTCCATTACCTCCTGACCTAAACTACAATGTTCCTTAACTCTCCTCTTCAAATTATTTCAACAGGTTCAAGAAAGAAGCGGAAGAAGAGAATAACTTTACATTTAGAAAATACAAAATTCCAGAAAGTATTGTCGATAAAAATTCAAAAGGTATTTTCGATAAGGTAAAATGTTTCAAAAGGTATTTTCGATACAAAATACTTGTATTGTAAACACTTGTATTTAAAATAATATTTTCGATGCTGTCCCACTCTCACAGCACACTTACTTCGTGAGGTGGGACAATAAATGAAATGCAATTTCAATGAAGTTTACAGAATTCTTATTACAGTTTTTATAATTCTCAGCTTATGTTCTGGCTGTTCTCAGCAGGATTAGGATTTGCGATTGTGAGATGTGCGTCTAGGAAGAGACCAAAAAGGTGTTCTGCGACTTACATGCTAAATTTGCAAAAGTAAAATGCATAGAATACAAAGAATGCTCGTATATTCACTCAGGTTAGAGAGGTGGTTGAGCAATCATTAGAAAAGGGAAGCGGGCTAATCTCTTAAATTGCATCCCCATACCTTAACAAGGGCCGGGGGCTGAGCACTCCTAACGTTTCGTGCTGATTGTCAAGTCCGAAGACTATCTACAGAGGTGGTCGAGAGCTCATTTGAAAGTTAGTAAAGCAGGCCAACCCTTCACCTGGGGTCCCACCCACTTACGAACCACTGGGCATCAGATAGCACTCCTAACTTTTCGTACCGATTGTGAAGCCCCAATACTATCTATAAAAGTAGCTGAGAGCTCATTTGTAAGTTTGGGGAGTGTGGCGTCATGGAGAAAAACACACAGACAATTGTACAAGTTTATTTACATGTATGTACAATAACCAACTTCTGCTCCGAAACTACACACTTGTGAGTATTTCCCTGTGGATACCCCACATAGCTAGGGAGGCCCCGCCTCCTCTGACGCTACTCCAACGCCACTACCGTGACCTCGTCACCCGTGCACTAGGCACGACACGCTCCAGCCTGGGCATAAAGTTTTGCGCATCGCGCGAGGTTTCCAGAATTAAAAAAAAAAGTCTGAGCTCGTCGGCTCGATTTTATATCAGAGTGCAGCGGTCACGTGACCGTCCTAGGTGTGGGAGGGAGGTTGACGTCTACCACGTGACCTTCCCGGTCAAGCTGGCGCCCTCTTTATCTAAATGTGTTCCAACGCCAGCGCCTAGCTATTCATGCCCGCAGGTATGCGATACTTTCGCTCCTCCTCCCACCCATGGCCGCCAACGTGACGCTACAGGGAGCGATTTTAGCGAATCATGGTGATTTTTACATCAGAATTCAATTGTTTTTAGCTCGTGAATCGAAGGGCCAGGTGGCCTCATCGTCTCGTTGAGGATCTGGCCGCCTACCCAAGAGGTGCGCCAGCCACGAGTTGTCCGAGGCGTCGGCGCGGAGGCCGAGGCGGCTGGAGGCGCTGCGAGCGTGGGGTACGGGCCCCCCAGAGGCAGCGGGAGCCGGGGGGCCGGCAGCGCGAGATCCTCCGGCGGATGGGGCTGGCAACCTGGACGGCCCTTTGCACCTCAGACATGCTTGCAATACAAACAAACTCAGAGAAAATAGCGAGAAAGTAGAAACCATTTGTGAACCGTTTATAATACAATTTATGATATCCACTCTATCATGTTTATTGAATTATAATAAAGAAAGATCTCTAAAATATATCATTTAATATATGTTTGTATGTAATCTGAGTACATCAGTTCCCTCGATTTTACATACACAATCTCTCGATTTTAGATCTCGAAATAATGCCCTGTAGTTTTTAAAAAAGCATGAGTAGTGGTTGGGTAATAAGTAGGGGGCGGATTTTGATGACCTAAAACATCGCCAAAAAAGATCAATAAAATGCTCATAAATTCCTTTAAAAATTCCCTAAAACCAAAGAAAAATTACGAAACAAATTCTATCAAAACCAGTTCGGATGAACAACTTAAGCTGTTAGATACGTTACTGATGTAATCGAGGCTTCTTCCATTCGGTCGAGTGAACTCAGCTAGCAAACTTTTAGTTTGGACTGTTTTTTCCCACGAAATCTCCGTCTTTAGTTATCCCGAAATCGTCCGAACCGGCAATGGCGCTGATATGTCACCAAATATTACATAAAACGGCTGTTAACTGCTGGTTAAAACAATTTCTGAGCAAACAAATCGAATAGGCTACTGATTAATTCTGTTAAGAACATTTGTTGCATCTAGTAAATATTATTTGAAGCAAGTACTATTAAAATCGATGAAATCGAAAAAAAAATGCATTAAAAATAACGGTAAAGGTAAAAAATGACTTAATAGTAGACATCTAAAAAAAGTGCCAAATTATTACCTATAAAAATGAGTAATTTCCTTTTGTCACAACATAAAATGAATATCTATACTAAACGACATTGTTTTAAAGTGAAGAGAAAAAAATGACATTTCATTAAAATCCGCCTCTAGCAATAAGACTACTATAAAGGAACGTTTCGGAAGGCATTCCCACTAGTCTTTCGTGTGAATTGTGTACAGGGACTCGTAAACTGCTCACCCTAGATCTCAAGTTCTTGTGAGTATATTACTGTTCAGAACACAATTTCATATTCATCTCAATGGAGATCAGTGGGTAACTGGTTGCTGCAACAAACTTTCAGGATAAATCATATAGTAATCCAAGATCATCATATACAAGGCCATAGTTTGAAAATCTCGCGTTTACTAGCACGCCGCTTACAGAGCATCACCTTCCATAAATTGATTGATTGATTGATTTATTGATTTTTCCTTATTTCGGGCGCGTCAACTGCTTCAGTCATTAGTCCCGTTAGTGTAGTGCATGTTTTTTTCTCGAGAGATGGCGGTGATTTTCCCCTCGCAGGATGGCGAGATCCGGCACCGACCTACCGTCGGCTAGTGGGGTTTCCCCCTAACCAGGACTCTCCCACCAGCGGCGCACCGCCCCAGCCGGGACAAGCTCTAAACTCTCGAGCGGTCTCCCGGAATATGTGGTAGTGTAGTGCATGTTAGTGTAAGTGTGTGTGTAAGGGGAGAGGATAGGACAAGGAAGAGGAAAGACAGATCGCGCGCGGTCCGTGGCCCGTTTGGTAGGGTACCGCTCCGGCATTCGCCTGGTATAGATCGGAGAAACCACGGAAAACTACCGATCAGAGCAGCCGGCCGCTAAAATTCTCCTCCAGACAGCGACTGAATTCGACCTAGCTAAAAAGCTGGTGTCTAAAATCCTGCCGCCGTCAGGACTCGAACCTAGGACCTCCCGGTCAGGGCATCAGTTGATGCACTGAGCTACCGCTCCCGGTCCCTTCCATAAATGCTACCAAGGTATGACAAAGTGAAGCTCTTCCATTAATCCCGGGCGAATGTCAAGGCAGTTCCAAAACAAACGGGTCAGTGATCGCGCGCAATTTTTCCTTCTCTTCTGTTCTCTCCTCCGCTCTTATACACACACGCCCCCTACACTACCACACATGATGGGAGACCAGCCAGGAGATTAGTTTGTTCCGGCCGGTACCCTGTTATGGGAATATGGACATCCTACATGGATGGGCATAGTAAAAGCCGCCGTGTAGGTCACGTACCAGTGGGAGATTAACACCGCCACCTACCTGAATACGTACTACGCTTTCGGGACAATTTTGACCATAGCAGCTGTCGTGCCCGGAAACACGATGTAATCAATCGCTTCCGGCAACTTTTGACTGACATCTTAGATGCTACAAAGTGAATGAAAAGATGATGAGGATTTTGACGGCCACGAATGAACACGATTGTTTGAATCGTGATTCCGGGCGCTTCAACTGCTAAGGTCATTAGTCCCGTAAGTATAATGCATGTTATTATTGCGGAAGGTGATGATCTTCGCCCGCTGTATTGCAAGATTCGGCGCCAACCTACCCGCCTTTTGAAAACGTGTAGTGCATGTGAGTAAATGTGCGTAAGTAACGGGTCAGGATATGACAAAGAAGAGAGAGGAAACATCTCTCGGGGTCCAGTTTGTTACGGTAATGTTCCGGCATTCGCCTGGTGTTGATCCGAGAAACCACGGAAAACTACCGATCAGGCCAGTGGGCCGCTCCTCTAGATAGCGGTTGAATTCGACCTTGTTGACCAGTTAGTGTTTTTTTTTATTTTATTGATTTTGTTGGTCAGTAGGTATCATAGGTCAGTTTTAGTATAAACTTTACATATGTTTGATAGACTTACATACTAACTTATATTTAAAACTTATTTCTAAGACTTAAATCTAACATAAGATTGAGGATGCCCTATTGGGTCCTCTATTCTGGTTCAAATTCGGAGAAGGTTTTGAGGAATATATTGTAGTGGTATCTGTTTTTTATTCTGGTATGGTTTGGGTTTTTAGCGAGTCTAAAGGTTGCAAGGGAAAGGATTTGAGGTAAATAATAATAAAAGTTGGTGGTAATAATAATAATAAAAAATAATAATAAAAGTAGTTTATTGTTGTTTATTGCTAGGGGGTGGGGAAAGTATAGGGTCTTAGTGTAAATATTTTTGCTGCGGTTTTGGATGAATTCAGTTGTATTTTAAGTTTGGATACCCAGCTATCGAGTAAGTTGAGGTGTAGTTGTGTTCTATTTCTGATGTCAATGATAGAGTTGCCAGAAGAAAATATTGCTGTATCGTCCGCAAATTGGGCTATGAGAATGGTCGTTAATTTAGGAAGATCTGCAACGTTTAAGTTGAATAGTGTGGGTGAAAGTGGTTAGCCTTGGGGGAGTCCTGTGTTAATTAGTCTAGGGTTGGAGTGATGATTATTTACGTTCACTGAAAAAGTTCTATTGTTGATAAAGCTATTGATAATTGATTTTATGTAGTATGGGGTGAAATGCTAGTGGAGAAAATCCGTCGGTACTCGCACCCCAGGACCTCCTGGTTAGAGGCGCTGCAGTGACATCAGTTGATGCCCTGCGCTACCTAAGCCGGTGTGAATGAACAGGGCGTTGCGCCACTCACGCTGTCTGCTGCTGGTGGCGCACGCGCACCATTTGCACCACCTCGAAGTTGAGGCAGCGCAGCTGGCGCGCGATGGCCGCCTGCGCGTCGCTCTCGCTCGGCGGCGCCGCCAGCCGCTGCGCGCGCCCCTGCAGCTGGGCATGCGCATTCCAACTTCGTAGTGTCGTGGGGGTTGGGTCAAGCACCACGTGCGGGAAAGTGGAAGGAAAGTGCCCTGTGGGCCGGTCAATATTCTCTTAAATTGATTGATATTTTCGTGTTCCCAGGCGTGTCAACTGCTTTGGTCATTAGTCCCGTTAGTGTAGTGCTTGTTTTTTATTTTGGGAGATGACGGTGGTCTTCCCCCGCTGGATGGCGACATCCGGCGCCGACCTACCGTCGGCTAATGGGGTTTCCCCCTAACCAGGACTCTCCCACCAGCGGGGCACCGCCCCAGCCGGGACAAGCTCTAAGCTCCCCACCGGCCTCCAGGAATATGTGGTAGTGTAGTGCATGTTAGTGTAAGTGGGTGTGTAAGAGGAGAGGACAGGACAAGGAAGGGCAGATCGTGCGTGGCCCGTGGCCCGTTTGTTAGGGTGCTGCTCCGGCATTCGCCTGGTGTTGATCGGAGAAACCACGAAAAACTACCGATCAGAGCAGCCGGCCGCTAGAATACTCCTCCAGGCAGCGACTGAATTCGACCTGGCTGAAAAGCTAGGGTCGAAAATCCTGCCACCGTCAGGCCTCGAATCTAGAACCTCCCGGTAAGAGGCGCTGCATTGACATCAGTTGATGCAGCGAGCTACCACTCCCGGTCTGGTACACTTAAGTTTCTGCCCTTACATCCCACATCAGTGTGTAGTGGTCACGACAGCTTTTCTTCAGCCAAGTCTGGCCGTCTACCTTCTCCTGACTACTAAATGGTTTATTTATTTATGTATTTTACTTCAAAAAAAACAGTTAAAAACTGCGTATGACGTGCTATGGGGAAAAGTGAATTGTGTGCACATTTTCAAAATTCTGTGATCCCTACACTAAGTCATATACTACTTAAATTTTGAATTTTGAATTTTGAATTTTGAAAGGGAGAAAAAAAACAAAAAACTCCCATGTAATAAAATCTATTTTCAAGGATAAATAAGCAATAAATTTTGGCTCTTATTACTTCCTGCCGCGACAACATGGAAACGATAATTTGAATAATTGTATTTCCCACTGAATTCTAGAAGACGTGCACAGAAAATGAAGTTACATTTATGTCCATAAGCAAAACAAGGGGCCACCTCAGCATTTGCTCAATGGATCAGGGAAACTGGACGAAAAACCCGATCGAGATGGGGGTCATTGACCCGGAAGCTATTCTTGTCGCGCGCAGAACCACTGTAAGAGTGTCTTTACATGGAGCCTCTGGGTGGCGAAGTGGTAGTGTATCGCTGTGTGGCGTCTAGTGTGAACGCTGCCATTTAGGATGCCTTCGCATGGAGCCTCAGAGTGGCACCGTCGAGAAACGGCAGGGTCCTTCAGTCAGCCACCGTCGACCGCCACTGACCGCGAGCGGGAGTGGTTTCGTGAGTCACGCCGTTATGGGCACAGGCAGCGGGCAAAAACCGGTTCAGTGGCGCGTCTAGTGTGAACGCTGCCATTTAGAACTGTTGTGTTGAACCGCGGTGGCGCGGACGCGCGTCCGCGCTTCTGGTGGCAGTTCGCCACCGAGCGCCACCGCAGCGTGAATCCGCCACTCGTGTGAATACCTCCATTTAAAGCAACGCTTTACCAGCAGACGCGCCACTCAGTAGCCCTGCTGAGTGGCGCCGTATGAAGGGACCCTAAAGCATTCTCCAGAGACAATTGAAAGCATTTATACCAAAGTGACAGCAAATTTCATGCACTCTAGCATACACACTTGCAGTCCAACATGATCAAATCTGAATGTATTCTCCGATTTAAACACAGTGGCATTCCATAACCACGTGCTGGAAGAAGAGGGGTTATTGTCATCCAATCGCGAGCTCGGCAGGGTCGAGAAACGGCAGGGTCCTTCAGTCAGCCACCGTCGACCGCCACTGACCGCGAGCGGGAGTGGTTTCGTGAGTCACGCCGTTATGGGCACAGGCAGCGGGCAAAAACCGGTTCAGTGGCGCGTCTAGTGTGAACGCTGCCATTTAGAACTGTTGTGTTGAACCGCGGTGGCGCGGACGCGCGTCCGCGCTTCTGGTGGCAGTTCGCCACCGAGCGCCACCGCAGCGTGAATCCGCCACTCGTGTGAATACCTCCATTTAAAGCAACGCTTTACCAGCAGACGCGCCACTCAGTAGCCCTGCTGAGTGGCGCCGTATGAAGGGACCCTAAAGCATTCTCCAGAGACAATTGAAAGCATTTATACCAAAGTGACAGCAAATTTCATGCACTCTAGCATACACACTTGCAGTCCAACATGATCAAATCTGAATGTATTCTCCGATTTAAACACAGTGGCATTCCATAACCACGTGCTGGAAGAAGAGGGGTTATTGTCATCCAATCGCGAGCTCCAATGGCAAAACCAAACGAAACTCCTCATTGGATGACAGTGTAACCCTCTCCGTCGAGCTGGTGACCGTAAAGTGTCACTAAGTTTAAATCGGAGTATAATTATTGTCCATTTGTGTTGGTACTGACGCATCAGGATAAAGAATATCTTAGGAGAGAGAGTGCACGGTAGGCTTGTTCTAAATCCTCTCCTGATGGCGTTTGGCGCTCACCCGTTGGTGCCGAAGCGCGGCAAGTGCCCGCCGCAGCAGCCGGCGGCGGCGCATGCGCCGAGCGCTCGCCTCCAGCCGCGCCTGCGCACCGAGCACCACACGTATATACTTCAATTTATACTTTTTAATGTGGCATCTGTGGGTAGCATCTCTAAGATGGAATTCGGCACGACTTTTCGCGTCTTTCTTGGTCCTGCTGCAAGATGTCGCATGATCGTGACCGTTCCAAGCAGTGCTGCAGATCAAGCCACTCTAGCGGCAGGACTGAGAATGACGCAAAAAGTCGTGCCGAATTACATCTTGGAGAAACTACCCACAGATGCCTCGTTAGAAAACCCCAAGTATAAGGTGGTATGTTCGGTTAGTCGCTAGTCACTTAACCATTTATTACATCTCCATATTAACAGTAGCTGCTTGTAAACGTGAACGAAGCATTTAATTATTTATAAATAGTTAAAATAGAAGTATTGGATAGTTGCTCTGGAAAAACAATGTTTACTAATAAATTTAGTCTCGCGAATGATTTTTCATTTTAATAAGTTGGCAATACTTAATATACGTTAGGTTGACTCCGGCGTCCGTACTTTTCTTTCTTTCTGCGTTGAATATTAGTCCACATTGCTTACATTGAAAGTGAATTATCGTGAAGTAGTTTGTGGTTCTGTTTGGTACAATATTTTAAGTTAGGATGGTATTATCTTGAACTCCAAGAGAAACAGTGCTGGCAATGGCATGCTTTGTACAGCATAACTCATTGGCCAAGAGTGGCCGAGCGCCAGTACTTTCGGTTGCGATAAATTTCGCAGCAGATTTTTTAACAAATATTCTTCAGAATGTCTCGCGAGGTATGTTATATTTAATACCATTTGATTCCTTAAAAGATTTACTACGTATTGAATAAAAGAGAAAAGTACTTTCCCCGCTTAACTTCTTCAAGGGGCAACTTCTCCGTGGTCGATCTAACGAACATAGAACCTTACACACAGCCGATCGCCAACGACGCGAGCTGGAAAGAGAGGGCGACATTGCCATCCAATCGGGAGCTCCAATTTTAAATCGTAACAAAGCTTCCGATTGGATGAAAGTGTTCCCCTCTCCTTCCAGCTCGTGACCTTGAAATGTCACTGTTTAAATCGGAATACAACTGGCCTTCATTCATTTGTTGTCAGAGAGTATACTATGTTTGTTGTGGGCGAATACTGCAAAATAGATCTTACCGTGGAGCATGTTCTCTTGCACTATAAGATAAGAGATTGCCACCGAAGGCATCACCTTGCTAGCGCCCTAGCGGAGATTCTTAGAAATGACGAATCTTCTCTCTGCAAGCTTTTTAGCTTTTTACGAGGGACTAACTTCTACAGCCTTATCTGAGAGAAGACGATAATGCAAATTACTGGCTTTTAGCCCGAGATTTTAAAGTAACTACCTGGCATTTTTCTGCCAAACCCTTTTCTTAGGATACGTTTTTCAGTTTTACTTTGCTTTCCAAATTATTTTAAATGCTTTAAAAATTATAATTTTCCTTTGTTAGCTTGGCACTGCAATATTGTGCAGTTGTCTTAAAATAATTTGACACGGGCGCAAATGACCTTAGCTGTTGAAGTGCCCTTAAACTCAATCAATCAATCGCTCGGGGGTTAAGGATGGAGCGGCTCGGAGGCTGTTCCTCAGATTAGCAGCGCAGTGCGCGAGAGGTGAACAGAAGGCCGTGACGCGGAACTGCAAATTGGTCACGCCCGTAGATGGACAACAACTTTATTCTTTTCTATGACGATTGACGTATGTTACGGACGTGCAATAACAATAAATGTACAGGATGTGGAAAATATTTTATGAACGCCTGACCGATTCAAAACATTTATTTATTAATGTGTTGGACCTCCATTTTTTTATTTTAGAATTGCATTTTGTCGCGGAATATTTTTGGAGTGTCTGAATAATTTCCAACGAACTTTTCGCCCATTCTTCTACCAAAATATTGCTTCAAGGATGTTGGAGCTAGAAATTTCTTCCTCACTCTTTCCTATACTTCGGGTGGCGCGTCAAGGCCTGTCTTCACATTTTGAAACCAAAGAGCGCCCGACTGGCGCTCTCTCCGGTGTCTGGTGCCTTGCCAGGAATTACACCATGCTCTTGGCTGTATTAATGAATTTACTGTTTTACTCCTTGGTCCTTCGATTGAACACGGGGAGGATACGGCCTTTTGGTTGGGCAACCAGGCAGCTGTCGCTGTCGCGGTGCGCGGCGACGGAGAGAATCTCAGGGGATTACCCATATTCTGTCTTCGTCTAACTCACTGCAATATAGTTTTATGATTTTCGCTTGTTATTGAAAGTACAAAAGTTCAGTCAATTATAGGCGATATTCAATTCATTGTTTATGATATTTGGAGAATATATTTTCAATTTAATTTTGTTGATTCAAAACGTACATTGGATGAGTTTTTTGTGTAAAGGTGGCTGTTCTGGATGGAAGTCCCTTAGTGTCACCCGTGGCTGCAGCTGGCTGACCAGCGGTTTGCGAACGTTCTTGTGAATACGAATGTGTGTCGAAGATCTTTCATTATTGCCAAATATACCAGAGTAGTGAAGTTTTGGAAAAAATAATTTTATTTGTATGAAAGATGTCGAAGCAATAGTGCTTGTTGAGATGTACTGGATTCGAATTTAAGTGCCCAGTGGAAATCAATGCCAGAACAATGTGCTCGGGAGGTATATATGCCTTACGCGGACCCAAAGCAAAACATTATGTAATTCGTGTTTCAATATAGACTTTTATTTCACTGAGTTTTAATTGATTTGAATTGCGCACAGTTTTACCTATATGTTCGATGGAGGTGCAACCACCGGTCTGTTAGGGCACCAGCCACCACTGACTTACACAAATGTTTTTCTGCTGCATCTGACTGTAATTGCTGTATATTTACTTCATTTTTATCCCGAATGCGTGGTCGAAGGTTGTAATGTGTCTCACAGCAGTGACCAGCAGTAGCAGGTTGTGAGGATTTTGGGGCATAGGATGTAGATGAATTGGTAGTAGGAATAGGAGAAACGGGAGTAGGTTCAGAGGAGGAGGTAAGAGGATTCGAAATAAGGGTGGGGGGTGGAGAACGCAAGGAAGGTGAAAGGGATCGATTTTTGTCAGGAGACTGCATAGGACTGGTCTTGATGTATTGTGCAAGCTTGTTACCGACTGCATATTCTCCAGCAAGGTACATGTGAAGATCATGCTGGGTGAAGTGTTTTGCTGAGATGAAATTTATTTTAAAAACATTTTTTTGTTTCTTTCAGATGCAGTTTTACTTTTGGTTTGCGTGCTCTATCTCGCTGCATAGTGTTGGTCTGTTGTACCAGAAGGGCAGAGTCGAGATTACATGTTAGTATTTTGGGCGGAACATGGTAATTTGTTTACATATTATTCAGGTGTAAAGTGACTGCCCCAAATTAATGTCATTCTGCTCTCCTATGATAATAACTGTCCTGATTGGTTAGTGTCTTTGTGTGGGTGTCCATCTGTGCAGTCACATCTGCAAACCTTTGGAATATTTTCTGGCACGAAAATATTCCAAAGGAACAATGTGCAGTTCGAACGGTGAGTTTCGCCTACAGAAAGGACACTGCATTTCCGCCGGAACAAAGTGTAGTTTCACCACCCAGCAACAGCAATCTGTTCTGTCAATAACTGCATTAAATTGAATATTGGTATCCTCAAAACTCAAATATTATGCACAAACCGAAAAGTAAAGCCAGAAAAAATATTCGTAAGGCGAGAAAGTAAAAATACTAATTGCGGACTAACGTGGCGAAACAGCGAGTGAATTCCAAGGGTTGGTATTCTATATATTTGGCAAGTACTTGGGATTTTCTAACGTGGCGGCTGAGGGTAGTATCTCCAAGATGGAATTCGGCATGACTTTTGAATTATTCTGTCCTGACGCTACAGTCGCTTGATGAGGTCGCGATCATGCGACATCTTGCGGCAGGACAGTGTGAATCAAAAGTCGTACCAAATTCCAACTTGGAGATACTACCCTCAGCCGCCATGTTAGAAAAACCTAAGTAGTGAGAATAATTAATTTATGAACAAGTGAATGCTGCACTTCGCTCATAACCAGCAGATCGCTAGAATACCCGATGTTTCCTTGTTAAACTTATGTATATTAATTAAATTGATCTGTCTCTTACTGTTTTCAAAATAATTGTATACCCGCACATGGTTATAAATGATGATTAACAGTATTAAAATATTTTAAATTAGTCAGTTTAGTAGGGAGTAGTAGTCCTGAGCTGCCTATGGGCAAGCAGACAGACTCAAATTGTAAAAACAATTGAATGAGTTTTTATATTGTGTAAATAACTATTGGAGATTATAAAATGACACTTAATGTAAATCCTTTAATTTGAACGCTTCAAATTATACATTTCCTTCATTACCTTTATTGAGATCATATCTTCTACCAAAAGACTGAATGATGAATTTGTCTTTTCTACTTGCTGCTCTCTGATTAATATGGCAGTGCATTTATTGTATGGTACAAACGATACTCTATTCTTATTATTTTGTTTCATTAGTAAACCAATATAAACAATATGTTCCAGCTACATTGTGAATATTTGGTGTCTTGCAAAATGGAAGGCTTTTGAAGGAACCATCTTGTTCTGCCTTAGGTTTTAAAATATAATTATTTTTGTCTAATTCCATATTTTAACACAAATAAATTTATGGAGAAGAAAAATATTAGATTATTGTAAATTTTGTAAATATTATTTTATTGTATGCTTTTAGTCTTTATGTTTGTGCATTTTCAATAATGGAATATTTTAATTACTAATACATTAAGTAATTTACAATATGAAAATTATTAAGCAATCACATTTTAATTACTAGAATTTTAAGTGTTCAAAATAATTTGCAATGTGAAACTTGTGATTTCAAAGGTGTGTTTCAAAAAGATACCTATGTAAAAAGAAACGTAGTAAATATTAGGCAATGTAATGACTAGGGAGAGGTTTTCATGCCCTTAAAAACTTTTCAACATGTTTTTAAAAATATGGATTTATATCTAAAATTTCTGAAATATGCACATTAATACGCAATTAAAATTAACATAATATAATCCACCTTACTTCCAGGAAAAATGATTGAATTAAAAATTCAACTACGAGAATTACATCGTAAGTCTTGTTGCATTTCTTTTTCCTGGTTTAAAAAATATACCAAGATACATCCTTCATTTGTGGAAGTATTCTATCATCTATATAAAATTTTTCTCATCAAAAAATGCTTACAAATAAATAGATTCTATGAAATGATGGAACATTTCAGAAATTCAGGTCTGTCTCTGTTTTAGGAGCACATTTTAACGAAATACCGACCATAATTACACAAATATGCACCGATAGGAAAAATCAGTCAAATATGCACTAACATGTTAATATACATGGCATCCAATTCTAACCAAATGTCAAGAAATTTTACTTAGCTATCCTCTGAAGCAACGGATGAAAATATGCAAAATCATAGAATTCTGCTCCCTAGTAATTGCTAAACATGAAAAATACAGAGACTTCATCTACTTAGTAAGCCAACAGGCGATTTGGTTCATGTAAATTACAAACCTCAAATATTCAACCAGATATTTTTTTGAAATGGAAGGTCATATAGGGGTCAAAATATGACCGCAGAAGAGTGAAGATTCAATGAATTTAATAAACAATGTGTCATGTAGGCCTATTTATCAGTTTCTAACTGTAGTACATTACAATGAGTTTTGTTTCCAAGTGTGAAACAAGTAACTCCTTAATGGTCCCTTGAAATGAATTTTTAGGCATTACACTATTAATAACAAATTGTATTCAACTTTTTTCATTTTCAAGATAATATGAAAAATACAAAATGAAATAATCTTTTTTACACCTAATTTCAAGAAAATAAAAAAGGTAATATGATGATAATATATCAATAAATCATCATATGAACTTGTTGTCAACAGCATGCTTCACATTAAGTGCTAAACGCATTCTTCCCTCTTTACTTTCAATTGGTTTCAAAGCCCAAATTTCAGTCAGTGGAATTTCTTCTTCACCACTTATAGACTCTACATCAGGTGTTTGATCTGCATCAAGTATAGATAAAGGAACTGACTCTAGAGACATTCCTAATCCAAATGCAAAATAAGAAAGAATTTCTTTCTGAAATTCTTTAAATGGAAACAAAATTTCGGCAGGTGATCCAAGATCAGTAACAAAGTCAATTAAACTCTTGTAATATGCTTTCATAATGTCATCAAATTGATTGAACAAAACATTCTCAGAAGCACAAGAATACAGAAAAAATGAAATATCAAGTACAGGTGAACTGTATCGGGCTAACTGATAATCAATCAAGCATATTCCTTCAACTTTCCCATTTTCATCTTCAGCAGAATGAGACACTAAGAAATTGGGAGCCCATGCATCACCATGAGAAATAACTGCATATGGTTCTTTTGGTTTCACAAATTCACACATTCGATCAAAGCATGAATTATCTGCGAATCTTCTAAATTTTTCTTCATATATTTTCTCCACAAGTTCTTTAGTAACTGCATCAATAGCAATATCAGTGAATAACTGCAACTGGTTTATATACCATGCTTTAGTTTCAGGTTTGTAGTAAGTTTCCTAAAACACAGATATTGTATTTTGAAATTATTTTACAGAAGCAAATCTTGAAAAATTAAATCAGAGTTGTTCTACTCACAAATAAGCTAGACGCAGCCTCTTTGAAAGCGCCTGGTTCTTTCTCTTTCATGGCTATGGATAAAGCATGAAATCTTCCCAACACATTTATAAGAATTTCACATTGTTCATAGTTTAGTCCATCCTGCCGGTTTGTAGTTTTAAAATTTTTATACGATACATCTTCCATTACAACAATGTCATTTTTACCATCAGCCAGAGCAAAATAACATCTGATAACAAAATACTGATATTAGAACTTAAATAGCACAAAAAATTTCTTCCATGCATTAGGTACAAACAAGAAGCACACACCTTGGAAATTCTACAAAAGGGTGTTTGGGTTTTTGTTTATTTTGAAACTCTCTGAACGCTGGAACAACCTAAAAAAATTGAAAAAATCTTACACATCAATCTTTAATCTATTTTTCTTTTAATTAATTAATTAAATTTATAATAACCCAAGATGTAATGAATTCAATATGATTTTATCATTCAGTGGCAACAATTGGTAAGCACATACCTTATTATAAAATGCTACTTCATTACGAAAAAATTCCAGTGATCTGAAAGTTTTTCTTCTTGCAGCACTAGCAGGGAGACATTTTACAATTAGATGTAACACTAATTTCTTCTCATCTTTTGAAGATTTTCCTTCCACTTCAATTCTATAAACAGTACTTAAATAACTTTCTCCTTTTGATGCACCTATTAAAATTTTATATTTCACAAACTCTGCATCAGACCCAAATTCTTCACGAAGAAACTCTTTTAAAGAATCTGTAGTCAATTTTGATGAAATGTCACTCAATTGTACATTTTCACACACACAATACATTTTTATTGGGTATGTAACTGTCTTCCCTGAACTACCACCTGCTCGATCTGAACAGATTTGACAACTTCAGGAAAACTTCCAGAAAGCAAGAACACAAGTGAGGTTACATTATGTAGAATGCTGATAAGATCTGAAGATACTATATCTCACACACAAGCTAACGTGATTCAACGATGTAACGTGAAGTACATGAAAACAAATTAATCATGAATTATATCGCCGTAACTCTTGACACGTCCAGAGACCGAGTAACATACGGGGACAACCAACGACCTTCGAACACGTCAATATTCGCAACAGGCGTACAGATTGTGTCAAAATTACTGAATAAATACTACTCTCCTCTAATTAACGAATTCCAGTGGGCCAATACATGAGAAATTTGTTAGTGTTTTTTCTAAAGACTTATGAAAATTAAAATTACGTAACGTAACCTTACTTTTAATTAACATACGAAAATTAAAGTCATTTAGGGAATGATTGCATATATTTTACAAATAATATTATTTGTTTCTAGAAAAGAGCTCTTTAATTTTTTATTGTGTTTTTGATATTTCAGATTGTTTACTAAGTACAGCGAAGATTATAAAAAGCTACATATTTTCCCTGGATTGCCAGAATAAATAATATATTGTGTCTAATGTATTCAGTTCCTAATTGACTTCACTTCCATTGCGTTTTTGCAGAGGTATTTAAAAAACAATGACACCGGCACGCAAATAAGAAAAGTTACAACCAGCTGCCATTGTCAAGGTTTAAGAAAGGCGCGGGAAATGTGGGAAATTCCAATGAGGAATTCTGGGAAATACACCGTCCGCAGTAATGAGCTGGTAATGAGCCGACTGTTGAGACGTGATCTGCAGATGTCATTCTGCGCTCCGATACTTACTAAACGTAAGAAGAGAAAGTATTGTAATCAGTGGCGTAGCTTCAGTTGGTGTCACCTGGGACAAAGCTAATGGTATTACCCCCCCCCATGTATTAGGTATAAAAATATCTATTGATGCATAGATTATACATTATTTTATTTATTACAATAAACAGGCAATTGCCCAATTTTACATATTTATTACAATTAGTCTATAAGATGTAGTGTCGAAGGACCCCCCCCCCCAGCTAAGCCACTGATTGTAATCGTGCGCCAGAAAACGGCGAATTTTCGATACGTACAAAAACTATTATTGCCAGGCCCTGGTAACGAAAAATTGGATAAATCCAGTTGATAAATTTAGAAGAAAAAATCTTCTAACACACGGTGAAGCCAGAATCCGTCTTGTGCGACATTTATACCGAAAAATCGAATAACGGCAAAATGTGTTTGTCTCTGCACAACGCTAGCGCATAAACCGTTCAGCCGATTTCTCCAAAATTGATATTCCCCAATCGTTTCTAGCTGATGTCGCGGCCCCTGGAATTTGAAACCGATATTTTAATTTCTGGGGGGACGGAGGGACAAGAAGCTTCTCGGACATTTTAAAAATTTTCAAAAATATGGCTCCAATTTTTTTGATTAAATTTTGTTGTTGGATAATGCGAAAGTCGTTTAAGAGTAGGTATCATTTTTGTTGAAATCAAGGATTTTTCGAAAATTATAAAATTGTTTAAAACGTTTCGGCGTCTTTCTAAAAGTAAAATATTAAAGACAGATATCCCTTAATAAAATACATTCCTTAAAGATAGATTTTGAAATAAGGTCATCATCAACATTTCGAAAATGTGAGTAGTTTTCGTGTAATTTTGCTCGAAATATAGGCAATTTTTCTTTGTTTTCTAAAAAATTGCTACAATTTTTTTCTTTAATTTGGCTCCACACATGTATCAAGGAACGGTAAAAACATTATGCAAGTTCCATTTTCGGATATCTCTCAGTGTTACAATTTCGAGTATTGCTCGTTTTTTTTAAAAAATTGCAAAAACAGTTTCAATTTACAAAATTGAAGAAAGAGATTTTTGCCTCGCACAGTCTGTTCTAAAAAAAATCAGCTCATTAAAAAAAGTCATATACATTTCTTTGAAAAAACAAACAAACTAGTTTTCGCGAAATTTCTGCTTGAAATAAGAAATATAGACAGGTGTCCTACCAACTACGGGTCACGAGAATAATTCTCTAACAGAAATTTATCCAATCCAAAGGATATAAAAAAATAATTAATTTAATTTTTTAAATTATAATTTACTATTGAAAATACCAATATTAATTCTATTTTTACATTTTAATCTATTCTACAATTTGTATTCTCAATGTATTGATTATTTCTTTCAAGAATCCGCAAAGCTGAAATAAAATTTGCGCAACAATTCTGCAATCGATATTTGAGAAGCTCATTGTTGTTGAATGTCGAGATGGTAGCGGTGATAAGATAAAGAGTGAAATTAATTTTTTATTTAGTTGAATATCATTTTGTGGAGCTTGTATTTCCAAATTAACCTTTTAGAAATGATTCGAACCTTTTTTTTTTCTTCTTCTTCTTCTTCTCCTCTTCTTTCCTTCTTCTTCTTTTTCTCTTTCCCTTCTTCTCTTCTTCTTCTTCTCTTTCTTTCTTTCTTCTTCTTTTCTTCTTCTTCTTTTCTCCTTCTTCTTTCTTCTTCTTCTTTCTTCTTCTTCTCTTCTTCTTCTTCTCCTCTTCTTCTTTTCTTCTTCTTCTTCTTCTTCTTCTTCTTTTCTTCTTCTTCTTCTTCTTTTCTTCTTCTTCTTCGGGCTTTTTCCACCCGACAATCGGCTGCCCTTTACGTTCCGATGGGACGCATATTCCACCACACTACAGTACCGGCATAGACTAAAGAGGTAGAGGTAGTCTTTACTCTATGGTACCTGTAGCGTATAAGCGTCTCTGACAGTTCCATGCGCTGCTGCCACGCATCACTACGCACATGGCACCACCTATACCAGACAAATTAAATATTAAAACATTAACACTTACTGACAGGCTACGACTCGTCTTGACATAATGTTCATAACTTTCGCTAAAGCCGAAACTTATCGCCTCCGCGACTTCGTGTGAGTCAGTTGAGCGGCAATGCTGAACGCTGGCTGTGAGAAAGTAAACAGATCCTCGCAAGCTGATTGCTTCAGAGCAGCTCACATGACGGATCACAGCGAGTGGCGAGAGAACTGTTAAAGAGTCACTTATACGCTGCCCGTACTGTAAACGTCAATACATTTTGCGGGCTCCTCTGATCTGTGGTCAGCAGAACGCAAGGTTCTCTGCGACAACACATACATGAGAGACAAGGGACATACAACCATGCCCAAGGGGGGACCCGAAGCCGCGACCCTTCAGACCTAAGGGCTGAAGCGGTACATGCCCTTAGCCACTTCGGCCATCTAGGTCAGCACGAAACTTATTTGATAATCCGATAATTTGATAATTTTTTTCCCGTGTTGCGAGGTATATTCATATTTTAACATAACGAAAGGTCACTTGTCTATTCATATCGCCATGTACATCACCACCAATACATTCCGTATTATCGATTATTAAAATTTCAACGAGTATAAAAAAATTCACAAAATTACTTTATTTCGAAAATTTCAGTGCTCTGGAACATCTTGTAATAAAGATATTACACACACACACACACATCGCTCGCAGACTAACTCAGATGTTATTGCAGCCGAAAACACGCACCCACCGTGAGAGACAGAAAGGGACTTCCTTCCTGAACGGCCATTTTCACAAAAACGGACTCATAATGAAATGTGCATTTTGAATCAAGTACCTAACCTCAAAAGGAGATGAATTCTCCAAAAATCATAAATAATGCATTTAATACGGTCAGTAACTCACTGAACTTTTGTACTTTCAATAATACGCGAAATTCATAAAATTATGTTACGGCTAGTATCAGACGAAGACAGAAAATTGGGATTGTTCTCAGGACACCGCGCAGCGCTCGACGACCAAACCCCCCACCCACTGGTTGCCGCAACGAAGGCCCTATGTTACAGCGTGTTGAAGCGTAGGGTCCAAAGAGGAAATGCAGTAAATGTAGTAATAGTGGCAAGAACCACGAGCATGATACAATACCTGGGAGGGCACCGGACACCGGAGAGAGCGCCAGTTGGACGCTATTTGGTTTCAAAACGATTTCACAAACATTGATATTGTTGCAATATCTGGGAATATTTCATGACATTAAAACGAGAATATACATTCCTAACATAAAATATTTTTGATTAACTGGAGGTTTTGCAACCGTACAACCACGAACCGCCACTGCTTAAATCTTGATTTGATTTTTTCGTGTTTCCGTGCGCGTCAACTGCTTTGGTCATTCGTCCCGTTAGTGTAGTGCATGTTTTTCTCGGGAGATTGTAGTGATCTTCCCCCGCTGGATGGCGAGATCCGGCGCCAACCTACCGTCGGCTAGTGGGGTTTCCCCCTAACCAGGACTCTCCCACCAGCGGGGTACTGCTGCAGCTGGGACAAGCTCTAAGCTCCCGACCGGTCTCCCGGAATATGTGGTAGTGTAGTGCATGTTAGTGTAAGTGTGTATGTGTAAGGGGAGAGGATAGGACAAGGAAGAGGAAGGACAGATCGCGCGCGGTCCGTGGCCCGTTTGGTAGGGTACTGCTCCGGCATTCGCCTGATGTTTATCGGAGAAACCACGGGAAACTACCGATCACAATAGCCGGCCGCTAGAATTTTCCTCCAGGCAGCGACTGAATTCGACCTAGCTGAAAAGCTAGTGTCGAAAATCCTGCCGCCGTCAGGACTCGCACCTCCCGGTCAGAGGCGCGGCAGTGACATCAGTTGATGCACTGAGCTACCGCTCCCGGTTCTTAAATCTTAAACAGTGGCAAATTGATAGGCGGAGGGCTGTGTAGAGTGTAACAACTCAGGTTTTTGTAAAATTGTGGCATGGGATCATGTGTTCCCATGTCTTCGGTATCCCTCAATTTTGAATTAAATAAAAACACGCATTTTTCATCCCTTTGAAATGTTCAAGAAATAATATACACTAGTATTATCAAAAGCAATAAAGTAGATAATTCTTTTTCAATAAAAATGTTTTTCACTAATTTGTTTAGTTTAAAAATAAAAATAATTCTGTTCCTAGCATTTTCGTTTTACTCATATCTTTCTCCACTTTATTCAGTGATAAAACATCGGAATTTATTTAATTACATCTTCAAAAAATAAATAAGTTAATTTGAATTAATCCTGGTTCAATTGCACCCACATTGCAGGTGCAATGGGTAACAAGTAAATTAGAATGAAATATCCGAAACATTCTGGGTCAATGTTTTACAACTACAAGAAATTCGTTTTAAAAGGTGTTGTGATTGCAATTTACAAATACATTAACAGATAAAGAGGGTGATTATGGCAAAGTGATAGAGGGCTATAGTGTGAGCAATACAAAGAATGATTCAGAATTAAAAATTATCCTTGTCAGATGATGTGTTTTACCAAAGTTAACAATTAGTTTTCCACAATACAATATAACAATAAAAATGGCAGTCCTCCGGTAATTATTTTTATTTTTGTTCTTAAGTGAAAAATAAAGTAACCTAACCTCCAAAACGTACGTGTTGTTCCAGTTCGGCGGCCACTTTATCCCACAATGTCTAAAATGAACATATTGTGGTGTTTTGTGTCCCCTTTTCCCCATAACGGACTCCTAACAAAATCTCAACAGTTATATTTCTCAGCATCCGTTTTATTCAATACGTACAGCATTTGAACGGAGCGCACGCACTCTTTCCTTCTCCTTCCTTGTCCGATCCTCTTCCCCTTCTTAAAAAAAACACACTCACGTGCACTACACTACCACGCACGTCAGGGGACTAGACAGCAACTTCAAACTTGTCCCGGCTTGGGGGGTGTGACACCCGAAGGAGATACCTGGTTAGGGAAAATCCCCGCAAGCCGGGTCGGCGTCGGATCTCGCCATCCAGCGGGGTAAGATCACCGCCACCTCCCGCGATGAAAACAATGTGACTAATGACCTGAGCAGTTGATGCGCTAGGAAACACCAATCAATAGCGGGTTCGGTGATATAACGGCTTGCGTACAGGATTGTTGTACCAAAGTTTCCGGATTCCATCCGATCCAAACCGTGGATTTTTACGGGCGAAAAAAACATTCGCAAGTTTTCCTTCGGAGGGGAAGTAAAGATGGCTGCCCCATGTAGTAGATTTACTGCATGTAAAAAAATACCCTCAAGCCTAAAAAAAGCCTCTGAGCTAAATTCAAATCACCTGTTTCGTCGCCCGAGTTAAAAGTTTCTTTTCCTGCAAGGTGGTGAAAGGAGAAGAGCGCAATTTGCGTGGTTAGCAGGCCGGATGGCCCGAGTCTCGCCACGTAAAATAAGACATTAAACTTTTTTTTTTCCGAATATGATGGCTGTGGGTAGTATCTCCAAAATGGAATTTGGCACGACTTATGAGTCATTCCAAGTCCTGCCGCTAGAGTCGCTTAATCTGCAACACTGCTTGATGCGGTCGCAATCATGCGACATCTTGTGGCAGGACTGAGAACGACTCAAAACGTCGTGCCATATTCCATCTGGGAGATACTACCCTCACCCGCCACGTTAGAAAAACCCAAGTATAATTAACTAACCTGTTGGCGCAGGAGCTCTTGTAGCGCGACGCGGCGCTGTGCCCCCGCCTTCGCCTGCTGCGCCGCCGCCAGCTGCTCCCGCGCCTGCGCCACCTGCCGCCAGGGGCGCATCCGGCCGATCATTTTGGAGGGGGGCATCATAGAAATTTGTTAAAAAATAAACATTTCATAATATATTGTATATTATTTTCTCTACGACTATAGCAGAATGGATTCATTTCTCCATGTTGTCGGATGCAGTAATCATGCCAATTCCACAAGCCGTGCGAGAATATTATTCTAACACACCTGTCGACCAATCGCATTCGTCCTAGTTCATTACACAACGACTTAGGGTTCTCGCAGTCGCCTACAGAGGCGCTGCGTGCTCTTCCGCAACTATCGTAAGACAGGTGAACCACGAAACAGTATGCGAGTTCACATAATTGTGGCCACTTTGTAAGGTTAAAACGCTCACAACAAAGTCGTAGAGAAAGTATAGTCTTCTATTTGCGTAGAATGGCTATTATTCACTCGTGGAAATTCTGACACTCCTTCCTACGTCGCTCGCGTCGGAAACGTCCACTCGTGAATAATAGCCATCATTCGACGCTCGTTGCAGAATATACTATTATAGTATTTATGATATTTAATATTATTTTGTTAATAATTACATAATTCTAACATAAATATTTAAATCAATTTTGCCAAATGCAAGAAGGTGACCAACGACAACTCTAGACCTTGGGGGGGGGGCATCGCCCCCCTTCGATCCACCACGGCCTGCCTCCGTCGACCATCGGTCACACACACCACTACTCCACGACAACGATATATGAGGACACGATGATGTAAAGATGATTAATATAAGAGTGTGAAGTGACATGACGGTACGAGCGAGTATCGTAAACTTCATACTAGTGAATTAATACGTATTACATCCAGTTTCATACAGAACTTTTTTATGTCTAACTAGTGGACCCGGCAATGCATTGCTATTGCAATGTATTACACTTCTCACGCTACTGGCCACGTGATCAAGCAGTGCTGCACAGCCAGCGACATCTAGTGGCACTATCGAGAAAGACGCGAAAAGCCTTGCCACATTCCATTGTGAAGACAATCCCCTCAGGAGCCACGTTACCAAAATTCAAATATAGGCATGTTGGCCCACCCCTCATGCATCGCCCTCCCTGTGATATCCCTTGATTTGTAGCCCGTTGGGGTAGCGTAAGTGTACGCATTAGTGTCATGTGCGCGTTACACCTGAGCGGCCTCCGTTCCGATGTATCTGACCACCCAGCGATAAGAGTAAGGGGCGGCTGGCCGGACCAGGTGTTCCGCATGGTCCTGCGGAACTCAGCGGAGCGCTGTCTTTGCGCAGTCAAGGTCCCTTCACCGGAAAATACCGGCTGGCTCACGGGCTTGGCTAGTGTCCATGGGCCACTTCGGAATCAGGGTGGGGGAACCATGGTAAAAACCATGGTGGCTGCGCCTGGACGTTAGCCAGCCTCAGCCAAAGGGAGGAAAGTGACAACTACCTCGAAAGACTCCTGAGAGTCGAACAGATAAAAGGTACATATACATTAGATTTTGAATTAAGCACGCCCCTGGAATTACATCTTATTACAGCAGAACCTCGACGTCTCCTTGTTTTCCGTATTTCTCGGTTCAACTAAGCATCGATACAGGACGGACGGTGGTTTTTGTGCGGGTCGCGAGCACTAGGCCGGGACGACGGAAGGAGAACTTCGGACAGTTTCGGCGTCACTCAGGGTCCGTGTCTGGTATTGTGGGCTTCATAATGTTCAGTAAAGAAGTAATAGTTTGTGATCATGTTTAATAGCGGAATAAGAAAATGAGGCAAGGAATAGAAGAAAGCCCAGATTACCTTCTGTTTTGAAGGGGAATTTCACATCGAGAAACTACCAAATGTGGAACAATGTCTGTTAGGTTTCGACAGATAGCAGCTGGGAAGACGGCAGGGCAATATCGAAAAGCTATTCGAGAAAATATTAGAAAACGTTCTAGCACAAGAAAGTCTTTACCGTTCTGAAGCACCGCTAGTTTGTAAAGCGACTATAACTTGCTGAATGTAGAATGGGATTAAGAAGAAATTACATTAGGTGCGATGCTGGTTTTTGTTTCGAACCATGGGATTGTAGTCTTCTTTAGGAGAGGCGAGTTTGAAAAAACGCAACTTTGGCCCGGCAACGACTGTGACAGGGAAATCCTAATTTTCGTGTACCGATGATGGTGCATTTTTGATACTAGTCTATGCACTCGTGGCTAAATGGAATTCGGCTACTCTCTTGAGAATTGGAGTGGCTGTGAAAATATTTGGGTGAAATCTTACAAGTGGACGTTTTGGCCCTGTTTCAGTTGGGGGAGGTGGGCATATCATCGCGGCAACAACAAGCACTACCCTGACGGGACTACAGGCTGGGTTCAACTTGGTGAGCATTACTTCTGTCTCTGCAGGGAGGGACTCGGACCGGGAGAGGTACATAGCTTGGTCTAATTGAACCGCTGTCTGGAGAATTTTAGTGATCGCTCTGATCAGTAGTTTTCCGTGGTTTCACCTATCAACACCAGGCGAATTCCGGAGCAGTACCCTAACAAAAGGACCTCTGATCGCGCGCCTTCTTTCCTTCCTCTTCTTCACCTCTTACATACACACACATACTCTCACATGCCCTACACTACCACACATGCCGGGACACCAGCCAGGAGCTTAGAGCTTGTCCAGACTGGGGCAATGACCTACTGGGAAAATCATGATAAGCCGACGTATAGGTCGACGTCGGATATCACCATCCAGCAGAGATAACACAGCCATATCGCGGAATAAAACATTCACTACAGTAACAGGACTAATGACCATAGCAGCTGATGTGTCGGAATCAACGACATCCGTTCCACTCTTCGTAAATAATCAAATATATTAGTAATAGTAGATAAATATAATATTAAGTTGCAGTAAAAATTTGAGTGTAATGTCCTTTCTAGTTTTTTTAAGTTCCTTGAAATGTCTAGAATTAGCATTGGCAGCATAGGGAAATAGGTTGCCTATGGTCTTTCCTTAATCAAACTCAGACTGAGACTGAGCCCTGTGATTGACGCGGGTGGGACACTATTGTGGCGTCATACGGGTGTAATCAGTACACAGACGAGAGTGGGTTGTAATAACTGCAGGTTTATTCACAATTTAGACCGTAGTCACAAATAACCAATGCACTGTATACAATTAACTAACTAAATAGACCCCACTGCTAGGAGAGATATTTACAACGGCTACCACACCGTAACATACTACCTAATGTTTCGACGTGCGTAGTACCGTCTGCCCTGAAACCAACTACATGTCTCACTAGTGGAGAATAACTGCCGGCTTCTTGCGCCGCGTGCACGTTCGCACCTCTCACGGACGACCTACGCTGCTGCCGCCAGGATCACAAAGAAGGAAGAGCTATTGTTCTCACGGCCCTTAAATAGCCCTCGCGACGCTGCCCGCCGTCTCCATTGCCTCCGCCCTAGCGATGCGCACACCTTGTCAGAGAAACCCCATGCGTCATCGCTTCTGCCTTTGTTCACGCATCCGGTGCCCACCACGTGCCCAACGCTGTTTTTAGCGACACGACGCTACACTGTGCTCTTACCTGACGATGCGTGGCCACCACGACGCGCAGCTGCTCCACCTCCTTGCGCAGCAGCTGCGCGGCCCTCTGCGCGCGCTCACGCTCCGCCAGCAGCTGCGCGGCGCCCGCCTCCCAGCGCCCGCACACCTCGCCCAGCGCCCCCTGCCCACGCCCACCCACGCATCAACACTTCTCCGTGATGACGTTCCTTAAGCCTATTTGGCGTAAAATGCGATTTTGGAGTAAACCTCCGTTAAACTACGCTTTAATAGTCGGCCATAAGTTCTGTCAATTAAGAAGAGAGGGGAACATTTGCATCCAATCGCGAATTCCAATACCAAAAATTTAAGTCTCTCGATTGGATGATGGTGCCTCCCTCTCCGTGCAGCTCGTGATCTAGAAGTGGCACTATGTTTAAATCAGAGTATAAACAGTAAGCATGGAAGCTGGTGTCAGGATCCCTTGGAAGACATTGACGGATATCCTTAGGGAATGAACTTGACGGTTCCTGCGTACGACGTTGTATTACCCTCATTGGACAATGGCATGCGACTTTCAACCTTATACTTTTCATTTAATAACTGATGTCCCGAATTTTATTCATTTCAAAGAAATGAAAAATATATTTATTTCTATTCCAAATTTAACGGTATAAGTTATTTCTGATTCATGGAGAAATGAATTATGTTTCTGAATTCGGAATGGAGGAACATTTTTGTTTGAAATAAGGGCCCCCTTGTATTAATTGCCACAGGTCCCTGATACTCCCTACCTTGCGGCAGCGATGCAGTAACGGTTAGCGTATCGGACTATTATAACCAAGTTCGGCGGGTTCAAACCCTATCGTAGCTGTGCATTGGGCGAACAAATCCTTCGTACGCCTTCCTTCGGAGGGGAAGTAATGCTGGCTGTCCCATGTTAGTACATTTACTGCATGTTAAATATCCTCAAGCTTCCATGAAGACTCTGAGCTCAATTCAAATTGTCTGTTTCGTAGCCCAAGTAATACCTTATTTCTCCGCTAGTTGGTGAAAGGAGCGTAAGGAAATTTGCGTGGTCAGACGGCAGAGCAGGCCTCACTGAGTATCTCCTCGTAAAATAAGGTATCAATTTAATTAAATTCAATTCACCTTGAGGTGAGCGGTGACCGCCGCCCCCAGGCGCTCGGCGCCGTCCTCCGCGCAGCGCTGCCCGCGCCGCGCCGCCGCCACCAGCGCCTCCCCCTCCGCCCACGCCTGCGCGCGCACCCCACCACTCAGGGTAGGCTCTATTTCGTAGGCAAATGTTTTGAGAAAGAGCAACGGTAGGGATGAATGCATTAAATGATTGATTGGTCGTTAAACCCTAAATCCAATATGATCACATCCCGTTGATGTACATGTTCGACTGGACCTGCCAGCATGATGTTGCACTGTGGGATTATAGTTAGCAGGGCGCTCTGCCTCCACAGTTGAGAATAAATTCCTTTTATCCTGACAATTGCAGTGAAATATCATTTTCCGATATAACTATGGCAATTTTAGAGTTCCCGAATGCACTGTGCAAAAAGTCCCTAATTGTACATTATGAAACGATAATGTACTGGTGGGTACGCAAGTGCAATACACGAGGAAGTATGGTAAACTTAATTCAAATGAATGAATACTCATTACATACGGTTTAAAAGGTTCTTTTTCTAAGGCTTATGGTAACTTTTATAAGTTTCAACTTTTACATTGAATTGTTTCGTGGCAGTTGACATCCAGCACTCAGCAAAGCCCACCTATCGGTCAGCTTCCTACCCTACTCTGCTTTAGGTGGCTTTGGTTTAGCAGCCCGCCTACAAGTTCAAAAGTTAAGTTTTATCTTCCTAAAGGAATGATTTATTTGACATTTTAAAGTAAAGAAGTTGCCAGTTTTTAAGGACAACCATACGGTAGAAACATATAACACAAAATGACCCGCATTCTTATCTTAACGTCAATCAAATGTTTCAATAACAGCAATTCCGCTAGTGAAATAGGATCAAAGTGAAATTACGATCCAATTTGTTTTAAATAATATTAGCCGTAAAAAATTACTAATAATAAAAGAAGTTAAAACTTACAAGCATAATATAATATTAAATGCAATTTTAATGTATACAATCGAACGAAACATTTACTAGAACGAGTCTCAATGATTGTCAATACTTGGTTTGTAAACGTTTCTGTGGTTGGTCAATAACCTGTATCATAATGAAAGCTGTACCGTAATGATTATCATTTTGCAACGGTTGCAGCCATCAAATGACAGAATTAAAAAAAGGGAGTAGAAAAAGAAATGTTATGATTTCAAGGCCGATCCTTTATTAATGAGGCTTTGCGCTACGCTAAACAAAAAAGCATAAACAGTAAACACGAACTTGTCAGTCCGCACGCCAATGTGAAGTCTAATACAACGTTAGATAAATGTCGAAATATGCTCAGCGTGATTACCATAAGAAGTACGCTGATAGAAGTGAAGTCGTAGGCTTCCGTGGCCGGAGTCATGTGGATGATCTTGGCTGTCCGGGTGACGCCACGTCGAAGGCTGTGTTGCCGACATTTCGACCATCTTTTCGTGGTCTTCCTCAGGGCTGATCTGAGGCCAGATCAGCCCTGAGGAAATCTGGAGAAATATCCGGATACCCGATATATCATCTATTTCATCTTGTCCTGTAGCTCGTAGGATACGCTTTATGCTAATGAAAGAGTTTCTATGATTTAATCGGCTGGGGCGGCGCAGGGCATCAACAGATATATCTGCAATACCTCTAATGGCAGTGTTTTCGACATTACCTAGATATCTAGGTCGAATTCAGCAGATGTCTGGAGAATTCTAGCGACATGCTGCTCTGATCATAGTTTATCATGGTTTCTCCCACTTCTGATGAATGCCGGAGCAGTATCTTAAGAAACTAGCCACGGAAAGTGCGCGATCTTGCCTTTCTCTTTCCTGTCCTATCCGCACCCTTTACTTACACACACACTTACAACACTACACATCACTACCACATATCCCGGGAGACCAGTCGGGAGTTGTCCTGTGTGAAGCGGTGGCCCAGTGGTGGAAGATACCTGGTTGGGGAAATCCGTTAGCCGACGGTAGGTCTGCGCGGGAACTCGCCATCCAGCGCGGGAAGATTACCGTAACACTCGCGATAAAAAAATCATTACACTTACGGGAATAATGACCTTAGCCGTTGACGTGCGCGGAAACAGCAATCAATCAATCGAACATCTAACTGCAATGTGTTCTATTCCTTATCTAGTTGCATGAGAAAAAGTAACGCAAAAGGAAGGGTGAATAAACACGCATCCTGGGAATTTATTTGCTAAATTTCAGAACACCTTCCGTTCACGTCACATAAAATAATCGTCAAAGGAAAAAACAAGGAATGATGGGCAAAAGTTTTAAAAGCAGTGGTAATTTGTAAGGTCCTTTCAAAGTCGCCACATTTACAAGATCATGATTACAAGTGTGAAGTGTTACTTTGCTTCGTAAATCAATATTTCTTCTTGATTGTCAATATATGTTTACAAATAAAAGTATCCAAAGTTTTTTATGACAATCATTTATTTCACCAATTGCACAACGTTTCGTAACTCGTTTTGTTACATCATCAGGTGCTAAACTTAGTGAGGGAACGCTATCCCATTGAATTACCTCTACAGCAGAACATTCAAGGAAACATTACGAAATACCTCACTCTCACTCAGTTGATACCACATAACTAACCGTTACGAACTGACACTCCATTCAAAGTTTGAATTCGATTGTTTGTTAATTTGCTTGATGAAATTCCACTGGGTAAGAGGCTAAGATTGTTCATTCTCGACTTACTTCATCGTTGGGCGCCGGAAGATGCTCAGCCTCCATACTCGTCCCGATGTTTCTGCACTCCATGTTGTTTCGTGTCAAGCAAGGCGACACGACACTGAAGATTGCTCAAGGAACTCTGGATAATCTCTCGCTAAAAACAAATTTTAAAATATAATTTGCACGTTTTTATAGTAGGTCTACCTGATTATGGAAATAATACGGGCTACTGATCTTACAGAACAGTAATTTAAGTAACAAGGGCGCGAAACTGGTGATTCATGCACGAGTCGAGTTTGTCGTCCGAGCGTAGCGAGGAAAATATATTTTAACTGATTTCTTCAATTTGTTACATACAATAATTTGACTAGTTTTGCCCCACCTTCCGAGCTGTATATGAGCTTAAAATACATTTTTTCACATTTTCTCAATTTTGCTATCGCCTAATATGTAGTGGAATATGACTACGAATATCGTGGAAGTTGTTTTTACATGCAAATTTTGATTGAACAATTGGAAGCGGTTTTTTAAACTGTCATTTGAGCGTTTCTGAAAATGGCCAATTTTGATTTCATTTTCACCAGGGACGTGCGGTGATTACATTGTATACCCCAGCTGCTAGCAATCAATCAGCCCCCCCCCCTATCGTACACAAAGTAGTCGCGCAACAGGAGATCCTTTACCACAACTATGAAACACAATTTTTTTAAAAAAGTAATCAATTATAACATACAATTTATCACTCCTACACAAGATGTATTTTCATAGAAGAAAAAGTAAATAATAACTTACAGAACAGGAAAATGAAAACTGGGTCCTGCAAATGTTACGGTAATCAATGGAAACCAAACTCCAATCTTCTTTCTGACTAGCAAAATACTGCATAGTTTTATCGAAAAATGAATGTGTGTGCTATATAACCTCACGCAGTGATGATTCAATAGGCTTAAGTGGATAATATTTTTTAACCAGTTCTGTTTCGTTCATAGGTTTTTATTCTTTTTACATCACGTACAGTCCTGAAAGGCACACTGACACTTAAGGGTACAGAATGCTATTCGAAAATTCGGGGAATCAAGTGTTCTGATCACGTGTGTCAGATCAACCTTCCTCATAATAATTAATAAAATCTCTAGGGGACATTCTGGTTCTTTTAAATTAATGCCCCTACCCCTACGTAACGCAGCGTCACGCAGCCTCAACTCACCTCCCCCTCATATTCGCGTTAATTAATGGACGACTCCTTATGAACCTGGTAGTCAGAAAGACGGCTGAGCAATTTGACCAACGCAAACCGACATGTACCGCTCGACTAACGCGATTCTTTGGAAAAGGGAGATCAGTTCATGTGGAAAAGTAATTCGCAAAATTTTCAAAGGTAAACAACGCAATGTAAAATTCGCAACAGCACAGAACTATTGCTCGAGCAATTTGCGTTATTGTTCACACGTTACAAAGCTACTTCCAAGGCTGTTCTACATCACACAGTGAGCTGACGCTGCAAAATGGCTTCAGTATGTTGGATTGGCTAGCCTACAAAGCGTGGCTACCACTTCCTAGCTTGCCATAAGGGAAAATGCTGAAAGGCAATTATTCGACAACTATTAGTTTATCTCAGCCTGATAATTGTTAATGATGGAAGAAGTTTGACAATATTATCTTGCTGTCAATGTCTCCGTAGACGAACAGAAGACTGTTTTCTATTATAATTCGCGCGACATACAATTTCAGCTCACTACCAGCTCTCACAAACAGTAAAAGAAAATTGCCACGAATGTAAATAGAAGGAAAATGATTTTAAACCGGAAAGACGTGCACCGGTACGCATCTCGCATTCAAGTCTCAGTTTTAAAAGAAACATAATATTTATCACACAAAAAGTAAATGTAATGTTTATTAAAAACTTTTTTACAGAAGAGCACATAATACTGCACTTCCTAATTTCAATTATTTCTCGTGGCGCACTGTATTTTTGTCGGACAATGACATCACAAAAGGAAGCTTCGATGCCATTTACAACTTAGCCAACTGCAAACGAACGAATGCAGGAAGGGAGTATAATGCGCTCGAGGGCACGACCACAGAACCTTCCGTTATCTTGTTAGCACTAGCTGTCACTTTGGCTCATTCTTAGGACAATCGTTCTATATTGCCGAGGCGATCTTGTGTGTAAACGCACGGCTGAAAAATTCTCTAACAATTACCAATCGTGGCGTCATATGAATATATAGTTGTTTTTCTTCGAAATCTCGACAAAGGAAGCGCGTTTGCGAGCCAATATCTCTCAGTTGAGGTCCCAATTCCAACCCTACATAATTAAATTGATAGTCGGTAGCATATATACGTGTATCTTAACGGTGTTGTACTCGCACGAGGCGAGGCGAGTGAAGTCGCCGCGAAACTGTGTTCGACCACCTTCTTTAAATAATGCGACTCTATGGCACCTTCATTTTGGAAACGCGTTTAATTCTAGGCATGTTGACACTAGACAGTGGCTCCAGTTTCTGACGCGATCTCGCGAGTGTCTGTGAAAGCATTTCAACTCATCTGTTTGTCCTTCCAAAGATTTTCATGCGAAAGATGTCGCTGTCTTTCTCTCTGGAAGCAAACGCGCCGTTTTTGGAGAAAAAACATAAGTCCGGCGCGGGACGTTTAAAATGCATAATCTTTGCTGTTGATTAGCGTCAAGGAATTGTTATAAATGACAGATTTCAAAGTACGACGTCAAATTTGAATTAATTTTGGCCGCCGATTGCCAACACAGTGTAAGGACCAAAATTATACCAACTCATTTTCAGAAAACGCGCCCAGCGATGGGAATCCGCAAGGCAACGAATGATTTATTGGCTGGTTAATAAGGTTAAATCTAATTTATATTTTGTGTACCTATATAAATTAGATTCAAAAATCCAGGTTTCGCATTTCATCATCACAATTAGGAGCCCTTATCTGCATTGGGGTTTCCGAGAAACTTGCTATGCCAGTGTGTACCTCATTGTAAAAACTCTGCGACCATATTGCCTTCGTCGTCGCTAGCGGCAGATTTAATCAGAGAAACAATAAATGAAATAATCGGTTCATACCATGCAAAAAGGCGTTTGCGTCGGTGGGACTCTGGTGTTAGCTTCGCTCATCGCTCAGCAACGAGTCTCGTGCTCCACCACCCGTTGGCCAGACAACCGCGCGCGCCTCTTCAACCACGAATTTGGTGGAAATCCAATAGCATTTCGGGATGGAAAATTAAATACCCCATTTGAGTTTCAGGAGGCATTCCACACATATTTTGTAAGACTAAATCGGGGAAAAAATCCTCTTAAAGGTACGCTAAAAATACTTGATTTATGAACAGATAGTTTTCACTTTATTATTTCTTGATACAGCACAGTTTCTTTTTATTTTCACTGTTCAATTCTTTTGCACTGCTCAACAGTCCTAAGCTCTAAACACACTCCGAAGCACTGACCACTCTCCGTTGCACTGACCACAGTTCACGACGCTGACCACGGTTCACGTCACTGAACACAATCCCCTGCACTGTTATTCACCGCGACGCACACACTTCACAGCTCAGGTTCCACTTCAGACTGACTCACGACCGCCGGTCGCGGCGTATTTATATGCGGCTGGCGCCCGCCTAAAATTTTCTGGAACTTGCGATAAACATCGCGAACACTCCGGAACCACCTAGTTCGGGGGGCCGCCGTCAGATGTCGCAATCCGCGCATACCCCGGAACGATCTAGCGCCGGCAGATGTCGTCATCTGCGTATACCCCGGAACTGTCTAGTTCGGGAAGGCGCCGGCAGATGACGCAATATTCGTTACATGTACGAGTAGCTAAAAATGTGTATTCTCTTCCATACTACATAGCTATTATAGCCAAAGTTAAATAATTCTGCAGCGAAAACGGAGATTTTTCAGCAGAAAAATTCATATTGTAGATCCCTGATACTGAAAAAGAGGACGATTATTGTCTCCATATGTATTATATTACTTCATCTAACTTGTTTCGCTTCGTGGGACCTTGATATCGAAAAATTGGTTTACGGCAAAACCTGTGTCCGTCCCTCTATCTGAGAAAAAAAACTAGCAGCTAAACCGTAGGCAGAATTTTCACCAAAACTGATATTTCCAGTTGATCTGTCACGAATATGAAACTGATGTTTTAATTTTTGGGAATACTATATATAAAGCCCCGGGGTCTATATTCCTAAGATCTCTTGATATCTTAGAAATATACGTATTGTAGCAATATCGATGTGAAATCATTTTGCATCATTTGAAATTCAATTTCAATCATCTCATCAATTCAATCATTTTGAAACCAAAGATCGTTCAAGTGGCGCTCCCTCCGGTGTCTGGTGCCTTGTCAGGAATTGCAAGACGCTCTTGGCTGTATTACTGGGTTTACTGTCTTATTCTTTGGCACTTCGATTTAACACGTGGATCCTATGGCCTTTTGGTTGGGCAACCAGTCAGGTGGCACTGTCGCGCAGCGGAGCGACGGAGGGAATCTCAAGTGATTACCCATATTTTATCTTCGTCTAACTCGCTGCAACATACGTTTATGATTTTCGCTTGTTATTGAAAGTACACAAGTTCAGTGAATTATTGGCGATATTCAATGCATTGTTTATATTTGAATTCATTTTATAATAAATTTGATTCAAAACGTACATTTGATGAGTTCTTTGTGTAAAGGTGGAGGTTCTGGATGGAAGTCCCTTAGAGCCTCGCGGAAGCCAGTGTGGTTGCAGCTGGCTAAGTTTGCGAATGAATACGAATGTGTCTAAGATATTGCATTGTTGCCAAATATATCAGGGTAGTGACGGTTACGAAATAGAATAATTTTGTGTGAAACGCGTCGAAACAATAGTGCTTATTGCAATGTGCTGGAGTCCAACTTAAATGTCCAGTAGAAATCAAAGCCCGAACCACCTGCGCAGGAAGTGTACTGTAAAAGCTTTACAGGGACCCGATGCGTAAAATTATCTAAGTAATATTTCAATATAGACTTTTATTTAACTTAGTTTTAATTAATTTTAATTGCTTACATTTTTATTATATATTCATATTTTGAATTTTTGAAATTACATGTCCGTATTTCGGTACAGGTGCAACATCCAGTCTGTTGGGCAATCAGCCGCCACTGGCATGGTCAATAAATCCAATCTCTCTCCTCCACGTGGTGGCTCCTGGGCAATACTCTCTGACCTGAGAGATCAGCCAACGAGAGATGGATGAAAGGTGAGTCTCCAGTGCCTTAAAACAGGAAGTCTGAGCTAAGGGAAGGAAAACCCTAACAGAAAACCATGGGTAGAAAAAACTGATGTGTATTTGATTTTTCTGCATTGCTAACAAACACTAACTCACACTGAGCTCTACTCATACCACTACAAGCAAAAGGAGAGTACAACAAAACATACTCATAGTGAAGCAACATTTATGCCGAAAGTAAAATCAAGGGCCATCTCAGCATTTGCTCAATGGATTAGGGGAATTTGATAGAAATCTGATCAAGATGGAATCATTGACCCAGAAGCTGAAGTACATTACTTGTTACAGGCATATTAAGTCCTTCCCCCTCCCCTGCTGAATTTGAACCATCGCACTACTGATTATGAAACTTTTTCATTCACAAACAAAACAATTTTTTCATTCAAAAATATGAGACACTAAAATAATAAATGGGGTATCACAGACATCTGATGTACTTTGTACTAATGTACAAAATCCCATGCTAAATGTAATTTAGGCAACTTAAAAGCTTACAGCATTTGACCCAAAACATTTCTCTCTCAAATGGATATTTTTTCCCTCTCCAATGAAAAGCAAAAAACAACTATAAGGCCAAATCTGAATCCTTATATACTGTATTAAAATATGAGGATTAAATATGGATATTAACAAGCACTCTGGATCCTGCAAAAATTATTTGGTAGAAAGAAGCATGAAACACCAACACTTGTATCATGCAAAAACCCAATGGGGATGAAGTACAGTAAATTTTTTTCCTTGAGAGAGAAAGAAAAAAGACAAAGCACTCGATTCAAAAATGGAGGTTGCTAAATCAATAATAAGGCAATATCAGATAATATAAATATGTATTTTACAAAATTTTTACAATTGTACACAATATTTTAAAAATGTTTGTCAACTACTAAGTGCACTATTAATCATCAATAAATGATGAAAGATAAACTTCAATTATTAAACAGTAGCATAATGTTTAGCTGTTGTTACCATGGCATCAGTCTTTGGGTTGAGATCACCCATTTAAAGGAACATAACAAATTATACTCCTACAATTGCAGGCATTTTAACTATTAATACTTTCTTTTGGTAACAAAATAAGACAGATCAATAGCAATATCTCTTGAAACAATGCAATACTCAAAGAATGAACACTTCCTTTGATGGATACAATTCTACTTTGGGTGTCAGAATACAAATCAAATTTGTCATGGTAACAGTTCTTGGCACACCAAGGAAGAGTCATGATGAGTAAAATCTTGTATACTTCCTTTATGTACTTATTTTCATGAATTTAACAATGATTGCGTTGCCATATGCAGCATTCGCATGCTCCGAGTAATTTTGTTGTTAGGATTACTTTGCATGTATGCAGCAAGTTGTCTCTGAAGATTGCTAATAACAGAGGGAAGATGTTCCCGAGTCATAATGTTCCCTGGATCAAGATTCATAACTGCTTCTTCCAAGTACCTATTTGTACATAATAAAACAAAGTTGTGAATATTATCACATCACAAGGTTTCAGAAAGTCATTGTGTATTGGGGGCAAAAATACTCACTTATGCTTTAACTCTGTGTGATTGGTCATATCTGCTGAGAGTTGCTGGATGAGTGAAAGTAGTACATGTTGCTGCAGTGGACAGGGGGATTGATTGAATACCTGGGCTGGGTTCACTTTTTCGCAAACAAACACCACTAGATTTAAATCAGATGCTGATAATGCCTATGGAAAATCAAACATTTTGTATTGATTTACCCCAATATTAATTTGGGGTAAGGGCACAATTAACGTAGTGCAAATAGGTAATTGTAAAGAATTATACACCCAGCTTTTTCTAAACAAACATAATTTATCTCACCTGCTGAAAGGCAGCATTAATTTGGCCTTGAGCAATCAACTGCAACACTTGTGTCTGCTGCAAATGGGCATCAAGAATGTGTGGTGCAGGAGTAACTGCTCGTGACCTGACAGCTGTGATGACACTGTCTTCAATGAGAGACTTCTGCGCATGAAAACCTTTTGATATGTGTTCCTTAACTGCTTCCCCCACAGTTCGATTTACACTTTCTTGGATACTGCAAAAAATACAATATTTATTTATTAAATATATTTGTTATATTTTATTATAATATTTCATGGCTGTTTTATGGTATGTTGCAATGCGCTGCTGTCATTGACATATAACGTCATTATCGTTATTATTAGGGGGCATATATTAATGAAATGTCATTTTTTACTTTTTACTTTAGAACAGTCTTTTAGTATAGACATGAATTTTCTGTTATAATAAAAGGAAATTACCCATTTTTATGTCTTTTTTTGTAGCATTTTTTGGTCAATTTTGACAAACAAGTCATTTTGACCTTTTCCAGTCATTTTTAAAGCATTTTTTGCCAATTTCATTATTTTAATATCATTTTAATGGTACTTTGTCTTTAAAAGCGATGAAACAAATGTACCCCACAGAAATCCTGTGTAGCCTTTTCGATTTCTTCGCTCACAAATAGTAATGTCACCCATTGTAAGGAAGTAATATAAGGTTCTTTTAATGCTTATCAGCACCATTATCGGTTCGTCCGAATTTGCGATAATTAAATTAAATTTGATTTATTTAGCCAAAGAACAATAAAAAGTATATGTGATGTATGGAGAGAAGTAAAATCTGCTCAAGTTTCCTTGAGATCCAGAATCCTTTCCCAACATTTCAACTATAAATGGTTGAAAGATAAATAAAAGTAAAAAATAAAAAATGAAATCAATAATAATAATAATAATAATAATAATAATAATAATTAAAAAAATAAAATTGAATGAATAAAATTAAAAAAGCACAAAATTAACAACATTTGAAAAACTAAACATTTTAGCTCCCAAGTTATAGAAAACTTATTTGCACAGGCAAACAAACTGCAGATTTGATTTTTTTACATTGTTAACAAAATCGTAACCCATCCCAAGCTCTACTTCTACCTCTGCAAGCAAAAGGAGAGCTCAACAAAATGTGTGCATAGAAGGTACATTTGTGTCCAGAAGAACTAAACAAGGGGTCATTCAGCATCTGCTCAATTAATCAGGAAAACTGGACAAAAACACAATTGAGATGGGGGTCATTGATCCGGAAGCTAATTACATTCCTCATTACAGACTCATTATATAGAGGCATATCTTTTTTAAAACAGATATATCCTGATAGAGAACAGTCCAAACCGAAAGTTTGCAAGTTGAGTTCACATGAACAAAAGGAAAAACCCTCGATTTTACATCAGTAACATATTCAACAGTTTGAGTTGTTCATCTAAACTGGTTTTGATAAAAAAATTTTAAGTCATTTTTCTTTTATTTTAGGGCATTTTAAAACATTTTAAGAGCATTTTATTGATCCTTCTTGACAATGTTTTAGGTCATCAAAATCTACCCCTAGTTATTATTATGATTATTACTGTAACCTATTATTATCATTTTATTTATTTTGTCAGGAGATAAAGAGTGTAACATTGTACTGACAATATTACCTTGGCTTAGAGGACATATGATGAAGCTAATGAAAGAAAGGACAAGAATAAGAAGAAGGATCTCACTTTATTGTAAATGCAAGGAATGAACTTTCAGCATACTGCTATCAATAGGAAACTTAAGAGATCCTATCATCCTTTCAAGAGGGCACCTTGAAAGTTAGTCACGAGACTTTACCAAAACACAATACACTGCAGCACTTCGACTACAATTGCATTTTTCAAATCCTTTACCTATGAGTAGTGTAGTATTAGTATGAATATTTTTACTTTCTTGCAAATTGTTTACACAACACAAAGTATTGGGATGCTGTGGGAAAAAAAACACTTGAAAATCTCTAATGCCAGCTCCTTGTTAAAGCCAATGGTACCCAAATATCGGATTACGTTAAGACATTTGTCCGTCTGTCTGTGAACAATGCTAGCAGTAAAACTCAAATAGAATTTTCACCAACTGATCTAACTGATGTCAAGGCCTCTTGTGTTTGATATGAATATTTTGATTTTTTGGGTTACTTTACTTATGACGCCTCAAATACATTTTCAAAATTTTCTCAAAAATGGCTACAAATTTTTCTTTAAATGTTTTCATTGGATAGAGCAAAAGACACTTAAAGCAATGGCACAGGTTGAATTTTTGATGAACTCTCTGAAGTTTCAACGACAGCAAAAGATCAAAATATTTGATATCTCCCTACAATTATCATAAAATATTAGCCTTAATGAAATCTGTTTATCAAAAACAGATCTTGAAATAAAGTTATGTAAAATTTTTTTGATAATATGAGTAGATTTTGCATGATTGTCAAATTTTAAACAATTATTGGCTGTTCTTTACCAGTTGGGGGTAGCGAATTTCCTTCTTCACATGTCACTTAAGGTTTGCCAACACAACAAATGTACCTATTTGAAGTTCGTTCTGCCAACCGTCTAATGTATGTAAATATTAGTATTAAAAAAATTGTATTCACTGTTGTCGACGTGGACTATAACATGAACTGGATGAGTTTATAAAGTATTGTGGGAAATGAGTGTATAGTAATGTCATGAACATCGACTCGTTCCTTCTCAAATGCCATGTCTGGATTGCGGGGCATGTGGATCAGCGTGATGTTTGCATGGATCCTAGGGACAGAGGATATTTGCAAGCACCGAGAATCGGCTTGCCTAACTCAGCCATAGAAATTGAAGAGTGTAAAATCGGACAGCAAAAGTATAATAGAAGTCCTGTAGTGGAGGGTGACTGGGCTTCGCCTCATTGATCGTGAAACCAAGGCAGTGAGATTGCAGATTTGCCCTGGGAGTGACTCTTAATACTTTGTTGCCCATGATTCAACATGTGCAACCTTAAACAACTATCATCACCGATATGTAAAGGGGTTATCAAAGTCTAACTCAACATAATTTTATTCACACGACAGTGAATCATCCGCTTAATTTTGTGGATCCAGTGACAGGTGCTACTACAAATACTAAAGATAGAGATCCATTTCTGATTCTAGTTGAACACTGCAATATTACATTTTAAAACTTGTGATTTTTCTGAATAAAGTGTTTTTATAATTTTTAACTCTGTTTTATACGTATCCTACATAAATTTTCCTTTGTGTTTGCTTTATATTAGAGAAAATAATACACTACAAGGTTAGGTTAGGTTATTTTCATGTAAATACAAATATATGTAAGTTTCCTTAAGTTGGTAGTAGCATGGTGCAGAACGGTCTTTACTTGCTCGCAGGTTGGTATGACCACAAAAGATGAATGCAATGCGTTGCATCCCCCAACAGGTAAAGAATATTCCAATTATTTTCCCCAAAATAATTTTAATATTTTCTTTACATTTTTTCTTCATATTAACAAAGAATGGTAAAGAAAATGGTACAGGTCCATTTTGGCAAGCACACTGTATCTTCGAATATTGCACAAAATTAACATCGCAAAAGTACAATATTGATGACAGAGGTTCTTTTTAAAGAAATCTGTTCTAAAAAATTCGTTCTTTAAATATGGTCATGAACAATTTTTTCCTTAATATAAGTAGTCTGGCATAAATGTTGCGAATTTTCAAAATTGCAGATTCAAATTTCCTGCACTTCTTTGGCGAGAATCTTTCCAGAGTTATCAGATTGTATTGCAACAATGGAAAAGCTGCAATACAAGTTTGAAATTCTCAGAATACCTTTTCATTGTTGGGCGGTATTTGTGGGTGTTTCAGGTTGTCAAATTTGTGTAGATGTATTAGTTTAATTTTTCACAGGTAATGCACAACTATTAGTAATGAGTTTTACAAGTGATGATTGAAATGTGTTGAAACGGGCCGAAATTGTAGTATTATATTTTTACATAACCGAGGTGAGCAAGTACTAGCACCACTAGTTTTAGTATCATCATTATCATCATCATCATCGTCATCGTCATCGTGGTTTAATTTTTTAACAGTCACAAAATTCAATTTTGGCTTGTTTTTATGATTTAGTATTATTGTTCCCATTCATTAGACAATTTTTAAAGAGTTCATCACAGGCACTATACTAAAATCAAACTATTTCAAAAACAGACATAAAAGCAGAATCTGCATTTTTGGACAATACTCGTGCTGTGAATCAAATAGAATGTGCACATCAAGATTAAAAATAAACTAGTGGTGCTCAAACAGCATGTACTTTCTCTCCCACACTTTCACACAAAATTATGTGAAATGTACCCAGATTATTTCGACTATCTTTAAGGAACAGATTTCATTAAGGGATAAAATCTCTATCTTCATAATTGTAGTTGTCCAATAATGCTGAACAATTTTGAAATTTTCGTAATTTTCAAAAAATCAGTTTTCAACAAAAATGAGACCTGCACAATTCTTTTAAATGTCCCACTATCAAACAAAAAATGTGATTAAAAATGATGGACCCTTTTTTGGAAAAGGTCTCAAGGGCTTCATGTAAAATGCCTTCCAAAATTAAAATATAGATTTCAAATTCAAGGGGCCACGACATCAACCAGATCAATTAAGGAATATCAATTTTAGAGAAAACTGGCTGAATGGTTTAGCTGCTAGTGTTATTCACAGACAGATGGATAGACAGACGTTTTGCCGTCATTCGATTTTTCAGTATCAAGGACCACAAAACATGGATTCTGGTTACATCATGTTAGAGGATTTTTTTTCTAAATTTAGAACTGGATTTATCCACTTTTTCTTACCAGGACCCTGTAATAAGAGTTTTTCTGCGAAAATTGCCATGGTTCAGCATTACTAACTTTCTATTGCATAAGCGGTAGCGACAAAGTAAAAATGGAGAGATTAGACGTAACATATTAATCTATAAGAATGAATTGTGAACAAATGAAAGATGAAATTATTGATCCTTCAACACCACATACTTTCCAACATTAGGAACGGTTACATAAATATTTATATACCACAATTTCCATCCATATTAACACATCTCTGCCATCACTAATTAAAATCTTTCCCAATTCTAGTGCATTTGGTGTGAAACCTTAAATCATTTAAAAGCCAATTCATCCACACAAGTTCAACAATCCAAAACAAGACTCCACACATCCAGAAACACCACCCACCAATTAGATGTTATTTTGAGAATTTCAAACTGCTGTGTTGTGGCATTGCTATTGTTCTTTTGCAACCTGATAAATCCTGAAAGATTTTTGCTAAATAAGTATGGGAAATCCAAATATGCAATTTTGAAAATTTGCAAAAATATATGAAACTTAATAAATCAATAAATTGCGTATATTATTTATTAAAAAACTTAATAAATGAATCTAAATTTTGTATTACACTTTGCCATCGGATAGCTTAAAGAATACTTTAAAAAATGGCACAAGTTTTTGTTAAAATATCTGCATTTTCGAAAATTGCAAAAGTTTTATTTTTTTTCTTGGCAGCTTCCTAAAGCTACAATATTGAAAAACAAGATTTTGTCTCTGGAAAAAATCTATTCTTCAACAAAAATTCCATTTTGATGTATAATTTAGATTTTTCAAATATCACACAAATGTAATTTTCTTTATGTCACCCTTGTTTTTATATTTACATTATGGGTGTTTGATGTATGTCATTTATTTGCGAGGCAAGTGTTTCAAATGAATTCTTACAAACTTTCTCAAAAACTCAAAACGTTTGTGAAAATGAACTTTAAAAATACACACACACACATACTCGCATACAGAAACACACCACCACATACTCATATTTTCTCGAATGAAGAATATCCAGGAGGGAAATACCAACCTGGCTATTCCAGCTTGAACTTGCCTCTGTACTTCCTGGCGCAACTGAAGTACTAAACTGTCCGTGCTAGCTCTTAATGCTTCAGTCATAGACTGCAACTGGTTCAGGAGTTCTCTACTCTTCTCATGCTGTCTTCTTTGTTTATCAAAATGAGAATCCATGTTTTGTAGATCTATTCACCAAAAACACAATGAAATACATAAATCTTTAAAAATTTGCAAATTAGAGTAATCTTCAAAAATTTCAATAAACATTTTTTCTAAACGTTGGAAATGAAAATTAGTGAGATTGTAATGTAACTTACATTCTTGGGTTCCCCTAGAAAACGTGTCATTGATTTGTTGGAACATACTCTGACATGCTTTCTCAAATGAGGGCAGCACCAAAGATGAAAAGACATCTTTAAAACAAGCTTGCATAGCAGGCTGCAAAGCTAGCACCATTGTGTTACTTAAAACTTCCAGCACCGACTGTAACATCATAAAAACACTAAAATAAAGAAGTTCACGAATCTTGGAATACACACAATTAAAGGTATGAATAACATTGCATTCTTATATATATTGTAATTCAAGAGTACCTTGCTTTGCACTAATTTAGTGATGTTTTCTTTGAGAAGGTGATCAGTAGCAGACAGTTTCTGAGTCATTTCAACATGCAGCTGACGTTTTAAAGGTTCTATACTTCCCACTACAGCTGTAATTAAGATAATACAAATATACGGTAAGTGTTGCATCCAATATTTAAAATTAGATCACCGTTGTTTTTCATTTGGACATATCAATATAGAATTTACTAATTAATATACTAGATATCAAGCAATTAATTACAGATCTTTTTTGAAAAATGTACATAATAACATATACTCATGTGAGCAAATTATTTCTCTAATTTAAAATGTCTATCCTGTGAACATTATTCAGAAAACAGGGTGGTGGATTGGAAAAATAGTAAAGTAACCAGTATACCTGGTGTAAGATTGTTCTTAAACTCCGATACGACAAGATCCTGAAGTGTTGAAGTTACCACTTTTCCCAGCATCTGGGGAAGAGCTGAAAGTATTGCATCCTGTTTCTTTTGTTCAGTGTCTTCAAAAGACTGGGCAAGACCATCTAACACAGTTCTATTAGAAACTTGTTGTTGGGCAAGTGCTGTATCAAGATGTGATACAAATGCTGCATCAGCTGCAGCGAGTGAAGTAACTTGCTGTTGCATTTGTTGCACATCTGCATGAACTTCCTATAACATCGTTCAAAGCATTATAAGTGTGACTACAGTACACACATTTCAAGTCTCCCATATTGTTAACTCATAGGAATCAATTCTTTAGCAACAAACCTAGCTTCATGAAATATACAAATGGGGATTCTACTAGAATTTTCAGAAACTGAAGAGAAAGGAGATCAAAAGCAATGATTAGGGAATTTTAAAAAAATTATATGTTAAAAATTGAAAAGCATGATAATTGGTTGGATTCATTGTGGGCAAGTGAATCCATAGTGAACATTTAGAATTCCCTAGTGAATGAATCTTTTTCACAAACCGTCCTTATTCTCAAACAAAAGCACAACAAATGCCCCATTTCACAACAGGATGCAGCCTGGCTTTGCATGAGAAATTCCTTAGTCATTACCTGTAATTGAGTTTGTTGCAGCTGTTGGGCTTCTGCAAGAGCGGCTATCTGCTCAGTTAATGATGCTAGAGCCGATTCAATTCGCTGATTTTGTTTCAGCAGGTGTGAGCTTTGAGCTTCACTGTCTGCACCAGGTGCCCCAGAAGAACTTCTGAAAATCATAATCAAATTTGTTCTACGTTATATAAAGAGTTTTAATGGCAAAAGACAGGTCAACAACAATAAGTGTCTTTAAATATCAGTAAGACAACAAACTAGCAAAGCTACAACAGCACAAACTTTCTCACTTTTTAAAACAGCTCCACAAACAGCTTTAAAACAGCAAACAATATACTGCTATTTGAACCAGCAAACATTTTTTCACCCCACCAAGACATGAAGTTAGGTCTAAGGTGTTATCTTGCTATGTATTTCACCACATCACACAGTCACACACTTTTGCCAAAGATTAAAAAACTAACTTTCTAATTCTCCAAGAAGCTCCATTATTTCCAATATGCAATTTCTGGAAATTCAGAGTCCAAAGCAAATTACATCTGCGTCATTTTTTAAAAGTTCTTTGCTCAACCCGTGGAAAAAATTTCAAGCAAATATTGAGAGCAGTTTTTGAGAACATTTTTTTGAAAACAATTTGCATTAACTTTACACAGAAATTATGTGAAAAATAGTAGTTTTATAAAAAATATTATATGAACTTTTTAAAGATTTAATTTTTTTTTAGAACAGATATCATTCAGATTAGAACAGATTTCATCACAAAAATCTCTAAAGCCAGCCCGTATAGTGGAGGTTGTTAAGGCTGTAGGACCATAGTTGTCTCGACTCGAAAGGTCATGGGTTGGAATCCCACCTTGGGCAAGGATGTGTGTGTACTCATGTTGTCTGTACATGCTGTGTCCCCCCAACAGTTACCCCAACAATCACAGTGGTTGCTACATGACCTAGTAGTTACAAAGCGACCTTAAAATAATCTCTAATCTCAATATCATAATTTTTAAAGTTCATTTCTGGGAATTATTGAAAATACAGATATTTTGTAGAAAATAAAATCACAAAATTTTTTGATACATATAAAGAGAAAATTTAAAGAAAAAATATGAAGCCACCTCTGAGAAAATAATTGTTCAGAAGTAGCTTATATATCATGCAAAATTACATGAAAACATGATGGGGAATTGCCCATGCTCTTATTTCAAAATCTGTCTCTGAAGCACAGATTTCCTTCTGCAAAATAATCTCCACCTTTAATATTGTAGTTTTAGGAAGATGCCAAAAAACTTTCAGACTTTTACAATTTTAGAAAAAATTAGAGATCTGAACAACAAAAATGTGACCTGTGTCATTCTTTAAGCATCCCTTGTGTTATCCAAACACAATGTATCATCAAAAATCTAGTCATTTTGGGGAAGATTTTGAAAATGTTATGGCGTCATATGAAGTACCCTCAAAATGAGAGGAGAGACAGAAGGGCACAGAAGGAGAGAGACAGACAGAGACAGACAATTGATTTTTTGGACACAAGGATCCACAAAATATGGATTCTGACTGTACAATATGTTAAAGGAAGTAATTTAGTATATTTAGGAAAACGATTTATCTCCTCTTTCGAAACCCGGGCCTGGCAATAAGAAATTTTCTGTCAAAAAATCGCTGTTTCCCTACACGTTATTAGATTATGAAGTACGGTGAAAAAGAAATAAGGGGATAAAGAGAAAAGATCATGAGATGTACAAAATACTATTGAAATACTTATAAATAGAAATGTAAACACTTGCATTCAGGTAGAAGCAGAAAATCGATTTCAATATTGTATCTGATAAAATTCTAGCAAAAATTCAAATACCTTTTACTGGAAGTGTCATCTCCAGCAACTGATTTGTGCATATCTGACATCAACGACAATGGGATGTGAGGCCAGCCATTTTCATCCACCTTCTCTTTGGAGAGAGATCCATATTGATGGCTTTCCTTAGGTGACGGAACTTTAGGTTGAGCACTAAAATTGCAATAATATTAATAAGAAATAAAGCAATGTCCTTCGGTAAAACATTCACAAAACCATTATTACTTAAAATTACAAATATTTAAACCCACATTTAAAATAACAAAATGTTCTATAAATTCATGTTTTGAAAACGTCATTAAATTCTATGCATTGAAATTATCTAGTTTTCTTTAACAAACATCTAGTATTCTTTTAACAAACATCTCTAGTTTCCACAGTTTATAACAGATGATCATAATTGCTGAATCTCTCTATTGTCTACTCTCTCCAATTTTTTATATGACTAACACAAGTTCATAATTCAAAACTTATTTCAGTTCTAATATACTAATTAGGAAAAGATTGTGACAACTGAGAAAAAATTTCTTGTGTGACTATTGAAGATAATTTTTACTGATTTTAGTATTTTCTTCCTTTCTAAAAGAAATACAAATGGTACTTAAAATTTCTGTGTCAAGTTTGACCAATCTCAGCATTTTTCAAGATGTTTTCCATACCTTTACTCTTATTACTTAAGAGGATATGTAAATGATACGTCTAAACCAATTTTAATTTTGATGTTTGAGTGTTTCTTTAAAATCCAGCTCCAACGTTTCTATCTTTTGATTTAATGAAATTCTTTGTGTTAATTCCAAGTTAAGAACTTGCCAAATTTGAATTAAAATATTGCTTACTACTCTAATAGTTTCCATATATGGAGATTTTAGAGGAAGACGGATCAGAGTCCAAATATACAATTTTCCAGAAAAATGACTTAACTTGGAAAAATTACAGATCCTACACTGTACCCGGATATTTCTAATGAAATTTACAAGAACATGGTTTGTATCTTAAATGTAGGAATTGCACATGGTCATAGTTTTGCTCTTGAATTACTATAAACCCCCACCCATCTCGCTCATGCTTTTTTCAGGCAATGATCATTCTTTCTCTGAACCCATCTTTTACACAAAAAATACAATCTAACAAAAGTAAATAAATTCTCATTTTACAATGTTGAAGTTGATTCATTTCATAATCACTAGTTATTTTAATTCACATTTTGTGGCATAAACTTTTTATTGAAAAATACAGATTGAATATTTTCATGCTATGCAAAAAATTCAATTTTTAACTAGACAAAATAAGAAACATTATGAATAAACAAAATATTGGACTCACGGGACAACAGGATCCATGACATCTACAATGTTGTCAGGCAGGTAGTCTGAACTTGCTTTGAGAGAAAGTATCTGTTGTACTTCTCGACTAGGACTTGATCCTCCACTAGCACATCCTTCACGCTGAATCGAAGGTTCTAAGGGCTCAGAAGTGGCCAGGGGCCGAGTAGCCTGCCAATGAGACAAGTTAAGATGAATTTTAGGAAAGAGAGAGGGAGAAAAAAAGAGGGGGATATTATCTCAAGAGCAAAAGGAAAAAATGTATCTTTCCCTTGACGAAAAATACCTTTATCATTGCCAGTAATATCTTATTCTATTTGTTTTAGTGAAATAGACAAAACTACTAGGTGCTACAACAGCACATATTTTTCATATTATTGTAACGGCTAGGCAAAATTATAACACAACATGAACCTCCAAAAAACTTTTTTCATAGGCAGGGATTCCCACTCAGGTTCTTAGGTTTAGCATGCCATTCATAATACTTCAACAGCACCACCCTCACAACTATACACAACCTTCCTGTTGTGTGTACAACAAATATAATGTGTTTGTTGTTTTATATCAATTTACATTTTTGTTGACAAGATGTACTATGTGCCTCATGTATAAAAGTGTGATTTGACACCTGAAGACCAACAGATCTCCTAAACGTCAGTAGTTAAGGAGTTTGTTGCGTTTTTACATAGACTTATGTAGTAAATAGTGAAGTATGTATAAATGTAGCCGTCTTTAATACATTGAAGTTTAATTTTGTATTAAACATAGTGGAGTTCCTGTTTCTGGATCAATGATACAAGAAAAAGCAAGACAATTTTCATCACTAATGGATGTTAAGAATTTTCAGGCAAGTGCTGGTTGGCTGTTTCATTTTTGTAAGCGATATGGCATAACTTGGAAGACTGTTGTTGGGGAAGCTAACAATGCTGACATGAATGCAGCTCAAGAGTGGAAGGAACATCATCTGAAAAATTAAATTGAAAAGTATGATCCTAAAGATATTTTCAATGCAGATGAACTGCATTTTTGTATCATATGTTGCTGAATAAAACAATGTTTAAAAGGGGGAGAAGTGTGTAGGTGGCAAACAGCCAAAAGACAGATTAGCAGCATTATTTTGTTGCAATGCCAATCGTCCTGAAAAATTGGAGTCTATGCTAGTAGGACATTGCATAAAGCCTTGATATTTCAAAGGTGTGGCATCTCTCTGCCAGTAAAATATACAGTCAAGAAGAAAGCATAGATGACCAAAGAACTGTTTGCAAACTGACTTCTTGATTTGGACAGAGATATTGGAAAACTGAAAAAGAAAAATCTTGTTGTTGATAGATAATTGCTCTGCTCATAATGTAAACTGCAGGTTGGAAAATATCAATATTGAATTCCTCCCTCCCAACTGCACTTTGGCACTGCAGTCACTTGACCAGGGAATTATTCATAATGCATTGGTCTACTTTTGTAAACAACAGGTTCAGTGTCTTCTAATAAACCTTAAATTGAAAATTTCAACCAAAATCAACACCCTGCAAAGGATACAAATGTTAGAAGGGGGTTGGAATGTGAAAGCAATAATTGCCAATTGTTGGGGAATTCATGAATTTTGGATTTTCAAGACAGTACTTTACCAGAGATTGAGGCTTGTGAAGATTACTGTGAGGTATGGGAACAAATTGCAAAAGAGTTAGAACTTCCATCAACTGTTACATTTGATGATTATGTCCATATTGATGCTGGGATTGAAACGAGTTACTGCCTCACAGGAAGAGACATTGTGGAATCTTTGACTACATCACAAGAAAATAAGCATATTCAACAGAGGCAGTGAAAAGTGTACGTTCAGAAAAATATAAATGTTCCAGAGATAGTTCTCAAATCATTAATTCAGGTAGAACAGTTTATGGAAAGCAACTTGCTCAAAAAGACGAAACAAATTTCCTTCAAAGAATATTTTAATGCGAGATATGCATATTTTCCATTCCTTTTGTATATTGGGCAAACTATTTAAAATAAATTAGTTAAAATTATCCTTTCCATATAAAGTACTTTTCAGAATAAAGTATAAATAAAATGATTTCATGATGTTCTTTATACTGAGATTTCACTGTAACACCTAACCCAACCAGCCAGAACACACTGTGGCCTATTTTAGTACTAACATTAATTTCTGGACATCTTGAATGTGAGTTAATACAGATGGCACAGGATTGATGACTAGGTCTTTTAATTGCTGTGCTGCACAAGCAATTGCTTACAGCAGTTGGCTACATTGCGAAATGTAGCTAAGTGTCGGCATGAGCAGTGGCTCATGCCGACCATCTGACCGACCACACCGACCATCTGACATGCTGGTCTAAGCAGTGCTTTCAAATTTATAAGGATAATAAAAATGGTAACCAAATACTACAACCTCAATGTATAATTAATGAAATTATTGTAATTAATGCAATTAGAAATTAAGGCAAAATGGGGTAAAACATTAAATTAAGGACACCGCAAGTGGAGAGTTTTACTGTACAACATTCAAAAGACCATGAAAGTCAATACCCAAGATGAATTTTTTAGCTGATCACATTAAGTGGAAAAGAGATTTCTACAGTTCTTGCTGAGCTCTTTTTCTCAGAGTAACTTTCAAATGTATTCCTGAAGTTTTTTAATTCAATGCACAAATACACACACAATGAAGTCAGACTAAAATGTAATATGAGCATACTCCTGGCGAATGTGTTGCAAGTTGTATGCTGTCATCACATGGTGCCACAATACTGGTAAGCAAGCTGGGTGATGCAGACAATGTTGATTCAAGAACAGGTGGTACATGTGGTGAACTGTCCGAATGATGAGATATCTGTAATAGAAAATGTAACATTTACTTTTTAAAATAGGCAGGCAAAAAGGACTTGTAGCAAAAATAATTGTATAATAAAGAAAGTGATTAAAATTATTTTAACATAGAAATTTACAACAGCTCTTACTATGCTGTCTCAACAAAGAGTAGGCTCTTCTCTTTTGAATTCACACATGGCATTAATGAAATCACAAATAGTTTTTTCTTCAAATTGTTGCAATCACTAGCACTGCGCTGAGTCTGTATCGTGTATCACTTACAGGAAACTCTTTCCTTGAAATGGATTGGAAGTAAGAATTAAACATAGGGCGTTTCGGAGGTATGGACCCTAACCATGGAAGTCTACTCTGTCAAACGCAGGAGTCCTTGCGACTGAAGAATGCGTATTGGCATCAAAGAAATCCATGATTCTTGATTGGTATTTCCTAGCTTTCTTGAAGCAATTTTTAACAATGCCTGACATCGGTAGCCCATGTTCAACATCATCTGGTTTAAGAGAAATGCAAAATTACATTGTTCTAGTTCACAGATAATTTCCAATTTGTTCAAGAACAATGCAAGAAGAACTAGTGGTGTTGCAATGCAGACTTTCTTGTATGATTGGTAATGGATAGGTAATATTAAAACACTGAACTTCTCCTAAACCATCCTACAAACACTCCAGGCAATATTTGCAATGCAAACGATGCAAAATGTAAACGATGTATCACAAAATTATGCCAAAACTACTCACAGTTTGTATGTGAACCTATTATTAATTGAATATCTAATTCAAAAAAAAATTTCTTTAAGAAAAAAATCTCCAGCTTTAATATTGTAGTTGTAAGAAGATTCAGAAAAATATTTAAACATTTGCACTTTTTGAAAATGCACAAGATAAAAGAAATGAATTTGAAGATGTCTTAAGCCCACATTGTTCTATTTGAGAAAAAAATTGGAGCCATTTTTCAGAAAATTTTGAAATTTTGGCTTCATGTAAAGTACCCTCCAGTTCAAGGGGTCACATCATAGTCAGATCAATTGGAGAGTATCAAATTTGGTGAAAATTAGCGGTTCAGGCACTAGTCTTATGAACGGATAAATATGGTACAAAAAGTAACCATTGCCCATTGAAAGAAAGTAATTGTAATGTAGTGACTAGCTGATGTGACTCCACTGTAGTGGGTCTTTATAATTAAAAATAAGAACAAAGAATACATTATTTGTTATGTGAATATAGAAAACAAGAGTGCTGGGCTGTCACAAGATCTTCTATGTCCTTTTCAATCCGCTCCTCTCCTTCCTCCTCCATCCCTTTGTCTGTATGTTCTTGCCCATCTTCCTCATCTTTGCGCAATACTTTTTTCTTCTCCCTCTTTTTCCTTCCCTCTTCTCTCTCTCTCTCTCTCTCTCTCTCTCTCTTTTACCAACCCTCTCTCCTCTTCTCTCTTTTTTCTTCCAATTTTATGAGCAAGTCTTAAATAGATGAGATATAAATTTCAGCAAAATTTCCTTTTAGGACTCGTCACTAAACCATTTATGCCAAACACTAAACTGAAAAAGATTGAGAAAACTGATTTCAAATAAATTTTCTTATATTTAATTTTGATTTTTGATTTCAATTGAGAACTGAGATTTTATTAGCAAAGTATTTTTTTATATAAACAAAAAAAGGGATTTAAAAGAGTACTTCACTCCCTGGATTTTATTGGGGAATGTGACTTTTGTTGGGCATTTTTGTTGTTGCTTTTATGACAGGTTTTTTCTCTTCATTTTTTTCTTTTCTTTTCTAGAGGGAAGGGAATTTAGTCACACCACATTACATAAATTATTATTATTAAAAGAGAATTCATAAAAAAGGAAAGAGGAAGGTTAACTGGATAAAAGAATCTAGATACTCTGAAACCAAATGTGGGGCAATGAAGTAAATAACAAAACAATGGCTACTTACTTTAGGACTGAGAATTTCACCAGGGCTTTCTTTCTTTGCTGGAGAGTTAAAAGCATCAGGAGTCATCAGGTTTAACTGTGAACTTCTGTTAGTTGCAATTTCATGAATGGACCCATCTGCATCAGATTTATCTAATATACTTCTTGATAGATCAGAAAAACCATCCTTAAACACTGTAACAATCACGTATATCCATTACAAAATTTTCATCCAAAAGTATATATTTGTTGGTAGATATATAAGAATTCTCTAGGGATTTTAGAAGAATATTTTTAAAGCCATTCAATTTCAAATAATGGGAATAAATCAATATTATCTTTCAAGCATGTATTAATTTTAGAATTGTTCTGTATATTTCTTTCTGTGATAGTATACTGCATTCTAATGATTATCCTACAATTAAAATATGAAATGAAAAACTGTAAGAGAGATGTGAAATGGAGGTCAAGGCATAGAATATAATGCAATGAACTCTAAATATTATAAATATAACTGATACTTACATAATGAATCACCTGACAAGGTTCCTAATTTCTCCACATTAGACCCTGAGGACCCAGATGGTTGGAAACTAATGTGACATTCCTGCAAGGATTTTGGTTGAACTAAATACATCCTCACCACCACAGCCTGCACAGAGGGCAACTGCTCTTCTTCACCATCTTCTTAAAAATAAAAAATAAACAAGAATTACTGATATTGTTTATCAGAAGAATTTCACAATCTCTGAAAAGGATGAATGTCACAACAAAAAAAAGGGCCATTTTCCTAAAGCTTTAAATCAATATCAAATAATATTTCAATAATGTATATATTATTATCATTCTAATGATAATTTAATTAGTAATATTAAATAATAGCTCAAAGAATACTAGAATTTGATTTATTAACACAAGGGGCAATGAAACTAAGAAATGAATAATGGATAAGTAATATACAAAAAAAATATGTCAAATGAAAGGGTCTGACTTCAGCTTCAGTGAATGGGCACACTAGAATTTCCTGTCAGATGTTGAGTCATTTTTATTTTCTCGTAAACAAGTGTATACACCAGGTAACATACGAAGAACAGAGTAAGTTATTTAGTGCTGCAGAAAATCAATGTTGAGATTTAAATGGAAATACACACTTTGGGATCCTCTAGAGATAGATAGAGATAGAGATAGATAGAGAGAGAGAGAGAGAGAGAGAGAGAGAGAGAGAGAGAGAAAAAGCGTGTGAGAGTGCATTGAGTGTGTGTGAGAGAGGATGTGAGAGTGAATGTGTATGAAAGTGACAGTGCATGAGGGAGTGATAGTAGGTGAGAGACAGTGTGCATGTGTTTTTTATTGTTTTTTTAACGTCGGTCCATCAGTCTGTGAACAATATTAACACCTAAACAATTTACAGGAATTTTGCCAAAAGTTAATATTCTCTGGTTAATAATCTTGATTGGTTCAAAATCCTCTAATTTTGAAAAATATTTTTAAAATTTTGGAGATATTGTACCCCTTGGGGCATTTTAAAAAATAGCTTAATTTTTTTTCTTTAAACTTCTAAGAAGAACAGAGTAAGTTTCTTATAAAGATGGCATAGGATTTTCACTGTTAACTCTTTAAATTTTCAAAAAATGAGAAAGGTTAAGTGTTTTCAGACTATTTTCTTCAAAGGAATGGATCGAACAGTGAGAGCTAGACAGATGAACATTTACTCAAATTCAATGTAAGGATGCAACATTTATGTTTTGTAGAGTATCATGCCAAATTATGAAATAATCTCGTTTCAGCAACTACATTTTTACCCATTTTAAATTACAACAGAACAAACACCAGAAATAGAAACAGAAGGAACATCAGAAATGCAAATACCATAGAAAATGGAAATAAATATATAAATTAAAAATAATTTCCTTAACTTTTCTGCTTACCAGAGCAAAACTCTTCAAACCCTGAACTTCTCACAGTACGCAGGCCTGCATCTACAATGCCAAAACTAAGAATAGGATATGGCAGAGAAAATTCAGAAACAGACTGTATGTAGGCACACGTTTCATCAGAATTTTTGTAAATCTGGAAAATATATAACAGCTGAAAAAGAAAACAATTATATTACTTCTGTTCATACAATTCAGTATCAATTTTTAATCTGTAAGATGAAATTTTCAAGAATTGTTAGTTGTCGTTAAAATATCAATTCCTTTCACCATCATTAAAAAAATATGTTTCTCTAAGCTATATTTTAGGCTGTTTTCCAGCTTTCCCATTATTAATGAAAATGAGAGGTTTGAAATGCATTGGGCACCTAAGAATGCAGAAAAAAGAATTTACAATTAGAAAATCAATTTATTCTCACTTATACCTTGAGTCATTCCATGTCAAATTGAACACTGTTTTGACTTTAGGTGTTCAAGATTGATTGAAACTTTTTGAATGTGTTCTGAGGGTAACTAAACGAGGCTTAAATGTTTTTGCTAGAATTTATACTTGGGTCTTTCTAATGTGGCATATGAGGGTAGTATCTCCAAGATGGAATATGGCATGAAATGTTGCATCTTTCTCAGTCCTGTCGCAAGATGTTGCATGATCATGACTATTTCAAGCAGTGCTGCAGATCAAGTGACACAAGCGGCATGACTGAGAAAGACACGAAAAGCCGTGCCATATTCGATCTTGGAGATACTACCCTTAGATGCCTTGTTAGAAAAACCCAAGTATAACTTCATTATTTTGGAATTTATGTCCCATGAAATTTTTCAAAAACGTGTGTGCACTAACAAATAAAATGCTAATTTCTCCTCCTAGATTGATCATAAAGGACTGAGATTAGTCTCAAATAAAAAGCTCAAACACAGTTATTTCACACTATTTATACTTGGATTTAATTGTTAATTTTCGATCATTCATTAAATCTTTATTAACTTTAAAAATTGCAATTTTACATTCAAAATTAAACATTACATTTAAAAATTAAATTTTGAATTAAAAATAATAGTTTATTCTCAGGTAAATGAACTTCAAAAGTGCAAAATTTCAAAGAGGAATATTTATGTACAGTGGAATCTCGGCATGTTCCCGGTTATGTTTTCCCGCTTAGTACTTTCATATTTTCAAGTTCCAGTTTCCCCTTTTTTGCCTATTGTCTGTTGTCTATTTTTGTCATTTTTTTTGCATTTTTCCTCATTATTAGATTTCTTTTTGCCTGTTTTTTTACCTATTTTAACTTCTGATGCCTATTTTTGCCCTTTTCCTCATTATTTTGCTTACTTTCTCTCCTGGCACCGATCGTGAAGAAAAAGTATTACAAAACATGAATTGTTCCAACTTTAAGGTAAAAAAGCATGACATATTTTTTAAAAATGTAAAAAATAACTGTTTCGAGGTAAAAGGAGAAAAAATGAGGGCGCTCTTTTTTTATCAAACATGTCAATGGATTAGTATAAAATTGTTTAATTTGGGGGGATATCCTTACCTTAATAATAAATAAATTATATACTTTTTAATAAAATTTGTAATAATGGATTTTTGCAAAAAGATGCAAGAAAAAGAATGTTAATTTTCCCAATGTTATTTTTATGAATTTCAATAAGAAGGATATGTTTCCCATTCAAATCAAGACATATACAGCTGTAATTCAAACAAAGCATGACATGTCCTTTATGTTCATTGAAAATGAGACATGTCCGACGCAAAATTAGCTCTAAACTTGAACCAAACATAGAATATTAAAGTTTTGTTTTAATAATATATTTAGCTATCTTTATTACATGATTAAGAATTGAGTACAAATAAAGTATTTGCATAATTTTGATGCTATAACATTTTTGTGTTTTCTAGAAAGAAAGTGGACATGTCATCTTTTGAATGTTTGCTTCTCATTACTGCACAAAATAATTTTTTTACTCCAAAAACCTATGTAAGTTATAAGTTGCATAGGGTATGAAGTTCTGATATCAACAAACATTGTGAAGTGGAACTTCCTAAATAAATAATTGTATAACACACAGAAAAAAACAAACATACCCAACTTTCAAAAGGAACGATTTTTCGTGAAAAATTTTTCAAAAAATCTATTTCTGTTGAGGCACAGACACACTTTATGCAATGAACAAATGAAGTGACATTTGGGGGCTGTCACGCCATGGCATATGGCAATGAGTCGGCTTTACACTTGGTATTTTGGACAAATGATCTGCATTTCTTTTACCTACGTTGTCGTTAGACAAATGAGTTAGTTTTTATTCTTGAAAACCCCCACAAATGTATTATTGCCATCATTTTGGTCTTCTGAGTCTGGAACTAAATTTAGAGGTGTGTGTGCTACTGCTACTCAAAAATCCAAGAAGTCTAGTTTTTCACACAACAATTTCATTTCCACATATCTGGACAAAGAAGGAAGCATTTCTATACGAAGAACTGGTTCAAGAGATGCTGACAAAGGAAGAAGTTCAAAAAATTGTGTCAACTGCCAAATGCTTTGATAATGCAAAGGTATATCATTTTCAATTTCATCTTCATTGTCCCATTACTCTATTTCTTCACTACTCGGGGAAAAGGTATGAAAGTCCTAACATCATCATTATCATCGTGAGGTTGGAAATATCTGATGAGATGAGATCCAACATTTCTTTTGTAATCAATAGAGGCCGGAAAAATATGTAGTATGAAACGTCAAAATATGTACATAAATATGTAATGAAAACAGTAAGAATATGTAATAAATATGTAAAATCAGAGAATGTATTATTAAAATATACTAATTATAAAACACATTTACATAATAAGAAATTACATTTATAAAAAATTTCATAAACAGCTTTTAAAAATCATTTGGAGAGCACACGTTTTTTGAAAATACTTTTCATAAAAAGTGTAATAAATTTGAAGAAAATTGAACAATAAAAAAATATTTTGTCAAAATTGCAAAATATGTAAAATATGTAATATAGTAGTAAATATGTAACGAAAAAATTGGATATTATGTTAGGATGATGATGATGATTCACCAAGATTACAATTATGTGAATGGTAAAAAAAAATATTAAAAGTATGAAATTGAAAATATGATTGACCTGCATATTAAAAATAACAAAAATTGATATTCATTGTAACCCAGAAGTTACAACATTACAAACAAATACCTCATTTGGCCAAACAATGAAAATTGAAAAAATAAACAATGTATAAAAGTTTAAATGCTTCCTTAAAATTAGCTGAATTTGTAAAACAACAGATTAATTAGAAAATCTACACAATTTTTTTATTTACTTTCACTGTGGCACATCGATCTTCTTATGTCAAACGCATTCATCTTGTTGCAATGCAATAGTGAGAACAATTCTTACAAAATTTATGAATATTTTTATCTGAGAGATAGCGAACATTTTTAACACTGCTACAGAAATTCCTGGAACTGTCCTCATTGTTTGAAACAAAAGATAAACAAAATAAGCTATGTAGCCCACAGGTTACACAGTGTCTGAAGAATATATCAGTACTTCGAACAGTGGAGATCACAATGAAATGTGGAGTCTACATAATCTTAAAACTTTTTCAAATCTCTAGATTCGACTACAGGTTATTTTTAATCTTTCAGATTAGGAGGAATGTTTTTTTTCTTTGTTTTATTATTAAAAACTGGCTCTGACGCCCTTTTCTGTAATTGATGGACACAGTGAGGGCAAGTCATATGAGATAAATAACGAGGTCCTTTTTTGAAATCCAGACAAGAGCCCTTGTCAAGGTTTCTGCCAGTATTTGTTTAACTTTTTGTGAGTTCAGTTCCACTGAAGCCACGTCAGGGCAACACACATACTACGCTGTCTGGCAGGTCCAGTTTCATTTGTTATTGTGCACTGTGTCTACGTGCAGCAAGTGTAAACCATGTTTACTGCAGGTTTTACATCATTTGTGATAAGATTGTTAATCACAATTAGTAATATCAAGCACCCAAAACATGACTTTTGTTTTAATCCATTCAATCTCAAAAATCACTGCAACAAGAATAAGAAGAAAAACTTTAAGCGTGTGACACCCAATATGCTCATTAAACTAAACATGACACATATAGAGTTGCAGAGCATAGAGTTGCCTTATGATCTCAGGACTTGTGAGAAGTGTAGCAAAAATGTTTTGTTGATGCCAGAATTGGGGAATCCAGGAATGTTCCAGCATGTAATGTCCATGTAATGGCTGACACTAGCTTGCAAAATATTATTGAAGAAGCAATAGTCAACTCTGACACTGACAAATTTAGTGGAACTAGCAGTTTGGATTTCACTCTCCCAATCTTAGACCAACTGAATGAAAGTTAATGTCATTAGGGGAAACTCCTATGAAGAAGAAAAAATTATCCCAAAAGAAATATCATGGTCAGAATCTTAACAAACTAAAGCAAACTGCAAGAAAAGTATGTTTTATGTTGATGATATTTTCATACTGAAGAAACATCAAATAGGTCAAACTATGAAGTATTACAGGAAACTAGTTGGTTGTTTTAGAAATACTAATTACCAAATCATTAAAATTCAAATTTAAACAATTTTTGAAGACTGGCCAATAGGTAAAATCAAGGACCTTTTTGATTCATCAATTCATGTGATAAAGATTGCAAAACATGTAGCTGCAGAGAGGGATGTACTAGCTACACCACATGCTAAAAGTGAAAATAACTTTAAACACATCAATAATAGAACAGGTGCAGGAATATTTCACTTCTGATGATATAAGACGGGTAATGGCGGGAAAGAACTTTTATCAATGAAAGAAGACAGTCACAATAAATATCTCGGCATTAAAATTAAGTTTTTCCAAAATTTGCGGAACTCAGACCAAAACATTGTATGTTTCCTGGAGCAAGTGGAATGTATTCAATTTGTGTATGTGTTTATCACAAAAATGTGAAATTAATGATTGATGGAAGAAATTTGGCAAAATTAACATGTTATCTAGAAAAACAGCTGAGAAACTTCAAAGATATTCTATCTCAGGTTATGTGCAATCCTTGATTGTCATCTAAGAAAATGTCAAAATTGACCATTGGCAGAAGATTTAAAAAACCAGTTTCAAGAGATATTTGAAAAAGAAATGATAGATGTTAATTACAAACAGTGGGTAACTCTAGATATAACCAATTTACAAATGTTGAACTCTTCCACTGAAGAATTTTTAGATAATTTGCCAGTGAACTAATGTTCTAGCACCTCGTGCATTTATTGCTCAACAACAATCTGCATTTTTGGCACAGAAGAAAAAACCCTTACAAGAGGTGACTGCCTAGTAATTTGTGACTTCTCAGAAAATTATTCATTTGTCAGTCATGATTCAGTTCAAGGAGCACATTAGAATAAGAACCAGGTCACTACATCCCTTTGTTATATATTTCAAAGATAATGGTCAGCTAAGGCACAAAAGTGTAATACCAATTTCTGAACGTCTTAAGCATGATACAAATGCAGTTCACCTCTTCCAAAAGCATTCAATTGAATGTCTAGAAGTTGAAGTAGGTAATGTCAGAAAAGTAACACTTTTCAGATGGAGCAAGTGCGCAATATAAAAACCGGAAAAATTTTAATTTGTTTTCACGAAAATTTTCTTATGAATGCTGAAGGCCATTTCTTTTCTACTTCCCATAGGAAAGGGTCTTGTAAAGCAATTGGTGGCATTACCAAAAGATTGACTAAAGCAAGTCTGCAGCTACTTCAGGATCCAATTATGACACCACAGAAATTATTCAAGTGGGCAAAAAAATGTTAGTTAACAATTAATGTAATTTAATGTTTCCCTCACGCACGCGATGAGAAAGAAGTATTTCTGCAAGTCACGTTAGTTATACAAAATGATACAATACTCTTTCATGTATCAATTATTGTATTAATTTTGTAAAATGTACATTAATGAACTTCCAAGACTCAAGTTTATTTGTTCCTAACATTCTTATTTTAATGATAGACTGCATGCACTTGACATCATACAGTGCAAACCTGGATGCTGCTGACCTATACACGCCACACTTGGTAAGTTAATTTATTGCAACTGTATTTAGGCATATCTCATTCCAAAATTTTGCACAATTATGCAATAAAAAGAAGGGAATTTAGTGATGTTTAATACATTTTTTAATTGCAAATTTAAAAAAATAATAAAAACTTAAGTTAAAATACTTTGAAAAACACAATTTTAAATTTTGTATAATTTTAATGCAAATATAATAAAATGTGTAGTTATATTCTATAAAATGAAGGTAGTTTGAATTCTTTCCTATTTTTAGAACAGGCGGTACGAGCATTTATATAAGACAGTATTTATGCTATTTTGTAATTTTGAATAACTCTGAAGGTATACAACTTTTACGAAAATAAAAAACACGTGTAAGGGAGTCCTGCAAGAGACTATTTAGCTCGAGCATCATGGCAGTGCGCAGAAAATCCACTAGACATCGGGCCAGTAGGACAGGATTTTACTCGCCATGACCCACCAAAAGAAATGTGATCGGCCTTGAAAATGAAGCATCTGATGTTCGGTATGAGGCGAACGATGCTTCACAGGCAATGGGCCACAATGAGGCAATGTGTATATAAATGCTAAAATAAGTGCAATGGCTGTATGAGCTAAAATAAGATGTGGGAATGGAAAAACAGGAGAGTTTATGCTAATGCATGGAAACGCTTCAAATAAAAATAAAAATAATAACAATAACAAAGCAATAGAAACATTTAAACAGGAATACACATTTCTAATGTTTTAAAAAAAATGTTATCATTCTGGATAAAATTTCATAAGGATTTGCTGCTGATCAAACAAAAGGGTAAAAATGTCTTTCTGGTTTTTACCCTTTACTAATACCACTTAATTATTATAAACGATTCTAAATTAAATTAAATTAAAATAATACATTATTCAACAAATTTGTGCAAGTTAATTGCACTGTGAATCCTAAAATTCCGTTTCAGATTGCAAACGGTATTAGGTTTATTTACGGAAGTCAAATTCCACATCATTTTTCACAGTAACTCTTTTTCCAATATTTCAAAAACAACAATATGTCACCAATAAAAGAAGTTTGCAAAAACATCTAAAAATGTTACGTTTTTCGTGTTTTCCTGCAGGAAAAAAAGATGTTAATTTACATACAAACTTGTAAAATCTGAAGCAAGTCTTTGAGATTTCACAAATAATGTGTGAACCCTCTTCCTCTAATCATTATTCTCTTTAGATTTCTTCTGTGTTAGAGTGCCAGCTGAATGTAAGCTTTCATAATCCTCTTAATTTGCTTTTGAAGCAACAGCACGCTGTAAACAGGACCGATCACATTGCACTCCCGGACCCTCCACTATCAATGCCTTGCATAGACCGATACATGGAAATAGCTGCCGCCATGGGCCCGTGAACCAGCCCACAGTGAGCATAGCATAGGATGCTTAAGGACACGGTACTCGAGGATGAAATGCTCAAGCGAATACAATTGAGCAAATGGCACGCCTTACAGATCTCCAATGCGTAAGTTGTTTTCACTATTAGAATGGACACAATGGAGTTAAAAAAATCAAAATTATCAAGGCTAATTTTTTATTGAATTTGATGTGGAATAACTCCCTTGTCACATAAATAAAAACTCTATTGTTTATTTATTTCTTTTCATAAGTTTTTTGTTGTATAATACACATCCATTAGTTTAACATAACACGTACCTTATTATATATATCCGAGAGCAGAAGGTAACCTGCACCAAGATCAAGGCCTGCTTTGAGTGCAATATTTTTTTTTGAATTTTCTGGTGTGAAACGTATTGTTTGTAAGCAAGACCAAGATTCACATGACCATAATTTTAACTCAGTGTTATTTTCGGCTCCAGTGATTGCAAACTTCCAAAACTGGACACTGCATCAAATGAACAATAAATGCATAATTTTAAGCAAAAACTTGAAATACTTGTTTTCTGACAGTATTGGATTTTGTAAGTACTCACTGAGGATTATAAGACTGATGATTATCCAAAAAGAACAAAGCTGACACTGGCTTCCCTCCATGAGGCTGCCAATGATGCAAACAACGTGGACGTTCTCCTGTATGCATATACACTTGGAAAAATTTAATATCGCCATCCAAACTTGCAGTAGCTAGAGCTACACCATCAGGGGAAAAAGCTGCATCTACAATGGGTTGAGAATGTTCATTAACTTCCAGAAAACCTTCCTCAACAATTTCAGGTTCAAGAGGACCATTGCCATGACGAGCCACCACAACACTGACATTCCACAGTTCAGCCTGAAACATTTTAAGAGCAATCAGTCAATGAATAAATTAATAATTCATTAAACAAGTAGTTAGACACTTGATGATAGATGTTATTGGATTTATCTCCACTTGAGATTCTGACTTTAAATACTTAATAGTAATAATATATTTTTTTTAAAAATTTGAACTGGAAGCTTGTATAATTTAAATTAAAATTATAATTATCAATGAATCTAAAAGATTGTTATTAAAATTTTAATGCTTCTGAAAAGCAAGATTGTCAATGAAGAAACACAAATTAAATTTTGCACAAACAACAACAACAACAATAATAATAATAATAAAATAATAATAATAATAATAATAATAATAATAACTCTAGAATTTTTGCAATAAATTACCGAAGCAAACTGCCTCAACTTTACAAACTATTTTAAATACATTACCACAAGGTGCACAAAATTTAACTGTATTTAAAGAACAACGCATTCATGGACATAAAGAACAACGATAGATGGACAACATTGGTAACTTTTTTGTACTTTGATATGCATTAAAAAATTCAAAGACAACATTATAAAAAAAAGTTGCACACAACATTGTGAAGAATAATCATAAGCCGAAAAGACCTATTGCATTTCAGTTAAATAAATCACAAGCTCTTCTTACACTGATATTTTGAAAATCTGAAAAAATTGATGAAGTAACCCAGTGTTGATTTTCTCAAAAAACTGTTATATTGTTACACAACTTTTTGAGTTCAATATATCCTCCATACATTGTAGATTAATAGAAAATTTTAGAAATTCAAAAATATTTATTATTTACTTAGTTTTTTAACGAAAACCTATTTTTGGAAATTACATCAGTGTAACTAACGAATAATTTGAAAGCACTGTAATTGAGGCAATTGAAAACTTTTTGAACTACGAACATTGTGCCCAATATTAAATTTCATTAACATGTTCATTGGAATTTATACTGCTTGATGATGTTAAACAATCATAAAACGATTGGTAAACTGATGAGATGAAAGGTCTCATCAGTGTAGGTCTCTTAGCTTCAATGCAACAAAGTCCCTTCCTGCAGGAAATAAGGATGGTAGCCCAGCCATTAATAGTAATGTACACAGCTGAAGGATCTCTTTGATATTCAGATCTTCTCCCATGCATCTTCTTGAATAATTCCACTTTTTTCCATTCTTCCAGCTCAGTTGTGGTATTCTTGTAGAACAATGCAGTTGATCCTTTGGTTACTTCAACTGCTGCACCTTTCCTGATCTGAAAGTTTTCTTCATTACCATTACATTTTCCCTTTTTTATTATTATTATTAATGGGTTCATGGTCAGGTAGTTCGTGAAGTTGTCTTTCTTCATTTCCACAACACACAATGGATTTGCCATGCGTACTTTATGTGTAAATATCACTTGTGCTTTTTTTTTCTCCCCCTCTATTACACCAAATACCAAAATTAAACCACCACTGTTATTAGTTAAGAATAAGCATCCCGGTACAAGAAACTAATGCTTGATAGCATCACACAGACCCGAGCAAACAAGACCATAATATAGGTTAAATATTGTATTGTTTAGACGTGGGATAGCCCCCTCTGGCACTGAGACTCTTACCAACTTACAATGCGATGATTTCTATGACTATCTCTAGATGGCAGGTGGGATACCCCCCTTACACCAGATTTTAGAACATATTAACAGATGGCATGAGCTGTTCAAACATCCCAAAAAGAACTTTTTTCCATCTGTGTGGGTTAGCCCTCTCTGGCACTAAGATCCTCAATTCTATCACTAAGGTAAAACAAAAGTAATTGTATATTTATATCACCCTCGTGCCCCACTTCACTCTGATCTGCCACACTCCACTCAGCCTCATTATTACCCCCAATCCGTTCCCCCCACTGTTCTGCCCTGCCTGCGTACCAATGCCCAACAATCTAATGCTTAGACCTTTTGCAAATAGAATTAAAGCAAAAATTGACCAAAACACACACTTTTGTCACTTCAGAGGGCGGATTTTGAAAAATCTTTTAATTTCATTCTAATAATGGTTCCATACATTGTAATAGGAACCTCTATTCCAAATTCCAGGTTTGTAGATTTACATTTATGATTGTCATTTTCTTCTAAAAAGAAAAACACAGTTTTTATTTTTAGAAGTGAATCATTTTCAGTATTAAAACTAGTACCATCATGTTCCTCTTAAAATTAAGAATAAATATTTCTATATTGTTTTGGTCTCCGAGATGCAAATAATTATTTTAAAACATTATTCATGTTTTCCAAGACACAATAAGGATAACAACACAAATTTTCTCTCCAATTACTCAGCTAGAAACAATATCAAAATATATTTAATATCACTAATTTAACTTTTACCTTGCAACCACGAGTAAGGACTAGTAATTTTGCCACATCATCATATGGAGAGGAATCCTGAGAAGTTTCTTCCTCTTCATCAGGTATGAAAGGGCACCATATTACTCTATGGGTAATGCATCCACTGATTTCTTCCTTTCGATGCTCTACATGAAGCAATAATGTACATCTACAATAAAATTAAGGATCATATATTCTTGACTACATGATATTTAAACTTTTTCGACTTAAAGAGACCAAAAATAAACAAGTGCTGCAAAAGACCTGAAACAATGAATGACATATACCATGTTCATAATATTTTGCTCGATTTTTATTTTGAAAATTATTCATCATGAGATCACAATTGTGAAATATTCTTTTTTTCTTTTGCTTTAAAAAACAACAACAACAACAACAACACATAATTACGCACGGTAACGTGATGGTGTTGAGGTATGCCATGTTATCAACTTAAAAGTATTCATTTAATTTCTTCTAACACCTTTTCTTTCTCACAGTTGTGCAAATGACATTTCTTTTAACTAACAAATGAAAGCTATAATGTGCAGTCATTCAACCATGTAGACCATTTTGAAGCCAAATCCAAATTACTACATTAGTATGATGAGTAAAGGCACAATGTTGATAACCTTTACTTTTAAAGAAGTAAACAGACCAACCAATAATAAACTTATCATTGGGTCATTCCATACCATAAACTGGAATTTTTATCATATGCTATTTTTTGTCATCATTACTAGACATCAGATGTTTAGGGAAATGCCTATTTCATTCTGGTGAATTTATTTATTTATTTATTTTTATTAATTAATGGTGGCAGCAACCAGCTGTTGTACACATATCTTACAATGGTGTGATAAGTTGTATAATAATTCACTTAAATATACTAACAAAATTTTAATTAAATCACAACTATAGATCATACGCATGGAGATATAATGTATATGTATATATAAGTATTATAATCACTTAATTAATCGTAAATTTATAATTGTCCAGACTAGCCTTGAAGGCATTAAAGGTTTTCTTTTCTATACAGCGTGCGGGAAGTGCATTCCATGTATTTGCAACACGGTTTACAATGAAATGAGAACGTTGTCCTGTCTGTTGTTCTTTCTTTCACGAGCTTCATCGTATGTCCTCTAACTCCAGAATCCGTGGCTTTTGTGAAGAAGTTGTAAAATTCAGAAATGTTATAGTATCCATTCAAGATTTTAAACATTTCTATAATATAACCCCTGTTTCTTTTCTGTTCCAATGTCAGCAGTGACATTTCTCTGATCTTCCTTCATAATCAGATTGTGTAGTTCCCTAGGGATCTTAGTTATTTGCCTTTGTACTTTTTCTATTCCCATTTTTCCAGTTAATTATTTTTGCCTGATCAAATTTATAATTTCGAACTAAAAAAACATAACATTAAAGGCACCCTGACACTAATGGACAGCTCTCGCTGATTTTGCCCAGATGTATTGCAAATTAATAATATTTTCTCAATATATAAAAATGGAGAAAAGAACAACACTGTATTACTATTTTTAAGAAATAATATCTAGTTGTAGTACCTACGATGTCCCTCAGGAGGCACAAATTAACCTTTACACTAGAAACTGACATACTTAAAGGCTCCTTGGTCTGTGGTCAGCAGACTCTCAAGGCCTTCCACTACAACATACATACATAAAGGACAAGAGAGAAACAACCATGCCCATGGTGAAACTCAGACCTGCAACCCTTCAGACTGAGGTGCTGAGTCAGCATAGCTCTAGCTACCTCAGCCATTCAGGTCAGCACAGAAACATCTTTTCCTAAACATTGTAAATTCAATATGTATTTCCATATTGCTCCATTCTTCTCTGTCACTTGGAAAATTTTTTGTAGTTTCTAGTTCTTTCATTGTTGGCAGATTTGGGTTCATTTCTTCCTCTTGCAGCTGATCTTTCTTTGCTGAGTTACACCAGTTTTCTTTCATGTACATCATCAGGAACATGAAGGACTGTCAACACTATCAAATGCATCTTCTTCACACTATCCTCTCTCTATCCATTCACTCCTCAGTTATGGCTTCTTAACAATGTCAGTCAAATTTCAGTAGCTCTGACATTTTAGTTGTTGCCTAAGTATCAGTAATCAGGAAGAGCTCCTTAGTCAAACTCTTTCACTTTCATCAAAGCCAACTCCATGGAAATAGTTGAAAACACACACAAGCAATGTCACATTTTAATGGCATATATGATGTTAAGCAATATTAATTAGAAAATACAAAAATAAAATAGTATATTACAGTCTCTGCAAAAGTGTTAAAAAAACACAAGTGCAAAACAAAGTAAATTTATTATATTTTTTAACTACGTTACAAATGAATGCCAATTCAATTCAGAAAACAGTTTTGAAAGAGGTGTCCCTCATCTTTTACCACCAAATGAGTCATATCACTGCTTTTCAGAACAAATGTCTTAGTCAAAAAAATGGTATTAAAAGAAGGTGCAAGTATAAATATCTAGATATTTTGATTCCAGATTTTCCTATAGTTTAAATTGGTGGGGGATACTTTGGCTAAATTATCACGTAAGCCATCATCTTAGCTATTATTAATGCCCATACAAAAACATTTGCAACACACAGTAAGGAGTGTGCAGTTCTTCTCCCAAACAGAAGAAGAAAGTTGACAACGCTTAATTGATCTGCTCTCTTCACCTGTTATACTACTGTCAGCATAACACAGGCAAGCCCACGATGAGAAGAGTAAACATACTAAACATCCGTGATTTTCAGTGAATAGAAATAGGAAAATTTTATCATATTGTCAATCTACATACTACATATCATATAATAATTTCTACATTGCTATGTTACTACAATTTTTAGCCTACAAGAAGGAAGAAAATTTTATTAACAACAATCAATAGTTATTATAACAGTAATATCAATAAGTTTTAAATTTAAAGTTATCAAAATTAAGAAAATGGTAATTCGATATTTGAAACAAACAAATATTCATTAGAATCCTTATTCATGAATGTTCAATAATGAAAAATTAAAAGGATACAATATCTTATTTTCGGACTCCTGAACTGTGTACACCAAGAGGCTTCCAAATTCGGAAAACTTCCTGAGGTATATGAGCAAATGCAATATCTTGAATCATACCTTGCATTCCTTTCAACAGAGAGCGCTCATTGGTGACTCTATTGACTATTCTCACAACCCCATTGCCTTTTCCTACAGCTGTAAATGGATGGACAACACAACAATCAACACAAAATCAGATGAAAGAAGGTATTAACACTAGAATGATGGAGGAATCATTAGGACATTAGTAAATACAATTCTGGGCTAGAATTTTGACATTTATTGTGCAAACATGTGAACTCCTGATGTGAACTGCATTGCTTCTGTTTGATTTACACGAGTTTCTCTGAGAATTCATTATATTTAAAATTGAAAATGTAATTTATCACTTCTCCACTCCTTCCTTTTCATTTAGTGCCCAATTTCATAAGCTTGGTTGGGTGTGAGAGCCGCGAATAATACATTTTTATATATCGTAGAGTGAAAATTCCGTGTATGGGTCCTATGTAAGGGAGAAAAATTCATGGCTCAAAAGCATATCCAGGGTGTAGTGTATGAACCAGAAAAAACACAATTTGAAATTCAGGGGAGTGAAAATACCTCTTTGCAGATGTATGTACAACAAAAAATGTTTGGAAATGTATTCCTTTCTTAGTGTAGGTATTTCATATACTGTCTTAAATCTGTTTGTTCAATTATTTATATCATCAAAATTGGCTAGAAATTCATAAGTCAAGTTTAACTTTTGTTAGTTGTTCTTAAACTACAATGAATGGTTACATCAGGAACACTGGGAGGATTAGACACCAGTCTACCATGAAACAGAAACATGCAACATATCTATTAACCAGCAGTGCATGAAGATTAATTGTTCAGAACATAAACCTGACATCCAACACAACTTTCTTTTTATTTACATCATTAACCCAATATTATTTACCATTTACTGGCAATTGAATAATTGGAATTTACAAAAAACAAACTACATGATTAATCTTTAATTCAGTTTTCATTTTCTAGTATTGATAATTTTCTTTTTAGAGGTGGAAAGTCTTTTGTCAAAGTCAGTATAAAAAATTTGAATATGTATTGGCATACAGTAAGTAGCCAATGAATAAGTAATTTTGTTATTGAAGTTTTTATAACCGAATATCATTTTAAACCTGATATAAATCTACAAACTAACTTTGGGAGAAGATAAAAATCATTCATGTCATATTGATTTAATTATTTGAAGTTACTTACACTGCCACTAAGAGGCAAATATGCAATATAATGCAATATTCCATCTTATCTGACCTCATAAATGGATTCTTAACTTGAACATATCAAAATATATTATGTCAGTAATTAAGATGGCTGAAAACAATTTTGTTTCTGTCATCATTCTAAGTGTTATAGATAATTGGAAATTGACACAGTGTTTCAAAAGAGGTGTGGAAAATGGGGAGGCTTACATTGAAGGGAAAAAAAAAAAGAAGTTAAGATGATAAAACATTCAACAATGAAATAATGTGAAATCACACGTATATTAAACATTTTCTCTGGTCTCTTCAGAATTGAGAACTTGAAGGAGTCTTTATATGCTACAGTACTATATCAGCTACACAACATTACAACTTTCAGAAAAATAGGAAAATAGCACTTCAAAAGAGCAGAAAGTTCCAAAACTTTATGTTATGGATTGCAAATACTTTCAAATAATGAACATTGATGATTGAACAAAGGCATGACCATTTTAAATTACCATTATGTCTTGTAAATATTAATATTTTAAGCTCTATGTGTATATCCCACTTTAAAATCTTTGCCATAAAAAGAAGATCCTTTATAAGTGACTATTATTGGACAGGTTCGCTTTCTGGATGAACTGGAGAAAGTTCTGGGTGACTTACATCAATTTGTGTGGAGAAAAACTTCACCATTACTGCATAAAGCAAACTGAGAAAAATTCCTGCAACTTATATTGTGGATCATATTTTCTTCAAAAGATTCAGATAAGCTACAGATAGTAAATGGAATACTGAAAAAATATTCCAATAATTCATTAACCATTCCCAGTACTTTCTGGCTGGTTGGAACCCCACCCTATTCCAGAAACTTTCACTACTGCACAGGTTCCCATTTCAGCATTCAGCTCCCATTTCAGCATTCTCTTATGAAGTCCTGCATTATCTAAATTTTTTCTACTTTCCTCAATTGAATGTTTTTCACATTTTCATCTTTTTTTCTCAAAATAAAATGTCACTGGGTAATACCATCTTTCTGGTATGTAAACTGCTAAATCATAAACAAGTAATACGAAAAGCCAAGTACTGAAATAAAATTATATCTTGTCTAATGATCTTTCAGCAATTTCTTTGGATCACAAGTGTGTTTATTCCTTAGAACCATGACTTCCCAGATTGGAGGTGCATAGTTGTTGAAGATAATTTGATATTTTTATAATGTGCAAGCAGTGGACTGTTGCATATCAAATATTTTAATAATAAATTATTTTAACTGTAGTATTGTAAGCGTTTTTTAATTACATAAAATAATAGAAAATGGTACATGTCATTTTCTCACTTCTTTCTTTCATTCTTTATATCTGCCAGTCTATTGAGTGAAGTTCTAAATATCAGGAGTTATTCCTTTCAGATTTATTAGCTTTCCCATACCATCAAGTTTGACACAGTTATCAAATTCATGCACTAAGCAAAGTTCTGAACAGAAACCTCACTTTCACAGATATAGAAGAAAATATCTGAGTTTAGATACTACATGCCAAATCTATATCCACCTATCCAGCTATCAACCAAAATTTGGGTTATTAGGTTCATACACCACACCGTACATTTAGTATCAATACGCTTATCTCTCTCCCTTGCTCAGATATTCAGAATAATACGACTTCATTTAATGTCGAAAACACTACAATCTTTGAGTTATGTTTGTGAACAGACAATGTACACGCTCAGACACCAAACAAGAAATAATCACAAAGGATCACAAGAAACTATGTGAAAAATCTGATGCAGAGATCAGTTTGTATCCACAAGTGCCATAAAATTATTCAAAATCATCCAGAAAGTCATGCAAACTTACACAGTTATTTGGATATGAATGTTCACCTTTTTTAATACTGTCTTGATATGTACCGAAAGTATTGTAAGTACTAGAAATGAAAGTACACATATGTAATATCCTTGTCAATTCACATTCAATTGCCAGTCAACAATTATAAAACAAAATAGTATTCCCTGAATGGAAAAATCCATAAATGCTCTTGCGATTGTTAAATAAATTAGTTCAAACTGACATAAAATTGAGGTCACAAATAAAATATCTCACAGCAAAAGTGATTTTCCTTGACAATGGGATTCCTAGACTATGCTTTTTGAATTCCTATGGGAACTTGCCTCTCTAGTCATGGAAACGTCCACTTTCTTGACATATAACGTAAATTTACTACTGCTATAGGCACTATGAAAAATACTATAGTTTACATGACGTACAAACATCAAAATCTTATAAAATGAAATTCATACAATTTTGGTTTCTGATATTTCATACATTCTGCAATTAGACCTACAACTTATAGGATAATCAGCTACACAACAGCAAAAACTTTATTTGACAATTAAACATATGTAATGATTTTGAGTTCATAAACCTATCAAATTAAGAATTATAACAGTATCAAAAAGGTCTATGAGGATTTTTTGGTGATGTACTGTTGAGAGCTCTAATACTTACATTTAATGCCGTATGCCACATACTTTCCACCCATATGAACAGCAAGCAACTGCCCTGTATAAAAGCGATGTTCCCAGCTGAAGTCTACAATATTTCTCAGCTTGACCTTTGAACTTCCTGATTCATGCTCTCCAGAACTGGGAACCAATTTAACATCATGGCTCACAACTTCCTTGCAATTTTCATCATCATGACCTGAGAATTTACTGAAAGAAAATATTTCCACTGTAAATACAAAGCCTCATCAAGCCCAAATTAATGCATTTCTTTCTCTAAACACACTTACATAATTTGTGGAAATCCAGTTTTGGCACTTTTTGCCACTGACATTGTATGTTGTTCCTGAAATCAAGAAGAAAAGTACTTTAAGTTTTTAAGACAAGTTTGTATGTTCAAGATAATGCATACATCCTGCATACACACACATTACCATTTTTATTATGTATAATACTGAAAATTACACAAATAACTATTATAAAAAAACGTGGGATGATGTGGTCATAGTTTCGCTTTCTTAACTACTTCTTCACCTATTTGTCAGTGCCAATAAAAGACAATTTACTTTACAAACTCTGAGATATTTTCCTGAAACATTAAGCAGGTTGCAAATATGCATTACACGATTACACATTATAAAACAATTACAATTGAAATAGCAACAAAGTGTTCTTCGTGTTTAGCTTACTCAGTCGTTTTAAAAATCACTGATTACGAGATATCAAAAGAAAATCCTGAAACAATCTAATTGAATCTAACCTCCAAACAACCTGGACCTGTCGAAAGCGCAAAGGCGGCACCAGGCGGCACATTTACAGTGTTGCCGGAAACTATTCCTGGTATTAATACCAACTTCTCAAAATCCTGGTACACTTGGTGGTGGAAATTTTTAGTACTGTGTAAATGGTAATAAGGGTAACATGGTTTTTGAAGATCTTTTGGTTATATTTAATATGAACTATAAAATACGATAAGACAATAATACAAAAAGGGAAATTTTAACTTCTTATGAGACTTAGCAGTTCCAGTTATTCATGATTATAGTTTTCTGAAATACGAGTAACCACTTCTATTTAATGTAAATATACTGCTGATTTTAATTTTTAAGCACTTATAGACTTTAGTGGGTGAAGCTTAGAGTTCCCTGGAACTGCTTTCTTTACCAAGAGTTCCAATCATGATATTCAATATAGAATGATGATTGATAGAATGATTAAGTCATTGTAAAATCTTATCTGTGTATGCTTTACAAAATGATTTCCCAAACTTGTAAAAATTTTTCGGGTGAAAGATTTTAACAGAAGTTTGCGAGGAGTAATCGCGGCGTTGCCTCTTTTACATCCCTCTAGTTGGCAGGAAATATAAATGAATTTTTATAAATGAATGGAATGCAAATGAAAGGGGAGAGCGACATAAAATATTATCCTTTTCCCTTAGATATACACCCGAGACAAAATGGATTTTCATGATAACTTTTTATCAGTTACTAATAATAGCACACGATAAAATAATGTGCTTCGACGGGGTTAACTTGACTTGCATTCGGGAGTTACAGGCTAAAAAACACATAGAACAGCAATGACATCAACATTCTTCAACGAGAGCTGACGAGAGCTCTTTCGTACATAGTCAGCAAATACACAGAAGTTTCAATCTCGACATAAGATTGGTGTACTTACTTTCAATAAGTTCTTATAAGCCACCCAACTGCCTACCGCCAGCCACAACCCAACCATCGCGCAAATTCAGATGGTAAATCGACAGAATTGCGCGGGAATCTTCACAATAGTAAGATAATTTGAACTCATCAGTCCCCCACAAACAAACACCCTTTCTAAAATCCACAAATAGTTGTTAAAGGCCATTACCAGAAGCGGATTTACGCTCACGCAGCTACCTAGGGTGGCTGAAGTTTCATGTTCCAATATTTTAAAATTAAAATATCTCAAAATATAGTAAATAGGTATGTGAATCTCAATTACTTTATCTTCATCACGGTGATAACGAACGGATGGCGGCAGTGGCGACTGTAGTTGCATTGTCACGCGATAAAATTAAAATATTACTCATTAAAAAAACCTTTTGAATTACCGCGCCAAATTAATATGATGTCTGACTCGACCATGTTGCTAGAGGTATAGTAATTCTCGAATAATTTGCGGTGACAAACGACTTTTAGGTGTATTTTTCCTGTCATTAAATTATGATGAACTGAAAAAAATTTCGGCTATAGAAAGTAAGAAAGCTTTTGTCGACTAGAGATGACCCGATGACGTCACGTTTGGCGGGAAACATTGGGTGGCAAGCTCTGGCGTACGTAAGGCGTTTCCTAGAGAATTCGTAAGTTTTGGGCTGAATTATGCGGTTGCCGAGGTTGTTTCCTTATCACATTTGTTAGTTACAATGATAGTTGCTTTCTTTCGATTTACTTAGATTCTGGCTGCTTATCTCGTTCACAAAATTGATTAAAAGAAGCACTACTGTATCAGACAAATACCAAGTCACTACCTTTCCTTTTCAAAATGGTTCGAAGTAAATATTATCGTGACCTTAGCGATGATGTTAAAGTGCTTCTTTTTAATAAAATGAAATGTATGAATCATTTGGATCAATATACTTTGGCTTATACTTCGATATTTCTATTGTGGCCTATGACAAAGGTCATTATTACACCTGCTTTATAAAATGAATCTTTTTACTTAATCCGCAAACGTCCTCTGCGGAGCTTATGGTCTCAGAAATGTGATTGCAACTGTTAAAAGATTAATTTTATACGGCAGGATGTGTAACAATGACCTAATGTCACGTCAAAGCCTTTACCCAAAGTCTTGAAGATCCACAAAATTTTAGTAGATCATACCTATGATACCGTGTTTGTTCAACGCGTTCAGGCAATGCCTGTAAATTATAGTTTATTGTGAGAGCTATGTCCCTTTTAGGGGGTGGTTGATATTAATAGAAAAAATTGGGAAAATCTACACGTTTGGAGATGAAACATGTGAGAATGACAGGAAAAGGTTTGAATTGCGAATTACGATGATGATGTACATGTATAAGGCCACTATTAATTTGAAATAACCATCTAATTTTCCTCGCTTCAAAGCAGAAATCCATCCCTTTTACTTTCTCGTATACATACGTATATACAGGATTAATATAAGTAGTATTGAGAAAGTTATATAATGTTTCGAAAAATCGATTTCGAGAGTTCAACGAAAATACACGGTTTGGGGTTATTTTCAAAACGTCCGTCCGTCTGTCAACACTACTAGCGCCTAAACCACACTTACGATCTTTTCCAAATTGAAGAATCCCCCGTCCATCTGACTCTAGTTGAAACCTTCAAATTTTGAAAAACATTCTTTAAAATTTGGGGGTACTTTACATGAAGCCCCCGTGGACATTTTCAGAATTTTCTCAAAAACGGCTCCGATTTTTTTCTTTAAATTTCTTGTAAGAAAATTGCTTTCTTTATATTTCTTGTAAGAATACTTATAAAGACACTTATAAAGATGGTATTGGTCCGATTTTCGCGGTTAACTCTGAAATTTCGAAAAAAGCGAAAGATTTAATTTTCGGCGTTTTCCTAAAACTACACAATTAAAGATAATGATTTTTCTTCAAATGAAATGTAATTGCTCATAATCAGTTCTTTTAATAAGGTATGTAGATTTTTTTGAAAATTTTAATTTTCACGCAATATTGCGTGCAATATTTGCAATTTTAAAAAGTTATTAAAACAAGATTTTCTCAAAAACGGTTCCAAATTTTTTCTTTAATTTTTTGTAGGGATAGTGCTAAATGCACTGTATAAGATGACATAAACGCCATATTGCTCTATACTTTTGTTTTTTCAAAAATTACAAAAACGTAATTTTTGTGACTTTCCTCTCACGTCGGTAATATTTACATTAGAAGCAATTTCTTCACGTTGGTGTATTTATGGGTACACGTGCTTTCAATAAAGTCAAATAAAGTTTCTCGAAAACTCGACAGTTTACTGTGAAAATGTTCCCAAAATTCTGCATTTTCAAAAACACTCAAGCGCCGTTTTCTCAAAAATCGCTCCAGATTTATTCTTTAAACCTTTAAAACGGATATTGATAATGGCACTATTTAACATGACATACAGTTCTTTTTCTTTTTCAAAAATTACACAAATCTAATTTTTTTGAAATATCTCTCACGCCATTAATATGCACATTTTAAGGTATTTGTATACATTATAGAATTTGTGAGTTCAAATGGCTTCAAATAAAGTTTTTCGAAAATCTTAGATTCCTGTGACAATGAGCTTTAAATTTCGCACTTATAGTAATGCTTCCCCTTTTAAACTCCAAATTTTTCAATGAAAATTGCTAATTAGGACAAGGTTTTAGTCTTTAATATTTTAAAAATAATATTCCGGTTCTACTATTTGGAAACCGAAAGGTTGAGAAAATTTCAAAAAAATGTACTTTGGGCGGCGATAGATGGCAGCTGGCAAGAAGGAAGGGCAAGACTGTACTGTACGAGTCCACACCAAGGAAATTATAAAACTTTACAACGAGAAAGTCTGTGACATTCTGTAGCAATTTAAAAAAATGTTGCGCATTAGTCGACGTAACGTGTCTCCAAACCCTTGTTGGATATTGAGCGCGTATCCGCGCGTTTTCTTGAGCCCTCGCTTCGCTTGTTGCCTGAGGAGTGGGGACCTTGGTTATTTTGACAAGGAATTTTATATCAAATTTGTAGTAAGTTTTGCCAATTTTGGATCATCTTTAGGAAAATCGTTCTATAACTTCGGTTTGTACATGGCGCGTGATGGCTTTCACGATGGAATATGGCGCGGTTTTTTGCGTCTTTCTCGGGCACACCGCTAGATGTCGCATGATAACGACCGTAACAAGCAGTGTTCCAGGTTAAGCGACATCTAGCGGCACGACCGAGAAAGACGCGAAAAGCGGGGCCATAGTCCATCGTGAAGACAGGACCTCACGCGCCATGTTACAAAAACCGAAGTATTAAATGCAAAATAATAATGCTGCTCTGAATGTAAAAACAATTTGTAATCTTACAAGATCAAAGATTTGCTCGAAGTATGTAGTATTTGGCATATTTATTGCGTTGGGCGTTTCATTCCGAGCATAGAGACCAATCTATTCATCAAGTTTAAGTTTTGCTGGAAATCTGGTTAATATCAAGGTAAGGTTTTCCAGGAATGAGGATCTTTTCATTGCACCCAGTAGACCGAAAGAAGTGTAAGAACTCTTACTATACTTCGCTTTTTATAACGTGGCGCGTCATGGCCTGTCTTCACGCTGACATGCCACTGCATTTCGTGTCATTCTCGGTCGTGCCACTAATGTCACATGATCTTGACTGTATCAAGCACTGCTTGATCCAACATCGCATCTACAGAAGGCCTCGGAACAAGCCAATGACGTCATCACATTTAGGCCGATTGCTATTTCGGCGTTTGCCTGCGTTGCATGGACATTCTGGACATTCGACATGTTCAATGCAAAGAAATATAAGTACAATACCAAAGAAAATGTAATTCATTATTATTAAACATATTTAATACGCTGTGAGCAAAATTTGCCATTCGTAATTAAACTAAAACACGTTTCGATTGATACAAAAATCCTCGCTCTACCTATCAGAAGAAATTGTATGTAAATAAATTTTAGGTCCATACTTCTAAATCTTCAACAACTAACACATCAATTGATAAAAACACACACAATAATTGAAAATTTTTAGAACTATATTACCTCTGATTTCAGGTAAAACACGTAGGTTCACCCGTTATTCATTCGAAACAAGATGGTGTCCTCTTAAATGATTGAGAAGAACAAATTACTTACGGACTCTCTACAAATTACTCTGGAAATCTTCAACATCTTTAGTAGAAATGGCACCGATGTGAGAAAGAAAAACTCAACTCCTTTTTTTCACGTATTTTTTATTAGAATGATTAAATTAAAAATAATTGAATACATTATATACTGGGTACTATTAAATGAATGTAATTGTTATTGAAAATCCAAATTTATTAACCGTGGTAAATGAAAAACACCAAAAGTTTCAGGAACATACCATTTTTTTCAGACTTAAAATTAAAATAAATTACAAGAGCATTTCAGAAAATAATACTAAAATTAACATTTTTAAAATTGTCAAGCCCTTGAATGTCAAACGTTTACTAAATATCAGAATAAAAGTGAAGAGAAACATTTTATTAAATGATAATGAAATGTTTAAAAATCATTAAATCACCAAAATTGATGTGTTTTCAAAACAAGACTATGTTTACACTTACAGCAATTGCAGCTTCCAATTGAGAAAATTCTCTTCACGCTCGTTAGGGTCTTCAGAAAATTAGTATATTGGGTGCGTTGGAAATATTTATGAAAGCGTTGGAAATATTTATGTACGAATAATAACCAATTCCCACCCACGTGATTCATGTAAGCCTATCTTCATTAATCTAGGAATTCTACCATTACCGTGGCTTTTTATTTACGAATCAGTGGTTTTTGTAAAAAATGACTTGCTCAAGGGCGGGAATATATTTTCAGAAAATGCCGAAGTCTATTACTATAACACTCGACGTAGAAATCATATTGATCAGGTGACAGTATCAACAGCTCATTACAAAAAATGTACATACAATACATGTACATTATTTTACAACACTTTGCCAGATGACATTAAACGATTAAATTCAATAGAAAAGTTTAAATCCCAAGTGAAATCGTTTCTGCTGCATAACTGTTTCTATGCAATTAGAGACTATACTGAGCATCACAAGAAAAGTAACATTAATTTTAACAATGATACATAATGCATTATTTACCATTTGGACTGTATAAATGAGTATAAACATCCTGCAACAACTATTGTACTGCAGCTTCCGGGTCAATGACCCCCATCTCGATCAGGTTTTTCGTCCAGTTTCCCTGATCCATTGAGCAAATGCTGAGATGGCCCCTTGTTTTGCTTCTGGACATAAATGTAACTTCATTTTCTGTGCACGTCTTCTAGAATTCAGTGGGAAATACAATTATTCAAATTATCGTTTCCGTGCTGTCGCGGCAGGAAGTAATAAGAGCCAAAATTTATTGCTTATTTATCCTTGAAAATATATTTTATTACATGGGAGTTTTTTGTTGTTTTTTTCTCCCTTTCAAAATTCAAAATTTATTGCTTTTTATCCTATAAAATAGATTTTATTACATGGGAGTTTTTTGTTTTTTTCTCCCTTTCAAAATTCAAAATTTAAGTAGTATATGACTTAGTGTATCACAGAATTAGGGATCACAGAATTTTGAAAATGTGCACACAATTCACTTTTCCCCATAGCACGTCATACGCAGTTTTTAACTGTTTTTTTGACGTAAAATAAATAAATAAATAAATAAATAAATAAATAAATAAATAAATAAATAAAGAAAGAAAGAAAGAAATAAATAAATAAATAAATAAATAAATAAATAAATAAATAAATAAATAAATAAATAAATAGATCATTTCTTGCTACGAACTCGCATATAATAGCTCCCCTTCTGTCGGAGCGCGTCTCCCCCCATTCCGACGATTTACCATTGAAGTCGCCTGCTATCAGCGCCTCTCCTTTCGTTGTTTTCAGGCTAGCCTCCAATTCGTCAATGTCTTTTTGAAATTTTTCTATTGTGTCATTCGGGGAGAAGTAACAGCTGTAAATTCTCTTATTATTCACCTCAACCCATACAAATCCATTCTTCGTCATCTTATATTTATTAATATTTAACTTCCTATTGTGGATTATTATACCCGCTCTTCTTGTGGTATCTCGATACAACATGTTTTCGCAGTAAGGTTGCTCACTAGTAAGTAGCACATCCACTTCCCTCTCTGCAGCAACCTGCAGCATCAAGTCCCACGCCTGTTTACTCCTCCCCAGGTTAATCTGTAGAAGTCGAAGCATACTTGATGTTTTTTCCCTTCTGAACCGCCGCTATAAAGGAAGCACATTTGTTACTTCTAACAGATGTTGATCCTCTTTGTTTTTCCCTTTACATAAAACACATTGCTCCCTGTTGGGACAGTTTTTGGCCACATGTCCAGTTTTACCACATCTGTAACATACCTTGCTACGATAGGTCCCTGCAGTGCATTGCAATATGTCCGAAGTCTAGACATCTATAACACCTTGTTATCTGGGTTTTTCCTGATTCTGCAGTTAACCCATCCAATCTTAATGTTTCCTGCCTTTATAAGATTGTGAGCTATCTCTTCTTCCAACAACATTGTCGCTGTTTGCATTCCTCCGTAACCTTTGCGCATCCTACAGGGGGTGGACATATGATCTATTGCTACTATTTTGCTCACCGCCTCCAACACCTCCTCGACAGTAGCCGTTTCATCAATATTTCTAATTTCTATTAGACTCTTTCGCTCCAAAGCACGCACTTGAGCTTGCTTCCCTACAGCTTTCTCCAAAGCCTCATTCAATGAGGCAATATTCCCAGTTTTTTCGAGTACAATAAGTACCTCTTCCTTTTTTGTCCTCCGTATAGCTAGTATCTTTGTACCATGATCACTAGGGTTCACGGTGTCCTTCATCTTCTTTATGATGTCAGCATAAGTTTCCCCTTCTTTAGCTGCCACTTTGATAGCTGGATTGACTTTCCTGATTGTTGTCTTCTTCTTTTGTATATTTTTCTCCTTTCTGCTTTGATGGAGTTGCCAATCCTCCCCTACTTGGTCTTCTGCCTTTTCAGATGGTTCTATCTCCTGCTTTACTTGCTTTTCGCCTGGCGTAACCTCCACCGTAGTTATCTCCTTCTGTTTGTCTTTCTTACCTCTTCTATTGGGTTCTTCTGGTGGACTAGGTGCACCCCTCTTTTTACTTCGTACGTCTTTCTTATCTTCCCTTACCTTATTTTCCTTCTCTCCACTCAGTAGAGAGTTCAGGATCCCTGAAAATTCTCTCTTTTCCTCTGCTACCTCTTGTACCCTATACTTCAAGGTATCCATATTTTCTATAGCTTTAGTCAAAGCTTCCTTCACACTCAGCGGATTGTTCTTCAGCAATTTTTTCTATCGTCTTAAGGCTTTGACTTACTTCATCTAGGAGTTTCCCTTGGAATTCTATCAGTTGTTGCATTGTTCCCCATTTTTCCATTATTAGATCAGCTGCTCTAAACTCAGAACTTATTTCTGGACGAGCGGTTTCAAGGGATCCCTCAACCCTGAAATCGCATACTTCCATACGTGTCCCGCGAAGTTTGCTATCACTCGTAGCAATATCTGCCCCGGGTGCCGAGTGATCCGCACCCTTGGCATTGCAGTTGCTTGATGACGACGCCCGTGGCCTGCTTGCTCACCACCGACCGCCGGTACTGGGGCTCCGATCCCCTGCCCGTAATGGTTGATCCTAAAAGACCTTCCATCGTGGGTTTTTCTTCAGGGTCGCCTTCCCTAGCGTTTTTGAGCTACCGCCAGCTAAAAGGAAATGGAAGAGAAGAAGGGGGACAGTGAAGAATAGAGTTAGAATAGAAGAGTAGAACAGAAATGACTCCCTAGCCCTCGTAACCTAATAGCGTCGGGGTCGGAAACACAAGGGTTGGCCGATATGAAGGTTGGCCCACAGGACAGATAGCAGAAGTGCGCTACAAGTAAGTGGAAGCAATGACACACGAAGTTCGTGGGAATGAGAGGATGTTTAGGGGAGTGACAGCGGACAGCTGCTCCGATTAGTCGCCTTTTACGACAGGGGGAGGTCCCGTGGTGCTATTCTACTTAACCCCGACACCACACAGGTAATTATTGTTATTATTATTATTATTATTATTATTATTATTATTATTATTATTACTATTATTATCTCTTAGCCTTAGTAAAGACAATTTTGCTGTTACCATCTTGTAATGTACCTCATCGAAATATTTCAGAACTTGAATAATATCTTCAGGATGGAAATAGAATTCGCACACAAAGGCAAATGCGATATATTAAAATTTGTTATTAACTGAAGTCAGTACGAAAATTGTAGACATAAAATTAATAATGAATTACTTACGTATTTTTAAAAATGACAAAAATTTTAAATATCTGAACCGAGCAAATCCCATCAAAACAAAACGGGCGTAAAGAATGCTCGTTGCATTATCATATACGTTTTGTTGGTTATATTTTGTAGGAAACTGCTTGGATGTGTCGATATTCATTCCTATCTTATATAATAGCCTACACAAAGCCTACACGCGTACAACACTATAGATAATTATTTCAATAATGCATCAAGGTTTCAAAAGCAATTAAAAGTACTTTAAAACTGCTGGTTGGGGTAAAATCGTTGTATCATTGGCAACCACTTCCCGTTTAAAGATTTATCTTTTGGACATCCGAAAACAAATATTTCGAACATTCAAGTTCTTACCACGACACAACGGCACACTACTCTTGAAAGGCATGTTCGTCTAAGTAAAATTGTCACAAAGCTTTAAAGGATATAACCAATTGAAACTCAGAACACAGTATGGTCTAAAAAATGTAAAAAAAAAAAGACTCAATATGCCTGTAACAAGTAATGTACTTCAATTTCCGGGTCAATGACCCCCATCTCGATCGGATTTTTGTCTAGTTTCCCTGATCCATTGAGCAAATGCTGAGATGGCCCCTTGATTTGCTTCTGGACGTAAATGTAGCTTCACTATGCGCACGTTTTGTTGAACTTTCCTTTTGCTTGTAGTGGTAGTAGAGCTTAGAGTGAGTTTCTAATTTGTTAACAATACAGAAAAATCAAATCTGTTCGTTCCTTTACCGTTTTAAATGTTTTCTATAATTCAGCAACGAAAGTATCTAGTTTTTGAAATGTTAATATCTCGCTTTTTAAAATTTATTATTATTATTATTATTATTATTATTATTATTATTATTATTATTATTATTATTATTATTATTATTATTATTATTAGGGAACGAATTTTCATGTAAATACATGTTTTGATAGGAACAAGGTACCTGATTTGAATTTGTTTTATAGAGTTTTCTAGACATTCTGAATGAATTGAAACCATTTTTATTTTACATATTTTTACATATTTTAGTATAAGTACATATATTTACATATTTTACCTTTTACCACTATTTTAAATATATTTAGTTACATTCGAATATTACTTGTACAAAAAATACCAAAAAAGAATTTTCCAGTAATATTCCGGAAATCTGTTATTCTGTTAAACTTAGCAATGACACATTGCACGTTTACGGCCTGACCTTTACTCCGACTGACCCTCTGCCCCTGCTTCTCAGAAACCGCGTAGGATGAGCGGATGGTCAAGAAGCAGAAGTGTAAGGAATCACATGCTTTCTCGTGTTACATTCAACCCACGCGCAACACAATATTAATCGGACAAACATTGTTTAAAATGTTCGTCTTATCGCGCTTCCTGCGCCCCACCTAGATACCTCTCTGCCTCAGAAATGCGAAAATCGGAACCTATCAGTATTAGCTCTCCACTACAACTGGTCACTTATGCACCGGCTCTTCGTAAAACTACAGACTGTACTTTCAAGTATTTTACGTTGCATATAGCAATCTTATTGAGTGGTGTGGAGAGGTGCGAGACAATGCCAAAAATCGCAGCGACATCCAAAGAATTAGTGGCTAGATACATCCGCGAGTTTCCTAATGAAACCTTCAGAAGTGACTCGAGTATATTGTACTGCGCATGCTCTGAGAAAAAGGTTTCAACTTCCCAACGGTTTCAAGTCACGCAGCACATCGCTACAGCAAAACACAGAGAAAACAAAGAAAGAAAATTGAAGTTTCAGCAAACATTCCTGATATCTTCACCTGATGTTCAATCAAGTAAGTCAGTTTTCTATACCGGTTTGTGTCGTTTGTGTCGAGCCGATATTCCCATTTACAAAGTCAGTAACCCTGAGTTCAAGAGCTTCTTAAAACAATTAACTGACAAACAAATTTCGGAGGAAAGCACACTCAGGAAAAATTACATGAAAACTGTTTATTTGGAAACTCTAAAATTCGAGAGGAAATAAAAACTAGTAAGGTCTGGGTTTGATTTGATTGATTGATGAAACTACTGACGTTGAAGGAAGATATATTGCAAATATGATTGTAGGAAAGATGTGCCCTGAATCTCCTTCGACATCCTTTATATTAAATTGTGAAGTTTTAGAAAAATGCAACCACACTACAATTACCAGGTTTTTTAATGACTCAAGTCTGCTGTGGCCTAGTGGTATCATGCATGAAAACGTTTGGTTTTTAATCGATGCTGCTCCTTACATGGTGAAAGCGGAGAGTGCATTAAAAGTGCTCTACCCAAAGATGATTCATCTTACGTGCGTAGTACATGCTCTTCATCGAGTGGCAGAAACTATTAGACATCAATTTCCTGATGTCGATACTTTGCTATTGACTGTTAAAAAAGTATTTTTGAAAGCAATAAGCAGAGTTAAAATGCTTAAAGACAGTTCTCCTGAACTGAATTTTCCTCCACAGCCGGTAATTACAAGATGGGGCACGTGGTTAGAAGCAGCTATATATTATTGTGAAAACTTTGAGCAAATAAAAGATATTCTTTTGAAGCTGGACTCCGAGTCATCTGCGGCACTACAAAAAGCAAAATCTTTGATTTATGATTCTAATCTGAGATACAATTTGGCTTTCATTTCTGAAAATGCAATTTTTTTAGTAAATGCTATCGCAAAGCTTGAGGCTCAGAACATGCCATTAGCTGCTATAATAATAGTATTGAAGTTATTAACAGTGCATTAGCAAAATTAATAGACATAATAGGTGAAAACACACACACACAAAAAATTAAAAAGAAATTACAACATTCGTTGCAGAAAAATCCAGGCTGGAAAGACATGAAAATTATTGCCAATATTCTCGGCGGAGGAAAAGACACCTCAACACTGGAACTAGATCTGAATCCAATGGATTCAGGCGTTCAAATTTGATGCAATTTCTTCTATAGATGTGGAACGTTCCTTCAGCCGCTACAAATCTATTTTGAGAGCTGATCGACATTTTCTCTTTGAAAACTTGAAAATGCACGTTGTATCGAACAATTTTAAACTTAACTTCAATTTTTATTTTACATATTTTTAATTTTTTCCTACATATTTTTGAAAAAATAAATACATATATATTAACTATGAATTTTTTCTCCCCCATACGTCACATACAGTTTTTGACTAAATAAATAAATAATGCGTTTGGGCTAACTAATGGTGGAAATACATGGATGGGTTCCTCCGGTGCACAGATTTCAGCTGGTTCTGCGCATCACCAGTTTGCATCAAGATCCACGTGACTACAGCACGGAGACTTCGTTGGAAGACCGGATCAGACGCTGGCCGCCATGTTGCATGGAGAGAGAGAAATGTTGACAATCATTTTGAAAGTGGTACCAGCCGAAAATAATACTATGAAGATGAACAAGAGACAATATTTAAAGGAAATGCTTCATAAATCTGTTTCAATGTCTTGTAACGAGGTGGTAATTTTGGTATCTGGCTGCATTTAAATTCCCGCTAATATTGTGGCGCAAACTAGTGTTTGAAGCTCTTTGGTTGAGATCGAATACGATGCGGAAGAGCCGCTTCTGTGCTAACTTGTGATTTTGCAGAATTCTCGCGATTGAAACGGTAGATGTGCTTCAAATTACGCACATTAATTCTTTGTGATGTTTGCACATTGATTCGTTCTATTTCTACCTAAGAAATAGTTTTTAAAAACATTTTCAACAGCTAGTTTTCTAACAATTTTAAAATTTCTTGTCGGGTCCGCCAAGTCACCATGAGAGCACATGATAAAAGGACAACTTTTACGGTCTTGGGACATAGAATAACGTCTCATCTTTCGAACAATACCACGGTGTAAGAAATATATCGTACACCGTAATTAATACTTTAAAAAGCGCATGTTAAACAACGTATATCTAGCTAAGATCCTTTAGTGTCCTGTGATGATGACCATAAACAATCGTCGATCGTGAAAACAATTCCGGCTTTTAAACGGTTTTGTTTATTTCACGTGACCAGTGATAATTGAATCTTTTGATACCTCCGTATTTTACTAACTCACATGGCTAAAAGTGCATTGCTCTTTGATATGTACAAATTTTGCTTTGTTTCATTCAAAGGTTTAAATAAGTATTTAAATTTTTTGCTGCCCTGGTTCAATGCATCTCTGGCATGGAGGAATATATAAGTACTGCTTGATACGGTCGCGATCATGCGACATCTAGCGGCACGGCCGAAAAGACGCGAAATGCAGTGACATAATGCCATCATGAAGACGGGCTTGAACGCGCAACGCTATAAAAATCGCACTGTGCTATATTCCTTCATGCACCTCTCGAACCAGGTCACGACGGCGCTGTTCACCTCCCGCGCACGTAGTTCTGGTTTAGATTTGCAGTGGGCACTCAAAAATTTGTATTAGTTATGCATTGAGACAATTGACGGTAATATAATTTTTATGAAATAAAAAAGAACATGGTTTTGAAAATACGATCATCGCACACCAGCACTTTTTTTTTAAATTTGTTGCGGATACACCTTGACGCAACACGTCGGGGGCGTTGAGCGCTTTGCACTGGGGAGTAATCCTCCATTAATGTGCCTTTTTTAAAAAAATATTTGTCAAGTCTCGTCACGTCGCAATCAGTCATTTTCCTCTTCAAGGCTCATTGTGTTGTGTTCAGGCATTGTTTTGTAATCTGGTATCCAGGCAATTATGAGAATCTTTGTAGATTGTATGATGTCATGATATATTTCATGAATTCTGTTTATCATTGGTACACCTGGGTAGTTATTGTGAATATTATTTATTGCTTGAAGGGAAGTAAAGAAAATGACAAACTTGTTATGTCTGAGTTTTTGTGGCATTTTGAAGGCTGTCATTATAGAGCATATTTCAGCTGTAGTAGTACTAGCGTAGGAATGCAATTATTCAATGCAAATGTAAACTAATTCATTATACTTTTTTTCAAAGTAAACTTTTTTTTCTTTTTGACGATCAGTATAGTCTCTAACTGTGTAGAAAGTTTTGCAGCAGAAAAGAACTTTTAACTTAAATTTGTATACCAATTTTAATTGTTTTATTTCATCTGGCAATGCGTTGTAAAGTAACATTCGTGTCACCGGCAAACAGAACTGTTCTTCCATTTTTAATAGATGAGGGTATATCGTTTACGTACAACAGAAAGAGGATAGGCCCCAAGATCAAACCTTGTGGGACCCCATGTTCAATTGGCATTGCAGAAATTGCAGAGAAGACGACCGAGGAGGCAACATTTCAGCAAAAGAAAGTTGGAAGAGATAGCAAATATAAGCAATGGTCTGGTTTAAAGTGGATGCCATATCATAACTGTCAGCACGACTACTTACCAACGAAGGACCAGTATGATTTTGGTAGTGATCATACACACTGTATATTTCTGAAATAATGTTCACAATATTCCAGCGTATTTGCTATCATTCAGGCTAATTCAGAAAGCATGACTTGATTTAAGAAGCATATCATTAGATTAAATAATTGTAATATATCAAATTAATTAGCTAAACAAACGTTCTTACAAGTAATGATTTGAATGTCTTGAGAAAACACCGTAAGCGTAATGGAGCACAAAATATATTCTTAATGAATGATAATTAAATAGCGTTACCGAAGTAAAAATTACGGCACGATACGCTGAGTGCAATGGGTACTGTTGAGGCTGAAACAGAAGACAATAACACTGAACTTATATAAATATACGCCTGACTGGACCATTTGATGTTGGAATTTGTGACACTGAGGCGATTATTTTTCAGGAGGGAATACATTTCCAGGACTTCGTATTTTCTACGTTCACTGTAGCCAAGGTTCAGGTTCACTACAACCGACTCTTATTATGCTTGTCGGCAATGTAAGTAAAACGGGATCAGTGACTCAAGTTCACTAAAACTTGAGTCGACTATACGTATATAAAAATGGATGTTGGTATATCCGAGATAGATAAACTCCAATACAATTCTCTCCAGAACCTTGCCAGCTGTGTCAAGCATACACAATGGCCGGTATGATGATGGATCTTCGGGTGATTTATTCCCCTTAGGGAGGAGCACCAAGCGCTGTTTTTTCCATCTTTCTGGATACACCCCTTCCCTCAAGCACGAATAATAAAGATCCACAAAGATGTCGGTGTGAGCGAGTATCGCAGTCTTGAGGGCAATATTGGGAATGTTATCCGGTCCGGGAGCCTTTGTGTTGCCTATTCTGCTGATTGCGTGCAGAATTTCTTCTTGCGTGACTGGAGGAATTATTTCTAGCTCAGATAACGCTATATTAACTGAGTCACCGGGGTGGCTCGGGAATAGGGCTGTCACAATTCTGAGCAGCATACTTGGGCAAGTTGGAGAACGTAGGTGCCGCTGTCTTAACCTACACATGACCGTCTTGTACGGCCTACCCCATGGATCCTTTTCCACCTCGTCACACAGGCTTTTGGAGCATAAGCGTTTGCTCTTGCGGATCTCTATCTTCAACTGGCTTCGAGCGAGTTTGTATTGCTCTTGTAATTGAAGAAAGTTGTCTCTGCCACGAGCTCTGGTACTGTCTTCTGGCTCGAAGGCACCTCCGTCGTAATTGGGCGATTTCCTCAGTCCACCAGTAAACTGGTGAACGTCGAGAGATTGCGCCCCGTCTAGACATAGCCGCATCACAGGCTTTGGTTATCCATTTCATCACCTGCCCAGCTTTGTCATCTGCGGTACCTGTTGGCACTATCGTCTCCAAACATTGTCGGAAAACTTCTTCGTCGAACGTTTTTGCATTCCACCCAGCTGGCTGATATTTCGGCTCAAAATTATCCCTCCGCTGATTTTTCACCTCGTACAAAAGTGCCTTGTGGTCACTATGGGTATAGTGTTCACTAACTCTCCAGAACACTCCCATTCTCAAAAGATTATCTGACATGAACGTCAGATCCACAACAGATCCCACGCCCCCTCGGCGGAAGGTGTGTATGTCTCCTGTGTTGGCAAGCTCTACATTCAGAAGGGAGAGGGATGCCAGAACTGCTCGACCTCGCTCATTAGTGGACGAACTACCCCACTCAACCGCCCAGGCGTTTGTGTGTGTGTGTGTGTGTGTAAATATCACACTGCATATGACAATAAACATAAAAATAACTAAATATATACACAATGCAACTGACATGACTGCTGATTAATTTTTGTATTATTTCGAAATATTAATATCATCCGTACATCCCGTCCACCTATTGTACATTTATTAAATATTGAAAACAAATAATACCTTCAATAAGAAACATGAATATATATATATATATATATATATATATATATATATATATATATATATATATATATAACACACACACACACATATTGCAATTACAATGACTATTGATCAATATTTCCATTAACTCCCCTCCCAACTGGGCTCTAACATAAACAGAAAATTTCTGAAACTATTTTACATCAGGTAAATTCATCACCGTGATTCTATCTCATGTTTTATTATCGACATTACGCCCCTCCTTAAAAATTTATTTTTAACTGAGCATCACAAGAAAAGTAACATTAATTTTAACAATGATACATAATGCATTACTTACCATTTGGACTGTATAAATGAGTATAAACAACCTGTAACAACTATTGTACTACAGCTTCCGGGTCAATGACCCCCATCTCGATCAGGTTTTTCGTCCAGTTCCCTTATCCATTGAGCAAATGCTGAGATGGCCCCTTGTTTTGCTTCTGGACATAAATGTAACTTCATTTTCTGTGCACGTCTTCTAGAATTCAGTGGGAAATACAATTATTCAAATTATTGTTTCCATGTTGTCGCGGCAGCAAGTAATAAGAGCCAAAATTTATTGCTTATTTATCTTTGAAAATAGATTTTATTACATGGGAGATTTTTGTTGTTTTTTTTCTCTCCCTTTCAAAATTTATTGCTTGTTTATCCTTGAAAATAGATTTTATTACATGGAAGTTTTTTTTCTCCCTTTCAAAAATTCAAAATTTAAGTAGTATATGACTTAGTGTAGGGATCACAGAATTTTGAAAATGTGCACACAATTCACTTTTCCCCATAGCACGTCATACGCAGTTTTTAACTGGTTTTTTTTGACGTAAAATAAATAAATAAATTAACACCTTCCGCTCACTGGAGCCGCTTCTTCCAATCATCTTTCCTTCTCACTTTTGCTTCTCTTATCACGTTTCTTATCTAATTCATCTAGAAGGTTTTCAATACCTTCGTGATAATTATTTGCTTCCTCTGTCGCTTCCTGGATTCGGATTTTCCATGACATTTTCTCTTCATCTACATTTTAAATTTCTTTGTCCGCATGTTTCAACATCACCTTGTGTCTTCTTTTTACATTCTCGTGCCTGTTGCAAGCTATTATAGTCTTCTATTTATCCAAAGTATCTTTCGCAACATTTGCAAATATTCGATATTTTCCAGATTGTTCGACTTATCAAACTTGATCGCAGGACTTTTTCACTTAATCTCTTGTTCTGAACTAATATTGAAACTTCGTTTCCATCAACATTCTTTCTCTCCTTGTCATAATCATTTCTTCTGTATTTTTGTGGTCTCATTTTTTCGTCTTTCTGGTCGCCTCCAGTTTTGTAGTACGGTTTCTCGTTTCGCTGATTTTCGGTTCTTCCCTGTCCTTATCTTACATGTTCTTCCCTGATTATCTTCTGATCTTTCTTTTCTTGTTCTACATGTCTGATAATCTTTCTTTTCCCCATGTTTCACGTTTCTTTCGTCGAATTCTGCTTTCCCGTTCATCTGCATTTCTATAATTAATTTTTTTTTTCGGTCCCTCTTCTCTTCGCCTCATCCTCGTTTTTTTCTTCTTCAGTCTACGATATTTCGATTCCCCAGGTTTCTTACTACTCTCACCGTGAATTTCTTCAATTACTTTATTCTTATGAGAATTTCTGTTTATTATCTATTCTTTGCCTTTTCTTGTGTTCCCATCGACTATTATCATATTACTATTAGAATTTACTTAAACATTATCGACTTTGGTATTTTCTGGATGCAAAATATCACGCGATTTTTCGTTATCCTCCTCGTCGCTCTTCATTTCCTTACATTGTTGGCTGTCATTACCTTACATTCTACAACTTTCTCCAAATTTACAACAGAGTTCCTTTTAGATACTAAGTTTTCGTACTGCTTCCGTAACATCTAATATTTCGCGATTTCAATTGCGTAAATTTACTGTCCAATTTGTTGTTTATTTCTGCATTAGTACTTTCCAACTGCTCAAATCTATTTATTTCTGTGTTATTGTGTTCGCTGCTTTCCAATTTATCCAACAGCAAATTTATAATTGAAATATTCGCGTCCTCCCTCACCGATATCTGCATTTCCTGTCCATGTTGCACTACTTTCGCCCATTCAGGGCGCATTTTTTTTGCGTGTCTCCGTCATGATTTTGTTAAACTATTTTCAACATAAAATTAATAAGATGGCTGGCAATTTCTTGAATTTATTGGCTTGAATGGGCTTAAATTAAGAAGATTGCTGGCAATTTCTTGAATTTATTGGCACGTGAATTTAAAATTTTCAGAAATACACCGTCTCTTGCCCCACGTTGGGCGCCATTTGAGAAACACCATATTGATATATATATATATATATATATATATATATATATATATATATATATATATATATATATATATATATGTGTGTGTGTGTGTGTGTGTATAAAAAATTAAATCTTGATATTTCCAAACAATTTTATAAGTATTATGAAAGGGTTAATCTGACTGGTTTTATTGATATTATTTATTTTTTTCCCTGCTATGCTCATAAATTCTCTCAAAATCAAAATGTCATAATATTGATTTTACATTTAACTTTGATTCTGAGTTTCGACATACATTATCCCTTATCTGTCGTAAGTGAACATACAATTCTATAGAGAATTACGGTTCCTGGAAATTGTTGATTAAAATCAATTATTGAATTGATGGCAACTACTACAAATTATCCTTTTCGTAGAATTACAATTGATATTGAGCTCATTACTGTCGTAATTAAACTTTTTTCTGTACAATAATGAAAGTTCCGTACGGCTCCGATTGAAGTTCATGGACTTTCCGTGATGTTTGTGCCCTATGACTTCTCAGACGTCTTTCAGTCTTCTGGCTTCAAAGCGTCCACAGGATGTCCCTCTTATCGTGATTAGGTTACCAAAGTTCCCGGTGTATTCTGAACTATTTAGTACTTTCATAAAATTCAGAAATTGGAACTAAGTTATTTCGTGCGCACAACTTGTCCTGGCTGAGCTTCGGATGAAACATCTTCACGTGACTATCTTCAATTCAACTTATTAAAAATACTTCCCATCTACGAATTTATCCTAACATAAATCCCCTTCGAACACGGAGTCTATTGAATTTAAATTACAAATGACAAATTATAACTCAAACTAGAATGATAGCTCTGCCTTCTTATTTTATACAATACAAAGCTGTCAAAATTAATCATAAGTTATCCACTTCCCTATCATTGAGCTAATACTCCAGTCTCAACTGAAATAATATTCGTATTTTGCTGGCATGCATTCTGTTCCGCAGCTAGCATGAGTGACCACTTCAATATTTCTACAGAACCACGGCTCCCAATGCCATCTTCACACCTCTTGCATGAAAGGTCCTCGGGGCTGTTTCCTAAATGAATTGCGCTCTGACATCAAGCATGGAATACTATAACTTGTTTATTGGTCATTCTAGCTGTAGAAAGTACCTGCTGAAAAATGTATGTAGTTTCCAAGATTTTTGTATGCCTTTACTTCAGTTCAAATTATGCCGTGACAAGGCTCAGGCCATTAGGCCTGCTCTTCCACCTGACCAAATTACACTAAAAAGTTTCAAATCTTGTAAGGAGTACGTTGTGCGACAGTTTTCAATTACAATTTCATAGTTAACTCAGTAGTTCTTGTGTTTGGTTCAATTATAAAAAAACCAAAACTGATTTTTTCTATTTTACTCATAAATATTTCAAGGAAACAAATCTACAACAATACTACTAATTTACAAACAAGTTTTGCGATATTGGACAATGCATAATAAAGTGGGTGACAGACTTCCTGACTCTCCTCGAAGAATATTTGGCTTGGTAAGATATCAACATTAGAAGTCGCAGCCATTTACTTGCCCCCCTGGAACACTAGTGTTTTGATTGCATCATGAATCTGAGCCCAGTGCTTATCAGCAACCCATTGCTTGATGTTTTTATTGCTTGTGTTATGATTGCAAGGAAAGCAAACTTGTCTCCAAAAATATAGGATGTCACAGCCAAATTCAAAAATGGTTTCAGTTCAGAAAAAAAGAATAGCATTTATGACAAAATGGGATTTTTTCATAATTGGTACACACTAAAAGTCTATAAATATTTTCATTAGAATAACAAAGGCTCACAATATTTCAGCCAATAATTATCAAATTGTGTGTAAAAGTGTTCAATAATTATATATGATATACATTCAATGTAATTCGTAAAAGGCCAAAGACCTGGAAAAATAAAGCTTTAATCAATCTCTGTTCTTAAAACATTGGACTGATTCAAATGACAGATTTCTTCCATTTTAACACTTTTCCCTGGGGAAATTAATGATAGGTGAAGTAATCAGACGTCAGCACTATTGTTCATCATTTAAAAACCAATTTTTAAATTTTTATTTACATAAACAGAACAACATGCAAGGAAACAATATAATTTGTAACATTTGTAACTAGACACAAAAACAAAACATTAAAGATTTTGAATACACACACAATTTTGAATTGTGGTAAACACAAATAATTACAAGGTTCTCTGAATTATGCAGATGCTGCCAACTGTACAGAACTAATCAAACCTTCCAGAGCTGCCACTTGAGAGTCTTCAACATTCTGTCTTTCTTGACTGGAACATCAAAAATTGCACTCAAAACTAAGCAACTTGCAAGTTAAGCTTTTACTCGGAGGAGGAGAACAGGCAGCAGAGAAAGGTGCAGGAAGGGTGAAGACAAAAAGATAATCCACTAATTACGTCAAGAAATGAATATTCATTAAGTCTCCTGAGAGGATGGCACTACAAAAACATGTAGGGGCTCTTGTCATAAGAACACAAATTTCAAGGTGGAAAGTTTTACTGCTGCAATGTTTTTGATTAAAGAGAACAGGTTCAAGAACAGTAAAATAATGATGTAGTACCATTTAGAACCATGGCACACTATAGGTATGAGTCAGACATGGAGACTCATTATCAAGATAAAAATCCCATGATGGATTACAAATTATATGGTAAAATAAAGCTCAATGCCAGGGAAAAGGTAAAGAGAAACTAGACATTTTCTTAAAAAGGCAACGCTCAGAATATTTCTAATTATACTGAAGTTCCATGTGTGTGTGAGCATGAATGTGCATGTATTCAAAGAAATAATATTAAGTTCACTAGAAATTAAATTAAAAAAATATTTACTATTTTTTTTATGTGAATTATTGCATGGGAACATACAATAATCATTCCTCACAACTGAGAAAAAAGTAAACTAGTATGTCGAAATGGCATTGAAAGACTACTTACCGCTTACTAAGTTCTTTTATAACCCAATTTGCCAATTTTGTGGCTTCTTTTCTTTTTGGAGATGTGGCTTTAGGAGAAACAGCAATATTTGTAGCACACTGAAAAGTAATTTTAAAAATCACTATTATTTCATGAAGTTTGTGAATAATTAATGAGAAAACACACGTAACTGAATATTATATTCACTAATATTGTGATCTACCTTCAATAAGCACTCGAAAAACATTTTCCTTGTAGCATTTTACATGTGTATGATTCCTGAGTGATGATAGAAGCGATATTTTTTGCAATAAAAATAAAAGATTTACATTGGGAGAATGCAAAATGTTAGATACAAGACATATCACTAGGTATATTATTGCCTACTCGGGTATGCCACAAGTCTTTCATCAAGACTCCTTGTTATTTTTATTTATTAATGACCTCAAGGTTGGTATCTTTTGTAATTTTTGATAGTTTGCTGATGATCTTAAATTATATACTGAAATTAAATGAACTGATTATTAAACACTATTTGGGGCTATCATGAAGTATATAAAATATCAGCAGCAGCTGCTGTGCAAGTTTAATATTTATCACAATCTCTCTCTCTCACAGGGTTTGGAAGGCCTGACAACCATGGTAGTAGTCTGAAAATGAAGAGTATTTACAATTCTTTTCCTTAATTCCAATTCAAAACATTCTCTGATCTGTTAAGATATAAATCAGATACAATGACAGGTAAAACTCTGAGCATACAGTATATTTCAAGTAATTGTCTTTCTAAGTCACAAATTTCCCTTGAACGTCAACTTCACACAATACAGCAATTTATAATGTAAATAGATTCTGAAGAATTTCAAAAGAAAGAAGTTTTTTAGGAACGTGAAATTTCATCCACTACAATAAAGAGAAAAAATTTCCTTTTGGCACAATAATATAAAACGACAAGAACTGCTTCAGGCTAGGTGAATACAAAAGTAATTATTTTTTTCACTGTTATTTCTGCATTTGCAAACTGCTTATTGCCATACCCTTCCACGGTCAAAATACTATGAATGCAGATTGTAGGTTCATACATGGACAGGAAAAGCCAAAGTTCTCGCTCTAGGCTTGAAACTGTCCAATACGAAGTTCTTATCTTTCTCTGCCAGTAAATTCAACATATCATCCAGATTCTATAATGATTATATCTGTTATGAGTCTATGAAATTTAAGTTCTTTGTGCTCTTTCATATAGTTTCTGTCGAATTATATTCAAAAATTTCTTGAGCTATGCCCATTCATGACGTGTTTTAATGACTTAATTATTTGCTCTTGTATTTGTTACAACTAATTCATATTATTCGGCACTGCAATGTTAGATGAATGAATTGTTAAATGTTTTGTTAACTGATAATAAACAAGATTTGCAGGTGAATGTCTGTATCTAAACAAAATAAATACATTAAAACTAGTTAACAAGAAAGACTAAGGAAACATCAACTTTTTCACAAAAACAACCTAGAGATCTGTCAAAAATCATTGAAGATTAGTGATCATACTATGATTTGAATACGAATAACCTGTGTGAATCTGTAATCCAAAAAATGGCACAAAAGGATTAATGATTGAAAGCATTGGTGAATTTAAAATTCTTTTTTCTTACCAAGAAAATGCCATAAAGAGCTCTAATGCTGCTTGGATTTAATTTGAATGCCAAACTGTAGTGAGCTCTAGCCAGCTCAATATTTTCAAATCCTCCCTGAAAGAAAAAATTACATTTACAGTAAAACCTGCACATCACAGTATATCTCATTGATTATTAAAAATATGTCAAAATATCATCATAATATTTTAATCATTCACACCTGAGTGTATCTAATATCTGCATATCGCTGATGAATTAGATGATTATGATTGTGCAATATCAATTCTTCCATACAAAATGCAGCACGAGCATAGTCTTGTTCCAAAAGATATAAATCACATAATTCTTGCCATCCTTCTTGATCACTCATAAATCTACCATAAAACAAAAATGCATGTACTAAATAGTAACCATTTTGACGATTCTAAAATTGAGAAAAAGAAAATAGTCAAATTGTCTCTATTAAATAATTTTGTACACAATCTTTTGCTATATTATTTAATTCAGAATTTTGTTTAAAAGATTTCCTCACAAATACTTTAAAGTCCATCAACGTAAGTTATTTTCTGCCTCCTAGCCATCCAGAAATTTCATACAGAAGAAATATTGGCTGAAAGAGAGAACGGTACAACCCAAGGAAATCGTTAAATCTGGTTCTTTGTGCTGCTCAGGTGAAGAAGAAACCCACAGTGGAGGGGATGAGGAGGTTTTGCGGGGAATCTTTGGTGAGAATGGGGTAATGAGCAATGTATGGAACATGATACGTAATTATAAAAAGAAAGGCACGGGCAATGTAAATAAAAATTTAAAAATTAAATTACTAAAATAATTTTAATGCTTTGTGATTGGTTACTTTCTTTGTTATACCATATCCTTGTATCTTGTCGGAGAACCATTACCATTCTGGCTGTAGAAGTGAAAATTGCATAGCAGTAAGTTTGCCATTTTATTTTGATTTTTTGCTTAGGATAGGGTAACTGTCAATGTGATTGGCAAAGTTCCTGTTGAACAGTCCCATTTCTTGCAATCATTTGATTCATTGTGATTTTTTTATTATAGTGTTTGTGACACGATGGTAGGAATAAATGTGGTTCTTTACGCATGGCAAAAGGAAGGTTTGATTATGATTAAGTGGATTCAAAACCATGGGTTGATTGTGAAAGGGTTCACATGAACAATGTGTAAGTGTCCTACAAGGTGGCCAAGTGAAAGGAGTTGATTGATAGCTTCAAGTAGAAGTATAGTAAGAAAGGCCATTCATATGTGTAACAAAAGGGAATGTGGTTCACGAGAAGCAAAATAAATATGAATGATTCTTCCTTTTCCTTGGGGGCATCTCCAACTCATACATGAAGAAATCATTGAAGATTAAGTTTCATTCATTTATTTCAGAGTGCTTCAAAGGGCATAAGAAGGCACCCCTCCTCTTTTTCCCTGGATCACTTCTCTAGGGTGTAATGTTCTCTTCTTTAACCAAAATATTTCAGGAATTATGTACATAACAAAAACACTGAAAACGCGGCTAGTGGCTCAGCGTGAAAGTTGCTTGCCTTTCACCAAGGAGGTCTGGGTTCGATTCCCGAACCATCTCATGTGTAATTTGTTCCAACAACAAGCTTGACAGCTTCACAGGGGATAGTCCACACCCTGTGATATGTCCTAAACCCTTCCCAATGTCCTAATTCCTTCCAGATTCTGGCTTCTGGGTAGTGACGCAGGAGCATGTGTAAAGAGATGTATACACATAGATGCCAACTGGCGGTCCTCTAGAAAACTGACTACTCTCACACATACCCTAATGTTTAAATCAATGTGGTTTCTATTGACCCCAAAGTAAATGTGACCTTAAATAATTAAATTTTAAAAAAATACTGAAAACATAACATAGAAAACAGAACAAGTGAAACAATGAAATTTCCCTAACACAATCTTGCTAGTATTCTTACTTTTTTAAGTAATCTGTCAGTTCTTTGATTGCCTCAGAATGCTTCCCCTTCGCTCTCAGGATAGCCACTCTGCGTTTCCTTGGTGCAGCATTTGTCTCATCCCTCTTGATAATCGAATCTAGAAGCTCCAAAGCTTCATCATATCTAGGTGGGGCACAAAAAACAACAATTTAGTTTGCTCCGTATAACAAATAAATTCCAGAATTACATGCAAATAGGGAATAACTTATACCAACTTTTCTAATGTTTCGAGTTTCAGTGCTTGAAGTTTACGTACACGTAAACTACTGGGAAATTCTGCAGCAAGAGTTTGCAAGCATTTATCAGCTATATCAAGGCGATTAGTATCTAAAGAGGCAAGACACACCTGTTCAAGCACAAGAAGCCCTGAAATAAACAATAGAAATGAAAGTGAATACAAAAAAGTTACATCTTTACAAAACACCCCACTTCCATATATACAATACAAAAATCACTCACCCATAAAACTATGCTTGCACAAATGGATTCTCATACAAAATTAACAATGAGAACTTTAAATAGATGATTATTATTTCTTAATTTTTAGGAAGATTTGTACGAGTGAACACTAAAGACATGTACACGAAAGTTTCTTTCTTTGGTTGACGTGTAGAACACGGTACAACCTATGGAAGTCGTTTACAACCACACTTCACCCCGCTCTGGCAAGGGGGAAATCCACGGTGCAGGGGACAAGGGGTGGTTGCGCAATTACAATAATTGGTCACCAACGTGATGTCATAAGTGAGGGGAGGCAATTTCACCTTAGGGTCTAGTCGGAGCTCCATTAGAAAATAGTGCTGCCTGCGATCATGGTGCGTCTATGATAAACAAAGTTTTCATCATTTGAATTCGTTGCAGCAGTTTGAATTCAAGGTTTTCTCATAAAGTGCTTACTGAAGTGCTTTCGTATAAAAGGGTATTGGTAATTACGCGGTGGATAGACTCAAGAAAGATTAAAGTAAACACTAGTGCCGGAGGCATGAGCCTCACCGTGACTTGGATCCGGGTGAGCGAAGTGATAAAACTTGCCTTTCAGAGTAATTTGGGCATTAAAATGCGGGAGACAAAATGTATGAAGGGCGAACCATGAAAATCGCCTACAGGTAATTTTTTTTTATTCCAATCAAAGTGCTCAACGTACTTTGGGGGAGGGCTTAAGGGGACTCCCCTCCTCTACCCTCACCCCTTCCCATCCACCCCTGCCGCCACGCTTCTCTAAGGGTGAACCATGTTCCGAACTTTAACCATTTATTCAAATATACTAACAGAATTATGTTAAGAACTATTACTTTGCATGAATAAGTAGATTGCTTCACAACTACATACTTACGTTCATCACCTAATTTGAAAATATTTTTGCTCAAAACAGTCTCCCATAAATTAACCACATCCTGACTCTTCCGTTCATTATCTTCTCTCCAAAGCCTAAGGAGATCTCGTGCATCTGAAATTATCACATAGCACAGAAGTTAATATTTAGAAAGAAAATTAAAATATTGTGGTTCTATTGGTTTTTTGGACACATAGAACCCATTTACAAAATAAAGTTTGGAGTATTAAAATGTGCCAACACAATTACAGATGTGCAAGTGAGAACTACAGATTCCAGTGTCTAATGGGTAAATTTATTTAAAAAACAACACAAATTGGAATTTCGAAAATTTCTGAAGTACTTTAGTACATTCACTACCTACCTGACCAACTTATTCCTTCGAAAACAGCAGAGGCAGATTTCCTCGAGCCCCTCATTCTTGAATATTCTGTAACACAAATTTCAATTTACGCCGGAAGAACACAAATCCTACTGCAATAAAAAGAATGAATACAAAGTGTTTGAAAACAGGAAACAGATTTCCCAATTTCCTTAATACTAAATAGTTTCGACAGCAGTGCTTTTCTATTCTACTTTCCTAAAGCTCTTTACACCATTCTCAGAGAACAGTAAAATATTCCTTTACTCACGTTCTATTAAAAGTTAATAGGTTATTAACAGTCTGAAACTGCTCACAACAGAACGGGATCAGTCAGAATTATACTTGGGTTTTTCTAACGTGGCGGCTGAGGGTAGTATCTCCAAGTTGGAATTTGCACGACTTTTTGCGACTTTCTTCGTCCTGCCGCAAGACTTCGCATGATCGCGACCGCAAGAAGAGTGCTGAAAATCAAGCGACTCTAGCGGCAGGACTGAGAAAGATTCAGAAAGTCGTGCCGAATTCCATCTTGGAGATACTACCCTCAGCCGCCACGTTAGAAAATCCCAAGAATACGATTGTTTTGCTGTTCGTTCAGAACCGGTTCATGAGAACCGAAATCGTTCTCCCAAGGAAGTTATAATATATGGCGGTGGCATGGCCGACCTTTTCCATTGCGGAAAATGAAACCGACGCCTTGCATGCTCGGTTAGGCTACCTGCTAAACAGTGTGACCAAAAAGCCTGAAATACCTTTCCTCCTTTATATTTTCTTTATTCATATTTTGATATTTCAAGGTTTTATGTATAATTCTTTGTAAATATCAGACATAAATATTCAGAAAATAAAGTAAAACAGACCTGGAAAAAATATTAAATCTCTCCAGAATTCATTAAGTGGCAGAGGAAACATTTTTAAAAATTGTTTCACTTGTGTGAAGCTGATTAGAATTTAATTTATGTGCTTAATGACATGTATTCTTGAAACGTAATTGTACCTGTCACTTCATGGGAGTGAGAAAATACAATATTTTAAAACAGAGATTGGGAAGAAAAAAAAATCAACCAGCGGTGAACACATTCTGAAGGAAGGAGATGAATTTAATGGCATATAAATGGATACTGTGAAAACTGCTAATCATGTTCCAAATTTGACATAAAGTAATTAAGTTTGCCTATAAGGAAGAAGCGTGAAAATTGAAAAATTCTGAAAGAAAATAGTAACCTATTTGCAAGAACAAATCCAGTAAGTTTTAATTCAAATTGCCCTGAACAGAAGCGTTCAGGATTCAATAACGAAACCGAGGTGAAATTCTTAAATAATAAAATTATAAGTCTGCTCAAAATTATTTTTCCTGTAGCCCAATTAATTTAAATATATTTTAAAACAAATATTTTTCAAATACAAATTCATTATTTTATTTGAAAAAACAAATATGTATTTATCATATAACATTACTTACAACATACTGAAAGAGGGAACACAGTTTTTCATGAGTAAGGTAAACAAATACAAAATATTTTTGCAGATGAACTGTTTGATTTATTTCCATGTTTACATTTATGACATTACTATTAAATAAAGCAAAATAATTGTATAAAAAGAATACTTTTTCTTATTACAAAGTAAGAGCAAAAAAGTAAAAAGTATTGTAATTGTCTGGTGAAAAATAGTAAATTTTCAATTCAAAACTCTCATTGGCAGGCCCAGGTAACAAAAAAAAGTGGATAAATCTTATTACAATATAAATTAGTAAATTATTTCCTCAGATTCCTCAGAGTATTAAGGACTCAAAGAATAGTGCAGATCTCATTTTCATTAAAATCCCTGATTTTTCGAAAAATGTATTTGTTTAAAATTGTTTTTGAAGTCTTCCTACAACTACAATATTGAAGATATAAAGATTCTTTAATAATTTTTACTGAATAACGTCAGATAGCTTAAAGCTTTTAAAAAAGTTAAAGGGTAAAAGGCAGCTGCTAATATGTAACAAAAATAGGCCTTGGTTTACGATGTACAAGTACGTCTGGCCCTTTCGTTAGATACTCACCTTGAGAAATATACCTTCAAACAATTTATTTCTGTAGAAAAAATGTTTATTAAACGTTTCCCCCACAAATAAAAAAAATAACTCGTGGTACAGTGGAACGCAAATCAATAAACCGAAAGAAACTAGCTAGCAAGCCGGAATACACCGAGACGCACCCTGATGTTTTGGTCTAAGAAATATGGCGGACACACCAGCGATCGGCTTCACTTCCTTCCCGATGTCACTTCCATATATTATAACCTTGCGTTCTCCACATGCAGGTGCACAGAGTGGCGACACATGTACGAAACGTATAGCATTGTTGCGTGGCAAAGATACGCGAGAGACTAGTAACTGCCGCATCCGGTCCTTCGTGTTATAAACATACCTGATGAGACATTTTACTTTCTCACTATTGTTTACGCAGTATTGTAAAGCTGCGGAGGAAAGACAGAGAAATAATTTTCGGCAGACATAAACCTTTTTTCTGGGTCGCGATAACGAAAAAGTGAATAAATCTTGTCCCTCTATTGCAAATTATTCCCTCTAACACATTATGTAGTCAGAATGCATGTTTTGAGGGTGTTTAATACCGAATTGTCGATTGACGGCAAAACGTCTGACTGTGTCCGTCCGTCCACTTGCAGTCAACGCTAGCACCTAAGCCGTTCAGCCATTTTTTTTTTTTTTTTCCCCAAATTGATATTCCGCAATTGATCTGGCTAATGTCGCAGCCCCTGGAATTTGAAAACAATATTTTAATTTTGGAGATTACAATAAATTCCCTCCGATATTTTCAAAACTAAAGGTGCTACAAAATGGCACAGACATTCTCGTAGCAAAGTTTTGTAATTTCCTTGGTATGGCTGGGTTTACGGTAGTAAATGTTTGGTAGGGATTGTGCCAAATGCACCCTATCCGATGACACAAACACCATATTGCTCTATTCTTTTGTTTTGTTTTTCAAAAATTATAAAAATGTAATTTTTTTTACTTGTCTCTCACGTCGGAAATATGGAAACTAGAGGCAATTTCTTCACTTTATTAGATTTATGAGTACATTTTATACTAGCATACAACAGCATAGCATATCATACATTTCATAATAGCATTATCATAACATAGAATTTTTGGTAGGGGTAGTGTCAAATGAACCCTATATGATGACATAAACCCCTCACTGCTATTCCTTTGTTTTTTCCAAAATGACAAAAAGGTATTTTTTTGTCTTATCTCTCACGTCGGTAGTTTTTACATTAGAGGCAATTTCTTTACGTTATTATATTTATGAGTACATGTGCTTTAAATAATTTCAAACAAATTTTCTCGAAAACTCAACGGTTTTTTCTTAAAATGAATTAAAAATTCCGCATTTTCAGAAACGCTCAAACGCCATTTTCTCAAAAATGGCTCCTTATTTTTTCTTAAAACTTTTCCCACTGATAGTGGAAATGGCCCTTTAATATGACGTAAAGTTCATTTTGTTGTATTATTTTGTTTTTTTCAAAAGTTACACAAATGTAATTTTCTTTCAATATATCTCACGCCATTAATATGCGCTTTTCAATGAATTTGTATACGTTTTTGAATTTGTGAGTGGAAGTTCTTCAAATTACTTCAAATGCAGTTTTTCGAAAAGTCAGTAGATTCCTGTGAAAAAGAGCCTCAAATTTCGCATTTACAGTAAAACTTAACCCCATTTCTTTAAAAACGGTTCCAATTTTTTAAATGAAAATCGCTATTTATGACAAGTTTTTAGCCTTCTTTAATATTCTCAAAATAATATTTCGGTTCTACTACTTGAAAACCAAAACGCTGAGAATTTTTTTAAAAAATGTACTTTGGGCGGCGATTGATGGCAACAGGTAAGAAAGAAGGGCAAGAATGTACTTCATTTCAGCCATACGTGTTATTGTTTCCTTGCTTTGTCCTTTCCCAATTTCGTCACGAACTATTGATAATGTGGAAAGTTGTGACTGTAGGGCCCGATGTCAGATGCTTTCTACAACATTCTCATTGACATTCATTATTGAACTGACAATACTGTGTTCTGGGCCAACTTCTGTTAGACCTAATATCCACTTGAACACTGCGGTGTGTTGGACTTGCTTCAGACTTCAATTAACTTAGAGTCCTTATTTTTGGACCTACTGGCTTTAGACCTTTTGACCTGGAACCTATTCTCTTGATATTTTTCTTAAGTTTTTATACCATTATTGGTATCAGGAGAATATCTAGCCATATCTGGATCAAACTTCCAAGGCTCAATTCGACCCCATATACATGCTTCTTTTCGGCGAATGGTTTCGGGAGTTTAGCGAGTGTGCGCATGCAAACGCACTGCGACTTCTGGAGCGGCTGAGTCGCTTTGCGTATGTGCGCATTCGCTAAAACGTCCCAAATCGTTCTTGAATCGTTCGCAACTTTTTCAAATAACTTATATTTCAAGTTATTCAACTGATATATTTTATGGTATTGAAGCTCTTAACTATAGAATAACCCTTTGGGGATCATTCTCTCTAAAAATTCCTGCCGCAGCATTGATGGGTACACGTCTGATTCTCTTACACGAAGTCACTGAACACAGGTATTTTTCCGGACGAGGCTCGTAACATACGTTCGTGAAAGCGTATGATGTAAGCACGATCATTCAAACTTATCGTAATCTGACGGACTCGGAATGTCGTTTTAGTGGCCTGTCACGAGGCTGCAGGCTCGACTTTTGCGATTAATATAGAACATCCTTGAAACAGCGCAAACAAGTGACTCACAATATTGAACAGTTCCTATCAAACAATACGAAATCGCTTCAATCGGCAAATCACTTCACGGCTCCGGCCTTCGGAATTAATATAAATAATAGAACATAATCAGTGCCTGACTTTCACTTCTATGCGCCCTAGGCTGTCTAATGTTTTAGCACCCTTTTTTTATTTGCTATTTTGACAAAAGTTATTTATAATATTTTGAATTACAAAATGTTGTACGATATTTGTAACCAAGGCAAAGGCAGTGTTCCTTTCCCGCCAGAACGTGAAGTTCTGGCTGAAGTCGAGAACGTGTGTTTCAAGCATGTGTGTCAATTCTGACTTATTAATTACGCAAACATTAATTTAATTAATATTCTTTTTTTTTGCGTAATAAATGGTGAGCTGGCTTAAGCTGACACCATCGTAATCGGTTACCATAAAAACAAATGTGCCATCTTGTAGAACTATTTTACTGCTATTTAATTAGGCTATTGTATTGTTATTAGACAATTTACTTGCTCTTCAAATTTACTGACGATCTAGCCCTTAAGACTACAAGATGACAATTGTTTTTGTGGTAACCGATTGTGGTGGTGCTAACTTAACCCATGGTGGAAATAACCACCATGGGTTAACCTTAAACCAGTTCACCAATAATTACGCAAAAATTGAAGAGCGATTAATTTAATTTTGCGTAATTAATTAGGAATTAAATAGTTCTAAATTGTTGCATATTTGTTTATGTAGTAATCGATTATAGTAGTGCCAACTTAAGAGAGGTTCACATTCAGCTAGTATTACCTCATGTAACCGTTCCCAATAATGCGAGGAAGTAAGTGCTGTTATTGAACCACTAGTTTTTAATTTTTTCATCGGATAGAGGAAAGGGCGCATAAAAAAGACCCAGGTCTCATATTTTTGAACTCTCTGAATTTTCGGAAATATCTATAATTACAAATAATGCGAGAAAATGTCGTAGCTTCACTTGTTTATTTACAAAGTGGGTTTTAGAAGACATGGTGGTATTAGAAGACAATTCATATTAATCTCGAAGGCCGGAGCCGCGAAGTAATTTGCCGAGGCGATGTTTGAAGCTATTCCTTAAGAGTTTGATGGGAACACCACCTCCTAGAGTTATAACTCTAGGAGGTGGTGATAGAAATGATTGTTCAATAGTGTGAGTCACTTGTTTGCGCTGTCTCAAGAATGCTCCATATTAATCGCAAAAGCCGAGTCCGTAACCTCGTGACATGCAGTTAAAACGGGATCCTGAGTTCGTGTTTCAAGCAGTTTCATGGAGAGAGTTTTGAATGTATTCCTTATCATTTGCACAATTCTTACCAATTGCACGAGAAATAATTGTACGTAGAACTAATGTCCGTTATGTTATAGCACCATTAGTTCTTTCTCTGTACTGTGTATCGAGAAAGAATTGCAAAACTACAAAAAAGGATGTTCAGTTAATGACGAAAATCCGCGTTTTGGAGGTCCTTACTACCAAGAAAAGGATTTTTAATTGTGTTGTATACTAGTTTTGATGAAATGTACGTAATAAAGAGAAAATTATGCATTGGTTCAAAAAATTGATCTCGTGTTAATGACGGACATATGTGTTTTGGATGTTTCTGATACGATATTTTTTTCAAAAACGTCTTTTTCCTGTCTCTCAGTCCATCCGCCTCTTTGTCCGCTGTTCCTCCCCGTCTGTGCGTTTGTATATAACATCTTAATATTGACAGAATTTTCTCCAAAATTAATATTTTTTGAACGATTCGGATGCAATAGACATTGTTAATTTGTTTACTTATTCATTCATGTATTCATTTTTTTATGGTCATGTAAATGATATCTCTAAGAATTTTTCTTTTATTTTTCCTCCAACACGACTCCAAATTCTTATTTCAGCACTCACGCGAGGAAACTAGTGCTTGTCTTCTCTTGTTGCTTATTTGAAAATGTACACGTACCGTAAAGACGTCACGGACGTATAAAACAATTGGGTACAGCAAAGCAAACAAAATACAGGAGCGACGTGAAAGAACATGGCCGCCACCTCGTATATTGAAAATGATCTCAAGAATATGTATCACTCTCGCAACTTTTCTTGACCAATGACCTTGCTTCCCCCTCTCTAGCACAATAAACAGTTGAAGACAAAAACTCGTAGCGAGTACTGATGGCAACTTTCCAAACACATCTTCATTGCCGCGAATTATAAACTATTTTCTGTTGAAGAACTGTCCTTGATTTCCTCTAAAAATTTAAAGATATGTCTGAACCAGGTAAAGATCCATCTTAGGATATACATCTAACTCCGGAGAAAGTTAGAACGCAAATTATTGAGAAAGTTGCGAAGGCATGACGGATTCTCCAGAGATTGGCACTGCTTCATAAAATCTGGTGGCCGAATTCGTAACTAATAGCCTCACTCTACCCGCATTTCTTCAATCCATCAGTCAAGAAAAGTTGCGCGAGTAATAACTGTTAGTATCCATGAATTCGTGCTAAAATATACTGTATGGAATTCATACGAAAGTGTCTTTGGCATACTAATTTCGAATTCCAGTTTCGGTTGCTATCCTCGTCTCCTCCTTCGACATTTCATTTGTACGCCAAAGACTCGCCTTCTCTGCTAGCTACGATTTTTTTCCATTCTCACATAATACATATTATATACATAATACATATTTTTTCCATTCTCGTAAGAAGAGAAAATATTGTAATTGTGAGAAGGAAAACAGTGAATTTTCGAAAATGTTGTGTAGTCAGAATATATATATTTTGTGGATCCTTGATACCGCAAAATCGATTAGCGGCCAAACGTCTGTCAGTCTGTCTGACTGTCCGTCTGTCTATGGTCAACACCAGCGTCCAAACTGTTCAGTCGATTTTCTTCAAAGCTGATATTCGGCGATCGATTAAAATGAATTCGAAGCCCTAAGAAATTGAAATAGAATTGTGGGAATTCTGATTGGATGTTGTTGACGTTCTTATAAGAAGAAATAAAAGAAGTCATCTTCGTCAACATATCAGCTTTATTAAGATAGCCGGCTTTCGACGGCTTTGCCGTCATCGTCAGTCTAAAGAATACAGAAAGATACAAAAAATTTTTATAAATATATACACAATAAGATAGAAAAAAATTAATTAAATTACAATTGATGGATAACTCTAAAGTATTTAGTTACAGATAAAATTTCAAAAACGTAAGTGGGGGAATGCAACGGGAGGATTAGTGGCAGTTCAAATTAAACAAAAAATCAATACACAAATCAAATTATAAAATTAATTGCGGGGGGGGGCGGCCCCCCGCCCTCTCCGCCCCCCCACCGCAATTAATTTTATAATTTTATCTGCTATATGTTCCTTAACTTTTGCAACCATACAATGTGTCTTTCTGTATTGATTTTTTGTTTAATTTGAACTGCCACTAATCCTCCCGTTGCATTCCCCCACTTACCGTTTTTGAAATTTTATCTGTAACTAAATACTTTAGAGTTATCCATCAATTGTAATTTAATTAATTTTTTTCTATCTTATTGTGTATATATTTATAAAATTTTTTTGTATCTTTCTGTATTCTTTAGACTGACGATGACGGCAAAGCCGTCGAAAGCCGGCTATCTTAATAAAGCTGATATGTTGACGAAGATGACTTCTTTTATTTCTTCTTAATTGAAATAGATATTATGATTTTTTAGGGTACTTTACATGAAGCTTCAACGTTTTCTCAAAAACGGCTCCATATATTTTAATTAAACGTTGTCCTAGGATAGTGCAAAGGACACCTAAGGTAATGGCGTAGGTCTCATTTTTGGTGAAATTCATGATTTTTCGAAAATTGCATAAGTTTTAATATTTTTCGGTGTCTTTCTATATGTACAATATTGAAGATATTTTTTTCCTAATAATCTGTTCTTTAAAGATAGATCTTAAAATTAGGTCACGAACAATTTTTCGAAAATATGAATATTTTTCACATGAAATTGTTTGCGTGAAATATAAGCAATATAGACCGACGAAGTGGAGACTGACGACTTGCCATCACACGATTTTTCGGTATCAGGGACCTACAAAACAAGGATTCTGACTACACTAGGTGATAGAAGAAGTAATTTACTTTAAACAGGAACAACATTTATTCAACGTTGTCACCAGGGAGCAGCAATAAGAGTTGTTGTTTTTTTTGTCGAAACGTTACCGATTTCCCGGGCTAATACTTCGTCTTCTAACTAAGTAAGAACGAGAAAGTAAAAATGGCTTAACAAACCGGTGGGTGTGATTAATTGAGTGTTCACTTTATCCTTCCCTGCCTGTTCCCCACCCCTGCGTGTTCCCTCAAATGTTACCCGTATGTTTACCTGCATGTTTTCCATGTGGAGTGGAGTGGATGTTTGGCTTTAGTTAGATCGCTATACAACACTCTCTACTCGAAATATTTCTCTCTACGTAGAAAAATGTTTCTCAAACGTTTCCCCGACGTTTGACTGGAAATTAAACTAAAAATTAAAAGAATTATTTCAAGATTTTATTACAAAATACCTTACGAAACCTTCTGGAGGCGGACAGTACACATTTTACCGTCATTCTCTGAAAGAGTGTTGTGTGAACAGAATTTTCCAGGCACATGGTCATGTAAGAAAAAATTTAGATGGAACTATTTTTGTTCTCATATTTATTTAAACATTGAGGATTATTTAATCATTTTTTAAATAAACAGATTTTACGGTTGATAATTACGTGGGTGGAAGAAAAATGGCTGTCTACAGAGTTCGTTGACTACATGGTGAACGAATGGATAACCAAGTGAATACTATGAAGAGTAAGATACATTTAACTTTGTATGTTTCACTCATATAATGTAAAAATATGGGCGAAATGAGAAAATGAAAATGTAATCTACTCAGAAGAACAATGTTAGTAATTTCTCATATTTATTTCATGCGAAGCCTCACCTCATGTTTTTTTTTTTTTGCCCATCATATTTGTGTTACATTACATTTTGTAAATTATTTATAAGTCATGGGGGTTTTATTGTTTCTATTAGATTGAGAAACCATATTGGTTATATTAACAAAAAGTTCCATTTATTACAGACAATCAGATTTAATTTTATAATTCAGTAAATAAAATTCTGTAATCCGTAAAAATAATTCAGTAAATAAATAAATGGAGCTTTTTGTTAATATAATTATGACAGACAATAGAAACTTAATAATATTGGGGACTCACAATAAACCAAAACCCATTTTAATATTATTTGTTCTATTTTCGAATCGAAAATTCAAACTAACAGGTTGGTGAACAAAATTCACCATGCACCCAGTAATGTAAATGAAGATGGCATGCCCACTGTAGTTCCGATGAATACTCATTTGTGTAATTCTGTGATGAATTTTCCTTTATAAGGGGTAAAGCCGTTCTTATCCCAGATTATCCTGAAATAATTTTTTTGAAAATTTCTTTTCAAAAGTTGTTAAGGGCTGTCACTAGGCATGAAATAACTCATAAAACATATTTTTAACTCAATTCCTTTTTTAGTAAAGAAAATATTGGGCGTCCTACATATAGGTCGGTGGGATAATACACTACTGTAACGGTCATTTATTAGCATATCGAAAACATCATGGATATTATGTGCAATGATAAGGATAATTATAAATGAAAAGCATTATTGAACAGAATATATTTATTTTGTATGATATAAGACAAAACATTTTGTGTGCAACCCAACACCACATTTTTGACAACGGGTTGTGCACTTTTGGTGACAGTGTCGGCAACGTGTTTGTTTCTCCTGACAGATAACAAGGTGGTCTAGTCTGTCATACCTGGAATCTACATTCTCTCTCTGAGGTGGTTTACTGGGGCTTTGCAGTTTTTCTGTTAGTTTCTAAGAGAGCTGTTGCGACTCTGCGTCTGAATGACAAATGGTCAAGGTTTCCACCATTTTTTCTGTGGAGAAGCCATGCATTTTGCTCACTCATGTCAAAACAGTGCATTATCAGAGGATAATACCATTTTTTCCCTCTGATTGAAACTCGGTACAAGGATATGTTCTGGTCTGCTCGATCCACGCCGCCCATAAATTTATTATATTTTCCAATAACATTTGGTTGAGTCACCTGAATTCTCTTCTTTTCCTTCTGTGAATACCTTGAAACACTTAGAAGCGGGTATACTGATTCTGAGTTTGTGGCAAAAGTAACTACTTTATTGTCCCGCCATCTGCACACCAAAACAGTCTTCTCTGCAACAGCAAACTCAAAAGAACCTCTGACACTTTTCTCCATGGTCTTCACATCTGTTATTGGACAATTTGGCAAGCGATTGTCTCTTATGGTACCTGTACCTCGTATTCCTCGTCTTTGAAGTTCCATAAGTAGAGGAATACCAGTAAAAAAATTATCAAAACAGGTGGTAATTTGGCAAAGTTGCATTTTTTGTTTTCTCCTGCAGAGCATCGCAATACTGAAGCACAACAGATCCACCAAGGCCAAATGATTTGTATTCTTCTTTTACAGGAGTTGAAGCACCTTGATATAGTTCAAACCAAAAAATGTATCCAGATGTATTTGTTCCTACCCATTGCTTATAACCATATCTAATAGGTTTATTTCTAATAAATTGTTTACAGCCATGGCGCCTAAAATATGGCACCATAGCTTCATCTACACTATGATGTTCCGAAATAGGGCCAAAATAAAGAAATTTTGCATTCAGGTTGTTCAAGAGAGGACGAACTTTTGTGAATTTTTTCCAAGTCATTGATGAAGAGCCTAAATACAAAATCAAAAGATTTCTTGAAATTGCTTGAACGACGAGTTGATTGTGGGTGTCAGCGGCATTTCCCAATACATTCGACGTCTGGCAGGGCATAAATATCCACTTAGAAGAAGTATTCCAATGACACATTTCATCGTTTGTAACGTCCCCCAACCCATTTTTTCTGGCTATGTATTTATTTGTTTCGGTTACGAGTAAATCTACTACATCTTCATCAATAAAACGGGAAAACCACTCAAGAGGAGAATCTTCTATTGCATTTGTGGAAATTACGGGAAAATTTTCAGGGACCTGTTGTGCTCTGTCTTCGTTCGACCAACTGTAAACATTTTTCTTTTGCCTTTTATTGGAAGTGGGAAGAACATTTTCTGACTTGGATGGCATTGCGCATTCTTCTACTGAAAGAAATTCAGTATATTTCCCTTTTATTTGAGCTTCTGCTCGCAACACACTACCTGGAAGATTATTGGCATTCATATCATCCTCGTCTCCGGAATCTTCATCAGTAATAAATACTGTAGCATTTTCTGGAGGAGATATAAAAATATCAACTTCTCCAGTGTCATCATTATCTGTTTCCGCTTCCAGTTCATCTATTATTTCACTCAAAGACAGCATTTCCCGGCGAATCCTGTCAAAAATTAAACGTTATCCTCCAATTTTGTTACTGATCTTTCGACATCATAGCATGCGTTTTATCCTACCGACCTACATGTAGGACACCAACTTTATTCAAGTTATTTTTTAAAAATTTTCCAACAATTAATCAAATCGCTCCGTTGCAGACGATACCTAGCATCCAACTGATAATTTTATATCTCTAGATTCATAAACCAGTGTTACCAACATCATATGATAAAAATACTGTAAGTAAACTCTACAAATATATACCGTCCTAAATGTAGGACGGTAGGATAATCTGGGTTAACTTTAATGAAGTAATAGAGATACTGTACACATTTAGCTTTTTAAAAAACATTATTGCAATAGCTCCAGTAGCCTCGGCGACAGGACCCAAAATGAGATATTTCATAACCAATGTTTTGCTTTAGTTAGATCGCTATACAACATTCTCTACTCGAAAACAGATCATCGAGATTTTAACCCAGAAAAATGTCAAAAATATCTGTACCAGACAAGCCAAATTAAAGATCCTTGAAAATGAATTGACGTAAACTTAAATTATGTAACTCTCCAAGATGTTATGCAGTTCCTCAGAGCCTACACGTCGAGCTGAAATCCTTATCAGCCATTAACTTCTTCGCTATCTACTGCGTTGTGGAGGCGTGACCGATATAAATGTTAGTTCTACTTGGAAGGTCGCCCGAGTGCACTCGCTAGCCGCGAACCAAAACCATCGAACCAGAAATCAGGTAAAATTACCAAGTTCAGATCTAATGGCGTTCAGGACAGTCAATGTGTATGAAATCAGTGTCAGAGTCAATGTGTACTTTGCCCCCAAGAGCATTTTCAAAATTTTCTCAAAAATGGCTCAATTTTTTTACATTCTTACGAAAATAGAGAGAAATACTCGCATAAACTTGGTGTATGTACAGTTTTCACTAATAACTATAAATGTTCGAAAATTGCAAAAGTTTCACATTTTTTGCCCCTTTCGTTCATTATTGAAGATACAGATTTTTTCTTGAAATTATATTCGTTCTCCACAATAAGTGCTTTAATTTATATCACGTAAATTTTTGAACAACTATTTTCCGCGCATTTTTGGGTGAAATATATGCAATACTAAAAAGACTTTCTCAAAAACGGCTTATTTTTTTTTCATTAAACTTCTTGTAAGGGTAGTGTAAAATGGACTTCCTGAAAAAACCTGTCAACAACGACAAATTGATGTGTCCTTTAGTTTTCCAAAATGTACATGAATGCAACTTTTACTTTGTCGTATACGTACTTACATACGGAGAAATATATGTAGTATAGAGAAAATTAAGGAATGCTACGCGAAAAACGATGAAACTGTGAACACTACTAGCGTCTAAACCATACGTAGGATTTTCCCCCAATTGAAAAACCCCTGTCCATCTGGCTCTAGTTGAAGTTTTGAGATTTTGAAAAACATTCTTTAAAATTTGGGGGTACTTTACATGAAGCTCCCCGGCCATTTTCAAAATTTTCTCAAAAAAGCACCAAATTTTTTCTTTAAATTTCTTGCAAAAATAAAGTAAAATACACTTATAAAGGTAGCACAGACCCGATTTTCACGGTTGACTCTGAATTTATGAAAATTGCAAACTTTTTTTTTTCAGCGTCTTTCCACAACTACAAAATTGAAGATCGAGATTTTTCCTTCAAATGAAATTTGATGTCCATAAGTAGTTATTTCATTTAGGTCACATACACACTTTTGAAAATTTTAGTAGTTTTCTTGCAATGTAGCGTGTAATATTTGCAATTTTAAGAAATAAGAAAAACAAGATTTTCTCAAAAACGGTTCCAAATTTTTTCTTTAAACTTTTGGTAGGGATAGTGCTAAATGCACCCTACAAGAGGACGTTAATAACATATTGCTCTAGTCTCTTGTTTTTTCAAAATTTACCAAAATTGAGGTTTTTTGTCTTGTCCCTCACGTCACTTATATTAACATTAGTGACAATTTGTTATTATTATTGTATTTATGTGTACATATGCTTTAAATAATGTCATATAACATTTCTCAAAAACTCAACAGTTTTTTGTGAAAATCAATTAAAAATTCCGCATTTTCAGAAACGTTCAATTGCCATTTTCTCAAAATCGGCTGCCATTTTTTATGCAGACGTTTCCAACGGATAGTGCTACTTGCATTGTTTAATATGAGGTAAAGTTCATTTTCGGTGTATTCTTTTGCTTTTACAAAAATTACACAAATGTAATTCTTTTTAAATATTAAAGAGCTTCAAATTATATCGTAAGAAGGTTTTCCCTAACTCAAAAGTTTTGCGTGAAAATTAGCTCAATACTGCAAAATTGTTGTTTTCAAAAACTCTTAAATGTTTTTTTTTCTTCCAAATCCGGCTTCAATTTTTTGATGACAATTAGTATAATAAACCGAGTAATACTCTTCCCTAATAGTCTTCGTGTCATGTTTCAATTCTACATTTATGAGGGGATCGAAATATTGAGAAATTGTGAGCAAATGTATTTTAAGTGTCGATCGATGTAAGCTGGGAAGAGGATGGGACAAAATCGAAGAGAATGCTCAGACTAAAGAGATAAGAAAATTAACTAGCAAGAAGACGCCTGTTCCATTCTGTAAAATAACTAGTTAATTTTTATGACAATATTTTCAGGCTTTTATCTGCTGACATTTCTTACTATATCAAGGTGCTATGTACGTTAAGTATTATTATTTTGTTATCTCGTTAAGGTTATCTTGTGTTCGAGCCTGATCAAACGTATTCTAATGTTGACCTGTCACCTCGTGTATTTGTGTCTTCAAATTTTCTCCCAAACCTATTAGGCTTTTTTCGAAGCCCTTCCAAGAGCAAATACTGATAAGCGACAAAAACTGGTAGATAACATTTTGTTTTCAGAAATTAGGTAACATGCGAATTCTGTGTACACATTACGTTATCATAACTAAAAGGTTTCCCTGCAGCAGCTACTGGTTTTAATGGCCCTCAAAGCGTGAGCCGCCGCTTTTTGCGTCTTTCTCGGTCGTGCCGCCAGATGTCGCGGAAAATTCTCGGCCCTCACAAAAGCGACTCTCCGGAAAGAGATTATCTCTAAATGTGTCGGTTGGCATTGTGGATGAATTTATCATTGGTCCTCACTTCTTACCCGAGCGTTTAAGAGACGTTCACTATCTGAATATTATAACTTATTACGTTGGCGGCGATGGTGTAGCGGTTAGCGTATCGGACTGCTATACCCAAGTTTGCGGGTTCAAACCCGATCGAAGCCGTGGATTTTTAAGGGCAAAAAAATCCTTCGTACGCCTTCCTTCGGAGGGGAAGTAAAGCCGGCTGTCCCATGTTAGTAGATTTACTGCATGTAAAAGATCCTCTGAGCTACATTCAAATCGCCTGTTTCGTCGCCCAAGTAATACCTTCTTTCTCCCATGATTGGTGTGTAGGAGTGTAACGAAATTTGCGTGGTCAGACGGAAGAGCAGGCCTCATGGCCTGAGTCTCACCACGTAAAATAAGGCAAATTCAATTCAATAACTCAGGTACTCCCAAGGCTTTTGGAGCTTTGAAAGACCGCGTTTATGCTACCGCAATCGAGGATCGTGATGACCCTTTTCGGCAAGCGTGGCGGCAGAAATAAAGGTGCAATCCGGCAAAGTTGTGCGCGTCACGGAGGGATTTAATGTAATATTCCGGCTGCCTTTTATGCAAAAAATTACTAAAGAAAAAACTCTTCAAAATTTTGAATAGGGTTTACACCATTTTCTTTTGCACTCATGAATTACTCTATCATCGGGCCCTGTATGAGCAACGAGAACTGAATCACCAGTATTAGTTTCAAACTCGTATTTCTTCGAGTTGTACCAGACCAATTGAAGAATATAAGTTTTGGAGCAAATTGCCTGGGCGATTTAGGGCACTAGCGTTGACCACAGTCACACGGACGGACAAAGATTTTGTTGCCCACTAATTTTTCGGTACTAAGGACGTACAAATTGTGGATTACGACTGCACAATGTGTTTGACAAAGTAATTTTACGAGTAGGAACAGGATTTGAAGAGTTTTTCGATACCAGGATCCTATAATACGAGTTTTTCTGTCCAAAAATTGCGGATTTCGGATTGTAATCCTATGAAAATTGGGATTGCAATCACAATTCGTTTAAACAACACACACATAGTAGCATAAACAAGTTTCTGATCATTTTGAAATATACTGAAGAGGAAACGTATTTTTTCGTGTTAAGAGTTTACTTTTATTAAATAAAAGTCTAAATAAACAAACGAAATTTTAATTGGGCTAAAATCTTAACATGCAATCTTACCATACCATACCAACAGAACAATGTAATAATGGGCGAAAAAACTGGGATGATGGTTTGTCTAAGAAGAGGTTGGATTCAAGAAATAGAGATAGGCTCGAATGTTGCTAAACAGAGCCTCAAAATGAACGAAATCGGTCACTCAATGCTAGCGGCTAGAGCGCCTATCGAATCGTACATTCTGAGGCGAACATCAGCGTCACTGAGGATAAGAACTGCACATGACGTAATGGTTAGGAATAAGATGGAAGAAGCTGATAGTCTTCAGCTATAACATAACTTCTTAAACAGAGAATTCCGGAATTAACTTTGCTGCAAATCACGCGAGCTCCTTATCGAGCGCACCTACGGCGCAAGCCATTTTTTGAGCTATTTGGTACCGATTGTTCTGAATTTTCAAAACCTTATTGTCCTTATTCAGTTAAACAATGTTGGTGGAGCATCCAGTGCGCCAAATCGTTGGTTCAAGAGCGTTTTTAGTTTCTCGTATAATATTTTTGAGAAAGTTATGTAATGCGGAAGGAAAAATACCGACTTTTTTTGACAGAAAAACACGTTTGTGCTTCCTAATACCAAAAAAAGGGGACAGGGTACTTTTCTTACTCATATACTTAGTATATCTCTTTATTGTGTACCAGTAATCAAAATGATAATTTCACGGGATCTTGATATCGAAAAAGGTTTTTTTTCTCTCGAATAGCCTGTCTTTTTGTGAACACCACTATGGCCTACTCTGTGCAAGATGTTGCTGACCCTAGACTTTCAAACGGGTCTTCTAATTTTCGGGGTTACTATACATTAAGCTCTTAGAACATTTTCGATATTTTATCATGTCTCACTTCTTCCATTAAAAGAAATTAGTTTGAATAAAGAAAATTACGCTTATAATAATTACGAAAGGAACTCTTTTCTGAATGAAATATGTTCTTCAAAATTATATTTTTAATTTATGTCCTGTACAGTTTTAAAAATATGAATAGATTTTTCGTCATTTTAAAAGAAATCCGAGCAATTTTTAAGAAAATACAAGAACAAAATGTTTTACAAAACGGCTCAACTGTTTTTCGTTGAACATTTTGCTGGGATAGAACAATGTTCGTTTAATATGGCATGATCGATTTTAAAATGAAACCTCTAAAATTTTGAATATTGCAAAAATTGATCTTTTTGACGCGTCGAAAACGTGGTACTCTTAGTCAATCAACGAGTATAATCTAGCTCGTTGAAGACAACAATGACATGACGCTAACGAATAAGACAATATTGATGGCGACGACGATTCGATCCAGTTACATAGCTAAGTTGAATTCAATCGCTTTCTGGAGGAGAATTCTAGCGGACGGCTGCTCTGTTCGGTAGTTTTTGGAGGGTACAATTTTGGGGGGTTCTTTAGATGAAGCCCTTGGAATATTTTCCAAATTTTCAAAAACATGGCTGCATCGTTTTTTATTAAATTTTGTTGTTGGATAGTATAAAAGACGTTTAAGAGGACGGTGCAGGTCTTACGTTCGTTGAAAATCCTGATTTTTCGAAAATTGCAAAACTTCAAAATTTGTTAAAGTCTTCTTACAACAAAAATATTAAAAATAAAGTTTTTTTCTCTTAATGAAATCGGTTCCTTAAAGATAGATTTTGAAATAAGGTCATGAAAGTACGGGCGAGAAAGTTCGCGCTATTTTAGCTCCACTAGTGTACTTTCTCGCGCTTCGAAAGGCAAAGTTATGTAATCGTGCGCCGGAAAACGAATTTTCGGCAGAAAACCTCTTATTGTCGGGCCCTGGTATCGAACAACTTGATAAATCCTATTGCTATATATACTAAATTACTTCATCTAATACGTGGTGTAGTGAGAACCCATGTTTTGTGGGTTCTTGATACCGAAAAATCAATTGACGGCAAAACGTCTGTCTGTCCGTCTGGGTGTTCGCTATCCGTCTAGGGTCAAGGCTAGCGCCTAAACCGTTTGGCCGGTTTTCTTCAATGTTGATATTCCCTGATCGATCTAAACGAACTCGAGGCTTTGAGAATTTCAAATTGATATTTTGATTTTTAATGGTACTTTAAAGCCCCAAAAACATTAACATTTTTTTTTAAAAAATGACACTTTTTTAAAATTAAATTTTGTTCTTGAATAGCGAAATAACGCCTAGGACAATAATACAAGTTTCATGTTCGTTGAAATCCCTGATTTTTCGAAACGTGCAAAAGCACAATTTTTCAGGGGCGACTTCCTACAATTATAATAGAGATTTTTTCGTAATGAAACTTGTTCTTTAAAGACAGATCTTGAAATAAGTCCTTGTTTAATTTTTCGAAAAGTGAGTAGTTGCCTGGCATTTTCCGCGAAACACTTTTTCTCAAACACCGCTCCAAATTTTTTCTTAATTTTTTCCCCACGAATAGAGAAGAGCTTAAAAGAATGGGCAGTGTCTCATTTTCGTTGCACTCTCTGAATTTTCGAAAATTGCAAATTTAGAATAAATGTGAGAAAGTAGTAGCGCTACTCGTTTTAATAGATTACAATAAATAATTACCTGCGCCATATTAAGTTTCTTGAGCTGTTCTATTGTTACATTTTTTAAATTTTGATTACCTTCTTCAAAAAACGTTCGTCTTTTAGGGGTTTATACAAAACCTCTTTGAAGGATGTTGGCTTGAGAATAATGAGTAACTCTTTCTTTAGTACAGTACTTATGTTACGACATATGTTTTAACTTTTGTCCCAATTCATTTTTTTTTGTTACAGACCTGCTAGAAATGGCTCCCAAATACAAGTTAACTTACTTTCCTATTAAGGGTTTGGCAGAACCTATTCGATTTTTGCTTTCGTATGGGGGAATTGAATTTGAAGATTATCGATTTAGTCAAGAGGAATGGCCAAAATTAAAGCCGAGTGAGATATATATTTTTTGTATTTTTTAAAATATTTTTTTGTTATTTCGCATTATTTAATATATTTTTTTATATTTTAGATACTCCCTTCGGACAGACTCCAATATTAGAAGTTGATGGTAAAGTAATACATCAATCAACAACGATTTGCCGGTACGTGGCTAAGCTAGTGGGTCTGGCTGGATCTGATGACTGGGAAGCAGTCCAGATTGATGCTGTTGTTGATACGATCACAGATTTGCGTTCAAGTAAGCACATTGTTCCAGGTGATATCAGAGATTTATGTTCTAGAATCTAGTACCGAAGGTAATAGAATAGGTATTAAAGCAATATACCATTTGTGAAAGATAGAAAATTCTGAAAAAAGTTTTGAAACAATTTTCCACTTACAGAGGAAGTTCGGGTAATATGGAATACCGTTTTTATTTGTTATCATTACTTTGTAATGAAACTGTTTAGAGCACGGGATACGAAATGAACCCAAAATTCAACTATTTTCAATTAATATTTGTTTTGGAAGTTTAACAACTATCTTTTATAGTATCAATAATTTTATTTAGTTTTAAACGTTGCATTTGGAGGGTAATATGAAATAGCCGGGTATTATGGAATAGGGGTTTCAAAATAATAAAAATGAGGTTGATATAAAATAAGTAATGATAATTTTATATTATAAAATATAAACTTCATAGGTTTTTAATAGATTACTTGCAAAAATCACACATGTAATCTTCCTGCTCTGCTCCAGAACAGTCAAGGATACCAACAGGGAACAGGAAAACATTTCACCCCAACCTCTCCCCGACTATCTCCAGATTTATTTAATTTATTTATTTATTTATTTATTTATTTATTTATTTATTTATTTATTTATTTATTTATTTATTTATTTATTTATTTATTTATTTATTTATTTATTTATTTATTTATTTATTTATTTATTTATTTATTTATTTATTTATTTATTTATTTATTTATTTATTTATTTATTTATTATTTTTTTTTTTTTTGCGTCTTACAAGTTGACGCAACGTGTCACCCAGCCCCTTCAGGGGCATTGAGCGCTTTGCGCTGGGGAGTAATTCTCCATTAACTTACGCGGGAGTAATCCTCCATTACCTTTAAGTCATGATACGTCGCAGTCAGTTGTCAAGAGGACCGCCAGGTAGCATCTCCGCGTACGAGCCTCCTGGTACGCGCTCCTGCGTCACTACCCATCGGCCAGAATTGGGAAGGAATAAGGATAGAGTTTAAGACACTTCACAGGGGTTGGTATAGCCCTTGTGAAGCAGCCAAACTCGTTTTGTTGGAACAAATTTCACATGAGATTCGACGGGAATCGAAACCGGACCTCATTGGTGACAGGCTAGCGACTTTGCTGTGTGCCACGATCACGACTTAGTTGTCTGATACAGAAGATGGTATGAACTGCATCTCAGATGACACACTGGAATGGAATGACCTAGTGTTCCATATAAACCAACATTCCATTTTGAAATCAATAACGTCTAACCTAAAAGTGAAGAACTGCGTGTTTCAAAATGAGCATAAAATAATAAAAGGTAACGCTTGTTGTGCACGTAGCACTTGATTTCTAAATATTAGACAGAAAACAAACTAATAGTGTTGGTTTTTCAATACCTACCTGCGTAAATGTTTGGAAACCGAAAACTAACTAATCAGTAGCAGGTGTGATGCATGGGGCAAGCGGGTGACACCAATACCTTCTATTGGTATTAGTGACACTGGCTGCGGAGCATTATACGAGCATTCTGAAGTATTTAACACTATCCACTTGGCTGCAGCTCTTGTCAGACGAAGAAGCTCGGTATTCCATTGTACCCGAACGTCCTCCATAGACCTCTCATTACAGAAAAATCTTAGTTTAATAAGGTAGAATCGATAGAGAAATTTTATAAGGTGAGGACACGTTTGAGGGAAACAAATCCGTATAAAATAAAATATTTATTTGCGGTTATTTTTAAATTTATCATTAAAATATACAAATAGTCAATAAGGTATTGTTATAAGAATAATAATAACAACGACAACAACAACAACAATAATAATAATAATTATTATTATTATTATTATTATTATTATTATTATTATTATTATTGGATCCATATTCCCCGAAGGTAGTCATTCAGGTATTACCTTCTAGAAAAATTTGCTTCAGCTAGAATCTCCCAGAGGAAGATTAGTGAATTCACTTTAACGAAATTATTATCGTTAGTGTGGTAAACTATCTTAAATATATCATTTTATTACATATTATGTAATCTGAATAATAAAACTAGAGGAGGAATGTGCATTAAAACATTTCTAGGTCTGACGGGAGGATACACGTATTGTAGGACCCCCTCCCCTTGGATGCGTCCCTCTTAATAAGTGACGGGGTATTTTGTTACAGAAATTCAAAATTACCATTACGACAGCGATCCTGTTTCAAAGGAAAAGAAAAAAGGCCCATTATTTAAAGAAACTATTCCATTTTATATGCCAAAGTTTGAAGAACTCGTCAAAAAGAATGGTGGTTATTTTGTGAATGGAAAGGTAAGTTATCTTAAACTTATTGTAACATAACCTATGAACCGTTTGAGAACTAGTCGCTTACACAAACGGGTGAAGAAAACACTTTGTTAGTGTCAGGGACACCCAAAACGGGCATTTTCCGCCCAAGTATTGAGATCCGGTTGTGGCACGAATATACTTTTTTCTGTGTATTATATATGAGAAAATTAAATGCAGTCATAGAAAAATGGCTTACTTAAAGTGTCAATAATGATATACCTACATTGAAAATAAAGTATTTTGTTTCAGTTGACGTGGGCTGATGTATATTTTGTTGGCTATCTTGATTACCTAAACTACATGGCCGGCGAAAATCTTCTGGCAAAATATCCTTCTCTACAAACTTTATGTACTACTGTGCTCGAGTTGCCTGGAATCAAGAAATGGGTTGCAAAACGCCCTGTTACTCCGAATTAAAGGGCTGTATTGATGATTCATGTGCTGCTTTGCGACATTGATATAATTTTCTCTTCTCTCCGGTTATTCTGCCCTACTGTCCCAACTGTTATGTTTGTTGTCAAAACAAAATCAAGTACTGTATTTATTATCTCAGATATTAGAAATAATAACAGCAAGCACCCAACTCCAAAAGATTAAAAATATAAGATTAGTTAAATTGAATAATAAATTGAAAGTGAAAACTTGAAAGAAGCTTCACACTATTTTCTTTGTATTTATGGAGTATATTTTCTATGATACATGTAAGACTTTAATATTGGTAATAAAATATTTCCATAACATTGGTGTAATTATTACAACCACCAACAGTTCTGAAATGGGGCGGTGTATGTGCAATATGGCAAGTGAGGGGAGTGTGCCATGGGCTCTACTGTCCAGGGCAGTAGCGGATCCAGGGGGGGGGGGGCATGGGGGCCATGCTCCCCTCTCAAAAGGCCTAGGTTTTTCATTTTCCTTCCTTTATTTGTCAAAATTAATTTAAATATTTGTTAGAATTATGTAATTATTTAAAAAATAATGGTGTATAGTATCGTATATACACTACAAAAATTAATATACAATACAATAACAAGTATGTTTATTATTTAACAAAAATCTACGATGCCCCTCCCCCTCAATGATCGACGACTGGATCCACGCCTGGTCCAGGGCGTCATTCAGCATTATGCATTGGCGAGAAAAAAATCTTTAAAATATAATATTTTGCACGTAAATGACATAATAAATACATATCTTTAACAAAAGGCACGGTAATAATTAGGGGCGGATTTTAATGAAATGTAATTTTTTCTTTTCGATCTAGAACAATGCCGTTTAGTATAGAAATTAATTTTATTTAAAAAAGGAAATGACTCACTTTTTATAGGTCATTGCATTTTTTATCGATTTCGACTAATAAGTCATTTTTTACCCTTTTACGTTATTTTTAGTGCATTTTTGTTTAATTTATTTATTTTAGTGTCATTTTTAATTACTCACATTAAAATTCTTCAATTCTTCAAATAATATTTACGAGATACAACAAATGTTATTCATAGAACATTTATTACTCGGTGGCCTGTTCAATTCGTTCGCTCAGAAATGGTTTTGACAGCCGTGAGCATGTAATTCTTGTGACTATATCAGCACCATTGACGGTTCGGCTGATTTCCGGATAACAGAGATTTCCTGGTAAAGAACAGGTCCAAACTAAAGTTAGCAAGTGGAGTTCACTCGAATGGAAGAAGCCTCGATTACATCTGTAAGTATCCAAAAGCTTGAGTTTTTCATCCTAACTGGTTTTGGTAAGATTTTTTGCGTCTTTTTCTTTGGTTTTAGGGTATTTTTAAAGCATTTTAAGAGCATTTTATTGATAATTTTTGGCGATGGTTGAGATCATCAAAATCCTCACCGTATACTTGGGTTTTTCTAACGTGGCTGCTGAGGGTAGAATCTCCAAAATGGAAATCGGCACGACTTTTTGCGTCTGTCTTGGTCCTGCCGAAGGATGTCGCATGATCACCACCGCATCAAGCAGTGCTGCAGATCAAGCGACTCTAGCGGCAGGACTGAGAATGACTCAAAAAGTTGCGCCGAATTCCATCTTGGAGATACTACCCTGAACCGCCACTTTAGAAAACCCCAATTATAGTAAGAATACAGTACAATAATAAAATGCATTTTATGAAAACGTATCATCGCTTCTCTCCTTTACACCTACTAACTTAGTCCACTTAATCTCAAGGTCTGCAACACAGTGGCGGATATAGAGGTTGTCCATAAATCACGTGACGCTAATGAGGATGGAGTTGAGGCAACATTACGCTGTGTTATAGAAGGATTTTCCTAACGATGAGCCAAAGTGACAGTTCGCGTAACAAGTGAACATCACATGTAATTCAGAGAAGTATCCCTCCGCTGCAACAGCTGTTCAGCCACGCCTCTTCATACAGTGTTTGGTTATGATTCCTGTAAAAACCTCCCTACGCAGAAGTCTAAGAATATCGCTGAGGTATATGCACGTACGCGAGTCCGAAATATTTAAATTGAATTACTTACGTGGAAAATCTCATAACATGCTCTCACAATCAGTAAAAGAAAACTGCCATGAATGTCAATAGAAAAAAAAAATGATTTTAAGCCAGAAACACGTGCACCGGTACGCATCTCACACTGAAGACGGTTTTAAAATAAACATAAAATGTACCACACAAAAAGTAAATTTGATGTAATGTTTATAAAAAAACAAGAGTTTTTTACAGAAGAGCACGTAACACTGCACTTCCTAATTACAATTATTTCTCGCGGCGCACTATATTTTTGTCGTACGAGGACATCATAAAAGGAAGCGCCGAAGCCATTTACAAATTAGCCAACTGCAAACGAACGAATGCAGGAAGGGAGTCTAATGGGCTTGAGAGCACAACGACCACAGAACCTTCAGTTATGTTTCCAGCACTAGCTGTCACTTTGGCTCATCCTTAGGAAAATCGTTATACATAGGAGTGGAAAGTGTTAGTTCAGTGTTACATAACGGTGTTATTTTTTTAATTTTCCAAACTTTTCTGAAATAATCCTTTTCATTCAATCTTAAACGAAAACAAAAAAAATAACCAATTAAATTTTAAAAAATATAAATAAATTAAAATACTATGGTGTATTGTTACAATAAATATAATATTTCCTTCATCAGTGATATATTGATTGAATCTGTTAGATTGCGATGAAAAGATTCAGAACTGAACTATTAGTGCAGTCTATGGGGAGCCATAACCTTGCAAAAGGTGAGGAAGAAAATTTTATTTTTTATTTTGTTTATATTGTTATTAGTAAGAAACCCCTAAGTTTTCCACCTCGAAGAACATCAGGTAAAATTTTGGTTGCCAAGAAAACTCGAAATTTTCGGACATTTTTTATTTTTGCCTAATAACCTTTTAATGTTTGATCTTAGTGGGAAAATGGATATTTTCAATAGTTATACCTCTTGTTATCTTGTAAACGATGCCATAGAGATCTCCTCATGAATTTTTTCTTTTCAAGAACTAATGTCATGTGTCCGTGGTTCTGATACTCATCCATGAAATCTATGTAAGCTTTTTTTTAGGTCTGATTGCCTAAATAGCCTTCTTAACAACGATTTTAATATTTTTAGTGCGTTTTCTTTCAAATTATCAAGAGTAGCGTCTTGTCTGATAGGTAAGCGAACAACAAATCTATCTGTTCCATCTCTAAAAGCAGTATTATCAAATTGTTCCTCGCATTTTTTGTATTCTTTTGTAAAGCACTGAATTTCTGGAAGTGTTTCAGGAATCCAAAATCTTTCTATTTGTTGAGATAACCCTTCGTTAGAAACTTTCAAGCACGTAGTAGAGGATTCTCTCGTGTTTTCATTAACTTCGCCTCCAATGATCCATTCTAAGCGTGTGTTTTGTGGAGCTAGTTGACCACTGATAGAATTTCTGATTTGACCAACTACTATTTTCCAAAAAAGTCCAGCACCAATTAATAAATCATATTTCCTTTTGGAATTGTAACTTGCTCCATATCTATTTCCAGTTGAGGTACTTTCTTTGTGATAGTCGGTAGATTTAAAAATTCTGCATATATTTTGAACTCATTATTCAATGAAATAAGTTTTACACAAGTCATTCTTCTCGATTCTCTTTTGGCATTATCAACTCCCACTATTTACATACTCGCTTCACAACTATCTAATGCTAATTTCTTGTTCAAATCTTCAGTGTTCAAATTAGACTGGAATCCTGGATATAATAATGCACGAATTACTTTTCCATGAACGTCTTCAATGTAGTACACCAAGGCAGTCGATAGTAAAATCTGTGATATTTTTCCTTTTGCTAAATTCACAGTGTCTGAAATTGGTAAATGTTGACAATCAAGGCAATGATTTACACTCAACTTCTCTTCATTCTTTTCTGTCGCTTTGCTTTCTTCTTTATGTAGCAAGGTGTGAGAGATACTGCATTTTTTACATTTAGATACCTTGCAATGTTTTGCTATATGTCCTAACTTCAAGCTATTAAGACAATGTCCTTTATCTTTGAGAATTTTCTTTCTTCTATGGATTGATTTAATAACACTTCACATTTAAAAATAGGATGGTTTCTTCCACATACGATACAAATACCTTTTTTCCAAAATTTTTTCCTTTTTATTCTCATCATTGTTACCTTTAAAAGGTTTCACCTTGAAGAACTCCAATAAAATACTGTTGTTTTGGAACATTTGTTAATCGAACATCAGTGTGAATTGTAGCTTCGAAACTATTTTTGAAAAAAAATATATTTTGGAAAGTCTCCATTATATTCCGATAATTTTATTTCTGGTAATCTCTGCATTTTCATATTGATTTTGTCAGAAACTGTTTGATAATAAACATCACCTACCTCTTCAGTCGGTGTCTGTTTATCTTCTGCAGCATCAACGATTTCTTGTAAAGTAGCTACTGTATCAAAATAAGACGACTCGAAGATTTCTCTTTCCTTTTCACATTCTTGAATAAACATATCTGTGGCTTCATCACCTACTATCTCTTGTTGTTCGATTTCTTCTTGCTTGTTTTGAAATTTTTGCCAAGTCTCTTTGCATATTTTTAATTTAACTTTTGCTTCGGATTTAGTTGTGTTTTTATTGATACTATTATTCACTCTAGTCCTTTGACTGTGGCTCTTGATAATTTTAATTTATGTAATATCCACATGTTTATGGTTACTTAAATCCTTTAAGTATCCAATTGCTTGAATAACTCTGACTTTGAAATTAATAATTCACACCTTACCAAATGATATAAACAAAACGACTGTGAAATGATGAAATGAAGCGAATCACTAACCTGTTATATGCTTGTCCTTGCCCCACGTTGGGCGCCAATGTTAATTAAGAAGGATGACACTCACAATATATGTCATTTATTGAGCCATTGAAATCGTAACTACAAAACAATATTTTGGCATCTGTCAACGACACCTGCAGTACAAACATTCTAAGACTGTTATAAATTAACAACATCTATAACAAGTTTAGGCGTGACACTCTTGATAGCAGAAGAAAATCGCCACATATTAATTTTTATTAAAATTACTCGAGGAAGTGTCCTTGCAACCTATTTGCTGTCTCAAGTTTCATTTTCGATTTCGCAGACTGTTCTCGTTCCCTTAATTTTTTATGGTTTACTAGTTCATCACAGTGTCTCTACAGACCTCAAACAAAACACGTAATGTTATTTTTAATACCCTTGCGGGCCTTTCTGATTCTTTAGGCCCTCGGACCTTTTGAATACTTTGTAGCCCGCTCTATAATTGCTTTTTCATGTGGCATCTGTGGGTAGTATCTCCAAGCACGACTTTTTCCGTCTTTCTTGGTCCTACCGCAAGATGTCGCATAATCGCGACAGTATCAAGCAATGCTGCAGATCAAGCAACTCTAGTGACAGGACTGAGAATTACCCAAAAAGTCGTGCCGAATTCCATCTTGGAGATACTACCCACAGATGCCACGTTAGAAAAAAAAACAAACATGACACCAACACAACATTCACAACATCTTTTACCATTCGATTTATTTAAGTTACGATGCAATCAAATACAATAAATGGCATAATGCTCAAATAAGTAAAATAACTTATTATCAACATTATTTTGCGTAATTAATATGAAAATTGCGATTTTGGAATGTTTCCAGGAATATACAATTGTTACCAGTCACTCATATTTCAGTGTTACGTATCACCTTTTTTAGAGAAATAGTATGAGCTTCTTGAGTAGCAGTACTACTCGTAGTAATAAGATGTATAACGAACATCGGCTAACATCCTCGAAATGTTATTTTTTGGATGTTATGACATATTCTTAATTCCTTTTGGTAATAGATGCAAATAACCTACAAGTATTTTTAACACACAAATATTTTTAACCTACAAGTACAGAAATTTTACTGGAAACCGCACGTTTTGTTAGCTTTTGCGAGAATTTCCGCGGGAACATCAGAATATTCTTTCATGTTGTACGTTCAAATCAGTCCAATAACGATTATGCAATAGTAATTAGATACACACTGTGTTCTTTATCTGACGTCATATTGACAAATGACTATTACGATACATCTTTTCACTTTAGACGCAAGAAAATTTATAAAATGTTTCGAATTCTCATTTAATTCAGCAACAAACTGGTAAACCATAAAGTTTTGTTACCAGATGTTTTTGCCCCTCAGGCGACTTCCTGCCCCTCGGGTCAGAGGCTCTCGGGTTTAGAAGTCGCCGTCGTGACAAAACATCTACTTAACTTGATACACAAGTAACTATTATAAACCTGTATTAAGCAACAAATCAAGTTTATTTCAAATTATGGAGTTAACTAACATTTTTAGCTCATTGTGATTCGAATTTAGATGTATCAGTTGACGTCATAAACTCCCTAGTTGGGCAATTTCTAAATTATGTTAATCCTGTTTTTGAAATTAAATAGTAATTCAGATAGCCCTTTAATGGACTGGTAACCTGCTAGACTTTATGTAAAAATAAACTAAATAATACAAATCTCAGAACAAAAGGCAAACATATTTTCGTTGTATTCGTTGCTACACACCACTTCAGCTTGCGCGAGCCACTCCTTTCTGAACTTCGAGGGGAAATGCGGGCGGAGCCAGGGAAAGTTGTCCGTGATCGCAGAATCTCCGAGCTTCCCAGGCGGGCAAGCGGCTCGTGCGGGGGTGCGGTTTAACATGCCTGAACGTAGAGGATTTAAAAATATAAAATATTGAGGAAAGATCTCTTCATTCACTTTAGATTGCCCGGAAAATCAAGCCTGGTTACGATGCCTTTGCAGAGACAAGCACAAACAAGAATCGTAACACATTGATCTATATACTAAGAGAATATAGAGGTGACTCTTGCAACATACAGACGATCAATCTGGGGGCGCGGGATATTTACGGGATATGTATGATGTAGCTATTAAATAATAATAATAATAATAATAATAATAATAATAATAATAATAATAATAATAATTATTATTATTATTATTATTATTATTATTATTATTATTGAGTCACATATACAATTACAATCGTGTATGACGAGTCAAATGTGATGTATTTTGAGGGAGTAAAATTGCATTCATCTTCTTGGGTACAGAGAGTGAAGTTACATTTATTGTCCACAAGCAAAACAAGGGGCCATCTCAGCATTTGCTCAAAGGGCCAGGAAAACTGGACAAAAACCTGATCGAGATGGGGACATTGGCCTAGAGATTATACTACAATACTTGTTACAGATACATTGCGATATTATAAAGTAGATAATTATTTTAGTAGAAAAATATTTTAACGTTTAACATAATTTAAAATAATTCAAAATTTCAAGATTTGCACTGTTTCATAGACGTGTAACTATTAGATAAGTAGATACATCATGGTACGCAATAATATAAGATAATTTTCCAATTTAATACTAGAACGTAATATATTATCGTAATGGATATTTTCAAAATAAAAATGTCACATCTTCTGTCGGGTAATTGTCTACTGAAGCACTGTGATATCACAGTCTAATATTAGACTGTGGTGATACTCTGACCTTTGGCATATTCTTTCCCTCTCTGGAAAAGAAAACGTACCTTCGAGACCAAACAAGCTCAGCATTGGCTGAATACCTTCTTGTTACCATGGGACCGTCGTCATGGCTCTGATTAAAAATTCCAAACAATTGAAACATGTAACAATAAATACGAATCGTAAATTGGAATTAATTATATTGTTAAATTTACAGTTTTGCTTTAATAACAGAAAATAAGACAAACTACACCGGATGAAGTATTTATCGAAGTGTTTAATGCTCCGTTCGTGACCTCCATGCGTCCTCGTAAAGCAGACACACCTGCTGTATTTTCTGATAGCGTTGAATAGAGACGACGAACAGTCAGGTGCTGAATGCTGCAATGGAAGAATACAGATTTTTACAAAAGACGGAGAGCTGAAAGCCAAATTGACACGGACTTTACATCGTTTTCTGAAAACCAATCTGACAAGTCAAAAACAATTAAACGGTGTCGTTTGCCGAATAAATGCTCGCACAATATCTTTATATTAACAGGTAGTGTCGCAACATATAACAGATTTTCTCGTGATAATTCTAACAGTTAAGTGAAATATAATTGGATTGAAACTGATGTTTACTACTAATTATTTTAGACATCTCTTGCAATTTTTTTTTCACCGGTCTGTATGGAATTAGGTCCACTTCTGAATATCTTCAAAATATTCATTTGAAAGTCAAAGAGGGCCTTAAGCTCAGTTTATTCGATCGGAGAAGATTCAATTTTGGAGAAAATCGGCTGAACGGTTTTGACGCTAGCGTTGACCACAGATGGACAGAGGGACGGACTGGCAGACACGTTTTACTATATACAAGTTGAATATGGCGTCGCAGAGACAGTACACTACTTTTTACGCAGTACACACGTATTTTCATATGTTGAAAATTTCTAAATGTCAAGCACATCTTTGTTCAAAAAAGTTCTTTCAATTTCTGTCATTGGACATACCAATGAATCGTAGTAGCTGATAATGTTATACTACCGTTCAAACATTCCCAACACCAATGGCCTTGTATGTGACCTCCATGCGAGATGTGAACTGGTAATATTGCAATGGAGCGTCATCGCCACAGCACCAGAGTGGCATCATGAAAAGTGGTGAGAAGGCCGCACGGCCGAATTGACTTTATCTGACACCGCTGGAAGGGACAATTTAATTTTGTGCCTCTGTTTTTGTTTATACGTTCCCTGTAGACATTAAGTAGTAGTACCGGGAGCGGTAGCTCAGTACATTTTCTGATGTCACGGCAGCGCCTCTGACCGGGAGGTCCTAGGTTCGAGTTCCGACGGCGGCTTTTTCAGCTAGGTCGAATTCAGTCGCTGACTGGAGGAGAATTCTAGTGGCCAGCTTTTCTGATCGGTGGTTTTCCGTGGTTTCTCCGATCAACACCAGGCAAATGCTCGAGCAGTACCCTAACAAACGGGCCACGGACCGCGCGCGATCTTTCCTTCCTCTTCCTTGTCCTATCCTCTCCCCTTACACACACACACATACTTACACTAACATGACATACTCTATCACATATTCAAACACATATGAAAACAAATTTAGTGTTTTAGATTATGAAACAGATTTTCCTCGCCTTCCTGATCCTCACCACCCTTCTCTACCATCGACAAGTACATGCACAAACCAACGCAAACAGGTTAGGAAGCGCGTCAAAACCAAAACACGTAAAGCTGCGCATCCTAGCTCACTTGAAAACAAAGACATTCCTACTGAGCCTAAAAAACAGGTACTTATTTTAGCTGACAGTCATGGCCGCCATCTTTCCTCCATTCTCAGTAGGAATATACCCTCCAATTTCTCAGTCTCATCTATTTTTAAACCTAACGGGAGGTTTGCAGATGTGACTGCAGAATTGGACACCCACACGAAAACACTGACCAATCAGGACACAGTCATTATCATAGGAGGGCAGAATGACATTAACTTGGGCGGTAACTTTACACCTGAACAACATGTTAACAAATTACAATGTGCCGCCCAAAATACTAGCATTGTAGTCTCGACTCTGCCCTTCTGGTACAACAGACCAACACTATGCAACGAGATTAAGCACGCAAACCAACAATTGAAACTGCAGCTGAGAGAAACAAATGTCACACTTTTTGAAATTAATTTCCTCTCAGCAAAACACTTCACCCGGCATGGTCTTCACATGAACCTTGCTGGAAAACATGCAGTCGGTAACAAGCTTGCACAATACATCATCAACTCCAGTCCTACGCAGTCTCCTGCCAAAAATCTATCCCTTTCACCTTCCTTACGTTCTCCACCCCCACCCTTATTTCGAACCCTGTTGCCTCTTCCTCTGAACCTACTCCCGTTTCTCCCATTCCCACTACCAATTCGTCTACATCCGATGCCCCATCTTCATCACAACCTGTCACTGCCGGGACACACTACAACCTTCGACCACGCACTCAAGGTAAAAATGGAGTAAATATATAGCAACAACAGTCAGATGCAGCAGAAAAACATTCGTGTAGGTACTTGCAAAAAATAAACATTCTGCATCATAATGTACAATCCCTTTCAAATAAAACTGAGTTTATCGAGGCAGCTCTACAGAGCGATCTAAATCAAACGGACGTTCTTTGCTTTACAGAACATTGGTTATCTCCTAATGAACTTAGCATTTTCCAAATTCCAAACTTTTACCTCGCAGGCTTTTATTGCAGAGAGAGAGAATCCCATAAAGGTCCTACGTATGGGGGTTCCTGTATTTACGTTAGAAATTATATTGATTCTATCCCCTTGGCGGAATTAAATGTGTACTCCATTGAAAATATTTTCGAAATTTCTGTTGTGCATCTTACTTCACTAAAAGTGATAATACTTTGCATTTACAGACCTCCAACAAAGAGAACTGCAGATTATATTTCGTTCTTAGAAAACCTGGAGATAACACTTAACAAAGTCAGCAATCGCTCTTTTGAATCCATTGTTGTATGCGGAGATTTTAACATTGATTTTCTGGTCGAATCTTGCGAGAAAGAAAAGTTTCTCAATTTAATTAATTCCTTCAATTTAACATTCAATTAATGTACCTACACGGATCACACAAATTCGATGAAGGCAATTGATAAATTATAATTAACAAAAGATTTAGGATACAGTGACCACGATGCACAAATTCTTACCATTATAAGAAATGCGATCACTGACACAATAAATAATACACGTATGACTAGATGTTTACTAAAAGTAAAATTAAATTATTCATTGATTACTTGATGCAGGAGTCATGGGAAACGGTTTATAATACTGCTGATACAAACGGCAAATATAATTCTTTTTTTTCAACTCATTCATTTCATTTTAACACTTGCTTTCCTCTTAAAAACGAAAATTAAAATTTCACGGAAAAGCAATTCTTGGATAACACAAGGGATTAGGACATCTTGTAAAAACAAGCGAATTCTTTCTTTCATTTCTAAACGTCATGACGTATCTCAAAATTTCCTTATCTACTTTAAAAAATACAAAACATTGTTACGAAAAGTCATAAGGCAGGCTAAAATCATGAAAAACGATCAGGATATTTTAATTTCAAATAATAAAACAAAAGCAAAGTGGAATATAATAAAAAATACTACCAAATTGACTAGAAAACCCGTAGAGAATGTTGTTTTAAAATATAATGATATAAATGTGAACGATCCGGCAACAGTGGCTAGTCTCTTTAACCAATACTTTTCGAGAATTGCTGCCGATCTCACTAAGGGTCTTCAGGCACAAAATTCAAAAACAGACAGTTCACCCACAATTGTAGACACAATGTTTGTTTCCGAAACTTCTTCCTATGAAATTCTCAAAATAATTGGTAAACTAAAAAATAAATATTCGTCCGGTTTAGATGAATTCCCGGATTCTTTGTTAAAGACTTGTGCGTATGCCAATATACACCTGTTAACGCACATATTTAATGCATCTTTATGCACTGGAACGTTTCCAGATATTTTCAAAACAGCTAAAATTAAGCCGCTTTTCAAAAATGAAATTTTATCGGCCCTTTCTCTTCTATCAGTCTTTTCAAAAATATTAGAGAGACTTTTTTACATACGAATGGAAACCTTTCTCACTAAACATGACGCGCTTTCAGATTGCCAACATGGATTTAGAAAATCAAAATCAACGGAAACAGCTATATTTTCTTTTCTTAAAGATGTCGCCTCATCATTGGATCAAAACGAGGCACCTATTGGATTATTTTAGATCTCTCAAAAGCTTTTGACGTCATTGATCATGACATTTTACTTTCCAAATTACCTTCATATGGAATTCGTGGTATTGCTCTAGATTGGTTATGTTCGTACGTTAAAGAACGATCTCAGAGAGTTGAAATACCTTACTGGAATGATGGAACATTACGTACGCACCTTTCCGACTCTTTGCCCGTTGCATGTGGAGTTCCTCAAGGATCGATTTTAGGCCCTATTCTGTTCCTACTTTACGTAAACGATATGCCCTCGACGATTCGAAATGGAAGAACGGTTCTCTTTGCGGATGATACGAACATCCTTTGCAATAAAGAAACAGTAAATAGTACAATATCAGATGTTTCAAATTGGTTCCGAAATAACAAATTAATAGTGAACGAAAAGAAAACGGTTTTAATGCAGTTTTCCATTTCAAATAAACAATTCTGTGCCCCATTGAAAATGAACAGTGTACCATTGACTGATGTTAAGGCAACAAAATTTTTAGGTCTCTCAATTCAGTCAAACCTTAAATGGAACGTCCATTTAAATCAATTGAACACAAAAATAAGTTCATTATGCTACGCGTTCAGAATTCTAGCAAATTCAGTCAGCCTTCATACTGCTCGTTGTGTATACTTCGCGAATGTTCATTCCCGCCTGAGATATGGCATAATATTCTGGGGAAATACATCTTATAGCTCCCAGACTTTTAGATTACAAAAACGAATTGTACGCATAATAACCAAATCCCACCCACGTGATTCATGTAAGCATCTCTTCATTAATCTAGGAATTCTACCATTACCGTGTCTTCTTATTTACGAATCAGTGGTTTTTGTAAAAAATGACTTGCTCAAGGGCGGAATATTTTTCAGAAAATGCCGAAGTCTATTACTATAACACTCGACGTAGAAATCATATTCATCAGGTGACAGTATCAACAGCTCATTACAAAAAATTCACATACAATACATGTACATTATTTTACAACACTTTGCCAGATGACATTAAACGATTAAATTCAATAGAAAAGTTTAAATCCCAAGTGAAATCGTTTCTGCTGCATAACTGTTTCTATACAATTAGAGACTATACTGAGCATCACAAGAAAAGTAACATTAATTTTAACAATGATACATAATGCATTATTTATCACTTGGACTGTATAAATGAGTATAAACAACCTGTAACAACTATTGTACTACAGCTTCCGGGTCAAATGACCCCCATCTCGATCAGGTTTTTCGTCCAGTTTCCCTGATCCATTGAGCAAATGCTGAGATGGCCCCTTGTTTTGCTTCTGGACATAAATGTAACTTCATTTTCTGTGCACGTCTTCTAGAATTCAGTGGGAAATACAATTATTCAAATTATCGTTTCCATGTTGTCGCGGCAGGAAGTAATAAGAGCCAAAATTTATTGCTTATTTATCCTTGAAAATAGAGTTTATTACATGGGAGTTTTTGTTTTTTTCTCCCTTTCAAAATTCAAAATTTATTTTAAAATTTATTGCTTATTTATTTTTGAAAATAGATTTTACCACATGGGAGTTTTTTTCTCCCTTTCAAAATTCAAAATTTAAGTAGTATATGACTTAGTGTAGGGATCACAGAATTTTGAAAATGTGCACACAATTCACTTTTTCCCATAGCACGTTATACGCAGTTTTTAACTGTTTTTTTGACGTAAAATAAATAAATATATAAATAAATATTCCGGGAGACCGGTCGGGAGCTTAGAGCTTGTCCCGGCTGGGGCGGTGCCCCGCTGGTGGGAGAGTCCTGGTTAGGGGGAAACCCCACTAGCCGACGGTAGGTCGGCGCCGGATCTCGCCATCCAGCGGGGGAAGATCACCGCCATGAGGAAAAAACCACCATCTTACGAGGAAAAACGTGCACTGCACTTACGGGACTAATGACCTAATTGACGCGCCCGGAATCACTATCCAACCAACCAATTAAGTAGTAGTACCTAGTAAACTAAATTTATTGTACAGCTACGATCATTAAATTTCATGTATAAATCAGGAATGCTTTTTCTGGTCTACTGACCAAGAGAGCCTTAATGCATGCGTTCTGTTTACCCGTCAGACTTTCAGGTGTAGACAGCAGGAAACCTCAAGGTGATATTCGCAGACATGACAAGATTTATGAGCTTTTTTGTTTCCAGGACCCGGCATTTAGAGTTTATTGTTTGTTTGTTTTTTCGAAATTCTCCGGCGGAGGATCACAATACTTTATCTTCTTAAGATGTAAGGGTGAGAAAACAAAAACAAAAAATACATTTGTGCTATTTTTGGAAAAATCAAAAGAATACATCATATTCGCATCTATAACATGCTTTTCAGTGCAATTGCCATTATCAGAATAAAACGACTAAAGAAAAAAATTCGAGCAGTTTTTGAGATAATGTTGCCTTTTTAAATTTTTTCTTATTTATATTTTAAATATTTCATTCAACATTACTCGAAAACTACTCCTATTTTCAAAAAAATACAGGGCATTATTTAAAGTACTGTAATGATCTGTGGGGCCGAGCCCGCAAGAAGGCATGGAACTTTTATGTGAGCAAGGAGAAATTAAAAGAAATGAAAGAAACAATAGACAACAGCGCCGCGTAACCATAATTAAAAGCGTGATACAAGAAAGCATAAGGGGCGGAAATAGGTGTGATGAACGATGAACAGAACTTAAATTTAGAAACATTTTAAAGCAAAAACCACGTTATTCGAGCCACGGGTTCCGTAAATATTATAAATGGTATACATTGCATGCATAACATGACGAAGATGAAAGACGGAACTCATTGTTGTACTCCTGGAAATATATAACAAGAAGAATTTTGTTGAATATCCAGTGAATGCCTGGGTGGATTTTGGCCAAACTTACGGGAATTATAGGGAAAAATATTTAGAGCAGGGCAAAATTAGTTACGGTGCGGGGGGAATTTATGTAAGACGCAAAATGCCCGAAAACAGCAAAAATGTAAGAGTTGTTGAACATTTATTATGGTGATGGGCATATGTTTGGAAAAAGACAGTCACTTGGATTGTAGGGACCAACAATGTGAACTGGGTTACACAGACAGAATGAGTTCGGATTTGAGGATGATCACACACGTTTTTATGTTGTGTTGAATTTTTGAGAAATTTCGCGGAAGTGTCGTGCAAAACGTTAATAGGCTATTTTGGTTACATAGGAACAATTGTTTAAACCGAGTGCATCGAAAATTTAGTTAAATTCATTGAGAAATTCACGAAAAAAAATCTGCATAGGAAATACTTACGTAAATTAGGTGTAAGAAAATAGAAGCGTCGCGAAAGATATATAGGGATATCGCGATATATAGAAATAACGTTCAGGGAAGACGCGATTAAGACAAAGAAAAAAAACAATAGTCGTGGATGTATTGGCATGTCTTAAACGGAGAAGTGAACCGTAGCGGATCTGGTGGCAGCTGAACGGGGAACCGCGTCCGTGAATAATGCACGTGACAACTACCAGCGACGGGCGCTGATGGAAGGTGACATCGCTGCAGAAAAGGGAAGTGGCACGAATTGTGCAAAAACTGTATTTTTTTGGTTTGTTTACGCTCCATTCAAAAGAAGTTCTGTCGAAGACCAAGTTATGCTATTAGGCTAAGGATAATAAATAAGGTCACGACAGAATGCGCATTCTGATGGATGGATGAGATTTGTTTCCTTTGTATTGTATTTTCAGTGTGTATGTTTATATGTTTTTCTTCCTGGGTGTTTATATATATTTGTGTTATGTTTTGTAAGTTGGAGGGGCAGATGGTGTTCACGAAAGGGATATCAGCTAAGAAAAGTCTGAAATTAAATGCATGAGCATCCCAATGGCTCATAATTGCCGTGATTCCATGCTTTTTATTTTTGTAATGGTATGAATGTTGACCCAGGCACGAACAAAGCGGACCCTTACTTCAACTCCGTATGGAGTGAGCGCGCGAACTACGACACGGTAAGGAACAGATAATAGGACGAGCTAGCAGAGGTACGGGCAATTGATAATGTGGCACCCAATTATAATTTAGGGCTAGGGCAGGGCAAGATAGTGGGCGTGAGATTTTATAAGAGAATAATTAAAAGCGGGATTATATATATAATATATAATATTACATTGGCACCAGCGACGTGAGGCGTCGTGGTAGCAGAGGGAGAATAAGAAGAGGATATTACATTGGGCGCCCAACGTGTGGGCAGGATTTTATATATATATATATATATATATATATATATATATATATATATATATATATATATATATATATATATATATATATATACAAATATATAGAGAATAGGAGAGGGAGAGGAGATATTACAGTACTAATTGTGGAAAACAAATTCCATTTTATGAAAACATAACTGTCTTAAATAATGTTTAGGGAGGTGTCCAAAAATTTGAACCTTTTTTCCTAATTGAAAATTCAGTTAACCAGGAAAATTGGACTTAAACGTATTTATTGCGAGTGTATTTCACTCTTCTCTCACAAGAAATTGAAAGAAAAAATTGAAACAATTTTTGAGAAAATTTTGAAAAAGACCTAGAAATGTCATGAGAAGTACGCCCAAAATTCAAAGAAATCTTTTCAAAATCGTAGGGCTTTGAGTCGGGCCAGAACAATCGAGGACTTGCGAATGATTTGGCAGAAATTCTACGGATCGTTTAGACGTTAGTTCTGTTCACAGGCTGTCAGACAAATTATAAGGGCAGACAGGCGGGCGGACATTTTGAAAATGTTGAAAATTTAGAAAATGTAATTGAGACTTCATGTAAAGTGTCTCGAAATACTAAAATATCAGTTTCAAGTTCGCAGGGCATCGAGTTTCTTTAAATCAATCGGAGAATATCAGTTTTGGAGAAAATCGTCTAAACGGTTTAAGGCGCTAGCGTTGACCACACATGCCCAGACAAACTGCAGGATAGTCATTTTGCCGTCAATCGATTCTTCGAAAGCAATGACTCACAAATCGTGGATTTTGACTAGACAACGGGTTAGACGAAGTAATTTTCTAATTACAGTAAAATCTGACAAAACAGCAAGCCAGTATAAGCTTGTAACCTGCCTTAACCGGAAAGATTCTCCGGTCCGTGAATTTAAATGGCATTTTACACAGCATAAAACGGAACCTCTCCAACGGACTGATTTTTCTTGTCCTGCAGGCGAAAAAATCTTTATAAAACGGAATTCCTGTGAATTTAATGCAATTGGCAGAGAGACGCGAGATTTTCTTAATGAAATGAATGCATCTGCAAGCTTGTTTTAAATTCTCTATCCCTGTGACACGCGATTTAGTCGTGACAGCCGGACGCTGAAGAAGAGTAGTTTCACCTGTCAGCGTGGAATTGTGGACCTTGGGTCGCTTGTCTCTCAAGGTGTAAGTCTAGGGGAAATTCGTCTCTCTGAGAGTGGGAATGTGTTTACTATTCAATTATTGGTGATTTCTTCCATAAATACGTTATATGAATGTATTTTGATAATTATAATCAAGTCATATAATTCACTACTTTTAGGGCAGAAACGTCAATATCACAAGTGTCATAAAATGGACAATTTTGCATAAAACAGAAACCTCTCTAAACCGGAATGTGTCCCGATCGATTCCGGCTTATTCAGATTGTACTGTTTAAGGAGCTTTGTCCACTTTCTCGTTACCAGTCCTCGGCAATTACGTTTTAGTATGATTACAATACTTCCTCTACTGATGAATTAAGGGCGGGGAAGTGAAAATTAAACGAAAAGAATATTGCACGACACAATCCTCCAACATTCTCATTTCTTCACCATAAAACAATCTGCAAGCTGCACGTTTGGTTTTCTCTTGTATGATTCGTTCATCTTTGAGACCAATCGGTCACTACCGAAACTACAATTATACAGCCCCGCATGAACAATACAGAAATTGGTATCAGCTTGTCGTCAGGATGTTGTGACGTGTATGTAAAAATTGATTAGCGAGTGTTTAGGAAAGCGGAAAGTCTGAGTTTAGTCATGATTTGTTTTCTTTAGGTAAACAGGAGGACTTTTAATTTTAATTCATGGATTTGGAGAAGAAATACAATACTAAGAGTCCAGGTAACATGATATTTTTTTTCTTGTTGTTATAATAATTGGCTAAAGTTTTAGAATAATTAAAGTTATTTTGCCGTAATTGCAGCTGTTAAAAGGTTAATGCGAGAGGCATGTGAACTAAAAGATGCCACTGAAGAATATTGGGCTCATCCTTTAGAAGACAACTTATTTGAATGGCACTTCACTGTTCGAGGACCTCCATCCACAGATTTTGAAGGTGGCATGTATCATGGGCGTATTATTCTTCCACCTGAGTATCCTATGAAACCACCTCATATAATTCTGTTGACTGTAAGTATAATAACTTTCAATGCTGTATAGCTTTAAAGATTGAAATGACATTTAGTGATAATAAATTAATATGTTATTCAGTGATTTGCTTACATTTGGCAATTCACAATAGTAATGTTCTTCAAATGACACTTTAAAATAAACATTAATAGTAAGTATTAAATTGTAATTATCTGTGTTCTTAGTGATGTGTCAATTTACAATGAAATATGATATAAATGTGGATACTTAATTATAATATATTTGTTTCAATAAAGTTAGGGTTACTAGTATTTGTGGAATGTTTTTATCACATATTGTTTTGTTTCAGCCAAATGGAAGATTTGAAACAAACAAGAAAATATGTTTGAGCATATCAGGCCATCATCCAGAAACTTGGCAGCCTTCCTGGTCAATCCGTACAGCACTTCTTGCATTGATAGCTTTTATGCCAACTCCTGGAAATGGCACAATTGGATCTTTGGAATATACACCAGAAGAGAGGCAAACTTTGGCTCACAAGTAATTTTTATTTTGAACTATGTCATTACATGTTCTGTAATTTTTGATGAAATATGACTTGAATTTCAACTTATAACTAGGAAAATCTACCTTTTTAATCACATTATTTTCTATTGTTTATTGAGACATATATTTCAAGTCAAAAAGTGAACATTGAAATTTTTGGATCCAATGGCAATGCTGGATCTGAAGAGTGGTTAAGACATGAATTTACAGCATCCTGATAAAGCAATAAGTAGTTCAGGCATTGGTTGCCGTAAGTTAACTAATTAACAGACTTCTTTTATGTCCTTCACAAACCAGAACTGGTTTCCCAAGGGAAGGAAGAGAGGAATGTCCTCCTCACTTATTTTCGTCCTTGGGATTACCAAGTTATATATTTTTTCTGATATTGGAGGTGAAAGTATACAATTTTTGCATCGATATGTATGAGGATATTTATTTTGATCAAGTTTTAAGGAATATGCCTTTAAGCTTTGCAAAAACATTCAAAATTGTGGAGAATTTCCCCCCTTGTTCTGTCATGTATTGGCCTATTTTTTAACCAAATGAATGGGCAGCGAGTCGTGTAATATTTCAGGAGACAAGGGTCAGACTTGAGCAGGTTATGTAATCATACAATGTGGGACAACAGAAGCCCCGGGAAGACCAATTAGATCTTTCTTTTATCCCATCATAAGTTGATGCATGTATTGTAATTTGAAATATGTTTAATTTGAAGAAGATTATGCATTATACTTCTTTCCTCCACTTAAGTAACATGCACAAGCCACCATTGACACAAACCCTTTGAGAAATGGGACTCTTGAACAACAAAAGATGGCACATATCATAGGAGAGTATTCAGATGTCTTGGAGTTTGTCCTTCTGCATTACCACCAGATGCAAGCAAATATTAAAATGCTGGCTGGAATCCAGTACACTGTTGTCATGTTACTCTAATTGAATTAATATATAATTAATTTTCATAATTATATAAAAACATTATTATTCAAATATTATTTAGGTAATGAAATTACAGTAATTCTCAACTGGCATTCCAAGCATGCAGGTGGCTCAATGATTTCTTGAAGGGCGAAATTCTTTTTTTTAAATTTTTATTTATTTATTTTTTAATCACATGGATACCAAAATGCTCAGTATTGCCATAATATTTCTTCAATATTCCTCTTAGTTTTAGTTAAGAAAATAAGGCTTGAGGTTAGTGACCAGTTAATTTTTCAAAACATCCACTTCAAACAAAACTTAAAAAATTAAAAATCCAATTTTTTACTTACGGAAAACATTGTATACAGATACAACGACAATAGAAATTACTTGAAAAAAGGTATGAGTTTTTTTTTTTTTATCAAATTTCAAATATTTTTTTCTTCAAAAATGATTTATGAAGAACATGTTTTTAAACATGAAATTCTGTTTACTTAAAATGTTTCCAAGCATATCTTTGTAAATTTAAATTGCAAGAAACAATTTGCTTTGTTTAGTGGTAATTGGGTAAGTGGGTGTGGGAGCTTAAACTCATTGAAAAAAAATTTATTTTACTACAGAATCATTGTTTCAACATCTATATATTTAAAAAAATAAGGTATTCTGCCATGGCTTCGATCAGAGCTTCTACTGAACCGATTGTTGTATTTTTTCTTTTAAATGAAAGAATATGATCCCTAGATATGTTATCAGATATTGTTTGTGTTGATTCACCAACATTTACGGTGTAAATTAATTAATTAAATCATTCTTTAATAGTACGTTTATCAATAGTCAATTGTTTTCTTTCAAAGGTTGGCAGTTTCAAAATCGATATACATGAGTCCATAGATGTGAGTCCACGCTGCCTGATGTTTTGTTTTGAATGTTGAGATTTGTTTACAATTCGTCAAGGTTTTGTTTCAGTGTAATAATTGCATTGTGGTGTTACAGTTTGCATGTATTTGCTTCTGTGGTGTATTTTGTAGAGAACATTCGCACAGTGGGTTTTGCTGGTTTAATACTTTAAAAAAAACGCAGGGAAAGAGAAAGTCAGCGTAGGTGTCGTGATAGTGAGGTCATTTCGTTTTCTATTGGGTCATTGTCTATGAAATGTCAGTTTTGTTCTGCTTTGTATTTTCCATGTGAGAGAAATTCTGCAAATGATTTACTCTGTGTTGCTTAAATGGGAAAATAAGTATACCTTTGAGCAATATGCCAGAAGAAATCAAACAGTTGTTTATAGGAGATGATGACACATCAAAAAACTTTAGAAATAATATCCTTCATTATAATAGTGCTATATCTGTTGTGCTGATATTGCATTGCCATGTGGTTGTGGGCCGTACATGTTCAAAATTTTGGGAATTCCACATCACAGAATATCTTCGTTATACCCTCAAGATCCAAACAATGCAATATATTGTGAACATTAGTCTGGGTACAGTATTTTACATTTATCTCAGATCTCACCGTCAAATTTTGACGGGTTCTCACTAGTATTTCTTAATTCTTCTTGATGGCAGTGTCTACAATCATACCTGGCTAAAACCTGGTTTAAAATTAAAAGAATATTATGTCATATAGTTTTATTTCTAAGCATTATACTGTAGAGGAAAGTTTTGTAACAATGAGGGATTATCCATAATGGTTTGCATCTGTGGATTGTGTTTATTATGTTGATAATTGACAAAAGACTATCTGAGTTTTTAAAAGACTGTCTTTTATGCTTAAGCCATTATTCGCAGGGTCACATCAGAACAGTAATCTTCGCTTCCGCCAGAGTTCAGACTTCAGACAGAGTCTAATGCCCAGATTTTGGCATGAATGATTTCCCTTCATTTTCTCTAAAAAGTCTGCTTTTTAATTTTCCTGAGTTTTCCAGGTTTTCCTAGAAATCAGTCCCCCTGATAATGAAATCTTGGAAGCTTGTACATTCAAAATCACTCCTTATGTTACTTCGATAAAGCTATAGTGGACCTAAGCAGGGATATGTTTTAATCTAATTTAGAAGAAAAGTCGTGGAACTTGTTGTTTATTCTTCTACTTGAGAATTTCAAGAATATTATTTTGTTGACCATATATTCTTTCGTTTATTTCTTCACCATATTCTTTTGTTTTTTCTGTCAAAAAAAATTCTACTATTTCTTCTAAGTCTTTTTAAATAAAAGCTATTTGTAAAGGGTTCAGTCCACAATCTCAAATTGAAAAGATCTATAAACTCTTATTACTAAAAACAGAGAAAAAAATAGATTTGTGTAACATCAGTTCTTTTAGAACCTGTCCTCTAAAACTTGATTTCACTTTATTGATCTCTACCTGTATTTTCTTTTCAGGTCACAATTGTGGGAATGTTCTGAGTGTGGAAAGATATGTAACCAGCTGTCAAGTGCTTCCTCAAAGCCACCTACACAAGAGGAGAGTGATTTGATAAATCAAATAGCACTTAAGGTAAGATAAGATAACATAGTAAGAAAAGCATTTGCATCCTAATAATAATAATTATAATAAATCTTTCTTGTATTCTTAACACAGTCCAATTTATCTTTATTAATATTCATTTGTTTATCAGCTCTCACATGTTTACTTTCTTGCCTTAGCTAGTAAATAGAAACTTGAAATGCTGCAGAGAAAACAGGCATTTTTGCATCAGAAAATCTCCAATTGTAGAGCCTGGGTAAAAAAACTAGAGAGGCTACAGAATGGCACAGACTTTCACATAGAAAAGTTTTCTAATTTCTTTGGTGTGGACTAGACTGTACAGTTTCACCCCTCCTTGCCTGCTACCGTCTATTGCCGCCTAGAGTACATTTTTTTGAAATTTTCTCAACTTTTCAGTTTCCTAATAGTAGAACCAAAATATTACTTTAAGAATATTAAAGAAGGCTAAAACCTCTAAAAGCTCTTCTAAATAGCAATTTTCATTGAAAAATTTAAGCCATTTTTAAGAAAATGGCATTAAGTGTTGCTACAAAAATGAAATTCGAAGCTCTTTTTCACAGGAATACATTGAGTTTTCGAAAAACTTAATTTAAAGTCATTTGAAGAACTTCCACTCACAAATTCAACAGCTCATATTGAACAGCCAAATTAGCACTATCCATTGGAAAAAATTGAAGAAAAAGTTGGGGCTATTTTTTAGAAAATGCCGTTTGAGCGTTTCTGAAAATGCGGATTTTGAGCTAATTTTCACAGAAAACTGTTGAGTTTTTGAGAATCTTTTCTTGACATTATTTAAAGCACATGTACTCATAAATATAATAATGTGAAGAAATCACCTCTAATGTAAATGTTACCAATGTGAGAGAATGTCAAAAAAAATAACATTTTTGTAATTTTTGAAAAACAAAAATAGAGCTATTTGCTGTTTATGTCATCATGTAGGGCACATTTGGCAGTAACTCTAGCAAAAATGTAAAGAAAAAATTTGGAGCTGTTTTGAGAGAAAATCATGTTTTAATATTTAAAAAAAAAAAAAAAAATTGACGCACTATTGCTCAAAAACTACTAAAATTTTCAAAAAAGTCTACATAACCTTAATGAAAGACCTATTTATGGACAACAAATTTAAGTTGAAGGAAAAATCTCTGTCTTCAATTTTATATGTGTAGAATGATGCCGAAAAATATTCAAACTTTTGCAGTTTTCGAAAACTCAAAGAGTTAACCGTGAAAATCAGATCTCTGCCACCTTAATAAGTGTATTATTCTCTATTCTTACAACAAATTGAAAGAAAAAATTTGGAGCCGTTTTTGAGAAAATTCTGGGCACTAACATTTTTGGTTCACTATATCAGTTTCACTGTATCCGATGATGTCAAAATTAAATAGAACATCTCTTCAATGATTAGTTTAATTAATATAAAGTTACAGCAAAATACATAAACAGCACCAACTGATAATTTTCATATCTTTATTTGCCCTTAAAAAATGTAATTATTTTCAGTTGTTTGCTTTATTTATATTTTATTAGTAAATTCTCTAGATCCTGTTCTCCAAACTTGTTTCTGCATTTTCCACTGTATATCGATCCAATTATCGTAATGCAGTCTTTAATGCCTCTTGCACTGTGGGAACACCATCACCCTCTCTGAAATCCATATTAGCAAGTGATAGTAGTAACTTTAGATAGTAGCATGGTGCAAGTGGCTAATGAAACTAATTGCTGAATAAACATTCCGGTTCCACTACCTCCAAGTCAGGGGAGAATCTCTTGGATTATGACCTTTGGCCGGGGTCACATTGTATAGTTAAAATCCATATTTCAAATTAATTGAATGCAACTACAAATATGTCAGTTTTAAATTTTTCAGCAGTGCCCCCTCCCCTCCCCTCCCCAATCTAACTTGCTGCCTTTCCACATGTTTAAAGATTTAAATCGGAGAGTTAGAGTTGTGTCAGAAGTGTTGGATTTCTTGGTGGTGATAAAGAGGGTTGGTTCTGATGATTGAGCAGTTTCTTTCCTAGTTTCCATAGAATGCATTTCTCATGCTGTATATAGTTAATAACTTGTAGCAACAAAGTGAAACATTTCAGTTTACTTATTATCACTTCAAACTCATAGATATTGCGTCAGTGTTACAGGATACATCTTCATCTCATTCCATGAGTGAAATAAGCAACAGGTAGCTTGGTTAGTAAGAGTGTAGTATGTTTGGTATATCTGTGACAACCTTGTTTCAGGGAGAAGACAATGTTTCTGGAAAACACACTGACAATCATGCCGAGGCAAATTCTGATGGCACACCTTACAGGGGAAATGCAAATCAAGTAAGACACAGAGCAACTCTGCCTACTGGGCAAGTTTCAAGTCTTCCCGATCAACAAACAGTGGCATCTGGCAACAGCAGTAGAGACAGCCTCAGAAATATACTTATATGGGTTATTGTTATTGCTATTGTATTATTAATATTTAGAAGACTTTTTTTGTTGTGAATATTGACCTATTTATACGCTTGAACATTTGTGATGTATGAAATTCTGAATGGTTCATTGTATGCTATAATTTCAAACTGAGATTCAGGTAATAAATGTATTTCAGACCTATGAATCCTTGCTGTTAAGAACAGCAAGAACATTATGAAGATTGGTTGTTAAATTAATTTTCAAGAAAAATAAAATGGTATAAAAGCTTTATGATAAAAAAACCACCCCACCACTCACACAGAGGATTCCATTCAGCTTACAGTTGCTTGTAGGGCCGAATTTCCCTCCAAGCAAAACAAGCAGTTGCTCGGGGGCTCCAAGCTTGCTTGGGAGTAATATATTTTGTAACAAAATGTTTTTAATATAATATAGTATGTAAAATTGTATATAAAAATAATTACTTTTTGTTTGTATTTGCACAGAAAGTACTTATATTAAGATAAATTTTTTATTTAATACTGTTATTCAGGGGGGGGGACAATTTTATGCTTGAGGGCCCCGCAATGCTTAAATCCAGCCCTGTAAATGTTTTGCTCTTATGCTTTTTAAGACTTTTCTCTAGGTAATAGTTTCTAAATAACATCAAAACAAAAAACAATTGTTTTTATTTCAAAATAAACACACACTACAAAAGCTTTGCATGCAACATTCAAAATAGAAACTAATGGTGCTAAAGCAGCTTGCACTTTCTTGCCTTTAGTAACAGTTACAGGATATTGTTACTCTTCAATTTCTGTCCATATTGACACATCTGTCATCATTTGTAAAACTCGTTACAAATCATAGAACAATTTGGTGCAAAAACTAAATATTTTAACGCTAATATATCAACAGTAATTTGACAATTAAAACAGTGTTTCAAACAGCTATAATCTCAGCTATATCTCCCCACAATGAGAAGGAATTCTCGGAATTCCCAACCGCTGTGCCATGGCTCAGCATGCATTGTTGTATTCCAATTTGCAAAATAAATACGGGAAATTCAAATTTGCAAAATTACGATAAACTATTAATTTTTTTAAAAATAATATACAAGACTTTTTTAAAGAACTGATTATTTAGAACATTTAATTTAACAATAGAACTTTTAATCATCAATATTGTACTTTCACAAAGTTAATTTTTTGTTGAAAAAAAAATAGTGATCACAGAAAATGGGGACCAGTACAACTTTTCTTGCCATTTTTTACTACATACGAGGAAAAAATTTAAAGACAATTTTTTAGCCATTTTTGAGAAAATAATTGTTTAAAGTGGTTTCAAAATTGTCTATTTCATTAAATTACCAAAAACTTATTTCAAAAAGTATTTTTGATCTGGAAAATGTTTGAACTTTTGCAATCTTTCACAAAATCTGGGATTTAAATGAAATTGAGACCCATGCCATTTCTTTGAGTTCATGCTATGCGAGGAAAAAGTTAAATAAAAACATTTGGAGCCATTTTGGAGAAAATTTTGAAAATATTAAGGCTTTGTTTAAAGAATCCCCTATAGTCAAAATATCCATTTCAAAATCCCAGGGTTCATTCAGATCAACCACGGAATATTGTTTGTGGAGAAAATCATCTAAACATTTTAAGTGCCAGAGTTGATCACTGACATACATTTGCTGACAATCGATTTTTCAGTAACAAGGATGCACAAGGATTAACATGGATTTACCTACTCATGATACAGGAAGTAATTAACTAGTTGTAGGAACAAGATGTATCCACTTTTTTGTTACTGGGTCCAGGCAATAAGAGTTTTTCTGTTGAAAAGTAGGTTTTTTTTCCGTAACATTGCAATAAGTTCTCTACATTGCATAAGCATTATGTTGGTAAAAATAAATCTAATTGGGTTGCCCAAGATTTTTAGCCTTCTTCATTTCGAAGGTTACAACTTTTTTAGTAACTCTTTGTTGACGACATTTTCCTTGCCCATTCCAGTGTCAGGCATTGCCACTTTCACAAGATATCCTCAGAATTCTGTGAGATACAATGCCAATTTCTTAGAAAAATGAAAATCAAATCAAAGACTAGTAATATGATGATGATGATAATAATTTATTTATTTATTTTAGTTTTACGAGGGAAACTATGGAAATTCTAATGAACACTCATTAGGTTGCGAACTGCTGAGTAGTGTGGGACTACTAAAACCAAGAACCATTTTTTCGTTTGTTGAAGGAACCATTCCGGAACCGCTTTCGCATTACTTCGGAATGGCGTCTTTTAGTTTGCCATGGGGGGCTTTCTTCTAGTTTCTTGGCGATCCTTTTCCACGTAGGTAGATACCTCGCCCCAACTTTCTTCGCTGGTGAGCATCAACTCAATTATGTTATCGGGGGTTATAGCTCTAACCATAGTTACTTTCTGTTGGCTGCCTATTTCTCGCAAAGAATGTGTGCTCCGCGTTATCTGTTTGCGTGTGGCAGTACACTCATTTCCCACTTTGTACTTTCAGTATCCGATGCAGGCATTTGCAGAAATATCCGTGACCGGTGAGGAAGTGTGTTAGATGAAATGAAACTTACCCATGCTTACGCCCAATCCAAGGAGATATCTGCGGGATGAGCCTGGCTGTCCATCTTCCTTTGTTTTCGTTTTCCCACGAGTTCAGCCAGTGCTCCATTGTGAGGACTCTGGCTTCTCTACGTGATCGACGGTTTCCCAATTCAGTCTTCGTCTGGTGGATGAGTTTCCTCTCCTGAGCAAGAAGGTGAATGCTTGCGATTCCAGCCACTACCAGTACTGCAGATTCGGACACAGTTCTATAGGAGTAGGCAATTCTCAGTGCTCCTATCCTCTACAGCGCTCAAGCGTTTGCTGTGGTGTTCTCTTGCGAGTGCGTTCGCTCATTTCCCCGATCCATACCACGTAACAAAATGCGACAGGGAGATGAGGCTCGGCCTCGGTCCTCCGACGTTAGCCGTCAGTTTGCTTACAGTACGGGCAGCGTATAAGCGACTCTGACAGTTTTCTCGCCACGTGCAGTGGTGCGTCATGTGACCTGCTCTGAAGCAATCAGCGTGCGAGGATTTGTTTACTTTTTCGCAGCCAGGGTTCAGCGTTGCCGCTCATCTGCCTCACACGAAGTCGCTTGAGAAGCGCACAGATTCCTGTCATCAGCAGTATCAATGCGAATGAAATATGTCTCTGTCGATACGCGCCAGACCAGTTAGTGTGTGTCTTCCAAGAGCTTTAGTGCATTGGTTGGAGGCTGTGAATTTCGTGACGGCTGCGCTCCACACGTCGCGCAAACATGGAGTTGTGTTAAAGAGCCAAGCTCGCGAATTTGTTTATCGTTTACGCGAATATTTCGAGGCAGAAAAGGCAAACATCGGGGGGAAGATCTCGGTGTACGTCCATGGCCTGCGGAATAGAGGACGAAGCCATCCGTAGCTGACGCATCAAGTTTTCAACGCGGTTTGGGAGGTGAGGGGAGAGTTGGGATGTGAGGGGCGGTTTGGGAGAGTCGGCAGTAGCGAAGTTTATGAACATGGTATCAAAACGTGCCACCGCCTGTCAGTAAGTGTTAATGTTTAGAAATTTCATTTATCTGACGTGTAGGTGGCACCAAGTGCGTAGTGATGTGTGGCAACAGCGCATCGAACTGTTAGAGCTTAAACGCTGCCCCTACTGTAGTTCTCCAGTCACTTGTGAACCCTTATCCGCTGCCCACATTAAACGTTCACCGAAGGTGAGTTTGGTGTCAAACGTGAGGCCTCGGTATTTCACGGACAGCTTTAGGTAATCTCGGTATCGACAATCATGGGAATCAACGTCGTGTTCTGCTTTCTTGTCAAAAGGACGAGTTCTGTATTTTCCGTACGAAGTCAAGTATAAGAGCAGTCGCGGCTCGTGGTTTTCGAAATGGGGTAGGCTGCAACTTTTTAATTGCTGCAGTTTTAAATTCTTTTTCTGAAAATTCTTTGCTGTGTTGAGGAAATAATGATGGTTTAAACAACTTTGCCACCGAAAGATGATCGCTGAAAAGCAAACGGTCCTTGATTTGCGTCATTATGATGTCCCAAAAACGCACGCGTTTTGCTGATGGTTCTTCTTCTCCCCAGAATCCAGTGTCGAGTGAAACTCTAATTTATTGTACGGAAGAAACAACCTCAGAAACATACTTCAGCGTTTTCACTGAATCTGTATTCTTCTGCTGGAGTTCATTAAATAAAATATCGCAACGAGGCACGACTTTGTTAAAAAACTGTAGCCAGAAAAGGAAATCGTCGTCCTGCAAGAAATATTTATGCCCTGTGGCCTTATTAATTGTCTTGTTGTCACTACTTTCACATTCAATAATTGTGTATAAACACACTAAAATTTCTTCTCTGTATTTGTATACAGTGGTAACGCACCGCGACTTGAAATTCCACCTGATGGACTGGGGACAATTGGGAATGCGTGTCTTCACCATTTCGTCAAGGACTGCAGTTCGTTTAAGAGACTGAGAAAAAATGTTGAGATTCCTTGCAAGTTACTAAAATGATTTTCACTTGCTTATTTCCAGTAACGCAACGTTCAACAATCAAATTGAATTGGTGGATCAGTGGAATTTAATTGGACCTAAATCAGTGAATAAAGAGCGCTTTCTGATATTTTTCTCTTATTTTCACTTGCACTCCTCTGTTATGACCACTCATGACGGGAGCACCGTCATAACTTTGAGCAATAAGATTTTCAGAAGTCTCATGCATCTTCATTTTCTCTGTGAAGATGGCATCACTTATGCCTTCTGAGCTATGGCTTTGAGGTTGAACGAAGCTCACGAATCTTTCCTTTATTTTCCCCAATATCTCAATCTAAAAATGAAAACCAGTTGTGATAATGTGGCACTATCAGTGGTTTCATCAGCTTCAAGTGCTAAATAATTTGTCTCCTGTAATTCATGTCTAATAAAGTTCAAGCAAACCGCGTAGATGGAATTCAGCAATTCATTTTGAATAGTCTTAGAGAGACCTAAGAATACATGATTATCGATTTTCTCAATATACTGTTTCAAGACACTGTCAAGTTCAGCCAGGAGACGAACCAGCCCACGAAAAATTCCAGGATTGCTAGAAATTTCCGTTTTGTCATGTCCTCTTAAGGCCAGTTCAAACTTTCCATAAAACTGTATACAGTAGTAAAAGTGTAACATAACACTAAGACAACAACAACAAGCAAAAATAAAAATAGCTCAACTAAAATTCCTTAACTCCAAAAGGCGGCTATCCCTAACAAATGCCATTACAATTTATAAAGCAATAGTCAGACCATTAATGCTCTACGCATGTCTCATCTGGACCAATGCATCTATTTCTAACATTAATAAACTTCAAATTGTACAAAATAGATTCCTCAGATTAGCAACACATGCCCCACGCCCAACTCCATAAAGAATTGAATATATCACCGATCATCAAACATATTGCCCATCTTTCCAATAATTTTTACTCCAACCTAAATACAATCAACCGAGCAGTCCACTACAACCTGGCCACTATAAATGACTTCCCTACTAGAATTAAGAATAAATTTCCTTCCGAAGCGTTCTTGAACATTTTCTCTACTAATTGTTCAAAGTAGGGGCTTTTGTAGTTTCCTACACCTATAGTAAGGTAGTTTAGTTTTACGTTTTTAGTGTTAAGTTTAGTATAAGTTACCATGTAAGCCAGCAAATGCACATGAGATAGTAATTTAGTACTGATCTGTGTAATTTCCAATCACTCAATAAATATTTTTTTTTTAAAAAAAAGTAAAAATGTAGTAATCGTTTGTGGCCGGAGCGTTAGCTTTCTCAGAATATATGGATTCTTTGAAACATTGTCGTTGAATTTTTTTACTCGTAAATGGTAAGCAGAATCTAACTGGCCTTTAATATTCACTTTTCCTAACATCGTAAATTCAATGAAACCATGTAAGTGTTTATCACAAAAGTTGTGCTTTTTCACTTTCGCATTAAAGTTTTTCAAATCTGTGACTGTCTCAGTCCACACATTATCATCGTTCTTGGTCAGGAGGCACGTGAAGCAAAAGAACGCATTTTTTACATCACATCCACAAAGCCACTTCATTATACATTGTCGGGTTGAATTTATATTCACCGCGAGATATGTATCCTTTTGTTCCTGAATTATGGAAAGATTTGACCTTTGCGGACCAAGGGTTTTCACCTGTATCCTCGAATGAAGATCCAAATTGTTACCACGTGTATTGTTCACTGAATCCAACTTTAAAACAAATCACATCAACACCAATAAAATCCACAAAACTACCCAACACCACAAATGAAGCAAACGCAGCTACACAATATCACACTATGACTTACGCACAATTCACCTACACCGCTACAAGACAACAGACAACTACTAAACTTTCGTACAATACACAAACTGCTCTGTAGTTCGTACCCATGGTGGAAATAATTATTTCCACCATGGTTAGTACCTAACGGCACTTCAGAAAGCAGGGGGTGTCGTTTATCCCGCCAGTTCATGAATTGATTTGATTTTTTCGTGTTTCCGGGCGCGTCAGCTGCTTTGGTCATTAGTCCCGCTAGTGTAGTGCATGTTTTTTTCTCGGGAGATGGTAGTTATCTTCCCCCGCTGGATGGCGAGATCCGGCGCCGACCTACCGTCGGCTAGTGGGGTTTCCCCCTAACCAGGACTCTCCCTCCAGGGGGCACCACCCCAGCCGGGACAAGCTCGAAGCTCCCGACCGGTGTCCCTGAATATGTGGTAGTGTAGTGCATGTAAGTGTAAGTGTGTGTGTAAGGGGAGAGGATAGGACAAGGAAGAGGAAGGACAGATCGCGCGCGGTCCGTGGCCCGTTTGGTAGGGTACTGCTCCGGCATTCGCCTGGTGTTGATCGGAGAAACCACGGAAAACTACCGATAAGAGCAGCCGACAGCTAGAATTCTCCTCCAGACAGCGACTGAATTCGACCAAGCTGAAAAGCTGGTGTCGAAAATCCTGCCGCCGTCAGGACTCGAACCTAGGACCTCCCGATCATAGGCGCTGCAGTGACATCAGTTGATGCACTGAGCTACCGCTCCTGGTGCCAGTTCATGAAGTTAATTCGGGGGCAGTACTAGATTTTCTTTTATGGGGACAGCAGGAGGACCTGTTCTTTGACAGTTTTATCTACGTTTTTCATTAGGACTTTGCTTTTAAATAATGTATTTCCATACACATTCTGATAAGGGAATAATGCTCCTACCGCGTATTTGAACAACTAGTTAATGCTCAGTGCTTCTCACTGAGCTGCATAGTATTGCTATCTGGTGAGCTCGCCGTTCTTCAGACCCTACGCCCCACCCAGGCTTCGGCCGCGCCCAGGTCCCGACCCTTGAAGGCTGCCAGGCCGCAGCCTTCGTCCGCCCGTAAGCCTGTGCAGTGAATGCATGACGTCACGCTTCCTCGTTTTACACAGGGGCTTATGGCAGAATGAAGTGGGAGCCTAATGAGCGGACGGTATAACGGTTAGCGTATCGGACTGTTGTATCCGAGTTTGCGGGTGCAAAACTGATCGAAGCCGTGGATTTTTAAGGGCGGAAAAATCCTTCGTACGTCTTCCTTCGGAGGGGAAGTAAAGCCGGATGTCCCATGTAGTAGATTTACTGCATGTAAAATATCCTCAAGCCTACATGAAGCCTCTGAGCAAAATTGAGTTCCGCCTGTTTCGTCGCCCAAGATAATACCTCCTTTCTCCGCTAGGTGGTGAAAGGAGCGTAGCGAAATTTGTGTGGTTAGACGGAAGAGCGGGCCTGATGGCTCGAGTCTCGCTACGTAAAATAAGGCATTTAACTAACTAACGCTTTTCTCTCCCCTGTTAACAGCTTCAAATGCGTTACAAACGAGGTTTGTAGCACTGTCATATAAAAATGTTGATATGATAGTTACATAATATAACTCACAAATCCATTAATAATAAATAAATACATTTATAAATATTTTTTACATTCTTTTGGGCGGCGATTTTTGAAGGGGAGGCTCCGCCTTACAGCCTTTAATGACGAGCCGCGCCTGAGTAAGAGTAAGTCCCTTTCATAGCAAGGTCAAGTCCGTGATGCTCCATCAATATTGTGTCGCGTCTCATCATCTGGTTAAGTTTCCACTGGAGTTGTCACCGTGCATGCATGAATGATGGCTGCAATGTCGCCAGCGTACCGTATCAGGGCAGTGTCTTCTGTCATTTCCATCTAGTGTATGCCGTCATAGGAGACGTTCTATAAGTCAGGTCCTAGGATCGATCCATGCGCTACTCCCGCAATAACGGCTCCTATGATATCGCGTGGACGGTCTTCGGCGTTATAAAATAGTTTCCTCTCCCTCAAGTAGTCTCTGAGGATTCATTGGATGTAGCGTGGTACCTTAAACTCCATCTCCAGAGCCATTAGGAAATCCGTCCATCTAGCCGAGTTGAAAGCGTTCCGCACGTCTAGTGTTGCTAACAGCACTATTTTGCGGAGGTGGTGATTTACCTGCTGTGTGTCTTCAACGGCTCCCACTTCAATTTTGGCTACATCCTCAGTAGATCTCCCAGTTCTGAAACCGTATTATCGGTCCAATATGTTACCGCTAGCGCGAATCGCTATCAGCGGGCGTGATTTGAGTAACTTTTAGTTTCCCGTCCGTGTTGAGCAAGCAGAGAACGATGTACTCTTACCCTTGTCCACTAGAACCAGCTGCTGCTACACATGCAATAAATAGCGAGCAATATTATTTTGGCAAGAAAAGTTGCCAATGTAAACATTGCGGCAATAAATATTTCTGATGTTGGCAATATTTCTTGCTAGTGTTACGTTTTTAGGTGGTGAATTAAAAGTCTCGTATTATTTTCAAGAAAACGTTTATTTTGTTTCTTAACACAATCACTGAAAACACTTGATTATTTATTTACACTATACTTCTCCTTAGTTATTTACACTACACTTCTCTTGATTTATTTACACTACACTTCTCTTGATTATTTATTTACACTACTCTTCTCTTACACACTCGCACAGTCCTAAGCACTGGCCACAGTTCACTGCAGTGATCACAGTTCGAGCACTTGGTCACCCCCACAGTACGATGCACTGACCACGGTTCACTTAACTGAGCACAATCACCGCACAGCTATTGACCGCGATGCACACACTTCACAGTTCAGCTTCCACTGCGGACTCAAGACTGACTCGCGGTCGCCGGCCGTCGCGTATATATACTCGTCAAGACAATCCAGAACCTTCCGGACACCGCGACCTTTCTGGAGTAATCCGTCGGCAGGTGATGCAACCCGCGCTCACAAACAGCTCGTGGTCGCCGGCAGATGACGTAACCCGCGATCACAGGCTCGGGGTGGCGCCGGCGGATGATGCAATATTCGTTACACTAGATATTCCGCTCGTAATGTAAACACGCGTGTTTCCGTCCTCGGAAAGATATTGCCGACTATTGCTGGGACTGGAATTGGATTGAAGTCGGAGCAAGATCATGGTGGAAATAACATGTTTAACATGTGTTATTTCCACCACGAGCAAGATATTGCTGGAAGAAGCCAATGGTGGTCACGGTCAGATGCGTAGGAAGTACGGTTAAGGTAGTACATAGACGCATTATTTTGAATTGTTATATGCGTTTTTTCGCAAAATGGGTGTGTGAAAAAGGTTTAATAAAATAAATGAAGTAATAAATATTACAAATATTCGATTGTTGATTATCGAATGGTTCAAATTTTGGTTTAGCTATAGATGCTCCCTCATTATTAATTTTGTTGCGTTAAAAATTATCAAGATTCCTAATCTAAGATTTAGAGATTATAAAATTAAACTATAATACATCAACAGTAGGTAAAGGACATTTTAAAACTTTTTACCGAATTAATAATTGCGCTTTTTATAAATAGAAAATTACTTAAAACCCACGTGAATCGTAGTCTACGAAAAAATATTGAGGCTCCTGAACAGAATTTGCACAAGCCCCTTTTCCTTTCGTCTTAAAATACAGTCATATGTCTTCACAAATCGTTGTCGTTTCTTTGTCTCTTCATTGAGCACAATATCTGCGACCACGACTCGCATCTTCTCCCTTCTACTAGCCATGTCGGAGTGAGATATAACCTCACTTAAGTTGGCGCGCCATTTTCCTCGTGGCATCACTAAGCACAGCAAGAAAGAGTTCTAATGTATAAACGACGATAAACTAAACTCACGATGTGTGCCTTGTGTTTGGGATCGTTATCCTGATACAATTTGAATGAATTCCGAATTCCAAGTTTTTCGGCCGATTGATGTAAATTGTTCCTCAGAAGGGTCAAGTAGTTTTCCTTCGTCATCGTGTCTTTAATGAAAACTAATTGACCTACACCAGACGACGCAACACATCCCCACACCATCGCCTTTCCTCCTCCGTGTTTGATTGAGTATTAGATGTTTTTGGCTTTCAATTCTTCTCGAGGTTTGCGCCACACTAATGTTCTTCCATCAGATCCGAAAACATTGAATTTTGACTCATCAACGAATAAAACATTTTCCCACCATGTACTGTCTTTGTTTGCATCAGCTTCTGGGAATGCCAGTTTCTTTTTCTTATTTACCGCACTAATGCATGGTTTCCTTCTTGATCTACCACCGGACTCGTTCCTTCGCAGTGCTCTTCTCAGTTTCTGCTCCCACCTTTTCCCCACAGACGTCAAGCACTGCTGCTGCAATTTTCGGAGCACTTATTTTAGGGTTTTCTTTCACTTTGCGGACCACAAACCGTTCTTCTCGGTTGTTCAATTTTCTTGGTCCCCCTGTCTGTGAAATGCATTCAATCCTACCTTCATTCTTATATCTTCGTACAATATCACCAACTGTTGTTCTGCGTATGTTAAGCATCTTCGATATCTCTCTATGGGATTTACCCTTAGCGTGATGAAAAATCACGAGTTGGCGTTCTTCGAAAGTTGTATTATGTTTCCTTTTGCGCCCCAGTACAATAACACATATGGTTGGGACAAAAAAGGGTTAAAATAAATGATTACCAGGAGACAATACACAATTACAACAGTGCAGTACTGCCGAGCTATGCTGTACATCTAAAAGGTTTCGTGAGCCCTCGTCCTGTACGAAAATATTGTTCCCACGGCAGGCAAGCGCGAGTTTCCCACGGTGGCCGAATATTTTTGAGCCTCGTCAATTTAACGGTCGCATTTATTTTTATTTTTTACACGGCACTGATAATGTAAGCAGGTGTAACGATGAATCCTATTTGTAGACAATGCAAATTTGAATTCTTCTGAATATGTATTATTTCACGGAGTGCCTATGTTTTAGTGATTATCGTTTTATTTTCGAATATTACATTAGCGACCGAATATTTTTGGGAGTAACTGTAGCTGTTACAAATAGTGTGAAAAAGTATGTGCTTATGGAGCACCACTAGTTCTGATTAATCCCTTCCCTAAACATGGCCCATTTTCAATTTATTTTATTTTTACTTTCTCGCACTCTTTCTTCTTAATTCATAAGAAGAAGTATTGTAATCGTGCGCCGGAAAACGGCGAATTTTTGGCAGAAAAATTTAATAGCTAGGCCCTGGTAATGAATAAGTAATAGATAAATCCTGATACAGTAAATTACTTCCTCTAACACGTGGTGTGAAGTAGAATAGTATATTGTGGGACCTTCATACCGAAAAATCTTTTGACGGCAAAACGTGTTTAACAAAAACCGTTCGGCCGATTTTCTCCAAATTTAAAATTCCCCGATCGATCTGAACGAACTGGAGGCTTTGGGAGCTTCAAATGGATATATTTTGATTTATTGCGAGTTCTTTACATGACGCTGCATTTTCAAAATTTTCTCAAAAATGGCTTCATTTTTTTTATTAACTTTGTCTTCAGACACCGTAAAGGGCGCTGAAGAGTATGGAGCAGGTCCCATGTTCGTTGAAATCTCTGATTTTTCGAAAATTGCAAAAGTGCAATGTTTTGGGGCGTCTTGTTACAAGCTACAGTATTCACGACAGATTTTTTCCTTAATGAAATTTGTTCTTCAAAGACCTATCTTGAAATAAGGTCATGTTCAATTTTTCGAAAAGATAAGTAGTTTTCATGTTATTTTAGGCGAAATATAGGCAATTAAAACTTTTTAACAATGCTTTTCTCAAAAACTGCTCCAATTTTTTTCTTTAAATTTTTTTCCGGTAAGTATCAAGGGACGGTAAAAATACGGCGCTAGCTCCATTTTCGGCGAGTTCCCCATATTTTCGAAAATTTCATTAAAGTTAAGTTAACATTTCTAAACTACGAAATTGTTTTTGTCGTAATCAATGTCTATCCTAAAAAAATCATCTTAAAAAATGGTAATATACTTTTTGAAAAAAGCGAGTAGATTTCGAGTAATTTGGACTGAAATTTATGCATTTTCTAAAAAGAATTATTTTTTCAAAAACCACTCAAAAATTTTTTCATTAATGGCCAGTAAAAAATATTGTGCTATTCCCATTTTTGACGAACTCAATGTATTTTCAAAAATTGTGTGTTGGAAATATTGGGTTGACATATTTTTCAGCCCAAGTTCAAACCTTCCGGCGCTTCTGTTGTATAGAGTTATGACTGTCTGCGAGTTAAGTGAGAGGACAGAGTTCTAGCATCAAGTTGTGCAGTATAATATTTTTTGGTTGAAATACTTTTGCATGTTTATGCATTAGTTTAATATGGTAGAACAGTTAGAAATGTGAGAAAGTATGTGCTGTAGTAGCACCACCAGTTTATTAATTTATTTCTAAATCCTAATATTGCTCTAGTAATGGCAATTTGAAAATTGAAAAATTGTGGTAATTGGAAGAATATTGATATGCATTAGTCTGCTAATCATGTTTAGGAGGTAGAACATTGGACGGGAATTACTTGACTAAATAATGGCCTCTCGATATTCTACCCCCTGAATGTATTTGAGACATTCCAAATATATATACTGTATTTGAGACAGTCCAAAAAAGAACTAGTAGAAACAAGAAGTAAAAATAAAAGCACTAATAATATTGGCACTGCATTATTGATGAAATATTTTATGTACAAAAAAATAAGTTGTAAACCAGGGTAAAGAAATATGTTATCTTCATTATACTCCTCACCACAACAAAAGGCATACGTACATTCTACAAGTGGGAAATCTCAAATTCATTTTTTTCCCAATCTTGTGAGTGAACCCTACTGATGTATTTAGCCCTGTATTGAAATAACATATTTTGAAACAATCTTACATAATTAAAAGCAAGACCTAAAAATTATCTTTTAAAACAAACTTTAGTATGTTTTCTTCCTTTCTTCTTCTTAATGGAATACCGTATTTATCCGAATATAAGACGACCCCTAATTTTGAAAAGACCTGAGAATTTAAATTTTTACTAATTCTTACTATTTAGTCAAAATAAAATTGTAAATTGTCTTATTAAAGAGAAAATTGCCTTGGTGAGAATGTTATGACTTATTGCTGAACTATAACTTTCTTCTTCCTTAAAATCACCATAATCATGGTTTTTGTCACTACCCTCATTATCTTCACATGTATCAAATGTTTCTTTCTATTTGGCTTATTCTCTCTATTTCTATTTATTTATTTTTTTTTTTTTCTTCCAACAGTTCAAAATGCAGATTTGCACTTGCCGGGTGATTGCGTGCGGCCTCGACGAACGCGTAAAAAAATCTCGGCTCAACATTTTCACGTTGTTTCATGTGATACTACGCTGTTTGTTTGATATTCTCTCATTATCGACTCATTGAAAAAATATCGGCCTGAATAACCCGCAAATTTGCGGTGGACGCCGAGAATAATAATGCGAATGTAATATTATGAATTGTAGATTCGCACAATATTTCTACAATCTTCACAGTTTATTTTTGCGTTAACATTTACGAATTTTGAAAACGGAAGGGCAATGTAAAAACTTAAGTCCTAAACTGACTAAACTTAATCTGCGAATATAAGATTGCGCTAGATTGCCCTCTACTTTTTAATTATATAACATATAAAACATCGACATTTAATTCGAGAACGACAGAAATCTTTGTTATCAAATTATATAAACAATTGTATACTGCAAACAATGTGATAAATCGCTGCTGTAAATTGATGAATTATCTAGTCAGAGACAAGAGCGATATTTGTGATGCAAACTTTTTATCCATTGCTAAAGCAGAGTTGTTAACTTACGAATAACGTTATAAATGTAAGAAATGTATAATGAAAAAAATACATGTAAGAAATTTTACATGTCAAAAAATATGTTCGTTCCTTTGGGTCGTATGAATTTCGTTGGCATACAAATTCAGAAAAAAATCACCATTAACTAGTTGAAAATTGCTTTATTTCAAAATATAAAACTCATATTTGCTATTAGCAATAAGATCTATTACCATGACTTGATTTCTACTCATTGTTACAATTATATACATGATAGTCATATACATGATGTTCATGGTGTCAAATGCAACCACAAAGTGAAACACAGTAACTTCAAAAAACAAACAAATATTTGCTGATTTAACTACTTTAGGCCTTCAGCAATTCATTCAACACTTAATAGGCTACTTAGGCATGATTTATGTACAATAATAACAAAAACATATAATAAAATCCACAAATGACTTTCAAAAGATGTTCTTTCACTTTGCAAATGGCATGGAAGATTGTGCTAGTTGATTCGTTAAAGGAGTCAAATATTGGTCTGACATGATCACGTGGAACTACTCAAAAGAAAATTATGGTGTGAAGCAATTAGGCACCAATGATTATTTTCTCTACAAAAATGGCAATGTATGAAAAGCTCATATTCTCACAGTCATCTTCCTTTAGTAATATTACCAAGCCAGTTGCCTTCCTTCTTTATAAATACTGAAACTTCTTCAGAAACAACTTCTGCACCAATACTGCATCCTCTTCTTCAGATGATTATTAAAGAACAAGTCTGAACACTGGGTTGATCTGGGCTTCAAAGTGTTCTGGTGCTTAGAGTGGAGGTAGGTTGTAGAAGAACTTTGAGGCATTTATGTACGCTTCTTGACTAATATTATATAAAGGATGCACTCGAGCCTAGAAAGCAAATGACAAAGAATCATCATTGATGAAATATCAATGGTTCTTTATTTTTTTCTATCCTGTAATATTACCGTGAAAAGTATGAAATTTATTTGTTTATCACCTATTCATTATTTTGAAAATATTTGTCCACTAATAAAATTCTTTGCATCCGTCCATCCATGTCTGTCTGACTCGGACAATACCATATTTTACAAGACAAAGAAACCCTCCGTTGGATGTTTCGGAACTGAATAAACAATTTACATATGTGTACAAACTGATATCGTTACGCATGTATGTATAAATTGATTTATCATTGAAAACATCTTATAAACAAAAAATTACAAAAGATTTTTTTTTTTTCACTGAATACTTTGTCAATGATACTTTATTCAGTTATTTGTACCAGATCCCACATACCTTCAATGAATAATGGATACTTAAATAAGTCACATTCATTGAAAATTCAATTCAATTCGGTAAGGTGTGTTCATTCCATAGAATAAAGGCAAAAAATAAATAAATTTATCATACGTAAAATTGTGCTACATCAATCACTTTGATTAGTTATATCAATTGCCAAATGCCTATATAATAATGAATTCCTAAATTAAACTATTTACCAATTCATTCTGAAGGCCACCAACAATCTTCCCCTGTCCAACAAAGCAATGCTGTGCAACAGAGAGACCACTGAGTGTATAACAAGTGTGATATATATCACGAGGTCTGAAAAAGAGGTTTATTTTTTACAAGTAAATATGCATAATAACCAAAAAGACAATTAGCAGTAATTTAAGACATCTTATTAGTCCTTTCTAGTTGATACCAATACTCACTTGCCGGGTTTATCAAGTAGTCCTCCAAGGGAATTCTGACAACATATTAAAATGTATTCTTGTAGAGCTTCTTGATGAAATAGCCAATTTGTACTCAGACAAGTGCTATCTGAAAAACAATTAATAAAAAATATTCAAAATAAAACAAACATTTATTTCGCTTAAACAGTTATTTTTGGCTTTTCAAATCCAAGTTCTTGTCGCTTTTTTGTTGAATGCGGATATTTTTTATTTTATGCTTTCATTTTAATAGAAGAGTGTGGAAGAAAAATTCAAATCCCAAACTCATTAGTAATATTAAGCTAAGAAGCATTTGTTTTCTAGATAGTAATCAAATATCAGGTCACAACTTTTCTGGCAGCTGATTCTGTTGTTACCAATTTACAAACGTGAAATATACAATTCTTGCCTTTTTTTAGCACATCATCATATCTTTTGTCAAACCCACAGATACTTTGTAATTCTATCCACTGAACTGTTTGAAGACAGCTGGCAGTTAATGGATGCTCATATATCCATAACCATCCATCATATGAGGAATATCCTCATTTCACCTGATTTGGGATTTTTCCCTGATCCAATATCAGGAAACCATTTCACCCAATTTCGGCCCCAGCCTGCTCTTTCCCCCAAGAGGTACTTTCTGGTGTGCGAGTTCAGAAAGCAGCTAAAGAGAGCAGGGCGAGGGCAAGTCTCCAATTCCTTAAAACAGGAACTCTGGGTCACAGGAAGGAAAACCCAGACAGAAAGACTCTCTAGGAGAATAAACCCAACACAAATAAACCTGCCGCCTTCCAGCAAGGGAAGGGCATCTCAAAATCCACAAAAAGGAACACTGTCCATAGTCATAGTGAAAGCAGCCCCCTTATTGAAGTTAGCAATAAATAGAAATCAGTAGACTGGATGATGGTGATGATAATGAAGAAGAAACAAAGGAGTGGTAAGTGTAAAATCTTGTAATGGCAACAGAAATAACTGAAACTCAAAATAAAAGAAAGAAAAATGAAAGGTCCTAAAAAAAAAAAAAAAAAAAATTCCATGTTTCACACGGAGAAAAAAATTTTAGGAAATAATTAGGAACCATTTTTGAGAATTTTTTTAAAAATAATTAACTTCAAGCAGAAATTACCCCAAAACTACTGTTTTTTTTTGTTTTTTTTTCCCAAAAATAGAATCTTACCTTATTTGAAGATCTAATTTTTTAGAACAGATCTTTTAAGAAAAAATCTCTATCATCAATATTGTGCTTTTGCAATATTAATTTCTTGTATTTTTTGAAATACAGTGTTCACTCAAAATGGAACCACTTTTTTTCCCAACCTTTCCTACATACAAGGAAAAAATTAAAGAAAAAATTTGGACCTGCTTTTGAGAAAATAAATGGTTACAATTTGCCTATATTTCACACACGATTAAGCAAAAAACATTTCAAATTTTCAAAACATTAATCATGACCATATTTCAAGATGTTTTTGTTGAACAGATAACATTAAGGAAAACATCTGTAAGATGCCAAAAGAAGTTTGAACTTCCACAACTTTCGAAAATTCAGAGAATTTAACAAAAATGAGACCTGGGCCTTCTTTTAAGCATCCTTTAAGCTATATGAGGGCAGATTTTAATTAAAAAATTTGGAGCCATTTTTGAAAAAATGCTGATGCTTCTTTTAAAGTATTCCCTACAATTAAAATACCTGTTTCAAATACGCAAATACGCAGTTCATTCAAATGGATAAGGAAATTATCGAATTGAATCGATAAGGAAATTATCAATTTAATTGTATATGAAGACGATGTTCCATGCACTTTTCAGACAATCACACCCATTCCCGGTGCAGCTGCACTGTTGACAGGTTGAGGCTTATAGCTGTGTCGTGTCATTTACGCAATTCAGGTGAGGAAAGACACAGGTTAGGCAAAAGCCTAACCTGTGACAAAAGCCAGAAAGGTGAAGCTTACAAAATACCCTAATCTCCAATAGGCAAAAAAAACAAAAAACTTTCCACTAATCTTCATCGCACATTGCATACTTCAAGGAAAAACTTCCAGACAGCCCTCTTCCTCCTCAACCTATTCTAACCTGCTAGGGCACCTAGACTGAGGCAGAAGAAAGACCTTCCAAATGGTAAGTACAGCATGTGTCTGGTCTGTAAAGAAACTTTGAAATGAGATCTTGGGGACATCAAGACAAATTTTTCATTTCTGCCCTCAACAACAGACAAGTTGGAACACAATTCATAGCTTTGGACAGATCATGTGTCAGGTGGTGCAAGATGCCGAAGTGAAAAAAATCTTTGCCAAGGGAGCCGTTGGTGACTGGAGACAAAGTAAAGTGCCAACGGGAGAGTGTAATAAAACCAAAACCAGGATACATTGTAATGGGTCGTAAGATATAAGGTTTGGTGGAGGAGGGTGGAGAAATTCCAAAAGAAGAGGGAATGCAAAATGACTAAATTTAAGTTTGTTACTACAACATCTGTGTTAGTGGAAAGATGTTTACCAGCTTTCAAATTGATTTTAACAGATAAAAGACACAACCTTACTGTAGAAAATATGACCATATACAGTGCTTTTAAATTATGAAAGTGAATAAAATAATGTGCTTGTAGTCACTCTCACAAGTGTAAAAATGCTCGACTTTCATGAATAATAAAAAGTGTCTAATTTAATCCTTTTCTGATCAGTTTTCGAAACCACAAACATAACTTTTCATTTCTAGTGTTTTTTAAATGTCTGGTTTCGTAAGTTTTTAACATATTTTAAGTGCCTAAATCATTACTTCTTATGCCTCATATTGCCTAATTTCATAATTTTGTTATCCATTTTAGGTGCCTAAGTCATCACTTTTATATGCCTAAAATTCCAAGGTCTAATCATGAGGATCTTTCTCACCTTCATCTGCAAGGGCCTTGTGCAGCAGTGGGAAGGCACCTCCCTGCCAGAAAGAGTAGCAGCCATCCACTAGCTTATTGGTGCGCCCTTGGAAGCCACCTTCAAAGCGCATCTGCCGATGGGCAACCCACCGCTGTGCACATTTTAAAGTTTTTTTGAGATTGTAGTATACGAATTCTGTATTTTGCTAACATAATAATAAAAAAATCTATATAGAGCAACCAATAACAGTAAGTTAACCTAATATAACAGAAAAGTGAGCAAGAAGACAATACCTAAAGGACACATGATTGAAACCATTCTAAACTATTAAACATTTTTATGTGTTGAAAGATCCCAATAGTTACAAATTGAAAGAGCAATGACCTTCGGGATCCCAATCATTTAAAACTAAAATCAGTTTACGTTTACTAAAAAACTAACTTAAGATGTCAGTTAACACATACTGATGAAATATTGCCTATAATAATAAAATAAGTAGATTTATTATTTATTTGTTTATTTATTTATTTTATGACAAAAACAGTTAAAAACTGTTTGACATACTTTGAAGAAAAGTTCAATTTGAACAAGTTTCCTTGAGGCTGAATCCCTACTAGTGTACAGATTTAGTTGAATTATGAAGATAGAGTAACAAAAATTGTTTTTTGGTACGAATTAATATGAAAATATTTGGTTCGTGTAAAAAAAAAAAATTTGTAAAGCAATTAGCAACAGATTTTGGGTTTTATCCCTTATTGTGCCCTTCTTTAGAGGCGTATTTAGTCATAGAATTATTCAGTACAAATGGCAACTAATACATTAAACATCTTTGATAAAATCATTATTATTTTCCTTTTTGATGATCAGTGTGGTCTGTAATTTTATAGATACAGTCGTGTAGCAGAAAAGATTTTACTACGCACTCAAACTTGTATACTGATATTAATCATTTAACATCTGGCAATATGATTTAAAATAATGTACATATATTGGTGTGAATTGATACTGATTCCTGATGAATATGATTAGTGTTGATTATGTTGAGTGTAATAGTTACAGACATCTGTATTGGCTGAAAATAAGCTCCCACTTTTGAATAAATCATTTCTGATCAAGACACCGATTCATAAATAAATAAGCAAGGTCAGTGCTGTGTTAATGTACCTGCCCCAAGGGCTTGGGCCCGGGGTCCCTAATGTTCAAGGGCCCCTGATAGTTCTTTAAAAAAATTATTTAATACTAAATCTTTCAAAAAATAAAATAAAAAGTTGAATGAAAAAATTATGTATGATTAAACTACATGGAAAAAATTGGCATAATGGAGTGGTATGTTGCACAGTATTGGATAATATTTATAATATGGAATGTTGCTGGTTGACGCAAGAATTAGCATCAGAATGGGGGGGGGGGGAGGGATCGGTGAAAATATCTAATTTTGTACTATTTTCCATTTCTTTATTGGAAGAATATTCAAATCTTTAGTAAAGAGAACTAACTATTTTTTCATTTTGAATTGACATGGGGGAATCATTTATGAATCGAAGAGTATGGGGCTTAAAATTGAATCCTGTGAGATCTCTTGAGCAATAGGCAATGAATCAGGAAGGTGAATAAATAATGTCCCTTCATTCCCGTATGGTACTTCTATTCTCTCACATCATTGTATAAGGTACAAATTTACTGATCAATCTAGAAGCAACATCACAAATCCATATAAAGATAATTTTAAAAGGAAACTGTTACGTCAAATGCTTTCGAAATGTCGATACTGTCAAATTACTGACAAATTTCGATAATGTCAAATGCTTTCGAAAGATCTAAAAATATTCCAATGGGCATGTCATTGCATCCGTTGATGACATCTTTAAGAAAAGAAAATATGGCTGTTTCGGTACATTTTTATTTGTAAAACCATTATGCTACTCTGAAAACTTGTATTTTCTGAGAAAGAATTCCATTCGTACACAGAAAAGTCCCTCTAATATTTTTTTTTTAAAAAATTGACAAAAGAGAAATTCGAGAATAATTTTGAATTTAATTTTTGATGCCTTTTCTGAAGTGTGGCCTCATCTTGGCTGTTTTAAAAATTCGAAATATTGTAGTGCATTAGAGTGCATTAATGGATGAATAATGGAGGTGCCAACAATATGGAAAATCATCTCAACCAGCTGAATATTTATTTTTTAGTTTACAAATTATTTTGAGAATTTCATACAAAGAAGTTTCAGAAATAAAGATTGTGTTGTTGTAGTTGGAGGCATGTCTGATGTTGAATTTTGTGGATTCAGACCCTTCGTGAGATCAACTGCTATTCTGTTGCATAATATTGGTTAAAGAGATTAGCCACTGTTGGTAGATTATTCACTTTTCTATCATTACCTATTGAACCATTCTCTACAAGGTTTTACTTGATGTAGTTGTTTTTTGTTTTGTCTTTTGAGTTTCAGATATCCTCCTTATCATGTTTCATGATTTTAGCCTGCCTTATGACTTTTCTTATCAATGATTTGTATTTTTGGAAGTACTGGTGGAAATCCCTTGTGTTATAGCTTTTCCATTAATTTTTCTTTTTTTATCATCTTTTTTTAAAGAAGAAGGCATACATTAGACTGAAATGAAAGCATTGAAAAAATGAATTGTGTTTGTTGTTCACATCAACATCATTGGAAACCACATCCTGCAGCAAGTAGTCTATGAATAATTTAATTTTACATTTAGTAACGACATATTTGTGTATTTTTAATGGTTGGTGTTCACATTTCTTATAATTGTAAGTGAATATTTTTGTTTTTTAATTTTTTATATTTGCAACTAATACATTAAAAATTACACGTAAAAAACTTCCTTCAAAGGCTTATAGGGGATTTGAAGCTGTTTCTCGCAACATACCAAGAGGCCTCTAACATCGCAGAGGTGCTCCTTGCCCAGAAGGCACAATGCAGCCAGGCCGCAGAAGGCGTAGCCTCCATGTGCTTCCAGGCCCGGGCAGCCAGCAAACCCTCCCTCGTATGTCTGGCAACTGAAATCAGATGATCATACCATTCTGATATGATATCTTACAAGTCGGTTCCTTATTTTCAAAAAGTGAGCAACACAAAATGTTTCTTTCGTGTCTCCAGTGATTTGTTGTTCACAAAGAACAATGTGTCAAAAGTAAATGTACAATAGTATATTGAACATTCACCTATACCTTCCTTAGGTTACATCTTTCAAACAAAAAATTGTAATTTTGACATGAGTATAGTCAAAAACATGCAAAATTCTGATCTCGTGCTTTCAGAACATTAAGTCGTGATATAATTTAAATTTCCTTTTTTTGAACTTGACATTGAAGTACAAATGCTCATGGGTGCCTTGGTCAGTGGGTGCCAGGGTAGCCACTCATTTCCTAACACAAATTTCCTTGACTTTTACTTGTTTTCCAGTGTTATTTTTTTCTTTTTCTCTTCTTCTACTTCTTTTCCCTTCACTAATAAAATTTGTACAGTATTTCACGTATTTTACAAAAATTTAAAGCAAGACTGATACTATTTGTCAGCTCCTGATTCACTGAGATAAAGTCAAATAGAAAAAAATTTAAAAAATAAATAAAATAAAATTTTAAAAAATTTTTAAAAAATCTTAACAAGTAGAAATTGACTATTTTTTTCTAAACTAATTTTTGAAGGAACAATATCTATTTAGTATAATCCCATCTCAAATTTTCCCCTTACTTCTAATAATTCTGCCGTAAATTCCCTAATTTTCCCCTGACTTTTCCAGAGCAATGAAATTCCCCAATTTTTACTGATTTGATTTTATTTTTTCTGTTTCCAGCACGTAACTGCTTAGTCCCATCAGTGTAGTGCATTTTTTTTTTTTTGTGAGATGGGTGGTGATCTTTCCCCGCTGGATGGCGAGATCCGACCGTCCGCTAGTGGGGTTTCCCCCTAACCAGGACTCTACCACCAGCGGGGCACCGCCCCAGCCGGGACAAGCTCTAAGCTCCCGACCGGTCTCCCGGAATACGTGGTAGTGTAGGGCATTTTAGTGTACGTGTAAGGGATGAGGATAGAACAAGGAAATGGAAGGAAAGATCGCACGCGGTTCGTGGCCCGTTTGGTAGGGTACTGCTCCAGCATTCGCCTGGTGTTGATCGGAGAAACCACGGAAAACTATCGATCAGAACAGTCGGCCTCTAGAATATTCCTCCAGACAGAGACTGAATTCGACCTAGCTGAAAAGCTTAGTGTTGAAAATCCTGCCGCCATCAGGACTCGAACCTAGGACCTCCCGGTCAGAGGCGCTGCAGTGACATCAGTTCATGCACTGAGCTACCGCTCCCGGTCCCAATTTTTACTGGTTTTCCATGTTTTCTAGAAAGTGGACACACTAATTTTATAACAGACATTTATACCTAAAAATCGGAAGTGTGCTGCTGCATTGTTGAAATTAATTTAATGAAAAAAATTATTCTTCAGTTATATCCAGAAATCATTTGTAAGGAAATGGCCAAATATTTTGTAAGTGAGAATATTCTTTTAAATTCTTTCACATCTCTCCCCTTATTACTTAATTGCATATGCCTGGAGAGATGACATAGGCCAATTAAATCATTATTTTCTTCCTTTCAAATGCATTGGCAGAGTTACTTCAATACCATTACTATTTGAATACAAGAATATTAGTCTACCTAAAACTATGAGCCACTTTGACATCAGCAATGTCAATGCCAGAGACATCAACTCTTTCATGTCCACCTCATCTAATTTTCTCTTTCACATCCACTCCACACAAGTCTAGCAGTTGCTTGCACCATAGGTAGCTGTGACACAGTTCACATAAAAGGAAACCATACAGTATAAGTGAATAGAAAATCATAAAAATAAAAGTTTGTTTTACATAATTTCACTTTTTCATATCCACACCAAGGAAGTCTGCCAGTTGGGAAAAATGTATTAAACAATAATATTTTTAATTGGTTTGTGTAATTTACCTTTTTGCAATAGGTTTCATAGAAACCATCACCAATTATTATGGACTTTATTTAAAGATGAAAAGCCATTTGGTGTTTACACATTTAACCCTTCATGGCATTACAGTGGTTAAGCACCACCTTTTCTGACAATGAATCTAGAAAGCATGACCTGGCAAGCAGTGTTCTGGCTACCTTCAGCCCCTGAAGATTAAATGTTAAACAAGCCACTAAACCTTTGGTACCAGGGGCATAGGAAGCAGGAGAGCATTAAGGGTAGAGACCACCCAGCATTTTAGAGGGTCAAATACTCTGTTCCGATCCTCCATAAATTTGTAAATCTGGTAGGATTTTTTCTCTATATTTGCTTTTAGGAACAACTTGTCAACAACTCACTTCCGATGTACAACCCAGATGTTTGTGATGGTGCAACTAATATGTCTGGGTGCAAGAAGGAAGTGAAAACATTACTGATAGACTAACAATTGGAATCATCACTTGTACACTGTCAATAATTCCACAGATTTTGTGGTTCAAGAAGCATCTCAAAATTCACACGAACTATATGATTTGCTGGGTTTGGTAAAATATTCTTCCCACTGTATTTAACAATTTTCAAAGCAAAAGGCTACCAAAATCTTAATCTGCTGCCTGTTACTGGTAACTCTGGATCAGGTCCTCCTGGGCAACTTATAGATCTGAGTCCCACAAAATGTGTTAAGAGTGAAGTCTCTAATGCGATATTAGCAGAAGTATACACAACTTTACAAAACCATTGAGGTAGATTATGTTAAGAATGACATTTCTAACAAAAGCCAAACTGCTATTTGAGGAAGGTTCTGACAATTAGAGATCTTTGAAACTATGCTATTCTTAAAAAATAACACCGAAGTGTTCAGTCCATGCGAACAGTTGGCTCAGTATTTAGAAAAGCCTGATGATTTGCGTGTCGAGGCATGGCATTTTTGCTTGGTCATCACTAGATATGCTCAGTGTCAAAGTCTATCTTTAAGAAGTGGCAGGAAGAGAGAGTCACAATATTGTAAGGTGTTCTGCTTTTTTAAGTGCTCAAAACTACGCTAATTTTTCTGATACTGTTTCAGTTTTTATATAAATCTCCTGGACTCCCTTAGGCAATATTGAAATTGCTTTAGAAATCTTGGTTTGATGGCAAAACTAAAATTCATTATATCCAATAAATGTGAAATTTATTTATTAATAAATATATGGACTTATGTGGACAGTTTGAAATAATTATTCATTATATTTATTGCTTGTTCAGCAGAAAAATAAGCCTACTCCAGGCAAAGAATTCAAAATGGGCTTACAGTTGACTGAGCAGTCACTGCCATCTCAGTATTCCACACATCAAATGGATGTGACTCGCAGGATATGAGAAGTGCTGTTTCCAAATCACTGTGATCCAAACAATCCTGAGTCAAACTCTCCACCCTCAATTAGTGGCTACACGCTGTGTTAGAAACAGGTTGAGCATCACAGGATCGCAAGTTGCATACCCAACACTTACATACTGGAATGACATTCTCATTATCGTACTATAACACTCAGCTAATCATGCTGGGAACCCTCTCCGAAATATTGAAGCCTTCATGACAGCTCTGCCAGACTCATATTGATTACATTGATATAAACTTTCATACAGACAGAGGAAAGAAAAAAATAATAATCAAGAATGCTAGCAAATAGTAAGCTACTAATCCATACAACTGGATATGTACATAAATTTAGATTTTACATTATTTACCAAATCCATTGATAACTTAAAAGCAGTTGGACATTCACTTCCCACCAAATATGACTTCAAAACTGCAAAGCTTGGACATTTAGCGTTTTAATTTACTTTTGCATTTTCAATATGTATTGTTAAGAAAAAATTGTTACTACAATAAAACCAATCATTCAATGTAAATGAAAACCATTATTTTATTAACTTAGATATTTACAATCGAGCTCTTCATATGTTTTTTGTTCGAAAACAACTGAATCTGAGAACATGTAATCTATGAACATATGATTTCGAAACAGAATTTGTCGCAACAAAAATATGTAGTTAATACAACTCTGTTAGGTACCTATAGAAAGAAGATTGAGTGAACCTCAGAATCATCCAAATTAAGCCATTACCAACTTAAAATCCCCTGTACGGCTGGACTTAAATCCACAAATGAGTATAAAAAAATTAAAAAAATTTAAAAACAAACAAACTAACAAACAAACCAAAACGCAACAACCCACCAATTCCCAATTATTGGACTAACAGACAGATTGTGCTCTTCACCAGACTAGATAATCCAAAAACAAAAGAATTTTGTTTTTCTGTTACAGTTCAACCCACTTCACCATCATAGGACATTTTATAGGATGTTTGGAAACAAATTTCTTTGATACTTCTGGAAAATAATACCCATTACTTGTTTTCATGTTCAACAAAAAAAAAGTCCATACAAATGTTCGTTCAGCTTACAAAACATACAGTAATTTCTGTGTGCCAGATCTGGAAAAGTGTTGTATTTGAGCATTAGAAGAGGGCAGATCAGAAGGTGGGGGAGCCAAGGAAAGTGCAGCAGAATGAAGGGAGCAGAGAGGAGCAGAATGGGGCAACAAAATAGAGAAAAGCAGAGGGGGAGCCGAGCAAAGGGCGTCAGCAGCCTTACAAGAAATGCAAGAACGTATGTGGTGTTAAACACCACTAGTTCATTATCAAAATTAAATAAAATTCCATACAAAATTAAGTTTCTCCTTTGAAAGAGAGCTTCCTTCCGCACTTATCACAAGTGGAACACACTGAAACCACCAAGAAACTGTGCACAGAGGACCCTCTGCCAATATCATAGAGAAAAGGTACCTTTCCTCTATCCAATACTGCCGAGAACACCAAGAATAAGCAGTTCCGACAGTTCTGATCCTTGACAGAGATCTACATGTAGATTTCATTAGCAAATAAGGAGTGGGTCACACCCACAGTTCTCTCTGAGACCGCAAAAGCAGCCAGTGAGAATGATCAATAATAGAATGCACATATAATATGCTCTAGCCATATGTACTGCCTTCAGTGTGATTGGTGGTGATGAATGGAGATCATTTTTCCTAAGTTGATCACTGAATGACTTTGTTGAATACGTATCACTATTACTTACTTAAATGTAATTATTTGTTTACTTCACTACAACATAGTCCAACAGCACAAAGTTTCTTCAACAGAAAATATATAAAATTATCCTCTACAGATATCAAACTACTCTCCATTCATCCATATACAATATATATAGGTAATTTATATCAAAAAGTCAATTTCAAAACAGTTAAATTGATACAAATGTTCGTGGTATTGGATTATTTTTCATGTGGTGCTTTTTCTTAGTCCAATGTTACAAACGATTTATTTTTACAAATTATATTCAAAATTATTGTACCAAATTACCCAAATTCATAATAATCCTTGAAAATAGTGAATTTGCATCACACATTTTCATAATAAAACAATCATTTCAAGATTATTGAAATGAAAAACATTTTGTTAAAAAAAGCTATGTTCATGAAGATATTACCTTATAATCCACTTTGCTGAATTCTCAAACAGCTTGTCACAATAAATATTGGTCAGTCTAGCAACGAAATGGCGCAGTACACTCCTCGAATATCTTCTTCTCCTCCAACATGCATCTGGAAAGACCCATTTGCACAACGAACTGACCAAAGAAACTTCTGAAGGGTTTCCCTAAAATGAATAAACATCCCATCATGATTTTGCACATTTTTAATAGATTACAAATTCAAACTCTGATGAACGTATTTACAACAATTTTCAAGCAAAGTAGTCCATTTAATCAAGAATTCTTCTTAGAATTTGTTTTACAACCATTTTGTAAGCCATCTAATACTGATGATAACAAATACTAACCTATTAATTATTCTAAATGCTTCTTCTGTACCTAGTGTACACAAAGCATTGACAGCTGCATATGTAGGAGCTAAATGAGGATGTTGTCCAGGGCCTCCCCCAAAACCACCATCAGGACTCTGGCACCTGAAAATTTGGAAATAGTGTTTTGATTAATCAATTATTTAGGGCGGGCATTTAGCCATATATCAGGCAGTCATGGAAGGAGGATTCTGTACAATTTTTTGATGTACACAAAAAGGTCTAAAATCCTCATCCTCATCCCTCACCCCCAAAAAGAATCCTCAATCCTCACCCCCCAAAAAAAATCACTATACAATTGTTACATTTTAATAATTCTGGGTGGTGTTAACACCCTCTTGAACCCTCTCAATAATTAAAAGGTAACAATTGTGCAGTAATTTTTTTTTTATACTAATACTAATGTTTCGAAATGATTTAGACTTTTTGTGTACATAGAAAAGATTCACAGTATCCTCTTTCAATGTCCGACTAATATATGGCCAAGGAAATTGTATTCAAGAATGTTGTGAACAACTACACATTTAAGTTGAATATCTTATTTGTTAAAATTGGATGAATTGGATACAATACAATAATTTACACAAAAATTATAATAAATTTTCATCAGATGTAGATTCTACACTTTCTATTAAGGTCATTCTATTGGCCTTATTATGAAGGTTAGACAGTCATTACATTTGTTTGTAAATTAAAACACTGCCTATACTTCAGTGACAGCTTTTGAAACATTATGTCATACAAACAACTGTTAGTTATATCAATATAGAAAGTCACTGTTTTCATCACAACACATTAAAAGGGAATACACAAACTTGTGAGTAAAGAGGTTAGGTCAGTCACAGATAAAATAGAAATCCTGAAATATTATTTTCAACAAATATGCAAAATTTAAAACCCAGAACTACTCTCACATTCTTTATGGGCAAAAAATGCACAAACAAATATCATCCCTCTCAAAAGTAAACAAAAAGTCTGTAATACCTTCCTCAGTCCTGCCATCTCCTATGGGAAGCTTAAGTACAGCTTAAGTAAGAAAGGGGTTTCAAAGTCCTGCTACATTTCAATAAAGTACGAAATCACTTTTGTTCATCCGTTGCTGTACATAAGTTTTTTTGCCAATAAGTCTTTATTCAAATGATTTTGGCTGTCCAGGTGACGCCATGTTGAAGGTTGTGGTGCTGACATTTTGACTATCTTGTCGTGGTCTTTCTCAGGGCTGATCTGGCCCGGCCTACGACAGCACTGAGTCAGATACACAATACCTAAGACACTAATTAAAAAAATGTGTATGATGAAATACGTATTGCTGTTCATTATGTAATTAAATTTTGGATCCAACAGATAACACCCGACGTTTTCTTGTTAAAGAAATATCAAAGTTTTTGTATTTTTCTTTGGACTCTAATTAAATCAGTGTTGTCATTTTTTGCTCTTTTTATATTATTTGTATCACTTGTTAGATGATCCTGAATTTTCCAAGTTTGTAGACACATTCATTGATGATGAGGTGTCTGAATGTGATGATTGTTCAGAAGATGAAAATTAGATTTTTTTTACTCCATTACCAACTAGTAACTTAAAAATACTGATAATTCTGAGAGCATCAAAAGAGATGAAGAACTGATGAAGAATTTTCAAGATGAGGTCGAAAAATGTGCAGCTTCATCACAATGAACCTTTTGGAAGAGAGTTAATTCAGATTCATTTCAAACTCTACCAGAAGCAACCGAATGGAAGCCTGATGCCTTTCAGGAGCCCCCTGGTCAGAACAATGGAGCAGATACATGACTAAGGCTATATGGCAGCACCAGCAATGTTTAAGCTGAAAAAGGTGCATGATTATAAACAAACCTTAGTTACTGAAAAGACTGACATTTTGAACACTGATCTGTTCAAAATGAATATATTTCATATAAAAGTAATTGAATAAGAAGCACCGAAATTTCTCCATATGATTATCTTTCCAAACATGTAACTTGCTTGTTAATAAAATTACAGAACTGACAATGCACACTAAAACACAATATACGAACAACAAAGGCATAGCTTTTGGTTTCAGAGGAAGAGATGAGGAAATTCTTGGCAATCACTATTATGATGTCAAACTTGAAATATCCAAGAATCTGTATGTATTAGGTAGAGAAAACAAAAGGTCCCAAATATTGTAGACAAAGTGAAAAGCAATCGTTATTTTGAAATAAGGAACAATTTAAAACTTCAAGATGATGAAACGATCTCTCAAGAGAAAGATAAAGATAAGTTCTGGAAAGTGAAACCAATTAAACCGAACCCATACAGGTGCCTTTTATATATAAGATCAAACAATGTTGCCATAGATGAACAGATGGTCCTTTTCTGGGGACATGTAGCAACTAGGCAATTTGTGAAAGGGAAATCCAATTTTTGCTGTTTGAAGTTTATTTGCAGCAGCAACTTCAGTTGGTATACCTGTAGATTCTTTTTTTATTTTTATTTATTTATTTTATTTATTTATGCTGGGCAAAACAACTCGAGCAATGATGCTAGTGATTGTGAAGATTTTTGAATCTAGATGATGAGACTGTAATTCGCTTGGCAAAAACATTACAAGGTAGTGTGATCTCCACGAACAGGTACTTTACTTCAGTTGATCTAAAAAGATGCCCTTACATTATCATGCAATATGCCAAAGCACAGGAACTAAAAAAGAGCAGAATTTCAAAGTCTGCAAATTTCAAAACAGGTAAGGAACTAATTCACTTTGGTCATAGTATATCACATGAACTTGTCAGGAATGATGGGCAGAAATGCCTGATAAAATGGTTTGATTATAAGTCAATTTGCATCATCATGTGATGGTGTTTCTGAACCTGATAACTGTTGGCTTTGGTCAAAGAAAGACTAAGCATATACAACGATAAGAAACCCTTAAGTTGTGAAGAAATACAATACAAATATGGGAAAGGTTAAATTTCTGGGCAGGGTATTTGGCCATTACATGATAAGTGCAAGAACCAAGAAGTGGACTGGAAGGTTAATTACGCACATGATACATATTCTGTCGTAGCAGCCTGTTGGACTAAGTATCACAGAGATCAAATCACACTGAACGAGTCAAATAAAGAAAGGCTTGATCTGATTAGCTTTCATGTTGAAATACAAGAATATTTCATGAATGTTGAGCAAAACATTAGTCCCTCAGATTAAGAAGCTGAAGAGCCTACAGCAAAAAAATCCCGAAGAAGCGTTCCACATCCATCAGACCATTTCAGAAAAAAAGAGCCCTACGTCTTCAAGAGATTTCTACACTTGCAAAAAAGAATCATTGCAGGCTACCAGGCTGCGATACAAATCAATTAAAATAAAATGTTCCAAGTGTAATGTTTATCTTTATCTACTAGAAAACAGAAATTGTTTTAAATTATACCATTAACTTTAATGGCAGAAGCTATTTTGAACAATTTTCAAAATATATCTAAAAATAAATACTAAAAGTTTGTTACATTTTAATTTGGATAGTAAATATAATAATTCTTCAATAGAGGTCTGTTGTTTGTTGTTCTTCATTATTATTTATCAACACATTTTCATGTTTTTTAATTTTGGCTTACTGTGTGCTTTGTAATTGTTTCTTCTTTTTTTGTAAAAAAGATGTAATGGTAAAAGAAATACGTGTAAGAGTATTGTTATAATCCAGAAATATAAGTTAATAGAAAATACTAATTTATAACTCCTTTGGTCTCAATGTCACCTATAGAAAACACAGTTTTCATGAACTATGTTATAAAAATTTTTTTTTATTATTTTTTACTTTACTCTTGGATATAAACAAGGCTAAAGCTTGATTTTCACAAAGATCAAAGCACTTTTGCAGGTCTGAAGAGGATATCACACTGCCAAATTAGTATTCACCAGAAGAAAAATATCAAAAACGCTTTCAGAGTAGCCTTTAAAACAATATTCATAATGCATGGGAAAAAACACTTCTATGTTCCAACACATACTCCTTGTAATAACAAACTAAATCCCAAAATAAAATGGTACACATCACAAACTAACCTTCCTATAAATGAAGCAATTTTTGACCTGTCCTCTGCATCCAATGTTTCTTCAAGGAGCTCCAACGAATGGAGGATCCAATAACACAGCCATGGCCTACTTGCATCGAGGCACTGTGTAAAAGAAAGCATCAATGTCTTGACAAGTATACACAAATATTTTCACTTTACAAAAACATTATGAAAGCAACAACTGAGATGAATATAATGATAATAATTTTTTTCACAATTTATTACATGAAGTTATGTTTGAAAGTATGTTAGTGCTTTCCACCCCCCCCACACACACACATGTCCACCCACATGCCTACACCCCCTCGATTCGGCTAGAACAATGGTGAAATATTAATTTTGAGGAATATTAGATCCTAGTGTTGTTCAGGCAAACATTAAAATAACAGCAGTCTCTTTCTGTACCTGGGACACCTTAAATGGATATATCCATCAAAATCTTGAGACTTTAAAATGAAATTCCATCAATTTTTATGCAGTATTACACAATTGTCTGTAATCTAATTAGACAAGAATTAAAAAAATATGTGTTCCTTTACTTGAGGTAACTATCCATTGGAGCACTATGTGGCTGTTATGGTTGCAGAATATTTTCAAGTATTTTTATTGAACTGTGCTGTGTTAGAGAAAGTGAACTGTTGTATAGCAAGTAAATTGTTAACAGATTTATGGATATTTTATGACCAAATGAAATACAACTTGACTGATACTCCCCAGCTGCGGTATTATATACGAACAATTTCTAGTTTTGCTTTGATTTATTTTCAACAAAGAACAGTAAAAATTATATGTGGTAGGAGAGGGAAAAGTATAATCTGCACTCTTTCTATTACTCCAAAACTCTTCCACTTTTTTACTACATATATTTGCAGGATGAATAAAAATACCTAGAAACTGAGGGACTTAAGATTCCTCATTTAAAGATCGACTTGCAAGCTTTTAATATTTTACTATTTACAGCAGGAAGAATTGAGTATGCACCAAAAAAATCCAATTATGTGCTTCTAGAAGAAAATGAACGAACATGCATTAATATAGTTTAAATATCAGTGAATTGTCACTTATGATGGAAAAAAGTTTAGCAATGCCCTAAAGGAATAAAAAATATACAAATTTATAAAACCTGCTTTCCATTAACAATATATATATTAAATGCATATAAAATGAAGTAAACTGATATTAAATTTATTATTCTTTTATGTCAAAGACTGTTTATTTACTCAAACTGAAAGATCCTGACTTTCAATCAGTTTTTATGCTTGTGTTTCATACATATGTGTAAACTATTTAAAATTGTGTTAGTTCATAATGAACTTCAACAATTCTTTTTTTTTTTTTCTTTAACTCATTACTGACATTCAAGAAGTTTTATAATGCATTTGTTTTCATTTTACACTTGTACTTAAAATCCTTTTATTTTTTTAAAAAAAAAAAAAAATTTTTGCTCCATAGTAAATGGCTTCTGTCTTTAATGTTATTGAGTTCCCTAACAACCGTTTAATGGATATAATACAGGTTCTCATTAGCTTCAATGCGTCTCTTCTCCAATCCCTACTAAATTAAATTAATGAAATACAAAATTTCTTAATCAGTTCTGAACTTCTTTGAGTCTAATCCATTCATTACTTCTCTTCATCATTCATTCCAGAACTATTTTACTAGTTTTGGCTTTCAATTCATTTTTTTGATGACCCAAATTTTATGATATATTGGACAATAACTTTCGGCCAAACATGATCTCATTTTCAAATACAAGTAAATAAACATAAAATTGATAGCAATAATGATCCAACTCACTTTTCAGTGCAAATTGTAATTTACCTATAGGAAAAGAAAGCACTGTAATTCTATTGTTTAAGTTTTAAAATATTAATTATTCAGATATTTTGATCCTTCCATGCAATACTGTATTTTTAACTGAATTGTTTGAAATTAAAAATTTTCCAATTTTTTTTTTTTTTGTTTCCTTCATTTTTATAAAAAATATTTCTCTACAATTTTAGACATGAGAGTAGATGTTTCAAAATAAGTTTCCTTTGTATTGATTGTGGCAGTAACATTAATTGGATAATAATGTGTATTCACATTAGGACTGTTTAAAATAACACATGTTATGAATTTCTTTGACAATTCAATGATAGCTTATAAAAACACTTTTAGGTGATAGCAATCTTACCTCATAAGAGTTAGGAAGATAAAATAAGCATTTCTTCAAATATGAAACATGCTTTCCACGAAACAGTGAAGGAGCATTAATGTCAATAGTCAATTTCTTTGAAAATAACTGGAAAAGTTCTTCAACCGATTCTTCCACCTTAATCTAAAAGATACGAAAAGTTGAATAATCGAAGCAAAATAACTCTTGAAAAAAATATACAATTATATAAATAGTAACCTGCTCTTCAGAAGTCTTAGTAGGGCAATTCTCTTCATCAAATCTCTCGCTGCGAAGAGCATCGATGCACCTTGCATTGGTGGTCATGTTTGAAAAGATAACCTCAATGCCTCATTTATGCAGAAAATATCAACTACCTGATGCTCCTTCGCCTTGACAAGCATTAAATGACTTTCATTCCTCGAGAACTACAACTGACAATTCATATTACAAAGACCAAAAAATTTGACAAGTAACGATTCAATATAACTTTACAGCACCGACACAAGCACAGTGTCCTGAGACTGACAGTGCCACAAATTTCAATTGCACTGCGATCATCGCACCGCACCACACCGCACTGTAACCATCGCCGTTTAGCAAGTTCAGCACCCCCGCCGCTGGCGCAGCCTGCATGAAGTCGGCATGCACCAAGAGAGGGTACTTGGGTTTTCCTAACGTGGCAGCTGAGGGTATTATCTTCAAGATGGATTATGGCACGGCTTTTCGTGTCTTTCTCGGTGTGCCGCTAGAGTCGCTTGATCTGTAGCACTGCCTGATAGGGTCGCGATCATGTAACATCTTGCGACAGAACCGAGAAAGACGCAAAAAGTCTTGCCATATTCCATTTCGAAGATAATACCTTCAGCTGCCACGTTACGAAAATCCAAGTATAAATGAAGCGTTCTTGGCATGCACCAAGGAATTATATTATTTGTTATACTCTTGTTACTTACAATATTCTCTGGTGAATGTTATAATGAAAACACACGCAACAAAATTCGGTAAAATATGTTTCTGATAAAGATGAGAATTAAATCAAAATAAAAACACAAGAGTATATTACTGTGTTTTCATTATATGAGACACATCGAAGATTGAAAATTTTAAATGACTCTGCCAGAGAGCATCTAAATCTATTTATTCTAATTGTAGTTCTTGAGAAATTTATATTATTTTTTCCAAGAGGGGACCATAAATCGCTTGTCGACTCAGTGGCGGCTTATGTTGCACGGTTGCACAACCCCCAGATAATTGGAAAAGATCTTATTATATCTTAGGAATATACATTTTCCTTTTAATGACATTCAATATTCAAGATATTGTATTATATGGACACGTTTTCTTGAGACCCGGAATACCTACCCCCCCCCATTCCTTTTCAACCATTAGTTGAATTAAGAGTAAATGATGAAAACGACCGTTGTAAACAAAATCTGATAACCAAAAATGTTCGCTCCCGTGTAAAAGAAACAATTTTTCATCAAAAAAACGAACTACAAATTTAATATCAAATTCATTTTGAGAAAATAACCACACGCAACTAGCACCGGTAGCGGTAGCTCAGTGCATCAACTGATGTCACTGCAGCGCCTCTGACTAGGTTCGAGTCCTGACGGCGGCAGGATTTTCGACACTAGCTTTTCAGCTAGGTCGAATTCAGTCGCTGCCTGGAGGAGAATTCTAGCGGCCGGCTGCTCTGATCGGTAGTTTTCCGTGGTTTCTCCGATCAACACCAGGCGAATGCCGGAGCAGTACCCTACCAAACGGGCCACGGACCGCGCGCGATCTGTACTTCCTCTTCCTTGTCCTGTCCTCTTCTCTTACACACACACACACTTACACTAATAGGCACTACACTACCACATACTCCGGGAGACCGGTCGGGAGCTTAGAGCTTGTCCCGACTGGGGCGGTGCCCCGCTGGTGGGAGGAAACACCACTAGCCTGGTTAGGGGGAAACCCCACTAGCCGACGGTAGGTCGGCGCCGGATCTCGCCATCTAGCGGGGGAAGATCACCGCCATCTCCCGAGAAAAAACATGCACTACACTAATGACCGAAGCAGTTGACGCGCCCGGAAACACGAAAAATCAATCAATCAATCACACGCAACTAGCGAAGCGAAGACTCAAGAAAACGTGCGCAAATATATCAATGTGCATGAAATCATTTTTGAAATCTCGGCGCTCAACGCCCCTTATGGGGCTTGGAGACGCGTTGCGTCAAGATGTAGACGCAACAAATTAAAAAAATCAAAGAGCATCTAACTGGCGTTCTCTCCGGCGCGGCGTCTGATGACTCCCAGTATTACACCACGCTTTTGGCTCTATTTCTGGGTTTGCTGTTTTACTCTTTGGCCCTTCGCTTTAACACGAATGAAATGCGGCCTTTGGTGCCTGAAGAATTACGCACACAAAATATAAGTCCTCACTGCTCAATTATTTCCCGCAAAATTCCACCAAGTCCCGCATCTATCATTTACAATGACCTCTACGATGTGCACGGTACGCGGTCTAAAGCTTCTCCCTCCTCAAATATTACGAGGTTCAACCCTCCATAGCTTTCATACCTTCTTGTCTCTTGTTTTACCAAAACAATCTCCAGTTTCCTTCTATGTCATACCCCATTACTAGTTTACCACCAATCCTACACGCCCTTACATCACAATCCTCTGTCCGTTACTTGCCGCGCTATGTTTATTTACTTCCGCTTCCATGGTTGCTAAGGAACGCCCTGCCTGCATGCCTATGCCCTCAACATTTACACTTTTCACGATGAATTTAATAAATGTTTGTCCACAATTTCCATCAAAATATTGTGTGACAGTCTGGTATGTCACAATACCAATATTCTGTCGTCTGACTCGCTGCAAATTAACTTCATGAATTTCGCGGGTTATTGAAAGTACACAGTTTAGTCAATTATTAACACCAATTAATGCATTATTTATGATGTTTAGAGAATTTCTTTTATTTATTTTATATTAGATTTAATGATTCAAAATATACACTTAATGAATTCTTTGTCTAAAGTCGGCTGTTCTGGAAGAAAGTCCCTTTTTGTCTCTCACGGTGGATACATACTACTCGCGCAACTTTTCTTGAACGATGGATTGAAGAAATGCGGGCGGAGTGGGGGTGTTAGTTACACAGTCGGCCAATGGCCTATTTACAGCAATGTCAACCACTGGAAAATGAAAGTCAAACCCACTACGTGTACGGCGAGGTCATTGCTCTGGGTAGGCAACGACAGTGACACTAGATATACGTTTTAGGTGCCTTCCTTGAAGGACCTGGACCTACCTCAGCCATTTCTTTAGGTAATAGTAATAAAGCTAAACAGAAGTTCTCGACTATAATAGCAACTACCTTTGGCTAGCTTATGTTTCACGACAACGAAGTTTTAATGCTTGGAACGTTGTCATCAGTGCTCGTTGCGAGCTTTTCCCTTCAACTGTTTATTGCCCAAGGGAGGGGGAAGCAAGGTCATCGTTCAAGAAAAGTTGCGCGAGTAGTATGTCCGTCTGCAGCAGCCTGCAGTCACAGTTGGCTCACAGACAAATATGAGTGCTCTGTGAGTTGGCTGGTGGAGAGCAGAGCGCGTGGGTGGGTGGAATACACTATATAGCAGTTGATAAACAAAATCCAAACCCAAGACAATATTAACAAAATATTATTCTTAATCCCTCATTGTTGTTTTGCATCTTGTATTTTTCAAATTCCCTCCCTGAATGCATGCATTGCCGTTGATTTCTTTCAAAATATTAAATTAATTCATAAAATTAAACAAGACTTGATCTTTCTACATTATCTCATTTCTGAACAGAGTTCCCCGTTGTTTACTTTCCTGTTGAAGGAGGGCAGTACTCTTGACCGTCGCTTCGGGTTCGTTCCATCTCCATGTTGCTGATTAATCCACACAAAAATGTCCGTGTTTTATACTCGCACTCATATTCCCAAATTTACTTCCGAAATTCCCTGATAATTGTAGTCAAACATTCCTTCCTAATTTATAACGCAATTATCTGCGTTGACCACTATCGCGTAAAAATTATAAGCCCTGACTTCACTTCAACAATGACGAAAAATCCTCCTCCTTCGTCTCCGACCATCACTGTCTCTTCGCCTCGTCTCTCGTTCGTTCATCCTGCGCGCCTGTCGACCATTTTTTCGGAATACTGCGCAACTAGTATACCAATACGTTTCTACTGAGCATCTCATTTGATAACTCGAAAAATCTAAATTCTCATGGTCACTTGTGTTACGCGTTTCATACATCTATTCCTTCCTATTCCTGATCATGAAAAAACGGACGGCAACCGGAAACGAACTAGGTAAAGGAAATGGATAATGAATATTGGAATATGGAATACTCAAGATCTGGGAAATAAGATACATATTACTTACATAAGATACATACTACCACATTACATATGGTATTTTGGGGTATTGTTTCCCGATGTGTATGTGTAGTCCTACCTTGTATCATTAAATAATAAGCACCGTTGCACGTCTGACGAAGTTTCTATTGTTCTCCGGGTGTCTTGAAATTATTTTTGGAATGTATGGAGTTTGGCTTATATTTTAGTATCGTCCACTAGCAATTCAAATTTGGATTTAAATATTTCCCTAAAATATTGTTATATAAGATAAATAATATTGGTACCAACACTGATCCTTGTGGAACACTACTAGACTCTGGTCTTACCGTCGACAACTCGTTGCCAACTCGTACTCGGAAGATTCTTCCAGCCAGACTTTTTTACAAATTGCGGATATTTGCCTTCTTGGTGACGTCCGCCTCCTGTTTTACCTAGTTAAGGTTTTAAGATCTGTACACCTAGGTCAAACAGAGTTCTAGTTCGTTTGACAATGTGGTTTCCAATTATGTAAGTCGCTTTTGCGGCAATGTGTCAAAGTTTTTTGTATTAACCAGATATACAATATCCATTTGTTGCCCCAGTATTGACTTCGTTTATTCCAAGGAACCAAGGTTCCAAGGTTCCAAGGAACTCGGCAAGTTTATCATGGTTGAGAGTACCAGCATAAAGCTGTCTATTGCTAAAGAATGGTAATTCCTGTCAATTAATTTTCACATTTTTGAGGTGACATCCCTGCGACTACATACCCGGGTCAAGTGACGTCCCGGTAATTTTTACTTTCTCGCATACGTACACATACACGGCTAATATACATAATAGCTAAAGTTATGTAAATCAATTTTAAGATTTCATCGGAAATACACGTTTTGGGGTCTCAGTGATAACGAAAAATTGTTTTTTACTTTCTGATATACAGTCGACCCTGGTTATAGTGAACTTCTGGGGACTAACATTTTTAGTTCACTATATCCGAGGTTCACTATATCCGATGACGTCAAAATTAAAAAGAATTTCTCCATAAATATTAATTTTATTAACATATACAGAAAAACACATTAACCGCACGAACAGAAAATTCCAATATCTTTATTTGCTCTTAAAAACAAATTCCTTTCCAATTGTTTACTTCGTATTTTTTCATTAGTAATTTCTCTAGATCCTTCTCCTCCTCCGGGTTCTCTAATTGGTTCTACATTGACATTCTACATTGACCTCTGTACCTAAGTATCGAAATGCAGTATTGACACCCTTCAGTGCCTCTTGCACTATTGGAATTCAAGCTGCCTAGTGTTGGAATTTGTGACACTGAGGCGATATATTATTTTCCAGGAGAGAATTAATTTCAAAGACTAGGTTCACTATAGCCGAGGTTCAGGTCACTATAACAGAGTTTTCTTATGTTTTTTAATGTAGGAAACAGGACCAGTGACTTAAGTTCACTAAACGAGGGTTCACTATATCCGAGTTCACTACAACCGGAGTCGACTGTAATATGAATAATATACGTAGTTAAGAGAAAGTTATGTAATGCTGTGGTGCTGTAATAACTAGAACGACTAGATGCCCTTTTTTATCCAGTATTATTTAACCATATCCTACACGTTCCTATAAGTAACAAATTACTTTCTCTAAAACGTTCTGTACTCATCGCTACCAACTAAACCGAAAGTAGGATTTTAATCAAAATTGATATTCTCCAGTCGATCTGGTTGATGTAGGGGTCTTCTGAATTTTAAAATGATGTTTTAATTTTTGAGGGTACTTTAGATCAAGCCTCAAGAACATGTTCATTTTTTTTCTAAAAAAAGTCTCAAAATTTATTGATTAAAATTTGTTCTTGGTTAGCGCAAAGGACGTTGAAAAAATGTTGTGAGATGAAATATCTGAATGTTAGAAAATTTAAAAAATTGAAAATATTATCGGTTTCTTTCTACAACTATAGAATTGAAAATATAATTTTTTTCTCCGAATGAAATTGGTTCTCATATATATATATATATATATATATATATATATATATATATATATATATATATATATAGACACACACACAACACTCCCTGGATATATCCAGGGGGTGTTGCCTGGCTCTGCACCGCGAACTTAGCGGCTCCGTATATTAAGACGCTGGTGGCGCCCACAACCTCGCTCAGGGACGCCTCACTACCAGGTTGCGAAATCAATGACCTGCGTTGGCAACTTGCGCCTTGGGTGCATCAGAGGATTTTCGGTCCATTATGGGGATTAATTTTGCTACACGGGCGGTTCATTTCGTCTCGCCTCGGCTCCGTCCGGTTGCTGCGCCTTCCGGGGCGTTCTGTTCACACGTGACACCAGACACAGGATTATACTTCAGTGGCCCGGGTTTGGGCAGAGCCACGGCGTGGAAAACAAATTACAGCCTGTGTTCGCGCTACTTGTGGGAGCCCGCGCTCTCGTCGCTCTCGCGTGCAGACGGCACTATACTAGGCTCACACTTTTTCTTGATCCTCGAGCTCCCTAGTCCTCGCTCAGCCCGGCATAGCACGGCCCGGTAGAAAATACGAGCTTCACTCGGAACGTCAAGGCTCAGTTTGCAGTGCTGCCCACCTTCTTCCTTGCCAATGGGGACTTCCTAGTGTTCGGTCTCTCTTTCTATCGATCTGTGCGTACCATGTTCTTTCTTGTTACTCAATTATTTCCGTAACTATTAATTATTTCTTCAGAATTAAAAAAATTCCGTTGTTTCTCATAGCTATCTACTTCAAGACGAGTTATTACTCCGAGTTTTCTGTCAAAGTTGACAGCCCTGCACTGCCGTGACGTACACAGAACACGCCTCTCCCCGCTGTGGAGTATCAAGAAAAAGCGTGATATTAGTACTTGGGTTTTTCTAACGTGGCGGCTGAGGGCAGTATCTCCAAGATGGAATTCGGTACGTCTTTTGAGTCATTCTAAGTCCTGCCGCAAGATATCGAATTATCGCGACCGCATTAAGCCGTGCCGCAGTTCAAGTGACTCTGACAGCAGGATTGAGAACGACTCAAAGTGTCGTGCCGAATTTTAGAGATACTACCCTCAGCGGCCATGTTAGAGAAACCCAAGTATAAAGGCTAGATCCCTGACGCCGTTCAGCGACTCTAGTGGTCATTGTGGTGCTTTTGGGAACTATTACGTGCGTATCTGACAGCCTTCCGTCGTGGTTCTATCCGTTCCGCACGTTCAGCATTTTGTTGGTCAACGTTCTGTCTTTGGCAAAGTACGCGGCTTCCAACTTTCTGAAGTCTTTCCCGATGTTGTAATGTGTAAATACAATGGCTGATACAAATACTTGAATTTAAACTAATACTTTAATTTAAATTAAACGAACGTGTTATATCAACAGCGTACACCCTAACAATAAGGAGAATGGGATAGAACCAGTCCTCTGCCAGTAGATAGGCCGGGGCCTGTTCTTATTTGAATTATGTTTGAATTTCAAATTGAATTCAAAATTTTGAATTCCGCCATGTGGGGCCCTCCGTGGGCCAATAGCGTCGAAGGGCGCAAAGGCGCGGCGCGCGAAATCTACAGGACAGAACCGGCAACCATTAACATGCTTTGTGTGTAAACGAAACGGTTTCATCTGAACGTTTTTGCCAGAGCTTTTGTGTGTTTTAGCGTTTGTGTGTTTTAGCGTTTGTGTGTTTCTGCATTTGTGTGTTTCTCGAAATGCCCCAATTTAGGCGTTGTTGGGTACCCAATTGCCGATACAACCAAAATAGGAGTGAACAGCAATTCTTTAAGTTTCCAAGAGATCCTGAAAGGTAAGCGATATGAAATGCTTAGCATGGTTCTATAACAATTTTTTCATGTACTATTTAGTGACATAGTAAATAAACTATGTCACTAAATAATACATGAAATTAATTTAAATAATGTAATTATATGTGAGGATATATTGTATCCAATTAAGAAAGCACTGGTTGCTGTAATAATCATGTAATTGATAATTAACATTAAGGTGATGTTGATATAACTATAATAGCTCAATAATACATTACTAATTTTATTACAGGTGTATGAAATGGTTAAAGGCAATTGGGGACCCGACTTTGGCATCTAGCCCTTGGAAAATTCTCATAAGCTTGAGATATGTATGTATGGAGCACTTCACGCTGGAAATGTTCACTGCAGCAGGCAGACTAGCACTTAATGCGGAGCCCATAATTTTGCTGATGTGCGTCCTGAGTTTCCGGAGGGTGCACTCAGGTCATTTATAGAAGGCTTACCACAACAAAGGTGTACTTTCTATTATTATTATTATTATATTATTATTATTATTATTATTATTATTATTATTATTATTTTTAAAGCAACTAGAAGGTGTATAAGAAAACTTTTTCTTTTTTAATTTAATTAAACATCCTTATTTCATTTGCAGGATCTGCTCGGCATGTAGTGACAACATTTCTCCTGAGTTCTCGGTTGCTAAATGAAGAGAAAAAATCCTGTAACACGTGGTGTAGTCAAAATCTCGGTTTTGTGGGATCTTGATGCCGAAAAACCAACTGGAAGCAAAACGTCTGTAGTATTTGAACAAACATAGCGCCTAAACCATGCGTAGAATTTTTCAAATTGAAGAAACCCCTGTCAATATGTATCTAGTAGAAGGTTAGAAATTTTAAAACCCTTCCTTAGTTTTTGGGGAACTTTATATGAAGCCGTAAGAAATGATCCAGAATTTTCTCAAAAATGGCACCAAATTTTTGTTTTAATTTCTTGTAAGAACAGAGTAAAATACTTATAAAGGTGGCAAAGGTCCAATTTTCAAGATTAACTCTGAATTTTCAGAAATTTTAAAAGTGTGCGTTTTTATCATCAACTTCTTACAATTACAATATTGAAGTTAGAGACTTTTCCTTCGAATTAAATTTGATGTGCATAAATAGTTCTTCATTTAAGGTGAAGATTGTTTTGTAAATATTAGTAGTTTTGTGCAATTGTGGGTGAACTATTTGGAATTTTAAAATGACAAAAGAAGATTTTCTCGAAAATGGCTCCACTTTTTTCTGAACAGTATTATATTTATGAGTACATGCACTTTAAATAATGTCAAGTAAATTTTCTTGAAAACTCAACACTTTTTTATTCAAATGAGCTCAAAATTACTCATTTTCAGAATAGCTCAAACACCATTTTCTCAAAGGTGGCTTCAATTTCTTTCTTTAAACTATTTCAACGAATAGTGGTAATGGTACTGTTTAATATAATATAATGTAATGTTTTTTTGCGTATTTTTTTGTTTTCCCAAAATTGCGCAAATGTTTTTATTTCTTTCAATATCTCATGCCAGTAATATGCACATTTCAATGGATATATTATTGAATTTGTGAGTGGAAGTTCTTCAAATTACTTCAAATGAAGTTTTTCGAAAACTCAAATAGATTCCAGAGAAAAAGAGCTTCAATTTTGCATTTACAGTAACGCTTAACGCCTTTTTTTTAATGGCTTCAAATTTTCAATGAACTTGCTATTTAAGACAAGGTTTTTGCCTTCTTAATACTCTTAAAATAATATTTCGGTTCTACTATTTGGTAATCGAAGAGTTGAGAAAATGGCAAAAAAATGTATTTTGGGCGGCGATAGATGCCAGCTGGCAAGAGGATGAGGGAAGACCGTAGAGCCGGTCCACTCCAAAGGAAATTAGAAAACTTAACTTTGAGAAAGCTATTCTGTAGCACTTCCAGTTACTATATGTAATTTAGTAAATCCAAACTGCAGGACCACTTTCTTGGAGACATGTACCAAATTGAAGTTTTTTGGGATTCAATTTAATAAAAAATTGTATTTTTGAGTGATAATCATTTGGTGTTTCTGTTGCAGTAAATTTTTATCTCAGGTGTTTTTGGCCCACTATCTGTCTTGTGAACTATGTATAAGTCTTTGTATAACAGTTTGGCATTTTTACCAGGAAGCATTAGCTATTTTCTAAACATATTTCTGATGGTTCTTGAGATGTCTGTTGGGTATAATCTCCTGAGTATGATAAGTGCTTTTATTTAGTTATATTGTTTGCAGAAATTGTGTGCTTAGTCACATAACATGATTGGGAAAGACATGAAATATTTTTTAGTAATTGAAAAACTGTTCAATATCTGTATCAAATGTTGAGTAATTCTGGATATAAAATCGACCTTTGGATTTTCATCCACGATCCATTGAGCAACTAGCCATGCTTTTGGACAAATATGTAGCCTGTGATATCGGAATATTAGTGAAACATACCAAGTCCAAAAACTCTGCTTTGAGATTAATGAAGTTGAAGTAGAATCATGTAATTTTTTTACTTGTTCATCACTTGTACTAGGTAGGAGGTAAAACATGTTTCTTGTAATGCAGTTTAATGTGTAATATTGCTTTTTGAAGAAAGCAAGCAAAAAGACAGATTTTGTGACTGTTTGTGCAGATGCAAGTTTCCTGTTTATTTATAAAACTTATCAATAATATTCATTTGTATTGTACCTTAGTAGCAATTTTGATAATAGGCTGAAATTTGACAGGTGTTGATAGCTGGAATGTCATTTTAATAATGATGCAATATTAAAGAAGTAATGGTCACTAGTTATATTTGGACAATTGTCTAAATTCATGGTTTCAATATTTAGTCAATGGCAAAGTAAAATAATCTTTATGTCTGATTACTTGCTCACATTTATTTTGTAAAAATTGTATTATTGTTTATATTGTGTATGACTATTTACATAATTTAGAAATAAATATTGTGTTTATAAAATAACTTTTTATTTTGCACTACCTGGACAATAATTCCATTCAGTGACTTAGGATTCCAAATCCTAATATTTTAGTCTTCTTAATTGCCTAGCGTATTTTACATAAAATAATGTATTCATTTGACGCCATTTTGAAAACAACTTCATTTTAAATGTCCCGGTCGTCAATACGCGCCACCTCCATTGGTAGAACGCCCTTCGACGCTATTGGCTCAAACGGGGGCCCAGATGGCGGCTTCCCCCCTCCATGAAAATTAGAAATTTGAATAAGAGCGTTGGGATTAACATTGAGTGCCGTCTCTATTAGTATACTCTCTGGATAGAACCACGCTCTTCGTAGAACCGAACGTTCCGGAAAGGACAGAACCGGGATGATCGTCTCGTAATAACTCCCAAAAGCACCATATTGGCGCTAGAGCCACCGAACGGCGTCGGGGATTTAGTCGTAACTGCAGATGACTGGCTCTTAAGGCGGCTCCACACATTCGTTATTCGGCGAACAGCGAGCAACCTCTCGCCGAATCCCGAGTAGTGTGGAGGAGTTGCTTCTTACTTGCCGAGTGACGAACATTCGGTGCTCGACCTACCCACCGCAAGTCGGTCTTTTGTACACATCAAAGGGAGCAAACATTCGCCGAACACGTCAGCTGTTCGGGATTGGGCGAGCAGTAGCTCGCTGCTCGGCGAAAGCCGAATGTGTGGCGCCGCATTAAGACGAGCCTCGTCTCATTAAGACGCGCGTTACACCGCCGCGCGAGCGCCAGATTCAAAACCACCATGACAGAATCGGTAGCAATGTATTTACTCGCGCAAAGTATCTGTAAAAAAATAGTGGCGAATTCTCCGATACATCGCGTATACCCCCAGTATACCTACTAATTCGAAGTGTATAAGAAAATGTTATAAGTTTGGTAATCCTCTAAAAAGTAATTGAGATTTTGAAAGCTTTAAAACACACGTGAAAAAAATAACTGTTTGCAACCCAGAGTCAGTCAGTCTTCTGCATCCGTAAGCCGTTCCTTGTTTGACTGGAAGTTTGTTTTCTAGCAGCAGTCTTCCAAAGTACGTTTTCCATTTATTTTGATGCTGATGTTTGATAATGCGATTTTGTTTTTTATTCGTTTTAATAGATTCAATTAATTTCCAGGATTCTGTGGTCCGTGCATTTTTCGAAAAATTTTGCATTTTTTGGAAATTAAAATATTTTAACGAAAATGAGTCATAAACCATTCTTTTAAGTATCTTTTACACTATTCGATGACAAAATTTGATCAAAAAATTTGGGGTATTTTGAGAAAATTTTGAAAATGTTTTTGACGCATCACAAAAATGGAAATATCATTTTTTGAGAAAATCGTCTGAACGGTTTAGGACACAAGTTACTATGCAGTTTAGGCGCTAGCGTTGACTGATGGACAGACAGATGTTTTGTCATCAATCGATTTTTCAGTATCGAGACATGGATTTTGTCAACATGAGGTTGTTAGAGGAAGTAATTTACTACATATATGAATAACAAACTGAAGGCAGTTAATACAACGGCTTGGTGAAAATTACGGTTCAAATCACTGACACCTTGAAGCATGGTAGTCTTATTTTACGAATATCACACTAGAAGTGCTAAAATAAGGCCGTTTGCACAGAAATAGGAAGAACGTCTCCATGTCTGTGGCCGTTTGCAACACTGTCACTTAAAATACTCTCTGATCTATATTACTTCGATATAAAATAGAATCCTTTGGCGTTTAATCAACTGTTACGGTGTCATCTAATCGGGAGCTTAAATCTCACTACTGTACTGACCTTTAAATTCAATGTTCATGTATAACTTTAACCCGTGAAATCCTTGTTTTGTTGCCATCTGTAACCACCGTAAACCATTTGTTTAACGAGTTCGATTGCCTAAAAAGAAATTACTATCGTTCATCTGCACATGCGTAATTCAAGTTTCGCTTCACTTTTGTGCATCTGCACATGCGCAAAAGATCGATAGTGCTTCCCGCTGTGCCGTGTACAAAACCCCTAGTTACCTCGGCTCACCGGTTTTTGCGCTCTGCGCTTATCAGTTTGTGTCACGAGCCATGTGACCACAGTACGGGCACTTTTTTTGAATAGCCAGACAAGACACATCGCCATGTTGCATGAAGAGCAAGAAGTATCGAGAAACATTTTGAAAATGACATAAAGTGACAATTTTCAATGGTAACCAACCAAAAATAACACGAAGATGTAAAAGATGCAAAATTTAAAAGTAATGCTTCATATATCTGTTTCAATGACATGTAACAAGGTGATAATATTGGTATCTGTCTGCATTTAAAATGCCTGCTAATATTGTTACGTAAATTTGGGCCAGAAGCTCATTGACTGACGTCGGATACGATACGCAAGAGTCCCCCTCCCATTTCCCTATACTCTCTACCCCCTCCCCTTGTGCTTAAGATCGAGATTGCAGTCGATTGTTGCTCGCTTTTGAAAAAAGTTTGATTCAATTGAAGCAGTTCTTTCACGAACGATACAACCGTGGACAATTTACATTTTATTCCAGGTTTTGAGTTATTTGACGACATTGAGGATTTGAACTGAAGGGATGAACTGAATATTTTGTGTTTGAAAACGAAGAAAATTTCTAGGAGTAAACCCAATATGTCTCTGATATTTGGTGTTTATGCTCGTAGATTGCATACTACATGTACCTGCATGAAATACAAAAACTCACGAGGTTGAGGGTTGTTGATAACAGTGAAATTGGAAAACAAGCTATGGCCGAAGGCAAGCCTCCTAGATGTATTCATGTGTATAATAAAACCGGAATTGGGCGAATAGGTAATTTATTTGTATTATCACTTTACTGCTTGATATGAGTGAATGAGGTTGTGATATATCTATTATTTTTAGGTGACAAGGTATTAGTGGCAATTAAAGGAGAAAAGAAGAAAGGTGTCCTTGTGGGCCTTAAGCAAAACCAAAAGCCATTGGTTCCAAAATTTGACAGCAATAATGTGGTATTAATTGATGACAGTGGTTCGCCATTGGGGACTAGAATCCATGTGCCCATACCTACAGTTCTTAGAACTATTTTGAAAGAGAGAACTCATGTCAAAGGAACAGACTTTACTAAAATTCTTGCAATTGCAACAAAATATGTGTAATTGAAATTGAATGTTAACTCTTGAAAGTTTATTAAAAAGGAAGTTAAATTTAATAATGATGCATCATTTGAAATCAAAAGGCACTAATTTTCTTGTACATTGTTTGCCTCTTGATACTTTCAATTTTCATAAAATTCTTTGATACTTTGTGGAACAAATCTCATTTGCCCTTTCATGTTTCAAGATTCCTCTGAGTAATCTGTAAGCTTCTTCAAGACATGAAGGAGTAAGAGATACATGGTAACCCACATTTCACTTACCCAATATAAAATTCTAGAATTTCCATCCCAAAACAACGTTTTTTCCCAATTACTGAACATATTCATAGAGCTACAGTGTGGGTATAAAAATCTGCAGGAAGTATGAACAAAAACTAACCAATGACTGGATTTTTACAAATTTGCATCCACCTGCCTTACTAAAATGTATGTTATAACTATATTGCCCGGAATTTATTGCAATCAATTTTTTAGTAACTGGAATATAAAAATGAATATGGACTTCCACCATAAGTTTGAGTATTTTCTTATTCATTATTAACGCTACTTTTTTTTTCTCCTTGGGGATATGCACTCTTCAATGTTAGGTAATTCTTTTGTAAGGGGTGGCCCATAAATTATGTAATGCTAAAGAGGGGCGAGGGGAGGAGAAGGAAGCATTATGCTGCCTTACATAGGGATAAGGGAATGTTAGCTTAGTGGTTCTTAACATTGATTTTGATTTTTTGATTTTTAACATTAGCTGAAATATTTCCTTTCATTCACTCATTTACTAAAACATTAAGGTATTAACAAATTAAAATAAAAATGTTAATAAATTAAAGAAAATGTGATGTAATTGTTACAATACATGGAAATATTTTTTCATCAATAACATCGATTGAATCTGTTAGATTACGGAGAAAATATTCAGAACTGATCTGCAGTATATTCTATAATCCAATTAAATTGTCAAGATAGTCTCTCGCCCATGCACCATCCACAATGGCAGATATATATGGCTTGTCAGAAATTGTCTTGCCTATCCATCCGTTCATTCACTAAAAGATTTGTCTTCCATCTTATTGTTGTGTGCAGTCTGCATCTTGTCTATTTATTTATGAGTCTGTAGTATTTGTCAAAACTGACTTACTTAATGGTGGAACTTATTTTCATGTAATACTGATATTTATAGTTACAACACTCGATTTAGAAATCATGTTCATCCAGTGTCAGTATCAACAGCTCACTACAAGAAATCCACATACAATACATGTACGTCACTTTACAACGCATTGCCAGATGAAATTAAACAATTAAAATTGGTACACAAATTTAAGTTAAAAGTAAAATCTTTTCTGCTGCAAAACTGTTTCTATACAATTAGAGACTGTACTGATCGTCAAAAAGAAAAATTAAGTTTACTTTAACAAAAACAAGATATAGTATAATGAATTGGTTTACATTTTATAATTTTTAAAAAAGACTTAAATGCCTGTAGCAAGTAATGTACTTCAGTTTCCGAGTCAATGACCCCCATCTCGATCGGGTTTTTGTCCAGTTTCCCTGATCCATTGAGCAAATGCTGAGATGGCCCCTTGATTTGCTACTGGAGGTAAATGTAGCTTCACTATGCGCACGTTTTGTTGAACTTTCCTTTTGCTTGTAGTGGTAGTAGAGCTTAGGGTGAGTTTCTATTTTGTTAACAATACAGAAAAATCAAATCTGTTTGTTCCTTTACCGTTAAAAATAAGTTTTCTATAATTTGGCAACGAAAATATTTAGTTTTTGAAATGTTAATCCCTCGCTTTTTAAAATTTGTTGTTGTTGTTATTATTATTATTATTATTATTGTTATTATTATTGTTGTTGTTATTATTATTATTATTGTTATTATTATTATTGTTATTATTATTGTTGTTGTTATTATTATTATTATTATTCATCTTTCAACTATTAATACTTAAATTGTTGGGAAGGGACTCTGAAACTCAAGAGAGCGTGCGCAGATGATTTTCTCCCCATACGTTCAATACAGTTTTTGACTAAATAAATAAATAAACATCACCAACATAATCTTTAATTACCATTAATTTTAATATATAACACAAATAAAATTAATCCAATTTTTTCTTTCTGTTATATAATATATTTTTACTCGTATACATACGTAATTACCCAAATATCAAAATATCCATTTCAAATTGAAGAGGCCTCAACATCAACCTGAGTAATTGATGAATATCAATTTTGGATAAAATTCTGCAAACGTTTGATACAGTAAATTTAGCAATATCACTAAGTTTAAAGAAAAAATTTGGAGAGCCGTTTTTCAGAAATTATTTTTTTGAAATATTTTCAAAAGTGCACATATTTTACTCAATATTGAGAACTAAAATTTTCTAGAAATTGTGCATAATCTTGATGAAAGACTAATTATGGAGAAAAAATTCATTTGAAGGAAAATCCCATCTTCAAATCTTTATAGGAAGACACTGAAAAATCCAAAATTTTGCAAGTTTCGAAAATTCAGAGTTAACAGTGAAAATCGGAACTATGCCACTTTTATAAGTGTATTTCACTCTATGCTTACAATAAATTTAAAGAAAAAAGTTTGAGCCAATTTTTGAAAATATTACAAGGATTTCATGTAAAATAACCCCAAACTCTAACAAAGGACGCTAACAAATTTACGCCGCAGAAAATGGCGGATTTTACTAGCTCAGGTGTGGATATATTTTCAAATAATACATGGATGAAACAAGTTTATGAATATGAAAGTAAATTCATTGCAAAAGGAATCGATAAGCTTCTACAATACCAATTCAATAAAATACAGCAAAATTCAAAGATCAAGTGTATATTTATCATTTTAGTAGCAATTAAACTAGGTATTTGGAAATAATTTTGCGCCTCTTGTGAAAATTGTCATTTTCCAATATTCATCTCGAAATCAATTTGGGGACATTCCCCGTCAGGAAAAGAGATTTCAGAATTGTTTATAAAATTGTTAATTTGCTGTTTCGGTTCTGGGACATCAGGGAACCCTTCCCACTTCAGGATTGCAAAAATTGGAAATTGTTTATAAATTTGCAACATTTTTCTGCCTTAGACGAGATGCAAAATTTCGCAATCTGATCAGTTCTAGTCTTTTGTTTTGGGGATACGAAATTATTTATAAAAAATTAGCATCTCATGACAATCCTCAATTTTTTGCTGTCAGTCCTTTCGCAATTCCTTCACAAGTCTATTCATGAGCCGATTGATATGAACACTAAAGTCTATTCATGAAGCCGAACAGATATCGCATTGAAAAAACTGGAAATAATACTTTCCCTAGAGTGAAAAAAATATTGTTATTTATATCTTTGACAAGTTGAAGCATATGCGAGAAAAACTAGGAAGACTATTCTGCTGTACATTTAGTACTGTAAACGCTCTTTTGAGCAGGTTAGTAAAAGATCTAGATATTACGTGCAAGGAAGATAAATTAATTATTAAACAGATCGATTTTATTAATCATTGAAAACAGGTGGAAATATAGTTGGTACAGCATATGATAGTCCAAGCGCTGCTACTTCATATTTTTATTGTTTATGTTATATAAAATCTCTCCAATATTACTTCAGAGTATAGATGAGTTTTGAGCACAACCTATCTTCATAAATGAGGTCTCTAAAGAAAGAGAACTTCACGAAGTAACGATTTGTTGAAACAATGCACCTAAACATTCATGTCAAATGCAACATGCAACAGTCGGGTAGCATTTTTAAAATCTATTTAGTTGAATAACTCCTAAACGAAGCGTTCTAGGGACTTAAAATCTAGTTTTGAGGCCAAAGGCCACAAAGAAACGTCCATCGCACCGTAATCTACAAGACGAGAGCTTCTTGGGCAATCTATTACATTTTGCTGGTCCGGCGCTTCTCGATACTACCCCACCTGTTAAAAGACTGCAACTGTATGTGAAATTAAACGAATTACTTGATATTCTAGGCGATTAAAATTGCACGGGTGTGCCCCTCAGTTCGGCAATAAAAGTAAAATAAGGGTTGTGCTTGCCCGATCCTTTAGGCTATTTTCATGGACAACTTCACGTAGCTTTCTCAAGAGTAAAAAGCTTTTGCAATATTTTTGTGACTATCAAAGAAAGCAAAAAACTAACTGTCCAGGGAGATAGAATAATTACTTCAAATGTTTGAAATGAAGTTTTGTGAATTGTTCGAAGAACATGTCTATATACTGAATAAACATTTATTCAAACTTTTGTTTCAAACATCAATTCCATTGGGTTTTTATTTTAAATTCTTTAAGTAAGTTGGAAGTTACCTTTTTAATTCTTAAAAATATAAATGAACGTTTCGTTAACAACTTTCCCCTCTTAATATTGAAAAGGACACGCGAGCCAAGAACAGCAGCGATTGAGAAAGTCTTTTCAGAGCGCTTATGTATCCAAAAGAGCAGAACCTTCCAAAAATGTAATAGAATGGGCCCACAGATATTTCGCGAAAAAAATCTATCTCCAAAAGCTGACACTTTTAAAATCAGTCTTAAAAGTGAAAATAGCTTCTCACTGGACCCAACATGCGGCATGTTGATTGAGGCAGTGCCATAGATCAGCAATTCATTCGTGGCAGTGCACGCCAGGCTAGTGACCAGAGGGCGCTGAGTGAGAGAATATCCCAAAAACTATATACAGCGCCCAAAATAATACCATTTAATAGAATGGCATAAAAAAATTGACATGGAAGCCTAGTTGTAATACCCCAGAACCCACCATATATCTTTCCATCACCGTTTCCGAGTTATGCACGATGGTAAGGTGTGTTGCAGGCATGTGCGCCTGTTTCCATACACTGCAAACTTGTAGGGCCGTCCATAAATTACGTAACGCAAATTTGGAATATTTTGAATACCCCCCTGTAATGTAACCGTAACACGCGATTAATCCCCCTAAATAATTACGTAGTAACGCTTGCGACACCCCCCCCCGTGTAAATGCAGGAAGTGAAAATAAATTATAGCTCAGTAAAATGTTGTGTTAATGTGTTGTGTATTAAAGTTTATGATAATTAAAGTCAGAATTCGTTGTCGATGATGACTGCACCTAACAATAAGATTGGGGGCAAATTTGGAATGAAAGAACCATGGTGGGACTAAGATTTCATTCTTATATCCACCATGGAAGGAACGACACAGAGACGAGAAAATTTCTGATCATATGGCCGGCAACGCGACGGCGTTGTGGATGGCGCATGGGCGAGAGTGTTGCACTAATTTTATTGCATTCAACAAAATACTACAGTTCAAAGTTCAGTTTTGAATATTTTCTTCGCAATCTAAAATATTCAATATGAAATTGTCGAAAAACTATTTCCATTTATTGTAACATCTTCTAATAACTTGAAATTATTTGTTTTAAAACAAATTAATTAGATAATATGTGTAAAAAAATAAAATATTTCAACAAATGTTAAAAAAATAGCAATGTTCCATAAAACTAATCGAATACCCCCGTCCCTGTGTAACGCAGCATAACACTGCCTTAACCCCCCCCTCTTTAGCGTTACGTATTTATGGATGAACCCTTAGAATAAACAGATTTTCAAGGCAAGAGAGGTGCCAAAAAAGCAATCAATTTCGACCCTTCTACGAGCTATAGAATTTTGAAATATTTATTCTCAGTCACACTGAATTTTTTTCATCTTAAACTGCTTTGATGCAAAACCAGGAGAATCCCTTTTATAAAGGACAATATCCATTTTTCAGCTTTCTGAAACTAACACAAAAGTCATTCAGCTATTTTTATCAAAGTCTAAGGGGCCGTCCATACATTACATACACAAATTTAGAGTATTTTGAACACCCTCTCTCTCCTATAATGCATGCTTGAACCACCCCTTAATAATAACTTAATGCTTGTGACACTCCCATTTCCAGCAAGGAAAATATATTTTATAACAATAAAAACTATATGTATGAATTTTACTTGTGTTATATATTAAAATTTATGATAATGAAAGTTAGATTTGTTTGGGGATGCACCAATGACTGACTGGAGAAAATTTTTGAATGAAGGAAGGATATAACCTAGGCGAGAAAACTTCTGACAAGTCATGTAAACAGTGTAATGGATGATGCATAGATGAGAGACTATTGTGCCAATTTAATTGGATTCTAGAACATACAAGTCAGTTTTGAATACTTTCTTCGTAATCTAAAGATTCAATCAATTTATCATCGATGAAAAAATATTTCCATTTCTTGTAAAATTACATCATAATTATTTAAATTTAATTTCTTAATATTATAATGTTTTAGTATGCGAGTGCATAAAGTTATTTCAGCAAATAAAAAATCAATTATACAGTATGCAACATTAACATACTCTTACCCCACCCTCTCCCCCTCTTTAACGATACGTAATTTATGGACTATTTTTTCATTTTATGATATAAGAGTATATACAGTAATTTTAGTACTACATTTTCAAAAATTATGAAAACCAGCATAAATGTAATCACCTCAATGCAAAAATGTTAATACTGTGTTGTTAATAATAATACTTAAAATGTTAATACCTGAACACTTGTTCAGAATCCTTGTTAACATATATTTCTGAGGAGTGGAGTGTTAGGAAACTAGTCAGTTAAAGACATCTTCTGACAACCTAAAGATTTATGCAGGGGCACACCCAGAACCGAATTTTGGGAGGGGAAATCAAAATGTTTTCGTCAAATATTTCATGTTCGAGATTTTTTTAAAATATTGCAGGGTACACTCAGCTCATGCTGCGATACAATTTTATAGTTTAATGATAATCCAAAAATATTTTTGCTTGAAAGTTTTTAACAATTTAAAATTAATAGTTCCTGAAAAATTTCCCTCCTTTCTCTCCATTGATCCGTGCCTGATTGATGCAACCACATTCATGTACGGATGTATATGTGCATCATTGTCATTTGGAAGCCAATGACAGTTTTTGTTAAATTATTCACATATTCAGAATTACATGTCTCCCAGATGATAATTTGCATTAAGAAATATTTGATTGTTGATTCACAACTTGTGTGTTCTGCACTGTCAATCCCTATTTCTTTTTAAAAATATGGGTTAATTTTGTTTCTTCTGAAACAAGTGCACAAAAAAAAATGTCTTTGATTATTTTGTTTTTAGGAGTGGAGCTTAAAAAAGTAGAGCTAAAAAGAAACAACTTCTGATGACCATATAAATCAAAATTCAATATGGTACTCTTCATTAACACCACCAACCTGTTTCTCCAATAACACTTCCTAGAAATTCACACTAACTACACACTCCAATGAGTTAAAAAAACTCATTGAGAGTACTAAAATGTACATGGTGGTAGGCCAGGTCTCCCATTATAAATGGTTTATAGTTTCAGTATTGGGTAGAATGTTAAAAGGGGCCTGCGGCCTTGCACCGGGGAATAAACCTTGATATGAAAATGTCCCACAATCATGACACTAATAACAAGCACCCCCTGGCATTTTCCCCATCTAAACAGATGTACTTTATTTACTTCATGACAGATGCATATCTTCAAATAATGAATGAGGCATCCGGCACTAATTTGAGAAAGCCCACCCTCTACAAAAATTCAAATAACATTGGTAATTTATAAAAGCTATAGCAAACAACACATGAAACAGCTAAATTCTAGTTTGATCCAAATTTAAAACAGAAACTTCAAAAGTACAGAGTTATTTTGATTTAGGTGCTGAATATATTATTCAGTTTAAAAATATAACACACAAATATATATTAAACTACAATGTATTATTTCATTTATATACAATACAGTCCTAACATGCACATTAACAGACATTCTTCAAAGGCTCATTCAGGACAAAAGATGATGCAACAACTTGAGTTAAATATCGATGTGTGTCATCAGTGACAGACACAACTACTTACAACATGAAAATGTTTTTTGAAGGGCTGTAGTTCAAAGCTGTATAATGTTACATTAAAACTTACTTTGTAAGAGTCCATAAATTAAAATGAAACAGAAAATAATACAATACTTCATTCTTGAGAAAATTTTTCTTTTTGAAGTAAAATTTTCAAAGATAACTTCAATTGTAATTTTGTTAAAATTTTACAGTAACTATAAAAACGAACTTTGTGTAATCAAGAGTTATGAAAAAACAGCAATTGTAAAGTCAAAAAAAAAAGAAAAAGAAAAAAAGATAAAAGCTAACGAGAGAAATGCCACATGTTCCTATGGGCACAAGATTGATATCCCTTCACAATCTCTTTAAATAAGATAAAAGGGAAATAAATGGATAAGTTAATATGTTCCATAGAAAGAAATCTATTACGTGGAGAAAAAAGTGGGGAGGGAGAATGAAAAAGAAACATCACTTTTGTGATCAATTCAGGAAAGAAATACACATTTTTGTTTGGGTGCAACAGTTACAGCCTTGAAATACATTTTATTTTATTTTCGGAATTTCACCTTTTTCAACATATTATGAATATTTCAAACCATATGCCCCCAAAAATAAAATAAGTAGAGTGTTTTCCTTTCATTGCAAATACACATAACAGATTTTGCAGAATATTACATTTTTTAACCACAAAAATATATTCATATTTCTCATTTCTCAATATTTAAAATGGATTATAAATGTACTGTAAAAATACAAATAAAAAACAAAGATAAAAAAACTCACTCTGCTCAATTAAAAGAAAGAAAATCCCTCAAATTTGATGCCATTCTAACAACACAATAATTTGGTATATGACATTTTCTCACTATGCCACCATGACATTATATGCAAACATCACCAATACCATAAACCATTTACAACAAAAATGTGATTCAACCAAATATTTAAAGTGTACATTTTAGAATAGAGTCAACAATCCATTTTATTTGCATTTAACGGTTTCAATCCATAGGAGGAAATGCTACACAATGTATACTCCATTATAGAAACGAACTCATTTCCTCAGACCAACAACTCAAAGAATGAAAATTTCCAACCAATATAGATGTCCAATGAGATACACCTACATTCAAATCACAATGCTTGTAACACCTCACACTCTCGAATTAAATTAATACATCTCTGCTCATTCTATCATAGTCCACATGTAGTTTTTCCTCATGGATACAATTACACCTACATCTTGCACACAGTAATCATATTCCTCTTATGATTTCACTTACGTGAAACAGATGCACAAGTACATCCCTGATGAAACTCGGAATGTAATTTAAGTATATGTATGTATATATGTATATATGGATCCTTCACATGTTGCCAAAAGAGCGTATGTGTAAATTCACCCACATCTCTTACAAATGTTAATGAGTAAGTAATTATAAAATACAATGTACAGGGATTATGAAATTTTAACTATTTGACAATTAACTTCTAGCTGAGAAGATTGCGGATCTCCTTGTGCATATGACACAAAAAGTCCACATAGGAAGCAGACCCATCAAAGCCACGATCTTCTACTAGGAAATGCTTAAACACCATTTCCAGCTTGTCTCGCTGCCGAACAAGGGTTAGCTGAAATAACACCACAAAACATTTGTCAAAATTAATACTTTTAAGAGAAAATTATTCAATAAAAAAGGTTCTGTAACAAACATCAGTTTACTAAGTATTTCTCTTGGCTAGGTTAACAACAAATTCATTCAGTGAAATCTCCTGATATTTCTCTTGTTCTTCCACGATATTCTATGTAAAACCTTGAATCTTTCAAGACATTGCATCTTGGAATTGTCTTGCTTTTATAAGAATATATTTCATCCACACTTCTTGTATTTAAGAAAGGAAAGAACGTTGATGCAGCTAGAATATTTAGGTTCACTGTTTAAAGATGAAGGGTCTGTGTGGGTTTAATAAGTAAAGAGGCCACAAAGAAGAGGCTGCTCCTATTCTTGTGCTAGTTTTCAAGGTCACAACCATAAAATTAACAATATAAATCTAAACCCATGTTGTTAGAAAATACAAAGCAAAAGGAGTTCATTTCTAACAATCCCACTACCCTTCTAGGAATCACACGATTTCTTGAGTTTTCCAAAATTTGCTAACTTACCTTGACTAATGACCATTGTGCCACTTTATTATCTTTTAAGATAACTTAATTTAAAAAACCTCATATAGCCCATTACTTAAATGACAAATGTATATTTAAACCATGTTGATGCTTAAGAAACAATACTGTATCTCCACCAAATTAATTTTTTAATTTTAAAAAAAATAAAGCAAAAAGAAAAAAACTCAATCCATCATCAAGAATGAAGTACAACAATAAAAAATTACTTAAGAACAAAAACTTACTCGCATTGATCTATGCCTCTCTTGTCTAACGGTGCTTACAAGAGAAGTTATTCTTTGCGACAGGGGATTGTCTAATTCAGGTAATGCTGTACGGTCAATGTCGATTTGTGCTGCTGAATGAACACCAAATACATTCTGCACCCAATCCATTCCAACATTTAGGCCAATCCAAAGGAACATGTGGACACCATTTTCTGAAACAAAATAGTAAACATCAAACAAATTCCTATATCATACTTGTTTAGAAAATCATAAATATTGGAAAGTAGGTTACCCAGCAAATACACTCCTTCATCTCTGATTTTATCAGCAGTACAGCGTATGGGAGCTGGTATGTCATTACTGTCCACATCAACGTCATGTAATGGAATGAGTCTTGGGTAGAAATAGACCACCGAGGATGGGAGATCCATAATTGAAACTGCTTGCATAACAAATGAACGATCGTCTATTGTCATATCTGAGCCTGAAACATGAACAAGAGAAAGTTAATTAATAAAAATAATAAAAAGTATTTTGCTAATACAATCAGGATATGTAGCCTGTAGCCTGAATATTTATATTTCTTCAATAATTCAAATCTCCCCACATTACATAATTAATTCTCTAAAGAATATTATGAATTGTATCAACATACTTCAATTATTTTTTTTTGGGAATTTTGATGTAGTGTTGACGTTCATATGAGAAGAAATAAAAGAGGTCATCTTTGTCAACATATTATATAATATGTTGACAAAGATGATCTTTTTTATTTCTTCAGAATTTTTCCATAAAATGAGAATGCATTTATATCAGTTTTTGCAACAATATTGTAGTTTTGAATGCTTAAAGCTCCAGTTTACAATAGAATTTGATGAGTTTTGATAAAACCTGATTTGAGGGATGATAAAACGGGTCAAAACATGCCTAAATGATGTATAACCTACATAGAATTTCTTTTGCATTTATCAGGTTTTGAAAAACCCTCCTCAATTGTTGGGCAACAGTAAATTAATAAATTTTATTTTTTCCTTCTTTAAATATTGTAATTGTTGAGGGCAATGAAAATAATGCTGTGGTAAGCAGAACTGATATTTAACAAGGATCAATTAGGGTCTTCAAGTAAGGTATACATTTGATCTTTTACTGTTGCACATTTGCTCCCAAAGTTATACTTGGGTTTTCATAATGTGGCAACTGAGGGCATTATCTTCAAGATGAACTATGGCAAGACTTCTTGCATCTTTCTCGGTCCTGCCAGAAGATGTCGTATGATTGCAACTGTATCAAGCTGTCCTGCAGATCAAGCAACTCTAGCAGCATGACCGAGAAAGCCGTGACATATTCCATCTTGAAGATAATACCTTCAGGCGCCACATTACGAAAACCCAAGTTCTAATAAAACTGAAAAAGTATCAATGAAAGGAAAGTATTAAAAGAATAGGAAAGATAAGAAAAAAGAAAGAAAAAAAAGTGCAGTTTACTGCATTTTCCCCAAATAGGATAAATTGTTATGATTATGACAATGATTATCGTATTTTGTTTCAAATTACGTACACTTAGAAAGTACTACTAATAGAATTACTACTATATTCCCAAACTTACCACCTGACACAGCATCGCTCTTCAAAATGCAGTTGACATACAGTGGTAGCAATTTCATGCATTCAGGAAGAATAAGCTGCCCAGCAGATGATGGACTAGCACAATTTTTACGGTAGCATGCTAGCATTTGAGCACATCTGTTAACCAAACTGTCTTTTACTTGTTTCGGAGAGGACTCCAGTAGACGAAATACAACTGAGGACATAAAAATAAAATATATTGAAGATCAATTTTAATTTACATTTGTTATATACTTCGCCTTAATTGCTAACAGACTCTTTAGCCAATGAACATTCTTTATCAGAGAACCATTTACATACATAGAAGCATTTATATACAATTGTACATGTGTCTGGAGGGGAAGAATACAAGCTTCTAGGACAATGCAGGGTGGTTGGGTCTGGTCCATTGTGCCACAACACTAAGGGAAATCAGGAATTTCACTGTCCACATCCAATGCTTACATGCCTCTCACACACGTTCCTGCACCACCCAGTTGGACCAGGAATGAAAGAATACAGTTGGAAAGGGGATAAATGGTAGATGGGAAAGCCTTCCAAGCCACAATGCAGATAAACAATAGAATCTACATGGGACTTGAACCCACAACCTGCTGAACTTAGCTCACTACTGCACTCATGTTTTAGCAACCTTGAAAATCGAACCAACTTTATGTGAATAATTAATACCAATCTATATTCTTTGAGATTACTTTGAAGAATTGTTAATGTCCCATAAAGAAACACAATGGAACACACATGGAACAACACAATGAAACCTCCTTTATTCAAGATCTGTTTCAGTTTCAAAATGATTAAATGTATGAATTTAAAACTAATGATGATACAGCACATACTTTCTCACTTTATAAAGTTTTTGTAATATTATAAAACTTGTTCAACTGGGAAAAATATTTGCCTGGGCTGGGATTAGAATTCAGGCACTAATGTAGTGCTGTAAGTTTGGTAAAAGACTTTATCAACTAGACAATCTGGCTAATGGAGTGGAACAATACTCTTTGTATGAAAATTGAATTTTGCAATTATCAAAATTTCAGAGGTTTCAATGAAAATCAGACTTACACTACATGTTTAACAAACATTACTCTATAGGAGTAAAAAATTAAGCTGCTTTTGAAAAAATCTTGTTTCTGTATTTTAAAATTTTCCCCCATATACTACAAATTATATATATAATTATTATTATTATTATTATTATTATTATTATATATACAGTATTCATTATTGAAGTGAAACTGACTTCGATTTCACTTCAATGTGCAAATGTCATAATCTCCACATCATTTCCTACATTATTAATTATATTTACATATTATAAATTTATGTATCTACATCTAATTGAGTTATATGAAGTCACCCATCTCATTATCAATTTAGACATGAATTTTCATTCATACGACCAGAAATAGCCCAAGCTTTATGTTCCATACCATAGACACTCTTAAGTCTTCAAAAAGCTTTGAGTATTTAGGTATGAGATTAATAATAATAATAATAATAATAATAATAATAATAATAATAATAATAATAATAATAATAATAATAATAATAAGCTAAACCTTTGAATGCTTTCAAAAATATACTGTATGAGTGGTTGGTAACAGCCTTCTAACGCCACTCAGAAATATCTTGAATTTTCAGGGACACATTGCATTGTACTATAATTATTAAATTGTATTGTATACAACATTGAAGTGTTGAATAGAACTTGAGATGTATTGTCTTGCAACATAACTATTTGCGAAGTAATCACAATGGTTCAGCTCGTTCAAATTCATTTTTGAATCTGTCTTACACCTCCACTATTAAAGCCAGAGATTTCTTTAACAAAGCAATTTATTCCTCAGTTGAATGGCACTATGTATAATGTGACTAACACAAAAATGTTAAAATTAAGCAATGGCACTCTTAAGAAATATTGCATCCCAACTTTCCAAGCCACATTTCAAACATATCGAGTCTTATGGCTTGGAAGTTTTCTGCATAACTTCATTCAATAGATGATCTTTAAATGATATCACCTGCTTTTTTTATTCTGAGTAATTGTTGAGTAATAACAGTAAGGGGAGAAAAAGTTTCAGTACAACATTTATTCACTCTAGTTTTATTCACCACTATGTCACTCAAAATTACAAATATTTTTTTAAAATTGCATAAGATGTTATTTGAAGATTTCATTACAAAAATATCTATTTTCAATAATGTAGTTGCAGGACCATATTGAAAATATTTTCAAAATTTTGTATTTTTTGAAAATTCCATGGGTTTACTAAAGTCTAACCTGAGGAATTTTTGTAAGTATACTTTTTTCTACTTCAGCAAACAATTTTAAGAAAGAATTTGGAGCCATTTTTGACAAAATTTTGAAAATGTGGTAGGGGCTCCGCATAAAGTATGCCCAAAAATTAAAAGATACTTTTCATATCCAAGGGGCTGCACAATCAGCCAAAATAGTACAGAGATTATCAATTTTGATAAAATTCCTGCATATGGTTTAGGGTTAGTGTAGTTCTTAGACAAACAACCAGACTTACATCTGGGGAAAAAACTTTTTTGTGTCAAGTATTGACAAAATGTGGATTCTAACTAAACTGTTTATTCGAGAAAGTAATTTACTACATAAAGGATCACTAAAATTTTCCTTTTTTGGTAAATGGGATTTGCAAAGAAAGGTTTTTCTATCAGCCCTTTTTCTTGCTGCACTACTGCTAGGTAACATTTCTCTTAAGAGGCGAGAAAGTCAAAATTATGACAGTGACAAAATTCTAATATACAACCTAAAAATGAAGTAATTAATTTAATGAATTGATCTGGAAAAAATCTTCAACTAATCATGGGAAAAGTTGGGAGGGAAAAAGAAAAAACACATTTAAAAAGAAATACATGATATTTCTAAAAATAAAATTGTACGATGCACTAAATTTATATAAACTACTTAAATAGAATTGTAACCATGTAAATTTTAATAAATAATGTTTTAAAATTCTTCATAGTTTCCTGTTAAATTAACATATTTGAACCAGTTAAAAATATTCTGATTATCCAGGGTTTTTGATTTTTCCAGGACTTTCCTATGTGCTGAATAATGGTCTTCAGTTTACACATTTCTTCATGAGTTCGGAAGTAAATGCAGAATGTTAGTTAATTAATTTGTTAATCACTGTAAGATTGTATTTGTTTTGCTGTGCGTTTTATATTAACTCATTACTTTTAGTATTTTATGCATTCTTACCATGTCACCTGTATGACGATTACTTTGCAATAATTTTTTGTATTTCTAAGGGTATGTCCCATTAATAAACTAAAATAATTTCCAAATTTTGCAGAACTTGAAAAAACAATAAAATCCTATTTTAACATTCCTCAAATTTACATTTTCCTGACAATTAGGTCATTTATGTCATTTTCTATTGATCTCGTTGTGAAGTCGGTTATTACAATACATTCCCTTCCTGCCAATAACAATTTGATGTGAAAAATACTTAATACAATTTTGTTCCTCTCCATAATGTATGTTTATTCTCAAATTGCAACACTGTGAAACTGATTGAGGGGTAAGTCATTGTCATGCACAGCTGTTTCCAGTCTATTGATTTCATTTAGCTTTGAATTGTTGTCTCTCGTTATCTCTCAGGAGGTGAAAAGGCAAGAAGACAATGAAAATCCTATTGCATCCAAGAAAAAAAAGATCCTGTGCAATGTAGATTCACATGTGGAATACACATTCATTCAGCAAAAGAACATAAAGCAAAACAGAGGAGTAATTTTTCAATTTTGTTACGGCTTGCATATCACTTCAACTTTATGTGCATTTCTCAGACTTGAAATGCTGTTATAGAATCAGGCGGTCATTAGCATTACTTGTGAACGGCGAATGCACTGCAATTCTGTCGGTCGGCTGAAAGGCTAATACTCCAACAGCCTAAAATTGAGTGTGATCTCAGAGTGAAACTATGAAGGCTTTCATAGTTTGCTTCTCAATTCTATCAAGTCACATATTTGTGTTTTCCTTCAACTATATTCAAAATAGTATATTTATTTTAAAGCAATACTTAGAAGTATTCTTGGAGCTTTGACTAGCAACCAGCACAACCTTCTGGACATTATAAAAGAAGAGAAATTGTCCAGTAACAGATATGCAGAAAAGACACATTTCTCAGTAAAATGACATTAAAAACTTTTATTCATCTAATTCAGGAGATGATGGTCATAACACATATATAATAATAAATAATTATTTGTCAATTAGATGCACCTTAAATAATTATAAATAAATATTTATAGAATAAAATATAAATAACTCCAAAATCCCATTCAATTAAGAAAAAAGGCTTTTACCTTGTTTTGAGAAGAATTCACAATACTGTCTAAGTCGCAACTTCGATACAAGTCAGCCATTTGTGAACAAGTCTTAAAAGAAAGATTCAGAACTCTCAATCGCCGCTGGCCTCCACATGATGTGTACAGCAAAGCTACTTGAACATACACTCCATCTTCTTCGGTGAGTTTATCATCATGCTTAATTTCAACAGCAACAGCCTTTCAACAGAAAAACAAAATCCAACACTGTCAATGCCTTAAAAAAATAGACCACGGCTAAGAAAAAAGGGGAAGACGGAGAATGGGATCGAACAATAAAATATTCTGAAATCTTTTAAAAGAGGACATTTTATCAAAAAAAGTTCTCTATAGTTTGGATTTTACAACGAAAACCATTTCAATTAGTATTATCCTTTTCAAAATTTTGCTTGTGCAATTGCAATCATTTCAGTGAAATGTATGTCAGAAAGGTATATTTTGCATTCATTTAATATTCTGTTTAAAAGATAAGGATGAAGTGTATCACTTGTAAAACACGGCAAAAATGCTGTAACAACTGTAATGCTGTTTTATGATACAATGCCACTCACTTTATCACAGTCAATTGAAGCCAGTTCCATATCCGTAGTGTTAGACATAAAGAAATGACCATAGAAATCAGTTGCTCGGACTCCAGTTGATGTTCGCACACGCATTATGGAATCAAATGCTATAGGGCGACTAATATTGTTCTTTATGTCAGCTATCAGGCGATCTCCATCCAAGTCAGCCTGCAATATATTTTTTAAATCAACACTATCAAACAAAATTACTTTCAAACACTAGATAAGCAATATCAGATGTAATGAGAGGTGGAGGGTATATATTACACACACCCTTTAAAAATTCCTGACCGTATATAAATGTAGTATTATGAAAAACAAATAATAGGTTATTAAATTTTATTTATTAATCAATTTCCATCTAACTTGCATCCTGTATATCAATATAATACATAAAACACCACTCTGTACATGAAACTCTATAAACAAATACAATAAAATTGACTAACCTGAAAATATGTGTATTTAAAAATTTCACCTCCAGTCAAACGACAAACTTGTCCAATAGTAGCAATGTCAATGTATGAGTTGTTGAAAACAAATAAATCTACACTGCATCCAGCCCCAACACAATCTTGGCCAAGGTTATTGTAAGTATTAACTTGCGGTGCTGCAAAATAAAATAAAAGGTCTTGGAATTTGCACATTTTCAAAAATGTGTACCATCATATATGAACTAATGAGTGAAATTCTCAGTAGTACATTGAACTTTTTGTCTTCAAACTTTAAGATTTACAGAAGTAATAAAACCAAGGTTTAATAACATATTAGAAGATCACATGTTCTTAGGTAAACATTTTTCCTCTGTTAGTCTAGTGCTGATATTTATTTCTTACATATTTAGACAAATTTAGGAAATGTTTATAATACATGGACTTGGGTAGTATTCAGAACAATGAAAATTAATCATTATATTTATTTAATTGGTGTGATCTATAGAGAAAATGTTCAATCTGTGCTCATTTTTCTAAACTTTGGAATTTCTCCGACAGCTCTTTTCCTACATTAAGTTGAATTATTAATAAAGGTAGCAACATGCATTTTTGGCAAAATTTGATAAGAAATATTCGTCCCCTTGTAGTAGAAATTATTTGCAATGGAAAACGATTGTTGTTAACAGATTTTAATATAATAATGGTAATAACAGAACACAATAACAGATTTGGCTCTTATCCCTTATTGGTGCCTTATACATTGCAAGGATTTAAAATAGAAATTTCTTTCAAAGAAAGGTTATGCTACAATTGTAATCAGAAAGAAGGCATTCAAACAAAATTATTACTCTAAGGAATGATACAGCTCATGTTTCAGCTCAGCCCTTGGAGTACATTTTATCTTCACTATTTAATTTTGGTGCATTTTTCATTATTCAAAGTTATCATGCAAAGCTTGGTGAAGATCAGCCTTCAATCAGATACAACTGATCACAGCATTACATGAAAATCTTGTAGCTGAGAAAGCTGAAGGCAAGCTCTGGATTGTCATAAACAATTCAGAAAGATCAGAAATATTAACCTTCAGCTTATTTTGATTTTATCAAAGTACTAAATATAGACAAGACATTTGAAAACTTGAGACATTAAATTTACATTACCAAGTACAGTTTTTTCTTTCTCAGTAGCGAGAAGTTTCCTTTCATCTCTGTTTTTAAGCTTCCCAGGTGCTTCAGCAATTGGCAAAGATGAATGGAAAACCAGGAGTTTTCCTGCACATTCAGAGGCCTACAACAGTCAAATAAAACATCAAAAATTAGGAATTTAAAATACTGAAGAATGTTAACATGTTATCGTTATCATCTCATTAAATACACTTTAAATGTTATTATATCTCTTTTCCCCAGCTATACATTGTTGTGTAAAGAAAAAATACCAGTTTCGATTGTAAAACTCAAATTCATGGTTTCGAAGGTAGTCCATTTTGAGGGACTGCAATGACAAACCAAAAAGTGGTTTATCTTTCGATACTTGCATGATCGACGAATGAAAAGGTCACAATTTCATCCATTCAATCACATTAATCTGTTCACTCATGGCAGATTACAAGCTTTTGAGTCCTAATAAGGTGCAAAATCACAAGTAAGGTATATGTGCTGTACTGAAGAACTTTAAGATATTCTAATTTTTGGGAAATCTTCATATGAAGCTCCTAGACATTTAACAAAATAAAAAAGGTTTCACATTTTTCTTTTAATATTTAGCTCAAATAGAGGGAAAACTTACCAACACGATAAAAATTTTAAATTAAAACCTAAATTTTCACAAATTGCAAAAGTTTTAAGCAATCTTACATTTTTATTTTGGAAGATAGAGACATCTTTTTTAATACAATCTATTCTCCAATATTAGTTCTTGTACAGAGTTTTCAAAATATTTATAATTTTGAAAACACACACAACCATACGAGGTAAAAATACAATTTTGATTGAAACAGTAACAGTAACAGTACAATAACAGTTTTTAGTAAGGTCACAAGTAGTTGGTCACAAATGCTTCAGTCCATTTCTGAAGTTTCCTGAAATATCAAAAGTTTGAGAGAGTAAAGGAGTAAACAGTGCATATTCAGAAATGCTCAAACATTTTTTCAAAATCATCTCCAAAATCCCCCTCCCCCAAAATTTCCATACGAAAATAGTTTTGCTGTTCTGTGATATTCTGAAAGCTTTACATCAATTAAACTATTATGGGTCCAAAAATTAGAATATGTGAAAGAAACTACACATGTTTTTTTGATAAAATACAATATTTAAAATATAAGTATTACAGGATATAAAATGAATCCATAATATTAATTAAGAAAATATTAGAAAATTATTTTCTACAAAATTTTACAGTCAAGTTGGAATTTGAGCAATGTGTTAATTAGTGAGTAGAAAGCTGAAAGTTTTGAAAGCTAAGAAAGTTTTCAAGCAAAATTGTTGCAATAAATGATCCAGTTTACTGAAAAAAATGTGTTATTGAATATTCCATAAAACAAACCTGTACTGGGGGCTGTGGTACTCTATTTTTTTGTTATTATGCCAACTGGGAAACATGTGCATGAAAACAACTTATGTTGCTAGAATTCAAAAAAGTGAACTTCAAATTCTCTATTTATAGAAATATTATTTACAGTTATTGCAAGTTAAAGTAATGCACGATAAAAGTAAACAGCAAGGGCTCTGTGATTTTCAATAATTGTGGGTTCTCCATTTGTTTTTGACATGCATGGCCTCACTTTTAATACATCTATCAAAGAATTCATTTTAACATTCTCACTTTGCTTTTGGAAGCAATTTGTATCTATTTTTATAATACTCTTTTTAGAAACTGAATGGGAACAAACTAAGTTACTGGTGAAAACTAGCCCTAACTGTAAGAGCACTAACTAAACTGACAATTTCAAGTCTACCAGCTGATGCTCCAGTACGTTTGGCTATGAGAATAAAATATGCAGTGATATTGTCCTCGATGATGCTCAACTGTTTCAGAATCAATCAAACAATTGTTTGCTGTCCTGAAATGACTATAGCTGAAGTAAATTATTTACAATATACTTATTTCCATTTTACATAATGGTTTCAAATACTATTATGATGTAGTATGTGCTAAGTAGAAGCACCATCAACATCTAATAGATTGATTGATTTTTTCGTGTTTCGGGCGCATCAACTGGTTTGATCATTAGTCCCATTAGTGTAGTGCATGTTTTTTCTTGGGAGATGGCGGTGATCTTCCCCCTGCTGGGTGGCGAGATCCGGCGCCGACCTACCATTGGCTAGTGGCCTAACCAGAACTCTCCCAACAGCGGGGCACCGCCCCAGCTGGGACAAGCTCTCAGCTCCCGACCGGTCTCCCGGAATATATGGTAGTGTAATGCATGTTAGTGTAAGTGTGTGTGTAAGGGGAGAGGATTGGATAATGAAGAGGAAGGACAGATTGCACGTGGTCTGTGGCCCGTTTGTTAGGGTACTGCTCTGACATTCACCTGGTGTTGACCATCAACATCTACATCGAAGATAGCAAGGAGGTACAAAAATTGTAAAAAATGCTACTTAAGCATAAAAGAAGTGATAATAGGATAAAGCATTTTGCCTGTCTTCTTCCTACACACATAATTCTCTGATCTGTAAGACTTGTTCAGAGACAAATGGTAAGGAAATTAGGGCCAATTGTAAATGAAATGTGCCAAAAGGAGAACTTCTTCAGTTTTACCTACCCTGGAATAGCAAGGACAGAGGGATGGATGACACAAACCCACCCAGGTGGATTGGTCTGGACCTTGCTATGCCACTACAGTAAAACCAGTTTTTATGTTCCCGCATTTTTCATCGCTTTAGTCATAAACCCTATGTTAACAATGCATTCTCTTCCAGCAATTTACAACTTGATATGAAGAGTGCTTTCCATCTTTTACGAGGAAATGCCAGAACAGTACCCTAACAAACGAGCCATGGTCCGCGCGCAATTTTTCCTTCCTCTTCCTTGTCCTTACACACATATTTACACTAACATGCATTACACTACCACACATGCCGGGAGACAAGTTGGGGGCTTACAGCTTATACTGACTGAGGCAGCTGGTGGGATATACCTGGTTGGGGGGAACCCCGCTAGCCGATGGTAGGTCAGCACCAGATCTCGCCATCCAGCGAGGGAAGATCACTGCCACCTCTTGATAAAAGAACATGCACTACGCTTACAGGACTAATGACATCAGTGGTTGACATGCCCAGAATTACTAATAACCAGCCAACAATATTTTATGTCTTTTTTTTCTTTTCACTTTTCATATACACACGTATTACATGGAGAAATGTAATGTAATGCTGTGGCAAAAAGCGGTGAATTTTCAACAGAAAAACTCACAGAAAAAGTGGATAAATCCTGCTACAATATGTAGTAAATTAATACGCAAGTGCTACATACGTATGTAGCAAACTCGCAGAGCCTCAAGTTAGTTCAGATCAATCAGGGAATATCAATTTTGGAGAAAATTATCTGAACGATTTTGGTGCTAACATTGACCATAGACTGAAAAATAGATATTTTGCTGTCAATCAATTTTTCTGTTTCAAAAACTCGCAAAACACGAATTCTGGTTACACCACATGTTAGAGGTACTATCTACAGGGATATGATTTATCCACTTTTTCGTTACCAAGGCCTTACAAGTTCTTCTGTAGAAAATTAGCCATTTTCCAGCGCATGATTATAATGCTCCCTCTTTTCATGAAAGGCACAAAAGTAAAAACAGAGCTACCATTGCTTTAAATCATGTAAAAATTCGCCTAGCCTATGATTTCTAACTTCCCTGCATTTTACATTTTTTTTCCATTGGTTTCCTGAAAAGCTTAAAAAAGAGGTTTTACTGTATTTATGAATATAATTTTGTGTTACTAGCATTTGTAAAACCTTAAAAATTTTTAGTATCTAAATTGTTACTATTCTTCCCAACCAATACAATACCTAAATAATGCATTTCACCACACTAAGTTGAGAAAATATTTTGATATGACACACATCTCTCCATATTTACTTTCTTGATAGTGCTTCCACGGCAGAAAGAAGAGTATGTAAATGCTGCATGAATTTTCAGCAGAAATAGCTATTAACCTACCTAGTAATGTTATGAGTGTTATTTCTGCTGAGGCCAAAAGTTAAAAATCGAGGTGGAGCGTAGCATAGCCGAGATTCTTAATTTGGACAATGCAGTGATAAAACTAACATCATCATCAATAACATTTTATCAGTCACCATATAATCTGATGAATTATGCAAAAATTTACAACATTACTATGATAGTAACACAGGAATTCTGTTGCTGTGGCATGCTAGTACGATTTGTAAGGTGTTGCTTTCGATATATCTATATAAACATTATTTGCAAACTGTGGTTCGAGAAAGATGGATGTAAATAATTCTCCTGAACTTAAAAATACCTAAAGAAACAACGTTTGGTTAGGAAATTGGCATGATAACTTCCAGTGGCGACACCTTCATATCGTCAATAAAAGTTTCATTTGGTGGAATGTGAGGAAAGCAAGGTTAATTTACTTAATATACATTTTTCTAATTGTACTATCAATAATATTGCAATTAAGAACAATTATTCCCCAAACAAATGTGAATTACTTCTGAATTGTTTGAGTTTGATTTGTTTTGTTTTGTACATCGTCATGTTTTTTCTTAACAGACATTTGACTTGCAATGAATCAATGGTTGTTTACGTTGCTAAGGAAGTTAAATTTCTTAACATACAGGTACGTACAAGTGCACTTGACAAACCTGTAGGGTTGCATGTTAAGAGGGGATAAAGACACATAAACTTATTACAGGGCCCTAGTAACGAAAAAGTGGATAAATGCAGTTGCTAAATTTAGGAAAAAATCCTCTAACACGCGGTGTAGCCAGAATCCATGTTTTGTGGAGCCATGATACCAAAAAATAGCTTGACGATAAAATGTGTTTGTCCGTCCATCTGTGAACATCTAGTGTCTAAACGGTTTTGCTGATTTTCTCCAATATTGATATTCCCCAATTGCTCTGGCTGATGTTGCAGCCCCATGAATTTGAAACTGATATTTTTAATTCTGCAGTATTTTACATGAAACCCCTGAGACATTTTCAAAATTTTCAAAAAAAATAGCTCCATCATTTTTCATTAAATTTTGTTGTTGGATAGTGTTAGGGGCGTTTAAGAGAATGGTGCAGGTCTCATTTTCATTGACAACTCGAATTTTTCGAAAATTGCAAAAATTCAAAATTTTTTCGGTGTCTTCCTACAACTAAAACATCAAATATAGAGATTTTTTCCTTAATGAAATCTGTTCTTTTAAGATAGATTTTGAAATAAGGTCATGTACAATTTTTTGAAAATTTGAGTATTTTTTGTGGCTAAAATTCTGCCTAAAATATATACAATTGTTAATTTTATTCTAAAAAATGGCTCCATTGTTTTTGATGAAATTTTCTTGTTGGATAGTCTGGAGGACATTTAAGAAAATGGTGCAGGTCTGATGTTGATTGAAAACCCTAACTTTTCGAAAATTGAGAAAATTCAAAATTTTTTGAGCGTGTTCTACAATTACGAAGATACAATTTTTTTCTCAATGAAAAGTGTTCATCAAAAAACCACATCTTCAAATAGGGTCATGTTGAATTTTTTGAAAATATGAGTATTTTTTGAGTGATTTGGCAACAAACAACAAACCCTCCCAATTTACTGCGCTTTGTGAATGTAAAATGAATTGTGACGCTATACAAGTAAGAATTTTTTTATTATTTCACTTCATTGTTATTATTTATTGTATTTATATTATTTCATTTTAAATTGCATCCTTTAATTGTGTCAAATGTGAAAACGAATAGATGATTTCGCTTTGCTTAATAAGATGTGGCAATGAAGAGGAATGCATGCAAAAACCGAGAAATGTTGATAAATGTAAAATTATTATATTTAATTATTATATTTTTCTATATATTTTTATTTTCTTGCTAGCGGATCAACGATGCTAATTGACAAACTGTGTATTCCATACGAATTAGTCATTGTTGATTGTTGTAACCCATTGTTGTTACACTGCAATGATAACAGGTGGTAATTACAGCTGCCTTTCATTCATGTTAATATAAAATAATATTTTTATGTATTTGGAGAATATTACAATACTATAATATTTAAATATCGTATATTTGTACTTATATATTTTTCGATCTACTTGCATTTGTTTGCCAACAGTATCACATACTGCTTATGCAGAATATTTTAAGGCTAAAAAACTCATCAGATATGTTTATGAATACACTGCATATCTTATACCATAAATTCAATGCCTGAAATATATTTTCATTTAAAGTTTTGAATAAAAAATCTATGGCTTCAAACTATTAAAGTTTTGCACCAAACGTTCTACGATTTCAAACGAGTTTTACAAAAAATAAGGACTGAGATGTGTTAATTCAGAGAGAAATTGTGGTATAAATTGTACTACATAACCATTACTAAAGACAAGAAAGTACATGCTGCTTTAGCACTAGTTTTATTATTTTATAAATGCACAAACCTTAAGAGCTTCTAAGCCTGCCTGAATGGCAGGAGCAAGAACAGTTTCAGTTTCCCTGGTATCAGCAAACATTGCAGGAATTTGTTCCATTAAACTATCAATAACAGCTTCTGATTCAGATGGATCACAAAGAAAACCTTCCAACAATGGCATGAACATGTCTTGCACATCTCCAACAACCATCATCTGAGGTTGTGCCAAGCAACCCTGCAAAAAAATATCTTGTTAGGAAATAGCTTAACTTAAATAGTAGCTATTCATTTAGAAATTGCAAACATCTGCGCACGCACATCCATGGACCCTCAAGAATCTGCACCCACCCACAGACAAACCAAAAACCCAATTGTATCTTTAATACCGACAATGCATAACTGCCCATGACCTTGAAGAAAGCAAAATTGGGCAGAAATGTTAAGAAAAAACACAATGTGGCATACCTTAACATTTGCGCAAAGCCACAGAATCGTACATTCAATTCTTGAGGCATCCCCTTCCCTTTCTAATTTAATATTGAAAAGCCTCATTGGAAGATGGATGTACTCATTAAATTCATTCTACATGATATCAGACCTGTAAGGCCTGATGCAAATCCAATGTTTGGAATGGATGTAAATACACAAGTTTTATATTGTGAACTTGCATTTTTACTGAATTACTTAAGTCTTTACACGAAATCTTTCTGATTAATTTATTCTAAAATTACCAAATATAATGTATCACAAAATAAAAATTAAATAAAACTAAGAACTAATATATATTGATCTTACCTTAATATTATAGAAATGTACAGTATTGTTGTATGTGATAAAACCAACACGCATTACACTTTGCTTAGCTCCAGCATCCTTCGGCAACAACTTCAAAATTTCTTTCATTTCTTTGCATAAGAGATGAACCATTCCAGATTTTATATTATTATATGAAACGTCGATGAGGAAAATTAATGCAGGTGGTTTAGGGAATGTATTATTCTGAAATAAGAAAAACACTCACATTAAAAAACAAACAAACAATTGAAAAATTTAGAATTTTCATTAACAGTATAATATCAAATTAACCACATTAACTGAAACCATATATGGAGCTGTGAGAATTCTGACAACCCCTCCTGCATTAGCTTATGACATGGTAGGTAAATCTAGTTAATTAATAAATGATTTTACTTGAACAATACACTCACCCGACAATAATCTTTTGTGGCAACAAACTCGTATGTTCCAAATGTCAATTCAGGTCTCTCAAAACGGTCAACACGTTGTCCAGTATGATCCAGATGTTGAAAGTATTCTGCTGGAACTTTAACCACAAGAAATACAATTAACATAGGTAAATATTAAACTTTCCAAAATGAATAGCTTATTTCAATTTCTGAACTTTCAATAGAAACTTATATCATTAGTCAAATATTGAGATATTGATAACTTTCATGTAATCTCTGAATTACAAAAACATTTTTCAATTTGGGTAACAAAGATAAGAATTTTTTGTCAGGATAACAATTTCAATCACACATTTCCTTATTGTGATTAATTTTGAAATATAGTTCACCTAATTAAAAATTCACAAGAAAAGTATCATTTTTGATTGATAGTTTATATGATACATTTTCCTGCAAGGAGTTCTTCACCACATGAATAAATCTCAGCCTGTGAATTAAAAGATTTGTCTCGTTTTCCAAAAATACACACTGGATGAAGAAAAATTAAGAGGCAAGAACATATTCATTACATAAAGAAAAAAAAATTTAGTTACCTTCTGTAGTAGCTTTGCAGAAAAGACAGTGGAATCTTCTTCCACCATCAATGAACTGCATGAAAGGACACATGTACGCCTTACAGCGAATGCAACGAACTGGACCCAATTCACCCATGTTAACTATTGGCGGGGGATATTCCTCATCTGCTGTTCTTGCAAGAGGACTCAGTACCAATCCAAATGGAACTGCTGTCTGAAAAAGAAATCAAAGGGAAGTTGAGAAATACTTATATGCTTTACATAAGAATAATTTTTTGATTGATTGGTTGATTGTTTCCATGCATGACAATTGTACAAATGGTCATTAGTCCTGTTAGTGTACAGAACATTTTATTCCTGGTGGTAGCAGTGTTTCTCCCGTGCTGAATGGGGAGAAGCAACACCCACCCACATGTCGGGCAAGAAATTTTAATTTCAAAAGTGCAAAAGCAAAGGCATTTCAACATTGAAAACCTAAACTAAATGGAAAAAATCTGTTAAAATTATGGGAAAACAAATTATAGGAACTTTACTGTATTATATGGTAAAGACCCAGCTTTTTAGAAGTGTCTGGGTCCTGATTTTGGGGCACGCCACTTAACTACAGGTCTCTTCTGATTTGCCAATGTTTCGTATCACATGTGAATAGTACCAGTCCTTGATTAAACTTATTAATAAAACAAGTTTAACTGCTGGAAACTGAAAATACTGGCATAAAATAGCATATACTGTTTACATTAATTCAGCATCACTTTCTCAAGACTAATGAACACTACCTCTTCACAAAGAAGGAATAACAGATAAATATTTTATGATAAAAGATAAAAAAATATCAATGAAGGATAAACAGAACACGATACCCAAAAACTTTGGATAACTTATTCAGCAAATCCAGTTAATTGCCTGAAATCACTTCCAGTAAGGTGTAAATTGGACCCCAGACAGATGACATTTGCCAGACGTTTGGAAGGATGGAGGGAGGGGCAGACAGAGAAATGGGCAGGCGGGCGGATACATGGAGGGACAGGTGGGTGGGAGGGCAGGCAGACAGACTGATAGACAGGCAGGCGGGCTTGCGGGGCGGGGTGGGGCACGGACGGACAGAGGGGGGGAACAGTAGGCGGAGGGGCGGACTGACGAGGGGTGGGGAAAGGGAGAGGAGGGGTGGGGAAAGGGAGAGGAGGGGGTGGGGAAAGGGGAGAGGGAGGGGTGGGGAAGGGGAGGAGAGGGAGGGGTGGGGAAGGGGAGAGAGAGAGGAGGGTGGGGAAGGGGAGAGAGGGGAGGGGCGGGGAAAGGGAGAGAGGGGGGGGCGGGGGAAAGGGGAGAGAGGGGGAGGGGCGGGGGAAAGGGGAGAGGGAGGGAGGGGCGGGGAAAGGGGAGGTGGGAGAAGACGGAGGGGGCGATGGGGGTGGGGGGGGGGGGAAGGGGGGAAGGGGAGGGGGATGTGGGAGGAACGGGGCGGAAGGGTGGTGGAAGGGAAGGAGCGATGTGGCAGATAGGTGGAGGGAGGGAACAAGGGTCAGGTGGACGGATGTTTTGCCTTCAATCAATTTTGCGAAGGCCCCTCAAAATCATTATATAAGATTAGATATTAAATCATTATCTAATACCTTGCCCGGCCCCATCTGATTGACCGGTCTCCTAAGCCAATCAAAGCCTGGCCCTTCTAGTATATAAACAGGAGAGACCAACATACTGGCACATTACTGCCCTGAAGATGATAACGATTTCAAGGTTGAAATGTCAGCACTTCAGCCTTGCTCACAGTGTCACCCCGCAGTCCAGATCTTGACACTGGCCACAGAAGCCTACATCATTTATCTCATACTTTACCCTTGTTTTTACACTTTAATGTCCCAAACTTCCTAAGTAAACGAGATTTCTGTTTTATTGCAAAAAACAAATAATTTCAGTTTTCAGTAAAGTCAATTTTTAATATTTCCATACACCTCAATGTATATCTACTTCATATTATTGGTTCTTCCTGTCATTATCATCTTTCTTAGCTGTTCTTCTTTGCCTCCTGTTGTTTTGGACATTCTTGTGAATTTCTTCTATCAATTTATCTGACTTTTTTACTTTCAAAAAGTCATTTCCTCTCACAGTCTTCACAGTGTTTTCTCTGGTTCTATGTTTAAATGATTTCAAACAACTACTTTGTCAAAACCGGTAATGGTAAATGCAACTACATCAAAACTTTATCATCAAAGATCGATTCAAAAAGTATTTCAAGCGGTAAGGGGCCATGAAATCACCCCTTGCATTGATATTTTTGAGATAACAAAATTAAATTGTTCACTTGAAATTTATAACAAGGTATATGGAAAATTTGAATAATTTTTTGATAAATATGTGATTTTTTTGTTTTAATTTACGAAGTAAATGTACAAAATAGGTTATCAATGGGGAAAGGCCTCATGCCTTCTCTTCCCTATATTCAGCAACAAGTAATAACATGCACACTTAAGATTTTCCATGCAATCAAAACAGTCTTTTTTTAAGATTACTTCAACTAACATTGGGAGGGCTGTAACTTCACTAATGCTTCAACTAATATTGTAGAATGATCTTGAGTGCAACAATGCAAGTATTTTTAAAATAAATTTGGATCACTCATAGCTCAGAAAACAGGTTTATAATAAAACCACATGTCATGAAATGTAAGATTATGGGAGTGTTCTTTTTAGTTACTACTGTCTGATTATTTTCGGGGCATGACAACTCATTTCTGGTACTGGGTACTGCTTTGGAAAACCTTGTTTGATGGATACTTCATTAAAACAGGACCTGCCCTATGAAACATCATGAGATTTAAATGTTAATGAAAATCACTACAAGCTTGATAGATGAACCATTTTTTATAAAATTATATCACAGATATTCCAAGATCTACTAAATGAGCAAACAAACAAATTCAATGTTTTTTTACCAAAATGGTGCAACTCTTCCCCTTAGATAGATGTTGAAGACTTAATATGTTCATGGCACACATCACAATTCATGAAAAGCACATTATAAATCATGGAGTTAATTATTTTACTAAAACAAATTTGAAGACAATTGGAGAGTAAAAGGTTCTGTCATGGATGTTAATGTACTTCCTTTAAGCAGGAATTCTATTCTAGCATATGGATTTGTACTGCATTTAGCTGAATACAGGATGGCGGAATGTAAGACAATCCCCTAATTTTGAAGAGACCTTCTGAGAATTTTTTCCCATTTGTAACGAATTCTTGCTAATCAGTCAAAATAAAATCACAAATTATCTTAATGACCACAAAATTCTGTTGATTAGATTAATTAATTTTGCCAGAACTGCTAGTTTTTCTTATTCCTTATAAAAACAACAATAATCATAATTTTGATTCTCTACCATCTTCACCGTCAAAAATGTCATTATTTCTTTTTTGTTGGTCCTCCACCGTACTAGATTGTCTTCTGACTTTTAGGCCCCCTGAAAATTTGAATGAACTTGCTTGGAACATCCCAGCAAGTGGTGTGTTGTGACATGAAATGCCCTGAACATGGCGGATACCTTTCCTTTTAAAACTTCTCTATGTCTAATGGCTGGCTTGATCGATTCAAAAAACATTACAATATTGTATATAAAGTTGTGTGTGGAAAAGGAAATGCGCCACAAGAAAGTGCTCGGGAATGGATAGAGGGGAAACTGATGGACCTCTTGGAGTATTCACCCAAGGATATCTTCAACATTGATGCAACCGATCTAGATTTTTGTGTTATTCTGAATAAAACTTTCACTTTTAAAAGTGAGTATTGCCATGGAGGCAAAAACAGTAAACTCACGCTTACTGTGATGATGGAAGCAAATGCCAATGGTTCTAAAAAGCTTTGCCCATTTGTTAAAGGAAATCCCAAGAAACCTCAATGCTTCAAGAACGTGAAAACATTGCTCCCAAAATACGAGGCCAAAGAAAAAGCTTGGATGACTTCCAACCTTTTTGAAAGGCAAATGAATGCTCTTGATGGGAAGTTGGGAATGCAGAACAGATGAATTCTTCTATTTGTTGATTAGTGCTCTGCTCATCCATTTAGGCATAATCCATGCTTTCAAGACCTACTACACAAAAAATGTGCAGATGATTAAGTTTGATGGAGTCAGGGAAGGACATTGACATTTGAAATATCTACCTTCAATGCACTGCTTTATATTACAAAAGCATGGAAAGATGTAAATCTATCACTACCTGTAACAACTTTAGAAAGCTGGCTTCTTTCAAACACAAGAGGATGAAGTGAAGAAAAAAAAGAAGATAATGATCTTGAAAATGGATTATAAAGGTAAAGACTGCTTCCACTTTAATGATGAACTTGTGACTGAGCAAACAGTGTCAGTAGAAGTAATTTGTTTATTTATTCACTATGTTTTGGTCTTTATTATTTTATTATATTATTTTTTTTATTAATTATTATATTAATTATTATTGTTGTTATTATTATTATTATTATTATTTTAAAAAAAGTATGATCAATACAGTTCAGGGAGAAAATGACAGTGAAAGAATCAACAGTGGTGTTGATGATAATAATGATGGTGATAGTGGTGGGCCTACTTGTGTAAAAGTAATCTGTGAAAAAAAAAAAAAAAAATACTGGAATTTCTTTTATATTAAAGTGGAAAATAAAAGAAGTACCAACAAAATACTTTCTGATTGTTAATACTAATAATACAAGTGGATTGTAAATTTTCAGTATTTTATTAAATGCACAAAAGGACTTTCCCATCATTCACACTTTACTGCGATTTACGCAATTTTTTCTTGGTCCCTTGAAAAAAGTATAAGAGGTGTTCTACTGTATTACATATTATAGATATGCGAGGTTTATATCACCTTTACAGAATGTTCTTATGTCAACATTCGAGTTTCTTTACAAGGAAAGGTAAAGTAAGATATATATTTCAACCATCTAGGCTTAATCTGTGAATACAAGATGACCCCATATTTTTTAAAAATGAAAAACTATTTAGGAAAACACTTCATCTTATATTCAAGTAAATATGGCAAATACTAAGCAACAAAATTAACATATCAAAAAGAAATTATTAGCACGTTGGGAAAATATAGATTTGAATTTGAATTCTTCTACACATAAATAAAGCTAAAGACACTGGTATTGAATACAACAAAAATTCAAGATTTAAAAATTATTACCTGTTTCATCATGTCAATAGTAGCAGGAATATTGTACATTGTGCTTCGAATATAACGGGGCCCAGCATTTCCTTGATCCTGAGTAACAAAGTTGGTAGTAACCAATGGAGGAACTTGTCCCTTTTGATTTGTGTAAAAAATTCCTGACCTATTCCTCTGGTCATCTTGCATAACTTGGATCTATATAAGAAAAACAGTAATAAACACATCAAATTTAATCTTCATACACTATTTTTCTGAATTTTAAATGAATTAATAAGTTAAATTGATGCTTACAGGACTAGGCATCTGGTCAGGATCTAGCCTCCTTGCTTGTTGAGATTGCATACTAGGATGCGACTGGGGTGGCTGAGCGTAGTTATGACCTTGCACCTGAGCTGAGCCCATATTCTGCTGTGAGCCGTATGGACCACTGGGAGGTCCACCCATGCTGCCCTGATATGTATCCTGAAAGAAATAAATTAAAATAAAAGTTGCCAACCAAGTAATGGTAATGTATTCTTTCAATGTTATTTTACATCAAATTAGTAGTTACAGAGCAGGCAGGAGTTAATCAAGTAGCGTAATATGTTAATTAAGCACAAATAATATAAAAATAAATTGCTGCAATAACATTTCAAAAGCATCTTTCTTAAGTCATCAGTAGCTAATAAATTCGATTAATCATAAAGCAATATCAATCTTAACTACAAAGAATTGGGATGACACTGCCAAATGATTAAAAAGGGAAAAGATTTTCATTATGATGTTATACCAAATGAGAATCATTCAAAATGCAAATTTTGAATTTTGAATTAATATTCAATGCAATTTTTATGCAAAATATAATATTACTCTTCAAAGTATATATTATTTTATTTCTAAAACTAATATAAAAAATTCTCTCATTTCATCTATTAATTTGTATTATACATTAAATTTAGAGAACTATTTTCACAAGAGAAATAATAAAAATTAATTTTTCGTCAACAAAATTTTGTAATTAAATAAGTATAAACAATTGAACATTGTAACTCTGACATTACTAATCATAATTTGCAATAAATACATCTATAATTAATTAAATATTAAATTAATAAATACCCATGGTTCTATGTAAAATGATCGTACAGGTAAGTTGCATACCACAGGCGGGGGTACGCCAGGTTGGGGATAAGGCATTCTTCCTGGTGGAGGCATGTTGCCCTGAAGAGGTCCACCATGCGGAGGCATTCCACCCATGGGTCCTGGTGGAGGGGGCATGCTCCCTTGCGGAGGCATGCCACCTGGCAGAGGCATACCGCCTTGTGGAGGCATGCCACCTTGTAGAGGCATGCCACCTTGGAGGCATGCCGCCTTGTGAGGCATGCCACCTGGCGGAGGCGTGCTGCCACCTTGTGGCGGCATGCCACCTTGCGGAGGCATGCCACCTGGTGGAGGCATACCACCTTGTGGTAGCGACGGCATGCCACCTGCTTGAGGTGCCATGCCAGGCTGAGGGGGACCACCAAAATGCGGGGGTGGCCCCATTCCATGAGGAGGCCCACCATGAGGAGCCATGTGAGGGGGCAATGGGCCCGAACCATTACATTTGCTTTCCAGGGAGTCTCCTGCTGGTGGGCCCTGAGCAGGTGGAGGACCTCCGTTTATAGCACCAGGGTAATTATTAGGAGGACCGCTTGCTGGTGGAGTCATTCCGGCTTTGTTTGGAACATTCGGTAAACCCTGAAAAAATATGAAGATGAAAACTTAACCATGCAGACAAAATATCATTGTAATAAATCATGATCATTACGTTTTCTTCTCGATTCAATCTATTCTTTTTCAAACAGAAACAATACCACAAACCATCTCACAAGCAAATCTAAAAACCTCTTAAATTACTGTGTTTACAACATATAAAAATACTAATGCCTCTGAAATTTCTTTCAAAACTTTTTGAAGTATCGATTCATTGCAACTCACTGAATTTGATGTAGGCACTCTTGGAGGTCCACCAATATTCATTCCTGCCATCTGAGCAGTCATCTGGTTGGGGCTTGGCGATGGAGGTGCTCCAGGCCCACTTCCTGGATGTGGCTGCATGTTTGGAGGGCCTGGTGGTGGAGGCTGCGATGGAGGGCCAGGATGACCCACTGGGAGACCTCCTGGACCGTGGTAATTTGTTGGTCCAAAACCTGGATTTGCAGGTGCACCTTGATTTGGCATTCCTTGCATACTGTGAGGTCCTAGACACCATTATTAGAATGAAAAATTAATAGAAAAATTTTAAAATCAATACACCATGAGCTACACCAAGTTGTGTATACAAAGTAAATAAAACAGATGTTGTCTGGTATATATATAATATATATGATAATATATTATAATAAATTATATAATTGATACCAGACAACATGTTTTATTTACTTTGAATTAATAAGGTATCTACATCACCAACAGTCTAATTAATAATTGTGTATACAAGTTTATTTCCCAAATTTAAGAAATTAAGTTTTAAGAGCAACTCTATTCACATGAGAATTCAATTTATTAATGAGAATACAATGCGCCACAACATTTATTCATTCCTCGTCACATTCAAGTGACAATCGTATTTGGGCAACAGTATCCTACTCAAATTAGATTAAATTTTGAAAGAACTAATAATCTAGTTTTCACATTGTATTTTTTCTGTAAAACATGGTGTGGTTTTTGTGGTATATTTATACTAGGTGATTTTAAGAAATACAAGTAAAAATGCATTAAACAAGATTATTACTTTTGTTTCAAAAAAATCATGAATGAATTTTTTGACAAATGATCTTATACAGCTTGGAAACGTAATTTCAATATCCTATTGTAGATACTATGGATCCCTTTTCTCACATTGTTGGCCATTAATGTTCCTAAATGTTTGAATTTTTGGAATACTTTGTAACTTCAATTTCATTAAAAAATAATTCACCATCACATATTTGTCAATGTGGACATTGTTTGCTTAAAAGAGAAAGCATTTGGACAAATACGGTTACAAAATGATCACTAATATTGTTGTATGAGTGTATAAGAATTGTTACATCATATTCTTGAGTCTTAAAGCAACTAGCATTAATATGTGCCATCAATTTGTAATGCTGTTCCAAAGCATATGGATTTCATTCATATACAGTTTTAATGATGATGTGACAAGCTGCCAATACTTCCTTCTGGCAAAGCAAAAGACAATGGAACAAGAGGTGGCAATTGAGAGACAGATAAATAAGGAGTCTATATTTATAGAATTTCAATTCATAAAAGTTTGATGTATCATATCCTAACTGGAATATCACACGATAAGAATGGTAAAAAAATCTTCATTTAAACACATTTTGATACGTTAAAAATTATAAAATAACACTTTAATTAAAACCTCACTTACAGTTGTACAAAAAATGTTTAAAACAAACTGAGAAGTAATACATATTCTGTTCAACAAAATACATAATAATGTGACAAATTTATTCATGCCATAAAAAAGGTTATGATTCCCTATGAGCACTAGTGACTCTCAAATTCAATGAAAAATTTACAAAGAGTTATATTACTAAAAAAAAAATTAGCACTTCAAAGTTTATAAAAAGAAAGATATAATTAAATATTAAACAATTAGACCCTAAATAAAAAAAAACTACTTCAGTTCAATTTTCTGATTTACATTTATTCATCCATTTATTTTTTTACCCATAAAATTATTTTAATAATGGAATAAGGTTTCATATCAGATGAAGAATCTAGAAACACACACAATGTAAACTCACCTTGAACATTTGGGGGTCCATGAGAAGGCCCATTTGGCACAGAATGAGAAATATTAGGAGACCCAGAAGGAGGAGGATTTGCTCGCATCATTCCAGGAGGAGGGCCTCCTCTCTGTGGCCCAGTCATTTGTGGTGGCTGTTGAAAACCACTTTGATTTGGGGCTGGTTTGTTGGGTCCTTGAGGAGCATATCCACCTTGAGGAGGTCCAAATCCTGATCCTGGTGAAGCTCCATATTGAGGAGGTTGCTGTGGTATGAACTGGGAATTCATGTTCAGTAATAAAGAACTGAAAAAAATGCACAGCTGTTATGGTTTAACAAGTACAACTAACTGGAAAAATAAACCTTTAAAAATAACATGAAAGTGTAAAAACATCGATGTTAAAAAAATAAAATGCACAGCACAGTTCCTTCAATACTGATCTTCTGTTAGTTTACATGTGAAAAAAAAAATCGCAATGTGAGTAATGAGACAGCAACTTATTGACATATAACCTAGAAGTAAATCATTATCACAATGTGATATGATTATCAAATTACATATATTGCAGTCATTGAGTCATCTTCAACACTAGTGTATACAGTACATAGTGTAAGTAAGGTAAGTAGTTGCATGTTCAATATTGACACACATAGCAAATGTGAAGTGTATTTTCAATAACGCTATTGTACCTCCAAGTTAACTAACAAACAGTTTAAAGCTGATCATAAAATCGAACTAATTTCTTCGTACAGCCATTTAAAAGCATAAAATATTCATAGCACTATAAATACTACACATCTTAATATGTCACGAATTCCTTATGACAATATGCAATATGCTCCACTTTAAGGTGAATAATCAATTAAGTAATAAGTGCTCTCTTTGAAATATAACATTTTATTTCTGCAGCTTCCACTTACTCTTATTTCGTGTACAATCACGTAATTTCAAAACAACATTCTAACACTCAACACTGACCGAGCTTCATCCCAGCTGGGTTTGCCACGTAAGGCTGCAGAGCGCATGCGCCCTGAGACGCCAAGACGGTACACGTCAGATGTACATACGTCCCCAAGAAGTAACAATTTCTTTTGGGTGAATCGTGTTTATAAGTGGTTAAGATAAATGTATGCATTAAAGAATATCAAAATGACTTGTATAAGAAGTGAGTTTCCATCTATTTTTTGTTTAACACTGTGAAACTAACAATTGTTTCAATTTTGCTGTTGGCTACCTTGCGAGAAAAAGACAGTTCTGAGGTCCGCTGTGGTCGGTCATGATCTGTGTATATGTTCTAAATTTTAGGAATATGTTAAACTATGGTCATGAAATGGCAGACATTGTAACATTAATTCGAAATAACTGATAACACTACACACATTACAGTACTTAGTGTAGTACATTTATCAGTAAGAGAAAATTGACAACAATGTCATCGATTAACAAGATGAAACTCCTGATTTAATAAGTCCTCAACATACAGTTCATCAAAACGGTCCAAATTAATATTTAATGGCACACTTTATTACATAATGCATTCCTATGAAACATTACTCCAATATTCCTTTCTCGCTTTACTTCGTAAGAAGAGAAAGAGTTGTAATTGTGCAACGGAAATCGATATTTCGACAAACTATTATTGCCGAGCAATGGATATTGGCAATTGCAATAGTTATTATTACTGCCCCTAAGGAACTAAAGATGCTAAAGCGCATACTATCTCGCATTATTTTTATCCTTTGATATTTTCGGAAATTCAGAGTTCAGTTATAATGAGACCGCTATTTTTATGCGTTTTTCTCCTACTAGTGGTAACAAAATACGAAAAAAAGGGCGAATATTTTTTATAACTGAATTAACTTCAATATGAAATTGCGCGAAAACTACTCTTTTTTCTTAAAAAAATGTTTATTACATATTGTAAGATCTGATTTTTTAGAATATATTTCATTTAAGACAAGAATATCTATATTCAATACTGTAATAGTACACTGAAAAACTTTTGAACTATCGAATCGAAAAATCAGGGATTTCATCCTCCATTCAGGAAAAATCAGGGATTTTATTCGTCCTGCGCTATTGTTTAAAAAGTCCTTTACATTATCCGAGGTCAAAGTTTGATCACAATATTTAGAATCATTTTTGACGACATTTTGAAAATGTTAAGGCTTCATGCAAATTACTTCCAAAAAATTGATATATCCATTTCAAACTCTCAGAACCTCTAGTTCCATCAAATCGATTAGGAATTATCAAATTCGTTTGCACCATGGTCTCAACGGCCGAGGCGGAATTTCGGATCTTTTATTGGGGGGGGGGAGGATCTCCCCGAATAAGACAGGCAAAAGTTTACCTAAACACCAAATGACATGTGAGCAGTTTCACTATAACTCTAACATTAAAAATAAGTTTTCTTGCAAAAATAGGTTTTTTTGTAGGTTTTCTTTGCCCCCGTCACATCACCCACACCCTCTACAGTGCGAAGCGTATTTTTTTATTTTAATTTTTTTCGTCAACTTAATACTATTTCATCGGATTGAAAGATATGGAAAATAAGAAAATAATTTATATTATCTGAAAAACATTTTTTTTTACTTTCTCGCTTGCACTTACGCAATAGAGAGAAGGTTAAGTAATGCTTGGCGAAAAACGGCGAATTTTCGGCAAAAAAGAGACACTATCGGGCCCTAATTAGGAAAATGTGAATAATCTAGTTGCTTAAGTTAGAAAAAATTGTGTAACACGTGGTGTCGCAAAAATTAATGTTTTATGGGTCATTGATACCGAAAAATCGTTTGATGGGAAAATGTTCGTCTGTCCTTCCGTCTCGTATACTATGTAAACAACACGCACCTAAACCATGCGCAGGATTTTTCCCAAATTGAAGAACCCCAACCGATCTGGCCTGAGTCGATGTTCTACGATTTTGAAAAAACATATATTAATTTTTGGGGGTACTTTATATGCCGCATTTTAAAAATTTTCTCAAATAAAGCTCCAAATTTTTTCTTTAAATTTCTTGTAAGAATAGAGTAACATATACTTATAAAAGTGGCATAGGTCTCATTGTCACGGTTAACTCTGAATTTACGAATATGGCAAGTTTGATTTTTTTCACGTCTTCCTACAACTATAAAATTGAAGACAGTGATTTTTTCTTCAAATGAAATTTGTCCTCCATATTTAGTTCTTTAATTAAGGTCAAGTAAATTTTTTTGAAAATTTTAGTACTTTTCGTGCAATAGTGAGTGCAATATTTGCAATTTTAAAAAATAACGAAACAAGATTTTCTCAAAAACGACACCAAATTTTTTCTTTAACTTGTCGGTAGGGTTAGTGCCAAATAAAGCATATACGATAACATAAACGCCATATTGTTCTATTCTTTTGTTTTTTCAAAAATTACAAAAATCTAACTTTTTTGACTTGTCTCCCACGTCTGTAATATTTACCTTAGATGCGATTTCTTCACATTAGTATACATATGAGTACATGTACTTTAAATAATGTCATATAAAGTTTCTCGAAATCTCAGCCGTTTTTTGTTTGAATGAGCTGAAAATTTTGCATTTTCAGAAACGCTCAAACGCCATTTTCTCAAAAATGGCCTAAACCACACGAACGATCTTTTCCAAATTGAAGAAATCCCTGTCCATCTGACTCTAGTGGAAGCTTTGAAATTTAGAAAAAACATTCTTTAAAATTTTGGGATACTTTACACGAAACCCCCGGACATTTTCAAATCTTTCTCAAAAACGGCTCCAAAGTTTATTTTTTAAATTTTGGGTAGGGATAGTACCAAATGCACCCTATTCGATGACATAAACTCACTATGCCATATTGCACTATTATTTCAAAAATTACAAAAATGTAATTTTTTAATTTGTCTCTCACGTCGATATTTTCACTAGCGGCGATTTGATCATAGTATTATATTTACGAATAAATGTGCTTTAAACGATATCGTATAAAGTTTTTCGAAACCTTGAAAGTTTTCTTTGAAACGAACTCAAAATTCCGCATTTTCTAAAACGCTCTAGCGCCGTTTTCTCAAAAAAGACTCAATTTTTTCTTCAAACTCTTAATAAGGACAAAGCTAAATGCTCTGTTTAACATGATATAAGTCATTTTTGCTGTATTTTTTATTGGTTTGTTTTTCAAATAAATTACACAAGTGTAATTTTTTAAAATATCACTCACGTCATTAATATGCATATTTCTAGCGATTTGTATAAATATTGCATTTGTGAGAGGAAGAGTTTCAAATGACTTCAATGATGATTTTTGAAAACTTAAAAGATTAAATTTCTCATTTACAGTAACGGTGAAACGTGATTTTCTTAAAAACGGCTTCAAAGTTTTCAAGAAAAATTTTCTTATAGGGCGAAGTTTACTTTTCTTTAATATTCTTAAAGTAATATTTCGGTTTGACAATTAGAAAACCGAAAAATTGATTTTTTAAAAACTGTAGTTTGGGCGGCGATAGATTGCAGCTGGTGATTGGATGGGGCAAGATTGTTAAGCTGGATAAGACCAAAGAAATTAGATAACAAGTAAGAGAAAGTCTGTGCTATTGTGTAGCACCACTAGGTTCGAGTGCTGAGCGGTAGTTAAAAAATGAATACCATTTTTACTATTTCCCCGTCTTTAAATCACAGTGACTTTAAACACCCTTTGAAAATGCCTTCAACAGTTCTGTGCATTTATTTTAGTGTTTTATAAATTTGTAATGAAAATTGTTCTGTTGTCCAAAAAAATGAAACTTTTTTGTTATAATAATGGAACCGACATTATGATTAAAACAGCAGATTCGGTTTATAATAACAGAAAAGTGAAATTATTATAATCATTGAATATAACACAAAGTATCAGTTGAGATAACAGGGTCGTTTTTCTCTCAATGCACACTTGGCATCAAACAAATACATTATATCATACATTATAATGGAAAAATATACGTACATTGTACAATATAATAAACCATTTTACTCAACATCATTCATATATTTTCACTTTCTCATTTTTTCAAAAATTGTGAACTCGCTGTTTTTTTATCTCTAACACACTACGCTGACGCTAGAACTGCCAGATCACAGGAAAGTTAATCAGTCGGCGAATGTTTTGAATCCGTACGTTTCGCTGCGTTGATAAATTTCTTATTTTTTTGAAGCTCTGTGAAATAAAATCGTTTAACCACATGGACAACGGCCTAAAACTTTTATTTTCCGACTATGCTTCCATAGAAAAAGAATGCTGAAAAAAAAACATGATTTTTATCGCTTCACGGACTCACGAAAGGTTTCATGAGATGCGTCTTTTTTTCGGCAATTGAAATATTTAAGAACTCTAGGAAATTTGTAATGGAAAGAGTTGATTTTATCATAAAATAATTATGTTAATTCAAGTGTTATGGCTCGTGATTTTAGTCACTAAGTAAATAACGGTTAAAAGCAATATAATTGAAAGATGATTTATGAATACGGGATATTCACAGTAATGCTGAACATCATCCCGCACGTTTTATATGGTGTTAAATTCCACTCATTTATGGATGTATCGTGCTAAGCTCTGCTTAATAAATTTATTGTTCGCTTAATTATTATTAAATTTCTTCTCAAAATACTGAAGAAAGTCAATCGTTTATGAAATATATTTTGGAAATGAAATGTTTAAAAATATTGTCCCAACATTGTGGGGGCAGTTGCACCCCCTTGCCCTCCTTGAATCCCGCCTCTGCTCAACGGTTTAGCCCCTAGCGCTCAACACACACAGAGAAAAGAGACACTTTGTCGTTAATCGATTTATCGGTATCAAGGACCCACACGACAATGCGTTTGCATGACGTGTGACAGAAAAGAATTTACTACATAAAGGATAAGATTTATTTATTTCGTTACCAAGGCCCGGCAATACGAGTTTTTACGTTGAAAAATCGCCGATTTCCGGCCCAAGATGATACGTTTTCTTCTTAAGAAGTAAAGCGTAAAAAGTGGATAAATCTTGTTCCTATTTTTAGTAAATTACTTCCTCTAACACTTTGTGTTTTTAGAATAAATGTGTTTTAAGTTCTTAATACCGGAAAATCGATTGACGGCCGAACGCAGAGAAAGCTTTTCAATACGGCCAAACGTCTGGTAAATATCATCAGGATAAATATTCAGAATCTTTGTAAATGTATATTCTATAGCTGAACCGCTCGCAAAAAAAACATCATGGCGGACGTACCTTTGGTAAAGTCTCGGAGGTTACCCCCATCCTGCGGCACCCTGCAGATTTCCCCTCTCGACGATAAGGATGCGCGTAGGCCACAAGGAGAGGCGACTGCAAGACTCAGCGATCGCGCTGACCGTCACTGGTCATCACTGCCCCCGTCCTCAGCAGAAGAACTCGCACTCCAGGAGTGTCCAAAGAAATGAATACATCATTTGTTGGTCCATCACATTATCTGAATTATGTCGCCTCCATTCCCTACATATGTTCGCAGGATTTCTTCCATTGTTCAGCACTGCATTGTGCAAACGCTTCTCTGCAAATCGTTTCCTTTTCTTTTAAGGATGCACCAATTGTTTCTTCTGCCTCGCACCCTTTTATAAATCCCCAAATAAGTTCTATTTGATTTAGATCTGGATGGTACGGTGGATGACGGAGAGGAATTTGGCCATGTTCAATGATCAACGACCTATCGTTTTTCAGCGGATATACTTTGAATTATTTGTAATAATTGGGTTTTTGTGAATAACAGCAGCTACTGTGTAAAGCACACTGTCACTGCTCACTAGCCACGGTAAACCAGGGACTCGAGACCGAAACTCTCCAAGACACGGCTTATTTTCTGTTGATGGTTTGGACAATCCCTACTGTAGAAACACGTAAGCCGCCTTCCGTCTGATCCTTCTCACTCATCAGTTTGTTATGCCTCATTCACAATGCAAACTTAAACGTAACGTAAGCCGTAAACGTATGCAGTAAACTTTTCACGTAAAAACGAGCATTCACAATGGCAAACGTAAGCTGAAACGTAGGTTTTGCCTGAACCAATCAGAATTCAACATATTGATCTATGCGTTTCTAGCTTTTTTTCGACTCTCCTATCGATTTCACCTTTTGCATTTGCGAGCAGCTGTTGCGCCCCTACCTATTGAGGTTATATATGACCAGTGAGCTTTAAATTGTGTACCGCAAATATATTTAACGCCACGTTCAGATTTTGTCATGGAGAGAGATTTGAGTGTATCATTGAGAGAGTACAGCGCTTATGGAGGACAGCGTTGCCTCTTCTCACATAGCGCTTACGCAAAACACTCGTCATGCTGAAACTCAGATTGATATTAAATTTTACTAGCGTGTTTAACACCTTTCAAAATCCATAAAAATTAATTAAAATTTAATATGAACCATTGTATATAGTGATTTTCCGACAATTAGAATTCACACGTTTCATTACGTGCTATTTGTCAAAGCGCGGAATCCTCTATCCGTCGCCTAACCTGAAGATAAGGTCGAACAAATTCATGAATAATACGAATACAATTACTGTAGTATACAAGTTTCAAAACATTTTTGACATTCCATAATTAAATGTCCAAGCCAGAATCGTTCGGGACAAAAAAATCCGGATTAGGGAGATTTCCGTTTTATGAAAGTTGGTTATTTTATGACACTTGTGATATTGACGTTTCTGCTCTTAAAGTAGTAAATTGCATGATTTAATTATAATTATCAAAATACATTAACATATAACGTATTTATGAAAGAAATCATTTTTAAATAAATATTAAACCCTTCATTGACAGCTTCTCAGTTGAAAAATATACACCTTATTGGCTGTATTCGGAGTGCTCGCTGATTTTCAACGCACAATGCGTCCAACCCAGTACTATGACTTTCTGATATATCGCATGGCGTTCAGCAATGCTCATCTGGTCGAGGGGTTATGATTTTCATCTCGAGACAGGGAGACACGCGAATAGAAGTCATACCTGTACACCTTCCCACGCTCAGAGAGTCGGGAGAGAGGGAATTCCCCTACAACCTACGCATTGACAGAGAAGCGACCCAAGGCGGAGATCTACGCCGACAGCTGATGCCCCTCGTCTTCAATGTCCGGCTGCAACGAATAAATCGTGTCATAGGGATAGATAATTTAAAACAATTTTGCAGCTGCATTCAGTTCATTAAGAACATCGTGTCTCTCTGTCAATTGCAATAAATCATTAGAAATCCCGTTTTATGACGATTTTTCGTGCGGGAAATTAAAAACTCTTCCGGTTCCGCCTTGGAGAGATTCCGTTTTATGCTGTGTAAAATGCCATTTAACTTCACAGACCGGATAAATTTTCCGGTAAAAGCAGGTTTCCAACATGTACAGATTCCGGTTTAGATAGATTTTATTGTAATAAGAAAGACTGGATTTCGACAGGAGGACTCTACATTTCTTCAGAACTTTAACATCACTTACAAGCCTGGAGAATGATAGCATATCACTTGAACGAAAAAACTCGAATAAAAAGATATGTTGAATGATAAATTGTAAAAGAATGTTGCTTTGCTTAATAAGATGTGGGAATGGGGAGTAATGCATCTTAAAATCGAGTAATTGTGATGACTATAAAAATACTTTAATTGTATTTTTCTATCCATTTCAATTTCTTGTGGTATCACCAATGATAATAGGCAAAATGTGTATTCCATACGAATTAGAGGTAATTGTTACTTGTAAAATTGTAACGCCGCACTGATAACAAAAGGCGATGATGGCTGCCTTTCAGTTGTGTTAATGTAAACTAATACTTTTACATATTTGAAGAACATTACAATATAATTGTATTTAATCATTACCATTATATATTTTACGATCTATTTACATTTGTTACCGCTATCAATATCGTATACGTTACACAATGAATTCAATGCTAGAAATATATTTTCGTTTAAAGTTTTCAACAAATATATTTATTAAACTATTTAATTTTCACACCAAATGTTCTACGATTACAAATAAGATTTACAAAAAATGGTGACTGAGAAATGTTAGTTCGTAGATAAATTGTGGTATAAATTGTGGTATTATGTAGTATTACATAACCATTACTCAAGGCAAAACGTACGTGCTGTTTTAGCACTACTGTAGATATGTTTATTTGTTTTTCACTCTGTAATAAGTGAAATTCAAAAATAAATACTCTACTTCTTATTTCCAACATCGCCAATTTAGAATCGCTAAGACGTATTATAGATCACCGAACGACACGAGATGTTCGCACCGAGCGCACTGAATATTGTCACCGTCTAGCTCAAGAAATTTGGTTGGTCTCATATCAAAATTTGGTCTTCCCTTGTTATTTCATCCGCTAGATGTTGGTGCTTTTCTTTAATAGTAAACAAGTTTCTCGCATGGTATATAAATGTATGGACGTCAAAATGTAGAAGTAAATACTCGGCATTCATTTATAATTAATTTCTTCGTAATTAAACCTTGAAATTCAATTACAAATTAACCATCACATTCATAGACGTTCTGGGAATAACTGGTACAAGAACCAATTGTCTAAGATCTCATTTGAAACTATTGTTGAGTAAACATGTTAAATATTTGTGTTAGAAATAGGAAGAAAGAGCTGAATAACCCCGAGCTTCTTCATGAATTGGCAACATAGCTTGCGATAGAAAGAGAGTTTATCAAAAATTGTATTGGCTGGAAAAAGAGAGCAAAACTCCATAATGCTTTGTACTGCAATCAAATCTTTGAACGTTCTATAGAGTGACAAATGAAGATCGAAATCCGGTATCATCAAGGTAAAGAACAACCTTTAAATCTACTTAAAATTTATATCCATTATTTCATCATATAAATTCAAAATCTCATCAATTTCTTTTTCAATATTTCCAATCGTAACGTTCACTTAATGAATTGCCATACAAATTATTTGCGTCTAAATAGATCATACAATGCAAAGAGAGAGAGAGAGAGGGAGGGAGATGTCTGCTCTTTGTGAACAAACCAGATCGACTGTGAATTCGTTAGGCGAAGTTGAAAGGAGGTGGTCTCTTCGCGCTTGAATTTTGCGTGACCTACTAAGAATGTTTTTCATATATTACAATTTTTAACATATATTAATTGAATTATGAACTTATATTGGTGAGGTACCCGATGTTTGTGATGTCAATCGAACGAATTGCATCAGACTTCATGAAATCTCGCGAGGCTACTGCGCGCCGGCGGAGGAAGCGTGTGGGCTAACGGAACATATAGCAAGCTGGAGTGGCATGATCGTTGCGTTATATTGCGACACAGCCGTGGCTGAATCTTGACGCTAGAAGAAATTATTAAATATAAAGATACAAATAGAAGTAAAGAGCGGGCCTATTAAATATACAATTGTAAATTAAGAAGTTTTGTTAGGAGCTTGCTCCGACGTAGCAAAAAACTAGCACATGCAAACAAATTATAATTCTGTGCTGTCAGCATTTGTCTATACCCGATTCAATTGTCATGAGCCTGGATTACTGAAAAGAAAACAAAATATAGCAATATTTATGAAATTTAATGTTAAATATATTAAAACTTCCAAACTTTTTACATTACAATATACATCCACTATAAAATACACATAACAACTACAATCACAATCGCATCAACACATTTACTTGAAATATAACATAACAGAGCTAAAAGACCAATTTCCTGATAAAAATAACCACTGCAAGTAGTCTCACTGATCCTGAATAATAACTGTTGCCACACTCCCATCAACATGCTCTCGCTTTTAGTTCTGTAATGACAAATGAAAGATAGACTTGCAAGAATTTTTTGTTTCTGTTTTTCATGACAATTGTAGAAATCTAAAAGATACCCATGAGGGACGCAGTCCTAGTGTTAGATTTCACTTTCTAAAATCATTAAACCGTTTTCCAGTCATAATCCTGTATTAAATAGAAAAGAAATTTTACGGTACATTACCCATTGGGTGCACATTAATACATTAATATACATTAATACATTAATACATTAATACATTAATACATTAATACATTAATACATTAATACATTAATACATTAATACATTAATACATTAATACATTAATACATTAATACATTAATACATTAATACATTAATACATTAATACATTAATAGAACGGACCACCTCATTACAACTGTTCTAAGTTAACATAAATTGAGGCTTATTTTCTTAAAATAAATGTTATCAACGAAGCATCTAATCCAACCTTATCTTAACTCCTGTTTTGAGTGTTCACTAATTCAGGCTATCACAAAAAATGTTTCCAATTAAACCGCAAATAAGCTGTATATTAACACCCTCTGCTTTGAGTGACCACGAATACGGGCTTATCTCATCGCAATTGTTTTAGTTAAACAGCATATCTTGCTGCCCTGTGTTTTGAGTGACCATGAACTTAGGCTTATCGCATCGCAATTATTTCCAACTGCACATCAAAGGGGCTTCTCTAGTACATATATTCGTCAATATCGTCTTGTTTTGATTGACCACAAGACTTCTATCTCTTCACTCGTTCGTTGAGGATTGGCATCATCTGACTCGAGAAAGTGGGCACAGCATCATCGCAACGTCTTCATCAGGGGGCTTTCGAATGAGATCCTCAACAGAATTTCACTCACTGTATGTATCTGAAAAAGTCAACAATAATAGTTAAATTATGATTACATAGTCAATCAGTTTTAAGACGGTAGGTACAGTTATGCCCGTCCGTCCGTCATACTGTCTCTGTTCGTCTATCCGTCCGTTTGTGAACACTGCTAGCGCCTAAACCATGCATAGGATTTTTTCAAATTTTAAGAAACCCTTGTTCATCGAGCTCTAGTTGAAGCTTTGAAATTTTGAAAAACATTCTTTAAAATTTGGGGGTTCTTTACATAACCCCCCGGTTATTTTCAACATTTTCTCAAAACGGCTCCAAATTTTTTGTTTGACGTTTTTGTAAGAATATATTAAAATACACTTATAAAGGTGGTATGGGTCCTAAAACTAGAAAATTGAAGACAGATATTTACCACAAATGAAATTTGTTGCTTATAAATTCTTTTTTCAGTAAGGTCATGAACATTTTTTGAAAATTTGAGTAGTTTGGGTTCAATTGTGCATAAAATCGCCAACTCTTGGAGTTTTGAGGAACCTTTGAGCCTTGACATAGGGGGGGGATAGCTATTCTCCCGATCAGCCTTCAGTTTTCATACAATAATTATTTCGGATATTTTCCGTTATAAGTATACCAGTTCACTAACCGAAAGATGCGGTTCCCTGGTTTATGGAAATGGTTCTTTTTGGTGGGGAAAATGTATATTATTTTCAGAAACATTTAAATTAGCACTTCACAATTACTAATCACTTAATATGTCACTGATTTTACAAATTATAACATCATACTCTTAATGCAAATCACTTCACAACATAGCCACTGATTTTACGATTTATAACATTGAAGATTTTTAATGCAAAGAACGTACATCTCTTACATGGCCACCTACCACTCTAGAATAAGCTATAAAACTATGGGAAAATAATTAATTCAAGTATCTGTGATTACTTTGATTTATTTACGTAACTTTTCGATGCACTTCTCGTGTTGTTCGTTTAGTTTGTGTATTATCAAAAGTTAATTGTACGTGGAAATGTTTCATGATACATTTTTCTCTTTGTGTCGGCGTGAAATTGCGTGTTTTTAGTGTGGAATTTGTGTGTTTTATCGCCCTATAAGTCTTAAATTGGTTTGTATTGTCCAATGAACAATTTCTACAATATATCGCTAAAATATATAATGCGAATCAATAGATGAGTTACTTTTGTCTATTTAAAAGTGAGAGGTTCCGTTCAAAATAAATTCTCTTAAAAGTGAGAGGTTTATAAAACAGCGTGAGCGCGCGTATATATAGCGTGAATAATATGAATAATCAGTTCACAGAATCAAAGGAAGAGTGTTCACCAGCAACTTCCGATTTACCAACTTGTAATATAAAATTAGTCGTATTTTGGGTTAGCAGGGATTTCGGAGTGACAGTAGCCAACAGAGCACTAATAAATTAGTAACATAGTAATATAATTATTATTCAATTGTAAGTATACTATGTTTTGTGTAAAACTAACATTAAAATGTACTGCGTAATTGTTAATGACTGGTATCAACACGTTCATCTGTTCACATTGCAAATAACCGATTTTTTTAAGGTGAATGAATTTTTTTCGTGTCAAAGGAACTGAATCTTTCGCCTTGTGAACTTTGTATTCGTATAAGGGAAAATATCAATTATTTCTTATTATTATTATATACAAATTTTAGTTCACGTTCAAAACAGAAGTAACTATTTATGAGAAAAGTCTCACGAACGACTCTTGTAATAAGGGCATGTATTTTAGTAATAGACACAAAACATTACAAGTTTGACAAAAGACTGACACATTTAAAGAAATACTCAATAGGATGCAATGCCGTCTAATTATAATAGCATGGAAATTGTACATACTACTAACAGTGTTAGTAGTACGTACACTCTCCCTCATTTTCAAGACCTTTTAATAATCAGTCACGTGACCCATTTCTGAAAGCGCAATTTCCATGTTTACTATTGGGAAGAGGTTTAGTCAATACGCCGGCAAACCATTTCTTTAGTACTTAGATATTCGATTTTCAGTTTATGTTCTTTTACTCCTTGACGAATGAAATGATATCTCACGTCGATATGTTTCGACCTAGCATGAAACACTAGATTATATACCTTTTTCCCGCTAATTGGTAATCATTGTAAATAATTATTTTGTTAGATTGATTAATTCCCAGTTCTAGGCAAATGTAAGGATGTTTATTGCCTCTTTAGCAGCTTCGGAAATGCTAATGTATTCTGCTTCCGTTGAAGACAGCGCGACAGTTCTTTCTTTACGTGTACACCACGAAATAGGTGCTCCAGACATCAAGAATACATATCCGAAATATGATTTTCTATCATTTGGGCAATTGGCCCAGGCGGGTCGTCATAACTGTGTAATTCTGTATTGTTTGGCAGCCTGCCAAGGTCTTTCATTGTGACAAATATTATTCTGACTTAGCATGTTAACAGCATAAGCGATATCCAGACGTGTGCCTCCTGCTACATAATAAGAGAATAAATGATCTAATGGAATGGTCGTTGGTCTTTCTCTCTTTCTGAAGTGGTGTACTGATGAAGATTCATTCCAGCAGCGATAGGAGTTTTCACGCGCTTACAATATTCCATGTTATAACTTTTCAAGATGTTTTTAATGTATCCACTTTGGCAAAGTGTTATCTTCTTATCAGCTTGCCCTATTCCAATCCCCAGACAAAAACTAGCTCGTCCGAGGTCCTTGACGTCAAAATGAGAAGCAAGTTCTCTATTTATCTGATTGATCCTTGCATTATTTTTCGATGCGATTAACATGTCATCAACATTGACAAGAAAATACGTGTGAGGTTCTCTAGTATCAACGAACATGCATGGATCCGAATTTGTAGCTCGAAGACCTATATCTTCTAGTGTGGTCTTCTACTTCGTATGCCATTGTCGACCTGCTTGACGAAGGCCGTAAATGGCATTCTTCAATTTACAGACGTCGCCGGATTTTAAGAGTTGGAGCATTTTGGGATCTTTTTGATTAAATTAATGTCTTTTTCAGTGTCAATTTTTTTAATGACTCATTCAAGCATGCTGGTTTATCCATGAACAGTAACGTGTCGATATCACCATTCAAATCCGCGGTGATGTCGAGTTTTGAAATTTTCAGATCAAGTTTGACAGATAATGCCACGAGAAATCTAAATGACTTAATTCTGGCGACTGGAGAGAGTGTATCAATAAAGTCGATTCCGGATCTTTGAAACCTCGGGTGACTACTCTGGCTTTTCATCTGTGGATGGATCCATCCGGATTCATCTTGTTACGGAGCCGTTCTGCAGTCGATGACAATATCACTACAGGGTTGATTGACTAATTCCATGTGTCTTGCCAATCAGACACTTTTTTCCGAGAATATTGCATCTAGTCACTCGGATTTGTCGTGACCGATTATAGCATTGTGCATATATATTTCTGTTGCATTGAAAACACAGTTATTACATTGTGATGAATCATTTTCCTTAATAATGTCGGTTTTATTTTCGTAACTGATAGGAGATAAATCCACAATTGGCAAGAAGGCTCACGTTCTGTATGATCTTCGAAAAAATTTAGTTCAAATCTGATCTTTACTTGTGAATTTCCCCATTTGGGTGGACGGCCTCTTTTTCCAGTTTTTACCTTTCTTCGTCTTCCGCGTGGTCGGTTGGGTGTAGCAACGTCATTAACTTCGAGAGGTTCAGAGGAATTTGTCTTTACGTTCAAAAGGAGTAGTAGATCCAATCACTGCGGTTTAAACATTCTGGATTTGGATATATTTAAACTATTTTCGGTGAATTTATTTTGAGTTCCTGGTTTCTTTTGTTTAAATCTTTTTCTCCAGGAAAGAAATCTTCTTCAGACAATTTGCAATCAAATTTACAACAAAAAAATCTTCGCGTTTTGTGATCGAATTTTTGTGATTTTTCCTGCGAGACATGTTTCACATTTACTGAATCAAATGAGTCCTCAAATTCCAATCTGATGACAACTTGGTTCTTGAGCATGAGTTTCTTGCCCGTGGAGTCGAGATGCTCGAGTCGAGCGGGCCAACGTTTTATTGAGTTCTTGATAGCTGCGTGTCTCCATATTGGCAAATGCGATTTGATTGTCTTCTTCCAAATAGAATAAGTTCTAATTTTTTGCGATGAGTTTTACTTCGGTGTCTGAGTTGCAGATGATTGCTTGTTCTTTTCCGAATGTCGCTAAGTTTTGATCGACGATTTTGGCAACTGAAATTAAATTATTTTTCAGATTAGGTACATACGAAGTGTTTTTCAGTGACACTACATTACATACATTTCCCGCTATTGAGAATTGTGTGTCACCCTTCACCTTTTCTTCTGTAACAGAATCGTCAGCGAGGTTACTTTATAGAGCGATTTACCTAAGGATGAGCCAAAGTGACAGCTAGTGCTGGCAACATAAGTGAAGGTTCTGTGGTCGTCGTGCCCTTGAGCCCAATGAACTCCCTTCCTGCATTTGTTCGTTTGCAGTTGGCTAACTTGTAAATGGCTTCGACGCTTCCTTTCGTGACGTCCTCGTCCGACAAAAATATAGTGCGCAGAGAGAAATAATTGAAATTAGGAAGTGCAGTGTTATGTGCTCTTCTGTAAAAATTCTTTTTTCCTTTATATATTACATTGAATTTACTTTTTGTGTGATAAATATTATGTTTATCTTAAATCCGAGACTTGAATGCGAGATGCGTACCGAAGCACGTGGTTCCGGCCTTTGTGCTGTTGTGTGGCGAGCTGTGATTGAGAGCTTTCTATTTACATTCGTGGCAGTTTTCTTTTACTGGTTGTGAGAGCATGTTAAGAGATTTTCCACATATGTAATTAAATTTAATTATTTCCCGAACACGCGTACGTGCATATACGTCAGCGAAACTCTTAGACTTCTGGATAGTGATACCTTCTCAGAAACCATAACCAAACACTTTACGAAGGGGCTGAACAGCTGTCGCGGCGGAGGGATATTGCTCTGAAATACATGTGATGTTCACTTGTTTTTGCGAACTGTCACTTTGGCTCATCCTTCGGAAAATCGTTCTATACTCACAGTTTTATATGCGTGCTCGAATGCGCTTTTGTTGTTCATGTGGGAGGTACAACCACTGTCAATAAATCACAATTTTCCTGTGTGATGTGAATTCTCATTAGAATTCTCAACTAACAGACAAAAACCCCTCTTCAGCTTTATTTTCCAAAGCTTTAATAATTTTTTTCTTCTGAAAACAATTGTCTTCTTTATGTCCTTTTTCATTACAGAAATGACACTTTATTATCAATTTCAAATTCTTAGGGTTTGTTCAGTTTTGAAATTGCGGCTGTTCCCGGGTTTAAGGTGCACCTTAGCCTAGGCTTCCTCGATTGCTGAGCCTTGACACGATCCGATCCTCTTCCAATCGGTGCGCAGGAATGTTTTCGTTCACCAGACAGGAATCAATTATATAATTTTGAGAAACATTTTAAAATAAATTCTCCTAAAAGTGAGTGTTCTCTTTAAAATAAATTCTCTTATTTGAAATAAATTTATTCGTGTATATGTCGAGAACATACACACCCCAAATTATTTTTAAAGATTTGCATAAAATGCTTTGATAATTATGCGTTGGACAGACAAGGATGTTTTTTGTTATCGCGAGGACCAAAGGCCTGAGCCTCGTCCTCAACTTGAACACGCATAGCGAAGTGTCCCAACTTTGTGTGCTTGAACAAAACGGATCACAATCTGCTTTTCTATCAAAAGAAATTTTCTGTTCCGTGTGAATGATGAATGTATGAATGTAAATGATGTGAATTCTCTGTGAATGTGAGTGATGAATCATTGTCTATCATTCACGACACAAGAATCAGAAGTGAACGATACATACAGTAATATTAAGAAGGCCGTGACAGCAAAGGCCGAAATGCACCGTAAACCCAGGAAGTGAACCTAAACCATACGTAGGATTTTTTCCAAACTGAAGAACCCCCTGAAGATCTGGCTCGAGTCGAAGCTTTGAGATTTTGAAAAAAATTCTTTAAAATTTGGGTATTTCAGAAAATGGGGAATTTTTAGTTCATTTTCACACAAACCTCTTGAGTTCTCGAGAAACTTTACATATTATTCGAAGCACATGTACTCATAAATACAATAACCTAAACAAATTGCCCTAATGCAAATATTAACGTCGCGAGAGTAAAGACAAAAAATTAAATTTTTGTCATTAAAAAAAGAATAGAGCAAAATCACGTTTATGTCATATCATACCGTACATTAAGCACTATCCCTCCCAAAAGTTTACTAAAAGAATTGGAGCCGTTTTCGAGAAAATCTTATTTTTGTAATTTTTTTATATTGCACATATTGCACGCCATATTGCGCAAAAAGTACTAAAATTCTGAAAAATGCACATGACCTTAATAAAAGAACTAATTATGGACAACAAATTTCATTTGAAGGAAAAATCTCCATCTTCAATTTTGTAGTTGTAGGAAGATGCCGAAAAGTTCAAATGTTTGAAATTTTCGAAAATTCAGTTAATTGTGAAAATCGGACCTATGCGTATTTTATTCTCTTCTTACAACAACTTTAAAGAAAAAATTGGAGCCGTTTTTGAGTAAATTTTGAAAATCTCTGGGCGGCTTCATGTAAAGTACCCCCAAATTTTAAAGAATGTTTCTCAAAACCTCAAAGCTTTGACCGGAGCCAGATCAACTGAGAGTTTTTGGATTTGGAAAAATCCTTCGCATGGTTTAGGCGCTAGTGATGTGGACAACCAGACAGACGGAAGTTTTGCCGATTTTTCAGCGTCAAGGACCCTCTGAAATTTTCTTAAAATGGCTCCAATTCTTTTACGAAAATATCCATATACAGCGAACTTTTAACTCTTAAATAGAATTACAGTTCCACCATTAGGAAACCGAAAAATTGAGAATATTTTTTTAATGCACTTTGGGCGGCGATGGATGGCAGCTAACAAGAGGTTGGGGCAAGACCGAAAAGGTAATTCAGACCAAAAACATAAAACTAACTACTAGGAGAAAGCCTCTCCCATTCTGTGGCACTACGCTCAGAAATGCTTCAGAAACTCTCAACGCCGTTTTCTTCAAATACGGCTCCAAATGTTTTCTTCAAACATTTTGTACGGATAGTGCTAATTGCTCTGTTGAAGATCTGATCTGATAAAATTCATGTTGGGGTATTCTTTTTTATATATATTACACAAATGTATTTTTTAAAATTATCTCTCACGCCCGTAAAATGTAGTACATTTGTAGCTATTTGTATATAAAACTGTATTTGCGAGTGGAAGTACTTCAAATATCTGCTAATGAAGTTTTTCGAAAACTCAGAATTTTTCTCGGGAATAGAACTTCAAATTTCGCATTTACAGTGACGCTTAAACGCCATTTTCTTAAAAATGACAATTTTTAAACGAAAATTTGCATATAGGACGAGGTTTTACTCTTTAATATAGGTAATAATTCGCAACTACCATTAGGAGACCGAAAAATTAAGAAAACTTCAAAAAATGTAATTTGGGCGGCGATAGATGGCAGCTGGCAAGTCGCTGGGGCAAGACCGTAAAGCTAGCCCACAACAAGGAATCAGAAATCTGTAATATGAGATATTATGTGCCTATCTGTAGCATCACTAGTTTGTAGTTGTAGGAAGACGCCGAAATAATTTCAAACTTTTGCAAATTTCGAAAATTCAGAGTTAACAGTGAAAATATGATCTATGCCATCTTTATAAGTGTACTTTACTCTATTTTTACCAGAAAGTTAAAGAAAAACTTGGAGCCATTTTTAAGAAAATTATGAAAATATCGCAGGTGCCTCATGTAAAGTACCCGGAAAAAATTAATGAATGTTTTTCAAAATTGCAGAGCTTTGAGCGAGGCCAGATCAACAGTGGATTATTCAGTTGGAAAAAATCGGTCACATGATTCGCCCCTTCACGTACACTAGACAGATGTATGGACGAGAAACTAATTATGCTACAAAAGGCACATACTTTCTCGTACTAGTTAGTTTTCTAATTGCTTTTGCCTGGGCTAATATTTTGGACTTGCCAAATGTCAAATATTGCCACCTTAAGTAATTTTTTTCAATTTTTCTCAATTTTACGGTATCCAAGTTTAGAATTGAAATATTACTTTAAGAATATTATAGAAGAGTAAAATCTTGTGCTATACTAAAAGCTTCGTTGAAAATGTTGGAGCTGTTTCTAAGATAATGACGTAGTGCTACAGAATGGCAGAGCCTTACTTTCTAGTTAGTTTTCTAATGTTTTTGGTCGGGACTACCTTTTCGTCTGGCTCCATTCCCTACCATTTTCGGTTTCCTAATGGTAGACCTGAAGTTTTTCTTAAAGAGGAATAAAAGCTCAAATAATATGGAAATTTTCGTTGAAAAATTTGGAGCCTTTTTTGGAAAACGGCACTTAAGCGTTATTGTAAATGCATATTTGAAGCTCTTTTTCACAGAAATCTTTCGAGTTTTTAAAAACCTTTTTTGGAAGTCATTTCAAGTATTTGCACTCATAAGTGCAATGCTGTATACAAATCGCTGGAAATGTGCATATTAAATGCTTGAGAAATATTTCAAAGATATGTTTGTGTAATTTTTTAAAAAGAAAAGAATACAGAAAAAAGTATTTAATGGCATCTTAAACAGTCAATAAGCACTATCCGTACTAAAAGTTTGAAGAAAAAATTTGGAGCAGTTTTTGAGAAAATGACGTTTGATCGTTTCTGAAAATGCGAAATTTTTAGTTCATTTTTAAAGAAAACTTTTGAGTTTTTGAGAAACTTTATCAGGCGTTATTTAAAGCGTATGTGTTCGTAAATGCAATAATGTGTAAATGACCGCTGATTTAAATATTAATGACGTTAGAGGCTAGTAAAAAAATGACATTTTTGAAGAAGCAAAGAATAGAGGAAAATGGCGTTTATACCTCTGATAGAGTACGTTTAGCACTATCTCGAAGAAAAGCTTAAAGAAAAAAATTGGAGCCGTTTGCGAGGAAATCTTGTTTTTGTTATTTTTTAATATTGCACATGTTGCATGCAATATTACGCGAAAACTAATAAAATGTTCATAAATTGGACTTGGCCTTAATGTAAGATCTAATTATGGAGGAAGACTTATGGAGGATACTTGAAATAAAAATCTATCTTAAATTTAATAGCTGTAGAAAGTCTCGAAAAACAATTCAATCTTTTACAGTTTTTGAAAATTAAGAGTTAACAGTGCAAAACTGACCTACGGCACCTTTGTAAGTGCGGTTTACTCTATTTTTAGAAGAAATTTAATTAAAATATAAAATCTGGAGCAATTTTTTTGAGTTTTTAAAATGTCTCTTTGACTACATGTAGAGTACCCCTAAAATTTAATGAATGTTTGTGAAAATCGCAGAGCTTTGAATGAGGCCAGATCTATGGGGGTTTATTCAGTTTGGAACAAATTCTACGTGTAGTTTAGGCGCTATACTTGGGCTTTTCTAACGTGTCATCTGAAGGTATTATCTTCAAGATGGAATGTAGCTCGACTGTTTGCTTCTTTCTCAGTCCTGCCGCAGGATGTCGCGTGATGGCGACCGTGTCAAGCAGTGCTGCATATCAAGCGACTCTAGCGGCACGACGGAGAAAGACGCTAAAAGTCGTGCCATATACCATCTTGAAAATAATACCCTCAGCTGCCTCAGTTTTTCTGTCGAAAAATCGCAATTTTTTACCTCAGCATTACATAACTTTCTCTATATTATGTATGCGATGTATTATGATTATGTATGTAGGTATGCGAGAAAGTAAAAAATCACCTGGTCACTTTGAGGGAGAAATAGTTTTTTGTTCAATGACTTTAGTTCCTTTCAACGATAAAAACTGATCTGTACATTTGTGTGAATTATTTTTATGTTATGCTTGTTTAATTTTTATTTTGATAAAACAATAATAAGCAAAAAAGATGTGTTCACTGTTTCAACGCACTAGTTTAAAAGGAGCGTAAACTTTGAGAAAACGAAAGGTAAATATTTCTATGACTCTGTGTTTCGAAATTTTCAATTAAACCGCGTCTTCTAATACAGATCAAAAGTCCATAATTCAAACATTTTACACAATTCCCTATTTTTCTTTATTCAAACTGATTGCATTATGATCTATATGTCGAGGTCGTTAGCGATATATCGATAGTTCTCGATAAGCATTCTAGAGTTCTCACAGGGCTCTCGGTCTCGTTCGATATCGGAGAGTAAAAGGAACTACGTGAGTCATTGTAGGAAGCCATCATTCTGGGCCTCTATTGTTCTAAATGGCTAAAAATGATGTGCATGTATAAAATAAGAAGAGCCTAATTTAAGTGGGTGGAGTTACGGGACTGATGGCTACTGGAAAAATCGGCACAAAGAATGACTTGGGAAGTACCGGACGTCAACTATTAGCCAATCAAATTTCATTCTAGTGCTTGTGGGTTGTGGGGTAAAATGGTGTTGAGGGTGGTGTAGTGCATCACAAATGTCTGTTCAAATAGTGGTTTGTGCGATTTATTACTCGTGTTTTTTGTGTAGAACTGGAACAGTTGAAGCCTGAGCAACCACGGATGCTCTCCCTTTGTAATTAATCTGGTGTGTGACAAGTAGATTGTTCAGAGTATTGGAAAATGAGGTGAGTTTGGGCCCTGTGAGAAACCGCTTGGTTACTTGGAATTATAGTTATTGGGGGGCGTTTAATGATTATGCATTTGTTTACGGCACTCAGTGATAGTAGTGTAAAGCTCACAATAGATGATACATGGAAATTTTTTTAAAAATATTTTGCTTTTAGTCTATGTTTTATGCGTACACTGTGCGTATGTGTGTGTGAGTAGATTGTAGTACTTTTTCATCATTTAATTACGGTGCTGCGCTTTATTCTGATTGTGTTGCAGTGACGTCATTATAGAAACCAAGAAAACAGAGTTGTGAATGTATTTCTTTAATGTCATATGTGCAAGTTTTCTTGCTTTTCTGTACGTCAACATTGCCCTGTCCCACCGTGTCGATCATAGTAGCTCGCAGCACAAGTTCTCAAACGTCAAATACATGCGTATCGCCTCGCGCGGAATAAACAGAGGACGGAGGGTGTTATTGACATTTCGGGGACGGTTGGCGGGCGGCTCTCGCGGCGTTTCGGTGTTGGTGTCGTGTGCTCGCTCGTGCAGAGGGACACATTCTGAGATGGGAGGTGCGGCGGCCCAGACCAGGGCACCGCTGTCCCTTGGGCCGCGACCTCGCCGCTTGTGGCGTGACTCCGGCTGTCAAAAAGGCTGGCACCTGCTTTCTCATTAGCGCCGCGCGGCGGACGCGCTCGGTCGGAGATAATCGGAGGCAGGTTTTCAGCTGATAATTTATTCATTCCGCGGGCCACACGGAAGCCCGAACTTTTCCCTTAAATTTGTTTTTTGTATGCTTGCGCAAGTACGGCGTACCTGGCATTATTTGGCAACAGCTCCGTAATTACGTGTGTCTGGGACGTTTTCTCGCCGAAGTGAGAAAGAATTGTAATCGAGTTGGCCGGGGAGGGTGTTGCAACGTCGCAGGCACATGCGAAGGGCCGCCCCGCGCTGCCATATCGGCAAACGCCCCCTAGGACGAGGGACCGCCCTGCTGCCCCTTCGCCGTTTTGTGTCAGTGATTTGTACGAGCTAATTTAAGACCGTGTGAATCGTCGACATACTCGCTCCACACGGGGGCTTTCCTGTGATGTTAACACCGCTTCCTTGCAAATACACTAGTATATACCACAATAAATGTAATTATTTGAAAGATAATGAGTCTGCATATGTCTATACTGCTTATTTCCGTGCTAGAGCGCGTGGGAAATTTATGAAATTGAATTTTTCTATGTACTGCAAACATGTGAATTGCATTTCAATAACGTTTCAATTATTTTTTTTAAAAAAAGCTGGAAACATGCAATTGTTTTATTCCAAACAAATAAGAATTTTGTGGTTTATTTTATAAATGGGTTAGTTAACATGTTTATAAGTGATTTAAGACAATCATATGAGAACTAATTTAGAAAGAGTAGAAATAATACTTTCATGTACAGTGAAAATGCATAAAGAAAGAAATTAATGGTAACATTAATTTAAAGAGTAAGAGTAATTTAATTAAAGAGTAATTTAAAAGTAAGAAACAAATGGTATTATTAGTATATTGAGTATGATTTTGCTCATGTCTGGACATTTCATATCTCATCAATACATCTTGGAGGGTGCAGGAGGCTCCTCATGTTGCACATTGCTTTTTCGTAAATATTAAACTAACAATTTTATGTATGCTTGTCTAGATAAAATACTGGCATGTCACAGTGAATTGGAAGTTTCATAGATGTTATGTTAAATTGCTAATGCACTTTCAAAGCAGCTAGAGGAAATAATGGCAGGATTTAGTACTGTTCAGAAGAAAACTTAAAGGCTAGCCTTCTGGTTGGAAACAATATTGTTACTGCATGCAAATGACAATCTTAAAATTGTGTAAGTTACTTTGAAAATTCACAATAGCTAATAAAATAATTATTGAATTTTACTCCTAGTAAAATGAAAAAGTATACATTATAAGGAAAGCTATTTTACATGAATTCATCAATGAAAATTAGAACCCACCTAGAATCTCTTATAGAATGCGGGTAGACCAGGAGTTAACTGACAATATTTTGGATAATTGAAGATTGTGAGTAGTATAATTAACTTATTAAGGTTGTTTTTTAATTTAGCTGCGATTCAAAATTTGTATTTTTGAACTAAAAAAAGTAAACAACAAGTTGTTTAATAAACTTAGGTTTATAAGAATGTAGTTGCTCATGTGTAATGTTCACTCAAAAAATTAATATAATCATTTAACAACCAATGTTTAAGATGAGATATTAAACAAACATTGTTCTCAGGTTAAAGAAGGATTTCATGGGCTAAATTAGAAGTCATTAAAAAACTGGAAGAAAATTCATTAGTATTACCTAGTACCTTACATTTTGGCTATATCATATTAGAAAAGATATTTTGACATTTTCTGCATAATGTTTTTCTGATTTTCTTGAAATTATATTGCTGAAAGTTATTCATTTTTGTGAAGTATTTTCTGTATTTGTAGTTTCCAGATTTGATTTTAGTTCTTATCAGGAAAATACTGCTGGCTTCAAAAATAATTAAACTTTTTATGTGCTGTTAATGTGAAGTTTTTTGTGTCTGGGAAAATAATTTAGATAAAAAAAGGGACTAAAATGAGAAAATCTTTAAATTATTGAACATAAGTTTTTTAAGTCTCTTCATTGCTCCTACTACTAAGGTAATAATGCTCAAATCTTTGATATTAGACCACTAATCAATATTTTGTGGTTTCTCTCTTTTTAATGAAATTAGGGCAGAATTTGTTTAATTTACATCACAGATTTATTCAGCCTTACCGTAATGGAATATTCAACACAATAGACTGTGTAATAATATATTGTTTAAATGATTAAAAATCAGTACAGAAAAATGAAGCTTTTCTTCACATTTGTTGTTTTGTGATCTGCCACGTGCCCTGCATCTCTTACTTTGTAAGAATGTGCAGTTGCAGACTTAATTGCAGACAGGTGCTTAATGCTTCATAGTGATAATTTAGTTGTACTTCAATGATCTTAGATTATAATAGCCCAGGGCATGTTTTAATTATTTTTATTATAATGTAATATTTTTTTATTTAAAGTATTATTAGTAATTAAAAAAGAAAAGAAAGAAAGAAGGAAGAATAAAAACACTGCAAATTTCATGGATAGTTCTCCAGTTTTTTGCATTTTGTGACATGTTCTTTACATGCCGTTATAATATTTTATGTTTGATATTTTTTCATAAAAGTGAATTAAAACAAATTTAAGCATATTTCTAATGAAAGTAATTGGTAATTTTACAATAATCAGAAAATTTGCTCTTTAATCTGTTTTGTGCATAGTGTGATACAAGATCAACAAGCATATTCTTTGTCAGTTGTTCAAAAAGAATACTAAGACATTTCATTTTGACAGTAATTCTATTGCAGTGAGTGCAATTTTAGATCAATATCTAGGAATACATCACCAGAGGTTATAAATTTGAGTAAATGAAATAATTTTTCAATTTTTATTCAGTGAATACATTCATTTAGACATTAATTTTTACATTACAGTTTTTTAGTTTTGATTTTTTATTATTTCTTCAAATTCATTTATGCTTTGTGGAAGTAAGTTGTTTCTGTTTCTCATCTTAAAATTTGCCCTTCAAATGAACAAAGCAGTTGGACAATTTTGTTACCTCACATGTTCTTTTGTAACTGTGTTCCCAATTTGATTTTTATTTCCTGAAATGAATTTTGTTGTAAAGCTTTAGAAATTTATAATAATTTTATTTTAAATGTTTCATTATTTTTATTAGTTACAAGTTTTAATTGGAAAGAATACTTACTATTTTTGAAAGAACTTACTAATTTTGGATATTGTTAGTCTTTCATCTTTCCTTTCCTACTGGCATACGTATAGTAAAAATCTATAATCACAAATTTCTTCTCCATTGTAATATGAATTTTCAAACAATTAGTATTTAGTTACATCTGCTTATTTCTTATCATTACCCCATTAGAAACTACAGACAGCATTTAGCAGATTTTGTAGGCCTATGCATTAATTGAATGCAGGAGTTAAATTCCTTCCATTGAAAGCAATTATCTTATTGACTATTTAACTGGAACTTAAAGGCTCTCTCATGATTTTGTCCATAAGTAATGGATAGTCCTGAAATAAAAGGTTTAGGCAATGGCTTTACTGTATCCTTTTCTCTTTCTTTTTCCTCAACCTTGTCTCCTCCTCCTCCTCCTCCTCCTCCTCCTCCTCCTCCTCGTCCTCCTCCTCCTCCTCCTCCTCCTCCTCCTCCTCCTCCTCCTCCTCCTCCTCTTTCTCTTCCTGTTCTGCCCCAGACCCCACAACCCATGAAACTGAATTCACATCTGTTCTTGCATGAATCTTCTTAGTTTTGGAGCAACACTGTCCAATGGAGATTATGTATTGAATAATTGGGTCTGATAACACTCTGTTACAGGTAATGGAAAAATCATGGACAGGACAAGTTTCATAAACATTGCTCTTTCTGATTATTTGTGAAGTATGGTGACTTGATTTTTCAACAATGTACTTTAAGAGCATTTCAAATCGTACAGTAAATTGCATTGTTTGTCAAAAAGCAAGTTTGAGTAATATATTTTTTTGAAAATTAGAGGGGGAGTAGAACATTTTTATACATTTGAATAAAACCAGAACTGCAGAAAATAAGAAAAAGATAGAACGAATGAATTAAAAAAAACAACAACAAAAACTAATATCAGCCTCAGAATAGAGAAAGATAAAAGGAAAGTTCTTAAAATTGGACAGAATAAGTCAGAAAATTACTTCCTAATCTAGGGATGTAGGCTATCAAGGCTATTATGAGTTAGTAGAAAATTGTCTGGAAGAAGTGTGACATATTTATGTCCACTTCACAATTGCAAGGTAAGAGGTAACATTGTCCTTTGAACCCATAACATGTTTCGGACAATGTGGTCTCTATTGCAACCAACAGCTCTCTGTTTATTTGAAAAATTTATTTTTAAATTCCATACTCATGTCATTAACCAATCCTTGAATTTGGTGGAGAAAATAATGTGTAATATACTGTAAGAGTATTATTAACTTCAGTTATTAGTTAGAATGAAATATTTGCATTATTTGCAATTTCATGCATGATTTAATTTAAAAAATTGCGAAATAATTTATTTTTTGTAATTGTGATAATGGCTGACTGGTTCAGACTGTATCTTAATAGACTTCCATATTGATTTTAAAATTCATGTTTTAAAACGTTGAACTCCCGTTCTCGTTTGAAAATAGATGCATAGGAGATTGAGTAGAGGATATAGAAGAATCCTCATCATTTTATGGGTCACCTCCTGGGAACCCTTTAAGTGATGCTGGTTTCGACGAACTGTGGTTGGGTAAGCGCTGAGGCACTTTCTTTTTCGGGGAAAACTGTTGATTCACAGTGATTCCGGGTTTCCCAAGGATTAAAGTGGTTGGAGCTTATTACCTCCCGTAGTTGCGACCACTAAGACGAGATCTGGAGGTTAAACACGATAGTAAATAAAAACGAGGTTTGTAGAAAAGAAGTGGTGTTGAGATCCCAAGAAATTGTTTAGTCTGTCGAAATTAGAGACATCTGACGTGTTTATAACAAGATCGTCCCTAATCAAGCATCAAGCTGCTATTTGACAATTTTAATTATTCAGTTAAGTTTTAATCGATTCAAAATTGTTTTCACCTTTTTTTTTTAGTTTCACACGTTTTAAAAACTAGAATACGAATTATAAACGAAATGTCTCGTTCATGTTGTGAGAGAATTGCGAATTTAGTATAAGTGTAAATGTTCTCAAAATACATTGTGCTCGTAAAATGCATTCCCATTCATGTTCGTAAAATAATTTTTTTTAAATGCCTAAATAATTTTTAGCTTTAATAAATATTTATTATGAATATTATATTTTGAAAGTAAGAAAATATATTCACAATATTCATTTCTGAAGCACATCAACAACTTGGCGCTGTTCATCGTAAATACCGTCACCAATGCCATTCAAGTGGCGGAGTTTTTCATTCGTATCATGGGGATGGATTTTGACCACCTGTTTTGTCTCCGTGTTGGCGTCGTGTTTATTTCTGGAGTGGCCCCGCCCATTTCGTATCCACGCGGGTAGTGTGGCGTGTTCCCGCGTTGGGATGCCAGTATCGACCGGGGTTATTTTGTCAGCTGAGAAGACCTCTCCAGTGATCCACTACCGGAAATAAGAATTTCGGTTCTTTTTAAAGGGAACCAATAATAATGTTGTGAAGTCTGTCTTCTAAAACCCTTGTTTCGAGGGAAGAATTCAAAAAGTGTTTGGCAATTCAACACTCTTCACAACAGCAAATTTACGCAGGACAAATAATATGAAATAGTTACAAGTTTGTGGAAAAAATGTAAGTTTCATTTGAACTGCTTCTTAATGAAAATAGTTTGGTTACGTCATTCAAAAGATTTACGTTAAAAAACGTGATACGTATGATAATGAACTGACGAAATTAACTGGTTGGTTTCCGAAAAAAAGTATTAATTGATATTTAAAGATCATTGTCATCACCATAGATCCCGTTCACCCTCGCTGAACACTAATATTTCGCAGACTACAAATATCGGGAACCTGTAGTACTTTGTATTACTTGTAAAAATATTGTAAATAATGCAAAATTGGTAAATGTAGAATCGTTGTAATATTCATATTAGATTGTAACTGGATGCTGCAGGACATAATGTCAATGCTCCAACATGCTGTTGAGGTCACAATAGAATAGAAAGATGTTCGTCTTATAGAGTGTATTTAGCACTATCCGAAAGATACGTTTGAAGAAAAAATTGTAGCTGTTTTTTGAGTCAATGTTGTTTTTGATATTTTTAATATTGCCCAAATTCACTCAGAATTAAGCAAGAACTACTAAAATTTTCAAAAATGTGTACATGTCATTAATTTAAGAACTAATTGTGGAGAACAAAATTTAATTCGAAGAAAACAATCGCTATCTACAATGTTGAATTTTTAGGAAGACGCCGAAAAAATTCAACTTTTGAAATTTTCGAAAATTCAGAGTTAACAGAAAAAATCGTTCACTTTGTTCTTTCTTTGTTTTCATTTTATGGTTTTTTATTCATCTCTTGTTATTCGTTGCGTATAGCAACAATACGAAATAAATTGATAAGTCTCTAGAAGTTAACAATTCTCGTTTATGCACGGAGAGCTTTTTTTAATATACAAGAATCTTTGTTAAACCTCCTAGTTTGAACTTAGAAAGTTATTGACGCTCAAGAAAACTCGAAAAAAAAATCAAGATCCTTTCGATTCAAATGTTTAATTTTACTCACAACTGACAATTTGAAATCTGTCTGATGTATTGTTACATTTTAATGGATCATTGGTTTGCTTCACTGGATGAAGTGGGAATTAATATAGCTAGTTAAATTTAGGGCAAAACTGTCAACCGACTTTTCCCAAAAAATATGATGACCAATGTATCTCAGTGACGCACAGCCACCCCGGCGCAATTTGTTCTATGCTCGCACTTTTTCTTGATCCTCCAGCTCCCTAATTCTCGCTCAGCCCGGCATAGCACGGCCCGGTAGAAAATATAAGCTCCACTCGGAACGTCAAGGCTCAGTTTGCAGTGCTACCCAATGGGGACTTCTTCCTTTCCAATGGGGACTTCCTAGTTTTCGGTCTATCGACCTGTGCGCACCATGTTCCTTCTTGTTACTCAATTATTTCTATAACTTAATTATTTCTTCAGAATTTAAAAAAATCCGTTGTTTCTCATAGCTATCTACTTCAAGACGAGTTATTACTCCGAGTTTTCTGTCAAAGTTGACAGCCCTTCACTACTGTGACGTACACAGAACACGCCTCTCCCCGCACTCCCCGCTGTGGAGTATCAAGAAAAAGAGAGATTAGTACAAACCTTTTAAATCTCACGCCAGTAGCTCTGATCCCAGCGCCCGTGTACCACTTATCTAGTTAGCTGGTTACCTTGCCTAAACCTTGTCGAGAAATGTTGGTCAGCCAAAAACGCCAATGGATCTATTCATTAATTAAGAACAATCATCAGATTTTCTGAAAATGTGTGAAAATGATTAATGTGGACATATTTGGTCCCAGTTTTTAGACACTTTTTGGCGTATCGATTCCTCAACAAATTACCAACAATGAAACGTTAATGAGTTTCAAAATAGTAAGGAATTTCATTACTACAATTCAGTGAGGGTATAATTCGTGAATTTAATTAGCCCCGTAGTTTTGAAGAAATTAAATTCTGAATGACTAATAAACATAAGGAGGATGGTAGTTCTCGATATCTCAGCAATTAGATCAAGTTCGACGCCACTGCTTATTAGTGTGCTGCAAAAACATTAACACGTAGTAGTTCTCTATTAGTGCGTCACGAACACAATCTGCACTAGCTGTTTATATTCAGATACCTACGAATGATGTGAAGAAAATGGCAGGTAGCGTGGCCTTGTTTGATCAACTTTCTCCCAACACAAGTATTAATATGACTACAATAGAAAGTCGTAAAGAATACTAAGTAATTGCTAGAGTAACTAATTTGATGCTTTATCAATGAAATCACCTATCTAGATATCTAAAAACCCATTGGTGTCACTACAGTACATGCGTACCATTAAGTTACTTTTAAATGACGCCATTCACTAGTCTGGCCAACTGATGACAATTACAGCACCCTTATTTTTCTTGTGTCCAACTTGCAGTCGGAAGTTAACTCTGATCAATCTAGTACTTTCAAACAAATCTTACGTACGGAGGAACATGGATTAACGGGTATTTTCTGGGGGCCTGTAAATGCACTCAGATGAAAATATAGCATCAATTTTTCGAATTTTGTATTTTATTTATTTTATTATATTATTATAATTGTTTTCGGGGAATTAAAAAATAACACTTCCCGGAAGGCAGAAAGCGGCTGACAACGCGTGGCGATACCGAAGCTTGTCGAGGAGTAGGTGGAGAGGGGGAGGGGCGTACTGCTCCCGGAAATCATTATCAAGTCGGTGGCAAACACAGGCGCTAATGTTGTCATCTAAGCTCGAAGTCGTTTTGAAATACATCCGCACCGTGCTTCTAACCAGTTACATTGCCAGGGCAAGGGAGACTGAAGTGCATCCCGAATAGAAAAGAATGATCCGGGTAAAGCAGTGTAATTAGAACACGGTTATATCGTTTGACAGTTGCAAATATTAAGTAATAAAGTAACAAATGATGCCGGCAGGACCATCTTTCACATTTCCTGGAACGGCTGCGATAGCTCGCGGCAACGTCGTTGCTTTTGCAGCATCGCTGGCCGAAAGGTCCTAGGTGTAGATCTCGGATGGTGTAGGAGTTTCGACTCTAGGTTCATAATAGAGGCTAGCGTATTTGAAAGGTAGTTTTGTGATTTCTCCGTTCAGTACCAGGCAAATGCTGGAGCTGTTTTTCTTTCCTCCACCTTGTCCTCATCGGTAGAGATGGCTCGGCATCAACGGATATCACTGTAGTGCCTCTCACCTGAAGATCCTAGGTTCAAGTCCCGATCGTGACAGAATTTTCGGCTCTAGCTAGATACCAGTCTGAGTCCTGTCGTCTGGAAGAGAATTCTTGCGGCCGGCTGCTCTGATCGGTAGATTTCTGTGATTTCTCCGGTCGGTGCCAGGTGAATGCCGCAGTAGTTCGTAATAAACGGACCACGGATCGCGCGCGATCTTTCCTCCCCATTCCTTGCCATATCATACCTCCTTATGTGCACACACTTATTTGCACACCCCCTTCTCTTCACCCACACACGTCAGGAGACCAGTAGAGAGCTCACAGTTTGTCTCGGCTAAGTCTGTGTCCTACTGGAGGTAGGAAAACCACCAAACCCACATGAAGCTGAGCACCCAATCTCACATTCCATCAGGGGATATAACATATATTACACTTGCAGGACTAATTTCCTCAGTTGTTGCCGATTCCGGAATTAACACTCACTCATCTCTCTCTGAAATGAAGAGGAGTAAAATGTTCGTGAAATGCAATTAAAATGGTCTCCACAATTTAGCTTCCGTTCCTTATGTCGAAGGTTCGGTTGTCGAGTTTTTCCCCAATTTATGGTTGCAGCACTCTATAGAAGGCAGCGGCAGTTCCATTCCATTCCATTCCATTCCATTTCCATTCCATTCCATTCCATTCCATACAGCGAGTTCGCTAAGAGCTTGCACACAACAATTGATCCCTAAAACAAAGTCACCATTAGCTTTAGATATTAGTAGCCTGTAACAGCAAAAATACTGTTGAACAAAACCACACAAAATAGTTTTCCGTAAAGAAGCACGCACAGTGCTCAAGAACAAAAATTAAAATACTTGCTGTTAACACTGCATTATGTTAAAAATATTTTAATAACCATCCCTACGAATGCAATAACGTAATATAGTACAACAATTCTTTACAAACCAAGATTGTTTAAAAAATGCTGTTTTATAACGCAATACGTGGATAGCACATTTATGTCGGGCGGTCTCTCTTGAAGCCTTGCTGCCGGAGAACAGATGTTGTGAACATTGACGCTCTAAGTATGATAATTCATTCGGAACACACATGAGTGGGGGGGGACAAAATATTTGCATTTTCAGCCCAAATCGAAACTGTTTCATTGGTTTTATATTTTTTCAAATTACTGAGAATCTAACGAAACCGTAGACCTCTTACGGGCCGAAGGTTTCACAGTTTTCTTTTAATTTCTGGGTGCATTGGGACTTAGTAATATAGATATCGTTCGCATTTTGCAACACCATCTCCTAGTTTCATTGTAAAATCGAGATATTTTGTCTGCGCAACTTGGAACTTGATCTATGTCTCACCATATGGTTTCTCACCCACGTTTTCTTCAACTACCTCGATAGTTCAATTGTATTTTTATTCTAGCTACTAACTGTGTCATGCTATTTGGCTCCAAATACTAAGTACAATTGAGAAATGTCTATATTTTTATGGCACTTCGTTAAAAAAATCCAAGAAATGTTTATTACATTTGGATTGTATTCATAAAAACCATACATACACACATACACACACACACACATACACACACATACACACACACATACACACACACACACACTGTACCTGGTGTCAAGGATGCTTAATGATTTCCAATCGCTTATTTCGTAGACTTTGAAAAGTGGTGGATATTGGTCAATGCTTTTGTAGGTTGACGTAATATTTTATTGGTGACAGAAGCAAGTTAAAGCAATGCGATATATTGCCATAACATGCATTCTTTTCCCCTGTAAAACGTATTCATTTTGACTTATGTGATAATTCCCCTACACTCCAAAATTTAGCTTTCTCGAGTTTTTTCAGATCGTCTTCATTGATCATTGGCTTCAGTGATGCCATAAGGAGTCAACACTCTTAAAATGCAATTTTTTTAGGCGATGCGTCGACTCTCGCAAATTTTCGAAAGTCATTAACTGGCGTATAATGACACTAGATGGCTCCTGTCTTTCATTGTCGTTCAATCAACATTTACGTCATTTTCATACTTCTGGAAATGGAATAAATCCACCGGACAACATTACTTCCTATTCATATTCGTGTATTCGTCATGTCTTAGCTGGGTATAACATTTCCTCGTGCATTTGTAGATTCCAAACGGTATAATTATTCGCTAATGAATACTTTAGTCGAGTTCATTTCCGAATAATAAATATTTATTTATTTATTTTACGTCAAAACAGATAAAATAAGAGAACTTCTGACTTGTGTGAGCAAACAGATCTTGGTAAAAAAAATATTAAAAAAAATAGCTGAATGCAACGTGAACTGCGACGTTTCGATTTTACTATAGTGCCAAATTAGAAAAACGTTAACTGTAATCCGTGAAAACCACAAAATTTCGAGAATTAAGGGAGCTGTCGATCGAAATCACGTCTTAAGACGTCTGTTCGCGCGTTCCGGGATTAGAAGTCCAGCAAATCACTCGTCCAGAAGATTTGCGCGACAAACCATTTCCAGGACGCTGACACGTTGGCTTGGACGCTTCTAAATCCTAGTAGCAAATTGTTCCTGGGTGTGTGCACGAGCCGGGGTTGTGTCAGTAACGAGATCGAAATTGAACAAGATAGTAACCTTCACATGCTGTCTGTCTCTGACTTCCGTTTGCTCGAGTTTTCAGTTAACCGTTGTTTTTGGCTTTATGGTTTTTCTTTAGTAAATAAATACCGCCCCGCACCCTGAATATCAATTTTCCTTCTGCCATTCCGAATCAGTTCAACTTTTGCAAATGTTCAGAAACGATTATAAATGTATTATAACATGAGTAAATAATAGACGTAGAGACTCTACACATCGCTGCTGCCGCTTACTTCAAATTTTGCAATTAACTTTAAGCGGAATAACTAATAGCGTTTTCCATTTGTTGCACTGAAACCCGCCCAGCAGGGCAAAAACGTCATCGCTCCACAACAGTGCTGCCCCAAACGCGTGAAGGGTAGCTACGAATGAAACGGATTCCGGAACTGAGTCAGTGCGTGTGCGCTACGCAGTGAGGTTTATAGACAGCTGTTCTTGGTTTGTCGCACTGATGGAACTCGAAAAATAATAATTTGGAATTCTGATCATTGTTATAATTTTTATGAAGTCTTTTGGTAATTCTTACTTCTTAATTCATAAATTATTAACGTGTGATTTCTTTATTTAAAAACTACGAAGATTTCAAATGCGTATGTGTTGAAATTTCATTTTTCGAGATTTGCCAGTGATCGATAAAGTATACAAGATTTTGAACCGAAAGGCTTCTGCAGAATTGTTTGTATATTGAAAACTATAAAAATATTAACACGAGCATTTCCGTTGGTATATGTATGGGCGCGCGAGAAATATTTCTTGGCACATTCATTTGAATGATTTTGTAAGGGTCACTATTCTTATTTTCACTTTATTAGCGTTTGGAAATGGAGACGAACCTACACTTCGGGTTCTAAATAGCACTGGATTTGTTAATATGAAGTTATTCAAGGTTAAATTTTAGAAAAACAAACGTATTTTCCGAACTTCGCGAGTCACAAACCTTATTTGAAGACATTTCTTGCATAATATATTCCATCATTCGAAGTATCCGTGCGTGACAGAAAATCTTCAATTGGCTTCACAATTTCACCACGAATCCAAATCAGCATGGATAACTTCCGTACCTAACCTCACAATGGCCCGGTGCACTGGACTGCACTGACGCGATCGTCGGTGCAGTTTAGTGCGCCCTGGGTCCGTGTCGATGTGCGAATGGAACACGCAGTTCTTTGCACTGGTGCGCCCTAGCGGTCGAATGGAACACGAAAGCTGCCCTGAGGGCGCGCACCAGTGCGGCGAATGGAAAACGCTCTCAGTCGGGAGAAAAGACGTACACGACACGGTGCGTTCGAAGAACACTACCTATCGAGGAGACGCACTCGTCTTCCAGGTGGACGGTTCTCTGGATTGATAGAAAGTTAAATTCCCTCAGTTGGTTGGTTGGTTGTTAGTGATTCCGGGCGCGTCAACAGCTTAAGTCATTAGTCCCGTAAGTGTAGTGCATGTTTTTCTCTCGTGAGGTGGCGGCGATCTTCCCCCGCACAGTGGCGAGATCCGGCGCTGACCTACCGTCGGTTAGCGGGGTTTCCCCCTAACCAGGACTCTCCCACCAGCGGGGCACCGCTCCAGCCGGGACAAGCTCTAAGCTTCCGACCGGTCTCCCGGAATATGTGGTAGTGTAGGCATGTTAGTGCAAGTGTGTGTAAGGGTAGAGGATAAGACAAGAGGTAGGAAAGATCGCGCGCGGTCCGTGGCCCGTTTCGTAGAGTACTGCTCCGGCATTCGCCTGGTGTTGATCAGAGAAACCACGGAAAACTACCGATCAGAGCAGCCGACCGCTAGAATTCGACCTAGCTAATAAGCTAGTGTGAAAATCCTGCCACCGTCGGGGCTCGAACCTAGGACCTCCCGGTCAGAGGGACTCCAGTGAAAAAAAATCGCACAGTGAACGTCGTGTCACGCCTTTCGATTTCCTGTCGCCGCGCTGCAAAAACTGAGTTATTCGGCGAATGAAGGAAGCGCCGGAGTGGCGTGCCGGAGCGGCCGCAGCGCGAAGGCGCAGGGGGGCCGCGGCGCTGGAAATAGCCGGCGGGGGAGGGGGCGCTAAGTGGGGGACCTCCGCCGTCTCCTGCGGGTGATCCTCCTGCCTCCGCCCGGCCACGGCTTTCGGAAATCCGGAGCTTGCACATCACGAACGCACACGAGTGGGGTTGAAAGGGTGTCGATTAAGCGTTCCGAAAACGAGCTATCGGGATAAATGGAGGAATCTGTGTGCGTGTGATTGAGAAATTAGGCAAGCAAGACGTGTATTCGTATGCGATGGGAAAATATCGATTGACTGAAGTGTTAATCTTCTTTATTTCTGAATCTGGCGTCCTTGTCTACTGTCGTTCTCTCTGAAGCAGCCGGAGATCAGAACTTTGTGTGTTTAATATTGTGACTTGTTTTGGTTGTGTTTGTTGTGAAAACTGAATTTCACGGTGTTGCGTTGTTCCACGCCGAAAAAGCACGCGTGGTTCAAATGAAAACCTTAAAGATTCAAGAATTTGGAAGCAGCGCACGGTGATCCTGAGAGAGAGAGAGAGAGAGAGAGAGAGAGAGAGAGAGAGAGAGAGAGAGAGAGAGAGAGAGAGAGAGAGAGAGAGAGATCAACGGGGTCGGACATGGAAGAGGGGCTGAAAAGTGGATAAAAGTTTCACATTTGAGTGAGGGAGTGAGAGTAGCGTGAATTAGTCAGCTTCACAGGCGACACGCGAGTATCGACTACTCTTGGACTGGCGATTGTATGTGGAGAAAGTGATAGTTTGTATTCCAGAATCAGTTCGCAGGGTTTCGTCATGAAGACCGAACAGTTGTTGGATTCTGCAATCAGTGAAGTAGAGTAAGTTTCAGGGATTTTGTAAAGTAAAATATTCAATTATTTATAGATTGCATTTATGTCGTGTATTCTGATAAAATTGCGTACTTTAATTCACTTGTTCCAACGACAAAATCAACATTTTTGCAACGCTGAAATTTTTCATGATGCTGTTAATTGGAGCATAATTTATAATCATTAGTTTTCTAACTACATTTTCCAACAGACGCAGTTTGATGTTTCAATGGCCCAAGCTACAAGCTCGTGGGCTTCGTACTATTGTGTTATATGACAGCCCTCCCTCGCACCTTACGAGCGTTAAACACGAGATCTCTTCTCAGGTGCTTCGTTCTTCGCACTCGATCTCTCGTTTTGCGCGCTTGCTTTTAGGTTTGAAGTAATCATAGGCCATCAATTGTTTTAGAATTTCTCGATTGTCGAGCTTTTGACTCTATCCCCAGGAAAGATTCTAACTCGTGAAAACTCATCACAGTTCGAGTGATAACGAAAACTATTTAGTAATGCGTGTCATTACATAAAGTTTTCAAAATTTTGAAAGGTGTTGGGTAGAGTCCTCACCCAGGTCAGGATCACTGGAAAAAATGATTATTTTCACGATGAACAAGACTATTTCGCGAGAGTACATCGAAAGAAAACTCTTTTTGGGACAAGTTATACAACATAATTATTTTACAGATTATTTTTATATTAAATTATTTATTCTACGAATATGATTATAGAATTGAAAACATTCTTATATATGTAGTCTGTTTGTATTGGAAAATTATCGTGGGAAGTTTTTGCCGTCTTCCTTGTATTGTGCCTTTACTTTTTCGATGCTTGGCTCTCTCGAGTCTGAACTGAGCAGCCATTCCTACCTCGAGATTTTTCGTTAGAGAAGAAGGTTGACGAGTGTAAGATGTATGGCGAGCGTTAGGCCACCGTTGGACGACATCAGCCGAATTGTTTTTATTTAAATACTCGTACTTTGGAACGTTTTCATTATAGTCCCATTTGTGATTTCTTTTGTCATTTTATAACACTGCAATTTAAGTTTTTTCTTCTAATTTGGACGTTATGGAGGTAAAGCTCGTGACTCTTTTAATTGAAATAAATTTTTATTATAATGTGTGTTCCATTAAACTTCTCCGATCATTGATACTTCCCATAATTAGCGAATTATTGTAAGTACGAAATAAAGTTCACAGACGTACATATATGACTTAGTTTTTCAAAGACAAAACAACAACATTTGATGTGTCATAATATTTAAAGAGCTAAGCGCCTAAACTTTGTTTCCGATTGTGAAGCTCTCGGACCACCTTTAGTGGTGTTCGAGCGCTCCTTTCAAATCTTCGGAAGAGAGGGTCAATTCAAATTGGTTCTCCTCCTTCCCCGACTTGCCGCGGGTGGCGCTGGGGGGCAGGTGAGAGCTTCTTTAATTTTCGATACAAATTATGAAGCCACAAGTCCTCCAACAAAAGTGGTTGAAGGCTTGTTTGAAAACTTGGAGAGAGTTTTCATTTCTTCACAGAATGTCCGCTTTGGAAAGCTTGTTTGCCCCCTAGGTCTAAAATTCAAATTTCTGTGTTGAATTGGAGGCAAGGGATTTTTAATTGATGCCGATGTTTTGAAAACATTGATATTCGATGTTTTAAACGTCGATGTGTTGAAGTCAATGATTTTTTTTTACATCGGTGTTTTGAGTTCGATGTTTATGCGTTTTCGATGTTTTATTCGTGGATGAAAAATTGCTATAATCGCAATTTTGTAGAAGTTAAAATATGAAATAATAAATGATGGTACTACTACTATTTAAGTTCGTGTGTTCGAACCTCACGAACGCGGTATTCACTACCTTCACCAAGGAGACTATCCCTCGCCCGAGGTACCTGGTATATCCTTCGTGATTCCTCGTATTTCGCACAATGAAGAGATTTTTAAACTTAGTTTTCTGTTAAATTTTAATTATAAATTCATATAAAGGGCCAATATCCAATAAAATTTTGTTATGCACTAAATTAATGTTATAAGCTACTAAACGAGCTTTAAAACAACGATATTTAATAACATCGATGGATTTTGGTCGATGTTTCAATTTTGAGCATCGATGTTTGGCAAAATCGAGTTTTTTGTCGATGTCCGCATCACTATACTTGGGTTTATTTAACATGGCCAATGGCACTTCATCAGCTGTTATGGTGCATCCAATCGAGAGCTAAAACGTCATCACGGTGACTGTCACTAGGGTGACGTTTAAACTCCTGATTAGACGAAACCGTAACAGCTGATCAGCTGTCATCGACCAGATTACAAAAAACGCAAGTGTAGCACCGCCCTCTACGCCAATGCCCGTTGTCCTTTGGGGCCTGGGCGCAGCGGGCGGTGTGGCTCGGTCCCCAACCGCACCACAGTGCGGCGGCTCTTTAATTTCCACACGTACTTCCGCCCACGCGCACTTCCGCCTTTGAGCTGGAGGGCTCCGCAGGCTGCATGCTCAACAGGGTGCGCGCAATTATGTTTAAGCTGTGGAAGCGGTTAAAGTGCAGCGCATCTGTGCGGGAGTGTACGAACACAACGAGATTGTCGATGCCGAACGGAAGAATGGAGCGCTTAAATTCAAAATAAAAAGATCTTGGGTCAATAACATTGTGCGGCTTTTGTGATTAAAATTAGATATTAGTGTATTTCGACGCCTCACAGATGTATCTGGATGTTGGGTTTTTATTTTAAATATTCGCCGCAAGATAGTAGTGTAATTCATAAATTAGCGTTCTTTATCCCAATATGTACTATGCAATGTCTAAACCTTTACTTTCCTTTTTCTCGAAACTTACATGTAGTGCCATAATATGTTATTGCCCTTAGGTCTTCAAATGTACAAATGTTTAAAGTTGCGGGTTATATTGTTCTGAATAAATCGCGAATAAAATCTACCGGTTCTAGGCACGTATATTTGAAGACTCATCTCACGTGCGGATCTAGATCCTGTAACGAGGGAATAAGAATGGAAGATAAGTGCTTTTTATGGGGGAAAATTATTTGCGATTATTGCAAATTATTTCTTTTAATATAGAACTACTCAAATAACATTTCATGTTAAATCTCAAAATGGTAAGTCGCAAAGTGCAATATTTGATCCCTTCGGGAGTAGACTCCAGTAGCTTCTGTTTTCCAAACAGAAGCTCTAACCGAGTGAGGTCTGGAATCAGACAATTACATTCCTGATAATGATTTTATGTGTAACCCGTGTAGGTCATAGTACAGATGGGATGAAAGATGATCACCATCACCATTCATCACCATCACCATTCACCACCATCACCATTCATGGGATGAAAGATGATCACCATTCATGGACTACTTCATATAATAAATTATTTTTGTTTTTACATCGTGCATTATATTGGGTGCAGGATGTTTGAGAACAGAAACTCCTTAATCCACACGCCTTCCTTTCAGAGAAACTTGAACAATTCGCCCCGAACGTATGTACGGATATTAAAATGCCTCAAGCTTTAAAGGCTCATCTGACAAATACAGTAAACCCTCTTTAACACGAATTCCATGAGACCGAAATTATCGAAGTTCGTGTTATAAAAAATCGTGTTATATGAGTATTATAAATGTCCGTATTATCGTAATCTCTTGCTGGCACCGTAGTTTTGTTCGTGTTAAGGCGAAATTCGTGTTGGTGCTAACGAGGGTTTACTGTATTTGAAAAGGATTACTCTGCTCAAACCTTCGTCGACAGTCGACAGTCTTCACGCGGTCTTTTCAGGGCAGAAATGACTTTCCCGAGGTTGAATACCCTTTTCAGGTCTTAGGAAGTCCGAAACGTCAGCATCACACATTTCTATGCTGCTTCACCTGGTCGGCCAAGATCATTCGTACGGTTGGCCGTGAAAGCCTTCGGCATTAAGGACATAGAGAACGTCATTATGAACTTTACCACGAGACGCCGCGTCCTAGGCACAGAGGCCAGTTTCGGCCGTCATACTGCGACCTTCCTAGGCCGCGAAAGTCTACGCTTTCGTAAACAGATCGTTCGATCTCTTAAGAACAGGGTGACAACCTCATGGTGATGGCGATTTGTAATCCGTGTGATGGAACATGGAACAAAATTGGGATTCTAGGTCCGAGAGGGGCACGTACCCCTCCCTCCTAGCGCTTCCCCAAACGCCCCTTTCCCATGAATTCGCTCTGTATCAAGACGGCTTCACGCATTCCGTTATTCGGCGAACAGCGAGCCACCGCTCATCGAATCCCAAGTAGTGTGAATGAGTTGCTTGCTCTTTGGCGAGTAACGAACGTTCGGTGCTCGCCCTACTCACCGCGTATCGGTCTTCAGGACACATCAGAGGAAGCGAACATTCGCCGAACACTTCAGCTGTTCGGGATTGGACGAGCAGTAGCTCGCTGCCCGGCGAATGCCGAATGTGAGGAGCCGCCTTCAGCTGAAAACTGCCCCGTCGGCGCCGTGTACAGGGTGGACTCGACGACGCGATCATCCCTGTAGGTGGTTGTGCCATGGCAGGGAAACGCCCCTGAAGCGAGGGGAGCTGTGGCCCGGGGCGCGAGCGGTGTCGGTTTCAGGAGGGGGGTGAGACAAAAAAAACCCTTATTTTATAATTTCACTCTATTCCGTATAATTACCGCATTTGACCGCATAGCGCAAACAAAGGCAGCATTTCAATAAGAAATTCATTTTTCTTGAACAAGTTGGGGGAGGGTAGCTGAAATGCTTTGTGAATCCGCCCCTGGGCGCGTGGGCGGGGCAGTGAGTGTGTCGTGCATTGACTGGTGCGTGTCTTTGCAGCGCCGCCGCGCAGTCTGCAGAAGGTGCGCAGAGCACGGACTCACGCAAAAGGTACTTTTGTCTCTCTCGTCCTTTTGCCATTTGCCTGAGATCCTCCCTTTTCTCTGTCTGTATGGTAAAACAGTTTGATCGCAGTTTTTGTCTTCCCACTTCACGAGACGTCCAAAAGTGTTATATTTGCGATATTTATTGATTTCAATTTTTTGCATGTTTTGTTGAAGTACTTAGTATTGATCTCTCTTGGTATTTTTCTCTGCACTATTTTATTCGTTTTTCTTCTCTTCCTTCTTCTGCTTGCTATTACGCTACGATTAGGATGGTACGCTTATGTTTCGACGCTAGTATGTGTTCTTCTTTACCTTCCTTCAGCTTTCGTGTGCTAGTAACATTTTTCCATGAAGCTAAGTTTTTTACTCAAGCATTAAACTTAAAGTTGCAAATTCTTTTCACGCCACTTCTCTCTCTGTTTACTGTTAAAAACTCTTTAAGAAAAATAGTTCAAGCGTCGACTCGTTTCACTCGTTGACTATTGACTCATTAATTATAAGATGTTCAATGAAATAGCTTCGAGGCAAGGCCGGAAAGTCGCAGAAAGTGCTTTATTTTAAATTTAATATGCACATTATGAATAATAGGTTTTTTCAAATAATTCCTACATATCATTGATGTCATCTTTGACAACTCACATTTATTCAGATAACCAGCTTTTGACGACTTTGTCGTCATCAATCTCGCTATATGTGGGGAAAGTCGAGAGACTGCATCGTCGAAAGCCGTATGAGTAAATCTGAGTTGACCAAGATCACATGAATTATTTCATCTTTATTAAATTCAACACTCAGAATAGTCATCTCCCTGGTCACTGTCGCTTTTGTTCTAAAAATTACGCGTTTTCTTTTTAAGTTTGACTTCCCCGAATCTTTTCTTTTAAAACTTTGCTTTCTGAGTAGCGATAACACACATCTCAGCTCTTCAGATTGCTGTTCATTAACTACAAAAACGGAGTACGACATATAGTTCTTTTTATTTAGCATCAACAGCCGTACAATAAAGTTTTTCTCCCAACATTTCTCTAAGTCTGGGAATTTCAGAAAAAAATAGGTTTCGAAATTCAAAGATTTGATCTGTTCACTAAAGTCACTGCTCTTTCATTCTTTGTTCTTGAAACCATTGAAGGTACAACGTTGTGGACACAACGTTCAGATTGTGTGTTTGCGACGCTTGATCATTAATAATTATTCGTAATGAAGTGACGCGTCTTCCTTTACATTAGTTTGCTGCTTTAATCTAGTCTGAAAGTGTGAAGGGCAAGGACTTTTGGTAGGGGTATCCCGAGCAGTACTGTTAAGCAGTCCCCAATACTCACTCCTACCCTCGTCACAGATTTTTTGACACTTCGTCGGTACACTTCGTTGACAAAGTTTTCTGCGATAGTTTTTTTATTTTTTTTTTTTTAATTTGTTGGAATGTTTGGTGCATAGAACTCCACACTTCGAAGTTCCAAAGTACTCTTCTAAAGATTAGATAAAAGCTGATTAACAGATGAAAACACTACAAAGAAAAATAAATGTTGCAAGAAATTCATAGAAAAAGCTCCCTGTGAGGCACAAAAATCTTCAAGGTATGCTCTGTGGGTGTAGTACAAATCAAGGACTTTAAAAATTCGAAATGTAGACTCAGTTTGAAGGAATATAAAAACTGAGATGACGACTGGAGTTACATTTGGAACATTAGCGGTTATGTCCTTCCATTTGTTTTGCAGCAAGGAGATAATCAAATCATCGATTTATGAACAATTTATTGAATATAAAAAGCTATTAAAATATATGTGGTTTATGAGAGGGAGATAATACCACAGAGGCATTATCTTTGAATATTTATTTATTCAATGGATCAAGAACCAAAACGAAAAACACTATTGAGATGGGTTTTGGATCACGAACCTTAAATAATTTAACAAAATTTGTTAGGTCATTGTAAAATTATATTGTCTTTAATACGGTAAACAGAAAAATGAGAACCGGATTTACTTCTATCATCAATATCTGTTATATCAAATTCTATCGATGAATGTAATAATACAAATGCTTCTAAGTTTAAGGAGAAAAGAAAGTTCGCAGTAAAGCACGTTTGTAACTTCATTGAACCTTTCATTCTCTAATTTAACAATTTTCATTGTTAACGGGGCTTTCATCCAAGAATAACTGGCAAATTGTATCAGTAGATTTAATTAGTGGAAATTATTAAAATCTCACATTGCATGAAACATTGACTTTTCTTATCCGCCATTACTCTGGCACGCCTCTTTCTGTCCGCTGTAGTAGTGCATGATAGTATACCTCTTATCGCACGTTTGTTCTTGTTGAGGCTTTTATGACTTGTGAAATTTTCTCCGTAGATGGTAAGAGTGTAGTTTTCAGAATGGAAACAAGCAGTTGTGCGCTGAAAAGCCATCTGTCGTATTCAGAAGTTTACATGAAGATGATTCGTGAATGAACCTCTGAATAAACTGTGTCGAAGATCGTTGAAGATACGAAGCAGGCTGTGTTTTTCAATGGATTTACATCCAGATTTTGTTTCAGTTCTTCTCTGCATTTCATATTTATGCTATGGACTGACCCTGTGGGTTACATCGTTATTTGTATCTCCCGAAGCCGCTTATTTCGCAATAATATGGATAAAATACGAATATTGCTGTGTGCTGAAACTAATTAGTGTTGGAATACCAAACAAGAAATAATATTACTTTTTGGGGTGTCGGCTTTACTTTACAGTATTTTCGACAGTACTTTCTGAGCACCACGAACAGTGTGGTACTGCTGAATTTTCGGCAGTCTTTTGTTACACAAGACTGGGCGCCTCCCTGAGGTATATTTTGTTTAGAAGTCTTTCTTTCTGTCGATTTACAGGCCACACCGCAGCCTGGTGACCCAGAAGTGGCGTCCTCGAAACAGGGAAAATCTTTTCGCTTCCAAGTTCTAATATTTTCGAATACTTCGTATCTGGAATCTTTCGAAACTATCCTAAGAAAATATTTTTATTAATAAATTATTCAATTTTGTAAGAGATAAAATCTCGCCTTGGGAACATTTTGAAGGTAGTCTAGTCCTTAGTTTTACTGGGATTATGGTATGTAATGTGCCCTGGCGTTTAAAATGCAGAAATAAGTGAAGGTAACAATCACGGCGAAATAAATGTATATTGAAATAATAGTAATATAAAACCCGCGAAAATCTTGGGTCATCGGGTAGAACACGGAGGTTTAGATTGGCAAAAGAGGTTAGATATGGACATAATAAAGTTATCGCTTTTCGTAATACAAGTTTCATTATATCACACGACGTCCATCATTCAGACTTTATCGACGACGATTGCAAGTGCATTTTTATTTGATGTTTATGACTACGATTACTGTCTCGAGAGAGACTATCTGTATTGATCGAAGATGTATTGCATTGCACCTATTTAACAAGGATGGTTCATCAGTTCGTGTTCTGTGAAGGTGGTTGGTTTGTGCTATTTGGAGACTTGAAAGAAATTCGATCGAGATATGGATGTTATTTATCCTCTGCAGAGACGGCGGGAAATACGTAACATAGCTTCGATTCTACAATAAACTCAAGAGTAGTTATAAATTAAGCAAAACTGAATAAATTTAATATTTGTAATGAACATGTTTATTGCAAATCTTGAATTGTATGTGTTATTTGCATTTCGAAAATCATACAAAATCGTACACGCCTACATCCCGCTGCGTGCATAACTTCACGATTCGTTCTGTGTTAAGACCAAAACACATTGCCATAGATAAATGTGAAACTAACATTGAATTTTTAAAAAGAAAATCTGAGAAACGCTTTTCTTTTGTGTGCAAAACTATTATATTTTGAAGCCATTATGACATCAGTGGTCTACATAGTCAATTTATTACATCACTTCACGTACAGCAGCTATTAGAACATGGGCATCATGTATCCTTATAATACCCACGTGTACAGTAGTCAAATTATTAGCTAATCATCCTTAAGTTAGGATTCGTAAGATTCGGAGGAAGGTAAAGCTTCGGACGGTTCAAATTACAAAAATCCTCGAAATCCCGTGGGAATCCGCCACATATGCATTCCCTCGCCGTAAGAGGACTAGGATCTGCGATGCGAGGGAAAGCTCAAGAAGGCCAGCAGATTTCCTTGGACCAGGCAGCCACTGGGATTTGGCTTTGTACGGGCCTTTTATCTCCACGCAGTCACCCTCCCCCCCCCTCCCGGGCGTTTTAGTTGCCGGAAAATAATTGCTCTGCCTGGAGCAGAATAGCAGCACCGCCGCAAAACATACCTGTATGCAGATCTATTGTTCTTACTAGTTGACATTTACTGCGAACCTATCGATTGTTACTGACACGAAATTGCTGACAGAACAAAGAATACACCACGTATTTATTGTAATATTGTAGAAATGCGAGTGTGTTGACATTTTTCTTCAAAACAGTATAAAACTCCTCAAATCGAATTTGCAATGGAGGCGAGGGCGGCATGTGTTGTAGAACTGACCGCTGACAGGCATTTTGTAAACACTTACGTCAGTTATGAGGTTCGTAGATTGCACTCTAATGAAGTAAACTTCTTTTGGAATCACAAAGGATACGATGTAGACGAAGTGCTCCGGGCTCGGGTGTTCGCCGATGAACTAACATCATTAGTTTCAGAATCGGCCAGGTCTGTTGTTTTCTTTTTTAACTTTAATAATTTCGTATTAAGTTAAAGTGTAATGCAGCAAGTTAATGTATTTCAGAGCAGTGTATTATTATTCGACACAGATACGTCCCTTTGGGTATCGATGTCAGAGTATCCATGAGGAACTACGGTTACCGATACCTCCAGTAGGAACGAGAGAGATTCTGTGAATGTGTAAGTCTTGGACGATCGCCCCATGCCCTTGCGGCGGTCGCCCTTGCCCAGCGACGCGGCGAAATGGCAGCTGCCTACGCGCATTGAGAACGGTTACAGGCTCGTGACCTTAAGGGCACTAGTGCGGCGCCCTTCGCAGAAAAATCTATTACAAGAAAAGTTACAGAAGTATGAAACTTCCTCTAAATCGACTCGTTTAGTTAGTGCATACCACCAGCGTACGTTTTGAGGATGAATTCAATTCTAAAAGCCCGCGTAAGCCATCGATCGATGCTTTTGGAATGGGCCGTAAAGCGGACTATCGCGTAGCCGTCCGTAGCTGGTGGTACTAGGGAATAGAATAGTGGGGGGTTGGGAGGGAGTAGCGTGTTGCTTAGGGTTTCGTTCGGCAGAGACCTATTACGAGCAACGAAGCCTTTCATCTGATTTCGTAAATCACTGTTTTGTTTGCTGCAGATATTTTTAAAATTTTCGTGAGCGCAATTGTATCTTCCGTTATCAATGTAAAAGTTGACTTAGGCAAGGATTAAAATCCTGTTGCTTGCAATTCGGTCGTACTCTTCATGCTATACTGTTCGCCCTCGTTTAAGAAATTCTCTGAAGAGACGAAGTGTACGAGTTTGTACGGACACCCATGCCACCGCCTCTCGCCCTAATTCGCAACTCACCGGTCGCTGCTGCTGGAGACATTGCGATGTTTCCGATACTTGGAGTATTGATACTTTTGTTTTCGATATTGTCAGTATCGGTGTATGTACCGGATAATTCAGGATATCGCAGTATCGAAATTACGGATGTCGATTTCAATAAGATAAGGCACCACATTTCATCCCCCAGTCTATTTTTAGCCTCAGAGCTATTCCGAAACTTTGGATATACCACCACTAAATAACCCTAAACATGGAAATGAAGCATAAATACATGTAAAAATATTTTTTAGTTTGAAACTAAAAAAATTAAAAAGTACTTTTGCCAAAAATTTAAAAAAGTGATCTATTTTCGTCCCCTCTTAATACATCTTGTAAAAGAGGCAATAATGATATAACAACAAGGTAACTTAACAGAAAAGTTACATTTTATGGATTTTATTATAGCAAGAAAAACCAACAAGTGGTCAATTGCAGTACAAAATAATTTGCTAAACCATCTTAGGATTGACTTCCAGACAAGTGGCTTACCCTAAATTTCTTTTTACTTCCTGGTTCCGGATCACATTTCATGGAGTCATGTAGCCCATTTAGTAACACTCATTTTTCTCCACGTTCGTCTTCTCAAAAACGTTTTGGCATAACGGGTACTCTGCATCAACCTCATCGTCCTAGTTTTCACTCGAATCTAGAGGACTTCACAATGGTCGTCAGTCACCGGATATTTCACTTTTGACTTTCTTTTTTAAGGGTTCTTTCCCTTCCCTTCCCTTCCCTTCCCTTTCCTTTCCTTTTCCTGTCCTGTCAACGTCTTTGGAGTCAGATCCCAGGACGAAATTAGAAACATTATATCTGCCAATATGGCGACCTATTGGTCTTCGTGAAGTGAATCAAATACGGGAAAAAGGTTCAGATGATACAAGTTATAACTTACTCCAGTCAAATATAAAGAAATAACTTCTAACCACTCTCAAAGAGCATTTACAAAAAGTATTATGAGAACTCACCTTTCCAAAAATAAAAAATAAAAATTGCCTTCAAAGGCGACCATTGCAGACTACACTGAGAAACTTACACAACTACTGTAGTCTCCCTGGTGACTCCAACGTTTAACAATACCGGTGTCGCGCCTAGCGATAGAGAAGAGAAACTCGGATGAAATATGGTGCCTCGCCTCTTTACAAAAGACTTGATTACTACCGTACAAATACAATAAAATTGATAATTACTTTTAATAATCAATGTTTGGGCTCTTCAGAAGACTTTTCACAATCAGTAGATTTGTCTTAGAGCAGGTTAAGCCAACCCAAATGGTTTAACGGGCCACTTTGACGAGGCGTAACTTATAACGGGGCCGCTCTTTAGGTAAACAGGCATTACAGAAAGGAATAAAAATACAAAATGAATAAAAAGTTATTATACCAGCAATCGGTATACTTAACTATGGAGTAATATTTAATGTGTTGTTTCTTTCTTCTACTTATTTTTTAATCTATATTTATGTTAGTCGTTGCGTATAGTATCTAATTGTCTAAACTGTTATCAGTTAATGAAACGTGATGAATTCGTTTAATTTCATATTCGAGGAAAATGTTTCACAAACACGTAGACAGTAAAGCACTTACATCTCGCTGTGCAAAATATTTTAAGTTCGAATAGATTATAGGACTTTGTGAACAGAAGCACATATACATTTTTTATTTGATATTTTTTGAAAACATACGCGAGAATTAATAATTTCAATGTTTGTAATATAAAATCGAACGGCGGGCCACACAATTTCACATGGCGGTCCACAAGTGGTCTGCGGACCGCGAGTTGGTCAGTTCTGCCTTTAGAGAAAAGTGTTCTATCGTGAGTAAAATGTAAGATTGTTTTAAATAAGACAAAAATGAAACAATTTATTATAGGGTCTATTCCTACAATTCTATAAATATAAAGATAATGCATTATTTCTTTTATGTTAAATCTATAGTTTGTCTTATGCGGCTGCAGGAGGCCAATAAGCAAACTTGAATAAATAAAATAAATATATAAATTAATTAAATTATCGAGGTGTCGCTACTCGGTTCTGAAGTTGGTACTGTTGCCAATATCGTCTTTAATCTACTGTCACAACCTAGTTATTGCTGGCAAGAAGTGTAACCAGCATTGGTTGCACTGACGACTACTGGGAGAGTCCGAAGAAAAATCCACGCGTGCCAGATCAAGTGAAAGGACATTTATTACAGGTTCACTACGTTGGGAATAGGGGGACAGGATAAATAAAACAGTGCTTGTGTCTTTGATTATACTTCCGAGAAACTCAGGTTCCATATGAAGATTGGATTTCTCAAGGCTGTCTCTTAGCTTGAGGAATCGTGCTGTTGCGGGCAGCGAAGTTGTATGCGAGATGGGGCGAACGATCGAGGAACGATATCGCAAGGACATCTGCTACTATAAATACAAGCAAAACCCTGCACGCGGGATGGCAGAGCAGGTCCTCCACGTCAACGACACACTCGGTGGGTGAAGAACAGTGCTCTAGGAGCGGAAGGGCAGCGATCGCTGGCCCAGCAATTTCTACGATCGAGTGTCTTCAGTAATAAAAATAAAGCAAACAATAAAGTTCAAAATAGCCATAATATCATTCGTGTCATAACTTTTACGATCAATAAGTGAAACATTCTGAAACGGTGTTTTCGATTGAATCGAGTTATCTCGTTTGCGAATCATAGCAGGTGATAAACTTTGCGTTAGGTGCTTCAAAGGGAATTTGGGAAAAACTGTATTTTGTGTCTTATCCAGCTCTCGATGTAGACAAACATTCCAAAACATCTTCATTTCTAAGAGAAAGGAGTATTTTGTTCAATCTACAATTCGATAGTTAGAAATGTAAAAAAAAGGAGAAAATATGCATTTTAGCTTGAATGTAAAATGTATGTACCTAGATTCGAAGAAAACGTATCAGTGGTGAAGAAAAAACAGATGAAACGTCATAGAAAGTAGAGGGAGGAAGAGGCAGTGGATCTCTGCTTGGTAAAAGAGCACCTGCGTTTCAGGCACTCCTTGAAATCTTCGGAGGGAAATAATTGTTTTTATGTGGTATTTTGCAACATAAACAATAAAAGAAAAGTTAATAACCATCTTGTTAAAACTGATTATAAGTAATCGAGACATGAGCACGGGCGTTCAATCCTACAAGTGAACATTATCAGAATGCTTGTGCGTTTGACGAATTAACTCATGAATTTAGTCCAAGAGAATCCTTATTTATAAAGTAAAGGATATGCGAGCACTAACACAACAGCGACTCACAATTATGTATAAAAACAAATCGATAGAAAAATCGAAGAAAATACTAGAAACAATGGTGAAAAGATCATGCCACCACGCTAGAAACGAATGGACAATCGATCAAGTTTCAATACGTTGAAATCTGATTGGTTCAGGTGAAACTTAGGTTCCAGCTTACGTTCGTCATTGTGAATGCTTGTTTTTACGTGTAAATTTTACTGCTAAGTTTTCGGCATTACGTTACGTGTAAGTTTGCATCGTGAATGAGTGAGGGTCGGCGGTGACCGCTCTCTCGTGGCACCTGCGCCGCCGAGCGTGGGACGTGACTCATTCGCGTGTCTCACGATGACCAACCCACCACCCACCCGACAAGTTTCATTCCTATCGGTTGAGTTCTTCGGGTGCAGTTATGTTTTAACGTAGACGGTTTGAAAATTTTAGTTATAACTGTTATTCATGCTGTGCAATTTTTTTTTCAATACCGTCAGTATTCAACGAATATTCGAATCCAAACTCTTAAATCAATAGAATACCTTGATTTTTGTTTTTAGAACACGAAAAAAAATTAAGTATTTTCCTGCTTTCGTATTTTTTAAGTTGACTTTTACTGTTTCAATTATTTCTGCGAATGGAAAACTAAAAGAAAGGAAAAGAAATATTGACAGAAAGAACATACCTGTTCTCGCAAGCGTTGAAAAACAAAGCCCCTTGCGACGATCGTATTCTACATGGAGAATTCGTGCAGAAGGCTTATTTAGTCTACAATTTCGCTTATTAATATTATTTATGCACATTGACTGTTAATGTTTTGTGTCACGCGCCTTGACTTGAAAAGGGGCGGGTCCTTGTGAGGCTTGGTGCTCTAGGAAGTATAGTGTGTAAAAGTTGGCAAGTTTTTCGGGGCTCCGAAATTATAATCGAAGAAAAGTAGGAAGTTTATCCTCAAAATTAAAATTTAAAGAAAAAAAATTAGAGGTTACTATTTAAGAGCCAAGATAATTCAAAAAGTATAAACAATATTTGATAATAGAAAACAAAATATGTCCCTCGAAGTAAATGGACACATTGCTTGTAAAGTACTTGCAATCCTTTTTGGGCACAGTTCTCAATATTAACAGGAAGATCAACAGAACCCGGAAGTTTTAATATTTATTTTACCGAAAATAGACAGGCGAAAGGACATTTATTTTTACTTTTATAAGCATGCAAATAAAGCATTTACTCTGGGTAAAGTAGTGGTGCAAAAATGGCATGTAAACAATGAAAAATCATCATTTAAAAGAAATTACTGTAAAAAGGTAATAATAAAACCGATTAAAAATTTTATTCTAAAATTTACATCGGCACTTACGCGGAAGGAAACGGTATTTTCTCTGTAATCTTTATTGAACAGGACCACCCGTTATGATGATCTACGATTTTGTTACTCCCGCGACGCTGTCTCTTCCAAGTGCTTTTGTGAACTCCTTTTGAATCTTGGAAATGCGATTAAAGTTTTCGTCCCTCGCGCTTGTGTGATTGCCAGCGGTGAGAAGAGCCGTATCCGTATCATAGATCGTGTACTGACCCTTGGGAGGGGGCGGGTAGTCAAAAGTAGTATGGGATTCTCGGTGAGTGAACAAAGCCTATCGGCACCTGGAGCAAATATAGCCATTCTAAAACTAGGCAGAAAAAAAGGCAGAATAAAAATGTACTAACACAACTCCTGAAGTTATAAAATCGTAACAACAGTACAAAGGCATTTTATCAAACTATCGGGCTCTACTAATTAATTTCGAACAACCGTATTACAATATCCCATTTTTCCAAAAATGATGTAGTCATTTTCCTCTGGAGTACAGTATTACAATAGTTGGAATTGAATATATAATTTAATTTGCCTGGGAATATATAGTTTAATTTGTTCTCTTTTGTGAAATCAGTAGAAATAGTGACATCAATAAATTAGTAAATGTATAATAGTATAAAAAGTATTTAAAATTGTAAAATAAGGAAAATTGTAAATTTGCAATGTTTTTCAGGGCTTCTCACCGTGATGCTTTTAGGGGATGCCTGTTCGAAATAGGGCCGTTTCTTTGTAACACAACTTTCAAGATTTTATTTTATATCTAATGAAGCAGTTACAGAAAAAAATGATATTTAAGGGAAACATCGGCAATATTTTAAAAGTAGTAGTCGTCAGAAAGTTAATGAATTTTCTCCCATCCTATTCATATTGACGGTTTTTCGTCACAGATATTTATGAAGGTTTCGCCACAAAAATTAACGTGTTGAAGGTGTGGCATAATTTATCATTTAAATACCACCTCGAGGGAATCTGCAAGCCTTTCTTTACTTCCGTTCTTGCGGATTACCATCCTCAGAAAGCTTCAGCTCTGCTGTACCCGGTCCCGGAGCTTCCAAAGTAGAGTTGACGGGAGTCGAGGAACCGAAATCTGGGATAGGGTTCTGCCTCAAATTGTTACAATACGAGGGTCGATACACTCCACGGGGTGGGACAGTTTGGGCTCACGATAAAAGGTGTAAGGAAGGCGATATTCTAGGTATTTAGCGGTCTCTCTTGCGTTGACCGCAACTCCTTATCTGCAGCGGACGGATGTTGAAAAGTTTATGTTAGCCTTGCTTTTAGGAGCGGTCGCAGGAAAATCTTTTCCGATGCAAGTTTCCGGCGATAGCTTGCGCAACGCCCAGGGGCGCTGTCGCTGCCGCCTTCGCTGACGCTAGTCAGCAAGGGTCCCTTTCACGTGGTACGATACGGTACGATAATACTGATGGAGCACGCCTCAAAGACTGCGCTATCTGCCCACCGCTTATCTTGGGAGGAATACTGGGCTTGGTAAGAGCGATGAGACGATAAGGTCTCTCTTTCGACCGTCATTGCATATTTATGTTATGGACAAACCGCAGTACACCTATTATGGGTACCTAATATGCTATATATTTGCTTACAATGTTGTTTGCTATGTCTTGTGTGTTATCCACTTTGTTTTTGTGGTTGATGTATGTGGTTTTTGTATGTATCTCTTACTAAAGTCGATTGTTTAGAATTTTTTTTATCAATCTTTGCTTGTTTCTCTGTAAAATAAAAATTAAAGCTATGTAATATTTATAAATCATTTACTTCTTTGAATGTCATTGAATTTGTGGATTTTCACACTATATTGGATCTAGTAAGAGAAGTAAATGAAGCATCATTTACAGAAACTTTGTTTGGATGTTGTGTGTAATAAACATTGGCTTTGTTTCAGTGAACAGAGTATTGCATCGGCGCGGGCGTCGGTGATGATATATGATGATGTCAATAAGAAATGGGTACCAAGTGGCACTTCTTCAGGGCTGTCGAAGGTTCACATTTACCAACATCAGGTGAACAACACATTTCGAGTTGTAGGGCGTAAACTCCAAGATCATGAGGTGGTTATCAACTGTGCCATACTAAAAGGCTTGAAATACAATCAAGCAACTGCCACTTTTCATCAATGGCGAGACAACAAACAAGTGTATGGATTAAACTTCAGCAGTAAAGAAGATGCCGATGCATTTGCACGGGCTATGTTGCATGCGTTGGATGTGAGTATGTCAAAAGAGATGTATCATTGTATTGTGCAACTGCTGAAAAGCAAATGAACAAATAAAACTTTTTTTTCTTTCTTTGTAAAATTCAGATTTTCTTGGAGATAATATTATCTTAAAGGGTTGTTCTTTTCAGACATTAAATAATGCTTTATCTCGATCTGCGGGACAGCCACCTCACCCTGCTAGCCAACAAGGAATATATCAGCAGGGTAATAGTCAATATGATGAAGATATGGGATACAGGTAATTATATTATGTTTGAAGCATTATCCTTTGTGTACTGAGTTGTTTTGTTATTTCTCTTCTGCATGCTTCTGATAATGAAGCAAAGTATCTGTTGAAAAAGTAAAATAATCTTTTCAAACATAGAATGTGTTTGTGTAAGCATCTTGGCTGTTAGTCATTCACAATGTATTTTTAGAAAGCATGAAGGATTTGAACAAAAGAATGATGACATGACAGATCCTTATCAGTTGTCATTATACAGATAGTGCCATTCAGTTGAGTTAAGGATGGCTCAATTCAGTTGTGTTTATGATAATCTACGTATTTGGCATGCTATTCTTTAGAAGTATGAATATTTAATTTGTTTCACGTGCTTGATTAAAGGAATTAGTCTGCCTGCATCAACGTCCAATTTAATTTCATTGTACTATGTGATGAAATGTATCGTAGATATTTCATCATTTCTTCTTGAAAAGCACCAATTTCAGTGTAGGTTGAAGTTTGCTCCACTCCCTTTCAGTCAGGTGGTTTCTCTTCCTCGTGTTGTACTCAACCATCAAGTGACACCTGGAAGCTCCTCACGGATAGCAGGGGGAGAAGTCCACATGTCCATTGTGCCAGGGAGGTACGGTTTAAGTGTGTCACTCTTGTATGCTCGTTGATTTGCCCCAGGTCATGCTTGGTTCTCTTGTGCTTTCTCTTGGAAATTTCCAGGTTTGCTTTCATTGCAAATTTAAGCTGATCTTACCATAACAAATTATATTGATGTGTTGCTTTTGTCTGGATTTTGGAATACCTGCTGGCAAAAATAATAGGATTATTCCATATCTCTAATCCCTTGAATTTATTAAATATTTTAGAACTGTGATTTTCACATACATCTGTTTTAACAATAATTTGATTTCAATATGTTGATATCCAGTACGGTGAGTTAAAGCATGTGTTGTTTCTTGATTTTTCTACAAAAAAATTAATACCTTCTTTCTTATTGTGTTCTTTGGTTCAATTACCGAAGGTCAATCATTATTTGACCTGCTTTATGAAGGTATCTGGTTCTTAAGTGCCTTTTAATCATCGCTTCACAAAGAAATGCTGAACTTGTCAACTCAGTTGGTGGGGGATATAGTAGTTTCTTAGTTGGTTGGTTGGTGGATGATGGCTTATTTACTTGGGAAAGGCAAGAAGACATCGCTGTAGAGTGAGGTAGGGTTTGCAGTGTATTAACAGTTTTTGTACATAATAATGCATGATTGTGTGATGGGATATATAGTGTTAACGTACTTACCATGTTGAGTAAATGGATATCATTTAAATTTCTGATGTTGCAGTTCATCTGATGCATTATATTTTTAGTTAAAGTAGTAAAAAATTTTTTGTTTATTGTTGACTGTTGAATGTTTTGTGTATATATGCACAGAATGTAGACATAAACACATTTGTGCATTTTAAGTAGAAATGTGAAAGAGGAAATAATTGTATTATTTTTTAGCATAATAAATAATTGTATGATTGTATTGATTCATAAATAGTTAAACTAGGACTGTTGGATATGTTTGAAATGGTGTTGCTACTTTTCTTTTGTGTACAGAATGCAAGGTTGAATAGTTCAATCACTTTGGTAGATATGAAACTTTTATCAGGATGTAATATTATATGTAAAGTAGAATCCCTTCCAAATTTCTATTTTCTTGCATATATTGCTCTTCTCAAAATCTTCATTAAATTTGTTTTCTGTTGTATGTAAAATAAATTCACAATTTGCAAGCAACATATTGTTATGTTTACATTCTATAAATATGTTTTTATTTTAGAGAAAGGATTCATATTTGAGCTGGTAATCCCAGAAATCTTAATTATGATCCAATTAATATGATAAAAATTTATTATGATTCAAAAAGAACAAATTTGTGGTAAATTACAATGTTGGGGATTTTAGTGGAGTGTAGTAATACAAATTGCAGAATGTGGAGATAAAAGGTTTTCAAGTTATATTAGTTTGTTAAATAATTGTTGATTATTTGTGCTGGTTGATTCATTAGTTTTAGTTGTGTTGACAGGACGATGACCCGGGAAGATGTGGCCATAATACAGGAGAGAAGAATGTCCCAGCAACAGCAAAGTAAGTATAAATCACTTGCAAATTTATTAAATATGGATAGAAAATTAGCATTGCATGTTTTGTTGTGATTTGTTCTTTATTTTTTTATTTTTTATTTTATTATTATTGTTATTATTGTATTGTTTTTTATCATTAGTTTATATTTATTTACATTGCGATTGGGTATAATCAAGTGACAAGTTAATGATGATTACAATAACATTATTGTTATTATTATTATTATTTTATTTTATTATTATTAACTGGTATAATGTAATTTATATTATACTATGTAAAAATATTTTGTTTATAGTGATTCAGAAACCACTTGTCATGATATAAAACGATTTAAGTGCAAGAATTTTTCTACCTCAAATTTTTATAATATTGCAGGGGGAAAAGAAAGACAGTTTTGAAATTTTTATTCCAGATAAAATGTCTTTTTCATATTTGTCACAGAAATGTTGTCATAAAACATTTTTCTTTCTCCCAGTTATGTGAAGCATACTTGTATTATAGTTGGGGACTTAGAAATAAATTCTTGAATATCTAGTTAGAAGTATTAAAAACAATTGTTAAATTTTTACCCATCTCCTTGTTATTTTTTGAGACCACAGATTATCAAAATATAATGTACGAATCTTTTTTGGATATCTTGAAATGAAAATTCAACAAATTCTGTCAGAATTTGGTTGAATTAAGTGAGTGAACCATCTTTTAGATGAACAAATAGTTTCTTTCTCTTTCTTCCCCCTTTTTTTTTTCTTCTTGAAACTTCTCTATGAAATAAACACTAATATGAGAGTGCCTAGATATGGCCTTTATAAATTGTAATTGCTAAAGTAGTACAAAATAATGAATTCTATTTAATGTGTGATGTTTATAGATGATATATTAAATAATAGTTGGGATTGTTGTTAACAATTGAGGGGACACCTGGAAGGGCCTGCACTCTCAAATGTGTTTGGGGAAAAGTATATGAAGTTTTTGTTCATGGCAATTTACATACTGGTCTATTTAATTGCATATTAGATGTCATTTTAAGAAGAAACAAAAATTTTGAAGATATTTTTCATTAAGAATGTGAAAGAAACTTTTATTAAGAAAGTGATCATCCTCATTTGCATATCTTTGGCTTGAAGAAAAATATGTTTAGTCTCTTCTGGTTGTTAAATTTTGTGAAAATGGCATAACATAGTAGTATGTTATTACATTTTTGTTCTTTTTTTTATTATAAAGTGTTTATAAAACTAGCCCATGTTTGTAAACTGTTCTTTCTTCTTATTTTATCTTCTGAGCTGACTGTTCAGCCTCTCTCCCATGTCTTCCATTGTGAGGCATACACTCTTCAAAGAAGTTTCTGTAAGATACCTTTAATCTTTGATCTCGACCTTTAAAGTCAAAGATAAGTTTTACATATCTTTACTTTTTACTGTATTCACTGAATCTGGAACTTGAATGAGTGGCTGAAATGCAAAATTATAAGTTCATGTAGAACAAACTGTTGTTCAATTTCTTTGAGGGGTGTCCTTTCAAGACTTTTTTCTGCAGAAGTTGGATTCGTTTGATGCTCAAAGACAGAAACAAAATATCTCACTAAAGGGTTTTGTCATTCATTTTTTTGATGGCCTTTGCTCATAAAATAGTGATCTTTGTACTGCCTATTTAGCTTTTTTCATCAACTTTAGGGATTTCCTTTCTACAGTCCTATCTTTCCAGTTCCTTGGCCATTTATGTCTAATTTGTCCATTCTCTCTTATAAATTACTGTTAAATCCATCCACCTTCACAATATTATTTGCCTGTGTGTTTTTGTTTATCCATGCTCTTGTTTGGACATCTACTTCATTTTTAATTATAATTGAGTTTAATTTTTTGCCAATGAACATTTTCTGTTTAATGGGAATAAATTCATAGTGTAATCTTGTGTCTTTATGAGTGAAAACAACAATGATACTTTTTTGGCAGAATTTTTTGGAAAAAGAATTGGAGCACTGATACTGCAAGTGGTTGCTAAGAGTGTTTAAATTGATTTCAGTTGTGAGCAGTCCTGGCAGTTCATCACCCGGCGCACCAGCCCCTCCCGCTCCCCCAGGACATCATCGCACCTCATCGGCTCCTCCTGCCCCACAACCGCCCCCATGGCCCTTCCACAATCAGGCCCACCTCCGGCTCCTCCCCCCCCCCCATGGCCCCAAGGCCCCGCCAATGGGTGTTCCTCCCATGGCTCCTACTCCCCCAGCGATGGGGATGGTGGCAGTGGCAGCTGCGGCGGCGGCGGCAGCACCACCGCCTCCTCCACCTCCTCCTGCTCCCAACATGTCACGATCCTCCAGTTCAGATGGTCAGGATCAAACCTCATCGCTAGCAGCACAATTGCAGAGTGCAAAACTAAGGAGATCTAAGGTAAAGTAATAAATATATTGCTTATTTGAAGTCTGAAACGTAATATAATTCATTTTAAAAATATTCTTGAAGTGAGTTTAAAACTATGAAAAGTCAGATAAATAAATATTATTCTAAAATTTATATCTATTGTAGCTATTTTATTTTAAGGAATTTAAGAAAGTGAAGGTATCAGTCATTTCTACCGGTATTAATCAATTTAAATATATGTATTATGTGATGCAATTGACAAATAATTATTTTTAAGTGCCCTAAAACAATTCTCTTTGGAATGCAGGCATTTAGAAGAAATTTATTCCACCCTTGAGAAAAACTATTATTAACAATGATCCTGTGTGTAGTGGATATACATCTGATTCTGAATCTTTATAACATCCTCAAATTTTAATCTGAGTATTGTTCTCAACTTGTGTAGGGTGTTTAATCTGAATAGACTACTTCTACATTCTTACTTCTATTGATTACACTTTCCAAGTAAAGTTATGTAATTTGATGTGTCTTGAGGTAATGAGTTTATTTAGATTCTTTGGAAAAAAAATCCTTTTTCTTTTTCCCCCTCTTTAATCTCTGCTCTTGGTTTTTAAAGTCTGGTTAAAGTATTGAATACAAAGCGTGAATGTGATGAATGCTTGAATATGTTTCTTATGCTGCAATCTGCTACATGATACCTTTTTGAACCTTTTTTTGCATGTTTGGAGACCACCCACACTCCAAAACATGGGCTGTCAGGAACTGATTATTGGATTGTTGGTGGAAACTTGTTCAACTAGTGGTATTTAATTATTAGACCGGCAATTATTCTAAAGAAAATTGTTCTTGCACATGAAAATGAGTTTATGCTGAAAACAGTTTTACAGTTGAAGACTTAATAAATTTAAGAAAAAGATTAAGCAGACTGTTATAGTCATAGCTCGAACAAAATTTATCAGATTTAACGAAATTGATCTAGTCATTGTATAACGTACTTTGCTGCCATAAGAACATTGCTCTTGCAACCCCAATTTAGTGTTATTGGCTCTAAGAAATCTGCATTTGAGGCAGGTCAGCCTGAAACACAACAGCCAGCAGCTCGTCAGGACACACTGTTTTTGCACCAATGTTCACACTTTGCAAGAAAATGATACATCATCGCTTCATGGGGACTCGTAGCTGAGGAAGACCAAAACATAATGACATGTTGTAGGCAGAACCATCTGGAGAGGGGGGGTGTCACTTGCTCTGTGTTACTTGTGGCATTTGTTTTCCTTCATGCATGCTGTGGTAGTCATTGATCTTGTCTTTATACATAAAAATGAAAGTAAATCAAATGTTTAAAATTAGTGCTTTTGCTGTTGAAATTACACCACCATTTAGTGTGAAACCTTATTTAAGTGAAAAAGAAGTTCAATTCTTAAATTCTCAATTCTAGAAAAAATATGCTGGCAAAAAACTTTTCTGGACTTACAGGTGGCAAAGAAATTTCTTGCTCTGAAATAAATCTATGCAGTAAATTACTTCTACCTTCTACGCTAGTGAGGCAAAAGTAATTATAGCTGTTGCTTTGGAAACTTGTGTACCGGCTCTGAAGATCAATGTAGCTGCTTCAGTTTCACCATTTTCAATTTTGTAGAAATTATCAGATAACATGTCACAATTTGGCTGTAAATTTATTGTAGTAACTCATTTTACAATCTAAAACATAGTCTTTGCAGTCTTCATGTGATTTGCTATCCTCATGCCTGTTGTCATGAGCTGAATTCCTTTCTGCATAGTATTACATTATAAGATATGAAATGTTCCAGCTTATCTAACTTTTTCTTTCATTTCATTATATTTTTTTAGCAATCGCAAGAGAACTCTGGGTCCAGTACTAGTAGCAGTGGAAGCAGCAACTATGGGACAATTGGCCGCAGTGGAATGGCTTCCATGTCAAGCATGATGGATGAAATGGCTAAGACATTAGCCCGCCGCAGGAAAGCTGCGGAAAAGAAAGAGCCCAGTGATCAGGTAAAGCATCCTGTTCAGTTTTTATTTTTTCTTTTGTAATCAAATTTAAATTAAAGAAGTCTTAAGTTTAACAAACAGGCATTTCATATATACTGCTCTATAAAAGAAATTTCCTCTGATATTTCACTGTCAATTTGTTACTTTCCAGTCTGTAAATCATTCGCTGTGCTGTTGCTGTCTGACACTGTTTGCTGCTGTCTGTCTGTCTGCTACTGTTGCTGTCTGACTCTGTCTGTCTGACTCTGCTGTCTGTCTGTTTGTCTGTCTGACTCTGACTGTCTGTCTGTTTGTCTGTCTGACTCTGACTGTCTGTCTTTTTTTTTATATATAACTTTATTTCACAGCATGCTCCGTTACATGTAACACTACATGCTTTCAAAAGCATATGTAACTTAAAATTAACAATATTTCAAAATAAAATTACATCTATAAAATGAAAATACATGAACAAAAAAATTGAAAAATTGAAATACATCAACTTGAAATTATAACAACATGAAATCGTTGAGCTTGAAATTGAAATCCATATTACTCATAACTTTATGTAAACACTATTTGTTTAATGTTCTGAATAAAGATGTTAAATGCACGTAAGTGTTGTTTTACTAATTTCTCAGGTGTGGGGGGCCAAGTTCCTAACTTCATTTTTATCTTCTGTATTAGTTTCTTCCTTTCTTCTATTAGTAGGGAACATTTGTAAATGATGTGGTATACTGTTTGATGTCCCCTGCCACATTCACATGCTGGATTGCTTATAATAAAGAATCTGTGTAGATATGATTTAGTGTTTCTGTGGCCTGTTATTATGGACGTAAATATTGCTGTTCCAGGTAATTTTTGCCTCAATCTGTCTTTGATGTTAGGAAAAAATGATTTTGTGATAGCGGCTTTTGTTGTTTCGTTCTATTTGTTCTGCCATATTTGAATTGCTTCATCTTTAAATTTATTTACTAATGTAGTTTTGAAATTTTGTCATATTCTATTGGCAATTGTATATTTGCAATACAGACTACTCTCTGTCTGTCTGACTCTGTCTGTCTGTCTGTCTGTCTGACTCTGTCTGTCTGTCTGTCTGTCTGTCTGTCTGTCTGTCTCTGTCTGTCTGACTCTGTCTGTCTGACTCTGTCTGTCTGACTCTGTCTGTCTGACTCTGTCTGTCTGACTCTGTCTGTCTGACTCTCTGTCTGTCTGACTCTCTGTCTGTCTGACTCTCTGTCTGTCTGTCTGTCTGCTGTCTGACTCTGTCTGTCTGTCTGTCTGCTGTGGTTTGACGTCTGTTGTCTGATGCTCCATTTGTCTGTTAGACACTCTGTCTGTCAGACTCTGCTTGTGTCAAACTGTCTGTCTGTCAGATGTCTGACTGTCGAGGTCTGGTCAGACTGACTGACCGACTGTCTGTCTAAACATCTGTCTGAATGTCTGTCTGTCTGACATCAATATTGTTGGTACAAAGATTAAATAAGAAAATATAATCACTGCATTCACTGGATTTTGGAGAACTTATGTTTTAAGGTAGCAATTTGACTGTAATCATGAGTTACATAAGGACATGGAAATTCAATTTCCTACAACGAAATTTAAAATTGGTATTGAACTGCTTGTAGTTTTTTGGTGTTCAGACACGTGAAGCATATACAACTATTGTTTGACCTAAAATTAAATATAATGTTTAAATGACTGAAGTAATTTAAAATATCTGGCGAGACATTGTAGAAAAACCCAACGTTCAATTGGCCTTAGATACAATGTATTCAATACGTAGAATTGAACATGGCACCTAGATCCTTAATTTGATGGTTTTTCTCTTATTCATGGTTTAAAATTTTATAGTGAAATTCAATTTGTCTATGTGATTGTGAGAATGCCATAGTTTTGCACTCATTAATATTTAGTAAAAAAGAAATTTTTCCATGCCAGGAAACTACATGATTTAAATTTAGTTGTAACCGTATTCAGTTATTAAACTTGGGTACCTCACTGTTCAGTTTCAAATCTTCAACAAATATGAAAAACTCATAGTTGTAATTTATAAAAATTAGAAGTAATAGGGGTCCCAAGTGAGAATCCTGAGTAACTCCAGAGGTTACCACTATTCTATAGATATTATGGATTTAAATTTAACGTTTTGATTTCTACCGAAGTTAAACAGTTAACCAATTTACTAAAGAACAATGGATATCAATTGGACAATGGAACAACCATATCAATTTATATATCAGTAATCTGTGGTTTACAGTGTCAAATGCGCTTGAAAGATCTGGGAAAATTACATCTATTTGTAAAAATTGATCAACTTTATTTCTAATAAAGTTTTCAAAAAGAATTAAGTTTTTTTGTTATTGAGCGCCTATTCCTGAAGCCATGTTGTTCAGCAATAACAACTTGGTTTCATTAACAAGAAAGACGAATAGTAATAATTTGCTCAAGAAGTTTTGGAATAACAATACGTTTTGATAAAGTCTATAATTTTCAATAAGCGACCGATCAATGTACTTAAAACTAGGTGCAACAATAGTAGTTCATGCATAATGTTAAGCTTTATTGCACGAGTTTCATTGTTAAGCTTTATTCAACACAATACAGATCAAAGAGGGATTGCTGATCGTTCTCAGAATTTGAATAGATTGGTGGAGACGGTGAAGCGGTTCCGGAAATTCTTTCGCGCTCAGTATTGTTGCATTTGATACCCGATTGTTCCACCAATTCTTCTTGCTTGGAAACTGGGGGGGGAATTCTTCTTCACCTGGAACTGTATTAGGTATCGGCGAGGTGCTATGTGAAACGAGTGATTGAGAGTCTGCGATTGGATTTCTTGCAATTCCTCCGGGTTGTTGGTTCGATTGTTCCATTCCCACGCAGTCGACGGCATTGCTTACTTCATGTAGAAAGTCCTCGAGATTCTGCGGGTGCGCTTGGTACTCGCTAGGCGTCCGCACTGGCTTCCGGTAGCTCAACACCGCAGTAGCCACTAGAGTACCGTGCTGGCAGACGTCGCAAGGCATACTGGCTACTTTTTGGCTGTTGGGTTCTCTTTATATATGTGTAAGTCATGTGATAGGTGACCTTCTTGTGTATACTGTACGGGTGAACCTCCATCCGTCCCTTCATATGATGGCCTTGATGGCATAAATTCTTTCCGTGTACATCCATCAGAGAATGTTTCAGGAGATACGATGTATGTATAAGATGTTGGTGTGATCAAGTTCGTAATATGATGGGTTCCCTGTTGGTCTAACATACTACACTATATTATACTCTGCTAGACTTCGCCTTCCTTTGCCTTTCACTGAAAGTCACCAATGATGAGCGAAGGAAGATATGGGTTGGTTTATCTATCTATATAATATGACAGAGACTATGTCTCAGTCAGTACTATAACATCAAAGTTGTCCAGTTGAGGTGATGACTTAGAAAATATTGCAAGCTTAGTATGCAAGCCATGAACATTGTGATGATATAAAAATAATTTGTCAATTGCTTACAGATTAGTTTTCCTGCCTATGACTTTTTGATACATCAATGATTTTTGGAACTCCATTGAAATATTTAATTTTCTTAACATCTTTGCCTTGTTCTCTAGCTTCATTTAGTTCACTAATCAGTTGTTTTACGTATCAGACTTTTGTACTTAGTTGTTATGTAAGATATCAAGAACTATACTAGAACTTTGAAGAGTTACTTTAATAGGCCTCGGGTTATTGTCTGAAGTACCGGAGCCAGCTGAGCAGTCTGCTTAGAGATATTACTCAGTCTGGTGATTATTATGTGATCATCATTAACATTGATAATATCATTTAAAATTGAAGTAATTGCTTTTCTATCACCCAACAAATTTGAATTGATGTTTGATATTTTGAGGTACTTTACATGAAGCCTCAACTTTTTCAAAATTTTCTCAAAGAGGGTCCTTTTTTCTTGTTCTTGGATTCTGTAAAGTATGCTTAACATAATGCAAGGCACAGTGTTGTTTTCGTTGTCACTGAATTTTTAGAAATTGCAAAAGTTAAAAATTTCTTCAGCCTCATCTTACAAATGCAATATTGTAGTTAGAGATTTTTTCCTTAATGAAAACTGTTCTTGAAGTAGAGATCTTGAGATAAGTTCGCATACAATTTTATTAAAGTATGATTAGTTTTCTCATAATATTTGCTTAAAGTAAATTTATTTAGGAAATTATTTTTTTTATCAGAAACTGCTCCAAATTTTTTCTTGACATTTTTTCTTGAAAAGAGCGGAGTACGTTCTGGTCTCCTTTTTTGTTGAACTCTCTGAATTTTCGAAATATGCAAAAGTTACAAATAATGCAAGAAAGTATGACTGTTGGTAGTTCACTAGTTTATCTTCTTAAATTTCTGAATATTTCTGTACTTTCCATGATTGTCCACAGTATACAATCTTTGGATTATTGTTTAAGATAATAAATATAATTAGAAAATAAATTTTGATTTTACATGTGTGTAGGTAAATAATTAAGCTATATTTTGGTAAAAGATGACTTATGTTATGAAAAATACATTGTTTATAGGATGCAGATGCTAGTCAAGATAAAAAGTTATGGGACAAAAGTGGTTCCAATGGGAAGTTTGCAAATGGCTCAGGATCAGAATCACCGAAACCAGCTCGTAAACGCTTTGGTTCAACTTCTGAAGAGAGTCCAAAAGTTAATGGGCTGCCTGACACCACCTCATCTGCTCCATGCTCAGATTTTGAAAGTTTGAAACAAGAAATACTGAAGGAGATGCGGAAAGAGATGGGTAAAATGAAGCAGGACATCATTGATGGTAGGTGATGTTAAGTGCTACCTGTTACCGGACAAATTTTTGTATTAAGTACTTCTAATTTATGATATTTTTGAAAAAAGTTCTGTACTAGACATCTTTTGTTACAGCCATCAAAATGGAGATAAGTAGAAGATAATGGCTGCGAAGAATGATGTCCTTTTTCAGAGAAGGAATATTTAAAACTTCTGATCATTGCTCATGCAGTCACTTGGTTACAGGATTTAATCAAGTTTCTCCCTCATATGCTTGCATGTGCATGTGTAACAATGAGAACCTGCAGTGATCAGCAACCACTTCATCAGTACCATATATTGATGTGGGGCCGTATGTTTGTATCTGAGGAACTTCACATACCGAAGGAATGATGTTCTGTACTGCAACCTATATAAATGCCATTCAATTGGAATGACTGATTAAGGTCATTGAGCTTGGAATTCTGTATCTTGCAGGTGTGTGAGTAAAACTGTGTTGAGACATAAAAAGACATAATTATTAAATTCATCCACCTACTTTTGTGGATAAGTTTTAAGATGTAAATTTACTTTTTATTGTATTAAAGATCTGGACCATTAAAATGATGCCATAATGTCTATACCTTACTTAATTGTAGTGACTTATGTATGAGTTTATAGTTTTAGAACGAAATACAGTAGAGTATTGTAGAGACAGGGTGGTTGAAGGTTCAGGTAGAATCATCTAGACTTATTGATATTCAAAAAATCAAAAATGTATTTACATAATTTATTTGGGTATGTATGAATTGATTTTAGTTCTTTCTGTAAAAGACATTTTAAAGAAATCTTGGTTGCTAATGAGACGACAGGAATGAATTTGTAGTATTAACAATTTTGTATTTTGTACTCTTTGCATGTGTTCATTAACATCATGTTATTGCAACATGGTTTAGAATATGTATCACATATACTTTGTTCAGTATTGCAAGTTGCCTCAGAAAGAAATTTGTGAACCCGTGTATTCTAGAAAAAGTTGTAGTTCTAGCAATGACCATATGAGCAACTATCGGCCATATCTAGAAGTGACAGAGGGTAACAAGCATTCCATTGAATGGCACTATGTGTAATGTAATGAAGCATGTAAGCGCTGTCTGTGTTTTCCTAAGCTTTTCCACTTCTCTGCTGGCCAACTGTTTTTGTCTAACTGATTCTTTTATAAACAAAGTAGATCAAGAATCCATTTATATGAAACGTACATATGACCGACTATGGTGTATAAAATTGTACAACTTATAATTATGACATATATGTGCTCATGGCATTGTACTAAATGTACTTACGATGTGTCGTGAGATTTCGTGTTGTTAATCCTACAGAGACAATTGTTAGTCTGTACAAGGATACAGCTTACATTCGTAAACTGAAGGTGGCCATAGAGAAAACCGAATGAATAATGTGTAATTCTGAATTGCCCATATAGTTTATTTAATTCAGCAGTATTTATATTTGTTTTATTATACATTTTTTAAATTGTTGTCTTCATATGTTAGAAATTGTAAAGTGTAGTTGCTGCTAAGTATATTATATGATGCGAGAAAGTAAAGGAAATACATTTACATATAGCATCAGGAAAACTGCGTTTTAAACATTGCTTTATCATTGCTTATTACTCCAAAATATCCTTGATCCTCAATGAATTAAAATGTATTTTTCGCAATAAATGAAAGTGATATTTGAATGCAAAATTTACCTTTTCAATTTGAATCATGGTAGATTAATTCATCACACCAATGAAATTTAATTACATCTTTTACTGTTTTGATTTATCATACACTTGTATCAGAGGAAACATTCAAGGTATATTTTATACAATAAAAATGTTTTTTGACTATTCCACCCGTGAAAATTAATAAGATTTTTTTTTTTTTTTTTTAAATTATAATTTTCTTTATTTACCCTTCATAATCCAATTGGATACATTTTCCTTTTGTGTGTGGGTATTACCAATTTCATTTTATCACCTGGATCCATAGTAGCATTTGCTTTTCACAGGTTGTGAATCAAGTCATTTTGAATTAAATTTATGTTAATGTTAGTAATATTTGTCTATTTATTATTTTCATGAGTGAAATGGACAATAAATATCACTTGCAGTGTGAAAATTCTAAGATAAGATTTTCAGCAGCTCTGCAGCTTGTGGATGTTTCAACAACTTTCAAAACACTCATTCTAAACTTCCATTGAATAATAAATATGTCAAATTCCCAAGAATCAGGAGTGTGGTATTAGCGAGTGATTATAAAAGATATTCTTTAAAAAAGTTGCAGTAATTTTTGCTAGTTTCAGATATGACTTTTCATGTTTTGATTTACTTATAAATGGAAGTACTTTTGTTTGTTAAAATGTGTGAACATCAGTTCACATGAAAATTATCACTTATTTCCTTTCCAAGAATTACATTCTTATCAAAGCAGCAGACTCGCACAACTTTATTTAGAGCTGCAGTGGAAGGTATTCTTCCTGTCCAGGTAGACCTGCTTTTGCCAAAAGATAATTACCTCAGGAAGAGAGCTAGAATAAATATCTTCTCATCGTGGACTAAACATCATGGAAGTATTAATGTAAGCAGACCCAAAATGAATTTGTAGCCTGGATTCACAATATGGTTTCACAACATTACTTGATCACTAGGTGTCTTCAGCATCCTGCCAGATCAACAGTACGTCCAAGAGCTCCTGCAATCTGTGACCCATGCCACTGCTGCTAAAATATTGGCTCACAATATTAAAACTACTGTCCTTTTAAAATCTTGTGTTGATATTGTAGACCTGTGTTGTGACTAGTTGCATCGACAGCTTGACACAGATAAAGAGGAATTAATTGAAGGGGAGGTGGCACATGAAACGCAAATACATTTGGATGTAGTTTTATTTGATCCTTAAATAGGACTAGTATATGTAACATTGCAGAGTGCCACCAAATATGGTCAGACTTATCTTGAGATGTCATTAAGATAATGGATGAAAACATAATGTAAACTCTGGACCAGTCATTTTGCTTTTAATTTTAAAGGAAAGGTATTTCCTTAAGAAATTTCCTTACTTGTTGATATCTATGCTGTATTTTAGTTAAAATGCATTTTTTTAATATGTATAGTAAAAAGTTTAGTATGTATAGTTCTGGAGTTATAAAGGGTCATTTCAAGCCAATTTGGAAGTGTCCCAAGTGACCATTATGGAATTTGATGAAATTTTGCTTACCAAGTTCCACATGTCTGAAAGGTCCTTTTGTGAAGTTGTAGCTGTTTAGGTGAAATAGTTTTTGAGATATAGTAGTTTGACTTCACAGCGTTGTACACTACAACTGTTCGTTGTGCAAATTAGGGAAACAATATTTCCTTCCTTATTTTTTCTAAACAAATGAACTGAACTTCCTTGTACAAATATTTTCACTCATTAATTGGAACAATATCAGTTTTTTATTGATTAATACACAGTGAGTAAATTGCAGCAAAGTCACCAAAAAATAATTCCAGTCTTAAACGTTGAAAAGCTTCCTTGATATCCAAGAAAGAAATATGATATTTGGTTCATAATATAAGAAAAGATTTTATTCCAAATAGAATCTGTTTTAGATATTTGATCTTGAAATAAAGTTTACAATTTTTTGAAAATATGAGTAGTTTTTGCATTGTTTAGAGGAATTGAGACTGCAAAAAACTATGTAAACAAGATTTTCTCAAAAAGTCTCCAAATTTTGACTTTAAATTTTGTGCTCAACTAAAGTCCAGTGGCACATATCCAGTAGAATCTGGGGATTTGTAGATGGTTCTGATAGAAAAACTAAATCAAGAATACATGCTGTAGAAGGAAAAATATAATTGTTTATGAAGTGCATTATGTAAATGTAGGAGTAGTTGCGGACTTTGTAGACAAAACTTGTATTAAATAACCACTGTTAGATTCATGAAGTGTTTTTTTAGGGCTTGGTTGCTTAAGGTAAAATTTTTTCTCCAAAAAATGGTATTTTTTTATCAGACACGTGTTTAGGATAGTGTCTATTTTTTTCTAATAAACATAATTATTTAAAGGCTTTTAATGCATGTTATCAAATTATAAATGGTATTTATTTATTTATTTATTTTACGTCAAAAAACAGTTAAAAACTGCGTATGACATGCTATGGGGAAAAGTGAATTGTGTGCACAGTTTCAAAATTCTGTGATCCCTACACTAAGTCATATAGTACTTAAATTTTGAATTTTTGAAAGGGAGAAAAAACAAAAACTCCCATGTAATAAAATTTATTTTCAAGGATAAACAAGCAATAAATTTTGAATTTTGAAAGGGAGAAAAAAAAACAAAAAAACACCCATGTAATAAAATCTATTTTCAAGGATAAATAGCAATACATTTTGAATTTTGAAAGGGAGAAAAAAAAAATCTCCCATGTAATAAAATCTACTTTTAAAGATAAATAAGCAATAAATTTTGGCTCTTATTACTTCCTGCCGCATATGGTTCTGTGGTATGGAATAGTGCTAAAGAATGACAGACATTGTTGTTCTAGTTAGATTTCTAATCTTTCTAATCTGGGTTAGCTTTTCGGTTTTGCCCCACCCTCTTCCCAGCTGCCATCTATAAAGGGCATTTTTTCATGTTTTCTAACTTTGTCTTTTCTTTAATGGTAGAATTAAATTAAGACTTTAAGAATATTACAGAAGAGTAAAACCTACCCTATATGTTAATTTTCGTTGAAAAACATGGAGCCCTTTTTGAGAAAGTTTGAGTGTTTCTGAAAATGTATAGTTTTGAAATAACTTTCACAGAAAAATTGAATTTTCAAGAAAATTCATTGGAAATCATATGAAGCACCATGGAGAGTTTTACTCACAATGGACAATGGACAAAAAGAGTCTGTAATGTAAATATTCACAATGTGAGATATAATAAAATAGATTTATATAATTTTAAAAATATGAAAAGAATAAGTCAAAATAGCATTAATGTTATTTATGTGATGAATTTAGCACTATCCAAAGAAACACTTTGGAATGATTTCTGAAAATACGGAGAATAGAGTTTTTGTGACTCTTTATCAGACATCAATTGAAACTCTTCGACTCACAAATGCAATAATGTTAAAAAGTATTAATGATGAGAGAGAGGTATAAAAAAATTTCATTTGTTTAATTGCAAAAATAAAACAGAAACATTTTTAACTTCATACTCGGGTTGTGGAACCAAAGCTCATGCTTTGGTTCCACAGCCCCCAGATAATCGAAAAATATTTTATAATCTGTTAGGAATATACATTCTCATTTTAATGACATTCAATATTCAAGATATTGCATCAATATTGATGTACTAGTATAGTATGTGAAATCATTTTGAAACCAAAGGGTGCCCAATTGGCAGTCTCTCCAGGTATTGCACCATGCTCATGGCTCTATTACTACCTTTACACTTTGGCCTTAAGCTTCAATGCACTTTGGTGGTGCAACTAGTTGGCCTACATGAGGGGTAGGGGGAGGGTTTACTGAGTTCTGCGCGGTGTACAGAGGTGATTCTCAATTTTCTGCCTTCGTCTCACTCTAGATGTAACTTAATTTATTTACGTGTATTATTGAAAGTACACAAGTTCATTGACAGTATTGAATGCTTTATTTATGATGTTTGGAAAATTTGTTTTCACTTGATATTAGGTTTGTTGATTCAAAACGTACACTTGGTGACTTCTTTGTGTAATGGAAGTCCCTTCCTGTCAATCACAGTGGGTGCATATTTCCACCTGCTATTACAGTCTGAGGGTGCTGGTGGGAATACGTGTGTGTATGTGTGTGTGTTCATTACTATTATACCATGGTGGTGAAATTTTCGAGATAAAATAATTTTGTTTAAAAAGTATTGAAAAATAGCGCTTGTTGCAGTTTGCTGGAGTGCGATGAGTGTTTTTTGGACCCCGTCTTCTTTTTTGTTTTGTATGAATTCTGTTACCATCAATTGTCTCAATGCATAATAATACAAACTAGAGGTGCTACAGAATTGCACTGACTTTCTCGTAGCAACTTTTTCTAATTTCCTTTGTGTGATCTGGCTTCAAGGTCTTCCTCCATTCTCTAGCCAGCTACCATCTATCGTCCCTAAAGTACATTTTTTACTTTTCTCAACTTTTTACTTTCCTTACAGTGCAACCGAAATATTACCTCAAGAATATTAAAGGAGAGTAAAACCTTGTCCAAAATACAAATTTTCATTGAAAAATTTGGACCTTTTTAGAAAATGGCGATTAATGGCCTTTTTAGAAAATGGCGATTAAAAATTGAAGCTCTTTTTCACAGGAATCTATTGAGTTCAAGAAAAACTTCATTTAAAGTCATTTGAAGCACTTCCACTCACAAATGTAATAATACATACAAATTGATGAAAATGTGCATATTAACGCGGGAGACATTTCAAAAAAATTACTTGGTGTAATTTTTGTAAAAACTAAAGAAACACAAAATGAACTTTACTTCATATTAAACAGTGAATTAGCACTATCAATGGAAAAATTTGGAGCAATTTTGAGAAAATGGCGTTTTTCGTTTTTGAAAATTCGAAGTTCGAGCTCTTTATAACAGGAAACTGTTGAGTTTTCGAGAAACTTAATTTGACATTATTTAAAGCACTTGTACTCGTTAATATAAGAATGTGATGAAATCGCTTCTAATGTAAATATTAACGACGTGAGAGAAGTAAAAAATTAGTTTTTGTAATTTTTTGAAAAGAAAAAAAAAGAATGAGCAATATGGCGTTTATGTATAGGGTTCGTTTAACCCTTCCAAAATTTTGAAGAAGACATTTGGAGCGGTTTTTGAGAAAATCTTGTTTTTGTAATTTTTTAAAATTGCAAATATTGCACGCAATATTGCGCGGAAACTACTAAAACTTTTAAAAAAATCTGCATTATCTTAATGAAAACTATTTATGGACAAAAAATTTCATTTGAAAGAAAAATCTCTATTACTTTCTCATATACATACGTATACACGAAGTAATATACGTAGAATAGAGTAAGTTACATAATGCTGCGGAAAATCGATTTCGTGATTTCAACGGAAATACGCGTTTTGGGTTCCCCTGATAACGAAAGTTTTTTTGTTTGTTTTTTTCTTTTTTCAAAACGTCCGTCCGTCCGTCTGTTCGTGAACACTACTAGCGCCTAAATGACACGTACAGTCTTTTCCAAATTGAAGAAACCGCTGTCCATCTGGCTCTAATTGAATTTTAAAAAATTACGAAAACAAGAATTTCTTAAAAACGGTTCCCAATTTTTTCTTTAAATTTTTGGTAGGATTAGTTACAAACGAACCCTATACAATGACATAAACGCCATATTGCTCTACTCTTTTGCTTTTTCAAAAATTACAAACGTGATTTTTTGGACTTGTCTCTCACGTCGGTAATATTTACATTAAAGGCAATTTCTTTACATTATTATATTTATGAGTACATGTGCTTTAAATAATGAGAAATAAAGTTTCTCGAAAACAACAGTTTTTGTACAAATTAGCTCAAAATTCCGCATTTTCAGAAACGGGTCAATCCATTTTAAATGGTCCAGAATTTAATTAATTGTCGCTCGACCATCTCGAAAAAAATTCATATTTTGTACATAAATTCATGTTTTGGCTGTTCAAAAGCATAAACAAAACGCTAAATTTATTTATTTGTTATCTTTTATAAACTATTTTTATTTATTGGGTCGCTTTTGACATCAAATGACCATATTTTTAATTACAAACGTAGATGTCAAGATGTAAGTTTGTTTAAGGTAAAGTAATTTAAAATTTTAATTATTATTATTATTATTATTATTATTATTATACTATATTATTTAATAATAAATTATGATTAATTATTTTAAATCAAAATGGATTTTAGCTTAAAATAGCTTCAAAATAATATGATTACTACTTGTCACAACATATCCTCAATGTGGAAATGAAGCGTTTTTTTTTTTGCAAAAGTTTACAATTAAAAAAAACAACTTTTAGTTAAATCTAAAAATTGAAATTTTCAATGAAGTTTGATATTAGCGATCTACAATGTGTGCAATTTTCAGATTTTTATCTGGTCCCACAACAGAGTTGAAAATTTGGAAAAAATCGAAAATTCCAATTTTTAAGAGGATGTAATTTTCAAGGGGTTCGTTTCTTACCAATGATATTTTACAAAAAGTAACTATACTGTTATGTGTAAAAGCACAGAAAAATTTAAGGCTGAGATTCTATTCCTTGTTTGGGAAATTACTTTCTGAAAATCGAACTTGTTTCATTTCCGTTCCATATATTTAATTCAAAACAGAAGGAAATATGTAATATTCGATTTGTAGCCAGGTATACTAAATTCAATGCCTTTTAACTGCTTAAAGAGTAAACCTCTACAAACGCGAAAAATGGGGCACGGCGTAAAACAAAAATGGCTGTCATTTGTAAACCAGATGCAATAAAAATAAATCAAAGATGCTTTTGAACAGCCAAAACATAAGGAAATTTATGTACAAAATATGAATTTTTTGCGAGATGGTCGAGCGACCAGTGCTAGACCACAAATGGATTGACCCAAACGTTCAAACAATTTTTTCAAAAATAGCTCCAATTTTTTTTCTTCAAATTTTCTAATAGATGGTGTTATATGCACTGTTTAATATGACGTTAAGTTTATTTTGGTGTATTCTTTTTGTGTTTTCAAAAATCACACATGTAATTTTTTTTAAATACCTCTCACTCTGTTAATATGGACATTTTCATCGATTTGTATGCATTATTACAATTGTGAGTGGAAGCGCTTCAAATGATTTCAAATGAACATTTTCGAAAACTCAATAGATTCCTGTGAAAAAGAGCTTCAAATTCATGCTTAATCGCCATATTCTTAAAAAACGTTTCAAATTTTTCTCCGAAAGTTTCTATATACAAGTATGACGAATTTTTACTCTTCTTTAATATTTTTGAAGTAATAATACTGTTGTACTTCTAGGAATGCAAAAAGTTGAGAAAATGTAAAACAAAATGTACTTTGGGCGACGGTAGATGGCAGCTGACCGGATAATGGAGCAAAACCTTAAAGCCAGACCACACCCAGGAAATTAGAAAACTATACTACAAGAACGTCTATGTCATTTTGTAGCACCTCTAGTCTTCAATTTTGTAGTTGTAAGAAGACGCCGGAAATAATACAAACTTTTGCAATTTTCGAAAATTCAGAGTTAATCGCGAATAGCAGACCTTTCCACCTTTATAAGTGTATTCTCACAAGAACTTTAAAGAAAAAAATTTGGAGCGGTTTGTGAGAAAATTTTGAAAATGTCCGAGGGGCTTCATGTAAAGTACCCCCAAATTTTAAAGAATGTTTTTGAAATCTTCAAAGCTTCAACTAGAGCCAGATCGACTGGGGATTCTTCAATTTGAAAAATATCGTATGGATGGTGTAGGCGCTAGTAGTATTCACGGACGGACGGATGTTTTGCTTTCAACTGACTTTTCGGCATCAAGGACGCACAAAACAGGGAGAGATTCTGGCTACACCATGTGTTAGAGGATTTTTTTCTTAATTTAGCAACTGGATTTATCCACTTTTTCGTTCTCGGGGGACGGCAATAATTTTTTTCCCGAAAATCTGGCGTTTTGTCGGGTAGATTTATATAACTTTATAGTACGTATATTACTCCATATATACTACGTACGTATACGAGAGAGTAAAAGCTGCCGAGTGGAAATCAAAGCCAGAGCCACGTTCGCAGGAGGCGTATAAACCTGACATCAGAGGCGTATATCTAGGTATTCAGGCGCCCATGCCAGGATACTTCAAATTAGAGTTGTTATTTGTTTTAGCGGATATTCTCTAAACAGCGCCCCTTATGTGAGGCGCCCAAACCACATGCGATGTTTGTCATACCCTAGAGACCCCTCGGCCAGACACGGTCACTAGGCATAAAATTATGTAGAGGCCTAAGTAACGTAAAGTAAAGAAGAGAGTTGTTAGCAGGTGTAGAACTGTTAGCCTCTAGGCTCCAAGATTGAAACTATCTCGCAGAATATACGAAAGTAACTTTTTTTCGTGTCAGTCAGAAACCATCGAGAAATATTTCTCAATGGAGAAATGTATTATTTGTCAATGATGTATCTGGTTCGTGAGAAGTGATGAATTTGATGCACATATCTGAATAATTTAGACTTTTCGTTTTTGCTTGCTTTTTAAATTAAGCTCTAAAGCTGTTCACAGCTACTCACAGCAACGGCAATCAGTTACCCTTCCATTCCTATTGGTTCTACGGCGAAAGAATCATGTACTCACTTAAAACGACTCCTCATTTCAATTAATTATAACAAATGTAAATGGCATATATGTGTTTAGCATTTTGGGTCGATGTCTGACTTTGCCAGCTATCTAACGGTGTTCCCCATGCCTGGTCCTAGTTTAATTCCCACTCTTGGGCGTAAGAAAGACGTGGCGAACATGACGTACTTCCCTTCCCCGTATCTAGCAAACTCCGACTGCCTAAGCTTTTCTTTATCTCACAACTACAGAAGCTGAGACGATCTGAAAAGATATACAACTGTTTTTGCCTCGACTGGAAATCAAATCAGGATTATAACACGGGAAGCTAGAACGTGGCTCTTCATGAGCCACTGTAGAGGCCATGTGGCAGGGTGTGGAGACTTAAAAGAAATAGCTGTATTAACTGGACCCCAGAACGGCTACACCAAGCATTGCTATTTCCTCCGTCTCTCCTCTTCCCTGGGACCATAGAGATAGGGCACATCATTTCTCACTCACACGCACACACACACACACACACATACCACCCACCCACACACACACACGCGCGCGCGCAGACCTTCATACTTGTTTTTCGGATGTGGCATCTGTGGACAGTACCTCCAAGATTGAATTCGGCATGACTTTTTGCGTCTTTCTTGGTCCTGCCGCAAGATGTCGCATGATCGCGACCCTATCAAGTAGTGCTGCAAATCAAGCGACTCTAGCGGCAGAACTGAGAATGACGCAAAAGTCGTGCCGAATTCCATTTTGAAGATACTACCCACAGATGCCACGTTAGAAAAACCCAAGTATAAGACAGCGAATAGAACCCGGCAAGTCGAATATGCCGCACAAACCTATATTATATTCGGAGGAAATCTTATTCCTCTCTATATAACATTGGTCATCAAAAACTTCGACAAACAGTTGAATCAAAATGGACCAACCTATTTACAAAACGGACATACCTATTTACAAAATTTCCCAGGAAGAGGTCCGCGAAAATCAAAGGATATTTTGAGGGCCACAGATTCAAGATATCTCCATTGAGAACTATTGAATGATGTTCAGAAAGAGGCATGGTAAATTTTCTGGAAAGTAAATAATTTCTTGGGAAGCCAAAGAGCAGACAGGAACTTATGTCCTGGCTGTCATTTTACCACCAAATTGGATGCAGTATGTCCATCAAATTGCACTTTTTAAATTCTCTTGTTAATTTTTTTCTAGTAAATTCTGGAGCTGTGAACGATAAACATGTGTACATTTTCATCAACAAATGTTGAGTTTCGAAAAACGTTTTAAAACGTCGCTGTAACCAGCTGAAAATCTTGCTGACTATTGCTGGTCAGTCTTCAGATATGCTCCTGAAGTAGAAAACAAAAGGAAAGAAAAAAGGTGTTTAGTCAAGGTACGAGGTCGTATATTATTACAGTTCAAACGATCAATATTATTTTGTTGTGAACGTAACTTTTGCGAATATTCATGAAACCAGAGCACAACGGGCATTTTCGTTGCTTTATTCGTTCTTAGCAATGTCTGTTGCATAAGTCAAGATGGGTTTCTAATTTACCTCCTATTTACAATGTCTTGATGCGATTTTTTATATTCAAATAAATCCGAGGGTTCTGGCTTATCTCACAATGAAAACGATTTTCCAGTAAAACATACATGAGTTCGAATAACATACTATGATTACAATGGTAATGGCATTTATTGGCATTGATTACAATGGTAATGGCTCTTAAACAAAATTAGTTAGAACTGCAGAAATCACTCTTGGAATATTCACTTCTTTGCTACTAAAACATTTTTTTTACTGCACAGTATCTTTATCGGTATATTTATCTAACATAGATCTGTAACAAGTATTTTAATTCAGCTTCAAGGACATTGACCCCAGGTGGATTAAGTTTGATCAAGTTTTTCGATGTAAGTTTCCTTTGATCCTTTGAGTAAACCCTGATTTTGGCTCCTTGCGATGCTTCTGAACAGTAAATGTAACTTCACTTTCTGCGCACGTTTTCTTCAACTCTCACTAGGCGCGAGAGGAGTGGAGAGTAATTGGTTAGCAGTGCATCCAAATCAAATCTGAATATCGTGTGCCCTGAAAAAGGGTGTGATGATTCTGGATCTCAAGCTGTCAGAAATTGTACTCCTCCCGCATTCATTATATTTAACTCGTTGTATGCAATTGAAATAGCGTATGTGACACAATAATAATAATAATAATAATAATAATAATAATAATAATAATAATAATAATAATAATAATATTTTAATACGATTATCAGTCATCTAGGACCACGCTACATGTTATCCTCCGAGACCCAGTCATTTTTATTCCGGAGAGATTAACGTATTATGAGGATCAGTTTTTTGGACTGTATCCATTGATTAAACAGGGTTGTTAAACTTGAGTAATGAATTATGAGGTGATAGGATGTTGAGGGATGAAGGAACAATTACAAATACATCCATGCCTACGCAGGATTCGAACCTGCAGCCTTCTCAGCGCAGACGACGACGGCTGCCACAATCGGTCTGCGCCACACGGCCGGCTGTTGTTGTTGTTGCTATTATTATAATTATTAATTATTAATATTAATATTAATATTAATATTAATATATATAATAATAATAATAATAAATCCTTTAATTTACGACTAAATATGTTATAAGTCGGTAAAGATTGCCAGTAGAGGTAACTATACACCCTAGCGTGTCAAGTATTCGGTGTTTGGTAGATTTGGACATGCTGAGACGATATGATCAATGATTTCTACTTCTACTTCTACTTGTTCCTGGAAAATGCGGCATTTATCATCTTGGGAAATTTTGACAACCGCTTTATCATGATGTGTACACCTGATCTGGGGCAGCTGTTACAAGTGCTTTCGATTCTGACTTCAATCTTCCCCTTTTAAGCCATATAAATGTCTTATTTGCGTAAATCCTTACTGAAGTGCACTTGATCCATTGCTTTTACATATTGTCCATGGAGTGGTTTGTCTCTCCACGATTTCTTTAACACATTTTTTGTCTCACATTTCATGTTAACTAGCATCAGAAGTGTCTCTGTTATTCTGCATGTCTTGAAAAGTCTTTTTTGTAAAGCTTCTTGCTACGCTTAAAATCCCTCTATTTTCCATTCTTCGGTCAGATTTCATGACCTGCTTCATTTGTGAGTCATATTGATGGCTGACCATGAATTTTCCCATCCCGACGATTGCATTGTGCCTGGAGGCTTCAATTTGCTTGAGGCCTCTTCCTCCTTCCTTACATGACACATTAAGTCTATGTACACGAGCTCCAGGGTGGGCAACATTCATTGTATGCTGTCTTCAGTTTTTTGTTCAAGATTTGAATTTCTTGCTCAGTCCAGTTCACGAGTCCGAAACTGTATTCGTCTACAGGCAACGCCTAACTACCTATTGCAGATATTTTATTTCTGGTGTTCAGAGCGGACTGCACGGCAAGTCTCACTCTTCTGTAATACTCCCTGCAAATTTTCTCTTTCATTGTGGCGTTTGAGATGGTTTCACATTCATCTCACAGAAATTTGTAAGTTTTACCTGGTCAAGATCTTGAATCACAGTGTACTTACCAACTTGAATATTCTCTAGCGTTGTCATTTTGCATCTCTTTAAGTTGATTTTTGCAGAATTGTCAAAACCAAACTTCATGCAGATGTCATTGCAAAAATAATTGATGACAGCATCTGAGGGAATTTGGCTCCATTTTTAGCAAACACTTCAAGATCATCCATGTAAAACAAATGTCATTCTTCACATGGAGGTTGTAACCAAAGTCAGTGTGCGACAACTCTCTAGATAGCGGGATCAAACTAAAGCAAAACAGCAGAGGGGATAGTGAATCTCGGAAAATTCCCCTTCCCCTCATTTCCGCTGTGTATTAGTAACCGCGTACTCCACGACTTCTCACTAGCCTTGCAAAACTCAATACGTCTACGATGAAATTTACAGATCTCCATGGTCTTCAAAATACAATCGTGTGGTACACTGTTAAAGGCCTTCTGGTGGTTAATCCAAACCATATTTAAATTACGTTTTCGTTTCCTTACATCAATCAAGATGATTTTATTTAATAGCAAAATTTCTTTACAGCCATAATATCCTTTACGACATCCTTTCTGTTCAACTGGTAGCGGATGCTTCTTCTCTAGGTTTCTGTAGATTTTGTTAGCTATGGCTGCAATTATAACTTTATACATTACTGACTTCTTGGCTGTCCGGGTGACGCCGCGTAGTGGGCTGAGAGGCCGACGTTTCGCCTGACAAGTCGCAGACGACGGCGACGGCGACGGCTGAGTTGGGGTCCTGGAGTATGCCTGCTCCTTACAGGAGCTCTTCATACCTCGTTGTTTTGGTGGTTTGAGTGTTGGAGCTTCATGTTTCCGTCCCCCATACGTGATGGGGATTTGGATAAGGGGGTGTTTTTTGGATTCCTTTGGTTGGGTAAGGAGGGGAATTGGGTGTAGAGAGGAGAAGGAAGGTATAGGGCGAGGAGGGTGGGCAAGGAGAGGTTGGAGGATGTCCAATGGGTGTCTTTTCGTTCTGTGTCGGGGTTTCTGATATATGGAGGTGGGATGTAAGTAGGTAATTGTAAGTAGGATCGGATAGGAAGTTTTGGATGTGGGTAATGGGGAGTTATGGATGTAGGTGTTTATGTGTGGGATATTGTGGAGAGTTCTGATGTCGTTATATCTGGTACAGAATCTGGGTCGGAAGATTAATCTTACTCGTATTATTCTATTTTCTATTTTGAGGATGCGGGTGTGATTGACTTGGGCTGTACAGGACCAGGTGGGATGTGCATAGGTAATGTTAGGTGTAGTAGGCGGCTGTTTCTTCTTTATAGGTAAGGTTGGGTGAGATAGGATAGGTACAGGGCATTGATTATTCTGTGGGATATCATTTGATATTTGTTTGATATGGTAGGTCCAGAGGAGGCGGCGGGAGAAATGGATGCCAAGGTATTTGATGTGGGTTGCCAGGGGAGGGGTTGTTGGTTTATGTGGAGGGGAGGATGAGATGGTAGGTTATATTGGTTTGAGAATACTATTGCTTGGGTTTTGGTGGGGTTGATAGAAATGTTGTTTTGAGTAGCCCAGAGTGGAGGGAGTTAAGGGCAGATTGTAGTTGGGTAAGCGATTTTTCTAGGGATTTATAGGAAGCGGGAGGCAAAGTCATCAGCGTGTAGGAAAGCTTTGACACCGTGGGTGGGTGGGGATATCGTTGGTGTATAAGGAAAAGAGAGTGGGATTTTTGTTTGGATTGGGTAGTAGGGCGAGTTTTTGTTTAAGTGTTTGACGAAGAATTGGCGGTCTAGGAGGTAGCTCTTTGTAGGAGAGGGAAGAGATGCGCAGGAACGTAAGGACGAAGTTTCATTAGAAGGATGCTGTGGGATACGGTGTCATAGGCTTGGGCGAGGTCGGTGAAGACGCAGGGAATCTGTTTTTTTTATCATGGAAGGGGGTAGCAATAGAGATGGCCATATTTAGGGTTTGGAGGGCTGCTGAGCGGCCCTCCCGGAAACCGAATTGAACTGGGCGAATGATGGGATTGAGGATGGGGTATAGCCGGAGAAGGATTATCTTTTCAAAGATTTTACTAAGGATCGGGAGAAGGCTAATGGGGCGATAGTTGGAAGGGAGCTGATGGTCTTTACTAGGTTTAGGGATCATGGATACGCGGGGATTTTCCAGGATGTGGGGAAGTAAGAAAGGGAAAAACATGAGTTTAGAATTTTGGATATTAGACCAATGGTGTTTTTAGGAAGATGGTGTAGTTGCGAGGGAAGGATTGCGTCAGGGCCAGGGGATTTATTTGGTTTTATGGATTTGATTATCTGGACTATTTCGTTGTTGTTGGTGGAGTAGTGGCGTTGGTTAAGGGATTGGCTTGGGGATCTCAGGTATCTTAGGATTACTGTATCTGCGATAGATATGTTAGGGGGAAGGAGTGACGCAGCCAGGGTCTGGGCGAAAGTGTTAGTTATAGTTTGCGGGTCAAACGTGAGGGTGTTAGTGGGTGTTTTTATGAGAGAGTTTTTGATGGGATGTGCTCTGATAGTTCTGATGACTTTATGTAGGTCCTCGGGGCTGCTTTTGTCCGTCAGTAGTCTATCGTATTTGTGGTTGTCGTAATGTAGTAGTTGTCTATGTATTTGTCTTTGTAGTTGGTTTATTGTTTGTTTGTCTTCGTCTCGTCTGTGCTTGTAGTATGAGATGATGCCATTCGGAAGGGTTGGGTGGTCATTTTTTATGATGATGGTGGATTTCCTGTATGCATTTTTTAACTGAAGGGTGAGGTGGGTGCTTGTGGGGATATTTGGTGGGACGTGGATCTTTTTGATAGGATGTGGGAGAAGGTTTTCCAATTGGTTTGGTTTTGTGGTGGGCGGTAGGGCGAGAAGTATGGTGTGGTGGATGTAGTGGCAAAGGTAAGTGGAAGATGCTCAGAGCTATTGAAGAGATCGAATTTGGGGTATGGTGTTGTGATGTTAAGCTGGGAGGATTGGATGATGATGTCTAGTATGTCATTTGGGTTGTCTTGAATGTAGTGGGTGGGTTCCTGGGAACTTTTCATATGAATTGATGGATGATTGTCGAAGAATTGTTCTAGAGCCCGTCCCGTTGTGTCCGTTCTCTTGCAGCCCCATTGGGTGTTCTTGCTGTTAAGGTCTCCGGATAGGATGAAGGGATAGGGGAGGTTGAGGAGCATGGTTAAATCAGAGAAGTGAATGGGGATTTGGGGGCGTTTGTATGCAGAAATGATAATTATGGGGGTGGGCGAGGTTCCAATTAGGACGGCAGAGCACTCTAGGGCGGTTGTAGGTGGGAGTTGGTATATGGTGTGTGGGATGTGGTTGCGAGATAGGATGGCCGTGCCGCCATTGTTGGCGTTAAGTCTGTCGGTTCTGTGGGTAGTGTAGTTTTGGAGAGAGAATGGGATGTTAGGTTTGAGCCAGGTTTCTTGGAGGGATATGTCCGCGACGGAGTGGTCTTTAAGGAATTGTTTTTTTGGGGGGTTAAGCCCGCCGCGCGTTCCATGTGGAAAGGGTAAGGAAGCGAGGGGAAGGGGCCATTTAGTTGAGTATTTCAACTAATTTTATAGCTGCGCAGAACAGTTTTGATAGGGTATCTCCTGGGCCTTTGAAAATAGTGATGATTTGGGGAAGTGCGGAGAGGATATTTTTAAGGTCGGAGGATTGGAGTACTGTGATTAGGTCTTTCAGATCTGAGGATGTTCAAGAAGAGGGTGGTTGGTTGTTTGGTGGGGTTTGGGAGTCGGCAGATCCTGATGTGATGGAGGAGTAAGATGCATGTTGGGGTGTGAGTGAAGGAAAAGTTGAGTTTGAGAAAGTGGGTGGCGGTTCATTGGAAGGGGGTGTTTGGTGTTGGGATTTTCTTTGGTTGCGAACTTGGGTGATGTAAGGGCAGTCTGGCGGGGTGGTTGTGCTTGCAGTTATTACATTTAGGGATGAAGGAGTCTGAGGTGCAGGTCTGGCATTGTTCTGTGGAATGATTTAAGGAGCAAAGGGCACAAATTGTTGGTCGCCTACAGTATGTCCTGGTATGGTAGAGTCATTGGCAGTTTTTACACTGGGGGATGCGGTCTGTCTGTAATCCTCTGTCTTGACACTGTAGTGTTCAATATATTTGATTGTCGCCTTTGTCTGTTTAACGTCACGTTTCGGTATTTCCACTGTAAAGATCCCCAGTGGTCTTCGTCCGTTGCTGTCCCTTTGTTGCATTTCTGCCATGTTGAAGTAAGTTACCTTCAGTTCATTAAGGTTGTCTCGTATGGTCTCTATGGGAAATTGTGGTGGTAGTCCTTTAATCACTATTTTCTCCCTTATTTACTCTGTGGCTCTATGAAGTGGTAAGAGATGTGTCTGAAGAAGTTCTGTCCTTCGTCCATAGTCCTTAGTGTGTCGAGTCTGTCTCCAATGTTTCTGTGGGCTTCCACTGTCTTCGGTGTAATCAGTAATTCTGTCCTAGTACATTTTGCAGTCAGTTGGTTGTTGCAGATTTTCATGAGTTCTTTAGTCAGTTCATCTGTGCTAAAGATAGAGTCTAAGTCTATTTTGTACTGTCCGATTTTGGGTCTTTTCAGGGCTGTCGGTGGGGTGGGGTTTTGGGCCGGGGGTGGGTTGGTGAGATCAGGGTGGGATTTGCTCGTTCAGGAGTTTCAGAGGTTTCTGGATCTTGTGACGGGGTAATTGGGAAGAAGTAGTTCCTTGTGGTGATTCCTTTATCTTGGGGTGGGGGTTGGGGTTTAAATGTTTTCTCGTACAGTTGGAAATTGTCATCTTTGGAGCTAGAAGTGGGTGGGTTGGAGTCACGTATGGGGGAGGTGATAGTTCCTTTTTCTTCCGTGGGTCTCTGAAGTTGGTGAATGCATCAGTCTGACCTTGGGCTGCGCCATCCGCGATGTCCTCGGAGGTCGCCGTGTCGTCCATCTTTTCCGTGCCGTCCATTTTTGGGGACGGCCGAAGCCGCGCCTCCAGCTATCGCTCCTCTCCGCTAGTTGTTTTAAAGCTGCTTGGAAGATGTGCCTTGGGAGTTTCGAGAAATCGAGATGGCTCCTCCTTCTTCTTCTGGTCACGTGCCCGTGTCCACCTCCACGGCCGCCAGATGACCGTTGCGGTGTCGCTTTGGGCCTCACCCCGGATTAGTTGATAGCACTCGGCTGCACAAGTGTTTTGTGTGATGGTCACTACTCGAGAGGACACTTCTACTCTAGAGGACACTACAACTCGATATTCACTACTACTCGAGAGGACACTACAATTCGATATATGTCGCAGGCTTCCTCAGGGCATTGGCATCGCGATGTTGTGCGTCGGGTGTTATATATTGTCCGGCCTGGGCGGCCGGGTGAGGTGGTGCGCCGTGATTGGCGGAGGGGTCGCTCTGATTGGCTGGCGGTCTGTGCTAACGTGGGTGCGATTTCCAGGCCGGGTTAAGGTTGAGCCCGATGTCCGCGTTGATGTTATGCGGTCGTCTCTTAATTTCTAAAGACTCTTTGAAGCGTCTGGGCCAGTATCTGTATTCCTTATGCAGGAGCCGAGTCTTGTCGAAATCGATGGCATGTCCCGAAACCTCCGAGTGGTGTGCTATGACCGAATGGTTGGTGTTGTTCCTATTGTAATGGGATATGTGCTCCCTAAGGCGTTCCGACGCACAACATCGCGATGTCAATGCCCTGAGGAAGCCTGCGACATGTCAGGCGAAACGTCGGCCTCTCAGCCCACTACGCGGCGTCACCCGGACAGCCAAGAAGTCATCGACTCGAGCCGCGGAAGCTTACGTGTACTTTATACATTACTGGCAGACAAGTGGTTGGCCTGTAGTTCTTCGCCAAAGAGCTGCTTCTCACTTTAGGTAGCAAATACGTGAGCCACGTGTGAGCCATTCCGGGAGTTCCTTTGGGTTTTCTAAAATTTTATTAACACACTTTGCTAGATGAGCATGTATTGCTGTTAATTTCTTAATCCAATAATTCTGGATCTTATCAATCCCGGGGGATTTTCAGTTTCCCATGTTCTTAATTGCTAGGAAGATTCTCTTACGAGAATTCGTGAAAACGTTCCATTGTTTCCACGCGTCCATCGGCGGCACAACTTCAGTTTGGAGACAAAATGCGTTTTGTATGCGTTATGTTGCTTTCTTCCCAGATTCTTGCCCAAAATGTTTTGACGTCATCTTTTGAAGGATGGACAGCATTAGGCTTTTGAGTAGATTGCGATAGAATCTCTTCGCATATATTTCAAACAACGTATTCTGTACTACAAGATATCTACTCTACGTTTGTAACGACTAATTCGTTGAGCACATGCTTGGATTTTCTCTTTTAGTTTCTCAGCTACCATTAGCCTTTGTTGTGTCATTTTGTATTTGGTGTTTTCGTTTAACATGGAGTATTTTTTGTTGAACGTAAGAGGTGTGCGTTGATTGTGTGGTCGACTACCCGTTTTATAATTCTTTTCACCCCATGGGGGTACGGAGCTGATTATTCTGTCTGGCTGCAGGCCGTCGGTGTTCTTGGCTGGCCCCAAAATTATCTGAGGTACCAGGTATACAGTTGCGTGCATGATGTGATTTATTGCAGTAATAACTAGATCTCTACCTCGGGTCTTTACCGCCTCATTTAAGACAATTTCCTGTCTCTATCATTCACTCTCTTAGCTTTAGCATTTTCATATATTCTCCTCAATGGTGCACGAGATTCTAACGGTGTTAGAGGAGGAGGTTCTGTATCATGTTCTAATCGTGTGAACTTATAGCCAGATGAATTTTCGCCATGGACTACGTTTCTTACTAAGACATTACGAGACAAATACGACTACCTGATTAACGTCAAATGCAGCCCCAACACTATTCATAAAATCATCAAAGCTGTGCGCGGAAATCCTACTTCCACATTCCCACTCCTCATTTCACCCAATACCCCAACCACAACTCATTTCACCCACCTTTGAACCCCAACAAATAGTCAATTCCCTAGCACAATCCCTGGTCGACCTCTTCCATCCCGTCAACTTCCCTCTTCCTGGCCAGACGATCCTCAACTACTTTAAAAAGCACTCACTTCACCCAGCGCTACATCAAATCTGAGCAACGACGGACGACGAGACGCGACAATATCGACAATCGACAACAGCAAAGCTCCCGTGTCCGATGCAGTTCTTCCTTTCCAACTCAAACACCAAAACACCCCATCCACCTCCTTACCCTAATCCTCAACTCCTGTCTCAAACTCTCATACTTCCCCGGCGCCTGGAAGATCACCCGCGTCTCTATGATTCCTAAACCTGGCAAGGACCACCGGCACTCGTTCAATTTCCGCCCCATAAGTCTCCTCCCCATCCTTGGCAAAATCCTAGAAAAATCATCCTGCTTCGACTCATCCCTATCATTGATCCCATAATTCTCCCGGCCCAATTTAGTTTCCGCGAGGGCCGCGAAGCGTCCCTGGAATCCCTTCATTTAGGCGTAACAATTGCCACCCCTTCCAAATCCCCAAAGAAATACCAACCATTCTCACCGACCTCACCCAGGCTTCTGACACCGTAACCCACGAAATACTTCTTGAAACTTCGCCCTCAGGGCCCTGACCACCTATATGCTCTCATCAGAGCATACACCTAACCAACCGATCCTTTATGTCCGTCACCTCACCAAAACCTCAAAAAAGTTCCCTTCCAAGACGCGTCCCCCCTCCAACCCCCGACCTTCTTCAGCCCCCCCCCCCTCAAAAAAATCCTTAAGACAAATTCAGAAAGCCCTGAATTTCTTCCACCTCTGAGCCGAAGAAAACATCACCATTAACTCTACCAAATCTCAAGCCATCCTTTTCCCCTATAAAAAACATCCAACCCTCCCATCCCTCACAATAAACCAAATTCCCATCCCCTGGCAACCCCAAGTTAAATACCTCGGCGTCACCTTCTCTCAGAAGTTCCGTTATCACATCCTGTTCAACACCAAAACCCACCGCATAATCAACGCCCTCTACCCGCTTCTGACAAACCAATCCATTCTTCCAAAGAAAAGAATCCTCGTCTAGTTTTACTACACCCGATCAATCCTTGCCTGGATAGCCACATCCCCTACCAACCTGACTACCTAAAAAAAAAACCTTTTCCGACTCCCTACACTACCCCAATTCCACCAAAAACAAACCCTTCACTCGTATCCAATCCTCCCACCCCAGACACTACAACAAAAACATCCTTTAGATATTCTGCAGCTCCCATCCCAATTACCTATGCAGTAGGCCAACGATGAATGACACACCATTGACGAAAACAGACAAGACGAACACAAAGACGAAATACCGACCCGAGACGTGACCAATACTGACAAATCGACAAACGCCACTACCACGCTCCCACTCCTTCCCATCTCCCCTCCCAAGTATTTTGAAATAAAAAATAAAAAAATACAGAAAACGCATATAAAACAAAAATAAAATATGTATAAAAAATAAATAAAATATTAAAAATAAAATAACATTAAAAACACTACCAAAAACAATAAAAAACTATTAATTTCCCCAATCCCTCTTAACCACTCCTTTCTAATTCTCTCACTTCCCTCTCTTTCCATTGTCCTAAAACCCTTAACAAAATAACCCACCTAATATATAGCAAAATAATCCTTTTTTCACTCAACTTCCCAATGCCCCTCTCTGTACGGGGGAGTGGAAGCAGCAGATGTCTTTCAGAAGAACCCACATCATCTTATGCCAGCTGAAGAGTCCCCACATGGGACAAGCAGCTGGAAAGTGAAGAAGACCCCAAGAAGGAGAATTCTAGTTACTCTGATTGGTAGTTTTCTGTGGTTCCTTCGATCAACACCATGCGAATGCCAGAGCAGTACGGGTCACAGACCATGCTTCTTTCTTTCCTCTTCCTTATCCTATCGTCATCCCGTACATATACTAACATGCTCTAAACCACCACACATGCTGAGAGATCAGTTGGGGACATGCCGAGAGACCAGTCTTAGAACTTGTTGCGGCTGGGATGTTGCCCTGATGGTGAGAGATACCTGGTTGTGTGGGTATGTATAGATACGTGTGTGTGTATGTGTGCATGTGTGTATGTGTGTTTGGGAAAAATCTGCATACAAATAATTACTATTATAATTATTACACTTTGCTTTAATACTTTCATTTCCATTAGAAACAAAACTGCCAAGGACTCAATAACAAATCCGTTCACAAGTTTTTATTTATAATGAAGATAAATTCTCAAGTAAAACTTTCTAGGTAACTTATTTCTTTTTTCTTTTTGTACATTTTATTTATGAGATTTTGTCTATTTTAATTTTGTGTGTGTAAAGGAATCTTATTCTGATGTACTCTGTTTAAATTTTTTGTAAGTTTTTTTTATTAGAATCTGTAGAGTTGTTCATAGTATTCAATGTTCAATGTTGCATGACCAGTGTTAACACACAGCCCTCACAATTCATTACAGTTACAATTCATTGTTATATTACGTTTTGAAAACATCTTCAGAAAAACAAACATTTGAAAAAAATAAACACACAACTAGTAATTGTATTGTTATTATTTTCTCTCTTAAAGTATATATGTTATTCCTGTGATATGAATTAGAATATTGAATTCAATAATACAATAAACCAGATTTAAATACCTTTATCATATGTAGAAATTTAAGATAAAATTTGTTGTAATAATTGTGTCAATTTCTTGGAATTTTGTGGTCAATGGAAGATACAAAACAACAAAAATTTATTTTATTTCTTTAATATTCTTTATCGAACCAGTTAAAAATAATTTCCCTATGTATTGCACATAATATTATATATATAAGTGATATTATTAACATTGATATTATAGTCATTCATTATGACTGTATCTTGAATTGTTCACAGCAAAAGACTATCTTTCCCCAAGTCTGTAATCAATCAATTCTGCAATTGCAATATGAAAGGCAAAATATGGCCAACACCTTCATATTTATTAAGCCATTTGTATCATAATTTTAAAAATTTAAACAAAATTGATTTTGTAAAATTATGGATCTCTAGATATTAATGGCTATTTTTTAATACAATTTTGATTCGTATCTGTACTCATCTTGTACTGATGTAATAACTGTTTAACATTGATGGCATCATAGTTGTGGATTTCTCAAACTCAGTAATTATTGGTCTAATACACTAAAAATATAAATACATTTGAGTTTTGAATCTTTAATATTTTAGGCTAATAATGTGATTTTAATATTATAAACTGAGAAACTTTACAAAATAATTAAATTAATAGTGGGCAGAATTGCATTTTGGCCTACTTGTATTGTGTCTATAATTGGTAAGCCCCAGACTCTTAGGTTTAATAAGTTATTTACCTATTATCATACATATAAAATATCAAACATGTTTTCATTTTAATAAACACAAATAACTTCATACATTCTAGAGCCTATTAAGATATAATTTTTAAAATATATCCTAAAAAATGTGTATTGAATGTTAGAAAATTAATGACATATTGGAAAATAAAATTTTTGTGGTCCTTTTCTTTGTGATCAGGAGGAACAAGAAGAGCTGTGTTTGAATTATTGACATGACCTACCTCTTACATCATGTGATTTTGAGTACAGTTTATAAGAAATTAAGCAGATTTTAAAAGATCACAGAAGAAGTTATTCCTGAAAACTATGTTCTCTCCTACAAAATTCTTACTGTGTCATGTTAAAAGATTACTAATATTAATTATAATGAAGATGAGAATTATAGTATCCTGTTACATGTTTTAATTTTTATGCATGAAAAACTATAAATTCTTAAATTAAAATTTTTAAAACCTGTTTCGAATCTTATAAATTTATGATACAAGAAGACAAAGCAGAATGCTAATCTTTTGAAATTGAAAACAAAATTGAGTTTTTTTATACAAATAAAGAGTATGTATTGCCATCAAGTAGCAGTTATTAGAAGAATACATCAGTTTCCCAAGTTTCGTAGCAGTTGGGAATATGCACTTTTAATATTAACATTAATTAGAGTAACCTGTTAAGAAAACATTTTGTTACTTGCATGAAATTTAGGTGTGTGTTATTACTGTTTTCATTTGTCATTGTAGGTCTGTATTCTGTGATTAGGAAATATAAACAAATGTTCTTTTTCTGAATAATAATTACCGATCAAGAAGCAATTTTTTCTAGAGTACTACATGATATTCTGCAGCCATTTTTTTATAGCAAAACTAATATGGTGCCAAGTACTATGATGACAATAAAAATGTTGATGAAGGTCTGATGATTATATTGATTAGGTAATCATAATATATAAGAAAATACTTTTTGAGAAAAAATGTTATTGTTATTTTCTTTCAAATTCATCTCTTTGAGGACAACATTGTAAAAACATACTGTTACCTTGTTTTCACTTTGATAACATTTTTGTTTCCTTCATAATTCATTACATACATGAGAAACTTTAAAATATAACATATAATAGAATTTTCAACATTTTGCTCACTTAATTCATAATCTAATCAATCTTCATTTTTTAGAGATATTTTTTTTTTACAAATTTGAGGAAAAGAATGTCTCATTAAATGAGAGTGTGAAATGTTTTAATGTAACATACAATTATTAATAACAATAAAAAAAAATAGTCAAAATTAAAGACGACAATATAAAAAGTTTCCCAAAAGACTCAGAACTCTTAATTTCGTGTTTTGGAATGTATAAATATAAAATTATTCTGATATATGACAAGAAAGTCTCATTATGTTTCTCAGTAAAAAATTGTCCAGAATACATTTAATTTTTAAGTTAAAAATAATATTTGGATATTATGATAAAAGAAAACATAATTACATTCGTCAAGTACTCCCTATTAAATTTATTACAGTTCAGTAATAATAATAATAATAATAATAATAATAATAATAATAATAAAACAACAAAACAATAATAATTATGACACAAATAACTTTTTTGTTTTCCTATGGATGTAATGATGGTCACCATCTATATCGACTTATTGCTACTGGTAACAGCTGTAAATAAAAATATTAGGGCTAAAAATGTGTTTAATTTGATTTCTTAGTATCCTTTGTACTACAAGAAATAGTCTGTAATGATGTAGTTTGAAACATTAGAATATTGAGAGTTAAGAAGAAATTTCATTTCATGAACTTTTGAAGTTAAATTTCATAAATGAAATATATTATTAAATATATCTCTGCATGGAGCATTGTATTATAGATATTTACAATCAAGAATATAAACCAATCCTTGTAATCACATGTAGATATCCTGATGATCCAGGTGTGGTTTATTAATAAACCTGAATGATCACATTAGATTGTGAAAATAAACTTCTTAAACAAAACATCATAAGGCTTCCAAGCACAGTACTTTGAAATTTATTGCTATTTGTATTTATTACTCCCTGAAATATTCTTAGAAGATGAAATTTTTAGAAATAAAACAAAACTAAAGATAGTGATTTCTAAGTTATCTTTCTGCATTGTCTACCTAAATGTGGAAAGAAAAAGGTTCAAAAAAACTGAAAGGAAAATAATTCTTTCTCATTCCATAAATTTCTTTAAATCGATAAAAGAAAATGGCCTACTTCAAAATGCATTCACTTGGTAAATTCAAGGAATCTATTATTATCTGATTCTGGATAACAATTTATACAGCAAATTAATCTAGTAGTGTTAATAATTGAGGCGGTAGATTGTGGAAGAGAATTGGAAATGAAGTAAACAGCATACAGGAATATTTAAAAACCAACTGTATGCAGTGTGATGAATGATCATAGTTCTGCTTTTTGTCCAAGACCATCAAGTAAGGAAGCACGCTTTTCATGATGTCTACAATCTGCCTGAGCCATCCACACCAAGTCACTCACTGTTGCGCGGTGCATGGAATATACAGCTGTAACCACTAACACATGCATAATTTAATTGGTAAAGTCCACTGTGCCAGGAAACCACTTTTCTGGTATGTGCATAGCTCCTATAGCACCACCTACTGCTGATACTGCATCCTGAAATTTATAAATGATTATTAAACAAAGTTTTATTTTGCTCCTACATTCAAATATTGAAAAAAATGATTAGTTTATTAAAGTTGGAATATACTATACTCATAATTTAAGTGAATTAACCCCATAGGAGTATTTAACATATGGATGAATGCTAAATCAAGTAATTATTTTCTTCAAACAACTACATACTTGCAGAATAATATGGTGAAACATATTGGGGTCTCCTCCTCCAAGAGATGTATATCGCAGACCACAGAGAAATATTCTCATTATAAAAGGCATAGAGAAGCACAATCTTCTTTCCCAAGGAGACCATGCTGTTAGAGCCTACAACAGAAATGACATTCCATTTTACTTTCAATCTGTAACCTCTATTGTTGGAAGTGTTCATGACAGCAATGAGAGTAACAGTAGGCTTTTGAAATGGACATTATAAGCATAGGTCTGCACAGCCTAAAACAAGAAAGGGGATGGGGGCAATAAATTTCTGGGCACCCATTTCCATTACAGTATTTTTATTTACATATGATATATTTTACTAGTAAATAAACATATTAGAAGGAGAATAAAATTATAATTTTAATTTAATGTTACAATGTTATGATTGTAAACTTATTGCAACATAACATTGTCTAGTAAATGCTACAGTGCAAGGTGGCTTGGAGAGCTTCTTTCTAAATGTCGAAATTGTCAGTTTAAAAAGGAGAAAATCAGGAATGGAACGTATTTGTGGAAGTTAAATGTTTTATTGTGAGAGAATATGAGGCCCCTCTCAAAATTTTCAGGGGGCTGTAGCCTCCCTGCCCCCTTGCGCTCACCTGTGATTATAAGCAGTTCCTATTCAGTTATTAAAGACAGGTGTTACCTGAACATCTAACAAATAAAGTGACATTTTGTGGTTTAATGTGATGAGTGGTGATAATTTATTATGACCAAGGGTATAACTTGGGGTAAGAGAACAATTCATTGAATGTATCAAATATGAAGTGAAAGATTTGATTTAAAGTTTGTATGGTGTCGTCGTTGTCGTCGTTGTCGTTGTTGTCGTTGTTGTCGTTGTTGTCGTTGTCGCTGTTGTTGTTGTTGTTGTTTTATTATTATTATTATTATTATTATTATTATTATTATTAACACAACCAGTTCCCCATCAAATTTTAGATATGCAGATGCAAATTCCAGTGAAGGTGTTGGACTCTATCATAGTATTTAAGGTTGCATTCAGTTTTATTTATGTCTCTGATGCTTTTTTAAATGTAGATTCTTTTAAAATGTAAGTCTTCATTAATTCATATTTCTTTTTCTCAATTTCATTGAATGTGTTATTGAAGTATGTTGAGTGTTTGGCCTGAAATTGCATCAAAAGGGAACTTCGTTTAATGAGTTAAACAGCCGTAACCCATCGTGGGGTAGGTAAACGCAGCGCTTTCTATTACGCCCATTTTCCCTTCAAATTTTGCAAACAATCAGTCGGCGTTTAAGTGGTTAGTTGAAATATTGGCAACGAAACGAACTCGAGTATATGGCTTATGCGCACCCTTAACGAGATCGAATGCGGAATAAGGGAATGATGCGTCCACTCTCGACCTCTGGCGAAGAATTTTTGTTACGAAATTCTGTAAGCAAACTGTTCATGAAATACATGCTTTACCTCTTTTCTTTTGATCATTGATCAAACTAGTCAATGATTGATAGAGCAATACGGGCTGGAAGGAAATGCCGGTGTTAGATAATAGTTTATAATGTCTTTTACCGCTTTGAAAGGCTTCTTTTTTTTCTTTTTTGTCCGCAAAACATAAAAAAAAAAACATTTGTCACATATCCTGATCAAAAACGCATTTTCCAGCGTATAAATCGGCTGATGTGACGCAGGGCATCAACTGATGTCATTAAAGTGTCTCTGACTATGAAGTTATTGGTTAGTCTCGACAGTGTTAGGGTTTTCGAGTAGCTAGATAGGTCGAATTCTGCCGCTGTCTGGAGCATTCTGACTGCCGGCTGCTCTGACCGGTAGTTTGCCGTAGTTTCTCCGATCACCAGTAGGCGAATGCCGGAGCAGTACCCTTACAAACGGGCCACGGACCGCGCGCGATCTTTCCTTCCTCTTCCTTATCCTATCCTCACCCCTTATTACATACACATTGGATCTCACTATTCAGCGACGAAGAAAAACCACCACCTCCAGGCATAACAAGTCACTACAGTCACTGTACTTACAGGAGTAATGACCATAACCGTTGACGCTTCCGGAAACACGAAATAATCAATCAATCGATTGCATAATAATACGTACTCTTTTATTTTAAAACCAATAAACTGGAAAATAATTGATAAATCCTGAGAACAAGATTTCTGTAGAGCAGTATTATTTTTATAGTATTTACGAATTAGTATTAAATTGTTTTGTGCTCTGATACGACTTAGTTTTCCCAATTCTTAAAGTGTATGTTTTCTTTTTAAAATTTCTGAAAAATGTAGTAAAATAGTAAATCAATGTTAACAAACCACAATCATACATTAAATAACAATAAAGTTGAAAAGTGTTTGGTTACTTTCTTTAACTTGCACTTATAAATTTATTTTTCAAGTGAGCGCCGCGCTTAGCCTCCTGCAGTAACTCGAATACGATGAGACCTATAGACGAATACCGACGGTGAAAGATGATGTGCCGAGGAGAAATTTATAAATCTATACTAATAAAAGTGAATTCAACGACGTGTAACCAACATCTATACCACAACAAATAGCGTGTGAATAGACATGGAATTTTTACAGGCTCTTCTTCAGGATTGTTGCAGTGTCCTTGCAAAGTTTGGTAAAGATTAATACAATCCAAATGTGGAAAATAAATAATTTAAATAATATGTTTGTAGATGCACCGCGACCATTTTTCGCCTCTTGCTTAGAGCACGTGGTTTCTAATACATTCGCCAGAGCCCAGTAGTGCTGCAGCAAAACTGGTACCTAATTTATTCGCTAGAGGTCAGTAGCGGTGCATAAGATAACAAAAAGTTCATCTGATAGCAATATATTGTAAAATTTACGAAACAAAATTACAATGAAAGAAAATTATAGTATTTTATTAAAATTTGAATTAATTACGTTAAAAGTAATAATCTTAAACACCGTGGTTTATATAAATTGATCTTTTCCCGTAAGGATTGAGTATGAAGAGAGCCTGGGCAACGCCGGGTGTTTTGCTAGTAATAATAATAATAATAATAATAATAATAATAATAATAATAATAATAATAATAATAATAATATCTACTTCATACTAGGTGCGCTCTAATTTCTTGTCTTTCCTTTATTTCGATAAACATCACAATTTTTGGGATCGCGTGAACGTAAGCATTTTTCAACAGTCACGTTCAAACTCAACCACTTTGCTAGCAGACAAATTATTTCGGATAAACACATTTCCCCACAAATAAATGTTATTATTTGCGTTCGATACATTCAATTTGTATAGCGCCATTTGCCCTTTCAATGAAAGCAAATTGTCCATGAAAGCAAAATGTGCCGTTTGCCCTTTCAAAGAAGCAAATTGTGTGTACAAATAATACTTTCCACCTACTACGTATGAATAGATCAAATTCAGCAATCAGATTCTATTCATCTTGAAATGAATCTCTTACATATGCAGGTTAATACTCGTAGTTGCTGAAGGACAAAGGGGCCGGCGATAGAATCAGAGAAATCCGAGATGTGTAAAGCTAGCTCTCCGCGTCAACATAGCTCTAGCGTCCTTTCTATATGAAAATAAATAAATAAATAAATAAATAAATAAATAAATAAATAAATAAATAAATAAATAAATAAATAAATAAATAAATAAATAAATAAATAAAAATTAAAACAATATTTTGCATTACCAGTAACTCAGTAGTTCAAAAACATTGACGTGTATTCGTATTCCATTTTGTATATTACTACATGCACAAATCAATTAAATGTAAAACTAGTGGTGCTAAAATGCACATACTTTCTCGAATTATTTGTTACTATTGTAATTTTCGAAAATTGACGGGTTCAACAAAACTGGACCTGTGTTTTTTATGTGTATAAGCTACTTTGTTCTATTTGAGAAATAAATTTAAAGAAAATGAGTTGGTTTGAGAAAATATTTTATTACTTTACTTCAAGCAAACATTTCTCGAAAACTATCATATTTTCAAAAAAATTGCACATAATCTTATCTAAAGAAAGATGTTTGAAAAACATTTCACTTAGTAAAAGATCTCTCTTTTCAATATTATAGTTGTAGGAACATGTCGAAAAAATTTTGAACTTTTGCCATTTTCGAAATTTCAGAGTTCAACGAAAATGGGACCTGCGCCATTTTCAAGCTTACTTTGCTCTATCCGAGAAAATAATTTAATCTCAAAATTTGGGGAAAATAGAAAAGTATGAAAATTTCAAGGGATAATGTGAAGTACTTCTAAAAATCCAAATATCTGTTTCAAATTCGTAGGGCCTCGAGCTCGGGGAGATCGATCGGGAAGAGTTAGTATTTTCAAGGTTAACCACTAACGGACAGACAGACAGACAGACTTTGCTGTAAACCAATTTTTCGGCATCTCGTAGGTTACATGATAATTACGAAATCAAATTTTTATTTGTGATTTATGTAAAATTGATCATTTTCAATTTTTAAAAGGTTGTTGAAAGTTCAGAGCTAACACTCTTATTATTTTGGAAGTAAATTACTTCTTAATAATATAATTGTATATTTCACTCCCACAGAAGACCGCCGAGTTGCAATTAATATATAGTAACAATAAAGACTGGATTTTTCTTTTCAGATTTGCATTCTGTTGAGGGACCGTGTGCTCTCCATTCTCAATGTATCATATTTTTATGTATTATATCTCAATAGCTAGTTTATTTCGCCTTCGTCGTCATCGTTGTTGTTTCTATTGAGCATATTAAGGTTGTAGAATGGTTAGTTGAGGTAGTCGAGTGGGTAAGTATCACGCGATCTGATAAAACATCAGATGCTAATCTACGGCAATTGCTCACTGGCGTGAACTGTCTCAGAGTAGAAGTTTTGAACTATTTCTGAGAAGAGAGCGATATAGTACTTAACGAGGGTATTAATTTTTTAAATTAAACAAGTGGCTACAATATCGATATATTTAAACAAGAGTAAAGTTATACAAGAATTTTCGACAAATCAATAAAATGTTTCGGATATCCATCTTCAAGAAATTTACTCAGAGCTCTTTTAAAAGAGCACCTATATGTTCCAACGGTTCTGACACCAGAGAGAAAAAGAAAAGAATGACAACGAATATTTCAACATTTTGGCTCATACGATTTTGTTTAGATGCATTTTTTTTGTTCATTCGTCTAAGGAGTTAAGAAGCAAGATACACGTCTGACACCAGTCAGTAGTCAAGATCGGAAATCTAAGGGGGAAGAGGTTCCGGTCAATGCCCCCAGGAAAAGATTGTCGATACCGGGTTGACTTAATTTCGTTCAATTGGTCTGTTTTGTTTCGAAAGCGTTAAGAAGTACATACGTATCTGACCAGTCAGCAATCAAGAACGTATGACTTACAGTTGAGGTTCCAAGCGCCCCAGCAGTGCCCCAGAGGAAAAGAATGTCGAAACACAGCTGACATGATGTGGTCTGTGTTGTTTTCTGCATTGAAAGAGTGGAGATGCAGTCAGTAGCGCCATCAGTCATGAACAGAATTCTTAAGTGAAGACGTTCCGGGCAATGCTTAGAAAGGAAAAAACGACAATACCTTTCGTTGACGAGATTTCGACCTTCCCCAGTACATGGTTGGTTATTAGTGATTCCGGGCGCGTCAACTACTGAGATCATTAGTCCCGTAAATGTGATGCATGTTTTTCCTCGGGAGGCAGCGGTGTTCTTTCCCCGCTGGATGGTGAGATCCGGCGCCGACCTACCGTCGGCTAGCGGAGTTTTCCTAACCAGGTATCTCCCACCAGCAGGGTACCGTCCCAGTCGGGACAAGCTCTGAGCTCCCGACCGGTCTCCCGGCACGTGTGGTAGTGTAGCGCATGTTAGTGTGAGTGTGTGTGTTAGATAGGACAAGGAAGAGGAAGGACAGATCGCGCGCGGCCCGTGGTCCGTTTGTTAGGGCACTGCTCTGGCATTCGCCTGTTGGTGATCGGAGAGAGCATGGAAAACTACCGATCAGAGCAGCCGGCCCCTAGAATTCTCCTCCAGACAGCGACTGAATTCGACCTAGCTGACAAGTTGGTGTCGAAAAATCTTGCCGGCTCGAACCTAGGCCCTCCCGATGAGAGGCGCCGCAGTGGCTCCTCTGGAGAGTGTCGCACGGGGGCTGGCGAGCCGCGGGGGTAGGAGGCTGGCGCGAGTATCCGCGGGCGGCGGGCGCTGTCCATTGGGGCTATTGATTGCGGGGGCAGAGGGAGGCGGCTATTCCTGGCCGGGCGCCCGCTCGCGTGTTCGCGAGCCTCAATCGCGTGGCCGAGGGCATGGCACTCGCGGCGTCCGTGCAGCGCTCGAGAACGGTTCGCCTCGAAAATCACTCGGCGCGAACCACTCTCCACACTGTCCTTTGCCGAGAAAACAATTGAACATCATACATTCGTATATAATAAATAATATTATTTGATACTTGTTCGTTTCTTTAGAATACGCTCTCAGATGAGATTAAACAATTAAAATCAATATCCAAATTCAAATGACATGAAAATATTTCCTGTTCTATGACTGCTTTGTACTAGACTATTGGACACGGCGATGCTTCGCTATCGCAATGTGTTACACTTCACACCCTACTGATCACGTGATTGTTAATCACGCTTTAATCTACAATCTGTAAGAAGTTTAATAGACGAAAGGGTTTTCTCGGCAGTACGGGTTTGTTCTATGTCGTGGTTTGGACTTAGGTCAAGTATCCTATTAAAACTTTCTCTCTAAAGTTTGGGCATGCATTCGCTATGGCTCTGTCTTGGAGAAATTTAATTTACTTGTCCGAGTTTTCTCTGACGAAATAATTCCAGCCGATACTTCCCAATAGCATGGCAGAATATCCAGTGAAGACGCACTTAATACTGGAGGGTGCGGCAGGTTGCGTAGAGCTTCTGTTCAGGGGCGCTTGAGTCCGAATAAACGCATTCAATCATCAACAACGCCCTCGTTTGGCGTCTACAGACACGCACATTCCCGTTGTGCTATGCCTATATTCTACGCGAAAGAGCAAACAGTAAGTTGCAAAGTTTTACCGGAATTTGAAGAACGGTACGGTAGCGCATAAAATACGAACAAACATTATTTTTTATATATTAGATAAAACCTCCCCTGTAATCAAACAGATAATACTTTAATTTATATAATATACAAATTCAATACATAATTTTATTCCGCAAAAATTCTGGTAATGAATGTAAAAACTATTATTAAATTCTCCTGGGTCCTTGATGCCTCCACTCGATCGGAATTTTTTGTTGCTACTTTTGATATATTCAGCAAATGATAAGATGGTCCCATGTTTTGACAGTATATGTAGCTTTTTTCTTCGTTCAAGCTCTCAGTTTTTGCTATTTTTGGCATTAAATAAATAATTCAATGATTGAATTATTACCTCACAGAATTGTAACAAAACTATCACTTTTCAAAGTGATGCTACACCTAGCTTTTCAAGTAAATCGTAAAACCATGTATTATTAGAAAAAACATATTTGGGGGACTTTAATACTGAAAATTGTATTATTATTATTATTATTATTATTATTATTATTATTATTATTATTATTATTATTATTACTATTATTATTGTTGTTGTTGTTGCTGGCTAATTTGTCGCTGAAAAATCAAATTATTGGATAAATTTAAAGAAAATGTTGGCTCCTTTTTATTTCTATCGAAGCCAGTGTTGAGTATTGATTGCGAATTTTGATAGGTTAAATTTGAATAATTAGAGCCAATATTTTTAACATGCAAATCAAACAGCAAATTTTTAAAATTTAATAAACTCTCAAAAGTCTACTTTACGAACGAGTTCAATCATTAGCTTCTTGGTGAAGAAAAGAGATAGCCCGGAAAAGCTTAAAAAAGTTTCATGATTGTACACCCTGAAGTGGTCACAGAACTTCTCACGTGCTTGAAGTCACGACATCGATGAGTGGGTAGTGCCGCTGCGAATAAAAGAAAAGGTATGATCTATACGCTCTGAATTACCGTTAAGAAACAATTTCAAGGAAAACAATTAACGAATGATAAGGAATAGGGAATATGCAATACAGCTGAACATACAGTTTATCCATCACAAAAAGTAATAAAATTATCTCCTTTCGTTTCCTATTTTAAATTTATGAGCGACGAATTGTTCCAATCATGATTAACAGTAAAATACGACAGATAAGAAGGGAAGCGGCTCTACTTCGTAACGAAATAAAAGAATGAAGATGTGTCAAATTTAAATCAAATGTGTATAAACAGTATTGGTTAATTCGAGTTTCGGAAAATTGATCTTTCCGAATCACCCTAAAAACTGAAAAAGGGTACACAGTAATTGATGTGCATACACGTTGTCGCGGCCGGAAGTAATAAGAGCCAAAATTTATTGCTTATTTATCTTTGAAAATAGATTTTATTACATGGGAGTTTTTGTTTTTTTCTCCCTTTCAAAATTCAAAATTTATTGCTTGTTTATCCTTCAAAATTCAAAATTTAAGTAGTATATGACTTAGTGTAGGGATCACAGAATTTTGAAAATGTGCACACAATTCACTTTTCTCCATAGCACGTCATACGCAGTTTTTAACTGTTTTTTTGACGTAAAATAAATAAATAAATAAATAAATTGGTATGTACATTTGTACAAGAGCAATCGTGATTTTAGTCGAGGGTCCTCAGTGAAGGAACTGTCCTTGAGTCACTTCCAAGGTATTCATGCGCCTCGCCAGCACCCTCGAGTGTCTTGGACTCCACTGGAAATGCTCGAAGAAGAACAGAAAAAATGGGCGATATTTCCCCACAGGTGGCCCCACTTCGGGTTCGGTGGTATAACGGTTAGCGTATCGGACTGTTGTACCCGAGTTTGCGGGTTCAAACCCGATCGAAGCCGTGGATTTTTCAGGGCGGAAAAATCCTTCGTACGACTTCCTTCGGAGGGGTAGTAAAGCCGGCTGGCCCATGGTAGTAGATTTACTGCCGAGATCCTCGAGCCTAAATGAAGCCTCTGAACTAAATTCAAATCGCCTGTTTCGTCGCCCAAGTAATACCTTCTTTCTCCGCTAGGTGGTGAAAGGAGCGTAACGAAATTTGCGTGGTTAGACGGAAGAGCGGACCTGATGGCCCGAGTTTCGCCACGTAAAATAAGGCATTAACTAACTAACTAACTTCGCGCACTTTGACAGTTTGAAGGATGACAAACTGGAATGACCCTAGTTTCACAATGTCACTGATCAAACGTGTTAAATATGTTCACGGTGATCTTACAACTCCAGGAGACCCTCCGGATCATTCCCAATATCAATGTCAATTTCACTCCAGTGTTTTGAAAATAACATGGGTTGCCTTCCTAACAGTCGCATACCAATGATATTTCGATACTCGGAAAACACAAACGAGAGGGGAGGACGGGGAACGCCAGAATAAATTACAATATACAAAGAAAATTTTATATATTTAATAACTGATGCTTCATGTACAAGGTGTGTTTATAAAGTAAGTACCTTTTGGGAAAAAAACTCATAAACAGTTGTTTTTCAAAACAAAGTTTATTTTTATTGTTTTATTTATTATATTATTATTATTATTATTATTATTATTATTATTATCATTATTATTATTAAAGAGCATTTCATAAAGTATTTTCTACGTAGTTGTCACAATTGTTTAGACATTTGTGATAGTGGGAAACTAACTTTTCTATATCCACTTCATAGGACAGCCACTTCTGAACATTGAGTTTTGTAAAAATAGGGCTGCGATTTGTAAAAAACGCATCACAAAGCCATTTGTTTTCACAATTTTTTTTCATTCACTTTTTCAACCAACCCATCATTGAAAGTAAAGATCGCTCACTTCGTCCTTCGTCATGGAAATTGGTTCATCGATAGCTGAATTATCTGTCGTAAAATTGAATTGTCTAAACCACTTACTCCTCGTTCCATCACTCATTACATTTTCACCATAAATTTCACAAGTTGGGGGAGAATTTCAGCTAAGTTAACATTCTTTGTGTTCAAATACGGTGTTCAGCAGTGACTGTCTTCACTGGCGGTATCTTTTTATGAAGAGGGTATAGAAAAGTTAGTTTCCCGCTGTGACAAATGTCTGAATAATAGTGACTACTATGTAGAAAAATAGTTTAAGAAATGACCTTTTATGTAAAATTAAATTTTGTTTTGTATGAGTTTTTTTTCAAAACGATACTTGTTTCAAAAACACACCTCGTACTTAGCAAATAAAATAACCATTTTCTGTACGTCTGTGTTAAAATATGCTCAAGTTTTGAGCTACGACAAGGGCATAAATATTTTGAACATTTTCTGTACTTGTCCATGCTGTGGGAACATAGCCACATTTTTTTTCATCTTAAGAAATAGTTCAACATTTGTGGCGCATCGGGAAACAGAGGAAAAGTCGTTTATTATATGTTGGGTACCTAAATCGCATTCGTATTCCGTTTTCCATTTAAGAAATTGCTCTATAAAGAATTCAGCATCCCAATTAACTGACGTTCATGGAACTGGATATTTTAGCAAGGTGAAGGTGAATTATTTTTTCCAAGAAATACAGAATGGTCTATATAACCATGCTATTCTAAAGACATCTCAAACATCAATAAAGTCATTTCTAAATATGCTTGATTGTAATAAAATAAAAGTTACGCATTGATACAGTAATATTTAACGTATATTGTAATTCATGTGTTACCAGTAATTACATTAATTTGGTTCAAGATTTATAACTGATTGTCTTAGGCACTGTTACAGTATTAATAGTTATATACAGTGTAATTGATGCATCGCCATATGATATAGTTATAAGCACTGTTTTAGTATCCGTGTACTTTCCATTTATATGATCAAACTTATCAAACGTAGTTTTGCGGATAAATAATTAAAAACTAACAACTCGTGCCTAAGAGTCCCGGCCTACTTCATTGTCTCGTGATGACTCAAGTTCTTCGTGAGACTGGAGCTTGGGTTAGGTGAACACAAATGTGGTCACTAAGATTGTGGATTCGAAACCATCATAAGACGAATGTTTTAAGTGCTGCTCGTGGCATGGAGGGCATTCCGAGTCCCTCGTGAATTACATCTACGTATATCCTAACCCTTCCATAATCTCCTGGACTGACAGGCAACCCTGTATGTCATCTGGTTCAATTGAGGATTTAGATCTACATGCACAGAACAATGGTAAATACACCATTGAGAGATCAATAGATTTCGCGGGAAAATATGTAAAGGTAGAGGACTGAGTGAGGCCTAAGCGATGTTCGGGGAGCGGGAAGGTGCTTGATTTGATTTTGTCGTGTTTCCGGGCACGTCAACGGCTTTTGTCACTAGTCCCGTTAGTGTAGTGCATGTTTTTTCTCGAGATATGCGCGGTTATCTTTCCCCGCTGGATGGTGAGATCCGGCGCCGACCTACCCCCTAACCAGGACTCTCCCATCAGTGGGGCACCGCCCTAGCCGGAACAAGCTCAAAGCTCCCGACCAACCTCCCGGAATATGTGGTAGTGTAGTGCATGTTAGTGTAAGTGTGTGTGTAAGGGGAGAGGATTGGACAACAAAGAGGAAGGAAAGATCGTGCGCGGTCCGTGGCCCGTTTCGTAGGGTACTGCACCGGCATTCGCCTGGTGTTGATCGGAGAAAGCACGGAAAAATACCGTTCAGTGCAGCCGGCCGCTAGAATTCTTCTCCAGATAGCGACTGAATTTGACCTAGCTGAAAAGCTGGTGTCGAAAATCCTGCCGCCGTGGGGAGTGGGAACCTAGGACCTCCCAGTCAGAGGTGCTGCAGTTACATCAGCTGATGCACTGAGCTACCGCTTCCGGTGGGTTCACAGTGTATGTCCTCAAAGGGGCGAGAGGCACCGGTACGACTTAGGTAGTAGCTGGTAGGAGGAGAAGGAACACAACCGCCAAGCTAGCTCATACACAAGAAATTAGGAAATTAACTAGTACGAGAAAGTCTGTGCCATTATATAGTACCACTACTTTAAGATGTGATATTTTAACCTCGCTTTGTCGAGTATTAGTGGAAGAGTTTGGGGAAGACTTTCTTCGTGACATGTGTCTGGGGAGCGAGTTCGGATGGACTAGTTGTGAACGTGGGGCTTGAATCATGAGAAAAGAAGGCCTTTGAGGCATCGGGCGTGGTCGAGGGTTGTTGAGAATGAGGCAGGGGCAAGGAAGTGAAGTGAGAGAGCGCAAAGCATTGTATTTGGGGCGCAGGGTGGGGCTTTGGATGTGGCATGGAACGTGAGGAGTGAACCTGGGGCGTTGTGTGTGTGACGTGGGGGATGAGAGAGTGTTGTTAGGTGAGGCGTGAGGATAGTTTCATGGGGCGGGGGGAGTTCATGGGACGTTGGTCGTGATCGTGGGAGTTGAGTGTGTGTCGAAGGGTTGATTGATTTTGTCTGTTTCCGGGCACGTCAACTGTTTGGTCTTAGCCGTTGCGGTGGGGTGGGGGGGGGGTTGTGGGGGAAGTGTCATTAGTCCCGTTAGTGTAGTGCATGTTTTTTCTCCGGAGATGGCGGCGATCTTCCCCCCTGGATGGCGAAATCCGGCGCCGACCGACCATCGGCTAGTGGGGTTTCCCCCTAACCAGGACTCTCCCACCAGCGGGGCACCGCCCCAGCCAGGACAAGCTCTAAGCTCCCGACCGGTCTCCCGGAATATGTGGTAGTGTAGTGCATGTAGGTGTGTGTGTGTGTGTGTGTGTGTGTGTGTGTGTGTAAGGGGAGAGGATAGGACAGGGAAGAGGCAGGAAAGATCGTGCGCGGTCCGTGGCCCGTTTCGTAGGGTACTGCACCGGCATTCGTCTGGTGTTGATCGGAGAAACCATGGAAAACTACCGATCAGAGCAGCCGGCCGCTAGAATTCTCCTCCAGACAGCGACTGAATTCGATCTAGCTGAAGAGCTAATGTCGAAAATCGTGCGGTGACTGGAACCTAGGACCTCCCGGTCAGAGGCGCTGCAGTGCCATCAGTTGATGCACTGAGCTACCGCTCCCGGCTGTCGAAAGGAGTGTGGCATGGGGCTCTGGGAGTGGTCATAGGGCGTGGGAAATGAGGTGTGTGACGTGGAGCGTGGGAAGGGGAGGCAAGTGTACGTACCTTGTACAGCCCCCACACAGACAGCAGGCAGTAAGACAGCATCACAAGGCAGCGACACGCCCACGGCAGACAGAACACGGACGCGGACACCATGGGCAGAGCGCCTACGGGCAGAGGGGAAGGGCGTCTTTACACTTCTTCCACTCAGATCAATCCATCACATATAGTACACTCTCAAAAGGAAAGTATTTTCCCCCTTAAATAATAATTTTTATTGTCCCCTAATTTAAACAGAAACTACCAAGGGAATGTTTCATTTTTTTCAGAATTCGAGGGCTTAGTGTAACATAACTATACAAATTGTCATTTCGAAATTTTTATACCAATGGATAACAAACTCCTCTCACTTCATTACTACATTAAAAATAAATGTAATAAACATAAATTTACCCATTTCTCCCAAACTGTTTTAAAATAAAATTATGAATTTTATGTTGCGTTTTTGCAGTTTGCCGTAAACTCTTAGTGAGGCTTAAGGTATTCAGTAACTCAAAATATTTTTCGTGGAAAATTGCAATTTTTGTTTTTCATTGTTTCTTCTGCATTGAGATGTGCACTTTTCAAGGTTTAAAACAGTTTGTTTCTAAGTTTTCTAGTATTTTATTTATTTGCTTTTTTTGAATTTGTACGCATATCCCACCTCCCAAATATTAGAAAGTATGTGCATCAAACCTGGTGCAAAAACGTTTGAAGAGTGACTATGTGACTCAAAGAGACATCAAATAGCTAAAAAGCAGAAAACGCCTGAGCGTGAAGACAGGATGAGATACTTGAAAGGTTTGCAAATAAAAGTATCCAAAGTTTTTTATGACAATCATTTATTTCAGCAATTGCACAACGTTTCGTAACTCGTTTTGTTACATCATCAGGTGCTTAGTGACACGCCTGTTGGTGTCATTCATTCCTTGGAAATGGAATGTCTGTTGGAACTGTTAGTTATGTGATATCACCTGAGTGAGTGTGAGTTAATTTCGTAATGTTTCCTCGATTGTTCTACTGCAGAGGTAATTCAATGGGATAATAGTTCCCTCACTAAGCACCTGATGATGTAACAAAACTAGTTACGAAACGTTTTGCAATTGCTGAAATAAATGATTGTCATAAAAAACTTTGGATACTTTTATTTGCAAACATATATGGACAATCAAGAAGAAATATTGATATACTTGAAAGGTCTTAGAAATTTGAAGGAAAACAAGAAAACCAAAGTTGAAGGTTTAATTTCTCATCTTGGTACATTTCAGAGCCAGTGAATCTTAATCTGGATTTTCATTAAACTTACTTTTTCTCTTGTTTGGATTAACGTGAAACACGATAACTCTTTTAATTTTGAAGATATCCTTACGTCTTTTTTTTATTAAATGGCAGAAAGTCAGATCTTGTACCTAAACCTCAAATTGTTGTAGAAAATGCATTTTAGCAATAACAAATTTCTCTGTTAATCTATATTGATACCAGTGATTTTTAAAAGTTCCAATTAAGTCTCTTACCGTGAACATCATGTTTAAATACATATGCATGCCACAAATAAAAAATTTAAAATTCAGGTAGACGAGTACCTTAAAATGTGAGTAATTGGTGAAAGAAAGACAACCCAACGTAGAAATCTAATACATTCCAAGTTTGTGGAATATCAGTGGCAATGTCAAGTAATAATTTTGCTTATAATTAAGAGATATTCAGAGAAGACAACTTGTAAATGACAACTGATAAGTGTTTAGAGCATAAAGCAAAACATTCAGCAATAAGAAAGTCAGAAGCAGCTATAAAGTTTTTCTACATGCACCATAGAAAAATCGAAAACTATCATTTTCATCAAACTCATGTTTTTAGTTTATTTTAACATTTCCCATGTCTTTCACACTCAGTCACTTTTCTTTACAAGCAACGTATGTCCCCTTTCCTCGATCTTTATGTTATAACGAATCGGAACAAAGGAGGAATGTAGATTAAAATATTTTGAATGGCAACAACCTCTGTGTCTCTGAAGGGCAGTTTAGGAAACTTATATTCAAATATGCATTTGTATCTTCATATTATTACAAAATTAAATTCGAATGATATTTTTTACTAAATAACATAACACCTCTTGACAAAAACGCTGTCTCATTAGGATCTGTGCTTTTATTATGATTTACTGATATTATTTTCAGTTATAATTAGTTTTTATTTTCTCCAGTCATTTTTTTTTTGACACGAAGAAAGGTGAAAATATCTCTTCCAGCCATGAGACGTATTCGCATATTACAGCAAGAACTAATAAAGTGGGCCTGCATATCTTACGCATGTTTGAATACGTGCTTCATTTCTCGAGGTAACGCTTCCTGCCAAATGTATTTGGTAGCGAGCATGAGGCACCACTCACATCACTCAATCAAAAGTTACCGAACAGTAAAATGCAAAATCCACTTGCGGCAATTCGCGTGTCTTTCGTCGACATTTGCAACGCTAATACGCTTCTACCGCATGACAGCCATTCTTTTTTAAAAAAATGGTGCAACGGTGCGACCTAGATTTTATTTCATTTATTGTCTATCCTTTATTTTACGCCATATGTCATGATTGGAATTTTAGTTATATTTGTAAAATAGGTAAAAAACGCAAAAACGGACATTCTCTGAAAAAATTAAACCTGTCACAATGTTCAAACATTTGACACTAATATATATATATATATATATATATATATTTCTTCTCGAAAATGCCTGAGTTTTCATCAGATTGAATATTGCCGATGAGTGTGCAGTGTCACTGACCGGCCGATCCAGGGCTCGAGTCCCGATGATGGCGGATTTTCGATTCTAGCCAGAGAACTTGGTCGAATACAGCGGCTGGCTGCTTAGATTGGTGATTTTACGTGGTTTGTGCCATCAATAGCAGGCGAATACAGGCGCAGAATCCTTACAAACGGGCCGCGGACCGTGCGCAGTCTGCCCGCCTTCTTCCTAGCCCTATCCTCACCTCTCACCTACACACTCACATACATGCACTACACTTCCACTCATGTCGAGAGGTCAGACGGAAGCTTAGAGCTTGTCCCGGCTGGGGCGGTGTCTCGCAGGGGGGGATTCCTGGAGGGGGAATGACCTGGCAAGCCGACGTGTACGTTGGTACTGGATTTCACCATTCAGCGACGAAGGAATACCACCACCTCCAGGCATAGAAATAGGCACTACACTTACGGAACTAATGACCCAAGAAGTTGACGCGCCGGGTAATATCAATCAACCAACATTTCCCCCAATCCTCCAGCAGCGCGCAGTGAGTGAGATTTAAATATTAACCCATTAAATATTCCCCAAGGTTTCAAAAGCGCTTTCAATCACCTTTATAGAAGGTTTTAGGGGTTTGAGATTGTCAACAGACGGTTACTTTTTTTGCAGAATATCTCAAAATACATGTTACCAACTTCTAGGTTTTGTAGGGGATCGAAGATAACGTTTTGCTAATGCATATGTTTAGGACATCTCATAATAAAATTATACATATGAGAGTGGCCCCTGATGTATGTAATGCATTTTAAATTCGCGACAGATGTGATCTGCCAAAGACAAGTGCATGATGGATTGCGTACAAGTGAGAGGCAATAAATAACACCTTCAAATGAAATTTTCCAGCATGTTCATTGGCACAAAATGATCGTCATTGACCCTGTACACGCTATAGAAGTTTTTAACATTTAAACTAAGACACCTGTATAGATTACGAAACTATCGGAAAGTTACATCTAAATAGATTTCTAAAATTAATCACAGCAGAATTTAACAGCCTTTTCGCAAATCTACATTTTCACTCAAAGCTATAGAGAATCCCCATACCTTTTATAAGATGAGAACATATGCGGACAAACTTAACAAGCAGGAACAAAGTGCGCATACGTTGGGAGTTTTCATCGACCCTTTTTTTTCTTCGCGTGGGTTACGTCACTGCGGGGCGTCTCGTGATGCGCACAAGGTGCTCCGTGCACACCTTTGTTATCCCGACGAATCACAACAGCCTCGCAATCACAGAGAAGCGTTTTCAAACATGCTCTTGTTACGAAACTGCTGCAGGCATATTGATTGTGATTTAAATTATAAATATAAACGGAATCGAGGCTTACAAAAGCTATCATCAAAATGAAGAAAAATTAATGAAAGTTTCTGCGAGGAAAGAATAAGAAACCATCATAACTTAAAGTCCGTGCCTACACGAACAGTTGTTTTGAAATGGTAAACACTTTTTTCATTATCTTTTATTCGTAATGAAACTTCAATATGACACTGTCGCGAATATATTCCCTTGCACTTCTGTGAATGTATGAACACCGGTAAATTCTTAGAGTTTACCTGCAAAATTGGAATAGAGTTTACAGTTATAGTGCGATAATATTCCGAAATAACTTAATAGATATGCAGATGTCTCAAAACAAATGGACATGTAAAATGGGGCAATCCATAACATATACAGATAAAACACAATGGGAAAAGCTCACACATGTACATGCATATAATTAATTTCACACTACATGTTCGTTGACAAAAAGTGATCATTTTTATCCCTCTACATGTCCTGAAAGTTTGTAACTTTTATTATGAGACTTGGGAATATATTACAGATAAAATACTAAACTGACTGTTTTCTGAATTAACTGGTTAATGCTGACATTATCCAAAATGTGTGAATAAAGTCTGAAATAAGAACAACTTCGAAGCATACTCGGGACTTTCTCCGGATGAAATGGACAACAGCGACCATCATGTCACAAGAGTATATGAAGTACGTGATGGTGTGCAGGATGGTGATAAACATGAGCCAGATTGCTGGTGGAAAGTGCCTGAAGCTAGCGAGACACAAGATGTGTCCCACTAGCACTACTCTAGATTCCACATGGATCAACTGGGGGGTTGAACTCCAAGACTTCAAGAGGTGACTGCGACGCTGCGGATCGTCCCTCCTTCTGTAGATTTATTTTATTTTATTTCTTTATTTTTATGTTTACTTTAAACTTCAGTATTTATCCATTGCCGAGCGAAGTGCCTCTGAGCGTAGGGCGCTGAACTCGCATTCAAAAGCTCCGAGTTCAATCCCCGTGCCGATCGTCCTGATCGGGGTTTTCGTAGTATCTCTCGGTCATCCACGCGTATGCTGGGATGGTTCTACTGAAAGACCACAACAGCAAAAATCGGGATCGCTAGCCGAATTCGTTAACTACATGAAGTCACGAAGGTTACGCAAATTCGAGACATTGCGAGTTCCTGGTTGGGTGACCGACTAGGAACCCCGGGATCTAACGACAGTTGCCCTTTACGGAACATATAATGGCTAAACACAAATAAATACAAATACAAATTTATTCGTTGCCTCGCCTACCGATGACTTATTTATTATATTCTCGAATCTTAGTGTCTACCATTTCTGGCCATAGGTGATGGGTGATGTTGAAGCCGATTTGATATGAATGATTAAGGAGCAATGTAATATGAAGCAAATACTCCGAGGAAGCATGTTACGAAACTGCTTTTCCCGCCACACATTCCACAATGGTGTAATGGGATTTGAATCCTCGAACCCTCAGAGTCGTAGTCCATTCCCAAATGTTGGGGTCTGACCTCTGCAGCGCGGGACGCTCCCAACTTCCTTTGGATTGCACATTACACTCGCAATACTCACCAAAGCTCTGGCTCATCCAGATGCCGAACATATCGAGCTGAAGGAGGCGGTAGTAGAAGCTCTCTCCGCCCTCAAGGTTCATGAAGAGGTGGTAGACGAAGGAGCCAACCCAGGGGCAGATGGCGCCCACGATGTGGCACCAGGGCAGAAACCACGAGTCCAGCTCCTTCCAGGGGATGGCACTGGGGAAGTTCACCACCATGTACACGATGGGGATTCCTGCGCAGGGTGGCATAACATAGACTATTTCACTCATGGCTGTTCATGTCGTAAGTAACCAATGCTAGGCAAGAATCTGTTTTAATTAAAACAATCATAGATGCCTATCGCCATATGATTATTATTTTGTTTACCATTTGCACTCCGCTGTAATCACATTGTTTACCTTTTTAAGATGAAGATAGCAATTGTTTTCGGTCCATAATAGCTTGTGAGCATCAACATTATTGAAAACAAATACATAACAAACGACACATTATTGAAATGTGTCGTTTTGGTAATGTTTAAAACTCTGAAATGGAATCTATTATTAAATATATAGTGCCGAAAAACAGCAAAAGAAACAGAGAAAGTGTGTGCAAGCAATTTCAAGAATTTTGTTAAGAAAGAAAATACAAATAGACACCACAAACTACAAATGAAAAAAGTTATATACATACATATATAATAACACATATTTTAGGCAATTAATTTGCGAAGATTAAGATGGTGAAGAGTACAAAGAATTCAAAACTATGTAGAACGCTACAACCAAACTTATTCAGAAGAATACTTTAATGGATACGCACGTGTGTTCTACCCATTCGAAATGACAATCCCTGCTAATTAGCTTGTACAGCTTCCGTTTCAAATAGTCGACGAATAGCAAGACATAGAAAACTCAACTTCCTACAACTTTAATAATTGTGTTTTTAATAAATGTTCTTGTAAGTAGCTTTGTTATAATGGTTTTTTGAAAGTTTTATTACCATAAAATCGAAACATTCTTGAAATAATTTTCTGCATTTTAAGTGATAAATATCATTAAGTGCTGTGATATTACTTATGATAAAACTTACGAGAGAGCAATAGACATATTTAATATCGTTATAACCCGGGTTTCAAAGAACGACTGAAATTTCTACTTAAAAATTAAAGAATACACCGAACGTGATAAATCCTTAGACAATTTGTTGCATTCTGTACACACTATCATACGTTTTCATATAGTCTAGCACAGTAACATCGATTCTGTCGGATCCATCAAGTAAAATCTGCTAGGTTCCAGCAAAATGACATCATTTGGCTTTTAAGAGAAGAAGCCATTTCTAAATTACGATGTTTCTCAAATTACACGGCGAGGTATAATTAGAAATAAGACGTTCCCAATCGCTTACTTGCTTGATTATGATGTTAGAATAACGAGTATTTTATTCAGTACCTCTGAACGCGAGCGTCTTCAGAAGTACGAATCAAGACAGTTCTTTCCAGTGCTGAGAAATTGAACGGAACGTGAATTATTTAGCGTTATGCCGAGAAGTAGTGTCGGAAAAAGGAAACACGACCTTCTTCTCTATTGTTAGATGTCTCTTGAAATCCCTCTTGTTTTTACGGATTTATTATTTACATTTCCAGCCAACTTTTGACCACTTTTTGTTTATATTTTTTTGAACCCTGTAAAACTGGTTTTCAAAAAAGTAGCGAGACCTCCGAATTACACTTTACATTTCTGCCTACCATTCTACCTACACGAATGAACTAGTTTCCTGCAGTTTTTTCGATTTCGTTTTGTTATATATATATATATATATATATATATATATATATATATATATAAGTTATTATATATATATATATATATATATATATATATATATATATATATATTCCATAAATATTGTTCATATACATACATGTCTGAAAATGGAATATTTATTTAAAAATCCACGTATTCGGTAATAATTTATGATATTGTAAATAGACTGGTAACTTTTTTTCTGACTGAAGTTAACACGTCGAAGCCCAGCCCCAAATGAAACTGTAAGTCCTTCAACCCATCCATCGACTAGCAAAGCCGCTCTAGCGGCCGCTTCGCCTCTTAGCGAAGCACAGGTGCCCTTTTGCAAACGCGTGAAATTTAATGACTGTCAGTAGTCTGGACGAATTGACATCAGGTATGTGGAAGATATTACCTAATTCGTTGCATGTGTCAAATGCTATTGAGTCTGTACTGCTCTCCTTGGGTTACTTCTAACAAGTAAAGATTTTAAATTTACCTTCCACGAAATTTCTGTTTTTTTGCATTGCTTTAGAAAACATTTACACATGCGTGTGTGGGTATGCTTGTGGTTCATTTTTATTCACAAATGGTAGTGTGTTTTGTATACACAGTTTTAGTATTGTGTTTTTCCGTTCTTATGATCAAGCCATAAATTACTCAATCGTTGTAGATATTATTATTATTATTATATTATTATTATTATTATCATTATTATTTTTCATTGTTTTATTATCATTGTTATTATCATATTATTATTATAATCACCATTTCATCATATCTCACTCAGTTTTGCCTCAAATTAAATATAGAAGAAGGGAATTTCCTCTGGTGATGACAGTCATAAATCACATCGATACCCCACTCTCGAATGTATCACGCGAACTCACACAATTATTTATCTTGCCAACATCGTCCGATCTTCACTAGCGGAATCCTTTCGTAAGTTTACGAAACCCACAAACAAGAAAAGCAATAAACCATGACATGTCCATCGCCGCTTCATCAACGGCTCCGCCTTTACCAATAGTTAATGCGAGTGGGCGGGGCAGTTTGCCGCGAGTGTGGGAGGGAAACGGGGCGGCAGCCGGCGCCCATTAGGTGTAAAAAATGCAGGCGCTCCATTGTTAATGGATGGAGCACGAAAACCCGGCCACCCGCACGCACTCTCTCGAGCACACTCGGGCAACTCGAGCGCACGCTCGAGAGGTGTTCTGTAGTTTGTGTTGAGCGCTACCAATTCATCTAAAATCGATATTAATATGCTCGAAAATCGCCATGTCTCGATTGTTATAATTTATCCTCAATGCCTGAATCCTGCCTGGCTGGATGCAGGCGCTCCATTCTTAATGGATAGAGCACGAAGACCCGGCCACCCGCACACACCCTCTCGGGCACATGCGCGCTCGAGACGCGTTCTGTAGTATGTGTTGAGCGCTTCCAATTTATCTAAAATCGAGATTAATATGCTCGAAAATCGCCAAGCGTCGATTGTTATAAGTTATTCTAAATTCCTGAATCTAGCCTGGCTGCACCATCTAGTAAGAGGGAATTAAATGGCGGCGTTTTGCGTTACTCTCTGCCTCGAGGGCAGGGGATCCCAACGGGATCGGTATTGACCTCCGAGTGTGGATGACATTTTACAGGGGGTCGATTGGGGGTCGATATCCAAATATGCACCGACGACTGTTTGCTGTAATAAAGATCCACGTTGCATTGATTACAATAATATTTAAGCATTTTCATTATTATTATTATTATTATTATTATTATTATTATTATTATTATTATTATTATTACTACTTATATTTCAATCTACAAAACACCTGATAAATTAATAATTCGTTCATCATTTAAAATTTCGCATCATCACATTAATAAAATGAAATTTTAGCGCAATTATGATCTACTATTTTGTTTCTGAAAACTTGTACATGTTGTGGGTGGTATAATGGTCAGCGTGTCGGGCTGTTGTACCCAAGTTTGCGGGTCCAAACGCGCTCGAAGCCATGGATTTTTAAGGGCGAAAAGATCATTCATACTCCTTCGGAGGGGAAGTAAAGTCGGCTGTCCCATGAAGAAGATTTAATGATGAAGATGATCCTCAAGCTTAAAATAAGTATCTGAACTAAAATCAAATAGCCTTTTTCGTGACCAGAGATGATACATTATTTCCCTGCTAGGTGATGAAAGGACTGTAGCGAAATTTGCGTGGTCACACGAAAGAGTGGCCCGGTTCTCGCCACGTAAAATTAGGTATTAACTATTTGTATGTTTAAAAATAGAGATAGTACAAAAACTGTAAAAAGTTCTGTTGTTTCAAACCTTGTTCATACTAATTTTGTGCAATTATTTAAATTTAATAAATTGTATGCTCCATATTATAGGGGGAAATGGAAGAGAACATTGTTTTGAACTGAGTCGAAGCCAGAGAAAGGTTGGGAAGCCTGTTCTTGGGACTCCTCATGCGCTTCGGTGGCAGCGCGGCGCGGCGGGCGCTGCGCAAACGATGGGGCAGATTACGCGCGACGGTTGCAGCTTTGATATCGAGCGTCGGACGTCGGTCGCTCCACGTGGAATTCTGGCGAAAGGAAGGCGTTCTGTCGCACTTTGAAATGGGTTTGTAGTGAAGCTGAAATGTTCTCGCTTCCCTTCTCTAATTTAGGTCGGCGGGAACCTACCGAGGGCTGAGTGGGGTGACTTGTGGCACACAAGGCTGAACTTTGGCTGGAGCGGATACAGAGACGAATTTGAGTGGGGGATTTATACGTATATATAAAAAATTATGAATTATATAGGTTATAATAGCGGTTTATGCAATTAGTTCATAATGCTAAGCTGTTTGCATGAGTACATGTTTTGAAAACGAACGACGTTAGGAGCGAGTTTTCAAATTTGTACGAATGCACTAAAGAAATATTATAAACGAGTTGCATGGCTATTTTTTTTGTATAAAGCATTAAAAGGTTCCAAGGGAATCAAACTTAATTTTGCGAAACAACTTTCTTGTGCCGTCTCGGGTATTTGACATCTCTGCGACAAAACTGTGGTCGGTTGTTCCGTTTACCGCTACCTCCCCGAGATTCTCTCGTTACGATTGGCTGAATGTGTGATGACGCAATCATTTTGCCGTAAAATCTAATACGTCATCATTTCTGCCGTAAAGGTTCCTTTTATGAACGATTTCTTGCAACAGAAAAGGTCGTTTATAATGCTGATATACAAATAATATATTTACATATTACAGATTATGTAGAATGACGCAAGCTAAAGTCAGTTCAAGTTGCGATGTGGGCATATTTTCTCAGAGTTGGGTTTAATACAAGTTCAGTCATAGGTTTCCGGAGCCAATCTCGCAAGCGCTCTTAGCAGTGCGGGTGACGCCATGTCGAAGGCTGTGATGCCAACGTTTTGAGAATCATGGCCTTCCTCAGGGCTGTTCTGCGCCGAAATAATTGGTGGTAGTTGAATATACGAGTGTGGCAGAGCGTGTTCGGTTGAGCCAACCGGGCAATCAAGGGGCCGTCCATCAGACACGAGAGGGGATCGATTCGGTCGGCACGGGGTGGTCTGTGTTGGGACGGCAAGGGAGGGTCAGGAGTCGGACGTCATGGAGCAATCAAGCCGGGTGGGCACCTGCAAGTCAGCCCGTAGTAATGGCTGCCAATCAGGAAGGCGCGACTATAACTAAGATAGGTCCAAAGTGACCTTGTAAATAGTAGATATAATTTAATAAAAGTTAATTTTTAAGTTAGTTTGTTTAAAGTAGGCCCTCCCGTTACTGCAAAAGCCTGATGGGGTGCAGTATTTCCATATCCTTAAACAATGAATAAATTCCCGCCTTTTCAGGGGTATTGAAGACGGGAAATATGAAAAGAGGCGCGACCCCCCCCCGTCCGTTGATATTCTGCGAGTGTCAGGTAATTTTCATGGCTGCCATAATTCGCCTGGGCTTCTATCGGTTCTGTCTGACGAGCTTCTAACAGAGTCATGTCCGTTTTCCTATGCGCATTAGGAGTCAGTGGAGAATTGCACTTAACTGGTTTTCAAAAGAAACAGAACTGTAGAAGAAAGGATACGCGAGTATATTCGCCACTTCAAATACAGGAATGTTCCCGAAGCGCGCTAGATTTCCGCTCGGAGTTGAACAGTCGTTCCGTGTGGAATTGTGACTATCAGAACGAGTTAAGCGGATATAATCAAAAGGTAGTTGTGTCCCCTCTGCTTATTTTTATCTCTTCTATCTTCACCACTTCATCCATAATTGGACTGCGAATGGCGTTTGCTCCTAGTTGTTTTGTGTTGTATACATCTTCGATGAGGTTGCCTGTGTTCAACCTCTCAGCGACCCGCCCTTCCCTTTAAATCAAATATCCCTCGCCGAGTGTTCTCCCTTTCTCTCGCCCTCTGCTGATGTTTCATTCAGCTTTTGTCCAGATGGGACCCTCCCGCTCTTCAGACGTCGGAAGCACTCCACGGCCTGTCACCGACAGTCGCAGTTTGGCAGAACTTTCGATTATCCGACGGCCCATCTCAGATAAGGAAAGCCCATTGGGGGGGGGGGCATGGTGTAAAACGGGAAAGAAATGGCTTTGACAGGTCATAGGCGGTGGTTGGGTCTGACTCATAAGCTACAACACAACAGCCTTGCCTTACGCGGGATTCCCCCCATAACCTTGCTCAAGCACAGTTCTTACAATCCTCTGGGCCACCATGTGCCATTAGTCCCGTAAGTCCAGTTCATGTTTTATCAGAGTTGGCGATATCCTTCCTCTGATGAATGATTCGACGCCGACCTACATGTCGACTCGAGAGGTTTTACCTTAACAGTTATTTCCCCCCTGTGAGCACCTCCCTAGCCAATACGAGTTCGAAGCTCCCGACCGGTCTCCCGGAATATGGGGTAGTGTAGTGCATGTTAGTGTAAGTGTGTGTGTGTATAAGGGGAGAGGATAGGACAAGGCGAGGTAGAAAATATCCCGCGCGGTCAGTGACCCGTTTGTTAGGGTACTGCTCTGGCATTGGCCTGAGGTTGGTCGGAGAACCACGGAAAACTACCGATCAGAACAGCCAGACGTTAGAATTCTCCTACAGACAGCGACTGAATTAGATTTATGTAGCTAGTACATCAACTCTGTACAACATGCGCTAGATAAATAATCAAATTCATTTCTGAACTTCATTACGTTAAATTCTTGTAGTCAATGGCACATCTATCGGAATATTCCCTTTTATGTTTCGTAATTATTATTACTATTATTATTATTATTATTATTATTATTATTATTATTATTATTATTATTATTATTACTTGTTTATCGGCCATTTCTGACCACTCGACATAATTGACGTGCGTAACTATGATTCTGAATTCTGAGGTCATAGGATGGTGATGAGGAGTGAGTGGTCAATCACAAATTCAACGCTGCCTACGCAGGACTTGAACCTGCAGCCTCCTCGGCGCAGACGGCGCGTTGCCGCATCCGTTTGCGCCATGAGACCGACATCGACATCGTCATCGTCATCGTCATCGTCATCGTCATCGTCATTATTGTTATCGTCATAGTCATCGTCATCATCATCATCGTCATCATTATTGTTATAATAATAATAATTATTATTTTATTATTATTAATGTTGCTGTAAATATACATCTGAATGAATCTCTGTCAGCCAAAGATGCATCACCTAACGAAAACTACAAAACCGCAAATTATAATATATTTCGAACAAAATATTTAAAAAGGGAGAGCAAAAGATTAATTGACAGATGCTTATCTAAAGTCGCAGAATTGTGAAATTGCATATGCGTGTAAAGAAAGCAGCGATGGCTGACAGATAAAGGGTGACGAATGTGAATGTGACTCAGAAATGCAAATCATTAACACGCTTAAGGCTGAGGCTGAATGAGATAGCAAATCATATAGTGATTTTGTTGGGAATAAAATTAGACGAGAAAAAGCACATACTTTCTATCATTATTTCTAACGGTTGCGATTTTGCAAATTCAGTGTTCAACGAAAAGTCTCTTGTTCTATCCATGGAAAAAATTGTTGGAAACATTTCGAGAGATTTTTGAGAAAATATTTTTTGGTTTTAATTTCAAGTAGAAATTACAGAAAAATGATTAGTCTTTCTACGAATTTTACTCGACAATTTTAAATACTTTAATTAATTTTAAATTCTTTAAAAATCTCAATGTTCAAATTTGTTTTGCAACGCTAACTTTATGCAATTTTCGAAAACACAGAGTTCGCCGGAAATGAGAGTTGCGTCATTTTTTGCCGGTCTCTGATACATACGAGGGAAAAATCTAAATAAAAAGATTGGAGCCGTTTTTCTAAAATATTTGCTTAAAATTACTAGCAAAATACTCATATTACGAAAAATTTTACATGAAATTAAGATCTGCCTTTAAAGAGCAGATTTATTGAAGGAAAAAGTCTCTATCTTCAATATTCTAGTTGGAGGAAGACGCCAAAAAAATTTGAACTGATGCCTTTTTCCAAATATCAGAGTTAAGAAAATTATACTTCCGCCTTTTTAAAGCGTCTTTTACATTATTAGAAGACAAAAATAAGAAATAAATACAGAACTGTTTTAGGGAAAATAATTGTTTCAAAATTGCGTAAACGTCTCGCAAAATTACGCGAAAACAACTCACGTTTTCAAAAACTTGTACAGGACGTTATTTCTGTCTCTGACGAACTGATTTTATTATCAAAGAAAAAACTCTATCTTCAATATTTTAGTTGTAGAAAATTGCTGAAATTGATATTTTGCAATTTTCGAAAAATATGGGATTTTAACGATAATAAGATCTGCGCTTTTATTTTAACAGTTTCTTACACTATCCGACAAGAAAATAATCATAAAATCTGGAGGATTTTCGAGAAAATTAAAATATATATATATATATATATATATATATATATATATATATATATATAAGTGAGTCTTCACATCAAGAACCTCCCAAAATCAAAACATCCTTTTCAAATTCAGAGGGCTCTGAGCGCCTTTAAATCGATCAGGAATGTTATTTTTTTTAGAAAATCGGCCAATGGTTTTGGGGTTAGCGTTGGCCACATACAGACGGATGGATGGGTAGACAGACGTTTGGTTTTCAATCGATTGTTCAGTGTCAATGATCCACAAAAGATGGATTCTGACTACATCACGTGTTAGAGGAAGTAATTTACTATTTTTAGGAATACGATTTATCTACTTTTTCGTTACCGGAGCCCATCAATATGAGGTTTTCTGCCGAATAATCGCAGTTTGCCCCGCAGGATTACAATATTTTTTCTTCTTACGAAGTAAGGGTGAAAAGTCATTTAGAAAATCTATGAGGTAATCTGTTAAATTTATTTTTCTGTTGTTCAATAATTGAACAAAACAAGTTAAATTTTGTACCTTACCACAATTATTGTGGTAAAGTACAAAATTTAACTTAAACCTGCAATGTCTACATTTTATTTGTTTAAATTCCTACGAATGTCTGTTAAAAGTCTAGTGGTCCAGAGTTTAAAATGAATAAATCTAAGAGACTTCCTAGAGTTAAGAAGTAACGAGATATTCGCGTTTCTGGTTCCAACATTATCCACCATCTATGTTTTTCAACGTATCAAGGAACATGAACAAAATGTCAACCAAAAAATAAGTACAGACCGATTTAATTGGCAAGTATTTCAAGATGGCTTCACATTTACCAATGATTTATGATAATCAGAATTGAAAACGGGTTACATCGTCATTACGTTTACGTCATCATCATATCTGCTACCCGGAGTCCGAAATCGATTATGTTTCCAAATTGATCTCTCAAAGCAGATAAAATGTTGATAATAAGGAATCGAGTGCTTATCATTCACACGAAAAGAAAACTCTTGCTCAAGGCGAAGTGAACTTGCGTTTGTATTTCAATGTCTACGACACCTCTCCCGCAGATCAATAGTCACTTAAATTGATCGAGACGCGAAGAGACAAATGGTCTAGTTCTAAGCCATGATGATGACTATAGTAAGAAAACAAGAACAAAAAAGAATCAATCTAGTAGTAAAATGTCACAATATACTAATAGTCTTCAGCCATTATACGGCCTCTTTGGAGAAGGTGCAGTAACTCAACGCTGTCGTCAAATTCATAGAGTTCTATCTTCAGTACGTGGTCCATCGTCTGCTCTTCATACAAACAAACACACACACACACACACACACACACACACACACATACACAAACAGAGTCAATTTCGACGGTTAATCCTCACTGCGCTGTCAACTTGTTGCAACGCCCCATATCTATTCTTAGTTCGTTCAAGGTAGCCTGAAGTCTCTTGGGAATATTCCCTACACCTCTGCGTGGGTACCTAACGAGGTTCTCATTTTTCATGTTGTTGTCATCCTGCTGTTCTCGTTACTTTTTACTGTTTTCTGTTTGCACTTCGAGTTAACGTTTGCAAGTTTGGAGTTTGTTCTCCAAAAAAGAGATCATATTAATGATTATTATTTTAGCATTGCAAAGAACTACAGGCTCTTTCTTCATTTTCCATTTCTTTTCGTGTCGCCCACGTTGGATCAAAGGCTTCGACCAGCGTCCAAGAGACAGCGCGTTCGTCCGCGTTAGGCATGAGTGAATTCACCACGTGGTAGTGTTTGTGCAACGACTCTGACCGGGAATTACTAGGGTTCAAGTTTTGACAGTGGCGGAGTTTCAACACTAGCCAGATAACTAGGTCGAATTCAGCCCTCTCTTGAGGAGAACGTCTGAGACCGCCAATATCAAACGGGCCACGGAAGCGCGCGATCTTTCCTTCTTTTTTTTCCTATCCTCTCCCCTTACATACGCACACACTAACATCACACGTCTGGAGACCGGTTGGGAGCTTAGAGCTCGTACCGGCTGGTGCGGTGCCCTAATGGGAGAGATAGGTGGAAGAGGAAATCCTCCACAAACTTCGACGTGTGGGTCGTCATCCGATCTCACCATCCAGCGGGGTGGTATACTGCCACCTCCAGGCACAAAACTTTCTCTATACTAACGGATCTAAAGGCATAGCTGTTGACGTGCCTAAAGAAATCATCAATAGACTGGCCATGGCTTATTTAGCATCTCATACTTTCAAGTATCCCATCTGGACGATCCGAATCATTTCTTCCTCATAATCATTCATATCATGAAAAGTCGATCATCCCTTACACAATATTGATTGATTTTTTCGTGTTTCCGGGCGCGTCAACTGCTTCGGTCATTAGTCCCGTTAGCGTAGTGCATGTGTTTTTCTCGGGAGATGGTGGTGTGATCTTCCCCCACTGAATGGCGAGATCCGGCGCCGACCTACCGTCGGCTAGTAGGGTTTCCCCCTAACCAGGACTCTCCCACGAGCGGGGCACCGCCCCAGCCGGGACAAGCTCTAAGCTTTCGACCGGTCTCCCGGAATATGTGGTAGTATAGTGTATGTTAGTGTAAGTGTGTGTGTAAAGGGAGAGGATAGGACAAGGAAGAGGAAGGATAGATCGCGCGCGGTCCGTGACCCGTTTGGTAGGGTACTGCTCCGGCATTCACCTGGTGTTGATCGGAGAAACCACGGAAAACTACCGATCAGAGCAGCCGGCCGCTAGAATTCTCCTCCAGACAGCGACTGAATTCGACCTATCTGAAAGGCTAGTGTCGAAAATCCTAACGCTGTCAGGACTTGAACCTAGGGCCTCGCGGTGAGAGGCGCTGCAGTGACATCAGTTAATACATTGAGCTACTGCTCCTGGTCCTTACACAATAGAAGGCATTCGTAAGGCAGTATTGTGATGGACATTTGCTCACGGAAGAGGACAAAATCATAAACCTCCTCCGACGCCTTCACTCAGAAATGACAGTAGCACTAATGATCGTCCTCACTCGTTTTCTGTAAGGGGCGAAATGCTCCTTCATAATTTCCGTCTATCACATCTATCACTTCAAGCCCCCAGGGACACAGGGACTTCCAGCGACGTCCAAGCGAAGTGCGGCGCCTAAGGTTGAGAGTGAAGCATCCGCGTGAAGGATGAGTTATTTCAGCAGGTGGATGTATTTCAGCAGCTTGGCCTGTTACACGCATCTCATGCGAACATCATCCCATGTATCGTTATCATTCACCCGTCTTGATAATCCTACAATCCTTCATATGCAGAAGACTATGTCATAAATCTCATGCGAACATCATCCCATGTATCGTTATCATTCACCCGTTCTGATCACCCTACATCTTTCATTAGTAGACAACTATGTCAAACATCTTATCCGAACATCATCCCGTCTATCGTTATCTTTGACCCGTCTTGATAATCCTTCCATCCTTCATATGTAGAGGACTATGTCAAACATCGCATCCGAACATCGTCCCGTCTATCGTTAACATTTACTCGTCCTGATCACCCTCATCCTTCATATCTAGAAGACAACTCAAACATCTCATCGAAACATCTTCCCATCTATCTTATCATGACCCGTTTGATCACCCTACATCCTTCATATGTAGAGGACTACGTCAAAAATGTCATCCGAACACCTCCCATCTATCGTTATGATTACCCGTTTTGGCCCAAATTTAAAGACAATGTCAAACATCTAATAAGAACATCATCTCATCTATCGTCATCATTCATTCGTCTTGATCACCCTACCATTCTTCACATGTAGAAGACTATGTAAACATCGTATGAACATCTCCCATCTATAAAACTATGTCGTGAACATCTCCCATCCATTGCTATCATTCACCCGTTCTGGTCACCCTACAATCCTTCATCCAGTACAGGGCTCTGTCAAACCACCACTAGTGTCACCTTCTCTTGCAAGAACACATAGCGAGTAAGTCAGCTTTCCCCTGCGCCTCCGTCGGCTTTCCGTTTCGCCGAGTCGACACCGCGAGTGATCGATGCGTCGGCGGGCGCGAGATGCGAGCGCGGGGCAAAGGAAGTAGATCGGAAGAATCTGGAACCGCGTCGCGCCGCGCCGCGCCGCGCTGCTAGTCTTATTCGCGTAGCTGCAGGCGGGAGGCGAGTGCAAATATTGATTGCCACAATGGCTGCAGGCGCCCTGCCGCGCCGCTGGCCGCGCGGCCTCACGAGGCCTCTGCACGCGGCTGCAGCCCCGCTCGCCGCACTCTCGCTGCACTGCTCGGAGGTCGCTCTACGCAATTTGCTTACATGTACTTCATTCGTAGCAAGGGATACTCAATTTGTGAGGTAACAATGACGTAAGTATTATTTTTATAAAGAAAGTAATAAAAGAAAAATTATATTATTATTATTATTATTATTATTATTATTATTATTATTATCATTATTATTATTATACGCCTCTGGGATGGCTCATGGGCAGCGTAATAGCTTACCAGCATACGTGCTGTGGTCCCCGGGTTTGATTCCCAGTCGAGGCAAAAATATAGTTGTAGCTTTCCTTTCAAATCGTCCCAGTTTCTGTAGCTGTGTGACGAACAAAATCTCAAGCAGGCGGATCATGTTAGGTACGATGAAGAGAATACGTCATGTTCGCCTCGTGTCGCTCTTAGCATGGGAATTTAACTAGGCCCAGGCAAGGGGGACACCGGTAGCTGGCCGGCGAAGTCGGACTACCTACCCATTAACGCCAAATACTTACAATATTATTATTATTATTATTATTATTATTATTATTATTATATTATACATCTATATTGACGACTAAAGATGTTATCGGTCGATAGATTATAAAGTTTACTCCAGACTGTAACCAGTATCCTCAGGAGCAGATCTAGGGGCTAACGATGCCTTTACAACACTTAGCTCAAAATATGGGCTATTCCAAACAAAGCAATGTCTTGCACATCCCAGTCTTTTCAATGTCCTGGGACTTTATCCAAGTTCTTACACAAATTATATGGAGCAAATCCCAGTGCTCCGATAACTAGAGGGACGACCTGTGCTTTTAAGCGCCACATTCGGCTGATCTCTATTTCCAAACTCTTGTAAATAATAATAATAATAATAATAATAATAATAATAATAATAATAATTATTATTATTATTATTATTGACATTTATTCGCAGATTTGTAATACATTTTCTTAAATGTGACATGTTTATTTTTATGAAAGTATGAAAACTTGCCTAATAATACATATACAAAAATATACAATATAATATTAACATTAATATCTAGATTAAACTTTTACAAGTTTTGCAAATTTACAGAATCACAGGTATATATTATTATTATTATTATTATTATTATTATTATTATTATTATTATTATTATTATTATTATTATTATTATTATTATTAATATGTGTACGAAAGATGAAAACAAATTGCAAGTGATGTAGAAAATGATTTGATAATATATGAAATTCCTTGTTCTTCTTCTTAACTATGGGGAAGTTCTTAAATTAGCGCTGGTTTTTTAATAAATACATACTAAAAGTTACGCTTCAAGGGAAGAAACTTTCAAACTTTGTCCGTTTTAAGAGACGTACTTACGCATCTAGTACCACAAATATCACTCAGAATGAATGAACTTTTGACATTTAAACAACGGTAGAAAATTGTGATATCCAGCGATGTTTCCTTATTCAAACAAAGTAATACTAGACTTTATAATCTGCTTTTTTCGATGTCAGTGCTCGGACGCATGTCGATTACGTAGGTGCTGAGTGATTGGAGGGAACGTTTGCTTCAAAACCGACAGAGCGGTGCCTCTTTGCGATTTCTGAGATAGATTCGATTGTTCATATCAATTTTCTTTACATACCTAAAATGAAAATGAATTTGGGGACAATAAAACTTTACAAAGAATATTACGGCGCCTCTCATAGTGCTTGAATTAAAATGTCTTTAATTCATTCCATTTTACGCAATGAGCCAACGGGGAGAATCTTCGAAGGTTCGGTGTCTGCTTTATCACCACCTCTGTAGCGTAACTGACCGGGAGGTTCTAGGGTTCGATTTCTGACGGGTAGAAGATTTTTGGTTGCACAGTTATATCGAATTCAACCCCTGATGGGGGGAATATTCTAGCGGTCGTGTGCTCTGTTAGTTTTCCGCAGTTTCCCCTCTTAATACCAGGCGAATGTCGGAGAAGAACCGTAACAAACAGGTCGCGGACTGCGCGCGACCATTTCTTTCTCATCATTTTCCCCTTCTCTCCTATTACATCAGTGGCGGATCCATCCCCCCCCCCAAAAAGGCTTAGCGTTTTTGTTTCTTGCGTTTTTTATGTGGCAAAATTGATTTAAATATTTATTTATACTAGAATTATGTAATTATTTAAAAACAATATTGTATAGTATCGTATGTACACTACAAAAATAATATAGAATTTAATAACAAATGTTTATTACATAGTCAAAATCTATGATGGTCACCTCCAAATTGATCGGCTGGATCCTCCTCTACCTTAAATACACACTCTTATACTTATATGCCTTACATTACAGTACATGTCGCGAGGCCAGTCGAGAGCTTAATTTATCTGGGTATGACAGTACCCCACTTGGGGGGAGATACGTCAATGAGAAAACACCGCTTGCCGCCGTGCAACCGTGCACAATTTCAGCGAAGAGTAAACACCCCCAAATCCTGGAGTAATAACATTCACTACACTTACAAGACACATGACCGCAGAAGTTAATGCATCCGGAACAGTTAAATAATAAATAAATTGGAGCATACAAGTAGGCTACATCAATGAAGTTTGTGTCATTCTAGGAATTAAAAAAATACTATTTTATGTATTTACTAAAACCACTAAATCTACTATTTAAATTAATTACTAAATATACTCTAAGAATCTTGACCATTGTAACATCATTCACACTCTTTTTCTCTTTTGTAACTGTTTCAAAAAGGCAGGGAAGGAAGTTCATGATTATTCTTCTATGCAAAATTTGCTCCACGAAATATCTGAAATTCATGGAGCACTTTAAAGGATATCGTGAGGACTATTATCCCTTTTAAATGGTGCCTCAACTCATCCAGTTTTATGTTAGTGATACGAGGTGAGATTAGCGGAACCCCCTCTCCTCGCCTGGCATTCGTGACCGAATTTCGTTCCGTTGGGTGCGGATGGCTCCCCAGCTGCAGAGGCAACACTGGGCCAACTAACCTCGAGAAACCGCAGAAGGAAGAAGAGGAAATCGGCCATGCTACAGAAAAATAGTTAAGAGACGGACTGTTAAAATAGTCTAAAGAAGAATCTCATTCAAATGTATTAAATATTATTATATTTAAAATAATGAAATTTTTGGAGGCAGGAGTATGCTTGTATTGTACATTCAAATTTGAAAATAAATAAATACAGACACATTCCTATTGCTTTACTTATACATCGTCCTTTTAAATATAATGTAGACTAATGTAAATTTGTAACCACTAGCCATTAGAAATGCAAATTAGGTTTGGTCTTTTGTGTGGTATTTTGCACAGATAACACAATGATACTATTAAAAGTATAAGTTACTTTTCAAGAAGAACAATTCAATTCTAACCGTAGTCATTTTCAGTGCACTTTATGTTCAGAAGCTCATTCTATTCCTTTCTTTCTTGTGGCACTCCGTTGGAACCTCTCTGATAAAACTAGCTACGAGCTTTCAGCAGTATTTTTTTTCTCGGAGACCTCATCAGATTATTCACTTGCCTTTTCTTAGTGATGGAGAAACTTCTCTCGGGTTTTAAGTAGAATACTGTCATTATAAAGAGAGTCAAAGGTAATCAGTAAACCAGACTTTAAATGTGTGTGAAAACTGGCGAAACTGGTTTAAAGGCATATATTAAGAAACCTTACAAAAATAAAGCGTTGATGACAGAAATATTAAAAAATACTTCTCAAAATATCTGAAATTCATAAAGCCTTTGGATAAGCATTATGAGGGTCATTATCCCTTTTAAATGGAATCACAGCTCATCGAGTTTTATGTATATGATACGAGGTGAGATTAGCGAACCCTAAGTATCCCCTTTGACACCGATTATTATTTAATCAATATCAAAAACACATCCCTATAAGATCGATAACGAAAATGAGGAAAATAACTTTCTCGACCGGCCGTAACCTCTCCGTGCTAGGCACGAACCGATTTAGCCCTGCGACTGCAGGCGCGCGGCCCACTGTGCAGCGGGCGCGGGGGAGGGGGAGGGGGAAGCGGAGGGCCGCCGCAGCGCGCCCTCGCAGTCGAATCAATAACCAACGGCAGCGGCGGCGCCGCTCCGACAGTGGGGCAGGTTATAGGCCGGCGCCGCAGGTGGCGCTGGCGCAGCCAGTGCGAGAAACGGCGCAGGTGCACGACGCCTCCCGCGTCGCACGCTCCGACCGCGCGGTGCAAAGTGAGGATGAATGGGAGAGTGAGTATAACATAAGAAGAACCGCAGATTCCAGAAGGCAAAATCCCAACAAGAACTTTGATACAAATTATAAGAATTAATATCAACTAAAGGAAGCCCAAACAGACGCTTGTAATTAGTTACAAGTAGGGGGCGGATTTTGATGACCTAAAACATCGCCAAAAATAATCAATAAAATGCTCTTAAAATGTTTGAAAAGTGCCGTAAAAAAAGAAAAATTACGTACAAAATGTGATCAAAACCAGTTCAGATGAACAACTTAAGCTGTTGGATATGTTACTGATGGAATCGAGGCTGCTTCTTTTCGTTCAAGTGAACTGATCATTCAAACTTTTGGTTTGGACTGTTCTTTACCAAAAAAACTCTGTCTTTATTTATCCCGAAATTGGCTGAAATGCCAATGACGCTTACAGGCGTCACAGGAACCTTAGGTTACATACTCACAAATGCTGACATTACAACATCTAAGCGAAGAAATCGAGTATGCTACCAGGAATAGCTACTCAGGAATTCTGTGGAGAAAATGTGTTTCATCTCGTAAATATTATTTGAAGCAACCATTAAAAGACATTAAAATGATTAAAAAAAATTAACCATTAAAATGACATTAAAATCGATTAAATCAGCGAAAAATATGACGTATAAAAATGGTAATTTCCTTTTTTCATAACGTAAAATGAATTTCTATACTAAAGCACGTTGTTCTAAAGTGAAAATAAAAATGACATTTTCGCCCCCTACTTATAAGTTAAAATAAGTTAGTTTATTTAATACACAGACCTCCCTACGCTTCAAAAGCCCAATCGGCTAAAGCAAATTATGTATCCAAACATCGAATAAACTCCCGGCTCTCTAGGGTAACCGGAGGGGGAAATTGAAAACCTTCCCTCGGAGCGGACACGCACTACTCACGCCGAGCATCGTTTTCCCCTCTATCTTTGTGTAGGTAAAGAGCTACTGTTTCATCGCTTAGAGCTTTTATTATCAGGCCCTTTCCTAACCCTACGCGATAGCTTATCGTCAGTTTAAAAGAATTCGAAATCATTGATGAAGGGAGGCGAGAAAGTAAAAAGAGCTTCTCTTTTTGAAGTATCACCAATTAATTTTTTCGTGTTTCCGGGCGCGTCAACTACTTCGGTCATTAGTCCCGTTAGTGTAGTGCATGTTATTTTTCTCGGGAGATGGCGGTGATCTTCCCCCGCTGGATGGCGAGATCCGGCACCGACCTACCGTCGGCTAGTGGGGTTTCCCCCTCACCAGAACTCTCCCACCAGCGGGGCACCGCCCCAGTCGGGACAAGCTCTATGCTCCCGACTGGTCTCCCAGAATATGTGGTAGTGTAGTGCATGTTAGTGTAAGTGTGTGTGTAAGAGGAGAGGACAGGACAAGGAGGAGGAAGGACAGATCGCGCGCGGTCCGTGGCCCGTTTGGTAGGGTACCGCTCCGGCATTCGCCTGGTGTTGACCGGAGAAACCACGGAAAACTACCGATTAGAGCAGCCGGCCGCTAGAATTCTCCTCCAGACAGCGACTGAATTCGACCTAGCTGAAAAGCCAGTGTCGAAAACCTTGCCGTGTGCGTCAGGACTCGAACCTGGGACCTCCCGGTCAGAGGCGCTGCAACGACATCAGTTGATGCACTGAGCTACCGCTACCGGTTTGAAGTGCCACCAAGAAACACTCACAGATCACATGAGACTTGTGGGCTCTGGCAGAAGGAAACGACCACTGAGGATATTTCACGTCACTCTAATTAAAAATTGTAACACAAACGTACAACTTTAAGGTCAGTATTTAAAATATACAAATTTCTATGGGAATTCATTTTTTCTTAAAAGGGTAATAATGCTCATCATTCATTGTCAAATTGTTTCACTACACTATTTGTTGCATTGGAATTAAGCCGTCGTTTTGGTCACGTGACCGATGACGTTTCCGGTCAAGCGTAGAAGACAGAAAATAAAATTCATCATATTACAATAGCCGAATCACGAGCACACGTGACGCAATTTACTGCACCACTGTGGGAGCGGTACGTAAAAAAAGGCGCGATTCATATTCATTTTATTCCGACTTTTATGTCTTGTCGTATGTGACTCCGGTACGTTCCACTATTTTCAGCTGACAGAGGTGATTCATCCCTTTCCTCGCGTGCAGGACGAAGATCGAAGAAGTTGAAAATCACAGCCGTCGGAAGTACGGAGTGATGCGCACGGACGTTGCTTGTCTCCAAGAACCAAGGCGCTCGAGAAGCTTCAAAACGCACTGACAGAGCTCTTTTAATTGGCAATTATTAAAGTTATTACGATGATTTAGAGTGGCGTAGCTTCAGCTGCTGTCACCCGCGACAAAACTAATGGTGTCACCCCCCCTTTAGGGATAGCGTTACAAGATAGAAATTTGGTATAAATAATACATATTATTTTGTTACTATTACCGCTTCAATTCCATCAACAGTTCATCCCTCATGATAAAGTATTCGTTGAATTTGAGACTCTTTGATCATTGAAGAGACGGCGCTCACCGTTTATAGTTTCGCGTTTTAGTTTACATTATTTCTTTTCTTTGCTTTCTTAGTATATATGATTTAAATGTATCATTATTTAAATGTATCACTATACGAATTAAATTTACATATATAATTTTAAAAACATCATTAAAATTATATAATTTTAAAAAAATCATTAAAATTATATAATTCCAACTATACAATTTTCTAATTAGTGTCACCTCTAAAATGGTGTCACTCGGTGCAACCCCCCCCTGCACTCCCCTAACTACGCCACTGACGATGCGGAACAAATAAAGGACGTAGTTCAAGTTCGTAAGCCGAGGCGATGGCGAAGGTTTCTAATCAATCAAGTCCTTACAGGTGATATCTGAGTTGTTCAATGCTTCTCGCAATAGCACCTGCTTATCAGAAAAAAAACTTTTTCTTGGAATATGAGTACTCATATTCTGTAGCTATAATTTTCTTTTCTAGGAGCTATAATTTTGTTTTCATTGCTCTTAACATACACGGCTGTGGAAATTCTTAACAATCCCCCTTAAGAGCAAAAGCCCTGTTTGATGTTATGCTGATATAATAGTACAGTATTACGTAAGAGTGTTTTGTAAACAAATAAAAGTCATACGACTACTGGCTGGGCCTTTACTTTTGTGCGCTCTCGAATGTCGTGAAAGAACCTCCTCTGAAAGTATTTTCTTCCTCTATCCCATCCCCCTTTCAGCTTCCAGAAAATTATTTCTTCCTTTGCATTGAACATTCTGTACTGTTGAATTCTTCTGGTCCTCCTCATAATCCCATTCTTCTTTTTCTTCCTAGATTCCTAAGTTACATTCATTCTACTCAACCTTTTTTTTCCTTCTTGAACTATTAATTTTAATTTTTTGGTTTTTTATATCTATTAATTTAAATTTTTCATTTACAATCAATAGATAATATAAGAAATTAAAATATTAAATTATATTCAGCAAAAAAAGAGCTAAAGCTTTTAGGAAATGCTAGTGCGTCTAGTACTTTACTTTCTCGCACATTGCTAACGCATTGTAGAAAAAGTATTATAATGCTGCGGAAAAAAAAACAACTATTTTTCCACAGCAAATCTCGTATAGGTAATGAAAAAGTGGGTATGTGTTGTTCCTACATGTAGTAAATTACTTCCTCTAACACTGCACTCCAATTGAGATCAAATACCGCTGCCAATATAACTACTCTTAGTAGAGGAAGGCCCTGAGAGGATGTGTACTGCAGGAAGTGCAATACAGCGGTAAAAACTATGAATCCCATCCTCGGTCTGTGCATTTTTACGAAACCAGCAAGAATAAAGCGTCATGACGAGATAAAGAACTTTATAGAGGGGAAGATGCTCCGGAAATCAGATACTGTGGTGTCCACGGAAGTCACTTTCTCCGTTACCGAAGGGGTTAGACTCAAACCTGACCTGGTAATAAAAAGCCGGGAGGGGGTCCACGTGGTCGATTGGACTGTCCGCCACAAGGATGCGTCTAGCCTTCTAAAAGCAGGGGAGGAAAAAGTGGCAAAGTACCAACCAGTCATTCCTCTCGCAGCCCAACTTCATGGAGTGCCCAACGCCAGAATCCTGCCTGTGGTGGTTGGAACCTCTGGGGCTATGCCACGATCAACAGTCAGTGCCCTCAAGACGTTGGGGATCATGTCTTGAGGAGATTTACTATCTCGTTAATTGCTCTCAGAAGCTCTCTTAAGCTCTACACACAATTTGTAAATTACGATGGAGCAATTTAGCACTACTGGTAGTAAATGCAGAAAATGAATTTCTTGGTCCCGTCGGGAAGTCTAGGGAACCCAGGGGATCCAAAAATGCCTAGGATATACCTAGTTACCATGACTTTAAGTGGGAGGTGTATGCTATTTAATGTAGAATATACAAAATTGTGAAGTCAGCATCCACGTTTTGTGGGTCCTTGTTACCTACAACTCGATTGACCACAAAACGTCTGTGGTCAACGCTAGCGCCTGAACTTTTCAGACAATTTTCTCCGAAATTGACATTTCCCGATCGATCTGAACGAAGTCGAGGCCCTGAGAATTTCATACGGATAATATGATTTTGGGGTTTCTATACATGAAGCCTCAACATTTTCAAAATTTTCTCTCAAGGGCTCCAAATTTTTTTTATTAAAGTTTGTCCTCGGATAGCATAAAGAACACTTCAACAATTGCGCGGGTCTCATTTTCGTTGATATCTCAGATATTGCAAAAACTTGCAAATTCTCAAAAAAATTTCAGCCGCTTTCTACATCAACAATATTGAAAACATGTGTAGAGCTAATGTAATCGTAATGCTGCGGGGGAAAACGGCGATATTGCCGGGCCTTCGTAACGAAAAAGTGAATAAATCTTGTCCCTGCATATATAGTAAATTACTTCCTCTAACCCATTCTCTGGTCATAATGTTTTGTCGGTCCTTGGTACCGAAAAGTTGATTGACGACACAATGTCTGGCAATCCGACCGTCTGTACAGCAGTCTGTGGACAACACTAGCGGCTAGACTGTAAGCAGGATTTTCACCGAAATTGATATTTTTCAATCGATCTGCCTGGTGTCGCGGCCCCTTGAATTTGAAACCCATATCTTTATTTTGGGGGGAACTTGGATATTTTCAAAATTTTTAAAAAGACGAGGCCAATTGTTTTATTAACTTTTGTTGTCGGATTGCCTAAAGGACGCTTAAGAGAATGGTGCAGGTCTCATATTCCTTGGAGATTTTTTTGTTATGTTTTTTGTAATTATGCCTTTCTTTCTTTCTTTCTTTCTTTCTTTCTTTCTTTCTTTCTTTCTTTCTTTCTTTCTTTCTTTCTTTCTTTCTTTCTTTCTTTCTTTCTTTCTTTCTTTCTTTCTTTCTTTCTTTCTTTCTTTCTTTCTTTCTTTCTTTCTTTATTTATTTATTTATTTATTTATTTTTTTTTTTATTTTATTTATTCTATGGCAAAAACTCTTGGAAACTGTGTGTGACGTTCTACGGGGTGAAATTTATTCTGTGAACCTTTTCTTGAATTCTGAGAACCCTATCCTTACTTATACACATGTTGAATTCTGAATACAGATGGAACCGAGCGTTTGTTCTTCGATTAGTAATGATAATTTGAGGTAATTTTCTTAGGTGTGAAAACTTATAGAGCATTTAGCGTATGTTCAGACAAGGAGTAACGTGCAATTCGTGTTAAAAGGAGCACATTGGTAGAATATTACAATACTATGGTATTTAATAATAATTATTGTACATTTTTCAAACTATTTGCATTTACTCGCAGCGCTTTAAGTGTGACTGCCTTGTGAAATGTATGTGTCAAACGATTCGTTCATTGTTACTTTAACAATATCGCGCTGGAAGCTCTGAACCGGAAGCAGCTACCGCCACCGCCGGTAGATTGTATTATTAATTAATTTCTTTTTTTTTTTTACATTCTCATATACTGCTTACACAGTATATTTTAAGATAAAAATACACTTCGGATATGTTCGTGAATACACTCAATATCTTATTTCACTGAATTCACTATATTTTCTTTTAAACTTTTTATTAAAAATACTATTTTAACGCTACGTTTATTTACGATATAAGATAATATTTGACGTGTAAAAAAGGCATTGTGACGAAAGAAATTGTGAGGTTCATATTTATTACCAATTCAGTGCAAGAATGCTTGGTTTTCCGCCTGAACTCACCGACTGGTCAGGGAAAACATCCGTCTAGTGAGGCAGACATTCTGGTGGGTTGGACATTAATACGAGATAGTTATACCGGGGGAGATGGCTCAGGGCATCAACTGATGCCACTGCAGTCCCTCTGACCGGGAGATCCTAGGTCCCAGTCCCGATGGTACAGGATTTTCGACACTAACTTGTCAGTTAGGTCGAATCCAGTCTCTGTCTAGAGGAGAATTCTAGCAGCCGACTGCTCATCGGTAGTTTTCCATGCTCTCCCCGATCAACACCAGGCAAGTGCCGGAGCAGTACCCTACCAAACGGGCCACGGACCGCGCGCGATCTTTCTATCATCTTCCCTGTCCTATCCTCTCCCCTTACACACACACTTACACCAACATGCACTACACTACCACTGCTGCTGGGAGACCGGTCGGGGACTAAGGGTCGTATTGATGACTAAGGGTCGTATATCGTTAATGATGAATCCAAACGTCAATGAAATTCAAACAAATTTCTATTAATTTTATGAAATAAACCTTTACCATTCTATGAGAGTCTATTTCCAGAACACAAGAAACTTAGAGAATGGAAGCAGGTTTGAAGACGCTGAACAGGTAAATGAGATCTTAGTGTAATCAGGTTAAATTAGCATTGATTAATTGATAAATAATTTCTATGGGTGTGAGCGCCGTTAATGGAAGTGTCGGAAGGCGTTAATGTCTACAAATTGTAAAACAAAACTCTTTACCTTAGTACAGAGGACCGCAAACTATGGCTTGCGGGTCTAATTCGGTCCACCGCCTCTTTTTGTGCTGCTGTCGAGCTAAAAATGAGTTTTACATTTAAGGCGCTTACTGTCAAACCCAGTTCATTCCTTTACTTACTTAAGTTCACTTATTTGCACTTTCGCGGTGTTTGGGAGAATTTTAATAACACGCACCTTGGTGCAATAGCCTCTGACGACGCCTGGGTCGGCGTCCCGGCCTTGCGGCCATGGGAGTACGTGCGGTTAGCACGTAGGCATCCCTGGGCCGTGTTCTAGCCTACTCAACATGAGAAGTTTTCTCATCGTCGCACAGCAACATACTACTTGCGCAAATTTTCTTGAACGAGAGATTGAAGAAATGCGGAGGAGTGGGATATTAGTCACAAAGTCGGCCACTAGAGTATTTACAGTATTGCTAACCTCTGGAAAATCAAAGTCAACCTGCTACGTGTGGCCAGTTCCTCGCTCTGGGTACGCAACAGCAGGGACACCAAATAGGAGTTTTAGGTGCCTTTCTTGAAAGACCTGGACCTGCCTCGGCCCTTTCTTTAGATAATGGTAATAAAGCTCAACAGAAGTTCTCGACTGTGAAAGCAACTAGCTTTGACTAGCTTCTGTTTCACGCCAACGAAGTAACACTTCGCTTGCTTGGAATGTTGTCATCTATGCTCGCTGCGAGTTTTTGTCTTCAACTGTTTTTCGCGAAGCAAGATCATCGTTCAAGAAAAGTTGCGCGAGTAGTATACTGGGACATTGCAAAGAAAATGCACATTATAATCTTGCCCAACAGGGAACAAATATGGGTCGCGTCATGGAATGCGAGCACGCTGACCATTGAGCTATCCGCGAGGGCATTTTAATATCATCAGGAAGGTATAGTGCCACCGAGGACAGTGTTGATAATATTAGCGGATTGCTTTACAGAACATTTCAATAAAACGTATTGTAATTGTACTTTGTTTGTTGAGGTGATTATTAGTTTTAGAACTTTTTTAAAAACAGCTGAAAACACTAGAAAAACGGAAAAACCTTTCGCGATTAAAGGATACGACATATAAGTGCAAAGAAACCGCATGTGATCTAAAAATGTAAGGTGCCGAAACACATGAACGAATTTATTTTATGTATCTTATGTTATCTTATTTTCAATATAATTTATATTTATACAATTGAACCAACTTACTGTTCTTCTGTCCGTGCTCAACCTTGAGGCTAAACCGTTCAAATGATTTTCTTAAAAAAACTGACACATCCTGACCGATCTGGCTAAACTCGAGGTCTGTGAATTTGAAAAGGATTTTTGATTTTTGGATTTGGATTAACGGAAACCACAAAACATTATCATATTTTCTCAATATTTTTTTCGGATAGAACAGAGAAAACTTCAAAATGACGCAGGTCTCTTCTTTTTTGAGCTTTCTTAATTTTCGAAATTCGCAAAAGTTCAACGCTTTTCGGATTCTTCCTACAACTTTAATATTGATGATAAACTTTTTTCTGAATGACGAATGTGCTTCAAAGATATGTTTTTAAATTAGGTTGTGTACATTGTTTCGAAAATACAAGTAGATGGCGTGTAATTTTGCATGAAATATAAGCAATTTTAAAAACAAGACTTTTTCAAAAACTCTTCAAAAGTTTTTATATATTTTTCCTGAATCAGAGCAAAGTACGCTTATAATAATAGCGCAGGACTCATTTTCGATGAACGGAATTTTCGAAAATTGCAAAAGTTCCATTTTTCGGCGTCTTCTAACAACTACAATATGGAAGATAGTAGTTTTTCCGCAATTAAATATATTTTTTATAATTTATTGAAAATATGAGTAACTTTTGCTTGAAGTAAAGGCAATTAGATAAGTATGCCCTCAAAACGGCTCCATTTTTTCCTTGAGTAAAAAACATATATTTCAGATAGTCGAATCAGAGCAAATTCTTGTAGTATGATTTGTGTGAGAATTCATTATTTTGTTATTGACGTATCTTTATGATTAATATTTCTTTTGGACGCTTTAGATTCTCAAAGCACGACCAAAGAGAAGCACTAAAGGAATACTGGAGGAAGTGAGATTTCGTATGTTTGCCGTTGCCTTCCTCAACCACATTGCTGAAGCATGAAGAGGCCCTAAAACGTTTCACAATACGGATTATTTACTCACTTCCACTCATATACTCTCAACCTACCCTACTTTGCCTGAGCGACAGAACCTAGAGCATGCAACTGCGCAGCGGAGGCTACACAATAATTTATTTTAGTTCGGCCGGGAATCGAACCCGGGACATTGTGGTGGAACACAAGTCCGCTCCAATATCTGCCATCCATCCTACACTATAAAATTGATTATGCCAGAATTGTTATTTGGTGTAACACTTGCGTTCGTATCTTGTGAGTGACTGATGGCGTGTTTGGTTCTGGAAGGATTAAAAAACCATTCGTCCAGCATTTTCGGACAATCCTTTTATTACCTCCAAAGCTTGGAACTTGTGCCAAGATAAGCGTTACTGAACTTTTGAACTCATATTATTGTATTAAATCCAATTTGTAGTTCTGTTCTGAAGTCTAAATTGCCTCCAATGCAATATCCTTACGAGGAAATATCTCTTCTGTCTGATCTGATTATTTTGATGGGTGCAGCGCATCTCTATGGATGTGTTATTTATAGCTGATGGCACACATCGATTGCTCGCGTCCATGATGTCCTTACGTGATGAGCCCTGGGTATTGATGGTACAGAACGATTCGAAGAGAATCCTTGAAGCTCACAGAAACATACGCACAGAAACCATCACGCATGGATTTCACAAAAGAAATATGACAATATAGTCCGCCAGGAAAGTCTTCCCGCACCGAGCCGAACAGGGACTTCAATTAATAATTGCACTTACGTCGGTGGCAACCAGATCACTGGGAAACAAGTGAAGGGGACAACACTTCTAGCATCTTATGATTGTGGTGAGTATGTAATTTACCTTTTCATTTGTTACAAGCTTCAACTCGTACTACCAACACAATTTCTGTTAACAAGAAATAAAGAAGTCATCTTCGTCAACATATCATGTTACAACATATGATATGTTGACGAAGATGACTTCTTTATTTCTTCTTATAAGAACGTCAACAACATCCAATCAGAATTCAACATAATTTCTGTTGCTAGACCTTTCACCAGAAAGGTGCCACTGCACTACATACCATTTGATTTGCGCATACATTGATTTTTTCGTGTTTCCGGGCGCGTCAACAGCTTCAGTCATTAGTCCCGTTAGTGTAGTGCATGTTCTTTTTTCTCGGGAGATGGCGGTGATCTTCCCCCACTGGATGGTGAGATCCGGCACCGACCTACCGTTGGCTAGTGGGGTTTGCCTCCTAACCAGGACTCTCCCACCAGCGGGCACCGCCCCAGCCGGGACAAGCTCTAAGCTCCCGACCGGTCTCCCGGAATATGTGATAGTGTGGTGCATGTTAGTGTACGTGTGTGTGTGTAAGAGGAGAGGATAGGACAAGGAAGAGGAAGGACAGATCGCGCGCGGTCCGTGGCCCGTTTGGTAGGGTGATGCTCCGGTATTCCTGGTGTTGATCGGAGAAACCACGGAAAACTACTACTATCCGATCAGAGCAGCCATCCGCTAGAATTCTCCTCCAGACAGCGACTGAATTCGACCTAGCTGAAAAGCTAGTGTCGAAAATCCTGCCGCCGTCAGGACTCGAACCTAGGACCTCCCGGTCAGAGGCGCTGCAGTGACATCAGTTGATGCACTGAGCTACCGCTACCGGTATATGATTTAACAGAAAAGATGAGATCTAAACGAGGATATTGACATACGGTTAATAATTTACATTCACAAATAAAACGGTGAATTCCACTCATGGGTTGTAGAACAATAGCGTTTCAGAATTGTCAGACAACAACCAATCGGAATTGTCATTCTCCAGGAAGATTATAAATTTATGATTATCACATTTGCCAATCACCTCTCCCTTACTTGCTAGTTGCGGGAATCGAATTGCACTGAATTCATCCTTTTGTTTCATCTGGTATTATATTGCGCACTGTGTTTAAAATCATTGTGTTTCATTGTGTTTTATTATGTTTGTGTTTAAGTAAATGAATTACAAAATAACACAATTTTGATATGTATATTGATTGACTATTTTAATATATCTTGTTGTTCCAAAGACTAGCACTATCTCAAAATTACATCGGCATTCTCGTATTTATTGAAATGTTATGGTTGGTAAATTAAATACGTATTATTAATTTTAATAGTTTGGCTACGTTAATTCATGAAATCTTAGTAAATAACACTCGTGGTTTAGAAATTCTCGGATCGATTCTCCCGTCGTTTCGCGAATTGTGTATACATCGATAATCTGAAAATCACATGTGGTTTTACCTAAGAAAATAAGATAAACGCAAAATAAGATTCGAAAGATGTTATTTATAATAAATAATGTTAAAACTAAAAAAACAGAACATTATTGTGGAAACAACATGTTTGTCATTTGTCCAAATAAGTTATTCAAAACGGAATATTTTGAGTTAAACAACTATGAATCACAACATTCGTAGTCGTATAAGAAGCAGCTAACAACTATTTTTAAAAGAAAAAATACGACGAGGATCTCTTATCCATCGGCATAATGCAATTCATGCGCGACCCTTTGTGATACTTAAGTGAACAAGAACAAGAGCTCAATAGAATCTACAAAGAAAAAATTGTGATCCTCTCCGACCAATTACTCGGAACATTTGTCTATATCACCTTGAGTGAAGTTACCTCGTTACTGAAAAAGGCTAAATATGTGTCTGTGTTGTCATGAGAAACGATGAATAAGAAATGACCAAATAATGTGCGTCATTGAGAAGTAGAAGTCTCCCCAGTGGTGAATGGACGCTCAATAGATCAGAATGTTTGTGAGATTCGGTACATGTGCCAATGAAGATAAGCAACAATGAACAAGTGCACCGCCAACCATGATGGCTACACGAATCGCGTCTGCAAATGTTTGTGCTTTTGCCAGCCCGGTTTAGAGTGTTTCAATTCTAATATTTATTAATGAAATATGTATTGAATGATATAACAGTGCGAGACTGAATAATTAGCAAACGAGGTCATTAAACCGAGAACTGTAATAAGATGTTACGATCGTATTTCATATAGCGTTTTATCCACTTCGTAAAAATTACAATGTACTGTAATTTTTGGTAAAAATTATTCAGTTATTAGAACACGTATATTCTAATAATACTTATTAAAAAATGCTATCAATTTCATTAAGTTTGGATTTAATATTAACTGGAGAAATAGATTTTTTCGTTTAGTTAACTAAATATGCTCATTATTCCATGAAAAATCGTTGATTATCTCATGTTAATAGCATGCATGCAATTAAAATTCACCGTGCAATTAAACATTCTCACCTACCAAACACAATTCAGAAAAGGAGCGAAATAGTATAATTAAGAGACTATAACACAGACGTTGCAAAGGTATTTGCATCGGCCATGAAACATGAACAAAAATATACATCACATATTACGAACCTACAACAACATATAAACAACGAATGAATAAAACTACATTGGGGAAGTAAACGTTAAGCTAGCTGATATATGGAACACCATAAAATATTTAACGTGAATACATCAAACGTTTTACATGTAAAACATTTGGTCTTAGGATTACGAATGTAAAAAATGTAACCACAGTTGTGTTTACCAGTTCTAAAAAGTATGCTATATCAAAACTGTGTCAGAAGTGACTAGTTTTTTTTTCTTCAAATATTTATACATGTTGTATTCTCTCTCATACCTGTCTTTATTGGCGAGTATGCGTTCCAAAATTTAAGAAAACTGGGGACAGTCTTATGCGACACAGCAGTACAGTACTTTTATCGTTGAGAGAAATTCCGATAATGTCCTCCTGGAGACACCTGAACAAATATTAAGTGGGTCGGCAATTTTTGTCTACATGTCGGTAAATCGCTTCGTCGGTTTATCGAAAATCCATACTAAAGTACGCTCAGTGGATTCATTTGATAGCACGATGTATCGATAGGCTTTAAATGAATAATCATTTTAAACAAAAATGTTTCCATGTTTTCAATCATTTTTTGCCTTTATGACTATTTGCGAGAAATCTTTAGTTTAAGTAATCGATTCATTATCTTTCTCATTTTAAGCATTCTTTCATTTTTCTCCAATGTTTTGAATCATACTTGAATAGCTAGTATTGACTCGCATTTGAAATCAAATAGCATTCATACTCAAGTTTGATTTTGGAATTTCGTTCTTCGCTGGCTTCCTTATGCTTGCTATATTGCCTTATCCTACGGTGCACATATTTTCGACAAAAGCTTAAGAGCTCAAGACCACTGCCCGCCGGAGAATTTTAGAGAGCAACCTCTCTGATCGGTCGTTTCCCTAGTTCCCTCGATCAATTCCAGGTGAATGCCCGGGTTGCCTACGCCGCAGCAGCTTCAACCAACGGCCGTTTGCTATGCACCGGCCTCTCCCTCCAATTTCAGCTAAGCCCGGTTTTAGAAGCAGATTCGAACCGTTGAAAGTCAAACACGCTCTGGACAGGAGCGGACAATGCAAACTCAGCTAAATCAGCATGTAGCATTCAGGAATAACACTAAATCTAGGCATTATAAAACTTCCTTCTATGTTTCGTTTAGACGGTTTATGTTTGTGGAAGATAAAGAATTCGCAATATTTGGCATTTGAGCTAAGGCAAAAACTCGTAAAATAATCAAAGTTGAAGGTGACGTTATTTTAGGTGCAGTGGACACAATTGCTAAACAACGCATAGGGGACCTCATGACTCTTCCTTCCCACAGGATTAGGTGGCTCAGGACCTCTGACCAAGAGGTCCTACAGTTTTGAGTTCTACCGGTGGAAGGCTTTTTGACACAATGGCTGGGTCGAATACAGCCACAGTCTGGAGGAGAACTTTAGCGGACGGCTGCTCTGATCGGTAGTTTTCCGTCGTTTCTCCGATCAACACCAGGCGAAATTTGAAGCAGTATCCTAACAAACGAACCACGGACCGCGCGCGATCGTTTCTTTCTGTTCCTTGTCTCATCCTCACTCGTTCCTTACACACTTATACACACATATACACACTCTATCATACATTTCGGGAAATCCGTCGGGATCTTAAGAGCTTGTCCTGGCTGGGGCGGTGATCCGCAATGGCCATTCGTCTGATTGAAGGAACAAGTTTTGTTACTTTTGGCACGTTTTTATCTGTTTTGGACGAGGAAGGACATCTGAACCGTCACTCCTCGTCAAAGACCCATTCCCGCTTTTAAATTGTCCATACTGCTTGTAAATAGTCTCCAGTGTTGCCGCACCTTTACACTGATTTGAACATTTTATGAGCTTCTTTGACACTTTTTTGCAATTTGAATCAAAACTGTAAATGTATGATGCGCAACATACACAATAAACACGACCTCACTCTACCGGCTCTGGAAGCTGACTGACAAGACAGAAAGTGATCAAACTTGACTCTGGCCATGTCAACGGATCAAGATATCGGGCACAATATCGGGCATGGATTCAGTGGTATAACGGTTAGCGTATCGGACTGTTGTACTCGAGTTTGCGGGTTCAAACCCGATCGAAGCCGTGGATTGTTAAGGGTTATTGTTAAAAATCCTTCTTACGCCTTCCTTCGGAGGGGAAGTAAAGCCGGCTGTCCCATATAGTAGATTTACTGCATGTAAAATATCCCCAAGCTTAAATGAAGCGTCTGAGCAAAATTGAGTTCCGCCTGTTTCGTCGCCCAAGATAATACCTCCTTTCTCTGCTAGGTGGTAAAAGGAGCGTAGCGAAATGTGTGTGGTTAGACGGAAGAGCGGGCCTGATGGCCCGAGTCTCGCCACGTAAAATAAGGCATTAGCTAACTAACTAACTAACTAATAGGTCAAATGGATATAGCGTCAGCAACTGATGCTATAAAAATTCATTCACATGAGTTTTAATTCGCACCTTGTACATTCTAAGAACGTGGCAAAATATAACTGACAAAATTACTTAAGGTAAAATAAATTAATTTTTAAGATGGGTACTAATCCAGCTATATTTTATTGATCAGCGTCAGAATATTGAATTAGTTTGGCAGCATTGTTCATTTTCAATTACTCCGTTTCCTGTTGGCCGTTTTACTCATCTAACTGCAGTGGTACTATATTCTGAAAGTTTTCTTAAGACGGTAAACTTTTGAGAAGGAAGTTCAGAATTCCCAACACTAAACCTTGAAGTAATTTAATTCTTCCATGGGGAGAGTTTAAATCAAGCCCATTTTGTTCGTGCTTTTTCGCGAAAACATATCTGCCTTTGGCTAATTTATGTCCTGAGTCATATCACTGAAAAAAAAAATGGTGTGCCAATGGTTTTAAATGCATGACGGCGATATTCTGAAATAGGGCTAATGTTAAGAATAGATGGTTAATTCACACAGGTAGAAATTGTGGATAAAGTTTTCTGAATGACGAAGGAATTTTTCCGGACGTCGTTCGGATAATGTTACCATTAATCAAATGGCGCTAGCTAAAGTTTTGAGATCCGTGTGTGAGTTGTTTTGTGCGTTTGAGTTGTTTTGTGCGTTGGCAAGAGTTACACACACTTAAGATTGTTTAATGTAAACCGAAAGGCCGGAGCTTCACTTTGAAGTACATGCATATGGCATATATTGAGAATGAATTATTTTACAAAGCAGTTTTACCGAAACGAATTCTGAGAAATCTGATTGTATAGTCATAAACGTGATAGATTTGTGAAAAGCATTTGATTGAAATTCTTAATGTAGTTCCTGCAAAATAAATCAATATTGGAATTATAAGACGACAGTCGAAGAAATAGCCGAGAAGAACAGGAGCAAAGCGGCATACCACAGAGCTGCAAAACAATGATACTCAAAACAATAAAATTCATACATTTTTCGATGGGAATTCGTAAAACCGACCCTCAGGATACATGACAGCTCAGCATAGATTGAAAACACGGGATTTAAATCTCGACGGGAATTGAGATTCTCAAAAAAAGATATGCACCTCAAATTCTGTTCAATGATGAAAATAACATTCTGGAATTTTAGGATTTCTAGGGGGTCATATTACCTTTTCTTTAAGTTGGATTTTCGGGGTCATTCTTCATGTGACCTCAAGGTGCCTTCACATTCCATTGTGAAACAGAAAACATTATATGAATTCATACTCGTACACTTAATGTTAAAGAAAAAAAAACACATTCCATACACAAATATTTTGCAAAAGGTTAACTTTCAAAATTAATTGTCAAGACTTAAGTGTAATTTAGTGAACATATAATTAATATTTTGAAAAGGGGCTAATTCGAAATCGAGTACTCTACTTCGCTTTTCGAACATGAGATAAAGTTTTAAAGAATATTTTTATAATAAGTATCGTGAAGCATTTCGATTTGTTATTAATTAAAGTCAATATAAAGACGTTGTTTGATAATTCGCCTACCTGGTATTGTAATAAAATGTTACGATACAAAAATCATGCAATTTATTATCCGCTTTACTAAATTTTCAAATAATTATAATTTTCATTTGAATTTAACTAATCACCCTGCGAAAGAAGACAGACTGATTCTGATAGTAGTTAATAGGAGGTCGTGGATTAACATTTGTCTGAACACTTTTTCCCTTCATTACAAAACTGATCATTGTTTGTAGACGATCCTAGATTATTAGAAATCTTTTTACAGAACTGACCTCAGTGTTGTAAAGTTTGTCTTTCGATAACTAAGGTGTATAAATATTTTTGAAAAATATTACAAGTTTGTATAATCTATTTGAGAATGACAAAAATGGAAAATGAGGTAAATGAAAATACAGACGTGGAAAAAAGCATGATAAGAATGAAACTTCAAAAACTCAGATTATCCTTCAAATTCATTTGTGAAGAATTGTGACAAATATTACTTTGTGGCTGATATATTTTAATCGATGTGCATTATACAAGAACAAAAATTATTGATTTAAAATTTTTAAATAAATAAAGGCTGGATTCCTGGTAGCAAAATATAAATTATTTTCAAAAAAACTAATAAACAACTCCTTTGAAAAATTAAAATTTTTGATTCAGTATTGCTGTAATTAATGTTTATTAAAGCTTATTCGAAACATCTGGAGAACCCCTTTTCTTACCCCAAACGGGGTTACACGAAACATTGAGAAAAATTATAGGAAACAAATCAATAGGTGAAAACGTGTAATGAAAGTGGAGTCAAGTGAAAGTTGAGAAAAGGGTGTGTAGTCTACAGATAAAGTACGGAACAGTTAAAATTTAGGTTAAGCGGTGTGCTGTGAAGTGAAGTGATTTTTGAAAATGCTCTTTTTTACTAGAATATTTTGATAATTGTTGATATTTATTGATATATAGAAGGTGTCAAAATATGTACAAATACTTCAAACAAACAAAAATGTCTTAACATAACAAATCTGAATTCATACAAACCGAAAATAATGATTATTAATTATCTTAAACTTTAAAAGGTATCCACCAAATGTCCACTTTTGGCGTCGATACACTTCTGGGATTTGAACTACTGTTTCAGCAACATTTGCAAAAGTGTCCTTAGCTATTGCAGCACATACCGCTTCATTTTATACCCAAAGAGCCAATTTGCTCAAAAATGGCTTCAAAGTTTTTCTTTGTTTTCTCTTCGAATGTATCAAAGGACGCTGAAAAATCGGTACTAGTGTCATTTCCAGTGAAGACTATACTTTCGAAAATTGTAGAAAGTTAACATTTCAAAACTACAAATTTGGAGATAGATATTTTTTCTAAACAAAATTAGATCTAAAAATTAGCTCTTGTATAATTTTTTGAATAGACAAGTCGTTTTCCCGAAATTTCAGCTTGAAATTAATGCAATTTATAAAAGAACACTTTTCTCAAAAACCTCTCTAAACTTTTTCTTTGCAGTTTTTTTCCACAGATAATACAAGGAACTAAGCGTTAAGAATGGTGCAGATCTAATTTTTTGTCTAACTCTATGAATTTTCGAAAATTGCCAATTAAGAAATAATGTGTGAAAATAAGTGATGTTGCAGCTCCATTAGTTTATAGCTATTTGTGTGCTGAGAAGTTTGCACAATTTTTTAGGGTTTAAAAAATTTTAATCCATTAATTTTCCTATTTGAAATGAATTATAGTGCTTGTTCAAGCATCCCATGGAATGTATTACGAACAAGTAGGTAAGTATTTTTATTTCACTTAATGATTACGTTTCTTATCACGAAACTTTTATCAAAAGTTTCCAAACCAATTTTTAAACAATCAGTTTTCTATTTTCATATAATTTCAGTGGTACTTGAAATAAAATGAAAATAGAACACTGCTTGTCAAATAATTGATTTGGAAACTTTTATCAAGATGTAGGTAAGAAAACTTCCTTCCTATGAGGACACTTCCGATATAAATGTGATTTTCTCTCATTAAGTTTTCGCCTAATAGTATACTAAGATCTTTTGCGGAAATCATTTCCCTCAACTCTTGCACATATTGTTGTTCACTATTGCCTCCCACACAGCCGGAGACCATTGTCTGCGGTTTGCACCGTGACCTGTCCGTGGGCGGCCATGTGTTGTTTGCAAGCGCGTGCCACTCAGGGGCTTCGTCCGTTTCGGAATGAGATCAAAGGCGGCTGAACTGAGATTGGACGGAGGGGCGCGCGTTGTAAGACTTCCCTCCGCTTCCATCGGAAAAGCTCTCTCACTGGAAATGTACGGTGGGGTCTAGCGTTATTGTGAACACAGGGGATTGCCCGCAGTGCTGAATATCTTTTCGTACATGCACGTTGCAGGTGGTACCGCTGAAATGAGCTGTAAATGTTGGTTGATTGGTTGATTATTTTGTGTTTCCGGGCGAGTCAATTGTTGTCATACTTTTGACGGTGTAGTTCATGTTGTACTTCGATTTTTTACCGTGGCGTCACGTACGAGAAAGGAGAGGGAACGTGACCTTGAGACGCCACGTTAAAAAATTCGAAGTATATGTGTATTTATATTGGTTGATTGATTTTTTCGTGTTTCCGGGCGCGTCAACTGCTTTGATCAATGGTCCCGTTAGTGTAGTGCATGCTTTTTCTCGGGAGATGGCGGTGATCATCCCCCGCTGGATGCCGAGATCCGGCGCCGACCTACCGTCGGCTAGTGGGGTTTCCCCCTAACCAGGACTCTCCCACCAGCGGGGCAACGCCCCAGCAGGCACATGCTGTAAGCTCCTGACCGGTCTCCCGGAGTATAAGGTAGTGTAGTGCATGTTAGTGTAAGTGTGTGTGCGTATGTAAGGGGAGAGGATAGGACAAGGAAGAGGAAGGAAAGATCGCGCGCGGTCCGTGGCCCGTTTGTTAGGGTACTGCTCCGGAATTCGCCTGGTGTTGATCGGAGAAACCACGGAAAACTACCGATCAGAGCAGCCGGCCGCTAGAATTCTCCTTCAGACAGCGACTGAATTCGACCTACCTGGAAAGCTAGTGTCGAAAATCTTGCCGCCGTCAGGACTCGAACCTAGGACCTCCCGGTCAGAGGCGCTGCAGTGACATCAGTTGATGCACTGAGCTACCGCTCCCCCCACACCTCCCCCCCCAACACACACAGATATATATATATATATATATATATATATATATATATATATTTGTGTGTGTGTGTGTGTTCCTTCCCCGCTGGAACCTGAAATTCCGAGCCGAATTTCACGTATATTTTCGAGGTTTCCCTTCCAGATTTCTCCAGGAGCTAGGTACCGTTCCAGCCCGGGCGAGCTTACGATTGATCTTCCGTGTGTGGTAGTGTAATGCATGTTAGTGTAAGTGCATGCAAGTAAAGGAAATGGAATAGGACAAGGAAGAGGAAGGATAGATCACGCACGGTCCGAGGCCCGTGTGAGGGCACTACTCCGGTATTATTCAGGTATTGATTGTATAAATCACGGAAAACAATCTATCAGAGCAGCCGCCCGCTAGAATTCTCAAAAAGCATCAAAAGCACGTTTGAAGCCCCAAATCCGAACATTCACACCGCTAGTATTAAATCTCGGAGAAAATGCACATTATCCTTTGGCATCGGGTTCGTATTCTCCAACAACCTATTCCATTCATCATAAAGAGTATGAATTCACGTCCATTTCTCACCATATTGCTCTATACACTCCTAAACCATAATGTGAAAATACCAATTTTCAAGAAAAAGAATTAAGAAAGGGGCAATCAACATCCACATTTGCCAGAAAAAAGAATCAAAATAAACAAATTGTATTTATGTGTACCTAAATCCCTACGAAAGTAGTGTAAAACGATAAGTACGACAAATTAATAAAAGTTTGCAACAGTTGAGGATGAAAACGCATTATTACGCAATGCTCAACATAGCATTTATTTCTACATAGCGTTAATTAAAAGCTATACCGCCATTACTCGAAAATCAAATTTTTCTTCATTTATGTAGACGAAACTTGTTTTGTATTTTTAACTTCATGAGCATCATATGTAGGGTCAGAAAATAAAAATGTGTATAGTTGCAATCATTTCAAATTATTTCTCATTAGACTGAAAGCAAATATTAATCTTCAAATGCATTTTCTGGAAAACGACGATTTTTTTGCTATGGCATTTAATTTAATGTCACTGTTGTTTCAGTTTCGAGTATCGGCGGTAGAAAATAGATCATAAGAAGGGGGCGGATTTTATTGAAAACGAGATGCAACAAATGTTCTTCACGGAATTACTTAGTAGCCTATTCCATTTGTTCGCTTAGAAATTGTTTTGACAGCCTTTGTGAGTATGTAATTCTTGTGACATATCAGCGCCACTGCCTTATCAGTGTATATCAGCGCCACTGCCGGTTTGGCCGATTTCGGGATAACTAAAGACAGAGATTTCCTAGTAAAGAACCAAACGTTAGCGAGCTGAGTTCACTCAAACGAATGGAAGAAGCCTCGATTACATCAGTAACGTATCCAACAGCTTAATTTGTTCATCCGAACTGGTTTTTATAAGATTTTTTACGTCATTTTTCTTTGGATTTAAGGCATTTTTAAAGAATGTTAAGAGCATAGATCATTTTTGGCGATGTTTTAGGTCATTAAAATCCGCCCCCTAATCATAAGCATAAAAAACACGAGAAAAAGTTTGTACCGTTAAACTGAATTGTGTATCCCAGTAAAAAATAATAAAATAATTTTAAAAAATGGGCGATATATCATGCTGCACTTACGTGTCGAAAGGATGCGAGTAAATCATAGTTGCCATGACTTTTCGAAGCTTCACCTATTCTCTTTTTGTATTATGATTTTTTGTTCATCTAGCTTACCGAAATTTGTAACTACCACTTTCTCACATTTACTAATATGTTTAGTTGATTCAGATACCTCATCAATTTTCAGATTATTTCAGATAACCAGAAGACATACATAGAACCATAATAAACAGATTTTTGTAATATTTTCTTTACAATCGACTTCTACAAATAAATCACAGAACCAGATAATATGTTCGACCTTCGAGTTCCCAGAAAGATGCTGTATCGAATGTCATAAGTTCACGTGGACAGCAGTGGAGCAGCATTATTAAGGTATTTTAACGCTGGTAGAGAGTAATATGAAAATATACCGTGTTGTACCATTTTATACAGTATTGCTCCATAATATACCATATTGTACCACCATTTTGATTATCTGTATGCGAGTTTTTTGTCTAGAATTTAAAAAAGAAAAGAAACTTTAACGAAGATACCATTTATCATAACCTAAAACACTCGAGAAGATAGATCTATTAAGCTATTTATATTATATACGAGACAGCGACTGAAATCTGGATATTCCTCATCCTTGACTGTCCACGGTTATTTTCCGACCGTCGCCGTGGCCTATTCAGCAGCATAATCAAGCAGTACCTTTGGGACCTTTATCAGTGGCGTAGCGTGGGTGTGATTCGTTCGGGGCGGAGGAAAATTTCACCGCCCTCTTATTTAGGTATTTCAATTTAAAAGACTAAAATATACAATAATTATAAAGAACTTTTTAGCAAGAACATTCATCATCATTGTGTATTGTACAGGTTACAAATACAAGTCTTGTATACATGTTTTCCAATATAATAATCACATTTGATACAAATATTCTTACGCGTGAGCCACTTACATTGTATAACACGTATAGAACACGTAGGATTATACCTTGAGGATCGACCAGATTAAATGATTAGCGTATTGAATATAAAACACAAATCGACTTTCGATTAGAACTAGAACGACACTGTTACTATTTATATTTCATGGGCTTCCCTGAAGGGACATATCCGTACTGATTTACAATTTGTAGGTGTTATTATACAATACTGAATACTATTGTTTATATGATAGAAGTCATTCTCGTTGAATATTAGTCATAAACAATCCAAGCACAAAATAAAATACGAGAAATCCCTACAAGTCAGTACAAGACAGTGTTGCCAGTCGCTACAATGAGCAAATGTCATTATTACACATTCACTTAAAGAAATCCTCACAGAATAAGAAATAAAATATTTCCTGCTCTTTTCAATCCACCTGAATCGTAGGTGCGACAAAATATGAAATGAAATGGTTCAAGTTTTCACAAGATATTATTATTATTTATTGTGAATTTTGGCCGCCTCCTGAAAGTGCCGCTCTGGGCGGGACACCCCTACTACGCTACGTCGCTGACCTTTATTATATGAATGCGAATGCTTAAGCCTGATGGCCATTCCGGGAGTGCGTGAATAATTAAATGAATAGGGGAATAGTAGGGGATCGGATTTTAATGAAATGGCATTTTTCCCCTTTAGAACAATGCAGTTTCACATAGAAACTCATTTTATGTTATGACAAAAGGAAATGGCCCATTTTTATGCGTTTTTTTGCATTTTTTATCGATTTCGGCTATTAAGTCATTTTTTAATCTTTTCCGTAATTTTTAATGCATTTTTCGCTGATTTCATCGATCTTAATGTCATTTTAACGGTACTTGCTTCAAATAATATTTAGGAGATGTAACAAATGTTCTCCACAGAATACACGGTAGCCTGATCGATTTCTTTGCTCAGAAGTTGTAAAGTCAGCCATTATGAGTATATAATCTAAGGTCCTGTGACGCCTGTCAGCGTCATTGGCGGTTCAGTGGATTTCGGGATAACTAAAGACAGATTTTTTTGGTAAAGAAGTCCAAACCAAACGTTTGAAAGCTGAGTTCACTTGAACGAATAGAAGAAGCTTCGTTTGCATCAGTACCATTTCTAACAGCTGAAGTTGTTCATCCGAACTGGTTTTGATCACATTTTTTACGTCATTTTTCTTTGCTTTTAGGGCATTTTAAAAACATTTTAAGAGAATTTTATTGACATTTTTGGCGATGTTTTAGGTCATCAAAATCCACTCCCTAGTGATTAGGAAAATGAAATATGAATGGAAATGGAGGAAATTGGAAAGGAGAGTGAGGAAAAATTGGAGAACACCGAGAAAAGCTGTCTCTCTCCTTCCAACATTCCTCGCGAATCGACCGGATGTGGACCGCGGCCCCGACTGTGAAATGCGAGCGTTCTGCTCGTGCAGCGCGAGTCGCCCTAATGACGAGTTCCGAGGTTTGCCAACCGTTCAGCTGCCGACGAGATACGCTACCTCCCTCATTTCTGACGTCATTTGGTACAGAGCTATATCCCTCGCAACCCGGCAGATATTTTTTCTGACTTATATCTGACGGATATATAATGGAAGAACAATTGAAAATCCACTGTCTTTCATGCGTTTGTAGTGGTTCTTAAATGCCTCTGGTTAATTATATGAAGTAGGATACAAAAGTTCGGTTTTTCTTATTCATAAAAATATTGTTACTAATAAGATAATGTTAAACCTGTGATGTAGGGTTACTAGAAAAAGGCATCGACTTTCTCATATAATGGTGGGAAAGTAGATGAGGTGTTGAAATTATTCAAGGATGAAATAATGGAAGTCATCTCGTCAACTTAGATTTATTAAGAGAGCCAGCTTTCAACGGCATTGCTGTTATCATCAGTCTCGCTAAATATGGCGAAAGTCGGGAGACAGTGCCACACACAGTCTGGAAATAATGTCAACAACACAATGAACAATTTGCTGTCTTCCGACTTTGGCCATTTATATACAGACTAATGATGACGGCAAAGCCGTCAAAGCCGGGTCTCTTAGTAGATCTACGTTGATGAAGATGACTTCCATTATTCCATCCTTTTTCGTATTGGACAGTTTCCTGTTCACTTGAGCGACATTAGCTTCTCTGTTTTGCCCCAAACTCCCCCAGTTGCTAACTGACCGCGCCTGATACATCTGCCAGGGCCTTGCGGTGCCCACCGCTCCCCTGGGGACATTCCTAGTTACGAGCACCCTCGCGCTTCCGGAACGTCGCATAGGTTGGTTGGTTGATTAGTGATTACGGGCGCGACAGCTGCTAATGTCATTTGTCCCGTAAGTGTAGTGTGTGTTTTATCGCGGGAGGTGGCGGTGATCTTCCACCGCTGGACGGTGAGATCCGGCGCCGACCTACTGTGCTAACGGTATTTCACAACCAGGTATCTCCCACCAGCGGTAACTCCCACCAGCCAGGGCAAGCTCTAAGCTCCCGGCCGGTCTCCAGGCATCTATGGTAGAGTAGTGAATGTAAGTGTGTGTGAAAGTAACGGATAGGATTGAACAAGGAATGAGAAGGAAAGAACGCGCGCGACCCGTGGCCCGTTTATTAGGGTAGCGCTCCGGCATTTGCCTGTGTTGATCCGAGAAACCACGGAAAACTGCTGATTAGAGCAGCCGGCCGCTAGAATTTTCCTCCAGTCAGCGACTGAACTCGATCTAGCTATCTAGTTAGCCTGTCGAAAATCCTGCTATCGTCGGGACTCGAATCCTAGAACCTCCCAGTCAGAGGCAATGCAATGACGTCAGTTGATGCCCTGAGCCACCTCTCCCGGTATCTCATAGGTCTATCTCACCTCTGTTCTATTTCTTACTTGCCCGTGATATCCCTCAGCCCCATTTCGGTGCCTGTACGTTTGTTCTGGGTGTATAGATCCATTCAGTTCAATTACACACACGCAGACAACTAGTACAGAGCTCCAGTCACCAACAGATTATCGATGGTTTATGGAGGGCACTGGCGGGGCTCAGAATGCCCCCAGCCACGAACTCAATGTAAAATATTCATGCCTTACGTGGGTTTCAAATCCCCAGACTTCGTTTCCAAGTACTTGGGTTCACCTGCCGATCTCTGTCTCTAGAGATCGAATCACTTGATCGTACTGTCTGTAAATGTGTCACAGTTCTTTAATGCAATATTAAGTTGATAAAACTAATAAAACAATTAGAAACTGGCATTGTTATGCATACGTGATATTTAATGTGCCATGCACATTAAACCTATCTCAATAATTTTCTCCATATTAGTTTCCAAGCATTAAAATTGATCAATACGTCGTTAAAATGAATTTTTCCCAATTCTTCTCCACAAAAATGTAGTTATAGAACAGAACCGAAAAGTATTTATCAAGGTCGAAGCACAATAGTTTATTTTTCTTCCTTTAATATTTAGGGTGAAATTGTGTTTTTTATATGAGAAATTCGTACATTTTCACATTTTGTCAACCTTCGTTCTCTTAGTAGAAGATTTGACTTTAAGAATATCATGGAAGAGAAAAATCTGGTTCTTCATGCAAAGGGTACCCCCAGATAAGATAGTAATAATTTCCTTTAAACCAAATGACATATGAGTCGTTAATTTATAATTCTAACATTAAAACAATATGTTTGAAAGTTTTCTTAGTCCCTGTTCCACTACTTATACTGTACAGTCAAAAACGTGCTTTTAATTTTAATTTTTTCGGCAACATAACGCTATTTTATGAGGCTTAAAAATATGAAAAATAACAAGACAATTTATACTATCAGAAAAATATTTTTTAATATTTTATCAGACCCAAATTCAAACACAAAAAATATTTTGAAAACAAAAATTTAAAAAAATTATTGTCTTAGATCCATGGAACAGGCTTGAGAAAATTTTAAACGTTCCTCTTAAAAGACAAATTGTTGTGATTTTTTCTGATATTTTCAATAGCTGGGCTGCAGTTAAAAAAAATTTCCCGCCTTTAAATCATCTTCAGTTTAAATATACTTTGAAAATGATAGCAAAAGTTGTGTGCATTGATTTTAGTGTTTGTTTCATATGTCATTTGGTTTAGAGGAACGTTTTACAACCTTATCTGGGGGTACCCTTTTCATTAAAATAATTGGAGGAGCTTACTGCCAAATGGTCGTTTGGGCGTTTCTTAAAATGCACAATTTTGAGCTCATTTTCAATATTAAACTTCTGATACTTCAGGAAAGTTTATAAGAAATCATTTAATTCAGTTGTATTCACAAATGCAATACGTTTTAAAAACCTCAGTAGCGTATAAGTTAACGACATGGGGGATATTTCAAAATAAATAGGTTTATGTAATTTGTGAAAAATCAAAAAAACTACATCATAATGAAGTTGAAGTGTTGCTTTCAGTGAACATAGTTTTAACCGTTAAAAAAGTTTGAAACACATTTTGGTGTTTCAAACGTTGTGTTCACGTTTTTGAGAAAATCTTGTTTTCATATTTTTTAAACTTGAATAATTTTTCAATTGCGCATATTTAAAAATTGCGCGAATATTGCTCCTATTATTTTTTTAAAAGGGTATATAACAATAATTAAAGTCCTAATTGTGAAGAAAAATGTAATTAGAAAAAAAATCTATCGTCAATGCATGAGGGGCAGCAAGAAATTTGAATTTTTGAAAACTGAAAAGTTTCAGAGATAAAAGTGAAAATCGAATGTGTGTCATCTTTATGTTTTTAGCAAGAAATTTAAAGAAAATTAGTGATGCTACATCACGTACTTCTCACATTATTTCTAACTTTTGCAGTTTCAAAAATTCAGAGAATTTAACGAAAATGAGATATACATTATTTTTAAGCGTACACTGTTCTATGCGTGGAAAAACATTGCAGAAAAATGTGGAACTGTTTTTGAGAAAACGTCTTTTTAATAAATTGCATAACTTCAAGTAGAAAATACACGAAAATTACTCGTTTAATTAAAAAAAATGTCCATGATCTTTTAAAAAAAATTTTTACAACGGTTTTAAGACAAAAATTAATTTTTAAAAAACACAATATTTGTTTATAACTTTGTAGATTTTTAGTTTATGTGTAAGTTGTTTCTAATTTTTATTTTTAGTAGTTAATAGTAAATTTCGAAACTTTTGCAATTTTCGAAAAAACAGAGTTCCCCGAAAATTAGACCAGCACCAGGCTTTTACTCTACTTTGCTATATCGAAGGAGAACATATTAAGAAAAAACTACTTGTCTTTTAGAAAAATATTGCTCAAATATACCTATATTCCTCGCAAAATTATACGAAATATAATATACAAATTATATGAAAAACTGGAAATGATCTCATCTCAAAATTTGACTATGAACAACGTATTTCGTTAAAGAAAACCTTTATATCTCCAATACTGTAGTTTTAGAGATAGAACGTTTTTCCGACCTACCGTTGGCCAGCGGGCCCCCGGGGCGTGGGGCAGCCGAAAAAAATTTGAACTTTTCCAATTTTTGAAAAATATAGATTTCAACGAAAATAAGACCTATATCGTTCCTTTAAGCGCCCTTGACGCGTCATCTTAACCTTCCTTCACGCAATCCGAGGACAAAGTTTAATCCAAGAATTTGGAGACATTTTTGAAAAAAATTTGAAAAAATGCAATTGAGTCTTCGTGCAAAGTACCCCCCTCCCTAAATCAAAATATTCGTTTCAAATTCAGGAGGACTTGTTATCAGTGGGATTAATAGGGGAATATCAATTTTGGAGAAAATCACCTGAGCGGTTGAGACACTAGTGTCGATCTCAGACAGTCGGAGAGGCAGACGTTTTGCTGTCAATCGATTTTTCGGTATCAAGGGTTCTCAAACATGGATTCTGGCTACACAACATGTTTGAGGTAGTAATTTACTTTATATAGAAGATGTATCATCTTTTTCATTACCAGGACCCGGAAATAATTTCTTCTGTCAAACAATCCCTGAATTCCGGCACACGATTACAATACTTTCTTTCTTCTTTTTACGAGTTAAAGTGAAAAAGTAAAAGTTGGAGCCATTTTTCAGAATTTTTTAAAAATGTTCCAGAAAAGTCATGTGAAGTATTCAAGTACTAGGAAAACTACAATATTCGTTTCAAATTCGCTATGTAAACCGGGCCAGATCGAACAAGATAGTTTTTTATCTTATAAATAGGTTATGCGTTTGTGTTGCTTACGTATGTATGAACACCCGGATATACAAGCAAAAGGACAGACTTAGGGAGAAATGTATGTTAGAAAATGAAGCCAACACTATTTCGGTATCGGGGGGGGGTGAAGGCCGGAAAAATGTTTGTTAAAATATTATATTAATTTTATGCAGCATTACATAACTTCCTCTAAACTGTGAATATTACTCGGTTAAATGTACGTATACAAAAAAATAAATTAAAATATATTATCCCTTAGGCAACTTAATTATTACATTGTTATACAATATTTGAAATTCAATAAAAGTTTAAATATTTTGGCTCCAGTAAAATACTTAGAACATCTATAATTTAATATCCGTGGGAAGTAATGTGTTAAATGTTCATTATTCAATATTCCTTGCATACAATTTTGCCTTTTCTCCATACGAATGGTAACTATAAGAAAAGATAACCGTGATATTTTGACAGAAATGGGGGAGTTTTAGAGGTTGCGACACCCAAAAATATTCTTTGAAAGACTATTCTACTCTAATCTGTACACGTTCTAGCAGCTACATGTAAAGTCGTAGCATTCTTAGACCTCTTCGTTCGATCTGCCTCGAAGTGCGTGCGAACCTACAACACTGAGCGGATGCTCTATTTTAAACTCGCTTTTCATGAAGTTTGTGATTCAATGAGAGTCTTTAATATAAAAAGCTGAGCTAATGGACCTTAACAATAAAGAAAAAGTGAGATAGAGGTGTTTATTAATGTGTTGTGTATTGAAACTATAAACAATTCAAGATATTCATTCCTTTTTTTATTTAAATATTTTTATCAATTTTTGTAATTTTAAAAAGAAAGTATACGTAGAAATTATATAAATAGTGTTCGTATTCCACCATCTGTACGCAAACAGGTCAAAATCAACAACATTAGAAAATTCTTTGAGAAATAATTCAATGTTGGAAGTATTACATTTTGTTATTCCCATTCGTGTGTCAGATAGAAGCCAGAAAATGTTGATGTGAATATCGATTGATCGTCTGGAGATGTTCTGTTAGTACAAAGTGAAGAGATTCTCTGCTTCCGTACACCTCATCGGCTTTATGTCCAATCTGTAAATTTAATTTTAGTTTTGTTCGTATAATTGCATTGCATTGCATTGCATGTTAGAGGTGCAAGATGTTGAATTTTATTCTAATTACAATGTAATGTGATATTATTAAGCATAAGCGTTTGATAGTTACATTTTCATCGTGGAATTATCATACGAGAAATATAATATACAAGTTCCTAGAATATCATCCGAATTGACGAGATGCAAAAGAACTTAAACGAACTATTGAGAGATATTATATACTCATAATGTGATAGTTCATTCACAAAATGTACAGTATTTAGAAGTGATAGTCGGAAATGTATTAAAAAGTTTAATATAACCTTCGGTGTTTCATTGATCGAGAAATAACTTTGACCATGAAAAACTTGCTAATTTTTTAAAATTTACCTGAATATTTTTCTTCAATTGTGTTGGAAGATGAAAAAAAGACAGGAGTGTCAAAATTTTAGATTTATTGTGGATGAAAGGGAATTTTTTATAATTGCTATTTATGAAATTCAGTTCTCAGGGGTAATGTAGAGAACAGAGGCACACTTTTTAGAACACAAACCGGGAGAATATCATGAAAGCGAATGTATTGAAAATAAATGGGTTTATATTATTGGTAGATATGAAACAAAAACGATATTTAACCCTTCACTAACTTCCCAACACCAAATGAATTATTCAAGGCGATATTAGGGACAAGAAACGTACAAATATCAGTTTAAGAAAGAGGTAGAAAAGAATACAATTTTTTAGAAAAATAAGAGTCTCGAACAGTAAGATATAATGCAGTCGGAAATTTAATTGTGTATGGATTTATTCAGTGGTTTCAATTCGCTTGGTAACTTCAATTCCGTGCCATCAGTGCTCATCATTAGGGGGAGAGGTTGGCAGCGCAAGTGGCCTGCGTGCTTTATGAGGTGCGGGGGGCGCTTCGAGCGGCGCAGGGGCGCAGACGCCGCAGCCTCCACGCGGGCGAACGCCCACGCGGCGGCGCGGGGCGGGGCGGGGCGCGGGCGCGGGCGGGGCGGCCGGGTGCTCACCGTGCGTCAGGATGTTGATGGTTTCGTTGTGGAGGTAGAAGAGGCTGTTGATGCATCCCCAGAAGGTGAGCAGAGGCCGGTAGCCGGTGAAGATGTAGGGGTTGAACTGCAGATGCGGCGGCATGTCCCGGAAGTGCAGCAGGCCGGCCCGCGAGCGTTTGTCGGCGGCGCGGGCGGCGGGCGGGGCGGCGCCGGCTGCGTGGGCGGAAGGGCGGTGGCGGCGGCGGCGGGGCGGGGCGCCCTCGGTGACGGTGGTGGCCTGCTTCTCCGCCATGGAGCGGGCGGCGGTGGGTGGCGAGCGGGTGGGCGGGGCGCCGACGGGCGGCGGCTGCGGGCGGCGCCGCCGCGTCACCGGGCCGCGGGCGCGGGGCGTCGGCGTCGGCGGCGGCGGCGGCGTCGGCGGGCGCGTGGCCGTGCATGGTGCGCGGGGCGCGCGCTCTGGCGTCCACGCGCCTCCCGTCGCCTGCGGAGCCCGACTGCCGCCCCCGCCGGGCCTGCGCCGCCCGCTGCGGCGAGCGGCGGCCCGCTGCGGCGGCGCCTGCGCCCTGGCCCGCCGCGCGCGCGCGCACGAAAAATCGTTGCCCTGGCGACGCGATCGATGCCGGCGGCGCGGTGGACCGGCGCACCTTCCCCCTCCCGCGCCCTTTGTTCCAGCTCTTCTTCTCCGTTCTCGTCCTCGCCCTTACTCCCTCCCCCCTGCTTCTCTGCCCTTGCCCTTGTACGCGTCTTGGTACTTGCCCCCCCGTTCTCCTCGCTCCCGATCTCGTTCCCTCAGCCCTTGCCGTCGCGCGCCTTTCCGTTTTGCCCATACTCATGTATTCGTTACTGGTTATTGTTCTGGTTTTACCCCCACCTCTCTCTCACACATGTTTTTCGTTAACCTTCGCTTCCTCCTGTTCTCACCCTCTGTCGGCCCTCGATTGCCTCATCCCCTTTGCGTTGGCTCGCCCTCGTATTTGCACAAGTACTCGACTCCTCTTCACCTTGCCGCCGTCAACCGCCGTTTCTCTTGCCTATGGCCTTTCCTCTCGCTTTTCCGCGTTCACTTTTGTTTTCACACATCTCCTGTTCCGTTCCTCACACTCGTCCCACCTTCGCCCTTCCCTTTGTCTTCGTTTTCGTCCTTCTCGTCCGTTTCTTGCCACCTTCCCATCCTATCGCTCTTGCATCTTCGTCCCTCTTGTCGTCGACCGTGCTTTCACTCCTGCCCTTATACACCCACTGACGTCTCTTACAAAATATCGTCTTGGCCGCCACTCTGGTTTGGGAACGAAATAGCTCGTTCTTAATCGTTCTAGTTTTTTTAATGTCAACTATGATTCCTGTAAGACCATACGTGCTGGAGTGCGCTCTGTACAGAATCCATCAATAGTAAATTTGCAACTTTTAAAGACGTTTACATTTCTGCATTTCCCCCTCTGTCTCACAATAATAATTGCACATTTGATTTTACGGATATGACATCAACAAAGCGAGGAAATGATACAGACATTGATACTAATAGCTTCAATTTCGTGGAACTAATTCCAGATGACCTTTTGCGTTCAGGATATTGACGTTTCCGGATTTCCTTGAAATTTGTGAAGCAGTATCTTCATTCCTAAAATAGAATCAACACAGCGTAACACAGTAGAAAATTAAAATTTCTTCGTTACAGAAATAACGATTGTCATTTCATAGATGAAACGATACTTGAATGATAGAATATCATGTAAAATATATACTTTTTTTCGTGCCTCATCCTAACAATAAAATTGTTGAGGTCAATATAATGATTAGGGAAGTGATCTTTTTAAATGTAAATTGATGCAAAAGCAAAAACATTAATAGAAGAGACTCATAGGTAAAGAAACTTGTCTTGACCATACCTTTTTCGATCGCTCTTCTGTCAGCATACTCCAGTAATGGGGGAGGGGTTCTAATATGAGATTTTGTTATCAGCATCTTTTAAGAAGACCCAGATCACCCCAACTGAAGAAAAACGACTTAAGTTACAATTTTTCAATAATGGTAAAATTATCTAAAAACAAGGAAGAAGAAAATAATACATAAAAACACAAATCGAATGGATAGAACTTCTGCTTACAAACTAATTTTTGAATATGAGTTCATGGGCCACAGTGGCGTTGTAGGAGCAAGACGTAGAAGGAAAACGTGAACATTCACGTTTTGAATCGAACAGTCTGCGAATTATAAAGAAAGAAGAAGATAAAACAAGAGAAAGAATAGCCCCAAGACTCTTCTCGGACAAAGTAACGTAATCATTGACGTGCTGCCCCAGGGAGTGCGCTGGGCAAGAATCTAATCCTTTTTGCAACGCTAGCTCCACGGAATTGGATAGATACACGTATCATTTAATTTGAACTAACCCGCGGTCGAAGTATTTTCTCAGATGCTCTTGTGTAGAAGTCTAGAAACTACATATGTGACGAAAAAGAGAAATGCATTTTTAGGCTTTTGAGCACACTGAAATGCCCATAACGTATTTCATTTTCTAACGCCAAGAGTCCGAAATAAATGTCCAAAACTCCAATGGAAAGTGTATATTAACGTCATGGAGAGTGGACAAATCTTTAGTTATGAGTAATGAAGACTCACTTCCTTCGGAAAACCTTCCAGAAAAGAAGCACACTCAAAACATATTTTATCCGAAAACGGTGAGCGTGTAGTGAATGGTAATACAATAATGTTATCTCTATTTCTGATATTATTTATCGTGATTTCATCACTTTAAATATCTTCGAAGATCTCAAGCAAGTTTGCAACGTAGTAAATAAACGATAGGCTTGCATATTTCGAAATCTGAGAAGAATAGTGGAACACAATAAGTGGAAATTTGGAACACCAAGCAGTAAACAATGGTGAACGATGAGTAATATATTTACGTAACAAAATGGGATGAGTAATACTTACGTTTAATTCAAAACTTGATACTCAGGTATTTAATTTATCTGTCTTTGCATAATATTCTCGTTCTTAATACGATTCCTGCGAGTTTTTACTTTATTAGTGCATATGCGAGTAACTAATACATTTGCAATAACATCGTAACTCGTGCAGAAATGGCGATGACATAATGATTTTGGCACAAAAGTCATTTTATGGAGGATTCAGTGTATGCACCGAAAGTAACATTTGTAAAAATCATATTAAAAAAAAACATTTTAATGGAGTAACAGAATAAAGATAACCTATTTGTATACACGCCTGTGTGATAGAAACGACAGAACAATTGAAGAACATACTTTACAATGAAGTACTTTTGTTTCTGCACCAACTTGTTATCCTTAAATAAGTCCATATACTCTCTAGTTGCAAAGCATTACGATGCTAGAATTTAGCACTTTAAATTTAAAAAAATTGAATAACAAGGGTATAATATTATAAACTAGAGGTATACAGATTGGCACAGACTTTCTCGTACCAATTTTTTCTAATTTCCTTGGTGTGGCCTGGATTTAAGGTTTTGTAGCATTCTGACCAGCTGCCATCTATCCATCTGCCCAAAGTACATTTTTGTTTTACAATTTCTCAACTTTCTGCTTTCCTAGTAGTACAACCGATTTATTACTTCAAGAATATTAAAGAACAGTAGAAATTCGCCATAAATAGAAGTTTTCATTGAGAAATTCGTAGCCATTTTTTTTTGAGAAAATGGCGATTAAGCTTTACTGTAAATGCGAAATTTGAAGCTCTTTTTCTCGATAATCGTTTTCGAAAAAGTTAATTTCAAGTAATTTGAAGCACATCTACTCACAAATATAATAATGCATATAAACTGATGGAAATGTCAATATTAATGGCGTGAGAGGTATTTAAAAAAAGTACATTTGTGTAAATTTTGATAAAACAAAAGAATACCCCGAAATGAACTTTACGTCTTATTAAACATTGCAATTAGCACTATCCATTACAAAAATGTGAAGAGAAAATTTGGAGCCATTTTTGAGAAAGTGGAGTTTATGTGGTTCTGAAAATGCGGAATTTTTTGCTCATTTTTATGGACACTGTTGTGTTTTCGAGAAACTTTAATTGACATTATTTAAAGCAAATGTACTCATAAATATAATAACGTAAAGAAATAGCCTCTAATGTAAGTATTACTGATGTGAGACACAAGTAAAAATATTACATTTTTGTAATTTTTGAAAAAACCAATGAATAGAGCAACATAGCGTTTATGTCATCGGATAGGGTGCACTAATTATTCAAAAAAATTTAAAGAAAAAGTTTGGAGGCGTTTCTCAGAAAATCTTGCTTTTGTATTTTTTTTAATTGCAGGAATTTCAAGGTATATTGAACAAAAACTACTAAGATTTTCGAAAAAAATGTACATGCCTTTTTTTGATGCAACTATTTATGGACAACAAATTTAGTTTGAAGGAAACATCTCTATCTTCAATTTTATAATTGTAGGAAGAAGCAGGAAAAAATTCAAACTTTTGCCATTTTCGAAACTTCAGAGTTATCCGTGAAAATCAAACATATGCCACTTTTATAGGAGTATTTGACTCTGTTCTCACAAGAAATTTGAAGAAAAAAATTTAAGCTGTTTTTGAGGAAATTTTGAAAATGTCTGGGGGGCTTCATGTAAAGTACCCCCAAATATTAAGAAATGTCTTTCAAAATCTCAAAGCTTTAACTAGAGCCAGATCACCGGGGCTTTCTTCAATTTGGAAAAGATTCTACACATGGTTTAGGTGCTAGCAGTGTTCACAGATGGATGGACCGACGGACGGACAGACAGACAGACAGACAGACGGGCAGACAGTCGCCCATCCAGACGGACGGACGGACGTATTAAAAAAAACACTTTTTCGGTATTAGTGGACCCCAAAACGTGTATTTCCGTTGAAATCTCGAAATCGATATTCCGCAGCATTACATAACTTTCTCTGTATTATTAGTCCCGTACGTATACGAGAAAGTAAAAATAAGTTTTAGCATTTTGTTGCATTTGTGGAGAAAATTATTATTAAGGAAGGACTATTTGAGAAAAATATATATCTCAAATATTATTATATTATTTTGATCCTTTTTAGATTTTCCCATTGACATTAGGAAATAAGGGAAACGAATTTAATATTTCATAATTTGTGAACTTCAACAAATTATAAATGAATCAGAAGCGGCGTTTCCCGTCTTCCCGTGACTTTCTCCGTACAGCGAACTGAAGAAGCTGGGACGTCTTAAGATGACCCTGAGCACTCAGGCTTTTAGGATCAGTTTGTTTTAATTGTTCTTATTATTTTTAATTTGTTTTGAAATCTTATTTATATATGAATAAACACGGTCACTCTCAAATTTACTTGTTTCAAACTTCGATGTGCTGTTGTGAATGCCGCATTCCAAGTTAAGAGTACGAACCCGAAGAAAATTCTAAAATGTAATTTAGGTTTTACGACAGATTCATGACTAGTTCGCTCTTTGAATGTGATTTCGCATTTTGCGATCGATTTCGCGTTTTACAGGAGATTGAAACCCTTCATAAATATACTGTACCGACCGACAAACGTACAATTACTAATTTCTTCAGCGTTTTGGTAACATTTCGTTGTTTTAGCAATTGTTATTTATGAGTTTTTAACGTGGCGTCTCAAGGTCACGCGCGAAAGAGGGAGAGGGAAGGCAGACTCCAGTGGGGAACTGAAACGTCACTACAGCTCCGATTTTTACGATTCCTTGAGACGCCCCTTTAAAAAGTCCAAGTATAGAATCTCTAGCGATTTCATTTCTCCCCATGTGTGCTCACGCGCCTTGCGATTAACCGACACTTAGTTTTTTCCAACGAGGCACCTGATGGTGGTATCTCCAAAATGGAATATGGCACGGCTTTTCGCGTCTTTCTCTGTCGTGCCGCTAGAGTAGCTTGATCTGCAGCACTTCTTGGTAGGTCGAGATCATGCGACATCTTGCGTCAGGACCGAGAAAGACTCAAAAAGTCGTGTCACATTCCATCTTCGAGATACTACCCTTAGATGCCACGTTAGAAAAACTCAAGTATAGGCTGAAGGCGCTCACAGACGCCCGGTGTTGCCCCCCGGGGTTTCTGCGGCTTGTCTTTTCAGCTCTGCGGCCGTGTGACCATGACCTCTCCCCCCCACGTGCCCTCCGTAACTCTCTTTCCTTCGGATGAGGGTGGCTCTTGCTTGCGAGGGGACGTGTGGCTCCCTGCCAGCAGCCATCCGTACTCGGAACGATTACGCGCACACACCTTCAGAAACAGCATGACCCGTGCCTCGGGATTTCATGGTCACGAACAGTTTTAACCACATAGTTGTGGCCGTAAGCACTTTTGTTTGCATGAGTGTTTCGGAACGGGTATAGCTTACGATTTTGCATGAGGAAATTGGATCGGGTAAAGCTTACGTGTTTGCTTGAGTGAATCGGAATGGATAAAACTTACATGTTTGTGTGAGTGAATCGGAACGGGTAAATATTACGTGTTTGCGTGAGTGACTCGGAACGTTAAATCTTACGTGTTTGCGTGAATGAATCGGAACTGGTAAAATTTACCATTCAGAGCGTCTGAGACCCCCTGATTTTCCTCGCTCCTTCTTGTACCGTAATACACGGGTATGTTGCGGGTTGCAGTCGGAACGCCGTCGCTGTGGCTTCGTCGGCATCAAAAGCCGGGTGCTCTAATGAAAAAGTTACCGCCACACCCGTGGCAAATTTATTGAGAAGGATATGTCTTAGCCATGGGGCCAGTAAAAAAGTTTCATTGCGCTTTTCCCGCGTGTAAGACACATACATGTGTGGACTATCTGAATATTACCAGTTACATTTCGTACCTAAGATATCAAACCATTATTAAGCTATTATTGTATTATTATTATTATTATTATTATTATTATTATTATTATTATTATTATTATTATTATACGTTGTTTTTCTCGGTATTCACTGGATTTTTATTTGACTTTGTGTCGGGTTAATAACCAAGACACAGGTCAATTCATGTTTCGTCGCAATTTAGGAATTTTCGAACAATCCTGCATGTGTTTAAGATGACCGATTTTTGCATAATTTTATTGGTATATTTTGGTATTTGAATAAGTTCCAGATTTTTATGGATGTTATTTGGTATAACTCCTGTGCACGAAATGACCAGAGGAACAATATGAACTTTTTGGAGATGCCATAGTGCCTTGACTTCAGTTGCTAGTTCTGTATACTTTGTTATTTTTTCTGCAAGTGCTGTTTGGAGATTAGCTGTTTGTGGAACAGTTATGTCAATCAGGAATCCAATCTTTTGCCGTTTGTCTACAAAAGTTATGTCTGGTCTGTTATCGTGAATAGTTTTATCTGTAATAATTTCTCTGTCATAGTACAACTTAAAGTTTGAATTTTCAAGTACAGTTGCGGGAACATATTTGTAATATGGGCAGGTCATTTCTTGTAGGTTGGATTTTGCTGCCAGTTTCTGGTGAATGATATTTGCAACTTGATTGTGCCTATATGTGTAATCTGTATGGGCCATTAATTTGCATCCTGATGTGATGTGCTGTATGCTCTCAACTGTTGTATGGCATTTTCTACATTTGTCATCTATTGTTTGTTTGAGGATATGTTTCCTGTAACTTTTAGTGTTGATCACTTGATTCTGTATGGCGACCATGAAACCCTCTGTTTCGCCAAACAGATTACCGTATTTTAGCCAAGCGTTTGAGGTTTTTGAGTCTACACGAGGTTGCTTGAGATCATTTGCATGGCGTCCATGGAGTTCCTTTCTTGACCACGTGTCTATTTTGCAGTTATTGTCTGTAACCCGCGGAGAAATGTCCAGCTGTTTGTTGTTAAGGTTAAGAGGGGTTAATTTAGTATCTGCTTGAACTATTGCAGCGTGTAGTTCTGAGGTTGCCTGTTTCTCATAATAAAAGTTCCTTAATGAATGGATTTGTTTGTAGCACAAGTTTTTTTAGATCTATTAGGCCTCTTCCTCCCTCACTTCGTGGGAGTGTCACTCGTTCTATTGAGCTATTTGGATGGTGATGTCTGAATTTTGTCAAAATTGTGCGGGTAAGTCTCTGGATGTCTTCGAGGTCTGTGTCGCTCCATGGTATAATTCCAAATGAGTACGTGTATACTGGTACTGCAAATGTGTTGATTGCTTTTATCATGCTATTACCTGTTAATTTGGTTTTCAGGAGTGCAGTGATTCTTGATTTGTACAGTTTTGTTAGAGATTGTTTGATTGCCTTGTTGTCTGTGATTGCTGCTTGATCGAATCCTAAATACTTATATATTTCTTTTCGTAAGGTCTTACTTTGTCAATACCAAAACTCATTGAATGTTCAAAAGTTCGTGTTATTTCAAGGAGATATTGAAGCTGTCTGTCTGTTGAACTGTAAAGTTTAATGTCATCCATATACATCAGATGTGATATGGTGTGGATAGTCTCTTATTTTTACGAATTTGGAAGCCATAGTGAGTACTGTTAAGTTGTGTTGATAGGGGATTTAGAGCCAGAAAGAACAACAATTGGCTTAAAGAATCTCCTTGGAAGATTCCCCGCATAATTCTGATCTCTTTTGTTGAGATTGTTAACTCTTGCTGCCTTAAGGACAATGTTGTTCTCCAATGAGTCATGATATGTTCCAGGAAGTTGATGATGGTTTCGTTAATTTTGTATATGCGGAGAACTATCAAATGCTTTTTGGTTTTTTAAGTTTTCTTTACATCCTTTATGTAATCGCTGAACCTTTCTGTTGTTCTGCATTATTTCTTTCCTCAATATAATCTTGGATTTTATTGTAATGCATGAAGTCAAAATTTTGTACATTGTGGGAAGGCAAGAGATTGGGCGGTATTGAGATGGGTTCTCATTGTCTCTACTTTTGGGTTTCATGTATGTAATGCATTTGGTTAAAAATGAAGGAATGTCTTCTGGGCTGTTAATGACGTGTCTGCACTGAGCCAACTTATGGTGAAGCGTTGTAAACTGCTTGTACCAGAAATTGTGAATATGTTCTGGACCCGGAGCTTTCCAGTTGTGGGTTTTTGCAATTGCAGTGCTGACGTCTTTTACTGTGATCTCTTGATATAACATTGGATCTATATTTTGAACATTATTAACTTCGTCCTTAATCCAGTGTGCCTCACTATTGTGATGACTAGTTTCTGACCAAATGTTAGACCAGAACTGTTCTAAATTTTGTTGATATGGTGCACCGTTGTTCTCTTGTTGGAAATTGCAATTTTGTTGGTCTCTCAGTCTTTGTGATTTAGCTGCAAGTTTCTGTTTCAATTCATCTAAATGTTCAGCTATTAAATTTGAATCAATGGTGTTATGTTCCTGGTTCTTGTGTTTTCTTGATTCATGTTTTCTGATCTTTGCAAGTGTTTTCTTAATTTTCTTGGCTAATTTCTTGTTGTTTGGGATACTGAATTTGATTTTCGAGTCTTTGCTGCCATGGTGGTTTCGTATTTTTCTTGATTGACTTCCCTTTTTACTTTCTGACTGATCCTTTAATTTAAAAACCAGATTTTAAAGCTACGGTAGCAGCTGCACAGTAAACTATAGCATGTATATCTGTTAATGTATCTTCTTCTTTGATCTGACAGGGCAAAACATGCTCATTTATATATTGAATAATTTGAACGAGCCTGTTGTTTCTATTGCTGTTGAGTTTAGGATTCTGGGGCGAAGTGTTGGATCTAATCCTGAGTACTTGAGGGTAATGTCAATTACGTCTGATATGTTGTCTTCCTTGGCACCTGGTGTTGATGGATCCTGATTTGCTTCATCTAATTGGGTTGAATTTGGAGCTTCGTGTGAATCTGTGACAGTTTGTGTCAAGGGGCATTCATTACTGGAGGAAGAGATTTCTGCTGCTACTTCCTGTTTAATTTGTTCCAACCTTACTTTTGGGATGAGATTGTTTTTAAGTATAGGTCTTTTCTGATCTACGAGCCTCTGATCTGTGACGCCAATATGAGGAAACCTTTCTCTGAATTCAGCATGCAGAGATTGTCTGTATTCAATCATTTCTGTTTCTAAACGTGTGGTTCGGTAGTAGACGCGCATAATATACTCATTTAAGTTATTGGTCCACTTCATACGTTGCCTCACTTTCCCCGCCTTGGTGGTGGCGAGCAGCTGCTCGGGCAAAACACTGTCGGCAGGTGAAGCCACAGATTGTTGGTTGCTTCCTTGGGATTTGGCTGTAGTTTGTTCGGGTGACCCGGTAGGCGCCCGCCTGTTCAGCATCCTACCACCGGTGGCTCGCATGCTGTCACGCCCGGCACCGGCTCCAGACGTGCCCCGGCGCTCCCCGGGCAGCGGCTCTTTTTCCGAGGCCTTATGACTTCTTAGACGTCTCTCCATATGAGTATGGGTAATTGCCATTGCCCCAAGCACCTTTATAATAGGTGACAATTGCTTGTCTTCCACGTGGGACAGTTGTCCCTGCTAACACGTAGGTTGGACTTAAGAAGACTTGCAGGAAGAGGGAAGGGAAAGAGGTGGGATATCATGGGGAGTTCGTATTTCACCTGAGGAAGGGAAAAGACGAAGGACAATTTAGGACAGGGGCAAGAGGGATAATGAGAGATGGATAAATTTCACAGGAAGGGACAGCGGACAGCTGCTCCGGTTAGTCGCCTCTTACGACAGGGAGAGATCCCGTGGTGCTATTCTACTAAAATCCCCGGTCACCACACGGGGTTATTATTATTATTATTATTGACTTTATTTCTCAGTTAAACTGGGCAGAAGGAATCTGTCTTTTGGGGACTTAGAACCAGATTCTGCTCTTATGAAAAGGGAATTCACCCTATCCGACTTAAATTTACTGTAAAACCCTTCGAAATGTGACAACTCTGAATTAAGCCTGCCTTTTCTCCAACGGTTTGCCATTTAATTGGTAGTTTCAAATTTCTCAAATTATTTTTAAACGTTTTCCACATCACTCCTTCCGATGAGATCTCCAAAGCGTATATAAGAACTTTCTCCAACCGCGAGATCTGTTTCAATTGTTTTGCACCTCATACTTCTTGATCTTCTCTAATTCAGTTTTCCTGACGCTATGGGACTGAGGATCTACAATATCGATTACAGCGTCTATTTTATTGCTTTTATCAATGAGGAGAACATCAGGCTTGTTATAATCCACTGTTTTGTCCGTGATAACAAATCAGTCCCAGTCCATCTCATTCTTATTTCCAATACAGGTTAAATGCAAAGGGGTTGTTTCCAAAACAACCTGTGATTAACAGCAAGTTCTTGATGTATCGATTTTGCGAGTTGGTTGTGTCTTTCAAGATAGTCGTTTTCTGATAATGCCGGACAGCCCGCCATAATATGTTCAATTGATTCGCCATAAGATTCAAAATTTCTGCATCTGTTTATGACCAAAAATTTTTTTCGTACTTTTTGGTTTACAGAATCTTATCTTGGATAGCCATAAAAAAACCTTCAGTCTCTGGGTATAAATATCAGTTTATTAGCCAATGCAGAGGCGCAGCTTTATCAATATGATGTTCTTCCAGATGATTGGAGATTGAAGGATTTTCTCCTTCCAAGACTGTAGTTGATCTTGTGTATCTGGCGTTACAAGAAAGATTCAGTGGTGTGTGACCTAAATGAATTTCATTAATATGGTGCATAATTAGATAAGTGGAGTTCATCAGTTTACTTTTCATATTCTGTTCTTGTTTCCGACATAACCAGTGTGTATTCAGTACTCCAACTTTTCGGGGTAGATATTTGTGGAATATTTGGAATGTAGACATGGTAACTTAGTGAGTAATCGTTTTGTTCTTCGATCTGACAAATTTAAACCAGAGTGAGGCCACAAAATTATTCTAAAAGAGTAGGTTAATGGTGGCCTTGGTATGGCCCAGGTGTTAATGGCTGTTTCTCGTATAATGTTCTTAACTGATACTTTTCTGTTGAGAACTTTAGTTATTCTACTCCGGTTCTTTTCCGTGAAGTTCTTCTTTAGCTGGGTGTGTTAAATCGTGGAGTTCTGCCATTTTCCAAGACATATTTATATATAGCACTCGGTTCCAATTCTTAAATACCTTGGAACTGTTAATTTGGTTGTACAGTTTTCACACACAGTACTGTTTTCGAACGTTGAGAAGAGCACATTTGTCTATACCAAATGACATGTTAATATCATTACTAAAGATATCCGCAGTGTTGATCAAGGATTGAATTGTTTCCTCGTTCCAGGGTTCAGTTTCCAATCATGCATAAAAAGATGAGCGATCTTTTTATCATATTTATCTTACACCCACTTACTTACTTGCAATAGCGCAGAGAATGAGTTGATGGCTAAACAAAACCACATTGACGAGAGGGAATATCGTTGGAATATTCCTCTTCTAATGTTAATGGATGCAATTTTTTTATTTTCAATATGAAGGTTTGTTCTCCACGTCATCATCGCCTTGAAGCATTTAATAATTCCAGATGAATCTTTTAAATTTCCAGAACTTTCAATATCCAGTCGTGAGAGACTGATTCATACGCCTTGGGGTAATCTATATAGCATGCATGTAGATTTCACTTCTCAGTTTGCAACTGCTTCAGTATTATAGCGTCGATGGTAAGTTGCTGTTTGCAGCACAGGGTTCCACGGACACATCCATTTTGTTCTTCTGCCAAAATGCGGTTTCTTTCGCAGTGTTTACAGATGAACAACTTGTATTATAAGATAAACATGTGATTGAACGATAGTTTTTAGGCTTCGAAGTGTACCCCTTCATGTAGATGTTTTCCTTCAGTTGGATAGATAGGGATTTTTCGGGATCGGATTGTGCTTCGGAGAAACATCTTGCTATAGCTCCATGTGCAGACAAACTGTTTCAGCCAAAAATTCTGGATTTATCGGGACTTGGCGCCTTTCAGTTACTCTTCTTTCTTTAGTACACTTGTAATATCTTCAGCAGTAAATCTCCTCATTTCCATTGGAATTATTTCTATCTGCTTTGTTCTAATTATCTTGATCCAATTTGCGTCTTGTTGGTACTGTCCTGGTTTCATCCACAACGAACAAAATTTACTGACCTCATTGACATCTACGGTGTGGTTATTCTCTCTATTTCCACTTTCTGAGACCATTTCAAGTTGTTTGAAGAACTCCTTTCCGTTTTTGTGGAAATTCAAGCTTTGCTGTTTTCTCTTGGTTAGTTAGTACCTTCTGAGTCTTGCTTCTTTAGCTTTAAACTTTTGCCTTAATGTATCTCTGTGGTTAAGAAGAATCTGAGCACTCTCTGGGTGCATTAGATTAATAGCAGCTTTTCTTGCAACTCCTGTCACTTCAAGACAACTGTTTTCGAACGGTTGTTGTTCAAAAAGTCACTAATAAGATCTACTTTTGTACGTGGCAAATCAGTGCTTTTTACAAGTCTCATTTTCCCAGGTGATGTCTTTTGTTTATGATTTCCTTTCTGAAGAACGTGTTGGTAGGTTTTCTGACAAGTAATGAGTGTCACTTATATACTGACCCAAAACTTCATTTACTTCTTTCAGTGTAGATGAAGCTTTCCCAATGTTGTTTTTATAAGAGAGACTTTTGGTCTATTTGAAGGTTCTGTATCGCGATATTATTCGAGAAGGCTATGGGATTTTTGATGCGCTGTGTTTCTCTCGTGTTCTTCTGTAGAGATAGAGTTGTCATTATCAGATATTCGAAGGCTTTTGGTACCGTCATCTACTGTCAACGCACAAGTAGTATCATCGGGCCTTCTATTAAATTCGTCCAGGTAATTCTGCTGGAATCATTCCTAACTTCTCGACGTATTTTCCAATTCTGTCGGTGTCAGATGTGCATTAGTGTATCTATGGAAGAAGTGATGCCTGTGTCCTGGAAGTGGAATTTCGTGACACCGATTGACACGGTAAAATATTAAAACTTCAATATTCATATCTCGTGTCCATTTAATTCGGTTGTCTTTTCTTCCTCTATGGGCATTCTTCTCACGCCTGTGAGCAGACGAGCAAGCAGTTGGAGTGGCACCAGATGTTCTGGCCTCTACATATTTCGTTCGATTGTTCTGGTTGATACTGGGTTGCAGTTATTTGAGTAACAGAGGTTCGCCTCATGAACTCTGCCATCAGCGGGTCGCATGCTGTCATGTACATCGCCGACTCTCCAAACGCCCTGGCGCGTTTAAAAAGTCGTAAGGCCTCGGAACACGAGCCGCTGCCTGCCCCGCGAGGCCCATTGCGGGCATTCACAAATGAGGTGACTCGAGTTCTCTTCCTCACCACAAATGCAGCGGGAGGTATCCACCAGATCCAGCTGAGAGAGCTTCGCTCTGAGCGGTCCATGCCCCGTCATCACCTGCGTAAGTTGTGGCCCAGGACGAAAATGTGTATGTGTGCGACAGAACTTTATATTTGAGAGAAAAAGCTTTGCAGTCGCCGCCTGAGACGAAGAGTCCCAACGCGCCTGCCACCTGCGGAGCATCTCAGCTGTGAGTCCAGCACGGCCCTCCTCCATTTGGAACAACTCGCCTTCAATTTTTAATTCAGTGTCACCTTTTCTCAGTTTAAATCTGCCTGCAGCCCTGGCTGCCGTGAAATGAAGAAGCATGTGCCCCGAGATAACTTGGAGGCCAACTGTAGCTGCTGTTCGGTACGCCCTGGTAATGCATACCAACGCGGCCGTTTGAGTCTTTTGCAGTTCTCTTTGGATGTACGTGGTATGGGCCCTATCTGCCCGCACCGACGCACAATACATAATAGTGGGAATAAACGCACCCTTGTATATTGTGCAAAGGGCCAGCGGGTGAACATGCCCGTGGGTCGCGGCAACTCTGTGCAGTTTCTGGAATAATGCCCTGGCATTGCTGCACGAAATTTTAACATGCTGTGTAAACGTCAGTGCAGGGTCAAGTACCGCTCCTAGGTATGCGTGTGTCTTGACAATCGCAATAGTTTGCCCTTGGTTTCTAATCGTGGAGGACCTTCCTTTACATGGCAACGCCAAACCAGGAGCGGCGCGAACGTGTGCCGTAACTACCATGCACGCAGACTTTGCCACGCCGATGGTAAGTTGGGACTCTTGGCCCCGTAAGCTTACAACTTCAGGGGCTGCTTCTGCATTTGTTTCAAGCTCCCTGCGGGAGTGCCCACGCGCGATAATCATTAGATCATCGCCATAGGCAATGGCCATTGCGCCCGAGGCGGCGAGACGCACGAGGAGGCTGTTTATTATTAGGTTCCAGAAAAAGGGGCCGGAGTTCGACCCCTGTGGGTAACCTTTCGACAACTTGTGCCGCACTTCATCCCCTGTGTCTGAAATGAGAGCATATCTGTCCTCGAAAAAGCTCTCATAAAGTTTGTACACTACCACACGTAGAGGAAGACTGTCGGGAAGTCCGAGCTTGTCCTAGCTGGATCGATATTCCGCTGAGGAGATAACTGGAGGGGAAAATCCACCAAGCCAATGAATAGGTAAGCGCTAGATCTCACATTCCAGCGGGAGTGGGGTTATAACGCCTCTACTTTCCGGATATTATACGTACTACTACACACATGGAACTAGTGACTTAAGTTTTTGTCGTTTCCGGAAACATTACAAACTCGCTCATTCACTCGCTTGCATAGCTACCCTTCTTGTACGATACTAACAATAATGTAATGTGGCACTCTCAGCACTGATAATTTTTTCAGAAATCCTCATTGAAAAGGGTTCAATGTATAATTTATTTCGATGTTATGCTCTCTTGGTAAACAATTGTTTGTGGTATATATTTTGCAAATAATACACAATTAACAAGTTTCTACATCTGTTTTATTTTTCATGATTACATGAAACAATTTATTGTTTGAGATCAAATATTTCAGATTTCTAATCAAACTTTTGTGTGCTTACTGTAGCTCAACCATCCAAATTGAGATAGGAGATAATAAAAAAAATTGTTGAAATTATTTTAATTTTTAATAATGAAAGTCTAAAGAACTTTTTCCTAAGTTTTGTTGCTGTGATGCAAGTGTGGAAAGAACAGTAGAATAAAAGGGCGAGAAATGTCTCAAACGTTTTGATATCAACTGGATTTCGGAAATCATAGTATATTTTGTTAATATCTCACCAGTGGCGGTGGGTGAGTTAACTTTAAGGGTGTTGCAAACGCAATGGTGATGGGGACTGTCTCCCTCTCCAATATTTCCCGATGGACACAACAAATGATTAATAGACACAATTATTTAAATTGTTTAAGTTCATCTTAAATTTCAAATATATTTTAAAATATTTGGATTATTAACGAATAATTATAAATAAGTGTAAAAACTTAAAATTACTAATAAATAAATAATGATACGAAACAATTACTAATAAATAAAGAATGATACGAACATTTTTTTCTCTCGTTCCAAGAAACTCATCATTAGGGTCCGGATTTTAATGACAAGTCATATATTTTTCTCCTTGCCTAATAAGATGCAAGGAAAACAAAACAATGTATGTTTTTCCTCACACCCACAGAGCCACTTATATGTCGAATAAATATTACGATTGAATCGTCGACGAAACTCTCGTTTAGCTGATTTCGCAGTTGTTTCAATTTTCAAATCAGGCTGCTCTGGATCAAGTTTCTTTATTTCAAGAATGTTATCGTAGATAACCTTTTTTCCAATAAGATTCACAACTTTGTTTATTTTAGAGAAATAATTGAGCACCAGGATGCACAGACACTATATATATTTTTTTTTCAAAATTAAAGTAGTATATGACTTAGTGTAGGGATCATAGAATTTTGAAAATGTGCACACAATTCACTTTTCCCCATAGCACGCCATACGCAGTTTTAACTGTTTTTGACGTAAAATAAATAAATAAATATAACTTACAGCACTATTTGAATCCGAAATCTAAATCACATTTTTACACTGATTTTATGACGCCCTTCACCGTCCACATTAGAAGCAAAACTTGCGTTTCGGAGTAACGTCTCGGGGGCACTGTTTTACTGACAGCACGATGGAGACTTGGTCTGTGAACTGAGTGGCGTGATAGCCCGAGAGTGCTGCGCCAAGCGGAGTTCACGGCGTAAGTGTGAACATGATCCGACGAAAGCGCCCTATGATAACACAGAAGCGAAGTCAAGTGGTCAATGGTTCTTACGGAGCGAGGTCTGAGCAAGGTGTTGTTTCGAAAACGTGAACATCAATGTAGCCACATGGTTCGTCAATGTAATGCTGGTATGAAAATTAAACAAAAGGAGCAGAAAAAGCCATACTATTAATGAGATTGTAATGACGAATTGTTTATTCTATTTTGTTCAATTTTTTGGGTGTTGCGTGAACCTGTGAACCTTATAAAGAACCGCCCCTGTATCTCACATCTGTAGTTGATGATCCAAATAAAAACATGCATGCAATGAATATCAAGATTTTCAGCGCGAATTTTCCTACACTGTCACTCGGTAACGCTAGATACGTTTGTTCTTTATTCAGTGAATGAATACTCTGTGATCATGTGCATTGTAATTCAATGATCGAAATCGAGTTGTCTCTCAGTGGAATGTGTTTTCACATACGTAAATGATTTAGTAAGAAAAGTATGTTTTCTAACATTGAAGGATCTAATAATGACGATTTCTTGATAAAATGTCAATGATTCCAACAAGAACAGTTGACTGTTAACTTAATTTATTGAAAGACATTATGAGAAGTAGCGATCTAAAGTTAAATGAGATTCTAATTAGAGAAATAATAATAGTTTTGAATATACTATATATTTAAGATACGCGTTGAAATTGGGCAAAAGAGGACTTCAACCTAAAAGTCTACATCCCAAATATTGAACTTTTTAATTTTTTTTTTTATTTAAGTTTTTTTTAGACAGCATTTGTTAGTCATTACATAAATTAAGGAATGGAGCACTTCAAACTAACAAGTACGGATCAGTCTCAGTATGTTTTGCATTCTCAACATGGTGCAAAGTAATGATCTGACTTTTGTTTTTGTGACGTCTCCTGAAAACTATCAAGAAAGTAGATTTGATTTCTTGACATTGAAAGTATTTGTTGAATTTGTTTATAAAAATTTCTGAATTGTCGGTCAACTTTTGAACAAGATTTTGCTGCTACAGATCACTAGTCACGCAACTATTTGCGCGCTGTATGCTATACAAAAATGGCGCCGCACTCGAGATGTCAAGATTTCCAATCATTTTCATTTTTGAAACCAATGGATCTAACGTGCATGGAACTGTCTTACATGATACAGGAGACTTCAGAGATAGGACAAGTAAGAAACGAAATAAATCGATTTAACTGGAAATATCAAGTACTTTAGGACAGTAGTCTAAGCAGTTCACCAGCGCGGCAACTTAAAGGAGAAATTTAAAATTCAGTAGTAACGACAATTATTCATTAGAAGAATTTCAAATTTGCTACTATTAGTTCTATTTGAAGTCAGTGACACAGGAAGCGCGAACAGTGACTGTGAAACGAAGAAAGAAATCGAAGATGTTGATGAAGTATCCAAGAGTACTAGCTCGGAGGGCACTCGAAGGCAAGCAGATCACTCGACTTAAGAAGCTTACCCACTCGAGCGCAAGCTGCGAACGAACTTGCTCCCACCCCACCCTCCTCGAGCGCAACGAGCAAGCGCGCGCTCGAGTTGCTTCAAACGCCGCATCGGGTCGCGTCGCGTCGCGTCGCGTCGCAAGGGCCGGGAGCGCGGCGAGGCGCCACTCAGGCCGGGGCGAGCCACTTCGACGGCACTGGATCGAACTGTCAACTGAGCACAGATATCTTTCGCGGTCAATGGGAGTTGGCCATTCTGTGTTAAGTGTTAACGCACGAGGCACTGTTGCTGGTTGTGACTTTTTTTGTAGTTCGGGCGCACGTTTTATGACTTGCTACGTGTGTCGATAACAACTTCTTTCGTGCCTTCGAATTAAAATTGCTACACTCATGACGTTTTACACAGGGATTCCTAGAATACTTTAAGATGGAATAAAGACAGGAGGTTTTGTTTTCGGAATTTTGCACTTTACTTGTAGTTGGTCAGATTTAAATAACCTTTTGATTTCCATCATGTATACTAAGCTTTGTTGATATGTTAATGCGAAATTTGGTACTAGATATGTTATACTGAATACATGATCACATATTGATTTGAGTCATTATCAAATAATGCATGGTAGTAATAGTTCCAGCAGAAACCTTACTAAAATGACATTCACGCCAGAGATTTGGATGACAATTCCAATGATAGTTTTAAAGTGTCAACTACTAAAATGAGCTAAAATTCTGTCACGTAAAATGTCAATTACTCATGAATTGTATTGTATACAAAAATACTTATAGTTGGCGATAGCTATGACGTAAGTTTCGGGTAAAATCTTATGCCTTCGAAATTTATATTTTAATTCAAATATTAGTTTTCAAGACAAACAAAATATGAAAGTACATCTCTACTGTTGAACTTTAGCAACGGAATTCTTCGTCTCTCTATTCGATATTTTTCATTTAATGATCTGTTATTGAGATTTATATTTTATGAAAATGTTTTTATAAAAGTTAATTTTATCTATATTTTCGTTTTTTAGAAGAAAATAAAAAAATGAGATTTGTTTGATTAAGTAGTTGCATTTCATTTGTGCAAAACACCGTGTTTATTACATTCTTCTGTATTTAATTTAAAAACGTTAACGTTAATTCTTTTGACATCTCTGACACCGTTAATATTTACATTAGTGGCGATTTGTTAACTTTCTTTCATTTAACTGGCCTTTCAAAGATGGAACAGGTTACTGCTCAAAACAAAGAATATATATAAGTGTACGGGAGACTCAATCACTTCTACGAAAATAGTGGTCATTTGTGCGAAATTTGGTACTAGATATGTTATACTGTGTACATGATTACATATTGATTTGAGTCATTATCAAATCATGCATGATAGTAATAGTTCTAGCAGAAACCTTACTAAAATGACACTCACCGCAGAGATCACTCAATCGAGATGAATGTTTCATCAGGTTTCAATGTACTACGAAAAGTTATTAATGACAGTGAACACTATTATAAAATTTGTAAAGACCAAGATAAATAGACATGTGTTACCAAGAAGAACTTATTAATGTTAAAATTAAAAAAGGAAAAGTGAATATGAACGGATTGCTCTTGATAACATTGTTCAATATTTCTGAGATTTATAAAAATTCATCATTTACAGGTTGTCGTGTGCCGGATATACTCTTATTCTTTTCCCCGATTTTATTTTTGATCCAACGTGTGTGATAATATTTAAAATATCTGAACTGACGGTGTAATCAATGTACTTACCGTCAAACGTCACCAAAAACAAAATACTGTGTCTGATACTTAGCAGAGGATCATAGAAGTAGTTTAATTTTGTAATTAAAAACATGAAACTGTCAAAAATCTATAATTAAATTCAAAGTATTTATTACACCTCTCATCTACAGAGCTTTCGCCGAGCTCCTATGCTCTCCTATATCACGAACAATAATAAATGACAATAATTATTATTCAATATTAATCCGCACCGCTATGGCCATCCTCCCCCTTCGGGAGATCCCTCTTCGCCTGAGAGGAAGAGGAGGAGGATCAAGAAGCCCAACCGCAGGTGAGTGGGTGCTGCCTCATGCGCGCCCTTCGGCGCCCCGCCCCGCCCCGCCCCCGTCAACCCCCGCGCGCCACTCTGGCAGCGCCTGCTGCGTGGGCGTGGAGGACGAGTAGGCACCGCTGCTCACCCCTGCCGACGGAAACTACCGGATTGATGCTTACGCTCTCTACTGCGACCATTACTCATCGATTGACAACACTGCTAATGCGAGTATCGTCACATGCTGGCTGACGCCGTTAGAGCTCCTAGCGTGAGCATCGTCACATGCGGATAAATACCGCAAAATATCAAGTGCGAAATTCTGTGCATGCGTCATTGTAAATTTCTTCTTTTTGGAAATTTAAATCAATAGAGATGACTTAAAATGTTGAATTGCTTCTCTTACATAATTATATTATTTCATAAGCTCGTTTTTAATAGAAATTTAACAATTTTAAAAATAACATTCTTGTCCATTACGTTTATTACGTAACATATGACGACGAGGAAGATTTATCTATGCATTTATTGTTTTAACGTTATGTACGGATATTATATATTATCGTATATTATGGTTATCGTATATATAGTATCGTATATTATGGCTGTATCGTTATGACCTAGACAAAATATAAAGCTGGACCACAGAGAATGACATGGAAATTAATGCAAATAAATGCGAAGCTGTCAGTTTCTCTAATAAGAAAAAAGCAGAAAATATCTCATTTTTTCTGAAAGGCGATTTGATACCCAGGGTAAGCAATATAAAATCTTTAGGAATTAATATTAACGAACATATGGCTGAACAAGTCAACTATATGCCCAGAAACGCATGGAAAGCTCTGCATTTCGTGATGATTCTTAGAAGAGAGAGAGTGCTGAATCGCGTAAACGTGCGTACACATCGCTAATTCGACCTATTCTTGAATACGGTTCAGTTTGTTGAGATTCTTATCGTGTAGAATAAGTAAATACTTTAAATAAGATTCAAAAAGTCGCGGAAAAATTTGTATTGCGAGGGAAAATAAATTCAAATAGTTCCATGTGGGAATCCTTGCAGAAACGTCGGGAAAGCGCTAGACTCTGTGCTTTCTTCAGAGCTTACAAAGGCGAGTCAGCTTGGAAGGATATTCAGAAGCGACTCCTAAAATCATCATTCATAAGCCGCCAGGACCACAATTGCAAAATTATGGGAAGAAGGCAAAAAACTGATATTGGCAAATTTTCTTTCGTTAACCTGACAATATAAAACTGGAATGAATTACCTGCAATATTGCTAGAGACTTTACTTTAGCGTGGGAAAATTTAAAAATAAATTAAAAAACAAGTTACTAAATTTAATAATTGTACATATAAAAGTGGCATAGAACCGATTTTCACTCTTGGCTCTGAATTTTCTATAAGCAAAAGTTCGATTTTTTCCAGGGTCTTTTTTCAACTACAAAATTGAAGATAGAGATTTTCCCTCGAAAAAAAATCCTCCCTCTATAGTTCTTTAAATTAAGGTCATGTACGTTTTTTATTTCAGTAATTTTCGGGTAATATTGTGTGGAATATGTGCAATATTAAAATAAACAAGATTTTCTCGAAAGCAGCTCCAAATTTTTTCTTTATATTTTTGGTGGGTATAGTGCTGAATGTAAAGAAGACATAAATGCCATATTGCTCTATTCCTTTGTTGTTGTTTTATTACAAAAATTTAATTTTTGACTTGTTTCTCACATCGTTAATTACCGGCGATGTGTTCACTTTATTGTATTTATGATTACATGTGCTTTAAATAATGTCATACACAGTTTCTCAAAAACTCAAATATTTATTTCTCCTATTCGTACGTATATACATAATATAGAGAAATTATGTAGTGCTGCGCAAAAAAACCGAGAATTTTCCAGGGAATGAAAATTCATTGCCGGACCCTGAAAACAAGAAAGTTGAAAAATTTAGGACTTGAATTAAGAAAACAAATCCCCTAACACGTGGAGTAGCCAGAATCCCTGTTTTATGAGTCATTGATGCCGAAAACAAATTGAAAGCAAAACGTCCGTTCGTCCAAATTTTTCTTTAAATTTTTTGGTATGGTTAGTGTTAAATTCACTGTATAAGACGACATAAACGCCATATTGCTGTATTCTTTTGTTTTTTTCAAAAATTACAAAAATTTAATTATTTTGACTTTTCTCTCAAATCACTAATATTAACATTAGAGGCGATTTCACCACATTATAGTGCATAAAGTACATGCGCTTTTAATAATGTTAAATAAAATTTCTTAAATCTCAACCGTTTTCTGTTAAAATGAGCACAAACGTACGCATTATCAGAAATGCTCAAACGAGATTTTCTAAAAAATGACTCCAAATTCTTCAATATTTACCAACGGATAGTGCTAATTGCACTGTTTAATACGACAAAGTTTATTTTGGTGTATTCTTTTGTTTTTTTTTTTTCAAAAATTAGACAAATGTAATTTTTTAAATATCTCTCACGACGTTTATAAGCACATTTCTATCGATTTGTATAGGTTGTTAAATTTGTGAATGGAAGTTCTTTAAATTACTTTAAATGAAGTTTTTCAAAAACTCAAAAGATTCCTGTGAAAATTAGCTTCAAATTTTGCATTTACAATAACGCTTATTGCCGTTTTCTTAAAGACGGCTTCAAATTTTTCAATGAAAATAGCTATTTAGGACCAGGTTTTAGTCTTCTTTAATATTCGTAAAATAATATTTCTGTCTACTATTTGGAAATCGAAAAGCTGAGAAAATGTCAAAAAAGAATACTTTTAGCGGCGATATATTGTAGCTGGAAAGAAGGAAGGGCAAGCCTGTACAGTACCAGTCCACACCAAGGGAATTTGAAAACTTTACTACGAGAAAGTCTGTGCCATTCTGTAGCACCTCTAGTTTCTTTAAACTTTTCTAAAGGATAGTGGTAATTGCACTGTTTAATATGACGTAAGGTTCATTTTGCTGATTTCTTTTGTTTTTAATTAAAAAATTACACAAATGTACTTTTGTAAAATATCTCTCACGTCATTAGTACTTTCATTTTCTTCAATTTGTAAAATCTAATACACTTGCAAATTAAATTGCTTTAAATGACTGTAAATAATTTTTTCTATAAATTAAAATATGCATGGCAAAAAGGTTTTCAGATTTCGCATTTACAGCTTAAACGTTTAAGCATAGTTTTCTTAAAAAGGGCTCCAAATTTTTCAATAAAATGTGCTATTCAGGACGAGGTTTTACTCTTGTTTAATATTCTTAAAGTAATATTTATATTTCAGTTCTACCATTAGGAAATCGAAGAATTGAGAAAATGTCCAAAAATGTACTCTGGTCAGCGATAGATGTTAGATGGCAAGAGTATAGGGCAAGTCTAATTAGATAGCCAAGACCAAAGGAAATAGAAAACTAAAACGAGAAATTTTTGCCATTCTGTAGCCCCATTACCATTTCGTGATCCTGGGTAATCAATGTCGATGAAACCCATCAATATGAATAGGGTCAGCAAATAATACGCATTTCTAACGAAGATTTGATCGCAGAAGAAGCGTGATACCATCTATCGTGTTAAAGGAAATAGTACAGGCCGACAAGAAGTGGCAAGACAATGGAATTTCGTCCAGCCGCTAGGACTGATAATGCTATACAGTCCGTGTATTGATTGGTTGAAGACAACTCTGATGAAGGCCCCTTTCTTGTTGCTGATTTGACAGCAAATGCAAGGAGATTACCAATCCGATAGCTGAACAGTAAAATCCTGCCTCTTTCAAAATTATGGAGAAGACTTATTGATAACAGGCATACAAAACTCAATTGTATGTTTTCCAAATTTTGAGTGCAAAACATTAAGTGGCTATTGGCATCGAAACAAGAAAAAACCATTGTAGCTGCACGTCTCAGTCTATAACACAACAGCTGACCTTGGATAGGTGTATGGAATAAAAGAATACCTACCAGAAGACAATTTTCTACATAAAGTGACATTGATCATACCAGACCGGAAAGAGGGGGTCATACATCATCTGATTGACATCATCTGATGTGAATCATGTTGCTCTGACCGGCAAGTCATTGGGTTTGAGTTCTGGACGGTGCACAGGGGCAAGAGGGCCTCATTTCTGGCATTAATTCGAGTAACACCTATAACCCATAGTATTGCATATCACTGTAAAGAGAAATTCATGTTGAAAGAAATGGTGTAACTTCCAATTCGATACCTCTTCATCTGACAAAAAAATAGTCGATTTTCTAGGAATACGCATTGTAAATAGCAACAAATAACGTTACATTACGTTTTATTGAAGGGGGAGCAAAAAATGAAAGGTTTTACTAATTACATAAATTAAAGTCAAATATAAATATAGTGAAATTATATTAAATCATTAAAAAATCATCATCATCATCATCGCTATCAATAGTATGAACTGTGTCATCGCAATCATCATCCGCGCGGACCTCATAATTTTCAGAATGAACAATGTGTTCGGGTGGATGAATCAATAGTTCCTGAGCTTCTTTTGGGAGGCTTTGCACATTTTTCGTAGGTAATTTTCTCTTGTTGGTGATAAGTGGATCTGATCTTAAGAGCAGTAAATCTAAAACATCACTATTAGTTTTTTCACGGGAACATTTTCTTAAAATTCTTCTGTTTTTCTTAAAATCTTTGTTGAGTGCTTCTTGAGCTTCCCCTGTTAATTGTCCAATTGGAGGCAAAGCTGACGAGACAGTATCAGGTCCATGAATAAAATACTTGTGCAGTGTAGGTGACATGTTGTACCATGGATATTTTTAACAAAATACCGAGCCGTCTTCTGAGCAAAAGCCCGTAACTTTTCAACATGAATTTCACTGCCACTTGATACGACAATCATAATTATTGCATCATTTTAATTTAATTTACTTCAATGCGTGTAATTTCAGCAGATAGTTCAAGGTTCTGAAAGAACCGTCGAGCTGTATTTCTGGTATTTGTATTACCGGCTCCTGGTTTTGGCTGATCCACAATCAAACCACTGCGTTCTCGAATCTCTCTACAGTGTTTTTAGCATCCTCGGTTGCCAGTCTAATGGTAACTTATAAGCCAAATGCAATAGGCACTCAAACATGCGTATCAACCTATGTAGTATTGACAAACCGTGAACTACACTTTGTTCTTGTCTTCAGTTTTTCAGTCAAGAAATCAAATTTTTTGTCTGTTTCTCTATCATTAGAGCTCCACATAATATCCAAAAGTTCTTTTCTCTTGATATGAACAGTATTCGAACTCTTGCCTGCCAAAAAAAAAAATTACTCACATAGTACACAATTCATTTCCGGTATTTTACGTGCAGACACGTCCGTAAAAATCATTCCGGTGAAGAAAGTAGCAAAAGTAGCAAGAAAAACAGCTGTATAATATATTTGGAACATTACTGAATAGCGAGAAACAAAGATCAAGGCTTGATCACCTTTGATACATAATTAAAAGTTGTGTGTTTCACAAAATAAGACGTACGTTTTAAATGTTAAAAGCTATTTCTTTGTAGTTTTATTTCTATTAATATTAAGTCCTAGATTTTGTGTTTGTCACATGCTAAATAACATTAAATACCTGAACTTGAAGCTTCCATTGCAAAAGTTGGTTTTCTTCACACACACTGACTGAAAAACACCACGAACCTAGAGATAAATTCTCACTAATGAAAAGCACGTCCGACCGTCACTACAACACTGCATGAACTGAAAGCTCTACGGTGGAGACGGACAGCCCAAGCGGTGTGACATGCTAGGACATATTCGTCCAGGTTCTCCTTTGCACGAAACCATAAGAAATTTTCACCCTAAATAATTTTGGTTTTTAATTTCTGCCAGGTTTTGCTGTCATTTGCCCCATAGTGCGGTGGCAGGATTTTCGACACTAGCCAGATAGCTAAGTAGAGTTCTGACGTTGTCTGGTGAACTTTTGCGGACGCAGGTGAATTTTTGCAGACGGCTGCTGCGATCGGAAGTTTTCCGAGATTTCTTCGATCAGTACCAGGTGAATGCCGAAGTACCCTAGCAAACAGTCCACGGACCTCGGGCGACATTTTCTTCCCATTCCTTGTCCTACACTACCCTTACACACATTTACACTTGCATGCACTACACTACCACACATGCTGCGAGACCGGTCGGGAGCTTAGAGGTTTTCCAGGTTGGAGCTGTGCCCCGCTGGTGGGAGATATTTGGTTGGGCAAAATCCCGATAGCCGACGGTAGGTCCCCCCTTACCAGGACTCTCCCACCAGCGGGGCTTGTGCCCCAGCTAGAGCTAGCTAGAGCCCCAGCTAGAGCTTGTGCCCCAGCCGGCACAAGCTCTAAGCTCCCGACCGGTCCCCCGGAATGTGTGGTAGTGTAGTGTGGCATGTTAGTGTAAGTATGTGTGTAAGTGGAGAGGATAGGACAAGGAAGAGGCAGGAAAGACCGCGCGCGGTCCGTGGCCCGTTTGTTAGAGAAACCTCAGAAAACTACCGATCACAGCAACCGGCCGCTAGAATTTCGTTCAGACAGCGACTGAATTCGACCGAGCTGAAAAGCTAGTGTCGAAAATCCTGCCGCCGTGGGGTTTGGAACCTAGGACCTCCCGGTCAGAGGTGCTGCAGTGACATCAGTTGATGCACTGAGCTACCGCTCCCGGTCGGTCTTTGGGTTTCGTCCGTTATCCGATCCCTCTCATTTCACCATTGCTCTGTCATCATTTAAATCACGGGGTGAAATGTCTCAGTAAAACTGCTGTTGCAAGTGTTGCACCTCTGATTGGAATGTTCTAGGATACGATTGCAGATTTTTGACACTAGTTAGGTCCAATTCCGCCGCTGTCTGGAGGAGAATTCTATCGGCCGGCTACTGTAATCGGTAGTTTTCGAGGTAGTTTCTCCGGTGGCGATTGGTGGTGGGGAGAGGGGGGCGTGTTCCCCTGCGAAACCCTTCGCGCGCGCGTCCGTTGCGGCTTCAGCCCCGATCGCTTGTGCACGACCTCCCGCGCCATCGATCGTCCTTGTCCCCCGCGCACAGAGAGCCCGCACCGCAGCGTGCCCCCAAATTAACACACTCCACGGGCTGCCATGCGAAAAGGGCGCGCCTCAAGCATAGTGCTTAGCGAGCTCGCTGGGGACGGGGATTCAAATAGTGCTCCGCTCCATGCAGAGTCTCCGGGGGACCAAAGAGTCGTATTTTATGAATGTTTTCGCGAATTGCAAGAAAACGAAGCCTCAAATGATCTTTACCATTGTAATCGCCGTTAAATTTCGAACTAGGATGCTGGTTTTCAGAAGAATCGGTGTCCGGTCGAAATTTGAAAAATTCAAAAGGGGGGTCGATTAAATTTTACGATTTTTACAAGAAAAACAGGATTGGATTGCTCTCCGTACGTTCCCGTTTCTTCTCTCTCTCTCCTCTCTCTCTCTCTCTCTCTGTCCGTCCGTCCTCCCGTTCGCCCGCCCTATCTCTGTCTGTCTGTCTCTCTATCTCTTCCTCTCTTTCTATCTCCCTCTCCTTCTAATTAATCTCTCAACTTTCCATGCAATTATCACCATCATATCACGATGCCTATGGTATAGCGTTGAGTCTGCTGTCGTTTCACCACTGCGCCGGTTGTGTGTGATCCAGAGGAGAAAGTGGCTTTGAGGCTGGGTTCCTCTGGGCACTCCCGTTTCCCCTATCTCTCCATCTAACATCTCCCATCTTCATGCTTTTCACTGGCATTTTCATTATCAATACATCTCTACACAAATACCCTACCAGGAAGAATGACGACGGCAGATTTTGGCTTTGGAACTACGCACATTGTATGAGCTCTCTTCACGTTACACTGGTACTACTCCATCAACTTCATTTCCAATGCCAATTTCGAACTATCCTCGGCAGTCCTAATTGCGCCACGTCGACGGCTGGTAAGTCATCATTTTGCCTAGACGATGACTTGACTTTCTCCAGGCTTGACACTCCAAGACCGATCAGGTTAGTGTGTGCAGACGCGAATACCATGCATTTTATCCCCGAATAAGCTCGTGATAGGATGACTGAAACGCTGGCTAAGAAGCCTACAATAGAGAGACGCCCTTCAGGCGAGCTCAATACCCAGTCAAGGACGCCGGCCGAACGCCAAGAGCAATCGAACTCCCCCATCCCACGCTGGACCTCTGCCACCTGCCAACGCCACAAAATCCTGGAAGAGGAGGGGATGCTTCCGAACCCCGAGTTGGTTGGTTGGTTAGTGATTCTGGGCGCGTCAACAGCTTAGGTCATTAGTCCCGTTAGTGTAGTGCATGTTTTTCTCGGGGGATGGCGGTGATCTTCCCCGCTGGATGGTGAGATCCGGCGCCGACCTACCCCCTAACCAGGACTCTCCCACCAGCGGGGCACCGTCCCAGCCGAGACAAGCTCTAAGCTCCCGACCGATCTCCCGGAATATGTCCAAACCCCGGCAGAGCGAATTGCACTGGCAACCATGTTTGATCGGGTCGGATAGTGGCTAGCATTTTCAAGCAGGTAAACTGTCGGGAAGTACGCTTTATCCCTTCACCCGTAATGCCACCTAGAAGAGGAGAGCAGGAGGCAGTCGTGGCCACGAGTTGACGAGAAAGGCACGCGCCTGTTTCTTCTGCGTCGAAAGAAAATTGGATAGACAAGAACAGCGATTATTTCGAAAATTGTTTAAAAATGAAATAAGCTTGCCATGTAAAATGTACATTCAGAACGAATTAATAACAAACTTTCTTTGTTTTAGTTTCTAAAAAAATGTGCTCCAGAAAAGTACGTTTTATACTTGTTTTAAATATGTATTAATAAATTATTTCCAGACCCGCAGAACAAAAGTTTGTTATTATTATTATTATTATTATTATTATTTTATTGTCCTCGTGGTTTACACCCCTTCTGTTAGTGGAAACTCTACCGTGGTAGAGTTTCCACTAACCGAAATATGGTCACTCTTTTTCGGGATAGATAGATGAACATTTTTCTCCGAAAGCTGCATGGCACTCTTTGAAAGATTGCGATCGGATATACTCCTCCACCTCAAATCTGCTTTGCTCTATGCTGAGGCGCATCGTAAGTTAGCCCTTTCAGTCCCGTTGTTTCCTTTTGAGACACGTACATTTTTCTTTTTTGGCAGCAGTCTAACTCTCCCTTCATAATGAAACAATTATCAGGGAAGAAATAGAGGTCTGCCTAAGCTCAGGAATTTTCAGTCCGCTACTTTTGCTGTGTCTATGTTGTGAGGGAAGTTAGCATATCCGAAGTTTTCAAGAAGTCGTTCCGAGGCATTATTTATTGTTGTCCAGAAATTGTTGTTTTCTACGGAAATCTGTACATGGAGATGCGTAAAGGAACACTGAACAATAATTTTACGGTTATAAACAACCATAACTTCCGTTTATGTGAGTGAAAGTTTTATTTTACGATGTTCCCAACTGGGAACATGGGAAGATACGGTGTATTTCTGACCAATGAATATTGTTTGTATTATAACTTCTTTATTATTTTGTTCCAATTTCTTATTGCTAATATGTTTTCTGATTTCATTACATTTTTATAAACTCTCTTTCAGAAAATATTTAAGAATTGAGGAAATTCCTGATTTTGTGGAAGAAATGACAGATGACGAGGTAGATCTTGTTATACTGCTCGTCGATGGCGGTGCGCTTACTGGCGATAAAAGATGGTGACAAAAAAGTAATTGCTTCTATTTATTTATTTATTTATTTTATTTTAGTCAAAAAACAGTTGAAACTGTGTATGTCGTGCTATGGGGAGAAGTGAATTCTGGGCACATTTTCAAAATTCTGTGATCCCTACACTAAGTCATATACTACATGAATTTTGAAAATAAAAAAAAGAGCTCTCATGTAATAAAATCTATTTTCAAGGATACAAAAGCAATAAATTTTGAGATCTTATCCATGATGTTTCATGAAATAATACTTCTGCCGCAACAACATGGAAAGATAATTTGAATAATTGTATTTCCCAATGAATTCTAGAAGACGTGCACAGATAATGAAGTTACATTTATGTCCAGAGCAAAACAAGGGGCCATCTCAGCATTTGCTCAATGGATCAGCGAAACTGGACGAAAAACCTGATCGAGATGAGGGTCATTGACCCGGAGGCTGCAGTACAATACTTGTTACAGGTTGTTTATACAGTCCAAATGGTAAATAAATCATTATGTATCATTGTTAAAATTAATGTTACTTTTCTTGTGATGCTCAGTATAGTCTCTAATTGTATAGAAACAGTTATGCAGCAGAAACGATTTCACTTTGGATTTTAACTTTTCTATTGAATTTAATCGTTTAATGTCATCCGGCAAAGTGTTGTAAATTAATGTACATGTATTGTATGTGAATTGTTTGTAATGAGCTGTTCATACTGTCACCTGATGAATATGATTTCTACGTCGAGTGTTATAGCAATAGACTTCGGCATTTTCTGAAAATATATTCCCGCCCTTAAGCAAGTCATTTTTTAAAAAAGCCACTGATTCGTAAATCAACAGACAAGGTAATGGTAAAATTCCTAGATTAATGAAGAGATGCTTACAATAATCATGTGGGTGGGATTTGGTTATTATTCGTACAATTCGGTTTTGTAATCTAAAAGTCTGGGAGCTATGAGATGAATTTCCCCAGAATATTATGCCACATCTCAGGCGGGAATGAACATTCGCGAAGTATACACAACGAGCAGTATGAAGGCTGACTGAATTTGCAAGAATTCTGAACGCGTAGCATAATGACCTTAATTTTGTGTTCAATTCATTTAAATGGACGTTCCATTTAAGGTTTGAATTGAGAGACCTAAAAATGTTGTTGCCTTAACATCAGTCAATGGTACACCGTTCATTTTCAATGGAGCACAGAATTGTTTATTTAAAATGAAAAATTGCATTAAAACAGTTTTCTTTTCGTTCACTATTAATTTGTTATTTCGGAACCAATTTGAAACATCTGATATTGTACTATTTACGGTTTCTTTATTGCAAAGGATGTTCGTATCATCCGCAAAGAGAACCGTTCTTCCGTATCGAATCGTCGAGGGCATATCGTTTACGTAAATTAGGAACAGAATAGGGCCTGAAATCGATCCTTGAGGAACTCCACGTGCAATGGGCAAAGAGTTGGAAAGGTGCGTACGTAGTGTTCCATCATCAATCCAGTAAGGTATTTCCACTCTCTGAGATCGTTGTTTAAGGTACGAACATAACCAATCTAGGGCAATACAATGGATTCCATATGAAGGTAATTTGGAAAGTAGAATGTCATGATCAAGGACGTCAAAAGCTTTTGAGAGATCTAAAAATAATCCAATAGGTGCCTCGTTTTGATCCAATGATGAAGCGACATCTTTAAGAAAAGAAAATATGGTTGTTTCCGTTGATTTTGATTTTCTAAATCCATGTTGGCAATCTGAAAGCGCGTCGTGTTTACTGAGAAAGGTTTCCATTCGTACGTAAAAAAGTCTCTCTAATATTTTTGAAAATACTGATAGAAGAGAAATGGGCCGATAATTTTGAATTTCATTTTTGTTGCCTTTTTTGAAGAGCGACTTAATTTTAGCTGTTTTGAAAATATCTGGAAACGTTCCAGTGCATAAGGGTGCATTAAATATGTGAGTTAACGGGTGTATAATGGCATACGCACAGGTCTTTAACAAAGAATCCGGGAATTCATCTAAACCGGACGAATATTTATTTTTTTAATTTACCGATTATTTTGAGAATTTCATAGGAAGAAGTTTCGGAAACGAACATCGTGTCTAATATTTGGGTGAACTGTCCATTATTGAATTTTGTGCCTGAAGATCCTTAATTAGATCGGCAGCATTTCTCGAAAAGTATTGGTTAAAGAGACTAGCCACTGTTGCCGGATCGTTCACATTTATACCGTCATTTTTTAAAGCAACATTCCTTACAAAGTTTCTAGTTGATTTGGGAGTATTTTTTATTATATTCCACATTGCTTTTGTTTTGTTATTGGAGTTCAAAATATCCTGATCGTTTTTCATGATTTTAGCCTGCCTTATGTCTTTTCTTAACAATGATTTGTATTTTTTAAAGTAGATGAGGAAATCTTGAGATACGTCATTACGTTTAGAAATGAAAGAAAGAATTCGCTTGTTTTTACAAGATGTCCTAATCCCTTGTGTTATCCAAGAATTGCTTTTCCGTGAAGTATTTAATTTTCTTTTTTGAAGAGGAAAGCAAGTGTTAAAATGAAATGAAAGAGTTAAAAATAAATTCCATTACCTTGATCAATAATCAATGAATAATTTCATTTTATTTTTAGTAAACAATCTAATACGTGTATTATTTATTGTGCCAGTGATCGCATTTCTTATAATGGTAAGAATTTGTGCATCGTGGTCACTGTATCCTACATCTTTTGTTTCAACTTCATATCGAGTAGTAGTTTTGTTAATTATAATTTGATCAATTGCCTTCATCAAATTTTGTGTGATCCATGTAGGTACTTTGGACTTCAATGGACAACTACATGGATCTTTCACGAGAGTTATGAGGTACTTGAAATCTATATCGAAAGTGTCGACAAAAATGATGAACAAGAAATTCCATGCAAAAAACTAAAACTAAGTAACAATATGGAGAAAAGAGAAATGACCTGCAAACAAACTTTCACTAATATTCTTCCTAAAAATTTACTTCAGTTGGAATATACTCATTCACACTTTTGGGACCTTCAGTCCTATAAACTGTTTCGCCAGTTTTTCAAAAAATGAAATTTTGCGTTTGTTTGTAATTGAAACGAAGTGCTATGCTGCTCAAAAGAATGATCTGAATTTTGAATACGATGAAGAACATATCTTCAAATGTTTTGCATTTTTTTTGTCAGGATATCACAGTGCTAAGAGAAAATCTTTATTAGTCGGAAGCTGAATAAGTGCCATTAGTTTCAAAGAAGAGGAGTAGAAAAAAATTTCCACAGGTAAAGAAATATTTCCATGTTACCGATAACAATAATTTGATTTTTGGAGATAAAATGGCAAAAATACTCGTACAACCCCTTAAAGGAGCAATTTGGCATATTTACAAAAAAGAGCTCGAAATGCGATTGAATAGGCTAGGAAGGAAGGATCGCGCCTTCTTGCGTAGGTGTTTTAACATCTAGTGGTGAATTTGGTTAGGTCCTGGAGGAGAGTATTTCAAAAGAGCGCAGACAATAATTCCTCCATAGGAAAGGAAGCGTTATAATTTCATCTATGACACTTGAAAAATCCAATGTGTGTGTTTACAAATTTCCTCTTATAATTGAGAAACCCTGTAGAAAGTTGCAGTCAGAGATGATCTCATAGTGAAACGCCAGTTGCTTTGCTATGTCTTCTGGGGTGGTGATCAGAATTCTATTCACCAGCAACCCATGGACGTTCGGTGGGGGGGGGGAGAGTCTTCCCCTAATTGGACAGACCTTTCACCCAACCACTTTAGGAGCACGGCAAGAAAGAGAACATATATACTTCAAAAGTTTTGCTTTCGCGTATGACCTTTCTAACTCTGGCTCAACACATCTTACATTCGTTTAAATCTGCAATTGTAGAAAACCCATTGATCCTTGCCTATGTTCATTTCCACCCACGGACCGCGGAAGTTGTCGTTCCACCAGGGTACGGGAGGATATCGTGGACGGCCTGTCGTTCTCGGTTTGGTGGTGTTTGTGGCGTTGAGAACGGCTTGCGTGAAGTGGGCAGCCACAGAATCAACATCGTTGGGACACTGGTTCTGTATGTGCAGTTCTTTACTGCATTTAGCCTAATCAGCACGTTGGATTGACCACTTGGGTGGGCGAACAATTTCAAGATCGGACACATCTAACTGGACAAGAATTGGAAAGTGGTCGCTTCCATGGAGGTCCTCCAGGACAGTCCATTCTACAATTGTAGATAACGATGGGACTGCAAAAATCGATATGAGAAAAGGTGTTCGACGCCGGAGAGAAATGTGGCACAGCCAGTATTTAGAATAATAAATTGGAATGTTTTCGAGAAATAGAGCGCGGATGTTTATGTTACTTCATATTTTGTTTGCTTTTTGTTATTTATGGGGAAAACATAATATGTTGTGGCCAAAAAAAAAGTGAAGAGAGAAAATGTACTTATAGTCACTGATGTAGCACCTTACATGGTGAAAGCTGGCGAAGGTCTGCAGCTACTATACCCTGAAATGTAACATGCATTGCACATGCACTAAATAGAGCTGCAGAAGAAATTCGTGGAAATTATCTTGATGTAGATAAATTAATTTCTGTAGTGAAGAAAATATCCATCAAAGTTCAATTACGAGTACCAAAATTTCACGAAATGTTTCCTTCGCTTCCATTGTCTCCGCAACCCATTCTCACACACTGGAGCACGACGATTAAGGCCTCATTCACAATGCAAACTTAAACGTAAACGTAAAGTAGCCGCAAAACCTACCAATGAGTTACTAAGCGAGACCATTCACAATGCCTTAACGTAACGTTACGTTAGACCGTAAACTTAGAGTTCACAAGCTCCAAGCTTTTACGTTAAGTTTACGTGGGAATTCTATCAAACACCAATCAGAGAGCAGCGTGGAAGGTCGATTTCAGATTGTGTTGAGGTAGTTTGTTATGTAGACAACTAGTTTGCGAGCAGTTTTGAGGCGTGTAGTGAATTCAAAGTGAGAATTTGGGCATTTTTATTGTGGTTAATAAACTAATTATGTTCGACGAATTACTCGTGAATTTGGTACAAGAGAATCCTTGTTGAAGGAAATGCGAGCACTACTACAACAGCTACTCGCATGTGTATATTAAGACAAATAGATAGAAATGTCAACGAAAAAGCTAGAAACTATGGTGGGAACATCTTTCCACCGTGCTAGAAACGAATCGATCAAGTTTCAGTATTACGTTAAATTCTGATTGGTTCAGCCGAAACTTACGTTCCAGCTTATATTCGTCATTGTAAATGCTTGTTTTTACGTGTAAATTTTACGGCTAAGTTTACAGCATACGTTACGTTTAAGTTTGCATTGTGAATTAGGCCTGTCCCAAACTACTACTGTTCCAATTAAAAAGTTATCGAAGGTGTTAACGCATTAATTGATGTGAAGCTGCCTCCATCACAACTACTACTGTAGATATTTTCCAAGTACCTCACGCCTCCATCACAACTACTACTGTAGATATTTTTAAGTATCTCATTGATCAGACAATTCGCTAACATCAAGTCTAATTTCAACTTAACAACAATCACACAATTACAAGCTGGTGTGAAAGTCTTTGAAGCCCTACAGCTGGTGAAAATGTCGAAAGTGAATTAAAGACTACGAGGCGAGGTAAGTGAACGTGTTAATGCAAAACTACTTTGTGTGCTGGGCCTGAATGAAGCCTACTCTTCTCCCTCCACGATTAGCGACATTAACCATCTGACTGACAAATCGGCAATATTCCAATTAATCTCTAATGATTTGACTTATTTCAAATACGCCCCCATAACATCCTGGGCTACTGAGCGGTCGTTTTTACTTTATCGTATACGTACGTATATATACGGAGTAACATACAGTTACTCTCATTAATATTCGGCCACATTGTATTTGTTTAATATTTTCATTTTATCGCAAAAAATTTAAGTTATAATGCAATAGAACACGAAACAAAATAAACCAGGACGTTTTGAAACCATAATATTATACTCAATTTTAATCAAATGATATAAATTAACCTTTTATTATAATTTTACAAAAAAACAATAACTTTACGAGACCCTCAAAAATATTCGGCCACGTGGCATAATTTAACGCAAAAAACTCTTCTCCTAACATATTTACAATACAAAATTAAAAGTTCAGTACTTTGTAGAGCCTCCTTTACTTTTTATCACCTCATCCAGTCGTCTGGACATACTGCTGATAATGTTCTTCAAATAAAATGGGCTTAACTCCTCCCATTCTTCTTTCAGCCGTCAGTTAAATTTCTTACTGAAGTTGGCGGCCTCAATCTCAGTGCTTCCTTCAGTTTACCCCATACATTTTCAATGGGGTTCAGATCGGGTGATTGTGGTGGTGTCTCCAAACCTTTTGGGCAGTTGTAAAGCAGCCATTCCCTCACGATGTGTGCCGTGTGTTTGGTATCCTGGGATCGTTGTCCTGGATCGTTATCCAATTTGAATGAATTCCGAATTCCAAGTTTTTTCGGCCGATTGATGTAAATTGTTCCTCAGAAGGGTCAAGTAGTTTTCCTTCGTCATCGTGTCTTTAATGAAAACTAATTGACCTACACCAGACGACGCAACACATCCCCACACCATCGCCTTTCCTCCTCCGTGTTTGATCGAGTATTGGATGTTTTTGGCTTTCAATTCTCTCAGGTTTCGCCACACAAGGTTTTCCATTAGATCCGAAAACTTGAATTTTGACTCAACGAATAAAACATTTTCCCACCATGTACTGTCTTTGTTTGCATCAGCTTCTGGGAATGCCAGTCTCTTTTTCTTATTTACCGCACTAATGCACGGTTTCCTTCTTGATCTACCACCGTACTCGTTCCTTCGCAGTGCTCTTCTCACAGTTTCTGCTCCCACCTTTTCCCCACAGACGTCAAGCACTGCTGCTGCAATTTTTCGGAGCATTATTTTAGGGTTTTCTTTCACTTTGCGGACCACAAACCGTTCTTCTCGGTTGTTCAATTTTCTTGTGCTCCCTGTGTGTGAAATGCATTCAATCCTACCTTCATTCTTATATCTTCGCACAATATCACCAACTGTTGTTCTGCGTATGTTAAGCATCTTCGATATCTCTCTATGGGATTTACCCTTAGCGTGATGAAAAATCACGAGTTGGCGTTCTTCGAAAGTTGTATTATGTTTCCTTTTGCGCCCCAGTACAATAACACAAATGGTTGAGAGAAAAAAGGGTTAAATAAATGATTACCAGGAGACAATACACAATTACAATATACAGTGCAGTACTGCCGAGCTATGCTGTACATCTGAAAGGTTTCGTGAGCCCTCGTCCTGTACGAAAATATTGTTCCCACGGCAGGCAAGCGCGAGTTTCCCACGGTGGCCGAATATTTTTGAGCCTCGTCAATTTAACGGTCGCATTTATTTTATTTTTTTACACGGCACTGATAATGTAAACAGGTGTAATGATGAATCCTATTTGTAGACAATGCAAATTAGAATTCTTCTGAATAAGTATTATTTCACGGAGTGCCTATGTTTTAGTGATTACCGTTTAATTTTCGAATATTACATTAGCGACCGAATATTTTTGGGAGTAACTGTACGTCGTATAGAGAAAGTTATGTAATGCTGCGTGAAAAAATCGCGGATTTTCGGCGGACAAAGTTCATTGCTGGGCTCTGGTGACGAAAAAGTGCATTAAACCAGATGCTAAATTAAGAGAAAAAAAAATCCTCTAACACGTGGTGTTGCCAGAATCCGTTTTGTAGGTCCTTGATGCAGAAAAACCAATTGGCAGCAAAACGTCCGTCCTCCTGTGAACACTACTAGCACGTAAACCACACGTACGATCTTTTTCAAATTGAAGACTTTGCGGTAGATCTAGCTCTAGTTGAAGCTTTGAAAGTTTCAGAAACATTCTTTAAAATTTGGGGGTACTTACAATGAAGCTCCCCGAACATTTTCTCAAAAACAGCTTCAAATTTTTTCTTAAATTTCTTGTAAAAATAGAGTAAAATACATTTATTAAGGTCTGATTTTCACCGTTAACGCTGAATTTTCCATAATTGCAAAAGTTTTAATTTTTTTCGGCATCTTCCTACAATTACAAAATTGAAGACAGATGTTTCCTTCAAATGAAATTTGTTGTTGCATAAATAGTTCTTTCAACAAGGTCATGTACACTGTTTCGGAAATTTTAGTAGTTTGCGTGCAATAGTGCATGCAATATTTGCACAAAATGCTCTCAATTTTGACACAACAGGAGAAGCCAACATTCCAACAATGCAAACAATCAGAAAGCATTGGATATAGCCTGAGGATTTGCATGAAATTTGGGTGAAGAGAAAGAAACTTCCACTTAAAGGAATTGAAAAATTTAACATGTATTCTGTAGACATGAAACATTAATTATGAAATGGTTTAATAAATATGGAAAGTGATTGATTTGCATTTTCATTCCTTCCCTTACCACCATATACTTTAAAATTATTTAGGCGAAAATGTACCACTTTGAATTTTCTATTGATTAGAGACTAAAATATTGCACTCCACTGTGGGGTGCAATATTAGTGAATTATAAGTGGCACAATTTCACCAAAGCTACAAAGAATTTACATACATACAATTGAAACAAAGTTACAAGAAAATATTATTAAAATTTCAAGGTACTATCTCAATAAATAAGACTTCCAAACTTAAAAAACCTTAAAATGTGGCATATTTTCACCTCATCTGATGGTATGCATTTGTAAAATTAAAGATCAGCTACGAATTTTTTATTTCATGACATTAATGATTAAAAAATAGAAACAAATGATCCAAAGTAATAAGGGTATTCTAGCGGAGACTGGGTTATGCATTGTGCAATGTTCATTTGTCTGTCACCGCAGTAAAGTAATGCAGGGTAGTGAACTTAACTATTTAAGTGCTTTCTTATAAAAGTGCATTGGTAATTGAATACCTGCTGGCAAAAACACTGTAACCCTTACATTCCTGTAATGCTGGGTTTCCTCACATGCTGTATGTGGTCAGAGTGAGGCATGTAGAAAACTATGTTGGCAAACATGGACATTAAGCACCGTTTCTTTTTTAATTTCGCCACAGGGCACAGGTGCATAAACATAACAATGGAGGAAGAAAGTCATGTGTCGCTAAGTCAGAGTGTGTGTAATGACATCAATAGGGGGCATGAACGTAAAATTAAATATAGTAAATGGAAGAGGAATGAAAATAAATACAAGTGGAATTCGGGGCAATCATATTTGGCTCACAATAAAATACCAGTGCCTGGAAAAATCCTGCTGAACAGGTGAGTGCAAAACGTTGTATGCCAATCTAAGAAAGTCAATGTGTTTAATGGGAGATTCATAAGTCTTATATTTTAAAGCCCAGTCGAAGTTTTATTATCGCCTGCATTATACAGGTAATTAACGTTGCTCTCTTTACAGATTGCTACCTGTAAATGTAAATACCAATGTAGAACACTGAGTTCGGAGGACAACAGAATGCTGTTAGAAGAATTCTACAATTTAAGACTACAATACACAAACAAAACATTTAGCTTCGTCATACATTGAAATTGCAAGTATCAAACGCAGGGAAATCGAAGAGGCTATTTTGCGCAGACACTGCACAGTTAAGTACTTTTTAAAAAGAAACGGAGAACAAATTCAGATATGCCAAAAAACAGTATGTACAATATATAGAATTACTGCTAGACGTCTACAAATGCTCCAAGAGAAGACGAAATGTGGCATTCCCTTCGAAGACAGAAGAGTTGTCCAAACAAACTTCAGGACAATTTGAAAGATTTGATAAGAAATCACATTGAGAAGCTACCAAGACAGGAAAGCCACTACTCAAGACATAAGAATGAAAAGCTCTGCCAGAGTTCCAATTTGAATGTTACTAAGCTTTACCAACTCTTCAAAGAAGAGAATCCTACCGAACAATGCAGTGAAAGAGCGTTCAGAGAGATTTTCAGAGGAGAATATAATTTCCTCTTTGGAGTACCAGTTTGTACTCATGTGGGTATTGTGATAAGACTGTTCCTTCAGACTAACAAAGAGAATGAAACCAAAAGAAAGAAAATAGAAGAGAGCAAACTGCACCATTTACAGGTGGTAGCGGCTTATTCAATGCTACAGAAGGATACTGAGAAAGCTACAACAAACAAAACCTACATTGTTATATGCAAAAACCTCCAGCAAGTACTGTACTGACCTACCCTTAATCATTCTGCAGTATTCTTTCAACGTAAGCTGTCAACTTACAATCAAGCAATACATAATGTTGGTGATAAGGAGTGGATGGCCTGAAAATGTAGCCAGACGTAGAACAGCAGAAGTTACCTCTTGCCTCCTGAAGTACATAACCTCTGAATTTTCAGCACTAAATTCGAGTGAAGAACTTTAGTGGTCTGATCAGATTGATGTACTGAACAGAATAATAACTGGAAAACTTGTTTTGCATCAATATCTGCAGAATTTGAGGTAAAGCAAACATTTTTAATCACAGGCCACGATCTTTCTGGCTTGTGATCGAGATTTTGCTTAATTGAGAGAAACAAGAACCATCTGTGTATGAACTGTTCGAATGGGTCCAGGTAATAGCAACTGCAGGTAATGCAGCAAGATGATTTCATTGATCTGAAATATATTTGAAAAACATTTCGGCAATGATCCAAAATGCAAAATAACGGACTATGTTTGGATGAACTACTCACTCTCCAACAGCACTTCACTGTCGCAAGCGCCATAACTACTTACAACCTTGGCACTACTCAAATGTAGCTTTCCTTTCTAGAGGTAAAACCAATATCTCAGTTTGCCTGTTACAATAAGTTTGGATAGCCTACCCAGACTGTATGAAGGCCCATTGCCAGTATCTGTGGAAAAGAATGCTAATCTGCTAGACATGTGTCGATATATTCTAGAAAAATATCGAGGATTTTATGAAAACCTTAAGACAAATTGAAGTGACAAAGTAATGCTTATTCATCATTGCAAAACATTCTTGCAACAATAATGCTGGTGTGCAGTAAATTCTAATATCAATGGGAAGCTCCAACAATGAGTAATGCATATTAGAAGTATGTTTTCTGTTTCACTCTTTTTACAGAGAATAAAACAAATTATATTAAAAGCTATAAATATTTTTAGTGGTATAAACGTTGTAACCTGCAAAAATGCGCTATTTCCATTGCACATACAACCTTTTTGCACGGACCTCCAAGGATCATCTATTATATTTTGATTTTAAGGACAAATATTGACAAAATTATTATGCACTAATAACTAATGAATGCATGGCAGCAGCACTAATAGTCAATGGCAGATTAAGCATTTAACCACAATTTGTTTTTCGCCTCTCCTGAAAAATTTGCAATTTGTGGGTTACAACATTTTTGTCGGCAACTATTCAATTAAGCTGTGGATAGACTCAAGGTTGCTTATAGTGAACACAAGGGCCGAAGGCCTGAGCCACACTGTGACTTGGATCTGGGTGAGCAAAGCGAGAAAACTGGTCTTTGAAAGTAACGTCACGAGGATATGATCATGCATCTTGCTGAATATCATTGGAGGGAAGACTGTGAAAATGGAAGAGAGATCATTTTTGAGCAATGATAGAAGATACATGGGAGTTACGTCCTGGACATGAATAAATAATTCAATTTAAGATTTAATATTATGTTGAATATTTATTAACCCTCTATCGATTCCTGATTCACATTTCCTAAGCTTAGGTTGGCAGTATAATTACACTTGGTGGTGGGGACGATGTGAGTGAACAAATGCACATCACACTCCACTCATAACTAAGTCTGCACAAAAATTCCCAAATATAAGAAAGGCAGTCTCCAGCTAATGCGTAATTATTTTATATCAGCCTCAATAATATTTACAATTTCTTATTCTGTTAATTTAAAATGTAATTTTCTTATTTTTTTAATAGCTGAGGCATTAATGTATGTAATTCCCTTTATGTCTTTTGCTTGAAGTACTTTTAATGAATCCACTCCCTATTTTTTGGGAAAAAAAGAAATCCTTTATGAAATATACATTGGAAGTCATTGATGAAAAAACAATATATAAAAAAATTAACTTTCTAAGAAGATGAGGAAAACAAAACCAGCATTTTACCAACACTTTCCTGGACTCCACTCCAATATTGCTTCAAAAGCTTTTGTCAGAAGGAAGATCATTTATGGAAATGTTGCGACACTTAATATTCACTCTGTCTCAGTGTGACCATGCCTACAATTTCGAATGCTGCAACAAGAGCGACTTTCTGCTGTCGCTCCAGGAGCAAAAAAATTGTACCAGTCTGAGTCTTTAAGCCCTTTTAGTGTTCAATGACTTGGAATTCACATTAATCTCACAACTAAACTACTGTTTTCCCTAAAAAATATTCCTGAAGGTTTGTGTCCAACATTCCAAACCTTCACGATTGTCAAGTTTCTAAATTGGGTACAATAAAAAAGCAACTGTTTGAATGATAAAGTGTTTAATGAAAATCCTCCTAGCAGTGTACATTCATAAAGGATGAAAATCATAATACTATGTACATAAGGAAGTGATTTCTGAGTGATTTTATTAACATGTTTTAGAATAAAAACGTTAACCCTCTTTAAATACCAAAGAGATTTAAATTACTACACAAAATAATGAAGCAAAAATACGATCTTCAATGTACAGGTTGCCAAGATGATTTAGTTTGAAACATCACATGATCATAACTTAAATTTAAACACTGTTTCCCAAAACAGCAGGGTCCATTTCTGCATTTTCTCTTTTCATTGAAATAGAGAAAAATTGGCCTTTAGCACAAGTTTGTTATTAGTGTACTACACGAGTCCAAGTTCTACAACTAAAGCAAGAAATCGCATATAAGAACTTATTTATTAACTTCGTGACTGTACACTTTTTTTGTCCTTGCACCAAGGAGAGTAAGATGCCTTCCAAGAGAAATTTTTCACTATGAAGAGCAACTTGGAGCACAGCGACACTTGACATTTCTTCAATATATACACGCTGCTGAAAAGCAAATTAAGAGGTTAGCAAAGTCATTCTCAATCATGCACCCCTAAAATTTAATGGTTTATTATTTTGTAATGCAAGTGCAATACAGCATAATTGCCCAACATATTGAATGAACATACATTTAAATCTTCTGAAGTAATGAATCTTATCCAAAATATGTCTACATATTTTGCTGAACTGACCATACGAATTTGGAAGTAAAGTTTTCCCTAAATCCTACAGGAAATTCATCTACCATTGCATCTCCTGTTGAATTTTCATATTTCACAATGTACAATCTGCAAACCCCCAAAATTAATACTATCCAATTCTTTCTCTGTTAGATTAAACAAGTGTCCTACAAGAAAAGCCAAGGTTTTTAAAGGAGTCAATTTCATTTTTTAATAGATCTTTTACATCATTCAGGGGCAGTAACATTAAACATTTAAAAGTTGATATTGTAAATAACAGAGAGAAAGTTTGAAACAAAGGTAGGCAATACCAGAAAATCAAAACTACTCAAGATTCATAAAATTTTTGGCAAACCTTGAAATTTACAGATACAGTTTTCATTGACTTTATATTGCACATTAATGGAAATCTAGTGGAATCTTAATAGCATATTTTTCAAGAGATGAAATATTTTTAACATTGGAAGCAAAGAAAGTTTTTGAAAAATGTTTGATTTCAATTTTACACTTCCTTTTCCACAACACCATAGTAGGGAATAGAAATTAATATGGATGTGCCATGCAGAGAAAATATATGAACAGAACTTACTGTTAAGATTCCACTGTATTTTATAATTCTGAAGTACATATTTTGAAGAGTTAAGAATGAATGATAAGCATAAAATAAAGAAGTTACTATCACACAAGACTCTCGACAAATGAACTTGGAAGGACGTCTGAGTTAAAAACACCAGTTTACAAAACGCCAATAAATTACTATAATCAACTCCCTCTCCCTCACACACATATACAAATAAAAATTAATAAAATTTGGACTTTTGTTACACTGGCGATTCAAGAAAGTTCCTTCATCCTTAATTTCATATCATCCTCTTTAACACTAACCATTTCACCGTGACAATGAATGACTTCTTTCCCTGCTATCATCTCCACTTGCATGAAAATCACCGAGTCTCTGGTGGGGCGGAATTTTGTCAAAGAACGGGTGCCTCAATGATTCTGCAAGTGTTATGCGTGAGCTGGGTTCATAGTCCAACATTCGGCGTATTAAATCAAAAAGTTGTCTATAATCTTCCTCATTGGTGTTAAGGTACCTCTGAAAAACGTAATTTCACAATTAAAAAAATGAGATGAAGGACATATTTAAGTTGCACTATATATAAGTTAAATTATTCATACCATGAGAGGTTTACAATAATCTCTCACATAGCGGCCTGCTGAACTATTAGAATCCCAATCCAATTTGCCATGATAAAAGTATTTTGTCTTTGTTTTCCGTGCCATCCTGAAATCACAAAAATTATTGTTGAAGTATCTATTTAGTTTTACAATTTTCATCGACACTAGTGAAAACAGTCATACTGCTATTTTATTTTCTCACAGCAAAGTTGATTATCATACACAATTCTTTTATTATTATTATTATTATTTGGCCGAGTAACATAACTGATAATTTCCAGAATTAGACGAACAATTATAATACACATTAACTGCAAAACAATGTATTATATATTTATCACAAAGAATGTAGGGTGAGCATGTGTGTGTTAAATTCCTGCAAGACAAGACTATCTCATTTATAAATCAAAGTTTACGTGTTATCTCAGAATAAAAATACATTAAGGTTTTTTTAAAGTAAATTAACACTGGCGCGCTGTGATGGTTTTGAGAAGTCTATTCCAAGTGTCCACAACTCTTATTAGTTAAATAATTTCTATATTCTAGTTTCAATTTCGTTTTCATAACAACTCAATTGCGGATCCAGTAAACAATTTATTAATTTCATGCAGATTCAGATTCATAACAAATTACAAATAATTCAAAACTGCAATAATGCATAATTCCTGCATAAATCTTAAGTATTCAACATACCTGTAAGGAATGGGGCCAAGTATTCTCTCCATCATAGCCAAATGCTCTCTGTTATCATGTGTTTGAAACAAAGTTATACCCAGGTAAAGCTCAAAAATTATACATCCAATTGACCAGACATCACAAGGTTGAGCCCATCCCAATTCTGTAAACAAAATTACAGAAAACATGAAGAAAAGTCAACAACTAGTGAATTGAAATGTAACAGACAATCCTGATAAATTAGTAAATAAAACAATATCTCTCTGCATCTTCTCCAATTAATCCACAATTTTAAGTACAGAGAAACCTTTAAACTCTCCACATGATAAATATCTTAAAATAATTTAAATACCAAAACGTGTTTAAAGGTAACATCACACTACCTAACTAATACACATTTCTGCTGCAACTTCAATTCTAGTTTCAAATGGGAGAGGGTTTTGAAAAGGTCGTCTTCACAAGGTTCCAAGGTGCACTACTGTTCCAACGTTCCAACTTGCACTGAAACCCATCCTAGTGTAGGGTGAAAAAGTCATCACTCCACATGTGCTGCCCTCACACACTTGAAGGGCAGCCATGAATGAAATGGATTCCAGAACAGAGTGAATGTGCGCTACACAGAGAGATTATCCTGGTCTGTCACACTGATGGAACTTTAAAAATAATAATTTTGAATCCTGATCATTGTTATAATTCGTATTACGTCTTTAGATCATAAATTATAAACGTGAGATTTCTTCATTTAAAAACTAGTGAAAACTTCAAACGCGTATCTGTCGAATTTTCATTTTTCGATATTTGCCAGTTATAGTACACTAGATTTTGAACCGAAAGGCTTCTGCAGAATTGTTTGGTTATTAAAAACCACAAAAATATTGACATGAGCATTTCCACTGGTGTGTGTATAGGCGTATGAGAAACCTTTCTTGGCACATATTTGAATGATATTGTAAGGGTCATTTTTTATTTTTGCTTTATTAGCGTTTCAAAATTGAGATGTACCTACACTTTGGTTTCTAAATAGCACTGGATTTGTTAACACGAAGTTGTTGAAGCTTAAATTTTAGGAAAATACAAACTGATTTTCTGAACTTCGCGCAAGTCACCAAAATTATTTTAAAACATGTCTTGCCAAATTTAATATACTCCATCATTTGAAGTACCCCTGCATGACAGAAGGTCCTCAATTGCCTTCACAATTTCACCATTAATCCAAATCCACATTCATAATTTCTGTACCTAACCTCCAAATGGCCCGGTGCAATTGAACTGCACTGACGAGCTCCTCAGTGCAGATTAGGGTGCCCCGAGTGCACCCTGATTCTGTGTCATTGTGTGAATGGAACATGTGCTCCTTTCCCCTAGCTGTCAAATGGAACATGAAAGTTGTCCTGAGCGCGCACTCATTGCGCACCAGTGTGGAGAATGCAAAATGCTATTAGTTACCATGACCAATGTAACATCCCCTAATCACAACTTTTTATCAATAAAATTTCATTTATTGACACACGGCATAAGTTGAGGAAATGAAAAAAATAGGAGTTTAAATATATACTAATAATTTCAATATAGTGAAGGAGACAATAAACATGTTAAACATCCCCCTGAAAATTTCAGTAATTTAATATTGTTAGTTAACATTTTGAGAATGAATATAAATATATTCATCCTCAAAACATTTCATGAAGTAGCAAGAACAATAAACTTGTACACAGAAGTTTACATCATTTTAAGAAAATATTTCAGCATAATTTGAGACACACACTAAAGTTAAAAAATTTTGTGCTTATTAACATTGAACAAGGTTGAACATCATCATTTACAGTTTTCACTAACCTTCAAACACAAATAATAAATGAATAACACAACTCATTCAATAAGATGAACGAAACAAAAATATTTACCTTAGAGACTTGTAATGGCAAGCAAGAACAAATAATACATACCCAAAATAACCTCTGGTGCTCGATAATGTCTGGTGGAAACTATGGTACTATGGTGTTCGTGGTCAAAGGTGGCACTACCAAAATCAATTAATCTCACATCTGTTCTCTTGATATGTCTAATATCTCTTCTCTGAAACAAGATGTTAAATGTCAAGTTTTTTAAAATAATAACTAAAAAATGAAAAACTGAAAAAGAGCAATAGATCATAACTGCATCTATAGTATACCATTGCAATAGCCTGTCTGATTAAGATGAGGCATTTATTATGAATAAATTGAATGTTCTAAAATATAGGTGTTTTAAGCGAGTAATTCAGTTGCCTATTACTTCAAAATTATGCAGGTAAAACCGATATCCTGGTGTTACTTCCATTACTAGAATCATGAAAACTGGACCAATGACAAAACATCACTGTACATCAGTTCACAAGACAAAGAATTATCCATTCTAATACAGATAAATCTTAAAATCAAGTAATTATCCCATTAAATAATCAATAAAAATATCCTTTTAATTAAGATAATCAATGGTATTTGATAAAAAAGCTTTTATTCACATTATGACATTCTGCATGTGGTTACATGCATCAGCAGATGTTTCCGTTTTTATTTGAAAGTAAAAACTTACAACTTTTTTTAAAAATATCAAATACAAAATTTAAACAAAACTTATACACAAAATTGTAAACCAAAACAGAAACAAATAAATTATAATTTAGAAAGAGCATTATCATACATGTTAGTAAAAAGATTAGAATCTAATTAATGAACCTAGAATATTTCTAGGTTCATTATTCAAAATGGCAGGACTGTTCAATATCGTTTCCGGTACGTGGTATCTCGATGTACAAGCAATAGTTATGCTAAGTCCAATGTTTAGGGAAAACTGAGTGTTGACAAGCCACAATCAGTGTTTTGCAAATCTTGAGAAAGAGATCAAATTGCATCAACCAATCAAATCAATTTCAATTTGACAATGCTTTGACAACTGGAATTTGAAAAAGCTTAAGACTGAACACTTAATGATTTAAAAAAGGTTCCAGTACTATCAAGTACTCCTAAAATTGTCAGCATTTTGGAAAAAGTACAAGAAAACTAAGAGCAGGACTTAAGAACTATTATCAGAATGTTAGAGGCAAGAAGACCAAATTAAACATGATTGAAAAATTTATTTATGCACTTACAGCCTTACTAATAAAAGCTTTGTGTAACTTCGTTATGTGTATCACGCTTATTCCAAGAATAGCTACTTCCAACATGAATTCGGAATAAGGATGGATTAAATTTTTACCAATGATGGCTGCTAAACCGTAGCTTAACTAGTCCTTGTTAAATACAGAATAAATGCTAGGCAACATTGCTTCATATACTATCTTTGACGTATTTTCTTAATTCCTTGGGTGTCTCTAAGGACTTATCGGGAAGTTTGTGTTGCGTTTCCACAGAAATTTCGCACTTTCTTCCGAATTAAGCGATTGCGGTGGTAGTTAGTGGATTCACATTGATGTATGAACTGTTTTCGAATTACGATTGTAATAAATGCTGGTATCCATTTTGTCAAATTCAATGTCCAACCGCGCGTGTGTAAGTTAGGAATTGATGAATGATTGCAGAAAGAGCCCACTTTAAAAATGAAATCTCACAAATATGGTGAAAAAATGATGAATTCTCCCTTTTCAACTCACCTTTTAAATAAAATGCTATTTACTCAAATATAGTTAATAAGTTGTTCTTTTAAATTATGGGTAAAAAAATTATTTACCTGCAGATTATATGCTGGCATCTTGCTATATATAATTATTGTAAAAAAGTTAAAATTAAATTTTAAAAAAAGAAAATAAAATAATTCAATAGTTTAGAAAAATTAATATATTACTGAACAATAATTATTAAAGAAGAAATTTTCCATTCAAGTTTACCTCTAGTTAAAACCGCGGTTTCAATTCATGTAACTTATATACTGTTAGTAGTACTTATTACTGACATTCATATTGAAAGTTGTTCAATTTTTGTGCAGTACAATTTCAGTGTTACTGTTTGTGAATAAATTTATATTGAATTTATTACCACTTGATTTAATTTCACTTATATGAATTATTAAAAGTTAAATGGCTCAAAGCAAGCCCACAAGTTGAATTTTCCTGTGCACCCAAAAAATTTACTTGTTTTTTTAATTTTTTTGACATACAACTGTACTTGGGTTTTACTAACGAGGCAGCTGAAGGTATTATCTTCAAGATGAAAAATAGCACAGCTTTTCGCGTTCTTCTCAGTCGTGCCACTAGTTGCTAGATCTGCAGCACTGCTTGATACTCATGATCATATGATATCTTGCAGCAGGACTGACTCAAAAAGTTGTGATATATTCCATCTTGGAGATAATACCCTCAACTGTGACGTTAAAAAAAAAGAAAGAAAGAAAGAAAGTATAATTGAAATTGTGTCAATAGTGACTGAAGGAGTCAAGTTTCTGACTTCTATTTGAAGATTTATCAATTCAACAATATTTGTTAATTATTCTTTTTCTGAACCTTTATCCTCTGAAACTTAATGAATAAAAAAATATCACTAAAATTCTTTCAATCAAAAGAATTTTTTGCCTTTGTATAAAATAGGTGTGCCTTTTCTTACAAAAGTAAATCTTAAAGACTCGCATGCAAAAAAGGATGGCAAAATACTAATATTATTTTTTTTTATTTTAAGATAATGGTTGATGAAATCAAATATTCATGCACAAATATTTTTTATTAACGACAATTAAATTTCACTACTATTACATACCAAATTCAAAATTAAACATTATGACAATAATTATTTTTATTATTCAGGTATTGTCTTAAAAGATTTGTTTACTACACATTCATATCCATTCATTTGGGATTATGGGCCAATCTTTTAGTCCGATACAAGGAGAAGACTCAATATTTGTGATTTTTTTCTTTTTCTCTTCACTATTTCCATGTGAATTTGATAGGTAAGTATTAGTAATCAAATATGGGATAAAAAGTAATAATAGATACATGCAGTTCGATACAATTAATCCTTTACGTTAAGTTGAAGAGGTTCTGCAGAATTATATTTGGCATAACATTTTTTTTATTTACATCAAAAACCAATCCACTCTATTCTTGAATTTTTCCTACAGGTAATTTCTATTATTATCCTCATCAAGCATCTGCTACTATTGGTAGTGTAAGTGTTTGATCACTTCCTCCACATAAAATTCTGACTGCTTGAAAGCAACAGCTCTACGGAGTTTCTGACATCTGTTCTGAACAAACATCTCAGAACAGTATTTTCCCCCTTCTTTCTTGTTTTTTTTTTTTCTTTCTTTGTTCTAATGTTGAATCATTTAAAATCTGAGAGCGGAGTGACATGCTATTTGATTTATTAAATTGTTCATGGATAACACAATTTTTTACTTTATTAAAATAAAACAATATCCTTAATTTTCAATGAAATATTGTATATACGTATGCTTAATGATAAAAAATTCTTATAGATCTGAATCATTATGGACATAGGAATGTCGGAGCCTGCTCATTTGCTTGAGATGGCTGACTGATGCCATGGAAATCTTCAGTCATATATGTTGAACTTACATTTCCTCCAGAAGCAAAGAATAATCACATATTTCTGCAAAAATGAGCACATTTTGTCCTTCTCTACTTGTGATTGATCAGTTTTGCATGCAAACAAATTTGTTAATTCCTGCGTTCCTTCCTCCAAAAACCCATTTATATTTCAAAATTCATCTGAATACCCTTCAAAAGATTCACATGTGCTCTGTAACAATTCTCAGATGTCCTGACATTTCATAAATACTATTTCACACTTCTATTTCTAGTATGAAACTTCAACAATATTTCTTCGTTTTTATAGATCTATCAATGGACAAATCGATTGTCCTGATATATTAGAATTATTTCAACTTATATGTCCAAAGCCAGGTTTAAGATCTGGTAGATTGTTAAATGTGGTTAAATCTACCAAAAACTGTGTACTTCACGGACCGAAGAATAGAATAGCTAACCTTGTAAATGAACATTGACATCAACTTCAGATTTTCCATATCAAATTTCTTATCTAACATTAGAAATATACTTGCTAACTGAATGAAAATGTTAATTTCAGTGCTCGATAACACACACATATGTATACTATAAACAATTTATATTGTATTTATATTATATTCATATTTGTATTTATCATCTTCCATATCAAGACACTGATTGGTTGTAATTCAAAGATTACAACTTCGAAATATTTGTTGAAATATTGGTAAACCTAGTAGCTTCCCAATGTTTAATTGTGCAACTATATCGCATGAGAAACGTAGGTATTATATTACCCAAAATTACTTTCTTTCTCAACCTTTTTCAGTGCAAGAAGACTTCTAATACAAATGGAGTTATTCTTGATCAGGTCTTCTCTAAAACAATGGAGATCCTTTGCATGCATGCTTAGTGATTTAAGCATTATTTACTTAGGATCACTCCTTACCTATACTTCAAGTGAGTAACCTTACATGTTTGAAAAGTAAATTATTTTTATTGATTCCTTTTCTCCAGCATCAAAGCATATGTATCTAAAAAGAGATTAGTCGTGCCCAAAATTTCCAGTGTGGTGTAGCAATGAATTGAAGACAATCATTTTGAAGATTAAAACCCAAAAAGGATACAAACTATCAAAAACTGATTTACTATACCTGGTATTTCCCAGTCTTAGGAGCAAGTTCTAATTTCTTTCTAGAAGAGATTTTAAAAAGTGTGTACTAATTTAGAAAATTCTTTCATTGTCAATTCCAAAAACTTTTGGAAATATTATAATTCTTAAAGACTTACCTTATGTAACATCTCATACTTTCAATTTGTTAGAAAATTAAACATCCATTGTCAATGTCTTTGCTGATTACTTTGCCTCATTTTACATATCACTGAACAGTGTGGTTATCACTGAAGTTCAATCACCTTACAATTTATCTTTACTTTACCTAAATTTTTTTAAATCCTATTTCTCTTTTACCAAATGAAAATTTTTTCTTTCCTCTACATTACAAATTCTGTTTACGAGGTTGTTAACTGAGGGTGTCTTTCCATTGGAATAGAAATATGCTTTCATCACATTGATTCACAAGTGACTCCAAGAATGAAGTTACTAATTGCAGACAAATCTCTATTCTTAGTGCTATACCCAAGCCTTAGAGAATTGTAACATATAAACTTAAGCCCAAAATTGTCTCTTAAAACTGCACATCAATGCAGGTTTATGCCTGGCCTAAATATTGATAGTAACTTTGTTATATACAGCCAGTATTTTATGGATTGTTTAAAGAGTATCCAATTTGATAGCATTTCCACAGATTTCGGTATGGCACTTTACTATCCATCACATCTACACCATCCTAAATCATTTAAATGATCAGGATCTTCATTAAAATGGTAACCAGACTAGCTGCAGGTCAGAATCCAGATTGTCAAATATAAGAACTCCATTTCTAGATATTCCTGTGGCTTCAGAGATTCCTCAAGGTGTTTTTTGGGCCCCTTGCTCTTTCTAGTTTTTTTTTTAATGATCCTTGCTCAGTCTAAATTTATCTATAAGATACAATTTTTGCTTTTTGCACACGACCTTAAATTTCAAGGCACTGAATTGGCCAATGTATCTTAAAACTTTCAAGAGACTTCCTGCTCTTCAAAGCTGGTTTTTATGTTAAATGATCTAATTATGATTTAATCTGCATTTCTTATGAAAAAGTAAGCTCTTATTTATATTTTTACTCTTACTGAAGCACCCTCCTACTGTATGAAACCTTTCCTTATTGGATGAAAGTCTGTATATTAAATAAATATATTCAATCAGAATTTTATTGTTCCGTGTATTTTTCCAGTGTTGAATGTTTTTGGAATATCAATTTTTTAAGGGAAGGGGGGGGGAGCAAATGCACCACAGAAATTCAGTTATAAAAAATTATGGATTATGTGAAAGTAAAATTTATGCAAATGAAACTTGCAGCAGGTATATCACTTTATGAAAAGTTTTGTTAGAGAACAGGAGTCGAGATAACTCCACTGGGCATTCTCAGGATTACTGGTAAGCCAGATGTTCTAATGTGTAGAGATTTGAAAAATAATATTTTAGTATTGTAAATTTTTAAAAGCTTCTTTGCAAACAACCAGATGCATATTCTCAAGTTTTATTCATTCACTAAAATGTAGGGACATTTGGGACTGCAAAAACCTCATCTCCAATCTCCCTATAGTACTAACAATGAACAATAATAATATTTTATGATCAATTCATGATTTCAGCAAGCACCAAAAAGTTATTGAAGCAATTCAGAGAAAAATTTTGAAAACAATTATTATACAAAACTGGCATCTGTAACATAATACACAAAAATACACACACATGGCAATCTTTGATACAAGGTTGAATTTTATTCAATCCTAGATTTTGTATACATTTGGCTTACCAATAAATCAACAAATTTTACAAGTATTTAAAGAAAGAAAGAAAGAAAGAAAGGAAGGAAAACAACAACCACCATTAAGAAATGTATATCTCACCTTCTTACTGCTGTACGAGAGATCATAATCTGAGTCAACAAAGAGAATATTCTCTGGTTTCAGATCTGTATGTGTAAGTTTGTTGTCATGAAGGAATTTGACAGCAAAACACAGTTGATATGCAATGTGCCGCACTGCATCGAGGGGATATGGCTGGTAATTGTTGTCTTTCTACAAATAAATAATTTTATTAATAAATAGGGATTGTTTCTCAATAGAATTAGGATAAACAGAATTACAATTTTCGGGAGTAGAAAACAAATGTTACATTGCCAAATAATTACAAGTTTGGTGTTCTTTTGAATAAAGTTAAGAAAACTTCTTATGCAAGCTTATGTTTTTGCATCATTCTAACTCTGGGAACTAATGGTGAATGGAATAAGAACAGAGTATCCAAGTTTTACAGAAATTTCAACTCCCTATAAAGAATATTTTGTCTGAAAATGTACATACACACATCCAAAAAAAATGTCCATAATAAATAAATGTAAAAAATGTCAACAAATACTTACTAGGAAGTCAAAAACACTCAGGCCTAACATTTCAAAAGCAATGCACATATGGCCATGGTAGTCAAACCAGTCCAACATCTTCACGCACAGACTGGAAAATAAATTGCAAAAAATATTTACATTGCACTATACATTTTTTTTATTTGCATATGTAATATAAGTAGAAGCAACTTACTGTTTCCCCTCTGGATCCTTTTCAGCTATTTTCTCTAAGGCATTAATTTCCAATTTAGCTGCCTCTCTGTATTTTTCTACATTCTTTATTATTTTTAAAGCCATTATTTCATCTCTGGAAAATAATTTACCAAATTTGAATCACTAATTGTAACATCATTTACAGTTTGTTTTTTTACGCAACAATGCACCTATTTCTTCTCTTTACTGAACGTAACCTACATTACTTTTAAGAAATAATTTCTTAGAATAAACTAGCCACTAGTGCCTCACCACAGGTTTGATAATATTTAGACTACTAAACTCAAAGGGCTGCAATGAATTATCGTAGATAATGCATTTTAACATTAGATGAATAATTCACCATTAGTTAAGGCACAGAAAATTGAGTCCAATGCAGAAATAACTTAACTTATTGTCCAGAAAACCACTGCAAGATGCTGGAGAAAAATGGTTTTGGATACAAGAAGATCGGCTATTTTACATGCAAAATGAAGTGGTGTTCCTTTCACCAGATTTTTTGGCTTCCTTTTGACAAGGAATTTTGCGAGTTTTAGTGAATGTGAGCATGCTTACAGTGGCTCTGCAGCACTCGAAATCATGTGCATATGCATATATTTCCTAAAACTCTCTAAGTCTTTCATCAAACAGAAGTGTGTAAAGTAAGTCTTTCGGGGCTTTTATGACCAACACTACATTACAAACCTGCTATTAAAATGTAGTGAATTTAAAATGATGAAATACTCTTAAACAAAACTACATGAAATTAAACTTCCACATGTCCCTCAATATAAAATTAACTCCCACTACCTGACCATCTTTGAACTAGTCTGAATAAATACAAAAGTGTCTATTTTTTTCAAGTGTACAATAAGGAAATATATGCTTATATTTATTTTCAGTAACAAAAGTTACTTGAAAACTTCATGTAAAGTGTATTACATATAAATAGCAAAATAATATACACCAAAATCTAGCACATTTAGCAAGATTTAACATATCCATTAATGATGCAGTTTAAAGAAGACTAAAAAGTCAAAGTTTATTGGGCAACAGACCTCAAATTTTTCGATTTTTTCATTGAGCAGATACAATAGCTAAAGAAAACAAAATTAATTGAAGCACACACATAATTATAGTTGGTTCAGGCCAGATAAGTATTTTGAGAGGTTCTACAATAGAGGACCAAATCACTCAGATAGGTTTCTTCCACAACTTAGATGAACAAAACAATGACGGATAAGATTTTGAAGTTTCAGTTCAGAAATTTCATGAATTATTTAGTTCATGAAAACAAGTTCAGAAGTTAATAAAATTTTTTTTGTAAGAATTGATACAAGTCATGTAAAAAAGCATTGAAAACAGAAATTCAAAGTCAATGCTGGAGAGAGTAACAGGGACAGCAGTAGCTGTTTGACATGTGTGTGCAAGTTGCACTACAAACATGCTCCAGCAATCACCTACTACGGAACTCAAGATCTTCAGAGGCAGAGAGATTGAATCTGTGCTTAGATGGCAAAATGATATAACGGCATTGTCATGACATAAGTCACTCTGGTTTGTTAATGTTTAGAGAATGAGGCAAGGTGCATTTCCCTTGTAGTTTATGAAAAAACAATGGTAGCAAATTACTAAAGTCCACACAGTAATTTATCATGATATCTTGAATCTTAAATTTGCTATTATGGAAAATTTTTACAAAGTGACTTATAACATCTTAATACAGAAATATGGCTGATGTGCACTAGGGCTGTACAGTGAAATTATTATAGTATTATTGTGAAAAGCTACTGTCTGACCTGAATTGTAAAGGTACAGTCAGACTGAACTAAATCCACTATCAATTGGTACAGTAAACCAACTAGAGGTGGTAAATCAGCACATTCTTACTTTACTTTCTCACCCTTCATAACAGTTACCTAATATTATACAGCAATTTTTGTCCTTATGAACCCATCTTAGTCAACGGTTGATTTACAGAGTGCACCAAAAATGGGTTCTTCTTTGCTACATGAATTATTTTCAATGTGAAAAAAATTGAAGCAAAAATTTTGAGTTGTAAAGAAAAATTTTCATTTATAGCTATTAAACCAGAAATGTTATGAGTGTTGTTACTGCTGAGGCCAAAAGTTAAAAATCGAGGCTGAGTGTAGCAGAGCCAAGATTTTTAATATGGATGCGGCAGTAATAACACTAACATTTTGTGGAATGTTCACCATTTTATCAGCCATCATACGATATATGAATTATGCGAAAATTTACTGTGATAGTAAACTCATGAATTCTGTCACTGCGGGGCATTAGTACGAGATTGTGGGATGTTATCTGCGATATATCTACATAAATAATATTAGTTTGCTGTGGTTTGAGAAAGATGGATGCAAATAATTCTCCTGAACCTAAAGAAACGATGTTTGGTTTGAAAATGGGTGCGTTGACTTCCAGTGACGACAACTTCAGATCATCGGTAAATATAATTACTGGAGTAGAGATTCATTTGGTTAACGCGAGGAAAATGAGACTAATTTGTTTTTCTAGTTGTACTATTGATAATATTCCATTTAAGAATAATTGTTCCCCAAACCAATGTGAATTACTTTGAGTTGTTTGAATCTGATTTGTTTTGTACTTTGCCACGTTTATTCCTCAAACATTTGACTTGCAATTAATCGATGGTTGTTTATATTGCGAAGGATGTTCAATTTCTTAACATACAAGTGCACTTAACAAACCTGCAAGATTGCATGTTAACAGGTGTTAAAGATGCATGTGACCAATAAAAATTTGAAAATTGCCTGTTTCACGCAAAATTGCAAAAAATTGAACATGACATTATTTGAAGATTTTTTTAAAATTTAAATAAACACATTTCCTGCCAAAAAAAATTACTTTCTTGATTGCAGTTGTAGGAATATGCCGAAAAATTTTGAATGTTTGCAATTTTTGAAAATCAGGGATATCACTGAAAATTAACCACCACTGTCTTGGAGCCTTTACGGTATCAGGGGTCAAAATCTAATAAAAAAAATTTGGTGCTGTTTGAGAAAAAATTGTTTAAAAAATAAAAAATCGCCTACATTTCATGCAAAATTATTCAAAAGAGACCCCACATTCAAAAAACTGTGCAGGACCTTATTTCAAAATCCAGATGTCATTAAGAAAAAAATTGTTGCTTCAATATTTTAGCTGTAGAAGATTCAGAAAAAATTTTGAATTTTGGCAATTTATGAGAAAGTAGGATTTTCAATGAAAATGCACCTTTTTCCTATATATCCTTTATGCTATTCGAAAGCATTGCTTTGGTCTTTTTTTTTTCTTTTTTTCTTTAAACGTCCCAGGAGCTTCATGTGACGACCCCAAAAGATAGACATAGACCCCAGAAGACATAAGCCAGATCGATTGAGGAATATCAATTTTGAAGACAATCAGTTGAACGGTTTTAGGAGTTAACGTTCACAGGCAGGTGGACATTTTGCCATCAGTAGATTTCTCGGTACCAAGGACCCACGAAGCATGGATTCTGACGACACGTTAGAAGAAGTCATTTACAAAACATAGGGGGCAAGGTTTATCCATTTTCTCATTATCAGGCCCTGCAATTAGAGTTTCTCAGTCGAAATTCGCCATTTTTCCCACAGTTGAACAATATTTTCTATAAACTACATAAGCACAAGTGGGAAAGTAAAAATACAGCTATATTACGACATATATGTGTCAAACAATTCTTTTTGAAAACAAATAAGGAAAATATTAATAAAAATATGACCAATAGTGGGGGTCAACCTTGAAGACGTAAGACCAAGCCCCTTCCCTGTTCCTGTGGCAGGGGAAAGAAAGATGTCCGTAGGGATGGGCTGTGTCTCCATATATACTATTGGCCATACAAGTGGCAATTTAGTAAACCAAGAGAAAAGTAATTCACAGGGTACACCAATATATTTTTAGTTGAATTAAAACTTAATATAGTTTTAATTATATATATCTACTTTTATATATATTATTAATATATATCTACTTTTTAAGGTTTTAGTTCCTATTGAAAAAAAAATCAATATTTTATTATTATTTTATTATTATGACATTATATTCACTGAATTCATACAATTTTGGTTATTATCTGGGTAAACAAGTTTCATTTCCTTTTTCCATCGTTAACACTATTTCTATGCAGCTCACACTATACTATGTACCACGAAACCATCAAGAATAAAATTTTTTCTAGAATTCTGGAATATTTTACAAGGAACCAGCTAAGAATTTTACCCTTCGATTTTCCTCGCTGAAAAGAATCGTAAGAACTATTGATTACCACTGTGAGTGCCGAAAGTCACCCAAAATGAGTTTTAGTTGCAGAAAAACAAACACCATTTTAGAAGAGTTTCTTAGAATCTTCTGAATGGATCCAGGAAAAAAATGGATCCAGGATATTTTTTGACCCCATTATCTCTAGTTATCTTTTAATTACCATAATTACACCAGAAGATTACCCCTTAAAGATGAAAAAATATTTAAATCAGGAAACATTAGCAAAAGTTATGGGTGAATGTTGTATAACAATTTCAAAGTATGCTAAAAATATCACTAAAAATTAATTGAAATAAAATTTTGAAGTAGTTAACTCCGGTAAGTTAATAATTTCCCAGCAAATTTCACCAAGTACACAACATTTTGGTTACCATGTCCTGCAATTTTATTTAACTCCCATGCTACAAATGTGTCAAACTACAGTGATTCCATCTGTTCTGTTAATTGTAAGACTAAGCAATGAAAATTATTCCTAGAGGTTTCCCCATGAGGGAAAAATAGGAAAACAAAAGAAAAGGACAAAATGGAACAAAGTATTCTTCATTATTTTATAAACTAAATACTTATGAATTTGTAATGACCAAGTTGAAACTAAATGAATTAGGTCATACAGCAGTACAGCCTTCTATATTAGAGTTTTTGCACATCGACGCCAAGATAAGCTATCGCCATGTTTAGGAACATCAATCATGGCATCTGGAGCAGTGTTAGCCAGGCTCAGTTCAAAAAGTGAGGTTTTGTAATGTGCACAGGATCAGTCGCCAGTTACATATTATTTGTTTTGTGATCTTGTGTGGCATAGAGAGGTAAAATTTATCATGGCAGATAAAAGCCAGCTGTGCATTTCAGAAACTAATTCTGCAAGAGATGGAAGTATTTCCTTTCAAATCTTTTGAGAAGGGAAGCCAGTGGAGGAATCTGAAAACAGCATAGCTTTGCAAACAGAAAAGCCCTTCAAAATAAGCAATGTAACATCCCAAATTTTACCAACTTTCCAATTCAAGATCAATGCGTCTAAAATTTTGGGTAGAATTGCATTTCCTGCATTGCCCGTATCCTCAAGTGCACATACTTCAATTAATTCTACCATTGCAGGAAGAAGCAATGATGACATCTACATGCATCCGAAACAACTCTTCTTAAACACCTGGTCAAACGCAGAGAGTAAAATGAATAAACAACACCTCGCCACCCTTGGCAATCACTTCTCTGTTGTTTTCCCGGGTACAAATGATTACAATACAAATGATGTAATTGAAACCATGGTGTACGAAATGGAAAAATTGATTATCAAAATTGGAGAGGCACCAAACTTTTGTTTATTACTACTGCTACCAGATATCAGTACCCTCTATTAGTAAGCAAAGTTCAGAACATCCTCTTTGTGCTTCATTCAACAATATAATATTTACCATATATTACTGTAAATGTTAGCCGTTCCTATTCAGCACAAAAATTAGTATTTATAACAGTTGCATAATAAAATTGTAGTCTCAGATTTTTTTTTATCTCATAAGTGTGTCAACTTTGAACCATTTCAGTTGCAGAAATATATCATTCCGCAAGCAATCTCAGCAGGTCAGCTGCTCTGAGCTGAATTTCTAGACACAAATAGTCAACATGGGCAGAAAACTTTCACTCCGAACACCAGCTAAACAAGTAACAATTCGGAACAAAACCATTCAGAGCCAACTGCGTCATAAGGGCTCCAACAAGGCAAAAAACCAGAAACCTATTAGAGAACTACAAACATCCAAATAAATATTGCACCACACATTAATATCAACAGCATAAAGACCAATTATACGGTTCATAAAAGACCTTTTGGATTCTAAGAATACTTTGGAACTCATCTGAATTAGGTGTCACAAGTATGCATGAAAATACTACATCTACAATGCTGTAGGAAAATAATGGTATTGAACTAACTCGCCAGTAATCGTCCAGAAAAAGCTAATATTGTATTAATATGTCTATGAAAAATGAGGAGATTAAAGTAAAGGAAACCACCAGAGATAAGCTCAACAATTCAGACAAGCAGTGAAGTGTTTAATGGTGACTGCAGTCCTTAAGTAGAAATTGTTTCACCTACCTCAGCAACTAACTTACAGGAAGAACCATAATATGAAATCAATGCATAATAACAAATTAAATAATTTTTTTAATGTTTTCTAAGCACACCTTGGCATGAATGTATGAATAACATATAGGTTCTTAATTTATAAAATAATATTCATCCAAAAATCAGGGGAGGGATTGCTCCAATATTCCAAATAATAAATGCCTCTGATTGTATTTAAAAAATGATTCAAACATTGAAAGTAAAAACCAAGATCAAAAACACTTCATGGAAAGAAATGTGTTACAAGTGACACAAATAGATTTAGGATGGTTGCAGTACTACAGCACAATGTTCTGCCTGTATTTTATACAATGACATCAATAGGTCAAGCTGAAGAAACATGTAATAATATGCTGGCCCTGAGGTGCAGAAGATTGTGGCCGCCATCGTCTGTGCTGTGGAGGCGGCAGATTACAGTCCTCCGAAGGCATGGTTGTATTTGCGATTGTCCCTTCACCCTCTCATTATTATATCACCCCATAATTTAAAATTCAAGGAACAACAACTTGTACCAAGGGATACAGCTGATCCCCATAATGATACACTTTAATCTCTCCAGGATAAACCTGACTAAGCCTCAGGAGATGATGTGTAGCGAGGTTATAAAAGGACAATATGCATATAATAATAAAAATAACAACAATAATAAAATGGTACAGAATGAATCACCAAACTAAGGCAATGAGATAAAAACTAATTCTTAAAAGTTTCAGTTGTAGAAAATACTCAGAAAACAAAAGGATAGTTGCATGTTCAACACTTACGTATGCAAGTCTTTAACTTTGACGACCTTTCCAAAGGTGCCTTCACCTAGAGTGGCTAAGATTTTATCTGGAAAAGATAATGAAGACAAGTAAGTTACAATGAATAAAGATGAGTGCTATGTCTTTGTTGAAAACCATCAAATGAATAAATTGATCTAACTATCACTTACCAAAATGTATTATACACAAACGTTAGAGAAAATGAACAATGAGAAACAAACATGCTGAATTACTTATTTGCTGAATTACTTACATTACTTGTGACCATGAAAAAAGCTAATCTTTCAATTAGTTGTGAGAACAAAAGTGAATAGTTTTCAACAAGCATAGCCGAATGTACAATGTATCCTAGTTTAATCCTTTTCATTTTAAAGAATAAAAATTTATTATATTTCCCCATGAAGACCCTGAGTAATGCAAGCTACCTTCTCCATGCTTAAAAGATCCCTTTTCCTCTTTAAGTTTCTTCTTTGCCCTTAATCCTACTGTTGTCTTCTGTCCCCATTTATATCAAAACATGCCACTTACATTCCTCCCACCCTTTCCCTCCCCACACAGATGCTGAAAAGGAATGTGGTTGTTATTAATGATCCTTTTAGTCATAGATAGTTAAATGTGTCTTCCCCATGGAGTTTGCGGGGATATTTAATGTCTATAGTATATAGATATATACTAAGTTGGTGTATTCACGAACATCGGTCTTGGAGAACGCCGCCATGGCGATAAATCAGGTGGCCATCGTCGTCGTCTTCCACTGACGGTGCCCGAGAGCTCTGCAGTGGTCACCAGACGCCACCAACACAAGTCACATCATCCATCGACGCCATTATACACCGAACAGGACGGGCACGGGCAGGGCAAGACAGGCGCATCCAACACGAGCGTAGTGGGCCATAGAGGTGGATGTGCCATTTCATTGCCGCCAATTCAAACCGAGATGCGAACCCAACAATCAAGAGACAGAGGGGAGAGGGCAAAATGGTTTGCCATGTCAACAAATGACAACAATTGATTGCCATGGGAACAAAATAATGTGTTACCAGAGCAATACTACAACAGATGGAGGCAATGGCAGTTGTGTTCGGGTACTTGACAAAAACCTTAGAATACATCTAGATCTAGATAAGAGGGTGAAAATTCAACTACCACCGCAGCCACCAGCACAAATATAAACAATAATAACAATATTTAATTGCTTTTTTTTTATTACAGTGTGTATGCTAAGCTGAATTATAGAGGCATTTCTTACCCAAATTTTATTGCAGAACTAAGGCTAAGACTTAGCATGCAGGATTGCTCGAGGTGATCACATGGGTGCTTGCTGTTAAGATCCATACTGCCCTTCAAAAATACATCAAGTGTGTTAATTTATACTACATTTCCATATTGTGTTAATGACAAAAGTAAATGGAATGAACTTTTAAGAACAGCTCTTAGAAAACTTCTGAATTGTTAACAATCTTACATTCAGCTTGCTGCATTCATTCCTTCCGTTCAAAAACTCAACATTCACACACGACTGTTCGAATAAAACAAGTGCCCTAAAAGAATGTTAGGAAACATTAGGCAGATCAATCTCACAGAATTTGCAACAAAAAAAATGAATAAATAAAAGTAACAGTATAATTAAAAACAAACTGAATGCAAAGCAGTAACAAATACAATTAACATAATGAAGAAGCATGTGAAATCAGTATCAGAAATCAGACACACACGAGGCAATTATAAATATCTTGTGCAAAGTTCCTCTTGCACAATATTTTTCCTATTATTACAAGAATATTATGACATTAGATTGTAGACATCTCAGCATCCACAAATGATGCCATGCAATCTTCAGAAGACCTCTACTTACAGTTGTTACAGCTGTGGTCAACTTTTTGTGCTGATATTTATTAGCAATTGCAGTTGTAGTGGACACCACATCTGCATTTGACGCCTCGCCCAGCCTCGTGTATGCCTCATCCAACGCAGAGTATTTGAGAATTAGGCTCTGAATCTCTTTCCGCTTGGCTTCGCGCTCTTTGATCGAGTCGTCCTCCGCGATGAGGTCGTCCTGGAGGCGCGCCGGCGGCGGCGCGGGCGACACCTCCACAGGGCTAAGCAGCGCCGGCCGCGAGTCCCCTTGCTCGCTCTTGCCCGAGCGCAACGGCCGCGTCGTGGGCCTACAACGCACGTCGCTCTGCCCGGACTTGTGGCGCACGCGGTGGCTGTGGCCGTGGCCGCCGCCGCCGCCGCCGCCGAACGCGTCCTCCTGGGCGTCGCGCTCCCGCCCCGCTGGCCCGAGTGGGCGCTTTTCCGCGAGCACCATCGTGGTGGCGGTGGCGCTCTTGGCGAGCGAGTGCGACCCGACCGCGGCCGCCTCGAGCACCGACTGACGGTCGACGGCGGCGGAGGCGGCGGCCGCGGCGGCAACGGAGGCCGCGCTCGCGGCCGCCTTCCCCGCGCCGTCCCCCGTCGTGCTCACGCCGCCGGCTGTACTTGTCCAGGACGGCCGAGTACTTGTCCTCGAGGCGGCTGCGGGTGGCGCCGAGGGCGTCGCTGGCGGCCGACGGCCCGCGGCCGACGCGGCGTCAGCCGCTGGAGCCCCCGCCGCGGGGGCCCGCGGCGCCCGCGCCTTTCGCCGGCGGGCCGCCCGCTCCGATCTGGTCCACTGTTGACTTGCGCGGCAGGTGACGACGCTGCCGCCGCCGACGGCGGTGGCGGCGGTGGAGGCGGAGGCGGCGCTGCGCGGGGCCAGTGCTGGCCGCGAGCCGGCGTTGTCACGTGTGGAAGGTGCGTGCGTCAGCTCGATCTATCACGGCACGCGCGGACACGGGCGGCGTCGCGGGTTGTGAGCAACGAAGGGTACGCGCCTCACAGGGGTGAGGAAGTGCGCTCCACGCCGACAGCGCCCACGACTTCCAGCGTCCTGACCAGCCTCACACACGTCGAGAGCAGACGTGACAACGCCGCAACCAGGGATGCAACTAAAGATACTCTGCTCCACTCGCCTTCCTGCCAAATACTGGCCGAACTAAAAATACCACCAAGCGAGCTCTCCGAAAGAATACGCAACGCAGAACATCTCTCACGAATTTGTTACGTAAATTAAACGCCGTTGCATTCGAGATTCGCGACAAAGCCATGTCATATTCATCGCACGGTCGGTCGGGTCGCGAGGGGGCGGGGTGCCTCCCTGCGAGGAGCCCGCAGCGGGCGCCCCCGCCGGCTCCCACATTCGCCGGCGCGCAGACGCGCACCAAGGCCCGGCGGCGCCACGGACGGCGAGGGCCGCGGCCGTGGCGAGAACAGCACGCGGCCGCGGGCGAAGGGTGGAGCGGAGCGGACACGAGCCACGGGCGGGGCAAGGCGGGCGCACAACGCGGGCAGGTGGCCAAACGGCTGAGGTCGCCAAACCGACGCCGCTCGGGCGCCTCCTTCCACCCTCGAAAAATAAAATAAAATAAAATGCGCCAAAAGGCACGCACCCGCACGAACAACGGCCTCAAACGACCGCTGGCCAATTCACCGGCGTAATCCACACGCGCCATCGGGGCTCTTCTTCCTTCCCGCGTGAAAGGCGCCTTCCTGGAGGTCGTTCACAGCTTAATCACGCCTCGAGCTAAAAAAACGGCCTTGCGGAGAAGCCTGTATAAGGTCATGCAAATCGCGATGAGTAAGCGCCGTGTGTGAACGCAAAAGGCAATCGACAGGGTCGTCCCAGTTATGAGCGACATTAAAACCGATGCTAGGTGATCACACTACTAAGAATGCTACAGTCTATTGAAAATATGCAGTTGGTGTAAAATCTTTTTAAGAAAAAAAAAATCCCTACAAAGAAAGAAGAATATTTCATTGCTAAAAGCAATTGTACGGAAAGAAATAAAGAACACAAAACTTTAACGAGATATTTCAACTTTCGCGACAGCCGTTTCCTTTTCGACTTCTAATTCAAGAGATGGAACCTCCTTTATTTAATGAGTATAACCCTTCAAATCAATCACTTTTGTTACCTAGGCCGGAAAAAGGGTTTAAATAAAAACACGTCTTAGTGGGTATTTTTACGGGGGGGTGTTATGAGAAATATTTTTAAATTTAGTTCGTATAAAATACCGCTTTTCATCATTCCGAAAGTCAAATTGAAGCACTTTCAGTAAGTATGGTGCATCCATGGATAACCATCTTTTTCAGGTTTTAAACTCATCATTACCGGTAACAAATTTTCGTTAGTTACTAGCTTTGGGAAAAAAAAAAACACGTGGCAAAGTTGCAAAACAACTTTGCGTTTTACTGCGAGTTAATTTTGTACTAGTGTTGTCTTTGTATTTGCGCGATTGATGTTTCCGGGCACTCAATTCCTCTTGACGTAAGTCCCATTGATGAAGTGAATGATTTACCCTGAGAGGAAGCGAAATTCTTCTCCTGCTGAATGGAGAGATTCCGTGCCGACGTACAAGCCGGTTTGAGGGAATTTCTAACCTATCGCGGTCGGGATGTGGTCTCCTGACATGGGTAGTAGAGAAGAGCATGTAACGTGTGTGTGTAAAGGGAAAAAAAAAGAGGACGAGGAAAGAAAAATCGCGCGTAGACCGTGAGCGTAAACTACCGATCAAGAAACCCACGGCCGCTGTGAGTGCGGCAAATCCGACATTGCCGAGACTCGAACCTTGGACTTCCCGGTTAGTCACTGCAGAGAACGGTTAATGCTAGCTCTGAATTATAACTCGGCCGGTTTTGTTCGTGTGTTCTGAAACAACTTCAGAGTGCTTTAAATTCGAATTGAAGTTGACATTAATAGCAAATTAAATTTGTTTTCTTGTCAGTTTACTTAGTTTTGTACTTGAGTTTTTAGTATTTATATGCATGGGTTCCTTGTGAAAAATTTGTTTTAATGAACAACTTAATGAGATTTAATGAATTTAAATTATTTCAATGGATTGAACTCCTTTTTAAATCCGGGTGCATTTTGGGGATTTTGCTGGGCAAAGTTTAAAGAATCCTAATTGTCAACATATTTTTCACCCTAAGAACTACGTTGGTCCTGTAGTGCTTTCACTTTCAGTGCATCATCCAAAACACTTGTGTAACCGCCCCCAAAACATCTCTACCCACGAAACATTTTCATTGGATGAAGATCCGAGAACCTGCGACGCAGTAGGATGCGAGCGTCCCTGGTCAAAATAACTAGTCTTAATACATCGAATGAGTTTTGTGTTCAATAGTGCCACCTGGCAGAGTTCCAAATTTGGTCCGATTTTAATACTGTTATTGTTTTTACGCCAGAATGTGCTCTGCACGACCAATCTCAGTAGACAACGTTTCAGTGCATAGTAATCGAGAATCAATTGCGCAAACTGTTCCTAAATGGGGAGTGCAAAATACACACTGCTCGACAAAATAGGTTAATTACAAATAGTGTTTCCCTCACACCTAGAGAAATAAACAGCACAAATTAGGCAACTGTTTTTCATGCACTCTTAAAAGTTTGAATCTTCGCCTTCTACAAAAAATCCGCACTATTGACGTCCTTCCGCCCCAGAGTTGGCACTGCCAGCGCTCATGGCTACCGAACTCGAACCGAAATAGATGTCTTAATATTCTCGCGCACGCACAGCTGCCTTCTCCGGAAAACAGCAGAGGGACCAGTTTAACTCTTTGACCACTACTCTAAAATAATCGTACGTTACATATTCTATTTGTGCACATCTGGTAGAACATGAATTCAAATTTTTAATTTTGATTTTTTTTAAGGTAAACATGAAAATTTCTTTTCAGGGCTGCGTGAAAATTGTAAACACATTTCAACGTCAGAAAGGAAATTAAGTTTCATTCTAAAAATAACATCGAAAGTTACCTCCGAAAAAAAAAAACCCTCAACGAACAAACAAAACGCTGACAATCGAGTTTCAAATGTCGAGTAGCACTGGTTGCATCCACGTTTTTCGAGCAATACTCTGCAACTTCGCGCGCGTGAACTCAATGGGTTTTCCCGCAAGTCAAGGTCCCAGAAACCGCCAAATTTGAAATCTTTTGAACGCACATGATTTAAGCTGTATGGGTGTGTGAAGAATCAATTCTGATCTCCACTCTCGTTTGCACAGCAATCCAATGCCGTGCCGTGCCCTAGCAATCGCGAATTCAGTTATTCCCGTGACCTTCAAGGTCATCCGTGAAACCTTGCCCTCGATGCTATACATTCAACCTTATTCTCGTGCTAGCCTATTTCAGAGGGAGTAGCCTTGCCACTGCAGAAGGGCCGCGCGACCGTAAGAATGTGGAGAAATATCGTTACATTTCCCCCTTCATTTTTTTTAAGCAATGTTAAGGGCTTAAGGCAAATCACGATTTAAAATATGCCGCTTCTCATATAACATGGTAGTATCATGTATTTTTATATCTTCCTATCACGCACAAAGTTGCTACATAAAAACTGAATCTGGCAACAAATATAGCAGATAAAAACGTATCGTCAGACTTCCAATCAAACCTCAGACAAACTTACCACAGAACTATGAGAAAAAGTATAGGCGTGACTCAATGTAACCTTGCTATATCGCAAAGTAATAATTAACGAATTTAAGAGTCCTCTGACGAAGGGAAGTGAGCACCACCACCATACGGTAGAACAGGTTGAGTGTGTAACAACCAGAAGTCCACAAATAAGGTAATTTTGATCGCTTTTAAAGTATGTCGCTAAGTAAACACGTTTTCTAAGCATATTTAAACGTCAAAACAATTTCGTGTGGATTTAGATTGCAACCTTCACAATCAAATTAAGGGCAAGATCGCGAGATAGTTTTATAGGAAATACACAACCGTCCGTCTGAAATTGCTTCAAAGAGTTGGAGACTACATGGGCTTGGCCCGGGGGATGAAGCTGCGGTGTGCGAAGTTGCCAAAGCGCCGAGGAGGAAAACGTTGCACCGCCACCGATGAGAGTTTTGCCGACGTCGCAATCACCAACTCCGCCTCGCTTCGCGTGGCAACATGCCATCCACAGTGGCTACCACAACAGTGCCTTGTTGTGGGTGGCCGCCACCGCCATCTTTCGGTTCCAGACGAGTGAGTTAAGGCGCCGGAGGCCTCACCAGATGGCTTTGCGAAATGCGTGTCAACCCTTTTGCCCTACATTCGGATTTCTTTACTACGGAATTAGTTGTATGGTGCACTACCACAACAGCATTTTCTGTTCAAAAAAGTTTTCATTTGTGCATTCTTTCAATGAATCGCGCATAAAAATGATTTACGGGTGAATTTGCCATACAACGGCGCCAACGCGAGATAATGAACGAATCCCAATTTCTTTTGTTGCTCTTCGTGCCAGTTTCCTTTCACGCCATCGACGTTCATTTTGCCGGCGATCTCTTTCGCATTTTATAGTATCTGAATCACGATACTAACATAAAACAACAAAAGAAATGTACCACTGACGACTCGACTCCTAGCCCCGGAGAGAAGATTTTGACACAAATGCTGCTTACTCAAGCTAATTGGCTTTTACTTTACGGCCCGGTAATACTCAATGCCTCGAAATTAATCATTTATTTCGTTTTAGCAAAAAGTACATCTATAAAATAATTCAGTTCCTCGGTGAAAGTAAACAACGAAAAGTAAACCTAACTATATAATTAAAATACGAATTAGAGCTACTTTATTATAAAACTGTTTCCAGACATCTTTTCATAATATTTTCAGTATTTCCCTAGTCAAGATGTCCACACATCTTTGGCGGTCGTCCATAACGACCGCGTCCACTCTTCAACGCGACGTGACCTGACCTGAAACTTTTACGAAAGCAACTCTCACGATGTGTGTTAAGGGCTCCGTTTTATTAGCAATTTTTTTTCAATATTAACTACCAGTTGTGTACATAAGACATAAAATACGATACAACCGCAATTTTCAGAAGTATTCTTGCAACAAAAAATAAATTACGATGATTATAATGAACTTTATCGAGAATTTTTGTGGTTTGCGAAGTACACCTCCAATTTCTAACATTGTACTACCAGTGATTTATTGAAATCTATCGTTTAATGTAAACAATGTACAAAAATATGAGTTTCATTGAGCCAATTAAAACTGCCGTCTTATTTTCGCCTAACTATTTAATACTTAATATTTAATACTATTAAATACTTAATAACTCATGAGTTGCCTCTTACTATGCCAAAGGGTCGCAGTTCCGCAAATTTTTTAACCGAGAGACAATTGCTATGCAAAAGGCCATAGATGGCGATTTTTCGTTCTAATATCGAAAAAGTTAATAAATCTTGATACAATGTCGTACAATACTTTATCATGTTGCGTAGTCACAATCCAAGTTTTGGGCCCATAATCCCGAATCTCACGTGTGTACTGAACCGTTACTAATACGAGAAGTACGTGCTGTTGAAGCCACAAAACTTTTCCGTCGACATCCCAAGACTGCAGTGACTTCATAGCACATGACACGGGTTCCCCTCTTTCTTACGCAGAAAATAGGCCGCTAAAAAGATTTAAGGTATTTAGACTTCCTCCGTTCCTAGATTTTCGAACCACAAGAAACAAACCATACGCGATTTAGACTTCGTGTTTTGAAACTACTAATTATTTAAATAAATTGAAATTGTAACCTACGCGAACAATTTTTTTTTTCTTTCATACAATTAAAATTCTTAGTTTCCAAATCGTTACATGTCACTAGATATTACTAATACGTAGGGAGTAAGTGTACAGCTATCCAAATACTTATCAATTTCTCAATAGTTAAAGACCGCTCCACACATTCCGTATTCGGCGAATAGCGAGCGACTGCTCGCCGAATCCCGAAAAGTGTTGATGGGCTCCTTGCTATCTGCCGAGCACATCAGCTGCTCGGGATTGAGCCAGCAACCGCTCGCTACTCGGCGAATGTCGACTGGGTGGAGCACATGTAAATATCGCATCTAATTGGGGAACTAGCCACCCAACTAGAAAATGTCTTTCTCGGCATTTTATACTGTTTCTCGGTATTTATATCTCTAATCACTTCATGCAGATCTTATAAATGAATTATTAATGGCTCATCAGGAGCAAGTGATGAATATTGGACGCCTCTGGTAAAAATGCATAGGAATTTAGAGAAGTTTTCGCGAAGGGGCGAATTGATGGCATGACTCTTCGAACCGTAACTCAAATTTGCACTAATCGCTTATAAAATCCAATCCCACGCTTGCGAGTCAAAATCAAGTCGAGACATCCTGCGCAGATCTTTTGGCGCGGTCTCCGCGATCCAGCAGAAAGCAGAGACTGTTCTAAAAATACCCGCGTGGAACGGCGAAGGATGGGGCGGGCGGGCGGGCGGCAGGGCTGGCGCTCCGCTTCGGGGGCGCGTTTAGGCTCGCATCCGCCAGGCCGCGCCCCCACACGAGCAGTTCGCGCGCCCGCCGCGGGGCGCAACCTCCGCCCGGCGCGCGCGCCACGCCACCTTCTCACGCGACACCACACGACACACCACACACCACACCACACCTGCAAACGCGCGCTCGCCCAAGCACTCAACAGCCAAGTGCGGTGTCAGACAAGGAGGAATTGGTTAGTGCTGGCAAGTGGAGTGGGCACAAGCGTACTTTCTACCTCCGTCTCCATACATGGGATCCACGTCCAGAGGGCGTGTGGCACGCTCCCTCGGGCGCCTTCCAGCAACGGCCACCAAGAAGTGTTATATGCAGCGGCCTGCGGCGGCAGGGGAGGCGGCGGCGGTGGCGGCGGCGCGAGCAGCGGGTGCGGGCAGGCGGGGCGACGGCGGCAGCGGCGGGGGTGGCGGGACAGTGTTATATGCAGCGGCCTGCGGCGGCAGGGGAGGCGGCGGCGGTGGCGCGGCCGATGGCGGAGCTCTCATGGCACGCGGCATGTGGGCGGTATACGCCACGCACTGCCCGCCGCCACCGCCGCCGCTGCCGCCGCCAGTCCGCCACGCGCTGCAGTGAGCGAGCGCCGCAGCAGGCCGCTGACGAGGCGCGCGAAAAGCGGTGCCGCGGGCGCGTAACTCGCCGGCGACACCGCGCGGCGCGACGCGCTTTGCCGCGGATACACGCCTACGCGCATTCCGGCTACCAGACGCCTCGATCGCGGGGCGTGCGGGCGCGAGCGGAACGATCGAATTACAGAAACGCTCGGGTGTCGGCCTTCGGGAGCGCGAAGCCAGGGCTAGCGAGGACCGGCGGACGCGGCGTGGCGTGGCGCCGTCGGCGAAAGCAAAGGCAGCCGCCGCCGGGCCTTGCCAGGCGTCGGCATGCGACCAACTCTAGCGCCGCGCGTACGCAGGCACAAGGAGATGCGCGGGTACCTCAACGTGTGAAAGCTCGTTCCGGAATCGCCCGCGCAGCAGAGCACGGAGCTCGACCGTCATAGAATTCCGCGCGACTTATGGTTTCGAACGCGTTTACTTACTGTCATTGGCTTTCATGTTTCACGATACTTCCGGAGTCAGGTTTGCATCTTAAAAAACACATCAATTCTTATGCTACAGCTCAGCTGGATATTCATGCAACACTGACCTGGCGAAAATAGTCGTATCAGAAAGCTATGTCAAAAATTTCATTCAAAGCGAAAAGTCAGTCACGAATCACCGTCACGGGCTTTCACTCGTTTGTCATCCATTAGTATTGAGGTATGAGGTAACCATTGCACATTTATTCATTACTTATAATTGCTCGGCGTCCATAAAGCTGAAAAGGAAGTCAGTCAATTTAAAAGCCCCGTCGTCACGAGTGACCATGCGATGTCACCAGGCTTTCCCCTCAAAGGGTCCCAGGACACGTTTTTCAGCTTAGCATACACAGTGGGCTGCGGCGAGGCCGGCTGGGCCGCGCTCGGCTCCGCTCGCCTTGCCTTGCCTCGCCAGGCGGCTGGCGGTGGCAGCTGCAAGCACCCGCGGGGGGAGCAGGAGCGGGGCGTGGGCGGGGCAGGGGCGGGCGGCAGGGAGAGGCGGGGCGGCGGCCGGGCGGCGCCTCGGGGCTCACCTGACTGGACGAGTACGACGGGGGCGGTGGCGGGCGCGGTGGGCGTCCGGGGCTGCGCTTGTAGCGCCGCTCCGCGCTCGTGCCGCGCTCATGCTGCCGGGAACGCTGCGCTCTCTCGCTGCTGTGGGACAAACACACACACACGTCAAACGCAAGCCCCGCCGCTACAGCGTTGCACTTCCTGTCTTAGGGTGATGCCCCGACATTGCTACATGCGTTCCAGGCACATGCCCTTACTTCCCAGCAAGGGGCGACACCGCTTACAGAGCTCCTGGAAAATAACCTTAATGGGATCTCGATCCTCGTTTCCGGCTTATTTCCAAGCGATCTTGAGAGTAAGTGCTCGGTTGATTCTTTGCTTCCAGAAGTTCATGTAGCTTTTCTCCCAAACGTATCGTGCAGGGTTTGCTAACTGAAGTATTACAATTAAAATTAGTTTTTGAACAATTCCCACCAGAGAGATTAAACTAAAATGTGTGCAACTCTGAAATCTTAGGTTGCCTGAATCGAAGTACATGATGCAAAGGAAATGAACACACTTTACGATTCCTAACTTCGTACTTTCCACAATAAACACGCAAGTGGTGTACGGTAAAATTTTCAAAAAGTAACTCCCAAATGTCTTTCATAGACTTTCACATTTTGTCACTAACATTCAGGCAATATAAATAATAAAACATTCTTAAATGAAAAATTAATCTTATTTTCTCCGCAACAAAGTACTTCAGCCGACATTAAAAAAAATTATAATCTACATTTATGGGTAATAAAATAAAAATATATTTGAGCCTATGATTAAGCAATATGACCAAACTACGACCCTTTTTAGTCACTGAAGAGGATGAAAATCCAATATTTTAAACTATTGATATTCTAAATTATCAGACATTGATGACTTTGTACTCCTTTCCATAACTTGTTACCAAAGAAATTACGTCGAATTAAAAATGAAATAGGACTGCAACAAAGTATAACCACATTCTAATGCATCGAAGGGGATAAATCATACAGCACGCAATAACATTGTCAGAATCTTCAAAAGATATCTTTATGGACGAACATAGATGGCATGGACGAACAACGCATAATTAACAAACAAAAAACGAGCGGGCAACGTCCACGATGCATGCTACCAACCAAGTTGATAACGCGAGCTCTTGCGCTGCCAAGAACGACCGACCATGAGAGCAAGGTCTGCTGGAGGCAGAGGCCAGATTCCTGCAACGAAAGTGAAGGTCGTTGACGGAAAGAAAGCACAGCGGGACTCCTTCCCACATTGTATCGATCATATCGGCGCTTCCAAATTAGAACTGCCGCACAATGCGTTACCGATTACAAATTGGGACACTTACACTCCAGTTGGGCACATGGCGAGCGGAAATGCACTATTTTAAATCATTTAAATAGCATAATCTACCGTCAACTACACGTTTCTCATGTGACTGACGTTTGTCACCACCGCCGCCTCCCCCCTAACTGTTCGACCATCGGCACACTCCCGAAACACGCAAGCATATCGCGCCACGCTACTTCCTACTTCATCGAACAGATCCGACGACTACACGCTTCCCCATGGGCGAGCGACACCCAGGCACCGCGGAGACGGGCGCGGGCGCGGGCGACTGACGGGCGGCGGCCTGAGGCCTGGGCCTGGGCACGCGGCCGCGGCAGCCCCGCGCCTCCGCCTATTGGTGGAGCACCCAAGGCAGCGGCCGCGCCGGAGTGGGAGAAGCGACGCAGGGAGCACCGGTGCACGACACGAACGGGCTCCGCGGGCCGGCGACGGAGACGCCGCCGCCACTTTCTTCAGCGAAGGCCTACACCTGCTCATACCTCGGGCGATAGGAATTTTTAACGCGGGGCGAGAGTGCATTGGAAAATTCCAAATACCATGTCTTTTACGAGGTTTCCAGCACTGACATCGATTTTTCCAGTCCCGACAATTTTCAACCCATTTACTAGAAAAGATCGCTCGAGTTTGTCATTTAAGGCAAAGAACAGGGACGGAGAATATCCCGTTCATTTCGCAAAATCTAGGAACAAACTTAGTAAGTTGAGTAAACATCTCACGACATAGGTGTTAGGAGTGAAACTAGCGCAAAATTGATTTTATAACAATTTTTTAATAATTTCATTTGAGGGACATTTTTAATTAAATTTTTCCGCGTCCTTTGAGAAAAATTCCCTTAAAATTCCAAATTTTAGGATTTTCAGGTCGGCAGCAGCTGTTTCAGTAAGTTCAGCAGGTGCCTCAAACAGCAAAATGGGTTCATATGCGAATAATCTTCATGTCCCTTTCCACTGGTAATCGGTGTCTCCACTCAACGAACCTAACCAAGGTCTTTACGCACGAGATTTATTTCAATTACTTTAAGACATCGAATCCGTCATTCTTGATTTTCAAACATCAATTATACCCTACAACAGTCTGCGATTCTCTTTTTGTAAGTCTTAGTTTGACGCCGCCTGTGTAATTCATTTTCGAAGATTTGTATATTCCCGAAATATTATCCCAATTAGCATTGTATGACCATCGGAAATTGTGTATTTTACACTTAAAATTTAATGAATGGAAAAATTACGGGAGCGATACGATGTAAACTGGAAGAATGAACATTAAACGCGAAGAGATTATAAATTAATCCCAGCATGTGGATTTTTTGGGCGCACGACAGCAAGGAAAAATAAGGCCAACCATCACAAACCTGTAGGTTTCTATCATTTTACGTTTTATTGCTTACTATGTTTCACCAGTATCTAATGAAATTCTCAATGAAATTCTTAGTGCATTCCGAAACCATTCTATTTGAAGGGTTACGTATTTGCACGACTCAGATGCGCGCATCTGTCATTACCTCAGAACAGTACTTTAATGTTCCTTCAAGACAAAATACTGCTCCACTTTAATTTTCATTTATGGGCCAATAATAAAAAAGTAAATATCTGACGAGTTAATGATTTTATGTAATCTATACTCACATTCCATAACACTCACGGAGGCATTGTCCACTGGCAGGTTCGATTCTAACGGATGTCACGCTTTCAGACTCGGGTGGCTTCCGCTTGCTGCATATAAGAGGATGCGAAAATAAACCACACCAAAAGGTTACATTGTACGAGTACACACACCCAAACAAAGAAAAGAATCACTTCACAATATATATTTGCATTGTTTACAACTGAAATTCATAAGACGCCCGCGAAGTCAAAAACCACCGACATTGCAAAGTATCTGGTAAGAAAGGTCCGAATTCGAGGGGTAGCTACAGCAAGCTCAATGTTTAACGAAAAGAAAAGAAGAAAAAAAGAAAACTGTTCAAAAGTTCTGATGCACCTCTACTAACAGCCAAAGGCCTGCGTACTCAGAAGTACCATACGGACGCAACATCACATTTAAATATTTGAATTGACAACGTTCTGGGATTCAAATATGAAAGTGAGCTGGAAGCATCTGCAAATAATTGATTGTAGTAATAGTATTTAAATTAACATAGCGATAATTTTTTAAAGGACCTAATCAAGAAGACCGGGGACCACAGGAAACTAAAATGACGGCCCCTACGAGCGCGTAAACAAGTGGACTTACGAATGGAAAATTATGTATAAAAAAATAATAATAAAAAAAAACTTAAATAGCAGTAAATTTGAAAATGAACTGATCATAAACACAATGTTAATCTCTTGGAAAGGACAAAATTACCCAATTAGCTCTAATAATAGCTTAATTGACACAAATATTCATTTATTCCTCCAACTTACGCAAAGTCTAGGTTGCTATTCATTCAGAATATGAATTTCGGAAGTAATTTATTTTTATCGCAAAGAAATTGACTTACGGTTGATTGATAGAAACATTTACGTTGGAAAGACGAAGTTAATTATCACAAAACTAGCAAGTTTCTCGAAACTTATGGTTGTTTGCTCGTGGGCTACATTCACGATGTCCAAAGTCCAGACATGAATAAAAAACGAGCAATCACGTAATAACTATTCTTTAGAATACATCGAGAAGTTTCAATAACATTTTAAGTATCTCCCGTTTATATCACACACTGATGGGGATAAAATGAAAAAAATACCAGTTTACAAGGTCATAATAGACAGTATAAGGGAAACCATTACAATGGTAAAGACCTCTGCAGACACTGCTCAATAAGATGTGGCCAAAAATACACAACCGTCGTAATGATGACAATGGCAGACCATTAACCTACTGCGAAGAGAACCCGAAATGCGATGTAATTCAGGAATTTAACTGCACAAGGTTAAGAGGACAGAAAAAGTTGAAAGAACTGAGCAATTATCGCATACATATCGCAATAAAGCAATATAGTCAGAAGTGGTGCTGTTGTAGCACCACAAATTTTTCTGCAATACTTTCGGCGATATTGATTAAAATCTCCCCAGTGCTTCGATTCACTTAAAGCACAACCTTTTGGGCGTTTTTGAAGGGAAATCGAGAAGACATTAGTGTGGAGAAATGCGTTTCCCAGAAAAAACACGTAATGTTGTATTCATCAAATTCTGAAGTTTTTTTTTAAACTGATACGTGGTGAAATAGATGAACTAATTATGGCGTTTAGCCGGGAAACTCATTCCTCCATACTAGGGTCATGATTTCCCTTCCTGTAACGTCCAAAAGGATGTGCTTCAAGTGAATGGAAGCGCCGAGGAGATTTTAATCAGTATCGCAGAAAAATTAGGGGGTTGCAACAGGACGTACTTTCTCGCATCAGTAACGAATATGTACAATTATAATACCATAATTTCTGTCTACCCATCTCAGCCATCACTTAGCCACTCAAGAAGTCTAAAAAACAGATGTTAATAACAATAAAATGTCAGTCTTCAATGTTGTAGTTGTAAGAAGACGCCAAAAAATAAACTTTTGCAATTTTCGAAAAATCAGAAATTTCAACGAAAATGAGACCCGCGCCATTTTTCTAAATCTTAACGTCATCCGAGGATAAAGTTTAATCAAAAAATTTGGAGGCGTGTTTGGAAAACCTTGAGGCATTATCAGCATTAAGATACTCTTCCTCTTAAGTCTTAAATGCTCGTAGACGAAAAAAAAGTGGATACTTTAGCTTAAGCCTATTCAAGTTCTATAATATTTCAAAATAATTTTCCAAGACTGCAACGTTTTCAAAAATGATTTCATGTTTCAAATATTTGATTATAAAGTAGTTCTTTACTTAGAGACATTTTAGAATAACTTATTTTAAACTAAAGCTTACATTGCAGAAACTGATCGAAGTGAGTTTGGTTAATCCCACACCTCTTTGTGAAATCCTAAAAGAAAATTATTTATTTAAAAGCGAGACCATAACTTCTTAACATTCACGTGTGGCGGTTCCTTTTCTTGGAAGTAACATGTACAGGACACTACGTTGGACAGGCTCAAGGATGTTTCATATTAATAACTAAAGTCGAAGGTCGGAGCCTTGCCTTTGCGGAGCGAATGGAGTTCTTATATTCAGGGCTTCCCGAGGGTAAAGGGCAGGGGGAGAGATGGTTGCGAGATTAGCGATGAAAACTTCCTTCCTTCGAGATGACACAGAATAGGCAACAACATTTGCATTCTAACCGAAGTTAAGTCTAGTTTTACGACGCATTTGAGAAATTATGTGGACTAAGATTTCCCAGGAAAGATGTCTTCATGTTTATTTCATTATAGATGAACACGTTTCAATTTGTTTTCATTCTTTTACACTGAATGTAAAAAAGTGTAGAACGCACTTGTACGTGTTGAGACACCTGCGTATTCAAGCTCGAGAATTCCTGCTCTTGCAGCACTGCTTCGCAACGACTACAGGAAGAAAAGGGGCTACTGTTCCTGCCGAAATAATTGCAAATGTGCACAGCAGGTGCTTCGTTCTAGTTTGTTTTGACTTAAGTGATGGCATGAATTGCTATGTTACATTACGTAACAGTTTCCAATAATGGGAGAAAGTATGTGATGTGGTAGCATCTATAGTTTTATTCCGTTAAGAGAAGCTTTGCGGAATTTCCATTAAAATAAATTTTTGAAAGAAGATAAAGTAATGATGCAGAAAAGTGGATGTTGAGACCGATTTCCAAATTTTGGCAAACCCTTAAATTGCCTCCCCCCCCCCAACATCTACCACTGAACAGCATCTAAACCACAATCAATTTTCTCCCAACCAATCTTTTCAAACAGGTTCTGCGACCCTATTACAGTGAGAAGTATTTTATTTATTTATTTTTTATAACTTTACTTGCGGCCCCTAGTCCATTTTCAATATGTTCTTACAGGATTTAATCTTTTTTCTCATTTTTCCTTTAGACAATAATGCACCAATGTGCAAGCAATAACATGGCAATGGTTAGATTTTCATTAACATTTCCGAGGTTTGATTGCAAAGCTTTTTATTTGAAATTTCTTTTGTTCCATTACACTGCACTTAATTTAAATTTAAAAAAAAAAAATTAAAATTAAAAAAAAAAATAAAATTCTTATTATTGGTTCTACCTGGTACCAGATGTGCACAATCAGTCATAAAAGAGGTCATTCCCTATCCAATAGCTTGAGTTGTTCATCTGAACTGGTTTTGATCAAATTTTTACCCCGTCATTTTTCTTTGCTTTTAGGGTGTTTTTAAAGCATTTTATTGATAATTTCTGGCAGTTTAAGGCCATCAAAATCCATCCTCTAATTATAATACAGAAATTGCATTGTACTAACACTTCAACCATTGCTTATAAAACTCAAAATTAAGTGAAAACTTTAATATTTTGAAGGGGAAAAAAGAAAACGAGAGAGAAACCAGGATTAAGAAAAAAATATCAAATAATTTTGGTTTTAATGAAAAACAGATATTTGTCATATTATTAAGCACTGTTCAAACAGAAGAAATTTTAAAGATCAAACATTTTAAGCTATTTATGAGAAATCTTTTGTTTTAATAAACAATTACCTTCAAAATTATTGAAATTTTTTCAATATTGTCATTGTTAAAAAGAAGTAAAGCACAAATTTCATTAAGGAAATAAACAAAAAACTCTTCCAAAATAGGTGGGGATCCAAAAAACTTAGCAATTTTCCAAATTGTAAGTTTAAAAAAAATGCAATTTGAGACATAATTCATTATGTTACTTTATTTTACTATTTGTAAATAAATTTGGAGCCAATTTTGAAAATGTCTGAAGACTTCATCATCATTACTCCCCAAAAATTAAAAGGCTACAGAGGAGAGGTGGCCATCAGCTAGAAAATTTGGTGAAAATTCTATTCACAATTTAAGCGGTTGTGTCAGACAGGCGAATAAACGTTTTGAAAATGGGAAAATATACGTTTTTGGTATGGGGGACGCCTAAAACATTTATTTCCTTCAAAATCTAAACATACATTTTTTGCATCATTATGTAACTTTCTTTACACTATATATACAGGAAAGTTAAATTGGTTATTATTAAATGTGAATAGAAGTCATTTCAAGAAACATCAAATATTACAATTTCTTAAAACATTACTTCTGCATTACATGGACTAGGCGGCTGCTAGTTGCGATTTTACACATCGAACCATCTTCTACGTGGTCTTCCAACACTCCTCCTCTTGGGTTGTACTGAAGCACTTATTTAGGTAGCCTATTTTGCTCCATTCTTTCTATGTATTTTCCTTTCTTGTTTATATTGTTGTGCAGAATCACTTAAGCTAAATATATTTAATTATTTTCTTATATCCTTTTTTCTTTATCTTGCTAAGTTTGGATTTTCTTTTTTTCAATATTATTTTTTAATTTTGAGATTTCTCGATGTTCTGGGAAGCATGCTGCGTATATATTGGAATTTATTCTTTATATTTTGGCTTCAGTCATAACTTATATCACATTCCAGATAGTTGGAGACACTTGTTCTATTGCTTGATTTTCCTGACAATATCTTTGTTCCAATTGGATAAACTCCTTTAAAAGCCAACCTTCTGCTGTTGTTTTGATAGTTTCATTTTATAATTTTTACACATATGTAATTGATAGAGCGTTATTTGAAGATTATCTTCCTTTACATATATAATTAAATGCAACGCTTTTTTTATTTATTTATTATTATTGGTAAATTACATTGGGGAAAGGCTGCAAACTTTTTTCAAGTTATCATGATGAATATAGTTATGTTAGTTTTTAATGCTGGCGAATGTGAATTTATTTTTGTATAATTTTTAGCTATGTTTATTGAATGTTTTGGAAAGCTACTTCTATCCATTACGGCCTCATAATCTTCTCCTTTTCACTCAGTCAACGGCTTTTTTAAAATCAATAAATGAAATTTCATTTCATTTATTTCTAAAAGAAACTTTTGTCTATCACTGGATTCAATATAAAAACATCTGTGCACGATCTTCCCTTTCTGAAGCCATTTTCTTGTTCTAATATAAATTCAGCCTCTTTTTCGTCATTTTGCTGTAGTTCTGATTTGCATATTTTCAGTTTAAGAGACCAATACTTTTATAATTTTCAGTTACTTTGATCCCCTTTTTAAACTCACATTATAAGGGCTGTTCTTCTGGTATTATACTTGTTTGCCAACATTGATTGTATAAATGTAGTTTTAAATCGAGAAAAGTGCATATTGTAGCAAATCTACATTTATTTTATCTATACCAGAACTTTTCCAAATTTCATTTCTTTTAATACTTGTAATAATTCTTCTATTGTTAGTGGATAAACATTATCTTTCTTTTGTTCTTTTTATTTCTTTTCTTCTAGTGGTTTTGTATACTAGTTCTATTTATAGTGTTGTACCCATTTTTCTTCAATAACATTCAATTTAACTGTATCCTTCTCTTTTTGATTGAGTTGTCTCATTGCTTTATATTTACTTGCTTCACATGAATATCATTTTCAATTTTATTTATGAAGTATTCCTAAACCTAATGTGCTATATGATATAGCCTTTTGGCTTCATTTCTTTGGAGATGTTTCAAGTGTGCTTTCTTTTTTCTGTCACTCCTTTAAGTTGTTCATTCCATACTCTGAATCCTTTCCTTTTCCTAAACTACTTTTTCTTTCCTATGCTTTCAAAAGCTGTTTTTTCTACGCAAGTTTCAATATTTTCCCAGTCTTTCTCTACTTTATTACTTGTTGGTTTATTTGCTAAGAAATTATCTAGTCTCTGTTGATATATCTCATTAATACACTCTTCTTATAGCAGATTTACTTTAAAACCACCACCTACACTGATTTTATTTTTGAAGAATAGGTTTTTCCATCTTCTTAATAATTTAACAGTTGAGACAACCAAATAGTGATCAGTGTATATATTTCGGCCTCTATAGTCTCTTGTATCTTCAATTAGTGATGATCATTTCTCATCAACTTCACAATTCTTAAAACAAAAGATTTCTCACAAACAGCTTTAAATTTTTGTAATATAATCTATGAGTGATCTCTCTACTAAAGAATTTTTGAAAATTTACTTTTAAATTAAAATGCAAACTAAACATCTGAGTTTACTTCCATCACAGATTTTTTGGATGGTTTTGAAACATTCATATATTTAAAAAATGTATAAATATTTGGTTAACTGATTTCAGGTAAACTATACGTAGTGTGGTTTCAAAACTCACAACTTGATTTTATATTTAAGTGTTACATATCTAAGCTATACAGCTGGTTTCCTCAGATTTTGCTTATGAAATTCAGAAGATTATGAAATCATCAGAAATACAATTATCAAAATGTACGCAGGGTATCCAGACATAAATTTGTTTCTCTGCAATACAATCTGCAGAACTACCATTACAACAAATAAGGTATTTAGAGGTGAAGTTAATATATGCAAATACCTAAGACAGTGGCAAAAGTAGAAAGATAACAATTTTTATTTTATTCATTTCTAGCATTATATGATACAAAAGATAAATCCACCTTTCTTAATATTGTTGTGTGTCAGATTTTCTTGAGCAAATTCTCCTCCTTTCACATCTCTCAAGAAAGCAATGTTTAACACAAACATGGTTTAAACATGAGTGTCATCTAAGCAGATTTAATTGTTTGGGGATTGCATTTGGAATAAATCAGAATGTGGAAATGCTAATTTTGACAAACCTCTCACAATTTTCCTTAGTGTTTAGTCTGTGAATAATCCTGACACGTTGATTCAAATCAATGAAAAGGAACAAGATGGAAATTCAAAGTGATATACACTGACTCATCTATGATGCAAAAAGAAGAGCTACCCTAAAAATAAAATATATAAAATATATCCCTTAAAACAAAGAGCTGAAGAAAATGTCAAGAAACATATTTGTTGGAGCACCAATCAGGGTGGCCACGCATTTCCTGAACAAATTTCCCAGCCTTTTCCATGTTTTTCAGTGGATTTTTAATATTTTCCTGATATTTTTTATTTCACACATTTAAAAGAAAATTTTAAAGCCAGCCAGCAAAATTTGAAATTTGTCAGCTATTTGTTAAAAAAAAAAAAGCCTCTAATTCTATAATTCCAACGATTTTTCTACTAATTCCCCGATTTTTCTTCCAACTTTTCCAGAGCAATGAAATTCCCTAATTAACCCCTATTTTCCATGTTTTCCAGAAAGTGGCCACCCTGTTAATATCCTCTAGGTGCAAAATCCAGTAACACAACTATCAGTCAATTGCACCCCAAATAGGCAACTAGCCTACATTCATGAGAAGGCAAAAAAAGGTTCATTGTAATTGTAAAATTAAAACCCAGACACAAAAACAATTAAGATAATCTCAAACAATGTCCTCACTAACCCACGGGTTTCCGAACATATCGTTCTAATTTCCTTAAAATCTAATTAATTCAATACACAATTTGTATTTTGTAATTACTTAGTCAACATTTGCTTGTTCCTTCCAGCTAAATATGATTACATACTTCAAACTATGTGTACTTTCTTTGTATTGAAATTACATTCATACCCAAAAGCGTCAACCAGTTCCTTTGATTCCTCTAGTGCCCATCAAGCCAATTATAATCAAATGTCAGTGCAAGAAATTATATACATTTTTGTAGTCATCCTCCGACTCTTATCCAATATGTTAACGCAGTGTTGGTCTGTAATATTAGTTCAAATACAACCTGCTATCATTGTTTTGGGTCATTGTAAGAGCACAGAAGTAGTTTGGGTCATTGTAAAATGAGAACAGACAAGTTTTATTTTCCTACATTTAATAGCCAAAATGCAGAGCCTGTAGTGTAAGAGTAATAATGAAATCGCATTTATATACTTTGGTTTATCTAATGTGGCAGCTGAGAGTATCATCTCCAAGATGGAATATGGGACGACTTTTTGAGTCTTTCTCGGTCCTGCTGTCTTCAAAAGAGGTCTCATGATCGTGACAGTGACAAGCAATGTTGCAGATCAAGTGACTCTAGCGGCACGACCAAGGTGCAAAAAGCTGTGCCATATACAATCTTGAAAATAATACCTTCAGCTGCCTTGTTAGAAAAACCCAAGTGCACATAAAATTGTGTTTTAGTTTTTATAATATGAAGAATCCATAAAGAATATTGCAAATAAACATACATTCCAATTTAAATGTCGACCAAAGACTTGATCATCTGAGATGTGGTAATCCAGTCGAGAGCTTCAATATAAAAAATTTAAAATGAAATAAAGATCTTGATTGGATAATCACAACTCAGCTGATCGCTGTCAATTCTCCTTACATTTAAATCAGAGTACAGATACTTTACAATGATATCGTTATGAGGTAATAAAGTATATTTAGCCAGCAGATTTAAAATAGTTTTAATCACTGCAAAATGATAATAAACAGTTTCTTAACAATTTATCTGTATCTCTGAATCTTTATTTCTCACAATTTTGTTTATTAACCTTTTCATTATGCAACATTCATTCCTGGAGTTATCAAATAAATTTGGGCTAGATCAATACTATTAAAATTAATAATGCTCTAGAGCCATATTCATAGTAATCACTTACATAAAGAAATACTTAAGCTATAAGAAGATACTTTTTATAAGATACGTATGCACAAAGTGTTCGTAAGTATGTTGCTAGCACATCTTGTGTGGCAACAGTGTATTGGCCATTTCAAAACTACTTGAATCCTACATGAAGTGTTCCTTCAACTAGTCATGTTTGCGTCCATGAGGTAGCATGAGGGGAACCAAACCTAGTCAGGTCAGGCACTTGGCACGGATGTTAAATGTTTTTCAATACATCATGATAGTAGCAAATACATCGAAAAGAAAGCTCTTATCAGATCAGAAAATAAGCCAACTCCAAGAGTTGATTCTCAAATACAAGAATGTGCTTGAAAATTCTTCATAGTTGTGCATTTCTAAGAGGTTTTGCGCATCCTGTAAACATCACTTGTTGCAATGTACAATGCTACCATAAAAATTCACATAAACTTCAAAATCATTGTTCCATTTCAGCGAGTTTCAAATAATGACCATTTTTAATGCACCAAGAGAGGGTTCACTTATAGTTATAAGTGAAAGATGGACCATCCTCAGAGGTATAAGAAGTTCCTTATGTGGGCAGATAAGTTACAACTATGAATTGCAAAACACTAAAAGAAACTCCTTAAGGATTTCCTTATTATAAGTGGCAACTACAATTATATCTAAAGTTACTGGGAAGTTTGATGGAAAATGGTGGTGCCTGCAGTAAAACTGGAAATAAACACGAGATTATACTTTACACAGGAATACACGGAATTGTTGAAGTAATATACGAGGAAAGATTTAAGATTTTGACCAAGAGAAATATTCTAATACTTAATATCTACTACATATACTTTAGTACTTGCAATTTATACTCTCCCTTTGAAGCGAGGTTTGCAATAACATGTCTAGCTCAATAAGTGAAGGTATATTGCTACTTAAAATACATCGTCACATACAATCCTTTCTAGTCCTATAACTAGAAAGCAAGGAATGTGGAAACTAGTGACTAACTTTTTTTCCCACAACATAAAATTTGACTGCAGATTGCCAGAAAAGTTATTCAAGGAGTGCATACCTTTGATGAAATTGACTTGAAAGTTGAATACGAAAGCACACAAGTGTGGGCATAAATGGTATCCACGAGCATGTTGTAAGCCCAATTCAGAATACCTGCCTTGAATTTTGGTGAGTTATTGGAACAAAAAGAAAATAAAAATAATAAAATAAAAAAAAGTGCCAAGTATAACGCATCTCTTCTAATGAACCTCCATTCACCCATTCTACATCTCAAGTTAAGTGGCAAGATCAAATTCAAGATACAGATCCATAATTTTAATAAACACATTTTACTCTTCCTAATAATAAAGCAAAACTGTGTTCAGACCTTCCCTCATCCACTTCCAAATTCACTGAGTTTAGTACCTTAGCACTCCAAGGAAATAATTCTAAACTAAAACTAATAAGTACGTACAATTACAAGTATCAAGTTACAGAAAGCAACATCCATTGGGTAACAAAATATGCATGTTAGATTATGCAGGTGGTATTTGAGCACACTTTAATTCAAGTTCATGTACTATATTTGATCATTGTGAAGTATTACCGAATTACAAAACACAGCAGCACTGAGCTATTTGATTACTACAGAATATACAATCAATTCACATATTTTTTTCAACTAACACACTACATAATTATATTCTGATCACACTCAATTAATTCTATTTGAAAGCGACTTCCACATTGTGAAAGTCGTGTGAAAATACTTGCAAAATTAGGGCATCTCTGGCTTCATTGTTAAAGTCAGGCCACGTTCAATATAAAATAAAACCAACCTGTAAGAATTTTTGTGATATGGACTCTCTTGAGAATCCACTCTTCTGCGTTTCACATCTCGATCATAAGACTCGGACCGAGAACGGGAGCGAGAATGATTACGTCTTCTTGCCCGTGGCATCTACAACAGAAGTGATTAAATTCATTAAAAGTAGTTCAGTCGTTTGATATTATTCAATCCTACATCTTGCATCCAATTAGTTTTAGACGCCTAATACAGTACCATTCCATCAAACAGCAAAGCATTCAACACACCTAACCTGCGAATTCAATGCAATATTTCGTTTTAGAAGCACGCACTGAAACACCAGAAATTCACCAAAATGTAGGAATCTCTTCGTTCCTAATTAAGTTAAATGTATTTAAACATTGAAAACCAATTATAGAAAACTGAAATACGCAATTAAAAGTATGGGGACCCCTCCCAATAGCCAGTGAAATGACGGTTGAGGGTAAATATTCTATAGACGCCATCTTGAAGACATGTTCTTGCTACCAAGTTGCATAGTCAAATACCAAACGACAACACTGTAGGCAAGAAAATCAATTTTATTTCAAAGTAATGCTGTAGGTACATAATCACTTACGTTTAAAACACCTCTCACGTCAACTTGGTCACCAAAAAACCCAAATGCCCAAGTAAAACACGTTCTTACGAAGGAACACTGCGAAACGTCGCGCAACAACGTCCAGAACATCGGATCGATCCGTATTGGGCGTCGCTTTTCTACGTCACAAACTGAGAACGAAGATGGCGTCTTGCAATTGTTTTTTAGCCAAGTCAGTAATTTAAAAAATTAAGATTCTTGCCACTAAATAAATTCCGACCAATTAAATATTCTTTTTTAAAGCTAATACCAAGTTATTTATACTCACATACTGTGTACCTTAGGAAATTTTGATCATTGAACATTGCGTAAGAACATAGTAATTATTGTTTGGCAAATAATACTCTTATTTTTAGAGTCTAAAATGACTCCGATGTCAAATTCTCTAAGTAAAAGGAAAAGCGATCCTTAAGTAATAATGGCAGAATAATAATTTTAACGGCAATTTACATATTCAGGGAGACGCATATGTCAACGCTAATTCCAGTTACTGTTGACATCTTGTATTTAGAAAGTGAACTTAGTTCCCAAATGTGTATGACATATCAATGTCTTCATTAGCATCAATCATTTGAGACTTAACGTTCATCCATGTGAAAACCCTCCTAAATTACATTTTTGCTTTCAATATTTACAAATGGGTATTAGAATATTTTCATTTTCCTTTTTATGAATTACTGTAATCTGAAAAAATATTAGTGCAAATAAAATTTGTGGTACCTACCATTTTTTGACAAAATATGACACATCTTATCAACTGTTTAATGTAAGTACAAAGGTAACAAGAAACATCCTTGATATATTACTCAGAGTTAATAATTCATTTCATAAACAATTTTTCTTTTCTTGTAAAAATATAAATTGCTGCTGCACCCGTTTACAAACTTCACTAAGCACATTGAATTTCATTCCAATTGAAGTAAACAACTAACAAATTGCAATACTTGCATTCAATTCATTCGTTCTTTCAACTGTAACATTGTTGATTTTTTATGATCATTTAGAAAGAGATTCTTAAAACCAGTTCATTGTCTTGCTCATGTACTCACTTCTCTCTCAAATTGTGTTTCATGTTTTTCCATATGTAAAGAATAACTATACAAATTAGTTGTGATTACATCTAAAATAAATAAATAAATAAATAAAAAATAAATTTAAAAAATTACTTTCACATTTATTACTTTTCTTTAGAATGTGAATGCCCGAGTGTTTGTTTTATTATTCTATTCTACCAGACTCCTGTAGTTATCAGATTAGCATACAAGTATTTTGTAACATACTTTGTTAGCCTTGTTGCTGCCTCTTCATGCTCATGCAATAAATTCCTGACATTCTTTACAAAAATTACTTTCCTTTTTAATTCTTACTTCTTTTTTAATTTCTCAAAATATAGTTAAACTTGCTCAATGTAGAATCTTGAGGGAAGTATATTTTTCTCCATGTTAAACAATGTAATACTTTGTAATATACGTTTGCCAGGGCCAAAGTTTATGTTCAAAATTGGTCAGATTCATACATTACATGTTCCACATTGATGTTTTGTGTATTTTTTATTTTAATGGAATAACATTTATTGTAAATAAACAGCACTTAATTTAAAAATAGCTCAATATGTAAATAATATTAACAATAATACTAATGTAGTTTTTTTTCAATTAAAATTAATTTACTTTTCTTTTCAAGTCAAAATAATATAATTGTGGCAGTCAAGAATTAAAAAAGATTTCATCCATAATGAAAAATTGGTCGGACCAAAGTTTATTTTCTATTTTACCAAATGCTAGGGAGAAGTGAAACATTTCTTCTCACTAAAGAAAATATTACCTTTCAATATTTTTTGGGTCATAGACCTTCAAGTTGTGCAGGTTTTTATTAAGTATCCCTGGATCTACTGAGCAAATGCTGAGATGGCCGTTTATTTTGGAAGGGATTCTGGAGCTCAAGAAAACATGCACAGATTATACTTCTCACCTACACTTCACAAAAAGTTTTTATTGTTTTTGATCATAAATCATATCATCAAATTTCTCCAGCTTATTGTACTGTGTATCAGAACTTATCAGGAAAGTTAAAAATTCTGTTCCTCTTCAGAAAAAGAAAATGTTGGAAATAATATCATGGAGACGTGACGAATTGCACTTTGGCTTTATAAATATGAAAGATTTGTTTTAAAAAATGCAGCTAAATATTCATGTCAAATGCAACCCGCAACACTCGGTCGCATTTTTTATCTCTAGCGTTAAATAACTCCTAAACAAAACATTAGGACCTTAAAAATTAAAATTTTGAGGCCAAATGTCTCAAAGAAATTTTCATCACACAGTAATCTACAGGATGAGATCCTGAACATTCTATTACATGTTTGCTCATCCGACGCTTCTGTTCAGAACCTGTAGAATCTGCTACCGTATGTGAAGTTAAACTAATTACTTGATATTCTACGCGACTGAATTATACGGGTGTACCTCTCTGCTAAGTAATAACGTTAAATAAAAATAGTTTGTATAGACAAGGGAGTACAGTATCTATCTTTATCTATATCTATCTATATATTTAAAAAAACAAGGTATTCTGCCATGGCTTCGTTTAGAGCTTCTACTAAACCAATTGTAGTATCCTTTCCTTTAAATGAAAGAATGTGATCCCTAGATGTGTTATCATATATTGTTTGTGTTGATTCACCAACATTTATGGTGTAAATTAATTAATTAAATCATATATCATTTATCAATAGTCAATTGTTTTTTTCCAAAGAGCGGCTGCTTCATGGTGGCGCTGCTTGATGCTTTTTTTTTGTTAAGATTTGTTTACAATTCGTTAATGTTTTGTTTCAGTGTAATAATTGCATTGTGGTGTTGACAGTTTGCATGCATTTGCTTTTGTGGTGTAGTTTGTAGAGAACATTCGGACGGTGCGTTTTGCTCGGTTATACTGAAGTAGTGAAGTTGTTCACAGGTTATGTGGAATTCCGAATCTTTGCCCACGCGCCCTAAAAGACGCAAACGTACATTAACTGGACGCAGGGAAAGAGAAAGTCAGCGTAGGTGTCGTGATAGTGAGGTCATTTCGTTTTCTGTTGGGTCGTTGTCTATGAAATGTCAGTTTTCTTCTGATTTGTACTTCACATGTGAGAGAGATTCTGCAAATCAGTTAACTCTGTGTTGCTTAAATGGTAAAATAATATTTACCTTCCAGCAATATGCCAGAAGAAATCAAACAGTTGCTTATAGGAGATGATGACACATGAAAACACTTTAAGAATAATAACCGTCAGTATAATAGTGCTCTTTCTTTTGTGTAATTTGGTGCCGATATTACGGAGGTGGTCCCAGAAGTACCCGACCCAACAAAGAAAAAACAAAAATTTTGGAAAAAATATGTTTATTTTTTAACATAATCTCCTTTTAGCTCTATACACTTTTCCCAGCGATGTTCAATAAGTTTGATACCCTATTTATAATAAGAACTATCTTGCTCCTCAAAATAGCCATTAGAATAACTACCGACATCACTTCTTCATTGTAGGAAAATCTTTGACCACTGAGCCATTTTTTCAAGTTTGGGAACAGAAAATAATCAGAGGGGGCTAAATCTGGTCAATAGGGTGCATGAGGTAGCAATTCAAATTTTAATTCATTAATTTTGGCCATTGCAATAACGGATTTGTGAGCTGGTGCATTGTCCTGATGAAACAACACTTTCTTCTTAGCCAAGTGTGGCCGTTTTTGCTTGATTTCTTCGCTCAAACGTTGCAATAAGTTCGCATAATACTCGCCGTTATAATTTTTCCTTTTTCAAGATAGTCAATGAAAAGTATGCCACGCGCATCCCAAAAAACCGACGCCATGACCTTGCCTGCAGATGGAACGGTCTTCGCCTTCTTTGGTTCGCGTTCTCCCTTTTCAGTCCATTGTTTTCATTGTTGTTTTCTCTCTGGGGTGAAATGGTGGACCCATGTTTCATCCATGGTTATGAAACGGCGCAAAAATTCTGCCTTGTTGCGGTGAAACTTCGCTAAACACTCAATTGAAACATCTTCACGACACTGTTTTTGCTCGAGTGTGAGCAAACGCGGCACCCATCTTGCACACAGCTTTCTCATGTCTAAATTTTCAGATAATATGCGATGTACCGCACTTTTCGAAATGCCTACTATGTCTGCTAGCTCGCGCACTGTTAGTCGACGATCACCCAGTATCGCTTTGTGGATTTTCTTTACAATTTCTGGAGTAGTCACCTCATTTAGTCGACCACTGCGATGCTCGTCTTGGCAGCTCGTACGGCCTCGTTTAAACTCTGTTACCCAATATTTTACTGTAGTAAATGAAGGCACAGACTCACCCAGAGTAGAATCTAGTTCAGTTTTTTTACTGGTTGGGCTGAGGCCTTTCAAATTAAAGTATTGGATCACATAACGATGCCCAACTTTCTCCATTTTTACAAATTCACTTTCAACGTTCACTATTGATTGTTGCCAAACAAATACTAAACAACGTAGCGTCTTCAAACTTGAAACATATGCTTCATAGATTGTCTACTTTCTAATACAGTGATATTTTTCGAAAAACTACCACGATCTCTAGGTCAGGCAGGGTACTTCTGGGACCACCCTCGTACATTGCCACCTGGTCATGGGCCATACGTGTTCAAAATTTTGGGAACTCGTCATCACAGAATATCTTCGTTGTACCCTGAAGATTCAAATAATGCAACGTATTGTGAACATTAGTCTGGGCACAGTATTTTACATTTATCTCAGATCTCACCGTCAAATTTTGACGGGTTCTCACTAGTTGTTATTTATTACAAGGAGACATACAGAACAAGTGACGGAGGATAAGACGGTCTTGAATATATATATATATATATATATATATATATATATATATATATATATATATATATATATATATTACTGGCTCAATATGGAAATAGCAAAATGGGGAAGAGGGTGGGGTTTAACATGCGAGAGTTCTATTGCGGCGGCGATGGTGTAGCGGTTAGCGTATCGGACTGCTCTACCCAAGTTTGCGGGATCAAAGCCGATCGAAGCCGTGGATTAGGGCGAAAAAATCCTTCGTACGCCTTCCTTCGGAGGGGAAGTAAAGCCGGCTGTCCCATGTTCGTACAATTACTGCATGTAAAAGATCCTCAAGCCTAAATGACGCCTCTGAGCTAAATTCAAATCGCCTGTTTCGTCGGCCAAGTAATACCTTTTTTCTCCCATGATTGGTGAAAGGAGTGTAACGAAATTTGCGTGGTCAGACGGAAGAGCAGGCCTCATGGCCTGAGTCTCGCCACGTAAAATGAGGCAAATTCAATTCAGTTCTCGTGCGAGTACGCTAGTCCGTTTTATATCCTTTACTTCAAGCATTTCCATCATTACGAGTTTTGTCACCGTCTCGCTCGTTAGGTTGGTAACGCTTAGTGAACCCCACCACTGTTTTGATGTTTCAGAACAAGTGAATCTCACGCTCCGCTCAAAACCGACAGATCGCTAGAATCTCCAAAATGTTTCCTCTGCCCCTGCCTAGGCTACCTGTTACAGTAGGCCAAAACAAAAGGCGCCTTAAGCAGGGGACAAAAAAAAAAACATGTAAGAAACATTAAAGCTTCCAGTGTCAAATTAAATTCGAATTTCTGACACAAGTTTAATTCCCATGGTGGATGTAACCATGATGGAAAGACTCCTTCCACTATGGATGTGACTCCCTATCATGATGTCTTTCCACCATGCTCCCTATTAGAGAGATTTTGCACGCCTTAGCTGTCAGAATTCGACCGCATTGTGGAGCTCAGGGGGGGGTGCTCTTGCGCATTTTAACAGACTTCGGCCAATGAGCTTCAGACACCACTTTGCGTCACAATGTTAGTGGGAATTTTAAATGCAGCTAGATACCCAAATCATCTCATTACAAGTCATTGAAAAAATATATGAAGCATTTCTTTAAAATAGTGCATCTTTTACACCTTCAGCGTGTTATTTTTGGTTGAATACAGTTGAAAAATGTCAGTTTATGCCACTTTCAAGAGGTTTCATCACACCTCTCCCTCTGCATGCAAAATGGCGGTCGCATTCAAGCATGAGCGTGCTCGTGCTGTGGTCACGTGGTTCGTGACGCAAACTGGAGCTGCGTAGACTGAGCAAAAAATAGGTGCGCCGGAGTAATTGATTTCCACCATGCCTCACTAGGAAGAGGGGCGTTCTTGCGCATCGTATCCGACTTCAGCCAATAAGCTTCAGACACCAATTTGCATCACACTATTAGCGCGAATTTTAATTCTAGCCAGATACCAAAACTATCACCTCGTTACAAGACACTGAAAGAGATTTATGAAACATTTCTTTTAAATATTGAGTCTTGTACACATTCATCGTGTTATTTTTGGTTGGCTAACGTTGAAAATTGTCACATGCCACTTTCAAAATGTTTCTCAACACTTCTCGCTCTTCATGCAACATGGCGACTAGCGTCAGGCCTGACTTTTCAAACGAAGTGCTGTCACGTGTTCGTGAAGCAAACTGGTGATGCGCAGAACCAGCTAAAATCGGTGGTTGTTTATAATGCCAGTATACAAAAAACGCTATTATTTGAACACGTTTTATTCAAATAAAATTATTTTATTTCGAAAACTTCATTACCCTGTTATGTATTGCAATAACGAAAGATCATCTTCGCACATTCGTATTCATAGGAACGCTCGAAACTAACCAGCTGCTGACAGACTGGCTTCCACGAGGCACAAAGGAGCTTCCATCCAGAACGGTCAACTTTAAACAAAGGATGCGTCAAATGTACGTTTTGAATCAACAAACCTAATATAAAATGAAAACAAATTCTTCAAATATCATAAAAAGTGCTTTGAATACCGCCAATAATTGACTGAACTTGTTTATATGTTCAATAACATGCGAAATTCATAAAAATAAGTTGCAGCTAGGGTGAGACGAATACAGAATATTGGTATTTCCCTCGTTCTGCCTCGGTCACCGCGCAGAGCTCCACGACGCTTGGCAACGAGACTTCCCACCCATTTGGTTGGGGTACCAAAGGTCGTATGTTCCCCGTTTAAAGCGACGGGTCAATAGTAATACTAAGGCTCTATAGGGGGGAGTATACGCAGACGCCATTCTTGGTCATTGCTTGCCGACAAGCGTATGTAAATGTAGAGGAAAACGTCACGTCTCGCTATTTTTCGTTATTTTCCAAACAAAAAAAATACTCTGACGCAATTTCGGTCACTGTGAGCAGTTTTTTGAGAAGTGTGAAAACGTCGTCGGTAAGTACAGTGCCCTGAATTCTCCACTTGCAAATAGAAAATGATATTTTAAAACGTTTGTAAGTTGGACTAAGGTTATGATTTACATTTATAAATAGAGAATACAGATATACTAGAGTTCTAAAAAGACAGGGCTATAGTGTAACTACATTTTCTCTTAGTGAACTAAGTGAGAATTTGAAGTATAATATGGAGATAAATTTTTTGGGAACTAGAGCCATTCAAAAACATGTGTGCTCAAATTGCTGCGACTTTCTTTCTCGTGCTAACTTACCTGAGAGCGATTTTATTTTTAATATGAAAACATATACTGTTCAGGCAAACCTTGGTGGCTTAAAACAACCGTGTTGGGAAACTCTAAATTTAATTTTACATTGTGAATACAAATGTAAAACATAACCTTAGTCCAACTTACAAACGTTTTAAAATATCAGTTTGTATTTACAAGTGGAGAATTCAGGGCACTGTACTTACCGACGACGTTTACACACTTCTCAAGAAACTGCTCACAGTGACCGAAATTGCGTCAGAGTTTTTTTTTGTTTGGAAAATAACGAAAAGTAGCGAGACACGACGTTTTCCTCTACATTCACATACGCTTGTCGGTAAGCAATGACCAAGAATGGCGTCTGCGTATACCTGTCTTTTTAGAACTCTAGTAATACAGCAAACCCAGTAATTAGAGCCAAGAGTTTAGCGTAATACTTGTGAGTCACCAGATGCCGGAGAGAGCGCCACTTGGGCGCTCTTTGGTTTAAAAATGATTTCATTTACATCGATATTGCTGCAATATATTTAAAACTGAATGCTATTAAAAGGAAAATGCATATTCCTAAGATGTCAAAACCACGAAGGTGCATTTTTAAAAAAGGCAATTAAATGTTCGAAGTCCACGTAAAATTATATAATTTTAAATTCACATATTTAAATTAAAAATTACATATTTTAAATTTGTGATTGTATTTTGACTTCAAAGTTTTAATTGCCTTTTTATATAAATGCACATTCGTGGTAGTATACCCAAGATGGGTATACTACGGTACGACTTTTTGCGTCTTTCTTGGTCCTGCCGCAAGATGTCACATGATCGCAACCGTATCAAGCAGTACTGCAGATCAAGCGGCTCTACCGACAGGACTGGACTGAAAATGAAGCAAAAAGTCGTGCCGAATTCCATCTTGGAGATACTACCCCCAGCAGCCACGTTAAAAAGAAACAATTATACACTTGGTTCTGCCGCAAGATGTCGCATGATCGCGACCGCATTAAGTAGTGCTGCAGATCAAACGACTCGGCAGGACTGAAAATAGTTCAAAAAGTCGGGCCGAATTCTATCTTGGAGATACTACCCTCAGCCGCCATGTTCGAAAACCCCAACCCAAACCCCATGTTCACCAGTTTTTATGGTGTAAGGTATATCTTACACCGTGCTGTACTAGATATCTATATACAAACAACATTTATCCTCTTTTTCGATAGCATGGCCCAGTAATAAGAGTTTTTGTGTAAAAAAATGCCGTTTTCCGACACACGATTACAATACTTCTCTTCTTACGTACGTAAACCATTTTCCACCTACATCCGTAACTCAGATTTACGGTGTGAGAAACACCGTGTTCTTACATCATGGTAGGACTGAACGAACTTCGTTTAAATAGTTCGTTCACGAACGACTGCTCTTGAATCTCCGAAATTCAAACTCTTTGAAACCTGGTTTTGGTTGGTTTTGGTTCTTCGACTGGTTTCTGGACGTTGCTTGTATGATATGAGCCTTTAATTTTAATAGAAATGGGCTACAAATACTATGACTCTCCGGAAGGAGAAGACTGCTTTAAGAAACTATGGTATACAACAAAGATAGCAGCTGCGGCTGGTTTAACTTGGTCAACACTTGATGTTATCCTTTATTCGCATCCGCAAGGATACGCTCAGACCGTAGCACGGTATGGTCATTTTACGTTGCCTTTTATTGGTGTAGCTGCAGCATTTACAACTACAGTTTGTGTAGCAACTTCTGTTCGCAAGAAGGATGATCATTTAAACTACGCCCTTGGTGGTGCCGCTGCAGGAAGTGTAGTTGGGATTTGGAGGAAGAGTACGTTCAATGGTTGTAGGATGGCAATGGTATTTATTATTGCTGCACTCGTGAAGAAGTCATCTGTGGAAGAAGGGTGGAATTTCTTCCCGACAAATGTTGTTCGTCAGAAGGGAAGCCTTCAAGGAGTACGTCATGATTATTCTCTTACATCAGAGCGTCCCAGAAACTGGACCACGGAGGAACAGTAAATAACCAATATATTTATATGTAGACTTTCCATTGTACATCAGAAGGATTCTTGTAGATAATATTGCAATAAAGATTTATTAATGTGTATACTGGAGTACACTTCTAAAGTCTTTTACATTTTATAGAATTAAGGACCCCAACTTATTGTTCGTTGAAAATGGGAAGGTTGATGGATTAATAATACTCATTTAATTCACGACATATTCTTTAAACTTGAAGTAGTTACCTGCACCATTGGTACTGATATGAATGTATTGAAAGAATGCGAGTTCAGATTTTTGTGAAGGTTGGAGTGTCAAATTCTTTATGCTTTTTTCTGAGGCTTTGTAATTTACGACACTGCTGGAGGTCAAAAGTGCGAGGCCTACTAATAGGAATTTGAAAAATATATTTTGATAAATGTCTCAAGACTCTTATTGCACCTGCAAAGGGGCAGCAACGAGTTCTTGAAGCAAATCAATTTGAGTTATATTTTAAAAGGAATATTTGAACAGTGATGTCACAATTGAAAAGTTAACATTCTTATTGATTTAAACTTGAATAGTTTGATTCAATTCAAAATTTTTTAACTTATGAATGTTCAAGTTAATAATATTGAGTCATATATACAATTACAATTTTGTATGATGAGTTAAGAATAATATACGTGGGTGCACATGTCATCCTATGTTCCAGAATCCCTACTCTCTCTTATTTCACTGTTTTAGGGTAAAGGTAGAAAGCAACATTTTATTATTTGAATTACTCACCTCATTTGTGATAGAATTTCATGGGCAAGCAACCTTCAGATTTGATTTTGAATAACCTGAAACAAATAACCCTCCTCTCATGCAAAGCAAATGATGAGCTCAAGAAATCTTGTACAGAGAGTGGAAGTTAGATTTACTTAACACTTGCTTTGTATTTCTGAAAGGATGTTTAATAAAATGCATTGAAATGACTTCCAATCATATAAACTACTCTCTTAATTGCAAGAAATAAAATTCTGGGCAGTCAAGTGTTATTTTGTTTATTTAGTTTTGACTCCATCTGTTGTATCTAATGAATTGTTAGAATTGTGTTGATTTCTTTGAATAAAAAAGAGTGTAATTTCTATTTAATTACTGCAAAAGATTAAATTGGAAACAATCTGAATCTTGTACATAGTAATTTTTATTTAATTCTTGTTTTGAAGAACAGTTTCAGTGATGTGTTTATTTGTATAGTTGACAGTATTGTCTGTGTAGCTTTACCTTGAAGTGGCGAAGCCAAATAGTGACCTGTGACTAATACCTTTCACAGCGTGAGTTATGTTACTCATCAGCTTCTCTTGTGCTCCTAGCCACAAAGACTGCAACATATAATTGCATTTCAGAAGCTACAATTTTTTTTTTCCATTCTGGGAATTAAACCTGGGCCATTGTGCAGGGAAAGTGATCTTTGGCTACCTGGGGTTTCATAATTTTCTACGTGAAAAAATCTTAGCATTAATTAAGAAGCAATGTTGTAGTGAATTTTGTAACGAGTGTAATTATTTCAGTCGCGTTTTAATGAACACATGCTTGCCACTGATTGCGTTTAATCAACTTTCAGGAACGCCTCTCGGGAATTCTTTCATTTCACTGTTTGCATGAGAAGACTGGGGTGGACTCTTCTTTCAGAACTTATACTTCCATTTTTTTTATCCGCAGATATGTCAGTGAATTTATGTATCCAGGATTCAAAAAAGAAAAATTAATGCTTTTTTTGAAAACGTTTAATTCATATCATACATCCACAAATTTCACTTTTGAACAAGAAATTAGAGGAAGTCTAATTTTCCTGAATATAAACATAATAAAAGAAAACGATCACTTCGTCACCAATTGGTTTCGAAAACTTTGTGTGACAGGTATAATACTCAATGTTAATTGTAACCACCACCTACATTCAGAAAAAAAAGTGATTTTTATGGCCTTGTAGACAAGGCTATAAATCTATCACCCCAAATATTTCACTCTACCAACTTACAGAAAGTGTATAACTTAATGAGATTAGTCCTGATGTCTCAGGGAGTAAGGTGGTAAGGCCCTATACTTATACATAGTGTACTTTCCAACTTATGCTGACACACCACAGACTTATCCATCAAACATTGTACGGAACTTCATGAACAAATGGGTATTTGTGTTTTAAAAGCTAATTAATACCTAAATGGGAATAATTATCTAATTCAACTAATGACATAAATCAGAATAATTATCTTTATAATAGGAGTAATAGTCATGATGGTGGTGTTGGTAATGATGATGATAATAATATTTCATTCAGATAACTTATGACTTTTACTTTATTCCTTGTTTCTTTTGTGCATGGGCCTCAAAAAAGAGAGGCTTGTCTTTTTTATTTTAAAATTCAGTGATAGTGAGATTATAACAAAACAAAATGTAATTAAAAATGTTAAGAATCTGTTATCACTTTTCGAAAACGAAGGTAATTATTGTAACCTCTCCTGTCGAGGCCAGACAAAAAGGCCACTTAAACAACAATTGAAAAATTATCAGAATAACAAGGGATATTGTCTGCTGCCAAAATTCCAGTACTCATCACCAGAGTTGTGCAAGTTTTATTTTTAGAATTCTACCATCCTTGACAAAGAATCACAAAAGTCTCTTAGACTGGTTTTTGGAACTCTTTATATAAAAGCCAGGGCAACAGTAAATACGGTTTTTGTCAACATTTTCAGTAAAATTTAAAAAACTAGAACTTGAGTAATTTATTTTTTAAAACGTGGTTTTGAATTTGTAGTTTTCATACTTACTTTCTCTTTATTGAAACTTATTCTGATTTGTTATTAAATTTTACTTCTTATTCACTTTCCTCACCTTCTCTTTAATTAGTTCTTTATTTTATCTCCTATTTTTCCTACCTCCCTCATTCATGAGTCCTGTACTTCAGAAACTCCATGTACCATGTGGCAGTTGTGCTGGAGACTATTCCTTCATCCCACCCACAATGTGACATGACCAACCTTTGATGAAAGGAGGTCGTAGAGGATTCCTAAGGTGTTTTAATACCTTTTGACTAATTTATTTCTTATATTTTTCTCATTTTTTATTTTATGTTATAAGTATCTCTCTTGGCTTGTGCTTAGTTCCAGTGTCTGATAATACTTTTTTTTATTATTCTTTTGTTGTAATTATATTGTTGCCAATCTGATGTCTGAGATCAAGGCAGTAGTGCAGTAGTGGTCTCAGACCAGAGGATTGTGGGTTCGAATCGCACCTTGGGCATGGATGCTCTTACATATTCTCCCCACAGTTCTCCCCTACAGTTTAAAAATCACAGTGGTCGTTATATGACCAAAATGTTGAAAAGCGACCTTAAAAATAATTATTGTTCTATTTGTATTTTGATAATTTGACTCAAAGTTATATTTGTAAAAGTTTCAAGTATTTCTTATCATGTTTCAGTGTATTTTTGTAAATTGTGAGTAATTCATTTTTATTGTAAATTTAAGGTCTGCCAGACCATGAATGCACACATGGCATATGAAACATGACAAACACATTTTGTAGCAACATTGACTAAATAAATAATACAGCAACCTCATTTATGTTTCACATTTGTGGATACTACTAAAATTAAATAATATAATTTTTTTTTTCAAAGGCAAGTAGGCTTTAAAATTCGTACCTAAAATTCGCCTTAAAAACATGTACGTGTATTCGAAAATTGAAAATAAATGTTGAGCTACAAAATGCGCTCCGCATTTCTCCGCTCTGAAATTAATATACATGCATTCTAAAAAGGTTTCTTTACAATATTATTGTCACACTTTTTGCAGAGAAGTGCATATCTCATGATTATCACCTATTTTCAGTGACAGTGCGTTCGCTCACAAGGCATGCGCTCTGCGAAGTATTGCGCGAAACTGATTCGCGCACAGACAGATGTGGATTAAAAGAATATAATGGTGTGTTAAGATCTTCAGAAGTGTTCAACAGAAGTAACATAATCTATAAAACACACTCAGCATCGTGTGTGCTAAAATAAGTGAAAGATATGCGCAACAAAGTGCTTCATAAATGAAGTCCTTCGTAAAGTCGAATAGAAAGTGGTTAGATGGCACTGTACTGATTTGGGACATTGTATATTAAGCCATTCTATGCGAAAGTACTGTCAGGTTGTGTGGGTCGCTCTACCAAATCTTTTGAGAAAGCATTAAGCGATTAATGAGAAGAAAAGCAAAATAACTAGCTGAGAGAACAAATGTTGATGAAACACCGTTACCTACCCAAACGAATTTACGTACTCAAGGCAAGAGAGATACAACCAACCGTTTGGAACTAAGTACCGCCTCCTCACAACAGGCCACAAAAATGAAAAAAGCTTGATTTCTTTTTCACAGAAAACCTTAACAAATGACTGCAGGTGAAGCATTGTCAATAATGATAGATATTTTAAACTCTCTGTGAACCAATACAAGGAAATGCGTGCAAATGCGAAAGATGACGACTGTACTATTTATTCCTCTTATTCTCCAGCAAAAACAGGGCAAATCAAATGTCGTCCCCCTGAAAATAGTATCACTATTACAGAATCTTCCGCAGAAATAATTTAACAATGCCTTTAACATCACAACTTCAATCGCATATGCACTGTGCAGAACAAAATTATTCAGCAAGTATCAGATCAGGAACATAATTTTATTTTAACTTCTAAGCGAGGACGTGATGGAAGTAGTGATCAGAGCCGTTTCAAGCAAACTTTTGCAGACTCGGTTCATAGTGATGATAGTTTACTGCATCGTTGATGCCATTATAATTCTATGCGGAAACGCCGAATAGTGGAAGAAAGGTTACTTTATGGCAAAACCTCACGCCTTCGTACTCATGTTACTGCGGACTTTTTAATTCATGTTCATTAAGAAAACAGCTGTCATTAAAAAAGATGTCACTAACTAAATTAATTCCCTCATGCCTACACAGGTTGTTAATATCCTTTGATCCGTATATTTCCAGCCTGGGAAAAAGCCCCAAAAGAGTAGTGTATGTTTTATCAGAGGAAGTGCAAAAACTTTTAGCTACTCCATCTTTATCTGATGAATGTGAACACACCTATGATTCGGACTAATTTCAAAATTACTAGTAAGTTCGAAGCCAAAAGAGTATAATATTAAAGCTTAAATGAGAAATTGGTTTAACGAATTCTGATAGTATTTATATTTATATATTAATTATACTAACAAATAACATTATAGAAAGTTATACAAATGCTTAAAGTAGAATTCTGTTAATTATTTGTTATTTTTTTACTCAGCATATTTATTAATTCAATTATTTTTTTTTTGCATATGCTATTTCAAAGTCTGACAGTTTTTGAAGGAAAATGTGAAGATGCATATTTTATATTTAAAACACATGTTTAAGTACTTCGTACAAATGCGTGCAAAATTTCATAAAACTCTAACCAGTAGTTTCCGAGATATTAATTTTGGCCAATGAGATGTGCCAAACGAAACACCGTGCGGGGGGGGGAACCCTTCTCTTTTTTTTATTGCATATGCTATTTTAAAGTACACAAGTTCAGTCAATTATTGACAATATTCAATACATTGTTTACATTTAGGGATTTTTTTCGTTTGTTGATGCAAAATGTACATTTGATGAGCTCTTTGTGTAAAGATGGCCGTTCTGGATGGAAGTCCCTTATTGTCTCGCGGAAGCCAGTGGCTGCAGCTGGCCAGCGGTTTGGAACATTCTTGTGAATACGAATGTGTCGAAGATCTTTCATTATTGCCAAATATACCAGGATAATGAAGTTTTCGAAATAAAATAATTTTATTTGTGTGAAACGTGTCGAAGCAATGTCGTGCTTGTTGCAATGTGCTGGAGTCGAACTTAACTGCCCAGTGTAAATCAAAGCCAGAACCACGTGTGCGGGAGGTGTATATGCCTTTCGCGGACGCGATGTAAGTAGTGTTTCCATACAGACTTATTTAACTTCGCTTTATTTGATTTCAATGGCTTACAATTTTCACCTATATATGTTCGTATTTTGAATTTTGGAAATTATTTACGTCATTGGATGGAAGTGCAACCTCCTGTCTGTTGGGGCACCATTCGCCACTGTTTTCGACTACATTCAAATATAAAACATTGATTGGACCAGTATTGCTAAATGTCAGTGAGTGTTGGGCCCTCGCCAAAAATGAAAAGATCAGAATTTTTTAGAGGAATATCCTCAGAAAAATATATGCACCGATTCGTGATAATGGAGAACAATGTCGCAGTGTATCAGTTATACAGAGAAGATATTGCCAGAACTATGAAATCAAGGATAAATGATTGAACACCTTTAGCGGTCTGATCAGATTAACTTGCAGAAAACTACACAGACCACTCACATTAATATTACCACTCATCAAAGTAATAACCGCTTTTTGCAGCAGTGACCGCTGCAAGATGTGCAAGAAGAGAGTCCATTGCCTGGGATGTGGAGCCATGCCAACAACAGTGCCGTGTCCAGCTACGTTCGATTCCTCGATTGTGGATTCAATCAAGATTCGAACAGCCCTTTTGAGATGGTCCCCCAGATTTTCGATTAGGTTTAAATCGGAGAAGTTTGTGGCCAACTCATCCTTTGGTGCTCGTCGAACTAGATATTAATGGTTCGAGTTATTTTATTGATCTCAAGTGTTAGTCGTTTTAATTATGTATGTATTTGGCGTTTTGGGTCGGTAGACCGACTTCGCCGGCCAGTTACTGGTGTCGCCCTGACCTGAGCCTAGTTAAACTCCCATGCTTGGGGGTAAGAGGGACATGAGTCGAATAGGACTTATTCTCTTCATAACTAGCAAAATCCGCCTGCTTGAGCTTTTCTGCATCACACAGATACAGAAACTGGGGCGATTTTAAAGGAAATCGACAACTATATTTTTGCCTTGACCGGGAATCGACCCCGGGGACCACAGCACGGGAAGGTAGTACGCTGCCCATGAGCCATCCCAGAGGCTTCATTAATTAATTATAATTACAATTGATGCCTCGCTGTACGAAATGTCGCACTAAATATTTGATATCTTCTCACTTGTACTGAGCTAGCAACCCAACTAAAGACACTAAGAATCTAGAATTATATCACTTTATAAGAAACGTGTCCTCAACTGACTTGTACCTAAATTCTCGTGAACAAGTCGCGCAAACCTAGAAGTACCACTATCAACAGTAAAGAGATAATGAAATGTGATCTCCACTTCTGTCACTTCCAAGATGACAAGGGAAGAAGAGATGGAAGAACGTTCATCTTTTGTTAACTCTGCAAGCTCGGTTACCATTTCAATCGCTTGCGTGACCTCTGTCCTGCTGAAACCATATCCTTTCCGTCCTAACAGCGGAACATTCACGGCGGTATACTAGGTAGCGTCGCGTGGTTCGGCGCCGCGGCGTCGGGCCGCGCCGGGCCGCGCCGGACGCGCCGGACGCTTCGGGAAACCCGCTCTGCCGGATGCTAAGTGGGGGTGAAAGGCGACGACGCCTCGCCGCGCCGGCTGGAAAACCCGTAGGAATCCAGGCTGGAAATTCCTGAAAGGGACGCGCGGATGCGAGGCTAAGAGATGTCGGTTGCAGCCCTGGAAGGGCTGGCCAGCGAGCCGTATGACGCCCGCTGCTTGTAGGGTGGGGCGAGCCAACGGATATATATGGCCGCACCGACAGGCGCCTCGGGGATACGCTGGGTGCGAAAGACGAGGGTATCTCCAGTGCATTCATTGCACGTGATCTTCGGGTCGAAGATCGGTTTGGCGACAGGCCATGTAACTGGTATAGTTACGGGACTCTATGTCCGACAGCTTCGCACCTAGCGTTGCTTTTGCTGCTTTCGAAGCAGTGGTTCTGGGCGAGGCCTAGGACGGTCGCGGGTTTCGCGGCTAAGAGAACGGAAAGGTTGCCAAGGGGTTAGTTTTTTGTATTGTAATCTTAGTACATTAACTGTAAATATACTGTAAATATATTGTAAATAGCAATCAGAGCAGTCGTCTGTGTTTTTTCTTCCTAGTACGTCACAGACTCGGAACCTTTCTTTTCTAAAACTGGTGGCAGCGGTTATCGAAAATCACGCGGGGGCGCTTTAAGATAACGCGAGTGGTGTTTAGAACTCACACCGGTGGTTGTAGCCAATTGCAGTTAATAATTGGTTACAACAGATCAAAGACTCACGTCTATCAATCAGCTTAGTGGAAGCAGTTACTACGTTCGCAACGAACGGGGAACGCGGAAGTCTGCAGCAGTCCGCGGGGACATCAGTGCGGCATCAGAGTCATCGGTGCGCGCTGATTAATCAGAACAGCGTAAAGACAGTGTACGCAGTTAAACGTGCACACGCGTCGTAAATACGTGGCGCCGGCAGCGTCGCGCACGCCACGAGAAACCGAAAGTGCGGTGTTTCGGTACGGTAGTTTCGGGGCGGTACAATCCGACTCGGAACCTTTCTTTTCTAAAACTTGTAACTGGTACTGGAACGAGCTGATATTGGTACTGGAACTGGAGCAGCCGATATTGGTACTGGAACGAGCTGACATTGGTACCACTGGAAGGAGACATCCCGGACGAGAGGAAGGAAGGAGGCCAGAAAACCGGATCCAGAGCAGCTCACGCGACACCGAGGTCAACTGAACGTAAGTGTGTTTTTTGTTCTGGCCGGGGATCAATTCGGGCAAAATGGCTTTCTTAGCGGGTTATAGGAAAGAGGTGCTTGTTAGGGTCGCGATGGAGATGGGGGAAACATTAGAAGGGAACGAGACCGTGGTTAAACTTAAATCGATCATTACGGAAAGCGAGCAGTACGAGGAATCATTCGTGAAACAACTCGCTGACCAAGAAAGAACAGGTCGCAGAAATACGCGAAGAGAGAGAGCAGGAAAGAATACGCGAGCAGGAAAGAATACGCGAAGAACGGCAATTTGAACTTGAAAAGCTTAAACTAACGAATCAGGCTCCCACGCGTGTATCCATAGGTAGTAGCGACACGGGAAATCGAACTAATATTCGTATCAGCCAAGTCATGGACAAATTTAAAGGCGAAGGCGACGATATTACGTTGTTTTGCGTTTTCGAGGCGCATGCTCGCCAGCTTGGCATTGCGCCGGTCGAATGGGTACATTTAATGGGTTTACTTCCTAATGAGGTGAACAACTGGCTCGTAGTAGGATCCGATACACCGGATCAAGATTATGACCTAATTAAAGAACAACTATTAGATATGTTCAAGTTTACGGCGGAAAAGTGCCGTCAGATGTTTTGTAGTCACGTAAAAGGTGCAAAGACCACTTGGAACGTCTATGCACGTGAATTAGCTAGTTATTGTAAAAAATGGATCTCAGGTTTAAAGGTAGAAACATTTGAGCAATTGCTAGATCTCATTGTAACAGACCAGATGAAGCGGAATAGGGATATAAGAAGGAATTCTCGCGGTTCAGCAATAAAGAGCAGGCAGGCGAACGGAAATGGCCGAAGGTGACGGAAAGCGCACCGTCCACTTCCAAAACGGCAGTGCCGAAGGTAGCTAGTAACGCGGAGTTCGAAAAGCCGCAAGAACGGACGTGTTACTTATGTAAAAAACCAGGTCACATAAAAAAATATTGTCCTCAATATAACCATAAACCTAGCGAGAAGATGTGTCACGTGGCCGACGCTAGTGCGCCAGAGTTATTGTCTCCACACACATTTCTTGCCAAAATTTGCGGCGAAACAGTCACCTGTCTCCGTGATACGGGTGCGACGATTGACGTCATCAATGCAAAGCACGTCACGCCGACACAATACACCGGCGAGTCCGTATGGGTTCAGCAGCCCTGGACGAAGCGCCGAAAAATCTACCGGTAGCCAAGGTAGAGATAGTAGGGCCATTCGGTACTCTTGTTACAGAAGCCGCAGTCGCCAAGAACTGCGACTTGCCTTATTACATTTTTAGTAATCGTTCTGCTACGATTTTGAAGGAGATAAAGCAAGGTTTCTTAGAACCACAGCCTATCTGCGCTGTACGGACTAGGGCGCAAGCAGTTGCTGAGCGCGAAAGGGCGGAGGGGCCCCGGGTGCGAACAATGCGGCAGACGAAGCGCCTCAGACAATAGATGAGAGAGGGAACCGACCGTGGGCCGGACGCGTTCCAGGTAAGCGTTTCGGAGGAAACCGAGGATGAAAATAGAGTTGGTCAGGGCGAGGTCGACGCCCCGGGCAACTCGGAATCAGACGATCAGGAATCTGAATTAGATTTCGGTAGCATTGCTTTGGCTCGTTTGGCACCCACCGCGTTTGAAACGGCTCAGAGACAAGACAAGGAGCTCGCGCCGTTGATTGAGCGTGCGGAAGGACCCGAGACGGATCGGCACGATTATGTTATGAAAAACGGCCTATTGTTTCGTGTCCGGCATAGTAAGCGCGGAGAGCAGTTCTCTATGTTAGTAATACCGCGGGTGTATCGTGGCACGATCTTAAAACTTTGTCATGAAGTTGCTCACGGCCATTTGGGGGTCACAAAAAGCAAAGATGCCATGGCCAAATATTTCTTCTGGCCGAATTGTTATAAGGATATTGAAAACTATGTGCGTAGTTGCGACAGTTGCCAGCGAGTAGGAAACGGCGGCGAAAAACTTCGCGCGCCTTTAAAATTGTTCCTATAACGGGCGAGGCATTCGAGAAAGTGAATGTCGACGCGTGTGGCCCATTTCCAGAATCGGTCACCGGAAACAAGTTTATTTTAACGGCGATGTGTTTAGCCACGAAGTATCCCGAGGCTATTCCGATACGGGACCTAACTTCGGTCACTGTAATTGAAGCATTATTAGAATTATTCAGTAGAATAGGATTTCCACGCGAATTGCAAACCGACCAGGGCACCTGCTTCACAAGTGCTTTGACAGCGGAATTCGCCGAGCGGTTTGGCATTAAACTGGTGAGAAGTTCGCCGTATCACCTCAATCAAACGCAGTCGAAAGAATGCATCGAACTATGAACCGGCTTATGAAGGTTCTGTGTTTGGAGGCAGGGACGGATTGGGAATGCCAACTTCCCGCTATTATGTTCGCGTTGCGCACGAGTGTGCACGAATCATTAGGTTTTCTCCAGCCGAATTGGTGATGGAAGAATCTCCGTACCCCCATGACACTTCTTTATGAAAGGCTTGCGGGAACTGCGGAAGGTAAAGAAAATTCTGTAGTTGAGCATGTATTCAAATTAATCAATCGTTTGAAACGCTCCCGTGACCTAGCTCACAATAGAATGGCTGAAGAACAGCAGAAACGTAAAGTGTGGTATGACCGGAAGGCGGTCTCACGTACTTTCGAGATAGGCGCTAAGGTGTTGGTTCTCGCACCTAACAGGACGCGGAAGCTCGCGGTTCAGTGGATAGGGCCGGGCGAGATTCGCGAGAAAATTTCGGAGCATAACTATGTGGTCCAGATGCCGGGGCGGAAGGAACCCCGCGTCTATCACATTAATATGCTTAAAAGATACCACCAGCGGACAGAGTACTTGAATGTGCTTAGTTCTACGTCTGTGACAGACGCAGGTGACGAAGACGCGCTAGATCGCTATGCGCTTAAATTGGATTGTTGCGACTTTGACGCGGAAGAAATGCTGAGCGGGACTGAGGTCGAACCTGAGTTTCGCAACGCTCTGAAAACGGTCATTTGTAAGTACAGTTCTATATTTAGTGAGAAACCCGGATTGACAGATATCACTACCATGGATATCGAGTTAACTGATACCAGCAAAGTGGTTCGAAGCGTACCCTACCGTACATCGCCGAGGCAGGCTAAAATATTACGGGAAGAAATCGATAGAATGCTTCGCGACAACATCATTGTGGAGGCGGAGAGTGATTATACGTCTCCCATGATATTGGTTGAAGCACCGGGCAAGAAACCACGGCCCTGTATCGATTATAGGCGCCTCAACGAAATTATTAAGACCGAATACTTTCCGTTACCCAATCTCGAAGAACGGATAGAACAGGTAGCTGCAGCAAAATTATAAGTGTACTGACCTTTGCAAATGTTTTTGGCAGATCGGTCTTACGGAAAGGGCGCAAAGGTATTCGGCGTTCGTGACCAGTTTCGGCACGTACCGGCCGCTTAGATTACCTTTCGGAATAAAGAACGGTCCCTATCAATGTTGTCGTATTATGGGCACCTTATTGAATAAATGCCAAGAATTCGCGGTACCGTACCTGATGACATCGCGGTTTTCAGTAACACTTGGCAAGAACACATTGACACCTCGATACGGTCTTTCGCATATTAAAATCCGCCAAATTGACAGTGCAGCCGCGCAAGTGTTTGTTTGCGCGGGCTAACGTAAAATATCTTGGGTACGTAGTCGGTAACGGGAAATTGCGGCCGGCCGAAGCCAAGATACAAGCAATCCAGAACTTTCCCAGACCAGAGTCAAAGAAACAAGTGCGTTCTTTGCTCGGTCTGGTAGGATACTATCGACGTTTGATACCAGGGTTTGCGGAGAAAGCGGCAGCGCTTACTGATGCGCTGCGAGGACGCGAGCGCCAAGGTAAAATCGTCTGACAGAGGCATGTGAAACATCTTACAATGAGCTGCGACAAGCTCTCAGTGAGAAAACAGCGGTATATGCACCTGATTATACCAAGGAATTTCGAGTTCAGGCAGATGCTTCTCGGAGAGGCTTAGGCGTGGTTCTCTACCAAGTAAATGACGAGGGAGTAGAACAACCAGTCGTTTTTCTAAGCCGTAAATTAAATGATGCCGAAATTAATTATGGCACCACAGAACTAGAGTGTTTAGCGCTGATTTGGGGGTTGGATAAACTTAAGATTTATCTCGACGGGCAGGCCCAATTCAGGTCGAAACCGACCACAATCCGTTGGTCTGGTTGCGTAATACGGCCGGCAAAACCCCAGATTATTACGCTGGTCTCTTTTAATCCAGCACCTCGATTTACGCATCAGGCACAAAAAGGGCTCAGAAAATGTTAATGCAGATGCGCTTAGTCGCATGTTTGATGATGTGAATTGATCCACCGGCGAGAATAGGGAACACGCACGTTCATGACATGTATAAATGTCGGTGAAATTCTATGTAAATAATTTTGTAAACTCAAGGGTAAAATTGTTGTGTTTTTTTATATTTTTTATATGTAAATACATACATGTGTCAATAAACTCAGTTAAGAACGGCACGTGATGTATGTAACGAATTCCACAATTATGTAATACTTCAATGCAAGTAAATGTTTTGTATTTTATATTTCAGGATTTCATGTAATGCAAGATGCGTCAAGAATTATTATGTAATATTCAATGTAAAAGTAAATGTTTGTATTTCAGGATCATATGTAATTCAAGATGCGTCAAGAATACTTATGTATGTATATAGGAGTAAGGTTTAAATGTAAATGGCAACATAGCTTGGATCATATGTAATTCTAGATGCACGACCAGGTAATTAGCAGAATTTTTTCCTGGGCATATTTTGCTGCGAAAAATTCTCACCCCGGCATGGGAGGGTCTGTAGCGTCGCGTGGTTCGGCGCCGCGGCGTCGGGCCGCGCCGGGCCGCGCCGGGACGCGCCGGGACGCTTCGGGAAACCCGCTCTGCCGGATGCTAAGTGGGGTGTGAAAGGCGACGACGCCTCGCCGCGCCGGCTGGAAACCCGTAGGAATCCAGGCTGGAAATTCCTGAAAGGGACGCGCGCGGATGCGAGGCTAAGAGATGTCGGTTGCAGCCCTGGAAGGCTGGCCAGCGAGCCGTAGACGCCCGCTGCTTGTAGGGTGGGGGCGAGCCAACGGATATATATGGCCGCACCGACAGGCGCCTCGGGGATACGCTGGGTGTCGAAAGACGAGAGGTATCTCCAGTGCATTCATTGCACGTGATCTTCGGGTCGAAGATCGGTTTGGCGACAGGCCATGTAACTGGTATAGTTACGGACTCTATGTCCGACAGCTTCGCACCTAGCGTTGCTTTTGCTGCTTTCGAAGCAGTGGTTCTGGGCGAGGCCTAGGGACGGTCGCGGGTTTCGCGGCTAAGAGAACGGAAAGGTTGCCAAGGGTTAGTTTTTGTATTGTAATCTTAGTACATTAACTGTAAATATATTGTAATAGCAATCAGAGCAGTCGTCTGTGTTTTTCTTCCTAGTACGTCACACTAGGGTTTTTGTAACGAGGCAGTTGAGGGTATTTTCAAGATGGAATATGACACGGCTCTTCGCGTCTTTCTCGGTCGTGCCGCTAGAGTCGCTTGATCTGCAGCATTGCTTGATACAGTCGCGATCATCTTATGGCAGGTCCGAGAAAGACGCAAAACGTCGTGCCATTTTCCATCTTGAAGATAATACCCTCAGCTGCCACGTTAGAAAACCCCAAGTATAATGTAGTCTAAGGGGTTCTGAATGTACTAGCAGGGTCCTGGCGGACGGAAGTGTCGCGAGTTTCATCGGACAGCGCATGGCCCTTGCCCCTTAATGACCTATGATCCCTAGTGACCCCTGCCCCCAGTGACCTTTACAGCTGACTCTTGCACCCCGCCAGTGACCCTCTTCGCTATCCTATTACCACCAGACGTCTGCGCTTTTGGTGCTGTTCGTGTGTTATTTGCCTACGCACGTGTACTGTGAATAGTCTTCTTCCTCTGTCTGAAGGGTGCTGGTACCAGTGGCGTTTTCTTTGGGCGAGCAAATCGTATGTCAACGTCCAAAGAAATAAAAAAAAATCCTTTGAGTTTATGTTTTTTTTTATTTATTCGGTCTTCTGCGCGATCGGCGTCATAGATCGACACCAGCGCGTCCACCTGCGACGTCTCGACGCAGTTCAGCGAGCACACGCACTCAGGCCGTTGGCGAATGCCTCCAACGTCGGGATCGGGAAGCGGCAGCGCTTGCGCATGACGCCCCTCCCCCCACTCAAGGGCAAAGCGTGCCAAGGCGTTGGATCTCGATTCAACGGCCTGCTGGAGAGCGAGCGTCCGTGATTGTGATATTCTCCGTTGCGCGTTGCACACTTTAGCGATACTCATGAAATCAGTGTAATTTTTTGATAAGGATAGGGAAAAAATAGTTTTAAATAAATGCTTTCTTCCCTTTCGTATGAAGGAAAGAAACAAGTAATTGATTATGGGCGATCTGCTAATCTGATAATATTTCAGAATTTAATTTTTGAAACAACCGAAGAATGGGAAAACCGAGGAGCATGTCTTTTTAAATACTTTAAAATGTATTATTCAAATCTTTGCAATAGAAACTACATCCTAACTATTGTTATTTTTTAACTATCGTTCCCTCATTATTCCAATATAATTTAAAATACATCAATATTTTGTTTCGCAGTCGCCACAAAACTGCTCGGCTTCCCTGATTTTCAAACAATGTGACTTTGTCGCGTCTCAAGTAGAAAAGGGTCGAATTCCGAGTTGTCGTCAATGAAATGATTTTGTACATCTTTGCGTCTGGTCTGTGGGCACTCCCATGATGATCTTTGGAAGCAGTTCAAACAATTGAAGCACACGAACCGAATTTATTTTTTATCTGCAAGCTAGCCAGCCATTTTGAGGAAAAAAATAACTAAGCCGAACGCGGGACATTTGAAATGTATACCCTTTGCTGTTAATTCGGCGCAAAGAGTGATTATAATTGATTGTATTCCAAGTACGGCGCCAAATTTGAATTACTTTGGCCGCCTATGTGCCAACATCTTCCTTAGTAACTTTCGGGAGTGAGTTCGAGTGGCAAGAAGTCGATAGAAGAAAAAACGAAAAGCATTCTAGAACTCGAAAACGACCCCCAAAGTAAGATGTTTGGTAATAAAGAAAAAAGATGACGTATCCTACTCGAGCATATTGAGGAAAGGTGATGCTGAGCTCAAGAATTTGGGTTCAAATGTCACTCAGATCCGGAAGACAGCGTGTGGCGATCTCCTCCTATAGCTTCGCAGATTGCCCAACACTAGAGTTTCAGTCTTCAGTAAAACAAAAAAGTGTTTGGGCCGCATCCCGATGTGAGAACCCTCACTCATGAAGTGACCATTCAGGTGAAGGACCTGGATCAGGTCACAACCAAAGTATAAGTCTACAATGCTTTGGTTGGTCAATTTCCAGAAGCAAAGGTTTTACTGGCTTCAGAAGTTAAATTTCTGAGACTCGCTTATGAGAGAACGTAGGTAGAGTAGTCAGTCTCCCGGCCACCATGACTAACGTCCTGTTAGCTGCGGGTAATATTAGAATAGAATGGTTAAACTGCCGATTGCGAGAGAGGAAAACTCCTCTCAGATGTTCCAACTGCTTAGATTTTGGACACATAAGTCGAGCACGCAAAACCCCGTGTTACAGATCCAATATTGTGCTTGAATTTCTGTAATTACCTCTTAGCTAAGACACAGTGGCGTTTTTTTGGGTGTGCAAGTCGTGTATCAACGCCTAAGGAAATAAAAAAAAATCATTTGTTCCTTTGAATTTATTAAGATTTCTTTCATTTATTCGGTCTTCCGTGCAAACGGCATCGTTGATCGGCACAAGCGCGTCCATGCAACGCAGGCAGTGCGCGAGCGCAGCTCAGGCCGTTGGCGAATGCCTCCAACGTCTTCAGGACGGATCAGGAGTCGGCAGCGCATGCGCGCGACGTAGGACGGATCAGGAGTGAACAATAATAACAGTAATTGATTTCCTTCCGGGCTCAAGAAAACGTGCGCGTATAATACCTTTGTGGAATTGCAAGAACAATAAAAATTGGCCAGAAACCAGTTGAAAACCGCAATTGGAGGAAGTATACGTCTTTGCGCTAAAAGCCTGTGCGATGAAGTGGATAAAGATGTGTGGGTTGGCCATACAAGTCGGTCATGGGAAAGTTTATAAAGTCGCATACCCAGTCTTCAACCTGCCCTAACATTCTTCGGAGAATTGGCAACTTTATTCCCACACCACCCTGGCGAAGTGAACTGACGAACATCATGCCGCTTTATACGGAAATGATACCACTAGTCACTGAGTATGAGTTACTGCATATAATCAGTGGCATTGGTAATTCCAAGGCTCCTGGACCGGATAGTACCCTCAACATCGCTCTCAAGACTGGGAATCCGCTCGTAGTGAAGTATGCATTCGTCGCGCCTACGACTCATGTCCGAGAGAAGGGATATTTCCTGTAAGATGGAAGAAAAAGATGTAGTACTTCTTTCAAAGGAGAAAACTCCTGAAGAACTGGCGTCTTACTGGCCGCTGTGCATGCTCGATACTGCGGGTAAGGTTTTCGAGTATATCATAAGCTCCATATTGGAAGATGCAGTTAATAAAGGAGGGAGACTCTCAGAGAAGCAATATGGAACCACAAGGTTCGCTCAACTATCCACCACCTAGATACTTTCGTAAAACTACAAAAAACAGCACTATCACACACGCCGGGAGACCAGTTTGTGTGTGTGTGTGGGGCGTTTAGAGCTTGTCCCTTCCTGGGTGATGCTCCGCTGGTGCGGATTACGTGATTGGGGAAAAGCCCGTAAGTCTCGTAAGTCTACGGGTAGGTCGGCGCTGGATCTCACCACCCAGCGGAGGCAGATCACCCGTCACTCCCCGCGTGATGCATTTATTTGTTTTTAATAAAGTGAAAAAAATGTTTTGATATTAATATATTCCAATATATAAAAAATATATATAATTTATAATGAACAGTAAAAACTGTATTGATTGATGAATTTTTGTTCATGAACCCTGCTTGGAAATAAATCATATTCCGATGGTTCAAAAATATGAGACAGGAAAATAACGGTGAAAAATAACTGACATAAAATTTGACTGCTTGGCTATTTTAAAGCTGTGCTGATGTTTAGATTATTTTAATTATTAAATAAAAAGAAAAAGGAAATTGGCTAGTACTATTATTATTCAATCGTATGATCAATCACAAACTGTGATTAATGAAAAATAAAAACTTTTGTTGATAATTTAAGTTGATAATTATGTGATTCTGAATTCTTATTTAATTTTTTTAAAATACTAGTGACTGTGAAGAAATCTCTGTGGCCAAAGTCATTGAATATTAATTGTTAAATGTGAAACTTATCAGTTCAAGAATTATCATCTTCAATAATCTAGAAGAGTTAAAAACAAAAACTCTATGAATTCATAAATAAAGAAAGTATATTTTTCAATTTTAGCTGATTTGTACATTGGTTAACCTTAACGTAATTCTTTTACGTCTGTGTTTTGGACCATCAGTATAGTGTCTACCAGAGGAATAAACAACAAATGTATGGGGTAATGTAGGGTACTAAAGGGTGTAAGCGTAGTAAATATGTTTAGAGGGGGCTCAAAATTGAAGTGTGCCTCCGACCTCTTAACTGCTAAATCCACCACTGAGTATAACTTATGTGGTATTTATGTGTGTATGTGGCATTTAGAGGGGAAAGGAGAGGGAAAACAAGAACAAAAGAGTTCTTTTGAAAGAAAAAAAAACTTCTTTGCAGTTGTAAACAAGAAGTTGTGAATACTAGTCAGAATAAATTCAATAGAATGAATAATGAAACAAATGTTTACATAATATGTCACTTTTCCATGCTGGACAAGAACTTTTATCTCAGAGAAGGTTGGTAAATTTTTTGTGGATTCTCCCTGGACATGGAATAGGAGTAGGAAACAAATTCTTACAACAATATCATTTATTCTTTAATATTATAGTTCACATTTTCAAGTTTACAATTATAACATTAAAATGCAACATTTTTTAGCAGCTCTTTACAACCATGAAACACATCATTTGGACTTGTTTTATAATTATGCACCTTCATATGATGGGTTTAATGACTTTACTACATCAAGGCATGAAATAGGGGAAAAATATTGCTTCACAAAAGAAAAATAAATCTTGTAAGAAAGGTAAGAACAAGCTGAAGTGAAAAAATTCTTTAGTAGAATTATCAAAATAACTTGAATGTCAAGATAATTTAATCTTATTTGATACAAAAGGACAGTTTATGTTTCCAATATTAAATTTTCAAAAGCTAACAACCTAAGTCTGAAAATAACAAACTACCTGTACATTATTAACAGCCAAATGTTTTATTGACACGGCAATTCATGCCACAATTGTTTTCATTAAGGGAACTTGACATGGCATTACTTATTGTACTTCGGCATACTTTATATAATAACCTACATCACTTTAAATATTGTAGTTCACCATAAAATTCTATTCTTCAATATATTTTGGAATGTGATGTGTCGGACTTTTATTTCTTATCACAGATTATTTGAGTCTGCCACATAAAATGTTATGGCATATGGCTGATTCATCTAAATATCAGTATTCATCACATATTTCTTGGCACGTTTAACACTTATTTTGGGTTCACAGGTGAAATTTATCTGCTCCACAACTTCTAAATGATATTTAATTACCAATAACAAATACCATTGAAAATTAAAGTCTTTGCAAAGGAAGGTGATTCCAAGCAGATGAGTCTGAAACAGGATTTACAGAGAGAAGTTTACAATTAATTAAATAGAATTAGATAAAAATATATTACTATTACAATTTGTTACATAGTATATGATACCATATTTAAAAAATTAAGCTTAAAATATTTTAAATAAGGTTCAAATCGGCAATTTCTCCAAGGGAGTCCAACTTTTGAATGATACAAAGACCATCTTTGTTCACATCTGAATAAATCCTCTTGGGATAATTATCTTTTCAAATTCCTTGATTATTGTAAGATTTCAAAATAAAGAATTCATAAACACACCTAGAAGAATGTTAATTGTGGATCCTGATGGACTTTTTAGCAGAATTAAACACTTTAAGAGAGTGCCCACATCAATTTGTAATCTGCTTTATAAAAAAAAGTGCACCCAAGTATTAAAGATAATCACCAAAAATAAGACATGGATTTACATTGGCAATGTAGTTACATGTAGAAAAAAGAATTGGGAATAATCCTAGGACATCAAGAAAAACAATGTTTGAAGTTGATGAACATTACCAATTTGACTGTTAGCCATCTGCCAATGGAGGAGTTACCCATCCATATTTTTCATGGGTTTTCACCAGACTTCTAAAGGATTCTTCTGCTGATCGTCTGTTAAATTCTTTACTTCCTTTATGCTTCTTGGCAATCCGTCCCTAAAAATGCCAAACATTGAAAATTAGCCAAACATGGAAAAATTGTGAAAAGAAAATGGTTAATGATCATGAAACACCATATTGTTTCAGAGTTTGACAATCAACTAAACTTAACTATTCTTTGATTTTAAATTACCACTAACTAGAAAAGAAAAAATAAAACAGGATTTTCATTAAGGGCATTCATTCAAGGTCAAGGTAAGGTAATGTATTTTTAACCAGGGACAACAAACTTTCACTTTTGATAAAAACAATCAGAAGTATCAAATAGTAGGCCTACATACAACCTAGGCTACACCATGTGTTAAGATAATGTATTATGAGAATAATGAGAAAATAGCTTACTCTATTTCTATCTCCCCGAGGGAAGATACAACTTAAAACCTTAAAAAATTCAATTTTTGAAAACATTTTTTTCCCTATGCATTAATTATTCAGGAATTTTTTTTTGTGAAAAAAATATTTCGATATCTGCAATAGTTTTCAAGTTATGATTTAAAAGGTATGTCACTGCATCATGCATCTATTGGAGTAGTAACGTAAGCAAAACTGATGAATCTAACTTTGGCCCTGGTTTTCCACAATTACCGTTTTTAAGATACATTTCCTTTATAACAAAAAACTAGCCATTTTAAAGCTATGAAATTTTTAGATGCATTTCAACAACTATTGTCTACAAAACCATGCTAAATCATACACTTTAGATCAATAGTGTTTGTAATAAAAAATTATTAAACTGAAAAAAAATATTAATAATCAATATAATAATTTTGTTCAAATTAAAAATATTATTTATCCAGAGATCTGAATGAAAGAGCATGGTTCTGTACCTGTGAGTATTGCCAACAAATTAAAAGAAGAAATTTGTAAAAATCTTCAAAATTATTTGAGTTATCAGGGAAACACTAAGTCAGTGCATGAAAAACTGGTTGAATTTTGATTTTTTAAAAACAAACCAAAAAATGTTTTACAGTTAAAAGCGAATTTTTCCTTGTAGAAGAAAGATATTTCTGTTTGTCAGTTTATTTTCACTGCTGTGAAGTATGATTTTAATGGAGAAAAAAGTGGAACAATAATAAAAATTTAACTGATGTAAGCTGTATCTTCCCCTTTAAAAGCTACAGGACTATCACTGGCAGATTTATCAGGTCAGCATTCAGCTGTAGCAAACTGAACCCGTCTGAGCAATGGTCCCTGTGGCCCTTTGCATCAATGGTTGCTTGCATATTTTGAGACTATTTGAACAAAACTTTTTGAATCTTTCATACTTCGTATGTAAAGGGATCTTATTTCATATTATAATTCTTTTGAACTAATGGAACTATACATTCATCATGGTTTTCATAATTTTGAATTTGTATTATTTTTCAACTTTCACAACTTGCTACAAGAAAAAAAAAAGTGTTATACAAAGGTTGTTCTTGAGCAGTGTGTGAACTACATTTTGAAAAACCATTTTGTGTGTTTTTCTTGCAACATTTTTGCTGCTGCAGGCCACTAGTATTATACTGAACTCTTCACTGTAATTTCCTGTAGGTGGGCACAGCCTAAAAAAAGGTGGGGGGGGAGGGAGGGAAGAGGGAAGGCATTTCTGGCCTGCTTTTCCATTAAACTTTTTTATTTACTCATGACATTTTTCACTTTACATAAATCAAATATATTGCAAGGTGAGAGAAATTGCAACTCTTTAGACTCAAATATATACGTTTAATGCAAACACGTACTTCTAGATTGAAGTGTCCATGTTTCTCATCATCACTATAAATTTCGAAAGGTATGTATGCATTATATAAGTAACTTTTATCCACGATTGAACACATTTTGTAATAAACAAAATTTAAAATAAAATGTTTTATAATGTAAGTACAGGGGTTCCTTTTTGAAAATTTTTAGCGCGAACACCTCGTCTCCCCTCCCCCCCCAAAAAAATCCCCAGTCGTGTGTGAACAACACTAGTGCTTGAACTTGGTTGGTGATTTCGGACGCGTCAACAGCGTAGGTCATTAGTCCCGTAGTTTAGTGCATGTTTTTCCTCGGAAGATAGCGGTGATCTTCCCCCGCTGGCTGGCGAGAAAAGATGGCCAACCTACCATTGTCTACCGGGGTTGCCCCCTAACCAGGACTCTCCCACCAACGGGGCACCGCCCCAGCCGGGCCAAGTAAGGACTAACAAGGTTAGAACCTCTCAACCGGTCTCCGGGAATATGTGGTAGTGTAGTGCATGTTAGAGTAAGTGTGTGTGTAAGGCGAGATGATAGGATAAGGAAGATGTAGGAAAGATCGCGCGCGGTCCGTGGCCCGTTTGTTAGGGTACTGCTCCGGCATTCGCCTGGTGATGATCGGAGAAACCACGGAAAACTACCGATCAGAGCAGCCGGCCGTTAGAATTATCCTCCAGACAGTGACTGAATTCAACCTAGCTGAAAAGCTAGTGTCGAAAATCCTGCCGCCGTCAGGACTCGAACCTTGGTCCTCCCGGTCATTAAACCGAATTTAAACTGCCGTGTTGTGGCGGGTGTGTCATTGTCGATGCGAATCATTGACAAACAACCCTGGGTGCTCTGTGATTCCAATCTGATAAATTCTGAGATTAGTAAATGGAGCGTGGGAAATTCGAATTTGCAAATTCGAAACGCAAAATTACGCCTAAACTATTCAACTAAAAATATACATTTTTTTACCATGACCTTTTATGAAGAAATGATTTTTTTGAACAGATTTTATACTTAACAAACAAACTATCATCAATATTGTACTTTTCGATTGTTAATTTTTTGTCAGTTTTCCAGAATTCTTATGTTTATTTCTAATGATTCTTAAATCCTATGAAACGCCAAAAGCGAAAAGATAAGATGGAAAAAACCAAGAATTTTCGACATCTAGTGATGACTGGAAAACACTGGATGATTTCAGTAGAATTCTTTAAATAGAACGATATGATAAACTAAAATACTGATACTACGATTGAATAATTATTGCTGAGCAAAAAGCGAGATCACAATTTGCATAAAGATGTTCATTGCGTAAGCAGTGGTCAAATAAAACGTTCACTTTGTGTTTGTAATCAATGAACCAATTCACTTTTATGTAGATATATTTTATTTTAAGTTATGTATGAAAACAACTATCATACATTGAGTCAAAATTTTATGTTTGAAAAGTTTTCAAACCGGGTTTCAGAAAAGTTTTTGCAGACCGGACATTTTCCATTTAATCTGCCTCTGATAAGTAGCATTAATGATTTCTGGACGGAGATCATACGCCTCTGTGCTTTGTCAAAAAGAAATAAAATATCACCGTTTCAGACAAAAATCTATGTTGGCTGCTCTAAATTGCCGAGAGGCCTTAATTTGTTGAAGTTCAACGAATACTGTTGAATGCTAAGCAATTATTGGATTTGTATGCTACAGAAGTATCAATTTTACTTGTGAATTGATTGCTTGCGAAAAGATACAGTTTGTTGTGATTTAAGTAGTTTAAAGAAGATATGTTTCCACACGATAGCTCAAATATTAGAGGTGCGTTATTTGCAATATATCCATTGTTATTTTACAAAATGTTTAGACTGTTACAAACATCTGTGTCATGTAGTATCCAGTGCCAGATTACTGAATAGGCTGAGTAGGCTGCAGCCTGGGGCACGCAATTTTTGGAGGGCCAACGAATTCCAGCGGATTCAAACTTTCATTAGACGAACTTTTGAATGTGTTTTATGTAAATAAATATTTCTTTCCATATTTTTAACAAAAGAAAGTGTTCATTAATCAAATATATATCCATTGATATATGCAGATCAAATGAATACAAAAATATTTATATTATCATATTAATATTATTAATATTTATATTAAAAATAGTTATTAAATCAATATTGTGGTGAAAATTATTTATATGTAGACAATAATTGCATCGGTTACAAATATCGTACAACATTTTTTATTCAAAATACAAAAACTTTAATGTTTAAAAATGCGCATTAAAACGGCGCTAAAACATTTGACAGCCTAGGGCGCACGTAAGTCAAAGTCAGACACTGGAAGTATCACTAGTTTTTTAAATGCATGTGAATGCTTATTTTTCGTGTTTGTGTGAAAGAGCCAGCAAATAATAAGTTTTCCCTTCGTCAACTTTATCTTACCCATTTATCAATACAAAAGCATTAAAACCGCAGTGCGTGTTAGCAACAAAGTGGCTCATTAAACATAATCATCGGAATAAACACTAGTGACTCATGCCATGTTTTCATGAAATGGAACAGTCGTCGACCCAATTAACCGAGAGTTCGTACCCCCGCGGGGTAGATGCAAAGGTCTAAATGAACATATTCAGACGGTTTGACGTCATCAGTACAGACCTACTTTGCCTCAGCGTTGGAATTCTCCCACGGAAGATCCGCAGGACGGATGTTGCGAACAAAAGACTCCCGGCGTTTCAACGTTGATGCAATGTCGCCAACCCCATCACACAATGACTAAAGCAGGCTCGGTCAAATGGAACTCGTCGAGTGCGAGAGCTCGCCGGCAGCCCGGAACTCGCGAGCCAGGAGAGGGAAGGACATCCACGGGGAATTTAGAGGTGCTGCAATAGCTATCTAGCATTATTTCCAACTTTTGCAATTTTTGAAAATTCCGGGAGTTCATTGAAATGAGACCTGCGCCATTCTTTGAAGCGTCCCTTGTTCTACTTTTGGAAAAAAAAATTAAAGGAAAATATTTCAACCGTTTTCGAGGTATTTTTAAAAATTATTTGCATTAACAAGAATTCGACAAGATCGAATTACGCTTAACAAATTAAATTTAATTCTATTGTTTTAGAACAGATTTTACGTAATAGAAATATCTCTAGTATCAATATTGTATGTTTGCAATTTTAAATTTTGTAATTTTCGAAAATACCGAGAGTTCATTGAAAATCAGATCAACAACATTTTTTTATCGTGCTTTGCTAAATAGAGGGAAAAATAAGGAAGAAATTTCGAGCCGTTGTTTAAAAGGTACTTGTTTAAAAATGCCTATATTTCACACAAAATTGCGCGAAATTTACTCGAAATTTTCGAAAAATTGTACATGACCTTACTTCAAGATCAGCCATTGAACAGCAGAATTCATTCAGAAAAAAATCCGCATCTTAAATCTTGTAGTTGAATAAAGAGGCTGAAAAAAGTTTGAACTTTTGCAATTGTCGAAAATCAGGGATTTTAACGAAAACGAGACCAGCACCAATTTTTAGATCTTTACGTTGTCCGGGGTAAAAGTTTAATAAAAAAATTTGGAGCTATTTTTGAGAAAATTTTGAGGCTTTGTGTAAAGAACTCCCCAAAATCAAAATATCCATCTCAAATGCGAGATCATATCGATATCACTCGAGAAAATATCATCTCGAGTTCGTTCAGATCAATCGGAGAATATGAATTTGGAAAAAAGGTTTTCAACGGTTTAGGAGCTAGCATTGACAAAGTGGAGACCGACGTTTTTCGGTACCAAGATCCCAAAGATCTGGGGTTCAGACTGCGCAACGTAGTAAAGCCAGAAAGTAAACAGAGGTTCTCAGTTCTTACTTGAACCTTTCTGGTTGTGCAATGTTGAGAAGGCCAACGGGAGACGAGCACCGTTCGTTGTAGGCAGTTAAGTGGATACAACAAGAATGAAAACTTGTTTCATTGCCTCTCCTACACAGGAGAGGTACTCGTTTTCGGACCGCTTGCGTGAATTGCGTTTCGTTCTGTTTTCCATTTAACGTACCCTTTCCAGGAAGCTTCCAGAGTTAGGAAAAGAGGAATGACATAGAACGTATCTGAAGATAGTAGTCCTTCATGTCGACTTTATTGCATATTCGTACAAATGTCACGTATTAATTCTAAAAAAAGTATTAATTCTCACGCGAACGGCCAGCGACACAAATAATCTGATTGAATATCTGCTGCTGCAGAATATACGTCAAAATATCTGCTGCTGCAGAAGTTGGCAATGCCGTTTCTAGTACTGGAGGTTTCTTAATATTGAAGGAAGATTTTTTCTTAATGAAATCTATTTTTCAAAGAGAAATCTAACGTCATGAACAAGTTTTAAAAAATATGGATAATTCTCGCGTAAAGGGTACCCCCAGTTAAGATGGTAAAAAGTTCCCCGAAACCAAATGACGTATCAGTGGTTACACTATAATTCTAACATAAAAATTATATTTTTTGAAACGTTTCTTAGCCCCGTCCCACCACCCACACCCATCTAAAGCAGAAAACGTTTTTTTAATTTTAATGTTTTTTCAGCAACTCAATACTATTTCATTTATCTGAAAAAAATATTATAAATAAGAAGACAATTTATACTATCGGAAAAATATTTTTTGATATTTTTTCAGACCCAAATTCAAACACAAAAAATATTTTTGAAAAAGAATTACAAAAAATAATTTCTTTAAAAAAAATTTAAATTAAATTTAATTTTTTCTGAACCTTTGCTTATGTGAGATCAACTAATATTTCCTTAGGTCCGAAAAAATAAAATGAGTGATGGTCAAATAACTCGCATTATAATACTTGATAGTCAACAGTCATTACCACTTTAGCTGCAGGTAAGCAAAAACAGTTTCTCTTCATTACTTTTGACATTCGACACTTCACATGGACGTTGCATATTTGAAAGAATATTTGCCATCTGAACCCGAATCACTTTTATTTTAGTAATATTCTAAACACATTTGTTACGCATTATATGAATTATTATTCGTCCTTGACAGTTCATCCAGTCTCGTTCATATCAGCTACTTCTCTGTCCAATATTTGGGAAAGTAGTGCAAGCAAACGCCGTAAGGTAGCTGCACAAGCTTTACGGTGCTACCAATGCTATTCGTTTCGCGTGGTTGAACTCTTAGCAGTCGCCACAACTGCTTGAACTCTTAGCAGTTGGCAATGTTAGGTTGCTGGTCATGGACCTGTTATTTTTCAACTTTTATTGAAGAGCAGCTATTAGAAGACAACTGTTATTGTGATACAAGTTGTTGAAGAAAAGCTTTTAAGTCCGACTCTACTGTCCAGGTGACGTGACCCGAATGTTCGGCGAACGATACAATGCCCACCCAGTATTTGGACAGTCAGATTATTGGTATGTCACCGTTGTTGTACGAACGAGTGGCATCGAATGTACGACTACTTGTAGGGTATTTCGTTTCATTCCGCACCTCCCAACTCTGGATATTTCTTCGTTAATCACCTACTCGGCCCTGCACCAGACGGGAGATATAGCTTGTCCCGGAAAGGATGGTACCCGCTGGGGAGATATCAGCCGGAGGAAAACCAATGGAAGCCAGCGTGTAGATCTGCGCCGAATCTCACGCAGTGGCGCATATTGCTTTCATGTCCTGGGCTACCGCTGACCTTAGAAATAAACTTTGACTATATAACTATACATAATCTTAGATTATGTGGATTGCCTAGTTTATATATATATATATATATATATATATATATATATATATATATATATTCACGAACCACATTCATTTTTACAATTTATCGTTATACAAACAACGATTAAAAGACTTCTCTAATAAACGCCGTTCAGTACACTCATTGTCAACAGACAAACTTCCGAAGTTTGACGTGACATTTTTTTCAAAATATCTTACCAAATATCTGACAATAATTAACTTTCACACTATCACATACTTAATATATTGCAATTTTAACCCTTAAAACACGCTTAACATAGCTCATTATGTATTTGTACACTCTCCACCAATCTGTGCGTCGTGCATAAAAACGCACTTCTAATTTACTCTGTCCGTTTACTGCCCACTGCCTCCGAACCTCCGACTACACCGAGCGTGTCAAGAAACCGCTCGGGAAATCGGCAACCTGAGCCCTTGGCTGGCCAATAAGAGGGGGGAGTGAGTTACGCAACGAACGCACGCTGTGTGGATGACGCTGAATGCCAGCGGTTTCTTCGGCGCTGCCACTGATGAACCGACTGGCGAGCGATTTAATATACATATCAACAGAACACATTATACAGAAGTTTGAAAAATGTATGTTACTGAAAAAGAATGTGACCTATAGTTATTTTAATATAATATACCTTGGCATATTTTTGTTCTCGTAATTTTCTCGGGCTACCGCCGGTAGCCTCGGTAGCCCACAGTATACGCCACTGATCTCGCGTTAAAGCTCCCACGACGCGGTAGATCCGCAGCGGGTGCGGCGCGGAAAGTTCCGAGCTAGACGCGGCCGCGGAATTCGCGGGACCGTTCACACCGGAGCGTCAATTATGAGTGAGCGTTTAGTGACGGTTGGCAAGGTCGCCCGACACAGATGGGAGCGAAGAACGCCTGAACACGGGCGGATTTCCTCGAGGTGCAGCGGAAGAAACGCGTCTGACTGCGTTACAAATTTCGCCGCCGATTAAGCGCTGCCAATCCGTTGCCGCAACGCTCGCTTGCCGCGTAGGTCTGAACTTGGTCGTAAGGCAACCCGTGACGCGATACTTCCGCTGCTGCCCATCCACGTAGGCTGCGGATCTTGTGCGTCGGTCTGTGGGAGCCTTCAAGGTGTCGCGGCAACGGATTGGCAGCGTTTTATCGGCGGCAAAATACGCAACGCAGTCAGACGCGTTTCTTCCGCTGCAGTTCGAGCTTCGTGGAAGTCCTCCTGTGTTCGGAAGTCTTCCCTCCCCTCTGGGTCGAGCGACCTTGCCAACCGTCACCAAACGCTGACTCATAATGGACACTCCGGTGTGAACGGTCCCGCGAATTTCGCGGCCGCATCTAGCTCGGAACTTTCCGTACCGCATCCGCTGTTGATCTATCTGGGAGAATTAACGCTTTTTCCGCCTTTTCCCGGGATATATCGTACTCTAGACTTATGCGACTAATGATAGCGGTTGTTGACCTGCCCAGAATAACCCGTGAAGGAAATCCAGCCCCCCGTCTCACCTGGCCCTTGACGATGCTGGCGGCGAACTGCATGACGACGGCCTCCACGGTGTAGGCGCTGGCCCAGCCGCGCGGCGTGAGCAGCTCCATGCAGATGGCGCCGCCCTCCATCACGAAGCCCTTCTCGATGCGCGGCGAGATGACGCGCATGAAGGGCGGCGCGAACGGGAAGTTGTCGGGGAAGACGATGTGCAGCAGGATGTAGGGCACGCCCATGTCGCGCATGTCGCCGGCCAGGTCGCTGTCGGCGTCGACGCGGTGCAGGCGCACGTGCCACTCGAAGAGGTTGTCGTTGACCAGCTCCACCGTGAACACGGGCTCCCCGCCGGCGCGCGCCCTTCACCGGGCTCGCGCTCCGCTCGTTGATGCGCCTGCGAGCGCTCGCCTCCCGGCCGCCGCCCCGCCGCCGCCGCCCCGCCGCTGCTCTTCTTGCGGAAGAGGTCCGCGACGGACTTCCGGCTGTTGCCCGGCGCGCCGCCGCTAGCCGCCGCCGCCGCCGCCGCAGCGCTGGGCCCCGTGCGGCGCCCGCTCCTGCGACAACACACACACGTGGCTCTCAAGTGTGGGAAATGGAAGAACCATTACTATCAGCGGCGTAGCTTCAGATGGGCAAAACCAATGGTGTCACCCCATATCCCCCCCCCGCACAAATTAAATATAAAAATATCTTTGAAATCGAGACTCTTTTAACATTGAAAAATAGGTGCTTATCGCTTATAGTTTTGCATTTTAGTTTACATTCTTTCTTTCTTTTTTTACTTTCTTAGTATTTATGATTTAAATGTATACTTATTAAATTAATATAAATATTTTTTTACTAAACGATAAAAATTAAAAAAAAAAATTTTATTTATAAATTTTTAAGTAAATGATTTAAATTATATAATCCAATTATAAAGTTTTAATCGGTGTCACCCCTAGAATGGTGTCACCCGGGGCGCACCTGCCCCTGTAGCTATGCCACTGTTCTTCGAAATAAACATTATGGCACCTGTGTCCCTGAAAAAGAAATCAAGAATATTGTTCATATTATCTTTTCCCTTGTACATTTGATTTCTATATGCTCTTAGAGATCAATTAATTCTAATATTTAGTTCTAATCTAGCCAAAATCCAGATTTTTTTATTTAAGACATCCTATCTCGACAACAAGTTGTTGTATTTTGATAATTATTTTTGTAAATTAATAAAAAATTTATATTCTAGAGAAGGAACAAGAAAGGTAAAGGTACTGTGATAACTAGAGTCGGAATTTGATTATTTGAGAAGAAATAATTGTTTAAACGGATATTTCGAAGATTTAATTTAGTTTAATTGAAACTTAAAGTGACATATTAACTAGTACCTTCTCTAGAGCAAATCATGGGTTGCAAGCTACAAGAAAAATATCATATTTTATGGTTTATGATTTATGATGTTCCACATGCATGAATATGTTGAAAATTCTCAATAAAGGAAAAATGCATCTGAAGTTCATTCACTAAGGACTAGACAGTTAAACTCATTTCGAAATGAAATATTTGCTCAAAAACTAATAAATGTAGTAAGAAATGGTTTGAAGCATTTAAAAGAGAATAAATCAGATCGCACGACTCAATAAAAATTACAAAAGATAAATTTCATGATTTTTCATCACTTTGAGGTAGATAGTTACCTTAAGTGCCTTGACACTTAATCAGATGTGACGATGTCATTCAATCGGAAGCTTGAACGTCACTATAATGACGTCACTACAGTGACGTTCAAGCTCCCGAGTCGATGATAACGTTACATCTGGCCAAGATCTTGTCGCTCGATGTGAATGAAGCGCGCAACGCGTGTGGTGTTTCCGCCTTACGCGTTACGGTCCAGATCCGCTCTAGGAAGTGCGCGAACTTCTGCTTTCCGGCTAAGGCTCGCCATTTTACAAATACTCCCGTTCTTCATATTGCGCATATTGATTCTTCGTGACGAAAACTACCTAAGCAATAGTTTTTAAAACCATTTTCAATAGCTAGTTTTTCACAGTTTTAAAATTTCTGGTTCGGTCTGCGAGGACACCATAAGAGCACATGTTAAAAGAACAAACTACGGTCTTATTACGCGAATTATAGATGGTGAAATCGATTCAAACTCTGCCGGAACCTAGACGAGGTCTCAGCTTTCGATTAATACTACAAAAAGGGCATTTCAAAATTAACACGTCCTTCTCTCTAACTACCTTAAAATGTACCTCATGTTTCACGTTTCATGCGTGGAGAACACGTGCTAGTTTTCTTGACCACGTAACCTACTGGGGAGTAGTCAACATATTGAGTGTAGGTAACAGAAATTACCAATTTTAATTATTTTTTTTTAAATTTAAAAAGTTGGTTTTCACCTGTGACCTAAACTCAATAGGATACACCTCTGTGGAGAACGTTTTCGTTCTACGACCACGAATCCAAAGGGAGAGGGAGAAAGGGTCCATGTAGCCCCCTCCCCACCTCAGTCAATTCTTTTCATTACAAGCTAACCATTTAAAAATTATTATTTCAAAAATGCTTTGGTGGACTCCAAAACTGCTCCCTCCCAAAATATTTTCTGCATTCGTCCCTGTGATAATGCCAGTAGTTCGGGATAATGGTGGAAGTACCGTGCTGCTAAAGCTAAATTCACAAAACGCCTGATGACATTTGTTTGCTTATTCGGCTAAAGCTGTCTAACTTGGTAGGAATTTAGCACACTTTGTCGACACAATTCAGAACTGCTTCAATTAGAACGTGTATCGTGTGCGCTATATAGCAGTCAATAAATCGGTGATATTCCAATATTTTTATCTCGTAATGTTAAGAGTTGCGTATGTGCACAGTAGTGAGTTGCGTATGAGATACATACATGCATTCTTCTCGTGCACAATCTCTAGTAATCGCCTCCATGGTAGCCACGCATTGCGCTGGGTATAAGCGAGTTCTTGCACAGCGTGTAACCGAACTCCGTATACTCTACACATGCGCCAACTCTAACGTTACGTTATAAAAATCACCTATTTATCAGGTTCTGGAAGCCCGAATGTGAGATAAACGTTCCGATAATACAAGTTTTTCCAATCTATAAAGGCAGAGTGATGATATCGCTAGGTGTGCAAGCAAACAAACTGATGGTGCTTAACAGCAAAACTTTCTCGCATTGTTTCTAACTTTTGCTATTTTCCAAAATTCAGAGAGTTCAAAGAAAATGAGACCTGTACCATTTATTAAGCGCTCTTTGCTCTACCCATGAAAAAAAAGAAAAAAAATGGAACCTTTTTGAAAAAATGTTCTTTTATGAATTGCATTAACTACAAACAGAAATTACCCGCAAACTACTCGCTTAAAAAATGTACTTGATCTTTTTTAAAGATCTGATTTTAAAGAAAATTTTATTTATTACAAAAATTTCTATCTTCAATATTGTAGTTTCGCAATGTTATTTTTTGCAATTTTGGAAAGACAAATTCGACGAAAATGGGATCTGCATCAATTTTTTATCGTTCTTTTACGCATACAAGGAGAACATTTAAGGAAAACTGTTTTTGAGAAAATAAATGTTTAAAAAGATTCTACATTACACATTAGGTGTGAACTACTAATATATTTTTGAAAAAATATATATTACATGAAACAAAGTCTTTAAACATTGGATTTTATTTAGAAAAAATCTTTAATATTTATAAATAATCTTTAATATTGCAGTTTCAAAAGACGCCAAATACGTTTGAACTTTTGCAATTTTCGAAAATTCAGGGAATTTAACGAAAATGAGAGCATACACTGTTTTAAGCGTTTCATATGCTCTCAGAAGAGTTTATTACCAATCACCGATTTTGGTCCAGTAGAGGCAAATTAAAAATTGCAAACGTTGAGAGTGATTGTGATCAAATATCCGCTTCAGCAATGCTCAATTCTGCTCCTAAAGGGGATTTTTAATTAAAGAGGGCCATTGAGGTGTCAAGAAAACTCAAAACTAGAACTAGTGGTGCTACAAAAGCACGTAGTTCTTATTCGCTTTGTTTGAAACTTTCTTTAATTATCGAAAATTCGGAGTTGAACAAAAATCTGACCTGCGCCATTTCGCATTATCAGATAGAAAATTGGAACCTTTTTGAGAAAATCTTGATTTTAAAGTTGCAAACCAAATTAGGGTAAATCTTCTAATATTGAATACTTTGAAAAAGTCGTACATGATCTTATATAAAGGTATATTTTTGAAAAAAGATTCTTTTCTTACGAAAGCCATCAGTCTTCAGTATTCTAGTTTTAGGAATTCACTAAAAATATTTTAAATTTAACAATTTTCGAAAATTCAGAGAATGGAACAAAATATTGGTTTTGTGCCTTTTTATATACATTTTGCTCCTTTCGAAGATAACATTTGAAGCCATTTTTGAGAAAATTTTCAAAATATCGTTGGGGCTTCATGTAATATAGCCCCCAAAATCAAAATATCCGTTTCAAATTCAAAGGGCCGTGCAGTGCCGACCCCAAGATAATTTGGAAAATATCAAATTTAATGAATATCCTGCCTAGTTTAGCTCTTAGGATTGTTCACCGGAAGACGGACAGTCGTTTTGGCGTAAACCAATTTTTCGGTATCAAGGATCCACAAATAAGCATTCTGTAAGCACAATGAATTAGAGGAAGTTATTTAATACATATTGAAGCAATATTATCTATATTTTTTGGTATGAGAACTCACCATACGAATTATCGTTGTTTGTTGCTGCCGCTTTACATAACTCTCGATACTACGTAAGTAGTATGTGAGAATGTAAAACTGATAGGCAGACACGAAAATCAAGAGCTGTATTGAAGGTTTTAGTTGAAATAGAGAGAGGCAAAAATTTTTCCTTTCCAATAATACAGAAGTAATCAATGAACTACGAAAATATTACACTCCCCAAGCTCTAAAAACATTTGAGATCACAATTCTACCATCACATTGAGACTTCTGTGGGAAGTTTGTAAGGTCGTAAAGGACACTTGACATACTACACGAATTCCTCCGTGAAGTCAAGGAGGAAAAGCGAATTCGAGGCTTGGACGGGTTCCTGGCTGAGTGACCGTCTAGGAAGCTCGGATTCTACTCTCAACGGTGCAGAGCCTCTGGCCAGAGATACAAGGCAATGACTGACTACGACTGACGATGACTGACTACATTAAACAGGATTTCAAGGAGAATTACTCCAAGTTCTCAATGCCCCCGTAGGGCGAAGAGACGCGTTGCAATGGTATTAAGGCCCAGCGAATTAAAAACAAAACAAAATGATGGGGCTTATGGAAGCTATGTGGTCGTTGTATGAATCTGAGTACCAACCAATTCTTGCCTCTTCTAATATATCACCTAGTGTCATTTACAGTTTAAGTCAGTATGTTCTATATAGTATACAACATGGGTATTTACAAATATCTCGTAAAACAATAAAATATTTGGACCCGGATCCAGAACTGAGAAGTCGTACTTCGCCGATTTTACAATTGATGGTTTCTGCCGGTATTTGGCTGGCTATGCAAATCGGTGATCCATTTATATCAAAATATATTTTTAAAAAAATTTTAGTTATAATTTTGTAGTAAGGATGCGCAACAAATAAACAAACAAACAAAAGTTGTGTCTCTTGGCTGTCCGGGACAAGCTGCGTCGATTTGCTTGTAGCTGACGTTTCGGCCAACATATTGTGGCCTTCCTCAGAGCGCACTGCTGAAGGCTTGCACACAGAGCACAGCAGTACGCTCTGAGGAAGGGCACAATATGTTGGCCGAAACGTCAACTACAAGCAAATCGACGTGACTTGTCCCGGACAGCCAAGAGACGTACTCCGGCCGCGGAAGCCTACGTAATCAAACAAAAGTTGTACCGCGTCGTTTATAACAAGAATATTATGGTCCTAAATAGAAGTTCATTGCGCGTTTTCATAATAAGTGGACTTTGCGCAGACTTCACGTTGTTTTAATGATACATACGCAGTTGATATGTAAATATCACAAAGAATAAAAAAAACGTCACTTTTAATTTCAGAATTTCTATTTAGTTTTTATTGAGAATAGGATGTTTTCAGATTAAATAAAAAAGAAACGTGCTAGGCTTTTCAAAGCTTGCTTGGAAGTCGGTTCGCTGTGTTTTAAATATTTTTATTATATCCAAATTTTGTATACATTAGTTGTAAAGTAGTACGTTGGCAATTATCGGCAATTTGCATTGTGAACACTTTCAATCAGTAAATATTTTTTTCAGTTTAGAATTTAAGTATTATAAGTAACGATTTCAGTGGCTGGAAGCTACTGCTGTAGATATTAAAATGATTCATATGTGTGATTTGATGAAACACATTAAAGAAAATCTATTTAAAAAATAATAGTTTCACCTTACAAAACTGACAAAATCCTGAGAGTTCACTTTTATTCAAGTGTATTCTTCGTAACTCGACTCCCGATGTACAACAATATTTTGTGCGACTAAGGTAGTTCCTCAAACTTTTGACAACTTTTTTAAAAATCGAAATAGTGATTCTCCTCGAACATTCTGGTTCACAGTAGTGTAATTTAGAAAATAATTATTACGTTTAGTACCAATTTTGCCTTTTCTAGGGTGACCCAATGCTATAAACATACGCTACATTTTCTTAGCTTGAAAATAAAAGTTTTGATAAGTAATTATAGTATCTACGATTAATATACATGCAATATGCAATTAAAAATTGTATAATTCATATTTTTGAATGGTTGTTTAAAGTCAGTGTACTTCGAAAATCCCTGGTTGCACAGCTGTTGTAAAGACAGTTCAACAAAAAATGCATTAGAAGCGATGTAGGGAAATTGAAGAGCTTATTTTCAAAGTAGCGTAACTCAGTTTCTGTTTATGATCTAGTTTTACATACCAATATATTTTTAAGACGCTTCTCCATCGTACTGGCAAATCATATTGTGGTCAGAAATTACGTTTCTCCTACATTAACGGTATCCATACATTTTTTTCTTCAAAATTCAAGTAGTATATGACTTAGTGTAGGGATCACAGAATTTTGTAAATGTGCACACAATTCACTTTTCCCCATAGCACGTCATACGCAGTTTTAACTGTTTTTTTGACGTAAAATAAATAAATAAATCCAAAAACCGTTGAATGCTTTTGAACTGTACGGCTGAATGTAAATAGTTTTCCTTCCGGAAAAAAATACAGTTCATGGAAATACGTCACTTTGGTAATGAGCTCTTCACGTCAATAACATATTTCTGAATAACCGTACATCACAAAGAAATAGGTAGGTACTTCTTGTAAACGTAAATAACACAGTGTTAAGTAAATTGATATGATAATAATGGCTATTAATAATTAAATTTCAATAAATTTAAAAAAGTCCTTTCATGTGTGTTTCTATCGTTAATAATTATTATGTAAAATTGTTACCTTCTCGAAAAGAAACGAAAAGTTTTCAATTTGTTTACGGCCGAAATAGCACTGATGTGAAGAAATCCAAATATTACCATGGAATGAGCTGTAAACAAAGGCTTTCTTGGAAGTTGAAGATCAGATTCCTCATTTCCCAAAACGCTTTCTTGCACCGCGGTTGGATTCACAATGTTCCTTTGCATCCTGGTTGACGATGTGATTCGGAGCATGATGGTTGATTGATTCCAGCAATGGTTGATCGATGGTACGAACCAGCACTCTCCTCCTGATGCCGCGGACTCCTCGCACGAAGAACGCGTAGGGTGAAGTTGGTACCTGACGTGAGCTCCAAGGTCCTTCAAGCGAAGTTACATCCTCTGAGCGTCATGCTGATATCACTTGTCCATCTCATTGGGTCGGTTTCTTCATTTGGGAAAAATTGACCGCAATGAGTAAATATATTCTTTCACCCCGACACGACCGTGGTTTTTGCCGCTCTGGCCTGACATCCATGTACTTGCACTACTTACACACTCACCGTCTTTAGATTTCATGGATAGAGATGGGTAGATTTTAGCCATTATATATACAGTTCAATTAGATCCAAACTTCAGCATCCAAAGTAAAAGTTTTCCTCCAACTCCAAATTGTTCAATACAATCTACGTATTGTTTGAAAAAAAAACTTATACTATATTGAGCGCCAAGCTTTGGGGAGGAGGAGAAATTGATAAATTAGCATTTTTTATCCGTTTTTCTTAAATATATCGAATACTATGCGGTTTAGTGCAAAAAGTGTCATACAAAAAAATAATGTTCATTAAATTGCAAACACAAATAGTCACATGCATAATCTTGCTGAAGTGAACCGTTCCAGAGTTACGGAGGGTATAAAAGTAGAAATTTTTCGTATGTTCTAGATTTTGTGGAAAAAATATGACATTATCACTAAGGAAACTATTTTTTTTATACAGGATAGCGTTTTGTAAAAGCACATTGCTATTTTACTGGCCGGTGGTGTGTCAGTGACAAGCCCTTGAAGGAACGACAACCTCACCACCTTTTCAAAAGGCGCTATTTTTTAAGGGAAAAGAAGCTTCTACAAGCCTAGGCAATGTAAACTTGTTATATGGAAAACCCACTCTGAACTTTCTCTGTACAATGCCGCATTAAGAATGAATATCTTGTCAACATACGAGTAAATGATTTTATAATATAAAAGTATTAGCAGTATAATAATTATGATGTATAATTATATAATTTTAGTCATAATATTTTTAAGACTGAAGCTTTTGGAGATTTATTTTAGAAAATAGACATATGTAGCTGTATATGCAACCATATTTTATTAAAATGTTTGAAGTTCAACCCTCTTCAAACTTAGCACCCTCCTCTTCTGTATCTTCGTCTATGATGTTCGAGTCCCTGTTATCATATCGTAGGCCTGAGCAATGCTTGATTAGTTCAGACCATCCTTTCTGCACTCGCAGTTACGGACGCATTCGTCTTTGCAAGCGCACACTATGAGGGAAATATAATCGCTGGGGAGCAGCAGGACGTGCTGTTGATATTGGTCTCATTTTTTGGGATCTCAAATTTTGGGCCCGAATTAAGAGGGGACGTGGAGCAACTTGCCCCAGCTGCCTCACCCTCTCTTCTGGGTGCCGCCTATATATTATTGATACGTTATTCCCGATTTCTAAGAAAACACCGATCAAATGTCTTCAACATGCGGCGTGGGGATGTTTTCGTGCTAACCACTCGTAACCCCGCAACCCGCGACCGCGAGGCCGGGACACTGCAGGTAATCTCCGAATAAAAGAAGAATGTGGTTTGTTTTGTTGTTTGTTTGTTTGTTTGTTTGTTTTTTGTTGTTGTTGTTGTTGTTTTTTCTTTCAAAATTATTTATCTTTTTTTCCCTTTAAAATTAAAATTTAATTTTAAAAACACAATTTTTTCCCCATAGCACGTCATACGCAGTTTTAACTGTTTTTTTGACGCAAAATAAATAAATAAAATTTTTTGGTTGACAGTTCGGTGTGGAGGGGGCGGCGTTGCCGCGTACTGCGCGCTCTACCACGTGCTTTGAACAATAAGACGAACAGCTGAGAGAAATCGGGAAAAATCGTAACACGTAAAAGAAATAAGGAACTTACATTTTCTCATCCTTCGCCAATTACTCCCAAACTGCACTGTTGAACGATAGTTCGCCACACTTCGTAAATATTTACTTGTGGCCACTGCATATTGAAAACACAAACATTTTAAAATTATTCCTTTATAAGGGAAACACTCCACTGATATCTGACGCACTGTCAGCTCTCTCACTCTCTTCAGAACTACTGCTTCAACTGCTATCCGATGCACCGAGGGAGATTATTAATTCTTCCACATTCGTTTCAATGCCACATTCGTTTTTCCACGCTTCGATTATCACCGCTTTCGTGCGCGCTGCAACTTTTTGCCACTGTTCGCGAGTGGTTCCTTGCACAGCCTCCCGGCCGGCCTCGGCCGCGTTTGTCACTTACTTCTGACATGTCAAATTAATGACAGCACTAACAAAACGATAACACCAATAACAAACAACAATAACAAGGAGAAAAAATACAACAATAACAACAAATCTAACAGAACTCGCTTCTCTGAATTCCCGCTCTCACAATACACTTGGACACTGTAAGCTCAACACACGTCGACGCTCAGCCGATAAACTGCAGCACTCCCGATACGCGATTCATTTCTCAGTTCAAAGTGACAACATCGGGCAAATGGCGATACTTCTGATTCGCTACTGCCTATGTTACGGAGCTGACGTCACCATGTTACCGGGAACTGTCAACCACATTCTTCTTTTATTCGGATAATAGGGCCATGGCTTGTACGCGGGCTGTAGCGCCAAGTACAGACAGACAGATATTAAATAAATAAGCATTAGGCCTTCTGAACCCAGTTTTCCAATGGAACTGCTCTGTCATTGGTCTCCCCTCTCTTGATTAACTATAGGAATTCATAAACCTTTTTATGATGTTCAAGACTGTTTGCTCTTATTTACACTCAAGAAAAGACAGCTTTTTGCGAATTTGTAACATTTAATTTTATTTAAAAACTGGTCAAAGTTTCGGGCCTAATTCAGACCTTCGCCAGTGCAATATTCAGAAAACAAAACTAACTAGGTTACAAAAACTATGCAATTTACCACTTACTGTGCTATATATTAATTTAACAGATACCACACAAGGTTTTAAACAGTACTTCGTTTGAATAGATACGATTATCTACATGTAGTGGACTGTCTTCTTTATGTGTATTTTTCTCCTGTTTGCGTGTGCCCATATGTTGCACATCCAGCCAACGCGGACCAGTGCAGGTTGATAACACTATAGGGCACTGAAGCAATGTGTCATTCTTAACATTCACAACAACAATGATGTTGGGTTTGCGTGGTATGAACATACACAGCATTGGTGACCTGGAATGAAGAAAGGGACCTAGTGTGCGAAGAAAGGTATTCGAGGTAACAGGGGTTAACGAAAATAAACAACGCGCAGGTAACTCATCTGCGGAGTTGTTCTTGCATTTCTCTGATCTCATACTGTCGTTTGCTGTAGTTTTGTCGTCGTACTTTCGTCCCTAAGAGAAAAAGTGGAAATAGAAAGCGATTGTTTGTACTTCACATTATATTCCTTTGTAGCTGTTTCTGACTTGATGTATTATTTGTGGAGAATCAAGCAACGTAGCCAAAGAAACAGTCAAACCGAGAAAAAAGCAGATGGTCGAAAAAATGATACCAGTTGATTATCTAAGTTTTATTTTATGATTATTGATAATAATTAATAATCAACTGACATTTACTCATAAGACCATGGCCATGTGATTGCAGAGTTTTTCCCCATCAAATCTACAAGAATCATCGAAATTTATTTCTAAATTTCGTTTACAGGACAGAAAATGTGTGTATACCTACTTTAAAACGTTTGCATAATTTATTTTCAAGTTGGCGCATTGCTTGTTTTGTGTCCCAATAGTGGGGTGATCCTACACTTGACCACATAATCTGGATCAGAAGAACTAGAAACGAGTTTTCCAGTCTTCTGAATGTTCAGCATGTGGCTACACACAAGCAAGACAAAAATAAACAAGAGGGAGACAACCAGCTATGCCGTTTGTATCTATTCAAACAAAGAATAATTTGTAAAATCGTGTGGTGTCCGTTAAATTAATACAGTCGTAGGTAGTCAATAGTGTCGTGTTTATTTGTAACCTGGTTTGTTTTGTTTCCTCTATAATAGCCGTGATTAAGGTCCGAATGAAGACGGAAACTTCCGCCACTTTGAAAATAAAATTAAATATTACGAATTTAAACGCACAGTCTTTCATTGTACATGCACCAGCTTTAGACATGTTTATGCTTCTGGTTCTCAAAAGGTGTTTGCACTATAATTTTGAGGTGTTCAAATACATGCATCACTTCACCCCACTCACCCCACAGCAATAACGAGTTTGCAGCATATATAGCCTTACAGTTGCGTTGCCGTTCGCGTAAATGTGCGACACTTCACTACTCAAATTGGTCGCATTAAATTGACAATTTTGTTCACAAGCCGCTACCGTAACACACTTAACTTCGCACGTACAACTTCCTGAATCACCATCATATATTGTAATATATATCACAATCCACGCGTTTGCCTTTTATCCACACGCTTTAGGTTATTCTAAAAACAGATGTGCGTCCAGTTCGCTTACCTTCTCCCGCCATATCGCGTCCTCGTCCAAATCGCCGACATTCTGGATTTTTCCGCCGCTCGCGTCAGGAAACCGCGCTTATGCGAGATGATCTGGCACGAGAACCGTGGTTTGTGGGATCTTGGTCTAGAACAATTCTGCTACTGATCGCACGCACGATGCCGTTCTTCAAATGTTTCAGGTAAGAAAGCACGGAAGACGTGACTCATTCCGTCAGCTGACCTGTCTTCCGTCGAACCTTATCTGGCACGTTTTGTCTGGCTGCTTGCGATTGTATTACAACTTGCTTCGTCAGCAGTGTAATCTGATTCGTAAATAAGCCAGTTCGGAAACATTTGTGTTGCAAGCACTCTGGCTTCCGGATAGAACTGAAAATCTGCGTCACGAGAAAACTGATAAGGAAGACCTAATTACATCTTCCTATTTGAAATTAATAAAGCAAACAGAAAATATCGAGAGCTGTAGATACTTAGTAATTTACTCAACCTAGTAACAGTTTCTACTTTCTCGCGTATTGCTTACAGAGTATAGAGAAAGTATTGCAATTTGATGAAAAAAAAAACAAAAAACGGCGATTTCTCGACAGAATTTTTTTTGCCAGGCCCTGGTAACGAAAAAGTGGATAAATCTATTTCGTATTTGTAGTAAATTACTTGTGTAGCCTGAATCGATGTTCCGTGGATCCTTGATAGCGAAAAATCGTCTCACATAATGAAAACTCACATGGAGAAAATCGGTACAGATTCTTATTTTCTTGAGTATGACGATTTGTGGGTCCCAGATTACAAGTAACTGCGAAAACATTAACAGCAACAACAACAAAAACAAGAAAACCTATCACAAATAATACTTTTCCCTCGAGCTATCCCACTCCCTTGTATTCATAACGAAGCTCGCAAAATGACTGTACAAAAAACATTGCATTCACGCACAGTATAAAATAAACAGAAAGAGAGTCTTTCCACAAAAGAAACTGAAATTTTCAAATGAACATTTTGAATCAACAAACATAACATCCGATGAAAATCAATTGGCCAAACATCCTAAATAATGCATTCAATACCAACGAGAATCGTCTAAATGTTTTTTCTAAAACGTGCAAATTTATAAAATGAAGATGTAGTGAGATTCAGCCGAAGACAGAAAAGTCTGGGTCGTTCATGGAAAACCGGCGATGATCCCCAGCGCTCCACAATGTATGCTTGTGGCGCTTTCTATTATCTTTGCGGTACTGAAACGCATTGGGAATGACCGAATGCTCGCAATGTTGACAAATAGGGACGCCGGCTAGTCGAATGGCTCGTGCTTCGCAATGCTAAATATAAGAGAGTGACGTCACATCGGGGCGCTGCGTGGCTTGCAACCAACTCACAAAAGAGAGCATTTGACGGGCGCTCTTTGATTTCAAAATTATTTCATACATCGATACTACTGTAATATCTCGAATATGGAATGGCACTAAATAAAACTAGTGGTGCTACAACAGCACATACTTTCTCGTATTATTTATAACTGGTTAGTTATATTATACTACCCAGCGGCAAATTATCCGATACACCACGTATACCGCCAGTATACCTAGTAAGTCGAAGTGTATAATAAATATTTCATAAGTTTTTTAATCCTCTAAAATGTTATTGAGATTTTCAAAGCGTTAAAACATATACGAAAAAAGAACTCTGTTTTGCTACCGCGAGCCACTCAGTCTTCTGCATCCGTAAGCGCTATGAAGTGCGGTAGAGTGAGAAGTTTCAAACAGTTCTTAATGCTGCCCAGAGAATTCGCTAGCGCAGATGAAGAAACCAACCGCGATAAACTAGGGCTCCTCATGTTTCAAAGGCGGGGAGAGGGGAGGATGTGTGTCTGGACGGTCGGTAGGCACCGCAAAATATTGCAGTCCTTCTCTGGTCGTTCGTAAGTTACGCTTATCTTAAGTTTCCGTGAATATTGAAAGTGTGAATGATCCAGAAGTTAGTGGTTTGTGTAATTGTTTTATATAACAATTATTAAGGACGGAATTTCATAGTATTGGCTGTGCTTATGCTTATGTCAAAATAAGAAATGAACCAATGACAGTACGTTAACTCAAAATCGAGTATCGAAATACGTCGATTGATGAACTAACGCAATCCATGGGAAGAGCTCCCCGGCCATGAACATAATCGATATCTCGAAATCGATTCTCACATCCAATCAATAGTAAACTAGAACGTCTCACTGCCAATATAAACTCTTATTTTGCTTACGTTTATGTTCGACATGGTGAATACTTCAGTCTATCAATAATATTGTTTATATTATGTCTATGTGTCATTATGTCTTCGTGTTTGCATTGTGAATGGGCCTTTAGAGGCAAGTGAGTTGTCGGTCCATGGTTTGATTGATTGATTTTTTCGTGTTTCCGGGCGCGTCAACTGCTGCGGTCATTAGTCCCGTTATTGTCGTGCATGTTTATTCTCGGGAGCTAGCGGTGATCTTCCCACGCTGGATGGCGAGATCCGGTGCCGACCTACCGTCGGCTAGTGAGGTTTCCCCCTAACCAGGACTCTCCCACCAGTGGGGCACCGCCCCTCCCGGGTCAAGCTCTAAGCTCCCGACCGGACTCCTGGAATATGTGGTAGTGTAGTGTAAGTGTGTGTGTAAGTAGAGAGGACAGGAAGGACATATCGCGCGCGGCCCGTGGCCCGTTTGGTAGGGTACTGCTCCGGCATTCGCCTGGTGTTGATCGTAAAAAAACACGGAAAACTACGGATCAGAGCAGCCAGCCGCTAGAATTCTCCTCCAGACAGCGACTGAATTCGACCTAGCTGAAAAGCTAGTGTCGAAAATCCCGCCGCGCGCCGTGGGGAGTGGGAACCTAGGACCTCCCGGCCAGAGGCGCTGCAGTGGCATCAGTTGATGCACTGAGCTACCGCTCCCGGTCCGGTCCGTGGTGGAGCGCTGTGTCTCCTACCTGTCGGGGCTGTCGAGGCCTCCGGTGGTGCCGGCGGGTGTGACGGCGTCGCGGTGGTAGCCCCGCCCGAGCAGCCGGCGCGCGGGCGAGCCGCCCTGGGCGCCGCGCCGCCGCCGCCGCCGCCGCGGCCGCCGCCGCCGCCGCCGCCGCCCCGCAGGCCGCCGCCGCGCCCGCCGCGCCGCCCGCGCCCGCCACGCCCTCCGCGCCGCCCAGCTTCTGCGACGAGCGGAACAGCTTCCGGAAGGCAGCCGCCATCTTCTCCTTGGAGCGCGACGACATGTCGCCCAGCCACCGCAGCGCGGCGCGCCCTCGGCCACGGCGCGGCGGCGCCCCGCCCTGCGGAACACCACACACGCTCACGCCTTGCGCTGCAGCCCCTTCGCACGGCACGCACTGCTCCAATCGGGCCTAGAAACTGGCCATGATTGTAAGTGCGAGTGGATTTGCGTAAAAATGGGTATCAATTATCAGTAATTTTCTGATTAAAAGTCATTATAAGAAGGAGAAATCGAAAAATATATAGAGAAAACAATTCCCTGTGGCCTCGAAGACACTTCGGGGATATCTAGTGTTAAATTTTATGCCACTGGATTTGCGTAAAAATGGGTATCAATTATCAGTAATTTTCTTATTTAAAGCCATTATAAGAAGGAGAAATCGAAAAATATATAGAGAAAACAATTCCCTGTGGCGTCGAAGACACTTCGGGGATATCTAGTGTTAAATTTTACTATGTAGCATTGCAGTAAAGTGGCCGTAAAACAAAATAGTGTAGGTATTTTCAGCTAAATGTCAGATATTCTGATTAAGGGCATTCTACTTGATAAATAAAAAAAATGTCTGAGGTAGGAATACGCAGGACAAAAAATTAATCCACAATATACATGACTAATATTGTTAGGCTCCATAGGTTAGAGTTCAGCTGTATTATAAATAAAATTATTAGTAAATTTTCTTAAAATGTATCTAACTTATGGTCAAAAGAGTCTTGTGTTCGGAAATATGAAAAGAATCCACGAATGAAAATAAAATTAAACCCTTTTTTTTATTTCACAAATATAGTCAACAAGGATCAATGAATTCGAGTGTTTCGAGCAACGGTAACTTTACGCGACCGTAAAGGCGACAAAAATGATTAAAATAACGTTCTGGAGCTGAAGTAGTGTGCTCCAATGTCAGAATTCCGAACATGCATTCTGAATTTTGCCATTTTGGCCACGTTTCTGGCCCGATTCAACCACTGTGCGTCGCGTCACTCAGCAGAGCTTTCGAGTGGAGCGTCTACTGGAAAAGTATTGGTTGGAATTGAGGCATTCACACGAGCAGCGTAGTAGCGCTACTTTGGGGCTCGGTGGAGAACTCCGAGAAGCGCCATCGATAGGGAGCAGATTTTAATGAAAAGTCATTTTTCCCCTTTTACTATAAAACAATGTCGTTTAGTATAGAAACTAATTTTATGTTACGACAAAAGACAATGACCCATTTTTATAGGTCAATTTTTTCGCATTTTTTGTCGATTTCTATTAATAAGTCATTTTTTACCTTTTTTCATAGTTTTTAATGCATTTTTCGCTGATTTCGTCGATTTTAATATCATTTTTAATGGTACTTGCTTCAAGTAATATTTACAAGATGCAACAAATGTTCTTCACAGAATTACTCAGTAGGCTATTCGATTTGTTCGCTCAGAAATTATTTTGACTGCCATTATGAGTATATAATCATTGTGAGGAATATCAGCGGCCTTACCGGTTCCTCCGATTTCGGGATAACTAAAGACAGATTTCGTGGTAAAGAACAGAACAAACCAAAAGTTTGCAACCTGAGTTCACTCGAACGTATGGAAGAAGCTCTCGATTACATCAGTAACGTATCCAACAGCTTGAGTTTGTTCATCTGAAAGTTTTTTTGTCGTTTTTCTTTGGTTTTAGGGCATTTTAAAACCGTTTTAAGAGCATTTTATTGATCATTTGTGGCGATGTTTTAGGTCATGAAAATCCGCCCGTAAGTCATCGAGAAGGACAAAGCCTTTCACACGCAGCCACCGAGGGAGAGAAAGGTTTTGTGAGTCACACCGCAGTGGGCTCTGACGGTCGAAAGGCAGGCAGGAGGTATAGAGCGATTTTCCTAAGGATGAGCCAAAGTGACAGTTCGTGAAAACAAGTGAACATCACATGTATTTCAGAGAAGTATCCCTCCACCGCGACAGCTGTTCAGTCCTTCGTAAAGTGCGAATGGCTCGTGTGAAAACATCCCTATGAAGAAGTCTAAGAATTTCGCTGAGGTATATGCACGTACGCGAGTCCGAAATATTTAAATTTAATTACTTACGTGGAAAATCTCTTAACATGCTCTCACAATCAGTAAAAGAAAACTGCCACGAATGTAAATAGAAAGAAAAATTTTAAACCGGACGCATCTCAATTAAGTCTGGTTTTAAAATAAACATAACATTTTTCACACAAAAAGTAAATTCAATGTAATATATAAAGAAAAAAGAATTTTTACAGAAGAGCACATAACACTGCACTTCCTAATTTCAATTATTTCTCGCGCGCACTATATTTTTGTCGGACAAGGACACCACAAAAAGAAGTGTCGAAGCCATTTACAAGTTAGCCAACTACAAACGAACGAATGCGGAAAGGGAGTCTAGTGGGCTCAAGGGCTCAACGACCACAGAACCTGCAGTAATGTTGCCAGCACTAGCTGTCACTTTGGCCCATCCTTAGGAAAATCGCTCTATAAAAATCGGTTGAGTGGCAGGTCTAATATGAAGGCTGCCGTTTAGAACTGTTCTGCTAGTAGTGGGGCGGACACGCCTTTGCACTGCTGCTAGTGGACGTTCGCCACTCATGTGATTGATTGATTCATTGATTTTTTCGTGTTTCCGGGCGCGTCAACTGCTTTGGTCATTAGTCCCGTTAGTGTAGTGCATGTTTTTTCTCGCGAGATGCCAGTGATCTTCCCCGCTGGATGGCGAGATCCGGCGCCGACCTACCGTCGGCAAGTGGGGTTTTCCCCTAACCAGAACTCTCCCACCAGGGGGGCACCGCCCCAGCCGGGACAAGCTCTAAGCTCCCGACCGGTCTCCCGGAATATGTGGTAGTGTAGTGCATGTAAGTGTAAGTGTGTGTAAGGGGAGGGGATAGGACAAGGAAGAGGAAGGACAGATCGCGCGCGGTCCGTGGCCCGTTTGGTAAGGTACTGCTCCGGCATTCGCCTGGTGTTGATCGGAGAAACCACGGAAAACTACCGATCAGAGCAGCCGGCCGCTAGAATTCTCCTCCAGACAGCGACTGAATTCGACCTAGCTGAAAAGCTAGTGTCGAAAATCCTGCCGCCGTCAGGACCTCCCGGTCAGGGGCGCTACAGTGGCATTAGTTGATGCACTGAGCTACCGCTGCCAGTTTCCACTCATGTGAATACATCCATATAATATAAAGGACTCATAGAAATAGGGGTTATCATCCACAACAATTTTCAACCAACCCAACCCAATTTTTATTGTTGTGGATGATTATCCCTATTTCTATAATGGATTACCACCAAATCTCAGCTACCACCACGGAATTTATAGAAGACTTACTATAAGAAGGGGTCTATTTGACAGGATGGAAAACGAATAAACGTCATGCAAGGCGATAACATTGCAAGTGACATTTGCGAATCTGATTACAAATAAGTCAAAAGTAAACGAAAGGACTGACAAAATTAGCGCATTGACATAACCTGCATATGTGTTGCCAGCAGTGGCCAAACAGCAACTGTCAAAGCGGCCCCTTCTTTTAGTAATCTCTTTATACATCCACTCCCCGCCCTACGGAACACCACAACCGCTCACTTCTATGCAATGCTCAATAGATTGAGATAGATGCAACGCTCAATCAACCCCACTTGCATATCAATAGGTATGCATGAGACGCATATCAATAGATATGCAAGTGGGGATTTAAGACCCCTTCACATTAGGGATGCGAATTCAACAACAAAACATTGATATTTCGAAACAATGTTCAAATTTTAAAAATGGATGTTCAAAATACATCAGCTCAAAACTTCGGATATTTTTAAACACCGATGTTTGTAAAAGTATTTTAGTAACTTCATTTAGTGACTATTTTAGTAACCTCAACATCACTGTTCACAAGTAGGAGAGGGCGATTTTATGTCACGGTGGTCGAGTTTATTAATTTAAAATAGAGATCATTGATATTCTTTAAAGCTTAGTGATTTATCACAAGTGCTTCCCAAAACTTGAGCTATAACAGCACCTTTGGCTGTGTGATAAAATCCGGTCTATTCACACGAAAACTGAAATTTTTTAAGGCCTTAAAACGCTTCGTTTAGGAGTTATTTAACTATATAGATTCACAAATGCGGCTGAATGTTGCGGATTGCATTTGACATGAATATTTAGATGACTTTTTTAAACAAACCCTTCATATTTTTAAAGTCAAATTGCTACTCGTCAAGTCTTTGTGAAATTCTCGGTCTTTAGAGACCTCATTTATAAAGATTGGACGCGTGAGGAAACCGCAAAAGGTATGTATACTGCTGAAATATTATAGAAGACGATACATCACTATTGTATGAAGATATATTGGTCTTAATTTGTTCTAGAAATGTATTTTTTGTCATAAAATACAAATATTGATGTGGCATTGTCAATCTTTTTCATTTGCAGTATGACATTCAATACTAGTTTTAGTTTTTTAATTGAATGCACATGTATATCATTAGTTAAGTCAATGTATTAATTTAGGAAATTGGTAAAAGACAACAATAAATTCTTTTATTAGGCTCATTTTGTTTAATTATTATAATTTAAAGAACATATCCCCAGGAAAATGATACTCATGGAAGCAGATGCCTAGAGAAGAATTGTCCGTTTTGAACTTTTATTGGCATATTATATTTTATTTTATAACACCCCTTCTAATTCTTGTTATAGTCCTACTAAAGTATTTAAATAAACACTGCTTTAAGAATGAGATAACATTACAAGATGTAAAGAATTGTAATGCATATTGGACGAATGAACTCGTCGCACGTCACATTTCGTGACGAAAGCCTCAAAGCCCCGCGTGATACCTCCTGGGGATCACAAAATGCCCGTGGCCTGGTCAAGAGATCGAGATGAACTCTGCTTTACAATGCAGACTGTAACATTCTTTGTTTATATATGCAAAACGAATTACGAAATATTTTCTGTTACCAAGTAACTAACTGAAGGACGCATTTACAAAGGGACGATCTAAATTTCCGTTTGTTTGATAGTTTTATGTATCATATTGTCGAATTTTGTGTTAAATAATTTGCGATTCTCTTATGTTAACGGTATTCTAAAAACACTGAATTCTGTCTTTAACGATAAAGCTGAATCTGATTCCTGAAAAATTGAAGGAGATACGTCTCGTTGGAAAATAAGCTCTTCAATTAGATTCAGGAGGTGTGACGCTTGAGGATCATAAGGAAAACAAAATAAGATCACCACTTCAACAAGCATATAAGTTACGTAGGTATATTTTATCGTATCGTTCTAAAAACCATGACGAATATAATAAAGATACATTTTCATGATCATTCTAAAGATCTCGATTCTTCGTGGTTTACTTCAGCTAGTGAAAACACTGTTCAAATAATAATCTACATATTTAAAACGTTAAGGCTTTTTGTTTACAAAGAAATTTGAGATTTGCTCAATCAAATTTCGTGTTTTCTTCTTTTAATGAAATGAAGGCTTTACATGTATCATCACTTGCTCTTATAAACTGGTTTTAAAGCAAAGACACTACCTTATAATCTCGCGAATTTAGCGAAATATTTAAGTCCAAATATTGGGTGTTTTTAAATTAAAAGATTAGTTAATATATAGATAACGCAGTATCCAGCAATTGTCCGACACATGCTTCCTTTATGAAAAATGTTTAATGATCGTAATTATATGATGCGCTCCGTTATGGTGGATTAAGGTGTTAAGGTTGTAGGATGGAGTAGGTATAATAAGATATCCTTCTACAATCTACAACAACATATAGTATGTTCAAATGTTGGTAAATATAAAAAAATGCAATTTTATTTTCAAAAATATATTTAAATGTGCGTCCAGAATGAATAGTTATTGTATTGATTCAGAATTTATAAACCTACATCATTTCATTAGATTTGGAGAATAAGTTCTGAACAACATTAAAAACCCCTTTTGAAGTTTTCGTTTTCGTGTATTCCGTTGTGACTGTTGAAAAGTGATTTGCTATTTTACATTGAGAATGATTCCATAGAATTCCTGTCAAATGACAAAGTATTTATGTGTTTCGAGTTTTTTTAGGGACATCGAATACTATAACATCAATACATTTTCATGAGGGTATATATATTTATGGGAGGGTAGATATTACGAAAAAAAATTAAGTCCGCAATGTATTTCTAATTCTGCGTAAATGAAATCGATGTGGAATGAGGTTTATATTGAGATTCGAATTTGTTGAAAATTCAGAAAAACAAACAAAAAATGAACTGTTTATGACCACGGATGTAATTAGATTTTAATGACTTCGGGGAAAATCCCTCAGAATACCCTGCAAACCTCGTACTCAACAAATACTCTTGTTTTAAAAATCTGTTTAACGCTTTGGTTAAATAAACATTGTGTCTGTTTTCTATCTGCGGTTTTCGTACATTGGATGCCATTTACAACTGGATATCCAGCAATTTCAATTGTGGCGGTGAATTTCGTTATGCTTCTTTGGATGAATAGCGACTGTGTGATAGAGTAATACTAGGTATGCATAATCAGACAGGGCTCTTGCGCATCTTATCCGACTTGATGCGCAAAACCAGCTAGAATCGGTACACCAGAGGAACACACCCTATTATTTCCATCAAGCATAGAATGCCACGTCACAGTGACGAGTTATAATTTTGCTCGGAGGTGTCGTGTAGGTTGATTGACTGAGATTCCGGACGGGTCAACTACTACGGTCATTAGTTCCGTACGTGTGCATGTTTTTACTCGGGAGGTGGCGGTGGTCTTCCCCCAAGTAGATGGTCAGATCCGGCGCCGACCTACCTTCGGCTAACGGGGTTTTCCCCAACCAGATATCACCCACCAGCGAGGCACCGCCCCAGCAGGGACAAGTTATAGGTCCCGACCGGTCTCCCGGCATGTGTGAAGGGTAGTGCATGTGTAAGGGGGTGAGGATACAAGGACAAGGAAGAGGAAGGAAAGGTTGCTCGCGGTCCATGACCCCTTTGTTAGGGTACTGATCCGGCATTCGCCTGGTATTGATTGGAGAAACCACGGAAAACTACCGATCAGACAGCGACTGAATTCGACCTAGCTGAGAAGCTAGTGTGGAAAATTCTGCCGCCGTCGGGACTCGAACCTAGGACCTCCCGATCAGAGGCGCTGTAGTGACATCAGTTGATGCACTGAGCCACCGATCCCAGTGTGTCGTTTAGACTTGTTTTTCTTTTATTTGGAGTAAGTCTCCAACCGAAAACAAAAGGTGAATAAAAGTCGTCTGGGTTCCTGGGGACTGTCGCGTTTCCCCTGACATTCACTCCATCATTTCATTATCCTTATCGATATCATGTATTCTGTAGCTTCAATGCTCGATTAACTGGAGGGTGGAAGGGCGGGAATAAAATGGAAGGTGGTGGCGCAATTAGGGCTTCACATTCGGATTCAGCGCGTCGACATACATAGAGTACAGCGCGTCGACATACATGTGTCAAGTCTTTGGGTCTGATAACCTCCGAAAACAAAATACTATTTCAGGAGGTTTTTTTTGCGATTTAAAACATTGGAGGATGGTAGCTCAATTCTGGATTCAGATTCGAAATCAGCTCGTCGAAATACATAGACATCAGTGGAGAATCCGATATACCGCGTATACCGCCGGTATAACTAATAATTCGAAGTGTATAATAAATATTTGGCAAGTTTGGTAATCCTCTAAACAGTTATTGAGATTTTGAAAGCATTAAAACAGATGCGAAAAAATAACTGTTTTGCTACCGTGAACCAGTCAATTTTCCGCATCCGTAACCACTATGAAGTGCATTAGAGTGAGAAGTTTCAAACAGTTCTTAATGTTGTCCAGAGAATTTTTAGCACAGGGTAAGGCACCGCATGCCTTAACATATACATAGATTTTTCTGCCGTGGCATCTGCGGGTAGTATCTCCAAGATGGAATATGGCACGACTTTTGGCGTCTTTCTCGGTCCTGACGCAAGATGTCGCATGCTCGCGACCGTATCAAGCAGTGCTGCATGACAAACGACTCTAGCTGCACGACCGAGAAAGACGCGACATCTTTCTCTACATCTCTCAAGGGCGCGGAGAGGGGAGGATGCGCGACTGGAGGGTCGGTAGGCACCGCCAAATATTGCGGCGAACAGACCTTCTCTGGTCGTTCGTAAGTTAAGCTTCTCTAAATTTCTTGTGAAAATCGAGTGTATTAATGATACAGAAGTTAGTGGTTTGTGTAATTGTCTTGTAGAACCATTATTAAGGACGGAATTCCATATTACACTGATTTCAGAAAATGTCAAAATAAAAGATAACGGCACAGGTAGCTTCCATAAAGTGCGGTATACTTAAAATAATATTCAGGATTTGCCACTAATAGATATAGCCCGCTAGTATTCGTAATAGCCGCGGCACTTCGCCGAACGTACGCTATACGCGTACGCCGAACTTAGTACGCTTTACACGTACGCCGAACGCACGCTTTACACGTACGCCGAACGTACGTCGCAAAACAAACGTACGCTTTACTTTATTTCTAAACAACGTAACATATCACGCGGTTTTAATGACTATTTCCGAGAATACAAAATAATTTTAATGAAATTAATAGTTCAGGCAAAATAATGAAAAATAATCAGGATATTTTGATGGCCAGTAACAAAACTAAAGCAGTGTGGAATACCGTAAAAAATACGATCACGCCATTTCTATACTTCGTACAGAATGTTGTTTTAAAGGATAATTTTAAAGGATAAAGAGAAGCATGTAATCCAGAAACAGTTGCGAATCTCTTCAACGAACATATTTCTAAAATTGCACGAAGGCACTATCACACAAAGGCACTAAAACACAAAATTCAACATCATACGCATCCCAAAAAGTTTTCGAAACCATGTTTATTTCCGAACTTCTTTCAACTAAATTCTCAGAATAGTTAGTGAACTAATAAATAAATATTTATCTTGTTTAGATGAATTTCCGGATTGGTTATTAAAAACTTATGCACCTGCCATCATACATCCATTAAAAGACATTTTCAATGCTTCCTTATGCACAGGAATGTTTCCAGATATGTTAAAATTAGAAAAAATAATCCACTTTTTAAAAAAGGGAACAAAAATGAAATTAAAAATTACCGGCCAATTTCTATTTTGCCAGTTTTTTCAAAAATATTAGAGAGGCTTTTCTATAAGCGAATGGAAACATTTCTCAGGAAAAATGAAGCGTTTTCACTCACAATACTGTTTTAGAAAATCAAAATCTACTGAAACTGCCATTTTTCTTTTCTTAAAGATGTTGCTTTATCAATGGACGAAAATGAAGAATCCATTAGAATATTTTTAGATCTATCAAAAGCTTTAGACGTTATTGACCATAACATCTTGCTCTCAAAATTACTTTAATATGGTATTCGTGGTATAATTGGATAACCTCGTACCTTAAACATCGATCTCAAACTAGAAATACCTTATTGGCACGAAAGGACTTTATTTACTTATCTTTCCAATTCTTTGCCAATTGATCATGGGGTCCCACTATGTTCTATCTTAGGCCTATCCTCTTTCTGTTGTACGTAAACGATATGCCCTCGTCTATTAAGAATAGAAGAACAGTTCTGTTTGCCGATGACACGAATGTTATTTGCAAAAATGAAACAATAAATAGTATGATTTCAGAAATTTCAAATTGGTTTTGTAATTACAAATAGCTAAAGAAGGAAAAACGGTTTCAATGAATTTTTGCATTTCAAATCGGCAATCGCATGCTCTATTGAAAATGAACAATATGCAATTAGCTGATGTTAAAGTAACAACATTTTTAGGGCTCTCAATTCAGTCAAACCTCAAATGGAATGTACATAAAGCAGAATTAAACGCTAAATTAAGTTCATTAAGTTACGCATTCAGAATTCTTTCAAATTCTGTCAGCCTTCATGCAGCTCGTTGCGTATATTTTGTAAATGTACATCCCCGCCTGAGATATAGCTAATATTGTGGGGAAGCGCATTTTTAGTACAGACATTTAGATTGCAAAAGAAAACTATCCGAATAATGAAAAATATGCCATCCACGTGGTTCCTGCAAGCTTCTTTTCATTGAGTTTGGAATCGTATTGCCTTGCCTATTTATTTACGAATGGGTAATATTTGTCAAAACTGACATACTTAACGGCGGGAACATATTTTCATGTAATACTGATATTTATAATTAAAACACACGTCGTAGAAATCATGATTATCAAGTGTCAGTACCAACAGTTCAGTACAAGAAATCCACATACAATACATACAAGTACGTTACGTTACAACGCATTGCTAGATGACATTAAACAATTAAAATCGGTACACAAATTTAAGTTAAAAGTAAAATTTTTTCCGCTGCATAACTGTTTCTATACAATTAGAGATTATGTTGATCATAAAAATAAAAAGAATGTTTATTTTGATAAACATTGTGAATAAACAATCTGAATGAACAATGATATAATGTAATGAATTAGTTTACATTTGTATTGTAAATTTAAAAAAAAGACATAATGCGCCGTAACAAGTAATGTACTTCAGCTTCCGGGTCAATGACCCCCATCTCGATCAAGGTTTTTGTTCAGTTTCCCTGATCCATTGAGCAAATACGGAGATGGCACCTTGGTTTGCTTCTAGACGTAAATGTAGCTTCACTATGCGCACGTTTTGTTGAGCTCTTCTTTTGCTTGTAGTGGTAATAGAGCTGTGGATGAGTTACAACATTATTTTGTAAGCAATGCAGAAAAATCAAATCTGTAGTTCGTTTACCGTTGCAAATGTGTTTTCTACTACTCGGGAAGGAAAATATCTATGGTTTTTCAAATATTAATCTCGCGCTTTTTTAAATTTATTATTATTATTATTATTACTATTATTATTAATTAAAAAGAAAAAATTTCATCTTGAAACAGCTATCTCGCGTTTACAAGCTAGAATATTTCCAATTTAACTTCTCGTCACTGTGGAGCGCTGTACCTATGATAAGACTACTCGCATTGACCATTAGAAGGTCCAGATAATTGCCACCGCTACAGAAATTGTTCGCTTCAACGCACCAGCCAATCACAAATTTCTTCGATAAGATCACAAATTACGATGAAGAAGCGAATTCTCGTCCATTTTGCCTGTGATCTACGAGGAGAAAGGTTGTCCTGGAAGATTTCCGACTGCGGAAGGCCAGGGATAACATCTTCTAAAAAGCTTATTAGAGGTAACGAAGTTACAATTTACTGAATAGAAATATTTAACGTAAATGAAATACAAGATTTTTATATTAACGAATCAAGAATAATCATAAAATTCCATAAGTGTAACATGTAATTTCAAATGAAGATTTGCTGTGAACACGCGCTTGTAACTTTGGGGGAATTCGCGACTAATATGTAACGTTTTTGCCCACATATTTTTTCTTTTACCTACTTTTCTTTCCTACGTGACGTTCATGCGGACTAATTGACGTTCTGAGTAACGAAATATGCAGCGCGAACATACTACTACGGAAGGCAACGGAGCTGAAGATAGAATTATTCGCTGCGGCATCGACGCCTCGCCAGAAAACTCGACTGTCTGACATTGGTTGCGGGGGACGTCTATATTTCCGACGACTGCGTGCAGATGTAATACAGCCAGTGGTAGCGTGAGTTGAACCGTTCTGCTGTGAACTGTATTGCCATTTTCCCTTTCTAGCGTATCTGGCGTAATTTAGCTAGAAGCTATATTTGCAGGGAAAGTGAATAGAATTCTAGTTATTTTAGGCGTACATGATTTAAGTCACTACCATTGGAAGTGTGATTCATTCAACGTCTGTCGTAACTGAAAACAGATGATTTAACATTTTAAAGTTATTGAAAATTTCACGCTACAATATTCTTTGGATTTAACGAATTCTTTCGAGGTCAAAGAAAGTGTTAACTTTATGTTACATTTTTATTTCATCAAAGAATGCATTCTAGTTATTTATTGCATCAAAGAATGCATTCTACTTACACTTTGTGATATTTCTTTGAAAAAGGTATTAGATTCATGTTGTAACTGAAACCTTTTTTAACTGGATTAAAAAAATTGTAAATAAGTCAGGAAGTTCATTTTTAATTTATACAAGAGTTGTTACGTACTGTATAGGAATTATTTGAGTGGATTATTTCCCAATTCTTTTTTGTATGTTGTGCATTTTTGTATATAGGGGTATATTTATATGTTCATTCTTTTCAGACAGAGTATGCCTTTTTTGTCACTGTGATTTGAGTATAATCATTTGTAAATATTTGTCTCAAGCGATAGTGTATAATGTTATCCAATTCAACAATTACTGCCAGTCAATGTTTTGTAATTCTAAGAAAGAATATGTTAATTTCCTTGTTAATTTTTCAAAAGTACCTGATCTTTCCTTTCATTGGTATAGAAAGTCGACCCGTACCCTGCGTTACAATAGGAACATTTCAACTGTAATAAGACGAATGACATCGATTGTTAATACGAATGCGAATCATCGAGCAAATCTAATCTTCTGCTCGGGTCATTCGCCCCAAAACCTCTCATCAAAGGGTGACAATCTTTCAACAATTGACAGTTAACTTGTTGGTAAGGGATCTGGAACTCAAGAAAGCGTGCGCAGATGATTTTCTCCCCCATACGTGACGTACAATTTTTACTGTCTTTTGACTAAATAAAAGAAAGATCCATATGGAAGCTAGCGAACGGACGAAGGCGAATATGGAAACGGCGAACGGACGTTTCACATTGTGGCCGCTGGAGCGCTGGTCTCAGACCATTCGTGAGACCTTCAAGCCGCTTTAATTCATGCCCACATTTCGGGCCATTTTGGTCGCTTACAGTGATATGAGGCATTGCAAACTTATGTTGATGGTAATACTAAACAATACTATAATTATAAGTCTGTGCAGTTTGCTTAAAAGAAATTGCGGAGTGAATACTTCAAATTAACCCTCAAATAGCATGTTTGAAATCTACTTGGTTAGTGAGCAGGAGTAATCTTTCTAACATATCAAATACAATATTTATTCTTAATTATTTCTGATATTTAACTTAACTTTCACGTATTTATAGAGAACCATAATGCACATAATGTCTTTAAACATTTTACGGATGGAAATTTAAAAAAGGCAAAGAATTATGTTATCAGCTTTTATACCATCTATTTTTACATTTTCGAACTGTATTGATTCTTTAAGCCACATTACACGCTAAAAAAGTACAAATTTAAAATAGAAGAAATGTTTTTTGAAGAAAAAATTGCTAAATAACTGGAATAAACTAGTTCTAAAACGGACGACGCACACTGAGATAAATAAATACTGACGCTGCAATAAATAACACCCAGAAAAGTTCACTAATCGAGACGCACTCCCATGTACTATTGCACTGGCAAAAAGGTTCTCACCTAGAGATAGAATCAAAAAGTTAATTAAAATTAGCAAAATTCATATTGGCGCTCTCATGGACGTACAAGAAAAAAATACGAGATATTTATTTATTTATTTATTTTACGTCAAAAAACAGTTAAAAACTGCGTATGACGTGCTATGAGGAAAAGTGAATTGTGTGCACATTTACATAATTCTGTGATCCCTACACTAAGTCATATAGTACTACTTAAATTTTGAATTTTGAAAGGGAGAAAAAAAAAACTCCCATGTAGTAAAATCTATTTTCAAGGATAAATTTTGAATTTTGAATATTAAATAAGAGCAACTGAAGTCTAATATAGAAATTATTTCTAATCTTTTAAATAGGCCGCTTCCAAATTCCACAACAATGATAGAGCAATATTAAGTATTAGATATCAACTATCTATCTCGTGAACCCCAATGACGTTTCTGAGAAAATTTATCACTTTTTGATTGCAAGGTGTTTACAATACGAGAAACATCCAAAACTGTCTCAGACGATCATTCTAAGTACTTGAGCCAGTGTGTTCTCATTCAATGTAAATAGAAATTGTTTGTGCTATTTGTGAGAGTTTTTCTAAAATTTGAATCGAATTTTGATAATAAACTGAATTGTTAGGTAAGAAAGGTAAAGGTTATATATTTTATTGACGTTCAGAAACATGAAGAATATATGTTAATATTTACTATGTGAAGATGTTCTTGACGTGTTAAATAAATCAGTCTCATCTTTAATTTGCCTTGAAGGTTATCAGTGATAGAGCAATTTATTGTGAAAGCTGTACCACAACTTCCCATGTTTTTTGTGAAAAGAAACCTTTCAGATATTTATCTGTCAGCTTAGCAAAGGAGCGGTTTCCTTGCGTGTGACGAAAGCACAGTACATTTAATATGATCATTGACATAATTTGTGAACATTTCATATCAGTGGTCCTGAAGAATATTGCTGATGTTACTAATGAAGTAATGGAGAAGCCAAAATACTTGAATTGAAAGCCTCTAAGTCGGAAAGTTTTGTGTTTGTAATTCGAATTTCCCTATATTTGCATGCAGCAGCCGATCGAGGAATGGTCGGCGAACAGCGCGCCAGCGGTCAGTGGCCGAACTTTTAGCTATAACAAGAAGGAGGTCAAAGCGTTGAGGCTTATATGCATACTAGCGGGCAATGACATAGAGAAACGTGTCAAGTCTTTGGGTCTGACAACTTTTTTGTGTATGCCGGTGTAATTTTTGTTTTGCCAAGAGAATACATCACGGGTTTATCTATTTCTAACTGTGTACTTCAACTTGTTAATTTTGTTGGGGATCAAAACGTATGTATTTACAAGTATTGAAAATTGATATCGTTAAAATGTCTCTGTTCTACCTACATCATCTAGATACTACCTAGATAGAAGTATTTAGATGGTACTGGTTCAACTGGTAATTAAACTGACATTGTTTCACTTTCATTGTTATACAAAGAATTTTTCAGAATCCGGACCATGAATATGACAACGGTAATCTTTATTTAATGTCAGAAACAGTTGAAATTGCGTATGTGGCATGGAGAAGACTGGATAAGTTACAATATTACTTACATGATGCTTACAATGATAATTTTACTTCTATTATACCTATTGCTTCTGTCATTTAAGAAAGTTGCTTCATTTTTGGGAACATTTTAAATTTGATTTCAATTTACATTTCTCTCAGAACTCAAGAGGTATGTTTGCTTTATATTTTTAAGATATTTTTCTACAAAGGGAACTTTAAAGCAAAACGTTTCACATAGTGAAAATGTCAAATCACGTTTCATTGTCTTAGAGTTTGAACTGAAACTTTCATATTGAAAGTTTGTTTGTATTTTAAAATCTTAATATAAGGTAAAGTAAAGTACATTGCGCCTTAACTACTCTTACAATTTTAAATATTCTCATCAAAGTATAACTGCCTGTTCTCTATCTACGTGGTTGGACAGATTCACGTGACGCAATCAGCACACAGGTGTTTGTGACGACACGATGCGAAATGTCCTGCGTGCGTGCGAGCGTGGTACGAGGTCCTGGGGGAAATGTGAAGGCTGTTGGTGGACCTGATTGCATACGCATAATGACCTGTTGCATACGCATAGTGACCTGTTGCCTACACATGGTTGCTGCGCTATTCATAAGTGGACTTCATTAGTTGACCTCTTTCCCCAGAAGCAGAAAACAAGGTTTCATTCAATTAAGAAACAAAAAACAGACATCTAATGAACGTTTATATTAGAAACATTTTTAGGTCTCTCAATTCAGTCAAACCTTAAATGGAACGTCCATTTAAATGAATTGAACACAAAATTAAGTTCATTATGCTACGCGTTCAGAATTCTTGCAAATTCAGTCAGCCTTCATACTGCTCGTTGTGTATACTTCGCGAATGTTCATTCCCGCCTGAGATAAGGCATCATATTCTGGGGAAATACATCTTATAGCTCCCAGACTTTTAGGTTACAAAAACGAATTGTACGAATAATAACCAAATCCCACCCACGTGATTCTTGTAAGCCTCTCTTCATTAATCTTGGAATTTTGCCATTACCTTGTCTGTTTATTTACGAATCAGTGGTTTCTGTCAAAAATGACTTGCTCAAGGGCGAGAATATATTTTCAGAAAATGTCGAAGTCATTAACTATAACACTCGACGTAGAAATCATATTCATCAGGTGACAGTATCAACAGCTCATTACAAAAAATTCACATACAATACATGTACATTATTTTTCAACACTTTGTCAGATGACATTAAACGATTAAATTCAATAGAAAAGTTTAAATCCAAAGTGAAATCGTTTCTGCTGCATAACTGTTTCTATACAATTAGAGACTATACTGAGCATCACAAGAAAAGTAATACTAATTTTTAACAATGATACATAATGCATTATTTACCATTGGGACTGTATAAATATGTATAAACAACCTGTAACAAGTATTGTACTGCAGCCTCCGGGTCAATGACCCCCATCTCGATCAGGTTTTTCGTCCAGTTTCCCTGATCCATTGAGCAAATGCTGAGATGGCCCCTTGTTTTGCTTCTGGACATAAATGCAACTTCATTATCTGTGCACGTCTTCTAGAATTCATTGGGAAATATAGTTATTCAAATGATCGTTTCCATGTTGTTGCGTTGGGAAGTATTATTCCTTGACGAAGGACATCATGGATAAGAGCCCAAAATTTATTGCGTTTATGTCATTGAAAATAGATTTCATTACATGAGAGCTCTTTTTTTAATTTTCAAAATGTATGTAGTATTTGACTCAGTGTAGGGATCACAGAATTTTGAAAATGTGCAGAATTCACTTCTCCCCATAGCACGTCATACGCAGTTTCAACTGTTTTTTGACGTAAAAATAAATAAATAAATAAATAGACAGCCCTCAAATATTTTGTTAGTTATGTTATGCAGATGCTTTTTAAAAATTATTTTCCTTGATCGTCAATCACTGCCTTAAAAAGGTTTACAAAGGTACATATAAAAAACTTAAAAAATAACATATTGAAGATCATTCAGAAAGGAATCTCTAATTAACATTTCAAAATTTTGTTATTAACATTTTTTTAATTACAGCAGAGTATTTTGAATTTTAAATGTATATACTAAAGCTAGAAATTTTCGTGATATGGGGGGGGGTTGATGAACTAAAAAGACGGCAAAAAGATCAATAAAAATGCTTTAAAAATGTTTTTAAAATGTACTAAAAGCAAAGAAAAATTACGGAAAAATTTGATCAAAATCAATTCAGATGAAGAACGGAAGCTGTTCGATATGTAATCAAGGCTTCCTTCTTTCGTTCAAGTAAATTCAGCTGGCAAACGTTTGGTTTGGACTGTTCTCTACCAGAAAATCGGTCTTTCGCTGTGGCGAAATCGGCCGAACCAACAATGGCGCTGATACACGTCACAGGAATCTTTGATTCTATATACTATATACTATATACTTATATATAGTATATATATATATACTATATACTTATATATAGTATATATATATACTATATACTTATATATATATAGTATATATATACTATATACTTATATATATATATATATAGTATATATACTATATACTTTGATTATATCTATTATACTAGTCGCGCGACTTTTCTTGACGTCTGAGCTCCCTAGTGCTCAACACAGCACGACTCGGTACGGTCTGGTCACAACATTGGTCTCACACGGAACGGCACGGCAAGATTGTCAGGGCTGCCAAGCTCTGCTTTCGAATGAATTCATTTCTCGCGTTTTCGCTGTTAGTGTTGTGCCCTGTTAGTTATTCGAGTCGGATTTTGGTAATATATCTACTTAATAAGCAATATTATCATTATCTAATTATTTTCACTTGTGGTTGCTATTAATTGTGTTATTATTTGTTATATTTTATCGTCTATAATGTCCTGTTGTATTAAGAGCGAAAGAGGCGCGAATGGTATTAATAATGTTACAGTTGGCAACACCCGTTGAATGTGACGACGGGAGAAGCCTCCTCTCCCCGCACTCCGCGCTGGGAGACGTCAAGAAAAGTCGCGCGATTAATACCACTGCTGACATTCCAATTTCTGAGTGGTGAAATCAAATAGGCTACTCAGAAGTTCTGTGGAGAACATTTGTTGTCTTAAATATTAATTGAAGCAAGTGTCATTAAAATCGACGAATTCAGCGAAAATACTTTAAAAAATGACAGAAAAAGATAAAAAATGACTTATTAGTCTACATCGACGAAAAATGTAAAAAGTCATATAAAAATGGATAATTTCCTTTTGTCTCAGTGGAAAATTAATTTCTAAACTAAAATGCATTGTTCTAAAGTGAAAAGAAAAAAATGTGATATTTCATTAAAATCCACCTCTCACTCAAGATGTTATTTCAAGACATCTTTCAACAACAAATTTAATTAAGGCAAAAATCTGTTATTAGTATTCTTTCTGTAGGAAGACGCCGAAAAAAGTTGTGAACTTAAGCAATTTTTGGAAAATCAGGAATTTCAACGAAAATGGGATCTGCGCAATTCTTTTAAGCGTATTTTACACTATCCAAGGACACAGTTTAATTAAAAAATTTAAAGAGATTTTTGCGAATGTTTCGGAAATGTAAATGAAGCTTCATGTAAAGAACCTCTCAAAATTAAAATATCCGTTTCAAACTTGGAGAGCATCGAGTTCCTTTAAATCGATTCAGGAAATCAATTCCCGAAAAAATCCGCTGAACGGTTTGGGTTGCGTTGCGGTTGACTACAGACACACGGACAAACAAACTCACGTGTCGGCGGTGAACAGATTTTTCCGTATTATGATTCTGAATGCACAACGTGTTAGAGGAAGTAACTTACTATATGCAGGAATAAGATTTATCAACTTTTTTGTTATTAGGGCCCAGGAATAAGAGTTTATCTGTCAAAAATTCTCCGAATTCCGTTGCACGATTTCAATTCTTATCTTACGAAGTAAGGGTGTTAAAGTATGTATGAGTAAAAACATGTTTTGCGGTTTGACTAATTTTTAGGTCATAGTTTTTACTATCTAAAATAAGCTACGTATTAAAAGTATTATTATCGAGAGATGTTTGGATTTTCACAACTGTTTTTTAAAAAGGTTTAAAAGTTTATTTTATAAAAGCAAATTTCAAACTATCAATGACTAAGAAAAAGTTAGGAACTGAAAGTTACGAAGTAGGCTATATGCTTTTTGTAAACATCGGTAGTTGCAGAATTCACCGGGTCCATTGTTTTCTTTGTCGTCGTGTATTATAGCGTAACAAGCTTGAATTCGCACAATAGCTCCTTTACAGAAGAAGAACGTCTTGATTACCGTAGTAACAAAGATATATTGTTTAAAGAAAGCTTTTCTTTTGTCTAAAGAAAGGGGTGTAGTACAGATTCCAGTAAAGTCCACATCTTAAAAGATTACATTTGAAAACATCCTCATGAGGACCCTACTTAATATTAAGCGCAGAACAACAGTTTTCAGAGCTGTTGTATTTACTGTATATTGTTACTGTATATGTTTTATATTATGAAATATTCCGCGGGCCGCATTAAACTCGTACTATTAAAATTTATATAAATATGGGGCAATAATACAGCGTTCATGTATGTATGCTGGGCACAGAGTAATGTAGCAATACACACACACACACGCGCGCGCGCGCACGTACACACACACACACACACGCGCGCGCGCACGTACACACACACACACACACACACACACACACACACAACTAGCGTCTACACGGCGCGTTGCTACCACAGAAGAAATAATTGTAGAAATTTGAAAGAGCTATCTTGTTCTTATTTAAGAGTTGTTTTATCTCTTTTTCTCTATCTCTTTCCCTCCCTCTCTCACTTTCCTGTCTCTCGTTCACTCTTTCCTCTTATTCCCTCTTTCCCCCTCTCTCTTTGCTCTTTCTCTCCCATTACTCTCTTATATTTCTCTTTCTTTTCCCTCTCTCTTCTCCTCCCTCTCTCTCTCTCTTTGTTTTCCCTCTTTTTTTTCCTCTCCTTTTTCCTCTATTTCTCAACCCTCTCTATTTTCCCTGTTTCCTTTCACTATTTACCTCTCGTTCCTTTTCCCTCCCTTTCTCTCTTCCTTTTTCACTCTCTCCCTCTTTTCCATCTCTATTTTCTCTCTTTCCTCCCTCTCTCTTTCCTTCTCTCTTAGTCACTCTATTTTTCTCCATTTTACCTCTCTTCCTCCTCTCTTTTGCTCTTCCCTTCTTTTCCCTCTTTCCCTCTTTTTTTCCTCTTTTTCTTCCTTTTTTCCTTTCCTCCTCTTTTCCCCTCTTTCCTTCTCTTTTCTCTCTCTTTTCCCACTCCTCGCTCCTCTTGTCCTTCCCGACCTTGCCCCACGTCACCCGGCAACGCATAGCAACAATGAAGTTCAGGTGTATTGGAAATTGCCAATAAATAAAGCGACATTTTGTGCTGCACCGCCATCTAGCGGAGTTACAGGTAATTGTACTATGCCTGTATTCTTCTTGCAAGTGCAAGCAATAAGTTGACCAAGTTTTATCGCAGTCGGTGAACGTTACGGCTATGCGCACACTGCGATTCTACCGCATTGCTGCTGGCGGCTGGCGGAATATATTAGGAACCTGTCTCGTAGCAACAGGCGAAAAATCATGATCGTAGTGCATCTACCAGTATATTATTTAAATTATTTTCTGTATTTGCGTTGAATCAATCTTTACCAAACTTTGCAAGGACACTGCGTCAAAATCCCAAGGAAGAGCCTGTAAACTTTTCGTATCAATTCATACACTTCTTTTTGTAGAATCGATGTCAATTACATGTCGTTGAATTCACTTTTATTAGGGATAAACACACACACACCAGTCTCGGGAGTATCTTATGTAACTGGAAAGACTACTGTACTGAAATTCGGTCACAAAAGAATATCACAAGCTTGTGCTATTTGGATCAGGCTGTCGTTATTACCATCTCGTTTTCATCAACTCACAAATTCCTGTGTTTAGTCGCCTGTACATAAAACGCAGATTTTCTCTCCGGACATTTATTTCCCAATATATGTACCGATTTGTTTCGACATGCGCATTAGCTTCTGAACGTTATGGAACAAGAATTCGTCGACAAACTGCTGTATGCAGTGACGATTCAGCAAAAAAAACATAATAACCATTTGTCTATTTCACGGTGGAGAACACACTGATGTCGATATTTTACGAATTAATACTTGTGTATACAAATTCTATTCATAATTTGTATTCAAATTGATTCTCCTCAATCATCTATATTATTTCAGTAATATGTGTATACACATACATACATACACACACACACACACACACCTTTTACGGCTCTCACAGGCCACCAGTCTTTATAAATGAGGTCTCTAAAGAAAGAGAATTGCACAGAGATGTGACGAATTTTACTTTGACTTTAAAAATATGAAATAATTGTTTAAAAACGTATTTAAATATCTCAAATGCAACCCGCAACTTTACGTCACATGTTTTATCTCTATCGTTAAATAACTCCTAACACAAGGTATTTTAGGGTCTTAAAAACTAAACTTTTGAGGCCAGAGACCTCAAAGGAACGTTCCTCACACCGTAATCTATTGGATGATGATAGGATCTTCTTGAATATTCTATTACATTTTTGGTGGTTCGACGCTTCTCAATTCTACCTCATCTAATCAGAGCCTGTAGAATTTGCAACTGTATGTAAAAAAAATGTGCACACTAAATAAAAACTGTATGTAAAATATAAACACACACAAAAAACTGATATTACTTAATATTCTATGCGACTGAATGACGGGGGTGTACGTTTCTGCTCGGTAATAACATTAAATAAAATTTGTATTGACAAGGGTATATTTTATTGATATCGATTACAAGGAGACATATAGAACAATTGACAGTGGATAAGAAGATTTTGAAGAAAAAGATATATTACAGGCTTAAAATGAAAATGGAAAAATAGGGAAAATGGAGTTTAACGTGCGAGAGTTCTCGCATGGGTACGCTAATTACACGTATTACAGTCGCCCCCGGTTATAGTGAACCGCTAGGAACAAACATTTTTTGGTTCATATATCAGTGTCACTATCTTTACGATTATCCTAATCCTATGACACAATTTTTCGACGACGATTGTTTTATTATTTGACAAGGTACTGTAAAATATCCGTTTGCCGCGTATTGAAAATTTCAATAACTTTGTGCTTTCTTGATACTTTATTCTACATTGTTAACGCATAAATACTAGAATTATAACAGCCTTCATTGTTTCATGCACTGTTGTAGCAATCTATTCATCATTCTTCATTCATTCTGTCTTCGTCAGTACATTTGTTTTGCTTGTGTTTGGGAAAACTCTTTCCCCGCAGTCATGATGTGTCTACAATGAATTTCGCTAGTTTTCAATTAGCGGTCCGTACAGATGAAGTCTTGAGACTGGGCAGATGTGTCATTGACAAGCTGAACCAATTCCCTCGGTGCGTCGTTCTCTCAGTCCTTTTCATTCACCTCAAATATTAAACCATGTCTCCCTAGACCTTCTACCTCCAAACCCGTGTTTTATGAATACGAGGAACTGAGGCGATTTTTCTCCCCTCAAAGTTGTATTTATTATGTTCCCTATAACCGATATTGCGTTCACCACAACCGAATCATCTAGTACTTATTTTTTATGTATTCGTATCTCTGACAGTGGCTTCAGTTCCAATGTAACCGAATGTCCATTATATCAAAGATCATTATTTCCACCGTCGGGTGTATCTCTCTTTATAAACACAGATGAGGAACGTTCATGCAAAAACAAATATGTCCTCCGGAAAAAAAAATTGGGTTAGCATTGCAGTAATACTAAACCGTCAGCTGCATCTTTTGCTCTGATGTGGAGGAGCAAAAGCAAATATATCCCTAATCTAAATCACTTGTAAATATACGAGGTTCGGGCAAAATCCAATATGTCCCCAGCGTTGTTGCAAGCAATAAAGAATATGCTTGTGTTACCAATAATACGGTAAGATTCACGATCACATGACTACTCATGCGGCGTGGTTCGTTCCGTCTGTGAAGTGTTCACAACAACGTCCTATTTTATTTATTAGAAGATTGGGATCCCAAGGACACAAATACTTTGAGTAGTATGTGCATGAACGGGCAAAACATGAAAAATGTGAAGAGAATCATTATTCAGGAAACAATGAAAGGGAAGATGATTTATACAGCCCAAGTTATTCCAGAGCAATATTTTATATTTGATGAAGTTCCTGTTTTGAGCTTTTGGAATAGTATTTTTTCATTAACAAATATGGCACAATTTAGCCTCCAGCAGGTGTCACTTGAAAGGTATATACCATTGGCAAAGATATTTAATGTAGCAGGCATATTGACTGAACTTTTAGGAGATAAATGGAGAGACTTCTTCAGATACTCCTGACCTGGAATGGTTTTCCTTTGTTCTTGATGCACCAATAGCTGGAAATCAAACTGTAATATGTTACGTAGTAGTTGTTAGTCGTATGTCTTCCTAGCAACAGGAGAAGTTGGGGAAATTAAAAATAAATAATCAGAAAGCTTTGAGAGGTCGACGTATGTAGACTTGCTTACCAGATCCACGAAGCTATAGTAGATAAGCAGTGAATAGTTTCTAAATATATGCATAAGTACTGGATATACTAGAACAGAAATAATAAAATTTTGCTTTTCAAAAAGAAATTAATTTCTGAAGAACAATTGACTGGAAGTCAGGTGGCCCGTGTCTGACCCTGGCATTGCTGACGATTGCGACGCTACAAATGGGTAGCCAACAACTGAAAGATAATTGTGATTGTTCTGAAGATGATCATGGCTGGCACTTTTAGATTTCAATTTATTTTTAGTTATATATATATATATATATATATATATATATAATTTCTTTTAGAATTTCTTTAGAGAACAAATAATAGTTTCATAAGCTACAGAAATTGTTGCAGTAGTTTTGTCTGATTGAAAAAACAGACAAATTGCAGTAAATAATAAACAGACAATACAAATTGCGGTAAAATAATATATCCCAATCAAATGTAAATATAACAGTAGCCATATTTTACGCAAAAGCAAACGTGTTTGCAGGTGCTTCGGACAACAGCAATATCGTCATAATTATAAATAACTGATTTGATATTGAGAGGCAATTGTAACAATACTGGTAAGCAGTACAGCTTATTACATTGTTTGAAAAGGTCAACTTGCCAACAAGGAAAACTTGTCAACATTCAGTTTCTCAAATCCACAAGGAACTTTATATGCATAAAAATATGCATATAAAATATATATGCATAATACATCTAAAAAATTGTACTCTCTTCTTCCTTCACGTCTTGGTCTCTCCATCCTCGCACGTTTTCTTGGGCCCTCGCTTCGCTAGTTGCGAGTGGTGTGGGAAGTTTGATTATTTTGACAAAAAGAATTTTATATCGAATTTCTAATTTGTTTTTCGATGCAAAATAGTTTCTATTACTCGGGAGCAAACCTTTCTGGTCATCAGATTTTGTCAAACAAAACTCGTTGCTATCATTCATTGTTAATCCAAATAATGTTGGCAAAGGAGTGGGGTAGATTTTCCGGGGCTCAAGAAAACGTGCGTGTTTAATACCACTATCTTTCACCTGGGAAAAAATGCAAACCTCCCACCTCACATGTGATCTCGCTTCCCGAATGACCTCTTTCGCCCTCCATAAAAATGCAGACTTCCACTCTCACCTCCCTTCACCCACACTGATCCAACCTTACCTGACGCACGCCTTCAAGTTCCAAAAATTATGAAAATTGAATTTACAACTGAGAGATACGTCTTACGTATCACATTTGCCTGACGATATCCCAACAACTTTATCTTTTTTGTATGTATGTAAAATTAAAATTTCTGAAAGGGTTCAGCTGAACGGGTAGCTAATAAATGAAAAAAAACCCACTCAGATTTTCGCTTTTTTCTGAAAAATCTGATTTGATGGGTATGCTATTTGCCTGAACGCACCTCAGATATGAATTACTCCCAGACGGATAAACCGATTCTATTATTTTTGACATTAGTAGATCATTGTATAACTTACCATGTTATCATATGAGCTATACATTTGAGGTGATAATTATTTACTGATAAATTAAATGTCTGCTATCAAGCAACAAAGCCACTCCAGTTTATGGCGTTGCGACACAAGATAGTGCTTCACTTAAATTCAATTCCCAATCCACCTGGGCTTCATTGTTGCTTGCTGTTGCCACGTGACGCGGGGCGAGGCCGAGGAGGACACGAAGGAGCGGGCGGCGCTGGATGGAGAGAAGAGAAAGAGAGAGAGGAGAGACAGGAACAAGAGGGAGAAGGAACAGGGTAAATAGAGCGAGAGAGACGGAAAAGGAAAATAAGAGAAGGAAGAGACAAAAATAGAGTAGGAGAGAGGGAGAAGAGAGGGGAAAGGGAGAGAGAGGAGAGAGAGAGAGAGAGAGAGAGAGAGAGAGAGAGAGATGGGGAAGAGAGCAGTACAAAGTCTGCCGGGTTCTGATAGCACCATAAAAATACGTTTCGCACGTGACATTTGCCTCTTTTCTATAGGCAACTACTCATACACTGGTGTTTAGCGTACCAATTCAGACGCAAAAGTATTTAATATACCTGCTAAACACCAGCGCGAGGGAAGTTGCGAAACAATCAAGTGTAAATGTAAATTAAATGGCATTTCCCACCTCACGTTTATCGACGAAACGTGAACATCTTCGACCCCCCCCCACATGCCCGAGAAGATTGTAACATTTTTTGTGGAACATTCCGTACCATATACTAGCTATAAAGCGAGTTTGACGCCTCCGTTCTAACGACCACCGCTCATTGGCATTCCGAGGCCGCTTGCGCGCGGGCGGAGGGGGCGGGGCTCACCGGCGGGGCGGGGGCGGGGACGGGGGCGGGACGCTGCATGCGCCTGCGCCGCCCGCGGCGCCGCCCACGCCGCCGCCGAGGACCGGCCCCGCTCGCCGGAATCTTGACGCGGCCTGCGATGAGCTCCCGCCCGATCGATGGATTTGGAGGAGTTAAAAGGCCGCCGCTACGACGAAGGCCCCCGCGATGGCACATGCTCGATAGAGTGGGCGGGGCCCGCGCCGCCGGAGGCCCCCGCTCGGCGGGCGGCGTCGGGGGCGGGGCGGCGGCCGCCCGGCCGGGGACCCACTGCCGCCTCCGCCGCCCGCTGCAGCGCCATCTCTCTCGCGGTGCGGGGCGGGGGGTCGTTTGTGACCCCCGCTGCCGAGCGACCGTCCGTCGCCCCTGTTGCCGTCGCCGCGCAGCGACCCTGGAGCGGCGCCAGAGGCGGCCCCGCCGGCCGCCGATATCCCCCTCCAAGTCGCCAAGTGGAGCGGTAAATTTCTACGGCAAAATGTGCTTGCGGCGAGATCCGATAAAGGGCTCGCTGGTGACACATATTAAACTGCACCCCTACCGCATCCAAACACAATACACGAGTTGAGAATTGGGTTATTTACGTTATGGCAGCATACTTGAGGAACACTCTACAAACACACCCACGCACACTAATCACAAGACAAGCATCGGAAGTTCTACGTTGCGTTACTTAGTAATACTACACCTACACAAAAGTTCAGAATTGGGATACGTGCTTTAGGGACACATTTTTGAGAAATACCTCAAATAGGGTGGGCTCGGGAAATAGATGTAACGAGAGATACAATAGCATAGAATCCATGTGCTTTGCGACGATTGGATCCGCATGGTAAATTATTGAGCCATCGGACCGTGTAGAAGAAAATTGATGGCAATAGGGAACTTCGATTGTTGACATAGGAAGGGGTATATTAATGACCAAACCCTGGGTTCTACAAGTCAATTTGGCAGCGTGGATGGTCCAGGGCTTTGAAGCAACACCCAAGAACGGGGAAACGAAAGCTGTGGGTTCAGATACTTTAATGACAAGCGTGTGCTACCATGTACTCCCACACATGGTGATCTGCACCATCATCCCATTCACAGTCCTGTGTCATTCATACCTGACCATGAAAGGTGGAAGGCCATTGACAATAAACCTTGTTCACTTATAGAATTTATTTAGAATTTCTGAAAAATAATAAATCTATTACAGGATGTGGGGAAGGTATGCCACTTTCTTGTTGAAGAACCGTAAACATTGGTCGAAACGTTGAGATATTGTAACTAGTTGTAATTTTTGTAAAATGTTTTGACAGAACAGTGATTTTGAATTTGTGACTATGTAAATAATTTTATTAAATGTCAACATTTTATAATGATTTTTATTATTTTAATTACTGATGTAAACAAACTGTAGTACAATTTTGACTTACATTGTCTTTACTCTACGAAATTTTGGAATGCGCAGATTTATTTATGTTGATGAAAATAGCACATGTTTGTTGTAATAATATCGGAGCACGAGCATGTTGTGTATGTGTGCGTGCTCGAGCTTGAGTAGAGGAAGTGGAGGTATGAGTTTGCGAGTTGGTGACTGTGAGTGCTTTCATTTCAGAAGCGGTCCTTGAACGCACGCAACGTCTGCCCTGACTGTTTCATTAATTGGAACGAGTTTAGATGAGAGAGTGCATATTAGGCTTCTCACTGAGGCATTTTCGCTCCTCGGAGGCTGTAGCCTCTGCGTGGCATACACTCACATCGTTTCATTGATTTGAATGTACCTCTGGGATAAATACCATGAGTCTACATATTAATAATTTGGTGTGAGTTTTGTAATAGTTAATAGTATTGACAAATCGAAGTCATCCAAGTAATGTTATTTCAGCTAATATTAGAAATAAGTGACATACTCTGTAAACATAAATACAACATTTTTCCCCAATTCTTATATTCGTCCAGAATTAGCCTCTAGAAATACTAACGTTCATTACTACCCCATAGAAGGAATAGCTTTTAATGAGAGCGTAGGTTTCTGCGGCCGAGTCAGAATGTTCTTGGCTGTCCGGGAGACGCTGCGTCCAAGGCACAGGTGCCGACGTTTCAGCCGCCATTCTACGACCTTCCTCAGGGCGTAATGCCAATTCATCAGGGCATTACGCCCTGAGGAAGGTCGCAGAATGGCGGCCGAAACATCAGCACCTGTGCCTTGGACGCGACGTCTCCCGGACAGCCAAGAACATTCAGCTTTCAATGAGTCTGCTACGAAATACCAACGTTCAGCCTACATCTTTGCTGTAATTGTTAGTTTTCTCCCATAATTATTTATTGTTACCCAAAATTATTCCACAACTCGAAACTCGATAATTGAAGTAAATACCAGTATCTAAAATTACGTATTCAAACAAAGAAACCATGTGTTCGTTTTGCGCAAGGTTTATTCGCTTTTCTGCAGGATCTATTTTATTGCAGTAGACATGTATGCATATGTAGTAACGAATCCCTCACTTAAGCTTCTTCACAGATTGAAAGATCCTAGTTTTGGAATTTAAATAAAGGCGTATTTTCAACATCAACTATTGAGTTGCCTCAAAACAGCCAAAATCAAGACTTTCTGCGGTTTAGCAGACGTGTAACGGAGTAATATCGTAAACAACGATGTGCAATCTCTCCTTCCCCATCTAATTCTCGCTCGAAATTCAGGGCCCGCAGATGTTTCCCAACGTCAAATCTCGTGTTTCCTCCGGTTCGGAAATACTTCAAGGATTCTCCTCAGATGTCAAGGCTCTAACTTATCTACTTAATTGCTACGCTAATTCACACGGTGATATGATCAAAGTTTTCAGTGTTATCCTTTTATTGTAGAATTTACTCTTTGTGTTAATTTTTAATCCTTTTATTGTAGTTTTGTGTGATAATGTGTATGGGCGTACTTAACACAAAACCTTCCGATGTTACCAAGAGAATGTTAATTTTCAACGAATGTATTGATAGATTATTTTGTGTTTCCGTGCACGTCAACGGCTATAGTCCTTAGTTCCGTAAGAGTAGTGCACGCTATTTTCTGGGACGTGAGATGCAGCGACGACCTGCCTGGCGCCTCCAGATACCTCTGCCAGCCGGGGCACCTCCCCAGTCAGGACAGACTCAGAGCTCCCGACTGATCTCCCGTCATGTACCGCGAGAGGTGACTCAGTGCATGAAGAGATTTCACTGCAGTGCCTGTGACCGGGACGTTGTAGGTTCGAGTCCCTACGGTGGCAGGAATTTCGACACTGGCTAGATAGCTGGATCGAGTTCAGTCGCTGTCCGGAGGAGAATTCTAGTGGCCGGCTACTCTAATCGGTGGTTTTCCGTGGTTTCTCCGATTAATACCAGGTGAACCAGGACTCTAACAAACGGGTCATGGACCGGGCACGATCTGTTCTTCCCCTTCCTTGTCCGTCCCTCGCCCCTTACTTACACACACACGCTTACATGCACTCACGGCGGGAGATTAGTCATCCCAGACACTCCCACATCAGTCGGGAGCTTAGAGCTTGTCCCGGCTGGCGCGGTGCCCCGCTGGTGGGAGAGTCCTGGTTAGGGGGGAAACCTCACTAGCCGACGGTAGGTCGGCGCCGGATCTCGCCATCCAGGGAAATTACCCTCACCTCTCACACTTTAAACACTTGCACTGCACTTACGGAACATTAGTCCGCCTTAGGAGTTGCCGCGCCCGGAATCATAAATCAATCTTCCGGCACGTGCGTTACACTGCCTATGTATGTGTGTGTTGAAGAGGAGAATAGGGGATAAGGATGAAAAAGGAAAGATCGCACATGGTCATAGGCCCGTTTATGAAGATATTACTCCAGACTTGAATTGATCAGAGATCAATTGATTATCGATCACAGCAGTCAACCACTAGAATACGTCTCTAGACAACAGATGAATTCGATGTAGCTCGCTGTCTCGAAAAGCCGCTGCTGTCTATACACGAAGTCCTCCAGTCAGAGACACTGCAATGACAAAGTTATTTCCCTATGTCATCTCAGCCGGTTCAAAACCCTGAATATTTTAAAATGTAGTTGGACCAGAAGGTCCAAATTCAGCAAATTTCGGTGGGACCAGGGACCCTCTCCCCGTCAAGTTGCGAAAGACCTCGTCAAAAACAGTAAAACGTCTAAAGTAGTAAAAAAAACAGTAAAAAGTTTTATCAGAAGAAGAAATAAAAGAGGTCATCTTCGTCAACATATTAGCTTTACTACGATAGCCGCCTTTCGATGGCTTTGCCGTCATCGTTAGTCTCGCTGCTTTCGGCAAAAGTCGGACGACTGTGCCGACAGCAGCGAGACTGACGATGACGGCAAAGCCGTCGAAAGCCGGCTATCTTAATAAAGCTAATATGTTGACGAAGATGACCTCTTTTATTTCTTCTTATAAGAACGTCAACAACACCAAATCAGAATTCTCACAAAAGTTTTATCGTCAAAAAGAGTAAACGTCATGTGGAAAATGAGGGTAAGTGCAAAAGTAGAATGTTTAAGAGGAGAAGGACATCCGTTTCTTGCTCATGTTAATTTTATGATTTTCAGGTACACATATCTCAAAAACTATTTTACTGACAGGGTTGATTTTTTTAATATTTAACATTTAAACCTTTGTTAATGTAAATTAGTCCAAAAATCTGATATACATTCTTTTTTAACAGAAATTTTTATTAAAGTATGAAAAAAATTACACATTTTTTAAGTTATAATATTTTTTTACATTTAAATGATCAATTGTTTTGGCAAATTTGTTGCTTATTATGACTTTTAAAAACAATGTAGATTAAATGTTCCTAAAATAAAAAAACAAGAATTTCAGTAAATTGAGCTCAATGTTTCGGTGTTAAATTTTGCATGTACTGAATCACTCCGTGCATTCCTGTTCCATATTGTGGGACATCTGGAATCTCCTAACTGTTTCCTTTCCTTTTAGCTTAATGATTCTTCTTGTTTCTGTTTTAGAAGATGATTCATTTATTTTTTCGCATTTGCACGTTATTTGGCAATGAAGGATAAATTTGGTATTTCTTTCAATACACATTCCTTATTATTTCTTCATTACAATTGTATTTAATTTTCACACAACAATACTTTTCTTCTATTCGTATTTACTTCTATATTCGCAATTACTTATATATTCGTACTGATATTTACAAGAAAACAATGTAATTATTTATATTATTATTCACAACAATAGGCGTTTTATTTAGAATAAACAAAGGGAACACGTTAGACGTGAACTAACAGTGCAGCCATGAACTGCAAACAATATCTTGAACTTCGCAAATATCTGAAAAATAATATTTTTTCCCATTCTACATTCCTCCAAGAGTTATGCCCACTATTTAAAAGCTCTGGCTACTGCATAGTTCCAGTAAATATAATTTTTATGGTGTAAAACATAGTAGAAAATGCATAAACTATATATCAGCATGTTCAGGAGAAGACGTGGAATAAAATGGCGCAAATTATGAAAAATCAATTTTCCCCCATTTTTTCGTGTCCTTCTCCCCTTAAGGCGTGTTGCTGAAGTTGATTGGAGGAAAATCAGAAAATAAAAATAGCCGGTCTCTGGAAGTCTCATTTACGCAGTGTCTGATCTCTAATCTCCGACATCCCGATATCGAAAGTGTCACTTTTACGAATACATAGAACCCGTATTTTATTTTACCATGTCAAGACTTTCTTGAATGTGTCTTACATAGAACCCCCACGTCAAGTCACTTCAATAGAATTTACAGTCATTTTCCTCGTTGTCGAATCAGTATCGAAGGTCAGGAACTTGACGTTGGGCACAATTTCAACCTGTGTTAGGGGGCGAGGAATTGTGGTTTTTCTGCATAAACTCCATGGGCAACCATTGGAGCCTAGGCAGAACAGACCTTTGATATTATTCAAGTGTAAATTTTGCGCTCGGCCTCCCTCTGCTCGTGTAAACTCCCTGTTGAAGAGATAGAATTTATATTGTATGCCCTCAGTGGAGAGAGAATGGCAAACACGTGACGCGGGGGAAATCGAGTACGCTGAAGATGAAAGCGACTATTTAAAGGATATGGTTTCCAATGTCCGCTGTTATATGGGCGTACTAGTGGCACGTACTCGTCCCATATTCTTATTTGACCAATAATGTTTTTAATGGAGAGGTTTCTCTACTATTGTCATTAAGTTACTTGTTTTAGCAGTTGGCAAACTATAGTTCACCACATATTCATGTAAATGATTAGCACTGAAGTTCCACGACCGCTAAACACCATAGAGATGCAGTTTCTTGTAGAATTTCATATAAACCAAATTTGCATTACCGTTTTGACAATTTGCATATAAGTACAGTATTATATTTTATTACACAATTCATTGTTGCTAACGTTATTACTTGGCTTAAAAAAATTTTGAGCAGAAAATACATATAATAGATATTTACGTGCTTTTACAAGAAGATCTTGCTTCTCTTTTCCTAGCGATTTATTATATCTATACTACTAACTTTCAAATTGTGCAGAAATAGAAAGGAAACAAAGTCGCCTCAAGGAAACCCAAATAACAATAAAACAGTTTAGATTTTGACTAAAAAGTATAGTTTTTAAATTTATTTTTTCGCCTATTATCATACTGTACATACCGACTGAATTATCATAATCAGTGCATCACTTCTTATGACACAGCATCTTCATGCGACAGCAAGGCTCCAAGAAAGAGGTCGGCAGCCATTCAAGTTTTGGTATATACGTGTTGCGTTTTGGAACAGAAACGTTTTTGATGTATTTGATTTATATATACATTGTTCTGTTGTGCATACGCAGCTTTTCAAGATGGCGACCAGCAAGTCGCTAGAAGCCCGCTTCAAAGCCAAACTGCGTATTTCCTTCGTAAAATGGTAGTATCAGTGCAGTAATATTACTGCAATGATTACATCCGCTAAATGACGTTTCTGCAGGTGTATCACAAATATAACGTCGCAGCCTATCGCACATCGCGGCGGGGGGAAGGCATTGAGCCGCACGCCATGAATCGATCTGTCGCCACCAGGTGTATCCCGAAACGGATCTGGAGTATTACGGGCGACAGCCTGAGATATTACGGGCGAGCGCGTGGGCGTAGCGACTGCCCCCACGTCGATTGACGACAGCGCTGAAGCGGTCGTTTGGTTTGGATTCGTTTTTTCGTGTTCCCGGGCACGTCAACTGCTTTTGTCATTAGTCCCGTTAGTGTAGTGCATGATTTTTCTCCGAGTATGCGCGGTGATCTTTCCCCGCTGGATGACGAGATCCGGCGCCGACCTAACGTCGGCTAGTGGGGTTTCCCCCTAACCAGGACTCTCCCACCAGCGGGGCACCGCCCCAGCCGGGACAAGCTCTAAGCTCCCGACCGGTGTCCCGGAATATGTGGTAGTGTAGTGCATGTTAGTGTAAGTGTGTGTGTAAGGGGAGAGGATAGGACAAGAAAGAGGAAGGACAGATCGCGCGCGGTCCGTGGCCCGTTTTAGCAGGGTATTGCTCCGGTATTCGCCTGGTATTGATCGAGAAAACTACGGAAAACTACCAATCAGAGCAGCCGGCCGCTAGAATTCTCCTCCAGGCAGCGCCTGAATTCGACCTAGCTGATAAGCTAATGTCGAAAATCCTGCCGCCGTCAGGTCTCGAATCTAGGACCTCCCGGTCAGAGGCGCTGCAGTGACTTCAGTTGATGCTCTAAGCTACCGCTCCCAGTAAAGCGGTCGTTACCAGAATTGCAGAACGATGTACATGCGATCGGAAAAAATCGACTCACCTTCCTGATCCGTTAGAAAGGGGATGAATACCGAGGCATGAGCGTTTCTTATGCCTGTTGCACGCGGGGATGTTTACAGTGTTTATATAAAACATTGAAAAATAACAAAAATTATGAAATGTAGCTTGCTTGCGGTTATATCCGGAGTTTTGTAAAAATTGTATGAAATCGAACACGTCTCATTTTTTATGACATAAGATTACGTAATAACCAATCAGTATTAACCAATGCCGAAGAGAGATGGACGCAGGAACGCAACAGGAGAGAGAAACATGAAACCTAAATGACAAACTGAGTATTTTCTTTCATGGATACAATTTTTAAAACTCGGCTGTTTGCATCCGTACGTGGGTGAGGTGAGATCGGTTCCTCCGAAGTGTATAGAATTAATGAGCATTGAAATGTCGAAATTGGCTGGATGTGGATGGTCGACGGAATCGTACTTGCAGATGAGTCCCAGAAATACCCTCACTTGTCACGAACTCTTTGTGTTATAATCGTAATGCAAGGCCCGAGACTGAAACAGTAATGTTTGAACACAGTACTTCCCACAGGTGGCGGGTCAAACTATTTTACGAAAAAATTGAGTGTGCAACACATTTATTTCATGAAATGTGTTGTAAAAGGTTTTATGTACGTTTCATAAGACCCGTCTTATAAAAAAACTGACCTTTCACAACAGGCATTAAGTACAATAATATGTTAGATAAAAGTAGCCACTGCGAGAGAAAATTTGCTTATTAAAAGTGGTTTTAAGCCTCTGGGATGGCTCATGAGCAGCATACTGGCTTCCCGTGTTGTGGTCCCGGGTTCGATTTCAGGTCGAGGCAAAAAAAAGAGTTGCAGCTTTCCTTTAAAATCGATCCAGTTTCTGTAGCTGTGTGACGAGGAAAAGCTCAAGCAGGTGGATATTGCTAGTTACGGTGACGAGAATATGTCGTCTTCACCTCGTGCCGCTCTTATCCCCAAGCATGGGAATTTATCTAGACCCAGGCATGGAGGACACCGGTAGCTGGCCGGCGAAGTCGGACTACCGACCCAATAACGCCAAATACATACATACAAAAGTGCTTTTATAAGCGTCAAGCAAATTATTTAATTTGCTTGAGTGATTTGAGTGAGAGCACTGACTGGCTGCGGGATACATAGCGTGTCAAACGTGACAGCATGGTTCTAGTGGGGAGACTTCCAGTATCTAAAATTCATCGTTGGCTTGTGGCTATTTTTGGACACCAAGTATACATGCAGGAAGAACTATTTTTAACCGACTTCTAAAATTAAACTCTGGGAATGCTTGTAACGGCCAGCGCTTGAGCTATTGTCGCTCAATGACTTTCATGCCCCCACGTGTAATGCATATTTTACAACTTAATCGAAGCGAAATTCGACTTTGTCAAACGGTACCTTCCGATGTTCTGTGAAATGAAATGAATCCTGATTAAGAACCACATAAAATTTACAAACATTCATTACCCTATTCATTTATCACATTTGGCTCCACCGAACAAAGCACAGTTTAGCAAAATGAAGAATGCAGAGCAACGGGGAACTCTTTGAACTGTCTTACGATGTATAGAACGATTTTTCTAAGGATGAGTCAAAGTGACAGCTAGTGCTGGCAACTAAACTGAAGGTTCTGTGACCGTTGTGTCATCGAGCCCAACAGACTCCCTTCCTGCATTCGTTTGTTTGCAGTTGGCTAACTTGTAAATGGCTTCGAAGCTTCGTTTTGTAATGTCCTCGTCCGAGAAAAATAAGTGTGCTGCGAGAAATAATTGAAATTAGGAAGTACAGATTTAGGTGCTCTTCTGTAAAAATTCTGTTTTTCTATAAATTTATTTTTGTGTGATAAATATTATGTTTGTTTTAAAACCGAGACTTGAATGCGAGATGCGTACCGGCGCTCGTGTTTCCGGCTTAAAATCATTTTTCTTTCTATTCACATTCGTGCCAGTTTTCTTTTACTGATTGTGAGAGCATGTTAAACGATTTTCCATTTACGTAATTAAATTTAAATATTTCCCGGACTCGCGTACGTGCATATACCTCGGCGAAACTCTTAGACTTCTGCATAGGGATGATTTCACAAGAGCCATTAGCACTTTACGAAGGGGCGTGGCTGAACAGCTGTCACGGTGAAGGGATACTTCTCTAAATTACATGTGGTGTTCACTTGTTACGCGAACTGTCACTTTGGCTCATCCTTAGGAAAATCCTTCTATAACTAGTAGTGTCCCGGTGGTTCAATAACGGAATGTTACCAAAATCACAAACCTTTTGGGACGATCGCAGTGTTACATTGATTTAGGACACGTGTAGCCCTAGGTAGAACCTTAGAAGGATTGTAATATACAACTTTGAACGATCATTGGAAAAATAGATTTTTGATTAGTAGACGAAAACATTTCTAAAAATCGCCCCTTGTTATCCGTGATATAGAATGTAATAAAGTTTTACCTTTGACCTTTCACTTTATCCCGACTGAGGCGATTTCCTGCTAAGGTGAGATATCTGGAGGGGAAAACCCAGCAGATCGCAAGTCGGTCGGCATCGGATCTCACGCTCCAGCGGCGGAGATACACCTTCAACTCCTTGGTATAAACATGCACCGCAATGACGGGACAAATGAACAAAGTAGTTAGTCCTCCGGGAAACAAGAAATATGCCCTCGTTCACCAACAAACTAAGGTTACTACTCTGAAGGGGTCAGTATTTTCTAGGAGGTGTTTTTTACACTTATTTATTTATTTATTTATTTTACGTAAAAAAACAGTTAAAAACTGCGTATGACGTGCTATGGGGAAAAGTGAATTGTGTGCACATTTTCAAAATTCTGTGATCCCTACACTAAGTCATATACTACTTAAATTTTGAATTTTGAAAAGGAGAAAAAAAACTCCCATGTAGTAAAATCTATTTTCAAAAATAAATAAGCAATAAATATTGAATTTTGTTCTTTTACGCACATTTGATGTGTGATGTGGGCCGGACTGCTTTATTTCACTTCTGAAAGAAAGAGTGTGAATTAAAGTGTTTTACAATATTTACGCACTGCCATTTTTGGCCGCCGATGCATCACAATATCAATATTGCTATTTAATAAAATAAGATTTTTCATCCGAGGCAGTATGCGAGAACCAGGTAGAGGGAGACGTTTTGAAGTTGAGTCTGTTTTCAATTGCCGTCTGCCTCCTGTCGCTCGATACGCACTTGCGGCGACAGGAGCAACGACCTGCCAGAACGGCAGCAATGTTTCGTCGCACGACGCGGTGAGCTGCCGCTACCATTAAGGGCATCTTATCTCTACCATTATAAATTAATGTTCCTGTTTCTAAAAAAATCTATTGAAGATACAAGAATGAATTTTTGCACAGTTATTGTTTGCACTATTATATAATTCTGGGAATTTTGTAACGTTCTTAACTTTGTGGAACAATTTTATATATATTTTTTAAATATTTAAGTAATAGTGCATACATTTTGTAACATATATCTATTAAAACCTTTGCTAATAATCAGACTACAACAAAGACAAAAATTTCAGTATAACCAGAATAATCTATTAATTATAAATAGTTTCTGAGAAACAGGAACATAAAGATAAAAATGAAGTTACGGAAAACAGTAGTAAAATTTTGGTAGTAGCACCATGCATTACAGCGCCATATTCTGTATCATCACTGTCTTTTTCAAGTTCCTAATGCTCTCTTTTTATTTTTTTTTTGTCTTTTGAAGCAATTTCAGACAGTAATTGGTAGTCTTTATCCCTCAAGGTAATTATTTGATCAATTGCTTGACATAGAATGATCATATTTCTTCCTGCCCCCCCCCATTTTTGTAAAACGTCAACTTCTCCAATATTTACATAATTAAACATTAGAACACTATCATATGCATCAAGAGAGAGTACTTCTGTTCCTACAAAATCTGATTTGGGACCCTTGACCAAATAACATTATTGAATAATTCGTTCACATTTCGGTTTCACTCATGTAAACATCTTTTCTATTGTGAGGATCTGCCTAAGATCTAAGAAAAATGAAAGCAAATATATGGAGTTTATAGTGTAATGATTTACACGATCCCCAATGGTGTGCATTTGGATGATAAACAGTTCAAAACATTTACAGCAAAGACGCCATAGTAAAAAAATAAAACCGAGTGAGGAAGAGAATAAAGCGAACCCGATACTTGTGCGAGTTTGGACTATAAACATTAGATCCGGCTGTGATTTAGAAACATTTTGAAAGTTATCCCAGTGAAATCGCGTCAGGCAATAAAGTTATTGAAATTTTCGTATTTCGCATGTTTGTGTTAAGGAAAATATTAATGGAGTCCATTGTTGGAGCGATGAAACGCTTATAAAGAAGAGGGTTTTTCGAATACTGCAAGAAAACGCGATAAGATATCAAATTCAGACTTTCGAGGAGAAAGAAGAAAATTAGCTGCATCAGGTAAAATTTATCCCATTTAAATATCTTGACGGAAGTATCGAAATTTTAATAAAACAGATAAATTAATTCAAGCAAGAGGAAGCGATTAGCGAACAAATGCAGTGCGTTCCATTTCACATTCAAAAACGGAAAACAGGGAAAATAAAAGGATTTTGACCAAAAGAAAACAAGAGGAGAACATCAAATTTTAGGAAATTGCCGGGAGAATTTTATCAAAACTAAAACGGAAATAAAGTGTTTCGGAAAACGTTAGAAATTAAATATTTTGAGAGAACCAAGGCGACGCGATCGTCAGTTATCGAGCGATCGGGAAAAGTGCTGAAGCAAGGATAACAATGCTAGGTTGAAGAAGATTTGCCAGAATGTGCCTGGACTTGGTGAAAGCAGGATGTGTGTTCGCGTAGGCGATTCTTGAAAATTTTTGTAAAGTGCGGAAGTTATGAACATCATCCGAAATAGTAACCGGGAATATTTTACGTACGTTGTGTAACAGTCGTGGAAAGAAAATTTCATAAAGAAAGGGGAATTTTCGGAACTATTCTGAAATTCGGCAACGCCCGCTGGACTTGCGAGAGCGAGCGGCGGTACGAGAAATTTTGCAACGGTGGGGAGCGCGACGTTGCATTGATAATTAGAGGCGCGGAATTTGATTCGGAATTCAGTGAGATTTTAATAATTTGAAGGGTTTATAAAAAAAGACGGCAGCGTGAACTCCGACACCATGAGTGAACTGTGACGCGTATGCGAGTGTTCCGGAACTGATGGCGACAACGGAGGCGCTGTTGGGCGTGAATAATCACCCCAGACACGCAGATTCGTCGCAGAGGCAACAGCATACGTGAGCCAAAGTATTTTGACATTTGTTTGTTTTGTTTTGATTGAAGAAAGCTCTGTCGAAGACCAAGTCGTGTAATTGGTAGATTTTAAGACGGAAATCTCGACAGAATGCATTCTGGGGTTTAGTTATATGTGTGAATGGTATTTGTTTGTTTTTTTTGTAAATAGTTTGTGTGAATGAAAGAGTATATATATCTATGTATTGTGTATTGAGGGAGGAGAAATGTTTATTTTGTTGTTGTTTTTGATGCTGGGTTGTATTGATGTGTGCCGTCAGAGGTACCAGTGCTGTTGCAGCACTAAATAGTGCAAATTGAAAAAAAACATGATAACGGAGGCGATTGAATAAACTTCATGGCCATTTTGGGGTCGTGATTCGCAAAATCAATATGTTTTTCGCAATCATTTACGTAGCATTAGACTGATCCACGCGCGTGAGCGCAGTACCTTGCTCGCGTCTGTACAGACGCACCGCAGACCACGCCCAGGTGAGTGAAAAGGCCAGGTAAGCTAGCAGAGGGGCAATTGTGAGTAGGAAAGGGGGAAAGTTATTATATGTGGCAACCCAACGCGAGGCTAGTGTTTATTGGTTTGTTCGTAAGAAGGGCTAGAGCAGGGCAATTTATTAAACGTAACAGTATAACGTGCCGGGCGTGTAGAGAGGCCGCCCAACCCATTACAAGTGACCGCCCAACGTGTGGGCAGGTTTATATATATAAGGAGGAGAGGAAGGTGAAACCCGACCGATTACAATAGAGGTCTGCCAACTTCAACAAAATGAACTGTGTTGCTATCATCTCAACTGGAAAAATGTTTTCATAAAAAAATATAATGTCGGTGTTCACAAAAATATGCGTGCCCGTCAGAGATAATCAAGCGCACGTGGATATTTAAATGAACACTTAAATCCCTTCTAATTTGATGTTGGCAAAAAAAAAACGATTATATTATGAAAGAGCAGACTTCGGGCTATCAAAATTACCCAAAAAACGAAAATCGATATTTGTGGCCCAAAATGCCAATAAGGCTCGATCGGAACACGTAGCGCCTCACTTCCGGGTTTCGTAGCTCATTGGGTTCGCGCCGCTTCACATTTGCACTGAGCCGAACAGCATTCGTCAAAATATATCTAGAGAGCAGAGAAGTGGGTTTTTTCCCCCTCGAATAGGCCGTCTCGGACCACGCAGACATGCACAAGTGCATGTGATTAATCAGGGGATCAGCATTAGGCTGAACCCGATTTTTATCCCCCATAGTCGTTAGTTGGGGGGATGGAATATATGATGATGACGGAGAAATGGGCGACACACACATACAAACCCATACCCGAAACGGGTCTCGAACCCGTGATCCTTCCCGTCCGAGATCGCCACGGCACTACTGCCTCTGGATCGGTTTATTATTATTATTATTATTATTATTATTATTATTATTATTATTATTATTATTATTATTATTATGTTGTTGTTGTTGTTCTTATTATTATTTATTTTAATGATATAACATTATATTATACTATTATTATATTATACTATTACTAATATTATTAGAACAACGACTTTTCTACTGCTGCCGTTAGATTATTTATGATGGATATGGTAATATAATATCCTTAGTTTGATCGGTAGTTTGGTGCTCAAAGTATTAAGTTTTGGAACACCATCCTACTCTCCGAAAGCCCTTTTACTCGTCTAATTTCCAAGAGGGCAATTGTTCATTTCCAGCACATTGTATTTCCCACATTGTATTTCCAACGTTTTCAAGCCGAAGTTCAGGTTTAATTATAGCCGAGGTTTGATTATAGTGAATAACCGAATCTTCTTATGCTTATTTGTAATGTAAGTGAAACGGAACCAGTGACTTAAGTTCACCATAACCGAGGGTTCACTATACCCGGAGTAGACTGTAATTGTTTTTTCTCCGTTTTTATGTCATACAAGTAGTTAGTTAATGCCCACACCCTCAATCTTGACTCAAACACACCTGCCAGATATTCGTACCTGGGAAGAGGGGAACGTAAGGCGCTGTGCGCCACAACACACACGAAAGGCAAGGGATAAACATCTATGCACAAGGAGAGTTTTGAACTTCGTAGCCTTCGTATCCAGGTATTAGAGTCGTTATATACTCTAACCACGCGGTCATTTACACCTGCTCCAATTATCTAGTAAATCTAAAAGCTAAACTGTGTACCTGTAAGTGGAAAAGGAGATAAATATTTATGCATTTTTATGTTGCTACGAAAATATAATGAAATATATTTAGCATTGGGGATAAGAATTTAATTTTCGAATGAACAAATTATTATTATTATTATTATTATTATTATTATTATTATTATTATTATTATTATTATTATTATTGATTTAATTTTTTCGTGTTTCCAGGCACGTCATCTGCTTTGGTCATTAGTCCCGTTAGTGTAGTGCATGATTTTTCGGGAGATAGCGGTGATCTTCCCCCGCTGGATGGCGAGATCCGGCGCCGACCTACCGTCGTCTAGTGGGGTTTCCCCCTAACCAGGACTCTCCCACCAGCGGAGCACTACCCCAGCCGGGACAAGCTCTAAGCTCCGACCGGCCTCCAAGAATATGTGGTAGTTTAGTGCATGTTAGTGTAAGGTGTGTGTGTGTGTGTGTGTGTGTGTGTGTGCGCGCGCATGTTCGTGTAAGTGTGTGTGTGTAAGGAGAGGATATGACAGGGAAGAGGAAGGACAGATCGCGCGCGGTCCGTGGCCCTTTGGTAGGTACTGTTCCGGCATTCGCCTGGTGTTGATTGGAGAAACCACGGAAAACTATCGTTCAGAGCAGCCGGTCGCTAGAATTCTCCTCCAGGCAGCGACTGAATTCGACCTAGCTGAAAAGCTAGTGTCGAAAATCCTACCGCCGCCGGGACTCGAACCTGGGACCTCCCGATCAGTAACATCAGTTGATGCACTGAGCCAGCGCTCCCATGCTTTGGAGATTCGAGTCTCGACAGATATTCGATATTAGCTAGGTCGCTAGATCGAATTCAGTCATTATCGGGGGCAGAATTCTAACCTTCGGCTTTTCTGATTGGTAGTTATTAGGTGTTTTATTTACGATTAATACCTGGTGAATGCCAGTGTAGTATCAAATAGGCAACGGACTGCGCGAGATTTTTCATCCCTCATACCTGTTTTCTCATCTTTGCGGCTACATTACAGAGTTGGCATCCAGATTTAGTCACTCCTTCAACATTCTTTAAAAAATCTGCGGAGCATTCCCCAAGGAAATCCGATGTATCGAAAACAGTTTCTAAATCACGCTGGATTTGACCGTCCGGTATATTGGAATATTGATACATTGGTATTAAAAAATGAAACCTTTTTTAAATATATTTTTTCTGCTCAGGATTCATGTTTTGACAGGTTTTAGACATAGAATAAAACAGTGTGAATGCATCGTACTGCTAAAAAATGCACACTGTATTTTTTATCCATTTTTTGTGTTCAACAGTTTTTGTTTCTTTTTTACTAGTATATAAATGACAAGAGTAATTTATATAGACGATAATTTTATAATATTTTTATGAGATATGAATTTGGTTTCGGCAAAGCAGAACTCAAGAAAACGTGCGCAGATGATTTTACCCCATACGTTACACACACTTTTCAACTGTTTTTTGACTAAATATCAACAAAAAAATATAGAACTTAAACGGTATCTGCAGTTTAAAAATAATGTGAATAAGAAGATAAAGGGAGTCCAGAAAAGAAATGTTGGGATAACATTGTGAAATGTGTTTCTACTGTATGCATTTAGAGTTATTTATGCATTTAAATATCGGGAAAACAACCATAGTTTTTCAGAACCTTATTTTGTATTATTTGCAACGGATAAAATATTTAGTTTGCAGCAAAAAAATGGCACCTCTAAACCTCGCCGTGGAATCAAATTTTAAAGACGACGTACGCTTTGCGAGCAACCCGGATAGAATTTCGTTATAAGTTACGTCCCCCTCCGGAGCAAATTTTAATCACTAAAGTGCGCGTTATGCCGCGGGAGATTGAGGACCGCTGCCTTACGTCATGCGACGTGACGTCAGAGGTGTGTAAGAGTAGCCGCGGGCACGAGCGGCGCGGGGGCGAAGGTCGTCGCGTGATGCAGCAGCACCACCGCCATCGCCATGCCGCCCCCACCCCCGCCCCCGCCCTGCCCGCCGCAATGCCGCGACCTTGACCCCGCCGTATTGACGGATGGCGGCACAAGGACGGCACCCGCGTCACACGGCGCAGGACCCCCTGACCTCCACAATCCACCCACCCACCTAGGGAGCGCTGTGGGAGGCGGACGTGTTTAACAAGAATGCAAAACGCCGCCCTCCGCAGAAGCCTCCAACAGCACCCAAGTGCGAGGTTCCCCAAGGCTGTGCGGTGGAGCCCGCGAAAACTGAGGGTTGATTGATTGTCAGTGATTCCGGGCGCGTCAACTACTAGCGTCATGAGTCCCGCAAGTGTTGTGCTTTTTTCTCGGGAGGTGGTGGAGTTTTTCACCAGCTGGATGGTGAGATCCAGCTAGTGGGGGGGGGGGGTCCTACCCAGGTATCTCCCACCAGCGGGGCACCGCCCCAGCCGGAAGTAGCTCTAAGTTCTCAACCCGCCTCCCGACATGTGCGGTAGTGTAGTGCATGTTGGTGTGCTAGCTACTCTCAAAAATCCTGCCACCGTCGGGACTCGAACCTAGGACTCCCGCTCAGAGGATGTCCTGGTCAGTTAATGTCTTGAGCCATCTCTTCCGGTTTTGTTCTCGAGTGAGGCCATTCTTCTACTTCTATGTAAACGAAAACGAGAAGGTTTAAATTACTTATCAATATAGTGCATTTATGACCAGGCGAAACAAATTGAATCATTGCAATGCACATGTATCATAGCAGCGGAATAAAATTGTCAACAATAGATTTTTTTCTTGCGTTTTCTCTAATAATTAAATTTTACCACTAATTTTATAATAAAGCATAAGAGACTCGTTAGCTAAACTGGGGACTTTGCAAACGATTTTAACTCAAAAATTTTTTTAAATACTTTCACTTTCTAGGATGTTAAAGGAAGATAACTTGCTTCAAAATGGAACTTTACCATCTTCACTACAAATTATACACTGAACATGCCTGATTCTAATTTGACTCATTAGTATTGAGAAGTTCTGTACGTTGGCCTCGGATCATGAAATTTACCGGTTGCACCTCACAAATGAGTCACATTGCCATCTTTGAGGAAGTAATTTTTTGATTACAGAAGTCAAGTTTATTTTTTTCATTATTATCTAATTCTATTAATAAAATTACGAAAAATTAGTGATAAACAGAATATTATGTACATGCAATATGAGATTAAACACCGTTTTACCTATATATCTTAATGTCTATTAATTCATTGGGGCCGGGAGCGGTAGCTCAGTGCATCAGCTGATGTCACTACAGCGCCTCTGACCGGGAGGTCCTAGGTTCGAGTCCTGACAGCGGCAGGGTTTTCGACACTAGCTTTTCAGTTAGGTCAAATTCAGTCGCTGTCTGGAGGAGAATTCTAGCGGCCGGATGCTCTGATCGGTAGTTTTCCGTGGTTTCTCCGATCAAGACCAGGCGAATGCCGGAGCAGTACCCTACCAAACGGGCCACGGACCGCGCGCGACCTGGCCTTCTTTATCCTTGTCCTATCCTCTCCCTTTACACATGCACTACACTACCACATATTCCGGGAGACCGTCGGGAGCTTAGAGCTTGTCCCGGCTGGAGCGGTGCCCGCTGGTGGGAGAGTCCTGGTTAGGGGGAAACCCCACTAGCCGACGGTAAGTCGGCGTCGGATCTCGCGACCGCTATCTCCCGCAAAGAACAACAACATGCACTACACAAACGGGACTAATGACCAAACGAGTTGACGCGCCCGGAGACACGAAAAAATCAATCAAATAATTCAATGGAAAATAATTATATATTCATAATATAATTCGATAAATTATAAGAACAAAATAAATGACTTCTTTACATTGATTTTTTTTCTTTGATTAAATAGATGTTTTTCAAGGTTTTGAATTTATATATTTACATTAACTAAAATGATAATCATGTTAAACATAATTACAGTTTTTGAGGATGTTCCGGAAGGAAAATAGATGCATACAATTATTAATATTTTCTATTATTGTAATGGCAATATTGTTGAGTAAGAGAGGATGCCATGGAGTGGCGAAGTTGCATATTCGGAAAAGAACTATCAGTTGGGCATCATTTAAAAGTTGTGTCGTAGGGCGATTATTTAGTGAAGAAAATAAATTATTTGATAAGTATATTTGATTATTGAATATTTTATTAGCTGTAATGGATTCAACTAATACAACAAACGAGACTCGCTGAGTCTCGTTTGTCGCTGGATTCGAGTCTCGCCTTGTACTTGCGTATTTGTACTTGTTATTCGTGTAATAATCATGTCATACTATATAATTCATCTCTACATTGTCCAACTGGAGCGGTACATCTCTAGTAGAAATCATGCAAGACGACTAGTTGCCGATTTCTTCAATTTAATTAATCACATATGAATACAAGTATATGTTTCTCTCTGAACAATTAGTCTTCATTGTCAAATTCTGCTAAAATCGAAAAAAAATATTATTGTTGAAATTCTTTTCTTAAATTTGGCGAAGACGTTCCATGAGTTTTACTTCCATATTCTGGAAGAAGATTACGAGGGGAACTGTTATTTTCTTTGTTTTTCGTGTCAGCCTCTTGATGAGGGTTTCGTATTTAGCTGACCCTAAACTCAAACATGAAAGTGTGCAGTATGTTTCTAGATGCACGTGCCGAGATACCGGGTATCGGCTTTGGCTGAAAAAAAAAAACTCAGAAAGATTTTTTTCCTTTCTGTAAGCGCTGTTGTTGAGCTCGTTGCAGGGTTTCTCTTTTCCTTCATTCTCTTCTCTCCAATGGTGCTACATCCCAGGTCAACCTCTGCCTCACATACGCGTGCTCCATGTGCAGATGAATATTTTTATGATCATGCAAATGGGTCATATTATGTATAACGGTGTAACATGTTCCTCGAGAAAACGACAGAAATATTTTAAATTTTTAGATGTGACTATAATTCTTTTATCGGCGATACGTTTTTGTTTTTGAAATATTGAAGAACAAGTAACGGGGAACAGAAACATGGAATTTGAAATGGATTGTGATAATAATTATTCACCTTTGTAAATAGATTTAATTTCATTTGCAATTTACAATGAAATTGGAGGTCTCGTATTGAAATTAACCATAACTTGTACAACTTTGTTCAATAATGTATTCATTGAATTGAATTTAGAATAATTGCTAATAATTAAATGGTGCCAGAAAACATATTTTACTCTTGTTTCGGCAGCAGCACTTACCCAATGTGATAAAATTAAATGTTGAGCAATTAAAACAAAAATACTATATTCCTGTTCAGATATTTCGTTCATTGTTTTATATTGTATCATTTGAAGTGTAATAATATTTTCATGCATTAGCGTAAAGTGTCCGCGTTTTTCATACATGCACCTCTCAAACCTGTTTTAGCTCATAGTATGTACACATATTGCCCACTGCCCGTCAGGCCCTATTGACTTCCTACGTGAGAATATCCTGCCTCTGTTCTCGCCAACACCGCTGCGTTTAAAAATCCAGTGGGGTCAAGCATATTCGCCTGTTTAAAAATACCGTAATGGTAGGACTGCAGTAGGAAAAATACTGCGTATCTACCAGGTTAAGTCGATATTATAATAACACAGTATTACGAAAATATTATTAACCAATCTCATTCTCTGATCACGCTAGATCCTAGTTCGAGCCTTGAGCTGACGTACTCGCCATAGGGGAGGCAGCTTTCCAGATCATGACGGATAGGGGTCGGTGGACTATCGCACCCTTCGAATGGACAGGAAGTCAGGATGGGGAAAGAAAGATCACGCGCGGTCCAGAACACTTTGTTTTAGTTCCGGCTCTAGCAATTTAAAAAAAAATGTTTCGTGCTTGCAATACGTCTCCTAATTCTACTTGGGGTCGGATCAGTTAATCGCCGGGGTTCCCAGATGGTCACCCGTCCAGAAATTAGTAATGTCTCGAATTTATTAACGTCCGTGACTTTATAGAATATTTATTTGACAAACGACGCCGCCATTCTCGTGGAATTCATTGTAGTAATACCACGGAAACTACCAATAAACGCAGCAGGCTTCTACATTGACCATTCAGGTTGTAATAATTTTTGTGTTTAGTTGAAATTTGATATCCTAAACCTCTCACGTTCTTAAATTAAACCGCGTCCTTTATCATCCGCGATGTATAATTTCGCGCGTTAAACTTTGCTTCTTAAAGGTCATTTTTCAGCGACTCAGTTGTTCAGGCGCCTTCTAGAGTGAACCAGGAGCGAACCATGTAAGGACGGGAACGAGACACAAGTGTTTGTTGGTGGTCTTAAAGTCTGCGATTGCTTCCAAATTTCGCTCGAAGAATTTTCACACCCGAGAAGAAAACAAAGGAAAAATTGTGATTCCAGAATATTGTCCAACATTTTATTACATCTCAAATCGTGTTATCGGAAGCGGTAGCTCAGTGCATCAACTGATATTACTGCAGCGCCTCTGACCGGGAGGTCCTAGGTTCGAATCCTGGCGGCGGCAGGAAATTCGACACTAGCTTTTCAGCTAGGTCGAATTCAGTCGCTGTCTGGAAGAGAAATCTAGCGGCTCGCTGCTCTGGTCGGTAGTTTTCAGTGGTTTCTCCGATCGACACAAGGCGAATGCCGGAGTAGTACCCTAACAAACGGGTCACGGACCGCGCGCGATCTTTATTTCCTCTTCCTGGTCATATCCACTCCCTTTACACACACTTATACTAACATGCACTACACTACTACATATTCCAGGAGACCGGTCAGGAGCTTAGAGCTTGTCCCGGCAGGGGCAAGTCCCCGCTGGTGGAAGGGTCCTGATTTGGGAGAAATCTTGCTAGCCGACGGTAGGTCGGCGCCAGATCTCGCCATCCAGCAGGGAAGATCGCCACCATCTCACGGAGGGGTAAACATGCCCTACTCTTACGGGAGTAATGACCTAAGAGGTCCACGCGCCCGGAATCACTAACCAACCAACCAATCAAATCGTGTTACGTAATCGAAATCGTCGTTACGAAATCTGTAGACGATGCAACCCGCGATGTCGGGGAAGGCGCGATGTGGCCAAGCGGGAAGAAAGCAGCGGATGAAGCGAGCAGACCTAGAAGGGCGGAGAGGTCTGACTAAGCGAGCGGGACGGATGGGGCGTGCGAGGCGAGCTAAATGGGATAGGCGGGGCTCTTTAATACATGATTATGATTAAACAATACCCGGGCAGCGACGGTTGATTGATTTATTGTTAGGAATTCTGGGCGCGTCCACATAGGAGAAAATTGGTCCCGTAAAGAAATTGGTGCATGATTTATCGCTGGAGGGGGGGGCTGAAATGTTCCCCCGCTGAATGGCGAGTTTTGGCGTCGACCTACCGCAGGCTAGCGGGGTTTTCCCCAACTAGGTATCTCCAACCAGCGGGTCATCACTCCAGCCGGGGCAAGCTCTAAGCTCTGGATCGTTCTTCCGGCTTGTGTGGTAGTGTTACGCATGTTAGTGAAGTGTGTATAAGTAAGGGGTGAGGGTTCGAGAAGAAAGGAAGGAAAGATCGCGCGCGGTCCGTGGACTGTTTGTTAGGATACATATCAGGCATTCGCCTGGTGTTGATCGGAGAAACCACAGAAAACTTCCGATCTGAGCAGCCGGTCGCTAGAATTGTCCTCCAGACAGCGACTGAATTCGGCCTAGCTGATAAGTTGTTTCTAAAAAAGATTAAATCCGGTCAGCGTCGGGACTCGAACCTAGGACCTCCTGGTCTGAGGCACTGTACTGATATTAGTTGATGCCCAGAACAACCTCTTTCAGTGATAACGCCGGGAGAACCACCCTACTGTACATAATCTGAAATACATGGTCGTCTAGGACAACCGAGATCGGTAAAACGGAATTGCCCTTCCGGCATAAAAGGGCTATAAGTTCACGTTTCATCACGTGCATATGTGCTTGTACTTGTCTGGATTCTTCGTAATCGATCTTCATTCGTAATCGATACTCCACAACAGCATACATATGCTTTCGTAATCGTGGAAGATGTTTCTGAATGTCGTTTCTTTTATAAGTAAATGCGCTGTTTGTATGATGGCCCCAATCATACCTGAGCGTCCGTTCCTGGAAAATTGGAACACATCGAGAAATAAAAAAAAAAATATAAATAAGCCACATAAATAAGAAATGCAGGCCTCCAAAAAGGTGGTTACATTGATTGTCAAAAACTCCGGGGGCAATACATTGTGAAATTTGGTCGCTTGGAGTTGTTGAGAAATAAGTTGCGAGGAAACAGGCGGCGCTTCTATTATTGTCTTTAAAGATTTTCGTGAATCAAAACGTATTTGATCACAACCTTGGGGTTACTTAGAGTCCAAGGCCGTACCCGAGTCAATACCTCAAGCATGCCAAGGTCGCGGGCGAACAAACTAGCTTACTCAAGTTCGCGGGTTTTGTGTCTGGAGCAACTACCGCGAGATTTAAAAGTAAGGGTTGAACAAATAACTCGGTGTGGCGGTACGTGATTAGATTCCTATCTCGTGTGGAGAAGTCAGTTCACTCTCCGATTTAGAAATGTTAATTTCCATTTGTTCCACTAAAGCAAATAAATTACCCGTTAAAATGCAATTCCTTGTAATATTTGAGATTACCAATAGACAGTAAAATGAAACATTTCGAATCTAAAGGATCTGAATTTTATAAACGAATTTAGTTAGGGATGTAATATGTATCCAACTTTCTTCGTTCAGATTAGGAATACTATTGCTGAAAGAGTTGTTCACCTGTAAGTGTGTTGTAAAAATCTAAAGGTGCATTTTCACTGAGGGAGAGATCGCTCGGAACGAACTTTCGTTCGCTCGGCCGTTGGAAACGGAACATTTGAGCGAATCATATCGTTCGTGCGAGATCGGCTGCGGAAGCAAGCTGGTAATTGACCAATTGATTTTTAGTGATTCCGGGCGCGTCAACTACAAGGGTCATTAGTCCCGTACATGTAGTGCATGTTTTCCCCTGGGAGTTGGTGATGTTCTTTCCCCGCTGGATGGTGAGATCCGGTGCCGACCTACTGTAGGCTAACGAGGTTTTCCATCACCAGGTATCTCTCACCAGCGAGGCACCACTCCAGCCGGGAAAATTCTAACTCCCCGACCGGTCTCCCGGAATGTGTGGTAGTATAGTGTATGTCAGTGTGTGTGTGTATAGTGTATGTCAGTGTGTGTGTGCAAGGGGAGGCATAGGACAAGGGAGAGGAAGGAAGATCGCGCGCGGTCCGTGGCCCGTTTGTTAGGGCACTGCTCCGTCATTCGCCGGATGTTGATCGGAAAAAACACGGAAAAAGTTCCGATCAGAGCCGCCGGCTATTAGAATTCTGCTCCAGACAGCGACTGAATTCAACGTTCGCTCGCAGGGTGTTCGTCCCGAGGAAGGGAATGCTGACGCCGAGCAAACACATTGGCTCTGAGCCGAGAGGTTCGGGACGCGGTCGAACTTGAGAACGTAGGCTTCTGCGGCTGGAGGCGGCTGTCGGAGAGGCGCCGCCCCGTAGACACAGGTGCCAACGTATCGGCTGCCATTATGCGACCGTGCTCAGGGCGAAAAAAGACGCGGCGTTTCCCACACAGCAAAGTATCTGCTGCTGTCCTACTTGTCCTTTCTGCCTTCAAACACGTGAGCGGTTGGCGGTCATTTCAGTAGTCATACAGGCGAATTGTGTTGTTTGTAGTTTGAATAGGAATATATGGAACTTTTAAATGATAAGTTTAAAATAAGGAAGAGTTAAAACATTACAAAATACACAGTTACTTATTTTAACGTATATTTTTAAAGTTTTTATTAATATTACGTAATGCTGTGAATGCCGGAGACAAATCACTTCTCTCAAAATACACTTTATTAATATTGATGTAGCTGTGGCTGGAATAATGAAGTGTTTTATATTTGTTTCTGTTGTTTTTTTTAATTTAATTTTAAGCATGCATTTCTGCGCAATAAGTATGTGTTTTAGTTGATATTTTTATAGTTTATTTAAATGCTTTAACAAATGAATCACATTCAAAAGATCATAATTTTATCAATTAATTAACTGAGTAAAATCAGATATTAAATATTTTATTATTGATTATAGAAGGTAATGCAAATTTAAATTTGCAATTCTATTTTTTTAATAAGGTTTTTAATTGTTAAAAATACTTTTTTTTTATAATACTGTTGCAAATCTTGTAAACTAGTTAATAAGTCTTCGAAATAGTTTTTTAGCACTTTTAGGAGAGTATTATAATCACATGTGTGCAACAGCGAAGACGATTTGACTCGTGGAATATAACAATTACGTTGTCATCACATACAGGAGTTGGACAAAATAATATGAACACCATACAATACAGTACCTCTTTTTGTACATTGGCGCCTAAGCGGACTTATAAACTCTGCGACGTGGCTGCATTGCACAGTTGGCGTTTTCGAGGGTATACCGCAGTATATTATAGTCTTTGGTGTGCTACAGTGAACTCAAGCGATCGGTGAAATGTGTGATGTCTCAGACTGCAAAAGAGAGCACGTCGATGGTGCGCGATTAGTAGGAGCATGTGCGTCGAAAACAGCTGAACTGTTTAACGTTCCACGAGCAACAGTGACCGTGGTAATGACAGCATACACAAAACATCGTAAAACATCATCGGCGAAGAGGAATAGTGGGTGAAGCCGAAGGTAATTGATAGAGACCGACGAACATTAGAAAGGATTGATGACGATCAACGTAAAACTACCGCAGAAACTAGTGGCGCTAAAACAGCAGAATACTGCTTTCGCCTGTATTTTTACACAAAATTACGCGAAAAGTATTCAAAATTTCGAAAAACTGTTCATCATCATATTTCCAAAACTATCTGCAAGGAACAGATTTCATTAAGCAAACAAATTCTAACTATATTTTAGTTGTAGGAAGACGTCGAAAAAATTTTGAACTTTTGCAATTTTCGAAAAATCAGGTTTTTCAACTAACATAAGACCTGCACCATTCTCTTAAACGTCCTTCAAAATCTAACAATAAAATTTAATCAAAAACGATGGATTAATATTTTTTAAAATTTGGAAAATGTCCCAGGGGCTTCATGTAAATCAAAATCAAAATATCGGTTTCAAATTTAAGGGGCCGCGACATCAGTGAAATCGATTGCGGAATATTAATTTTGGAGAAAATTGGCTGAACAGTTTAGCCACTAGCGTTTGTTCACAGACGCACCGATAGACGGACAGACGGACGGACAGACAGACAGACATTTTGCCGTCATTCGATTTCTCGGTATGAAGGACCCACAAAACATGGATTCTTGCTACACCACGTGTTAGAGGATTTTGTTCCTAAATTTAGCACCTGAAATTACCCACTTTTTCGATAACAGGGCTTTGTAATAACATTTTGCCTGCCGAAAATTTGCTGTTTTTTCGCGTTACATTACATAACTTTCTCTCTAGTACGTAGAGAGAAAGTACTAGTGGTGCTAAAACAGCACGTACTTTCTCCGCCATATTTTCAAGTAAAATTGCGCGAAAAGTAGGCGAATTAAGCAAATCACAAAAAAATTACGGGAATTCCAACGATGCACAATGCGCATTTTAACCGTATATAAAACTATTGGTTTAAATCCACGAGATAGAAATCTATAGAGAGGCGATGTGCCATATTTGAAGCTTTTTGAAAGTACTCGTACATCCGCCATGTTTTCTGAGGGCATTGTCAGATCGTGCGCGTAATTGCCCATTCGATAGAATGTCCATTTATAAGAGGTATAATTTTTAAAACATGTTAAATTTATCCATATTGATATTATAAAAAATGAAGTTTAATATTGATTCTTAATTGTAGAAAGTAAATTTGTGTTTTCGTCTTAGTAACACTTGATTTTACACAATTTTAACTTTTCAGTCGTACAGTTCCGATTATTAACGTTAATTTTTAAAACTTCACATTAAATTGATATCTCTATGAAAATGTTATTACAATAATTTGAGACCAATCAAGTGTCGGCATTGTCGATATAAAAATATATTTTTTATATTTAATAAACTTGTGATAACTGTTTTCATACATAGTAATATCTTACACTACCTTTCATCAATGCCTACAGAATGTTGATAAAATAAGGACTAAACTGAAATCAATTGAAATTCATCAGAAATCACATTAAGTATTTAAAATATACATTAATTATGCAAAAATTAATGTAAATAATCCAATTTACTTGGTAATTCATTGTGTCAATTTTAGTAGAAATGGTCTAGGTTTCAAATTCATCACTCATATTTGAAAAAACAACAACAACAGGATAAGCTTGACATACGGTTTATTTAATAGTGACAAAGGATCATCTCAGCATTTGCTCTATGGATCAAGGGAAACTGCAAGCAAAACCAGATGGAAATGGAGTTTGACACCCAGATTAAAGTAAAAAAATCACGTTTAAAACTGTTAAATATTAACACATTATTAAAAACATACAAACATGAAAATAAAATATGCATATCATTTATAAAAAAGTATATTATATACTACTTAACTGGCCTTTGAAATGTATTAATTTGGTGAACACTCGTCTGATGGGTTTCCCTCTTTGCTTTTTAGTAATGTTTTTACAACTCCGATGAAGCCAGATTGTGTAGTATTGATGTAAAAGTAGTTTTATCAGTTCACAGTAATGTGGTTTCTCATCTACATCCACGGAATCAAAAATATGGTTATTTTAAACAAATAGTTGTCCTGTCATCATCTGCAAAACTTCATATTTAAGGGACTGCAATATGTTCTTGTGTTGAAGATGTTGTTTGCCACGATAACATTTTTCGGCAAGTTTACAGTTTTATTGCATCAAGAGATGTATTAAGCGGTGAATTATTTACACTTCTTATGGCTATGAGACGATATTTATCTCTTTCATCACAAGCAAAAAGTATCGGTAAAAAATCACTGAATCTTTTTATGCTTGCTGAACAACACATCCAGCTATGTACTCCGCAACATGTTCGACATACAGGCATAAATCACAATACATATGAATATTTACGTCATTAAAATAGTCTGATGTATCAGTGTTCTCACTTAACCATGAATATACATTTAAGCAAGTAAAAGAACACGTGTGTCATTGGCAACACAATTTCACTGTTGTGATGGATCAACACGGGCTACAAGACAATTTGAAAGGATCTTATTATTTCCAAATCGCGTCCTTGTCGAGCATTGGGAGTATTGTCTTCATTTAGCTTCTTCATCTGAAGAATAGGTTACTATCCTCTTCACAGGAGTTCGTCGTTTCTTCTCCTTCCTTTGCAAGTGCCCAGGAAAGGAAAAAAATAGTGGGCACTGCATTACCCAAAAGTAGCCTACACGCAATTTTTCTTCGAAATGATTGGAATAAATGCGGATCGATTTGGTACATTTCACCGGTAGTGGTAGCTCAGTGCATCAACTGATGTCACTGCAGCGCTTCTGACCGGGAGGTCCTAGGTTCGAGTCCTGACGGCGGCAGGATTTTCGACTCTAGCTTTTCAGCTAGGTCGAATTCAGTCGCTTCTGGAGGAGAATTCTAGCGCCGGCTGTCTGATCTACAATATTAAATGTAGAGATTCTAATCTTAATAAAATCTGATGTTCAACAAAACCTTGAAATAAGGTCATGTACAATTTTTCAAAAGTATGAGTATTTTTTGCGTAATTTTTCGTGAAATACAGGGAATAAACAACGAAGTTGGTTGACGCAAAATGTGAATTACAAAATGCCATGGTGGAATTCGGAAATTACACTACAATAAAAATAATTTGAAATAAATTGTAACTTTTTGGTAGAGCACTGTTTAACATTATTTAAACTAACAACACATTATTGCACACGATAAGTGTGCGCGTCATTTGTGCTTGAGCGATAGAGGTCGGATGTGAGCCGGACCACTGTGAGGCCCACCGGCAGCGGTTGCTCAATGCATCCACTGATGTCGCTGCAGCGCCTCTGACCGGGAGGTCCTAGGTTCCCACTCCCACGGCGGCGGATTTTCGACACTAGCTTTCAGCTAGGTCGAATTCAGCTGCCGTCTGGAGGAGACTTCTAACGGCATACTGTCTGATCGGTAGTTTTCCGTGGTGTCTCCGATCAACACCAGGTGAATGCCGGAGCAGTACCCTAACAAACGGGCCACGGACCGCGCGCGATCTGTCCTTCCTCTTCCGTGTCCTATCCTCTCCCCTTACACACACTTACACTAACATGTACCACACTATCACATATTCCGGGAGACCGGTCGAGAGGTTGTCCCGGCTGGGGTGGTGCTCTGCTGGTGGGAGAGTCCGGGTTAGAGGGAAACCCCACTAGCCGACGGTAGGTCGGCGCCGGATCTCGCCATCCAGCGGGGGAAGATCACCGCCATCTCCCGAGAAAAACATGCATTACACTAACGGGACTAATGACCAAAGCAGTTGACGCGCCCGGAAACACGAAAAAACCAAACCAAACCAAATTGAACCACTGTGAGGCCGGGCCTCCTAGGGACAGATTAGCGGGAATTTAGTGTTTTTGGTGCTGCATTTGGCAACCAAGTGAAACTTTACAATCGGAAATACCAAGGAAAGCCGAGTAGCTCAACTCGGAAGAGGTTTTTAGCAGTTATTGCAAGTCGATTAAAAGTAGATCGATTAATGTTGAATGAACAATAGAGAAGAAAAAATGAAGAACGCGTAGATCAGAAAAATATCGGTAGTTGAGAATAATTACACAGGCACGCACAAAAAAGTTGTCAAACCTAAAGACTAGACTCGTGTTTCTCTGTGTATTTCGACGCACTATATTCGAATCTAAAGCCAGAACTGCGCCACCGCCCGCGTTTTTTTTATTCGCGAAAAACCACCGTGAATTTGTAGATTGTAAATTACACTATGTTTTTGCGATTTAACATGACTATTCATCTAATTATACAGCGTAAACACGAAACAAGTCGTACCAAGTAGCGGCTTGGGCCCCTTCCCGAAATAACACGTTATCTCTTCATGTTGTGCAATGAATTCAAGGCTTTTTTCAAAGTTACAAATGCTGAGGCAACTAATTTTTTATTTACCATAAATATTAAAAGCTATGAATGCCTTTCACATCTTGTTGAGTTGAAAATGTCAAACCAAGACCTTGTCACGCGAAATGCAACGTAAAAAGAACTTCATCTGTGAAGTCACGAATAAGCTTCTATAAGTGTTCACATGTAGAGGTTCGCCCGAAGGAAAATTGGGTCTATTCCTTGCGCGATACTATGTTTTCAAGAAATGTTTCTCAATTGATTTTCTCGAGGTAAAATTATCCTTTCCTCCATTGTTTGATTGATTGATTTGATTTTTTCGTGTTTCCGGGCGCGTCAACTGCTTCGGTCATTAGTCCCGTTAGTGTAGTGCATGTTTTTTCTCGGAGATTGCGGTGATCTTCCCGCTGGATGGCGAGATCCGGCGCCGACCTACCGTCGGCTAGTGGGGTTTCCCCCTAACCAGGACTCTCCCACCAGCGGGGCCCCATCCCAGCCGGGACAAGCTCCAAACTCCCGACCGGTCTCCCGGAATATGTGATAGTGTGGTGCATGTTAGTGTAAGTGTGTGTAAGGGGTGAAAGTGGAAGGACAGATCGCGCGCGATCCGTGGCCCGTTTGTTAGGGTACTGCTCCGGCATTCGCCTCGTGTTGATCGGAGAAACCACAGAAAACTACCGATCAGAGCAGCCGGCTGTTAGAATTCTCCTCCAGACAGCAACTGAATTCGATCTAGCTGAAAAGCTAGTGTGGAAAATCCTGCCGCCGTGGGGAGTGGGAACCTAGGACCTCCCGGTCAGAGGCGCTGCAGTGACATCAGTTGAAGCACTGAGCGGTTTTCCTCTATTCTTACACAGTGAATTCTCAAAGATTGGATTCACTAAGACGCCCACCGTCCCTCGAAGCACCGCCACATCGATTGCAGGTGGAGATCCTGTATTTTCGGTGTTGACCCACAATCATGACGTCAACGGGGAGATATTAAAAATGAACGGTCGTAAAATACGGCCATGGAAACAGATTTACGTACTCGTTAATCCAAGCTGATATTACCTTATAAAAACCACAGTCCAGTAGGAATTTCAGTTCTAATAAAAATGTTTTTGGTATGAACTTTGTGATGAATTGTATGCAAGAGTGGGCAAGTGTCACTCTTCATGAATGTTCCATATGGGACGATACTTATGTTACGCTTTTTCTTACAACAATATCGTAACCGAGGCAAATATGGAACTGGGCTAACAACATGCAAGTCGAATAGATCTGTATCTAAAAGAGAAACGATTATCATGATCGGATATTATATATCAGTGTAAATACGCGATTATCATGATCGGATATTATATATCAGTGTAAATACGCACTAGTACTACTAACAGCAATATAATAATAATAATAATAATAATAGAATAAAAATAATTGGTCTCTCGAAATTAAATTCATTGCATAGGACAGCAGATATCTGTCAAATTTTATTATACCTACCAGGTAAGGCTTGCGAAAAATGGAAGAGAAAACCAATGAAATATTGGAACAGCTACTCGGAGGTGATAACGGGGTGTATAATAATATGAAGTATAATGCATCATCAACCGTCAACACTGAAATTGCGGTCACGCTACCTCTGCTCAAGAGTACATCGCTGTTCTGCCACGGTACTAAAAACGTTAACTTCGCCCAAAATTGCAATTTTAGAAGAATTTAATTACAATGAACATAAGATAAAAAATAGTGCTTTAATTTATCTATACTGCGTTATCAGTACATGAGAGTGTAAAAATGAAATTCTTCAGTAGTTCTTGTAATACGAATCGTTAAGAGACCTAGGGATGGATGTCTCAAGGTAGGCAACCTGCCGTACACGAGATGAGCGAGTTGCCTATACTGAAGGCTCTTTCTGCTTCCAAATGTCTATTGTGTAGAACATTTCCGGGGAATGATCACATATTCTGTGATCGTATCATAATTATCAGTAAAATGTCACAAGGCGATAATTCCATTTTGACATATTTTCATGTACTTGTTGGATATAAATATTTATGCTTTATAAGCGCTGAATCACGTGCATAATGAAAGCCAATCGGAAACCAGGCGCAGCAATGAATATAGATGCACAAAAATATTCTTTTAGAAAACAATTTCCTGTTTAATAATACTTCTTGTGGTTAAAGTTGCCCTTTCAATTGTGGGTGCTAACTATCCACTGCAATGGCCTCGCGGGCTACGAAGGAACTAAGTAGTCCTGACAGTAAGCCGTTAGAAGAATCGCCCACCACTTTTGAGTGGTAATTTTCAGAGAGGCAAAAGCACAGGAAATAAGGAGAATGAAGTGCCAGAAAGCTCATTTTCCAGAATTTGATGGTGATGGAATGTATGGGTAAATTGAAAGACCAGACTTCAATTATAGGCGTAGAAATTAGTTTCGAAGAATTATGTTGTCTTCCGCGGATATGCAATCGATTTCCAGATCCTTCAAGAGGATTTGCTGTCACAAAAAGCTGTCTTTTTAAATGTCGTGCACCACATACAACGCTGCATTTTTTCGAAAACAAAGGCATTACTTACATGGGAAGTGCGTTATCAATTCACCGTTTGAAAATTTTCATGGAGTCATCAAGATAAAACAAATAATTATTATAAATTATTGTAAAATATTCCTATATCAGTTATATATATATATATATATATATATATATATATATATATATATATATATATATATATATATATATATGGGGGGTTTAGGTGGGGGTGGTTGTGTATTTGTAGGCTTTTTTCTGTCTAAAATATTTCTGATGGCCAAGCGAAACATATCATTTCATTCAATTAATCAAATGCCCAATTCATAATGTTAGTTTGCGCGTGTTGAAGAGCAAGAAATTAATTTGACAATTTCCGGAGTGCATGAGAGGGGGGGCGTTTGCGTTCATAATTCCAATTACGTTCTAGTGGACGAGCGTGAATCCGAAGCATTAGTTTCGCGCAAATGAGATTAGCCTCTTCAGAGGCGGGCGGCGCGGGCAGAAGACAGTGCCGCAGCACGGCGAGTGCGGCCCTGCTACTGGGGCGGCGCCAACAGCGGCGGCGGCGGGGGCGGGGCGGGGCGGTGTCGGCGGGGCGGGAGCGGCGGCGGCGGGGCGGGCGGGAGCGGTGGCGGCGGGGGCGGGGAGCGGCGGCGGCGCGGGGCGGGGCGGGGTCGGGAGCGGCGGCGGCGGCGGGGGGGCGGGGCGGGGAGCGGCGGCAGCGGCGGGGGGTGGGGCGGGGAGGGGCGGGGCGGGGAGCGGGGCGCGCTCCGATCAATACAGCATCCCGCGCATCTCTGCTGCGGCGCGGCGCGGCACGAGATGACAAGGGCGAGGCGAGACCAGGGGGCGTGGCAAGGGACCGCGGGGCGGGGGAGGGGGTAGAGGGAGGTGGGTGCCGCACGCCTCTTTCTACGCGGCAGCCGTCAGCGTGATATGAGGCTACTCTCTTGCGCGGTAAATAAGGTGCGCGTTTTCTCTCCCGAAACATCGCGATTCGAAAAGCAGAATTCGCTTGTCGGAGACGTTTGAGAGAAAATATTTTGTGGTCCGCTGAAAATGTGCTTTCGTTTCTTTGAATGAGTAGATCACTACTATTTCCGTTTACCTTTTTCTTTATAATAAAATGATGCCGTATTTTTACGAGCATGTGAATAAAAAGCGGCCAGGTCCGTTGATCAAACGTGATGAGAAAATTTTGTTTCATTGTTTAATATTGCCCCCCGCTTTACATGCTCTATCGTTCAGAGGAAGGTTTTTGTAATTTCGTAAATACTTTTTTTTCTCTCTCTCCAGAAAAATCACGATTAAATATAATCACTTACCTACGGTGTTCATTAAAACATTATCGTTGTATTGAAAGTTTGCATTTCTCATTTCATTGTCTTTTGCTTGGTCACGATTTAATTCTATTTCTTCTTTTAGTCATTTCACTTTTACGAGTTTCCTGACTCTTGAATAAAATATTTTGAGAAAATTTCTTAATCGTTTAGAGTTGCATGACTGTAGCTACTAGCATGACCTGAACCTACCGTCTTAGTGTGGCGTAAAAAACTAGTTTCTTTCTTAACGCATAAAGATTTAAACAAGCGTATCATTTGAATAATAAATATATATCTGCTGTTTCAGAAGTTACCAAAATAAAACGTTTCTATGAACTGGTGTTCCTCTTCAATACTTTCATTGGTAGAGCCCACATTGATTTACAAGCAACTTTATTCAGTCTACATTACTCTCACAGTAAAGAGAAATGTTTTGATTCTTCGATCACCCAAATTTTTTGATTAGTTTATGAGGGTGGGAAGTTAGTATACGGTGTAAAACTTTATTCTTTTATATATACGATTAAAACAGTATTCATTTTATATTATTCTCCATTTTATAACTTTATAGCGCAGAGAGATAAAAAGCACTTACATAAGAAATTTGGAGAAATTCGATTTCCTCTATTAAAATTTTGCATTTTATTATTTAAATACTTAATGCCCAGACACAATTTAATTCGAATTCACGTGCAAGTATCGTCGTATTTCACGGGTATCTCTACAAAAATCTTTCTGCTTTTCATTAAAAAGACAGTGCATTCTTTTTTCAATATATCTTGAATGTTTATTTCTACTTTGATGCCAAGAAGTTACTAAATTGAAATGCTCGTATAATTCTATTTCATTATTTAGCTTCATTCCTGAAAAAATGTATCAATCATTATTTCACTAGTATAATCATCCTTTGTACGTGGAACGAAATGAAATTGTTTATATTAACTCGTGCGCCTTAGAAATACAATTTCAAAATTAGATTTAGGTAAATATTTAGAATTTGGGAGGTAATTTGATTAGGGTTTCAGGCATAGTCATATCGTAAAATTTACGTACTAATTAGATCTTCTGAATTTACTTGTTATCGCGAAATCTTCTCTTATACCTTAAGGCAAGCGAGCTTCTGCTTTTATCGGGCTTCATCATGATTCTCATCGTAATTTTGGAGCTTTCCTTCAAATGTTGTTACTAAATTTCTTATAATATCAAATCGAGTGTTATTTTACGAGATCAACACATTTGGCAATATCGATTTTCGATGTGAGTTTAAAGGGCACAATGCACCTTGCGCTGTCAGAATATATTCTACAGTACTAGCATTCTTACGAAACGAAGTATAATTTTTATATGATAATGCCGGTTTTTACGTTTGATTAAAACTTCTCGGAAAGGAATTGATTTTCTTGCAGCTTTCAATTCCACTAACTCCAATATGATGTTTAATTGAATCGTATTCTAGATACAAATTTAATGGTTCATGAGAAGTTGTTGGAAACCATATAAGCAAAAATAAAAAAAATAATAAAATATTTATATCCGTTATCTTGTAAAAATGGCTTCGCAGAAGAGCACTTCCCAGATATTCAATTACATTTATCTATATTTTTCTTTACCTAATGATGTCTACATAAGGAGGATTAAAATAAGATGAAGGAAGATAGAATGAAATTAAAATGGTTTTGATGAACACGGTGATTGAAGGTATTGCTATTTTTTGAGGTTACAAAGAAATGTTGGTCGAACTGAACAAATTGCACATCAGGGCACATGCTCGTACGCCTACAGTGATCGGCCCTGCCTCGCTCTCTACTTCTCTTCGCGCGGTTCCAACCGCCTCCGCCAGCGAGGCGGGCGTCTGCGCATGCGCAACGCAAATTGCCTCCCCGGCAGCGACGCCCTCGCACTCGCCCTCTCGCCGCCGGTTGGTGGCTTCATCCTGTCAACGGGCAACGCTCCCTGAACATTACCATACGTATACACTGCGCCACCGAGTCCGTTAGGGAAAGCTGCTCAGGTGGGCGTTCCATACGGCGTGGAGAGGTGGCTCAAGGCATCAACTGATGGCATTGCAGTGCCTCTGACAGGGACGTCCTAGGGTTTTACTCCCGACGGTGCTTAGCTTCATAGATAGGTTGAGTTCAGTCGCTGTCTGGAGGAGAATTCTAGCGGTCGGCTGCTCTGATCGGTAGTTTTCCGTGGTTTCTCCGATCAATACCAGGTGAATGCCGGAGCAGTACCCTACCAAACGGGCCACGGACCGCGCGCGATCTGTCCTTCCTCTTCCTTGTCCTATCCTCTCCCCTTACACACTCACTTACACTGACATGCACTACACTACCACATATTACGGAGACCGGTCGGGAGCTTAGAGCTTGTCCCAACTGGGGCGGTGCCCCGCTGGTGGAAGAGTCCTGGTTAGAGGGAAGCCAACGGTAGGTCGGCGCCGGATCTCGCCATCCAGAGGGGGAAAATCACCACCATTTCTCGAGAAAAAATGCACTACACTAACGGGACTAATGACCAAAGCAGTTGACGCGTCCGGAAACACGAAAAAATCAATCAAGCAAACATCACCATCACATCACGAGGAAAAAACTTGCGCTACACTTACGGGACTATTAGCAGTTTACGCGCCCGGATACATCAATCAATCAAATCAAAGCGTGCCCTTCGCCACCGCTTCTCCGGGGGCTGTTGATTATTGAATTAGCTCGATGGGAGAGGAAGCGCTTGGGCGCCATCCGCATATGTTTAGGAAAAGACAACTGACCCGCGGGTCACCACATGGAGACTGGTCCCAATCATTGAATCTGAGCAGCCCTGCGTCAAGAATTGATCTGTATAGCTATTCTTCAATAACGGACACCAGAATAAAAGACAGCGCATTTTTTTGTTTCCTACTGTTAGTCCCACGAGACAATACAGCTAGTCCTTGCCTCAGCGTATGTCGGTTATGAAGGGTAAGGACGAAATCGAAACCCCCCCTTGCGCTCCATACCTAGTTGGCGGAGATTAATTGATTGATTTTTTCGTGTTTCCGGGCGCGTCAACTGCTCTGGTCATTAGTCCCGTTAATGTAGTGCATTTTTTAGTGCATTAGTCCCGTTAGTGTAGTGCATGTTTTTTTCTGGGGAGATGGCGGTGATATTCCCCTCGCTGGATGGCGAGATCCGGCATCGACCTACCGTCGGCTAGTGGGGTTTCCCCCTAACCATGCCTCTCCCACCAGCGGGGCACCGCCCCAGCCGGAACAAGCTCTAAGCTCCCGACCGGTCTTCCGGAACATGTGGTAGTGTAGTGCATGTTAGTGTGAGTGTGTAAGGGGAGAGGAGAGGACTAGGAAGAGGAAGGACAGCGCGGTCCGTGGCCCGTTTGGTAGGGTACTGCTCCGGCATTCGCCTGGTGGTGATCGGAGACACCACGGAAAACTACCGATCAGAGCAGCCGGCCGCTAGAATTCTCCTCCCGACTGCGGCTGAATTCGACCTAGCTGAAAAGCTAGTGTCGAAAATCCTGCCGTCATCAGGACTCGAACCTAGGACCTCCCAGTCAGAGGCGCTGCAGTGGCATCAGTTGATGCACTGAGCTACCGATCCCGGTTTGGGGCGATGAGAGAGATGATTAATGACGGTGATAATGACGGGAAGGAGAGATTGCGCGCAAATTCTACTCCAGCCTCGATCTGAAAGTCACAGGGAATTCACTGATTGTAGCAATCGGCCTACGAATTCGATTCCGACAGGCGCTACGAACTCATCGATGTAAAACACATCACGTAAATTTCTGCCATCTGCTGCGATCGAATTTCCGTGAACGCGAGCCGTACGGCATTGCCTTCACTCTCACCTCTACAAGTGGTAATAGCGCTAACACTCATTAACACGTGAAAATAACTGTCAATGTTACGCAACCGAACATGGCTGCGGCTGACACCCAAGAGTTAAAGCAAGTAACAACAGTTGTGGCAACACAGATTCAAGCGTCGTTTTAATCCCGCAAGCTTGTTCCGCTATTTTAATGCACTAATTGTTGCGCTAATTCTCCAGACGTGGAAGCAAAGCAAAAACAGTTGTATGAATCCGAGACATCAGATGCTACTTGGGCTATTAAGGAAGAATTGCACATTCGTATTTGATTCTGTACAGTTTAACCTGTTCTCTACAACGTTTCATATTCACAGGTTCTCACATGCACTCTCTTCCCCGGGCGTTGAACTAATCGCTAATCATCGTAGCTCTGGGACTAACCACTACAACTCCGTAATTGGTGGCAATGCATTGCACAAGTGAGTCAAGATGTAATTGGTTGCAGTGAAACTCACCGAACAAAACGCTTATTGCGGCGAGTGCTTATAGTCCAGTTTTTACATCATAAGTTGCAGTATTAAGGATTTTAACACATAGTCACCATTAACATGGTATATGGAATTATTATTGTGCATAATGGTTTTGAACAGTTAACCGTTAAGAAATAACTGCTTAGCTGTTAAGAGTACATCCGTAGTACGTATTCGTCGTTTCGAATCCACAACTGAAGCTTTGTAGTCTGCAAGGGCCTCGAACCGGCTGAGATCGCTCAGGGACGGCATATGTGGCCGCTTCAGGGACTGTGACTGGAAGGTTCTAGGAATCGAGTCCCGACGGTGTCATATTTTTTACTCTACTTACTTGGTGAAATTTAGTATTTTGTGTGGGGGGAAATTCTAGCGACTGGCTGCTCCGATCGGTAATTTTCCATGGTTAATTCGATCAATACCAGGCAAATGGCAGACAGTAACAATATAAAAATGCCCTAACAAACGGATCACAAACCACGCGCGAAGATCCTTGTTCTCTTCTTTCCTCTGCGCGAAGATCCTTGTTCTCTTCTTTCCTCTTAAACACACACACACACACACGTACATACTTCTAAACACAACACTAGTACTCAAGTCGACTAACCATTCGGTTTGATTTGATTGATTGATTTAATCGTGTTTCCGGGCGCGTCAACTACTCTGGTCATTCGTCCCGTTAATGTAGTGCATTTTTTTCGAGAGATGGCGGTGATCTTCCCCGATGGATGTCGAGATCCGGCGCCGACCTACCGCCGGCTAGTGGGGTTTCCCCCTAACCAGGACTCTCCCACCAGCGGGGCACCGCCTCAGCCGGGACAAGCTCTAAGCTCCGACCTGTCTCCCGGGATGTGTGGTAGTGTAGTGCATATTAGTGTAAGTGTGTGTGTTTAAGGGGAGAGGATAGGACAAGGAATGTGAAGGACAGATCGCGCGCGGTCCGTGGCCCATTTTTGTTAGGGTACTGCTCCGGCATTCGCCTGGTGTTGATCGGAGGAACCACGGAAAACTACCGATCAGAGCAGCCGGCCGCTAGATTTCTCCTCCAGACAGCGACTGAATTCGACCTAGCTGAAAGGTAGTGTCGAAAATCCTGCCGCCGTCAGGACTCGAAGCTAGGACCTCCCGGTCAGAGGCGCTGCAGTGACATCAGTTGATGCACTGAGCTACCGCTCGACAAACCATTCGGAAGTGTAAGTCTTGTTACCGTGGGGGAGTTCCCTGTTCGGAAATACCTATAAGAATAAAAAACCCGCAATCCGATCTGTACGTTTGCTCCGGATGTCAAGTCCCGGCAGGAACGAACCATCTAAAAGGCAGTAATATGTACTACACTTATGGGAAAACGATCGAAGTAAATTATGTACCAGTAAACACTGAAAACTCGCTCACGCTACGTTCTCGTTTAGATTCCCCACCGATTACGATTTTCGACATCACATAAGACTGTTTCCAGCATGATAATCCTGCAGGCCGGCTGCTCTAATCGGACGTTTCTATGGTTTCTCCTGAGCAATTCCACGCAGTTGCTGGAGCGGCTTCTTGAGCGATGGGTCGGGTCGTGCGCCTTCTTCCCTTCTTCTGACTTAGCCATCATGGCTACTCCTCTGACCCATTTGGCCCATGCCGCATGATCTAAGCATAGAACGAAGATAATGTAAGCTGCGAGATCGCAGAGGACACAATACCCCTTGAGGCCTATAGGAAAGAATGGAAGAAAGTAAGGCAGGAAAGAAGTAAGAACTAATGGCGCTATAAAATGGCACACAGTTTCTCACACTAGTTAGCGTTGTAATTTCTTTGATATGGGCTAGCTTTTGGATCTTGCCGCTGAAAGAAAACTATTTTGAAATTTTCTCAATTTTCCGGTTTTCTAATGGTAGAACGAAAACATACTTTAAGTACGTATTAACAGCGAGAGAGACATTTAAAAAATAAATTTTCGTTATTTTTGAAAAATCAACAACAAAGGAATACATCAAAATGCTTTGATGTCGTCTCATTGCATTTGCATTTACCATTATCCGTACAAAATGTTCATAGATAAAAGTTGGAGCCGTTTTTGAGAAAATGGGTTTGGACCAGATGTGATTTTCCGCAACATTACATAAGTGTCTCTTCGTATATTATTCCGTTTATACGTATGTGTACGAGAAGGTAATAAAAGGGAGATTGTGGTGAATTACTCAATCTCCTTTTGCGTTTCGAGCTGGTAAATCAATTATTGTAATCGTGAAAAAAAATACACCTCGATATTTTAAAGAAGGGGTCTCTAACACAGAAAATATGTGATTTTTTGAAACATTTCTCTTAGAAAATCCATCTAGTCTGTAAACAGCGCTTGTTGATAATACTCTTTCTGTACTTGGTTCTGGAAAAATTAATTTTGAAATAAATTCTCTACTTTGGATGATTCTTCGTATGAGGTTTATAGTTCTTGGTTGAATGAGTTCACGATTACATAGAATCATTAATAAGAAAAGAAAATCCTAAAGGGGATGCGTAATGCCATATCCTGTCAATGTTAAACATTTGAGTATATTCTCAGAATCTATTGAAGATAGGCTTATGAAATTCTTACAGGTTGTATATATGTTATTCATAATAACACCAAAACAACGGTTTTGAAGAATGTTTACTATTTTTTTAGATAAAAATATTTTCTCATAACGCAGTTTTTACCATGTGTTCTCGTAAATAAAGTTACGTAAAATGAATAATACTTTGTTTCAGTAAATGTAGGAGACTTGCATTAACAACTGAAAATATCAGTTTCCTACTACAAATTTAATCTGAGAAAAGGTCAATTTAGTATCAAAAATATCAACATTCGGGAAATGGGCTTTAAAGATTCAACCCTCAGAACACGCCAGCTCGATAACTTGCGTCATTAGAATAATCATTTTCCAATAATTACTTTCTTTTGACTCATTTTTATGTTAGTCGGCTTCACAAGATTCAATTTACAAGACAGTTTTCAATTTACTTTCTGCATGTCTGTGTCTTTCAGTATTTATATGCTGCATTAGGGAACAGAATCTAAAAGTATTGGAGCCAGCACCTGATCCCAATGAAAGGACTTCACTCATAAATAAAAAAAAATACTTATAAGAATCATATCAACATATTTTAAACGCCAATTTAAGTAGAAAATTATGGAGATTTATGAAAAATAAGATACCAAAAAACATTTTTGACAGCAATATCGTTCTATTTTTCTTTAATAGTATTCGAAAATAGAACTGCGAAATTGTTACTAGAAAATTTTCCACTATATTCTGGAAATATGGGTTTCTGTCGATGATGTATCCCCTATACAGGAAATTGCCTAATTGCCACGATAACAGACACTCACGGTGAAATAATCCAAAAGTAATATTTCGTTTGCTGAATCCAAGCCACAGGAAACATTGGGAAATTAAGTGCTAATTACAGGCTAATCAATTGCCTAAATCCAGATTTCAACCCTCTTTAAGTTATCAAAACATTGCGTTCTGCTTCGGGACTCACGTAAAACATTTAGTTCTACAGAGACCGAATTGAAACATCTGATGGAAAATGAAAGGAGCATTAAAACCTTCAAAATAATAGCAATTACACTCGAAATTCTACGTGAATTCTGATAGGTTCTTCTAAAAGGTTTTGAAAATTAAAGAGTTATTATTTTGGGATTACGGTGATTAATTTTGCTATCAAAATGTCTTAATTTTCTATATGATATCGAAGTTTATTTCACTCATTGAGGTTCTGTTAACTTAGGTTACTGCAGGTCTCCAGCATAAAGTGCCACACAAAGTAAAACAATACGTCTGCACAACAGTACAAATACCGATCTTAAACACTCATCTTTTCACAAGATATTCTAATGAAGCGTTGAAAGACTCGATACAGGACGGGAACATGAATGGTTTTCATTCATTTTTCTGAAAACCTTACTTCGTAAGGAAAGAAACTATTATAATTGTACGCCGGAATACGGCGGATTTTCGACAGAAGAACCCTTATTGCCTTTTCTCAAAAATGGCACCAAATTTTTTGTTTTAACTTTGTCAAATAGCGTAAAGAACGCATTAAAGAAGAGTGTAGGTCTCATGTCCCTTGAAATCACTGATTTTTCGCAAATTGCAAAAGTATAATTTTTTTCAGCGGCTTACTACAACTACAATATTAAGATAGAGATTTTTCATAAAAGAGATTTATCACTTTTAATAAAAATCTTCTCTTTAAATACAGAATTTGAAATAAGGTCATGTACAAGTTTTTGAATTCATTAATAGTTTTTGAGAAATATTAAGCGAAATATAGACAATTTTTACACAATTATATTCTCAAAAACAACTCTCAATTATTTCTTACAATTTTCTACTCGTATGTATCAAAGGACGGTAAAATTGGTGCTAGTTTCACTTCCGTTAATCTTAACATATTTGCAAAAAATTGCTAAATGTGAACATTTCCAAACTTGAAAAGACTAAGTGAGTCAGAAGACCAGTTTTTTACACGAAATTAATTGTGTCTCCCAATTCCAGCAATCGATTAAACGGGTATGCCTTTACAATAATATTCATATATTGTAATTATGCGTGAATCATTATGCTTTTAAATTAATGTGGATAGGAGGATTTTCTGCTGTAGTTCACAACATACAAGCCCAGATCTTGGTAAATAATATAAAGATTTTTAATTATAAATTTTCAGAAATATTTTTAATTCTGTGACCACACAGTGTATAATGATTGCATTGTTTCAGATTTTGTAAACTTCCCTCATTTAATTAGCTTTGGAGAATAACTATTGAACGACATGAAACAATACTTAGGAAGTTAGGATTTTCCATATAGGGCGTATGTGTACTTTTCTGATGTAACTTTTCTATTGTTCTCCCTTTTGCGCGATGTAAATGCAAGGGTTGTGCTAGTAAGAGATTAAATGTTGATGGCACATAATATAAGCCTCTCACCATGCACAAAGGTAGGGGTATTCGTGATCCGTGAAGGATGATAAGATATGAATGGTTATGGTTGATAGCTTAGATCGAATTCAAGATGGTTGGATATGCTGACCACGTCATAGCAAGGTGAACCATAAAAGTGCCACACGATATGCTTGAAGTCCGCTTAGGCTCTGCGTTCTTTGTTGAAACTCGAAGACCCTGCACCACCCATGCCGGTCTGTCGCCACCATAACTACCTCTAATTTAGTGTGAGATATTTGTCGCTTGGTCGCCACTTCACCTCCACCGCCGAATCTACAGGAACGGCGGAAGAAGATGGAAGCTTGAGCTGAGGCAGCTTAGAGCAGGGCACCGTGGGAGACCTCGACGAGTCCAACGCGCGACGACTGGCAAAGGCACACGGTATCAACCTCGACCGCCTTTAACTAGCAGAACCCGACAGACGTCATGCTCTCTCTATCTCTTTCCCCTCTCTGTCTTCCCTCTCTCTTTCCCTATCTCTTTCCCCCTCTCTGTCTTCCCCTCTCTTTTCCCCATATTTCCCCCCTCTGCCATCTCCCTCTCTTTTCCTCCACTCTTTTCTCCATCTCTTTTCTCACTCTCTATCTTTCCCACCCTCTCTCTTCCCCTCCCTCTTTTTCTTTTTCCCTCTCCTTCTTTTCCTCTTTTTCCCTCTCTTCTTCCTCCCCTATTTCTTTTTTCCTCTTCTTCCCTCTCGTTTCTCCCTCTCTTGTTCCTGCCCTATCTCTTTTCCTTCTCTCTCCTCTCTCGTATCTCCATACTGTGACTGGAAACGGTAGCTCGGTGCATCAACTGATGTCGCTGCAGCTCCTCTGACCGGGAGGTCCTAGGTTCGAGTCCTGACGGCGGCAGGATTTTCGACACTAGCTTTGCAGCTAGGTCGAATTCAGTCGCTGTCTGGGGGAGAATTCTAGTGGTCGACTGCTCTGATCGGTATTTTTCCGTGGTTGCTCCGATCAACACCAAGCGAATGCCAGAGCAGTACCCTACCAAACGGGCCACGGACCGCGCGCGATCTGTCCTTCCTCTTCCCTGTCCTATCCTCTCCCGTTACACACACACTTACACTAATATGCACTACACTACCACATATTTCGGGAGGCCGGTCGGGTGCTTAGAGCTTGTTCCGGCTGGGGCGGTGCCCCGCTGGTGGGAGAGTCCTGGTTAGGGGGAAACCCCACTAGTCGACGGTAGGTCGGCGCCGGATCTCGCCATCCAGCGGGGAAAGATCACCGCGCATATCCCGAGAAAAAATGCACTAGACTAACGGGACTAATGACCAAAGCAGTTGACGTGCCCGGAAACACGAAAAAACCAAATCAAATCAATCCATACTGTGTCGCCCGGTCCGCCTGTCCTCCTGGGCTTCGCCTCGCGTTGCACTCCACAACCCAGCAACAATGAAGCCCAGGCGGAGCGCAGTTGGAATCAAAATTGGATTAAAATAAAGCGCAATCTTGTGCTGCAGCGCCATCTACTGGTGTTACAATAAAATTAACAGCATATAAACCTTCTGGGTGAAAAAACATGTAGATGTGCCAACTTTTATAGAGATCGGTCAAATGGTGTCCGAGTTCATCGATCTCGATCATATCTAACTCCATTTTTATATGCATATAGATTACATTAGTATGTGCTGTAAGATTAATATTTCGGACTCTAGCCTAAATTTGGTGTCATTTTTTATTCTCGGTAAATTTTGTCTTTCGAAGAGCACTGCAATTCGACGCTTTTCTGCCTCGCGTTCAGAGCTTTCTTGATGAACCTTTTATATCAAAGGAAATAATTTACTCAGAAGGAAAGAAGAGAAGCTTGACTCATCAGAATTTATTAAGAAAGTGCAGCGTCCTATTTCAATTCTCAGTATCAGAGAAAAACAGCTAGCGGAGGGGAAAAGTGAAACCTGACTAGCCAAGTAATTTGTTTTGAAAGGTCGTTCACTATACTATTTCAGTTACAATGTGTTAACTGTTGTAAAAGAAATTATAGGTGTTGATTTCTTATTTTCTAGAAAACAATGTATCACAGCCAATGCCTTTGTATCATGAAGACATGCGTATTGGTCGTCAAGAAAACATGTCTCCATATAAGTAAAACGTCACACCATACATATCATCAGGCACCTTTGTTCGTACACTTTGTTCGTTTGGGACTTTTGTTCATGCGATTTGGCGCCCAGAACAATGCATTGGCGTGAGAAAACTCCACAAAATCGTTCAACGTCCAAATACGTCATTCTGTATACATGAAACTATGGTCTGTCTAATTGCAATCTCTACGGCATTCTGCATTTTCATACGTTTTGATATTCTTTGCGCTTTGCACTCGAATTTACGTGGAAATAGTTTGAATATTTACAGTGGAAATATTCCATTGCATTTTTTATAGAGAATTATATGTTTTACACATATAATACTTTTATGAAACACATCTATTCAACACAACGTTTGTAGAAAGACTCCATTTAGGGGGCAGATATCACAAACGTTACTACAAAAATGTGTGTGCTAGAATATAGAATTATAATAATAGAATAACTAAGTAGTTCATTTGCATAGGCGACTGACAAAAAGTAGAAACATTCAACAGAAATGTATGCATTTCTGTAGTGGCTTAATCCATTATTCATTACTTCCTCTTTGTATACCCGTACAGTCATATTCGAGCTTAGGTCAGCAATCGAGCTTTGTTTTGTAACAAATAAAGTTGTTCCCACACAAATATGAACATGGGATTATCGATGAGGCGATAGTAATATTTGCAGAAAATTCTTACTGTATCAGAGGCTGTGCATTTTTTAAATCTCTAGATTATACACACGATTAAAATACCATATCAGAATCTACACGCGATAGCAAAAGGATAAGGGTAATGGTATGTATTTTTCTTTCTCCAACAGAACCACAGGACAATGCCAACCTTTGCATTGCAACAGGTACTCGACGTTCTCTCTTTATTTAGTTCTATCAAATGGGAATAGGAGATCAGCTTATCGATCAACCCAAAGGATATATGCGGAAAGAATAAAATAATAAGAGAACGAGATGAAACGAAGTTCTCATGGTGATCGCCTTGGTCCATTGCGAGACGTACTGTGGCGGCATTTGCATGGAATTGTATTGAAACGAGAAAAATATTGTGACGACCCTTAGTCGGATCCTAGAATTCCAGACATCAGTCTCATTCCAATTCAGCTGCTTTGCTGCCGCCAAAACTCCTCCACTGGGAAGACTCGAGACTGTGATCTCTCCGAAACTTCGACTTTAAACTTAGGGCATATGTTGATGCAACCTGCGTTATCGATAATATTACTAATATTTTAATTAAGAAATTCTCAGGATTGCTATGAATAAGATCAAATGGTACAGGTTGTATGTGAAGTAGGAAGAGCAGAGGAAGTTAAACGTGTGTGGCTGTAGCAACCGGAAGAAGATGGGAATGGAATGCAGAAGACGAGAAAGGTTAAAACGATATCGTTTTATATCAGCAATAAAATTGGAAATGATTTATAACGGGACGGTCTTAATATTTAATGTGAAAAACAATAAAGTGAAGATGTAAAAGATTCAAATGGTAGAGTTGAGGATATTGCAATGGATAAAGAACATGAAATAAACGGACGGTAAGAAAGTGAAAAGAATTTACAGAAAATAATTTGTTTTGATAACAGAAAACGAATGAGAGATGCTTTGGAAGAATAGCTGACAGAAGTTTAGAGATAGGAAGGGCTAAAAGAGGAACACTTAAGCTAAGATGGCAAATAATTTTTAAAATGATGACTAAGGCCAAAGAAGAGCCGTAGCCCATTTCGACTTCCACTCTTAAGTGCAGCCCGCAGCAAAAGTGGTGGATGTCTTGATAGAGTGAGAGAGGAAGTAGGAAGAGAAAGATGACGAATAAGAACGAGAGATTAAGAGAGCGAAAGAGGAAAGGAGAGTGAGAAAACGAACAATTCCTCTATAAAATACATTATTATTATTATTATTATTATTATTATTATTATTATTATTATTATTATTATTATTATTATAGTAGAAAGATAGATCTTTTTAAACTATTGGACCAAATAGGATCAATCAATACATCAGGAATTATGATGTATAATTCATATAAGATATATACATTTATCTATTGCTTTACGTTTCGCACATTGAGCATGTGCCTTTTCAAAAGCATTTGATAAGTAAAGCATTCGACAATCGGTTGGCAATAAACATAACATTTTTGAGTAGTATACAAAACAAAGGAATACATTAAACATACATATTAGAGATATATTAACATTTAACATTTTCATGTAAAGTATTTCTATAATATGCCGAAGTTGGCGTCTAATTTGGTGGCTAAAACATTCATATGTATGCAGCACAAATGAAATACATCAAGGAATGGATGTGCAAAATTATGAGTGAACAGCGGCAAAAAGTAATTATGAATATCTGTTTTCTATTAATGATTTATAAATTTGATGTAGATTCGAAATGTCATTTTTAGTGTTCATAGAATCATTTAACATAATATATATCATTTCTGCAATTTGTAAAACGTAAAACAATAGATAAATGTATATATCTTATATGAATTATACATCATGATTCCTGATTTCTGTATTGATTGATCCTATTTGGTCCAATAGTTTAAAAAGATCCATCTTTCTACTATATAAAACAGGATCAACAGGAATTGTTCAACCATTCTATTATTATTATTATTATTATTATTATTATTATTATTATGGTGTAAATAGAACGACAAAGCGAATAAGTTAGTAGATATACATACAGTTAGTAGACACAGCAGACACTCCAAGACATCTCCAACAAGTTAAACTTTAAATATGGTTATTGAAAAGTATCGACTGTACTTACTATCTGAAGGATGTCTATTCTCAGAATGAGAGGGTTTCATCGTTAATAAACGGGACCACAATTTTGACAATAGAGGTTCCTTTAAGAGCGTGGCATAAGAATGTTAATGATGACAGACGCAGGAGCTCGTAGGAAAATCATTGAACATATTTGCCCTAACACTGCAGAATTAACACCGGGAGTGATGGCTCAGGGCTGCAACTGATGCCACTACAGTACATCTGACCGGGAGGTCCTAAGTTCGAGTCCCGACGATGACCGGATTTTCGACACAAGCTAAATAGCTAGTCGCTATATGAAGGAGAATTCTAGCGGCTGGCTGCTCTGATAGATGGTTTTCCGTGGTTTCTCCGATCAACATCAGGCGAATGCCGGAGCAATACCCTAACAAACGAGCCACGGACCGCGCGTAATTTTCTCTTCCTCTTCCTTGTCCTGTTCTCATTCTTTACTTTCAAAGACACATGATCTACCACACATTCCGGGAGACCGGTTGGGAGCTTAGAACTTGTCCCGGATGGGGCGGTTTGTGGCGGTGTGTGGGAGATACCTGCTACTCGACGGTAGGTCGGAGCCGGATCTCACTATCCAGCCATCCAGCGGGGAAAGATCACTGCCACTTCCCAAGGAAAACACGTGCACGCCATTTACGAGACTAATGACCTTAGCAGTGGACACGCCGATAATCACTGATCAACCAATGCAGAATTAACATAAAATATGTCCAAATACACAGCCGTAAATCAGCTTGTCCATCACAAGTAATCACACCTGCAATACCGAACTGTCAATTTCAACCCAAAGAATCGGTAGATTGCTGAAAATTATCCTGATGAAGAAGTGCAGCTGTAAGGTTAGAGAACGGTTTTTTCGCCAGTAAGGTCTTTAATTTTGATAAATATACTAATGAATATTGCATTTTTTGTAGACTTTTGTTCTTAATTTTCGCAACATTTCTTCTTTCGTCTTAATCCTGGTTGCACCTTTTTCGAAACAACGACTCTTAGCCATCTTTTGGGCATTGGCCGTTAATACAAACTTGGAGTATTTTTCCGTTAAATTTTGCCTTGTATCGTGATGTCGCAGTCAGTCATTGCCTTTTATTCCTTCGACCAGGGTTTCGGTGCCCGTAGTAATCGGGTCTCCTAGATGGTCACTCATCCAGGAATCCGTGGTGTCTCGAATTGCATAACATCCGTGACTTCACGACACGTAGTTAAGGACTTTGTCTAATTACGCCGGTGTTTTCAAAAACATGTGAAAAACTTTTCTCTCTTAGGTCACAAAATGATAAAGCAGTGGAAACGCGACAGGTGTTCATTTATACATGAATGAACATATTATTCATATATGTATTCACATATGGAAAATTTGCTCCTCATACTGCTTGCAAAGGAAAGTGAGGTCACAGTAGACTATTGGAAGACATGGTGTATGTAAATAAGAAAATAAAAATTTCACACAACCAATCGTAATTTCTTAGCTAGTCGTCCCTACCAAATGTATCTACCTATGCTCTCATTTATGTGTGATTCAATAAATACTAAATACTACTCCCAAATATTTTTGTATCGTTTAAGATATCGAAATGCAGTTTTTGGAGCACTTAATAAAGTACACGAAGTAAACGATGTCACACCTCACACATCGTGAACAAACTGCTCAAAATTGATTAATTACAAGAATATGCACTGTACCCCGAGATGCCTGATCACTTGCTACTAATAGGAGACTCACGGCAAGGGTTTAGAAATCACGTGACAATCCAAGGATCAGGTTTCCAGTGTCGAACGACTCAAGATCTGCAACATACCAGCTGACGCCCCATCAATGAGTGCAATTTTAAACAGAAAATAATTTTAGAATACGTCCGCAGTGAATGCGTTGGAAACGAATAACTTCCGTATTGCGTGATTTCTTACATGGTATATGCAATATTTCAAAAAGATGCATTTCGATATTTAGAATAAATGTTTCTGCTCCTAGGATGATTTTCAAATACACTTAAGTGACGGCTCATTAGATAAAAATTGACATGGAATATCTGAAATTGTTATATTTACATCAGGTGTGCCTAAAACCGGACCTAGGTCTACCGCGGCTAGACGGGTTGCTTCCGGAGTCCCGTGCTATGTTTCAAGCACAGTTCTGGGAAGAGTAGGTTCGTTGACAGTGACGCGGGGGTGGGGGGTGATACAGCGGGGATTTCGGCTTTAGTGGATAAAAGGGTGCGATGAAGGGGGGAGAAGGGGAGAGGGTGACGGGGGGAAGTGGTCGGGAGTATGCGTCACGCATTTTTTGGCCACGAGGCCGTGAAGCGCGTTGGATCATATGTTCGCTCTGTCATTATACACATTATAAGGAGTTCATATCGGGCAAAGTGGCTCAGCGCATAGCTCACTGACTTCACATTGGGGGGACCCGAGTTCAATCACCGAGCCGGCCTTTTTTTTATAACACACATTTATTCATTTTAGAAGATTTACATCGTTCAGTACAATTACTTTACAGATGTATTTTTTCAGACTTAATCTAGTTAAGCTTAGTCTATACATTGGAAAGGATACTCTTGGGAAAAACCTCGGTGTTAAGAATCGTGGTTGGCTAAAATTTTGAGGAATTTCTTCAAAAGGGAATCTATTTTTTATTGGAGTGTAGGTTGGATTTTTCGGTAGTTTGTAATGGGATGCTGCTGGTATGTCTGTTCGGTTTTGGTAGAAGTTGTGTGATATTTGTGCTATTTGGTTTATTATTGTATTGATGTTTAATTCTGAATGTTTTTGGGGTTTTTTAATTAATTTATTTTGCATTACTTGAATTTTATTGACATTTGTGGCGGCTGCGTTTGTCCATATGGGGCATGCATAAAGCAGTAGTGGTCTGATTATTGTTTTGTATAGTGTTGTACTGTTTGTGTATGACAGAGATTTATGTTTGTTGATTAGTGGTCGGAGTTGGAATAATTTATTTCTTGTTTGTTTAATGTTGATATCTATGTGGGATTTCCAGGTTAGTTTTGTGTCCAGATGAAGTCCTAGGTATTTTATGGATTATAATGGTGGGGTCCAGGGGATGGGGGAGACCCGAGCCGGCCTGATCGCAGTTTTCGCGATTTCCCTTGGTCAACAAGACGAATGCTGGGATGGTTTTGCTGAAAGGCCACGACCGCGTTACTACCCGAATTTGTTGACTACGTGAAGTCACGAAGGTTAAGCAAATTCGAGATATCGCGGATTTCCGTGTGACCGACTAGGAACCTTGGTATCTAATTGCGCCGAGGCCAATTGCCCTTTGTGGGACATATAATGGCTAGATAAAAATACAAATAACCAACTAAAATGAACTTTGTTGATCCCGTATAACTTTTGAAGGTGATTGCATTCTGAAACAATAAAACAAGAACCACCGATGTTGCTTCGTAGACGAAAACTTGAAATGTGTCAAAGTCAGCAAAATCATTATCTGTTACATCATAACAAAAAATATCCAAATAATCACAAAGTACACAACATGATTTACTGCAAAACTTAAAAGAAGGAGACTTATCCAAATAGTTGTTGAAACATATAATATATCATCCATCTCGAAGGGAAACATGCCAAATATGTGCTGGCTTTCTGGTACAAACTAGCTTTCTCAAAAATTGACCCAGTGTAATTGTAATATGGTTCTCAGGTGTTTTAGCTAATCTTCTTATGAAATAAATCAATTTTTATTTCTCATCTTTATAGATTTGCAACAAATACATTATCCTACAGCCTAGGCAATGATAACTATGAGGACACAAAAATGTAAACCTAAATACATGACATATTTTTGATAATATATTACTGAAGCGAAGCAGGAAACCAAATCTAGGTTTCTTGAAGGTAGATAACGAAAATACGTTTCAAGGTGTCTGGAGGAGATCGGCGATAACAGGCAGTTTTTACTTTCACACTTACGATACATACGAAGTAAGACACGTGTATTGTAATGTTGCAGCGGGAAGTGGCGATTTTTTGTCAGAAAAACTCGTATTTGGGATCCCCGATATCAAAAAACTGGATAAATTTTACTCCTACATGTAATAAATTACTTCCGTTATTCAGAATTAAGCTTTTGAGGGTTCTTGGAACCGAAAAATTAATTTGCGGCAAAATTCCAGTCTGTACGTCCGTCCATCCATGATCAATCCCAGCTTCTAATCCGTTTATATGATATTTTCCGAAAGTAACGTTCTCCGATAGTTCTGGCCGCACTAAGTTCCTAAGAATTTGAAATGGATTATTTGATTTTTTGGGGTACTTAACTGAAGCCTCAACATTTGAAAAATTTTCTTAAAAAATTGCTGCAAATGTAAAAGTACTTATGTGGAAAAAAATTCTGGTAGGTAAAACTTTTGGAGATTCAAGCAGAGTTATACGATTGCGTAGCCTTTGCAACGATGTGAGAAAGTATGTACTGTTGTAGTACTTGTTTTTAAATGCATGGATAATTGCATCTTTTATAGTGTCAGCCAACAATAAGAGCTTTCTAGGCTTAGGTTTAACCCATAATATCCCGAATTCACTTGGCTGCATGTCTTGAGCACTCAGCCTCACCGCTCCAGTGCGCGTTAATAAAAGTATGAGTCGGCGCGTTTTCAATTTTTTATATATATTACAAAATTGTTTATAACACCATCATAACACTTAACATTATTTATTCAATAATTTTTATCTATAATTTATTATTATTATTATTATTATTATTATTATTATAAGTAATAACTTAATGACTATTTATTAAAACTCAATAAGAAAGTCATTTGTTTTCAAATGTATATTATTATGTAAAAAAAATTGCAGTAGTTGGTTAATAAGCTCGACAACCATTAGATAGTAAACTATAACATTTGCAATAAACACTAATTTTATGGGTATTTCATATTTACAAAAGTAGAATAAATACAAAATCCTTAAAAAACTTATAAATGCTAATGAATTCCTATTCCCAAATTTATAAATATAGGCGATGAAACCCTAATATAACCTCTGTTTTGTCTGATATTAACACAGGACCCTCGTGGTCGGGGATCAAAGGTCGTCGAAATGAACGTGGTAAGCAAGGCAATAGTCGCCTTTGAACTTTTCGAACGTTCGTTGACCTGAAACTTTTTACCCGACTGCACGAAAGAAAGAAGAGAAGGTCTTATAAAACGTGGGTTTTATATTTTTACCCTCATGTCACTTGAAGCAAATCAGAGTATTAGGTGATTAAAGAACCAAATCGTACATTTTAAGCATGGAAATAATAAAAGACTGCTATTAGTTATATACCCTACTAATCAAGAAAGTCTCACTCTCGCTCTTTGACGAATGCAGTGTTTTGAACGGACATTTTTAAATAAGTGAGCCAAAGATATTTTCGTATGACATGATAATATTATTTATTAGTATGATTTTATGGAAACTTACAAGCACATAAGTGGTTATTAGTATCATCCACAATTACAAGACGCAGCCATGTTGATTCGCGTAGTCCCATTTTTTTACGTAGCTGTGAATACTCGGCACGCGTCCCTAAAGTGCTACTTTCCAATCAATAAACAGTGAACAGAAACAATGTTTTTTATGCACGAGTGTTGAAAAACTTACTTCAAAATCAATATAACTGTCACCGTTTCTCAGGGTACGCGGTCTGATGTATGCTATATTCTAAATCTATTTTATTCCATGTTATAGTATTTTGTTTACTGCTCTCACCTTAACTCTCCTACCACGAAGTCGACAGTGACTTATTATTGACTCTAGTTCGAAATCAGAGCTGTCTAGAGTAAAATTCTAACGGCCACCTGCTGCCTGTGAACGTTCGTTTTACGCCTCTCCGATCCGCGCGTCATATTCCATCGCTCATCTCCCTCATCCCATCTCCATCATCCCTCGTCTCCCCCCCCTCTCTCTCTCTCTCTCTCTCTCTCTCTCTCTCTCTATCCACACACACACACACACACACACACACACACACACACACACACACACACACACACACACGCACTACTCTTCCACAGATAAGCGTAGATCAGTGCCGGATCTCACAATTCAACACGGGAGGAACAGCGCTACTTCCCGGCCCTGACACTACACTCACGGACCGGTAGCGGTAGCTCAGTGCATCAACTGATGTCACTGCAGCGCCTCTGACCGGGAGGTCCTAGGTTCCCACTCCCCACGGCCGTAGGATTTTCGACACTAGCTTTTCAGCAAGGTCGAATTCAGTCGCTGTCTGGAGGAGAATTATAGCGGCCGGCTGCTCTGATCGATAGTTTTCCGTGGTTTCTCCGATCAACGCCAGGCGAATGCCGGAGCAGTACCCTCCGAAACGGGCCACGGACCGCGCGCGATCTGTCCTTCCTCTTCCCTGTCCTATCCTCTCACCTTACAGACTAACATGCACTACACTACCACATATTCCGGGAGACCGGTCCGGAGCTTAGAGCTTGTTCCGGCTGGGGCGGTGCCCCGCTGGTGGGAGAGTCCTGGTTAGGGGGAAACCCCACTAGCCGACGGTAGGTCGGCGCCGGATCTCTCCATCCGGCGGGGGAAGATCACCGCCATCTCCCGAGAAAAGAACATGCACTACACTAACGGAACTAATGACCAAGCAGTTGACGCGCCCGGAAACACGAAAAAATCAATCAATCAATCAATCAATCTACACTCACGGGACTCACTCCCAGAGAAACTCAGAAATGCCATTAAATCAAAATTAGATTAATGTATTCACATACATGAAACTTAATGTATCTGTACATTAAAAAGAGCTTAATATATTTTACAATAAATTTAAATTATAAATTAAAACAATGAAGATTTAATGTTGAGGTTCTCCCATTTCCTCTGCCTCTCATCATTCGTATCATATATTCACTATCACCATTCATTCCTTCCAGATAAAGTAATGCAGAAATGTTTGCCAAATAGTAGGCACACCCGAATACACGAAATACTGTCATTCAATCACTGTCATCTGAACGCAGATGTTTTGGGCGCTCACAGGGCGTAAAAGTATGTTTGACCGGCGCCGTACGCCAGGGACCGAAAACCATAATTCGAGTGTAGGTGGGCGCCAAGAGTTGCTCAAATAAAACTAAGACTTATCGCAACTTTTTTTCTATCAATACCCGGGAAATGCCGGAGCAGTACCCTAATAATCGAGCCACGGACCGCGCGCGATCTTTCCTTCCCATCCTTTGCCCTATCCTTACTCCTTACATGTACTCTTTACATACACACACTTACATGGACTACACTAACACACATGCTGGAGAACGGTCGGGAGCTTAGAGCTTGTCCCGGCTGGGGCGGTGTCCCTTTGGTGGGAGATATCTTGTTGGGAAAAAACAGATAACCGACGGTAGGTCGGATCTCATCATCCAGCAGGGGAAGATCACAACCGCACGAGGAATAAACATGTACTACACTTACAGAACTAATGGCCTTAGTAGCTGGCGCGCCGGAAATCATTAATCAATAAAAAAATGTACTTCTTAACCAACTCAAGTCGGTCATGAGGTGTACACGGACTGGTTTGTTATCAAATAGGGTTGTTGTATTGAAGGACAGCGCACGCTCTCATGCTGCGTGGGTGAGTGTGATCTGGGGAGATGTTTGCACTCACGGTTATTCGATGTTTTTGGAACCTTATGTTGTGCTGAGACATTTGTTGACAAGGTGACTTTCGTATAGCGAGTATATCACCCATGTCTTGCTCTTCCTGAATGTTCATATTCTACTAATAATAAAGTACATCAGAAACAAAGATCAGCTTCAAATTCTTTTGCGCAAGCTTTATAAGAGCCGCCTAGGCTGCTGTCATGCAAAGCTAATGTTGAGAGGGTCAGAACAAATAAAGGGCACTGAACGGGGTAAGGCAATGCAGAGAGAAGAAACCATCATTGCCACTGTGAGAATTCCGTTTCGTCGCAGATCACTACGTCACCAGCGAGTCACACAACCAGCCGTCGCTCCTGCAGCTGAAAACCCAGTGCACAACGATCACCAGGCCAGCAACCGGCCAGCAATACACCATCACGCAGGCAAACTCAAAAGATATGGTTAATTCTACTGTGTCCAGTAATAAAATCTCTACTTGTAATTAAGAACAAATAAATAACATGTAAACATATGCTTGCCTTCGTTATATTTTAGTAATTGGAGATATTTATTTAAAATTTTACAGGACCGGCATTACTGTTGAAACAACATTTTTATTTTATCTGAGCAAAATTGTTTTTCAAGCGCGTGGTACAACTTCGCGTAAAAGTGAAGGGTTGTTCCAAATGTGTTGTTAAATAGCATATGGATTATAAGATTAAAATTCAATACATCTTTATTTAAAATTAGGTGAATATGTAGTATTTACATTGAGACTACAATTCAGAACGTCAATGTAAGGATCACGTGCGTACAGTTGAACGAGTGAACCAAAATTGGTGAGAGGTTAAGCTCATTGATAGTGGCTGTAAGCGCCTCACGTATGTATTTAAACCACGATTGTAGATATCATAGAGAGCAGTTGGTTTTTACTTCCTCGCCTTACTTCATAAGATGATAAAGTATTGTAATAGTGCGCCGGAAATTGGCAATTTTTCGGCAGAAAAACTCTTATTTTCGGGCCCTGGTCGCAAACAAGAGGATAAATCTCAAACCTATGTGTAGTAAATTACTTCCGTTAACACTTATTGTTGTCATAATCCATGTATTGTGTGACATTGAAACCGAAAAATCTAATGACTGCAAAACTTCTCTCTGTCCGTCCGTCTGCCTCTCTGTTTGTAACGCTAGTGCCTAAACGGTTCAGCCGATTTTCTATATAATTAATATTACCAAATCGATTTAAACGAACTCAAGGTCCTGCGAGTTTGAATCGGATTTTTATATTTTTAGGGGTACTTTACATCAATCCTTTAAAAAATATTCTAACTTTTCTAAAAAATTCCTCCAAATTGTTTTTTAACGTTGATCTCGGTTAACATTTAAAAATGGCATGGGTGTCAGTTTCGTTGAAATTTCTGATTTTTCGAAAATTACAAAAGTTAGAAATAATGCGAGGAAGTATGAACTGTAGTGACACCACTAGTTTGAATCGGCATTGAACTATGCTCTTGTTACCTGCTGCGCTGTTAAAGTCTAGTGTTCGTGACAGTCACGCATTTTCCTTTTTAATAATTGTGCGGCCATCGATTTTAAGGAAAATGTTTATACGAGACTCGTGAGAGCTGGCGTTCTATATATTGCGGAAACCTCCGAGTGTTACAGAAATATTGATTTTTTGGTTGTGCTTCAGATGTTAAGAATAATGTGAATAAATTACTGCCGTTATTCTCTTAACAATAGAATTTCCTTTGTGAAATATGTTTGGAAACGAGTTGGGAGTTGTGCATTGCGTGATGAGCTTTAAGCCATTACAGTTCGTTGATGGAGAGAGATTAATAAGATATGATAGAAAGTCTTTCGGTATAATTAGGCCATTTTATGAACGGAATAGGTACAGCGGGAAATTGAGTGGCGTGTTGTCGTGCTGCTAGTTTCCTGGTTCAACGGAACATAATCAAATATATTTTGGTATATACTAATTACTGGGTTAAGTAAGTAAATGACACGTCTTCCTTAACCATGAACACATCTATCATAAAAAATTATTGCATTATTTTTTACTTCTCCAAAATGGGCTTATAAAAGCCGATTGAGCCTGATATGGTTTTCATTTATTGAAAATATATTTAATGGGAAGCCTAAAGTATTCTCCCAAAACGTTGAATATTTCTTTTCATACCTTCAATTTTAGATATCGTATTAATTTATATTCAATTTTTTTATTTGCCATTGTATCCCTAGAATTTTAAAAAAAATACAAAAACTATAATTTTTCGTTCAAAAAGGAAGTTTAATCTGGTTTTTCATTACTAAGATTTTACTCCTTTGCTAATGTTATATGATTTCTTTCTTTAGTTAATGCTTAGAGGCGCACCCAACGGAGGCGAGGGGGGGCAGCTTTTAGAGCTTTAGCTCTAGCTCCCAGAAGCCAATCATACATATTAACAAAATATAACCTTTACTTATTTACTATTCAAACTAAAATTAATTCATTATATAAATTGTTCATGTTGTAAATATTAACTCTAACTCAACAAATAAAGCTGCACTTTATATTCAGCAAAGAAAGAAAAATTCTTTATAAAAATCATCAAGTCGTCAGAACACTATTCCTTAAGCTCCCCCTCCTCCCGTCCCCGCCTACCACCCCCCAACACTCGAGAAAAATGCTGAGTACGACCCTGTTTATTTTTTATTTTTATTTTTACTAAAAGTTATTTTTCAGTAATGATGTGTTCGAATTATATTTCAAATTAGAGAAAAATACTCTTAATTAAGAGCCTTATATTATTCTGGGCGTAGTGCGTTGACATCGCGTTCAAAAGGTCCTGATTCAATCCTCCTGCTGACCATTCTGACCAGGGTTTCCATGGTTTCCTTCGGCCATTTAGGAGAATGTTGGGATGGTTCTACTGAAAGGCCACGACCGCGAAACCAGCGTCGCTAGCCGAATTCGTTAACTACGTGAAGTCACGGAGGTTAAGAGAAGTCGAGACATCGCGGTTTCCTGGTCGGGTGACAGACTGAAAACCACGGGATTTAACGACGCGGAGGCCAATTGCCATTTGCGGGACCTATCGTGGATAAATACAAATAATTACAGATTACTCGACAATAGAACTTTTGCAGTTACAGTCGATAACCATCACCCTAATATATAAGCGGTCAAGGTTGGCCTTCCTCAAGGCTCCCCGTTATCACCCGTTCTTTATAACTTGTACGTAGCCGACCTTCTGAAAAAACAGTAATATAAAAATCACCCAATTTGAAGATGACACAGCTATATATTCAACAGGCCCCCCTATAAACACAATAAAAATAAGACATCAGTTATACCTAAACCAAATCGATAGCCGGGCAGCCAAAAACATAATTAAAATCAACCCGTCGAAAACAGCAGCCAAAATAGTTTCCCTAAGACCATTCATCCCCCACCCCCTGACAAATCTGTACAATGGCATCCATATAACCAACCTATAAAATATCTAGGCCTTTTCTCAATTGGAAAAATCACATAGACAATAAAGTTATACAAGCAAAAATTAAATTACACCAACTAAAATCAATAATAAATAAATCAGCTAAAGTACCCTACAATACTGCCTTAATGCTTTAAAAAATTATTTTACGACCACTATTATTATATGCATGCCCAATTTGGATCAGCGCAGCCACATCAAACACCAAAAAACTCCAAGTAATCCAAAATCAGTTCCTGCGCACCATCACGAAGGCCTCCAATGCACAACTCCATAAAGAATTCCAGATACAACCGATAACCAAACACGTTATTTTTTATCCACCCACTTCTTCCAAAACATACCAAATATACCCAAACTAACCCCGCTAAGACTCTTCCAAAACCCAACTCACAGAACCCGCATTAGAATAAATTTCCTTTCCATACATTCCTAAATAATTCTCAGATCTCGATCCCAAATAGAGATATTGTACAAAGATACCTCTACTACCCTAGTAGTAATGTAAGTTGTATTTTAAGATTATTTGTAAGATTATTGTAAGTAGATATAAGCAACTATAACAAATGTAGAGTGTATTAACTCTGATCTTTGTATTTTTCTATCGAAAAGAAAATAAATAAATTAGAAAAATTAATTAAAAAATAAAAAATAGTATTATCCACTTTCATACGATTACACTTGCTTTAAAACACGAACAACACAATTTTAAAGACGCAGTTCTAACTGCTGCACGTGTCTGCTTGTGTTATATTGATGGACAACCTGCTAGTGGCTTGAAGACATCAACTTGCATTGTTTATTTATTTTAGCAATACTCACCAACATACCAACATTGGCAGGAGAGAGTATAGGAATTAGATTTCTACTAAGCTTGTAACGTACAAAGTGCCTCTTTCTCGACACGTGTTTCACGAGCAACACCAAACCGAAATTTTTCGTTTGTAGTTCGTAAAAATGTAGTTTTATCACTAAATTTGCATATTGAAAGTGAAAATTTATTTCAATATTTTGGAACATATTGATCAAATTTATAACGTTTTAATTTGGAGGAATTGAACAAGGCCATTCGCAGTTGATAAACCCTGCCTTGTGTCACTTATAAACTGGATGCAGCCGCACTGTGCCAACAATGGATCTTGGCACATAATTTCATTCATCAAGGGACATTTTCAAGCCTCCTTAAATATCAGAAAATATCTTTGTCTCCCCCCCCTCTCTCTCTCTCTCTCTCTCTCTCTCTCTCTCTCCTCTCTCTCTCCTCTCTCTCCCTCTCTCTCCTCTCTCCTCTCTCTCTCTCTCTCTCTCTCTCTCTCCACACACACACACACACACAACATAACTTGACAAGCTCATTTTTATTTTTATTTTATTGACATGTAGACCTGAGGATGGTTCATCCTAATGTTATTGAAATCATGTATAAACGCCTTTGATAGGCAGAAATGCCGAACAAGAAGTAATAAAGTTAAAAAAAGGGGGGTCTCTCTTTGCTCACACTGGATGGAAATTTCGACACTTCAGCAGGGAACCCGGATCTAGTTTATATAATTATATATTATAATCTTAATGATATATGCAAGTATATGTATTAACAATATATGTAGTATATAGCATTAATTATATATTTATATACAAACACATAATTAAATGTTTTAAAGAATGTAAACCCTGTAAGTTTAACTTTTCATTTAATTTCGTTTTCCGCGTTGTACTCTAGATACTAAAGCAATCCACATCCCACGGTTAAGTGAACTCACTTGGAAAACCTGTGGAAATGGTGCCGGTTGTCCTTAGGAACAAACACTAAATGGCCCCATTCCGGAACATGCCTCGCTCGCGAGCCTGGCGTCTGCCGATAGTAAATTGATCGCCGCCGCTCTGTAGGAATAATAAATCAGTAGCGACAATAAATTTATAAGCAGCGTGAAGCCGTCTCGTCAAGCAAGGATTGGTTACCGGTGCTTACATTGAGTTTTAATCGCGTTAGGAATGGGTTATATCAACAATTCCGTTACAATCTTTGAGAAATAAATATAGTAATATTGGTATTTGTAGCCACTATCTCTAATCTAATTGGAATAAAATACCTTACTCGGTTAATAAACATTAACATTTGGATCCATTCCTTGATAACGCACTTTGTAAATCATTATTTTAAATATGAAACTTATTATGGAATCCAACTTCGCACAGTGAGGTCCCTCCCTAACTGTATCTTACATAGAATATGTAGTCATAATAACTATAGTAATTCATTGGTTATTTTTGTATTGTATAATTCTCAAAGGATGAAAATGCATAAAAAAATTATAATCAGCTTCGGTCTTCTTCGGTTCTCGGCCTTCTTCAATCTTCCTCGTGGGTCAATGACCACTCAAGTTATTTTGTTTTCGAAAGAATTGTACATTGAATAAATTGAGAAATATATCCTTGGTTACTTCTGAAAAATAAATGTTGTTATATCTTGTGTCACTATTTTAACGTTAAAAAAGTAAATAAATCAATAAATGTATATATATATATATATATATATATATATATATATATATATATATATAGATTCATCCCTTTCTGTCCCCTGCAACGGCGACGAGCACGCAGAAGAGCAAAACCTCAAAAACATAACGTCCATTTAAGATATTACGGTCTCAGGAATATATCCCGGAATTCTAGGACCTGCAAATGGGTTTTGAACGTGCATTTGCCAGTTATAATAAAAACGTAATGCGATTTACAATTGCGCTTCGAATTCTTCGTATAATACTTTACAAGATTCTTCATTTTCCTCATTAAAAGTGATTGATTATTTCGTGCATCTGTGCGCGTGAACTTTCATTCCAGGAGCATCCTCAGGCCCGAAGGCGTAACGCATGTTTTATAAAGAAGGCGGCCCCCTAATATTCCCTTGGGAGATGGCGGTGATCTTCCCCCACTGGATGGCGAGATCTGGCGCCGACCTACCGTCGGCTAGTGGGGTTTCCCCCTAACCAGGACTCTCCCACCAGCGGGGCACCGCCCCAGCCGGGACAAGCTCTAAGCTCCCGACCGGTCTCCCGAATATGTGGTAGTGTAGTGCACGTTAGTGTGTGTGTGTGTGTGTGTGTGTGTGTGGTAAGGAGAGGATAGGACAAGGAAGGGGAAGGAAAGATCGCGCGCGGTCCGTGGCCCGTTTGGTAGGGTACTGCTCCGGCATTCGCCTTGTGTTGATCCGAGAAACCACGGAAAACTACCGATCAGAGCAGCCGGCCGCTAGGATTCTCCTCCAGACAACGACTGAATTCGACCTAGCTGAAAAGCTAGTGTCGAAAATCCTGAGCCGTCAGGACTCGAATCTAGGACCTCCCCCACTGGATGGTGAGCCTAGGCGCCGACCTACGCGTTGGATTTTCCCATCCAAGAATCTCTCCTCAGTGGAGCACCGCACCAACCGAGACAAGTTTTGAGCTTCCGACTGGTCTCCGGATATTTGGGGTAATGTGGTGCATGCGAGTTTAAGTGTATGTAAGTTTGGAGTGAGAAAAGGTCAAGGAAGAGGAAGGAAAGATCGTGCACGATTTGTGGCCTGTTTGTTAGGGAATTTCCCCGGGATTCGCCTGGTATTGTTTGGTGAAACTATGGAAAACTGTCAATCAGAGCAACCAACACCAGAATTCTCTTTTAGATAGCGGCTGAATTCGACCTAGCTTGTGTCCAAAATCCTGCCATCGTCTGGACTCAAACCCCAGGACAACCCAATTAGAGGGACATCAGTAGATTCCCTGAACTATCTTAACCGGTACCTTAAGAGAGAGCTTCCCTGGATTGATGTTTTCCTGAGAGATAATTCCCTATCCAACAGCACCGCATTTTGTGTCTCCAAGTCTTATACCTGGTACAAAACTGTCGTATTTCCATAGCAGTTTTGGAGATAATACTGTAAATGCAATATTGATTTAAAGTTAGAGTTCAGATTTTGCCAACTGATAGCAAAATTAGTTAAAGAGAATCCACTGAATCGAGAAATGAGTTAATTTTATAGAAAATATTTTACAAGTTTTAGCTTTCCATTATGTTACAATTACGAGTTATCGGAGTTTTGCTTTTCCTAACAAAGAATTCCGCTTTTCAGCGTTACCACGTGAACGAAGTAATGGGTAAAGCTGATGAGTGGAGGGAAACAAAAAAGCCAGAGTTGAATTTTCAGGAAAGCACTTCTTCATGCAATTCAAAATTCAGAATTTAGAAAATAAATTAAGTTAATTTCTAAAAGTAATAAATAATTCTATAGTTACAATTCTTTTGAACGCCGAAATTTACGATATTTGAAAAATAAAAAAAACATTCAGTTTGACTTTTCCGCCATATGTTAACTTATTTTAGCACAATACAATTTTACAAGTAATTCAGCACAATCATTCAGCATTTGACAGGCGGTTTGCAAAACTGTCAGACAGTAGGCATGCTTTGCAGAAATGGTCATCTAAATAGCTTTCAGTTCCACATTTGGTGTTTCTTAATTAACATAATTCAATTTTGGTAGAGTTGGCAGGGGAGATTGGCTCGAAAATCCCCAAACCGCAGTGATGGGAGGAATCTGGCGAAGGGCAGATACCTGGCGATTCAACGGTTCTCGTAGGCACAACTTCCATTCCGATCGGAAGGATAAGGAATAGGACATTCGAGTACTCGAATTCCTTTAAGCTGAAAATAAACTGAAAATCTAACATTAATGGAATTCACACAAATCATTCAAAAGTTTAAAAACCAATACATTCAAAATATCTTTATTCTCCGTACACAAAGCCTTACACTCTGTTCGTCCTTTCACCCCTTATCATCATCATATCGTTTCATCCACATAGTTACCATACCGTTAACAGCAATAGTGGTCGCTAATGACCTAAGATGTTGATGCGACCTTATATAACCAATTAAAAAGCCTTACACTGTTTTTCACTTATTTATTACTTCACACCGGATAAATTAGCTCAGAGCCATATTTACGTTTTGCGTAGCGACTGTGACCCGGTGGTCCTAGAGTTAGAGTCCTGACAGAGGCGTATTTTCGACACTAGCTGTACGTACTGCTAGGTCGAATTCAGTCGCTGTTTGGAGGGAAATTTTAGCGGCCGATCAGTCAGATCGGTAATATCCGTGGTTCTTCCATTCAACACCAGGCGAACACCGCAGCAAAGCGGTGTAACCCCTAACGAACCGGTCAAACAGTGCGCGATCTTTCCTTCCTCTTCCTTGGTCTATGCACCCCCTTACTTACACGTACTTACACTTACATTCACTGCCCTACTGCACGTGTTGGGAGACTTTCGGAAGTTTGGATTTGGTCCCGGCTGGGGCGGTGCCCCGATGGAACAGATTCTTGGAGGGGGAAATTTCCCTCCTCATCATTCAGCAGGGATGGAATAACAACCACTTACCCGGATAAAGACATTCACTACTCTAACGGAAATAATGACCGTAGCAGTTGTTTCCAGAAACATCAATCAGTTATTGCTTTACTGTGACAGGTTGTAGAAAAGTTAGTTCAGGAAACTGCTCAGTGACTCTTCTACGCTAAGCGGACTGCTGCACATTCTAGTAAGTGGTCGTGAATGGTTAGACAACACCTTTTTCAGAAAAAAAATTACAATTTTTTGGGGATGTAGAAATGACGAACATGATGAGGTTTTGAAAGAATATACAGTGTGGAATTTCATAAAACGGAGTTACACGTGTGACATTCGCATCTGCATCAAGGAATTCATAAAACGGAGTTACAGACGTGCATTTGCATTTGAATGTTCTGCTGGTCACATGCTCACGCAATCGAGATTTCACGAATCTGCTGAATGCATACGGGTTGTCTTTCATTCAGGGGCGAACATACGATGTATAACTTTGCACTATGAAACCTCCCACTATATATTCATCGCACTTCGCAGCAGCATTCGGCACAGCCTTTTCTTAGTCTCAGGAAGAAGTGTAGTTGCTAATCCATTTGCAAATGGTAAATAGTAGTAACGCAGAGCTTTGGTTTTGGAGTACATAGGTCACATTAACTGCGTTAAAAAACAATTACATGCTACTACAGATAAATTGACTCTGAGACGAAACAAATTGATGCCCTTTAGGATAAAATTTTATCCTACGTAATACTCGGTGTTACAAATCACACTGGCATTGCATAAGGTCAGTTTGCAGACACACGGTTTTGATTGATTGTTTGTCGCACGTTAACTGCTAAGACCATTAGTCCCGTAAATGTAGAGCAGTATTTGGCTCAAGATGTGGCGATGATCTTCCCTCGCTAGATGGTGAGATCCGGCGCCGACATACTAATTAGCGGGTTTTTTCCAACAAAGTATCTCCCACTAGCGGAGCACCGTCCCAGCACCGTCAAGCTCTAAGCTTCCTCCCGGTCTCCCGGCATGTCTGGAAGTGTAGTGCATGTAGTAAGTGTAAGTAAGGGGTGAAGATATTACAAGGAATGGTAACGAAAGATCGCGCGTGATCCGTGGCCTGTTTGTTAGGGTACAGCTCCAGCATTCGCCTGGCAATGACCCAGAAACCTCAGGAAACTAGCGATCAGAGCAGCTGGTCGCTAGAACTCTCCTCCAAACCTAGGTAGGTAGATACAGTGCGATTTGGCTAGTGGCCGTGCGTTTGGCAGGTATCAGCTGTTCACGGTTTCATCCAATCGAGAACTTATATGTCGCTACAGTGACGTCACTATGGTGACGTTCAAGCTCCTGATTGGATGAAACCGTCAACAGCAAAAAACCTGCCAGAGGCATGGTAAGAAAAATCGCTCTGTAGTGCCCAAAATCCTGTCACCGTCGGGACTCGAACCTAGAACCTCCCAGTCAGAGACACTGCAGTAACGAGTGATCAGTTGATGCCCTGAGCCACCTTTGTCGGTCAGATACAGAATAAGAGCGGAAGAACACATGGCGTGTCACAGACACGTCCTGTTTACATATTGTTTCATCACCCTTCACAGACGTATCGGCGGACGACGATGTCGACTGTATTGCGTCACAGGTGAAGACAACTGAAGTTTTTCCCTGCTTCGCGCGTTCCTCGTTCTTGTGTTTACTCAAATGTGCGAGTAATGACAGGGTTTTTGTTGATATTTCGTGTTTCAAGTTTTATTTTCTTTAGAAAACAAGAAGCAACAATCACAACCAATATAAAATAAAATAATTAAATGTGCCTTTTTTCAAGAAATAAAACTAGATAACCATAATACGATGAAAACAAATGAAGATAATTTTATGTCAAAGCATACTATGACTATTTCTTAGTCATTGTAAATAAAATATTTGCATAATTTTAAGAACCCAGAAAAGTAGACAACGTACATCATACTTTTCATGAGTTTTAAAATTTCCATTGTAATAATTTTGTACTAATTGAATGTGGCGTCGCCAACGCCGACGCGCTGACTGTTTTAAAAGTATTTTCATGTGTTGAAAATTTCTTTCATTCTTCATTTCTTTCACGAGTAGCTTTGTTCAAATATGTTCTTACAGTATTTGGCATTGAGCTTACAATGAATGAATCGTAGAAACTGATTATGATATACTCCTCTTCAAAAATGTTCTATACGGGATATGAACCGCTAATATTGCAATTTCAAAATTATAATCGCCGTCAAAAATACTTGGAAGGCATTGATGTGAATAGAGTTACATTAATACAGCTACATTTTTCTCTATTTTTGTTATTATGCACAATACTGCACAAAAATCACCTGAAAGCTGTTCTTCTGGGTTATTCTCTAATACTAATATAAGATTATTTATTTATTTATTTATTTTAAAAAAAAGCTGTTCTTCTGGGTTTTTAAATACTGCACTTAAATTTTGAATTTTGAAAGGAGAAAAAACTCCCATGCAATAAAATCTATTTTCAAGAATAAATAAGCAAAAAATGAATTTTGAAAGGAGAAAAATCTTCCATGTAATAAACTCTATTTTCAAGGATAAATAAGCAATAAATTTTGGCTCTTATTACTTCCTGCCGCGACAACATGGAAACGATAATTTGAATAATTGTATTTCCCACTGAATTCTAGAAGACGTGCACAGAAAATGAAGTTACATTTATGTCCAGAAGCAAAACAAGGGGCCATCTCAGCATTTGCTCAATGGATCAGGGAAACTGGACGAAAAACCTGATCGAGATGGGGAATTCTCAATTAGTTCTGAAAATTGTCGCAAAATCTTCTACAACTACATTTGAGTCTTTCCCGGATTTGCTTAACACTTCCATATTTTTCTCTCCAAATTTTTGAAGAGATTAAAACTACACAAACTCTGTCTAATGTGTGTTTACTTCCTCTCCTGAAATTTCTCTATTAATCGTTTCGTATGCGAATCTATAGAAACAATAAAAACCGACTATTTTGTATGTTTATGTGAATAAGGTATTATTTAAGTTTAATAATAAGTTCTGGGTTACATTAATTTGAAAATCGATATTTGTACACTTATGACCATAAAAGTGAAAAGTCGAACATTCATTCATTCTCTAACATTACTCACAGTTTTTGTTTTCTACGTATTCACTTGAAATTCTTCAAATGTAATAAGTTCCAATGCAATACTGTTAGTAGGTTTTTGCAACTTTATTTTAAAAATGTGGTTATAGGCCTTATTAAAATGGCTAAATAGGCTTAACTTAAAATGATATATGCCGCACGATTCACTCTTTTGTTCAAATTAACTTCACTTGTTCACTTAAAGATGTCAACAACGGTGTTGCCAACGTCTTGAAAGAAAATTATGGCGTTGAGAGAAAAATACTTTTGGATATAGAAATTTAATCAACGCCACCTATATAGATCTATTTATGTGGGGTTGGTTTTTTTGAAATTTCTTGATCTTCTGGCCGGATCCAAAAACAAATTAGCAGTTCCCATCAGGAGACCAAGACGCGTCGAATGACTCTCTTACGTCTCGATTTGTGCACGGGAAGATGTCTAGCCGTGAGTGGCGGAAACCACACATCTGCACGCTCGAGGAGTTACGAAAATACTATGTACGGATTTATTTTAAAATAATAAATATTATCTAGAAAGATAATAATTTTAGAAAATAACATTAGAAAAGAAATAAACTGAAAAAAAAGTGTCAATTTACGTACATCGAAATCATAGATGGGCGCAGAACTAACTGTCGACCCACGACGGCGACTGTCTGGGAGGGATCGACTACCGGAGGCTCACATTATCTGCATTGAATCGATAAAGTTCGAAGTAGGAACAGTTTAGAAGCAAGCTTCGGACTTTCGCCGAATGATATTGACACTAACCAAGGTGGCAAGGGCCTAGGGACGAGGAAAATTATAAATGTGATACGCAAGGATGAGGTTGCTGGAGGGAAGTTTCTTAGTATAGTGAAACACAAAGTATGTTGCTTCGAGCTCCATTGGACTAGACGTAAAGTTCTATTTACACGATACCACAGAACATAATCTCACGACACCTTAGTTAATGCTTCGCTACGAAATTCCTACTTTGCAAAAAGAATCCGATCTTCAGCCTTTGTAATTTACTGGAAATAACCTTCGGATAGCGCAACGCATAGATGTCAACGCATTTTTATTCCAAAACATTTATTGTGAACACGTTAAACAGTTCACACTCAATGATTTTACTTTAGCTAGTACCCTGTGTCAAATGCTAACATTAGCCGGATGCAGTCGGAAATTCTCCGCTCATCATCATTCATATCTGTTCTAGCTGTATTGCGATCTTTAGCCGTATCATATTAGTGCCACAGAACAATTCCCCTGTCGTTAACGAATTACTTAACTACGCTCCGTAGAAGTTAAGGAAATTAGGCAACCGAAGACACCACGGATACTTAGGCGGGTGACCGTCTGGGAATCCCGGATACTAACGGCGCCGAGCCCCTACCGAAGGGACAAAAGGAGGATTACTTTAGACGATCAATGCCGAAGAAGGGCATACGTGTTGCGAAGAGGCAACAAATTTTTAAAAAATGATACAAACTTCTAAGACGTGTAGGGTGATCGAACTTTTTCAATGAACATGCAGTGAGAAAACTTATATAACAAAGAAAATGAAGTTCCAGAATGCACCACTGAAGGGGAGATCATACGCTCGTGTCCAGACAATGGCAGGATTTTCGGCACCTGCTTGTCAGCTAAATCGATTGATTGATTGATTTTTTCGTGTTTCCGGGCGCGAGAGTTTCCAGGCGCGAGTGGGTGGCGAGATCCGGCGCCGACCTATCGTCGGCTAGTGGGTTTTCCCCCTAACCAGGACTCTCCCACCAGCAGGGCACCGCCCCAACCGGGAGAAGCTCTAAGCTCCCGACCGGTCTCGCAGAATATATGGTAGTGTAGTGCATATTAGTGTAAGTGTCTGTGTAAGAGGAGAGGATAGGACAAGGAAGAGGAAGGTCAGATCGCGCGCGGAGGATCCTGCCGCCGTGGGAGTGGAACCTAGGACCTCCCGGTCAGAGGCGCTGCAGTGACATCCGCTGATGCTACCGCTACCGGTAGCTAAGTCGATTTCAGTCTCTGTCTAGAGGAGAATTGTAGCGCACGGCTCTGATCGGTAGTTTTCTGTGGTTTCTCCGATCAACACCAGACAAATACCCGAGCGGTGCCCTAACGAACAGCCCACAGGTCGCGCGCGATCTTTCCTTCCTCTTCCCTTACTAATTCTACTCCTTACTTACACTTACACTTACTTTCACTACACTATCACAGATGCCGGGAGAACGGTCGGGAGCTTAGAGTGTGTGTCAGCTGGGGTGTGCCTCTCTGGTGGGAGATACCTGGTTGCGAAAAACACCGCTACTCGAAGGTAGGTCGGCGCCGGATCTCACCATCCAGCGGGCGAAGATCGCCACGTCCCTAAAGCATGCACTAAACATAAGGGACTAATGACAGCCATTCATGCGCCTGGAATCACTAATCAAAGTTACTGAAGTGACATTGCCCCTTGTTGGTAGGCAACTCATTGTGCAATGGTGTTTGACAGGTACCATTTTGATGGAGTCAAAGAGATTCGGGTTCACGCAGAAAGAAATATCTTGTCGTATCTATGCAGTTGAAGTTTTGACGCAGTCAAAAATATGTCAGGTTCTTTACTTTATTGATTTATATTGGTTTAAAAAGGTTTCACGTCTGATTTTGGTACAATTATAGTGTATTTATTATTATTTAGATGTTTATTTACAACGTTACGTAACCGTTGTCAATAATACGAGAAAGTATGTGCTGTTAAGCATCGTTTATTTTATTTGAGAGTGCGACACAAGGTAGAGAGGAAAGTACATGCGCGATACACTCTAGGTTGGCTGATGAAATAAATAATAATGGCTGACAAGTCTGAATTCATCTTCTCCCGATTTTTAACGTATATGGATCAGCGGATATATATTGTAAAATGAAATATATCCTGATGTTGGGAGATATAATGAGACAGTGTTCTGCATTTGTTTCCTTTTTACTGAATTCATCATATATAAAAATTGATATTAGATTTTAGATGATCTTAGATTTATTACTAATTCTGCAAATAAGTTTGAGAACTTGGTAGCAGAATACACTAACTTAACTTTACAGAATTTAATAAATATACAATACTTTACAAAATTTACAAACTTTACAAATTAACCTGAACCGCGCAAGCTCTCATAGCACTCCACCTCACCACACTTCACTTCACTTCACCACACTGCTGATCGTTTTTTTTCAACTTCACAACACTACACTACACGCAGTATAGTGCAGAGTAGTGAAGTATAGTGCACTGCACTGCGCTACATAAGTAAACATTGAACGGTTTTTCGATACACGGCAGTATCCAGTAACAAGTTTTCGATACCAATACTCTGACCCCAATTTGCTTTAAATCCTGGTTTAAGAAAACCGGCGCGTTCTTGCCTCGTCGCTTCGCAGTGCACCGCCAATCGCGCTCGACAGCTCTCTTCCAGGGCGCGCGCGGGAAGAGCGTGTGACCTCGGTGGCGTGAAGTGTGAACGCTTTGTTATTCAAAAGTGCAAAAGAGAGCGAAGTCAATTACCAAGCAGAGGGGAGACTTACAACTCCGGAAACTTCACGGACGTTCGTGTGCATTTTACTCTGCGAAATGAAGGGAGCTGACACGCAGTCTTGTGGAAGAGCTGACACCTGACCGCTTGGAGTGAGGAAAATTAGGGGGAAACTTTACAGCAGCATCTCCCTCTTTGACTCCCTTGTTTTTAATGTTTATGATATTTTTATGTTCTAGTAAGTATGTTTTTTATGATTGTAGATGCGACTTGTAAGGGAGAATCGTTTTTGTGGTTGCGACACCGAAAATGGTCTAATGAACACCGTTCTTTATAAGAGTGTTGTAGCTTTAGAATAATAACTTCCTTCTTTTCAGGAGTTTTAGGATTACTTTCCTTTTATTGCTCCATTTCCCTACATGATTCCATTTCGGCAAAATATTAAGTAATGTTTGATAATTTAAAGACACTTTCATAAACCAGAAACAAGATATGCGTACACGTTCCCCCGTATACCAAGACATGTATTGAAGTGCTAAAGGAGAGATTAAATTAATTTTTACCTAGCGTTTCTGTCGACAGTGTAGATCTTTTATTTAAAATACAACGATACGTTACATTCTGAGAAGGAGAATTTGACATGACGCTATTTTAAAATGTTGAAAGTTCTCCTGTACAACTCCTTCCTCATTAATGAAATTACAAATAAAACAAATGAGCTTTCCCTTTTTCTATGAATAGTCCTTGTTAATGGCTTTATTTAGAATCTTGTTTCGTCTTTTGGGCCTTTTAAACAAAGTTTGTCCCTTTAAAATGCCTCTATGATGAAGCGTACACATGCTAAACGATTGATAGGTGTCGGTTAAATCTGCGTCTTCACAGAACCTCTGGTGAAGCAAGTCGACACTTCAAATGGGAATTTCAAAAGTATGTGAACTTATATTTCTGACAGGCGGGAAAATCCTAAACAAAGCATTTCTAAACTCAGCTCTCATATCCAGTTCTGTATACTATTTATGGGCAGCAATGTTTTCCTTAAAGAGTAAACGGCAGGTTTGTTCGTAATGAAATGAAAATCACTGATATCTTTTGGTACCTACTATCTACCTAACTTGTTTATGATGATATTGTTTTCAAGGAAACTGCATGGATAATAGTAGTTATTAGCATTGTTTAGTTAGTCTCACGCAAGTCAAAGTAACAATCATTCTAATTCGCATCGTAGTTGACACTGGAAAACCTTCGTCGAGTTCTCGTTGTATGCCATGTAACAGTTCACAAGAAGCACATTCGAGAAGAACACACCTCAACTTCATCTAACTTTACGTATTTAAAACATTAAATAAAATTTATTTGTAACTCCAATTGATTCAGTATTGTTATTATAGTCGTTTTTGAGACAATTTCAATTCTGGAATGTGAAAAAAACAGAAGTCGTCTTTGCAATGGTCGATTGTTCATTTACACATGAAACTCATCACGGCTTTTTCCTTTTTAAGTGCAAAATTACAAAAGAATATTTCCTGATTCACTCGAGAATCTTTCAAGAAAAAATTTTACTAATATCAGGAAACTCACAACGTTAATACTCAAGAATACTCATGCAAAAAATCTCTTACAATATAAAACCATCTGTTTCCCGATACAATATGAGCAGAAGTCGAATAAATAACAATAAATATTTTATCTTCTACAATGCTTTTATGCAAATAATATCTATCATTATTCATCTTCCAATTTTTACAAACTCAATTTTTAATGAATCAAATTAAAGAGATGAATGACACTATTTATTGAAAAGGACCTGTTCCATTGAAAAGACTCCTAAGAAAGTTTGTGATTTGCAGCTTTTGAATAAATTATTTATATTTGAATATCTAGTTAGCGATATTAGGTTCTAATATAATTTGCAGATAGATGAGTGTTCTTATTCACATGTTTGTAGTAATATATATTCAGCTGAGAAATTCCAACTTATCAATATTTAACTAGAACAATAAGTATTTGTGTGATTATGAAAATTCATGGAATAAAAATTATAGTTCTATTCATTTTATACTATTAATAAATCGTAACTGCTATTTTGATGTGTCATTAAATAGTATAATTTGACATCATCTTTATTTGTATTAATTTGTATTTTTATACCAAATATCAGGTCCTGGCTGATTGATTTGATTTGATTTTTTCGTGTTTCCGGGCACGTCAACTGCTTTGGTCATTAATCCCGTTAGTGTAGTGCATGTTTTTCTCTCGGGAGATGCGCGGTGATCTTTCCCCGCTGGATGGTGAGATCCGGCGCCGACCTACCGTCGGCTAGCGGGGTTTCCCCCTAACCAGGACTCTCCCACCAGCGGGGCACCGCCCCAGCCGGGACAAGCTCTAAGCTCCCGACCGGCCTCCCGGAATATGTGGTAGTGTAGTGCATGTTAGTGTAAGTGTGTGTGTGTGTGTGTGTGTGAAGGGGAGAGGATAGGACAACGAAGAGGAAGGACAGATCGCTCGCGTGGCCCGTTTGGTAGGGTACTGCTCCGGCATTCGCCTGTTGTTCATCGGAGAAACCACGGAATTCGACTTAGCTGAAAAGTTAGTGTCGAAAATCCTGCCGCCATCAGGAATCTAGGATCTCCCGGTCAGAGGCGCTGCATCGACATCAGTTGATGCACTGAGCTACCGCTCCCTGTCTGGCTGATTGAGATTTAGATAAAATCGGAGAGTGCTTGCAAGTCAACAAGAAAACACTGTTCAATTCAAGAGAAGTAAATTTATAACTTACACTGAAAACGCTTTGATTCAAGGCCTGGCAAGCACGCACAGGAGAGGATAAGTGAATTTGGTCCTTAATTATAGAAATTTCTTAGTAATTGAAGATCTGAAAATCTCAGAGACTTTAATTCGTATTTTCGTTACGATATCCGCAGCGAGAAACGTTTCCTAGACGTCATGCGATTCCACGCGCCCATGTCTCGCACAGATAGTGTGTGCAACTGTTACAATCGAAAAAATTTCCCGTACGAATCTCTACACAGATGTAATCACAACTCATGTAGATACTATCGGACCTTAACATGTCCAAAATATTTTGTAATAATAAACGTCTCACAATTTGCAGTCAGTGATTGATTAACCCAAGAAAATACTATTACGTTTTACTATTTGTACAACGTAATAGTATCCTCATGTTAATAACCATCTGTTCTCGACGGTCTTGTCATTTACTGTACGAATCAAGTAATCACGAGCATTATCGAAAATATGGCTAATAATTCATCAATAAAGAAACGACCACTGCCAGAAGGCAACTGTCTGGGTGCAGTTCGCTAAATGAGAAGTTACTCCCCACTTACGATCACAGTATGCTACTCCATCAACATTTCATCTCTTGTGTACATTTCGTCGCAGCATTGTTAACACGAATTACAGTTGAAAGACTACTTATCACTCATTACCAACACAATTTTCTAAGACAACAACTTTCACTCTTAACGTGAACGTTTCTCGTTTCGTCCACCTCCAAAACGTTCATCTTTCTCGCGCGAACCTTCTCTCCCCTCGCCGCCTAGTAGTTCAGTGCATCACCTGATGTCGCTGCAGCGCCTCTGACCGGGAGGTCCTAGGTTCTACTCCTGACGGCAGCAGGATTTTCCACATTACCTTTTCATCTAGGTCGAATTCAGTCGCTGTCCGGAGGAGAACTCTAGCGGCCGGCTGCTCAGATCGGTAGTTTTCCGTGGTTTCTCCGATCACCACAGGGCGAATGCCGGAGCACTACCATACCAAACGGGTCACGGACCGCGCGCGATGTTTTCTTCCTCTTCCTTGTCCTATCCTCTCCACTCTCTCTGTCTCTCTCTCTCTCTCTCTCTCTCTCTCTCTCACACACACACACACACACACACACTTACACTACATACACTACACACATTCCGGGAGACCGGTCGGGAGCTTAGAGATTGTTCCGGCTGGGGCGGTGCCCCGCTGCTGGGAGAGCCCTGGTAGGCGGAAACCCCACTAGCCGGCGGTAGATCGGCGCCGGATCTCTCCATCCAGCGGAGGAAGATCACCGCCATCTCCCAAGAAAAAGTGCACTACACTTACGGGACTATTGATCTAAGCTGTTGGCGCGCCTGGAATCACTAACAACCAACCAACAACAATAAAAACTCGCGAGCGGGATGGACACGTATTTATATGCTCAAAAGATTAAGCTTGTCGCTCAAGATGTCGCTTCACTAGATGTGTCCAATTGCATGTCAAGGATCCTGCCTACACAATTAGCATAAAACATCCCCGAGTCTGTCCAATGCCTTATTTCCAAATCACTTTATTCCAAAGTACGTTTTCCCCCCGAACAGTCACACTTGTCCCTTCGCTACGCATGTCAAATTCGTGTCGAGACTCAGGCCTTTGACCTACGCGATTAATACAAAACATTCTTGAGTGTGTCCAAAGCATAATTTCCAGCGCATTTGACGCCACAGAAAGTCCTAGTTAGGGGGAAACCCCTCTAGCCGACGGTAGGTCGGTGCCGGATCTCGCCATCCAGCGGGGGAAGATCACCGCCATCTCCAGAGGAAAACATGCACTACACTTACGGGACTAATGACCTGTTGTTGTTGTTGTCGTGCCCGGAATCATTAACCAACCCAACCAACCCGCCGCGCACGGGCGTGTGGCGCGGGGTGCGGCAGCCCGTGTTGCCCGCGCGCCACCGCACTGCACGCCTCTGCATGCGCAGCCCGCGCCACGCACCGGCGCACGGCCGCCGGCGCACCTCCACAGGGCGAGCCCGGCGGCCGAAACAATCAAGAAATAAAATGCACTCTATCGCAGCTGCACGGCCGCAGGCGTGCCTCCACAGGGCGAGCGCAGGAGCAACCGATCAAAATGAAAACAATAAATAAATAAAATGCAGTCTATCGCAGATGCACGGCCGTAGGCGTACCTTCCACAGAGCGAGCGCAGGAGCAACCGATTACAATAACAACAAAAAATAATAAATAAAAAAATAAAAATAAAAAAAAAATAAAAATAAAAAAATAAAATGCACTCTGTCGCAGGTGTGCCTCAAGGCGAGCACAGCAGCAACCGATAAAAATAAAAACAATAAATAAATAATAAAATGCACTCCGTTTCAGGCGCGGTTTCAAAGGCAGCGCAGGAGCGAACGAAAACATTTTTTTAAAAAAAAAAAAAAAAAAACGAAAATGCACTCGCCGGCCCCGTGGCACAGACGGTTTCAGCAGCCGTCGTCTTCCGCAGTGAGGAGGCTGCAGGATCTAGTCCTGCGAAGGCATGGGTGTACAAGTATTTGTGATAGTCCCGTCATCATCCTATCACTTCATAGCTCATAACTGAAGGGTAACAAGCTTGTTTGAACAATGGGTACAGTCGAAAAGGCTGATCCCAGACACGTTAATCTCTCCGCGATAAATTCTGTCTAGGCCTCGGAGGATAACATGGAGCGTGGAGCCAGATGGCCGATGTTCGTATGAACAACATACACACACAGAGGCAAAAGGCGGGGTGGGCAGTCGGCACCGCTCGCACACTGCACGTGCCACCCCCGCGGCCTCGTCCTCCCCACGACGATCCCCGCGAGGTGGACCCGCCACTCACCGCCAGCGCCGCCCCGGAGCACTGAGGGGCGAGGCGTCCGTCGCCAGCGCCGCTCCGCCGACCGGGCCATGCACGCGCCCCGCTCCGCCCCGCCCCGCGCCCGCGCCCGCCCTCTGCGGCGCCGCGCCGCCGATCGATGCTCCCCCGCCGCCCGCGCCCTGCGGAGGCGGTCCACGGGGCCGGCGCCACGCCCCCACCACCGACGCACCCCCACCCCCCACCCCCGCCGCCGCGCCGCTGGAGTAAACGCGTCGAAGTCGGGGCCTGGAGATCTGCGTGCGGGCAGCAGCCACTTGGCAGGGCGGCTGCTGCGAGGACGCTGCCGCGGTGACTGCAGCGCTCGAAGGCGAGGTGGATGGAAGGGGAACCGAACTGCTCGATTAGATTGATTCCGAGCGTGACAACGGTTAAGGTCGTTATTCCCGTAAGTGTAGTGCGTGTTGTTTTGCTTGGGAGGTGGTGGTGGTGATCTTCCCCCGCTGGATGGCGAGATCCGGCGCCGGCCTCCCGTCAGCTAGTGGGTTTTCTCTAACCAGCGGGGCAACGCCGCAGCCGGGACAAGCTTTAAGCTCTCGACCGGTCTCTAGGCAGGTGTGGTAGTGTAGTGCATTCAAATGCGTGTAAGGGGTGACGATAGGAGAATGAAGACGAAGGAAAGATCGTGCGCAGTCCATGCCCAGTTTTCTACGGTACTGCCCCGACATTCACCTGGTATTGATCGCAGAAACCACGGAAAACTATCGATCAGAGCAGACGGCTTTTAGAATTCTCCATCAGACTTTGGCTAAATTCGACCTATAGCTCGTATCAAAAATCCGCCTCCGCCGAATTAGAACCCTAGGACCTGCCGATCAGAGCCGTTGCAGGCACAGTTGCAATGTCTCTGAGATAAGTCAAATTCCGCAGCAGTCTACATTAGAATCCTAACAGCCGGCTGCTCTGACCGTTAGCTTTCTGTGTCATCTCTGATCAACACTGGAAATAGGATGCGGAAGCAGAATCCTAAAAAAAATTGCCACGGACCGCGCGCGATCTTTCCTTGTTGTTCCTTGTTCCATCCTATCCCCTTAGACACACTTCCACTTACATACTCTACCCTACGACACATGTCGTGTAGAGCTGAGATCTTGCCCCCACTGGGGCGATGTCCCTTTGGTGGGAGATATCTGGATGTGGCGAACCCCGCAAGCAGACATGTATGTCGGCGTCGGATGTCACATTTCAGGAAGAAGAGCACCGTCGTCTCATAAGATAAAACATTCACTGCACTGACGGGAATAAAGACTGTACCAGCTGACGTGCACGGAAACGAGAATCAATCTCGCCACAACTCTGCGCAGTGCTGCGTCGACCAATCGCCCGCTAGGTTTAGGGGGCGACTTGTAGTAACATATGGAGAACATACCGCTCGAGCCGGGGACCGGGAGCGGTGGCTCAGTGCATCAACTGATGTCACAGAAGTATCTATCGGTTCAAGGGGAGGTCCTAGGTTCGAGGGAGGAACGATTCGGACGGAATTAACGGATTCGGTGGTATAACGTTCAGCGTACCGGACTGTTGTACCCGAGTTCACGGGTTCAAACCCGATCGAAGCCGTGGATTTTTAAGAGCGAAAAAATCGTTCATACCCCTTCCTTCGGAGGGGAAGTAAAGCCGGCTGTCCCATGTTAGTAGATTTACTGCATGTGAAATATCCTCAAGCCTAAAAGGAGCCTCTGAGCAAAATTGAGATCCGCCTGTTTCGTCGTCCAAGATAATACCTCCTTTCTCCGCTAGGTGGTGAAAGGAGTGTAACGAAATTTGCGTGGTCAGACGGAAGAGCAGGCCTCCTGGCCTGAGTCTCGCCACGTAAAATAAGTCATTAACTAACTAACTAACTAATTCTAGCGTCCGGCTGCTCTGATCGATAGTTTTCCGTGTTTTTTCTGATCAACACAAGGTGAAAGCCGGAGCAGTACCCTAACAAACGGGCCACAGACTGTGCGCGATCTTTTCTTTCTCTTCCTTGCCCTGTTCTTATCCTTTACACACACACAAACATGCACTACACTACCACACGCCGGAGACATAGAGCTTGTCCCGGCTGAGGCGATGCCCCGATGGTGAGGGAAAACCCTGCTTGTCGACGGTACGTCGACGCCGGATGCCTCCATCCAGTGGCGGAGGATCACTGCTGCCACCTCCCGATGGAAAAACATGCCTACACGTACGGGACTTCAGTAGTTGACGCGCCCGGAATCGCTAATAATCAAATCAATCAGTCAATCGAGCCAGGAATCAACCCTCAGTCAATCAATATGGAATTTGTGGTGAACTAAGTGGGTTTCTCAGGGTTCTCCTGTTTTCCCTGGCTCTCGTATCATTCTCAACTTCTGCTCGTCAATTCATCTCATTCATCCCAGGGAATAGAGGAGCTACTCAAAGAAGAGACCCCTTTGATAGGTCAGGAAACAAACGAACGTAATACAGTTCGATCACATTTCAAGAGATAGTGATGAAGCCTTTTACAAATGAGATAATTTTAGTATGACGCCAGATTGCTTGATAGATTTGCCTGGGATGAACGAATGTTTTTTATGGATATGTAATTATACTGCCCTCGCGGATAGCGCTCATGTTTAGCCTGCTTGCTTTTCATGACGCGACCCTGGGTTCGATTTCCGGTCGGGCAAGAGTATAATGTAGTTTTCCTTGCAATGTACCAGTGTGTGGTGCTGTGTGACGATGAGAAAACTCACTTCTCAGGTTGAGAAGACCAAAACACAGCGTGGAGATCCCTACGTGTTAACCACACGTACCCGTTAATCCATGGTCGCGCGACCTGGATGGCGCGCCGCTGGTAGGCCCTATAGCTTAGGCTTCGGCCCTATCAGGTGGACTTTGTTAGAGGTTTTTGCGCCGAAAGACAGATAAAAAATTATGATATCTGATGATGATACAGTGTTGAATTGAAAGGCAGAAAAATCTGAAGTATCCCAATAAACCCTTAGCCTTATCAAATTTGGGCCGCAACGCTTTGATATAGTAATCATAACACAGTACTTAAGATGGAACTGTGATTGCGAAAAGTTCGATATTTCCAAGTAAAGACTAAAATGCAATGTCCACTGTCCGTATGTCCGGCAGGAAGGCAAAGCTGATTGTCATCAGTCGGTGAGATGGAGATAAGTATCGTATAATACACACATGGAAGATATTCACAGTTTTTTATATTTTCACTGAAATAAATGTATAACATTATTTCAATTTACGGTAATATATGGAAACATTTTACAGTATTTTAATCACGAGCATGTTAAATGAATTTCACTATAAGTCAAATAATTGTTTTAATTAATTTCAATTTAATTCACTCATGCATTTCATTGAATAATGAAATTCTCTTGACTAACACACATTTTAAGCCTGCAGACTTCAGTAGGGGTCACATGGAAATTTTGTACATAGAAATCTAGAGTACACCGTTCACGTAATTTCTTTCTTTCGCCAACTTTGTCAGGCCCTTGAATAATCAAACTACTTGATCATTTAATTCAATATATTTCTGTCTTAACCTTTCAATGTATCGCTCGCTCTATGTAAAGCTTTTTTCCGCCCCTGTCCAGGATTTGTGGGCTAGCTGCGAGGTCGAGAACGACCCCTGGCGAGATCTTCGCGGGGCGGTCACTCTTTGGAACCCTCACGCTCTGCCATGGGAGAGGTGTCTCAGGGCATCGACTTCTTTAGACCGGGAGGGCCTAGGTTCGATTACCCACCGTGGAAGAATAGTCAACACTAGCTTGATAAGTAGTTCGAGTTCTCTCGCTGTATGGTGTAGAACTGTAGCGGCCAGCTGTTCTGATCGGTAGTTTTCCGTGTTTTTTTTTTTTATAAATACGAGGCGAATGCCGGAGCAGTACCCTAACAAACAAGCTACGAACCGTGCGCGATCTTTCCTCTTAGTTGTCCTATCCTTACCCCTCACGCGCGTCGGCGCCGGATCTCGCCATCCAGCGGGGGAAGATCACCGCCATCTTCCGAGAAAAACATGCACTACACTATCGGGACTAATGACCAAAGCAGTTGACGCGCCCGGAATCACGGAAAAACCAAACCAAACCAACCCACACACGCACTTACACTCTCATGTTCTACACGTACAGACCACACACCCCGGGAGACCGGTTTTGAGCTTAGAGCTTGTCCTGGTTGCGGTGGTGGCCCACTGGTGGGAGATACCTGCTTGGGGGAAACCCCGCTAGCCGACGGTCATTCGGCGCCAGATTTCAGCAACTCGTAGGGGAAGATCACCGCCACCTCCCGAGGAAATACATGCTCAACACTCACGAGACTAATGACCAAAGCAGTTGGCTCGCCCGGAATCTCTAATCAATCAATCAAAAGCTCGCGCCCTGCACACGTGGGTGCAGTGAGGGCATGTTGGGATAAGGGGGTTCACTTGCACTCCACTCACCTATCCAAAGAGAGGACCGGGAGCTGTAGCTCAGTGCATCAGCTGATGTAACTGCAGCGTTTCTGACAGGGAGGACCTAGGTTCCCACTCCCCACGGAGGCAGGATTTTCGACACTAGATCTTCAGATAGGTCGAATTCAGTCACTGTCTGGAGAACAATTCTAGCGGCTGGCTGCTCTGATCGGTATTCTCCGTGGTTTCTCCGATCAACACCAGGCGAATGCCGGAGCAGCACCCTAACAAACGGGCCACGGACCGCGCGCGATCTTTCCTTCCTCTTCCTTGTCCTATCCTCTCTCCTTACACACACACTTACACTAACATGCACCACACTATCGCATATTCCAGGACACCGGTCGGGAGCTTAGAACTTGTCCCGGCTGGGGCGGTGCCCCGCTGGTGGGAGAGTCCTGGTTAGGGGGAAACCCCACTCACTAGCCGGCGGTAGGTCGGCGCCGGATCTCGCCATCCAGCTGGGGAAGACCACCGCCATCTCCCGAGAAACAAACACACCCTACACTAACGAGACTAATGACCAAAGCAGTTGACGCGCCCGGAAACACGAGAAAACCAAACCAAACCAAAGAGTGGGCAGAGAGAAAATCGACAGGAAAAGAAAACTCGTGGAGTATGTCTTTCAATGCGCGATAAATTGAACATTTCTATAAAACGGGTAACAGAAAATGGTTTTGGTTAGAAGTTCTAGTTGTGGCATTCCCACCAAAATTTTCAGCACTATTCTGAGGTTACACAGATTCAACAACTACTTTACGGCTTGGTTCTGAGCCTGCCCGGCTTTCATCTCTGAGACGCCGTTTCGAATCCCGTACGACTCACGTAGGCAAACTGCACTCAAGCAGTTGTCTTGGAATTTTTCTAATTTTTCAACTTCTTTATCACAATGGCAGCGTTATTATTACTCTAAATATTTATAATCAGTTTAAAATCGTTTGTTCCAGAGTAGCAAAGAAGTTTAGAGATTACGAATTGTTTCTTTGTCAACTCTCAGCAAATCGTCAGGGCACTGCCCTCACCCCCAAAAGTTTTTGATCCACTTCATAATTCAAAATAACGATACCATGAAGAGTAAGGAACAATAAGGTGATCCATCTTTGTCAATTTTTATAATTTTCATACTAAATATGATGTGCTGCGCCAAGAGAACCACCCTTTTTTATCAATATAAAAGTTACGATAATATTTATTGAAAATTATGTTGATATGTTTTGGTTTATGTATATGTAAGGAATGGAATGGAATCAATCAACGTCACCTAGATACTCGTATGTCTAGGTGGTGTTGAATCAACACGGACAGGTTGCTATGGTAGCGGGCGTAAATAAAAAATCTCGGGTTTGATTGATTGATTTTTTCGTGTTTCCGGGCGCGTCAACTGCTTCGGTCATTAGTCCCGTTAGTGTATTGCATGTTTTTTTCTCGTGAGATGGCGGTGATCTTCCCCCGCTGGATGGCGAGATCCAGCGCCGACCTACCGTCGACTAGTGGGATATCCCCCTAACCAGGACTCTCCCACCAACTGGGCACCGCCCCAGCCGCGACAAGCTCTAAGCTCCCGACCGGTCTTCGGAATATGTGGTAGTGTAGAGCATGTTAATGTAAGTGTGTGTGTGTAAGGAGAGAGAATAGAACAAGGAAGGGGAAGGACAGATCGCGCGCGCGTCCGTGGTCAGTTTGGTAGGGTACTCCTCTGGCATTCGCCTGGTGTTGATCGGAGATACCACGGAAAGCTACCGATCAGAGCAACCGGCCGCAAGAATTCTCCTCCAGACAGCGACCGAATTCGACCTAGCTGAGAAGCTAGTGTCGAAAATCCTGCCGCCATCAGGACTCGAACCTAGAACCTCCCGGTCAGAGGCGCTGCAGTGACATCAGTTGATGCACTGAGCATCAATAAACCGGTAAACAAACACGGGAATAATGAATGCTCGCAATACATAATAATATCATGGGGAATAAAATATTTGTAATGAAATTAAATGTTATGTGTAGGAGGCATAGTTACGAATGAATAGAAGGAGCGGGATCTGCCCCTTTCGATCGCTGACCGTCGAGCCTAACACAACATATCAAGTACGTTGCGGATTATTATTAGATAGGACGCGTGGTGGGTGATGTGGTAATATATTAGTTAGGACATAACGTTGAACGTAGGAGAGTAGGCTGGCATAATATTGTCATCATTATTATCAGAATAATACAAAAATAATTTGAATAATATTAATATCATAAAATTTTCGGGTCCTGGAAGCCGAAATTGCGAAGGCAGTAATGCCGTGCTGGTCTTGGAGCGAAGGATCGCTGGTTCGATTCCCGGCGCGGGCAGGTTTGTGCTTCTGTGCGTCTTTGTAGGTTTGTGATTGTCTATTTCATTTTCCATCATCATCATCATTTCCATATCTCATCCCTCCAGGCTAATAACCCTGAGGTGTAAAAATAGACTCAGCATAGAAATGCTGATCCTCCTCAATGAGGCAGACAAATTAATTTTTTTTCCGACAGTGCGCTCTAGCGGCAGCAATACACAAGAATCTATTGATAGAAGTTGAAGCGTGAATTACAAAAACAAGATTTTCTCATTGCGAGACAGATTAAATTAAAAATATTCAACAGAAATTATAGCCTCTTATCAATGAAGACATTGATTTAAATTTTAATTTTAAACCAATGGTTTTATAAGACTACTGATTTATGCTAGTGTTATGATGAAATATTTAATTTTTACTTTTTCGCCATACCACGTTCTTACATAGTAAAGAGATTGGCGCAGTGGATCCCTGCAATTTTTTGACAAAAATCTCTTATTGTTGGGCAGTGATAACGAAAACATTGGAGTAATATTTTTTTCCGTAGGGAATAAATTACTTTCTCGAACACGTTGTGTAGTCAGAGTCCACGTTTTGTGAGTCCATGAAACCAAAACTTCGATTGACAACAAATCGTCTGGCTGCTGTCTATCCGTCTGTTCGTCATTTCTTTCGTCTGTCTATCCTATCGTAAATACTAATCGTTCGGGCAATTTTCTCCAAAATTCACATTCCCCCATACGGGGAACACGAGGCCCTGTCTGTTTGAAACGAATATTTTGATTTTCCGGAGTATTTTACAAGAAGCGTCAGAATTTTAATTTTTTATATGGAAGCAATTTTTTTGATTAAACATTCAACATTTTTTATTAAACATTCTTCGAATAGGTAAAGAATCCTTTAAAATGACGCTGGTCTAATTTTCATTAATCTCTGAATTCTCGATAATTGCAAAAAATCAAAACTTTTTCGGCGTCTTTTAACAACTAGAATAATGAAGATGCCGTTTTTTCCCTTCGTGAAATATCGCGTTGACAGAGATATCATGTATCATTTTTCGAAAAAATGAATAGTTGTTGCCCAATTTTCTATGAAATACAGGCTTTTTCCAAAAAATTATTTTCTAAAAAACGAGTTCTTTTTCTTAATTTTTCCCCTCTCATATGTTTAAAAAGACGGTAAAAAAATGATCCTGCTTCCATTTTGGGCCAACTCTGTGTTTTTGAAAATCACAAAAAATGAACATTGTTAGAGTATTGCAATATTGACGATAGATATTTTTTCTTAAATATGTTTTAAAAAATTAGACCTTTAAATAACATTGACAATTTTCTAAAAAACGAGTAATTTTAGCATAATTTATGGTTGAAGTTAATGTCATTTATTTAAAATATTCTAAAAAAGGCTCTGATTCTTTTATTTAGATTTTTTCTTCGAATAAAGCAAAGAATTCTTTAAAAAATTAAGTTGGTCTCATTTTCATTTCACACTGAATTTTTTGAAATTTGGAAATTAGAAATAAAACGAGAAAATATGTGCTGTTGTAGCACCACTATTTCAATAGAAGTGTAAGATTATACTAGATGAAGTTGAAAGTAGCTGATTTCTATCAAATTTCTAGCAAACGCTTCATGAAATACTAAATTTAAATGATGCTATCTAAAATATATGGATGAAAAAGAAATCTTTTTTATTAATTCAGACTGATGTGGGAGGTAACGCACTTGGGTAAAAACACTCTCGCACGATCGTTGTTTGAATTTCTGAATTGAAGGTTTAATAAAAATGAAAATTTTGCAATTGAATTCGCTGCACTTCTCTCAAATTCCTCTCAAAAAGTTTAAAGAACAAAAATAAAATTATTTGTTTCGACAAGGATTTGAACCTTAAAGTTTGTTTCTGAATTGAGCGCCTTGGCCACTTGTATATTATTCAAATGCCGGAATGCAGGCCCATAACTCATTCTTAATATCAGCAGCGGTTCGTGACTTCGTCTGAAAAGGTGTCAGCCAGAAATATGCACTAGCAAAAAACGTATACGCAAGAAATAAATGCAACGTTTATTTTCCGTTAATCTTGTCAATATTTTTCATGTTCTTTTATTATTGAATGTAGTGCAATAAAATAATATACTGGTGATAAACTGCCCACACTTTCTCGAATCAATAGTAACGATTATGAAATATTTTAATGTTGCTTCTTCCAGCCTACTAGTACTTCAGCTGTCACCATTGAAAAACTCAAACGATAAAACTGAAAATTACGAGAACACTACTATCATTTTGAAAATGTGCACGTGGAATGATTTAATGATTTAAAATGGAGAAGTAGAATGTGTTAACCCGCCATTACTCGCGCATATTTTTGTTACGCGATTACAACAGTTATTAGGTTTTATGTAACAACTGTTTGTGTTGTAATGATTGTTTGATTATGAATCAAATTTGTGCATTAAAATTTCGCTATATTTGTTATTGATTTCCATAACTTTTATACATGTAATAATGCATAAAGATGACACGAGGGCTCATAATCTTTGTTTATAGTAAGCACATGAATAATAATCACTGTCATGAAGTAATGTGTTATATAGTGAGCCAGAAAAATCTCTCCGCGGTAACACCTTGCTGGTGAGAGTGCTTGCAATGGAAGTTATGTTGATAGCACGAGCTGCAGCTTGACAACGTACATTGTATACTCACCACAATCATAACAGAAGCTGGAAGTGTTGTCCCCTTCACTTGTTTCCGAGTAATCTGGTCGCTACCACCATAAGTGCAATTTTTAATAGGAGGCCCTGATTCAGTACAGTGCGGAGAAACTTTCCTGGTCCACTGTATAAAGCACAATTATTTAACAAAACCCGAACTTCTCCCGATTGTACAAAAAAATAAAGAAAAATGGAGCTATTCATAAATATCGGAAATGTACCAAGGACTTCTTGTAAAGCATTCGTTTCAAAATTACAAGTCCTTTCGTGCGGAAATATCCATTTTGGAGAAAATTGTGTGAATGTTTTAGTTGCTATTATTGTCGACAGATTGTCGGATGTACCGACGAAAACAGATGCAGACTTTTTGGAAAAAAATACCAACTGTTTTTGGTATAAGGGTGCTCTACAATGATGGTAATGATTATACCTATAACAATAACAATAAAATAATAATAATAATAATAATAATAATAATAATAATAATAAAATTGCGCTAGATGGGACGTTCGCAGCAGGTCTGAACCATATTGGATCAATTCTCAACTAGATACCAGAGTGCGTGAATGTTGTTGTTAATTTATTTGCATCTGGAGGTTTCGTACATTTTGCATGCACATTTGTGGTGGTTTCTCCGATCAACACCAGGCGAATGCCGGAGCAGTACCCTACCAAACGGGCCACGGACCGTGCGCGATCTGTCCCTCCTATTCCTTATCCTATCCTCTTCCCTTACACACACACACACTTACACTAACATGCACTACACTACCACACATTCCGGGAGACCGGTCGGGAGTTTAGAGCCTTTCCCGACTGGGGCGGTGCCCCGCTGGTGGGAGAGTCCTGGTTGGGGGAAACCCCACTAGCGGACGGTAGGTCGGCGCCGGATCTCGCCATCCAGCGGGGGAAGATCACCACCATCTCCCGAAACAAACATGCACTACACTAACGGGACTAATGACCAAAGCAGTAACGCGGCCGGAAACACGAAAAAATCAATCGATCAATCAACCTATGACGTAGACCGAATATCACATTATTTAACTTTAGTTGTGCTTATTCGCAACTGGGAAGCACATAATACTGTTTTCAAGTAAATGTGAGGAACGTTGCCAGGCTAGGCGGGGTAGAGTTCCTTAGCGCTGAGAGTGAGGTCCCCTAATCCAGCAACTAGCGGAGGCCAAGGTCCACCTTACGTTTGGGAGCGTCCTCGGTCGAGAGTAGTTACCACACTTAACGCCACGCCCCCGCGGGCGAGATTTAGGTCGTTATGATGTTGGAGTGATTCCGGGCGTGTCAAATACTGAGGTCATTAGTCCCATTAGTGCACTGCATGTTTGTTTCATGAAGAGGTGGCGATGATTTTTCCCCGCTATATGGCGAGATCCGGCGCCGACCTACCGTCGGCTAGCGGGGATTCCCTCAACCAGATATCTCCCACCAGGGGGGCACCGCCCCAGCCAGGACAAGCTCTAAGCTCCCGACCGGTCTCTCTGCATGTTCATGATGTTAGTGTGTGTGTGTGTGTGTGTGTGTGTGTGTGTGTGTGTAAGGAGTGAGTATAGTACTAGGAAGAGGACGGAAAGATCGCGCGCGGTCCGTGACCCGTTTGTTGGGTACTGCTCCGGCATTCATCAGGTCTGAAAACTACCGATCAGAGCAGCCGGCTTCTAGAATTCTCCTCTAGACAGCGACTGAATTCGACCTCGCTCTCAAGCTAGAGTCGAAAATCTTGCCACTGTCGGGGCTCGAATCTAGAACCTCCCGGTCAGAGGCACTGCAGTGACATCAGTTGATACACTGAGCCACCTCTCCCGGTACGTACGAGCTATACTGTGCCAGGCCTGCAACATCAGTACGTTACCCTCCTGGGTGAGGCACCCAGGCAATGGCTCCTACCTTTTTCGGCCGGCAACATGTCGCGGGCAGTCATCGCCCATAGCCGCTCAGAGAGGCTCTCCCTTCCCCACACTGCCGATGGCACCCCTGGCCCGCATCAACGTGCAGCAGTCCCGCTACTCCCAGCGGACGCCTGGCACACGCAACCCACATGCACGCCCCGGTGCAGCGAGCCTACCAGGGGCACACGCGGCAGCGTTCCCCGCCTCCTGTACCTCGCGCACAGTGGGGCCAGACGAGGGGAAAGTTGGCAAAAAGTCCAAAATCAAAATGTTTCGGAAGCTCCATTTCACATGAAAGAGATAGTGTCTCCTTCCAAAATGTCTCCTTCGTCGTCACCCGATCAGGAAAGGAAGGGGGAATCACGCCACTCCATTCAGTGCAAGTTTGAACTTGCACAAGTGACGTGCAGCGCACTTCTTCGCTCGCGCAGAAGAGAGGTGTATTTTTCGATTGATTGATTGATTTTTTCATGTTTCCGGGCGCGTCAACTGCTTTGGTCATTAGTCCCGTTAGTGTAGTGCATGTTGTTTTCGCGGGAGATGGCGGTGATTTTCCCCCGCTGAATAGCGAGGTCCGGCGCCGACCTACCGTCGGCTAGTGGGGTTTCCCCCTAACCAGGACTCTCCCACCAGCAGGGTACCGCCCCAGCCGGGACAAGCTCTAAGCTCCCGAACGGGCTCCCGGAATATGTGAGTGTGGTGCATGTTAGTGTGTGTGTGTGTGTGTGTGTGTGTGTGTGTGTGTGTGTGTGTGTGTGTGTGTGTGTGTGTGTAAGGGTAGAGGATAGGACAGATCGCGCGCGGTCCGTGGCCCGTTTGGTAGGGTACTGCTCTGGCATTCGCCTGGCGTTGATCGGAGAAACCACGGATAACTACCGTTCAGAGCAGCCGACTGCTAGAATTCTCCTCCAGACAGCGACTGAATTCGACTTAGCGGAAAAGCTAGTGTCGAAAATACTGCCGCCGTCAGGACTCGAACCTAGGACCTCCCGGTCAAAGGCGCTGCAATGGCATCAGTTGATGCACTGAGCTACCGCTCCTGGTATATATTTCGATTTAAATATCTTTACTCCCTCCACTTGCAGAATCGTACGTGCTATGGATGCGATACCTGGAAATATGCACTTTAAATATTTATATCTAAAAATCATATTCCTTGAATAATTTAGTTAGTAATTCCAAGTAGAAAATTCACGTGGCACAATGGAATAACATTTTTTGTCATTTTTCATATTGTCGTTTAGTTCCCTTCCGGACGTTTCCAGACTCTGATATTAACTGAATCTGATTCTGGAATTCATCTAGTTTTCAGAACTAACCAAAGTTTGCCTATATTTGCCCCGTTTTGTGTTAAGGTACTTCGTTTATAATTATTCACAATCTAGTTGTATTAGCCTTTCTACCTACAATAATCATTTTTTTCCTTTATGATCTGGTACTGATAGCTCTTTATTAACAAGGAGGATGTATGGTGTTATTAAACGCGCTGAAAATAAAAAAAAAGACGGAAAAAAGTGCAACATGGGAGAAAAAGTACTTCGCAGTAATTGCATCTAACCTACTTTTACAAATGAAATAGAGAAAAATTATCACTAAGGAATTGGATTTAGAAGATACACCTATGTTAATGGTTTCAAGTTCAAATTCACTTTTTGAAGAAGAGTCACATGATGAAAGTTCTGACTTTGACGTTATGTAAATAAATATTTAAAGGTTAAACAATTAAATATGTGATTATTTAATTGTAAAATGAGTTTATTAATGCCGAAAATTCCGAAAAATGTTAAATATACTTTTCGCCAACTTTTCGCCTTTCTCACCCCACTGTCCGGCGGCGCTACAGAATACAGACTACACAGAAAGGAAAGCTACCCACAATCCGTGCACCGATGTGATGTGAACAGTCGCCATATTGAAAGTGTGTAAACAGCTGTATCCGTCATTTGTCGTGTGTTGAACGGTGGTGAAGGTGACTTTTATTTCCGTTTTACTTGTATTTGGTGAGTGTATAACTAGCAGAAACATACGTAACCAAGGGACATTTGAATTCGTGTAGGCAAATATTAATAATCGCATATAGACAAATATTAATAAAAAATAGAGGTAAAAAGGTAAAGAACATACATAACTAGAAGTGCTACAGAATGCCACATTCTTTCTCGTTGTAGTTTTTTTTAAATTTTTGTTGGCCTGGCCTAGTTTATCTGGCTTGCCACATACTCTAGCCAGCTGCCATCTCTGCCCAAAGTACATTTTTTTGAAATGTTCTCAATTCTTCGGTTTTCTGACTATAGAACCGAAATATTACTTTAAGAATATTAAAGAAGAGTTCTTTACCTAAATATCAATTCTCATTATAAAATTTGGACCTGTTTTTAAGAAAATATTGTTTAAGCGTTACTAAAAACACGAAATTGAATCTCTTTTAAAAAAAATAGTGTTTAAAAATCGCTGGAGTTGTTTCGGAGAAAATGGCGTTTGACTGACTCTTGTGGTTCCTTTGCAGTTTCAAGATGGACGCCCGTGCTAAGCGGTGGCTCACTGAAGATCCAAGGAGGCTCTCTCTACTTTCCTTTGTGTGTAGTATCTATTCTGTGCCGGCGCCGCCCCGAAGCGGTCCTGCGTCCCAGCAACGAAGTCGCCACCCGCCACCAGGGGCGCCCCCCGCGCTCCCGGCGGGGGTGGGGGCGTTGCGCGGGCATGTTCCTAAATCGTAACCGTACATCCTGCAACCCCAAATTGTGCCTTCGTATTGGTCAGAATATTAGAGCCGCCTCCAAGTAGTTGGTATGCAGAACACTAGGTGTCGCGAGAACAACGATTCGTTGAGGATTGGCGTGAGTTGCAGTTGACGTGAGTCTCGCCTCAGTTGATTGCCATCTGCAGCACATGCGAATTGTAATTTTAATTTGCGTGAAACTTAAGGAGAACATAGTGCCGTTAAATATTACTAATGAATGCTAAATAACTAAACGTCATAACGTATCTCAAAATTTCCTTACCTACTTTAAAAAATACAAATCATTGTTACGAAAATTTATAAGGCAGGCTAAAATCATGAAAAACGATCAGGATATTTTGAACTCAAATAACGAAACAAAAGCAATGTGGAATATAATAAAAAATACGACTAAATCAACTAGAAACCCTGTAGAGAATGTTGTTTTAAAATATAACGATATAAATGTGAACGATCCGGCAACAGTGGCTAGTGTCTTTAACCAATACTTTTCGAGAATTGCTGCCGATCTCACTAAGTGTCTTCAGCCACAAACTTCAAAAACAGACAGTTCACCCAAAATTTTAGACACGATGTTCGTTTCCGAAACTTCTTCCTATGAAATTCTCAAAATAATCGGTAAACTAAAAAATAAATATTCGTCCGGTTTAGATGAATTCCCGGATTCTTTGTTAAAGACTTGTGCGTATCCATTATACACCCGTTAACTCACATCTTTAATTCATCGTTATGCACCGGAACGTTTCCAGATATTTTCAAAACAGCTAAAATTAAGCCGCTCTTCAAAAAGGCAACAAAAATGAAATTCAAAATTATCGGCCCATTTCTCTTCTATCAGTATTTTCAAAAATATTAGAGAGACTTTTTTACGTACGAATGGAAACCTTTCTCAGTAAACACGACGCGCTTTCAGATTGCCAACATGGATTTAGAAAATCAAAATCAACGGAAACAGCTATATTTTCTTTTCTTAAAGATGTCGCCTCATCATTGGATCAAAACGAGGCACCTACTGGATTATTTTTAGATCTCTCAAAAGCTTTTGACGTCATTGATCATGACATTTTACTTTCTAAATTACCTTCATATGGAATCCGTGGTATTGCTCTAAATTGGTTATGTTCGTACCTTAAACAACGATCTCAGAGAGTGGAAATACCTTACTGGAATGATGGAACATTACGTACGCACCTTTCCGACTCTTTGCCCATTGCACGTGGAGTTCCTCAAGAATCGATTTTAGGCCCTATTCTGTTCCTACTTTACGTAAACGATATGCCCTCGACGATTCGAAACGGAAGAACGGTTCTCTTTGCAGATGATACGAACATCCTTTGCAATAAACAAACCGTAAATAGTACAATATCAGATGTTTCAATTTGGTTCCGAAATAACAAATTAATAGTAAACGAAAAGAAAACGGTTTTAATGCAGTTTTCCATTTCAAATAAACAATTCTGTGCTCCATTGAAAATGAACGGTGTACCATTGACTGATGTTAGGCAACAAAATTTTTAGGTCTCTCAATTCAGTCAAACCTTAAATGGAACGTCCATTTAAATGAATTGAACACAAAATTAAGTTCATTATGCTACGCGTTCAGAATTCTTTCAAATTCAGTCAGCCTTCATACTGTTCGTTGTGTATATTTCGCGAATGTTCATTCCCGCTTGAGATAAGGCATCATATTCTGGGGAAATACATCTTATAGCTCCCAGACTTTTAGATTACAAAAACGAATTGTACGAATAATAACTAAATCCCACCCACGTGATTCTTGTAAGCCTCTCTTCATTAATCTAGGAATTCTACCATTACCGTGTCTGTTTATTTACGAATCAGTGGTTTTTGTAAAAATGACTTGCTTAAGGGCGGGAATATATTTTCAGAAAATGCCGATGTCTATTACTATAACACTCGACGTAGAAATCATATTCATCAGGTGACAGTATCAACAGCTCATTACAAAAACTTCACATACAATACATGTACATTATTTTACAACACTTTGCCAGATGACATTAAACGATTAAATTCGATAGAAAAGTTTAAAGCCCAAGTGAAATCGTTACTGCTGCATAACTGTTTCTATACAATTAGAGACTATACTGAGCATCACAAGAAAAGTAACATTAACTTTAACAATTATACATAATGCATTATTTAACATTTGAACTGTATAAATGTGTGTAAACAACCTGTGACAAGTATTGCATTGCAGCCTCCGGGTCAATGACCCCCATGTCGATCAGGTTTTTCGTCCAGTTTCCCTGATCCATTGAGCAAATGCTGAGATGGCCCCTTGTTTTGCTTCTGGACATAAATGTAACTTCATTTTCTGTGCACTTCTTCTAGAATTCAGTGGGAAATACAATTGTTCAAATTATCGCTTCCATGTCGCAGCAGAAAGTATTATTCCGAAGGACAACATGAATAAGAGCCAAAATGTATTGCCTTTTTATCCTTGAAAATAGATTTTATTACATAGGAGCTCTCTTCTTCTTCTTTTTTTCCAAAATTGAAAATAGTTTTTATTACATGGGACTTTTTTTTGAAATTTAAGTAGTATATGACTTAGTATAGGGATCACAGAATTTTGAAAATGTGCACACAATTCACTATTCCCCAACGCAGTTTTTAACTGGTTTTTGGACGTAAAATTAAAAAAATGCGAAGAATTAGTTAATGTTTCTTACAGCAGTGTTAATCTCAATTAGACATTACTGCCTAAGCTATGAATTAATAAAATGTACAATTGTTAAATACTTTTTCTTTGAACGCTTAGAGGAAAGGGTTTAAAGACGGTCGCAGGCATATTATTACAGTCCGTAAGAGTTCTGCAAGTGAAGGAAAATTTTCCAACACATTCTCTGCGCCCTCAACTTATTTTGTGCATGTGATGTCCTCAACTGAAACATTACATGCTCTTTTCTAAATTCAATTCATATTTTCCCGTTGTAAATTTCCATAAGGGTTATAGCAAACCGTTCCGCAACCTATTAAGTCAGTCATTTAAAAATTCTGACAAAACTGAAAATTATTCGTACGTTCTCTTCACAAATAATTAATTGAAGTGAGCTGAGGAAAGAGGGAGTCGGGACATCACTCAAATAACCTCTCATTTGTGTTTTATTCAGCTCACGCGGTCGTCTTAGTGTCTCCTAATAAGCACATTTCTAACTACTTGGAACGCCTGTAACATTCTGACCAATGGGAAGGCTGAGTTTGTGGCTGCAGGATATTCATGGTTACAATCACGAAGTATACAGCCAGGTGACTCAACTCCAGTGTCGAAGACAGGGTGGGGGTATGTACGGAAAACGTCGGCAGCTACTTGAAAAATAAAAGAAACCATCCATATATACAAGTGTGTGTGTGTGTGTGTGTGTGTGTGTATATATATATATATATATATATATATATATATATATATATATATATATTGTGACGTCACGGGGTTATACGAACCCGTAACGCCACCATAAGCCACTAGAAAAGACCAGAGAACTAAGCAACGGGTACGCGGCGGAGCGATGGTCCGAGAAGGCGACATCTACCCGCAGGTTTTCGTACTCCGATGTCCAAAGTTAGCGGATAATATTTTCTCGAGAGGGCGCAGAGGAGAAAATTCACCCCTCCAGAAATTTTTCCCCAGGCGGAGTTGTATAAATACCGTGACGCACTTTGGTAGAGCTCTCTTACGACTTCGACAGCGACGGCGACTCAACTAAATTCTTCAGCGGTAGTAATCGGTTAGTGCAGGAGTATAATTTTACTTGCTTTAGTAAAGCTGATTTAAGAAACGCGGTAATAAGTGATAGAATTCAGAAGCAAAGTGCATGTACAGCATTTGCACTAACATTACGCGAGTAAGTAAGCGTTGTGACTGCTCGAACTTGAAATAGTTTCATCATCGAAGTAAATTCGCGCAGAAGGACTCTGAACTAAATCTAGTATTTAATTTTGTACGCCACGACCACGCACGCTCAAAGTGTGGTATGTCGGCCGAGTGCTAGAAGTAGTCAATTCAAGCACGTTAGTTATTTAAAACTGGAAGCGCGAGCAACGGGTACGCGGCAGGCGGCAGAAGGACGACTCCAACACTCAAGCGTAGGCGAGAAGGACTTGGACCAATCCGTCGATGGTACGAGCCCGAGGACGAGAGAAAGGTTTGGAATTTGGACGTGTGGCGGCATCCTGAGATCGAGCGAAAGAAGAGGTAACCGCGGGACATCGAACCAGTCGAGTGACGTGGCGAGGACTGCGAGCGACCGAACACCCCAAGGTTAACTGACGGCGAGCGGGAAGGAAATGTCGAGGTAAAGAACTGGCAACGTCTATGCGGCAATTTGTTAGGAAACTGCGTAGCTTTAAACGCCAGGCGTAGCGTCCTAAATAGGTGAAAGTTCAATATAACTACTGGGAAATATTTCGAACGTATGAGCGGCAGTTTTGATTTCATTCGCTGTACGCACCAGTAAATTCGTTTGAATGCCATACCTTGCACAACTTTTCTAAAGTAAATTATAATTGTTCATGTAATGTAAAAGTAATCTTATTGAAAGTATTGTTTCCATTGTATGATGTCAGGAATAATCAGTTGCTATAATTTTGTAAAGGGTACGATTTAGTAACGTGTGTGTCACGTTTATTCTTGTGCTAGAGTTAACAGCGTCGTAATAAATGCGCAGCTCAAGGCTGACCTCTGTGAAGTCTATAAAAGAATAATTGTAGAGAATCACTTAAAGGGCCGTGCACGGAGAAAATTTTAGATTAACAAAAGTTAAATGAGGTACACGAAGTAATTGAGAAGGAGGTCAAAGCAAAAGTATTGTAAATAGTGCGTATTGAAGTAATCAGGCAGTCAAGGTGACGCCTATACATTCTCTTATGGTTGTGTTATTTCTGTTCTTTTTGTTTCTGTTTTCTTTGCAGTGACCATCTACGTAAAATACATACTTATTGTATATTTGTGCCACTGTGTAATTTGTTTTACTGAATATATGCTCATTTTACCAGAATTTTATATAATTCATTGTGTCAAGGGTTCAGACCTTTCTCATACCCGAAAGATCCTGCTTCCTGAGAATTCAAAGCTCGCTTCACGAGCATTCATAGTTTCACGCTTCATCGCCACCGGAGGGAAGGTAGGAGGTGGGCGTGTTATTATTATATATATATATATATATATATATATATATATATATATATATATATATATATATATATATATTGTGACATACCAAAATGTGGGACATTGTATTGCGTGACATTTATTGTAAACAGGGTGAATTGTAAGGATAGACATATGAAAATGGGCGGCCTAGCAACGGTAGACGAGTTGTCGTCAAGGTCAACAAATTTCATTGCTTTGGGCCACGGGGCGCGGCTAGTTGATAAAGTAAACTGTTTGGGGATTGGCCGAGAAAGCAATGACAGTATGGGGCGCGGCTAGTTGAATTTGTAAGTAATTTAGGGATTGGCGAGGCATGGAATGACAATGTATTTCGACGGAAGTGGGTCGAAATTTTTCTGAAAAGAAACAGTAGAAAATATGGACCGAGTTTTGAAGGGCTGAAAGAGGGGAATAGGGATTTATTCCGACTTGTGCCGTGGTGCTGTGCGGATCGTGTGTAGATAATTGATGTTGGGAGTTTGGGAATTGTGAGCGTCTACTTTGAAGCATATGGTTGTCGGACTTTGAATATTGATGTAATGTGCGGAAATTGGAACTTAGAAATAATTCGAATGCAGCAGCTAAAATTTAAACTGTGAACTTAGGTGAATTTGTCGGCAACAGGAACCGTAATCTACAGAATGAGATATTATTAGAAATTCTACGAAATTCTCGTATTACGTTTTTGCTGGCCCGCTTATCGATACTGCCCAATACTACCTATATAAGATCTTGGCACTGGATGCCATCTTTGTTTGTGACGTTACGCTTGAAGACGTCGATTCCCTCATCTTATACGAGTCGTTATGCGTTCTGTGTACACCGTGGTTTGCGCCGACTGACGAGGTTTATTTGCGTCATCATTAATTCAAGATTCGCTCTCGCAGTAGCTAGAAGTAATAATATTTGCTTGATACCGATGAAGATTATTTTTTATGCGTGTAGTGCAATCAATAACCGCGACATAGCTACATTACTCATGCCCTTGAATGGTAACATCATATGTATCTACTAAACATTATAAATTCATATTGTTCTTATTCAAAATATATTTGTGTTTTTATCGCTCTCCCCTGAAATTTTAAACTCTGCTAATGTAAGTCAGTATACATTCATGGTCAAGTCAGTTCGAGGGAGGAAATTAATTTTTCTGAAAACATGAATTAAAAATTAAATTTGATGAAAGCGTAGGACTATATTTCTTTTACAGTATAGATTATTTTTTCTGGTGCGATTAATTTTAAAGACGTAACATAAGTCATTTTAGAGAAATAATTGTTATACCTTATTTATCAAACTTCTCTTATTTCTTTGAAGGTGGGTGCATTTCATTTTGATAGAAGTGAAATTCGCTGCAAGTCCTAATGCTAAGAAGAAACGTCACGAAAGAAGCTACAGGGTACTTTGGGACAACCGAGACTCAAGAAAGGAGTCACCCCCAAGAAAATGCCAGGGTGTTCTGCGTGTGAATAAAAAAGAGAAGACAGAAGGCTCAAGAAAAATTACGAGGGGCAATAGCAGAGAGCTTAGAAACTAAATCAAACGGATGGAAAAAGAGCTCTTACATCTTTTGATGTTCTTCGTCGAAAAGAAGAAAGAAACATTCATGGTAAAGTAAAGAGGGAAGGAAGTGTCTTAGATTTTGTTTTTGTTTTACCTGTGCAAGTACTTTCGTTATCAGCAGTGCTTCGGTCAAATTTTCAAGTCAACGTGCTCAGTCCACGATATTGCATCGAAAAAGTTGGGAAATAATACTTTCCCTAGAGTGATTAGTAGTCAACAAGTTAATTTATATCTTGGAGAAGTATTTGCAAGAAAACTAGGAAGACTATTTTTGTAGAACATTCAGTGCTGTAAAAGAAAATTTGAGCAGGTTAGTGAAAGATATAGATGTGTCGAAGCAAGTTAATTTTATTAACAGATCGATTTATTAATCAATGAACAGCAGTGTAATAGATACGGTGCTGAATTCTTACAACAAATTTGGAGCCGTTTTCGAAAACATCGAAAATGTCCGTGGGGTTCCAGGTAAAGTAGGGCCTACCCCGAAATTTTAAAAAATGTTTTTCAAGATCTCAAAGTTTCGAGTCGAGCCAGATCGATCGGGGAATATCCATTATGGAAAAAATCTTACAGTTTAGGCACTAGTGGGGTTCACAGGCGACAGATGGACAGACCGACGGAAGGATGGATGGATGGACGGACGGACGGACGGACGTTTTGAAGAGAACCACTTTTTCGGTATCAGTGGTCCCCAAAAAGTGTATTCTCTAAAAATATCCAAATAGATTTTTCGCATTTTTCCGATTTTCCCATAATTTTCTCTATATTACTATGTTTATTACTCCGTATTGTGACGGAACACACACGCCGTGGACTGAGCTCCGGCGCGCCGCACACAATGCAACCTGGTCTTTGACCAGGGGTCGTTAGCCCTGAGGGTGTGAAGCACCGCTCGGGCGTTACCAGCGCCGTGCGGCAGCCTACTGTCGCTCCGACGCCAGGCCTGTCAGGTTGTTCGTTCGTCTTGCCTGTGAGAGGCAAATAAGGGTAGCTTGCAATGGATAGAATCAGGATGGATCTTATTCTAATGAAACACTTGGATGGCTCTGGTAAAATTAGGCATGTATTCTGAAACTTTTCCAGAGGCACATACACACTAGATTATAACAAACAAATTGCAATCCTATTTTTATGATAATTAGAATCCTAATTCTGGATTAACATTCTTGCTCCATCTTGTGCAAATAAACAATAACCTCCTACCTTAAATACTCAAAATCATATCTTGCCCGCTAATTACAATACTCGGGCAATTTAATTGTTTATGCAAACCTACTGATCTTAGCACTAAAATGTTCTTTCAGTCTGTTCGTTCCACTATGTTGGATTGAACTGAATTCCCGTGTTATGCGTTCGGCAAGAACACTTCCTAGTTATACCTTTTAATCACACCTTTGAAATATTACGACCTCGCGGTCTGAATGTCGCACGGTACTCACGCTTCGGCGATTGGGGAACACGTAACCTGGACCTCGACCAACGCAGTGACTGACCTCAGCTGCTTATCGCTGCGAACGGCCGCTCGCGCCGCAGTGACGCTCGACCTCGCCCTCGCTGCGCTACACGCTCGCCGGTCCGCGCTGCTCCTGGCCCGCTCCTCCGTTCGCTCGTGAAGTAGTACAATCTTCTCCAGTCGTCCCGTAGGACGGCCGTGCCTCTACGCCCGTCTTCCGTTCCCAACAAACTTGCTTCTTTGGCTGTGTTGCACCAGGAATGTCGCCTCAGCCTTCCGCTTTGGCGATGCGGCGTAGTTACGACGTAATGATAGTCTACTCGACCTTCGGCGATCTCTATCAGACTGTTCGGCCTTTTCCAGAATGTGTCGCGATTGCTACCAAAACTCTCCGGCGGCCTTTTCCGACTGTCCATCCCGACTGTCTTTCTCGACTGTCTTTCTCTGACTGCTTTTCTCTGACTGTGTTTCTCTGACTGTGTGGTTTCTCGGGAACCCCTTCCTCCCCTCGGAGACTGTTCCCTCGTTTTCTTTCAACGGGCCAATCGCAGGATTTACTTTTCCAACGCTTATCGCCCCGGGAAATCATTGGCGACCACTCGTTACGTCCGACTTCAGCCGCGGCTGACGTCAGATGATGACGTACCAACGCGCCACATTCGAAGTGGTAAACACCCGCGATTTATCTTGGGCGTTTTTGCCTGGGGTTCTGCTTCCTCGCTGGGGCGCATATCAGAGCTCGTCTCATTGCCCCCCAACCAGTAAGATTTTTTTCCGCAATCTTGACTTGACAAGGTAATGGAAAAACAATCTTGTAACAGGCCCTCTTCTATCCTTTCCTTCTTTTTGATTCCATTTTTCATGATTTCATACCCGAGAAATTTTGATCTGTGGTACGCAAAAATGCGATTTCTCGAGATTCAATACCAGGTTATTTTTGATTAATAGTGATAACAATCTTCCCAATGCTTCAAGGTGGCGTTCAAAATCTATTGAATGAACGATGACGTCATCTACGTAAATGGTAGTGTCTCGTAACCCAGCATTGTTCATGATTTCGTCCAAACATTGAACCAGCGCGGCACCACTGTTGCGCAATCCGAATGGAACACGTTGAAAAACATAGCTTCGTCCCCTGTAGACGAATCCCGTGTACTTTGATCTCTTGGATGTAACCTCATTTGATAGTATGCCTTGCTGAAGTCAGTTGACGAGAAGTATCCTTTATTGGCGAATTGTAACAATATTTCATCAATTTTAGGCGGTACATCTCTAAACGGAACTGTCAGCGAGTTCAAGTGACGCGCGTCTAAGCATAAGCGCAAAGTGCCGTTCTGCTTTTTCACAATTACAATTGGATTTACGTAAGCTGTCGTTGCCCTTTTTATTATGCCTTCTTGTAACATTTCTTCAATTTGTTTTGAAATTTCTTCTTGGTACGCCACTGGTATAGGGTAGCTGCGTCCTTAAACGGCGTCTCGCCCGTGAGTTGGATACGAAACACGTAATTTTTTACTGGCTCTCGATTTTTTTCGAACACCTTCTTGGCGCTGATGAGTAATTTCGATAACTTGGCCTTTTGTTCGTCGTCTAGGAGGGAAGCTAAATTAACTTTTTCTTCAATCATTTTATTCAAGTCATTTATCTCAGATGAACATAAATCTATTTCATCATTAGTTTCAATCACTTTTTTTTCATTTGATTTCATCGTTGTGTTAATTTTTGCATTTCCATGACCTATCAAATCATAATTAGTGCATACGTAAGTCCTCTTACGACGAGACATGGCGTGTCGTAGACCTTGCCTCCTATTTCCAACGGTGCATATATTTGCTTTCTTATTGGGCTTGACTTGTTTCCAACTGCAGTTGTAATTCGCGTACTCTTGACTGGCAATTGAAGTATTTCAATCTTCGAGTCCGTTAGCGCATTGTAGGTGTCTTCATCCATGATGGTTGCCATGGAGCCGGTGTCCACTAACGCCTTCATCGTCACGTTACCACAGCGTACTTCAATTACTGGGCAGCGGTACGGGTAGTCGTTCGTCATGGCCATATTCCACACGACACCCATTGGTGGATCCCCTACAGAAATTATAGGAACCACGTTGTATTCTGCTTGAACGTTGTTCGATATGGGTCCCGCTCACATCGAACTGTGGCAGTTTCCGATGTTGATGGCTGATGTTGGTGTTTGTCACCTAATTCTTCATTATTTTCTTCCTCCTTATTCTTGCGTTTGTTTTGTGGATAGCTTCTATTAGCTTTCTCCCCTCCTTGTTTTGAAGTCCGGTCTTTCGTTTCATTTCGAAAGTTATTTTCTTCCGCACCTCGATCATTCTTTTTCTTGTTTGGTTGGTCACCCGGTTTGGTTGATTTCGCCTCTGAACCTCCCACGCACGTAATGATAGCATTGGTCGTCGCGGTAGCTTTACCTCCCTTTACAATATTATCTGCCGTAATATCGTAATTACTTAACAATCGCTGGAATGCCTCGATGTCACGTGGAGCAATACTTCTTATTAAGTTTTGTATGCCATATGGAAAATGTCTGGTCAACAAACAAATAATTTCTTTGTCTTCCATAGGTGGCGAACATAACTTAAGTGCGGCGATTTTCCCCGCAGCATAATCGCGCATGCTGCCAAGCGTCGGCTTGTAGTACGCGTTCATGACTGTCATCTTGTGGTTGAGTTGAATTTCCTCGCTCCAATATCTATTTAAAAATTTTACTTTAAATTCTTGGATTGTTTGAGGAAACGGTTCAAGAGTTTCTAACCAAGTTCTCGCGTTTTTTTGTAAAATCTGATATAACAAATGAGTTTTATATTGCTCCGGCAGACGACTAAGAGCCATAAAACTGTCTAGTGCCTTTAAGAAAGAATACGGATGTTCTTCGGAGATCCGAAAACTTCAAAGTAGGCGGCACATTTACGTTTAACGGGTGCGTTGAACCTACGGCGACAGGCATGGTATTCACCGTTGCTTGTAAGTCGTTTAGTTTCGCTTGCACTTCTAAACGTTCTTGCGCGCCTTCTTCCACCCGATCTGAAATTACTTTCAATTCTTGTACGACCTTGTCTTCATGTTGTTTCGCGCGGGCTTCGACGAAGTCGGTTACTGCATCTATTCTAGTGTTCATTTCTTCACACTTCTTTTGTACAGTTTCTATTTTCTCCGCCTGTTTTTCCAATTTCTCCGCTTGTGCTTCCAACTTCTTATCAACTTCGTTCTTCAATTCGGCCGCCCAGGTTTCCTGCGCGCGCTGAATAGCTTCGACCTTGTCGTTGACGGTATTTATTTTGGTCGTCAACTCTGCAGCTATGGCGTGGTTCTGTTGTTGAATATTCTCCATTTTATTTGTAAGGGTTGTATGGAAATTACCCAATAATGCCCTCATTAGGTTTAGCATGGGGTCATTCGGATTGACTGGTGGTGATTCCATCCCCTGCACGTCCAATGATGTTTCTGGATTCTCGGTTCTGCGATCCGCTTCAATCGGCGTTCCCTCTTCCTGCGGCGACGCCCCTACTCCGCGGTCCCGTCCTTCCGAATCCTGATCTGAATCACTGCTTACAGGATTTTCTCCCACTAGCCCCCTAGATTCCATAAATCTATCCGCCATCGCGAGAAGTTGAGTACCCGTTTACAAGTAATAAATATTTCCACAAAATTAAGTTGTTCACCAAGTACCCTAACACCTCCACAATGTACAGAAAGAAATATCACTGAAGGAATCACAATGTTACCTTGCAAAAACACTATGAATGCATGACACACTTTAAGCAAAACGAAATCACAAGACAACACTGCACTGAATAAACAAAATGAATCACTGCATGCTATACACTTTTAAAAATAACAAAAATCACAACATATCACTACACTGAATAAATACAATAATTCACTGCTGAAAACAAAAACAATTTTCCACAATGCGGTACAACAATGTAAGGTGTTTGCCGCTGTGAATTCGTGACCTTCCTGTATTCTACCCAATATCTGTTAATTGAATGGTAAAATGTTACCAATTTTGCAATTAGATAGGAATAAATTTAACTGGTTGACACAATTTCAATGAGGAAAAATCCAGGTCTTGAAAATAATAAGATAAGAAATCTCCTCCAAAATGTGCGCCTCGCGCGTCCGCTAAATGACTGACGAAACACGCGTAGAAACAAAAAAAACTACTTGATAAGGTAATACCCGCGTGGGCGCTATGGATGCACGTCTATCGCGCTCCGTAGTAATGCCTACATATGCGGGTCCCTGTTCGGGCGCCAAATTATGTGACGGAACACACAGCCGTGGACTGGCCTCCGGCGCGCCGCACACAATGCAACCTTGTCTTTGACCAGGGTCGTTAGCCCTGAGGGTGTGAAGCACCGCTCGGGCGTTACCAGCGCCGTGCGGCAGCCTACTGTCGCTCCGACGCCAGGCCTGTCAGGTTGTTCGTTCGTCTTGCCTGTGAGAGGCAAATAAGGGGTAGCTTGCAATGGATAGAATCAGGATGGATCGAATTCTAATGAAACACTTGGATGGCTCTGGTAAAATTAGGCATGTATTCTGAAAATTTTTCCAGAGGCACATACACACTAGATTATAACAAACAAATTGCAATCCTATTTTTATGATAATTAGAATCCTAATTCTGGATTAACATTCTTGCTCCATCTTGTGCAAATAAACAATAACCTCCCTACCTTAAATACTCAAATCATATCTTGCCCGCTAATTACAATACTCGGGCAATTTAATTGTTTATGCAAACCTACTGATCTTAGCACTAAAATGTTCTTTCAGTCTGTTCGTTCCACTATGTTGGATTGAACTGAATTCCCGTGTTATGCGTTCGGCAAGAACACTTCCTAGTTATACCTTTTAATCACACCTTTGAAATATTACGACCTCGCGGTCTGAATGTCGCACGGGTACTCACGCTTCGGCGATTGGGAACACGTAACCTGGACCTCGACCAACGCAGTGACTGACCTCAGCTGCTTATCGCTGCGAACGGCTGCTCGCGCCGCAGTGACGCTCGACCTCGCCCCTCGCTGCGCTACACGCTCGCCGGTCCGCGCTGCTCCTTGGCCCGCTCCTCCGTTCGCTCGTGAAGTAGTACAATCTTCTCCAATCGTCCGTAGGACGGCCGTGCCTCTACGCCCGTCTTCCGTTCCCAACAAACTTGCTTCTTTGGCTGTGTTGCACCAGGAATGTCGCCTCAGCCTTCCGCTTTGGCGATGCGGCGTAGTTGCGACGTAGTGATAGTCTACTCGACCCTTCGGCGATCTCTATCAGACTGTTCGGCCTTTTCTCAGAATGTGTCGCGATTGCTACCAAAACTCTCCGGCGGCCTTTTTCCGACTGTCCTTCCCGACTGTCTTTCTCTGACTGTCTTTCTCTGACTGCTTTCTCTGACTGTCTTTCTCTGACTGTCTTTCTCTCCTCGGAGACTGTTCCCTCGTTTTCTTTCAACGGGCCAATCGCAGGATTTACTTTTCCAACGCTTATCGCCCCGGGAAATCATTGGCGACCACTCGTTACGTCCGACTTCAGCCGCGGCTGACGTCAGATGATGACGTACCAACGCGCCACATTCGAAGTGGTAAACACCCGCGATTTATCTTGGGCGTTTTTGCCTGGGGTTCTGCTTCCTCGCTGGGGCGCATATCAGAGCTCGTCTCCGTATACACGAACGTATACGAGAATGTAAAATCGACTGGGTTGTGATGAAATGTGTTGCTACTGGGACTGGAACATCAATATACCCACCAATACCAGTGGCGGCTGGTGCTTAGGTTGCATGGCTACATAATCCCCAGAAAATATCTCATATCTTAGGAATGTGCATTTTCATTTTAAAACATTCAATATTCAAGATATTGCAGCAATACTGAAGTATAAGAAATGATTTTGAAACCAAAGATAATCCAACTGGCGCTTTCTCCGGTGTCTGGTGCCTTGCCAGGAATTGCACCACGCTCTTGGCTGTATTAATGAGTTTACTGCTTTATACTCTTTGGCCCTTCGATTTAAAGAGGGGACATGCGGTCTTTTGGTAGGGCAACCAGCTAGTGGCGCTGTCTAGCACTGCGCGGCGACGGAGGGAATATTGGGGGAATACTTATTCTCTGTCTTCGTCTGACTCACTGCAACGTAGTTTTATGATTTTCGCTTGTTATTCAAAGTACACCATTTCAGTCAATTATTGGCGAAATTCAGTGCATGGTTTATGATATTTGGAGATTTATTGATTAAGAACGTACATTTGATGAGTTATTTCTGTACAGGTGGCCATTGTGGATGGAAGTCCCTTGGTGTCTCGCGGATGTCAGCGTGGCTGCAGCTGGCCAGCGGTTTGTGAACGTTCTTATGAATACGAATATGTGTCAAAAATCTTTCATTATTGCCAAATATACCAGGGTAGTGAAGTTTTCGAAATAAAATCATTTTATTTGTGTGGAACGTGTCGAAGCAATAGTGCTTGTTGCAATGTGGAGTCGAAATTAAGTGCCCAGTGAAAATCAAAGCCAGAATCACGTGCGCGGGAGGTGTATAAATATACCTTACGCGGATCCGAAACAAAATTATGCGAGTAATGTTTCATTATAAACTTTTACTTAACTTAGTTTAAATTTATTTTAATTGCGTGCATTTTTATTATGTATTCGTATTTTGAATTTTGGAAGTAACATTTCCGTCATTTGATGCAGGTGCAACCTCTAGTCTATTGGGGCACCGCCACTGGGTACACTGGATATAATTCGGTAGTTTTCGTGGTGCAATACGGTTTTGCATATTGCGTGAGTTTGTAGCTATTCATGGAAATTGAATCTACTAAATACGGAACATCAAGAAGGCTTCTCTAAATTTATTTCGTTCTGTGACTTGATTTTGTGTGGAAGCTCAGGCCAAAAAATTACAGTATCACAATAATTATTGTTTGGGAGTCTTCACAGTTTTTTAGATTGCTTTGCAACTCAAAAACTGCCATTAGAATGTAGACTATGGTTAGCAAAACATTTTTGAAAAAATATACTATTGGAGATCTAAGTTATAGTTACAACAGAGACTACATAAATAGAGACAGAATTTTGTAATTGAAATGCACTAGATTGTTGACTCTTCACAAAATTCGAAACACATCTGCGAACAAAGTGGACCTAATCTTTGATACACATGCTGTTGGAATTCCAAAAATGCTGTGTCTAAATGATGATAACAACAAACATCAGAGTAACTAAATTGCATTTCTCAATGATGCAACCAGTGATAGCAATCCCAAACAGCTCAAAATTTCACCTGGTGTTCCCTCCTCAGGGTCTTCCTAAAATCCCTACATGGTCCCCTTGAGAACCAAACATCCCAGTTTGAGAACCTATTACTGATAGTAAAGGACATTTGAAAAAAATAAAACACCTTAATTTAATGTTAAAGAAAATTAAGTGTGTTCTTTAATTCTTTATAATGTATTCTGAATATGAGAGTTTTGATTGAAAACCATCAATTTTTATGGGAAACCTTCCCTTCTAAGATTTAATTTTTGCCTTTACAAAAACACAAACCTAAGATTTAATTAACCTGCTTTGTTAATGTTCTAATCTTATTGTAATGTATTGTAACTGGAAATAAAGTTAACAACATTATTGATTTTACAGACTTTTCTCTTGAACGGTAACATCTTCATACAGTCTTACCTTCAGGACAAAATAAATAGTGTTACTACAAATGGCACAGACTTTCTCGTACTAGTTTTATACTGTCTTTGGTCTGGACTAGCATTTTGGTGCTGCAATATAAATATTTCTAGAGATAAAACATGTAATTTTGATATTTGAGGTTTCATGGAAGGACTAGTGCAATTCGAAAGCAGATAAATGCTTTATTAAATGTAAAATTACATATTTTGTGTATTACCAACACTTAAGCTTTGCACGAAAATGGACATACACCACCAGAAGCATGCTTTAAAATTAACCTGTTGAAATGTTTGCAAAGGCCCAAAGTAGTCAAACATATTAGTCGATGGTCAGATTTCTGGAGAGTAACATGGAATTGAAAATGGCCTACAGAAGGGAAAAGACAGAGGAAGAATGACTGACTGGGAATTGAGCCATGAGGGGATGATCACTGCAATGTATGGTGAAGACCTCGTTCAACTATTCAAAGTATAGTATATAAATTCAAGTATGATGGCAGATTAATTAATAAAAGGGGTAGAGGCAGAAAACTGATACTTAAAGAACGAGATAAAAGAAATAGTCAATCACACCAGCAGGAATACTTGCCAAGGGTCATTAAAATGGCTTTGTGGGTGGATTCAACAAGAAGAACTGTCTCCATAAAAGCCTTCTATAGAATACTAAGAGACACAGTTTACAAAGGGAGAGTGGCCAAGAAGAAGCCTTGGATTAGTGAGGCAAATCCGCATAAAAGACTGCAGTTTGCGAAATATTACATAAACAGAGTTCAGGGTTCTGGGATACTTTGGTTTTCAGCAATGAAAGTAAATTTAAGACATTTAGATTTTCTGTGTTTCCAGGCACGTCAACGGCTTTGGTCATTAGTCCACAAAGTGTAAAGCATGTTTCTCTCGGGAGATGGCGGTGATCTTACCCTGCTGGATGGCGAGATCCGACACCGACCTACCGTCGGCTAGCGGGGTTTCCCCCTAACCAGGACTCTCCCACCAGCAGGGAACTGGCTTAGCGGACAAGCTCTAAGCTCCCGACCGGTCTTCCGGAATATATGGTAGAGTAGTGTATGTTAGTGTAAGTGTGTGTAAGGGGAGAGGATAGGACAAGGAAGAGGAAGGACAGATCGACGTGGTCCGTGGCCGTCTCGTAGGGTACTGCTCCGGCATTCGCCTGGTGTTGATCGGAGAAACCACGGAAAACTACCGATCAGAGCAGCCAGTCACTAGAATTCTCCTCCAGACAGCACCTGAATTTGATCTAGCTGAAAAGCAAGTGTCGAAAATCCTGCCTCTGTCAGGACTCTAACTTAGGACCTCCCGGTTAGAGGTGCTGCAGTCATATTAAGATATTTAGATCAGACAGGCAATAGTACATGTGGAGGAAGGTTAACACAGCCTTAGATAATAAATAAACTCTAAAGCACAGCAGGGGTTTCGTTTAGGGTATGGGGCTGCATGTCTGCATTGGGTGTTGGGAATCACCATTTTATTGATTCCATTTGCCAACTGTGGAAACTTATCAATTTTGAAAAGTAATGTTAAACAAAGTGCACCAAAATTTGGACTGGGACTGACATATTTACTTTCAGCAGGACGTGCCCATCCACAAACGGCATATTGTGAAGTTATGGTTGCTATATAATGTACCAAAGCATCTTGAAACGCAGCCACAGTCACCCAATCTCAATCCTAATGAGAAATTGTGGTGGGAATTGGAAAAACGTGTTCAGAAGCAAAAAGATTCAAATAAACAAGAGCTCAAAAGGGTCCTTACTGAAGAATGGAAGAAAAATTGCACATGAATTTACAAGGAAGCTTGTAAGATCAATGACAGCAAGGCTGGACGCTGTTACTGGTGCAAAAGATTGTTCCACAAAATACTGATTTATTATTTTCTGTTTTTCTCAAAGACAAATTGCAAGTGTATGTTCATTTTTGTGGTGAATTGCATATGCATTAGGAGATGTTTTATTTATTCCCTTATTTCAAGATACCTTTGTAATATACGAGAGAAGAATGTTTGCATTAATACCTTTATTTGTTTTGTATCTCAAAATTCTGGAATAAATACGTTTTCTGTGCCAGTTTGTATTTTCTTACAAAGTGTATGGTCAATTTTGAGAACCACTGTACTAATTAAATATTTCTTTGACAAGCTTCAAAACAAACTTAGTCATGAGATTTTAACCAAGAATGCAATTACAGTCATTACAGCTTTGTCACTTTAAGAAGTTTGATTTCTTTTCTGCAGATAGAACACTTGTATTCTTGTAGTACATAAATTACTCATCAAATGCCATCCACATTTCAATATTGTGATAGTGCTGATCCTTTACTATTTTATATTACAACTCACTTTTTCCTATTTGGTGATTAGAAACTTGTCACTCTTAGCTTACAATAAACTCTAATTCATTCACTTTTTTTATATGTTGGATTTAACTATCATACTAAACTGTTCATTTGGACATTTTTTCACTCTACAATTTCAATTTCATTATGAATTTCTTGTCTTGTATTAGACACACGTTAAATAAGGATGAGTATAAGAAAAGGATGAAAGAAAGGAAATTCTACATAAGTTAAAATGTCTCTAATTTCATGAAAGACTTGTTCGATGTACATGTGACTAAATCATGAAAATGTTAGGAAATTGCAAAAACCTGGATTTCATGCATTTTGTGCATGATAAACATTTTGTCTTTTCTACATTGTGATAAATTTGTTACTCTCACTTATTATCAACACAAACATAAATATCTTACAATTTTCAAAATTACAATATAAATTAGCAAAAAGCATATTATTATTATTATTATTATTATTTGTATTTACAAATGTTACACAAAAATATCTCTTAATAAATTCTGGAAGTTTCTCGACTTAGAGAACTGAGACATAAATACTGAAAAGTTGTGTACAGTATAAAAATTTTTTTTAAAAAAATTTAAAATTTTAGTTCACATTATTTAATATAAAAATGAAAATTAGTTAGCGAACACTACAATAGTTGAAATGCATCACTCAATATCTATTTAGTTAATCAGGCATATTTCGTGTTCGTCGCACACTTGGACTATACCTATACAACTGCACTTGGAGAAGAATGAACAAGTCGATGCATACTTGCAAGGCACCACACACCCAAAACTGCAAAGGAGCGTCTCGAAGAAGAAAATAACAGGTCTTAAATGTGTCTCCCATCGTCCACATCATCACCATTGCCACACTGAAATAAAATATTTTACAATCTAGAAATGTATTCTTCAGATAGTATTTAGTACACACATTTTCGCTTTAAAGACAAATTATGTGAATAAATCATACCTCATCCCCTCGGTTGATTTATGTTGGTAATTTCTAAGCAACTGTGGAGCTCCCAATAATGCCTCTGCAAAGAGGGCTAAAAATCCTATTAGTTCTACAAAAAAACTGATTTCTATAAAAAGGTACATAATAAATGACATCACAATTGTGAATACTATCATGAAGTCCACATATGATATGAAATCAGTCCACGCCCAGAAGTATTTGGTGTCAAAATCTGAAATAAAATAATAATAAATCAATACTAGATTTAATCAGCTGCTTAAGTATAAGTCATTTCACTACAGACCCTCAAGTTACCCTTCAGAATCACATGTAAGGCTTCTTAGTTACAAAACTTTAACAGTAAAATCATGCTTGAATTATCAATAAAACCTTTACGAAGGTTCCTGTTCTTCCTGCAATAGTTCAGTGGACCTGAAAGGTCTCTGTAAGACAAACTATGAAAATTGTCCCAACTGATATTTTAATTTCCACACTAGAATTGCTATTTGCTCTTTCTGGAAATTCAAACAATAGGATACCCTCACAAAGCACAAGGATTAAATCTTCATTTTCTTTGTCAATGTTCAATTTTAAGTTTTTTCTTTTTCCCACAAATCTTTTCAAAAAATATTTAATTCTGAATGTATGTAAGTTTATTTGTTTTTCTAGTATCCAGATACACACCTTCCCAATGCAACCAGACTCATTCAATAGCCCAATAACCATCAAATTGCAGCCTCAGAATGAAAAGGTTCTATCTGACATTTGTAAAAAATTATATTTTCCCATGTTTGGATTCTATAGTCAGATCTACAACACATTAAAACAATTTCTTTGAAGTTGAATAAAAACCCTGTTATTCTTGAGGCTGCGAAATACAAAAATCTTTTTTGAAATTTTTTGGAATTTAAGACAGTGCAAACTGATGCTGATCTTGTTTAGTTTTATCACCAAGAATTTATAAAGCCACACATTCCATAAACCTCATGACAACCTTGGAACTTACAGTATAGTTTTAATTTACGCACAATACATCCTCTTGAGAATATTGGGGACAGAAACAAAAAGAACCATAAGAGTAAAAGCATTAGAAATATCCAGCAGTGCACATGCAATGAAGAATGAAATTAATTTGAAAAATAAAAAACTGATCCTTAAGATGAGAAATTGTTCTTTGAATTAAAAAGAAGTTAAGTTACATTTCAAAACATCATTTGTGAATTTTTCAATTCACAAATTTTAAATTTAATTATCATTTCCATGTTAAACCAGAATTGCTTAGTATTTCCTACATTTTCAAAAAGTATTCTCAGAATTTCTCAATTTCACTGAACTTAAATTGACATAGTAGATCAAACTATGAGTTAGCACTATAAACTCTTCATTATAGGAAGACATTTCAATTATCACTCTAAAATCTCATCCATCACGCTAACTTGCTGAAAGTACTGGTTATAATAACCATTTCACATGACATTTCAAAATTCCTAATAAAAGGTAAATATAACTTTCAATTTGAAATGTATGTATTACTAAGATATTTGTATTTATCAATGCTCAATCTAACCATGTGAATAATATTCCAGCTAGTGGCACACAATGAATCAAATTCTTTCTCGTATTAATGATAATGGTCATGTAATATAATATACTACTAAGACCTCAGCCATTACTTAAAAAAACTCCTAACCAAACGCAACAGCAGAGGTTCGAAGAAAATACCTTTATTGAATTTATCAGGCAGGAGTAAGTGCTAGGTTGCAATATGCTTATGAGCCATTGCAGAGTCAGGGTGTGAAGGGTATGGAGTAAAGGGCCTCTAGGGTGTGAAAAGGCAGTGGTATGAACTGAAGCAGGGAGCATCAGCTGATAACTCAAAGGTTAAGTTGTCCTAAATCGTACAATGATGAATTTATTGAAAATTGAAAAATTTTAATGAAAATTACATTTTGCTATTGAGTTGAATGTATTTGGGCTCTTTGCTTACAAAATGTTTAAAGAAAATATACTCAGGTTGGGATTTCAATCTGCACACTGCAGGTGGGATGCTCAGTCTCTAGTGACTGAGCCATTTCCATACTGAAAATCCCTTATTGTTTACTGGGCACTAAAAATGTTCATAACGTACTTGAAATTCTCCACATTTCCACTCAAAATTATGTGAAAACTACCAATACTTTAAAAAAAATGTATCTAAAATATTTGAATTCCTCATATTAAACAATACTTAGCATTATCAAAGAAATCTCTAGCTTTAATATTAAAGGTGTATAATTTGAAAAGTAATTGAATTCCATGACAATATTCCTTTTGAAGCACAAATTATGAATTTTCTCTATGATGATATGGTAAAGTTTGAGGCACTCAAATTAATGCCAAACCAAGCTTCATGACAGCACTAATATTCTAATGAATTTATTACAGCACAAATTGGTTGAAGACTTCATTATAACATTTCTTTTCAAAGATAAACGAGACATTCTTCGAAACAAACAAGCAACATCACTATTTTAAGATATTCATGTAAAACAGTTATAGAAATAAATGACTAATAAAGTAACTTGGTGCCACAGGTCTGCGAAATTAAATTTTTGTTCTGCGGAACAGGGTTGAAAACGTCTCTAAACCTAATTTTGGTGTGCTAAATTCAGATCTGCTTGCCATTTTTAACCTATCATGTACGGATTTTGTGCCACAGAAAATAAATATTTAAATTTTAATAATTTATTGTTTGTGCTATTTGAAATGCATTAAACATTGTAAAATATGTTAAAATATTAATAGCACTGATGCAACAGTTTAAAATGAATAGTGAAATTTCAAACTCATTGCAGAAAAACTATTTTCTCCTCCGCTTTGTTGAAAATGAATGCATTTATGGTTTATGTTTATGTTAATGTTTATGGTCCAGGCGAGTGTCTCTTGCTAAACATCAACAGTAGTCTGTCATCATGGAAACATCCCATCGACCTTGGTACCTCATTTGCATCTGTTTCATATCCTGATGAAATCTTTCTCCGTTCTTCACTTAGTGCTCCTAAGCTTTCCAGGAAGTATATAAGATGGGAATGGAGAAAATGTAACTTCGAGCTCATATTACATCTGAGTGCCTTAAATTTGTTGAGCATTTTTTTAACAATTTGTAAGATTCTACATCTTTCAAGCGGCCTACAAAATTGTTGATTACATCCCTGAATGACTTCCAAGCGTGAAGTTATATGTCAGTTACTGTGCTTTTAAAACCAGTATCTTTTATTAGTTGGCGAATCTGTGGGCCATCAAAAATGCCTTCTCTTACTTTGCTTGCTGACAATAACGGAAACTTTTGAACAAATTATTGAAATCAGGAACCAGTTTTGTCCAAAGCTTTTAAAAGTTGCTTCCTTTAATCCTAGTATGATATGCAAGGGAGGTAGCAAAATCTTTTGTGAATCAATAACTGGGCAATTAATTACATTTTTTGTTCCTGGCACTAAATTTCTTTTCAGCCAATCTGCAACTTTCCAGTGTCCTTCTCTGGCTCTGGAATCCCATTCGCGTAAGAAACATGAAAATTTCGTGTACCCTCCCTGTTGTCCCAATAAAATTCCACACATCTTCAGATCACAGATACGTACCACTGGTTTTCATTATATTTAATTTTTTTATAATATTATACAAATTTTGATAAGTTTCGCTGAGAGATGTAGAATGTGCTATTGGAAGTGAATCGAGTTTGTCTCAATTGTGCAGAACTCCTTTTAGACCTCTTTTATTAGAGTCAATGAAAAGACGCCAATCGTCTGGTTTATATGTTTTTCCTCAACGACCAATCAAGCAGGGAACGTCCAAACAGAACAAACGTTCCCCTTCCTTTGCAAAATATTGTTTGAGTTCCTCTTCCTGATGTCTATACCAGTAAAAAGTCGTTCTTCTGTCTAAAAGATTGTTTTCTTTCAATCTGGAACCTAAAAATTCACTCTTCTGTTACAAAAGACCCAAGTCAAGTATCAAATTGTTTAATTGAGATTCTGTCTAAGGATGCAGAGTGTTATCTTCTAGCTCTGAGAAGTTGTCTGGATCAAGTTCTTCTGCACTCGAAGAATAAGAACTGGTAGTACTCTCTGATAATGTTGTGGGCGGTATAGGAATTGGAACATCTGGTCCATATGGCATAGGTCTTATAGCTGATGGCAAATTAGGATAGAATATGGCAGCCTTATTCTTCTTACCAGATACTTTACTCATGGATCAATCCATTTTAATTGGTCCAGCACTGGGCGCTCCTCCATCTTGAAAAAAATTCATATTTTTAACATAAATTTCCTTATGTTTTTGGCTGTTCAAAACCTCTTTGATTTATTTTTATTGTATCTAGTTTACAAATGGTGGCCATTTTTGTTTTTCACTGTGTGCCATTTTTCGCGTTTGTAGACATTTACTCTTTCCAAAATTATTCAGTTCTGGGTTGTTCTAGCATTCTAGAATATAAGGCATTGGTAGAATATAAGGCATGGGATTCAGTACACTCTGGCCTGCAAATCGAAGTATCATTTACCTACTCTCAATGGTTTTATTTGAGAAATATTTGCCAAATCTTTGGAACGCGAATGAACCAAGTTCGATTTTCAGAGAGTAATTTCTCAAAGAAGGAAAAGAATCTCAGACTTAATATTTTTTGTGTTAAAGATGGATTTCACAATTTTGTCAAAAGGAAAAAAGATACAGACATAAATCTAGGGGTGATTTTCCTTGCTCTCTTTCTTTGCACTACAAAAGACAATACTGCTTCACAAATGTCACCATTATATGTTGCAATAATCAGATTTAGTAAATGGCAATGGTTACTATTATATTTACACTGAATGCACTATAAATGATAAATTCATCGTTATTGAAGGGCGATTCAGAAAACTGAAAGAAAGTGTGCACTTTACATATAAGCAAAATTGGAAATTTATGTAATAATTTAATTAATTTGATTTCCACCCATCCTAATCAATTTTAAGAATGTGTAAATTATTGGGAAATATTTTCTGATCATCACTCTGTCCAAATTCAACATTTATTTCATTGTTATTCTATGTATTTATTTGTGAAAGGTGTTTAAAAGAATTAGAAGAAGGGATACCAACAAATCATCCCCTAAACAAATAGGGATGTTCATTGCTTAGGCATCATTTAATGAACGGATAAATTAATTTATTACTTACATAATTATTAAATGTTTGGAATTGCTTTAATTAATCAATAAAACTGCTTCAAACATCCAACATTTAACAGGGCTTAATGCTAATGCTCTAATAAAAAACCATTGGGATTTGGGGGTTGTTAGCTATAAAGAAATATACATTAGCTTTAAAGAATACTTCTCAACAATAACATGAAAATAGTTGACATGACACCAAAGAACATCTTTGAATAATAAAATACTTATATGTTGTGCAAGAAATTGAAAAATTCAAATCACAAATCTAAGATAATTATGAAACAAACTTGTTTTTCTGGGCAGATATTTTTTAATATTATAAAAAAAAGTCCAAAGTGCTATCTGGAATTTTTGTACAGAAAATCACTGAAAGAAAATTTAAAAATTCAGAAAGAATCAATGAAAGAAAATTACAATAAACCTTGTAACAGTAATCCTAAATGATGCCTTTATTTTTTTAATATACATTTTTAGTTTCATACGAAAGGATTCCAGATTTCTTTGTTTTTCCTGTCCTTTCAAATTAATCTTCTATGGTTACGACAGTTTCTATTTTGTTCATAGTTGGTTACACCTGCCAGTATTATACACACCAATTTACTAAAATTAACTTATCTTTTATAAAATATTCAAATATTTTATTCATTGGAATGTATTTATTTACTTATTTATAATTAACGGCAAAAATTGTCCAAATACATAATTAAAAATTACTTTAAAAAAAAATTTTAAAATAATATCAAAAAATTGAATTATAAATTGTGTGCCCCTCCTCTTAGATGAATTCTAAATGCTTGCATTCTTGGTATTTCAGAGTTAAATATGAAAGTTCTGTCCCCACTTCTTTGCCTCACATTTATTTGTATGACAAGAAGCTACACTGACACATTTTAATAACCATGAATAGTGAAATGAATTTAGTAATAATAGTAATTTAGTAACAGTATGTAATACTAAAGCAGTACAGTATGTAATACAGTAGTTGTATTAAATACAAGTACTGTAAATAATTAACAAGTTGATGTACAATTTCAGTAAAAATAAATGAGGAATACACAGCTATCATAAGTACAACACAAACAGACATAGAATCAAGTCAAGTGGACTGTAGGAATTGGGAGAAAGGATCTCTCCTCCATGTATTGTGTAGGGCATCAATGAAAAAGCTATGTAGCTAAAAGTAGGCAATGATAAAAGAGTCTTATCTGTAACAAATATTTACTAAAGGTATACATTTAGTTTTTAGACGAGTTCTTTCCATATCTCACCAGAATTTTCTCTTCCAATTAATATAAGGATTATTCTGAGGAAAATAAACATGGATAAATAGAAATCTATGGCAATCTTAAGTCTTTAAGATATGACTATTATGTTTTCATGTTTCAGAAACATAAACGAGACCTGAAGGTGTAAACTATGCAGTCGTGCCTGACATGAATAATTGGAAATCTGAATAGAAACATTAATGACAATTGTATTAGTCTCGTTGTTATGAAACTAAAAAATTTAACACCTGCACTATTTTGTTCTATCTGCTCTTATTCTATTTGTACAAATGTTTGTTCTGTTAGATTTGTAAATGGTATAGTCACTATAGTGCATGTTTTTTTATCTTGAAATGGTTTGAAATTAATTTTCTGGAGGCAGCAGATAATTGCAAAGTTTCTTACAATAAGTGTATCATTTTTCATTCAAAGTTTTTATGTTTGAGAATTTAAATTATTTTAAAATCTTATCTAAAAATCAAAGATACTTTCTTTTTTAAATATATAAATTTAGTTATATTATATAACTCAAGTTTCCCCTTCCCTCAAATATAAATTCACAACAGAATGTACTAGTGCATTTAGATACGTGTAAGTCAACCTTTAAATAACTATTAATATAGCCTGCACATAAAATTTGTTATGATATTCATATGCAACATTTTTAAATTACATTGTTCAAATACCGTAATGAATTTGTCAAAGATAACGTTAATTATTCTTCATATTCTTTGTATTTGCCCTAGAGTATGAACCCTTTCTACTACAAAACTTTTGAAAATGAGATAGACTGAAAATTCAGAAGTATTTAAAAAGAACATTCGCAATGCAATATGCCATTTTTTAAACTAATTTTTCAAATGTATCACATCAAATTTAGTTTGCACAATGTAAAATCAAAAAGATTCAAAATATATGTAATTTGTGCAAGTTAAACTACATAACATTTTGAAGAAGTATGTGTCCATTAACCATAAAACATTAACTTATCTGTTTCAATAAGAAAAAATAAAATTTTCCAATGCAGTTTAAATATTTATGTTGAAATTAGTAACAATAACGGACAAATCATATAAACAATCACTTCTTCTTTGAATTTGTGTTGCCTTCATTTCCTCTTTCTTCTGTTGATTTTAATCATTTTATTTCATACAAATTAAAATTACAGGTAATAAAACTTTCATGTAAAATGGGAAATATAATGATGAATGAAATAACATCTATACGAAGTCGAAAAAATACACATTTGTTAAAATGACTCATAAGAAACCATTTAACATACAAAGGTCCTAAAATTTGATGATGGAAATGTAACAGAAATGATGTGAAATATAGTGCACTAAAAATAAGCAGGAAGTAGGTAAACGAGTTTGACCGCTGTGTTATGAAAAATTATCCCATCTCTACGTAAGCTACTAAAACTGCATCCCTGACAGATCTACCATACCCAAGGTACCACATACCCAAGAAGTTGTGATCTGCACGCAGCTGCTTTGAGTGGCTTGGTCTGGGATCCCTGGTGCCAGGGTCTGTCACAAGACAGAACACAGGGTTAGGATTGGTGGTGCATATTGTGAAAGGGTTGTTCAGTGGTGGGACCAAATCATCAAACACATACTTCTTTCGAGTTAAATCAACAAAGCTGAGGGAGAAAAAGAAATCGTGAGAACAGAAGTGTGGAAAAGCAAGAGTGAGAAACCACAAACATACTCTACAAATATTCAAATGTGAAACAATTTACAATGATATAAATAAAAATAAACAATTCTTATTTGCTGAAGTTTGTACTACCCTCCTATCCTATGTCTTACTATTAACTATAAGAGTGAAGATTAAGAAAATCTCAATTACATATGCATTGTTGCCAGACATTTTTATTATGACCTAAAATATTTCATGCACACAGCTACTACCTAAATGGTTTAAGTTCCCATACTTCCATCTTACTTACAATTATTACAGCACTGGAAGAAAAGAGTAAATTTTTTTTCCAACAAATGTTCTAAAATAACAAAAAATACATAAATAAATATGCAAACTACTACAAATCTGCACACAGTTGCTATTTATATTATACATTAAATTTTGCAAGGCAATCTTGAAATCTGAAATGCAATTCTCATGAAAGGTAGTTTGGCATTCTTTACAGCACAAAATTTTCAATTTAGAGTTCAATAAAAAATAAAAAAACAAATACGACAAAGCAAAAGTACCTGTGAAAACTCTTTCTCGACCTCGAATTATCTGGTGTTTTTTTTTCACTGTCACACACAAATTCACCATTGTCAACATTGTTATATTCATAATAATACTTTGAATTAACAATGGAAGTTCATATCTTTTACCAAACCTAAAAAGGAGTAAAATAATGAATCATTTACACAATGATATATATTACTCATATCTTTTCCTTCCTTAGATCTAAGAAATGTACACACAATATAATTTTGTATGAATATTGTAATTCTAGCAAAACTTACCAAAATAGGATTCTCAATGTATTAGCGATAAGCAGAGTTAAACACACAAAAAGTGAAAAACCTTCAGCATCATCAGTTCGTTTTATTTCTCTGTATTGAGGTATGAAAGGCACCACACCCCCAAATACCATAGCCGTAATAGCACCCCATTTCACTAGTTTTAAAATAGATATGTCTGACAATTCTTCCCAAAGGTTATCCATGGGAAATTAAAATGTAGTAATGAAATGAATAAAAAGGAAGAGACAGTGTATTGCTAAAATGAACTAGGGTTCATTTACACCAAACATTGGTGACTAGATAACATCTTATTACGATGCAAATAATATAAAAGATGCTGCGATGTGGTGTTCACTTTTACTATCGTAAATGCACACCTGTCATCCGTCTCTTTAAAAATAGCAACAATGCACAACAGTTAATATCGTCATTCACCATTTCAGCAGGGCAGCTGTAGAGAGATCCTGGAAAGATCCCTAAGTCACTTTACCTATCTAATTCATCGGTGATAACAGAACTTCACAGATAATGCTAGTATTACGAAATACGGCTTGTGACTCCCGTTTATTAAACATTACTTGCAATTGTTAGCATTTTCCCACATACTGAATTATGGCCATGTCATATGTGGTCATATGGTGGAAACCACGTTAGTTTCATCAATACGAAAAAAATATAAACATTTAACAAAAAATACAATGTTATCATAAGGTTTCTTGTTTCACAAAGACATCTTCACGAAAATTTGGCATACTTTCGTGACAATTTCTACGGAGATTTTTCACAAATGTAATTTCTATGACCAAAAAATCTGTTGACACAGATTAAAAAAAATACACGTATGTTGTTTGCGTGCGTGTGGTGCTGCACAAGAGCAATGCGGGGAGCGGGGAATAGCAAGGAGTAATAGTGCATTGGTTTCCTAGGGGCTGAAGGCTCTTTGTACCACAGTAGAGGTATATTTTATACTGTGAACTCTGGGCACAGCTGTGCTCGCAATTCACCTCTATTCGCCACCATAAACAACTCCGAGCGCTAATGCCGGCTCGTGTGGTTGTAAAAGTTGTTTAGGGTTAGGTGTGAATCTGCGTGTGTAAAAGTTATGAAAAGCGGTTCGTGTGACAAGGTGTGTTAAGACTGAAAACTTGAAGAGAAAGGGAGGTTGTAGAAAAGTGATATTTCAATTTTATTGTTCCTCTTCACATAATGGGAATCCCACGAGTACTGGGGTAAGTGCTTCAATATCATATATTTTTATTATAAATTAAGATACTTTATTATAAATACCTTGCTAAACTTATCGAAATTATAGCCAATATTTTCACATTATTTTCAGGCTTGAAATGGTCCGAGTTACTTCATTATTCTCCAGGTGCTCTTCTGTTCCAATTATACAGTCTATAAAATGCTCTTGCTACTCAGGTTTGGGAAGAGCAGCAGGACTGAAATTTAGTAGACATTGTCGTTTTTATGGTACTAATAAGGAAGATAAAAAGTCATCTGTTACGAAAGTTAAGTCAGAAGGTGTTACTCCAGGCACCTTTGAACAAGGTTTGTGCTTGGTGCGTACTGTTTATTTATGAAACTGAGTAGTATGTGTATATTGTAGTATGAAATAACTAATTACAGTTGTGAAATTCAAGTTGTTATTTTTCAGTTAAAGAAAACACAAAGACTGCATCATATTTAGGTGTCATTGTAATTGGAGTAGGAGTAACTGGTATTATGTTTTATGCTGTGCTTCGTGAACTGTTCTCCAGTAAAAGCCCCAACAATGTTTATAGTGCTGCTCTGTCAAGATGTTCTGTTGAACCTAGAGTGCTAAATGCTTTGGGAGAACCTATTAAAGGTTTTGGAGAGGAGACAAGGCGGGGTAGGCGTCGCCACGTTAGGTAAATTCTGTTTTTATTTAAGTAGTTAAATGTTTATGGTACAGTTTCCTTCATGCCCTTTACCACTTGTTTCCAGCCACCTTTTTTATCAGAAAAATGGTACCAATTACCTCAGAATGCAGTTCTATATACAAGGAAGTAGAAGGAGAGGCACTGTCCATTTGGAGATGAAAGAGGTAGTTATCACAAAGGCACGTTCATTATCACTACTTGTGTTATTTAATTAATTAATTAAATAATTCTCCCACAGGATGACAAAGGCAAATTTGAATACTCATATCTAATAGTTAAGATGGACGATTATCCTCCAGATGTAATAGTACTGGAAGATAATAGATTTGATGTCCAGTCCAATAATGGTGGAGCATTTGAGCTGTAAACTAGTCAGTTGGTGAGGTCATGTAAACAATTTCTTCCAGCAGATTGTGTTCCATTTTTTAATCAAAATTTGTACAAGCATGTGCATTAATTGTTGATGTATTGAAAAGAATGTATATTTTATTAAAACTGTCTCTTTTGGGATAAATAGAATCATTTATAATTACAGAGCACTTTTTTATGACAAACTATTTTTAAAGACAGAATACAACCAGTAACATTTAAATCAAACGAATAAATTGTGGTAATGAAAATATACGGTTTAAACATCTGACAAATCAATTGAAGATATACTGTTTTTTCTAATAGAATGACAAGTGAGGAAACGGCTCCTGAAAAGTACTTTTGTTGTACAGAATGTATAATATACTTCACCAATTGAAAGAGGAAGGAAGCACATGAAGTTCCCAATACACATACACTATTCAATGCTAGAAACACTACTTCAAAAGTAAATGTTACTTTTATCTTTAATCTAAATTGATATTTGTGTCTCTTGCTTTACCAGAGTAGTTTTGAGGCAACCCATAAATAATTCCCTTGTTACACTCCAAATGCATTACCAGCTGAGGGGCAAATTCAGTTTTGATGTATCTAGCGATTCACTCACACAATGGAAGGTCATCCAAATTCCAGTCCCAAAGTATAAAATTCTCTGGACATTTATTAGTAAAGGAAGATATTTTAGGGAACATTTCTTTGAAATTGGCATATTATTTAGAAGGAATTTGAATTATTATGGATAGGAATTTGGCTTGTTATTTATTATTAGGTTTATACATGAACAGGGTTCATAGTCCTGGGAAATCTGGAAATGTCAGAGAAAAATTAAAAACTGGAAAAGTCAGGAAATTTTATATAAATGCCTGGAATTTTGGTTTGTCCAATGAAAAATGTTTGTACTTAATGAAAAATTAATAATTGCTTAAGTTTTCATATTTTATAGTAGTTCTGGTTTGACAGTCTATCATAAATATGATTTTTTTAAATGGTCTTCAATTTTTTTTTAAATACTTCATAAACAAAGGTGGCCAAATTATTAGTTTTTCCTTTTTTGTAAACGACTTACATAGTACAGAGAAAGTATTGTAATGCTTTTGAAAAAATAACAGTTTTGTCTTTTTTTATTTATATCTAAAAAAATTATTGAATTTAGGTAAAAAAATACTCATTACCAAATATTCTCTGTAATATTTCCTACACTTTCATTTCTTACAACTTTTTTCATTACATACACCATTTAGATGTAATTTGATGGTTAAATTTGACAAATATTTGTGCAACTTGTTATTAGCTCTGTTAGAGAGAAGCTCAATTGGAATAGCTAATCAGATACGTCCATGTTCAGGATAACTATCTGCCGCCCTAATAATGTTTTGTCTTAGATAATGATCTTTTTCTCACCAGTTCTCTTTGCGAATACCAAGCATAAAAAGTAATGAAAAAAGAAAGTAGTTGAAGTCGATTGTTTAATTACTATAAAGGCAGCTCTATCCTTGACCGTCGGTGGCCATTCATTACTTGCCGACTGAAGCTATTCTAAATAACGGTAGATGCATTTTTGCAATCGTTTTTTGGGATGCTGCTCCGGCATTGGCCGGGTATTGATCGGGGAAACCACGGAAAACTCGATTAGAATAGCCGGCTGCTAGAATTCTCCTCCAGACAGAGACTGAATTCGATCTAGCCATGAAGGTATTGTCGAACTTCCTCCCACCGCCCGAACTCGAACCTAGGACCTCCCTGCCACAGGAATTGCCGTGGCATCAGTTGATGCCCTCCTCAGAAACATTCACCACACTAACAGGACTGATGACAATAGCAGTTGTATCCAGAAACATCAATCTAGTACGGAAGCGGTATTCACCCTTCCTCAGACGCAGATTTTGTACTCACTTAAGTGTGTGGTCGTAGCTGCTTCAGTGCGTCCCGGAGATAAAATGTTCTGGCTGAAGTCATCCTGAAGCGCTTCTTGCAGAGTTGGTGTCTACGCCGAGTTAAGTCGATTGCTTGTTTTTCATCGAGAGGAATGCGGTTCAACTGATAGCAAGCGATTACGGTCATTTTTTAAAAGAAAAGCGATGTTATATGCTCATTAATGCTGTCGTGGCCTCATTACTTTACTTTCTTTTTATCTCCACATCCTATCCTAAATAAGGAACGACATTTACTTAAAATTTCATTCGCATTACAAAACACTACTAACTTTAATATTGTACTATTTCCTTTCCCCATTCGTCACTTGCATTTGGCAGTCTATATATCACGTGGGAAAGAATCATTCTGGTTGCAGTCGCTTATCTTCAACTATTGCCTTTCTTTCATTGAGGTATGGGTCGTCCATCACATCTCATTATTGGAATATCAATTTCATGCTTTTATACTGGGTAACAGTCTTATATGGGGTGGGAGTGTTTACAACTAACCTTATGTACTACACTTACAATCTATACGTAGTTCTAGTCTTATATTTACTACATAATTCATTTTCATCATTACTTTCATGACTGTCCTGCCTGTTCCGTCCGGTCCAGCTCGCTTCGCCCGTTAACAGTGCCTCCTAGATTCACTTAATGATTTTCGTTTAGAAAGAAGTCTGAGCTTTCTCCTCAACGAAATTTCACAATTTTTTCTTTCAATGAAAGGTAGTGAGTTCTATATGTGTTAACTCTTGCTCTTATTAACAGTTTTTTTGTATAAACACTAAATTTGAATATCGTAAAATTAGTGTACAAATGCTAAAGTCCATTATTTGCCATTATTTCGTTTCGAAGACCATCTGCATTATGTATTTGGAATATAGTTGGTCTCTCCCATTTTGAAATGATTGAAGGCGTTGTCATTGTCAACAATAGTATTTATTTCACAAATAGCAGCTTTCGATGGCTTAGCCATCATCATCAGTTTTCTGCTGTCTGGGAGCCATAAAAAACGACTGCGCCACAAAAAACGAACGAGCCACAAAACTCGAAAGCTGCTATTTGTGAAATAAATACTATTGTTGACGGTGACAACGCCTTCAATCATTTCAATTATGTAAATGTCAACTACACCTCACCACTGAATCAGTACTCTCCCATTTTGTTGTGGAGTTGCAATTTATCTAAAGCAGTCGTCGTTCTGTGAGTAGTGATGACAAATTTTAACAAAACAGGTTTTCGATGTCGATGAAAAACATCGACGAAAAACATCGATGTTCAAAATATTACGAAACATTTTGAAGTAAAATTTCTTGGTTCTAATGTTATACACAACACGCAAATATTCGTTTAAAGTATATTGTCTTAAATTTGACTATCATAATTTTAAAATCAATGTCCTTTGTAGTAAAAGTTCAAATTGCAGTTTAACGATATTACCACGTACAAAATAATAAACTAGCGGTGCTGCAGAATGGCACGGACTTTCTCATACCAAGTTTTTCTAATTTCCTTTGTGTGGTCTGGCGTTAAGGTCTTGCACCATAACGTCGCCCAAAGTACCTTTTTTTTTTTTACATTTTATCAACTTTTCGGTTTCTTAATTGTAGAACCGAAATATTACTTCAAGAATATTAAAGAAATATAAAACCTCGTCCCAAATAAAAATTTTCATTGAAAAATTTGAAGCCGGTTTTAAGAAAATGGCGATTAAGCATTACTGTAAATGCAAAATTTGAAGCTGTTTTCACATGAATTTATTGAGTTTTCGAAAAACTTCATTTGAAGCACTACCACTCACAATGATCTATACAAATCGATGGAAATGTGTATTTCTGTTGAAATCTTGAAATCGATTTTCCGCAGCATTACGTAACTTTCTCTACACTACGTATACGAGAAAGTAACTAGAGGTGCCACAGAATGGCACGGACTTTCTAGTAGTAGTGTTTTCTATTTCCTTAGCGTGGACTGGCTTTACGGTGTTGGTCCATCCTCTTGCCAGCTCCCATCTATCGTCGCCCAAAGTACAATTTTATTTTATATTTTCTCAACTTTTCGGGTTCCTAATGGTAGAACCGAGATATATCTCAAAAATATCAAAGAAGAGTGAAACCTCGTACTAAATGGACATTTTCATTGAAAAATTTGAAGCTCTTTTTCACAAGAATCTATTGAGCTTTCGAAAAACTTCATTTAAAGTCATTTGAATGCATTAATGTATGCAAATCGATGGAAATGTGCATATTAACGTCGTGAGACGTATTAAAAAAAATACATTTGCGTAATTTTTGAAAAAAACAGAACAATACACCGAAATGTCACCAGAACTCTACGTCATATTAAACAGTGAAATTTCCATTGGAAAAAATTGAAGAAACAATTTGGAGCCATTTTTGAGAAAATGGCGTTTGAAAGTTTCTGAAAATGCAGAATTTTGAGCTCTTTTAAAACTTGAATTTTCCAGAAACTTTATTTAAAGCAAGTACTCATAAATATAATAATGTGAAGAAATCGCCTCGAATGTAAATACTACCGACGTGAGAGACAAGTAACAAAAATTACAATTTTGTAATTTTTGAAAAAAACAAAAGAATAGTGCCATATGTCGTTTCTGTCGTCGTATAGAGGTGGTTTGTCACTAACCCTACAAAAATTTAAAGAAAAAATTTAGAGCCGTTTTTGAGAAAATATGTTTTTTGTAACTTTTTAAAATTGCAAATCTTGCACGTACTATTGCACGAAAATTACTCAAAGTTACAAAAAAAGTCTACATGACCTTTATGAAAGAACTGATTATGAACAAATTTTATTTGAAGGAAAAATCTCTATCTTTAATTTTGTATTTGTGGAAAGACCCCGGAAATTATTGAAACTATTGAAATTTGCGAAAATTCAGAGTTAACCGTAAAAATAGGACCTCTGCCACCTTTATAAGTGTATTTTACTCTATCTTTAAAATAAATTTAAAGGAAAAATTCGGAGCCGATTTTGATTGATTGATTTTTTTCGTGTTTCCGGGCGCGTCAACTGCTTTGGTCATTATTCCCGTGAGTGTAGTGCATGTGTTTTCTCGGGGGATGACGGTGATCTTCCCTCGCTGGATGGCGAGATCCGTCACCGACCTACCGTCGGCTAGTGGGGTTTTCCCCTAACCAGGACTCTCCCACCAGCGGGGCACCGCCCCAGCCGAGACAAGCTCTAAGCTCCGGCCGGTCCCCCGGAATATGTGAGTGTGTGGTGCATGTTAGTGTAAGTGTGTGTGTAAGAGGAGAGGATGGGACAAGGAAGAGATAGGAAAGATCGCGCGCGGTCCGTGGCCCGTTTGGTAGGGTACTGCTCCGGCATTCGCCAGGTGTTGATCGGAGAAACCACGGAAAACTACCGATTAGAGCAGCCGGCCGCTAGAATTCTCCTCCAGACAGCGACAGAATTCGACCGAGCTGAAAAGCTAGAGGGCTTGCCGCCGTCAGGACTCGAACCTAGGACCTCCCGGTCAGAGGCGCTGCAGTGATATCAGTTGATTCACTGAGCTACCGCTACCGGTGGAGCCGATTTTGAGAAAATTTTGAAAATGTCCGTGGTGCTTCATATAAGATACCCCCAAATTTTAAAGAATGTATTTCAAAATTTCAAAGCTTCAACTAGAGCCGGATGGACAGGGGTTTCTTGAATTTTGAAAAAAAATCCTACGTATGTTTTAGGCGCTAGTAGTGTTACAGATGAACGGACGTTTTGAGAAGAAAGGAAAAAATAAAAAACAACCACTTTTTCGGTATCAGGGGACCCCAAAGCATATCTCTCTTTCTCTCTTTCTCTTTCTCTCTTCTTTCTCTCTTTCTCTTCTCTTTCTTTCTCTCTTTTCTCTCTTTTTCTCTCTCTTTCTCTCTCTCTTTCTCTCTCTCTTTCTTTCTCTCTTTCTCTCCTCTCTTTCTCTCTCTCTTTCTCTCTCTCTTTCTCTCTCTCTCTCTTTCTCTTTCTCTCTCTCTCTTCTCTTTCTCTCTCTCTCTCTTCTCTTTCTCTCTCTCTCTCTCTCTCTTTCTTTCTCTCTTTCTCTCTCTCTCTTTCTCTTTCTCTCTCTTTTCTCTCTCTCTCTTTCTCTTTCTCTCTCTTTCTCTTTCTCTCTCTTTCTCTTCTCTCTCTCTTTCTCTCTCTTTCTCTTTCTCTCTCTTTCTCTCTCTCTCCCTCTCCTTTTAAATTTATTTCTTCTCGTTCGACATTTCTGTCTCTCGAGGAGTTTGATAATAGTACATATACCTATAACATTTTGGATATGGCCATCCATAGCAAGGAGTATTCATTCCTACTCGTGAACATGATCTATTTTTGAAGGGTGTTCAGGCTTTAAGGTTTTGCCTGAGGTGTCATGTTGGAAGTTAGGGTAGCGCTAGGAAGGTGTAGAAAGTACGGTGGTCTGAGTCTATCCTTAGGGAACCTTGATTTGATACGGGGCCATGAAGCACGACGACCCAGAATAAATATTGTGGAACAGGGTGAAGAGTAAAGATTTTTAAAGAAATGGTCGGCTCTTTTACTTATGTGTTCGTTTAGTGGCAATATATGGAGCTCGCGATGAATTTGGGAGTTTGGAATAAACCATGGTGCCTTGAGGAACTTATTTTGGAATGCAACGTTGAAATCTCGAAATCGTTTTTCCGCAGCATTACGTAACTTTCTCTGTACTACGTATATTACTCCGTATACAAGAAAGTAACTGGAAGTTACAAGGTAGTAACTAAAGTAACAGAATGGCACAGACTTCCACGTAACATTTTGTTTTATTTCCTTGGTGTGGACTGGTACTGAACAGTCTTGCCACTCTTTCTTGCCTGCTGCCATCTATCGCTGCCCAAAGTACATTTTTTTTGAAAATTTCCCAACTTTTTGTTTTCCCAAGAGTAGAACCGAAATATTATTTAAGAATATCAAAGAAGGCTAAAAGCTCGTCCTAAATAGCAATTTTCATTGAAAAAATTGGAGTCGTATTTACGAAAATTTCTTAAATGCGAAATTTGAAGCTCTTTTTCACAGGAATCTATTGAGTTATCGAAAAACGTAATCTGCAGCCATTTGAAGCACATTCACCCACAAATGTAATAATGTATACAAATCAATAGAAATGTGCACATTAACGGCGTGAGAGATCTTTAAATAAAATACAAAAAAATTGAAAAAAACAAATTACAACACAATTTACTTTACGTCATATTAAATATTGTTACTACCACTTTACGTTGGAAACGTTTGAAGAACGAATTTGGAGCCATTTTGGAGAAACTGACGTTTGAGCATTTCTGAAAATTGGCTTTAGCTCATTTGAACAAAAAACTGTTGAGTTTTCGAGAAACTTTACATGACATTATTTAAAGCACATGTATGAATAAATATAGTGTGGTGAAGAAATCGCCTCTAATATAAACATTACTGGCGTGAGAGTCATCAAAAAAATTGTTGATGTAACTTTTGGAAAAACAAAAGAGTGGAGCTATATGGCATTTATGTCATCGGATGTTTTTGGACAAAAATATTCGATTTTTTGCCATCTTTATCCATGAGGTTATAGTTAGCAAAACCAAGATTTGATACATGTCCCTGTCTTCAAAATGTCGGTGATTATAGTTATGTAATTCAATTCGTTTTTAAGTTAAAACGCGTAGTAGAATTACCTCTTAGTGCAGTACAGCACACGTATAAAGATCTTGCTAAATAAAAAAAAATACATTTTCAGAATCGAGTTTAAATATATGTTCACAATGAATAGTGATGGCATTGCTTCAGAATTGGTGACCCTCCTCTATTACTTTCTCGTATACATACGTATATATGGGAGTAATATACGCAGTATAGAGAAAGTTATGTAATGCTGCGGTAAATCGATCTCGAGATTTCAACGGAAATACACGTTTTGGGGTCCACTGATACCAAAAAAGTGCTTTTTTCAAAACGCCCATCCGTCCGTCCGTCCGTCCGTCCGCCCGCCCGTCAGTCTGTCCGTCTGTGATCACTACTAGCGTCTAGACCACAAGTACGATTCTTTTCCGAATTGAGGAATCTCGCTCTAGTTGAAGCCCCGTCCATCTGGCTCTAGTTGAAGCTTTGAAATTTTGAAAAATATTCTTTAAAATTTGGCGGTACTTTACATGAAACCTAGGAACATTTTCAAAATTTTCTCAATAACGGCTCCAAATTTTTTCTTCAAACGTTTGCAAGGGATAGTGGTAATGGCACTGTTTAAAATGATGGAAAATTAATTTTGGTGTACTCTTTTGTTTTTTTTTTAAATACACAAATGTATTTGTTTTAAATATCTCTCACGCCCATATTACGCAAATTTCAATGTATTTGTGTACATTATTGCATTGTGAGTGGAAGTGCTTCAAATGAAGTTTTTCGAAACCTCAATAGAGTCTTGTGAAAAATAGCTTCAAATTTCACATTTACAGTAACGCTTAACGCCATTTTCTTAAAAACGGTTCCAAATTTTTCAATGAAAATTGCTCTTTAGAATGAGGTTTTAGCATTCTTTAATATTCTTATACTAATTATTGGGTTCTACTCCTTGGAAAATGAAAAGTTGAGAAAATTTCAAAAAATATAATTTGACTATTTTCCTTATGTTGTACTTTTCTATTGTAACTTTTCTTTGGGGTTTCCTTATGTGCAATGAAATTGAATCGGTTCAGATTGTTTTTATTACCTCGTTGTGGTGAAAACATATTTGTGGTAACAATTTGGGAAAGCGAAAACAAGCCTTCCTCCATATTTTTCTAGACTTCTCAATCGTGTTTGTGCAAAATTTGAGAGCAATCTCTCATGTGAATCAAACGTTGTTGTGAAACAATCACACATTCACATTTTTTTTCAATTTATACTTAGCGATATTTGCATTTTTAATAAAATGATTAATTCATTGATACCCATTCACACTTACATCCATTTTCACTTTTTGGTAATAGTGGCCGGAGTATATACGTAGCATAGAAACTTACGTAATGCTGCAAATATTAAATGTCGAGATTTAGGACTCTAAAGCACATTTTGTGTCTCCATGAAATCGAACATTTTTTTCTTTAAAACGTGGCTGTGAGCCCCCCCCCCCAAGAACATAATTGTCCTCAAATTGGATATGTCCCGATCGATCTAGTCGATCGAGGCCCTGCGCATTTGAAGCATCTTTTAATTTTCCTTTTAAATGAAGCTTCCAGAGAATTTCCTGGTGTTTAAAATATGGCTCCCAATATCGTATTTTTTTTTCTCGAAAGAGCAATGTTTGCTGAATAGCATAGCTTAGGTTGAATTTTCATTAAAGGCTTTTTTTTTTTTTTTTAATTGCAAAACTTCAAACGTTTTCATCTTCCTCTTACAACTACATTGTTGAGGATAAAGATAGTTCCTTAATTAAATATGTTCTTCAAAATTATGTATTCAAATTGTATGATTTGTTTTATCATTTGCTGATACGAAGTAATTTTGAGTCAAGCAGCATAGGGAAGAAATTTTGGGTCAAGCAGAGAACGCACGTATTTATGTAACTTGCCGCCAAGAGTGTAGCTAATGGTTAATCATTTTTAGATGACGAATGTGGAGTTTGGGTTTGGTGAGTTCTACTCGAGATGACACGTGTGGGAGAAGTGCGAACTTGTCGCCTGCAATAACAACACTCTTGACTCACGAGTGTGGCACATTGCCTAATTCGCGAAGCAAGGAGCTGCCCAATAATTTATGTAAAATGTAAAATTGGGATGTATTAGATGTAATCTATCTCTAAATTCAATCCAAGATTGAATCACCGTGCATACTTACTTAGTGCGGTCCATAATTACCCGGACTAATGCAATAAATTCAATCTTAAAGTCTTATGAGATTGGAGAAAGTAGTAACTATTGGAAGCGATAGTTTGTTCAGCTCGAGCTTTCAATCTCTTCGTGACGTACATTCATAATTGTCTTGAGTTTGTCGGCTTCAGATCTGTGAGTGTTTGTATTGCTGTCGAACCTTAAATCGTTCAGAACCTTTTTCATTTGTGGGAAGGGGAAATAGTCCAGAGGTGACATTAGTGAGGCGGATGGCTTACTTTCCAACGATGAAATGGTGATTAATTGCTGTGGTATGAGCTGGGGGTTTATTGATTGATTGATTTTTTCATGTTTCCGGGCGCATCAACTGCTCTGGTCATTAGTCCAGTTAGTGTAGTGCATTTTTTCTCGGGAGATGGCGGTGATCTTCCCCCGCTGGATGGCGTGATCCGGCGCCGACCTACCGTCGGCTTGTGGGGTTTCTCCCTAACCAGGACTCACCCACCAGCGGGGCACCGCCCCAGCCCGGACAAGCTCTAAGCTCTCGACCGGTCCCCCGGAATATGTGGTAGTGTTTTGCATGTTAGTGTAAGTGTGTGTGGAAGGGGAGAGGATAGGACAAGGAAGAGGAAGGACAGATCGCGCGCGGTCCGTGGCCCGTTTGGTAGGGTACTGCTCCGGCATTCGCCTGGTGTTTATCGGAGAAACCACGGAAAACTACCGATCATCAGCCGGCCGCTAGAATTCTCCTCCAGACAGTGACTGAATTCGACCTAGCTGAAAAGCTAGTGTCGAAAATCCTGCCGCCGTGGGGAGTGGGAACCTAGGACCTCCCGGTGAGAGGCGCTGCAGTGACATCAGTTGATGCACTGAGCTACCGCCGTCGGTTTCGCTGTCGGGAGACCCGGATTTGATCCCCGGGCCAGCCATCCTGACCGGGGTTTTCGTGGTTTTCCTCGGTCATAAAGGCCAACACTGGGAAGGTTCCATCATATCACCCCATACTTCACAGGCTGGCATCCAACTGCTTTGAATATCCTCTTAGGGGGATCACCGAGGATCATACGCGATATGTACTTGGGTTTTTCTAACGTGGCGGCTGAGGGTAGTATCTCTAAGATGAAATTCGGCATGACGTTTTGAGTCATTCTCAGTCCTGCCGCAAGAGTCGCTTGATCTGCAGCGCTGCATGATGCGATCGCGATCATGCGACACCTTGCGGCAGGACTGAGAATGATTAAAAAAGTCTTACCGAATTCCATCTTGGAGATACTACCCTCAGTCGCCATGTTAGAAGAACCCAAGTATAAGTACTAAGAAACTTGTGATATGGCATTTTACAAGGAGCGAATGATAGTGGATCAAGGCTTTTGTTTATGTAGAAATAAGTCCAGATGATGGTGGCCTTCACGTGTTGGGGTGAACGCCCGGAGTATTGTGGCTCTATGTGCTGGGATACAAGCGAAGTAAGTTACACCGCACAAGAGTATCACGTTCATTGCACCGTCTAGCGAGTTTTACGCGTGGCAAACCCTGAATGCACAGAGCACAAAAGAGTTAACACAATACTGCAGCCTGACTCCGCGTGCAGTTTGTGTCACTGAGCGTGGCCATCGGAGCTCAGGCGGAAGGGCTTCTGTGAGAAATTAGGACAATTTCAGCTTTTCCGAAACCAAGAGATTGTAGACCCTCTTAGTGGTATTCAGTTTTTTTTAATTTTAAAATATTATTTATATCCAGCATAAATTAAAAATTATTTATTAGAACACAAATTTAAATGGACCTGCGTTTGCAATAAACAAAAGTTGATTCGGTTCCACTAAAAGGCATAGAATTGAAAAATAAACCATTTCAGAACGCACTTGCATTTACTACATAACTCTGCACGAGTGCATTGCACATACAATCTCTTACCCATGTCGATGTCGTGCAGAATATGGTAAAATATCTCCTCCAAGCAGGGTTACAACTCAGCTGTCACATAAATGCGAAACTGGCGAAGTTTTCTGAACGATTGAACCGTAGATTTCGGGGCTGTTATATGAGTTAACGAGTGTACATATGTGTTACACATGAACATTACTTGACTTGTGAAATATCGATTTTCAACGAACACATGAAATGTGAAAATATGCGTCTTTGCCATATGAATCAGATATAATGTAAATGTTGATATTCGTGCTAATGGAATCAATCTAAAGAACTCGCATTTCATTTTATTAGCTATTATAATTCTTATAGAAAAAAAAAATTTTAAAGGAATTTAATTATTTTTACGGTATTTATAAAACAGTTAAAACATTAATCGAAAATGTTTTTGAACTGCCATGTCTCAAATAGAAGACTCATTACTATAGTCACTTCATTGTCCAGCATAAGCAAGGTTGATAAGTATTTCATTATCACCCAACAAAAAATATGTTTTAGTAATTTAGTTTATTAGTTATTTTTGGATTTCAAATATAAAAATCATTATTGTGATTATCACTTGTGACTTCTGAACTTTTGGGATACACAAGTAAGTAAGTTTGTAATAGGAAATGACATTAAGATGGCGGATAGTTTATTTATTTTATTTATTTATTTTACGTAAAAAACAGTTAAAACTGCGTATGGCGTGCTATGGGGCAAAGTGAATTGTGTGCACATTTTCAAAATTCTGTGATCCCTACACTAAGTCATATACTACTTAAATTTTGAAGAAAAAAAGCTCCCATGTAATAACATCTATTTTTAAGGATAAATTGCAATAAATTTGGGCTCTTATCCAAGTTGTCCTTGGGAATAATACTTCCTGCCGCGACAATAGTTAATAACTTTTCTGTTGCTGATCTTACTTTAATTGTATAATTTCAGAAATATAAAGTGGAGTTAATGTACCGTTTGCTAAGGTCGCAGAATACAACAGTACTTTAACTTTAACTTTAACACTCATAGGACTTTAAATTATTTTCTACGATACTCGCTAACGATTTCAAGTGTTTATTGTTGTGAAAATAACTTATTGGGAAATATGAATTTCAGATGACTCCTTGGATCCTAGAAAGCAAATATCTGGGAAAGAGAGAAACATTTTTTAAGGAAATTCACCAATTGGATTTTAAGACAATCCAAAGTCAATAATTGAAACATAAATGCTCGACCACATCTTCCTTCAGCAGCAAACTAAGACCAGTTCCCACAACTTCTGTAGAAATAATATTTCATCCGCAACCAAACACTCAGATTTTAAATGAGTAATCTTGAACGATTAACGATTGGTCCTTTTAGGTTGAATGTTGATTTTCAGTCATCAAAGTCATAAGTAGAGATCAAACATGCTGCACTAAAGAGTTGAATATATTCAAGAAAATATTCTTTAAAAATACTACAAAAAAGTCAGCAGTATATGCACTTAAACCAAGTATAAACAGGCTCTCGTAAATTTCAGAATTTAATTTAGATGTATGTTGTAAGTAATAAATATAGGAATTACAAACATAGTGCTTGTTGCTGAATATGACAAATATAAGATTAAATATTGTTTCCGTTTGGACTATTCGTAGCAACAGCGTACCCACGCAAACATTTTTTATGACTTCTCTCCCTTTCTTTAAAATAGTTTAGCTACTCCCCTACCCATCCGTTTGTAATACGAATCACTATTTTTACTTTCGGTTGCTATAAATATTTCTTTTCGCATATAACAACAATCGTAGTACAGAGAAAGACTTATGTTTCCGGCTGTCGTGAATCTGTCGTCTCTATAGAACTGGTCTTTAATCAGAGCTTTTTGAATGTTTTTAATTTCCGCTTTGACTTGACATCTTAACCGGAACGTAATGGCACACTAGCCCATTTTGTTTTAACCGACGTTTATAGGAGGTAAACCCTTGCAATATAATAACAATGTCGTAATGTCTTTGACAGGAATATCGACGAGGGCACTGATTTCTGAGATGAAGGCGATACTTGGAAATAAAGGCAGATATGAATACATAAAAAGTTTTATGTATCGCACAGTTATTGTTTTTGATTAAATATACAGAATTTGTTAACTAAAACTTAAATTCTGTAAATATCAAAAGGTTCGAATCGAAACCGAAAATCATGAAAACACATTTTTTTTCAAAATTTGTTTTTTATTATTATTATTAAGTTAGTAGAAATTTTATAAAAGTATATATTTATAGGGTCAGTAGTCTAATTCGATCAGGAACTTGCAAATGATCTACCACGGATTGTAGCTCAATCTGCCTTTACTTTTACGCAAAGAAAATAACCACATGTGAAGGGCATTCCCCAAGCTATTCAGGAGCTTTTTTTCCTAACAGTACAATTGTAGAAAACACCTAACGCAAGAAACATGCGGCACTACTTCCTAACACATCGGAACGAGAAAAAAAAAACAGATCATGAAAAAAATGTTGAAGGCGTAAAAATGTCTCGAGTCGACTTAACATTGCAAGAGATCAAGTGTTAAGTATCAGGGAGGCAGGTAAGTCGTCTACAGGCCGGATAACAAAAACATTCCTTCTGTTAATCTTGGCGTTACTTTTGTTTCTTTCTGTCATCACTGTTCAACAATTTCGTCCCTTTGTTCTCACGCGCGTCGCCCCGTTCGCGCGCGCTTTTGGCACAAATCTCGCCCTCATAGACGCGCAGAACGCCTCGCGCCCGCAGAGGCTCCGCACTTGGGTTTCAGCCGCCGAGAAGCACTCCCATGAGGCACGTCCGCTCCGCTCTGAGAAACCGCAGTGGGGGCCGCTTCCTTTCCCTGCTCGCTGCGTAACGTTGCGATGGCAGTTGAGCACAGGCGGGTAGCGATAGCAAAATATCGATACTTCGATACATCAACAAAAGGTTTTCGATGTTGATGAAAACACTTGCAAAAGCATCGATATTTTGAATATGACGAAGTTTAGCAAAGTATCGATACTTCGATTCATCAACAAAAGGTTTTCGATGTTGATGAAAATCGATATTTTGAATATGACGAAGTTTAGCAAAGTATCGATACTTCGATTCATCAACAAAAGATTTTCGTTGTTGATGAAAACAACCACGAAATCATCGATATTTTATATATGTATACATAAAATATGGATGTTTTAAATATAACGAATCATATCGAAGTTAAATGGCCTGGTTATAATGTGATACATAACACGTCAATATTAGTTTAATGTATATTCTGCCGTAAATTTTACTGTCATCTCAAGTTTATAATGAATGTTACTGTGCCCTCAAAAATACCGAGGTTCCCTGCAGGCAAGTGCTCGTGTGAACGCAGTTTGACGCGCCTGCGAAGTACGTTCCACTACGCGATCCACGAGAAAAATAAGTTCAGCCATTACTGGCAATTGTTTAACAGTTTTCTATCTACTACAGTGTTGGATAAAGTACTACGAATCACCTCCTACAGACTCTATAAAGAAGAAAAATTTGGTGCAAAATGATACGTATATTCTTGAAACTGAGTTAATGAAACTAGTTTACAGCTTATTACAGTTGTTTCAGCAGCAGCTTTTTGCACTTTTTTGTATGCATTTTCAGAACGTTTTTTTTCTTTTACGACCATAATTTGCACCTCGAAATCCTTTCCTAATTATCACATACCGTGTAGCAGTGGCTCAGGGCCTGCACAAGCGTTTCGCACTTGCAGCTCTGATTTGAATCCCAGCATGAGAAAATATTTTTTCTTTCTTTAGAATTTTTGAAAAAATATTTCGCAATACGTACACTTTTATGGCAAGAAGTAATTTTCATTTTAACATTCGAATTTTGAATAAAGATATGTCTTGTTCGTGAACTTCTGATTCTTCCTTAGATCAGGATTTTTTTTTAGTGATACCTGATACAGGAGTATTAGAAAAATATATAATACGTAAACGACACAAATAATGGGAGAAATATGAGATGTTTTTGAAACTATTAGAGGGTCAAAAAATTGAGAAGAAGTGAAAAAATTGGAGGCGTGGGGTAGGAGGGCACATGTTCTAAACGGATAATAAGGTCGTGAAATTCGAAATTCGGGTACAATTCTGTTTGTGACGTGGTTACGATCCCCAAGTATATTACAACAATACCTTAGTCCTTCCATAATCCCACGCACTGAGTGTATGATTTCTACAGTACATGCAATTTCTCAGTGTGAGTAGTTGAGGAACTGGTTCCATACGTCTGGAACAATGGCGCAAGCACCGAGATGGGGTCACGGACTACCACTGCCGTCGGCAAGGGCCTAAGGGCCCCACATCAGGGGTCCTCAACGGAGTCGGTATCTACCCTTTGAAAGTCGACGTAATTTTAAGGGGGGGGGTCAGTGATAATTATTGTGTCGACCGGTGGTGAACAGTCGAGTATGAACCGACAGCTGATTACTCTGTGATCAAGATCACATTGATTACAAAAATATATTAATGTTAATGAGTATTACTTTTTTTCTGAAATAAATCGAAGCAAAGCTTCTAAAATTTCATAAGTAACAAATTCAATCCTCTTTCATATGATTGCTCGTCTTTGGGAATTTTAGATATCTTAAGAAATTATCACTATGTTTATGAATTCACAACGTTCTCCATTGCGCAAGGAAATATAATCCGCAATAAGTACAGCTTATCTAGATCATCTGGACATCATAAAATCTGGACAGAATGCATTTTTTAAACTCTGCACAGCAATGAAGATTAGAGAATTAGCTACTGAGAAGCGGAAGCGTCTCTGATTCATGGAAATATATTAACGAAAATGCAGATATGCGGCATTGTTATCTTTAAATCATTTACGTTCAATTCCTTGCGTTATAATTAAGTTAAATGTGAGGGGTCGATGAAGCAAACCATTCATTTCAAAGGGTGTATCCAACAAAAATGTTGGAACTCCCTGGGCTACGTGGACGTGATATTCGAGGACTGCGAGGGTGCTCTTCATTGAGAAGTGTCCGTAGCAGAGCGGAGGTTACCACGAGAGGTGCTGGTAGAACCCTTTCGCCCCGATAGATGGCAACCGGAAAAGGAGGCAGACAAAACCGAAAAGAGTAAAGTGAGAACATATTATCTGGTGTTGTAATCTGTATATGATTTAAAGAGTAGCTCTCCTCGAAGGTATTCGTAGAAGTTACTGTATGGAAGCGACAGATTTCTTTTCTATAAGAGAAAATGACATCATTGAACATATTGTTAAACATATTTCATGCAAAAAACTTCAAATTAGTTATGCAGTTAATATATACCAATATCAGTTTGATACACGTATGTATCTGTCTACAACACTACGTGTTGGCGGATAGCACTATGCATAAAGTCACTATTATTATAAAACCAAAACCAAAAAGGAAAACTATTACGAGAAAGTCTGTGCCATTTTGTAGTGCGACTAGTTTAATTGGGTTCTATCAAATATCCTCTTGTGTGTAATGCGTTAACAAGAGACAGCGGTTTTGTAAGCTTCTCGACGCTTCAAAAATAAATATGAACATTTGTATTTGAAATTTTCGAAAGATCGAACATTTTACGTATCATTATTTCAAGGTCTAATTTTCAAGAACAGATTTAATTTTCAAACATATATATTTTTAATATTGTTGCTGTACGAAGACACAGAAAAAATAAAATTTTAAATTTTCGAAAATTTAGAGAACACTGAAAATGGGACTTCCTTTTCTTTAATGCATACTTTGATCCATTCAATACAAAATATTTAGAAAAAAAATTGAGTCTTTGGAGAAAATCTTAAAATTGCTTTTCTTGCAAGCCAAATTACGCGTAAACAATTAATATTTTGAAATGACTTTATATGACCTTATTTAATGACCTGTCTGAAGAGAAGATTCATGAAGGAAAAAAATAATCTTAATCTTCAATACTGCTGTTGTAGGATGACTCCAAAAATAGTATGAACTTTCACAATTTTCAAAACTTCTGAGAGTTCGATGACAATTAGATCTACTGAATTTGTATACGCGTACTTTCCTCTATCCCAGAAAAAACTGGTACGTACTTCCCCGCATTATTTCTAACAATTGCAATTTTCGGAAATTCAGAGACTTGGAATGAGACATGTGCCATTCTTTTAAGTACTGAAAAAAAATGAAATTGAAAATTTCGAGCGGTTTTTGAGAAAACATCCATTTTGCAAGAACTACAAGCAGAAATTGCACGAAAATTACTAGTTCTTTTAAAAAATTTGTACATGTCCATTTTCAAATATTTTATTTTTTACAACCGATTTTGATTTAAGTAAAAACCTCTATCTTCCATTTCGTGGTTTTGAAATTTTGACATTTTGCGATTTTCGAAAATAGTGTTCATCGGAAATGCACCAAATTTTTACCATGCTTTGATACCTAGGCAACTTCCCCTGTCACAGACAACTTCCCCTGACTTCCCTCTCCCTTCGCCTCCAAATCCACAAGCGCTGCCAGTGCTCTTTTAGTATTGACGGGGACACGATGGCAAGGGTAAACATTTTTCTCAGGTCACAGACCACAAGTGGATTTCTGTCCACCCATTTAAATGTCCTGATTTGCCTGTCTGGGCAGCACTTTAAATCCAGCGGGAAATGATTAAACTGTTGCAGCAACACTGTTGAAATTTAAATTTGTCTTTACAGCTGCTGATTGATCATTGTAGCTAGGATATAAATTCCTGATGACTTACGTAAAATATATTTTAATGTTTATTTAATATTGTTGACTTCTGATTAAATGAGATTTTAAAGAGTTGTTCAAGAAGAGAAAATACATTTTTTTCTGCCCAATCGTTTAAAAACGCAGAAAAAGTGGAGAAAATGTGATAAAGCATAAAAAGAAGGGAAAAGGTGGCCAATGTAGTAATCTAAAGAAAAGGTGCTGCAAATTGTGTTTATTTCACTTCACTTCATCCCCCCAAATACATATATTAAACTATCTGCATGAAAACAGCTATATTTTTGAAAAGGTGCCGTACCTTAAATTCCTTTCCCTAGTGATTATATTGCTTATTTTGTTACGTGATAAGCGGAATTATCTTCCTCAGACAGATGAACAGACAGACAGACAAACGAAAGTTTTAACAAAAACCACATTAAGAACCCACAAAACATTAAATCTGACAAAGTATTTCAGAAAGTAATGTATAAACAAGAAAAATACATTTCTTGGTATCTGTAATCCATAAAACGAGTTTTTCCGACCAAAACCAGCACATTTTCAAGGAATATTCCAAAATGTTCACTGTATAGTAGTAAGTGGTATACGAGAACGTAAAATGGAAAGAAATATTTCTACGAGTAAATCAAATGTTCCAACATCAGTTGACACTAGAAGTCATCGGGAACTCTGAAGTGTTGTCCCATTGAAATGAGATAAAATTTTAACACGAATTGCAAAGTAAAATTCTTAAATAAGATCTTATTTATCGAAATTCAGAAGATTTTTTTTCATTATCACGATTACGGTTGTTATTGCAACATCTTGTGCAATAAAAAATACTAACTTTTAAGTTGATACAAATCATTATTCTAGATGCAAACACTAGTTGTTAATGTATTTTGTCATGAATGAAAATACAATTCATTCAGATAAAGGTCTCACCTTTTATTAATAAGTGCACTATTAAAATTTCACAACAGGGGGTATATATAAGAAGTACTAGGTATAAAATTGAACTTCTGCGTCAAACATAATTTTGAAATGAAGCCAGGCGCACCAACTGCGAATGATTAGCGTTGCTCGTTGACGAGATTCGAATTGGAAGCGGAGCGGAAAATATCAAACGAACGGGTAAGTTTTCGAACAGGCACCTCGCTGATATCGTTCTAACTTTCTGCAAAAGCAGGCCGGACATTAACCATCCTTGAAGAGGGAAATATGAAGTGACGACGAAGAGAAACAAAAGTGCACCTCAAAGAAGACAAAATCTGAATGGAGAGAAAATTCTTGATAGGGAAAATACGACTTGTTATGCGGAATTGGCAAAACAGAAAATCTGAATCAGTTCTTTGTGTTTCTTGCCGAGAACCCATGGGGGGAAAACAATCGTATGTTGAAATGAAGTTAAAAAACATCAGACAAAACGAACATATTACAAAAATTAGAAAAATCTATGAGAATATTTGTCAATATTTTATCCATTTAAGTATTCAGAAAGTAGTATTTAGAAAAATGTCAAGTTCTTTAGGTATCTTTCTGTTTGTCTGACACATGTGATTTGGCTTAAATAGAAACAGTTCCAATCCATCACCCTTTATCACTCATGATATTAATTTCTCAATACTTAATACATGAATTCCTTTCATTATCCGATTAATTTGAATTTATTATAATTATAACGAAATTTAAAATAAATGTTTATGAAAATACTTTTTTCCTAAAAAGGAAGTCATGTTTAAAAGACGATTAGTAAGACGAAGTTAGTACACAATAAACGTACACTACACATTTTGGAAATTTTCTTTTCTGCTGGAAAGCACCGTGATAAACAGTAAAATAGATCTTATACTTACAGAGTAAAAATACGACCCGAATACGAATGGTAGTATACAAAAGATGTCAAACGTTGAAAGCAAATTTCGATCAATGTTGAGAAATGATTCCTTAAAAACTGTTTTCATTTTTTAAATTTCCGAGTTGGACAGTTTTAAATATTAGTTTCCATAGGAACGTTAACTAGTATTTTAAAATTACTATTTACTTATAATAAAAGTAAACATTTTACATCAAGTTAGTTTGAAAATAGCTAGATTGGACTTCTCCAAACATCTCAGCATCCATAAATGGAGTCACGTAACATAAAGATCCGCGACTGCGTCAGCATCTTACGAGAAAGTTCTCTCACCGCTAAAAAATGCTGAAGAAAGACAAGGAGAGCTCTAACTGCATCAAGCAATAACATCGTATCTGACATTGCCCCATATTTTCCACTGGGAAATACCAGCTGAAAATACATCTGTACTTCATTGCTCTAAATCTGTCCCTCGATTCGGAGTTGCAACAGGTAGGGCAATAAAAATCGACTTCCACAATTAATGTAACAGTCCAAATATATTTCGTTAATTTTTAAAATAAAAAAAGCTCGCTAACTCGAATCATACATAAGGGTGTCGGAAACACAAGGCTGGAGTAGCAAAAAGTGACATGAATAATGTGCACCGGGTCATAAGTCAAACCACTTGTGAGCGGCGGAGCTCCGCCCATCCGTTGGCAGCGGTTGCCAACGATGGCGGTGGCGGTGGCGGTAGCGGTGGCGGTGGCGGTGGCGGCGGCGGCGGCGGCGGCGGCGGCGGGCGGCGGCAGCGCGGCGGTGGCGGTGGCGGTGGCGGTGGCGGTGGCGGTGGCGGTGGCGGTGGCGGCGGCGGTGGTGGTGGCGGAGGAAGCGGTGGAGGCGGAGATGGCGGAGACGGAGGTGATGGTGATGGTGGTTGTGGCGTATGATTCGAGGGCTGCGGTGGCGATGGCGGTTGGAGGGGTGGGGCGGTGGGGTATAGGGGCGGGGCGGCTGTAGGGCAGTGGCGGCGGCGACAGCAGGGGGTTGCAGAGGCGGTAGCAGGTGTGGAGGTGGGGATGAAAGCAGAGGCTGCGCGGCGACAGTGGCGTCCCACCCCATGGGCACTGGAGAGCTTTGCTCAGCCGCCTCAATCAACGGCGGCTCGGGCCTTTTGGAAAAACGGGATTATGAATTAATTACACGAAGTAGAGTTTTCATTACTTCATTATTTTCGGGCAGTCAGGATGGTCGAGGTCGTTACAACACATGGCGGCTCAACACCTCGTTCCGAAGGGTTTCGGATTCGAATATTGGGCTTATGTGAGAGATTTGTTTCGTGTTATTCCCGTGTGCTAGGTCGCAGAGGGTCTGTTGTTCTACAGACCATGATGCTCTCAAGAGTATGGTTCGATGAATTCTTGTGGTCAAGTACGGAGTAGAACTCAGGAAAATGTCCCAGATTGTACTTCTCCTCCATACCTCATATAGAGTTTTTACTGATAAAGAAATGAACAGAATAGAAAGATTATTTCTCACACAAACATTTTATTAAAAAATTTTTATATTCCAAAACTGGCTAAAATAATTAAATAGTTCTTACTTAGAGGATTCTTGGCATTTTGCTGCTGTTGCAAAGCCAGGTGAAATTTGGCATAAATTCCTGATTACATGGCCTGATGTTTTCAATTTAAAATTCCCACACATCGTGTACCATACGATTTGGGAATGCGATGATTCATGATTTTAGAATGATGGATACTATAATCTCAGGTGCTTGCCTCCCATGTATTTGAACTCCGATTATGTCTCAGAAACATTAAGAAATGTTACAATGCATTTTGCTGGTAACATGCTTAAAATACTATTTGATAATATTTATTATTGAATTTATTTATTTTTATCAATCAAATAAGTGGATGCTTTGCCTGAATTACTTACACTTGATTTAAAATTAGTAGCGGGAAAACGTTTAATTTTCGCGGACCAGGATCCGAATCCTAAAATGTTCTGACTTCCCTCGGAAATCTTAATACAAATTACTATTTTTAATAATTACATGTCGAAAAAAATGTAAAGAACCTTTTTTGAAGAGGAATATTGTATTTTCCGAGCAATTCTGGTATAGGTGTCACTGCAATTACTCTTTATCGCGCATCATTCTCCAGAACAGAAGTGAGCGTCCGACGCACGGATTGATTGATTGTTTTATTGATTGATTGATAGATTGGTTGATTGATTGATTGATCGGTCGATTAGTAATTCCTGGCGCGTCAACAGCTAAGGTCATTAGTCCCCTAAGTGTACATTTTTATGCCCCTAAGTGTAGGTGCCTGTTTTTATCGCCGGAGCTGGTGGTGATCTTGACCCACTGACGAGCGAAATCCGGCGCCGCCCTACGTCGGCTTGCGGGGTTTTCCGGCAATCAGGTATCTCCCACCAGCAGGGCAGGACACCGCGCAAGCCGGCACAAGCTCTAAGCTCCCGACCGATCTCCCGGCATGTGAGGTAATTTGTTTGATTGATTGATTGACTGATCGATTGGTGTTTCCGCTTTAGTCATTAGTCCCGTTAGTGTCGTGCATGCTTTTTCTCCGGAGATGGCGGTGATCTTCCCCCGCTGGATGGCGAGATCCGGCGCCGACCTACTGTCGGCTAGTGGGGTTTCCCTAACCAGGAATCTCCCACCAGCGGGGCACCGCCCCAGCCGGGACAAGCTCTAAGTTCCCGACCGGTCTTCTGGAATATGTGGTAGTGTAGTGCATGTTAGTGTAAGCGTGTGTGTAAGGGGAGAGGATAGGACAAGGAAGAGGAAGGACAGATCGCGCGCGGTCCGTGGCTCGTTTGTTAGTGTACTGTTCGGGAATTCGTCTGTTGTTGATTGGAGAAGCCACGGAAAACTACCAGGTCGCTAGATTTCTCCTCCAAACAACGACTGAATTCGACCTAGCTGAAACGCTAGAGTCGAAAATCCTGCCACCATCGGGACTCTAACTCTTGGACCTCCTGGTCAGAGACCCTGCATAAACGTCAGTTGATGCCCTGAGCCATCTCTGCCGGTCGCGGCGCCGGGAATGCGCCAAGCAATTTTCAAGTACGTTCATCTGAAACTCTATGCTCTGATTTTGGAAATGTATATCACATATTGCTATTTACTCGATTATTACCCGAGATTCTATTTTTCTTTATATTTGTAAGTGGAAGCTCTTGAGGTGAAAATTGATAATGAGACGAAAATAGAAATAAACGGAATTTAATGCAGGAATTTAACTGTTTACTTTAAATTTTTTCCAACAAAAATAGATGTTTTCTCAAATTTACTCCTTTGAGTACCAACCCACTTTGTGTTTTTTGTTTTTACCGATGAAAAATACTTCTGGCCAGGGCTAAATTTCTGGCAGAATGCGGTGGGCGGCGTTCCGGTACCTCGGAAACGAAATAGGAAAAATAAGACAGAACAACTTCGTTTTGTCGTTCCATCAATATTCGTAAGCTCAAAATTAAATAATTTTCTATTAAACTGGATCATTTCTACGAATGTAATAAAAATATTTTTTCAAACGGTAAAATATTATTATAAACTATTTGTATTGCCTATTCGCATAGAGTCAGTGCTACCAATTTACTTATTGTTATTAAGTATGATTTATAATTATTGAGATACATTATAATATATAACTATTTCTATTAGATTAATAATTAATTTGAGACGTCTTCCGGGAACTATTTTTTTGTAAATCAATCCTGTTTCTAACATTTCTATCCGACGTTGATGGACATAGTATATCGTGAGAATTTCCGATTTTACAGGTCTCTGAATCACATATTCCTTCTGATTCAGTTTCGTACTCTTTGTTTGTAACTAAATCACCTTTTGAATCGTCAGTTAGTTAATAACAACCCACTTCTTCCTCTTTTTCGAATTTGAGCAGAAGTTAAGTAATGCGATTTCTCCCTGAAAATTTTCCGAAAACCAAAAAACGTTTATATGTTTCAAAAGAATTTTATTTATATTTCCAAGTTTACTTACATTCAGTATAAAAATATTTATTCCGTCAACGTGATGGGATCAAGTTCCACGCCCAAAGAGAGTTATAAGAATTGTTATATAATCCGACGTGCGGTGAATACTATGCGCTAGACAGCCTATCAGTGACTATTGCAACAGCAATTCGATGCAAGAGTAACGACGACAAAACTTCACTCTAGGAATCCAAAACTACAGTGAAAGGCTACATGAAAAGATAACTGATATAGACTTTTCTATCGGCAACTCTGCAGATTGCACACGCTGTTCACTAATGCGGGCAGTTAAGGGTTAATTAAAGTAATATATTTGAAACCGCGAGGGCTTTTCTTAGAAACTTAGATATAAAAATGTTAATATTATATACATTTTATTTTATATTAAAAAAACTTATTCTGTGGTGTAATATTTATTTTAGTACGATGCGCAATACTGCAGCATTTACATGTCCACAATTGTATTCTCTCCTTCGAATTTTTGAACCTTTGATTGAATTGAACCTTTGATTCAATTTTGACAGTTTCGAAGAGTATAAAAGAATTTAGATGTCAAATAAACACGATGTAAGTGAATTTTGTGTTGCAATGACACAAGAAGTACTGCTTCTCTTCATGAATTGTTTTTATTCTACACAGTATTTTATCACCCAATTTCTCGTAACTTGCTTTTAAATATTGTTTCAAATAAATCAAACATTGCAGTTACAAATATCGACAAAGGAAAATTCTGGCTTTTGCAAACGAAATTTTCAATTACATATAGAATAAATATTGGTATCGTCTTACTATAATTATATAATTCTTTAAAGATTTTTGCCTTTTCATTTCTTTGGCGCATCATAATTTATATTTTCTGGTCAACTGATTTAAAATGTACGTTTGTTTTAGAATGGTTTTTAATTCTCGCCACCCTTTCGATGTTTTAATTTTATAAAAATATTTTTTCTTTCATTATTATTATTTTTAATTGGTTGTTTTTTAGTGTTCAAGATGACATTTCCTTCTTTTGGGTGAAGTTGCACCACAAATGCTTCACTTTATTTCCAGACGAGTATTCCCCCTTGCACTCCAACGTAAATGAATGAAGATCGTCCGAGAATGCATTGTGGAGGTCTACCGTCATAGCGAACAGAATATAGTTTCTAATTTTTGCTCTCCTATCTCTAATAATTATCTGTGCTTATCCCGCGATCTCGTTCGCTCTGCTTGCGGAGGAAATTACGTAGAGTGACGGAGGACGGTGGGTCCAAAGCAGCGCTGGCGATTCGGATCTCACATCACGCGGCGTCCCCTCCTAGGGACGACGCGGCCTCGACGTATCAAAAGAATATGCCCCCGTCAGCTGTGGCCAGGGTCGCCTCCACCGCCGGCGCGAGCCTGCCCGGAATAACTTTTTGCGGCGGCGAGTGTGAGATTACGAGTGACCTCCGCGGTGTGAACATTTTAAAAAAAATCTGTATTTAGAGAATTATGATCACCTAAAATAAAACGGAAGTTGGTCTTAATGGTTGGTCACTAACCGTGGAAGAAAGGAACCGTGAAGAAGCATCTTCGCTTGTCGCCCCCGTCCCTTGCGCGAAGCCAACTGGGGCACGAGGCTTCCGCCTACTTCCCCCAAGAGGCTTTTGGCCACATGAGCAGCTGACGTTTGCGTAATTACTAGTTGATGAACTGGAAAAACAATAACGGACACTTTTAAAACAAAAAACACTCACAAAATGTAGACATTATTGTAGTTTTGTGGGTTTACCTTACAAATTGTTACACTATTGTTACAATTATTCATATCACATTGTTACATATATTGCGCTGTACGAGTATAACGCAAAATCTGTAACGAAATAAAGTATTTGGTCCCTTGAGTTTTGAAACCGTTTTCACTGTATCTGGATGAAAAATATGCTCTACTGCATTACTCTACTGCATATCTACTCTATTGCATTACTGAATTAATTTTTAGTTGGTTTTCATTTGATGTTGAGTGTTAAGTGTAGGAGATATTTTAGAAACTATTAAAATAAGAGAATAGTAAAAAGTCCAATTAGCCTTGCTATGAGCTCTTCATCTAAACCTGCGTTTTCAGCAATCTTCAACCCAGCATATTAAAGGTGTGAAATAAAATATCGTTGTATTTTATAAAATCTTAAATGTTATTCTAAAATAATGGTACCCATTTTTAAAACATACTTCCATGCCAGATACCAATGTACTAATATGCGAAAAAATCATCACAGAATAATGTAGGTAATACTCATATTTATAATTTATTATTTTTACGAAGGAGTAAAGTACCACAATGATTTAAATTTATACGCTTCTAGTACATAATAGAAATATTATAATTTTTATAAATGTAATTGTCAATGTTAAAATTAATTTCTCGTCTTCGTACGTTCACAGTAAGGAGAAATTGTAATAGTGCGGTTGAAATCGGCGATGTTTCGACAGAAAAGTCTCATAGCCGGGCCCTGGTAACGGAAAAGTGAATAAAACTGGTTCTTATATGTAGTTAAAGACTTCCTATAACACGTTGTGAACGTTATACGAATCCTTGATTCTTAAAAATCGATTGACGGCAAAACATCTCTCTGTGTTTCATAAGTCACTCCCTATTTTTGAATAGTTACAATTTCTTAATTTATGAGATAATCTTTTTGCAACCAAATCTACTAGAAAGAGTACTCCTTGAATATTTGTTGAACATTTTTTAAAATTGAAAAATACCGTCTGTGTTGAGTGTCGGAGAGTGAGCCAAAATAGCAGCTTGTTATAAGGTCTGCCGATCTGTGGTGCGAGTGCAAAGGATGTTGAGGAATCCATGCAAAACTGCATATGAAAAAAAGGTAAAAACTGCCTTTCCAAATTACTAACAACAGGGAGTATTGCCGTTGCAAAGAAATCGGGAAGATCATCAACTTCAAGGACAGAGGAGAATGATAGCAGAGTTCGTGAAATGTTCATGAGGAGCCCTGAGAAATCACTGCGTCAACGATCATGTGAAAGTGGTCTTTCATGTTATGTAATTTCAATCATCCTTAAGAAATATCTCAGTTTTAAGCCCCATTAAATGCAATAATTGTTTCCTGATGACTATGACAGAAGAATGAAGTTTGGAGAGACTTTTTTGGCTGGAATGATGATTGGCCTGACCTCTTTGCGAACATTCTGTAGACTGATGAGGCAGTTTTTCACACTGAAGGCTTTGGAAACAGGCATAACTGCCAATAGTGGCTGCCATAAACCCACACGAATGTCTGAAAAAGCACACGGGCGACCTAAGATGACATTACAGTGTGGTATAATATCATGTCTACCGAATTTGTTCAGCCTTTCTTTCTGCAGGAAATAATGAATGGCGAAACATTCCTAGAAATTCTGCAAGCTCGTGTAAGGACAGCAATTTCACAGTGGAACAAACCAAAGTTTCACTTCATGCAGGAGGAACGCCTGCACATTTTGCAAATGATGTCCATGAATGTCTGAATAATCATTGCTCACCTCGTTGGATTGCACACGAATGACCTGTCCACAGCCCTTAACATCTTGCGATTTTTTTCTCTCTGGAGATAGGCTAAGGAGCAGGTTTACAAGAGAAAACCAAATAACTTGAATGAATTGAAAGCAACAGTATCTTATGTGTTAACCAATGTTACACAAACTATGCAGCGGGCAGCAGCATCGAACGTACATGTTCATTTAAGAAAATGCACTGAGAATGCTCGAAATTATTTGAAGATTTAAAATAATGTTAAACTGAACCCCAAGAAACACTGATTCTACCAAAACTAGTTGTAAATCATGGCTCTTAAATAAAATAAACTATCAAAAAATACGGAGTGATTAATCAGACTCTCTACACAACTATAATAAGAAGATAAAGATACAATTTTTCTAAAATAAAGAACAATTTAAAAAAGTGAGTTCTTTTCACGTAATTTTGCGTGAAATAAAGGCAGATTTAAGAAATTATTTTCTCCAAAACGACTCGAAGTTTATTATTTAAATATTTTCCTCGTATGTAGCAAAAAACACCAAAAAATTGTACTGATCTCATTTTCGGCGAAGTGTCTGCATTTTCAAAAACTGCAAAAAAATGCAAAAGAACAGTATTGATGATAGACACTTTTTTCCACAATAAAATTTGTTTTAAAAATTAGTTCTTTAAATAAGGCAATTCTGCAATTAAAAAAACGAGTTGTTTTCTCGTAACTTCTAATTAAATTTAATGCAATTTATAATTTTTTCTCTAAAACGCCTCTTTTTTTCTTAATTCCCCCCCTCATGGATACAGCAAAGGATGCTTAAAAATGACACAGGTCTAATTTTATTTGAGCTCTCTCAATTTTGGAAAAATTTCAGACTAGAAATAATGCGAGAAAGTGTTTACTGCTGTCATTCGTTACATTTTCTTGCGGCATACCAGGCGCATACCGCTTGCGCCGGCACATCCAAGTAAACTCCTGCCTTAAGGAATACGCCTAAGAGCAAAATTATGCCTACGAATATTCTAATTCCAGAACCTAAGAATTATGAAAATTCTTGGATGGATGAATGCTTTTATGGATACATGATTATGACGATTGAAGTACAATGGTGATGAAGCTATATTGGAGTAAAAGACAGTAGAAACGGTTTCGCTCGACAAACCCCGCAAATCCGCTTTCTCCATTCAATATCCCTTGTCCGGATCGGCCGGAATTTGACAGAGTACTTACAGTGCGCGCGGAGATAGGAAGCTAACGCTCTGTCCATCACGCCACGACTCGTTTCATATGGGATACAAAGGATCTTTATTATTATCTTAATCACTCCCCTACGTACTGGGAGAGGTGGCTCAATGCATCAACTGATGTCACTGCAGTGCCTCTGACCGGGAGGTCCTGGGTACGAGTCCCGACAGTGACAAGATTTTCGACACTAGTTTGTCAGCTAGGTCGAACTCAGTCGCTGTCTGGAGGAGAATTCTAGCGGCCGGCTGCTCTGATTGGTAATTTTCCGTGGTTTCTCCGATCAACACCAGGTGAATGCTGGAGCAGTGCCCTAAAAACGGGCCACAGCCCGCGCGCGATCTTTCCTCTCCTTACACTTACACTAACATACACTACACTACCACGTATTCAGGAAGACTAGTCGGGAGCTTGGAGCTTTGCCGGCTGGGTCGGTGCCCCGCTGGTGGGAGACACCTGGTTGAGTGAAACCCCGCAAGTCGACGGTAGATTGGCACCGGATCTCGCCATTCAGCGGGGAAGTTCACATACACTGCACTTATGGGACTAATGACCTCGGTAGTTGGCGTGCCCGGAATCACTAATAATCCAACCAATTCACCTACGGCTTTACGGGCATTGTTTAATGAATGAGTTTTGGGATGATATGATTTGAATAAGTGTTGACAAATAGTGGAAGGAAAGTCAAGGAAAACGAACCCCAAGAAACCCATCCAGAAACCCCTTTGTCCTACACAAATCCGTGTATAACCGGGCTTTAACCCCACTACCCGGGAAGGCGGTGTAAGCAATTTAATCACTAAACCATAGTCCGCCCGATTACATATGAATAGTTCATTTTTACTTTCTCGTCTTTCTACGAACATAATAAAGAGGCGTAATTGGCCAAGATTTTTCCGCGGAAAAATCGTATATTGGGGCCTTGCTATCACAAATATGGATAAATAGTTGTTTTCAAATATGTATTAAATTTCTTTAATGCGTTGTGAAATCAGAATCCACATTTTGTAAGTCCTTATTACCCAAAAATTGATTGACGAAAATTGATGGCAAGACGTTCGTCTGTTCGTCTGTACTTCTCTGTCCGTCTGTGGTCAAGAGACTTAACTGTTCAAACAATATTCTCCAAACATATTACCCCATCGATCTAGACGAGCTCAAGGTACTGCAAGTTTGAAACTAATATTTTGATATTTGGGAGTACTTTATATGCAATTTTAAAAACATTGAATTTAAAAAGAGGCTATAAATATATTTGATTAAAAGTTATCCTTGGATACTATAGAGAACGCTTAAAAGAATGATGCAGGTCTCATTTCAGTTGAAATTCTAAATTTTCCAAAACCACAAAATTTATAAACGTGAATTCTGACTAAACAGTAACAGTAAATTACGTACTAGTGATGTAATTTATTGTATACAGGAAGGAGATTTATCCAATTTGACGTTACCAGGGCCCGGCAAAAGTTTTTCCTTTGAAAATTCGCCGTTTCGACGCGTGAGTACAATACATTCTCTTCTTACGAAGTAATGGCGCGGAAGTAAAATAGGACAAGCCATTATGTTAATGTAGTGGAATCGAAATATTTTGAACCGAATTCTATGTTAGGACTCAATTACGATGCATAATAATTTACTGAATGAATGTGAAATATTTAATTGCATTGTTACATGACATTTTGAATACTCGAACGTGTAAAATGTATAAAGAAAAGTAATAACAGTACTCTACTTTTGCGCAGCAAATATATATTTGTTCAATAATAATTCGACTATACCAAACGTGTGTTATGGCTAATCAATTTTATTGTTTGACAAAAATACACTTTTGCTTGTAATATCGGTTATTTGATTTTCTGCTTCATTCTTCCTTTTCTATATTATCTAGGTATTTCGACAATTTTACTATGATTTCTAATAACCCAGATTTCACAAACATGTTCAGAGAAATAGTGAATTCCGTAGCAAAATATGAGATAATGAAACAAAACATAAGTAAATATTTATATTTTGTTTCCCAGAACACTACGGTTTGGGGATCCAATATTAAGATAATCCCACATCATGAGCTCTCAAATGAACTCTTTCTGATGTCTCTAGGGGCTGGTGCCTAATAATAATTGGTATTAATCATTACGTACCAAACACGGCGCTTTGTTATATTTCATTTAATTGCTTCTAATAGAAGGGTCGTGGTCAACTTGAAGCACGGACTTCGTGCTCATTGATTCTTCTTTCATGTCCATCTTCATTTTCCCATATTTCACATCTAACTCCAACATCCGTACTTAAGATACTGGAGATTTGTAGATGATCCTGGTGCCAACGGCCCGTCATTTGTCCCGTAAGTGTAGTGCATGTTTTCTCCCTCATGAGGTGGGGTGATCTTTCCGCTGGATGGCGAGATCCGGCGCCAACGTACCTGCCGTCTAGCGGGTTTTCCCTACCAAATATTTAGTAACAGCGGGCACCGCCCCAGCCTGGACACGCTCGAAGCTCCCCACCGATCTCCGACATGTGTTGTAGTGTAATGTGGTAGTGTAGCGTGTAAGTGACCCATTTGTTAAGGTACTGATAAGGCATGTGCCTGATATTGATCGAAAAATAAATGCACGGGAAACTACCTGATTGGTAGGGCAGACGGCCCTGATTCTTCTGATGAATTCTCCTCCAGACAGCGACTACCTATCTATCTAATGTCTAAAATCCTGGCTCCGTCGGGACTCGAGCTGAGAACCTCCAGTCAGAGTCACCGGACTAACATCATCTGAACCACCTCCCCAGTAAAGTACTGAAGACGTGATTAGAAACCATCCTCTCGCGAACATCGACTGAAGCATCCGCCATGACTGAATAAAAAAAACCCGTTCCGAATTCAGCGTCATGGAAGTCACTTATCACATGTTTTAAAAAAAAAAAAAAAAAAAAAAAGAAGCTACACGCGCACTTCAAAAATACGTTAACGCTTTTCGGTCGAGGGAGCGCGAGCGGTGGGCCCGACCTATTTCCTGCTCTTGGCGTGCGAGGCGGCGGAAGGAGCTCCATCCACTACACGCTGTGCCGCCCCGCGTGGCCGGGCGCCCTTCGGCCTCGCGAGCGTGGGCCAGGGTGGCCTCGCGAGGGGCCACTACATCAGCGCGGCGCCACCTTTGGGACGCTACCCAAATTCGGACCGGGTTAAATTTATCAGGTGCGCCAAATGATAGCTGGAATAACTTCGATTGACGCTCATTCCACACTGAACACTGGTTTCAAAGAACAGAATGAAGCTGGGCAGCTCGAAAGATAAAAGTAGACGGGTTATTAAATCTGCACATGTGTTCTCTGTTCGTACGAGCTAAAATGAATCGCGATCAATTACTGGTAGAATTTTGCTTTATTGTAGACAAAATAATCAAAAGAATATTCGTTATTTAAAGTTAGATTTTGATGAGTAAGTAAGCACTAAACAAATGTAGATTAATGAAGTGACTGCTCTTGTATGTGAATAGTGTATTTGTTATAAATTTATTGTAAAACTTTGCTTTTACATGAAGAAAACGTCAAGAATGTTGATGAAAACAGTTGCGTAAGTTTGCTTTTCCCATTCAGAAATTCTGTCTGGAGCGTTACTCTGCTTCAACATAAGTTTCAAATACGAATTTCAAGTTATGAAAATCTGTCTAGATGGCACGAGTTTGCTTGCTACCTCGTTGGTTTTTCATAACAGTGATTTTGTTTTTACAGACAATAAATTCTTTATATTTTTATTTCAAAATGTGCCCATGAATTACATTCCTCGTGTTGGAATGCGATGACTCACGCCTTTAGAATTGCAGATTCTGTATTCTTAGGCCGTCGTCTCCTGTCTAGTTCTAATATTAGATCGCTTCTCAGGAACACTGAGAACGAATGCTATACAACTTATTGATAAAATGTCCCAGAAGTACAATATCATAATTTTTTATGTATAAATGTCAAGAAATGTATGCATTTTTATTGCCTAATAGGTTTTATGCGAATCCCTTCAAGTTATAACATGGAAAATTAAAATGAATTAATTCTAAATTTTCTTAATACCGAAATTTAAGTTTTTTAAATTTTCATTTTTCAAAATCCTTCATATTTAATAACATCAATAGTTTATTAAACAATTATATTTAGAAAGTAACCTTAATATAAGATGGAATAAATGTAAAGGAAAAAAAATAATTCATTGTTAAAAAAAAAATTTTTAAAAAAAAAAAGCAAAAAATGAAGTTCCACTGTATGAAAGTAATATAAATGTAAAGCCCTAGAAGACGAAAGTCCGCACTTTGAGGTCACAAGGACTTCAACCACAAAATGGAAAGTTCTGGAACAATCTGACATTCGCGAACCGTAAATATAATCATCCAGAAAAAGCTTTTTTTTTAGAAAAACAAATGATATTTAAAATCCAAATTAAGGTACAACTAGTTTTCCATTTGGTGTACAAATGTCAAGAGCCTGAATGTAAGTGTATATTGTATAAGTAAAATTCTAGAAATCCACCATGGTGTGTTAAAGACCTTTCTGGTCCTGTGAGTATCAGATAAAAAATACTATTTCCATGCCTTGGATTTACTTTTTGTTTTAGAGGAATATCAAAGAATTTCAAGGATTTGAGAGGCTCGATGTTTTGAATACCTCATCTCTAATTAAAATACTTCCCGTCTTGAGGCCTGGGGTACAGGGAACGTGAGAATGGGGAACCAAAATACAAAAATTCACTCAATTCAAAAGGCAAAACAAACACTAATTTTTGAGCGAGAATTTTGTTTTTATACAGCCACTAATAAAAGCGGTTCTTTCAGGACAACAAGTAAATGAATTAAAAATTAAATTTTTAACACTAGTGCTCAAAGTGACATGATGCTCAAGAGATCAAATACATTTTTGAACGCAACAAAACAAAATAATAATTTCGTGTGACCGTGTCAGCTACTACTGAACTTAATGTATCATTAAGGGATTTGTACACCGAAGTTAAAACAAAATTAAAGGCAATAGGGCTGTCTAAAAAATAACACATGACACTCGTGATAAAAGTGATTTTATTTTTCTCGTAGGATTGCGCCGTTCGGCCTGTCAGCCACATGTCGCAACATCTCTTACTCGCAAAATAAAATGTCACTTTTACCACTCGTATCATAAATAAGTATTCTGGAGCTGAAAGATTCCAAGCATCTGCTGGTCCGGGTGACTTTGTGCTAATTAAAATATTTCCTAGCCGACCTGGATGACCGAGGTGTTTAAGAGCGTTTACCGACTCTGCGCTTCGGTCCGAAGGGTCGCGGGTTCGAATCCCGTCTTTTGGGCATGATTGTTGTATCTTCTCTCTCATGTCTGTGTTGTCGTGGATGGTCTAGCGTTCTGTTGACCCCAAATCAGAGGAGCCCGCAAGTGTGGTGATGTCTAGTATATGGTCGAATATTTTTTATTTATTTAATAGGTAATTGTTACGTACAAATTAGAGAACTTGGTGGTAAGTGGCTAGGCCGAAGGCCTTTAAGCCATTACAATACCTGCATTCTACCGCGTTCTAACCTTTCGTATTCTGGTATTCACCCCAAATGGTCTTTTCATCGCATCAATGCCGCGGAAAAGAGACCATAAGGTACGGCTGAGGAAAAAACACCTGAAGGGGGAAAAACCTGCCATCAGAAGCCGAGTACATGCTAATCTATCCGATTTTTGTTTTTAAACTATTTATTTATTTGGCGCTGGCGTCAGGCATTCTCCTTCCAGTGTTTGGCCTCCTCAGCACCTGAAAACAAACAGCGTCACAGAAGATCGTCCGCACCAACGCCTCTGCCCTTACATTTCCGATTCCCACTTCCCTTCGCCCCCTAATGTGTTTTATTTTAACCGTTTCCTTTTATTTTATTTTATTTTAATTAATTTATTTTAATTATTTTTAGTTAATTTATTTTTATTGACTTATTTATCTACTTATACTTAACAATTGATTACAACTTATGACTCTTTTTTTTTTTACTGTTTACTAACTTAACATAACTTACTGACTAATATGGTCGAATACGCGTCCCATAACGGAACTAAAGGAGGAACCAGTTGAAATGAATGAAAGTCCTAGAATAAAATCCTAGCGGAGCACGAGAGGGAACGGCAGGTAATCTGAGAATTCAATTTCCTTAATCCGAAAGATAAAAATGTCCCCAATAACGAGTTTTCCAATCTCAGATTGTGTGACGGATTCTTGGAATGCGACAATTTGGATAAGTTTCGAAGATCCGAGAAATTTGAGAATTCGAATACTCCCTAAACTAAAATACTTCGTGAAGGGGGGTAGGAAGTGCAAACAATTTCACTGAAACTAAAGGACAAAAGAAACAAAAAAAACAAACAAAAAAACAACTACTTCTTCCATTCGAGTTTTATTTCGGGATGCGAAGGATTCTAGAATTCTAAGAATATTGGAGGACCGCATGAATGAGGTGTATTCACTTTTCATGAATCCCCTCCCCTAATTAAAATATTTCCGAACATGGATCGGGGGTAACTTGAATATATACTTTTCTTAACCGAAAAGTCACAAAAGGTCCTAAGAGCGAGTTTTCGAATGTGTCTGTAAAACAGAAGGGTTCTAGCCACTAGAGAATCTCGGAGAGTTCCAAGGATCCAAGAGATTTGAGAGTTAAAACTATTTTATCCCAGATGCCAAGAATTCCAGAATTTTAGGGTTTCTGAAAGTCTCCAAGGATTTGAGGTATTCACTATTCAGGGAGCCTCTCTACTAATTAAAATATTTCCGCAGATTATACTTCTCCTCACGTCATACGTCACATAAAATTTCTTAGGTTCTTTAATACAAACGAATGAAATAAATCAAATCAAATCATCTTCTTGGGGGATGGTAATCTGCGTGCTGCATCTTCTTATTCGAAAAATCAAAAACAGTCCGCAACAATATTTCGAGTCCCGACTTTTGTCTTAAGTTTTTTTTCGTGTTTCCGGACGCGTCAACTGTTTTAGTCATTAGTCCCGTTAGTGTAGTACATTTTTTTCTCGGGAGATGGCGGTGATCTTTCCCGCTGGATGGCGAGATCCGGCGCCGACCTACCGTCGGCTAGTGGGTTTCCCCTAACCAGGACTCTCCCACCAGCGGGGCACCGCCCCAGCCGGGACAAGCTCTAAGCTCCCGACCGGTCTCCCGGAATATGTGGTAGTGTGGTGCATGTTAGTGTAAGTGTGTATGTAAGGGGAGAGGATAGGACAAGGAAGAGGAAGAAAAGATCGCGCGCGGTCCGTGGCTCGTTTGTTAGGGTACTGCTCCGGCATTCGCCTGGTGTTGATCGGAGAAACCACGGAAAACTCTCGATCAGAGCAGCCGGCCGCAGAATTCTCCTCCAGACAGCGACTGAATTCGACCTAGCTGAAAAGCTAGTGTCGAAAATCCTGCCGCCGTCAGGACTCGAACCTAGGACCTCCCGGTCAGAGGCGCTACTTTTGTCTTAAGATTGAAGGAGTCTTGGAATGCTAGAATTTCGAAGAATTTGAGTTGTCCCGCAATTAAAATGTTTCCCGACGGGGTGGGGTGGGGTTGGGGGCGCGGCCGGGAGAAACCTGAGTCGTGGCCCACGGACCGCGAGGGGCAGCGGGGCGGCTCGCTGCGGGCGCTGCAGCGTGCGAGCGGCGGGGCGCGGCGTGGCGCGGCGCGGCGTGGCGGGGCGTGGCGGGCGCAGGGCGGGGAGGAGCGGAGCGGGCAGGGGCGGGGGGCCCCGGTTAAAGAGCTTGCGCGCCCGCCGACCGAACAACTCTGCCCGTCCGCCGTCAGCGCCTACGGTCGCCCCCAGACGCTCTGCACCGGAGGTGAGTACTCCGCCACCGCTCACGAAGGTGTGCGACATGACCAGCTCCTGGGTTGGTGGTTCGTTCGCGGCCAATGAAACGCGTTCGCTCGGAATGGCATTTTTCAAAATTCTTCGATACTTCTCGACACGGACACGTACAGTCCAGCATGATCGTGAATTACTCGATCTTGTGATGACGGAATTTCGAAGCGGTATCACCGGTTATTTTGTGCCCGTGGCGGCATATCGGCCTTTGCCGTTCGCGAGGTGTTGGGACGAGGCGCCGCCCGCCGCGAAGCCCCGCTTTCGCCAAGTCGGTCGTGGATGTAAATGCAGAACGAAGGCGGTAGCCGTGACTAATTGGCGGTGTTGGAATGAAGGGAGACGTCCGTACACGCGCGTGGCTTCCCGGCAGGTGTGGAGGAGGGCGTGGCATCTTCGCGCTCGACGGCGCGTGTTCCCAAACATCCACAAACATCGTAAAACGTCCACAATGGCAAAATTCGGTCTTCGCTCGTCTCATTACGCTGGGCGCCTCCAGTGGATTTCGATGCCTGGAACGTCTCCAACCTATAAAGAACGCCGCAGCAGTTATTCCGACAGGAAGCAAAGCGGTCGCGCGTTTTGGGCGTCAACAAAACAAATAACGTCTGAGTTCGTAATAATAGCGGCAGAAATAACAAGTGACCGCATGTACGTAAGTAAAGCAAAGCAGTCGACCCACCTACAATATAGCAAAAAGTGAATAATTGTTGACTTGTGCTTCTTCAGGCTGGTTGTTTTAGAAATAAGAGTCTTAAAAGTGTGTCGAAAACGTTATATAAATAGCATTAACACTATTAAAAGACCTGCTTCTCCATTTTAAAATAAAGAATTAATTGAGAAACGTAGTAGATAGTCAGTATTTGTGATTCTACATTTCCTATTTCAGATAGAAATAAAAAGTTGGAGGTTCCGTGGAGTTTAATTTAAATTTTAATGGAAAATGCGAATTTATTGTAGACCAAAATGAAGCCACGAAGCGTGAATGGTGATATAAGAAAGATAACCAAATAGCGCAACCCATGTTTCCGACCTTCTACAATCGTTATAGATACAGTTGTTTAGTTTTATTGCAATTGATTTCATTTTTCTTTGTCCACCTTAAGAATGCTGTAAAATACTTGTTCCCTAATAGTACAATAACGATGGTTACTAACAGCAAATAAAACCCCGAAGTATGTAAGATCCTCCCTTTTTTCGTGAATGTGAAATATGAGATAAAAGTTGTCTTGCATATTGAAAGAACTGAAAAGGATAAGAAGTATCGCATATCGAAAGAAAATATTATTTGTATAAAAGCAAAGTTTAATAGTATTACTGCAATAGGAAAATCAGAAATTTGTTAAAAATTACACTACATTTGGCGATTTTCTCATTTGTTCCGACTGCAATACCAATTTGACTTAGAAAGTAACCATGATGCTTACGATGAAGAGAACAATTACGCTAAGACAGGAGGATAAAATGAAACATTAGTTGCTGGTTTCAAATGAAGAATTATACTTAGGAGAGTCTACATAAGTGTGCCCATGTAACATATCAATAATTGTGTCAAGTTAATTCTTGAAGTTGTCCCACCCAATGGATTAGATTAATAAATTTACTGCTTAGTACCATTTTAAAGGACCTTTAGTTTTATCCAAAAATCTTATTACATACTATATTACATACATACTAGTATTAAATGCTATATTATGCGGCGTATATGTTTGATGATGTATAAATTAGTTATGAGTATGTAAGAATCCTTAATTTTCACGTTCCGTTCAGTGGTAAATTTGCTTATAATTCGTTGCGAAATCACATAAACTCCCCTTTTCCTACCTTGCGCTAAATGTGACAATGCATTTATTATCCACATGTTTCCGATGTTTCCTTTATCCCAACTAACCATCTCGTTCTGTGAATTATTTTTAACATAATATTTACGAAATAAAAACTTACATTAAACACGCCTTACGAGCGATTAAAAACAATAGTTTCTGAATACCTCATATTTTCGCACTTGTACCTGTTCTCGCCATTCCCACCCTAGTGAACAGCGTCGATGGGTATCAGTCTCCCAGGATTGGGCAAATTTCTCGTCGGGCGGTCACGGACGAGTACATCTTCACCGACCCTTCATCTACGCACCTCCCCCTCTGGCGTACGCTGGCTAAACCAGCGGCGGCAGGGCCGTGGGCGGCGGCCGGCCTGGCAATTACCGGATGAAAAATTAAGCCGATTTCGCTCCTTCATGGACCCCGTGCCAAAACCGAAAGTTTTCCATGTGGATGTTCACGCCGTCAAATGAGTCATTTACTCAAGTTTGTATGTGACGGTCTCGTTAGGACTTGAAATTATTATTATTTACACGTTAATAAGGCAGATGTAAAACTATTGAATTTGTTACAGCAGAGTATAAAGGCGCACGCAAAACCATTTCGCATGGCGAAACCTTGTGGATGGTGTGGCAGTTCGCGTTGGATGGTCCAGTCCTTCAGATGTGTGGTGTAACAATTGCCCTTCGTTTTAAATAGCAACGCGTAAACATCTCCGTTGTGGAGGTAACGCTAAGGATCATGGGAGGGGGGTCGGTCTCATGGAGGCCGTGTCCGATCGTATACAGACAAACATCCACCTGTGGATAAAACCCATGGAAATATACCAAATTTGCAGGAGACTCGTTTTCCGAAGATTACTTCTTGATTCATTTCGATTATTGACGAAAAAGGAGATTATAGACTGTTAGGAGAATATTGGAGGATTAAGAAATTTGAATGAGTCAATGATAGTATTAAGCCACAGTTTTGAGTTTTGTAATTTACCCATATTACAATTCTCTTTGAGTAATATTCTTCTCATTTAGTATTTTAGGCTTCCTTTTTCTATCCAAAATGTCGGGATAAATCTGACCGCTTGGCCTTCCATTTATTTATATGTATTTGACAAACATTAAACGTGCTGAATCTCACGGAATGAGTTTGGTTTGTGGTTATATCTCATCGATTACGAATATCGTATCTATTAACAGTTTTATGTGTTTTTTTGCCTTTTCTTTAATACACTCTAGTTTTGTAGAATATTACATCTTTTCTTTCAAGATAAACTATATAAATATAAAATACTTCTATAAATCCACTCAGTACTTATATATTACAATATCATCAAAGCACTTTTTTTAGAAAACATGCAACCGTATTCAAATATTCAGTACACATCGTCCCGCTAACCTCTTGCTTTGTACCCTGAGGATAACTCTTTGATCCTTTTCCTTCCTACTATTCCTTACTTTTCCCACTCGTGGGTCTTGTAGCTTCGACTAGAGAATAGATCCAGCCGGCAAATGTCAAATTGGCACGACTTCCTATTTTGCTACATTTACTTTTATTTTCACCCGGATGATGTGTTAACCTCCATAAGTTCATTGTTTCTGAAAGAGCACTGTAGTGTCACAGTGTTCAAATATACACGACTCAAGGCCCCTATGTCTTCCTGTTTTCTGCCTTAAGGTCCAACGGTGGTTGTTGTCGCCTTTTTTTCGGCCGTTGCCTTGCTTCTCACTTTTAACTTCTTGTAGTTTGCAGTTGTGAGTGAAACCAACCGAAATACACCGTATTGGCACGATACCACTGTTTCCAGAAGTACTTGCGTTTTCACTTTTACAGGCACCATCGCGTTGAGCGTGTTGTACTTAAAGGAACCATGACGTGCCGCGGTAAAAATGCGGCTTACAGACGTACTCACAATTTCCCTTATTTCTTCCTGCAGTGTCAACGCAGGGGTAAAACAGGCAGAAATGTATCTATTCCTACTTGGCATGGGCATCTTTTCGCCACAATTACTTCTGTTAGCTGCTAGTTAGTTCATGATGTGACAGTATTAAAATACATGACGGTGAAGGATCTTCTATGACTTTCTGCCTTAATAACAAACCATTCAGCTGATTGTTGATGACGCTCTTTCTCACAGTGCGCTGCTTGTCCTCTCACACTTGCAGATTCTTGTAGCTCGTACTTGTGAGAAAAGTCAACAGAAATAAACTAAATTGACTCGATATCTTTGTCTACACAATCACCTTTATCTATGTGTATTGGCAATGTCATGAATGCCCATTTTGCTCTGAACGATTACTGGCGTGCCACAGGGAGGTAGACTAGAAGCCTCGCATTTTGTCTTTCCTCACTTAGGACATCTTGTAGCTTCGACGTGTCGATAAAACAGCCGAAAACATACTTAATTTATACAATATTCTTTATGTTACAATTACTTCATTTACAGTCACTTACAAGTAACTCAATCATGAAAGTCCATTGTTGTTTGACGGAACACTCGGGTGTGTCAGTGCTGAAATATACGGCAGACCCCTTCCTCACTTTCTGTTTTCGGCCTTAAGGACGAACCATTCTGGTAGTTGTTGTCCCGGCGTCCTTCGCTGCCTAGCTTCTCACACTTAATAATAGCCCCTAACTAGATACCGCGCCCGCGTTAATGATTCGCCCGCATTCAGGACATGGGTGGTGTTCGCGCGACGCGGCGGAGCGTGTCGTCTTTGAGGTCCCGGTCCGTTATAGCTCCTGGCACGATTCCGCCATTCCTCTCGCTTTTCGGCTGTCGCTTCCTCGCGCCCGCGAGGGCCATTGACACTTTTTACGGATTCGCGTTGGAAATCTTTGTATTGTGCGCCGGCCCCCGCTGTCCCCCGCCGTCCGCGCATGCTCGCGCGTAACTCTTTCCGCGGCCGACGTGTCCCTAGACGTCGCCCTCGGGCGAAATATGCGTCTTGTCCGCAGGCGAGCGATTGGCCGACGCTCAAAGACGAAGTCGCGGTGTCGGTAGAGAAGAAGATTTTAGTTTGAGGCGCGATCTAAGAACAAATGTGAGCAATTTATCGTAGACGGCGTTATTAAGTACTTGGTAATGCCTTGGCGTGGTCGGTGTGTGGAACTCGTGTTTCAACAGTGTACGACTACGCAAGGGAGCTTCGTCTGTAATGAGAGAACATGTTGGGTAAATGCCCTGTCTCCCAGCTGCCAGTAAGCTTGCAAGACATTCCTTTGCTAAATCCCCAGGCGCGGTTCGGTTTTTTAATGTGTTTTTCTGCTGGCAAGAACTGTTCGTGGCTCACGCAAACCCTGGTTAAATCCCTTTTTACTGACTGAATGGGCGTGAGCGTGTTAAGGCTTATGTTATGCAGACAACTATCAAACTGTGTGTTATTAAAACTTAATATTTACTTGTTTGCTTCAGTATTTCAAGTAAACGTGTTTTGAAAGATAACTTCACTCATAGGAATCGTTAATGTTTTCATTTGTTTCCTGAACATTTTGCCAGTCTCGTAAATGCAGTTGCCCTGTCAAATACCGTCTCGTGATGTTTTCGCAGGTCAGAATCCACGTTCTTTAATCTTCCACACTCTTGTTTCAAATCTACATTTTTTTATAAATTGTACATTTTTTTAAATTGTTTTCCTTTGTTTTGAGGTAACTCAACACCTATCCACGGCTGTGTTTATTTATTCTGATTTTTTTGAAAACGATTTGATAAACTTAAATTCAAAGACTTTTATTACAATTTTATGGTTTTATTATAACGTTATACTAATAATGTGAGAAATTTTTATACTACTTGTCAAAGTATTTCTCGGTAACTCAGTCGATCTTAATTAGACTATTCGACTAATAATGTCCAATTTCATTCTTTCTGGTTAAGAAATTGTTTTTGGAAGACTCGGGGGAGGGGAAAGCACTTCTACCCAATACCTCGCCTTGTTGGTTAGATATGCCCTTGTTTGAATGATTATTTCTCGTTGCCATTGATGCATTTTGAGATTAAAATTGATGTACGAATATTATCGCCTCCTCCGTTGTGAACATTGAACTGACTTCCATAGCACGTTTTATAACGAACACAACATTTTTCATACATTTTACGTGCACTAAGACCACATGTTTCGTTTGGTTGATTTGGTTTGTTTTTTTCGTGTTTCCGGGCGCGTCAACTGCTTTGGTCATTATTCCCGTTAGTGTAGTGCATGTTGTTTTTCTCTGGAGGTGGCGGTGATCTTTCCTCGCTGGATGGCGATATCCGGCGCCGATCTACCGTCGGCCAGAGGGGTTTCCCCATAACCAGGACTCTCGCACCAGCGGGGCACCGCCCCAGCTTTTAGGGACAAGCTCTAAGCTCTCGACCGGTCTCCCGGAATATATGGTAGTGCAGTGCATGTTAGTGTAAGTGTGTGTGTAAGGGGAGAGAATAGGACAAGGAAGAGGAAGGAAAGATCGCGTGCGATCCGTGGCCCGTTTGTTAGGGTACTGCTCCGGCATTCGCCTGGTGTTGATGGAGAAACCACGGAAAACTACCGATCACAGCAGCCGGCCGCTAGAATTCTCCTCCAGACAGCAGCTGAATTCGACCTAGCTGAAAACCTAGTGTCGAAAATCCTGCCGCCGTCAGGACTCGAACCTAGGACCTCCCTGTCAGAGACCACATGTTTCGTTGCATTCGTCAAGATTTCCAAGAAATATCATTATTTGGTCGAAATCTGAAAACGCTGCTCTACAATTTTTACATATTTCTTCGGTTTCATCAGAATTTTCCCCTGAGTCTATGTGAATTTACATTCCTATCACACGCTATATTCTATATTACTTTGGACCGAGCATTAGATTCCAAATTCTAAAGCTCATGAAAGACATTATGTTAATCATTTCACGATGAGCACTCTCCTCGAACTGGATCTGTTCCAACGGCATTCGTTAAAAAACGTCTCAGGTCCGATCCCAGTCATGTTCCTTCATGCGCGACCGTGTTCTACTCGTTTTAACATGTTTATTTCTCAATTTCACGGGGGCCAGGAGGTCGTTATTTTTTTCTCCACATATTAAATTTAGCGCCCCTAAGCCGCCCTCCGCGCTGCCAGGGTTGCGGCCTGGTAGAGCTCCTCCTAAATCGGGCGCCGCGGGCTGGGCGTCACGGCGCACGGCGTCGCGACGCGTCGCGGCGCCCGCCCTCATGCCTCACTGGGGCGCCCCGCCCCCACGGCGCCACCTGTTGCGTCGGCACGCGTGGCGCAATTAGCTCGGCGCAATTGCATTCCCTCGCCTACGAAATGGTCTGCATCTCTGCTACAGAACTACAATGGTTTACGGTTACAAAAGGTTGTTGTTATTATAATGTTACAATTCCAGGGGCGGACTTCGCTGATCGGTAGTTTTCCGTGGTTTCTCCGATTCACATCTGCGAATGCCGGAGTAGTATCTTAACAAACGGGCCACGGATCTGGGGCGATATTTCTTTGGCTTCTACTCACCCCTTACACTTACCCCCCACACACACTTACATTCACTACATATGCCGGGAGACAGGTCAGGAGCTTAGAGCTTGTCACAGCTGGGGCGCGCCACGCTGATGGGAGATACCTGGTTGGGGAAAATTCTTTCTTGAGGTGACCTCACGGCCACCTTCAGAGAATAAAACATGCTCTACGTTTACGGACTACGTTTACAAACCTTAGCGTTGACGCGCCCGGAATCAATAATCAATCAACCAAATTAATAAAGTTACAACTTCAATGTTTCGGAGATATAACGGTTAGCGTGTTGTACTCAAGTTTAAAGTACAAACCCGATCAGATCCGTAGATTTTTAAGAGCGAAAAAATCGTACGTCTTCCTTTGGAGGGAAAGAAAAGGCCGACTGTTCCAAGTACCTTTTTTTCTCCGCTAGATGGTGAAAGGAAAGTAGCGAAGTTTGTGGGGTTCCACTAAGAAAGAGCGGGCCTGATGGCCTGCATCTAGTCACGTAAATAAGGCATGAGTCGAACAATGCGTACCTCACTATCCGTATCTCCAAATATCTTAATCAATTTTGAAAAACAATAACAAACGAACAATTCGAAATGGAAAAATATATGTATATAGTAACTTGATGACTGAACGACTGTTGTTGTTACCTTGTTAAACTTTTTCTCTAAAGTTCTTTTTACTTAATATCTGAGATTTATTTATCATCCGAGTTTCCGAATATCTGAATTTGCCCGACCCTGGTTTACATTGAATGATTTAAGTAATACTGTAATTTATGTGTTTTTATATACTAATACTGGAAATGTTACAACAATGTTTTAATAATTTAACTACATTTATTTAAAATAGTTAAATATTCAAGACAATTACACCCACCGCCATCTCCCGAGAAAAATGCACTACACTTACGGGACTAATGACCAAAGACGTTGACGCGCCCGGAAACACGAAAAAATCAATCAATCAACAATTACACCAATTATTATTGTAACAGCATATAACTGTTTTCCGGAGACATATTTGTGAGTGCCAGGGCACATGTCCAACATGACATGACAAGACAATTAGGGATGTTGCAAAATTGAATCGATACGATGGTACCGATACCAACAACATTGAAAGACACTTAACGATATTATAGATCTTAAAGTATCTTCCAACTTAGATTGGTATCGATACACCATTTCGAATTTAAAATTATATGAATTTCGATTAATCTTAAAATTTTGAGTATATTTTAAATTAATAGAGTTGCTCCATGCGACGACTGGCTGGCATACATAAACTGGCATACATAAACCTTCTACCTTGACAATCATCATCTTGCATGTGGTGCTCGCATACACAGTGCTGTCATGTGATAAACTATTTCAACACTCGGGCATACCAAACTAAATTGGTCGTGAGTAAAAAGTAGAAATGATTCGCAATCATATCACGAACGTTGACAAAATTATGTTGGAACAGTGATTTCACTATTGTTTCACAATTCCACCAACTGGAGAATGTTTGCATAAAACGATTTTTTGTACACCAGCATTATAAACGACCTTTTCTCTTGCAAGAAATTGTTCATAAAAAGGCATTTTACGGCGCAAATTATGACGTATTAGCATTTTACGGCACGCATGATTGCGTCATCATACATTCAGCCAATCGTAACAAGAGAATCGTGGGGTGGTAGCGGTAAAGGGAGCAGCCGATCACCGTTTTCTCGCACAGAGGTCAAACACCCGAGACGTCAGACGAAAGTAGTTTCTCAAAATTGTTTGATTTTCTTATAAATTTATAATGCTGTTATACAAAAAAAATAGCGTATGCAACTCGTTTATAATGTTGCTTTATTGCATTCGTACAAATTTGAAAACTCGCTCCTAACGTCTCATTTTCAAAACTTATACTCAAGCAATAAATATTAACATTATAAACTAATTGCATAAACTACTCCTATTTAAGTTGCTAGAATTTAAGAAACGTGCAGTTCAAAAGTTTTAATTAAAAATATTTACACGGATTATTATTTGATTAAATGTTATGGATTATGGCGATCTTAATTGAATGAGTGATGAAAACAAACAGTGCGGATCCTTGATATTCGTAGATTATTAACAAACTAAATAATTCGTGGAAACTATCCGTGCTTTGGAGATGGACTCCCTGAACTGAGGCTTCCGGGTCATTATAAGCTGGCGCTTTAGCCACGGAAGAACACAATACAGAATGCCGTCTTCGAAGATGCTCAACTTTTTTAGAATCTGTCAAAAGAATCTTTTGCTGGCTTGAACCGAGTGTATTCTGGCTTGCTTCCCTCACTCCGTGGTTTCAAAAGACTCTACTTTTTCCTCTCTTTCTGTGTTCTGCAGAGTTTCAGTGCCATATTTTTGAGCGCCAACGTTCTCTTGGCATTGTTCTCAGATGCCCGTATCAATTTAGACGTCTGCCTTCAGTTGCACCCTACATGTTTGTTGACATGTTTATTTGTTCTCTAATTGAATCAATTGTTACACTATCGGTTCCTTTTACATGACAGAAACGTCTCGAAATCACTCTTGTCATTATATTTAATTTTCTTTTATTCCGCTCCATTTCATACCTCATCACCTACAAAGCAATCAATGTTGTGTTTGTGGAATTCCATTAGACACGTGCTATCGAAAGAAAGAAAGAATTTTCAGTTGTTCTGATTCCCGCAGGCGTGGCAAATGGTGTGCCAAACTTATCTGGCAGCGTGAACGAAGAATATTTTTACTCTCCCTTCTCGATCAGAGAAAATTACGTGCGCAGGTGTCCATTTTTGCATTGCTTCTCTTGCATGAATTTATGATTATTTACTCAGATAGAAGCACATGCGTCTTCCCAAAATATACGTTTATTGCTTTTGCCTCTTCGTGTTGCAGAAAAAGTATTGTATTGGTTTATTTGGACGATTCTGTTCCAGGAAGAGATTCCTAACATTCCTTAAGATCGACCACTCTCCACATGCTTTTCGGGTGATCTTGAAAGTAAAACAAATTCTAGAAACAGAAATAACTCATACTTTTTAACTTATTTGTGAAACAAAGAAGAAATCACATGTAGAACTTGTGGGTTAATGTGCTAAAATTGTATAATTTTACATCAACGAATGATATTTGTTATCCATTGTTTAGGATAAAGTACATATGAATGTAGTTTGTTAATTAAAATTTTGATTGCATGCATCTTCAGTTTTATAGCTCCCAAACTCTAACTCACTAACGAACGGACGAATTATGGTCTTGGAAGAGCGTGCACTTGTGTCATTATTACACAAAATGGAGACTTATGATATTCAACGACCATATGATTATGACTCATTTGACATAATATATAGTTATTTCTTCATGCTACCCTCACTTTTCTGAGCCCTCCTTGTAATTGGAAATGTTACCTTTCTATGCACAACTGTCAGACCAACGAAATCTATAACTTTGTACGAGTATATTCTTTTACTTTATTCTGTTTATGCTGTATATCCTAGAAATTGTTGTCACCTGTTTTTCATACGAAAAGCAGGCTTGCGGACTCAGGGCAGCAACTGATGTCATTGGAGTGCCTCTGATCAGGAAGTCCTAGGGTTCGAGCCCTGATGGTGGCAAGATTTTCGACACTAGCCACATACTCATAGCTAGGTCGAATTCAGACGCAGCCTGGAGAAGAAGAAAATAAATAAATTCAAATGAAATAACGAATAAAGAACATATTTTGGGCCTAAGCAGTGCGACACTAGCCCATCCAATAACATCGTATAGTAATACCAAACATTACAGAAATTTGTAACATGTACACACTAAATAAGAATATCTGATTATTTATCTGTGTGTGTTTTATTAATTTATATTTTTAATAACTAAATGATGTCTCATACATCTCATTACGAAACGATAAAGTTTAATAAAATCACATTTTTCAAATGTACTTTTTATCTGAAAAAATGAAAATAGATTCGAAAAAGTAAAAAGCTAAAAGTGTAAGTGATGAATCTCATAAAATTAAGAAACCGGAACGAAATTACTAGTTCGCAGGTTGAACCAGCAAAGGTGGAAAATAAAGTTTTGGAAGAAGTCCAGCGTAGGGGGGGGTGGAGGTTATGGTAATAATTTTTTTCTGTTTACACCAAGAGAAAATAATAGATAACAGATATATTTACAAATTCCCACAGAATTAGTGATTTTAGAGAGTTATATTCGAGCTAAATGCGAATTATTACTCCGTGTGTTCATTATTTTGCGATATTAAAAAGCAAGTGGGCATTTAAAGTATCGTTCAATGCGCAATATAAATGAGAAAATATTATTTTATTGTTGAAAAGGTGTTCATTTCAAAAATTTACGAAGATCGAGCGAAGTGAAAGAGAGAAAATCGACAAATCAAACGACAGTCCATAAATTATCAATCGCAGAAAATTATGTGGATTTCGAAATGACCTATGACAGTGTGCTCCAAGGTTTCATTACTTAGCCATCTAGGCAGGAAAAGGCCATTTCTTCTGTCATGGACTGGTTTAGACATAAAATTATTAGATTTAAGGATAACTCACTATCTTAATACAGAAACAAATAATTCAGTGGAAGAACTTCCATCAACAGAAAAAGTAATATTGAATGAGAACAATTCTGAATGGAGTTGAAGACGGCTCCAAATTGTGCTACATCTAAATGAAATGCAGCGTGGACTTCTTAAATTTGAGTTAAACTTTTTATTACGATCCTCAGCTCTTAAGCCTTTTCGGCCATGCCTGATATGATTGATTAATAGTTTGTGATTCCGGGCGCGTGAACAGCTAAGGACATTAGCCCCGTAAGTGTAGTGCATTTCTTTCCTCGGGAGGCGGCGGTGATCTTACCCCGTAGGGGTGAGGATAGGCCAAGGAAGTAAAAGAAAAGATCGCGCGCGGTCCGCGGCTCATGAGGGTACTCCTTCGACTTGATATTCATCGAAGAAACCACGGAAAACTACTGACCAGTGCAGCCGGCCGCCAGAATTCTCGTGTTCTTCTTCTGCGGTTGTCCTACAGCTGTCGCCGATTCCCGCACCTCCGACGCCACAGGTCTCGGTCTCGCCATGCTTCTTCCTCCTCTTCAATATTCCTTGCACGCATGGCTTCTTGTACTCCTGCATACCACAATGTTCTAGGTCTTCCTCTTCTTTTCCTTCCTGTAGGTTGATAGAGCATAACTTTCTTTGGCCATCTATCTTCTCCCATTCTTAATACATGCCCGAGCCAGAGAAGCTGCCTTTCTTGGATTCTGTCAACGATGTTATACTGAGACTGCGCCCTTTCCCTTATTTCTTCATTGCTTACTGTTCTCGGCGGAGATTCTCAAAGATCTTCTGAGATGGTCCATTTCTATTGATTTCAATTTTTCTTTGTCTTTTGCGTTAATTCCCAACTTTCACTTCCATATGTTGTTATAGGTTCTATAATGGACTTGTACATCATCAATTTAACTTTCCATCCTATTTTTGGGGACCAAAGTATCGCGTTTAATTTTGAGATTGTCGTTCTTCCTTTAGTTGCTCGATGTTGGATTTCTCGATCACATTTTCCATCCTGTGTTAAGATGCTGCCCAGATACTTAAACTCTTTACATACCTTGATCTGATGGCCATCAATATTAAGATTTCTCCACTTCTTCTCTCCAGCATCTTCTCCACAGCTCAAGTATTCTGATTTTCCAAATTTATTTTTAAACCCCATTTTGTATATTCTTCGAATAATTTTCTAGTCATAAAGGAAATATCTTCCTCATCTCTAGCTATGAGCACCTGATCATCAGCAAACAAAAGTGTATATATACATTTTTTTTCTATCTCAATACCCATACCTGCACATTTCCTGCACCACAACTTCAGTGCTTTCTGAATATAAATCTTCAATAATGTTGATGAAAGGCAGCACCTTGTCTCAAACCTTTCGTAATTCGTGATGGTGTGATTTGAATGTCCATGCAGCAATAGTGTAATCATAGATAGGAGATGACCTGCCCCGAACCCTCTTTGTCCATAATACATTCCACACAGATCGTTTGGGAGTTGAACTCCGCCACATAAATGTGGAAGGAGAGCAGTCTGACTACTACATTAGAGGTAGTCCAGCTAATTTTAGTTTATCTTTCCATGCCTTAATTACCAGAAAAGCAAAAAGGTCAAAGGCCACAGAATGTGTACGTGAGCCGCAGATTGAATCACTCTGCCCCACGAGACACATTATGTTTAACATTTCAATTGATACGGGGAGCAATTGGACAACCAATTAAAGCAAACCAACTAAACAATTTAGAATATAAATATTTTTGTAATCTCAACTTACGAATCATTTCACATATGTCTCAAATGCATTAGGCAACGTTCTAATGTCGTTTGAAGAACCAAGGAAAATAAAGAGAAGAGAACAGGATGCGCGCGTGGGGCGTGTCCTTGAAGTTTGTAGAAGATTCATTTTATTCCAGTTTATGTGCCTGCTGCATTTTATTTGAAGCTTCCTGAAATTTATTTCACCCTTGGTTTATTTTTGGATCTCGAGGATATTTATCGTCGTTAGAGCTCGTAGGTCTAATGAGCTCAGTAGCAAACACTCAGCGACATGACATTGCGGTAACGTCAATTTGTAAAATCAGTTCGCTGGTTCCGGTTAAGAAGTACGTGGGTGGTCTATTTTAAAATAAAGTTTAACTCACATGGTATACTGTGTTTCTCAGTTCGGTTAGTGAGCGAATATCTTCTAACAATTTTTTTATTAAAATCAAGAAATATTTGTGACGAATGGCCTGTAATAGCAAAAATGCTGCTAAACATAACCACACATAATGGCTTTCAAAACAGTAGCATGCACACTGCACAACAATAACAAATATTCACCGGGAGAGATGGCTCAGGGCATCAACTGATGTCACTGAAGTCCGTCTTAACGGGAGGTCATAGGTTCGAGTCCCGACAGTGATAGACAATTTCGACAATACCACGTCTACTAGGTCGAATTCAATCGCTAACTGGAGGAGAATGCTAGCAGCCGGCTGCTCTTATCGGCAGTTCTTCATGATTTCTACGATCAACACCAGGCGAATACCGGAGCAGTAACCTAACAAACGGGCCACGGACCGCGCGCGATCTTACCTTCCTTTTCCTTGTCCTATTCTCATCCCTTACACACACACTTGCACTACATTATCATATATGTCGGGGTCTTAGTGCATGTGCCTGCTGGGGCGGTGCCCTGCTAGTGGGAGATATCTGGTAGGGAATACCCCGCTAGTCGAAGGTATGTCGGCGCCGGATCTCGCCATCCAGCAGGGGAAGAAAACCGCCACCTCCCGAGAAAAACATGCACCACACTTACTGAACTAATGACCTTAGTAGTTAGACGCGCCTGGAATCACTAACAACCAACCAACTAATATTCTCAATTCAACGAAACAATGGACATTTCTGCAAGACCCGAGGCTGCTTAATTTTCTTTAAATTTCTGCGTGCACTGGGAATTAGTAATATGTATATAACTTTTGTTATTGCGCTCCCATTTTTATTTTTAACCAATTTTAGCGATTTTTCGTCTGCCCTCTGTCACCCGTCTTCCTTTACTGCAGATAGTCTTCCTTTAAGAACTCCCTTTCCTGGGTAAGTTCATTTCCTTAGATTTGATGGGATGTTCAGTTAGAATCAATGAAGTTTCTTTCAGCAGCAAATGTCAGGAGCGGCCTTCAAAATCTTGTGAACAGCATCTTCGATCTTTTGGTACAGGGCGCGTTTTTCCCTCATCCTCTCCCCCAAGTTATATATTTGATTCTTGGCTTTATCATATTTTGAATGGTCCCTACATTTTTATACTATAGCTTGTAATTTCGTTACTGGGAGTTAAGTTTATTTATGAAGAGTTGTGATACACGGTTCATATTTTTTGCCTATATCTTTAGCTTTTTAATAATATTTGTTTGTATTGTGAAGAATTCTTTGATGTTTGAAGATGGTTTAGTATTAAGCTGTAAAAGAATACATCTATATATTCAGAAAGCTATTGATTTCTTGGGATCAATGTCATTGAATGTAGTTTGAGTATATTTTCCGATCTAGATGTATGCCAGTGTTGGTATTATGAAACTTATTTTACCCAGATAATATATTTTCTGGAACAATTACTGTTCTTTGTGAAAGATAGAAATGTCCTTTCTTTCTATCCAACACAGGTAAGGTTTATATGTTCCAATTAGGCGGTAGATATAAAATAATTAATTGGCTAAACACCGCCAGATCACGAACAATGCTGAACTGTGTGAACATTGGCAGTCTCCTATTGGCGTGATAAACGTATGGTTTTATTATACAAGAGGTTCTCTTGTCTTAAACGCATTTGATTTTCACTCTCAATTAAAAGAAGGGAACAATGTAATGATTCATATGCTGTAAAAGTTACATTTTACTTGTCTCATAGTATTAATTTATTATTATAATAGTGATTTAAAGATGCACATTTTTAAATATCTGTGAGAATCTTTTTCCCTCCTTGTTGATAGTTGCTTTTAAGGTAGTAAGCGAGGGAATAAATTTCTATTAGAATAAATAAGAATAAAATTTTGTCTTAAGAGCAACGTGCATTGAATTTGATGCAATCAGGATTCTGAAAAGGCTTTCCCTGCGAGAAGCGATTCGACCAATAAAATTTCATTGTTGGTATTTTATCTGACCATCTTAGTTGCGCAAACATGTGCCAAAAAATTCACACGGTGGAACCATGAGTTGTGGGTTCAATTCATGAGTATTGCTTGGGTGACATCACTTTGTTAGAAATAATAAATTCCAGCGAAATATAACTAAATAAATCGTCATACGGTTTGGAATGTATCATACAATAGATACATACTATCACATTATACTGCTGCCTAGGAATAAATGTTAGAAAATTCAAGCCATGTAGAAGGGTCAACGATGATCACTTATCGCCAATCAACATGTGATGGGAAAGGTCATGTTGCAACTCGACATACACTGCTGTTTTTTGATCGATTGATCGATATTTTCGTGTTTCCGGGCTCGTCAACGGCGGTGGTCATTAGTTCCGTAAGTGTAGTGCATGTTTTTCTCTCGGGAGATGATGGTGATCTTCCCCCGCTGGATGGCGAGATCCGGCGCCAACCTACTGTCGGCTAGTGGAGTTATCCCCTAACAAGGACTCTCCCACCCAGTGGGGCACCGCCCCAGCCGGGACAAGCTCTAAGCTCCCGACCGGTGTCCCGGAATGTGTGGTAGTGTAGTGCATGTCAGTGTAAGTGTGTGTAAGGGGAGAAGATAGGACAAGGAAGAGGAAGGAAAGATCGCGCGCGGTCCGGGCCCGTTTGTTAGGGTACTGCTCCGGCATTCGCCTGATGTTCATCGGAGAAATCACGGAAAACTACCGATCAGAGCAGCCGGCCGCTAGAATTCTCCTCCAGACAGCGACTGAATTCGACCTAGTGTCGAAAACCTAGTGTCGAAAATCCTGCCGCCGTCGGGACTCGAAGCTAGGATCTCCCGGCCAGAGGCGCTGCAGTGAGTTGATGCACTGAGCTACCGCTCCCGGTACACTGCTGTTCAGTAGATCCCGAAATCTCTGAGAATGCGTTAAAAAAAACGAATTATTTCATAACTGGGATTATAGAGAAAGGTGGCTGTGACAGCCCGTTCTGCCTTTCCTGGAATAATTTCATTACGCAGAGATGAGGAACAAAACAAAACAACGGTGCACGGACTGAGATCCTTACTTTCCCGTTCTGTTCGCATGCCGGTTAAGGCCGGTAATGCTGAATGTTGGGCTGATTACCCCGTCCCATATAGTCCAACCTTACGATCTAGAACGATTCTGTTGGCTCTTCTTCCTTATCGAAACAAATATAAAGGAATCATCTCATGTGAAAACATGGCGAACAACAACACAAACCGGGAGCGGTAGCTCAGTGCGTCAAACTGATGACACTGCAGCACCTCTGACTGGAGGTAGTAGGTTCGAGTCCTGACGAAAATGAGGATTTTCGACACTAGCTTTTCAGCTAGATCGAATTCAGTCGCTGTCTGGATGAGAATTCTAGCGGCCGGCTGCTCTGATCGGTAGTTTTCGTGATTTCTCCGATCAACACCAGGCTAATGCCGGAGCTGTACCCTACCAAACGGGCCACGGACCGCGCGCGATCTGTCCTTCCCCTTCCTTGTCCTATCCTCTCCCTTTACACACACACTTACACTAACATGCATCACACTACCACATATTGCGGGAGACCGGTCGGAGAGCTTGTTCCGGCTAGGGCGTTGCCCGCTGGTGGGAGAGTCCTGGTTAGGGGAAACCTCACTAGCCGACGGTAGGTCGGCACCGGATCTCGCCATCCAGCGGGGGAAGATCACCGCCATCTCCCGAGAAAAAAACATGCACTACACTAACGGGACTAATGACCGAAGCAGTTGACGCGCCCGGAAACACGAGAAAATCAATCAATCAATCAACCAAACTCCCCACACCTCGCGCAACTCACGAAGCGGGGGCTCAAGAAATCGTGTGTGTGTAATATAGGACTGTAGTCTTCGTGATCGGAAGAGATTATGCATAGAAATGCAATGCAATGTAATGTATTTGTACTCAAAGATTTCTTCCGGGCTGAAGGGCCGTGGTCCATTGGAAAACATATTTCCACATATGGAAATTAAAATAAGCCCTTCAGCCCGGAAGAAATCTTTGAGTACAACTCCGGCCGTGAGCGCCTACATTGTTTTATTAACGTATTTGCATTTAGAAAAGCACGAGCCGCAGCTGAGAGAGACCCTTTGTGTTGGCAGGAGCCGCCGCCGAGCAGACGGTCTCCGCGAGCAAGATGGCCGCCAGCGACGCCCGCAGCCAGGAGAGCGCGGAGAGCGCGCGCTGCCGCTGTACGCGCGCCTCTGCGACGACTTGGGCCGGCGCCCGCGCGCCGCCCCCGCCGCCGCCCCCGCAGGTGAGCCCCGCGCCCGCCACGCGGATTGCCATCGGCGGAACGCTTCTTCAGGTCTCACTTCTCGCACGTTGATTACGTTTTTATTCTTCAAACAGTGGGTAATCTCAGGTGTATATTCTTTTTGGACCAAAGTAAAGGAAATAGTCGTGACTTTAAAAATCGTATTTAAATTCACGGTACGCTAAGTTCTTTTATTTTTTATTCCCGTAAGAGTTGAGTTGAGTTCAGATCAGATGTGTATTCCTTTTCATTGACAGAAAGAAATATATGAATGTTGTGTTATGCTACATTATTTCATGCTTTTTACTCTCGATGTTAATATCATGCGTATTGCTTTTTAGTGAAAGGAAATTTGAATGTCACTTTGAAACGGTTATTACTTTTCTTTTAGAAAAAGTTAGTAATATCAAATTATTTCTTTTTCGCCAAAGTGAAGCAATACTCGTGGCTTTAAAAGTGTATGCGTAGGCCTAGAAAGAGATTATTACTAGTTTTCATGTAATTACATGTTCTTACAGGAACAAAATACCCGCATTCAACAGTACTTCATTTTCTTCACTTCTTTCACTTCTTTTAACTTCACTTTTCACTTCTTTTAACTTCATTTTCTGTGCACGTCTTCTAGAATTCAGTGGGAAATACTATTATTCAAATTATCGTTTCCATGTTGTCGCGGCAGGAAATAATAAGAGCCAAAATTTATTGCTTATTTATCCTTGAAAATAGATTTTATTACATGGGAGTTTTTTCTCTATTTCAAAATTCAAAATTTATTGCTTATTTATCCTTGAAAAAGATTCTATTATTTTTGAGTTTTTGTTTTTTCCCCCTTTCAAAATTCAAATTTTAAGTATAATATGACTTAGTGTAGGGATCACCGAATTTTGAAAATGTGCACAGAAAATGTGCACACAATTCACCCTTCCCCTAGCACGTCATACGCAGTTTTTTAACTTGTTTTTTGACGTAAAATAAATAAATAAAATAAATAAATACTTTTTAGTTGAGCTCTGCGCGAAGGCAGGTGGATTGCCTGGCCTGGAGCGAGTACCTCGGCCTCTAGGGCTTTACCAAGCTCATCAGGCAAGCGAGCTCGATCCAGAGGGGAGCGAAGACTCCCGGGGTGAACTCTTTGGGGTGAATACCACAATTCGAAACGTTAGAACGCGATAGAATGTAGGTATTATAATGGCTTAAAGGCATTCGGCCTAGCCACATAGCATCAATTTTTCTAATTTGTTTTAATAATTACTATTAAATTAAAAAAAACTTTTTAGCTTTAAAGTCATTCGAAATGAGTTACAATCATTTTTATTTATACTTGGGTATAATTACATATTTTTACATTTTTTTACTTATTACTGCATAATTCGTTACATTTTGATTTATTTATCCGTCGAAACGGAATATTTCAGAAAACTGTTTGCAATATAGTATGTTACGGAATCATATTTCTTACAATGCAATGTAATGTTATTGCGCTTCTATGATCACTACATCTTCGCTATGAGTTGTCAAACTTGCTTGCCCTCCACCTGCATCCTGGGAACTGCGTACTCACTGTCAAGGATGTAAAAATGTTTGTGAAGCAGAAGTAACTTTAATCACGAGCTTGCTCAGTGTATTCGTAACTCGATCGAAAACCAACAAATATTTTTCACAGATCATTCTCTTGTGGGGTTGTTGGATTTGTGGGAGGTGGGGTTCCCTTTAATCCCCACCCTACATACAAAAAAAACACACTTCTAATTATTAATAATTTATAAAGTTATTATTTTTCAAATAATAATAACAAAAACTCAATACTAACCAACAAAATTAAATAATTAAACGACACGATAAATTGAATTCAACAAAAAATATTAATGAATTTCTATTTTTAAAGAGAAGATTTCGCAAAGGACTACTATATTCTTCATCGAGCATATAAAGATAGCTATTATTCACGAGTTGATGTTCACAACACGAATGACGTAGGACCGGTGCCGTAATTTTGCAGTTAAAAATAGGCTTTATGCGCGAGTAGAAAACATACTTTCTCTACGACTTGATATATGTGACACAAGTTTTATAACTAAGTTTTGCATTCTGAGATTGATATTGTCGAGACTATTCCTGTGCGATTCTAATTCAGTGTCCAGTTCACTTTTTCATCCATAGTGACATCTTTAGAACTGGAGTCCCTGTATCTGGGGTTTCTACTTAGAGCATAAAGCAATTAGCAGGCAATGAGGAGGAGTATACAGACATGCCATGCTAGCAAATGCAAGTTTGCACGACGGTGAAGTTAGAAGTTTAATTTGAGTACTGGAAACAAAATTTTGTGAAGCATTCATTTTCCACGTATCTAAGTTATGTCAATTTTATTTATTTCTTAGAATTACATGATTTACTCTGTTTTAATATTAACGAAAAGTTGTTGACTGTTGTATGCACGTGTGCAAACTTAAATTTTGTTTTGTATGCCAACATTGTAAACGACCTTTTCTGTTGCTAGAAATCGTTCGTAATCGAGGATTTTACGGTACAAATGATGACGTGTTAGCATTTTACGGCACGAATGATTGCATCATTACACGTTCAGCCAATCGTAGCGAGACAATCGTGGGGACGTACAGGAGGAACAGCCGACCACCGATTGCATCATTACACGTTCAGCCAATCGTAGCGAGACAATCGTGGGGACTACAGGAGGAAAACGAGACAATCGTGGGGACGTACAGGAGGAACAGCCGACCACGATTGCATCATTACACGTTCAGCCAATCGCAGCGGACAATCGTGGGGACATACAGGAGGAACAGCCGACCACCGTTTTCTCGCACAGATATCAAATATCCTAAACCCAAATACACGTCACAAGAAAGTTGTTTCGCAAAATTAAGTTTAATTATCTTATAAATTTATAATAATGTTATACAAAAAATAGCGTATGCAATTCGTTTATAATGTTGATTTATTGCATTCTTACATATTTTAAAACTCGCTCCTAACGTCGCTCATTTTCAAAACTGTATCATGCAATAAAGCTTAACATTATAAACTAATTCATAAATTACTGTTTTCGGCAGAGTGTTTAAAAACTTGAGGTGTGGAATGTGTCTGCATCGACTAAATATACAGGAGGACATTTTAGATAGATAGATAGATAGATAGATAGATAGATAGATAGATTTATTAAAGTTCGCTTTGAGCTAATGCTCGGTGGCAAACATTATTACAACTAAATATACGACAATTACAAAACTATTACGAATATTTACAAATTAATTACCATTAAATTAGAATTGATATCCTAGTTATAAATAATTTTGAGTTATAATTAGTGTTTTATAATAAGTATTTTATTAAATGATCTTAGGGGGAAAATCTCTATAAACAATATTGTAGTTTTACAATGTTAATTTTTTGTCTGAAATTTTAGGAAATAGAGATTTCGTCGAAAATAAGACCTGCGCCATTTCTTCCTGAGACATCTGCTCTTTCTGAGGAAAAACTTAAAGAAAAAAAATTATCTGTTACCGTATAGACTCACTTGAGAAATTAATACAGATCAATTGCATTTTAAAAGAGAAAGAATTGACCCATGCAGAAGTCAAAATAATCAGAATATTACAGGTCAGTAGTGACAGATATTTTGACTTTTTATGTTACTTCATTTAACCTGAACTACTAACGCTAAAAATAGTCCACCTGGATTTCGATCATTGAAATTCGTTGGTTCGTTCAAAAGTTATAGTGTGAGAAAAATACACAATTCAAGGTGTAAAACACAATATTCAATTTATCCTGACAACGTTCCCTAAATACTTGAAAATGTAGGTATTTTTTTATCCTGAAACTGTTTTTATTCTGTAAATGTAAATCTCCTGTAATTATCCTGATTTATATTCTATAAATGTAAATATCCTTTAAATGAAGTATCTCTAAACGCACGTTTTGTTGAGTTCTCGTTCTGCTAGTTACGGGGGCAGGGGAGTGGAGGGTGTTATTTTGACAGTAATACCACCAAATCAAATGTATAGATAGAAAATTATTCGGTCGAACTGCGTCAGTTACTTAGTTGTAAATGAACTGTATTTGTTGATTTATGAACAGGAAGCCACGTGAAAGACCTCCGATTCAATTTTCGTAAATTATGTTAGGGAAGGTTACAAGAAAGGAAGAAAGTGGGTTTCCGGTAGATTCTATCAACCATGTACCTAAACTCACTAATTCAATAGGAACGTGAAGCTTCTGTGACGACCATCTGTGTCACATAACACCTATTAAATTCCATATTAAACCTAGGTCTGAGCTAGCAGTTTTAATTTTTGGATTTATTTGATGCTGCTCAAACGTTATGATTTCAAGACCAATGCATGGTGCAGGTAATTGCACTAGCATTGAGCAGAATCTATCGACCCTTGGCGTCCCTTCGGCGCACGCATCACGGACTGACTCTGGCCGTAGCCTTAAGGGAGCGGTAGCTCAGTGCATCAACTGATGTCACTGCAGCGCCTCTGATCGGGAGGTTCTAGGTTCGAGTCCTGACGGCGGAGGATTTTCGACTCTAGCTTTTCAGCTAGGTCGAATTCAGTCGCTGTCTGGAGGAGAGTTCCAGCGGCCGGCTGCTCTGATCGGTAGTTTTCCGTGGTTTCTCCGATCAACACCAGGCGAATGCCGGAGCAGTACCCTACCAAACGGGCCACGGACCGCGCGCGATCTATCCTTCCTCTTCCTTGTCCTATCCTCTCCTCTTACACACACACACTTACACTAACATGCACTACACTACCACATATTCCGGCAGACCGGATCGGGCACTTAGAGCTTTTCCCGACAGGGCGGTGCCCCGCTGGTGGGAGAGTCCTGGTGAGGGGGAAACCCCACTAGCCGATGGTAGGTCGGCGCCGGATTTCCCATCCAGCTGGTGAAGACCACCGCCATCTCTTGAGAAACAAACATGCACTACACTAACGGGACTAATGGCCGAAGCAGTTGACGCGCCCGGAAACACGAAAAAACCAAACCAAACCAAACCGTAGCCTTAAGGTACGCGCGCGTGCAAGTCTGGACGCTAGCCAACTCCAGGCCACGTTTAACAGGAGGCCGCACACAAAAAGTCGTTGGAAACTTCTGTCATCTGGGAACGTACTGGAACGTCAGGGTGTTAAAGTACGTTGGCAGTCATTGCCTCAAAGCGATTTTTTTTATCAAACTTTGCAAAGGGTAGCGTTGTTTTACGACACTCGACGGAAGAAAAAAATTACAGAAGAAATATTAGAAACTAAAAATATTTAATTTAAGGTTGCGGGACTTGCAACCGTAATGCACATGTTGTAAATAATAGAAATTCGTGGATTCTTGTGGACAGAAGTCATTTACAACGGGGATGAATCACGAACTTAGAGCTTGTCCCGGCTAGGGCGATGCCCCGCTGGTGAGAGATACCGGTCTAGGGAAAACCCCACAAGCTGACGGGTAGATTGGCGCCGGATCTCGCCATACAGCGGGGAAGATTATCGCAATATATACACTAGACTTACGGAAGCAATGAACTTAGCAACTTACTAACGCGCCTGGAATCACTAATCATTCAGTCAATTTACATCCGGGCTGACCGAGGAGGCTAGGTCCTGAAGATCTTAATGAAGGACCCACCGGGAGAGGTGGCCCAAGGCATCAACTGATGTCGCTGCAGAGCCTCCGGGATATATTCCAGCCCTGAAATTCCCAGGCAGGATTTTCGACATAGCTGGGTCGAGTTCTGTCGCTGTCTGGATGAGAATTCTAGCGGGCGGCTGGTCTGATCGGTACTTTCTGTGGTTTCTCCGATCAACACCAGGCGAATGGAGAACCCTAACAAACGGGCCACATACCGCACGCGATCTTTCATGCGTATTTCTTATCCTAGTTAGTTAATGCCTTATTTTACGTGGCTGGGCCAACAGGCCTGCCTTGCGTCTGCAACACATATTTCGCTACCGTCCTTTCACCATCTAGCGGAGAAAGGAGGTATTATCTTGGGCAGCCAATCAGGCGATTTGAATTTAGTTTAGAGGCTTCATTTAGGCTGGAGTATCTTTTACATGCAGTAAATCTACTCTTGGGGCTGCCGGCTTTACTGCCTCTCCAAAGGTACGAAGGATTTTCTCGACCTTAAAAGTCCACGGCTTCCATCAGGATTGAACCCGAAAACTTGGGGCCCGGTACGCTAACCGTTATACCAATGAATCTGCGAACGAACGAATCCTATCATTACAGACACTATCCTGACTTACACACATTTTCACTAACATGCACTACACTACCACACACGTTGGGAGACCGGTCGGGAATTTAGAGTTCAGCGGGGGAGGGTGGTCTGCTGGTGGGAGATATGTGATTGGGGACAACCCCGTTGGTTGGGGTGAACCCCGCTAGACGACGTTAGGTCGGCGCCGAATCTCACCATCTAGCGGGGGAAGATCACCGCCACCTTACCGAGGGCAAACATGCACTACACTTACGGGTGTAGTGACCTTAGCAGTTGATGCGCCTGTAATCCCTAACCATTCAAACAATTTACACCTGACCGAAGAGGCTAGGTCCTGAAGATGTTATACTTTGATTTAAACGAAGAGTCCGTTGACGTAAATCAGCTGTTATGACATCCTTTCGGGAGCTTGGATGACACCTACAATAGTGTCGTTTAAGCTCCCGATTGGAAAAAAAGCTGACTAAACGTTAAAAACGACTCTATGATTAAATCGAAGAATAATGAAGCACGCGGTCGGCAGTCGGTGCTTCTGAAGCGGAGAATTTGAATGATGAATGAATTTGAAGATGAATGAATGAATGAATGAATTTGAATGAATGAATGAATGAATTGAATGAATGAATTTGAATGAATGCCTTATTTTACGTGGCGAAACTCAGGCCATGAAGCCTGCTCTTCCGTCTGACCACGCAAATTCCTTACACTCCTTTCACCAATCATGGGAGAAAGAAGGTATTACTTGGGCGACGAAACATGCAATTAAAATTTAGCTCAGAGGCTTCATTTAGGCTCGAGGATCTCGGCAGTAAATCTACTACCATGGCTACAACTAGCCGGCTTTACTTCCCCTCCGAAGGAAGGATTTTTGTAGCGTGTTGCGTGTGCTGACGCGCGCGCAGGGGAGCTGCCGGAGAGCGAGCGCGCGCTGCGGGTGCAGCTATGCGAGCTGTACGGCGTGGAGAACGGCTTCTCGCACAACACGCAGCGCTACTTCGAGGCGGCGGCGGCGACGGCGGCGGGCGCGGCGCGGGCGTGGCGGCCATCGGCGGCGTGGGCAGCGGCGCGGCCGTGCTGCGGCGCGGCCTGCCCTTCGCCCTGGCGCTGCGCTTCGACCGCCCCTTCGACACCTCCTCCGACGCGCTCACCTTCATCTTCACGTTCGGTGAGTGCCGCACGTGACGCGATTCCGTCCACGCAACTCCGTAGGATCTCCAAAAATACATTTTCAGTCATTGGAATCGAGATTACTTCAATCTCTATTACTCCCATCTCAATTACTCCAATTTCGTTTGCTCAAGTCTCGATGTTCTGCAGTCTATCTCGATGGGCTCTAGTCTCATGGCTCTAGTCTCGATGGCTCTAGTCTCGATGGCTCTAATCTCGATAGATCTAGTCTTGATAGCGCTAGTCTCGATAGCTCTAGTCTCGATAGCTCTAGTCTCGATAGCTCTAGTCTCGATGGCTCTAGTCTCGATGGCTCTAGTCTCGATGGCTCTAGTCTCGATAGCGCTAGACTCGATAGCTCTATCTCGATAGCTCTAGTCTCCATAACTCTAGCCATAACTCTAGTCTCCATAACTCTAGTCAGCCGCGATTGCTGTAGTCTTCATAGCTCTTGTCTCGATAGCTCTCGTCTCGATAGTTCTAGTCTTGATAGCTCTTGTCTCGATAGGTCGAGTCTCAATAGCACCTCAATAATTCGAATCCAGATAAATTCAGTCGCGACCACTCTAATCTCAACAACTAATCCCGACAGCACAAATATCAGTAAATAGAATCTCCGTACCTCAAACCTCCGTCATTTGAAGTACTGTAATTAGAATCATATTGACCCGACCCTGAAAACGAGAATCTGAAAATCTCAAATTACACTCTCTTTCATTTCCATATTTCAAACTTCTTGATATGTCGAATTTTTCCTCTCGTGTCACTTTACATATAAATGTAACGTTCCATGTCTCCAAGTTTTTGATAATTGGATATTTTCGTTTTTCCCTTCCGACTCCAGGTATCTAGAAACCAATGAAGAGTAATAAATATCCGTGGATTGAATTTATAAAGAAATATATTTAAGTCAGATCGCAAATTTGAATTCTATGTTTATGTTCAGTCTTTCGAGACCGCCTATTCCAAATGACAATTTCCTTGCCTTCTTCGTTCACTCCAACGGGTTTCATTGTTACACATGTACACATTGTTACACATTACACATCCAAGCAATTTCTTTTTTAGTTTTCAACCATCAAGTCCAAGGTTAAGAGAAAGATGTAAATGTTATGATGTTAATGTTGAAGGCGCTGGGGAAAGTGTATGGCGTTAAGGAAATTATTTTGGTTGCTGTTTTTTAATTAATTTTCGTGTTTTGCTCCCAGCTGGCGATTTGATTTAGGTATAACAAGATTCGTTTTTGTTGTGTTTATGAGGAACCTGTGAATAGATAGTCCTATACTCCGCAATTTGGGCTGTTTTTCTATTATTGAGTTTTGGAAGATCGGGTACGAACAAGTTATATCGGACGGATATAACGGAGAGCCTTGGGGTACACCTGCCTTGACTGCTTTCAGATTGCAATTATGGAAATGAACTGAACCGTCAAAGATTTTATTGTTGAGGAATCTATAGATGATCTGAGTGATTGATAATATGGAGTGCATATTTCTTTAAATTAATGGTTTATGTGTTGGCGACATGTAATGTCGAAAACATGGTATATAGAATTTAAATCTCACGCCAACAGTGAAACGTATGAATATTTTCAGTAGTTCGGAGTAGTTGGTGAAGCATGGACACTTGTAGACCCCGTTGTTCAGTGGGTATGGACTTTGTACTATGGAGGCGGATGAGACGTCCATAGAAGTTTCACTGTAATTTGACTGTGTTTACGATTTTAAAAAAATTGTCCTTGAAAAATCTCTACAACTGTAACAGTACTTTGATGAATTAAAATATAATTTATATCAGTTAAAAATAAAAAAATACTGTGAATGTCTATTTACAGAGGGGAGCAAAAGAAGTTCAAGAGAACTCGTGACAGTCATCAATGTGGATCCCATTGAGCTGCCAAGAGGAGATAACAAGGAGTGGTACGCGGCAGTTCAAACGGCTCAAATGAGGGACAAAAACACAGCTACGTTCAAGGTTAATGCAAAATGTGGTAAAATGTATCTTGCACTTACGATAATTCTGTTTAATTATATATTTTAAATTGAATAAAACATACTTGTCGCACAATATTTAAGTAAAGAGTTGCTGACCCAATAATACTGTTATATTTAAAATATTATTATTTTATTATTAGCCAATTGCGTATTTAAATTATTACATCACGATAATTAGATCTTCTGCTAAGAAAACTATTTACCTTGCAAATTTAAGAAATATGTGTAATTGCAAAATATTACTCTGTTCAAATTCCATTTGTCTTATTTTTCACAGGTGATGATTCCCTGCACAGCGAGAGTTGGAATTTGGAATTTAACTGTCCGAACATACAAGACGGATTTAAAAGGAATTCGTATTCCACACACTCTAAATGAATATCACAGCCCAGATTTTATATACATCTTATTTAATCCTTGGTGTAAAGGTAAGAACATAATATTACATTGATATTAACAACGAAAAATACTTATCGAGTGTCACTTGAACAGCACTTTCAAAGAACTATAAATAAATGAACAGTGAATTTTTATCTATATGATTTTCGGCATTATTAAGAAATATATAGTGAATTTTGTATAAATTTACAATAGTATTTATTTATATTACAATTCTCAGATAAATTCACCCTTGCTAAATGTTAGTAAGGGTGTCCAATATCGCTGATGCATATTTAAGGAAACTTAAAGTATTATTATGTTCTTAGAGATCTGTAGAATAAAACAGATTGAAAAGGCCCCGCGTACAGTGTTTGTAAATTTTTTTATCAAGCGTTTAATGAATTATCCGAAATGTTTAGTTTATCGAATGTCGCAATACATTGATGTAACATCAGTTCTAATTACACAAAACAAATACCTATTGTATGTCATTATGTTCGTATTTCATACGCAAAGCTCTTCTTTAAAATAAAACGAGGAATCCAGTCAATTATATTAACGTATATTAGACAGACGTTTCGACCCTCCTGTGTGAGATCCTCTTCAGTTTCTGAAAAGCAAATTTATCAAAGAATAAATTTGCAAATTTTCCAATTTCAAAATTTGCAAAATTCCATATTTTCCAATTTCTTCCTTTTACATTTGTAGACTGATATGACGACAAAGCCGTCGGAAACCGGTGGAAAATATAAATAAAATAAAGAAAAAATAAGCATTTTCTTATATATTTTTTCTTTCCTTTACATTTGTAGACTGATGATGACGACAAAGCTTTCGAAAGTCGGCTATCTCAATATATAGACTTACAGCGTTTTCCATTCGTTGCACTGAAACCCGCCCTAGTGCAGGGCAGAAACATCATCGCTCCGCAACAGTGCTGCCCCACACGCGTAAAGGACAGCAACGAATGAAATTCGGATGCCGGAACTGGGTCACTATTTTTATTTTCATTTTATTAGCGTTCCGAAATTGAGTCATACCTAAAACACTTTAGTTTCTAAATAGCACTGGATTTGTTAATATGAAGTTATTCAAGGTTAAATTTTCGGAGAACACAATCTATTTTTCCGAACTTCGTGTAAATCACAAACATTATTTTAAGACATTTTTTGCACAACATAATATACTCCATCATTCGAAGTATCCCTGCGGAACAGAATATCCTCAATTGCCTTCATAATTTCACCACGAATCTAAATCAGCATAGACAAATTCCGCACCTAACCTCACAATGGCCCGTCGCGTCAGTGTCACGCGATCGTCAGTGCAGTTTAGGGCGCCCCGGGTCCGTGTCGATGTGCAAATGGAACACGCAGTTCTTTGCACTGGTGCGCCCTAGCGGTGGAATGGAACACGAAAGCTGCCCTGAGTGCGCACTGGGTGCGCACTAGTGCGGCGAATGGAAAACGCTATTAGTTGACGGAGATAACCTCTTTTTGTTTTTTTCTTTAACCTCTTTTCGCTGTTTCTTGCTATAATAACGTCACCAACACCGCAGTGCTGAAGGGAGTGTTTGTGCGTGCGTGCGCAGAGGACGGCGTGTACCTGCCGGGCGAGGCGTCGCGGCGCGAGTGCGTGCAGGCGAGCGAGGGCAAGGTGTGGCTGGGCTGCGCGCGCGACCCGGTCAGCGCGCCCTGGGTGTTCGCGCAGTACGCGCCCGCCGTGCTGCCGTGCGCCGTGCTGCTGCTGCAGGCGGCCGGCGTGGCCCCCGCGCTGCGCGGCGACCCGGCACGCGTCGCGCACGCCCTCGCACGCGCCGTCGCCACGCGCCTCGTGAGTGCGCCACGCCCCCCGCCCCGCAGGGCTCTGCACCGTCCACCTCCTTGCCACGGCACGCTCATACATGGCACGTTCCATACCGCCCCACTCCACACTGCCATAGTCGACCGCGCCAGGCACAACACAGGAACAGTCTAGACTGCTACGCCCTAACACTGCACGCTCCTCCACGCCCAGCACAGCTCTAGACCGCCACGCCCTGCCACGGCACGCTCATATATGCCACGTTACATACCGACCCACTCCACACGCCGTAGTCGGCTCAACACAGGAACAGTCTAGACCGCCACGCGCTCCTTCCACCGCACGCTCCTTCACGCCCAGCACAGCTGTGGACCGCCTCGCCCTGCCACGGCACGGTCATCCACGCCACGATCCACACCGCCCCGCTCCTCTCTGTCACGCTGCCACGCCACGTTCAACACTGGAACACTCTGGGCCGCCACTCCCAGCTACGGCACGCTCCGCCACGCCACGTTGCATAACCGCCCTCTCCACCCTGTCACGCTCTGTCATGAGCACGCCTCGCTCCACAAAGGTACACTCTGAGGCACATCATCTGTGCCACGTTCCTTAGCGTCCCGCATCCGCTCCATCAATGCTCAACACGGGAATACTCTGGCACCCTGCAGCCCCCTCCACGCCTCACCACGATCCGCCCCGCAGTGCACTGCTGCCACGACACGCTCCTCTACGCCCAACAGGGCTCTGGTCCGTCTCTCCCCGCCGCGTGACGCTCCTCCAAATGCCTTGGACAGACCCTGCGGCGTCCATACCGCCCCGCTCCACACTTCAACTGTCAGGCCATGCTTAACAGAGCAACACTCTTGACCTTCCCCCCCTCCGCCTACCAAAAACTCCCCACTGCTTCCAATAAAACTCACTTCCCTACTCCACATTTCATACCATCACTCCATGTCACGGTCTTCCACGCCACATTCCACAACAACCATCGCGCCACGCTCTGCCCAGCAGCGGTGACCTGCCATTGTCTACTACGTCCTCTCCGCCTCGCCACATTCCATAACGCCTCGTTCCGCATCACCGCGCCACGCTCCGCCCCACCTCCCTCTGCCGCGCCACGTTTCATATCTTCCCGTTCCGCACCGCCTCCCCACGCTCCGCCAGAACTAGCTCCACACCAGGACAGGCTTCGCGCCGCCTCGTCCCGCTTCGTCCAGCTCCGTCTCGCCACACCGCGCCTTGCCGGGCCCTGCCGTGCTCGACTGCGCTTCCCCCACGGACATCACCGCCCACGCATTCGACAGCGGTAGCTCAGTGATCGGTAGTTTTCCGTGGTTTCTCCGATCAACACCAGGCGCATGCCGGAGCAGTACCCTAACAAACGAGCCACGGACCGCGCGCGATCTTTCCTTCCTCTTTGTTATATTATCCTTTCCCCTTACACACACACTTACACTAACATGCATTACACTATCACATATTTCGGGAGACCGGTCGAAAACTTAGAGTTTGTCCCGGCTGGGGCGGTGCCCCGCTGGTGGGAGATACCTGGTTAAGAGAAAACCCGCTAGCTCGACGGTAGGTTGACGCCGGATCTCGCCATCCAGCGGGGGAAGATCACTGCCATCTTCCGAGAAAAAAAGCATGCACTACACTTACATAACTGATGACCTAAGCTGTTGACGCGCCTGGAATCACTAATCAACCAACCAACCAACTAGCCACATTCGGCTCCGCCCCTCCCTCTCAGCCCGCTTTTGCCATGCTGCCCCGCCCTGCAATGCACCTCCATTAGCTACTGCACGCGGTAGCTTTCAAAACATCATTGAATATACACTACAGTGCAACCACGGTATCTCGAACCTAAGATGGAAAAGAAAAAATCAAGTTATCTTTCAGAATACAGAAAAAGTCTTTGAGAATACAGGAAAAAAAGCCTAACTTTTTGTTAAGGGACGTCGTGAGTAACAGAAGGTGAAAAGGGAATTAATAGAATGGTATGTTTGGTCGAGTTATCGTGGTTTCACAGTAGTAATCAAACGTATAATATTAACTAAATAAAAACACCGATAATCACAGTAGAAAAGTGTGAAGACTTCACGTATATTTTTATATGCGCAATAGCTTTATATGGTCAAATTGAAAACGGAAAATAAAGTTAAAGAGCATTGTTCACAGCTTTCAAGATATTAACTTGTTTAATAGAACTAGAATGTAGAAAATAACATGCTTCATTTTCTCTATTTGCTTAAATTACTTCGTAAATTCAAGGATACCATTTTTATCACATCTACTACAAAATAATTACGTTCTGCTTTTGTGCATATTTCGTTGAAACCCAAAATATACTTTTATCTAAACTCCGATTAAAATATAAGGCGAATTGACAGCGATCAGCTGGGACGCGGTTATCGAATCGGGAACTTCGTTATGACTTAATATTTGAAACTGACGCTCTCGATTAGATAACCGTGTCGCAACTGGTCAACCGTCAATTCGCCCTTTGTTTAAATCGGACATCAGAGTTAGCTGCTATACTCAGATTTAAACAGTGTCCTTTTAAGGTCACGAGCTGGAACGAGAGAGGGACATTGTCATTCAATCGGGAACTCCAAAAACAAAAATGAAAGTCGTAACGAAGCTCCCGATTGGATGATAGTATCCCACTCGACTGACAACTCGTGACTTTGAAGGGGTACTGTTTAAATCGGAGGACATATTCCGATTTAAACGTAGAGTAAATCGACGCTTGATCTGCTGGATGCGGATTTCCAATCGGGAGCTTCGTTCGGATTTAATTTTGTAAACTGAATCTCCCGATTGGGAAACCGTGAATCGCCCTGCGTGTAAATCGGACGCCAGCGCCCGGCGGAAGGCGCAGCAGCTAACGCGCGCGGGGGCGGCAGGTGACGTTCAAGGACGACGACGGCGTGCCCGTGGACTCGTGGGCCCGCGAGCGCGCCAACGACGGGGTGCCGGGCCAGTGGACGGGCAGCGTCGCCATCGTGGAGGAGTACCTGCGCACGCTCAGCCCGTGCGCTGCACGCAGAGCTGGGTGCACTCGCCGCTCGTCGTCACAGGTGCGGAGCGACGGTTTGGCGCTGCACGCGGCATTCCATGAGAGGTTCCATTTATACAGAGTAAAATAAAGAGTTTTTCTGTCGAAAATTCGCCGTTTTCCTGTGGATTATTACAATACTTTCTCTTCTTCTCTACGAAGATTGAGAGAAATTAAAAGGAGGACGTGAAAATGTCATTCTTAACGGTCGGTGTCCGATAAGGATTTTATGTCTACCGTCCGTTAAGAACAATCGAACGGTTTTAATTATGGATGGCATATGTGTGCTCTTATTCAAAGGAAAGATGCTTCTGATTTCTAGAAGTTTTCCTTGTGAGATAATCGAAGCGTTTTACGAAAAATATTGATCGACGCCGGCCGATATGACAAATAACGGCCTCGGTTGGTTAAAAAAACTCGAGAATCTTCTCGATTTTGGATTTCCACCACGACCGTTATTTGCTCTATAACGGCTTAATGACGTTAATAACTATAATCAATTTTTTTAAGATATTTAATTTTTCATGATTGGTATTACTTCTTACAGTCGATTTACTTCGCGTAAGAGTGTGATAGTTGATGGATTCAATATAAATTTTGTTTTGGGGATATTGTGAGCTTTATATGTTGTTTTAACAACTGATTTAGTTCTGTTCTGCGTGACATTGGGTCTGGAACCTTTCTTTACTGTTTACATTATGTTAGTTTCATGATTAACATCTGTTATTCCGCTAAAAGGGATCTCGATTGGTATGTAAATGTGTCTGAATTTAATGCTCTTGATTTTACCTGATAACTTATGAAATATTTACTTAATAGAAATAACAAAATACAAAATAGTATCTTGATTTTATAATATCTCCAAGATTTGTTATCAAGAGAAAGATGTGAAAATGATATGTCAAAACTGAAGAAATCCATTTGAAACCTTTAAGAGCACATTTAAGCCTTTGAGGTTAAATCAAATTATTTTAAGGAAATTTTCAAAATACAATGAAAATATGAATGCACCTAATCTAAACTAGCAGATTGATATCTTAATTGAAAATTGACACTTAACATTTTGAAATGCGCTAAACATGAATCGTACGTTCAATTAACATATATTTTTAATATTGAACAATATTTTACTTAACGATATTTACGTTTATTATGAGAAAAATAATACAGTCGACTCAGGTTGTAGTGAACTAGGATATAGTGAAACCTCGGTTATAGTGAACTTTAGTCACTGGTCCAGTTTCGCTTACATTACAAATGAGCATAAGAAACCTCGGTTATAGTGTCCCTGAACCTCGGCTTTGTGAACCTAGGAAATTCCGTCTTGAAATGAATTCCTCCTGGAAAAGAATATAAAGCCCCAGTGCTACAAATTCCAACACTAGGCAGCTTGAATTCCAACAGTGGAAGAAGAATTGAACGGTGTCAAGACTGCATTAGGATACTTAGATACAGAGGTCAATGTAGAATCAATTTCGGAGATAACACGAATTCTGGAGAATAGGATCTAGAGAAATGACTAATAAATAAGTACGAAGCAACAATTGAAAAGAAATTGATTTTTTGTAATGAGAAACATGATATATAAATTTTCAGTTCGTGGTGTTAATGTGTTTTGCCGTATCTCTGTATTAATAAAATTAATATTTATGGAGAAGTTCTGTTTAATTTTGACATTATCTACCTCGGATATAGTGAACCTCGGATATAGTGAACCTCGGATATAGTGAACCTCGGATATAGTGAACCTCGGATATAGTGAACCTCGGATATAGTGAACCTCGGATATAGTGAACCTCGGATATAGTGAACCTCGGATATAGTGAACTAAAAATGTGAGTCCCCAGAAGTTCACTATGACCGGAGTCGACTGTATATCTTTTCATCAAAGCCCTATTTCAGAGCTCATTCAGTGAGTTTCTTCCGCAGTTTGCCGTGCGCTGGGCATCCCGTGCCGCTCCGTCACCAACTACGAGTCGGCGCACGGCTCGGACGACGCGCTGGCCATCGACTGCGAGATCACGCGCAACGGCCTGCGCCCGCTGCTCGTGGGCAACGCCGCCGACGTGGTGTGGAGCTTCCAGATGTGGAACGAGGTGTGGGCGGTGCGGCCCGACCTGCCCGAGGCGTACAGCGGCTGGCAGGCCATCGACGCCACCTACCCCGCCGTCAACGGTACGCCTCACGTTCATAACTATAAACAATTTCTTTCAAGATATTCAATTTTTCATGATTGGCATTACTTCTTACAGTTGATTTACTTCGCGTAAGAGTGTGATAGTTGATGGATTCAATATTTGAAAGCAGGTTAACAGGGCTTGGTCAGAAAAATTTTCACTAGTTGTTTGCCAACGTTTCGGAAACTTTTATTTCCATCCTCAGGGCTTGCAACATCAAGAACAACTCAACCCATTCACTGCACCATCCTCCATCTCCGGCACCTCACATGCAATGAGGGACACAACATCACCCTCACCCGACACCATCACCTCACAACAACTAGTGCAAATTTTTCTGACCAAGCCCTGTTAACCTGCTTTCAAATAATAATTTATGGTCGTAAAGTGCTCTTCAAGGATTCAATATAAATCGCCTCTTGCCTCCACGCCTCTTGCCTGAGCTGCCGCCTCTGGCTGCACGGCTTCGAACCCTGGACGATCCGTGTAGAATTTGTGGTGCTTCTTTATGTTTTCGTTAGGGAGGTCGGATTGCAGGAGTTGCTTCCCATGTCGCTCTGCTATCATCTAGCCTCTTCAAAGCACAGTACGAATACCTCCCTACATCATTTTTTGACACATATCTGTTTTGTACAGGATAAAATAAATTACAATAACGCTTTATGCAATCAGATAAACAATTCTTACGTTATTTGACTGAGAAACACCACGTAATTGCTAAGCACTTCGTCATTGAATTATTTTATTCTAAATTGCCCAAAAGCTTGTGTAAACAGTGAGCCGAATCAGTAAGCAAAATGCCTAATATTATTTAAGGAGTAAATCTAGTTTATTCGTATATAACACGAAAAAAATGAAATTTTTGAATTGTCGAAATGGGATAGCTAAAACTGACAGCTCTATTATCCATCTCGTCTGTGAGTTTGGTCTGTCAATACCTCTGCAGCCGAAGTAGAGTAGAGAGTAGCGGCAGGGATTCCAGGATACGTAAATTACGTTCCATGTGTATCGGCGGCGCTTTGTTTAAAAAAATAATTTAAATGTTTTTTATATACCAATGAGATGCAGACTTCGATGGAATTCGAAAACAGCAGAAAGCATTTTCATGTGTACACCTTTCTCTGCAACCTAAACGATTTAGGAGTAGTTTAAAATAACATTTAATATAATTGTTTACTCTAACTGGTTTATATTAGGGACTGGACCTCTCTCGATTTTGTTCTTAACGTCGCTGATCTTTATATTAATCGCGTTTAAGATACTCGCGAGTTTTCCACGCACTATAAACGCGATTACTGGAAGTTAAACTAACCCGCTAGTATCTGTTTCCTCTTCTCGAATAGACAGTAGTGGTCTTGTCTTCATCATGATAAAACGTTTAAATATTTTAAACTGCGTTATGTTAGACATGTGTAACGATCTTGGGCAAAGCATGATATTTAGAAAGCTTAATCATGAATTCATAAATATTTAAGACAATCCGACTCCAAGATCGGATCTCACCATCCAGCTGGGGAAAATCACCGCTATCTTCTTCGATAAAAAGCATGCACTAAACGTACGGGACTAATGACGTTCACGGTTGACGCACCAGAATCACTATTCAAGCAAACAATAAATCGAAATTTGCATAAATTGGTGGTGCGAGAAAGTATGTGCACAAATCGAAGTTTGCATAAATACTTTCATAATTGTTATTAATTGTTTAATTTATTGTTTTGTTTATATATATTGGAATGGTGCAGAAAGTGTGTCATGAATTGAAATGGTATGTGCACAAATCGAAGGTTGCATAAATACTTTCATAATTGTTATTAATTGTTTAATTTATTGTTTTGTTTATATATATATATATATATATATATATATATATATATATTGGAATGGTGCGAGAAAGTATGAGCTGCTGGCGCGCCACTGGTTAATTCGGAATGTGTGTGTGTTGGCAGGGCGCGCGGGGAGCGGGCCGGCGCCCGTGGAGGCCATCAAGCACGGGCTGCTGGGGCTGGGCGACGAGGTGCGCGCGCTGCACGCCCGCGTCAACGGCGACCGCTTCCTCTTCCAGGAGAACCCCGACGACCCCGACTGGCTGCTGCACCCCGTGCACCAGGAGCAGGACGCGTGAGTCACATGACAAGCAGCGCTGGGCGCGGGGCGAACAGTAGGCAATCTTTTACGTATTTATTTTACGTCAAAGAAACAGTCAAAAACTGCGTATGATTCACTATGGGGAAAAGTGAATTGTGTGCACCGTTTCAAAATTCTGTGGTCCCTACACTAAGTCATATACTACTTAAATTTTGAAGGAAAAAAAAGCTCCTATGTAATAAAATCTATTTCCAAGGATAAAAAGGCAATAAATTTTGGTTCTTGTCCATGTTGTCTTAGTTATCCATGTTATCTTAGAAGCGTTGGTCGTTTTTGTAGCTTGGTCAGGAAAGGAAGTGGGTGTACACAGGAGCGACTAGTAGGGGGGCATCTGAACAACTTGCCCCAGGCCCCGTCTTAATTGGGGCTCTGTTTTTTCATATATATATATATATATATAATCTAAGTTTAACGCTATAAGTTATTTCATCAAGAAGAAATGCATTCGGATGGAAAAATACATTCTGTTTATGATTTGAGGAGGAAGGAATTTTTTGAGTGAAATAAGGGGCCCAGTTTTGATCAGCTGCCCCAAGCCCCTAGTTTTCTCAGCACTTGAAGACCCGGGCACTCTACCCGGTCGGGGTGACTGTGTTGCCTATTGGCCAATTCTGATATGTGTTATACTGTCGGCCGTTTTCGAATTTGGCACCACATGCTAACAGCTATTTTATGACCCCGACGTTCGCCTCAGGTACCAACATAGTCATATTTATTTATCATTTTTTGCGTCGTTCGAGCTTTACTTAGCAAATATGTGGAGATTAGGACAGATATTGACGAAAGATTTAATTTCTCTGGGTATTTACTAAGAGTTTCATTACATACCACACGCCTGACATGGCACACTGAGAATTTTTCGCTCTTCAATCCCCGATCTCGATTCACCACCCCAGTTGCGAAACCCGGGAACTCGTATTTCGAAAGTCAGAATACTAACCCTATACTATATCAGCTACATTTAGTTTGCAGCACGTTCTTTTATTAGGGCATTGATGCCAAAGGCCTCTTCTCCTACAGAGCTGTTATTTAAAGATGACAATGGGGACGAAAACGAAATATTACTGAAGCACAATAACACATCCAAGAAAAACAGGTGAGAAGGAAAAGAGATGACCCGGAACCAAACAGTATGCGATGCATCTATCAGAACATGTGGCAACATGTCTGTAGCTGTTCCAAGAACCCTTTTACAAAACTAAATCAATTCTTGGGACACAAACATTATTTTATGTAAATACATGTTTTTTGAATTTACATATGTTATTGTTATTAGGGAAACGTCACTGGTTACGTAAGGCAGTTAAAATGTAACATCTGCGTTTCTGTTCCCAAAACGTCCTTAATTCGCTGATCTAAGTTAATACTCGGGCTTCTCTTAGAGAGTCTGTTAAGCAGCTTACCTTTGAGAAATCAGAAAGTTCGAAGACAAGAACTCATTTGCCCCTACAGTGAGGGAATAAAAGCGCTTTTCTTAGGGGTTCACCTGGGGTTTGGAATTGCAAAATGAAACTAAAATCGGCGCGAATATAATTTTTCAGGCATAGATCCCGATGCGCCCAACAAGTCGTATTTACGTGAGCCCAATTCAAACGTTTTTGACCAAATGTTGATCTCAAAATCGTAATGGGCGTTTGATTCGATGACGCATAATATTTGAGTGCAAATCCGTTCCGCATGAAATAATGGTAATTCTTGCATGTAAATTATTATATTAATGAATTCATTTTGAATGTGTACTTTCCTTATTTTATGTTCACTGATTTACTCTTTAACATTGTGTCATCTAACATTAAGAAAATTTCAATTCTGTATTATGATAATTTATAGTACGATAAATCGATTTTTGTATTGCATAAATTTAAATAAAATACCATACCTGTTAGTCTGCCATTTGATATTTTACTTAATTAAATAATTAAATAACTTACCATAAATCGATTGTTGTATTGCATAAATTAAAATAAAATACCATACTAATAGTCTGCCACATTTACATTTGATACAAACCATTTTTTCATGATTTTAACTTTCAATTAGAGGTTATGCGTTAGATTCGTTGGCGCATTAGATTTGCGTAAAAACGACTTTTGCGTATTTTAGAACACAAGGACACGCGTTTTGAAGAGAGACGCGTAAAAATATTGCACGGCCGTACAGGTACGTCGTACTCATGGAAAAGGTACTGAAACCCACCGTGCAGAAGTACGTCAATCGCGTGGCTTGAGTTCAATGGCGTAGGTGTCAGTCGCCCGAGGCGGAGGAAACTTTCGCCGCCCCCTTATTGAGCTATTTCAATTTAAAAGACTAAAATGTACAATCTTGAACAACGTAGTAGATAGTCAAACATACAATTACCTAAATAAAAAACGAAAACAAAATATATAATACATAGCCGAATGTATATGTAAACGAAGAAAACACTTTTCAATGAAGTTCAGTAATTTACGAATCACTACACGTACTTATGAGCACTAAATCACAGTTGGAAAGCGCATACATGTATAGATTAATTAATGTGAATTGGACTACTGATGATACAATGAAACTTTCTTCACACCGGGAGCGGTACCTCAGTGCATCAACTGATGTCACTGCAGGCCTCTCACCGGGAGGTCCTAGGTTCGAGTCCTACGGCGGCAGGATTTTCGACACTAGCTTTCAGCTAGGTCGAATTCAGCGCTGCGAGGAGAATTCTAGCGTGCTCTGAGGTAGTTTTCCGTGGTTTCTCCGATCAACACCAGGCGAATGTCGGAGCAGTACCCTACCAAACGGGCCACGGACCGCGCGCGATCTGTCCTTCCTCTTCCTTGTCCTATCCTCTCCTTACACACACACTTACACTAACATGCACTACACTATCACATATTCCGGGAGACTGGTCGGGAGCTTAGAGCTTGTCCCGGCTGGGGCGGTGCCCCGCTGGTGGGAGAGTCCTGGTTAGGGGGAAACCCCACTAGTCGACGGTAGGTCTGCGCCGGATCTCGCTATCCAGCGAGGGAAGATCACCACCATCTCCCGAGAAAAAACATGCACTACACTAACGGGACTAATGACCGAAGCAGTTGACGCGCCCGGAAACACGAAAAAATCAATCAATCCAATCAATTCACTAGCGACAAGACGCAAACACGCACGGCAACGGTCGACTCGAACCCGCGACTCTTCGCACCGAGGCGGAGTGCATTCGAACCTCCCCACCTTGTCGGGCGGACAATACAAATGTTTATTGCCGTTTAAATGTAGATATGGCGTTCCCTCGCTAACTCCTCTGCCCGCCCTGGCAACTGCTGCCTCAGGAGGAGGCACGGTGAGCTATTAGCGGATTTGCGCGCTCTTTCAAGGCGTCAGTGCGACGCAGTTGGGTGGGGGACGGCGCGACCTCCGTAACGGTTCGTATGCAAATAAACGTTCCGTGTGATGTGTGTGCATTACTCTTCGCCAAGCGGAAGATGCATCTCTTTACAAGAAAGATGACTGGGAGGGTGCAGGTGCGAATTCGGTAGGGACGCCGATTGTGACAATTTATAGAGGGCATTAAAGGTAAGATAGGCATTACTGGTTCGAATTTTAAATAAGCCATTTGGATGTTGTATTATTAAACACTTTGGCCTTATTTGCCGATGTTGGTAAGTACAATCTTGATATAAAAAAAGGATTTTGTAAGACGGAAAAGTTATCTTTATTTCTTCTTTCGGAAGAGAAGTGAAGCCCGTGACCTGATGTGGAATCTTCACCCATGAAAAATATCCCTGCGACACCCCTGGTTGAGTGATCATTACCAACAACATTTTTGGTGGTAAAACTTTGGCCGCCTGAGTAATCTATAAAATTCGTCCTCAATTGATCTTTGTAACATCAGGCTATCTGCGCATACACATTTGAGATTCGTGACAGTCTTCCCTGCGCTGTTTTATAGGTATGGATAATGTGGGCGTTTATAACTACAATTCCCTGGTAAAATATTCCGAATTAAATCTGTCGGGCCTCGATTTTCTGCAACGCACCGTTTTGTGGTTGATTGCTCCTAATCGTCTGTGCTTCTACATTAGTGTGCGCCTTCGTTAGACTCGTCAAGGAGAAAGTTGTTCCGTTAAGAACGAGTCGCGTTAATATCGGATAACAGTAACTGGGCATCTGTGACCGCTTTAAACAGGTGGCGCGAGAATCCGAACGGGTTAAACTGTCACATATTCCGAGATTGAAGAGTCATCCCATTACACGAGACGCTATCTTTGCGAAACACAACGTAATTTATATGGTTCACAAATAAATCTGGATATCTTATCAATAGTAACATATTACAGTGTCGAAGATAGAGATGAATCTGAAATATCATAATGCTCGTAAAAATACAATTGTTGTCTTTGTATGACTCTACATGGTTTTTCATTTGGCAAATCCAAGAGAAAAAGTATATTCGTTAGTCAACGGGTCGTTTTTTATTAGTAATGATTTTATGAATATTATATTAGGGCCATTGATTCTAATCACAAAGTTTACAGCGATTTGGATGGTTTTGTGTGTTTACAGGGTTGGTTTCCTCTTGTAACGAAGAAAGTTAGCAAGGATGATGAGAAAGGTGACACAGACATTGACGATATTACTCAGCAGTACAAATACCTGAAAGGTAAACGTGAATGTTAATATTTCTGTGTAATAAATTGATTATGAAATTCAATACATGATTTCTCATTTATGTCAAAATCAATTTCTTTTATAATGAATTACAAAGAAAATTTTATCGTGTTGTTTAAATGTGTTTATTTTCTTTTTCCATCTGTAGGCTCTGCCATTATTTGAATATTAAAGATTAATAAATTATAATATGTAATGCTTTGTTTAAGATTCTGGTATTGAAGATTCTCAATGTGTTGTTTTTTTTCAGAGAGGACTGGACTGAATAATTTAAAACCTTCGATACGCAAAGAAGCAGCTCTTGACTACAATTTGGCTGCACCGGAAGTTACTTTCGAATTGATGGTCGGCAAAACGACTTTTGGGCAAGATATCACCATTTCATTACACGTACACGTAAGTTTACTCTCCATCGGAAGATTCAAACATAATATAATACTGTTTTCTGTTCACTTAAACAGTTTATTCATGTTTAAGAACATGGTGTAAGTGTTGTTAAACAAAGTGAAACGTTCCCTAAATGTTCTAGTGCTTATAAAACAGGAAAAAACAATGAAACATGTATAAGTGTCAATTTTAAATATTGGTCTATAAACTTAGGGACATTATCGTAAGGAGCCTAAAAGAATAATGGTGCCAACTACATTTTTAGACCCATTAGAGCCATATTTTGCCTTAAACTTTTTATTTACATATGACATATTTTACTAGGAACTAAATAATCCATATGTACTACAACTGATTTTATGTTGAACGATTTGGTTTTTCCAGTTGGTTCAGAGAGCTTTTTCTCCAAATGTGCATATATTCCCAACATTACCCGCTTGAAAGAGGAGAAATCCAGGAATTGATCAAATTCATGGAAATAAAATTATTTATTTTGTAGGGCTATTGGGCCTCTTTCGAAATTTTCAGAGGGGGGGGGTACTTAGCCCTATTGAGCGCATGTCCAATGTATGAACGTTATCCAAGTGCCTCAGAATACATTGTATAAACTTCTAGGACACGTATGGGGTTAAAATGATAACTTTTTGCCAATAAATATATAGTGGAAAATTGTATATTACTGTTAAATTTGCTCCTGATTTTTAAGCAACCCTTGATGCAAAGATGTACACCAGGTCACGTTTTCACGCAGTGAACGAGATTTCATGTTCCTACTGTTTATCTATGGATTCTGGAGCCTAAAATCAATGGCTAATGTCAAATGTATCGACGCATAAAATCCCGTTTAACCTTTTATAGCATGATTTGTTATTTTCACTTGCAATAATTATTTTTCATTACATTTATTTATTTTAATTAAGGGAAAAAATAAAAAGAATCAGAAATAAATATTGCTTTGAGAAAAACAGAAAATTAAATTATGTTACTCCTGAAACACAATGTGCCATATTTCACGATTAAAAAAATAATTATTTTTTAAATCGTTAATGTGATGAAAGAAGTACCAAGGAAGTCAATAAAATAAGGATAATTCGTATTTTAGTTTGATTATTTTCCTAAACGTGTTTCGTTTCTGATATATAGAAGCAGACTGTGTAACTAGGAAGTTTCGATTAACGGAATCACTAGATTACTATCATTTCATCTGGTTATCTTATCGCGTTTAACACCTAACAGTGCATGTGGTGACATAAACGCATGATGTACATTATGTGTAATATAAAATAATTCATAATTAAATCGTTAGAATTTTTAAAACATTATGTTACAGCTCAGTTACAGTATGCAATAAAGGGTTAAATGCAATTTCTCATATATGTTTTTTGACAAAATGTGATCATTTTCGACATGCCCCAGAAGTTTGTAACGTTCATTCGCAGACAGCCTGCCCTTCACAGTGGCGTATACTGCTTTCATGCCCTGGGCTACGCTGACCGTAGAAATAAACTTTGACTATATAACTATATAATATTCGATTAGGTAGTTTGTCTCGTTCGTACTCTTTTATTACACAATTACAGTCATGAAATACATTCATTTTTACAATTTTTTGTTATACGAACGACGATTAACAGGCTTCTCTAATAAAAACGTTCAATACACTCATTATCAACAGATGAACTTTCCGAAGTTTGCTGTGACATTTTTTCAAAAATCTTCCCAAATATATGACAAATTAACTCTGACACTAACACAACTTAATATTTTGCAATATTAACACTTAAAGCATGCTTAATATACACTTGTCGTGCACAAAGGCGCATATCTAATTTACTGTCCGTCTACTGCCCCCTGCCTCCGAAGTGCTTCCGAGCGTGTCAAGAAACCGCTCGGGAAATCGGCAACCGGAGCCCTTGGCTGGCCCTTTCTTACCAGTAGGAAAGGAGAGTGAGTCATGACACGAACGCACGCTGTGTGGATACCGCTGACTGACAGAGGTTTCTTCGGCGTTGACGCCTCTTAATGATCCTCTGATGCGCCCACTAGCCAGCGATTTAATACACATCTCAACAGATACAATGGAGTTTTGAAAAATGGATGTCACTGAAAAAGTATCCTATAATTATTTTTAATATAACATATTTTATCTTTGTAACATACACGATTGGTGGTGAGTGCACAAATACATAATAGACTATATTAAGCGTGTTTTGAGTGTTAAAATCGCAACATATTAAGTATGTGATAGAGTCAGAGTGGATTTGCATACAACATATCTTGTCAGATTTTCATTCTCGTCATTTTCTCGGGCTACCGCTGGTAGCGTCGGTAGCCCAACGTATACGCCACTGCCCATTCACCACCCCGGCCTGAGCGTGTGCGTGCGCGTGTGTTGCAGAACCAGTCGACGGACCCGCGGCGCGTGGCGGTACGTGCGTGCTGCTGGCGCGGGCGGTTGATTGCCGCGGCGGCCACGCGGCGCGCCTCAAGCGCGAGGAGGGCACGCTCATGATGCGCGGCGGACAGCGTGAGTACCACGGATAAGGAACCACGCCCACCTCCAGCCGCTTTGTATTTTGACTTTTGGATATTGATTTAGATGATACTGTTTGAATGAACCGTGTATGAGTTTTAATATGTAATGGAGGCATTTAGAGATATGATTTGTTGGTTGGTTGTTAGTGATTCCGGGCACGTCAACAGCTTAAGGTCAATAGTCCCGTAAGTGTAGTGCATGTTTTTCTCGGAAGAAGGCGGTGATATTCCCCCGCTGGATGGTGAGATCCGACACCGACCTACCGTCGGCTAGCGGGGTTTCCCCCTAACCAGGACTTTCCCACCAGCGGGGCACCGCCCCAGCCGGGACAAGCTCTAAGCACCCACCCTGTCTCCCGGAATATGTGGTAGTGTAGTGCATGTTAGTGTAAGTGTGTGTGTAAGGGGAGAAGATAGAACGAGGAAAAGGACGGAAAGATCGCGCGAGGTGTGTGACCCGTTTGTTCGGGTACTGCTCCGGCATTCGCCTGGTGTTGATCGGAGAAACTACGGAAAATTACCGATCAGAGCAGCCGACCGCTAGAATTCTCCTCCAGACAGCGACTGAATTCGACCTAGCTGAAAAGCTAGTATCAAAAATCCTGCTGCCATCAGTATTCGAACCTAGGAGAAAGCTGCAGTGACATCAGTTGATGCACTGAGCTACCGCTCCGGATACCACAGATAAGAAACCCAGCTAACCTCATGTCGCTTTTTATTTTGACTAGCATATTTATTTTAATGATACTATTTGGATGAAACCTGTATGACTTTTAATTTGTTATAGAGATATTTAGAGATATGAGAAAAAGACTGTTATAAAGACCCTTATAATGCAAAATCCATTATACAAAATTACAACTGTGAGTTACATGGAAAATCCAATGTTCAATCATGTAGTAGATCTTTGCATCTTTGCATATTATCGCTATTCAGAAAACATCGAATAGTCGAATGCGGGCCAGGGATTGTAATTCCCCAGAAATTTGTAGTGCCTGAGTCAGTAATTTATTTCATAGGCTTTCTTGCTTGCTTTTTTACAAGAAATGAGAATATACTAATTTTTGTGTTAGGCTGTCTGTCGAAGAGCAAGAAAGTCGATGTTTTTGAGACTGCATTCAATGTAGCCGTCTCCCTCCTCTGTGACGTCAGCCGAGAGCACAGATTTCTTGAGCCAGCTCTACCAGGCGGCAGACCCCCCCCCCCTCGCTACACACGCTTTACTGGGGATCGCCCCCTTCGAAAGACATTGGAAAAATATAAATTTGTCCCTGAAAGGAACTAATGTTGGAATAACTGAAAGGAATTTCTTGGGGTTTTGAATTTTCGCGCTTTGAAATGTTTAAATAAAAGAATTCAAATTAATGAAATTGGGAAAAAATTTCCAAGCGTTTAAATATATTTATTCAGGCGGCGAAAAAGAAGATGGTCATCGTTTCACTACTCACTTCGTCGATTCGGCCAGCTTTCCTTCCTATGGAGTTTTACAGTTCCCCATGAGATATTTCCCAATTCCCGCGTTGGTAGGCACTATTCTGACCGATAGCTCACAATTCTATCATTATTTGCTTCACGATAAGGTTCTTGAGATTACGTCAGTCCAAACATTTAGTAGGTTATCACAGAAAGAACATTGCTAATCGTCGATTAATGGAATTCGGATCCCTTCCGGATTGTCATATTATCCTGAGTTTTTTATTAAACACAAAAACTGCCGATACACGTCTTCATCATAAAAAATCTTGCTCATTCAAAATTTCATCGTCCATAATTCGCAGTTCATTCTGTAGGTTAGAGAAGTAATGTAAAAACATTAATATAGTAAATATTTTATTTTTTAATTTCAAAAATCTATTTAATTTCCTGCATCAATAGTTTTAATGAAATTATTAAATCGTGTCGCTACTTTTGAATAAAATGTAGCTTCTTATTCATTCCTTGCGACTGATTTTCCCAGAATAAATCCGGTTGATTGAAGGTTCAGAGTACTACTCTACTACATTGAGTGCCATCTTTCTTTTAAATACGTTAACGAAATATGGTTGTTTTGAACCAATTATAAGATACAATTCACCCCAAATCCCCTAGGTGTGCTATTCGTACCGACTAAGGTAACTCAGGTCATCAACTGATGACTCTACTGTGCCTCTGACCGAGAGATCCCAGGGTTCGAGTCCTGACGTTGGCAGGATTTTCGACATTAGTTAGCTACCTCGAACTCAACCGCTAGTTGAAGGAGAATTCTAGCGGCTGGAGGCTCTGATCGGTAGTTTTCCATGGTTTCTCCGATCAACACCGGGCGAATGCCGGATCAGTACTTTAACAAACGGGCCAGGGCCGCGCACGATCTTTCCTTCCTCTTCCTTGTCCTATACTCACACCTTACATACACACACTTACACTTACAAGCACTACATTACCACACATGCCAGGAGATCTGTCGGGAGTCTAGAGCTTGTCCCGGCGGGGGCGGTGCCCATTTGAGGGAGGTACCAGATTGGGGAAAACCCCGCTAGCCGACGGTGGGTCGGTGCCGGATCTCACTATCTATTGGGGAAAGATGTATCACCGCCACCTCTCGAGATAAATCATGCACTACACTTACGGGACTAATGAAGTTGACCGTTGACGAGCCCGGATTGACCATGGTGGAAATAAAAGGTGGAGCGTTGCGCATACCGCCGACTGTGGACCAATAATATTATATCCCACCAACTGTGCGCCAAATTCAAATTTATCTACGCAGGCGCGGACATTTGAAAATTATTTAAATGAACGATATTTGTTATTAAAATTACTCGTTTAATTTAGTGAAGACCTTCAATATTAATGTATTGGTGATATTCATGAAATGCTCGCAATTTAAATATTTCAGGTCTTGTATACAAAAAGCGTGAACAAATACAATGACCTAACCTAACCTACAATATTTGGCCAACAAAACCACGACCTTCCACTGCTTTCGCACTGCCTTGCCAAACACGTCCTATCTCCTTCGCAAACGGGAAGCAAATGAACACGTGCGCCAGCCGTTGTCGCTTCATTCCTAGGTTCAAACGTGATTGGCTGCTACTGCGCATCCTCCGGAGCGCTACACCTTGTTATTTTCACCATGGGATTGACTAACAAATGAATCAGTGAAAAAAAAAAAAAAAAAAAATTGCATGCGCGCGCGTGTGGTGCGCAGGGGAGAAGATCCAGCTGCAGGCGACGGCGGCCGAGTACCTGGGCAAGGTGCGGCCGGAGGGGCTGGTGCGCGTGTTCGCGCTGGCGCGGGTGCAGGAGACGCGGCAGGCGTGGGTGCAGGAGCGCACCATCCTGCTGCGCAAGCCGCGCATCTCCGTGCAGGTGAGCTCGCCTCCCACCCACCACGGCTCATACGCTCATTCGTCGGCTTCGGGTTGGAAAGGTTTCCAAGCTGCACTTGAACCTGATGTAACTTCCACCTCGTTCAAGTGGTCGCTTTCGGCATCAGAGACCTACAAAATGTGTTTTACTGTCGAAAAATCGGCACTTGTTTCTGTAGTATTACTATATATTTTGAATTCTATGTATACGAGAATGTTAAATATTGCTGCCTATAAAATCGTTATTATTATTAATGTATATTAATAATAATAATTACAACAACAACAAAAAATAATAATAATAATAATAAAAATAATAATAATATATATAATAATAATAATAATAATAATATAATAATAATAATAATAATAATAATAATAATAATAATAATAATAATAATGCCGGTCCGGATAGCCGAGACCGCTAAGGCAGTAGTGCCGTGGCGATCTCGGACGGAAGGATCGCGGGTTCGAGTCCCGCCTCGGGCATGGGTGTGTTTGTGAATGTCTGTTTGTGTGTGCCGTCCATTCATCCTTCATTATTATCATCATTTCATATTCCATCCCTCAGGACAAACAACCCGGGGGGTATAAAATCCGGATTCAGCCTAATGCTGATCCCCCTAATTAGTTACATGGCTTGCAACATGATAAAATGATACTGAGCCCGTGCAAGTGCTTGTCCTGCGTGGTCCAAGATGGCCTATTCGCGAGCAAAAAAAAAAATTGTTTCTATATGACGGTGTATTCAAATATTAAAGACAATGGAACCTTCAGTATTTTTAAAACAATTATTTTTATTAGACTAAATTTACTAAAAATACGTGTCGTGAACAATGCGGCTGCACCATGAAGTAAGTCTGAAATGAAGCAGTTATAACAATCAAAGATGTTTTTTGTAACTGTAAACCTGCCTTTTTATTAATTATATTCCTTCTGCTGTTGTGCAGCCCCGCAACCCGGCCGTGGAGGGCCGCGAGGTGACGCTGGCCTTCACCTTCGCCAACCCGCTGGCCGTGCCGCTCACCGAGTGCTCCTACCGCGTCGAGGGCTCCTCCTGCCCGCCGCGCGCCGCGCCCTTCAGGTGAGACTCACCACCTCACTAACGCTCCATACCACCTCGCCAAAAGCACAACCTCACTAACGCTCCATACCACCTCGCCAAAAGCACATCCTCACTAACACACCACTCCCCGACGCAACTCCCAACCCACTTCACACCACACCACTCCACACCACCCCCCCAACCCTTATCCCCCCCACACCTCACCCACCCCCACCCCAACCCACCACCCCACTCACACTCAAACCCTACCGCCTCACCAAACACACTGTTCATTCAGGAGCTAATTGGTTCTGAAGTAGTATCAATTACTCTGGTTGCTTTAATGGCAATTGTATGTAAGTACGAATATAATTATTTGTCTCTTTTTCTATCTCTCTTCTTTCTGTCTCACTCTATTTCGGTTCTTCTCTCTCTCTCTCTCTCTTTTTTTTTTTAATTTTCTTGTCCTCTCTTTTTCTATCCCTTTTTTACTTTCGCGCCCTTAATTAAGTACTTCGTAAGAAGAGAAAGTTACGTAATCGTGTACCGGAAAACGGCGAAATTTCGCCAGAAAAACTCATTATTTATTACTACTGCAGGGTAACAAAAATAAATATATAAATAAATGTATACATAAATTCAGTTGCTAAATTTAGAAAAAAAGCCTCTAACACGTGGTGTAACCAGAATCCATGTGTTGTGGTTCCTCGATACCGAAAAATCGATTGAAGGCAAAACGTATGTTTATCTATTCGTCCGTCCGTCTACAATCAACGCTAGCGCCTAAATCGTTGAGCCGATTTTCTCCAAAATTGATATTCCCCAATCGATCTGAATGAACACCGGATCTTGGGAGTTTAAAGCGGCTGTTTTGCTTTTTGAGGGTACTTTACATACAGCGAGCATTTACGTTTTTAAGCGACAGGCCCGAATTGGATCCATACGGCGCTTCCGTGGCGTAGTGGTATGAGTGACGGCGAGTTAATTATGAGGATCTGAGTTCATACCATAGAGCGGAAAAATGTTTGCTGATTGAAAACACTTTTGCAGGCTTATGTTGTATAATACAGCAAAGTAGTTAGAAACATTGCGAGAATGTTTGTGCTTGTGTAGCACCACTAGTTCCTGCCTGAAGTCCTGTCTAGGTTGTTTCTTTTCCTTTCCTTTCTCTTTCTCTCCTCCTTCTCTCCTTGTCTCTCCTCCTCTATCTCCTTTTTCTTTTTCTTCTTTTTCACTCTCCTTCTCTCTTCTCCTCTCTCCCCTTCTCTCTCCTCTCTCTCCTTCTCTTTCTCTCCTTCTCTTTCTCTCCTTCTCTTTCTCTCCTTCTCTTTCTCTTCTTCTCTTTCCTCCTTTCTCTTCCTCTCCTTCTCTCTCTCATTCTCTCTCTTTCTCTCTTTCCTCTCTCCTTCTCTCTCTCCTGTCCGTCTCTTTTATCTGTCTCTCTCCCTGCCCGCGGCTGGGCGGGGCCGGCGTGAGCGTGAGCGTGAGCGTGAGCGTGAGCGTGAGCGCGTGCGTGTGCGCAGGGACGTGCTGCCGGGGGAGGTGGTGACGTTCGAGGAGACGGTGGTGCTGCGGCAGCCGGGCGACCACCGCCTCACCGCCAGCTTCTGCAGCCGGGAGCTGGCCGGCGTGGTCGGGCGCGGCGTGGTGCCGGTGCAGGCGGCCTAGGCCCGCGCCGCCCCCCGCCCCCAACGCCACGCCACGCCACGGGTGCGGGCCATGACCTGCAAGCCGGGCTTGGGGTTTTCCAACGTGGCGGCTGAGGGTAGTATCTCCGAGATGGAATTCGGCATGGCTTTTTGTGTCATTCTCAGTCCTGCCGCTAGCGTCGCTTGATCTGCAACTCTGCTTCATGTAGACGCGATCATGCGACATCTTGCGGCAGGACCCAGAAAGACGCAAAAAGTCGTGCCGAAATCCATCTTGGAGATACTTCCCTCAGCCGCCACGTTAAGGCGGTTCACATTCGTAATTCGGCGAACACCGAGCAACCACTTGCCGAATCCCGAGTAGTGTGGATGATTTGCTCGCTATTTGCCGAGTGACGAACATTCGGGGTTCGCCCTAACCAACGCGTGTCAGTCTTTTGGACACATCAAAGGGAGCGAACATTCGCCGAACACGTCAGCTGCTCGGGATTGGGCGAGCTGTAGCTCGCTGCTCGGCGAATGCCGAATGTGAGGATCCGTCTTTAGATAAACCCAAGTATTCGTCCACGCGATGTGTTGCGGGCCAAGCCGTGCAAGCAGGGCTACGTCCTCGCGATGCGTCGTTTCTGAGGTGCGTCGCCGGGGTGAAGTCGCATGCGCGGAGTTGAAAGTCGCACGTGCAACGGTCGCGCTAAGCTCTTCCTACTTTACTTGGCATCTTTGCTGTTTAGTAGGTGCACCAGCAGGCATGTAATGCGTGTTGCCTTTATTGTGATCGGGAGAAAGAACCAACATAAAAATCAAAGATCAGGGACAGCCCTTTTATTGTATTTTTAATTGTAATTTAAATATTGCGCAAGGCATTCAAAAACAAACACATAATTCAATCCTTTTTCCTTTTCGAATTACATAATCTTATCCTCTATTTTCTATTATTTGCGAGTATTTTTTCTGAAAAAGACACGTAGGAAATAGTGTAGCGTTGCTTCCCAAAACACTTCAACTCGTTTATTGAAATGCTCGTCAACACATATTCCGTAGCAGATGCCAACAATTATTTGAATTTAATGTCAGTCCTTCTAGAATATCATAAAATGCACGTTCATTTCTTTGAACGGTGCTCTTTACTTGTTCTTACGAGAAAATGCACGGACAAGACGCATGACATTTCCGTCTCTGGTAGGAAGCCGTGCTCTGTTGCATTCGGTATTTCAATGAAGTGTGGTTGAATCGCTCAGCCGTGTGCCCTGTTGCACGTGTATAACGCATGCGCGGTAATGAACCAAAGGACGTCGTGTGGACGTAGCCAAAGAGTATTTCAGTGGCTCACTTCGGGGAGGGTCTCTGCTTTCTTCGCCTACATACTGTCTTAATCCTTGCGCCTTTTCACGTCTTTTTTCTTTGTCTTATAGATGCAGACTGACGTTACGCCTTTGCAAGTAATGAATTCCAACCTCTAGATATACTGAACCCATCTGCATTTGAACTTTTGCATTTTGTAACCGATGCATCTATTTTTAGTTCTTTGGTATCATTTATTTTCTCTTTTTTTTCTAGAATATATTTTAGCAATTCGTTGCAATTTTCACGCAGCTGCCTTTGTTCTCTTGTAGATGGCCAGCTTCTACATTTGTAGAGTAAGCGTATGGACTACCATAGTATTTTAGAATTTTTTTCCTAAATCGGGTTTGGTTTTATTTTTTGAGATTTTAGTGTAATATTTTATATCTGCACGAAATCTCACGTTTTTCTTGATTTGCAATTTAAGAAACACACACACACACACATACACACACACAAACACATACACATTTCAACTTAGAATGCTTTATAAGCTGTAAGATCCGAAAAAATACTATTTAACACATTTTAATGATTACATGCTTATTTTGTAATAAAAAGTTTATATAAATATAAATAAATATATAAACCTTAAAATGAACTATCTCTATTTAATTTTTTAATTAATCTTTTAAATTTATTGAAATAAATTTTATTTATTCCAATAAATTTTAAATACAATGGATAATATTCAATAATCATCAATATCTAAATTTATTATTAAATTTATTGAATTGATTATTGAATTGATGAATATACGATTATTGGAATTTATTGAAACAATCAAAAATTATTTCAGTAAATTTCAAAAATTAAGAAATAACCTTTCTCCTCTCTGATGAATTAAAATTTTGAAATGTATTTATTTAAAATTTATTAAATTAAACTCATAGCAGACCTGGGATTTTATGGACTAAAATTTTTTCCAAATATTGCACATGTATGACAAGAAAAGCCAGAATAAAGAAACTTTGCAATGGAAAGTCCTTCAAATTTTTGCCTTGCAAATAAGCACTGCAGTAACATAGTATAATTTGCTAACTGTCTATTTTCAAGTACTCAGTTTGATTCACATGAGTTGGACTAGCGGAAAAATTTTAAACAAAAAAGTCCCGAAAGAGATAACATGCAATTTTAGTCTGTTCAGCAGAAATAAAAACATTTAGATACTGTTGTTCTGAATAGCAGAAATTTAGTGAAATTGTTCTGAATAGCAGAAATTTAGTGAATCACACTGATAGATATTTTCGGGTATTTATGACAAAAGGTCATTTGTGTAAGTCATTTGCCTAAAAATCCAAGGTCTACTTATTATAAGATAATATATTAATAGTTTATCTTCATAATATTTGTTATTAAGATACAAATATACCAACATGAAATGTTTTCGTTTTATTTTAACTTTGACGTAAAACTCGTGCATTTAAGTTTGAATTTAGTTAATGGCAAATTCTTGCAAATAGTTTGCGAATGTAAATTGTATTCCCTTCCCTCGTTCCCATTTCTATAATTATTTGCTGCATCTGCATATTCTGAGTGATTCTTGTACTATTTTTCATTTACTCCTGTCTTTTAATAATATCTTCTATTATAACAGTTTTTTTAAATTTCCATGCTTATGTGTCACATAATGACTTTCATTTTATTTCAGTGGAATGTTATTGGAGATCTGAATCCAGTGTGCTTTGCTGAGGCATTTATGTGGTCGGGTGTCGGGAATACAGGTCTCCTTTAATCACTAGCTTTTCCTAAATGAAAACCACTAAATTCAAACAATCCTTATCAGTTTCTCATGAAGTACAATCAAAATTCTCTTTTTACCGAAATATCTCGTGATCCGAAATAGAACACACAGGATATCCACGAAATTCAGTGTATTTTGAAACATTGTCTCATTCAATTATGTTATCTTAATTAAGTTTTGTAACATGAGTCTTCTCTCCTCCGTGTTCTTCAATTTGTTGTATTTTTTTGTATTCTACACATGATTTGAATTAGTTGTTCCAATTTTTGGAATGTGCTATTCTGCAATTTTTTTAAAAGACATAATCTGTGTTTTTTTCCTTCAGTCTCAAGAAAAAATTCTTTTACATTTTTTCTGTTCATTGTCAGGAAGAAATATTGACAGATAACGTCCTCACGGTCTAAAAATAATATTTTTTGCTATCGTTGAATCAATTACTCGTCACGAAAGACATTTATTATAAAGCATTCCCAATTATTCTCAACTACCTCAGAATGCAAAGAGATGGTTTCTTTATGTAATGTGGAAGAAAAGGAGAAGCAGTAATTATAAAACATTGATAAATTATACGAGTAGAAACAAACATGAATGCAAGATTCCTAAATTCAAAAACAATAAATTCTGTAGTGGCAGTGGAGATATTGCAGTACTCCATGATTATAATTTCAGTATATCAGAAGTATCAACACAAGTAGTAGTGAGAGAAATTTACTATGCATAAAATTCAGCCACTCACGTGTTTCGGGAGTTTTTTCCCATCTTCAGTGGCTATACAGTATTAAGATTAAATTAACAAATTAGCACATGAATAACTACGTCATACAAAAATTAAAATTTTTAATTACAGTACTTACACAAGTAACAAGTTTAAACACTACATTAAGTAAACATATTGATAAGTCCTATTGATATCCTGAAATTATAATCAAAAACACGAATTTTTATTTCGAAACTTTTTGCATATTGATTCATTAATGTGTGTATTCTCCCAATACATATAGGCAATGTTCCTGCCAGCAGGGATGGCTTCCATAAAAGTCTCAGAACTCAACCAGTGCTCATAGTTATTGCAAAATGATTACAACTGTTAACCATTAATATTAACATACAGATACAACATTATTACTCGTTACGTCTGTTATTGCATATACGAAGCGTAGAAAAATATAGTCATCGTACAAAAATTTGATCGTGAGATTTTGGCGAGAATACCCATTTTGGTGGTCCCTGACAGAGATACTCATAGTGTGTCGTTTTCGAAAACATCTCACCTTTCTTTTGATAACGCCACACCTGTCTTTGCTCAACTCGAATTCTTAGGCTCCACATTAGAGTTTTACAAAGTATTCTGCTATTGATTGTCAAATTAACGAATTATTCTGAAATGTCGTACTAAAATCTAAGCGAGTAATTAGTTTTCCGATGCTCTGTGCGGGATTTGGTTTCTATATTGACTCAGCCTTGGGCTGGTAACTGGCAGGTTACCTTGTAATGACGACAATTTGGCCATAAAAGCCAGATAAAGAAGCATCGATGCTTGGAAAGTGCACTGTTTGACCCTTCATAAAAATCACCGTGTGGAAGATAACCTCGATACTCCTAGCAAAGGTCCGCGTAAAATCAAATATCGTAATCTAAACATACCAAGGCAATGCGCCATCTGTTTCGAGTCGGAGTCAATTAATTTTTACTTACTCGCATACGTACGCATATACAGAGTAATATACATAGTAGAAGGTTATGTAATGCTACGGAAAAACGGCTATTTGTCGACAGAAAAACTCGTGGCCCTGTTATAAAAAAAGTCGATATACTGTTCTAGTATGTAGTAAATTATCCCTCTTATACATATGTTGTAAGATTTCGGCGACTTCCTACAACAACAAAATTGAAGATAAAGGTTTTTCCGTCAAATGAAATTTGTTTCCATTATTAATTATTTTACTAAGGTCCTGCACATTCTTTTTAATTAATTATTTTCACGCAATATTGTGTGTGAGTACACATGATTCAAATTATGTCTTCAAAAGTTTCCAAAAATATCAAAAGTTTTCTGGGAAGATGAGCTCAAAATTCCGCATTTTCAGAAACGTTCAAACGCACTTTTCAAAAACGGTTCCAATTTTGTTTCAAACGTTTTGTACGGATAGTGCTAAATGCACTGTTTAAGATGAGATAAAAAAATTTTGCTTATTCTTTTGTTCAAAAAATGCAGAATTGTATTTTTTAACAGAATGTTTCGCGCGTTAATATTTACATTACCAGTATTTTGTATACATTATTGTTTTTGTGTATACAATTGCTTTTAATTTCTTATAAAGTTTCTCGAAAACTCAAAAGTTTTGGGTGAAAATGAGCTTCAAATATCGCATTTTCAGAAATGCTCAATAGACATTTTCTCTAATACGGCTCTAAATTTTTTTACGAAAAGTGTCATATAAGATGGGGTTTTCCTCTTATATAATACTTTTAAAGTCATGTTTCAGGTCTACCATTATGATACTGAAAAATTGAAAAAATTTGAAAAACTTTGGATGGCAGCTCGGCAGACGATGGGGCAAAACCGAAAAGAAAAGAAGAAAACCAAAGAAATTAGAAAACTAACAAGTACGAGAAAGTCTGTGTCATTCTGTAGCACCATTAGTTTTAGTTTGTTTCTTTTAAGGGGACAAATTAAGTACCACGAGAAATAAAAATTCAAATTACTGTTCGATAAAGAGAAAATTAAATATAATTCATTGTGTGATTTTTGTTCCACTAAGTTAAGTTTATTTACAAAAACTATAGTTCAATTCTAGTATTTACAATCGATTATAACAAATTTTCAGAAAAGCTTTTCAAACTTTAAATGCCATTTCCATATTTTCAAGTATCTTATAAAAAATGTTGTTTCCTTTACATCAGTAGTATCTGAAAAATGTCTCTCTAAAAATGCAATTTCTTGTGTGAATAATAAACTCTCGGAAAATAACACTAAGCACTTTAACATGAAATGCTCAATTATCGTCACTGCCCAGGATTACATGACGCTAGAAATTACACAGTTTACCGGTTACCACGTCACTCAGAATCCTGTATTACATCCCGTTTGCGGTGCACGCTATGAAAACATATGCAATCGCAAAGCATTCAGTGTCTAATTATTTTACAAATTCTTAGAAATCCAATACACAATCATGAATACATCATTTTGGGGAAAATAATAATGAAGCGTTTTCAATGTTACGTGACGTATGCGAAGGAACACAAGTTCTTGTATGAAATTATAATTGGTATACTTACTTTAATTATTTTGACATGGCTCTCCCTATTCAGTTCTTGTAAACTGAAGTGTCTAACCTACTAACAGGTAGGTAAGATGTATTGTTTGAGTATTGGGTTGATAAATTCAATCAAAATGCATTAAAATTATATTCTTTTTAATAAATTAGTATGTTATTATTTATAATTTAACTGTTAAACAACTGTATTCCAATACTTTTACATCAAATAATTTTAGAAATTATTTACGAAACGTTTGAAGAAAATCTTTTATGTTTTAAGGTAATTCTGATAAGACCAAACAAATATTGAGTAAGTGTATATGTACTTAATGACGTAATTGGTGTCTACATCGTGTAGGAAGAAGATAAAGAAGGATTACACTACGGAGAACATACAACTTGTAGAACGGAAGTATATTGTCCTACATTCCATTTAAGGTAATCCCAATATTCTTTGAAATACCAATATGTTTGAAATAGCTTGTTAAACATTGCATACATTTCTTTGGTGAAGCGATAAATTCGGAAGTCGTACAAGATATTGTTGGAAATCAAAGATTAAAGATTTAATGCAAATTATTTAAATTGGTCTATGTTGGTGGAAGATGTAATTAAATTCTCCAGACATTTTGTTCTAATAATCATATTTCAAAACCCACATGAAAACTATTACAAATGCTCATTACGAGTAAAAATGTTTCATTTTTGAAGAAGAAGAAGAAGAAGAAGAAGAAGAAGAAGAAGAAAGGAGAAGAAAAGAAAAAACTGTTTCACATCAACCATTTCCTAATTCTTCTCTGAAATTCAGAGTAACTAATTACTACACACGTGTCTAATAGATTTGTATGTAATTAGGTAATATAGTTGACTAACGAAAGCATTTGTATAATTTTTACAATTTGATTATATTAATTTCCACAAAAGTGAGCTTACAATATTTGTGCCCTGCACGATTAGTGTACCAATACAAATTTGTTAAGAATTTATTTCTAGCTTGAAACAAAGAGTAAGCGAATTTAAACCAAAATCTACATTAATCTAGGAGTAAAGCCTTATTAAACGAAGCACGTAGGAAAGAATTTGGCTGTTATACATGCAGTTACTAAAAGTCTTGCAATGTCATTTAATCTGAATCAACCGCAGGAAATAAAAATAATTTTCATTTCGCAGAAACTAAATTTTGTTCTTAACCTGTTGGTAGACAGCCAGTCTGATTTCTGACATAGGCTTCTAGTACAGAGTAAACATTCTCAAGAGTGAATTCCATCTTTATTTTAGTAGGATCAATGCTAACAAGCAAACTAGTATATAGTAGAAGATCGACGAGTCTTCAAACGAATTCCCTTGGATAGTTTCCCGTAATTGCATGGTGGAGATTAGGCGAATTGTCTCCGAGAGGGCTCATTGCGTGCTGCCAGGCCGCTGCAATTGCAGCGACATTCCAGAGGTTCCGCTGCACGAGCTCTTTGTGCACAAGGACCAAAGGAGGAGAGGGTGACAGAATGGCAGCGGGCAGCCACAGCTAGCCAGGAAACGTGACCAACTCTGAAGCGGGTATGCGGGTGACAATCCGCCAGCAATGAAACAAATGGATGCATAATTTGGTACTGATCTAATCATTTACTGGATTGATTACCTTTCAAGTGTTATGTGCAGTCAAGTGTCAATGTAAGTCAATGTATGTCAAGTGTCAAGATGCATTGTTATGTCGTAGTAGTCATCAAACAGTTATTTCATCGACACTCGTATACAATCCCTCATATAAATTGTGCTAAAGGGATGCGGCGCGTTCAAAGTTCATATATTTTTTATTGGTAGGCAGTATTGGATACAGTAAATTATTGTTGCACAATCATGTATGTTCCTTTTCGTGTGCTTCGCAATAAACAGAAACTTGATTGTTTGTCATAGGATAGGAAATATCTTGAAGGGAAGCAAAATTGCTATGATAAACTTCGTGTTATATGTCCCGTGATCGCACGGGCGTTAAACGACATGGAACCTTCGTGTGGCGGCGTAAAAATGAAAACGATTCATGGTTCATGTCTCGCATGGATCATTCCGGTTCATGTCTCGTATTAAGTTCTTTAACACAAGTGAATCCTGCAAGCCATGTGACTTTCACAATTGTCGGCAGTCATGTCATTTTGGTCTGATCTTTCTCAAACTTCAAAGTTATTAATTCCTCAGATAGTGTAGCATCTCTCAGCATTTTTTATTGTATTTTTTGTTTAATGTTTTCGGATATAACACTTAATGATTCAATGTAGGGGTGTTGTGTAAAGCACCGCAACAAATATTATTTTCTGTATATTACCTTTAAAATAAAATAAATAAAACTATTTTATAAAATAGTAAAATGAATCTTCAGGTGTGAGTGAAAACAAGAAAATTACAGGTTTTATTGAAGCCGCCCAAATGTGTTTACAAATTGATAAATCAAATACATTGACACTAAAACTAAAACTTCTTAAAAGGATGACATAAGGCATCATGTACACACATATAGTTTTCCGAGTACTTTTAAGAAATATACTTATTCGGCTTCCAATATTAACAATTATTTCGAAATTGTTTACCCTTTTTGGAATTAGTGACACCAATAGCACAATTTTTAGAAAGAAACCGATTAGAATTATTCAATATGCTGATCTTCCAATCGCAGTTTAATTTAATGGAGGAGCAAGAAGGAAGAAAGAAGAAAAGCGTGTGGACAGCTCAGTCATTCTTGCTACGAACCCCTGCTCGTCCTACCCTGTTCGTCCTCTTCTGCAAACACATTTCACATAGACTTAAAGCGTAGGCTTCCGCGACTGGAGTCAGTGATTACTTCAATGTCACTGACTCCGCATCCTAGGCACAGGCTAGGCCTAGGACACGGCGGACCAGATAGCCAAGTTGTCACATTTTGCTTTTAATTGATTGATTTTTTCGTGTTTCCGGGCGCGTCAACTACTTGGGTTATTAGTCCCGTCAGTGTAGTGCATTTTTTTTTCTCGGGAGATGGCGGTGATCTTCCCTCGCTGGATGGCGAGATCCAGCGCCCACCTACCGTCGGCTAGTAGGGTTTCCCCATAACCAGCACTCTCCCACCAGCGGGGCACCGCCCCAGCCGGGACATGCTCTAAGCTCCCGACCCGTCTCTCGGAATATGTGGTAGTGTAGTGCATGTTAGTGTCAGTGTGTGTGTGGAGAGGATAGGACAAGGAAGGGGAAGGACAGATTGCACGCGGTCCATGGCCCGTTTGTTCGGGTACTGCTCCGGCATTCGCCTGGTGTTGATCGGAGAAACCACGGAAAACTACCGATCAGAGCAGCCGGCCGCTGGACTTCTCCTCCAGACACCGACTCAATTCGACCTAGCTGAAAAGCTAATGTCGAAAATCCTGCCGCCGTCAAGACTCGAACATAGGACCTCCCGGTCAGAGGCGCTGCAGTGGCATCAGTTGCACTGAGATACCACTCCCGGTTCACATTTCACTTACTCATTTCATAGTAGATGTATTGCTTCTCTTATAAAAGTCTAGAAATACGCCACCCACTTTAACAGTTCTTGAACAGAGTTATGTATATTAATATCGCGCTAAACTCATGGAATCTTTTTGGAATTCACTTTCCCAATAAATTAGCTGAAGTACAGAAACGTACTCACTCTGCGAACGAACTTTGAATCAATAGTGTTCTTCTGAAGGGACATTGTGCCGATTTTTCGATGTTTTGATGTTCGTGTGCTTACATTCCAAAGTTAAATAGTACAAATATCATGAATATTAAAATGTATCAATAAATATTGTAATGCTTATAAGTATGATGTAAGTTAATGAAATTAAAAATTTGTGGATCTAAAAAATGGAAATGTCGGTGTCATATATTGAATACAAATACTATGATTATTTAATTTATTTATCTATGTTAAATTGTTTAAGGAGTTTTTATTCTTGTTAATATACACAACATTAAAAAATAGTACATCGATTGTGAATTAAAGGTCTGAAGCGTCTTCCTTAACAAAGTTACAGTCTTTTCAGCAAAACGAAAATGGTGTGTCTAAAAATCCACTTTATTTACATTATGCCATGAGCAAAAATTCACACTCAAGCAAACCTTTTTGTAGAAGCAAATCAGAACTATTATTCTAATGTGATATGTGGTTTCAGAGAGCCAATATATTATGTAACCTATCATGTTAGAGTACAAACCACATATGTATTTTATAAAGGGTATAAGTATTTTTATGAATGATTTATTTTTGGAAAGTGATCTGTGCAGAATGCATATGATAAAAAAAATATTTACTCGTCAATAAAATGCAAACTTTTGTAAATGTAATACTTTATTTTTATAATGTAGTTTTTTCAATTTATATTCCTCTTCCTCGTAGTAATCACGTCGGTTCCATCAAAAATAATGTAACTTGTAAAGAAAGCTGAGTGCTTCATATCATAATTCCATCGTATACAAATAATCTCATTATATTCTGAATCGGAAATATCAATTAGATATTTAAATAAAGTAATACATATTTTAATTGTTCCTGTAAAATAAGAAATGATTAATAAAATAGATTTACACTCTACACGTATAGTATGACAAAGCCGTGAATTACAAAATAACCTCTCACAAATTAGGAACTAGTAGCACGACAGGAGCTCAATTTTCTCGCATAATTTGTAACGGCTGCACTACATAAAAGTGTTTCCAAGCAACAAAAATCTTTTGCGCCGAGATCCGAACTCAGGTTCTGAAACTTCTGAAATCCGATGACTTTCTTAATAGAACAGTTTTGGAGGTCGACGAAAGATTTTACTGAAAGTAGCACATTCATAATGTTTTGATGATTAATACACTATAACAAATTCGTCATGACCATAGGAATTATCATCTGCTGAATTCTCAATTAACTTACTAAAAAAGTTCGACCTCAATCATAATAACCGAAATATTATATGAAACATGAACCTCATGACTCAAGGCTAAATTATCACACTTGGTCTAAAGCCATCCATATCAGCTCCGTCAGGAAGGACAACGTCACAACGAAGCGGAAGTAGGATTGTGTGGATGTCGGTCGACGTTTCCGTCCAGCAAAGGCGTCATGGTTTTCACGGGGGCCACTTGCGTCATGCCGACTTCATAGTAGTGAACAAGCAATACAGCAACTTCCCTTCAAGCAGGTGATGACACTGCACTGCGAAAGAGCAGCAAATATCAATGATGCGGTGAAACGTAAAGTGTAACGGAAATATTGTGCAGAATGTTGTGAAGTTAAACAAAAGATTAAGACAGATAGCTGTTACGAAGACTTAAGGAAAAACAGTCTTAATTTTTGTTATTTTGATAGCAACTATAAAACACATTAAAATGTATAAAAGGCGATTGTTTGAGGATTCCTATATTTGTATTTCATGGAGCTAGAAATGAGGAATTTGTTTTTGAGTAGAATGCTTAATGCAGGGGTCGCCATTCAGGTGAGTTAGTCTTTAACCAGAAAATGATAATAAAAAATAGGTAAAATTCTGTTTATTCTAAAAAAAAACTTAAACTTAGTTCGTGTAATAAATTTATAATGAAAAATTATCCTTTATCCACAAGAACTATTCTTCCTAAGTCCGATGTTCTATTTTGATAAAAACTCGATAACATTATTCTCCACTTCCTTTTCTGGTTGATCTTTAGTAAAGATAACGTACTTCAAAATTTCATTGAATAACTAAAATTTGGTGTTTGGAGATTTGATGTAAAATAAAGGATAAATGCAAGCAATATCTCCTTTTGAGATTAGATATGTGATGATGATGATTATGATGAGTCCCATAATACGGAATAGACGGGGGAATAGATCATGTCTTTCCTTTTCCTGGACAAGTGATCATAATGGCGGTGTGCTTTTGCTTTCCACTGTATGGACAAACATAGGTGGAGGATCGTGAGGTGTGACATGGGATAATGATTTACATGGGGTATGTGGTAGTGTAAGAAACCGGCAGTCTTATCAATTTGCTCAAATCCTCCATGTGTTATGGATGTTTCCAATATTGAGATGTGCTCGAACGTTGTGAACGAGGATGGCGAAGGGAAGGTGTAAAACTCGTGAATTTTTTCAACGAATTGGAAAAGCGAAGTTCCAGAAACAAATACGATGGCACAGCAATAACACAAAAACCTTGATATTTATAATTATTTTCCACCTCCTTCATTTATATAAGTATATATGAAATTGTAAATATGAAATTAGAATATAAAAAACGAATCTCGACAACACGATTTTATGCTTGTTTTCTTAAGATGACGTTGAACTTCTTCGTGTTTCTTTGTTCTTTTTTCGCTGTCGTTTGAAATTCAAGAGAAGAGACGAAAAGTATCGTTTGCTTGTGGTCGGGCCTTCAGGCCAGCACAGAATTGAAGCTCATCATAAAAAGTTCACTGTTTCAAATTACATGGCCTGCCATCAAGACAAATCTACGTACTACATATCAAAAAGGCGACGGTAGCTACGATGGTTACAAGAAAAAGACGATCGAGAGGTAGGTTGAATTCAGCAGCTTTCTCGAGGTGAATTCCAGCGGTCGACTTCTCTCATGGGAGGTTATCGTGATTTACCTCATCAATATCAGGTATATGCCTGAGCAGTATCCTAATAAAAGGGCCACGGATCGCTCGCGATCTTTTCTTCTTGTTCTTTGACCGGTTCTTTTCCCTTATTCACACTCCTCCACATTGTACCGCACTACCGCACGTCGGGTCCATAATACTTGTCCCGGCTGAGGCGTTACCGCTGGGGGAGATACTTGGAAAGGAAAAACTCCCGACTTGTAGGACTGCGCGGGATGACACCATCCACAGGAGAAAAAATACTACTTTTCGGGTTAACACATGCACTGCATTAACGAGACTAATGGCCACAAAAGCTGATATCAATCAATCAACAAAAATCGAGAGTGCTGTGTGGCGTCCTACGGGTGTACTCAGTACACAGACGAGAGTGGGTTGTAATAATAGCAGGTTTATTCACAATTTAGACCGTAGTCACAAATAACCAATGCACTGTATACAATTAACTAAATAGACCCCACTGCTAGGAGAGATATTTACAACGGCGACCACACCGCAACATACTACCTAATGTTTCGCCGTGCGTAGTACCGCCTGCCCTGAGACCGACTACATGTCTCACTAGTCACGACAATAACTGCCGGCTCCTTGCGCCGCCTGCACGTTCGCACCTCTCACGAACGACCTACGCTGCTGCCTCCAGGATCACAAAGAAGAAAGAGCTATTATTCTGACGGCCCTTAAATAGCCCTCGCGACGCTGCCCGCCGCCTCCATTGCCTCCGCCCTAGCGCACAGCCTGTCAGAAAAATCCCGTGCGTCATCGCTTCTGCCTTTGTCTACGCATCCGGTGCACACCGCGCCGCATGCCCATGCTGGTTTTAGCGACACGACGCTACAGCTGGAAATTGGAAGGTGCCAGTTGGGCGCGGGAGGTTTGCTTCAAGAACTGGACATCTGTGGGTTTGTGGCCCCTGCAGCGTTCGAGTCCTCATGGCGACTGCTCTTCTCGGTGGTTTCCGTGGTTTCTTTATTACTTCCTGGCAAACACTGGAGTAAGACTCCGTACAATGAGACGTAGATTGATTGATTGATTTTTTCGTGTTTCCGGGCGCGTCAACTGCTTCGGTCATTAGTCCCGTTAGTGTAGTGCATGTTTTTGGACATGCGGTGATTTTCCCCGCTGGATGGCGAGATCCGGCGCCGACCTACCGTCGGCTAGTGGGGTTTCCCCCTAACCAGGACTCTCCCACCAGCGGGGCACCGCCTCTGCCGGGACAAGCTCTAAGCTCCCGACCGGCCTCCCGGAATATATGGTAGTGTAGTGCATGTTAGTGTAGTGTGTGTGTAAGGGGAGAGGATAGGGCAAGGAAGAGGAAGGAGAGATCGCGCGCGGTCCGTGGCCCGTTTGGTAGGGTACTGCTCCGGCATCCGCCTGGTGTTGATCGGAGAAACCATGGAATACTACCGATCAGAGCAGCCGGCTGCTGGAATTCTCCTCCAGGCAGCGACTGAATTCGACCAAGCTGAAAAGCTAGTGTCGAAAATCCTGCCGCCGTGTGGATTTGAACCTAGGACCTCCCGGTCAGAGGCGCTGCAGTGGCATCAGTTGATGCACTGAGCTACCGCTCCCGGTATGAGACGTAGAGCGTACACGATCTTCCCTCCCCATCAACCATTTTCGACAGGGGCTCCTTGGGCAAGGGCTTCCCTCTTCACTTCCGCCAGAGGAGAAGTGGGATCCGAAAAATATTGAATATTGATTAAATTAAATATTTGTTCAAATACATTATTTGCTACTTGTTTCTACACAAAAATGTGGAACATTTATATAATTTTAACACGTACTTGAGAGGCGTTTTTAACTACTGATAGCTCTCTATTAATGTCTTTTATAGAAAATTGATGCCCTGACAAACTTTGTATAGGAGCATGGGTGTCAAAACAAGCCCATCTGATGATCTGGAGAGACACTGATTTTCCCAAGGAAAGAAGCCTGGAATGTGACCTAGCGGTAGAAATTGTATAACAAAAAATCTAGGTTGTAGTTTGGTACGAGGCCTCAGAAAATCTGGTATCATTATGCATTACCTCCAGAACAGCATTTTGCGTTTGGAGTATGTGGCCTTAGGGATTCGGTATCAGATTTCCATTCATTCATTCTTCTTAATGTTTTAGTAATTACAAATTTGTACGTTACTTGATTAAAACACTTACCGAACACATTTTATATCGGATTAAAAAAGATGCGCGAGAAATGTGCTCATAACAAATTTTAACTCCGCCTTTCTGTACGTCAGCCTCAAGGCTGTACCAAGAATGATCAAAATAATAAGTAGTGATACTAATGAAGAAGTAATAACCGCTGATGGAACAATTGTGATATGAGAATCAGAAAAAACGGCAGAGACCGTTCGCGCGCCTACTTTGTCCATTATAAATTCCCCACACAATGATCGTAACAAAGAGGAGAAATTGTAATGTGCTGACCATTATTTACGTATTTAACATTACGTAATTTTTTTTTCTTATTGTATAAGTTTGTTGTTCAATTTTGCCATTCTTGTATTACCTTTTTCCCCCAATTAATGTTTGTATTTTTAAATGTTTCTATTTTTGTTCTCTGCCTTCAGTCGCTATCATGGTTGAGGATTTCTGGGTTTATTTAAAAGCTTAAGGCGTATGCCGAATGTTCCTTGCTCTCCCAGAAGTAAAACTAAAGTTGCTGCCCCCTATTCTTTATAGTATATGAAATAATTTAAATATTTAACGTGGTTAGGCGGATGAGCAGAGCCTCCAAATAATAAAAAAAATATTATTATTATTATTATTATATATTATTATTATTATTATTATTATTATTATTCCTTACCAGTTCGAAGCTATTATTGATTTTTCAAACTTAGGTGAGCCTATGTTTCATGGAGACAGAAACTGCATGCCAGGAAAAATTTAGGTTGCATGAATTGGGTGCGAGGTCATTGGAAATCTGAAGGCATTATGAGATGCGCCGGTTGCGTGAGGCACGTCGGCGAGAACTCAGAATACAATGTATTAGGAGATGGCATACTTTTGATGGTACCAACTGTGGCCGTTGGCTTCTAACGACACAACTAGGTGACATGCTCCTCTCTCCGCCAACATTAATTTTTGCTACTCTCATATCTGCAACGTTTGAAAGGTAAAGTCCCTGTTTGCAGTGGTTGGTGTCCTGTTCGCCGGAATCCCTTACCTTCATTGTTTAGAAAGTGCTCCAAATTTATGATATTTAACGGGAAAGATGGTCATAAACTGATGTCACTACAGCTTCTCTGGCCCGGAGGTCCTTGTTTCGAGTCCCGACAGTGGCAGAATTTTTGACACTAGCTTGTGAGCTAGGTCGATTTCATCCGCTGTCTGGACGAGAATTCTATCGACCGGCTACCCTGATCGGTAGTTTTCCGTGGTTTCTCCGATCAACACCATGCGAATGCCGGAGCAGTACCCTAACAAACGGGACACGGCACGTCCTACCTCTTCCTTGTCCTATCCTCTCCCCTTACACACACTTACACTAACATTCACTACACATCCCGGGAGACCAATCGGGAGCTTAGATCTTGTCCCGGCTGAGGTGGTGCTCCGCTGGTGCGAGATACCTGGTTGGGGAAAACCCCGCTAGCCGACGGTAGGTCGACGCCGGATCTCGCCATCCAGCAGGAGAAAAACACAGCCCCCTCCCAGGGGAAAACACGCACTACACTTGCGGGACTAATAGCCCTAGTAGTTGACGCGCCCGGAATTACTAACAATCAGTCAATCAATCGTTATGATATTTACCAGGAATAGTTAGTAATGGTGAACAGCATGAGTGTCGAAACCTGCACACCCCAAAAGCAACGATTGATGGCCTAAAAATAGCCTGAGCCATTTCAGGAGCAGGTTGAAGCAGAATGAGAGAAAATAGGTTGCATTAATTGGCAACGAGGCCTTTTGAAATCCGAAGGCACTCCCTTGCGGCGGTTGCGTGAGTCCCAGAGCCCGCGCCCTCTGCAACACACAGTGGGTCGAAAACGTAACAAACTGCGCACAACGCGTCTACATTTTTTCGTTTATTTTTTTGAAATTTATTTTTAAGGTCGCTATAAAACAGCGTAGATCTTGAGCAATTAATGATGAATATTTTCGTTGTTTCAAATGTTCTGGTTAACCTTCCATGGCGTCGATGTCATATCGCTCACTTTCGACTACTGTTATCATTTGACTAAAATGTTATTGTCAATCAAGCATTAGACTAGATTATTTTCACTGCTCGGGTGCAAGATGGTTTATTCCAATTTAATTTTCATCTTGTTTTAAATGTATTTTTTATAAATAAATTAACTTTTAGTTTTAGTAATTTATGTTCCTAAGAATTTTTATAATATTTTGTAGTAAACAATATTCCTAATTTTGTAATGCTGCAGCGAAAGTGGCGATTTTTCACATAAAATCGTACAAAAAAATTAATAAATTTTGCTCGTATAGTTGTAAATTACTTTCTGTAAAACGCTGTGTGTCAGAATCCACGTTTTGTGAAACCTAAAATTCGGTTTACGGAAACAATTTTTTCTTTCTTTTGGACCATATGTGAACAAACTAGCGTTTAAAGCGTTCAGGATTTTCCCCAGAATTGATATTTCCTTTTTCTTCCTCTCCCTCCTATCCTTACACTCACACTTACACTACCATACACCACACTACCCAACATGCCGGGAGACCGGCCGAGAGCTTAGAGTTTGTCCCGGCTGGGATTGATTGACTAATTGATTCATTCGTGTTTCCGGGCGCGTCAACTGCTTCGGTCATTAGTCCCGTTCGTGTAGTGCATGTTTTTTCTCGGGAGATGGCGGTGATCTTCCCCCGCCGGATGACGAGATCCGGCGCCGACCTACCGTCGGCTAGTGGGGTTTCCCCCTAACCAGGACTCTCCCACCAGCGGGGCACAGACCCGCCGGGACAAGCTCTAAGCTCCGACCGGTCTCCCGGAATATGTGGTAGTGTAGGGCATGTTAGGTGTGTGTGTGTGTAAGAGGGTGAGGAGAGGACAAGGAAGAGGAAGGAAAGATCGCGTGCGGTCCGTGGTAGGGTACTGCTTCGGCATTCGCCTGTTGTTGATCGGAGAAACCACGGAAAACTACTGATCAGGGCAGCCGGCCGCTAGAATTTTCTTCCAGACAGCGACTGACTTCGACCTACCCTTCGACATCAGTTGATGCACTGAGCTACCGCTACCGGTTCCCGGCTGGGGTGGTGCCCCGCTGGTGGGAGAGACCTGGTTGGGGAAGCCCGTTAGCCTACGGTAGGTCGGCGCCGGATATTCCATCCAGCTGGAGAAGATCACTACCACCTCACGATGAAAAACATACACTACACTTACGGGAATAATGACGTCATATTGACGTGCCTGGAATCCTGATAACCACAACCAACTAATCAATCAATAAAAATGTGACCGTTACAAACTATGCGAGAAAGACTGGGCTGTTGTAGCAGCACGAGTTCAAAAGCCTCTTTCGTGCGTTGCACGTGTGGGCGCGGTGCCGTGGCCAGCGGGGTGGGGGGCGGGTCGGAGGTCGCGGTCAGCGCCGCCGCACAGAACCTCTCTCAACGCAGGAGCGCCCAGGGCGGCGGAATTGGGGCCCGGCCTACTTCGCCGCCGGCCGCTCCTCGCCACCTCCGAGAATTGTCCAAGGAGCTGAGCGCTTTGTGGGTCGCACGCTCGGGGTGCGGGAGGCGGTGAATCGGCGCCCTGCCGGGTCGCGTTTCGGAGGCGAATGGGTTCAGCGGCGCTTCGCCGTCCGCGAAGGACGTGGCTTCCGGCCTCTGTCAGCGACTGCAGGTCTCCAGCAGGGGGGTGGGTTCTAGCCGATGTTTTTGTTGCGGGAGGGGGGCATCATAGGTTGTTGTCAAATAATAAACATATTTTGTTCTTATCTTGTAGATTAACTTTGTGGTATATTTTGGTGCTATGAAATATTATTTTTTTAAATAATTACACAATTCCAACCTAAATAAATATTTGAATTAATTTCATCAAATGAAGGTAACAAACAATAATTCAAGGTCTTTTGGGAGGGAAGGCATGGCTTCCATTCCCTCCTCTGTATCCGCTCCTGGTCTCTGGGATATTCGTTCTCTTTCCGTGAGCATTCTGAAGAGACAGGTCACGATTTCTGGCTGTAGTTATTTTCAAATTGCATTTGGAATGCAGAATATCCTATCGATGATTCCGTTGATTGGTGTGTTTTGGTTCATTGAATGCGGATTATAAAAGTTAAGGAGTTCAATGGCAACTCCGAGAATTGGAATAATAATAATAATAAAATAATAATAATAATAACCTAACATTCTCAATTATCCTAACAACATATCGTTCGTGGGCTGCAATGGTAGCAAAACCTCAAAAATACGAATTTTGAGTTATACACTCTCCTGAATTGCAGATTGGTCTACCTTCCTGAAGTAATAACAGGATATCTTACAGAACATAATTCCATCAATGTATGAATACAAGAATGATTCATTTCAATGCAAGGTGAAACTAATTTATCTCAACACCAAATTTTTGTAGTTGTGCTACTATTGCGGCACACGAATAATAATATTACAATACATTTTACTATAACTTCCGTTTCTAAAATTTCAAATGTATTAAATGATGAAAATATTAACATACTTGATGGGGACAGGACAATCCTAACTTTATTTGAACTCAATTCTAAACGATTTTGGATCATTCTTTAAACTTTGAAATCCTATATAATATTAACAGCGATGAACTTAAACAACACATCGTAAGAACGAGAAATACACAGACGAAAGAATTCTGTGTCATGGCGAGGATTAGATTTCGGAAGTGTAGCGAAATGCCTTCTTATTGACACAATTTGAACGCTTTTATCAATAGAAATCACTTGATTGTGACCGGGAGAATGGCAACTGATGTCAATGCAGAGCCTGTGTCCGAGGGCTCTTAGGTTCGAGTCCCGACAGTGCCAGGATGTTCGACAATAGCTAAATAGCTAGGTCTAATTCAGTCACTGTCTGAAGGAGAATTCTAGTGGCCGGCTGCTCTGACCGTCAGTTTTCCGTGGTTTCTTCTATCAACACCAGGCGAATGCTGCGGCAGTACCCTAACAAATAGGCTACGGACCACGCACGATCTTTCCTTCCTGTCCCTTGTCCTTTCCTCATTCCCTTCTTACACGTACATGCACTTCACTACCATACCTGCCTGGAGACCAGTCGAGGGCTTAGAGCTTGACCCGGCTGGGGCAGAGATACTCGTACATTGTTGCGAGAACCTCTTTAGCCGACGGTAGGCCGGCGCCGAATCTCACTATCAGATTATCGCCACCTTTCGAGGAAAACATATGCACTACACTTACAGGAGTTGCCCCGCCAGGAATCACTAATCTATCAATCAACTTAGTTGTGCTTCTCGAGATGTTTTAGAAGATTTCCATTTTGCCTTTTAGTGTATTTTAAATTGCGATCTCTTTGTTTAACATTTTGCCTTATTTCCCTTTTTTCTGTAAACACCGATCTCGATCAAGCTGGAAACTTATCTTCAAATGAGAACAAAACGTCGGTACTGTCGTGTTTTGACTTTCTTTGCACATGGAGGCACGGTATCAGCCAGGAAGTGTTGAACTCGGTCTCCTGTTAAAAATCTTCCTCGGGAACTGTTGAAAATCACGAGAAAGACGGGTGTTATAAATAATATTTCCTAACTTCTTTCTTCTGCCACGAGAAATCCCATCCTATTCCTTAGTATGGTCTCTAAAACCTTTGGAAAACAAAGTTCTCTGAGCATTCTATATGACACGTCTATGTCCAGGACTGGCAATTATACACACGTTCGAAGGAAGAAAACAATAGCGGAGCTTTCACGTAGGCTATTTGAGGGTTTAAAAGAGAACAGTTTATTTCACATACTTTTCTAGCAATATTGCGAGAAACATATTCGTAGCCATTAGTCATAATGCCGAAAATCAAAGTGCCACTAAGAATGATTTTCAGAAATGAAACTAAAATGAATATCACAAATAAGTCAAATTTCTTTCATGTAAATGTACATGTTTATTTTAGTGTTAGAATAAAAATATGGATAAATTTGATTATAATTAATTTTTTCACTACGTATTACATATTTATTATATTTTACATATCTCTTTGATCCTTATTTGAGCCAGAATAAGTGCTTTTGTCAAGCATAATTCGGTAAAAATAAATGGCTTTTTTCTTGCCAAAATAACTGTTGCCCTGATTTTTCGAGCAATAATGTGCTAAATGTCGTTATTCGGACTGTGAAGAGAGGGAGAAGGTTGCGCCCTATATACTCTCCTTTCCTGACAGATCACCAGGGGGCGTGCAGAAAGAGGATGGATGTGGCAACTTGTCCGAGGATCCTACTAAATTGGAGTGCCGAATTTCTTCATTCAAAACAACAACAACAAAATTATAAATATATTAAATAATATATAAATTACTTAGTAATTATAAGTAATATAAAAATTACTTACAAATACAATTATCCGTTATTAATTATTTATCATGCATGGAAAATGAGTTCTGTTGAGGTACTGCGAGAGGGGGAAGGGATCCATTTTTCTGAAAAAAGAGGCACCCATGATCGATTACCCCTGCCTTTTGTTTTCTCTGGTCATTCCTGAAGATCGTAGGTTTTGTCATTGCTTTCCATTAATTGGATGATAATAGGAGTGACCTTAAAGGATGAATAATGAAGAGAGATGAATTACATAAATGGGATTCATGGTTCAAATGGATACGTGATGATACAAGAAGCAACCAGGTCGCTAGGCTGCTTAATATAGTATTGGTAAAAATCAGGTAGTAGATTGAATGTTAACATTTTTCCTCTTCTCTCAGGAGTATTATAACGTTATTCGTTCTTTCCACAGTTTAATGGTAGCAACTACGCGTTTTCCAATAGATCTGAACTTTTCTTGCATACCAGAGAGCCACAATCAGCTTCATTCTGATATTCACGAACCAATTCATTTCGATCAGAATCGGTAGAAGAATTGAGTTGGAACGGAAGTTCGGGTTCATTGTAGATACTATGCAAACAATTCCCTGCGTATTATATTATCGCTGTTCTAATAATCTAATATGACGAAGCTTCATATGGATGACAGTTGGCCAAACATAGAGGTCAGGTTGAATAAGGAATTCGCGAATGGAAAGAGAAATAACTGACATTTTGTTCAACAATCAAAATTTATTGCTCATTTCACCTAAAGATTGCACATTGGAAGTACATTTTGTTTTGATAACACGACAATCTTTCACGGTTCCTTATCTTTGCAATGAACTGCAACCCGCTTGCCTTATCAGCATATCGAGCAATAATTAGGCAGTATACCAAGTAGATTTTCGTTCTAGTCTAACAATGCTGTTCTATAGTCAGTGGCGAAATATGTCACCGATTTTCTTGGACTAGTTAGTTTCTTAATCTTTTTAGTGTGGGGTAGCTTTTCCCCTACCTCTTTCCCTGCTGCTACCTATCGGCATAAAAACATTTTTTCATATTTACTCCATTTCTCGGACCCCTAGTAGCAGAATAGACCAGCAAATATTTCGCCCATTATTAGTAACTGTTGTAATTTTCAAAATTGAAAAGAGTTCAACGAAAATGGATCCTGTACCGTTTTTAAGTGTCCATTGCTCTATCCGAGAAGAAAATTGAAAGAAAAATTAGGAGCCTGTTTGAAAACAAAAATTTAAATTGCCTTTAGTACACAAAAACTATTAGTCTTTTTCAAATAAGTCATAAAATATAAAAAAGTTATAAATCGCTTTTATTTTAAGCGTAAAGTATGCCCTTAAAGATACTCAGTTTTGTTAATAGGAAAGCAAAAAATCCAGCCGAAGAGCTAACGGATCGCTATGATTGATTGATTGATAATTCGCGGTGCGCCAACTGCTGAGGTCATTAGTTCCGCCAGAGTAGTGCATGTCTTTATAGAGGGAGTTGGCGGTGAACTTCCCCCGTTGGATGGAACGATACGGCACCGACTTACCATTATTTTCCCAACCAGATATCTCACACCAGTGAGGCACCGCCCCAGCCGGGACAAGCTCTAAGCTCCCGACTGGTCTCCCAACAAGTGTGGTAGTGTAGTGAATATGAGAGTAAGGGTGTGTAAAGCAAGTGGTATGGAGAAGACAAGGAAGAGGAAGGAAAAATTGCACACAGTCCGTGGCCCGTTTGTTAGGGTACTGACCCGGCATTCGCCTGTTTTTTGAATGATTGATTTTTTCGTGTTTCCGGGCGCCTCAACTGCTTCGGTCATTAGTCCCGTTAGTGTAGTGCATGTTTTTTTCTGGGGAAATGGCGGTGATCTTCCCCCGCTGGATGGAGAGATCCGGCGCCAACCTACCGTCGGGTACTGGGGTTTCCTAACCAGGACTCTCCCACCAGCAGGGCACCGCCCCAGCCGGACAAACTCTAAGCTCCCGACCGGTCTCCCGGAATATGTGGTCGTGTAGTGCATGTTAGTGTAAGTGTGTGTAAGGGAGTGGATAGGACACGGAAGAGGAAAGACAGATCGCGCGCGGTTCGTTGCCCGTTTGGTAGGGTACTGCTCCGGCATTCACCTGGTGTTGTTTGGAGAAACAAGGAAGTGGAAGGAAAGATCGCGCGCGGTCCGTGGCCCGTTTGGTAGGGTATTGCTCCAGCATTTGCCAGGTGATGATCGGAGAAACCACGGAAAACTACCGATCAGAGCAGCCGGCCGCTAGAATTCTCCTCTAGGCAGCTTCTGAATTCGACGTAGCTGACGGACTGCCCTGAATAGTCATCCCGCGCAGCCCCTTCCCCCTGGGTGCGAGCGTGGCGAATTCTCCCGGCGGCGGATGAATGGGCCAATTGCGGGTCGTTGGCGGCGCTGCCCCGCGCTGCTTGAGGCAGGCCCGCGACCGCCTTCGCCCTCCGCCTGCCCTCAACTTGCGCCGCCCAGCCGACGCACATACACAGCAGGCGATTGACTGGTATTCCTGGCCACGGCAACAGCTATGTCCCGGCAATATATGGAATGTTTTATTCCTGGAGGTGGTGGGGTTGTTACTTCGCTGATGGTGAAATCCGGCGCCGACCAAAACGTCACCGGTAGCGGTAGCTCGGTGCATCAACTGATGTCACTGCAGCGCCTCTCACCGGGAGGTCCTACGTTCCCACTCCCCAAGCCGGCAGGATTTTCGACATTAGCTCTTCAGCGAAGTCGAATTCATTCGCTGGCTGGAGGAGAATTCTAGCGGTAGGCTTCTCTGATCGGTAGTTTTCCGTGGTTTCTCCGATCAATACCAGGCAAATGCTGGAACAATATCCTAACAAACGGGCCCCGGACCGCGCGCGATCTTCCCTTCCCCTTCCTTGTCCTATCCTCTCCTTACACATTCACTTACACTAACATGCAATACACTACCACATATTCCGGGAGACCGGTCGGGAGCTTAGAGCTTGTCCGGCTGGGGCGGTGCCCGCTGGTGGGAGAGTGCTGGTTAGAGGAAACCCCACTACCCGACGGTAGGTCGGCGCCGGGTCTCGCCATCCAGCGGCGGAAGATCACCACCACCATCTCCCGAGAAAAATCATGCACTACACTTACGATACTAATGCCCGAAGCAATTAACGCGCCGGAAACACGAAAAAATCAACCAGAACGTCGGCTTGGAAGTTTCCCTTGACGAGGACTCTCCCACCAACAGGGTACCGATCCAGCCGGGACAAGCTCTAAGTTCCCGACCGGTCTCCCATCATGTGCAGTAATGTAGTGCATGTAAGTTTAAGTGTGAGTAAGTAAGGCGTGAGGATAGGACAAGGAAGAGTAAGAAAAGATAGCGCGCTCTCCGTCATCCGTTTGCTTGGATTCTGCTCCGGTATTTACGTAGTGTTGATCGGAGAAACCACGAAAAACCACCTGACAGTAGCCTGTCGCTAAACTGTTCAGACATCGGCTCATTTCGACCAGCAACGAACCACACCGGTTGCTCGCATCGTGTTGGCCTTGGGCACACCATATGGACCGCCAATTTGAAGAAGGGCATGTACTGACGCGTCCTGACCAGGACAAGTTAGCAATTAGTTAATTACTGTTTAGATTAGATTACTTGCACGGGGGGCGCAGGTGAGATTCTGCCAGGCGTCTGGTCAACTGAGAACACGTCACACGGGGGGGGATGAGGAAAATTGACGTCCCTGGACGCCTTTACATATGCCGCTCTGGATGCCATTGAACACGAGACGCACGACGAGGAATACGTTAAATTGTCACGTATTTTGAAAGTGTATTGCCCTCTTGCACGCCTTCCTGTCAGGAAAGTTTTAGACAATCCATTCTTGTGATCCCCTGGCGAAGAGAATTGATTGATTTTTTCGTGTTTCCGGGCACGTCAACGGCTTTCGGTCATTAGTCCCGTAAGTGTAGTGCATTATTTTTCTCGGGAGATGGTGGTGATCTTCCTCTGCTGGATGGCGAAATCCGGCGCCGACCTACCGTCGGCTAGTGGAGTTTACCACTAACCAGGACTCTCCCACCAGCGGGGGAGAGCATTCGTCTTGTGTTGATCGGAGAAACCACGGAAAACTACCGATCAGAGCAGCCGGCCGCTTGAATTCTCCTCCAGACAGAGACTGAATTCGACCTAGCTGAAAAGCTAGTGTCGAAAATCCTTCTGCCGTTGGGATTGGAACCTAGGACCTCCCGGGCTGCAGTGACATCAGTTGATACACTGAGCCACTGCTCCCGGTCTGGCGAAGAGAACATGAAGAGCATATGAAGGGATTTGATGAACTCATAAAGAGGGGTGGCCACCTCCCACAGCTCAGAAATAAGGAAGCTCAGAAATAAGTATGGCACTCTTTGACATTCAATAAAACATGCCGACCTCCGTAGCACAGATGGTATCTGATGCATCGAAGCTTTTCGTGGAACGCCGGGTCATGGGTTCGAATTCCTAAAACGCGTGGGTAATTTTACCGCGAATTAGTGATGGAAAGCCTCAGACTTAAAATTCAGTCGTTTATTCACTCATAACTGTTTAGTGACGTAGGAAAGCAACCAAATGAGTGAATACAATATCAATAAACTAAATAAGATCCAATTTACTTGGATAATAGTGAAGCATTTAGATGGTTCTTCGTGGCTAGTTTAAAAGACTTTTGCAAAGCCAGCAATATACTTTATCATGTCTATTGAAACTTGATTCAATCTAAAGTCTCTCCATCTTCTCAAAGTAGCAGTAAAAAGATAATGGTTCAGCGAGGGAGCGAGAAAAGAAGGAAGTCGTCTGGAGATGAACAATCTTTGATCCACGCTCATTCCTACAGTAATTGATCATTGCGGGTCTTCGCATAGTTTCCTATATTATTTTCATGTTATCTATTTCCTTAACTTTACACAATGTTCATAACCTGACCGCAATAGGAATTCGTTCATATCTTTGCGCCTACGCACTAGTACTCAGATTCACACAACTCGAACGTACGAATTCATGTTTTCTCGAATTCAGTCCCCAATACGCTTTCGAGCTATAGTACTATGTTTGTAATTGAAATGATTGAAGGCGTTGTCATTGTCAAAATATTTTTTATTTCAATAATAGCAGCTTTCGATGGTTTAGCCATCATCATCAGTTTTCTGATACAAGAAAAATATAAACAAAATTAGAATTAACAGAGTTACATAATTTAAAAACATCTTAAGAAATGAAAGGGGGGAAAATTAAAGAAATAAAGAAGGGGACGGAGAGTTAGATCTCTTTGTAATATAGTAGTTTTTAAATCTAAGCAAGAAATGAATGAAATATACATATAAAATTTTGAGAGAGAAAATACAAAAAAGAGTTGAGCCGTTTCTTACCTGCTGTCTGGAAGTCACAAAAACGACTACGCGGGTTCGGGCGGGCCTCGCAGCTTACGTACCGGCAGAGGGGTGTGAGTGTGGTGTGAGGGTGATGTCAAATAGCTATTATTGAAAAAAATAGTGTTGTTGACAATGGCACCGCCTTCAATCATTTCAATTATGTAAATGTCAACTATAACTCACCACTAAACCAATATAGTATGTTTGTATCCTTGCTTTACGTCTCTTTAATAGTTGGTTGCCTACTGACTCTTTAATAGTTGCTAGCACAAAAGTTTCATCGGCATTGGTTCAGTAGATTCAGAGATTACCACGCTGTAAGACAACGCACTTCTATCTTTATAAATTAGTATAGATTTTAAATCACGTAACTACTTTTCATATAACATCGCGAACTTTTTACTTTTATTATTATATTTTAAATTGGCAATTTAAACTGGAATGAGTAAGTCTCGATTGTTATAGGATTCGTCATAGAGGAGTAAGTGGAGATGTGACTGTCTTGCTCAATGGGCGCGGGCCGAGTCCGTGGGACTTTTATTGAGACAAATCTCCATCAGTTAATATCTATCAGTTATTAATTATTTTGCAAAATTTGATCACTCTTCTTGTAATATTGAATCAATTGGCAAATTGGCAATTTAAACTGGAATGAGTAAGTCTCGATTGTTATAGGATTCGTCATAGAGGAGTAAGTGGAGATGTGACTATCTTGCTCAATGGGCGCGGGCCGAGTCCGTGGACTTTCCCGCTTCCGGCGCCGCGCCTCATTCGCTTCCTACGTAATCGCGCCCTATCCGCCACGACGCGCCGTTCGCGAACGAGGACGATGGCCTACCGCCAGCCACGCGGCGATCGCTACACCACCCCATTTTACGCACAAACACGTGATGATTTTGACACCTAAAATAGTTTTTTTTAATTTTATTTATTTTACGTCAAAAACAGTTAAAAACTGCGTATGACGTGCTATGGGGAAAAGTGAATTGTGTGCACATTTTCAAAATTCTGTGATGCCTACACTAAGTCATATACTACTTAAATTTTGAATTTTTGAAAGGGAGAAAAAACACAAAACTCCCATGTAATAAAATCTATTTTCAAGGATAAATAAGCAATAAATTTTGAATTTTGAAAGGGAGAAAAAAAACAACAAAAAAACTCCCATGTAATAAAATCTATTTTCATAGATAATAGATAAAGAAAGTAGGTAACACAATTATGAAATTGGGTACTATTAGGCATGAAAAGTGACGGTTTATGTTAAAGTACATTGCAAAATGATTAAATCGGGAATTTAAAACTCACTAGACATGAAAGTTATGGTACGTAGGCTTCCGCGGCCAGAGTCATGATCTGGGCTGTCGGGTGACGCAGTGTCGAAGGCTGGGGTGCCGACTTTTCGACCGACATATCGCGGTCCTCTTCAGGGCTTACTGCGCCAGGATGTTGGGCGCTCTGGTTTATTATTCATAAGTTTGACAATCAATTTGGTCGTATTCTGTTGACAAGTTGGCGTTCTTTCTTAACATTATCCATCGAGTTGAAAATAGGTTGTTCATTATTACCCCCTCCCGCAAAAAAAGAACTGCTCCAGCAATTTTTCGGAGGAATCCAGGAAAACAATAGATCAGTTTCAACTAGTGGCTGGTCTCTGAATTCCAATGATATTAGACACATACGTTATTCGTGGCAACTATTTAGCTGTTTTTGAAAACTGAATCCCACCTATTTACTCTACTATCTAGAACCCCACACGCACCCCGCCAATGAAGTGACGTACCTACAATCGCCACTCTAAAGCAGTACACGTTTCTATTATTATTCTTTACCTCATGTAATCCTGAATTTAAAAAGTATATAACAAATCACATTTATTTGTAAGTTTGTAAACGGGTATGAAATAAGAATGTGGCATATTTTGTTATATTAAATAGAAGTATAGTGGGAGTATGTAAATGTGCTAGTATATGTGCTACACAATACTTTTTAAGGAATAGTAAATATCATGTCAATCATGTGATATTATGTTATGTGAATACACGTGTGTTCAGTTAATTTTCCATGATGGAGACATTTTATGACATGTCATCATTCACCCCAAACATTATATACTCATATTACTCATGGTAGCAATATTACTCATGGTGAAAAGCATTGCGTTTCAATACACGTCATAGTGGTTGTCAGACGGACGGATCTTTCTATTGCAAAAGACAGTAGATAAACATAATTCGTTAACCCACGCGTGTATACCAGGAGAAGTCACGTAGGTCTCAACACTTCATTGCTATCGCACGTAGTAATCACTGTAATGCCACTGTCATGTCACGTGGCGGTGGCATGTATCGTTGAAGCTCAGCAAAGGTATTACACTGCCTCCCCCCACCCGCGAATACTTTTTGGAATTGTCTGTTGATGTCACTTACACGAGCTACCAATGTGTTCACTTCCTTCATGGATTGGAGTGATTTGGACATGTTAATACCAGCCTGACACGGAACTGAGGACGAATTCGAGTATCTCCTTGTTTGTCATAAGTAGGCGTGGTAAGTATGCGAGTAATGATTTAATATCCTAAAAACCTTTTATCCTTCACCTTTTTAAATGTTTAAAGAGTAGAACGTCAGAACTTTTATCACTTATCGCCCTCAATAAGTCTCATTACTATACTAAATTTTGTGCACCAATTAAAAGCAAGAAACTGAGAACTATATTATATTCAGATATTCAGAAAGCAAAAACTTAGATTTGTTAATGAATAAATGCGTATTACGTCTCGTACTCCTTTCGTTGAGACAGAGTCTAAAAATATATGCACTTTGGACATAGTATGAAAGTTCCAGGAAGGGAAATAATAAGATTTTCTTCGGCAAAGAACATTCAGTCTAAAGTCGTCAATTCCAAGTAGCGGTGACTCGTAGAGCGACAACGAACGTCTCAGAGGGCAAAGAGAGAACAAGATGATACTTGATATCATCAAACATAAATCATCAATCAACCAACTGTTTAATATGAAGTCCGATTTCCGAGAACCCATTGCAATGTCAACTATGAGTAATAGAGACTCTTAAAACTCCCCAGGTCATCCGGAAAGCTCTACATACACGTAGATGTACGAAAGCCCTACATACACGTAGGCGACGTAGTCGAACATGTACGTTTTGTTAAGTGAAACTATCAAAAGGTTACCTTCCAACATTTAGCTAGACCAAAACCTCACAATTAATTCTTATAAGATAAACGGAGCGTATGCTTTTGTAATTATTTGGTGCATCCAACATTAAAGAACATATATCTGTGGTGATTGGTCAAAACATAACTCCTAAAGCACAATCAGATGCAACTCTTGCTATTCCACATTATTACGTTTTTAATCGGATTCGATAAAATCTTGACAGTTTCGTTCCTTGAATTGGCTTTTCTGAAGAACGTATTTGAAGTCCAAGTTATTTTCAATTTATTAAAAAAACGTACTGGTACCAACTATCACAGATACGACTATTTTGTTAAGATGTAGCAAGTTGGTTTGAATCTGAATCTTCGACGCCCTAAGGGCTGTCTTGAGTTTTAGTCTCTACGCCTCGCACATTGAGTTATTTATTTCATACATCCGTACGCTGTAATTTCTTTTATTTCATGTGAAATATTCTTTTGTTTCAAAAGCATAATGAAATTAAAATCACTAATAAAAATCTCTAAAGAACGTCCCTTCTCAAAAGTGCAACAAAAGGCCAAAAGAGAAAGAAAAAAAAAACCAAATGTAGGGAGAAAATCTCATGGCAACATAGGGATGCCCTCCAAAAATGTAATAATACATCCACTTGTAAAACTCCACTTTACAGTTCAGCATGAACAGAAAACCAAAAAGATAAACGTAACAATAAGAACTAGTTTTAAGGTTCTAGGATGCATTGTTTCTCAGTACTGCCCGATGGTGAAGAGGGTGGCGTGTTTTGCGGGTTGTATCACCACCTGCTTTCCCTTGCCTACAACATATTCTTTCTTCGTCTTAAATTCGTCTGATGCAAGGCTGATGGTGATTCCATGTCCGTAGCACATTTACGGACATTTACACACATATACACACTTACAGAGACAAAAAGAGGGACAGAGAGAGGCGAGAGAGGGCAGAGAGAGGGGAGAGAGGGCGAGAGAGGGCGAGAGAGAGGCGAGAGAGAGGGCGAGGAGAGAGAGGGGGAGAGAGGGCGAGAGAGAGGGGGAGAGAGAGAGGGCGAGAGAGAGACAGGGCGAGAGAGAGAGGCAGGGGGGGCGAGAGAGAGGGCGAGAGAGAGAGGGCGAGAGAGAGAGGGCGAGAGAGAGGGCGAGAGAGAGAGGCGCGAGAGAGAGAGAGGCGAGAGAGAGAGGCGAGAGAGGGGGCGAGAGAGAGGGCGAGAGAGAGGGCGAGAGAGAGGGCGAGAGAGAGGGCGAGAGAGAGCGGCGAGAGAGGCGGCGAGAGAGAGGGCGAGAGAGAGGGCGAACGAAAGAGAGCGAAATAGAGCGAACGAAAGAGAGAGAGAGACAGACAGACAGACAGACAGCAGACAGACAGACAGGCGGAATAACTGAGTACATGGTCCTACGCTCGCCTGAAAGGGAAGTGCCTGTGGTGTAAAAGGACGTGCCCGCAGCGGTGTGCGCGGCGAGGGGCGGGGCCGCAAGGCGTTATCGGGCGGTGGCGGCGGCGGAGGCGGCGATGTCCGTCGAGCGTTCTCCAGGGCACGCGGGGCGGCGGCGGGCGGGGCGGGGGCGTGGCGGCGGGCGGAGGCCTCCGCCAGGGGCGCTGGCGTCGCCGGTGGTGGAGTGGCGTCGCGGCCGCGCACCGCCGCCAGTGCTCCGCCGCCCCGCCCCCCTAGACTCGCCCGCCCCCCGCGCCGCGCCCCGCCCCGCAGCCATGGGGAACACCTGCTCTTCGTGCTCGTCCTTCCGCGCCTCCTTCAAGCCCAACGCGCCGGGCGCCGGACCCACCAAGCTGCAGCGCGGCAACTCGCGCCTGCTGCCCACCAGCAACGAGGTCGACCCCAAGGCGGACCCCACCGCCAACGCCGCCGCGCCCGCCGCGCCGCGGTAGGTGCGGCCCGCGCGACGCCGCGGTGGCCCCACCTTTATGTTAAAGTCCACGGGAAGAAGCGTAGGTGCAGCGCTCGCGCGACGCCGCGTCCGGACATCCTTTATGTTAAAGACTACAAGAAAAGGGTAGGTGCTGTGCCCGCGCGACGCTGCGGTGGCCCGACCTTTATGTTAAAGTCTACGAGAAGAAGCGTAGGTGCAGCGCTCGCACGACGCCGCGTCCGACAATCCTTTATGTTAAAGACTACGAGAAAAAAGGGTAGGTGAGCCCGCGCGACACCGCATCGAGTCTTTCTTTATATTAAAGACTACGAGAAGAAGGGTAGTGCAGGGCCCATGTGACGCCGCGGTGGTGGCCCGACTTTTACGTTAAAGACTGAGAAGAAGGGCTTTCGTAAACTTCGTGTTCACCACTGCATGCAACGCGTTGATGTGGTTTGCTGCTCCGTCACCCGCGAAGGAGGATGTTTCGGGGGAGCTCACTCGGATTTTTGACTTATTAAATTTCGATTTCAAACGGCGATTTAGTTAATCAGAAGACAGGCGTCTCAAAATTCATCAGCGGAGGTATGCCGTTCGTAAGATCTACTGCACCGTCAGTGTCAGAGGGGACTCCTCCGGCCCTCTCCATTCACAAACTAGAACAGTCATTTTGGACCAGTATTGCGAATCAAATTCTTTGTAGTTAGGCTTTTTCAAAATCTCGATGTAGACCAAACCATCGACGTGCAAGCTATGGCGTTTCTAGGTATTCAGGCCAGCATAGATTTTTCGTCCCTGGCAGAATACTTCATATTAGGGTTGTTGTTATTTGTTTTAACGGATGTACTCTACTTAAAGCCCCTTGTGAGTGGTGTTCATGGCACGTGCCATGTATGCCATACCATACTTTCCTGTGTTCACCTCTGCGGGCTTGCAACGCGTTGATGTCGTGTGCTGCTCCGTCACCCACGAAAGAAAATGTTTCGGGACCACTCTCTCGGGTTTGTGACTTATTAAACGTCCATTTCAGAGTAGCGACCACCACAATTCCTATCTATTAATAACTAGAGAAAGAGGAGCCTCAAAATGCCGGCGGCGCTAGCCGAATTCGTTTACTACGCTCCGTGAAGTCACGAAGGTTAAGCGAATTCGAGACTCGCGGGTTCGTGGTTGGGTGACCGGCCAGGAACCCCGGGATCTAACGGCGTCGACCCCTGGCCGAAGGGATAAAAGGCACTGACTGACTGCGACGTGACAAATATAGTAATTAACGGAGGATTACTCCAAAAATAAAAAGCACGTTAATGGAGGATTGCAGAAGGTATGCTGCGCAGTCATTTGCAAAGGGGACTCCTCCGGCTGCCTTCATTTACAGACCAAAGTGGATTTTGGACCAGTATTTCGCATCACATTCTTTAAAGCTACGCTTTTCTAAACTACGTTGAGGACCAAACCATCGACAAGGAAGGCGGGTGCAGGAAGGTCGGCCTTGCTTTGCATCTCCCCGAGCGTCCCCCGCGATCTCTTCCGATCGAAATGCTTTGCTCCTCCTGAATCTCAGTCTCCTACGCGAGGTAAATTAAGTCACCTACGTGATGTAACGACGGAGGACTAACTGTTGGGGCAATGAGAGTTGAAAAGTATCCAAAAATCATGCCGTGTAGTCACTTTTTGCTCCGGAAATTCCACGAGTGCCCTCATTTTAATTCAGGGGCCTAAAGGCGGAATGCTATCACGCTCACAGCTGCGGTCCAAATCGCTTGCCCTGCATACATTTTATAGCGAAATCTGAGTATGCGTAACGTACCTGACATAGTAAAATGAATAGATGTAGAGGCGATAACGAAAAGTATGTTGTGATGAACGATGTTACAATGGTGGAATTACAGACGAGGAAATGTGAAAAAACAACTAAGAAACCTGCCGAGAACCTTCTTTCACCACAAATTCTTTTGAGGGAATCCTCGATTTAATCGACCGATCGATTGGTTGATTGGTGATTTCAGGTGCGTCAACGGCTTAGGTAACTTGTTCCGTAAGTGTAGTGTATGTTATATTGCGGGAGGTGGCGGTGATCTTTCGCTGGGTGGGGATATCCGGTGTCGACCTATCCGTAGGCTTGCAGGGGTTCCCCAATCAGATATATCCCACCAGCGAGGCATCGCCCCAGCCGAGGAGCTCTGAGACTCCTGACATAGTGTAGTGAATGTAAGTGTAATTGTGTAGGTAAGGGGTAAGAATAGGACAAAGAAGAGGAAGTGAAGATCGCATGCGCTCCGGGGCCCGTTTTTATGATACTGCCTGCAGCATTCGCCTGGTGTTGATTAGAGAAGCCACGAAAAACTACCGATAACAGCAGTTGGACCGCTAGACCTCCTCCACCCAGCAGTTGGACTCGATCTACCTATGTAGCTATTGTCGAAAATATTTCCACCGTCGGGACTGGAACCCTAGGCCAGAGGCATTCCAATGACATCTTGGACAATGACGCCGCGTAGTGGGCTGAGAGGCCGATGTTTCCCCTGTCGTGTCGCAGGCTTCCTGAGGACGGCCAAGAAGTCATTGACTCGAGCCGCGGAAGTTTACATGGGCATCAGTTGATGCCCTGCGCAATGTAATATTTAACGTACGAGTGAAACGAGGTACCCCAAAGGTTGAATGCCCTGTGTTCCGGTGCCACAGTGGTCTCCCCGCAGATGCCGCCCCTTCCAGGAAGCGAAATCGATGTCGATGTTTTGATGACATAGATGTTTTTGTAAAATCAACCATGGATTTAACATCGAGATTTTGAAACCGCGTTTTGTTTTGTGTTCGATGGTTTGATTTTTGAATAAAAAGTACCATTAAAATAAAAAGTTTGTAATAATTTGCAAATATTCGTAAATTGAAGATTCTTGAACAATGTGATTAAGAGTAAAATATTTTTTTCTTCATGTGTTTTTTATTAAATCTGAATTAAAAGTGAATAAACGAGTCAGCCTTTAATCACCCCACCTGAAAATTAATGGTTACTAAGTTTTGAAAACTTCTGCCATTAAAAACCTCTACAATTTTGAGGCGATGCATTATTAACATCGATTGTTTATCGATACTTCGATCGATTGTTTAGGGGGCGGATTTTGATGACCTAAAACATCGCCAAACATTATTAATTAAATGCTCTTACAATGCTTTAAAAACCAAAGAAAAATGAGGTTAAAATGTTATCAAAAGGAGTTCGGATGAACAACTCAAGCTGTTGGATACGTTACTGATGTAATCCAGGCTTCTTCCATTCGTTTGAGTGAACTCAGCTTGCAAACCTTTTGGTTTGGATTGTTCTTTACCAGGAAATCTCTGTCTTTATTTATCCCGAAATCGTCCGAACCGGCAATGGCGTTGATATGCGTCACAAGTAATACATACAACGGCTGTCAAAACAATTTCTGAACAAACAAATCGAATAGGCTACTGAGTAATTATGTGAAGAACATTTGTTGCATCACGTAAATATTGTTTCAAGCAAGTCCCTTCAAAAATTACAATTAAATGGATGAAATTCGCATAAAATTCATTCAAAATAACGGAAAGAGGTAAAAAATGATTTATTAGTCGAGATCGACAAAAATTAAAATATGACCTATAAGTTGGTCATTCTCTATTGTCATAACATAAAATGAATTTTTATACTAAATGATATTATTTTAAGGTGAAAAGAAAAGAATGACATTTCATTAAAATCCACCCTCTCCCGAAGAAAAAACATGCACTACACTAACGGGACTAATGACCAGAGCAGTTGACGCGTCCGGAAACACGAGAAAATCAATCAATCAATCAACAGTGACACCAGACTTAGTTCCTGACTGGCAACCTTTGACTCATCCGCCTTCGCCACGAGTCTGTACAAGTGCAGCCTCGAGGAGTTTCGTCCATCCGTAAACTGCAGAGTCAGGCTCATCCCCTCGGCAGATGCAACGTAACATCACAGACCGTGACGCGCCGCCACATTTGCTTAACACAACCGCTGCTTCGTTGGCCATTCTCGCACATGGAGACGTGATTGCCAGGCCGGCGAGCGACATGACGTCACCATCGTCGCCTCTTCCCACCCTGCCCCGTTCTCTCACATGCATTCTGACCCTCGTGTTGCATGTACCTCACGAAGCACGACTGCGATACCCGGCTCCGCTGCCTCCGGCAACAATGTGACACTTCACTGCGTGTCCGGATGCTGCCTCGTTCGCCCATAAACAACCACATCGTTGAAAACTGCAAACTCGGTCATTCCAGGACAACAGACGTCACCACCTTGCCGTGGTCTATGCCTTATTCGCTATAAACAAGCGCTGCCTCATCTGAACGGGACACGAGTGTTGGACTGGGCTCGAGCAATAATGGTCATATCCGTACTCATTAGGATTCAATGCATGAAATATTGGTAATAACATCAGCTTCTTTGTTGAATTTTAAAGATGTGATTAAAATGTTTCAACTGATCTTGTCGTGAGACGTAATCTTCCAGAAGTATTTCACACAACATAAGCGCAACATTGTAGCCATCGCTTCCACCTCCGCGTTTGCAAACACAATCTTACGCACGATATGCTTGCATCTCTCAGGAATATTGATGTATTAGGAGCGCTTATTTAACGTACATTTACGAATACGAGTCATTTTTTATCAACACTTTTATTGTTAATAAATTTATGTTAATAAGAAAGAGCATGCATTGTATGTGTATTTAAAGAACAATCAAATCCTGACTTTTCCCCAGTAGGTATAGAGAGGTTATTATAAGAAGGACCGCTTTGACGAGTACTGTTTGGCCACTGCAGACAGTATAGCAACAAGTTAAGCCCATGCACTCTCGGTGCGTTCGTTTACAGTTATATAATTTTCATTACCATATCTTGCATTGTCTTCGCCTTGCATGGCATTCATTTGTTTCTCGACCCAGTGCCTGACTTTGACTTAAATGCGCCCTAGGCTGTCAAATAATTTAGCTCCCTTTTAATTTGCCTTTTAAACATTAAAGCTATTTATAATTTTTTAATAAAAAATTATGTACAATATTGGTAACCGACGCAAATATTGTATAGAAAATTCTCAGCACGATATTGATTAATAAATTAGATATATTTGTATCCATTCAATGGATATAAATGGATATATAAAAGTTCGCATTAAGAAATTTTGGATCCGCTGCAATTCATCCGCCCCCCCCCCAAAAAAATTGCGCGCCATAGGCAGTATCTTTTTTTTTATAATTTATTTATTGAGTGATTGGAAATTACACAGATCAGTACTAAATTACTATCTCATGTGCATTTGCTGGCTTACATTGTAACTTATACTAAACTTAACACTAAAAACTTAAAACTTAACTACCTTACTATAGGTGTAGGAAACTACAAGAGCCCCTACTATGAACAATTAATAGAGAAAATGTTCAAGAACGCTTCGGAAGGAAATCTATTCTTGATTCTATTAGGAAATCAATTATAGTGGCCAGGTTGTAGTGGACGACTCGGTTAATTGTATTTAGGTTGGAGTAAAAATTATTGGAAAGATGGGCAATATGTTTGATGATCGGTGATATATTCAGTTCTTTATGAAGTTGGGCGTTAGAGATGAACCATGGGGCATGTGTTGCTAATCTGAGGAATCTATTGTGTACAATTTGAAGTTTATTCATGTTAGAAATAGATGCATTGGTCCAGATGGGACATGCGTAGAGCATTAATGGTCTGACTATTGCTTTATAAATGGTAATGGCATTTGTTAGGGAGGCAGTATCCTACTCAGCCTGTTCGGTAATCTGGCACTGTGTCGCCTGTGCAAGTGGTCCCTTTCTTATTGTTAGAGCAACTCCAGTCGCTCGTCGCGGCGTGGCCGTGGCCGCCGGGGCCGTGGGCGCCGGACGCGCGGGCGGAGGCGAGCGGCTTGTTTCATCGCGCGAATATGCGCTGACTGCGCCGCCCCGACGCAGGCGCGCTGGTGTTCGGAGAAGGCGGCGGGCGTCCCTGGGACTCTCTGGCCCCGCTCCGCTCAGCAGCTCCGTCCCACCGCGCCTCTCGCCGCGCCGCCACGGCCCGACCCGTACGCTCCGCTCTGCTCTGCTCTGCCCCGACCCGTCCTTTCTCGCACCGACCCTCTCTGCATTCTCTCTCACCGTCTGCCTCTCTCGCTCTGCCTCTTCAGCTCTGCTCCCCTGCTCCATCCCTGCGCTCGCTCTGCTTCAGAGCTCCGTCTCACCCCGTTCAGCTCTGCCCCGTCTCGCCTTGCCCCGCCCCACCCATTTGTACTCCCCGTCCCGCTCCACCCTGACCCACACCGTCCCGCTTTCGTTGATTGATTTTTTCGGTTTCCGGGCGCGTCAACTGCTTTGGTCAATAGTTCCGTTAGTGTAGTGCATGTTTTTCTCGGAGATGGCGGTGATCTTCCCCCGCTGGATAGCGGGATCCGGCACTGGCCTATCGTCGGCTAGTGGGGTTTCCACTTAACCAAGCTCTCCCACCATCGGGGCACCACCCCAGCCGGGACAAGATCCAAACTCCCGACCGGTCTCCCTGAATATGTGGTGGTGTAGTGCATGTTAGTGTAAGTGTGTGTAAGGGGAGAGGATAGGACAAAGAAGAGGAAGGACAGATCGCGCACGGTCCGTGGCCCGTCTGGTAGGGTACTGCTCCGGCATTCACCTGGTGTTGATCGGAGAAACCACGGAAAACTACCGATCAGAGCAGCCGGCCGCTAGAATTCTCCTCGAGATAGCGACTGAATTCGACCTAGCTGAAAAGCTGGTGTCGGAAATCCTGCCGCCGTGGGGAGTGGGAACCTAGGACCTCACGGTCAGAGGCGCTGCAGTGACATCAGTTGATGCACTGAGCTACCGCTCCTGCTCCCCCTTTCGTCTCCCTAGCCTGCTCCACTCTGCCCGCTTTTTTCCCCCCTCCCCCCCCACCCTCCCCAGCCCAGCTTACCCTTCGTCGTGCGGGCTGCTTACAGGAGCGTCCGCACGTCCCTGTCGGTTCTCTGTGTCAGGGAGCCCTGACATGCGCGACTATCTGAATTTGTTTCAACATTTATTAGTAAAAAATGAAAAACACGCTGTCTGGCATAGAAAGGAAAGGGTGTAGTATTTCAAAAGATAAAGCGCGATGCATAAAAACCTTGTTGTGTAACCGGCGAAAATAAGGAAATATATGATGATATTGATGTTCGTTATTTATTTTTGTCATAAAAGCAAAGAACACTATCTGACATTTCGAAATATTGAAAATATTGAATATCTTTATTGGTCAGAAGCAAGAAACGGCCCGTTCAAATGTGTGTGCTCTAGAGAACGTGAGAAACTGGACAAACAACCCGATACGCAGCTGCGAATACGCAGGGACCACGAAGGTTCATCAGCTCACTCAGCATCAGTGTAAATTGTTGCAAGGCGAGGGTGTTGAAATATGGAAAACAGTCGCGGGGAAGGCAAACCTCTAGTGCAGACAAGTGCAAAAAACTGAAGTTCCTGTGCATTTACGAACTTGCTTTTCCCGGAGTCCCTACAACGTCATTCTGCAGTGTTTGTCCTTTTTTCAATGAACGCCGCTGCACTCTGCAACGGGGATTGTGTCGGCGCCCCCACCTCTCGCCTCTCTTGCTTCTTCCGATTTCCTGCACCCTACTGCCTTTGCTGTGGTCTTCCTAGCTGAAAACTGCACAGGCATGTACTCCATCGAATTCTACATATTACGCAAGCAGGAGCGATTCTACAAAGTATTTAAAGGGGGAGAATTTTAATTCCCTCTCTGGTTAATAAAACGTGAATGAAACTCCTTCAAATTTGAGTGCAATTTTAACCGGATCAATTAATCAACAGTTAATAATTTTGTAAGTAATTTTTGTAAACTACTCTTGAAAAGTATTGGAATCACCTTAACTACACGATCTCAAATTGTAGGTTCTGTCATGTTTAAAAGATTTTGAGCTGAAATACTTGATACTTCCGATTTCCATTAAAACCTAAAAAAAATTAAAAATTGAAAGTTCTGATATTTTCGGAGCATATCCTACCTCTAATATCAATTTCATAAATTTCTTCGTGAATGCAATTAGATGGTTTTTAATGAAGGGATTTAAGTCATGTTTTGAGAACGTGGAACTACGTATGTTGCTGGAGGATTCAAATACGACTAAATCTACCATCTATTTGATGAATCTATTGTTAAAATATAGAGCATTTAATGTTTTTGAAATAATTTCTATTTTGTAATGATCACATGAAATTTTATTACCACTTTTCATCAAACTCACTTTTATGACTGATATTTAAATGATGTCATGCATACAAAAAGAGTGATTGTTGAGTAATAACACTATGAGGAGGAAAAGTTACGGTATGTCACGCATTTCCCCAACCGTGTTGTTTCTTTTCCTTCATTTTAGCGAACACAGAACCGCAATGACCGAAAATAGTATGCAGGGTTATCATTTGAGTGAAGGTCCAGAAGCATTCAAGATAAAATTGAGGAAGATATTCCCACGAAATATTTTATAAACCTATGTGACATTTCCATCACTAACGATTGTGAAAGTTCCTAATATAAGCATGATAATTATTTATATTGCTTATGAGAGTATGTTCATAGAACATTGGAGGCTGCCAAGTGTTATAATCTCGAACTGACGAGACCGCGAGCGGTAGCTCAGTACATGATGTCACTACAGCATCTCCGACCGGCAGCTCAGGTCCAAGTCCTGACGGCGGCAGGATTTTCGACACTAACGTTTCAGCTAGGTCGAATTCAGTCGCTGTCTGGAGGAGAATTCTAGCGGCCGGCTGCTCTGATCGGTCGCGGAGAGACGATCCGCCGGAGCCATACCCTAACAAACAGGCCACGGACCGCGGGCGATCTGTCCTTCCACTTCCTTGTCCTATCCATTCCCATTACACACACACACTCACACACACTTACACTAACGTGCACTGCAGTACCACATATCCGGGATACTCGTCGGGAGCTTAGAGCTTATCCCGGCTGGGGCGGTTCCTCCTGGAGAGTCCTGGTTAGGGGGAAATCCCACTAGCCGTCGGTAGGTCGGCGTCGGATCTCGCCATAGAGCGAGAGATCACCACTATCTCCCGAGGAAAAAACATGCACTACACGTACGGGACTAATAACCTAAGCTGTTGACGCGTCCGGAATCACTAACAACCGACCGACCAATCGAACTGACGATATTAGACAAGATACTTTTTTACAACCTTAATGGACAGATTAAGATGTGAGCGCATAGAGATACAAATACAAATGAAGAAAATCTCATTTGCAAATTATCGCAATAAATCATTGTAATAGATACATTGTCGACCTCGGCAATGAATGAGGAAACACGACCTAGTGAATTGGCAGTTCTAGAAGACTAGTGAATTGGCAGTCCCTGGAAGAAGCAAACGAGGAAGTCAGGGACTGAAAATTAAGGAGAAGAAACGAGAGGTGATGAAGAGATATTTTAAGGTTGGCGTTTGAGAACACAAAAAATGGCGATCAGAGAATGGAGAAACACACTACTAGAATTACTATAAAACTCCCACGCACGTTCGTAATACAATATTTACCCAATAAAATGTACCCTCCCTGGAAAAGGCTGGAACGGTCGCGTTTGCTTCGTGGTAGTGTCACCCACTCAGTGTATTTATCGAGAGTGGTAAAACGGTACATATAAAACAGGTATCCCGAAATATGCGCCTCTTAACTCACTGTTAAGATTACATTAGAAATTTGGTTTCTAGAGAACAAATACCCTCTAAAGCCGACCCTCTGACGTGTATCCGATGCGTACGAACATGCTCAGTAGCGCCTGCCTCCGGATCTCATTGCATCGGTGACGTTGCACTGCGGCTACGCCGCTACCCCTTCCAAGGGCAGAGAAACTCACTCGCGCCGAGTCTGCACGGCGGCCGTCAGCGTGCGCATTCTCTCTCTCGCTCTCTGTCTCTCGCTCTCTCTCTCTCGCTCTCTCTCGCTCTCTCTCGCTCTCGCACGCGCTCGCTCTCGCTCGCTCTCTCTGTTTCTTTCTCTCTTTCTGCCTCCTCTCTCTCCCCTTCTCTCTCTGCCTCTCTGTCTATCTCTCTCCTTTCTCTCTCTGCGTCTCTCTCTCTCTCCCCCTTTCTCTCTCTGCCTCTCTGTCTTTCTCTCTCTCTTTCTCTCTCTCCTCTCGCTCTCTTTCTATCTATCTCTCCCTTTCTCACTCTGCCTCTCGCTCTCTTTCTCTCTCTCTCTCTCCCTTTCTCTCTCTGCCTCTCGCTCTCTATCTATCTCTCTCTCCCTTTCTCTCTCCACCTTTCTCTCTCTCTCTCTCTCTCTCTCTCTCTCTCCTTGTCTCTCTGTAGCGCGCGCGGTGCGGCGTTGCAGGCAGGCGTTTGCGAGCGGGCGAGTGACGGATTCGCCGCGGACGTTTAAATGCCGCGTCTCCTTCGGAGCGTGGCGTCTGCGCCGTGTCTGGCCCGGCCCGTTGGCCCTCGCGCGTCTGTCGACGCCCTCGCAGCCTGTCCTCTCCGCGAGCGCCACCACGCCCACGCGAGGGGAAACAGTTCGAAATACCGACTTACCCATGTTGCAGCGTATCCAAGTACACACCAGCTTGCGATCTACACGATATAACAAGACTCGATCGCAAAACTGAGTACTGAATTTCTTAGATCCGGGGGAGAAATGCTATTGTAACCTGGGTCTTGGAATGTGGCATTTAATGCGGAGTTGTTCGACAGTGGTTTACTCTTCTGGAGCTCCTAATAATAAGCTGATTTTCCGTGAAAGCATTTGGCAGTCTGACAAACAGGGCGCTCTCTACTAGACATACTTGATGGCGATCGGCTGTCGAAGCGAAGTAGCAGAGTCCTGAATTCAGTCTGGAGGTGAATTTCAACAGTGAATCCGATTCGTGAATCGTGAATAAGTACACAGGTTCACGAGATTCATAAAACAAATGAGAGTTATGTAATTTAATTGTAACAATATTCCTAACTTGAAAATGATTTTACACTATCTCAATTAGTTAGTTAGTGCCTTATTTTACGTGACGAAACTCGGTCCATCAGGCCCGCTCTTCCGTCTAACCACGAAAATTTCGATACGCTCCTTTCACCACCTAGCGGAGAAAGGAGGGGGCGACGAAACAGGCGGAACTCAATTTTGCTCAGAGGCTTCATTTAGGCTTAAGGATCTTTTACATACAGTAAATCTACTACATGGGATAACCGGCTTTACTTCCCCTCCGGAGGAAGGCGTACGAGGGATTTTTTCGCCCTTAAAAATTCACGGCTTCGATCGGGTCTGAACCCGCAAACTCGGGTACATCAGTTCGATCCGCTAACCGTTATACCACCAAATCGGGAACTAATCACTGGAAAATTCGATTTCTGACAATATATTGAAACACATTTTTGATATCTATACTGTGATATTTTAATATAAAACGCTTATGTTTAAGAAAACTTGCTACCCGAAGCATTGGTTTTCATCTCCACTTGCCCTCCATCCTCACAGTCTCGTCACCTTTCTGTCTGCACTGGCTTCTCTCGCCAGGCACTTTCATCGCGCTCCCGCGACTGGCTCGCCGTCCTCGCTTCTCATCGCTTCAACGGGCAACAGCCACCCGTGAAAATGAGAGTTACGCAAGTGTCCACAAGACACACACATGCGCAGTCGAACAGGGCTTGACGTCTCCGCTGAGTAGGATGAATAGCTAAAGACTTATGTTGCGAAAATGATGGGTAATTCATGCCTTTGTACGGACTCTACAGACTTTTATAGACATTATTTTCGCATTTTATGAAGCTTTTAAAAGTACAATACTGGACGATTCATTTTCTTTCTTCTGCTTGTAGCAATGGTTCTCAAAGTGGTTCATGATTGGTTGAATGTTAGTAATTTCGAGCGCCTCAACTACTATGGTCATTAGTCCCGTACGTGTATGGCATGTTTTTGCTCTGGAGGGGGGTGGTCTTCCCCTGCTGGATGGAGAGATCCGGCGTCGACCTACCGTCGGTTAATATCCGGTTCGGGGTTTTCCCGAACCAGGTATCTCCCACTAGCGGAGCACCCTCACCAGCCGGGACAAGCTCTAAGCTCCCGACCGGTCGCCCGGCATGTGTATCAGTGTAGTGCATGTAAGTAGTAAGTGTGTAAGGGATGAGGACAGGACAAGGAAGTGGTAGGAAAGATCGCGCGCGGTCCGTGGTCCGTTTGTTAGGGTACTGCTCCGGCATTCGCCTGGTGTTGATGGAGAAACCACGGAAAACTACCGATCAGATCAGCCGGTCGACAGAATTCTCCTCCAGACAGCGACTGAATTTGTCCTAACTGACAAGCTAGAGTCGAAAATCCTGCCACGGTCGGGACTCGAACCTAGGGCCTCCAGGTCAGAGGGACTGCAGTGAATCAGTGATGCCCTGACCACCTCTCCCGTGTCAAAGTGGTTCATAGTCTCCCTAGGATCCTTGGTGTGTGAGGGGATCCTAGGAGAATTAACATTATCGGAGCCCATGGAAATGTGGGGGGAGGGGCGGGAAATTTTTAATAAAGACTAAGTAGTAAAATAATATTGACACACTTTGGTTATTTTGAAAGTTCAAAAATATTCGTAAGTTGGTACTGACATCTACATCCGGACTTAAACAGTGCATATCCATAAAGAGGATCTACATAAATTTTGGATAACTTCCACTTCAAATTGAACAGCTGTTACATTAGTATTAATATTTTAGTAGACACAGTTAATTTGTATTTTTGCAGGAATGTAATTGTAAAGAATTATGAGGGTGAGGGAGAGCTCGGTCAGGTTATGCTATGAGGGGTCAGTGGGCGTAATTAGTTCGGGAACCACAGGCATAGGGACATGTGATAGATGTAACTAACATGAATAACATAGTCATATCCACGACTTGATTTCTGGCAGAACGCGATGGAACGGCGTTCTGGTACATCGGAAATAATTATTAAATTATATTATAAATATATAACTTTTCTATTAAATTAATAGTTAATTTGAGGCGCGTTCCAGGACCTAAAATTTTAGAAATTAAGCACAGTCCATATCCTACTGTGCCAACGTTACTCGTCACAAATGTATTTTCCCATTAAACTCTTAATCCATTTTTCATTATTTAAAGCTCCTCATGAAGTACTTCTCGATAACTTTACACCTCCAAAAAGGCAAATATGTCCTCCTTTCAGACTTTGTCAGTAATCTCTTTATTCCTCACCGTTTTCATCAATCGAATTTCCCACCTCTCGTAAAATTACCGCAAGATTAGCCACTTACGTGTAATGAATTGCCGGTGATCACTAGCGGGCAAGCGGGGGGGGGGATGGAGGCGTGGCGGAGGCGAGCGCGTGTGAATCAGAGGCTCCGGTGACGTCACCGCCGCCGGGGTGCGGTGACGTCACCGCCGCCGCAGCGCCGACCTTGTGCCTCTTCCGATTTTCGGTAACCTCGTTCTGCGTTGGGAAATGGAGGAACAATGTCGACCGGACGTTCCAGTTACAATACGTGGTGTGTGCACTACATCCTTCTCCTTCTCCACTTCCCCTCCTTCTTCCTCTTGTTTTTCTCTTCTTATACGTCCTCCTCATCTTCTTCTTGTAGATATACATGTCTAACAGAAGGTTAAGAACGACTGATACTTGGGGTCGTATTTATGAAGCTCTGCTAGTAGAGCTCTTAGGGACTTGCTAGGAGGGCAACGGGCGACTGGAATTGGCTGGGGGCCGTTCATAAATTGCAAAACCGAACACTGGCAGCCTGCTAGGCCTGGCAGGCCCCTGGTTGACGTTTATAAATACGGCCCTTTGGTCTCTAAACTGATGAGTGATTCTTCAGGCTTAAACGATTCTATGTAGGGTTGCTAACATGTAAAACGGAGGCCACTCGCTAAGTAAAAAAAACACACACACTAAAGAACACACACACACAAACAACGCATCAATACTTTCCTTTGTGTAAATATTTAATTTAGAGTAACATCAGCTCTTTTTTCTTTCTTCTCTCCATTTGCGATTCAAGTGAAAAGGTTCGTTCACAAAATGCAGATGAAGATGGGCAGGGTGTCCCTTTATTATTTTAGTCGCTAAAGAGTAATACTATGATGCATGCATGTAACAGCATTCAGAAAAAAGGATATTCATGTTGTCTACACTAAATTAAGTAATAAACAATACAACGTAGCAGATGTTAGTCACATGGTAAAATAAATGACTACAATAATTAAAAAATTAGTCAAAGCAGGACATTTGAAATACAAAGGAGGACTAGAGGCCAACTGACGTCAACAGAGGACTGTCCTCCCAAATAGAGGACAGTTTGTAACCCTAATTCTATGACTCAATTTACACGCTTCCTCTTGATGAATGAACACGCGCATGCGCAGTATCACGTCTGGGGTTCCGGAAGTCATACTACGCATGCGCACGTCCGCGAAAACTCCGGAATCTTGTGCCAAAAGGAAGCGCGTAAATCATGTCTGCGGGACACGACTGCAAAGGCGGTGCGACGACTAGGGCCGGGCCGGATTAATGTCTGAATGAATAATGTCTGGCCCGAGACTTGACCAAACTGTAGAGTCCTATAATAATCTTAAAATTTGTCAGGCTATTTTTGGTCTTTTATTTTAAAAAATATTTCGAAACGTTGCTCTTACTATTACGTTTCGTATGTAATATATTAATATAAAACAGTTATCCTACAATTTTTTTCCTGTCTTTGAAATAAAAGACCAAAAACAGTCTGATAAATTGAAACATCTATAAACAGAAAAATAAATAATAATTTTAATAATCTTAAAATATTGAAAAATGAATTCAAATTCAAATGAAAATAAATTATAAAATATTGGATTATTAAAGACCAAAGTACATGTATTGATATTAATAAAGTAATAAAAAATGTTGGGGGCCCCATCCAGCGGGGGCCGAATGTCATCCTTAGTTTGCCTATGAATTAATCAACCTCTGGCCACGAAGTGGAAATATCCATGTCTTAAACGTGATTTGAATTCACCTCAGGGCAGAAATGTCTTAATCGCAATCTTCCACGATATGACGTCTTCACTTATTCATTATGTTTCCTTGGTATTTGTACTCAGAGAGCTTCAAAATAGTAGCCACAATCTCAGAATTACTTTCGATGTTTAATTATGGTCGTGAAGTAGACTTTCATGAAGCTCTGATACCCGTTTGCTCAGATTACAGGCAGTGATACAGATGTGAAACTGCTTGGGCGGCTAAGAGCATTTCGTTCGTGACAGTTCATTTGCCCACTACCCCCCGCCCTGCGTGAGGAAGATTGAAGAGATTTCACATTGCGCTAAAAATTAACTTATTAGCTTCATAAAAAGTAAATAGTTGTAGAACAATTCCGACAATCGTAGATTTTCAAATTTAATACATAATAATTAAAAAATATCAATATCCCATCAGTTGTGCTCCCAATTTTCTAAATCTGATAATAAACAAAATTTAAAAAATGAAACTTCTAAATTTAGAACGACAGAAAAGTTCATGTTTTTAAGGACTAATGAGAAGTAAATATTCACGTACATGGATAATCAATGTATTAAACAAATACTCCCCATTTATTCACATATCACTGTATAATATCCGGATGCGCTTCAAACCGGAAGTATGGAAAGATCGAACTCACTTCAAGGAATCAGACCGTGCATTTAACTCATTTTAATCATTTTCTGACTTATACTCTTCCCCCCCCCCGTAGCCTAGATATATCTCTTTACTTGTCTTAAATTCACGGAGTTAAAACCACAGATAAAACAATGAAGCAAAAATCATTGTTTTAAGACCATCATAACGTATATACTCTCTATTATTAAGTATATATTCTCTCTGCCTTTTCTTGCACTAAGTTTCTGTGTCATTGCCTGGAGACGTTTGCACGTCAAACTAGTTATGGGCATACGGGATGAATCATTTGGTCTCATGAACCTTGTTTTCCATTTTCAATCGTGTGATTGGTGAGTAGGTGCAGGTTGTTAGGAGAATGAGTCTGAGTGAAACTAAAGAGGTCTGGGATAGCGTATGTCGATAAGAACTCTTTAATAACTTAACCCTACATGACTCATTCACAAAGTGCAAGAATGAACATGTAACATTTAGTTACTGTTTTAATGGATGTCTGCAATGTCTTTAAAGTGTGAATGCTCTCCGAATGTAAATTGCACGTAACGAACCAAACCTCTATTAATCTGATTTGATTTAAGTTAAACGATTTCTGAATATTCTTTTTTAAAATGAAATTTGTATAAATCCGTTGAATACCAAACCGTACAATTTTTCTGACTTGTATTTCGCAAGACACGACACTCTCATGAGATTTTAGTAATACCTCACTGAGACACAATTTGATTAAAATGTTTCACTGACCTGAAAAGTAAATAATTCATTTGTATGTAATAATAATAACTACAATAATATTCCTTTTCGTGAAAAATATTTGTAACATCATTCATTTAGCTAAATAATCATTACTTTTGTAATGCGTTGTCTAGATTTGGACATCAAGAGTCAAGGACAGTTGGAGTTAGCGATTCTTACAATAATGCTGAGACTTTTGTTAGGCCTTCTACAGGCACATTCAATGAGTTTAAATACGGCGTTCTTAGGGACCTTTTAGTTAGTTAATTTCCCAGCCCGAGAACCCAATAATGACACAAACGTTTTCAAATAAAAAGAGAAAATATTCAAATGAAGTGATATACACAATCTTATCAATTTTATATTATTTTGAAGCAAATGTTCAGTTATGAATTTACTAGCACACAGTAGTCTCGCAATTATCTGAGTTCTGGTTATCGGAAGCTTTGCGTTAATCGAGGCAATCATTGGAGAAACAACAAAAAATTATTAAGTAAGAAAACAAAGCTCATCAAGCACAGATGTGCACTCAGGGGATGGGGCAGTCTGGGGGCGACCCCCGTGAACATTTCGAAAGGAGCCTTGAAGCCCCCATGTGAAGAACATTTCAATTTATTTTATTTTATTTTATTTATCGTTTGCCTTCTGCATTATCAAATACAGCGAAATGCTGTGCTAACACACAGCTACTAGTGCTGCTAATAATAATAAAATACATGAATGGCATCAATTCCTTATTTTCTTCTCTTTTAAGGAGACACTTTGTGGAAACGCTACATGACATTTAGAGAAGAAGGCACTTCTCAACACGTAAATCGTTCAACATAAAATTAATTGTATAAATAAAGTTATGATTTCTTTGAAATATGTTTTATTTACTCAAATATGTCGTATGTAATTTAAAAAATGAATGGATAAGGAAGACCCAGAGATATAGCTCCCCGCCTCCTTCTTTTTAGCTTGCGGAGGCCTGTGCACACGAGTGTATTTATTAGTTGTTGCGGTATCTCTGGGCGATGCCTTAACACTTTTCATTTGCCGTTTTGTTATCTCTGTGTCTGGGAAAACTGTTCATTCAATCACATTGTATTGTTAAATTTGTATTTTTACATTTTATCCTTTTCTGACATTTACCAAATGGATTACAGATTATCCGAGATTTTTCGTTTTTGGAATAAAGTGGGGTGGGGGTTTTCGATCCCAAATACCTCGGATAATCTCTAGTCAACTGATATAGTACTTCGATTTTTCGACAGTGGTCGATGACATTAAGTCATTGTTACGCCTCCTGCCTTACCAAATGAATCATTTTAACAGTGGTGAGCACATTTCTGAGACACAAGCTCCGTTGAGAAGGATGTTTGCGAATTCATTAAAACGCAGTTCGACACTAATTCGCGTCGCAATTCGCCGTCGACGTACCCCGGGGATGTGGTTATTTTGTAATTGGTCTGTTGGAAGAAATGCATATTAAAGAACCTTAAACTTGCCATGGAATAAACTCAACCTCTGAACTTAACAAACTAAATTTTTCAAAGCAGAAGGTGTAAAAATGACATAATGTCATCGGTCATTATAGAAAAATCGAACACAGTGTTAATTTTTGAAGTGCCAAAGCCATTCGCAAAGTGTATGATCCTGCGTCGGATGTTCTCATTTCTTAATCAAATATCCGTTCCGTGAGGGCCAGTGAGTCATGGTTCGCTAGCAGCGGGTGACATTGCGCGGGGCGGGCGCCGTCAGAGGGCACTTTGGTCGCGGAGCACATGTGCGGGACAAGCGCTGACTCAATCGCCCGCGAATGTCCGTCCAGCCTCTTATCGAGAGTCGCCGGTGCCAAAAGGTTGCACAACGACAGTGACTCGATCGCGCGCCCGCCCCCGGCAACTGTTTTTCGTGGAAGCCTTCTGACAGGGCGATTTAATGCAAATTCGCCGTCGACGTGCCCCGGCGATGTGCTTCTTATTGTGTAATTGGTATGGTGGAACAAATGCATGTTAAACAACCTTAAACTTGTCATAGAATAAGTTCAACTTCTGGCTAAATTTCTATGTACACATATAAAAACAATTCGTACTTACCAGTTGGCGTCCATTTGTTTGTTTAGAAAATATTTTGAAATGAAAGTTTCTGAGGGTCAGTATTTTCAATTTTCTTAGCTATAAAATGAGGAATGTCTTTGGATATGTAACTGGATTTGATCTCTCCTAACTTCACCTAGTATGCGTATATTTTTAATCAATACTTCCAGCGGGCTTTATTGTCATACCACAAAGGAATAGAGATTTCTAAAATACGTAGTTTGTACTTGTAACTGCATAGAAAAGATAAATAAAAAATATTATTTTTTCTACAGAATTATTGCGCTTCATATCTCTTTAAGTTCTTTGAAACTTTTGTAGATGAGGACCGTAAATAATCGATCCACCAACTTAAAACATTAGTTAATTTTAATACGTTTAGTTTTCCAATATTTCGAGAAATTATTATTTTAACACCAACCACTGCCATGATGTTCCATGCATTAAATTTTTATTAAAAACAGAACATAGATACAAATACTTGTAACACATGTGATTTTCTACCAGATGGACAGTCCCGGATTTCCTGATTTTCTACAATATTATTGATAAGAAAGCATTAAAAATTGTTTTTTCTGGGTATTTTCATAGCCTTGTAGACAAACAAAGCATAACACTGATACTTATGACCTAGTGCATTTTGCCCTCAAAAAGAAAAGAAAAAAAAGAAAGAAAAAACTCCCATACGAATGAAATTGAACTTTCAGAGTTAAAGGATGTTTGTGCGTTCAATATATTTACAAAATATAATTTAATTATTACATAGAATATAATATTAAATGGAATAAAATCGCGTTCTTTCGTGGAGATCCTTGGATTATTGAGCTTCCTGCAGAGTAGACAATATCTATTGATTACCATTCACTCATCAAATGACACTGGAAATAGAGAAACCAGAGAGACACTGAAGATTTATTGTTTTACAAGCCTTTGATATTCCAAAGAAGTAATCTTTCTAATATAGAGTATATTCCAGAGAAGTTCCCAGGACGGGATAAAGAATGTACGGAATTTGTAGCGACTGTATGGTAATCAATGACCTAAATTGATCAAAGAGCTTGACCTTATTCTCTCAGCTATCTTGAACTCATAAAATGTTCACGACATGTCCGCTATTAGTATTCTCCTTATTTTTGAATTTGCATGGGAATACGCACCGCAACTCTTTGTTCCATTGCATCGGAGATTAATCTCATGAAATGAAGACCGGGGGCAATAATGTTGTAAAATGCCGGGACTTAAACGGTTCTAATTAAATTCATGATCTCATCACAATTTATGACTCAATTATTTTTAACGATACCATCATAACAGCCAAATAGATACCGAATAACATTTCCCACAGAACCCGATAATGCGACCACCAACAGTCAACTTCCCAACAGGCTAAAAGGTGTTCGATTAATTGGATTAACACCATCATAATTATTATTTTATTTTATGCCAGTATTTTTTGCGAGAAGTAGAAGTAGTATCTGTTTATCGTATTTTACTACATGGTCAAAGTAATTGAATAATGAGTTCTATTAATGACTTATGGCATATGCTTTAATTTGGCTTTGCGTTTCACGTCACATGCCACAAGAGGAAAACGTCAATCACTTACAAGGAATTTGATCCCACAAGGGTTGCACTAAAATATGTGTTGCGTGGGTGAACCGTGCGGTAAAAATAGATTAACAAAGCTGAAAATATAGTAATATGAAATAATATTATTATTATTATTATTATTATTATTTTTATTATTAATAATAATAATAATAACCACGTATACAAATTTTAGAAAAATGTTCGAAAATTATAAATATTAAAAGCTAATTTTTATATTAAATTAAGAAATATATTTCAGTAATTATATTTAATATTGAAGGATACGTCATTCCCGAGTTAAAATGAATAACTAAACAAAGATATCGAAAGCATTTACCAAAACATTCGACTGAATTCTCAATCCCTATTCCTTGCCACATGTTTCAAGTGACTAAGAGCTACGCACTGTCACACGCTCATCGATATTCTGAAAGGGGGACTCTCCAATTATAGAAAAATTTATTTAATTATCCCTTGTTGTAAATGAATGAGCGATTTATTTGGTCGCACATCACTGTCTAGTTATGAACAACCAGTCAAGCAATTGAACGCGTCGTATACTTTCCTAAAGAATTAGGGTAGTTGATGCAGTAATTTCGTGTAAACCAAAGAAATGCAATTTCTCAAAATCACTACAACCATTTTGAGACTCGTTCCCAGTCATTGGCATACTGTTTAAGGTTGATTGATTTTTTCGTGTTTCCGGGCGCGTCAACGGCTTCGGTCATTAGTCCCGTTAGTGTAGTGCATGTTTTTTTCTCGGGAGATGGCGGTGATCTTCTCCCGCTGAATGGCGAGATCCGGCGCCAACCTACCGTCGGCTAGTGGGGTTTCCCCCTAACCAGAACTCTCCCACCGGCGGGGCACCGCCCCAGCCGGGACAAGCTCTAAGCTCCCGATCGGTCTTCCGGAATATGTGGTAATGTAGTGTATGTTTTTGTAAGCATGTGTGTAAGGGGAGAGGACAAGGAAGAGGAAGGACAGATCGCGCGCGGTCCGTGGCCCGTTTGGTAGGGTACTGCTCCGGCATTCGCTTGGTGTTGATCGGAGAAACCACGGAAAACTACCGATCAGAGCAGCCGGCCGCTAGAATTCTTCTCCAGACAGCGGCTGAATTCGACCTAGCTGAAAAGCTAGTGTCGAAACTCCTGCTGCCGTCAGGACTCGAACTTAGAACCTCCTGGTCAGAAGCGCTGCAGTGACTCACTGCATCAGTTGATGCACTGAGCTACCGCTACCGGTACTGTTTAAGACATAAAGCATAAGCCAGACGTTTTATGTGAGGAAACTAATCCTGGGAGACGCCTTCTGGAAACTGAGCACTGAAACGGCGCCTCGTGAGAAACACGGCTTTCTCTCTCGTTGTGTTGTGACTCCTGTGTTAAGTGGGTTCGCCATTATAGGTCAAGGTCTGCAGCTCAAGGACACTTCCGAAGTTCCAAGATCTCACTGTGTTACGTGAAGACAACACGGATCTCAACACTATTATTCACACGATGTTGCCCAAAACATGGAATCCATCAATGCCACCGGATTGTACTACAATCCGCCTATTTAAAAAATGTCTTGTCCTGAAGGAAAGACTGATTTTAAAACATAACTATAATTCCTTTTGTTTTGTCTTTAAGCAAACAACGACGTCTTGCCACATCGAACGCTGTTCGAGATTCTCTTTGAGATTGAGACGTCATTTTATTTGTAGTTTTTAAAAATTAATCCTTCACAAACTCGAATCGCTAACCCCTTAGAGGCACTCAATGAGAATACTATGATTATTATAAGGAAATATTTAAGAAAAATATTTTGTAGACCTAAGATAAAAATATGAGGGGAATTGGAGCACTTAAAATGACCAATTGTAAGTACTCGAGCATGAGCTTCGTCACGTACTCTAAAAGCTTCATCGAAAGCGACACTTGAGCGGTTGTCAGTAGCATTAGTGCCCTGAAGAAGTCTGAGTATTGTCGTCTATAGACTGAGTAGTCTTCAGTAAGTTGTTGTTTCCTATCCGAACTTCAAGGACATGCAGAGTGAATAAGAGAAAACCCACCAAGATGTCGCATAATATTAAACATGTGGAGCGTTTGAGTATATCAAATTTAATGATGATGAATTGCAACAGGCACAATAGTGTCGAGTAGGGCAGGTCGCAATATCATGATTTATTTGGAATTTTGAATTGTTAGAGACGATTTCAACTTTGTAACTGTTCCAGAGCTACGATACTTCACTTTGCTCTACCAGGCAATAATAAAATGAAAGATGACTTGATTGATGGATTGGACTCATCGTAGTTCTCAGTGACCATCTTTACTGTAATCACGAGATGAAAATACTTTTAGGCATCACGCGAATATCAACCTACGACTACAGGGCAGGCGCATCTATGCAACCGTCAATTCTGTTTTGGACGACCGGATGCATATTTTTTTCTTCCTGGGCTTTTTTCAGCTGCGATTTCGACTATCCGCGCCGGGTACTTACTATCTCCGTCGTGGGAACACAAATTAACTTTTTACACTGGACACACATGCGGGCTCCTCGGTCTGTGTTCAGCAGACTCACAAGGCCTTTCGCGACAATACACATATATAAAAGACATGAGACGAACAGCTATGACCAAAGCCGATCCGATGGCCGAGATTGCTATGGCAGTAGTGTCGTAACGATCTCCGACCGACGGGTCGCGGGTTCGAGTCCCGCTTCAGGCATGGTTGTATTTGTGTTCGTCGTTTAATCTTCATAGTTACCATACCGTTAGCTTCAATAGTGGTCGCTAATGACCTAGATGTTATGTCGAGCTTAAATTAAAAAAACAAAACCAAAAACTATGCCCAAGGCGGGAGTACAACCCGCGACTCTTTAGGCCAAGGCACTGAGTCGGCACATGCTCTAGCCACCTCGGCCATGTAGTTCGGCCACGGCTGGGTTAATATACTTTCATCAATTAAGTTTAAAATAATTAAGTGTACTTTATGTCCACATAACTGAATTGGTGAAATCTTAATTATTTATAACTACTCTCATCAGTGAAGTATGAATAATTTTGCTTCTATAATGTCATCGTTACGCAACTTCAATGAAAAGAATCTCATCCAGGTCGCTAAATGTTTCAAAACATACTTTTGTGACGTCACCACAAAACTCGTGCCCTTCCTGCAGGGGTATTCGTTCCGGAATATGATCCGTGTACTTTTGATTGCAATGCATTGACATTCCGGTACTTTTGATTGCGAGTTATGCGATCCGAGTGAGTGTTATGGTTTGTTGTGGAATGTTGACGCAAGTTAGCTAAAGCCATGGTCCGTCTCGATGTTCTTTCCTTTGCCGCGAAGTCAGTGCCCTCAGAATGGGAATTTTAAATACTCATGCTCTCGGATGGCTGCCGCTTTGCCTGCCACCGTTAGATTTTCGCGAGGCGATGACGTAATTGACGAAGAGAAGTGTAAATAAGACAAGGCCGGTACTATCCTCATCACTTTGCTGCGGTTTGCTACTGCGGGAGCTGTCATAAGTAAAAAAAAAAAAAATTAAACTGATGAAATGTTCATTTTTACATGAGAATCCAAAAACATAAAGCTTGACAAATTATAGAAATGTAGTTAGAAGATAGAATGTAGAAGTGTATAGAATGTATAGAATGTAGAAGTTAAAAATGTGAACTTTATTGACTTTTAGAGAAAGGGAGATACCGCTATCGTAGCAGTCCAACTGTTGGCGGCTCCAGATGTCAGAGGTCACAAGACTTGGGCATTAATATGTTTTGAGGAAAAACGAGATGGCTCTGAAGCGTCCGATTTCGCCGACTGAGTACTTCTCATCAGCCAGTAGCATTGATAAGGAATTCAACGAAGTCACTGTCCGCTGGGGAGGTCCCGAGACCTCACTGACCGAGGTTATCACGATTCGTGTGAGCTCTTTGGAGCGGAGTAGAAGGTCGGGACCCCGCGCGCCATTCCTTCTGCTGTGGGCGGGTCAGGCCGACGCGTCGGCCCTGCTCTAGTGGCGCTGCGAACTCTTGCAGCGGCCACGGCGGGCGATTTCCTGACAATTTTTAAAGTAGGTGGCTCAGGGCATGAACTGGTGTCACTGCAGTGCCTCTGACCGGGAGGTCCTAGGTTCGAGTCCCGACCGTAGCGGAATTCCCGACCCTAGCTAGATACCCAGGCTGGGGCGGTGATTCGCTGGTGGGAGATACCTGGTTGAGGAAAACACCGCTTGCCGACGGTAGGTCAGCGCCGGATTTGGCCATCCTGCAGGGGAAGATCGTCGCCACCTCCCGATGCAAAACATGCACTACACGTACAGGAATAATCACCTTACCAGTTGACACGCCCGAAATCACTAATCAATTAATCAATCAATCTGACAAGTTCGAAATCAGTTAAGCATCTTTAAATAGCATCCTTCCGCGAAATGTTTTCAACCTGCCAGACTAGCTGCATCAGTAACTGATATGTCTCGGACAAATAATTCAGTTTGTTCCAATATCGTCACTAGAAAGAATATTGTAGGACAAACCATGTCCAAAATGAGACATTATTGAAGTAATTTCTCTGATAGAGAAATTAAAAGAGCGACCAAGAACGGAGAAAGTAAACGTACAGCGCGCAATATCCAAATGTCAAAGATCCTGCGTTATTCACTTTTACCTCGCCGTCAATTAAAACTCGCCATATACCTTTCAACAAAAGTATTATAATTATTAAATTCTTAAAAATATAATAATTATTCAGTGAAGTATTCATTTAAATGATATGAGGAGCCATATGAATTTTTAAGTGAATTTTATTTGATTTCTAGCAACTTAAATAGTTTTAATGCAAACATTTTCGATTAGGGGAATGACAATTATAGGAATCACTGCAGAGACAACGCAAGTTAGCCAACTTTTGTGAAATGAATGCATTTATGTGTCACTCATCGACCACGTTTCCCAAGATTATCTTGATAGATATTAGCGTGAAAATAGTGATGATCGTGTAGTCACACGACCGACTGTTTTCACGTTAATTTCTGACTATATAGTAACTGAGTATGGAGAAGTGTGGTGGGATTGCAGAAGGATAATTATTTTGTCAGTTGGGGAACTATCTACGATTTAATTGCGATGAATCTTTTGTCAAAGTAAAATGAAAAATAAAAGCAACACAATAAGGATGGTCAAAGAAACCGTCGTATTTCTCCTTAGTTGTATCTAGTAGCCGCTTTTCTAAAAAATCATTTTAGTTGAAAAGATCAAATTATTCTTGATAACGAATTAATGGCATTCCATACAAAAACGAAGGGAGAGTGGGAAAGGCATCGCAAGAAGATATAGAAATAAAGAAAAAAAGAAAGGGAACGTATGGGAAAGAGAAGGGAAATGAAAGAGAATGCCTGTGATGTTGCAGGCACTTTTTGTAATAATCACATATCACACAATGTCAAAGGAAGAAAAGGAAAATGATAGCAAAGTAAGGCCAGAACCTTTGTTTACTAATGATAGCTTCCTCTTAGTTATACAAATTCGCGTTTCGCCGAGTCACCTCGTGGCAGTTGTGTTTAAATCCCTCGTGTAATCGCGTGCTGCGCTTGCAAGTCCACCCGAAGCGACTCGTGAGGCTCCGCGTGCGGGGAGTGCGAAGACGCCGGTGTGCCCGCCCCGCCCCGCCCCCACGCGTCCCGCACCACGCGCTCAAAGCCCCGCTCCCGCCCCGCCGCCCTCGCCCCGCCCCCGCACCCGTCCACCGCGTTCAAAGCCCCGCTCCTGCCCCGCCGCCCCCGCCCCGCTCCCGCGTCCCCGCCCCCGCCCCCGCCCACCGCGCTCAAAGCCCCGCCCTGCACCGCCTCGCCACCCTCGCCCCGCTCCTGCGTCCCCGCACCCGCGTCCCCGCCCCCGCGCCCCGCCCACCGCGCTCAAAGCCCCGCCCCGCCCCGCCTCGCCACCCTCGCCCTGCTCCTGCGTCCCGCACCCGCGTCCCCGCACCCGCGCCCCGCCCACCGCGCTCAAAGCCCCGCCCCGCCTCGCCACCTCGCCCGCTCCTGCGTCCCCGCACCCGCGTTCCCGCACCCGCGCCCCACCCACCGCGCTCAAAGCCCCGCCCCGCCCGCCTCGCCACCTCGCCCGCTCCTGCGTCCCCGCACCCGCGTTCCCGCACCCGCGCCCCACCCACCGCGCTCAAAGCCCCGCCCGCCCCGCCTCGCCACCCTCGCCCGCTCCTGCGTCCCCGCACCGCGTCCCCGCACCCGCGCCCCGCCCACCGCGCTCAAAGCCCCGCCCGCCCTGCCTCGCCACCCTCGCCCGCTCCTGCGTCCCCGCACCCGCGTTCCCGCACCCGCGCCCCACCCACCGCGCTCAAAGCCCCGCCCTGCCCCGCCTCGCCACCTCGCCCGCTCCTGCGTCCCCGCACCCGCGTCCCCGCACCCGCGCCCCGCCCACCGCGCTCAAAGCCCCGCTCCCGCCCCGCCCCCTCGTCCACCACCTGCCCCCGCGCCTCGCGCCCCGCCCCGCCCCGCGCTCTAAGCCGCACTACCGACCCCTCCTCCGCGCTCCGCCATCCGCACTGCGCGCCCCAGGCTCCCCGCGACCTCCCTGCCCCGCCCCCCGCCGCCCTCGGGGCACCTGACCGCCGCCGCGTGCCCTTGCGCCCGTTGCGCGCCGTCGCTGCCTGTGGCGCGGCGCGGCGTGGTGCGAGGCGCGGAGTGCGGGGCGGGGCGGGGCGGAGGAGGAGCAGGGAGGGCTGGAGGTGCGGCGCTGCGCTGGACGCGGCGGGCTGGCGGGCGGGCGGGCGGCGGAGTCTTGGGATCTTGTTGCTTTCGAGGTCAGCCGGTCTGACGTCACCGCGGGATTGGGAACGCTCTCGGGCACCTCGCACTCGCCGCCTTCCCCCCCCCCCGGCCCCACCCCCGCCCGCCTCCGCCGCCGCCGCCGGTGCATCCGCCCCGCCCCCCACCCGCCTCCGCGCGCCGCTGCCGCCCCTTACGTAACGCTAACTGGACCTCCCGGCTGCGCGCCCTCCTCTTTCCTCCGGAAATATGGCAGCGCCTGCGTTGCGTGCACCTCTCCGCTCCGGGGACTCTGCGAAAGGGAAACTCGCCTGCTCCCAGCGCTGCCGGCCCAGCGCGTCTCGTGGAATGTCGAGGCACACCGATGCAACAAGCGCGTGGCCGGGAGCGGTAGCTCAGTGCATCAACTGATGTCACTGCAGCGCCTCTGACCGGTTCGAGTCCTGACCGCGGCAGGATTTTCGACACTAGCTTTCAGCCAGGTCGAATTCAGTCGCTGTCTGGAGGACAAACCTAGCGGCCGGCTGCTCTGATCGGTAGTTTTCCGTGGTTTCTCCGATCAACACCAGGCGATTGCCTGAGCAGTATCCTACCAAACGGGCCACGAATCTGTCCTTCCTCTTCCTTGTCCTACCCACTCCTCTTACACACATACTTATACTAACATGCACTACACTACCACATGTTCCGGGAGACCAGTCGGGAGTTTAGAGTTTCTCCCGACTGGGGCGGTGCCCCGCTGGTGGGAGAGTCCTGGTGAGGGGGAAACTCCACTAGCCGACGGTAGGTCGGCGCCGGATCTCGCCATCGAGCGGGGGATGATCACCGCCATCTCCCGCGAAACAAACATGCACTACACTAACGGGACTAATGACCGAAGCAGTTGACGCGCCCGGAAACACGAAAAAATTCATCAATCAATCAATCAAAACAGGCGTGTGGAGACGCGCATCTCTCACGACAATTGCTTGTTTGAAATAAGATAATTCAGGGGTTTTGAAACTTTTTTCGTCCACGGCTCACTTGACTTAACGAAACTGCCCCTAGCTCCCATGGTAGCAGTAAGTTTCAAATATAAGAGTCAATATAGGTCTACTAAATATTCAAAATAAATGAGTAAGTGATATAATAGGCTGTTATTAAAGGACTTCCCTGGTTCAATTTATTCACAATTATTTAGTGAAGTAAAGCATATACATTACAAATATCATGTACTACAAAATATATAAATTACACAAGGATTAAAGTAAATCAAATCTAAAGATCATTTTGAATAAATCACCGCGACGCCCCAGGGAGCTGCGACGCACAGTTTGAAAACCCCTGGGATAATTGCAGTCTTGAATCTCTAAATCGAAGGCATGCGCCGAGGGGAAACCAGGGGGGGGGGCATGCGTGGTCCCCCTGAAAGTTTTGAAAGGGTCCTATTTTCGTAATAACAAATTTTATATCCATAAATCTGTTCAGACCCTTATTTTCCCCTTTTTAACCTGCCTTTTGGGGAACATTTGAGAATTGAGCTCTCCAAATCATCTGACAACCTGTAAATGCTTCGACACAAAATCAATTTAATTTATTAATTATATCATTGAAGTTATAATGTTTTGTTTATTTACTAGTAAAATATGTCTTGTGTATATAAAAAGTCATTATGGAAAAGGGGCCCATAACGGAAGTAGGCTCTGCCTTGATTTAGATTGCAAACTCCTAAGCTCTGTGTATGAAATGTAAACTAGAAAAGCGAAAGGAAAAAACAAAGTATTAAAGAGAAACAAAGAACGAAATTCTTTTTTAAATTTTATTTTCTTACTTTCATTTCTATCACATAATTTAGTGCAGGTAGGTAACTTGCGGGCCACATCCAACCCGCGTTAGTATTTCTGTTGCATCGCGTATATAAAATGTGTGAAAATTGATGACAATGAAGAGCAAGTGAAAAAATGCATTTTTCTTCGGATTTTTCACCAGGACGGCATAGGTTATTTGTGTTAGTAGGGGGTCCCAATTCGTTCGGATAATTATCGATCCTAATCGATGATTGTAGTTTTTAAACATTGGTCCCCTTAAACTACTTCTAATTTCTACTACACAAAATAATTCTTATTTCATTATTAGTGGCATTTCGGGAAAAAAAAATATTGAGAAAGGGTAGTAGGATAGATAGTGGAACCAAAGCTGAATGAAGTTGGTACTTTCATCGCAACAACTTGTCTTTTCTTTCGGGTGCCACACACTAATGATATTTTCAGATACATCAGTTCATACCCTACAAATTTTAACTGTCGAGGTGACTGTCGCCAAGCAATTTTATGGAACAGATTCTTTCAATGTGTTTTTCGTCGTGGGACAGGGATTATTTTTTTTAGTTCTCACGACTCGAAGACTTGAATTTCTTTCTTCGGGTACCCTGATGTAGGACAATTTTAGCCCAAGGCATGTATCAACATGACATCGCAGTTTGGCATAGAGTTTGAAAACATATGTAGAGGTTTGCCAACTTGTATGTTTTGTGTCACCTGAGTGTGATTAACGTGTAGACGTGAGGAAAATTACTGTGCCTCTGTTCAAGAACATAATTTATACCAGGAATGTTATAAAGATGAGGAACGATGGTGGTAAAATCATCTTTGATGAATGTTTTCAGAAGAATCTGTATTATTTAATGCCGCAAATGGATGTTTAATTGCCTAATTAATTTTGATCGCAAATAGATGTGCTCTCATGTTATATATGCAATACAGTCATGAATGCATGTAAATACTATTTACACGTGTGTGCATGAGATTATTTTCGAGGAGGCTCTGATGCTTACTAAGAGATGAGTAATGAAATTGAAAATGTAGAGACGGTTGGAAAAATAAACAGGAACATCTGAGATTAGAGCATCACTTAAATCCAGATCACCCCGTACATTGAGAGGTCTACAAAGAGAGGGTTAAACGTATGTTAAAAAACATTCTCAGAAACTGCTTCACGAATCTTTACTGTATTTGTATAAATTCTAAATTGGCAGATGGAATAAACCTATTTTCCAATCGATAATTTCCCATCTTAATCACAGGTATCACTGTTGTTTCTGTTCTATGACTCGACAGCCCGCTATGGGCCTTGGCCGACGAGTGGTGATACAGCCTATCGCCCATGGGATGAGGGTGTGGTTAGCACGAAGACGTCCCTTCACCGAATATACTGATATTCATAACCTTAGAGTGGGCTTTCTCATCAACACACATCAGATTCTGGGATATTTGTAAGAAAACCGCGTAGGTATAATTTGCCTGGGCCCGGAATCGAACCCGGGGTTGCGCCGTGGAAAGCGAGCACGCTAACTAACGAGCCACAGAAGGAGGCATAGGTGTCGCTACCAAATAACATTTGGGGGCGGGAGGGGGGATCATATTCCAAGGGAGGATATGCCAGGAGGTGGCGGTGTTCCTCCCTCGTTGGAAGATGAGATCCGGCGCACACCTACACACCGGCTTGCCGGAGATTCCTCTTCCAGGTATTGCCCCCAGCGGGGCACCGTTCCAGTCGTGATGAACTCCAAAGTCCCTGACATGTATTGTTGTATAGTGCCTGTAAGTGAGTGTGTTTAAGTAAGGGGAGAGAGCAGAACAAGAAAGAGGAACATCACAGGGGGAGAGAATATGACGAGAAAGATCGCGCGCGTCCGATGATCTCTCCTCCGGCTTTTGCCGGGTATTGAACAGAGAAACTACACCGGTCCCCAACATATATGGTTGTATAATGCCTGTATGTGTGTGTGTGTGTTTAAGTAAGGGGAAACAATAGGATAATAAAGAGGAAGGAAAGATCGCGCGCGGTCCGAGGATCGTTTATTGAGGCACTCCTCCGGCACTCTCCTGATATTGATCAGAGAAACCATAGAAAACTACCGACCACGGTAGCTGGCCGCTAGAATTCTTCTCCAATCTGTTCTGAATTCGACTTAGCTGTACAGCTGGTGTCTAAATTCCTTCGCCGCCAGGATTCGGACCCTAAGACCACCGTTCAGAGTTACTGCAGAGGCAGTGATTATGTTGGCTCCGAGCCAAATTCAGCTGGTAACATGGTAGGATGCTCCTCTTGGTGGGGATAGTGTAGGGCTGAATCTTTTCACTAGTTTGACACTAGAAGAAGATGATGTAGCTAGCAATTGATAGTGTAAATAGTTGTTCCGGCAAGAAATTAGAGCACACGCAGGAAAGTTAGTTTGCATATCTGCGCGAACGAACAATCAAAACAAAAAATGAATGAAGAGATGTTGTGCCGCAGGTAACTCGGATTGCAATGATGTATTGATCATAAACTTGCGCGTGTGTTCAGAGTAAAGACTATTCGTAGGCAGCTCTTTTGGTGAGAGATATGTGTTGTGACAGCGAGGAGGCTGCAAGATTCTCGCTTAAAGATTCCCATAGCAGTTGGGACAAGCGATCAGCCTGTATGACCGTTTAAGGTAACGCTGTATGGTTCAGGAGGCGGCGACACGATGACGGCAAGGATGCATTCGCACAGAAGGATTTAACATGAAACTCGCAACGTCAGGAAGGAGACGTCACGAATGCTCTGGTGAACTAAGTGAGAAATAACCGCAGCTGATGAGTCACGCGCGTTCATAGTGCACACCTACGCCTCGACGGCGGCAGGAACGAGTCGGCCTTGGGGGCTCACATGAATGAATGGGAAAGCAACAGCGTGGGAACAAGATCAATGCCAAATACTCCAAAACATTCTCAAGACTAGAACTATACTTGGGTTTTCGTAACGTGGCCGATGACATTCGGTGATTTTTACACTTCCCGCCTTGTAAAATGAATCTGTTCAATTAATTCGCGAACGTCCTTCTCAACGAGCCTCATGGCCTCAAACATGTGCTTATCACTGTTATAAAGAATCATTTTATAAGGCAGGAGGTGTAAAAATGACCTAATGTCATTGGCCACGTTATGAAAACCTAAGTATAGAAGGTGAGATAACGTAATCGGCGAGGAGGTTCTTTAGAGAATGATACAAGCAAAAATAACGACAGAAATAAAACTTCCCGTGTTGGATTATGGATAAATTGTACGCAGGAAATGATTGTAGACGTATGAAGAATAAGAAGAGATAAGATGGCGAATGGAAGTCATGATGAGTTGCAAAAGACTGCGCGGTACAGGACAGGATGTTCCTGCTCTTACCCTTTTAGGCAGATTTACGAAAGATTAAGGAAAAACACCTAGCTGATAGAATGAAATTTACGTAATAATCTATCGTGCAACATCTAGCATAATACTGTAACAACTAGTAAATTGATAGTATTTATACCTTAGTAATCTAATAATGCACCCCATTTCTGTAGAAAAATTCTAACTTTTATAATGTGTAAATAATTTAGTTAAAATAATATGAATACTTGTTGCATATTTACAGACAATTTGTATTTTGTTAAAAGTTAATATCCTGTAATGAGCAAATAGAATGGTTTAGACGAGAAGAAAAATTGGTAACGTGACTACGATGCTATATTTAAGCAGTGCCAAAATTAATTCTTGCGAATTCATAAATATATTATAGAGTACATAAATTAATATTATAATTTCGGTTACAGTAATTATTTTGTAGAGCTTAAGATTTATTTAAAACACATTGATTCCTTATGTCTAATGAATTGAAGAGCAATCACTTTCCTCCTTAGTCAAGTTTTAGTGGTAAGTTGAATTAGCTTCTTTTGTGGGAACGTTTGTCATCTCTATAACTGGCCATACACTCCTCTACAAGGAAATTTTATAGTATGCGGTTTGCAGTGACTTTTGACCCGGGTCCAAATGTTCTGTAATTTCCTTCTTCATACGCATTTAGCGGAAAGAAGATGTCACTTTGTTTCAAGAATCTTCACCAAGCGTTTTGCGGATTGAAGTCTTACGAAGTTAAAATAAAATGTTCTTTAGAATTATCTGAATATCCTTATCAGTCCAGTGATGGGGGAGGCTAACAATGATGGTTCCCAGCGTGATTTTTTTCTCTTCTATCTTTGTCTAGGTACTGTTCTGTCTCATAGTTTAAGGCTTTTGTTATATTAGAGCTTTCTTTACCCTATGTGATAGTTTCTTCTTTCAACGCTTATGGGATAGTCACAAACAAATTGAAACCGTACCCATGTATAATCGCTTCTTGGATCCCGACTTTTTCTTAGCCAGGCTTGCCTATAAACATGTTGAAACCACATTTTACTACGTAGCTATGTAGAAACCAGTTGAGAATTTCCAGCCCTTGTCATATCTCTAAAACTAAACAAATTCCAACGCAAACGTGCAGAAAATGATTGTAACATGTTGCAAAATATATGTTGTTAAAATAAATACTTCTCACTTCAATTATTTTGCACCTTATTCTGAGGCTGGATCTAACATCAGTGTTCTCTGGTTCTGACACTGAAATGACTTTGGTGTGCTCTTATAATTTCAATCGAGTGTTGTTATTGGTTTAGGCACGGCTTAAACGCAAAAATAAGTGAAACAGTAAAGTACTGTTTTATTTATCATTTTTACTCGTCTTTCTGTTTTTATAAGTGATATGTAAACCTGTTCATGCATGTGATTGATTCTTTCATAACCATTCCTCTGTATCAGGGGTGGATTCAGCCGCTCATTTTGAAGGGGGGCATCCTATATTTTTGTTAAATAAGAAACATATTTTTTGTTATATTTGGTATTATTATGTAGTATACATACATACATACATGTATATATATATATATATATATATATATATATATATATATATATATATGATACAATACAATATTTTTTAATAATGACATAATAGTAACATAGACAAATATTTAAATCAAATTTTGCACATAAAGGAAGGTAACAAACAAAAACTCTAGGCCTTTTTTTTGGGGTGGGTATGCTCCTCCTGCAACGGATCCGCCACTGCTCTGTATTATCATATGTAGTTAATTACTAGTGGCGGATTTTAATGAAATGTTTTTTCTTTTCATTTTAGAACAATGCCGTTTAGTATAGAAATTCATTTTATGATATGACAAAAGGAAATTATTCATTTTTACACGTAATTTTTTTTCCATTTTTACCGATTTTGACTAGTATCTGATTTTTTTACAATTTTGGGTCATTTTTAATGCATTTTTCGCTGATTTCATCGATTTTAGTATCGTTTTAGTGGTACTTGCTTCAAATATTTACGAGATGAAACAAATGTTCTTCACAGAATACCTGAGTACCTATACTTGGTAGCCTATTTGATTTCTGCGCTCAGAAGTTGTAATGTCAGCCATTATCAGTATATAATCTAAGATTCCTGTGACGCCTGTCAGCGTCATTGGCGGTTTAGCCAATTTCGGGATAACTTAAAGAGGTAAAGAACATTTCAAACCAAAAGTTTGCTAGCTGAGTTCACTTAAATGAATAGAAGAGGCCTCGATTACATCGGTAACATATCCAACAGCTTAAGTTGTTCATCTGAACTGATTATTATCACACTTTTATGTCATTTTTCTTTGCTCTTAGGGCATTCCTTTTATCGACCATTTTGGCGACGTTTTAGGTCATCAAAATCCGCCCCCTATTAATTACATATGAATACATGACGATGAAATACGCATTCATGAATGACGGAACACCACTGGAAGAGAGAACCGCTGCGAATGCGCTCGCTGGCCGCAAACTGCGAGCGGGGCGGGGGGGGCGGGGGGGCGGGGGGGGGGGGGCGGGGCGGGGCGGGGCGGGGCGGGGCGGGGGGGGGGGGGGGGAGACGCGCTGTGCCGCGAAAGGAAGGCGGTCGCGCCGCGTGGCTGAGGGGTCGGCGCTGGGGGAAGGCTCCTGAAAGTGGGACGCTGCAAGGCGACTCCGCCACCGCGCAGGTCACATTCACCGTCCCGGCCTCCTGTATTGTTTCAGTAGAATGCATAATCCCTAAACATCCGACGTCTACTAATCACTAGGGGGCGGATTTTAATGAAACTTCATTATCTTTATTTTCATTTTACAACAATGCCATTTAGTGTAGAAATTCATTTTATGCTAAGACAAAAGAAAGTGAAACATTTTTATTGGTCATTTTTTCTTCATTTTTCGTCGATTTCGACTAATAAGTATTTTTTACACATTTCTGTCATTTATAATGCTTTTTCCGTTGATTCAGTTGATTTGAATACCATTTTAATGGTACTTGCTTCAAATAATATGTACGAAATGCAACAAATGTTCTCCACAGAATTCCTGAACAGCATATTCGATTTCTTTGCTCTGTAATTCTAATACCAGCCGTTGTGAATATGTAATCTAAGGTTCCTGTAATGACTATGATCGCCATTTTAGCCGATTTTGGGATTTCTAAAGACCGAGATTTTCTGGTAAAGATCAAACAGTGCACATCAAAAGTTTGCAAGCTAAGTTCATTTGAACTAATGGAAGATGCTGCGGCACGTCAACTGCTGTGGTTATTAGTCCCGTTAGAGTAGTGCATGTTTGTTTCTCGGGAGATGGCGGTGATCTTCCCCCGCTGGATGGCGAGATCCGGCGCCGACCTACCGTCGGCTAGTAGGGTTTCCAACCAGGACTCTCCCACCAACGGGCACGCCCCAGCCGGACAAGGTCTAAGCTCCGACCAGTCTCCCGGAATATGTTGTAGTGTAATGCATGTTAATGTAAGGTGTGTGCAAGGAGAGGATAGGACAAGGAAGGACAGATCGCGCGCGGTCCGTGGCCCGTTTGTTAGGGTACTGCTCCGGCATTCTCCTGGTGTTGATCGGAGAAACCACGGAAAACTACCAATCAGAGCAGCCGGCCGCTAGAACTCTCCTTCCAGACAGCGACTGAATTCGACCTAGCTGAAAACTAGTGTCGAAAATCCTGCCGCCGTGGGGAGTGGGAACCTAGGACCTCCCGGTCAGAGGCGCTGCAGTGACATCAGTTGATGCACTGAGCTGCCGCTCCCGGTCGGCATGAGGATAATGTGGAGTGGATGTGGAGTGAATGTGACGTGGACGTAGTCAGCGTGGCGAAGTGGGAAGTGACATGGCAGGTTACGTGGGACGGAGTGTGGTGACGTACGGTGGGATGGTATGAAATATTGAAATAAGAATAAAAAGGGGGGGGGGGCAGAGTGGTGGGTAGAGTATGGCGTAGCATAGAGTTTCTGTGACGTGCGGTGGGTGGGATGGTGTGGATTTTGTGTCTAGGAACATTCGTAGCATTGGGTAGTTTATGTTCATTGGGCGGGCGTGGAAACGGCGTGAACAGAGCATAGCGAAGCGAGGCGCGGTGGGTGCATACGAACGGAGTGGAATGGGGCACTGCCGGGGGGCGGAAGCGGAGGCGTGGATGATAGTGGCCATGTAGCCATGGTAGTAGCGCAGTTGGGGTGGGGTAGGAACACCAAAGTCTCTACTTCACCCATACCAAAAAAAAATTCATCTCTTGTGCTTCGTTTTAGATTATTTATTTTAAAAAAATATTTCAATTATTCTCAATTACATACAGTTTCTAATAGCATATATACCGGGAGCGGTAGCTTAGTGCATCAACTGATGTCACTGCAGCGCCTCTGACCGGGAGGTCCTCTGTCGAGTCCTGACGGCGGCAGGATTTTGACACTAGCTTTCAGCTAAGTCGAATTCAGTCACTGTCTGGAGGAGGATTCTAGCGGCCGGCTCCTCTGATCGGTAGTTTTCCGTGGTTTCTCCGATCAACACCAGGCGACTGCCGGAGTAGTACCCTACCAAACGGGCCACGGACCGCGCGCGATCTGTCCTTCCCTTCCTTGTCCTATCCTCTCCCTTACACACTCACTTACACTAACATGCACTACACTACCAGATACTTCCGGGAGACCGGTCGGGAGCATAGAGTTTGTCCCGGCTGGGCGGGCCCAGCTGGTGGAGAGTCCTGGTTAGGGGAACTCCACTAGCGGACAGTAGGTCGGCGCTGGATCTCTCCATCCAGCGGGGAAGATCACCGCCATCTCCCGAGAAAAACATGCACTACACTAACGGGACTAATGACCAAAGCAGTTGACGCGCCCGGAAACACGAAAAAATCAATCAATCAATAGCATGTAAATAAATGTCATGTACAAATATACTTGTATTTTTATTAAATTTTTATATTGAACTTGGGTGGGCGATAGCATTTGGTTCACCCCGGGTGACCCCACTGGGCCGTGCCATGGGGAGTGTGGGTGGGCGTGTCGTGGCCTGCGGCGCCGCGAGAGGCCTTGCGCCAGCTTCTGTGTTGTGGCTGGGGCTGCCGCGGCGTCCTCCGTACCGCACGCTGCCACGCCGACCTGCCCCGCCCCCTCTCCGCCCCGCGCCGCGTCCGCGAGGCTACAGGAAACAGGTTGCGCTCCGTCTCACCTCGCTCGCCTGCGCAGCGCGGCGGAGGGAGAGGGGGGCGGAGCGGCGGCGGCGGCGCGCGTGGGGGCGTGGCCAGCGGGAGGGGGTGGGAGGAATCGGAAACGGCAGGAGTGACAGGAAGTGGAGGTGGGAGGGTCGTTTGTGGTGCGGGGCGGGACTGTACGGAGATACCTGAGTATTCGGAAGCGGGGATGGGAGAGGAGCGGGAAGCGGGGTGAGGGGGGGGGGGGGTCGGGGATGTTGGCAGTGGTGGCGAGCGAGGCGCGCAGTGTAGTGGAAATCCAGCGGGGAGCATAGATTCCTTGGAAACGTGGCGCGATAGGAAGACGTGTTGGCCTCCTGGGGTGGGGTGGAGGGGGGGCGAGCGTTTGTTTCGGTTGGTTGTTAGCTTCCAATAGTGCAGTTTTTTCCCTCGGGAGTTGGTGTTATCTTCCCCCGCTGGTTGCGAGATCCGGCGCCGGCCTCCGTCGGCTAGTAGGGTTTTCCCCTAACCAGGACTCTCCCACCAGCGGAGCACCGCCCCAGCTGGGACAAGCTTAAAGCTCCCGACCGGTCTCCCGGAATATGTTGTAGTGCATATTAGTGTCAGTGTGTGTGAGTGTAAGGGGACAGGTTAGGGCAAGGAAGAGGAAGGAAATATCGCGCACCGTTCGTGGCCCGTTTGTTAGGGTACTACTCCGGCATTCGCCTGGAGTTGATAGGAGAAACCACGAACTACCGATCAGAGCAGCCGACCGCTAGATTTCTCCTCCAGTCAGCGACTGAATTCGACCTAGCTGAAAAGCTAGTGTCGAAAATCCTGCCGCGGTCCGTTTGTTTCGGGGGAGTCCGAGAGTTCGAGAGCGAAAAAGGAGCTGAGGGGGCAGGTTTGAGTAGAGCCGCGACCGGCGGAAGGCGCGGTGTGCGGCCGGGCCACGAGGGGATCGGGTAGGTTTGAGGTGGGGACGGGGATTCCGGGGACTGTGTAACGGCGGGAGAAAGAGGAAACTGGCTGCGTGGACCACCCGCGGCAGGGCAAGGCGCAAAGCAGCAACGCGTGGGGAGGGTTGGGCCCGGTGTCAACCGTAGAGAGAAGCAGAACAGCCGGAGCCGAGGTGGAGGTTGGGGGCGGGCGGGCGATGGCGGGGTGGGGCGGGGCAACGCCCTGGGAGCCTCCGCGTGATGGCGAGGGAGGGCGGCGGTGCGAGCACCGACGCGGGCGACGGACGCGGAGGTGAGCAGAGGAGCTTTTTGTTGCGACGGCGTGGAATGCCCGGCCACTCTGAAACAGGTCCATTGTCCCACTCCACACGAGCTGCATTACTGGGAGCGTTTTTTTATTTTGCTTCATATGAGCTACCAGCATTACCAACTTCGATTTACTCCACTTCTACATTCGTCACTGGGGCCAACATAACAATGGTCGTAGATACATTTACTTACTTTTTACCCTGAATGAACAAATAACGTGTAATGTGTTTGACGGATTTATAGTCCAGGTGATTGTCCATGATGACTTTTAGAACGTGCACTGTCGTGGGCGGGATTTCGCAGAAGCAGGTGCTTTTGGTGATCCGGAGCTCAGAGTCACATTTCGCAGAAGCAGGAGATTCCGAAGTGTCCTAAACGCGAGGTGAGGTGAGGTGGACCCGCACAGCTATTTTCACTTGAGAATTGAGGTGCGCTTAGATGTGAGCTGTGTGCGAAGTGAGTTTAAGTGGGCAAGTGCGTTTCGTTTTGAGCTCTGCAGTTTCGCCGAAAATTGTGTGTCTCGTCAGCTCTGAGGTACACAAGATATTCGATACAATCGATATTCCGAGGTGTTCTGAGCGTGGGGTGAGGTAAATTGGATCAATAAAGGTCTAAGCAAAAGTGGGCACATGCTGAGTTTGGAGGTGAGCTAACCGTCAAATGTACGAACGTGAGCTTCGAGGGATTTTCCGCGATAGACTGTGTGAAGTGTGCTGAGCGCGAAACGAGATAAACGAAAGTTTGAGATGAGCAAATACAGACTCGCGGGTTTTTGAGATGTGGTGAGCGTCTGCTGTGCGAATGTTGGGGTAATTTTACGTGGTCAGTTAAGAATGAAGTGATCAGTCCGTGAATGGTTGATTTATTATTTAGTGTTTCTAGGAACGTCAATTACTTTGGTCATTACAGTACTGGAAGTTAATTAATTGGTCCTTGTAGCGTACAGGTTGACTTGAGATTTTTCCCCTTCCAGTGGGGCGCCACTCCTGTCGTAACATGCTCTAAGCACCAAATATATTCCGAAGGTATCCCATAACCTTACAAAATGAAACATCAAATGTGTTTTTTTACACAGAACTATGGGCTCTTTCTGAATGCTTTCGTAATTGGGAATTGATCATATTTGCAGAAATAAAATGTTCACTTCCAAAAATATTATTAATTCCTGATTTTCTCATTTTTAATCTGACAATTTGGTGAATAGATACTCGACAGATATACTGCGAAAGAGGCACTTGAAACCATCTTATAACACTGTAAATGGTTCAACAGAAAATGAATTGTACGTTTTATTTATTTCCTAGATATGCCATGAGCTAATAAAACGTTTAATAGAAAAGAAGGACCAAAGGGCCCTGGAATGTAAATGCCCCCTCGTTTTAGGCTGCACGTACGTATGTGACGAGTGTCGGAAATCTGCAACATTGGAGACTCTGAGCCCCGCTGATCCCTGTCAATGACCGGCTTAGATGACTCAGGCCATCATCTGATGTCACTGCAGTGCCTCTGACCGGGAGGTCCTCGACCCTTACTTACACATACTTACATACATGCAGCCGACTACCACACATGTTGGGAGACCACTCGGGAGTTTAGGGCTTGTCCCGGCTGGGGCGGTTCCCGCTGGTGGAGAGTCGTGGTTAGGGGAAACCCCACTAGCCGACGGTAGGTCGGCGCCGGATCTCGCCACCCAGCGGGGAAAGATCACCGCCGTCTCCCGAGAAAAATATATGTACTAATGTTACGGAACGACTGAACTTTGGAGTCGTCGCGCCCGGAATCACTAGTCAATCAATGATGTCACTCCAGCGCCTCTGACGGCGGCAAGGTCGTCAAGGTGGCAAGCTTGTCAGCTAGGTCCAATTCAGTCGCTGTCTGGAGGAGAATTCTAGCGGCCGCCTGCTCTGATCGGTTTTTGTCAAGGTGGCAAGCTTGTCAGCTAGGTCCTCCCTTACACACACATGCACTACACTACCACACATTCCGGGAGACCGGACGGGAGCTTAGAGCTTGTTCCAGCTGGGAGGGCCCCGCTGGTGGGAGAGTTCTGGTTACAGGGAAACCCCACTAGCCGACGGTAGGTCGGCGCCGGATCTCGCCATCCAGCGGGGAAAGATCACCGCGCATATCCCGAGAAAAAACATGCACTACACTAACGGGAGTAATAACCTTAGCAGTTGACGCGCTCGGAATCACGCATCAAACAAAACCAATAAGCGAAGCTGTGGAAGCGACGACAACACTTCCACTCAGAATCTCTGAGCGAGGCAAGCGGAGGTGGGGCCAGGTGGGCGCGGGGAGATGTTGTGCGTGCGTGGCGCGTGTCTGCGCGTCCTTGCGCGCGCACGCGGCCGGACTGCGGGCTGCGCGACGGCCGTCACACTTTCCCCTCGGCCGGGCCCTGCCTCGCCTGCGTCGCCTGCACCGACGAAGGCTGCACAATGCACGCACGCACGACCGCACCGGCGCGGGAAGAAACGGGAGGTCGAAATAAACGATTCGGTGGAATTGGTGGGAGACATGCACAGTGGGACGATCCGTAGAGGAGCGGGGTAGACTCTTCGCCTTCAGCAGATGGGAGCTAGGGAGGCGACATCGATAAGCAAACATCGACGTTTCGAAACATCGATGTCAATAACTCCCGCGTCTTTGAAGATTTTTGGGAAGGGGAGATCAGGCGCCTGTTGACATAATAATGGAAGTGGAGGAAGGGATGGGGAGAAAGGTGTTGTGCGCCCGTTGTTGATGGAACTGCTCCGGCATTCGCCTGATATTAATCGGCCTGGAAATAACAAATACGACCGATCAGAGGAGCCAGCCCTCGAATTCTTTTTTCATACAGTGGTCCTTGATCTACAGTTGAAAATAACCACCATCGTCGATTCTGATGATCTAAAAATTATTTAAATTTAACATAAAATGATAAATATGTTTATTATTCAATGAATTTTACAAATTTCAATAAAATGTATTTATATAAAATTATATTTAATAAAAGGCTTATTTTAGGGGAATGTAATTCCTTAAGTTCGATATTCCACCGTCACTTTTGAAAGGAAGAAGAAGTTACCGAAGGTTCGAAAAACAGTCCCCTGTAATAGTGACTCATGTCTAAAACTATGTTTTAGTGTGTCATTCTAAATACATGAAATATCACTAACACAAAAACGAAAACGAAACAAAATCCGTAAAATGAAAAAAATACAAATAAACAGACATAAAATAGAAAGAAGGCAAAAAATGACAAAATAACTATACATTTCTATAACCTATATGTCGTGATAAACATTAATTTACAAGTTAGCTACGTCTAGGAGGCACCGATGAGATGACATTTCATCAGAATCCGAGCCCTGGTTGATTGATTGATTGATTTTTTCGTGTTTCCGGGCGCGTCAACTGCTTCGGTCATTAGTCCCGTTAGTGTAGTGCATGTTTTTTCTCTGGAGATGGCGGTGATCTTCCCCGCTGGAATGGCGAGATCCGCCCGACCTACCGTCAACCAGGACTCTCCCACCAGCGGGGCACCGCCCCAGCCGGGACAAGCTCTAAGCTCCCGACCGGTCTCCCGGAATATGTGGTAGTGTGGTGCATGTTAGTGTAAGTGTGTGTGTAAGGGGAGAGGATAGGACAAGGAAGAGGAAGGAGAGATCGCGCGCGGTCCGTGGCCCGATTGGTAGGGTACTGCTCCGGCATTCGCCTGGTGCTGATGGAGCCCTGGTCGTTGCGCCTGCTGCGTCTTGTGTTCTCAGCCGTGGCCGCTGAGCCTCGGTGGGTGGTCCGGCGGCTCTGGCTGAGGCCTCTGCCCGCTGGGGCGCGGTGTCGAATCCCGCCGCGAGCCCCTGTTTGTTGTTCCTGGTGCCCGAGGGCCTGGCGTTGTGCTAGCCCCATCCTCCACGCGTCCGCAAATGTGTCAGTGACTAGTTTATGAACATTTCGTACACAGTTTGGAGGGTGACCGTCATGAACTGAAAATAAATCGCAGTATATTTAGAATATTACGAGCAAGCTTTATCTTTCACTCATAACTACCAATGGGTTTTTGCAGCCGTTCTTTACCCACGTTTCAGTGTAGACATTTACCGCAAAGCTTGGTTTTTGAAATGGCTAGAATATTATATGAAGATGATTTGCCAGCCTCTTTATCTATTATCTACAAAATGTTCTTCTTAATTATTAAATTCTTAATATCGTGATTTGGTGAATTATTTTTGGTACTAATGGACAGAGCTTCGGGCATAGTTTTTGAAACACTGTTCTCATCAAACCTGTACATCGTTTTATCAACTCAATGCAATAGGCCAACGGACCAATATCTAGTATGTCCCCTAGACAGGGTTATCCTGTTTTCTGATGCAATGGTTAAACTTCGGCGAGTATAAATAGAGTAATAGTAATTTATCTCCATTCTTCTTCAAATAAGACATCAGAAAGTTCCATGAATGACCTTCAAGGATTGTTTCATTGAATGGAAATAGGAAAATCATTATAAATATAATAGGACTAAATTAATATACGTATAGCAACGAATATACTTCGGTAAGTAATAAATGAACTTTGAAAACTGGAAACCCTCTCCACTTTTACAAAAATTATCATAATATTATTGATATGGGCGCCTATTCACATCTTAGATTTCAAGTGATTCCGAAAATAACAGTAGTTATATCACGCAATCTCCAGTTCTGACTTGTGTCCTCTCAGCTGTGGTCGAGCCTACAACTTCTCACACAGCTTCCGCATTGTACACAGAATACAGAACGCTCTGCACGTTGTGGATACCCAAAAATGGATCACATTCGCTTCCGGGTATAAACTACATGTACTTTTGTATTCTCTTCATTATTCATCAGCTGGAGAAATACATCGCCTTACAAATGGTTGACTGCGGTAGCTCAATCATGAATATTCTAGTAACATATTCATGCAATGAATACGCATGGTTTATATTTAAGATGCAAAGAACGTGAATGCATTTCTAAATTAAAATATCCTTTGGTAATCATTGAACATGATATCGTTCAAATAAAATGCTCGTAACTGAAGCAAATATTATGAAACATACGAAAATTATATCTCATATAATTTCTTTTTTAGGTGGAAGTGTATTTTTGTTAATAGAGGAAAAAGAATCAGAGAAGGATGGAAGCTTTGGTTTCATGTGTGATTATCCTCGCAGCTAAGTTGCCGTACATGATGTTATACGTGAGCGACGCGGAACGCGAAATAAAGAAAACTTTCCGCAGCAGATTGGCAACACTGCGGCGAAGAGCCGCAGTCTCGTGTTGGCGCGAGGCGTCTATTTCGGTGGGCGCCGCTAGGTTATTGTGTGAAATGCGCGCCATTTTCGCCAACTCACTGCGCGCGTAGATGGCAAAATGGATGCGGAAATGGCTCTAGGAGCCCCGTTGCAAAAGGGTGGCGAGGGGGAGGGGGACGGGGAGCAGGAGGAGAATGGGCAATTCTCTCTAGAAGCGGACAATCAAACCTTTGGGAGGGAGTGATCGAATAATGGACTGTGAAACGAAATTAACGTCGCTTACGCAACACGATTTGAATGAATTCCAATAATGTTCTCGAGAATGTTTCGTTTTCAATTTCTGACATTTGCATTCCTCCATTTGAACATTTCAGAGTGTGGAAATCATAAATTCGGCACCTAAAACTGAATAAATAAATCCCTGGCAAGAAGAAATTACGTCTTCTCCAGCTTGGACCATCCAACTCTCTAGTGTGTGTGTGTGTGTGTGTGTGTGTGAGAGAGAGAGAGAGTGAGTGAGTCGATCCACGTTTGCCCCCGTGACTTTCTAGCGTCTTTGTAGTGAAGACTATATTGGCGAGAAGTACGAAACTTGGCAACAAAGCGGTGCGGTTTGGCTGCAGCCAATTCATCCAGTTCCTTTAACATGATCCCTTCTTTTGAACTGCACGAGGAGGAAGATTGCAGAATTCCGAGGCGTCGGGTCACAAAACGTATGCGAAGTGCGGCGTGCTCCCCGTGGCAGACTTCACGTTTCAGCCCGAAATGCCAGAGAGTAGCTGACGATTGCGAGTGTCAAGCCAGTGCAAGTCAATGCTCCGCAACGAATCTTGGCAAGAATTGATCAAATGTGTCATGTTAAAAGAACTTAGACGTCATTTAAAGTTCCGGAATTTGCTACAGCCAGAATAAAAGAACAGTACCAATATGCCAGGAATGATATAAGATAAGCATTGTTTAACGATTAACTTTATATAGAAACACGTATCTCGAGGAAGGGCTAAAGGGACGAAACCCCTAAGGAAGTAAAAGTAACCTCGAATAATGTTTTGCAACCAGTTACATCTACATCGTAGTAAAGTGTTCAGTGAATTAATTTCACGTATACAATCTAGTGAAATCTAATAAATACATTATACCATCGTGCATCATATTTAATTGAAATGAAAATGTGTCAAGACGTCGTACCGAAATTTTACAAATAGTTTCATAAAACGGTAAACCTGCAGAAATATTGAATTTTCAATGTGGTAACGGATGCGCTCTAATCGAGTTCCCGCTGAAATAAAATTGTGGCCAAGGCATTCGTACCCTCCTTCGATTTTTTTTTTGGTTTGTTTTTTTCGTGTTTCCGGGCGCGTGAACTGCTTTGGTCATTAGTCCCGTTAGTGTAGTGCATGTTTTTGTCTTGGGGGATGGCGGCGATTTTCCCCCGCTGGATAACGAGATCCGGCGCCGACCTACCGTCAGCTAGTGGGGTTTCCCCCTAACCAGGACTCTCCCACCAGCGGGGCACCGCCCCAGCCGGGACAAGCTCTAAGCTCCCGAGCGGTCTCCCGGAATATGTGGTAGTGTAGTGCATGTTAGTGTAAGTGTGTGTGCAAGGGGAGAGGATAGGACAAGGAAGAGGAAGGAAAGATCGCAGCGGTCCGTGGCCCGTTTGTTAGGTACTGCTCCGGCATTCGCCTGGTGTTGATCGGAGAAACCACGGAAAACTACCGACCAGAGCAGCCGGCCGCTATAATTATCCTCCAGACAGCGACTGAACTCGACCTAGCTGAATAGCTAGTGTCGAAAATCCTGCCGCCGTCAGGGCTCGAACCTAGGACCTCCCGGTCAGAGGCACTGCAGTGACATCAGTTGATGCACTGAGCTACCGCTCCCGGTCCCTCCTTCGATGTGTCCAGACTTCTTGCTTCTAACGAACAGTCCGAGGAACCACAACTGGGGCCATGAGACCAAGCATAGGAATCGGGAAAATGGGCAGGGTTGGGGACGCACGATGAAGAGGTCTGGGCGGGTACGGGAGCAGGGTCGTTGAATCTAACATGGCTGGGGCGTGCACGGTGTGTGCATGTGCAGAGAATGTGCCCGGGTCGGGATCGAGACGGAAGGAAGATGAGGCGACGGAGGGGGGGACAGAGGACGCGGCCGCCTCGGACGGGCGTGGCAGGTTCGCGGCGAGGGCGTGGGGGAGAAGTGGCGGGGGAGTGGCGGACGTGGTAGGGCTCGCGGGGCATGAAGTGACGAGGTTCGGGGAATGTGTGTCACATCCAGGGCATACTCAAGGCATAGCGGGGGCGTGTAGCGTGTAGAGGAGCTTCGCGAAGGGGTGGCGAGGGTCTGGCGGGGACATGGCGTCTATGGTGTGGCGTGGCGTGGACGTGGCGGGGAAGTGGCGGGGCTTGGGGGGTGGGAGGGGCGATCCCCTGGCAGGACGGGAAGTGGCGAAGTCGAGGGAACGTGACAGTCACATGGCGGGATATACCAGAAGCCTGATGGGGGCACGGCGGAGGAATGCGTGGCGGGTTTATCCCCGGTGGCCGCGGGGGTGGAGGTGGAGGCGGAGGAAGCGCAGCGCGCGGCGATTGAAAGGCGGCGTGGCCAGCTGCGCGCGCAGCCCCCGGCGCTGTTAAATCCAGCGCGCGGCGCGTGACGTCAGCCCTCGGAATAAGCGCCCGCAGTCAGCGGCCGCGCGCGCAGGGTCCTCCCCGCCCCGCCCACCGTGCCCCGCCCACCGCACCCGCCCACCGCACCCGCCCACTGTGCCTCGCCCACCGCACCCGCCCACCGTGCCCCGCCCACCGGGCACTCGCGGATGCTGCGCGCTCGCGAAGACGCCGCCCGGTTCTTGCACACGGGGATTGAGTGATCGATTCATTAGAGAATGTTTGCAAGTCGTTGATTGGAAAACCGTAACACAACAATTCTGTGGAGAACTGAACTGCTCATGCAGCGGTTTAAATGATGGGATTTCGACTACCGCGTCCCGACACTCTCCCTGTTTTGTCGTCTGTGACAAAATAGTGTCAATTACGAACATACGTCGCCTTTGATATGTGGTTGTAACTTCCAGTTGCTGTAATTTTCGCCGCCACCTCTAAACACACTAACTCACAATTAGCATGGAAGTAATGAAAAACACAATATTCATATTACCAATATAATGACAGGAACCTAATGCCTATTTTTTTAAGTTAATTCAAATATGACAGAAATAAACTAACATAATTATTAAGGATATGGAGGTTATGTATATATTGAGACTCCTTCATATAGAAGTCATATAGGATTTCATATAGGAGTCTTATCACACGTTTTAATATCTTGTAATGCGTATAAAAGCAAAAATGGACTCAGAGATACACTGATGTTCAATGAAAGCTTTTAGATCCCGTTAGAGGTATTCAGTTCCTAGTTTTAACGGAATTCAGCACGACATTTTGAGTCATTCTCAGTCCTGCCACAAGATGTCGCATGATCGCATGAGCTGCAGATCAAGCGACTCTAGCGGCAGGTCTGAGAATGACTCAAAAAGTCGTGCCGAATTCCATCTTGGAGATACTACCCTCAGCCGCCACGTTAGAAAAAGCCAAGTGGCGCGGTGGCGCCGTCTCTCAGGTGCGAAGGCCGCAGAATCCCTCCTGGCCCCCGCACGACACACACACTCGCCGGGCAGGTCGTGCCCCGCCCCACCTGCGCCCCGCACGCCGCCAGCGCGGAGTCACGCCGCCAACGAGGGCTCGTTTCCACGAAATGCATTATGGTTGTTAGCGGCGTTGCTTTTCACACGAACACTGCCGCTGGGCCTCGTCCTTGTTTCAGTCTATCAATAATTTCATTTGCATGTGAACACCTTAAAATGGGCACAAAGAAACAAATCTTTGTTTTATGCTGGCTAGGAATTTTATTTCAATACTTATCTAATGTATCATTATCCTAATTTAATATTAATTAATATGTGAGCCTTGCGTGGCCATGGACCGCTTGCGGCCTTCCTTCCTGATCCTTGTCCCTTCTTGTCCTCCTCTCTCTCTCTCTCTCTCTCTCTCTCTCTCTCTCTCTCTCTCTCTCTCTCCTCTCTCTCTGTGTCTCTCTTCTCTGCCCTGTCTCTCTCGTCTGTCTCTCTTCTCTCTGTCTGTCTCTGTGTCTGTCTGTCTGTCTCTCTCTCCTCTCTCTCTCTCTCACACACACACACACACACACACACACACACACTCATGTCGAGATCTGAAAGCTTTTTGCGGCTGCTCCGCCCCGCTGACGGAGATATCTGGCGAGACAATAGTCGCCAGTCGACGCTGCTGGTCGGCGCCGGATCTCACGTTCCAGTGGGGGAGAGAGACCGGCTCCTCCCAAGACATAACATGCCCCACATTTACGGAACTAGTGAAAATAGAAGTTGACGCACCCGGAATCACTAATCAATCATTCTTCGACGATGCGGGAGGCCGAAATCGCTAAAGCAAAGGTGCTGTAGCGATCTCGGGCCGAAGAATCGCGGGTTCGAGTCTCACCTCAGGCATGGTTGTATTTGTGTTCATCCTTTCACCCCTAATCATCAGCATATTACTTCATTCAGAATACAGATACACCGGTAGCGGTAGCTCAGTGCATCAACTGATGCCACTACAGCGCCTCTGACCGGGAGGTCCTAGGTTCGAGTCCTGACGGCGGCAGGATTTTCGGCACTAACTTTTCAGCTAGGTCCAATTCAGTCGCTGCCTGGAGGAGAATTCTAGCAGCCGGCTGCTCTGATCGGTAGTTTTCCGTGGTTTCTCCGATCAACACCAGGCGAATGCCGGAGTTGCGGACCAAACGGGCTACGGACCGCGCGCGATCTGTCCTCCCCTCTTATACACACACTTACACTAACATGCACTACACTATCACATATTCCGGGAGACCGGTCGGGAGCTTAGAGCTTGTCCCGACTGGGACGGTGCCCCGCTGGTGGGAGAGTCCTGGTTAGGGGAAACCCCACTAGCCGACGGTAGGTCGGCGCCGGATCTCGCCATCCAGCAGGGGAAGATCACCGCCATCTCCCGAGGGAAAAAACATGCACTTCACTAACGGGACTAATGACCGAAGCAGTTGACGCGCCCGAAAACACGAAAAAAATCAATCAATCAATCAAAATACAGATACCCCCAACGTTAAGTAAATAGTGGTTGTTAATTACCTAGAAGTTAATGCGACCTTAAATAAACCAAACAAAAAAATATCATCAATCGGAAAACTTGAAACAACCTCGTGCATCCCAAATCTCTGACGCTTCGTTCATTATTTAGTTATTATTTTAATCATTATTTTATCTCGTGCCTCGTTTAAAAATTATCGAATATCGTATCGTATCTTACAATACTTGTTTCGTAACTAACCGTTATTTCGGGCGGAGTGGTAGGAGTGGAGCCGCGGGCTACGTGCCGCCCGCCGTTCGCCCCAAAAGGCGGAAGCGCACCGCGAGCGGCGCTTTTCGTAGCCACTCGGCCGCCAGATGCCAGCGCCCTATCACGGCCGCTTCCTCCCGGCTAAAAATGAACGCGCGGGAGAAGGTGACGGCTGCCAGACGCGCCGCTTCTCCGAAATCACGCAGTCACGGTTGACTTTATCGTAAGAGGCGCAGAACATCGTGGGTAAACTGCCGAGGAACGCTGTTGTACCCCCCCCCCCGCCACCATGCCCCTACCTATTTAAACAAACAATTGATCTGGTTAAGATATGTGTGAAATATTCGCTCGCTGCTGTGGAAAAAAATGACGTCCGCGGAAGGAAATACAATTATCTCGAAACCAATTGAATCGTTTATTTCAGAAACCTGACAAACGCCAAATTTCTCATGTCGAGAAAATTGAGAAAAAGTGTCCCAATTTTTCAGATTTCAAAATATTTTTTATATTAAAACAGTTAATAAATGAATATTTTTCAGGTAAATATGGAATAAGCGATGTGTATATCTTCGTGGAACAATATTCCACCATTAAAGCGCATTTTAAATTTTGGTTTTTGACGGGTTTCTGAAATAAGGATTCAATTGAAGAAATATATTGTTGTTACTTATATTTTCTTGTAAATTTCTTTGGAAGTTTTGGCAAACCAGTTATTAGGATCTCAAAACTCTTCTATATGTTATACGCATGTATTTCCCATCATATGTTTTTCATATCATCAATTAAACATAGCATGAATATATTGAATACATTTTGCTCCTCTTGCAAGTTATTGCATTTGTCTTTCAGAGGAAATGTAGTTTTAATCATCGGTATGCCAAAGCACGTGGTGTTTATTGGTACGTTTCCTTTGTTTCAGAGCATGACGGAAGGCAAGACATTCTTGTGGTGAAGTCTTTGGACTTGCACCTGAAGGAGAACGGCAAAGAGCACCACACAGGATGGTTCGAGGTGATGGGCAGAGCGGAGGCCCCGAATCTCGTGGTTCGCCGTGGCTTTGGCTTCCTGCTCTCCATCACTTTCAACCGCGCCTACGACGCCGCAAAGGACGCCATCTCTTTCATCTTCACCGTCGAAGGTATGCCGCCCCGCTTCAGCTTTGCAGGAGATACTGCTAAGTGCAGGCCTCATTGGGGAATGCCTACCGCTTCGCCTACATTTAGGTTTACATAAGTAGTCGACTCCGGTTATAGCGAACTTCTAGGGACTAACATTTTTGTTCACTATATCCGATTATCTCAAAATTAAAATTTCTCCACAATGATTGCTTTTATTAGCATAGAGAGACAGCAAAATTCATGAACAGCACGAACTGAAAGTTTTAATATCATATTTTGTCCTTAAAAATCAATTATTTTCAATTGTTTGTTTCGTACATTTTCATTAATAATTGTTTAATGTTTGTATACATTTATTCATCATCCTGAAAAATTTGTAAAATTGAACAGGAAATAAATATATTAAAAAAAAATTGTTCTAGGTCCTTTTCCAGAGTTCGTACTCTTTTCATATTTGATTCTGCATTGTCGTCTGTCTCCATCTATTGAAATGCAGTCTTGATACAGGTCAATGCCTCTTGGACTTTTGGAATACCGTCCCGCGCTCCGAAAGCCCTTTTACTGGCCTAATAACATACAAGATCCAATTAATTTCCGGGACGTATTTCCTACGTTCACTATAGACGAAGTTCAGGATCTCCATAACCGAATCTTCGTATGCTTATTTGTAATGTAAGTGAAACGGAACCAGTGTGTCAAGTTCACTATAACCGAGGGTTCTGATTCCGATCATTCTGAAGAATGATATCTAAAAGATGATCAATTATTTTTTTGTTATCCAAAAACATCCAATTTCAATGCGTAAAATAAATTTTTGACCCTTATATAAGCCAATTTACGTCAGATATCAAGGCACCAAATTGAAATAGAAAGGCAGTCAAAATAATTAATCACTTCAACTTTGTGTTCAGAGTAACATGAGTGTCACACGTCTGTTCATTAGTGCACAAATATTGTAATAGCATCCGTTCGTAGTTTGTTTTTTAAAAAGAGATTCATAGATTTCAGCCGACCCGTCTTAGGCAAAGTAACCTTGAAGCTGTTTTCACGGACAAATCTTGTCGGCGCTTTACTATGACGCGTCGGAGATAATGACTCATGGGTCATTAAATGCGAATGGTCAGGGATGTTTATCTACATCTCTTTTAAATGTTCCTTACAGCTGACATCGTAATAAAAAACGACACACACTTGACTGGAATCAAGACATTTAGCATTCTAAATGCAGATTTGGTAAGGCGTACTACATTTATTTACTTTACAAACGAGTCCATACAATCAATTAGTAAGTTCGTATGAAGTTGAATAGGGTCAAATGAATGTTAGTAGCTGAATAGTGCACACTTATTTGTGATGCTCAGATGACAAATGTAATATCTTCGTAATTTGTGAGAGCATGGAGACCGCACTAGAAGTCTGTGATAAAACTGGGTAGCTGTCAAAGGATACTTTTAAGTGGTTTGAGGAAGGTCAGTCCTCAAACACGTTTCTCTGAACATAACTCCGATCTCCGTCTTCTAATTGCTATGTGAATGCGCTGCATAGGCACATTCCTTTCTATTGGGTAACTAGCGACTTTTTCTATGCTTTACGTGATGGACATGAAGTTCCCGAAGAATTTGTAATTTGTTTACATACTTTCAAGTCGTTTTACATCGTTACACGTGTCATTCCGCCAACGTTACAAGCTCTAATATAAATTATTACACATTTTCCTTTTAGGTGTTTTTTTTTTCAAATGTTAACATATTTCCTTTTAAAATGTCTCTGCGTCAAGAACTTTCGCAGCTTTATTTTCGTTTATGTAGAAAAAAATCTACTTTTCATCTGATTTCAAAATTTTTCAATATTGAGAAAAAGTGAATTTAATTGTAGTATATTCAACTGTCTGAATAATGTTTGGGAGTCGGGTTTCAATTGACGCCTATTTAATTATTTATTTTTATTCAAGCGGACTTTTAACATCCATCATGGAGTCAGTCACAGGGATTTCTAGTACAGTTTAGCAACGTAGATATTATGCCAATATCTTAACCATTCATTATATTACTACCTGATGCAATTAAAACAGTAATAATCACGATAATGGATCTTGTTTAATTACTGTTTGTATACTGTAATGCATTTTAATTACTAGAAGAAATCGAAAAAGTGTTTAAACCAGTAATATTCCTTGCTCCTCATCGTTAAAGCTCTTAACACATCCCATGAATATGGCTTCGCATTTCAAATTTAAAAATCTGCCATTATCTTTTTGTTCTCTCATGTCATGGTTGTTCTAACTCGTTGCACAACACGACGGCGTGTTGTGATTACCCAGTGTATCACGTGATGTGCAGGTCCCATTGAGCCCCAAAAACATCTGTATTGTCAAACGCAATCTTCATAACTAGCGGGCGGATTTTGATGACCTAAAAAATCGCCAAAAATGATCAATAAATGCTCTTAAAATGTTTCAAAAATGCCCTAAAACCACAGAAAAATGACGTAAAAAATTGTTCAAAACCAGTTCTGATGAACAACTCTAACTGTTTGATACGCTACTGACGTGATTGAGGCTTCTTCTAATCGTTCAAGTGAACTCAGCTTTCAAAATGTTGATTCGGACTGTGCTTTACCAGAATATCTCCGTCTTTAGAAATCGGTTGAACCGCGAAATGCGCTGACAGGTATCACAGGAACCTTACATTACATACTCACAACTACTGACATTACAACTTCTGAGCGAAGAAATCGAATAGGCTAATAGGTATAAGTGTTCAGGAATTCTATGGAGAACATTTGTTGCATCTCGTAAATATTATTTGAACCTTAAAATTATGGAAAAAGGAAAAATGACAGTTGAAATCGACGAAAAATGCAAAACAAATGGTCGATATTAATGGGTTATCTCCTTTTGTTATTACATAAAATGAATTTCTATACTAGGCGGCATTTCTCTAAAGTGAAAAGAAAAAAACAAATTTCATTAAAATCAGCACATCATCAATCTATTCATAACAATCGTCATTCCAGCATCATATGAATTGCGACATTAGTGAGCTTTTCTCTGAAGAAAACAATAACGTAGATTTTTCAGTTATTTTGAAATGCCTTCATTTTTAATAAATAAATATTCTTCATCAACTCTATAATCTGTGTTCAACACATTTTTTTTACTGATAAGTTGGTTTAATTATGTTAGACGGTCAGATCTGCAAGGTTTCTCTGCGCACCCCTAAAATTAAAATGAACAAGTTTTAGTTAAGAAATTAAAATTTCATAGCATAGACTATAACTGATCATTCCATGTAGTAAGTGGATGTGGAATTTTATTCGTAAAGTTTTTAAAAATATTTTATATTGTGTAAAGGTATTTAATTTGTTGCGTCGTTGTTGACGCAACGCGTCTCCAAACCCTTGTTGGGCGTTGAGCGCTTTTGTTGAAGTAATCCTCCGTTACCAAGTCATTACTATCATTACTTTACTGTTGTTGTGTAATTACTAATTACTGTGTTTGTCGAGTCTCGTCACGTCGCAGTCAGTCAGTGCCTTTTATCCCTTCGGCCAGGGGCTCGACGCCGTTAGATCCCGGGGTTCCTGGCCGGTCACCCAACCAGGAACCCGCGAGTCTCGAATTCGCTTAACCTTCGTGACTTCACGGAACGTAGTAAACGAATCTCGGCTAGCGCCGCCGGCCCTTGGTTATTCGTATTACCTGAAATAAAAGGAATATGCAGAGACTAGGAAATTAAACTGTTTCTGTAATAAAGTTTAGAGTATTTATAAATGATGTTGATGTGCGAACATGATAGAAAAGTTTATATTAATTGTATTTTTCTGCTTCTTTATATGCTTTCTTCGTGAGCATCTACGTAATACTAAACTACAAGTGAAGCACACTTTGCGACTTCGATTAGTAAAACGGTTAGGTTGGACCGTCAATTCCGACATTTGCGGGATGAAACCATCCCGAAGTCGTAAGATTTTTAAGAAATCTTTCATTATCACGTTTTCTTCAGAAGGAAAAACGGATTGTCACAACTATGTCATTCAACTAGGGCTTCTAAAAAAGGCTCGTGCCTATAAGACGACCATGAGCGAACTTTAAATTGGCAATTTCTTTCCCTAGCTTCTTTAGTTTGTGACCAGATTGGATTTAGGAGATAGTCCCGCTCCTGATACGCAGTATGTGATAACTAAACGAATCTAAATAACAAGCTGAGGAATCGCTAGATTTCTCCTGAACATGCCTAATACGTGAATCAAAATTTAAGTGGTATTCTAAAAATAAGGAAGCTCGGGCACTATTTATCCCTACCCTTGAGCTGTATAGGTTTATATAAGCTGCGAGTTTTTTTTACGGCTGACGCCGCTTCTCGCTTCTCAGTTTCCACCTCTTCCGATCTTCCCAGTCTCCATCCTTGAGGCCTCTTGCCTCCATTTCTTCTTGGATGTCCTTTCTCCAACTTCTTGGTGGTCTTCCACGCTTCTTCCGCTCTGGAGGTGTCCATGCCCAGATCTTCTTAGGCCACCTATTGCTTACCATACGTTGGAGATGTCCATACCAATTCAATCGTTTTGTTCCAATTGAATCCAAGATGCTGCTCTCCACGTTCATCATTTGTCTAATGGTTTCATTTCTAATGTGATCCATCCTGGACACCCTGCAGCATCTTCTCCAGTAGTCCATTTCAAGGGCCATAACCTACATTTATCCCTTTTGTTCAATGTCCAGGTTTCAGCTCCATAAGTACTTATGCTCTGTACGATGGTCTTAAAGATATGAGCTTTCTTCCGTTTTGTGACGATTTTGCTCCAGAGGAGAGAGTTTAACTGTCTTATCACTCTCCTTCCCTGTCCTATCTTGTTGGAAATGTCATCAGAGCTTCTTCCCTTCGAGGAGCTGTACAGGCAAAATCCAAATATTCCAAAATAGGTTCCTCAGAACTGTAGCTAACGCACCTTGGTTTATAAGCAACACTAACCTTCACAAAGACCTAGCCATAGAGCCCGTCCTAACATACATCATTAAACTTTCCGCATCATTCTTCCAAAATCTACTCTCAGTTACCGGTGCTTCCCACTACAACTTAGGTAAAGAGCATCCCGTAGAAATTCGTCTCCGTAACCGACTCGGCTTCCACATCTTCCTCCGGAAACTGGCTGATATAAGATAATGAAATAAATAGTCCTCCCATAAAAAGTCAAAAATATGTATTCCTTCACTTTGTCATTCGCACTACTTCAATCTATGTTTAATGGGAGGTGGCCGTAGCCACCCTTCGCATATTTTCGTCTGAAAATGCTCGCTCCAAACAACTGAAAAGCAATATGGCTGAGCGTTGTATAATCAGCTCGCTCTGTTAAATAAATCAATTATTAAAGCTGTATAGGTTTAAGATGGCTAAAATAGGGGATTTTAGAGCCCCGCTACATCCATGGCTGTGACCGGTAGCGGTAGCTCAGTGCATCAACTGATGTCACTGCAGCACTTCTGACCGGGAGGTCCTAGGTTCGAGTCCTGACGGCGGCAGGATTTTCGACACTAGCTTTTCAGCTAGGTCGAATTCAGTCTCTGTCTGGAGGAGAATTCTAGCTGCCGGCTGCTCTGATCGGTAGTTTTCCGTGGTTTCTCCGATCAACACCAGGCAAATGCCGGAGCAGTACCCTACCGAACGGGCCACGGACCGCGCGCGATCTGTTCTTCCTCTTCCTTGTCCTATCCTCTCCCCTTACACACACACTTACACTAACATGCACTACACTACCACATATTCGGGGAGACCGGCCGGGGGTTTAGAGCTTGTCCCGGCTGGGGCGGTGCCCCGCGGGTGGGAGAGTCCTGGTTAGGGGAAACCCACTAGCCGACGGTAGGTCGGCGCCGGATCTCGCCATCCAGCGGAGATCTCGCCATCTCCCGAGAAAAACACATGCTCTACACTAACGGAACTAATGACCGAAGCAGTTGACGCGACCGGAAACACGAAACAAACAATCAATGAATCCATGGCTGTGTGCGCAGACGCCGAGAAGCCCAGCCACGGCCAGGGGACGCTGGTGGCTGTGCCGCTGCTGGACAAGGGCGAGGAGTCCGGAGGCACGTGGAGTGCCGCGCTGCTCGCCAACACAGAGGACGTCATCCAGGTGCAGGTAAGAACACTGGCCACGCGCACCTCATTTTTCTTCTTCTCATTCACGTTCGCTTTTCAATTACTAAGGTCATATAGCGACCACTGGAAGTATGCACCTCATTTTTCTTCTTCTCATTCACGATCGCTTTTCAATTACTAAGGTCATATAGCGACCACTGGAAGTATGCACCTCATTTTTCTTCTTCTCATTCACGTTCGCTTTTCAATTACTAAGGTCATATAGCGACCACTGGAAGTATGCACCTCATTTTTCTTCTTCTCATTCACGACTAAGGTCATATAGCGACCACTGGAAGTATGCACCTCATTTTTCTTCTTCTCATTCACGTTCGCTTTTCAATTACTAAGGTCATATAGCGACCACGGTAAGTACTAATCGCGCACTTTTTCTTGATACTCCCCAGCGGGGGGTGTTGGGAGAGGCGGGTTCTGTCTACGTCACGGCAGTGCAGAGCTGTCAACTTTATTGACAGAAAACTCAGCGTAATAACGTCTTGGACTAGATAGCTATGAGAAATTACGGAAGATTTTTTTAAATTTTGAAGAAGTAATTAATAGTTATAGAAATAATTGAGTAACAAGAAGGAACATGGTACGCGCAGGTCGATAGAAAGAAAGACCGAAAGCTAGGAAGTCCGCATTGGAAAGGAAGGAGGTGGGCAGCACTGCAAACTGAGCCGTGACGTTCCGAGTGGAGCTCATATTTTCTACCGGGCCGTGCTATTCCGGGGTGAGCGAGGACTAGGGAGCTCGAGGATCAAGAAAAAGTGCGAGCATAGTACCATTGCTGGCAATGGTAGCGGTGAAAGGTCACACACATCCATGGGCGGGAATCGAACCCGCGACCCTTCAGGAATGAGGCAGCTGCAGCCCTTCACTCGTAGCGACCTCAGCAATCGAGACCGGCTCCAAGGACCTTTATTATACTCTGATTTATTCAAAGCCACCTCTGGCGTAAATCATCCTTTACGGTGTCATCCAATCGGAAGGTTGAACGCCACTATAGTGACGTATAAGCTCGCGATTGGATGGCACCGTAAGAGCTGATGACCTGTCAGAGGCAGCTCTGAATAAATCGCAGTATATAGCCAGAAATAGAGGTCCAGTATTTTGAAATACAAGATAAATACTCTTAACCCACATTCAGAAATCCAGACAAGTTTTTGATTCATTGATTAGTAATTCCTGGAGCGTTAACTGCTAAGGTCGTTAGTACTGCAAGTGTAATGCATGATTTCTTATCGAGAGGAGGCGGCGATCTCTCTTGTACTGGATGGTGAGATTCGGTATCGACATACGTGTCGGCTAGCGGGGTTTTCTCCAACTAGGCATCTCCCACCAGCGTGGCACCTGTCAGTACAAACTATAAGTTCTCGACTAGTCTCCCGATTTGTGACGCATCTTTAGAAATTGCAGTAGTAAAATGCAATCAAAATTAGATTTTCAGTATTTTGAAATGTTTAAATAAATACTCGTAATTCAGATCCAGAAATAATTCCTGAAGAACAAACGGCTATTTCAGTTGAACCACTATATATATTTTTGAAATAATATTATAACTATTGAAAAATATTGGCTTGAAATGAAACAAAACTGAAAATCATAATGGGAATAGCCTTTTAGGTGAGTTGCTATCGATATGGAGTAATTGTTTCGAATAAGTCGGGTAAAATTACAAAAAAAAAGTTACTTTGGAGACATGTCGCATGTCCCGTAGGCCCTCCTCCCGTATCCACTATTGCTTGCAATAAGGATACAATGAAAATACAAGAGTTTACTACTTTGTCGTTGCGTTTCTATAGTTTGTTTTCTTTATTCGTTCGAATATTTGAATCCATGTTTAAAGAAATGTAGAGAATGACTAATTTACATTTCATTGCTCCTTGAACCATCTTCATTTTTCGAGCTCAACTTAGAAACAAATATTTTACTTTTACTCTTTACGAATAAGTCAATTCCTTCAGCTAAATTTTCAAAGTGAGAGCACTGAAATGATCAAATGAAGTATGGGCTGCAAAGACTATTTTTATTTGATTTAATAAAAGTATAGATTTTTCAGGCCAACAATAAAACATTAATATATCAGGGAAATATTTGATTTCATTTGATGACAAGGTATTTAAAAATGTCCCAAACGTCAGCCTTAAATATCCTAAGGGTGTAAATAATGTAAACACGTGACTCTGAAAATGTATAAGTGTGTGTGGTAAGTATAAATAGTGAATATAGGTAGTGCAAATAATACTATACTACTATAAGTAGTGAAAAAGTGTCCAGTATATAGCCTATGCATCACTGGGATATAACAAGGGAGGTGAAGATCCACATTGTGGCTCTGCAGAATACGTGCGCAGTTTGAGATGTTTGGATCTGCAAATACATAAAGAGGCCGATAACGGTGTACAGCGGCGGCGGTGTCAATGGGTTCAATTATGAGCGACTCACGCAAACACACTTTCCTGCCACAGGCAGGTACAAACGTCGCGTAGGTCCTAGGTTCGAGTTCTTGTGGTGAACATTTGACAATAGCCAAGACGGGAGGATATAAATAGAATATTGTAGGTTGCGATGTTTTTCAGGCATACCAAACTGCGCCCGCACGAGCAAGTAGCTCGTCTGGGAAATATGGTGTTCCTGGGAGCTCGGACAATTTTCCCTCCAAATCCTCCTTCGGCTATCAATTTCCCTCCAAATCCAGAAAGGGGTTTTCACGCATAATCTGCAAGAGGGAATATCAGAAAAACGCGCTCGAAACATCACGATGAATGCTTGTTTCATAAGGAAACATGCTTTCTAGCAAACAACCGACATTTGAATTATGTTTACATACTTTATTACTTACTACTTTATTTTATGTTCATTTTCTTTTAACATTCTGCCTTGCATTATCATTTTGCTTGGGAACATGAATACGTTTATATGTCACATTCTTTCCTTGCTTTTGATTTGTTTTATGTTCTAATAAATTATTCTGTTATTTGTTGTCGTTAGCAATAATTGGCAATAATGTAACCAGCCTCAATGTAGTCTATCTCCTCTTGTAAAACTTTCTTTTAGATTTATTATATCATTCTTACTGATAGACCGCTGTTTTAATACCCAAGAATCTTCGTCCCCAAACTGATCGTAGAAAGTTAATGCAATTACTGCACTCTTAAGTACACGCGATTGCGAAATAAAGATCCTTTGAATTCAAAATATTTTATTTCATTCAAAATTGATACGTTCAAATATTGCCGATGTACTTCGTGTGTAAAGATAATTTATTTGCTTTGGCAGAGAAAATGAAAATTAATATTCCTCAAATTGGGGCAATAACTGCCAACTAAATTATCGAAAATACTTCAAGCGCCAGGAATAGTGATGTTCCGTCATCCAGGAGATTTGTACTACCGTTACTTTTAAACCTCACGCCCGTTTCTCTGAAAGCAGTGCCTGCAAGCTCTAATAAGCTAGTTACTTTGCCCGCAACATTGATAAGACTGGTTTCAGCAATGTTTATTTATTTTAGAAAAAAAATGTAAAGAACCCATTGCAATACAATACATTAGTAATTTAATAAAGCTCACGTGTGAATCCGCACGATCAAAACTGCACATTTAGAGCAGATCCAGATAAATTTCATTTGAACAGTCCGTTTATTGTTATTTTTAAATTGAAAATAATATGGTGACTCATTAGTTCGAATGCTAATATTAATAGGCGTAAGTGCCGTGGTAGATGCTTCTTATTCGCCAAATCACAAAAAATTTCATTCGCAAGATGACTTTTCGCAGCTTTTTTTTCCTTCCTGTCTTCCTCTGTTCAGTGAAAGATCCATGCTTTAAATACGAGTATTTACGAAGTTGTTTTGTTATGGTTATGTGATTAAACTTCAATTTCAGATCACAACTGCAGCTGACACAATTGTTGGAAAATGGAAAATGGACATTGACACCAAGCTCAGAAATGATGGAGCAGTCAGTTACAGTCACAAAGATCCCATTTATATCTTATTTAATCCCTGGAATCAAAGTGAGTAGATGTGTCACACTAAAATGTATTTGAACTTTATTTGGATATTAATTTAAATTTTAATTGAAATCAATCAATACAAAATTTAAATAATTTGTTTATCACTAAATATTGTTAATATTGTGAATGTGAAACATTTTATTTCAGAGGATCAAGTCTTCCTTGATAACGCTGATGCTTGCCATGAATACGTGCTGGCTGACACTGGTCTCCTGTGGAAAGGAAATAAAAACAATTATTTGCCTTCTGCGTGGAAATACGCTCAGTTTGAGAAGGACATCCTTGAGTGCGCTGTTTATGTCATGACGAAAGTTGGAAACATGAGCATTGCCAGTCGATCTGATGCGGTTGCAACTTGCAGAGCTCTATCAGCTGCTGTAAGTTTTTTTAATATACTCTGTTAGCATGTCTTGCCCCTAGTATGATAAAAATTGGAATTGAAACTTCATTATTTTATTAAAATATTCCTTCATAGTATAAAAGGATATGTATATGTAAAAATAGAAAAACTATAGTAAAAATTGTGAAAATTTCAATGTCACAACGTAAAATATACATACGCTTTCATCCACCCATCCATTCATTATTTTGTTTTGGCAAAAACTGAATTCACTTGCTTAAAGAAATTTCTAAACTTAGGACGCAACGCCAAAATTTGTTATTCATTTGTTATTTATCAAACAGGCAATCGCCCAATTTACTATTGCATACACAGTACTATTGCATACACCGATATAAACCATCTCGTCATAGCATTTCTACATCACAACTCTCACAAACATACAATTTACACCATCACATCACGTCATCACAAGTACAAAAAGCCTACTAAGTCTCTCAAAGTTATCATATTGTATTATCATTTATGGTTTTGGAGAATTCTTATTAGCAACGTCTTACGTGAAGGTTTAGGGGGTTCAGTGTAATTCTAGAGATATAAAAAGATAGGTGTTAGGTATTTATTCTTAGAAAAAAATATTTTTCTTGGAATAAGTACTTTACATCTGTGTCAGAATCGGATAACTCTTGCAGGGGCTACGGAGCGAACTTGTGCGGGAGCCCTTAGAATACAATAGCACGATCCAATTGTTGTCATCTAAGGAGACAGACCTCAATTAATAGCGCACATAAGAAACAATGTTTCTATCAGTATGCCAGCTTACAGCAAGGATTACTCGCCGCAAGAATATCGTCTCGCCTGTTTCTCTGAGGCGTTGTCGATGCGAGGGTTTTTCATGGACCCGTCTCGTTTAGCGTTTCTTGCTTGTGAGAACGAGAGAGAATGTCTAGCACTTCATTTGACGTTTGTCATTACTGTTCCTTCCTTTCTTTAAGTGTTCTTTTCTCGGTTATTTTGTGCGCGTTTTATTATGAAATTTGCGCCCCCTCCCCTTCACTGCAGGGGCCCAGAGCGGCCGCTCAGTACTTAATCCGCGCCTGGATTGTGTACTGAGTAATCTTGTTCTGCTATGTATTTGTTTATTATATATTGCGTATTTCTGTGAGTTGTATGAAAAAGTATGCGCCATATTTTGTTTCTCGACCCAGGTAAATCATTCCGACGACGGCGGAGTCCTGATCGGCAACTGGAGCACCGACCACAGCGGGGGCACTCCCCCGTGGAAGTGGATCGGCAGCATGAAGATCCTCCAGAAATATTACAAGACGAAGAAACCAGTGAAATACGGACAGTGCTGGGTATTCGCAGGTGTACAAACCACTAGTGAGTACGCTTGCATTGTTTATTTATTTTTTATTTATTTATTTTACGTCAAAAAAAACAGTTAAAAACTGCGTATGACGTGCTATGGGGAAAAGTGAATTGTGTGCACATTTTCAAAATTCTGTGATCCCTACACTAAGTCATATACTACTTAAATTTTGAAGGAAAAAAGCTCATGTAATAAAATCTATTTTCAAGGATAAATAAGCAATAAATTTTGACTCTTATTACTTCCTGCCGCGACAACATGGAAACGAAAATTTGAATAATTGTTGATTTTACACTTTCGGACATCATTAAGCGGGGATATATGTGCAATAACATTTCACTAACAGTACTCTACTTGAGATGAAGCACGAGAAAATTATTTTTAGAGTGAAACATTTTTTAAATTGGTCCAGCGAGGCGTCGTTTGGTAAAATAACACTAACGAAAAATATAAGAATCTTATATTTTATCTTCGCATCCCTACTACCTGCGTGTCTTTTTAATGTTGGAGTCGTTTTGAGGATGATAGAAGACATTACTCGATTATGTGTACTCGTTGGTACAGAGATGGCGCAGTTCGCGTTTAACGTATGAGCTAATTGTAGACACGCGCTGCTTTTAAAGGCGTAGATCGGCAGCGATTGTAGATTCTATTGATTGACTGTTGTCTCCGAGCACGCCAAATGCTATGGTCATTAGTCCCGATAGTGTAGTGAATGTTTTTGTGTTACATGATGATGTTTCTCCCCCGCTGGATGAATTTCCCCTTCCAGGTATCTCTCCCAGAGGAACAAACTATAAACTCCAGTCTGATCTCCTGACATGTGTGGTAGTGTAGTACATGTAAGTGTAAGGGTGTGAATGTAAGGGGTAGGGTAGGACAAGAAGGAAGGAAAGATCGCGCGAAGTTCGTGGTCCGTTGGTTAAGATACTGCTCCGGCATTCGTCTGTTATTGATTGGAGGGACTACGGAAAACTACTGATCAAAGCAGCCGGCTTCTAGAATTCTCGTCCAGACAGCGGCTGAATTCGACCTAGCTGTGAAGCTATTGCCGAAAATTCGCCACCGTCGGGACTCGAACTCTAGGACCTCCCGGTCAGAGGCGCTGCAGTGACATCAGTTGATGCAAAGGCTGTGACAATGACACAAACTCAACTGTTTTGTAGATTCGAGAGGGAATGGTCTTATTTGAGAGAAATCACTCTGCCAAGGAGATACAGTCTGTCAAATTGAACCAGATGCATATCAGGAGCAATAATGATTTAAAATGTGTATTTTTGGCATATGACTCTTTCTCGGCTATGGCGTCAATCCAAACATGGCATGAGTAAACTTAGGCAGCAAATTATACGATGTCAAAGGGGTGTCAAATCTGAAATTAATTGAATTTTGATCAGTAGGACTCACTTTCTAAAGCTGTAACAAAATATTTAACGCGGAAACAAGTGCAACGCATCGCTTGAACTTTGCTACCGAACTAGCTGTGATTATTTTAGAGTCTTTTGCGGAGAAGTCATTATTTAATCACTCATGTGCCGCTTTGGAAAATTGCGACTGCTTCTATGATACAACTTTCACGATTTTTTTCAAAAACAATTTTCACGAAAAGCATGAACTTTGATGGTTTTTTTATTATATAGTTTGTTTATTACTTTACTTGACGTCTGCAGTAATCGCTTTTGGTTGTATTTCAATTTTACGGTCTTTTTCAGTTTGCCGAGCGCTAGGCTTCCCCCAAACTACAACTCGGCCCATGACACAGAAGGCAGCCTCACTATCGATTACTACTTCGACGATCGTGGCAAAGAGATGGATGAACTTAAGAGTGATTCTGTATGGTATGTATAGTGATTAATTTTTAATGATAGTAGTAAATGAAAATTCTCTAGTTATTAAATTATCAAGAGATGTTACCATTCATGAAGCCATTTATTTAGATAATGAAATCATTTCAAAATGTTCGGATCAGTTCGGAAGGAAGCAACCCCTTCAGATTCTTCAAAAGCATTCTTGTAGTGATTAATGGCAGGTGCAGAGATTTGAGGTGGCAAAATAAATTTATGAAAATCTCGTGTAGCTCGTTTTGGACTATTCAATGAAAGCTTCTTAGCAAGGCATTCTTTCTCGGGATGCCTGGTCGTTCTGTATGATTTAAGACGGATAAACAGCATTGCTCTAGGGTTTGGTTTCCGTGACAAGCGTTGTGATTATCGTGAGGCTAAAGCCTTAGTCATTATTTAATAGATGTTCATAAAAGTCCGGTATCTGTTCCTTGAACTGGTCATCAACATCTCATTAGAGTATGAAAAGCATCAGATCAGTGTTTTTCGAACCGACGCCCATGAGATTTCACAATTTACGGGGGTCGCAAGGTGTCTGATTACTCATGAGAGACGAATCACCTGAAATAAAATTTGTTGTATTATAGCCAATATGAAATCAATGAAACTTAGTTCAAAAGTAAAAAAATGCGAGTGAATCTATCTTCTGTTCGTTCAGACATAAAAGAAATGCATTAAATGCGTGAAGCTCGAGAAACACAGAAGAACTATAACTAAGAGCGAAAACACTTGTGTTTGATAAACTCATTTTATACACGTAGGCTTATGTGTTTTTCTTTGTGTAAAAGAAATGTAAATAACACTTTAAATATGATTTTATCCGCCTTAGAAGATGCATAAGTAGACCGTAAAGTGTAGGGAGAGGTTGATTGATTGATTTATTCATGTTTCCGGGCGCGTCAACTGCTCTGGTCACTAGTCCCGTTAGTGTAGTGCATGTTTTTCTCGGGAGATGGCGGTGATCTTCCCCCGCTGGATGGCGAGATCCGGCACCGACCTACCGTCGGCTAGTGGGGTTTCCCCCTAACCAGGACTCTCCCACCAGCGGGGCACCGCCCCAGCCGGGACAAAGTCTAAGCTCCCGACCGGTCTCCCGGGATATGTGGGAGTGTAGTACATGTTAGTGTAAGTGTGTGTGTGTAATGGCAGAGGATAGGACAAGGAATGGGAAGGAGAGATCGCGCGCGGTCCGTGGCCCGTTTGGTAGGGTACTGCTCCGGCATTCGCCTGGTGTTGATCGGAGAAACCACGGAAAACTACCGATCAGAGCAGCCGGCCGCTAGAATTCTCCTCCAGACAGCGACTGAATTCGACCTATCTGAAAAGCTGGTGTCGAAAATTCTGCCGCCGTCAGGACTCAAACCTAGGACCTTCCGGGCCAGAGGCGCTGCAGTGATATCAGTTGATGCACTGAGCTACCGCTCCCGGTGTAGGCAGAGGTATTCAAGCATCCATGTCAAGTATAGAATCTGTGCCCTGTCAGGTTACTTCAAATTATGGTTGTTATTTGAATTAGCAGGTACACTCTAATTAGAACCCCTTGTAAGTGGTGCTCATGGCACGTGCCGTGTTTGCCGTACCTTAGAAACGCCTCTATGTATAGAATATCTTCAATTGAGTGGCAGGGTACCGTGCAATATTTTAAGAATTCGTACGGGTTTGATCTTGGCTGTCCGGGTGACGTCGCGTTGAAGGCTGTGTTGCCGGCGTTTCGACCATCTCATCGTGATCTTCCTCAGGGCTGGTCTGCCCTGAGCTGATAAGAGCCAAAATTTATTGCCTTTTTATCCTCGAAAATAGATTTTATTACATGGGAGATTTTTTTTTCAAAATTTAAGTAGTATATGACTTAGTGTAGGGATCACATAATTTTGAAAATGTGCACACAATTCATTTTTACCCATAACACGTCATACGCAGTTTTAACTGTTTTTTTTATAAAAAAAAAAGATCACGATGAGATGATCAAAACGTCGGCAACACAGCCTTCAACGCGGCGTCACCCGGACAGCCAAGATCAATTTCACGAGTCTGACCGCGGAAGCCTACGACTTTACTTAGTTCGTACGGACGTTGCCACTGCAAAGTTAGGGAACCCGCTCGAGGAAATCTGAAAGGAGGTTCCCGCCCGCAGGAACTTCCACGTGTGGAACGAGGTGTGGATGGAGCGTCCGGACCTGGGCGAGGGCGACTACGGCGGCTGGCAGGCCATCGACTCCACGCCGCAGGAGCTCAGCAACAACATGTACCGCATGGGCCCCGCCTCCATCGCCGCCATCAAGCGAGGCGAGGTGAAGAGGCCCTACGACGGAGGCTTCGTCTTCGCGGAGGTGAACGCCGACAAGGTCTTCTGGCACTACACCGGCCCCAACGCCCCGCTCAAGCTCATCCGGAAGGACTCGCAATCGTACGTATGCTCCTTCCTTTTCCTCCTCCTCTTCTTCTTCTTCTTCCTCCCTCCTACCTACTCCTTCGTATTTTCCCCTTCTTCGCCTTCTTCTTCCTACTCCCGTTCATCTGCTTCTTTGGCCTCTTCTTTTTGCTCCTCCTCCACTTTTTCTTTCTCTCTCCTTCCTCTTCTTCTTCCTCCCCTCCTTTCACATAATCTTCCTCTTCGTCTCCTTCCCTTCTTATTCCTCTTCGTCTTCTCTTTCCTCTTATTCTTCCTCTTCTCCTTTTACTCTGTTTCCCTCTCCTTCTTCCTTCACCATTTTCCTTTTCTTTTCTTCTTTCTATCCCTCCTTCTTCCTCTTCTTCTTACTCTTTCCCCTCTCCTCATTTGCATTGTCACTTTCTTCTTTCAATGACGCATAACCTTGGCTGAGCAGCGTGTTCTCGCAGTTCTGCCGAACTGGATAATGAATTACGTGTTTTTCCACAAATTCTCTACTCTTCTGTTGGGAGTATACGGCATGTTTCTTCTCTTATCTCGACCGTTCAGTCTCTTTTTGGCGCTACAGGCCAATGCGACCTTCCGCCTGCTGTTTGTGAGCTGGCAGTCTTTCTCAAAGATCATGGGGGGGCCTCTGGGCAGTGGCGTAACGACCCCTCCTGGGGAACCGATGCATGGTTGGTCGGGGGCCCCAGCTTACAAGCAAGCAAAAAAAAAAAAAAAAAAAGGCCCATTTCAAGACATGAAAGCAAGAAACAACGAAATTTTTCTATAACTACAGTTAATTAAATTTCTTTATCAATCGTGTTAAAAACAAATGATTGATAGTAAGATTTGAGGACCAAAATATCGTAAAATAATGGAGGCCCCGTAAAGTCGTTACCAAAGATTTTACAGATCTAATTGAAAAATATTGCATCCCTATTTTTCATTTTAAAAAATTATACCAGAAATAATAATTACTTTTTGTTCTCAACTGTAATGAACAAGCAAAAAAGACCTCAAATGGGGCCCCTTGTGGTCGGGGGCCCCACCGCACTGCATCCGCTGCAACCGTGGTAGTTACGCCACTGCCTTTGGGTGTGTAGTTCATTTCGTGTACTCGGGATATTAGAGTGCTGGAACAAGAAGATCAGCATTTAGTGTTATGTAAATTACAGATAATTTTATAACATGGAATATTTAGATAACACGGTTTAAGTAAATTAAAGAACAATGTTATTTCATACTAATACATTTTTCGAAAACTAATGGAGTAGGCAGTCCGACAAGTAACGCATTTTGAGGAAAGCTAATTTGTTTGTTGCTAATTTATTAATAGGTTTATCATAAGAAATATCTTTTTGCAGAATTGGCACGCTCATCAGCACAAAAGCCATTGGCAAATGGGAGAGGGAAGACATCACCACTAACTACAAGCATCCTGAAAGTGAGTACAAACCACAATATCTAGTGTACGAACTCTTTACCTCTTCATTTCCTTGTAAACTACGGTATTTTTTCCTTTGAATTTGAAATAAAATTCAGATTCTTTAATTTATGTCATAAGAATTTTCATTTTATCACTGAATGTTGCCGAAAATATTTTTGAGAAAATTCGTCTTTAATAAAAAAAGACGAAAGTACATCAATAAAAGATAATAAAATCCTCTATAGATGAATCTTGAGGAGAACATTTTGTCAATAATAAATGTGCCTTTCTAGAGTTACACGTTTCTCCCACTCATGAAATTAACATCAATAACTTTTAATCAACAATTTTATCACATATACTTCAATCAGGGTGGTGTATCTTACAAAAAATTATGGCTACTTCTATCCGATTTTTCTTACCATTTCTCTCTACTGACAAATCATACGCTACAACACATCAGTCAAATTTTCATTGATATACTACTTAATATTTTGTGCATTTTGAAAAAAGTACGATTTCAGAAGTTTCAAATTGGTTTCGTAATAACAAATTAATAGTTAACAAAGGAAAACTGTTTCAATGCATTTTTGCATTTCACACCGGCAATCTGATTGCATGCTCTATTGAAAGTGAACAATACGATTAGCTAATTGCATACAGCAGTAACAAAATTTCTGAGAAACTCATTTCACATAATTTTTTCACAACATAATTTCGGGAAAGTTTTATTAATAATCACTCGTCCATTGGAAATTTCCAGATTAACTCCAATGATCATGTGGTGTTACTTCCATGACAAAATCCTCTAATTCAGTAAAATGAAAATGCGCATGACTACTAGTAGCGCTAAAAGCAATAAGATGCTAGATGAAATCTTTTAAAGGACACAGTAGTTTAAATCCCGAGAAAAAATCGAATAATAAAAATATAAATTTCGCGCTGGGGCATTCCCAAGCCTGGCTCCCAATATATTTCAGAGAGTTGTCAGACAAGTTTCTTGAAGATTTGAAACGATTACAAATTCAATTAATTTTGAAATAAGTGAAAAGTGTGAAATCAAATATACCTGAAAATACCAATATCTAATGAGTATGAAATTAATGGGATGGCTAACACGTATACACGGTTTTCATTTATTTTATTTTTAATTCTCCTGATAACTGGATGTTGGTAGGTTTATTGCCTTTGTGGGCAAATTGAACGTATGCTATTTCAAACTGATGAATATTTACGATTTTACTTTACAATTTATGTTCGAATACTGAAAATACTCGTAGGCTCACTCATCAGTACTTGAAAATCATGCATTTGCACATTAATCAGTGGCGAATTCTCCGATACTCCGCCTATACCGCCGGTGTACCTACTAATTCGAAGTGAATAAGAAATATTTCATAAGTTTGGTAATCCTCTAAAAAGATATTGAGATTTTAAAGGCTTTGAAATAGAAGCTAAAAAATAACTCTTGTTTTGCTACAGAGAGCCAGTCAGTCTTCCGCATCTGTAAGCGCTATGAAGTGCGTTAGAGTGAGAAGTGTCAAACATCTTAATGCTGTCCAAAGAATTCGCCAGCGCAGGCGAAGGCATCGCATGCCGACTGCGATAACCTAGGGCTCCTCATGTTTCAAGGGCGGGGAGATGGGAGGATGCGCGTCTAGACGGTCGGTAGGCACCGCAAAATATTGTGATGAACAGTCCTCCTCTGATCGTTTGTAAGTTACGCTTCTCTAGGTTTTTGAGAAAATGGAGTGTTAATGTTCCAAAAGTTAGAGGTTTGGTAATTGTCTTATAGAACAGTTATTAAGGACGGAATTTCGTAGTATTGGGATTTCAGAAAAGCTCAAAAATAAAAGTCATCGGTAGAGTAGCTTCCATAAAGAGCGGTATACTTGAAATAATGTTCAGGATTCGCTACTGACATTAATTGAATATCTCTTTCAAGGTGGTTAAAATGGTTCCCCGGACGTTAGAGTGACATATCACATTCATATGCACAATAGAGCATCTATCCCTATTTTTCTCTGGATTCCATACAAGCACACGTTCATCGCTAATAGAAAATATGTTTTTGCAGCTTCCGAAGCAGAGCGGACAACAATGCTAAGAGCACTACGTGCTAATGAGATGGTTTTCAGTAGATATTATCTTAACGAGGAGTTTAACGATGTGAGATTTGATTTTGAAATGAGGGATGACATTACCATTGGATCACCATTTAGGTAAACAAATTACATTTACTCAAGAAGTGATTGTGTTTACATTTTACAATGGATTATGATAAATCATATTTTTCTTAATTCTAGTGTTGTGCTCCGGATAACAAATAGAAGTGAAACCCAGGACTACTCTGTTAGCGGTGTTCTTCGAGTCGATGTAGTACTTTACACTGGAGTTGTTAAATGTGCAGTAAAGACAGAAGACTTTGATTGTTCCGTGAAGGCGAAATCAGGTAAGGAAACTGCAAAATGCGGAACGCAAAGTTTCCTTTCGCGGTCTTATTTTCTACGAGAAAAATAAAATATGCTTTTCTTTACAGTGGAAACAGTTTCAATGGAAGTTACGTACACTGAATACTCAAAACGACTGGTAGAAAACTGTGCGTTCAACATCTCTTGTTTGGCTAAAGTGAAGAATACAGAGTATGAGTATTTTGCTCAAGATGATTTCCGAGTGAAGAACCCTGAAATCAAAATATCGGTACGCAAAAAATATTTTCTTGGGTAGCACAGTAAGTATCTGTTCTTTTTTTAAGATCTTAAGATTTATTGAATTTTGCAGCTTGAAGGTGAAGCCATCCAAGGCGAAGAACTAACTGCCGTAGCAACTGTGAAGAACCCTCTTCCGGTGCCCTTGAAGAAACCAAAGTTCACTATCGAAGGTCCCGGAATACCTACTCAGTTGAAAATTAAAATGAAAGAGTAAGTATGCCCTATATTAAACAATTTTTTTCAACATTTTTGCGCATTTCACTCTAGTAAGCAAGTTAACTCATTTGATACTTCATGTTATTTCTTAGACTAATACCGACGGTGTATTACCATAATAATTTCAGAACTAAATACAGAATTATGTTTTAATCAATAATAAAATAAAAATTGCTTCAAAATTTAAAATTAAATTCAGTAGTTATGAAAAAGAAATGGGTGTATGAAAGCCGCAGACATTTTTTGGTAGAATCCGTTTCGCTACAAACGGAAGCTAAGCGACCGTGAGCCGAAAATTTTAAACCATAAAAAGGAAGCTGTGTTTATTAGCATAGAATATTACATTTATATCAAGCATTGGTGGTTAAACAGGGTTTCATAGTTTGTTAAAAAATGCTTAAAATATTTTTTTGTAAAACAGCTAAAGCATATTCGAAAATGAAAAACCCAGTACCAACGGGGAACCCTGTACCACAGAACCTGCTATTTTAGGGAGAATAAATCTAGACGGCTCAATGTCATTTTTGATGACATCTGCTACTCTCGCCTAGCTAGTCCTGTCCCCGCTCACTAGAGTAATTCTATGGCTATCGGCCATTCGCGTCTCCGCACTAGGAGGGGAAAATGCGTTCAGAGCCACGAAATAGTCTGCAGAGGGAAAGCGACCCGCCTAAATAAATTATCTTAAAAAAAAAAATGCGTTTTTGGGCATGGCATTGGGCTGACCTGATGTCGATTATCAAAAATATAACGCGTAACTATTTTCTAAGTAAGTGATTACGTTATCTAATTAAGTTAGTAAATTGTCTGTTAAATGAAATTCTTAAAAGATAACTTTAGTGGTGAGCATTTATACTTTATAAACCAACAGATGTGCGAAGGAGTGATTTCATTTAAATAATTAAAAATAGTTTATCCTGTCTGAATGACTTTACATGCTGTTTACTCACGTACCCGGATTAGATTAAACGGCTCATTATTATATCCAAAATAAAAAGGCTTCCTATAGTACGTGGTTTAATGTACAGAGATTACTCTAAGAAGGGACTGCTTTGCTTCGCTACCGCTGGCAGCTTAACTGCGAGTCATGTGCTGAATTTGTTAATGCGTTCGTTTGCAGTTGGACCGCCTTCGACACAATCTCTTGCAATGCCATCGCCCAGCGATACTTTCTTTTGTTTTCCAACCTCTGAAATTGGCCTCCCTTTTTACGCTTCTCTGTATTTCATAAATAAAGGATACTGACGAAGTAAATATTCTACAGGGTTTAATCATACAGCTAGATAATATGTCAACGTTTTAAAATAGATCAGATATAAAGCGTTCTACAGTCGACTCAGGCTAGAACCTCTGGGGTCAGTTTTAGTCCACTGTATCAGAGGTTCACTATATCCGATAAATTCTAAATATAATGGTTTTCAAATATGATTGTTTTAATTATTGCAGAGGCACAGTGAAACATCCAATCATCGCGAATTCAACATTTCAATATCTTCGTGCTTTCATCACACTTGATTTTACTTTTCTGCGCCAAATTGGTGCAATCTTAACACCATTCAACGCCTTGCTGTTCTTACGGTCGGAGCTTTCTTAATTTTTGTATCCTCTTCGTCATCACAGTCTTTTTCTTCTTTCTACGAAACCCCTTCACCGCGTCCACGACGTGCTAGCAAGATAGGATTTCACTGGTTTGTAACTAGCAGTCCTTGTCAACGTCTTGAGGCTGAGCGGAACTGTCATTGATGAGCTGAAGCAATTCTCTCAGTGGCAAAGTTACAAAATTTCTCACAAAACCATCTATCTGCAAACATGATGCAAGGACATGCCCTTGCATCATTATCTGCTAACCCGTGTATGACTTTTCGGTAGTGAGGCATATTTTCCCCCTGAAAGTTGTATTTACTATGTTCACTACAACCGTTAGAACAGGATCTTCAAATGCTTTTCTGTTGAGTAGGTGGATCGGGACAGGTAGTTTCAGTGCACTATAACCGAATGTCCACTATATCCAGTCGACTGTGCATTGCACGTGGTTCAAGAAATATCATATGATCTTAATGTTGAAGCTCGCACTACCGCGCTAGTGAACAAACAACTTGCACAAATGGTCTCTTTTCGCAATTTATTAGATAAATTACAATTAAATACTTTCAACAACTGGGTTTGTTGTAGTTTGCTAACAAAGCAGTCAAGTTAAACTGTAGTTCTATTTTGTCTATTTGAATCTTCTTTCGTCAGAAGTTGATGACGCAAATACAGTTTTCGCATTCCACCAGTAAAAGCATTCTGACCTTTTTAACAACAGACATTACAATATGATTTTTTTTTACATAATTTATTAACTGTTTGACGTTTTGATTCTAATTGGGATCTACTTCAAAAATCTCAGGTCCAGGTTTGTTAGAAAGACTAAGTAAAAAGTTTTAATTAGCTAGTATTTTATATTAAACAATTAATGATATTATAAAAACAATGTGAAATTTTGTATTTTTTACTAAGTCTATCCAAAAAAATTTGGACCTGGGATATTTTGAAAAGTAGTCCCAAGTAGGGTTGAAACATCAAAAAGTGAATAAATTTTTTGAAGAAAATATTACTGTAATACCCGTTTATTAAAAGGGTCAAAATACTTTCACATGCTAACGAGATGACACAGATAAACATATTCCTTAAAATATTTTTACAAATTCTCTATAGGAACAAAATCATTCAATTTATCTATCTAAAACCTCAATGGATTACTTTGTAAATAACTATAAATTAATAAATAATAAAAAATTTTAATTTTAAATATGAATAAGTCTTCAAGAGTATAAGGACAATGGCACATGAAAGTGTTTTTAAAATTCTTTTATAATTTTTTCTTTCTTCCAATGTAATTTTTAGAAAGATTGTGAAAAATAAAATGGAATAAAACATCAATAAAACTACTAAAAATTGAAAAAAGAAATGAAAGAAAAACAGAAGGATACCAAAAATTATAATTAACGGAAAACTATGTCTGCTAGGGATTCCACAAAGTAAATTCTCTATGATGAATATTGCCTAGAAATTTATAGAATGCAAATCAATATCTTGAAGAAAAGTTTCAAAAACTGAAGTAAAGAATTTCAGCAAATATAAAAATCTCTAACAAATATGCTTAATTTTTCTTAAGTGTTTAAAACTGTAGAAAATATTTTACAGGAAGAAAATACAAAGACAACATGCTTAATAATGATTTAAAGTACTATTTTCACATATTCTCTATTCTTTTCCAGGAATGTGGGCATAAATGGTGAGACATCAGCGACATTCAAGTTTATTCCTCCTTATGATGGAAAAGCTACTCTTGTGACAAAGTTTAGTTCTTCAGAAATCAACGATGTTGATGGTTTCTTGAATTTCATGATTGTGAAGAAGAAGGGAGTAAATGGTGGTGCATCTTGAACAATTGATTAACATTGTTCAAATTATTAAGTCACTAACAATATGGAATTGAAATGAATATTACAATATTCATGAAATTTCAAGGCAAAAAATACTTGAAATAAAAATACTACAATTTTGAATGGATACATATGATAAAATATTTAAGAATATATTTATGGATGCTTAAGTATAATTTTTTAGTTATGTGAGAAGACAACTTTTGGTGTTTTAAAGTATTGGTACTAATTATTTTGGAAAATTTAAAGAAAGTATAAAATTATAAAAAGCTTTAAAACTGTCAGGTAATATACAATGACCGATATTGCCATTAAGTGCTTGGATATTTTGTTGCATGTGATAATTCCAGAAAATCAATGTAGTGAGACAATAAAAACAAGTTTCTTTCAGTATTTGTAATGCCAGTAAAATACACATTTTTCTGTTGAATGAATGACATATCATTGTACAAAAAATAGAAGGAAACTTCCTACTTGTTGATTTCTTGAAATGATGAAATAATTTATTCAATAAGAAAATGATAATCTAGTTTTCAATTAGGCCTACTACTATTTCTATTGTTTATCATAAGAAGTATTTGAATGATACCTTTAATCACTCTCGTCTTTGCTGCATCAAATGAAAAAAATAAATATTCTGTAGCAAATTGGGATTGAAAATACCAACATTTCTGTGTAATTACACAACATAGTATCCTTAAAATTAGTTTTTTTATTACAATATACAAAAATTTAAAATTTGACAGCAATTTCAAAGTGTTAACATTTTAGGTTTTGTTTTAAAAACAACATTCAAGAACAATGTAACTTCCCTGTAAATACGACTATAGATCAGATGATTGAGAAGGAAGACAACATTCTTCCACTGAGATTATAATTGTAAAGTCCAGGAAGGGTTCCTGGAGTATACGTCTTGTTTTGCAATTATATCTTTACTTGGTAGCTGGATTATTTCATTAGTAGTATCAGTTCTGTGTATTGAGACTGAGCAATTGTGTAATCTTCCTTCATGAACTGCGTATCAGATTCTGCTTCCAGTTTTTAAAAATAAAAATTTTGCTACCAATGAGTGATATATATTTTTGATAGATAAATTGTTTAAATATGATTGTTACATTTGAATAGTGTATTGTGTTGTTACATTTCAATTTGTTAAATTTCATCTTGCTATGCATAAGATTTAGAATAACACATGTTACATTTTGGTCTACATGTCTGTTGCAGTGACAATGAAAATATGTAGTTCAAACAAATTAGAACCATCAATTTATGGAGTGCATTTTTCAAGTAAACTGAGTCAGCAAATAAAAATAACTGTTTCTAATGAAAGAAAATTACAATTGCAAACATATTGTGAAAATTATATTATACATATTCATACTCCCTAAGAATGCTTAAATACTCAAATTGTCAGAATACATATTGAATGACTTTTTTAGTTTCATCAATGAAATGGTGAATATAAGGTATTATTGTGTAGAGTGCTTGTTTGTGTGCAAGATTAATAGATAATGGTATTTGAGCAGCTTGAGATATCCACTATGCAAACAACTATTATCCTCCAAAGTCTAGACTTTTCTAGAGGACATTTACTTTTAAAGTAGTACAGATTTCCATTAAGAATTTGTAGTTAGTAAGCTTTTTAAAAAAGAATATTTCTTTTTTTTATTTTTTTTTTGATATGGCAGTTTACTAAATGACTTTAAGTGTGATGACTGTAAGTAAATGCATTTATAAATCTAGTGAATTTTTTAAATTAATTTTTGAAGTTGTAATTTTTTTTATATGGATAGTGCATTATTCTTAACTATTAACACAATTATAAAAAACAGAATAAAGTAGTTTTGTTGTAATTGTAGAGCATTAGGATGAGAGAAAATGCTCTCTCTGTAACAGCTAAATGTAATTTGCTCAAAAACTTCTGTACATAAATGTATTTTTTTCTTAATAAGAAATTTAATTGTGTAGCGCACTTTGAAATTTCATTAAAGAGATATGCTTTGATAGACTTCAGTGTACTTTTTATAACCAATTTCTCTGTCAGTGAATATGAACACACTGTTCAAAGGGTGTTACTATTAACAAATGATGTAAGGTAAGTGAGATAAATATTAAGCAGCCTGCTTATTCAATTTTTCTATTGGATGGGTAAGATTTCTCTTAAAATTTTAAACTAATGCAATTTTCTTGTCAGTACAGGATAAAAAATGATATCAGCTTTTATATCACTATGCAAAAAATTATACATGGGAAATTGTATTTATTTGAGGATGATGAATTCCATTACTGAACTGAAATTTATGGATATGGATAGATATGAGCACATGGCGTAACTTATAAAAGAAAAACAGCAAAGTCGAGATTGCATATTGTGTTTAATTTTAAAAGTTTTCAGGAACAAAAAATGAATATATTGTTTGGATGTAATATTTTATCATGATGCAACAGTGTGAAGTTAAATACTTTTGTTAGGAATTACCATAACACCTCACTCAATGTCAAAATACTATTATACTACTATTTTAATACTATTTTTTAAACTTTTAGATTTGCTGCAAAGTATTTGCAAATGAAATTGCTGAGAGCTTACATAATATTGGATGTCTTGTACATGGATAGTACATATTTGCATGTCTGAAGTGCTTAGAGCTGACTCAATCCCTCAATCTGAGTTGCAGTTTCAAACTGTGACTAAACATGCCTCATTCTGCTGGTCTTTGATCGTAGCTTGTTGGAGTGCTAATTCCTGACAAGATACTGCATGTGGTTCCCGTTGTAATGTAAAGAGTAAGAACTCTGACTGAAATGACTTGGAAAAAAAAAAGTAATTTCAGCATAAATAGGAAGGAATAGAAAAGAAAAAAAAAATCAGAAAAAGAAAACAAAAACAAAAAGGAAAAAAACAACAACAAATAGTACCTATATTTTATTCATGCAGCAAGGAGTAAAGGGAGACAAATTCAAAATAAATGCTCTAAAATAACATAAGAAAATTGTGGAAGGAATTCTTTTTTGATACCAACTAGCAGAACCCGGCAGCCGTCCCGCCCTCTCTCGCTTTTTCCTTTCTCTCTCCTTCTCTCTTTTCACTCTACCATTTTCCCTTTCTCTTCTTTCTCATTTCCCACTTCTCTTTTTTCTCTCCCTTATTCCGTTCTTTTCCCCTCTTTTTCACTTTTACCTTTCACTTTTTCTCTCCTTTTGCCTCTGACTTTTCTTCCTATATTTTTCCCTCCTTTCCCCCCTCATTTTAACTTTCTTTTTCTCCCTTTCCCCCCTGCCTTCCTGATCTCTCTCTTTTCCCCCTCTTACTTCTCTTCCTTCTCTATTTCCCACTCTCTTTCATTCTTTATTTCTCTATTTCCTTTGCTCACTTTCCCCCTAACATTTTCCTCTCTTTTCTCTCCCCTCACTTTTACCGTCTTTACCTTTTTTTTTTCTTTCCCCCCCTTTTTTCTTTTTCACCTTTACTTTTCTCCTCTTTCATTTTCCCTCTTTCTCTTTTCTTCTCTTTCTTATTTCTTTCCTCCACTCCCTTTTTTCCTCTTTTAATAATTAGGTAATATATTGAAGATCTCTTACAGTCTTCTGTCTCATTCACTTACTCATTTTTCATATTATGAGATTTTTAAAAATTATATTGATGTACTTTCTTGGAAACGAGTGAATGATTTTGATGGATAAATGATACAGAAACATGTGACATTAATGTGACATTAACGATGAACAATATTGAAATCAAAAGCCGAGAAACAGGAGAACCCCAGAAAAGCTGTCTGAAAACATGCTTTGTCCAACATAAATTACTCATGGATTGACTGGGATTTACACAAGGACTAGGACTGTCTGAAATTGTGCAATTTTGAGCTCTTTTTCACAGAAAAGTATGAGTTTTTGAGAATTTGCATAAGAAATCATCTGAATCACTTGAACTCAAAAATACATTATTGTATATAAATGCCATTAAGAAAACCATTAACTCGAAAGACATTTCAAAAAATAACATTTCTGTAATTTTTGAAAAATCAAACTATTACATCAAAATGGTGTTTCTATAATGTTATTAATTTTATTTGGTATTATCCTCACACAAAGTTAAGTGAAAAATTGCCTTTACTTCAAGAAACAATTACGTGAAAACTGCTTGTTTTCACAAAAATCGGGCATGACCTAATATGAAGAATAATTTTTACATTTTCTTTTGAAATAAAAAATACCACACGAGACCATTTTGATTACAAAATGATCCCAACTAATGTACTTGAAATACACTCTCTATGTAAGTAGTAAACTATGAGGACATATTTCATACTATTTTATTTATTCACATACATTACATTTTATATTGCTTTCAATATTCCATTCCTGAACCACTTTATTCACTAAACTGAAATCTCTAAAAACTTGATCTACACTGGCTGCCCTGTTCATATAATTGAACTTGGCAAATTGGCAAATTAAACACATTGTTTCTCCAACATTCTTGCCACAAACCGATTTCTACACTGGAAAAACGTTATAAGGCACAATATTTACAAAACATTTTAATTAAAGTGATGGTTTACTTTGCGTTTCATTATAAGAAATGCTGTTTACACTATAAAGAAAATTAAATGTTTCAGTATATTTTAGATGTTTCGGGTCCGAAATATCTTCGTTGAAATTTCGCTTTCGGAATATCATAGAGAATTGAACTCTTTTCCAAAAGTTAGTTTTCTGGAAGGGAAATTGCAATTTTTTGAAAGAATATTTGGTTAGCACCTTTTCAACAATGTGCCATTTTTAGTTCCCACATATTCAAAAACATATATTTTTTTAAAATCATCTTTAGGCATACTTATAGCTTCTGTGTTAACAAACGTATTAAACAAAGTGAAATACATACACAATGAATTCCTTTGTTTCATAATGTGTATTTTACTACGGTTTGCATGATAAGGAGTTTTCTGTTTCAAATAACAGCTGAAAAGTAAGGTAGAAATAGCAACATTGAAACATTGCATAACTTACACCTTTACTATTTCACACATTACCTACAATAGGAGGAAGTATGCGCTCTTGTAGCCCCCACAAATTGTTTCTCGTATACGTACGAGGAGGCTTCTCTTTCCGATAAACAGGGGGGGGGTGCCAAAGGGGGGGGTCAAAGCCAACATTGCCGTTGTCTGCAGAGATACTATACTTGTTTTTTTAACGTGGCATCTGAGGGTATTATTGTAAAGATGGAGTAAGGCACGTCTTTTTGTGTCCTTCTTGGTCCTGCCGTAAGATGTCGCATGATCGCGACCGTATCAAGCAGTGCTGCAGATCAACCAACTCTACCCGCACGACCGAGAAATATGCGAAAAGCCGTGTCATATTCCATCTTGGAGATACTGCCCTCAGATACCTCGTTAGAAAAACTCAAGTATAGCTATATACAACATTACACAACATTACACAACACATTTATACAACATTACACATTTACACACATTTTGTTTACACAACATTATTTGTAAATTAATTAATTATTGTCTTTTGTTGAAAAAATTGTTAGCGTGTTCATATCTATATGCCTGTAGTGTTTTTAGTTTTTAATGTTGTAAATGGTATGTAGTTTCATATCCGATTCCTTGTTTTGGTGGTGTCGTAATATAATTAATGGTAATGATAGTGATAGGAGTAAGAATGTGATAATTATCTTACAATAACAATCTGTAATTTATACATCACTAAAAGGTAGAATTTGTTATGAAGTAAAAAATATCACATTTTTAAGTTGAATTAATTGCAAACTCGGAAGCTAACATGTACCTCACCCAGGCATAATATATATTCTCGTCTCGCCACCCAACATCTGGCTAGTATTAGTCATGCTGTGTGTTGGTGTGGTGAGGGTGATGTTGCGTCCCTCATTGCATGTGAGGTGCCCGAGATGGAGGATGGTGCAGTGAATGGGTTGTTGTTCTTGATGTTGCCAGGTACCGTATGTAATTTTTTTCTGTAATAGATAATAAGGAAATTGTAAATATTCTGTAACTTAGCCAAAGTGTGTTCTCATACGTTGTTTTTTGGTAACATTATTCTTGAACAGTGTTGTCTTCATTTTCTGTTACATTAGCCCTGAGGATGGAAATAAAAGTTTCCGAAACGTTGGCAAACAACTAGTGAAAATTTTTCTGACCAAGCCCTGTTAACCTGCTTTCAAATAATAATTTATGGTCGTAAAGTACTCTTCATATAGCTACATAGCTAGGTCGAATGCAACCTCGGTCCGAAGTCTAGCGCTTCAATGCTTTCGTGGTTTCCTAGATCAATAAGCGAATGTCGGAGAAGTACCCTGACTAACGAGGTTATAATGTACGGGTAATATAACATACTTGACCCTAATATAATATAATATACTATACCTAACAAACGGACCACGGGCCGCGTGTGCTCACATATGTTGGCATTATGGAGCTATGTACACATGAAGGTGCGCTTACAAACCTCTTCCGCGTTCAGCAAGTGAAGCCAGTTCGCTATATTGGTGGGTCCAAAACACGTCTGTCAAACCAACACCTACTAACTATTAGTAGGTATTGTTCAAACCAATACCTTCTGTTGATACAGGCCTAACAATACTTCATTAGCTGCTTGTTGGAAAAGTTGGAAAATTTGATGGAACTGCAAATTCCCGCCAAGAAGTTCCCGCCAACACGATAAAGCAGTTATATCAAAATCGTGATCTTGGGAATGAGCCGAACATAACCTGCGGTAATTGTTAGGCTACCAATTGTCTCTTCGTACAGCTCTAATCCATAATGCCCTCCGCTTTGGATCTGCAGGAAATCTTTAAGAAAACATCCACGAAAATGAACAAATAATTTACAAAGTTACTAAATGTTCCTAATAACATGGAGTAGCTACTTACGTGTGGAAAGTAATTTCCGGTTTACCCATGCGGTGTATTCAGCCGTTAGCACACATGTAATCATATCGAACTGTTACAAAAAGCTAGCTATTCTGAACAAGGCTTTTAAATATTAAAAACGATGCCAAACAACACAACTGAACACGAGCACAGCTACAAGCCACAGAATACTCACACGCAGTTTGTCTATACTACAAGCTTTCTGGACTCACCAATATGGCGGAGGTGGCTTCAAGTTTGTGACGTCATGCCATCTCCCTATATTCATAGCTCCATGGTTTGTCTCATAGAGCTTGTTCCGGCTGGGGTGGTGTTCCGCAGGGGATATCTGGTTGAGGATAATCCTTCAAGCCAATGTGGCGCCGGATCTCGCCATGCAGCGGAGGAAGAATATAGCCATCTCGGTGATAAAACATGCGCTATATTTAAGGGACTAAAGACGTAGAGTTGACGCGCCCGGAAACACGAAATAATAAATCACATGTCAGGAGCCTAGAGCTTGACTTGGTTAGGCGGTGCTCCGCTGGGTTGATTGATATATTTTTCGTGTTTCCGGCGCGTCAACTGCTTCGGTCATTAGTCCCGTTAGTGTAGTGCATGTTTTTTCTCGGGAGATGGCAGTGATCTTCCCAACTGGATGGCGAGATCCGGCACCGACCACCGTCGGCTAGTGGGGTTTCCTAACCAGGACTCTACCACCAGCGGGCACCGCTCCAGTCGGGACAAGCTCTAAGCTCCGACCGGTCTCCCGGAATATGTGTTAGTGTAGTGCATGTTAGTGTAAGTGTGTGTGTAAGGGGAGAGGATAGGACAAGGAAGAGGAAGGACAGATCGCGCGCGGTCCGTGGCCCGTTTGGTAGGGTACTGCTCCGGCATTCGCCTGGCGTTGATCGGAGAAACTACGGTAAACTACTAACTACACAAACGTGCAAACGTAGAAACGCTAATTGCACTGTTTAATATGACTTAAAGGCCATTTTGGTGTATCCTTTTGTTTTTCAAAATTACACAAATGTAATCCTTTTGAATTATTTCTAACGCCGTTTATATGCACATTTCCATGAATTTGTGTACATTATTGATTTTGTAAATTACCGTACTTCAAACAAAGATTTTCGAAATCACAATAGATTCTTGTTAAAAGAGCTTCAAATTTCGCATTTACAGTAGCGCGTTAACGCGTTTTCTGAAAGACAGTTACAAATTTTTAATGAAATTTGCTATTTAGGACAAGGCTTTAACCTTCTTTAATATTATTAAAATAATATTTCGGTTCTACTATTTGGAAACTGAAGAGTTGAGAAAAGTTCTAAAAAATGTACATTGGACGGCGATAGTTGGCAGCTTGCAAGAAGATAGGCAATGCAGTCCACCCCAAGGAAATTAGAAAAATTTACTTCGAGAAAGTCTGTGCCATTCTTTAACATCTCAAGTTACTTTTGTGTATACATACATATATTCGGGAGTAATTTAAGTAGTGTAGAGAAAGTTATGTAATGCTCCAGAAAATCGATTTCAAGATTTCAACGTGAATACACGTTTTGAGGTCCCCTGATACCGAAAAGGTATTTTTGAAAACGTCTGTCCGTCCGTCCGTCCGTCCGTTCGTCTGTCCGTCAGTCCGTCAGCCCGTCTGTCTGTCCGTCTGTCCATTCGTCTATGAACACTACTAGTTCCTAAACTATGCGTACGATCTTTTCCAAATTGAAGAACCCTGTCCATCTGGCTTTAGTTGAAGCTTTGAAATTTTGAAAAACATTCTTTAAAATTTGGTGGTACTTTACATGAAACCCCTAGGACATTTTCAAAATTTTCTCAAAAACGGCTCAAATTTTTTCTTTAAATTTCTTGTAAGTTAAGTGTGAAATACACTTATAAAAGTGGCATAGGTCAGAATATCACGGTTAACTCTGAATTTTCGAAAATTGCAAAAGTTTGAATTTTTTCGGCGTTTTTCTACAACTACAGAATTGAAAATATAGGTATTTCTTTATATGCAATTTATTCTTCATTATAATATTTTACAAATTTGTTCTTTCAATAAGTTCATGTACATTTTTTGAAACTTTTAGTAATTTTCGAAATATTGCGCAATATTTTGCAATATTAAAAACTATCAAAACAAGATTTTCTCAAAACGGCTTCAAAGTTTTTCTTTAAACTGTGATAGATGGATTGACGACTAATTCTGGGCGTGTCAACTGCTGAAGTTATTAATCCTGTAAGTGTAGTGCATGATTTTTCATCGGAGGTGGCTGTGATCTATCCCAATAGATGACGGATATATTATTTTTAACATATATTAACGACTAATTAGAATATCACACTCAAAGGAATAATGAGACTAGTTATTGCTCCGCTGATGATACTGTTGTAATTTATACCTTAGTTCACGGAATGAGACCTAATGTAACGGTAATCATGGTCTCAAAGAGATCAAGAATCGCTTGACTCAAACACTTCTGTATCCTCACTCCTAAAATGTCACTGAACATTTGTAAATCCTTTTTGTCCTTTTATCCTCTAAATATACTAAAGTCCTGTGCCCCAAAACATCTATTTCCGTTAAAATCTTGGCATCAATTTCCGGGCCATTACATCTCTCTGCACTGCATACCATATACTATTCTCTGTTTTACTTATTTACGTACATGAGTGAGTAAAACACATGTCTGAGCGATAAAACTCTTGTTTCCTAATTTTGAGATGCATGAAGCTCATATATCCGAACGTAATACGTTTGTTGTACGAAAAATAATTATGAAATATATTAACAAAATTATTGAGAGAAAATGGAGAACATAAAAAATGCACTATTCGTACAGATTATTGTTGCATTCGTACAGATTACTGGAGCCTTCATTCGCATGCGATGGACCACTGTGTTGCAATGTTCCGCTGTCTACCGCTTGATAAGGAGAACTGACGTCATCAACAGCACTGTTCTCTTGGCACAGTGAGCTATTGCATGGGAATGGAAGGTCTCTGTGAATTCTGGTAAACCAGGGATTTGTAGGTACACACTGGATACGCTCTTGGACCTTAGCTCTTAGACCTCTTAAGACCTCACTTACACTCTGGAAGCACCTCCCGAAGTTTGTGGTTAAGTTATGGTTTTGTTGAATTGATTGAGTTGAAGTTTGTAATTTATCCTGTACGTGTAGTATATGTGTACATGACATACCGGTTTACTAAAGTAAAATACTGGCATTTCGAAGAACACAAGCATGCACATACACACATCGCATCCCTCGTCTTTATCACATTACACATACACTTCTCATGAAATTTCATTATAGATGTTATAAACCACTTGATTGGATGTCTCCTCACAGACAGAGTTTTGCGTTAGTGTGCCTGAAATAGTGACAATGCGGGATGTAAAAATAATGATCTTGATCAGGACCCATCTCGATCAGGTTTTTCGTCCAGTTTCCTGATCCATTGAGCAAATGCTGAGATGGCCCCTTGTTTTGCTTCTGGACATAAATGTAACTTCATTTTCTGTGCTCGTCTTCTAGAATTCAGTGGGAAATACAATTATTCAAATTATCGTTCCCATGTTGTCGCGGCAGGAAGTAATAAGAGCCAAAATTTATTGCTTATTTATCCTTGAAAATAGAGTTTATTACATGGGAGTTTTTTTGATTGTTTTTTTTTCTCCCTTTCAAAATTCAAAATTGTTTGCTTATTTATCCTTGAAAATAGATTTTATTACATGGGAGTTTTTGTTTTTTCTCCTTTCAAAATTCAAAATTTATTGCTTATTAATTTTGAAAATAGATTTTACTACATGGGAGTTTTGTTTTTTCTCCTTTCAAAATTCAAAATTTAAGTAGTATATGACTTAGTGTAGGGATCACAGAATTTTGAAAATGTGCACACAATTCACTTTTCCCCATAGCACGTCATACGCAGTTTTTAACTGTTTTTACGTAAAATAAATAAATAAATAATGTTTTAAAATGCAGGTATCGAATGCCTGGAGAAGTCTGTGAAATCGCAGGAGACCGTGCTCCAGGAAACGTATTGAGGAAACGATTCTAGGATGTGAAGTAAAACGTTGAAAATAGTATAAGATGTTGGGAATTCCGAGATACGCGTTTTGAGTTATAATAGTAATTAACAATGCCAAGAAATCTGGCCCAGAAGTACTCGTCCAGAAGTCTGGTCTAGTAGATAATGTGAAACATGAAGTGCAAATAATTACATGGGTGAAAATCAAATGATAGTCTTTAATGAAGCACATTGAAAAAGTTGCACTGTGTTCCAAAAAATTAAACCTGGGAGCAGTGGCTCAGTGCATCAACAGATGTCACTGCAGCTCCTCTGACCGGAGGTCCTAGGTTCGAGTCCTGACGGCAGCAGGATTTTCGACACGAGCTTTTCAGCTAGGTCGAATTCAGTCGCTATCTGGAGGAGAATTATAGCGGCCGGCTGCTCTGATCGGTAGTTTTCTGTGGTTTCTCCGATAACACCAGGCGAATCCCGGAGCAGTACTTTCACAATCGGGCTACGGACCGCGCGCGATCTTTCCTTACTCTCTCTTGTCCTATCCTCAACCCTTATACACGCACTTACACTAATATGCGCTACACTGCCACACATGTCAGGAGACCGGTCGAGGACTTAGATCTTGTTCCGACTGAGGTGGAACCCGCTTGTAGGAGTTACCTGGTTTGGGAAAACCCCACTAGCCGATGGTAGGTCGGCGTCGGATCTCTTCATCCAGAGGGGGAAGATCACCGCCACCTCACGAAGAAAAGCATACACTACATTTACGGAACAAATGACCTCAGGAGTTGACGCGCCCGGAATCATCAATCAATTCAAGAACATACAATGTATAAGATAATAATCAATTAATTCGTACATTATGGCATGTGCAGCTCGTTTTGTAAAAACTGTAGTACCACAATGCAATATGCTACGAAATGTGAAATGCGTATGTTTACACCAGTGACATTGTTTACACCAGTGATACATTTCATGAATGAGCTTCGCCTGTGCTGCAGGCAAATGGCTGCATACGACCGTGCATGCGGTTGCATCTGCAGGAGTCAACTCCACACTTCCTCGCTTCTTTCCCTCAAACACACTTGTAAACCGCTCTTCTACCATAAATTTCCTAGGGTTGCAATCTTACTGCTTCGAAACCGTGATTGGCGATCTTCCAAGAATACATTCTTGGAGTACATGTTCTTTTATTTAGTTTCCAATTTTTTCAAGCAAAAATTGGGTACATTTCTTTATTCGTCATTTAAACTAACGCATTATTAAAATTAAGCGACCGCCAGGCCAAGACATATCGGGAGTGTTCGAAAAACGGCGGCAACTTTCATCCCCCTACTTTTGAAATGCAATGAGTCAGTACACTTGCGAGTTATATTTACACAATATTGAAACATGCCCGACGTTGACTGGTGCCAATTTGAAACAAGCCCCGTCTTTCTATTTAAAAACAAGCCTCACTTGGAGGGACATTTTGAAACATAATTACTACTGATAAATGTAATTTGGGCGCCAGGAAAAGGCTACACTTGAAACCTAATGATTCCTACGTAATTTAAAGATCTCTCCTTCCAAAATTATGTTGGGCTTAATTAATTGGGGTTCGGAGTTCATAATTGTTGCTATTTGCTCTGCAACCAATTATTCAATCTGCCATTCATACGGAGTGGCGAGGAATCTGAAAATATTATTAAAATGCTGGATTGCATGTAACAAACAATGAAAATCAGCTTTCTTTCTACTTAACTAATTGGAATTTATTATATTGATAATCAAAATAAATTCATCTTTGGTCATGACCAGTTTTCTCTATATTACAATAGTTATAAAACCTTTTTATTCATTCGTGGGTCTTCGCGCGCTTTTCACTTCTTCGTCCGATGGTGCCCCGTAGAACCTTCTCCGTCGACGCAGCAGAATCTTGCTTCTGGATAAAGTCCTCGCCTAATAAAACAATGTAGGCTTTCACGGTCGGATTGTAGTCAAAGATTTCTTCCGGGCTGAAGGGCCGTGGTCCATTGGAAAACAGCCCGGAAGAAATCTTTGACTCTCGCCTAATGTCCGTGTCTGGTTCAAAATTCTCCCAGCGATACTATTTTAATCCGTGACATCCCTCACTAACGTCTCGGGTGGACATCTAGATACGTATTTTCTTCTTACAATAACGCTCTATCCTAATATAAAAACGATAGTTAATTTTATACAACTGTCAATTACAGTCTTTCCTCGATCTAGTAAAATATATCAAGAGCCGACCCGCTCATCACCGCGTTGCTCTAGCGAATGAATGTTCTTCTAAAAACTCGGAAGCATCCGAATTTTATATCTTTTCCTTTTGTCTCTCAAAACAAAGCTTATTCCGCCTCGGCTCTGTCATTTCAACCTAACGAAAATGATCCTTAACGCCGGGTATTTGTCACATAGCGACCCCATCGCAATAGTCTATTGACACCCCTATATTCTACGTCAAATAAAATGACATTTCCATAATAAAAATAGTTCGTCATTTTGATATATCACAATATACAACTAAGTTTTCACGATTCACAATTTTTTAAGTTAAAGTGCAGAATAGCTTGAATTCTCAACACTTACTATAACGTTTCTAGCTTCTAAAGAGTGCTAAAGAAGAAGGGAAGTATATCAGACCAAAAGAAGAGGATTTTGAAAAATGGTGAATGAGAATGAGATAACTGCTGGAGTAACTCGAGAGGAAGTGCAACCTGTGTAATATGATTTTTAGATTAACCTAATTGCAAAGTTATCTGGTTAATGAGAAACTGAATTTCTTGTCTCAAATAACTGTAGCTTAAAACATTGCCATTACCAACTACAATTATTATATTGAAAAAGGAAAAGGTCTCGTTCTCCTGAAATTAAATGTCTATATCCGTCTTTGCAAGTTATTCCGCTGTTCCTTAAAGCACTGTATATTTTTATTCCACAAGTAATTTAGAATGAACTGATTGTACTAAGAGTGATTAATAAAAAGCGATTCCTTATGTGTTTCGGCGTTCAACAAAAAACAAAGGTCTTTAGTTAATAAAGAAAAGTTTGCAGTCTGAAATAATCAATCCTTTTTTCCACGCTTAGAAGCCCTTGGCAAGTGTATTCTAACATGTACAACGTTACAGTAGCCGTAATTAAATTGATGTCCAGTTCCATCCTTGGAAGTGTCTTCGCCATCCCATAAGATGTTGCCCATTTGAAACTCATGTCTATGAGCGTGATGTAAAATCAAGTGATTGCACCGACAGAAATTCGTCTCTTAATAAGGTGTTTGGACGTTTAACCAAATACCAAAACTCTCTGATTAATTGAAAACTCAACTCAACAGTTAATAAAAACTAGTCTTAGAAAACCCCTGATCAAACTTTTCGCCATGTTCAGATATACTTGCCGAGGACGTTGATAAACACGCTTCCCTGAAAATTACGTAAGGGATCCGTCACCCGCCAGAAAAAGTGCATGTTTTTTATATCTTAGTATGGATGTAACATTACGCCAGCAAATTTGTTAATCTCATGTGTTGAATTATCAAACGTTTAGCGGTAAAAAATTAACGGTTTACCACGCAAATGTTTAATTTCATGTGTTCTATTACTGTAAATATCCAGTCAGTTAATTCATTCAATTATTTGCTATGCAATTGTTTAATTTCATCCAATCTTTAGTCAGCTTATTTATTCATTATTTATTTGACTTGTTTTATTTCTTGATTATTTCTGTCTCGGATAATTTTATATTCAAACTCAACTGTACCGAAATTCTTTCGACGTTTCGACAATTATTAAAACTAATTTATTATGTCACTTATTTTGTAATTTCACCTGATGTGACCTATCCAAGTCAAATTCATTATTAGTGTTCTGAATTGACCTTCAGTGGTCCTCCAAATGTTTTGTATTGGATTCGGGAACTCTGAGTGGTCCGGAAATGTAGTTTTCCCTCCTCTCGTTTACTATAGCGACGCCTATGCTATAGAGAAGATAAATCTAAGAAGGGACCAATTTGACAGGTCGGAAAACAAATGAACATCCTGCAGGGCGACGACATTGCAAGAGATAGCGATGAAGTCATTTACAAATGAGCTAACTGTAAACGAACGCACTCACAAAATGAGTGCATGGACATAACCTGCAATTATGTTTCCAGCAGTGGCCAAACAGCAACAGTCAAAGCGGTTCCTTCTTATGGTTATCTCTCTGTAATAAAGGAATTTCACTTTCGCTCTTGAAAATGCTTTTATTGATTGATTGATTTTTTCGTGTTTCCGGGCGCGTCAACTGCTTTGGGAATTAGTCCCGTTAGTGTAGTGCATCTTTTTTCTCGGGAGATGGCGGTGATCTTCCCCTGCTGGATGGCTAGATCCGGCGTCGACCTACCGTCGGCTACTGGGGTTTCCCCCTAACCAGGACTCTCCCACCAGCGGGGCACTGCCCCAGCCGGGACAAGCTCTAAGCTCCCGACCGGTCTTCCGGAATATGTGGTAGTGTAGTGCATGTTAGAGTAGGTGTGTGTGTGTAAGGGGAGAGGATAGGACAAGGAAGAGGAAGGAAAGATTGCGCGCAGTTCGTGGCCCGTTTGTTAGGGTACTGCTCCGGCATTCGCCTGGTGTTGATCGGAGAAACCACGGAAAACTACCGATCAGAGCAGCCGGCCCTAGAATTCTCCTCCAGACAGCGACTGAATTCACTAGCTGAAAAGTAGTGCGAAAATCCTGCCGCCGTCAGGACTCGAACCTAGGTTCGAGTCCTGACGGCGGCAGGATTTTCGACCTAGGACCTCCCGGTCAGAGGCGCTGCAGTGACATCAGTTGATGCACTGAATACCGCTCCCGGTCCTTGAAAATGCCTTCCCACTTGCAACACTATCTCATACACATGATTATGAAGTAGGGTATTACATCATGAGGAATTCATGAGAGTGCGAAACTCATGTTTGCGTTAATCAAGTACTACCTCGCCTGGGAACACTTTCTGAAACACGCCTTATTGGGCCTTATTGTGAGGCCTTGAGGTCACTAATACCTCGTAACACATGACAATGATTCACGCTAAATTGAAGTTCCAATTCCGCCCTTGCACGTGCCTCCACTGTTCTGGAAGGTCTGCCTATTTCCAACCCATTCCCATGCTCCTGATTTAGTAGGTGCTTACATCAAGAGGGATTCATGAGACCGTGAGACACCTCGTATTATCGAAAATCCGACATCTTCACTAAAACTTGAAACCAAATTACTACTATATAAAAGTATTATAAGACCCACATTAACATATGCATGCCCTGCCTGGTTAAACACTGCTCCTAGCAATACTAACAAAATTCAAGTTTTTCAAAATAAATGCGTTCGCAGACTTCTTAACGCACCCTGGATTATTCCTAACAGTCAAATTCATCGTGAACTACAAATGCCTTACATCTCTGACTATTTAATAAGCTTATCCTCTAAATTTCATTCACTTCTTCCATCTTGCCCAAGCACTTCCTTTTTTCACCTTGGCCAACAAGCCAATACTCCGAACAGAATAAAATCTCGTTTTCCCAAAGATATTTTCAGACTCCCCTGACTCAAATCTCCCCACATGTCCTCTCATAATATTTTATTTAACACCCCCTTCAAACCTTAACAATATCCATCTCAAACTATCTTCCTTTCTCACCTCACCATAAAACATAAATTTTTGTCCTTTTTGTGGTTTAACACCGCAATAAGACAATCAACTTAGGAAATTTTCCAAGAATTATATATATATATATATATATATATATATATATATATATATGTATGTATTCACAACTCTGTAGGACCATCTAGTCGAGCAGACAGAAATAAATTTAAAAAAATCGTATTATCGTGTTAATCAAGTAGTATCTGGAAAACCCTTTTGTCTTACTCATATAGGCTTTTTGCCACGAATCTTACATGCTACCTTAGAGCTGGTTTTGGCTGGGGCGGTGCTCCGCTGGTGGGAGATATCTGTTGGGGAAATTCCCCATTACTGGTGTATCTGGTTGAAAGTAGGTAATTACACTAAGAGAAATTCATGAGAGTGAGCTGATGGGCTACCGAGTTAATCAAGCAGTATCTGGCTTGAAAATCCTTTCGCCTTTTTGTAGACACGCTTAATTCTTACACGCTCCGGTCTTACCCCGCCTTTGCGAGGGCCTGTTTAGCGTCAGGCAAGAAGGCGCTGTTCATTCGCAGCTCATTCGCATGCTTCTGATTTGGATGTAGGTAATTACACCAAGACCGAGTGAAGTGACTCAGGCCATAGTGCTCTGACTTCGCATTCCGAACACCAGTGTTCGATTCCCGTGCCGACCATTCTGACTACTTTTTCTGCGGTTTCCCTCGATTATCTAGGCAAAGATTGGGATAGTACTACTGAAAGGCTACCACCGCGAAACACGCGTCTCTGACCGAATTCGTTAACTATGTGAAGTCACGAAGGTTTTTTGCGAATTCGAGACATGCCGGATTCTTGACTGGATGACCAAGTAGCAACCCCAGGATAAAGCGGCGCCTACGCCTATTGACCTATAAGGGACATACAATAGCAAAATGCAAATACGTGTTACACCAAAAAGGATTGGGATTCATGAGCGTGTGAGACTCTTGGAAATGTGTTAATGAAGTCGTGAAAACCCTTCCACTTGTTTCAGACATGCTTAAGGACAGTGCAGTCTTGTGCCACCTGCCAGTGCCCGGCCATTGCAAGGGCCTCTTTAGCGCCTGGCGGAAGGCACTGCCCATTCGTGACCCATGTTTGGTTTGGTTTGGTTTGGTTTTTTCGTGTTTCCGGGCGCGTCAACTACTTTGGTCATTAGTCCCGTTAGTGTAGTGCATGTGTTTCTCACGAGAGATGGTGGTGATCTTCCCTCGCTGGATAGCGAGATCCGGCGCCGACCTACCGTCGACTAGTGGGGTTTCCGCTAACCAGGACTCTCCCACCAGCAGGGCACCGCCCCAGCCGGGACAAGCTCTAAGCTCACGACATGTCTTCCGGAATATGTGGTAGTGTAGTGCATGTTAGTGTAAGTGTGTGTAAGGGGAGAGGATAAGACAAGGAAGAGGAAGGACAGATCGCGCGCGGTCCGTGGCCCGTTTGGTAGGGTACTGCTCCGGCATTCGCCTGGTGTTGATCGGAGAAACCACGGAAAACTACCGATCAGAGCAGCCGGCTGCTAGAATTCTCCTCCAGGCAGCGACTGAATTCGACCTAGCTGAAAAGTTAGTGCCGAAAATCCTGCCGTTGCCGTCAGGACTCGAACCTAGAACCTCCCTGTCAGAGGCGCAGCAGTGACATCAGTTGATGCACTGAGCTACCGCTCCCGGTCATTGCCATGTTCGTTGATTGATTGATTGATTGATTGATCATTAGTGATTCCTGGCGTGTCAACTACTAGGGTCATTAGTCCCATAAGTGTAGAGCATTTTTTCTCGGGGGTGGCGGTGTTCTTCCTCCACTGGTTGGCGAGATCCGGCGCTGACCTTTCTTCAGCTAGCGGATTTTCCTCAACCAGGTATCTCTCACCAGCGGGGCACCGCCTCAGCCGGGACAAGCTCTAAGCTCCCGACCAGTCTTCCGGCATGTGTGGCAGTGTAGTGCACGTTAGTGTAAGTTCGTGTAAAGGGAGAGGATAGGACAAGGAAGAGGAAGGAAAGATCGCGCGCGGTCCGTGGCCCGTATGTTAGAGTACAACTCCAACATTCGCCTGGTGTTGATCGGAGAAACCACGGAAAACTTCAGATCACAGCAGCCGACCGCTAGAATTCGCTTCCAGACAGCGACTGAATTCGACGTATCTCACAAAGTGTCGTCGAAAATCCTGCCAGCGTCGGGAGTGGACCCCAGGAGGTCGGGTCGGAAGGTCACATCAGTTGATGCACTGTGCAATCTCTTCCCCATGTTCGTGATTTAGTAGTAGGTAATTTCAGCAACAGGAATTCAGGAGAGCGTGAGACTCTTGGTGTATCGTGCTAATCAAGTGGCGTCTGGCTTGGAAACCCTAACGTGCCGGAGGGCAGTACTGTCTTGTGGCACCTGCCGGGCCCTTGCAGGGCCTCCTTAGCTCCGGTTGGGCGGGCGGGCGGAAGGCGCTGCCATTCCGGTGCGCGTGGGAGGTGCGTGCGGGCGCCGCGTGGGCGCGAGCGCCGGCAGCGCGTCGGCGGCGGGCGCGCGCACCAGCGCGTCGGGCGCGGCGTCGTCGGCGGCGCTCAGTGGCAGAGGGGCCGGCAGAGGGCGTGGAGCTCCGCGATGCCGCACCCTCGCCTCCCTGCGGCACCCGCCCCGGGCGGCGCGGCGCCCAAGGCGAAGCGGCGGACGCTGACGGCGGAGGCGGCCCGGCCCGGCCCGACCCTCGCAGCCCCGGCCACGCCCCTCGCGCCCCGGGCCTCCGCGCGATGCTGGCGGCCAGCTCGCGCCCCGCGCCCACGCCCGCCCGCGCCGCTCGCCCGCCGCCCCGCGCAGGTAAGCGCCCCGCCCGCCCGCCCGCCCGCCGCCGCCGCGAATCGATCCGGGCCGCCCGCCCTGCCGACCGGCGCTCCACCCTGCCCTGCATTCGCTCGCCCACACACCCTCCGTTCGCCTTATAAGCCGCCTTCAGCGCTTGCGAAGCGGCGCGCCCCGCCCCACACGCAATTCTGCGCTGTGTGGGTATACGTGTGGACAGAAAAATCGAGCCACTCGAGTACGGGGGTTCACGAGCGGGAGTTGGCGAAAAGGCGTTCGCGAGAGGGGCGTCGTGTGGTTCAAGCATTGATTTATGTCCTTGCTTTGGAAGCTACGCGTTTCCAAAGCAGTCATCTGCAGTGTTTTGAATCTTCCTTGGTAGGAGTGACATGAATGTGCTCAAACCCTCAATTTCATTGTGTAATTGCACGCCGTGATTTCGTTTAAAGGTTAACTAAATTGTACGCCTTCAATGCTGTTTGTTCCAAAACGCTTTGTAACCCTTCAATACACTGGAACCTTCTTTGTTGACAGATATGTCGAACTAGAACTCTCACGAGCTTCGCTGTAGATGTATGCGAGAGTGGGTTATATTCAGGGATCAATTCGCGTTCGCACTTGTTATGCCCTTCGAGACACAAACGCGTTAGTGTTTTCAAACTGTACTCGAAATAGGACAATTCATGCACTTCTCTAGACGTAATCCTCATGATTGGAATTTTCATGATGTCAGTTTATTAAAACAACACTACACACGTGATTTCGAAGATATGAATTCTGAGAACAAGTAACCTTCAATGTTTTGGAACCTGCGTTTTTGACGAAAAATATATCATAATATCCCGATATAAATTAGATTGAAACATTTAGTTAAAGAATTAGATTTATTCATATACAAATACGAGTTTAAATATCGAAGCTGTTTGTTGCATTTAAGCTAGAAGGGAAAATATTCCGTTTGCTGAACTACTTCCTTTTAGCTGCACACGTCCTTTCTATGTTGTAAATTAATACTTATAAATAAAATAACATCATAAACACTTCAATGCCTAGTTCAGTGGTTAAATATTTACTACTCCTAAGAATTTGTATGTTTGATGATGCCGTGAGTCGAGTGTTTTTATGTTTTGATGCTTTGCTCTGTTAATGTAGGTCAGATGGTTTCTGAATGCTTCTAAAAGTATGTGGAGAAAAATTTGAAGGCTAGCATAGAGTATAAGATATGTCAATAATACCAATCTACTTGTTATTATGAATGTAAAACAGGTGTATCTTTTCTTGATTTTGATAGTTTCAAAACTGTGGTTGAGTTCATTAGCAAATGTTTTCCAACGGATGCATTTATATAAAAGAAATTCATCCATTTTACACGATTTTGAGATATTCAGAAACGAAGCTGTTTAAATTATGTCCAATTATAAAGACACTTTTCTCCTTTCCTTTTTATTTTTCTTTCTGTCTTCTTCAGTTTAACATTTTCTCTTGTTTAAAATCACTACGGATTATTTTAAATTTCTTCATCTCGATTTATTTAAAAACTGTATACTTTTTACTATTTAATATTTATTGAGAACATTTTTGTAATTTTTAAACAAAAAATCTTCTTTCACATTTCGCAATTTTTGCCTGAAAATAAAAACATGTCAACATATAATTTGACATTTTAATTTTTGTTATGAAGATGTGTATTTCATAGTTTCACTTTGAACACAATATTATCGTCACAAAACAATCGATTTGTCTATTAATCTAATTTACAATTTCTCGAACTTTTGCTTTGAATTTACATACTCTAAGTATAAAATCTGCAGTTCATATTTCATTACTAATCATTGCGTATATATACAGTTCAGACGTCCCTCAAATGTTACATTACCGATTGTTACAAGAGCGAAATGGAACAAAGCCCGATAAGGCATCGTCACGATGTATAGATTCTGGTGTAAACAATAAACGAAATTAGAGGAAAGATTCCATAAAGAACAACTGAAAATCTATAATATCCATCGCCCCAGTAAGGTTCAGGACTTTCATTCCCACCTTTTCTTTAAGAATATGCTATTGTTGTAGATTTTTTAAAGCTTAAAACAGCATTTTGAAGTAAGAATGCTTAATAGTTCATTCTTTCCATTCTTCAGCCTAAACCGATAATTATTTCGTGGATCGTTGGAAGAAACAAAGTGAGCTTCTTCCATTGTCCGGGGGTCCGTTACACTGAGAATTTCCTTCTACCATTGTGCTGTAGAATACGTCGCGTCCGCGGCCTGGTCCGTTGTTTCAGCAAGCCGGACCGGATGAAACCGTGGGGATTCGAGTGGGAAGGTTGTTGGGCGTGTCGCGGCGGCGCTGCGCGAGCGGCTGGTGGAAATTCTCATTTGCCTCCGGAGGGAGGAGGCCGCTCGCGCCGTCGCCCTCAGCTGTCCAAACAGAGCGCTGATGAGGTCCACATGAGACGCAATGCTGGACCGTGTCTCTGCTCCGGTCTTATTGCGTATCGCCGTTTACGTGCATATTCTAGGGGTTAGAGGTCGTTAGGTCTAAAGATATTAGCATGCATCATCAATACTCCTTTCGTCGCATTAGACCTAGTTCGCAATAGACGTCCTGTTCATTAGACCTAACGAGTATTAGACCTTTTGTCCGTGGACCTAACGACCTGAAACCATTCTAGGGTTAGAGGTCGTTAGCTCTAAAGATAAAAGTCAGAAGGTCTAATTTTTAATGTCTGATGTCTGAAGGTTTATAAAAACTCGTCTAATGAAACTTTGGTCTAAGTTTTAAAAATATATAATAATATTTGGTGTAATTGTAAAAAATGTCTAATAAATTTCGGTCTAGCGGGCACAAATGTCTTATCTATTATGCTGTAAGAGAAATACGTAACAAAATGTAGTTCACATATCATTACGTCGGTGTGTTATTGTCTGAAATGAAATCACCATAGGAATGATACACTTTAATGCAGGAAGTATGTAATGTACATAAAAAGAAACAGGTGTTAAAATTTCAGTCTACATTATCGGTTATTTGTGGAATGTGGAATTTTAATCTGCAGCTCAAAGGCCAAAGGTATAAGTTACAAATAGTTTTTAACCGTTTCTGACGTACAATAAATAAATAAAATAAAGTCCATATCACCACCATCTTTATAATTTTGGTAATTTGCTACCAATGTCACTATTTGCCTTTGAATAATTTTGTTTATCTACACCTTTGTATATCTATTAGACCTTATAAATTGAATCTTATAATTGTGGACCTCTTTTGGTATTAGACCCTCTGTCGCGTAGACCTTTTGTCGCATTAGCTCTGGTTCACAATAGACGTCCTGTTCATTAGACCTAACGAGTATTAGACCTTTTGTCCGTGGACCTAACGACCTGAAACCATTCTAGGAGTATTCATGATGCAGGTGTTTGCCTGAGTATAGAACTCTTTCTTTTAGTACAAGTAAATTTATAAAATAAAATGTACTAGACGCCTGTTGCAACAAAATATGCTTATTTTTATGTGAAATATTAAAAAACATAAAACAGTAGTATCTTCTTTGACATCGCATTCGCGAATTCGCAATTTTGCTGGAGTCTTTAGAACTACACAGATTAATTCTTCGGAACAAAAGTGACATCAGACTGAGATATAACATTAATCTAAAATATGCAACTAATATCACAAAGAATTTACAGTATCTTGTGAAACATATGTGAATTGTATCATAAATATTGTAAATGTGAATTGTATTGTTAAGGTTAATAGCGCCTTGGGATCAATTAGTTCAATCCATAAGAATATAACGACCCATAAAGAGGTATTAAATCGATTACGTAATAATTACAATTACTGTAATCCTTACTGTTTGAAATAACGCACATGCAAACTTTTTGGTGTCACATGTGGCCCAATTTACATAATTTACAGTACATTGAATTGCACATGTTCATTGAAAATTCTACAAAAACTCCAGCAAATTCTTGTAGTTTCATATTAACGTCCTTCAAATTAAGCTCATTGCCATCTGTTGTGATCATTTCGGCAGTTAGCTTTGTGTGACTGAATGTTAGAAAAGAAAGGACATCTGAGCGTTTTCTTGTAAAATGAATTAAAACTATTCTTAGTTTCAGCCTGAATTATAACATTTTATTAGCTTTATTCTCCCGATTGGAATATTGCATTGAACACAAGAGAGGTGGAAATTAAAATTGTGTCAGAAAAACTGTATTTAATATAGCAGAGAGAACTACACTTAGTAGAATGATAAATCAACAAAAATAATTAATACATTAATGAGCAACCGTTTTAATAGTTTAATTGACAATTTTATTTTATTTGCCACAGATATTTTTTAAAACGTTAATTCTTTGTGTACTATATTGTTTATATTGCCTGATATTAATTTTTTTAACCTTGAAATTTTTATGTGCGTACAAATACATAGTTACCAGATAACCATTAATATCCTATGTATACTTCTACAGAATCCGTTAAAAGAAGCAAATTGGAAATTTTTAGACTTACGAAATTGGGATAGAAAGTCAACATTTTATATAATCACTGAAATTCGTATAGTTAATACCTACATTCTTGAAGAGAATTTTGAAAACGTATAGACTTCAACCAAAAACAAGATTTCCGAAGACAATTGAAATCTAAAGCAGAAAGATCGATTTTTTGAAAAAGTGTGAGATAAAGTGTATAATCACTTTTACAGCATCGCCAAATGACAAAAAGGAAAAGTTGGGTTTATACAGTGTTGCTAACGATCTGCTGTGATAAAATATTTTTGAAAACAATTGTGAGTAATATTTTTTGATATTGTTCTCATTTAAATGCGCATCGGATGTAATACTTTATTGAAAAAGTCTGTCACAATAGTCGAATAATAAATGAACTAGCCTGAGAATGATGTAATTGTTCGTTTCGTGCTTTCCAACACGTAATTCCGTATTCAGAGCTAACTAAAAAACCAAGAGACGCGGGGAATAAGAGTTATATAGTTAATGGGCCTCTAGGAAATTTGATATACCCTTTCGTGTGATACATTCAACAAAGGAGCTTCCGACATTTAGTAACCCTGACTCATTCATTTAGGGTAATGTATTTGCTTTATTGCTGAAACCCATTAATTAGGCGTCGTTTTAATGATTGGATTTATTATCGTTCACAAATATTTACGAATGTATCGCACATAAATCTTTTGCATTGTCAGTTTAGATAGTAAATGAAATCACTCTACAATCACAGAAAAGAAACAATACAAATTATACATCGCTAATTCATTAAGACGTTATGTGACACTAAAGAGTTTACAAAATAAGTAAGAATAGTTTATAAGAAAAAGTTACTATGATTATTTCCCAAAAATACCAACAGTTGAACGCAAATAGATTTTGATGTTTATTTGTTTGTTTTGAGTGTTTAGTGTGAGATGATATTTTTGTGAAAAATTTTACTACATAAGTTTGATGCCGTTGTTACTCGGGCGTAAGGGGAAATATGGGCAATAGGAAAAGTTACAGCATTTACTTATCAGGGTATTTAGTCTACATTTAGAAATGATAAAGCTCAGATTGCTTCATTAAATTCATAGTCAGAACGCTGGATCAAATATTTATATGTAAAGGCTTTGTTTGCTTTGTAAAAACGCATGTTCAAGAACCATTTAAAAGCCCTAACTGCTTTTATTGGTTCTATTGTTGGGTATTCAATCGGTGTCAACTTTTAAAGAGAACCATCCATTCACATATGCGATATGTTTTACTCGTCCATGTTTGCGCGTCTGCTGTTGATTCGTATTGCGAAGTCTGTCCAACACACGCATTTTGGCGCGTCTAGATTATCGCGTCACGTGTGCTTAGTTTGAGGTAGTATGTTAGTTCGATCAACCACAATGAAGAGTTAGTTCGATCAACCACGATGAGATCAAAAAGTATTTTTAATGTAAGTAAAATATCTCTTCTTTACGACGGCAATGGAAAAATTGGCTCTTACCGTCCTAATTTTTGAACAAAAGGAGTTTAAATTAGTAGACTCCTAGAAAAATTTAAAAGGAGTTTAAATTAGTACAGGCTCTTGTGGAAAAATTTTGCTGGCTTGTTTCTTTAAGTTATTGAAGGAGTTATACGGTCAAAGTTCCTTTTTCTTTTATTCAATTCATAACATATTATTGGAGTAATCACATGATATTAAATGTAACATACTTCACCTAGAATTCTGAGGGGTCGTTGATAAAAAAAACGCTGCTAAATACATCGCAACTGGAAGCACTGGAATAGATGCAAATCATAATATTGTCTGCACTGTTCCTCTTCAGACACAATTGAAAACCAACTAACTTAAATCTTTGCAACGCACACACTATTTGACGATAATTCACTTTCAATGTAAACAATGGGGACTTTTATTCAAGCCAGAAAGAGAAAAAAGAACGCAAGCCAAAGTCAACCTAATCTATTTTAAGTATTGCCAACTTGTTAATATGAAAAGTCATACGAGAAACTAAATTGAATATTAAACATTGTGTTCATAGAACAATCCCAAACTTTCCTTTTAACTACTTAGAAATAATTATTTTAATGCATCTAAGTTTACGAGCAGCTAGTCTAATTGTTAATCTATAGATGTAATAAATAGTTGGCAAGAAAATACAAAAATACCAAAAAATACACTAGCTTGTCAGCTAGGTCGGATTGGATGGAGCTGGAGGAGAATTCTAGCGGCCGGCTGCTCTGAACGGTAGTTTCCCGTGGTTTCTCCGATCAACACCAGGCGAATGCCGGAGCAGTACTCTAACAAACAGGCCACGAACCTCGCGCGATCTTCTCTACCTCTTCCTTGTTCTATCCTCACCCCTTACACACACACACACACACACACACACACACACACACACACACACACACCAGCTGGGGTCTGTGCCCAGCTGGTGGGAGATGCCTAGTTAGGAAAACCCCCGCCAGTCGACTGGACTGTAGGTCGGCACCGGATCTCGCCATTCAGTGGAGGAAGATCACCGCCACCTCCCGATAAAAATATGCACTACACTTACGAGACTAATGACCTCAGTAATTGACGCGCCCGGAATCACAAATCAATCAACCCATAGCGGAGAGTTCTCAAGATATGATTACTTGCTCAGAATTTCAGGATACGGACTCGTATCCAGGCATAAATCAGGAGTCAGCGATTTGCGTTCAAAAAGTTTCGGTCGTCGGACTGGAGCCTCAGAAGTTCGTTTTTCCTGGACGCGTCAATCGAGACGGGAAAACTGCGACGTGTATTGAGCGTGTCCTTCCTTTCGTTAATAGAATACTCGGTTATTACCAGGTGTTGCCCGTGTATTAATCACAATCGTCTATCAAACAGTCCCGCATGACTCGCCCCCATCAATCCTGACAACATCTAGTGCATTGCGGGTTGCCGAACCATTTGTTTGTCAACGTCACCCGTTCCTCAAGTCTCGGAGTGTATTGCCAATAAAGCATTACTTTTGTCGCAGTAAGATATTCGAACGTTCTTCAGGAGTTATGGAGTTATCTGAGCCTCCTGCACCTTTACGCATACTATTACTTACGCAAATTATTAGATCCGTTTTTATCGATTTTATCAAGGACCGATTGTGTTGGTACAAGCTAACAACTATTGATTGATTGATTCATTGTTAATGATTCCGGGCGCGTCAACTACAATGGTATTTAGTCCCGTACATGTAGTGCCTTTGCTCGGGAGATGGTGGTGGTCTTCTCTCGCTGTATGGCGAGATCGAACGCCGACCTATTGTCGGCTAGCGGGGTTTTCCTCAGCGAAGTATCCCCCACCAGCGGGGCATCGCCTCAGCCTGGAGTAGCTCTAAGATCGCGACCGGTCTCCCGGCATGTGTGGTAGTGTAGTGCATGTTAGTGTAAGTGTGTGTGTAAGGGATGACGATAGGACAAGGAAGAGGTAGAAAAGATCGCGCGTGGTCCGTGACCCATTTATGAAGGTACTGCTCCGGCATTTGGCTTGTGATGATCAAATAAACCATTGAAAACTACCGAGAGAGCAGCTGGCTGCTAAAATTATCCTCAGAAAGCGACTGAATTTGACCTAACTGAAAAGGTTGTGTTGAAAATCCTGCCACTGTCGGGACTCGAACCTTGTACCTCCCACTCACAGAGACTGTAGTGACATCACCGAATGCCCTGAACCATCACTCCCGGTGCGAACAACTGTTGTTATTGCAGCCTTTGTGACCGATAGGTCGTCGCGTCGCTGCTGCTAGGTTGCTAGGGCGAATTCAGCCGCTTCTGGAGGAGAATTCTGGCGAACGGTTGCAGTGTTCGCTAGCTCTCCGCAGTTTCTCCGATCAATAACAAGGTGAACCTCGGAGCAATATCCTAACAAACGGGTCTTGCACTGCGCGCGATCTTATCTTCCTCGTTTTTGTTCTATAATCTCCCCTTACTAGAACACTTACACTTGCATGCAGTACTCTATCATACTTGAACATGTCGGGAAGCCAGCCGGTAGAGACTTATGGCTTGACCTGGAGTTACTCGGAGAAGAAAATCTCCGCCAGTCCAAGTGTAGGTCGGAGCCGGATCTCACAACCCAGCGCCAGAGGAACCGCAAACGCCCGAGATAAAAACGTGCACTTCACTTGCGAGAGAAATGACCATAGCAGTTGACGCGTCCGGAAACCAACTAATCAGCCAAGAGAAGGGGAACGATCATCTCCTTCCCGATCGCACTTGGGCCGGAGAGGTGGCTCAGGGCATCAACTGATATCATGCAGTTCCTCTGACCAGGAGGTCCTAGGTTCGAATCTGACGGCGGCAGGATTTTCAGCACTAGCTACTTCGGGTTCTGTCGCTGACTGGAGGAGAATTCTAGCGGTGACTATACTGATTAGTAGCTGTCAGTTTTTTCTCCATTCAATACCAGGCGAATGCCGGAGCAGTACCTTAACAAACGGGCCACGGACCGCGCGCAATCATACACTTTAGTGCACTACACAACCACACATGTCGGGAGACCGGTCGGGGGCTTAGAGCTTGTTCCGGCGAGGGCGGTGCAACGATGGTGGGAGATACTTCGATGAGAAAATCCCTATAGCCGGTGATAGGTCGGTGCTGGATCTCTCTATACAGTGGGGAATAATTAGGCGACCTTCCGCTATAAAACATGTGTACTTACCGGACTAATGACCTTAGCGGTTGACGCGCCGTAATCACTTTTCAACCAACCAAAAACTCGCAGGTGGGTGGGGCGTCCGCTGAGGTGCGAGCTGTCAACGGCGTTGGAAGCGACGCGGGGGAGAGATAGAGGCGTCGCCGAAATAGCATTTTAATAGGCGCCCCCTCGCGTGGCCTACTTGGCCCGAGCGCGCCGCCGCGGAGCGGGTGCGGCCGGGGGCGTGGTGGCAATGGCGGTGGCGGGGTCAGTTGCGGGTGCAATGGAAGTACAGAAAGTGACAGTGGCGCGCTGGGGCGGGGCGTGGTTGAAGTGGAGGTGGCGGGAGCAGGTGCGGGTGGGCTTGCAATGGAAAGGCCAGAAAGTGGCAGGGGTGGGGGCGGGGCTGCGGGCGTGGGGTGTGGTGGCAGTGGCGGTGACGTGACGGGTAGCAGGTCGTGCAGTTGGAAGACCAGAAAGTGGTAGTGGCGGGCGTGGGGGGCGGGCGTGGTTGAAGTGGCGGTGGCGGGGAGGAGGCGCAACGGAGGAGATAGTGTGAGGGTGACGAGAAGGGGTGGAGGGGTGAGTACCAATTCTAAGGGGAGGGTGGAAGTTAGCTCTAAATTTGGAAAATTTTTAGCAGTGAAAATTAAAATGTATACCATTTTTAAAATCATGGCAAATGTGCTCGAAAATTGATAAAATTTATTTTTGAGAATGTATTTAATACTACTACTATGAGTGGTAATTAAAATACATTTATTTTTTTAAAATTATTGATTGAAATGTTGGTTCCAAATTTAACTTCAAATTCTTTCTATGAAAATATTAATCTAACCATCATTAAAGTTTTGTTCCTTTCTGACAAGTGAACGTTGTATCAATAGCTAACAACATTTCAATTGGTTGTCGTTGGTAATATATAATTACGTTTACTTGATTTTATTAAAAAGTACCCAGTATGTACTCACTTTATAATATTTTTTAACATTAGTGGAAGGTGGCCTGCTGTGGGGCGTAGTGTTCGTTATGGGTTATGAGGTACGTGCGCGAGGGGAGGGGGTGGTTATGGGGCGGGCTTGAATTCGTTTCGTAACTTAATGGGCTAGTGAGGCATGGGAAGGATGAGCTGGTAGTATGAAGTTGAATGGTGGATGATGCGTAGTGAGTGAATAACATTGACGGTGAAGCTGGTTGAAATGCCGACATGAAATAGAATGAATGGTGACCCCACAAAAAAAGGATTGGTAGTTAGTAATGTTGTGAAGTCAGGAGACATGTCGATTAATTGCTGAAGTCATGTGAAATGTGATGAAATAGTGAATGCATGTGAAATGTAATGAATGGTGAAGTCAGGTGAAGTATGAATGTATGGTGAAGCCAGGTGAAATAAAGAAATGAATGGTGAACGGTAAAATGGAATTTGGTGATTCAGGAAAGTGCGATGGTGAGGTGAGAGTGAATGCCATTGAAAGTAGATGAATGCTGAAGACTTGTGAGATGCCCGAATGAAGGAAAAGCCAGCTGCGGCAGGGTAGGCGAATAGACACAGTGGGCGAGAGCAGTCACCATTGAGGGGGCGGGTTTATGCGAAGAGGGTTAGAAGGGGCAACTACAGCCTCTCAGCTTGGATCTAATTACTTAACTTCGACCTGGCAAAATGCCCCAGCCACAGTAATGGAAAACAGTCTGGTGGTGCATTTTTGCGCATCCATGGGGATAAGGGAAACTCCAAATATTAGAATGTTTTTGGTCTTCGATATTAAAGACTTAAAGTCTTAGATATTAGAGACAACATTTTTCAGTGTAATTGTTTTATATTAATATATATTACATGATACACACAGCTTATATTAATATATATTAATAAAAAACAAGTACACTGAAAAATATTGTCTCTAATATCAAAGACCAAAAACATTATAATATATTGAAGAATTATAGACAGAAATACATAAATAATAATTTTGAAAGTCCAAATCCTAAGACTTCATACTGGAGTCTGGGAACCACTGGCACTAACAAAGTTGTTAAGTAGGTTAAAGGAATTCGTTGAGTCTCACGCTCTAGAGTTTCTTAAATATTTATTTTACGTCTATTAAACGAAATATGCATTTTTTGAAATTTGAATTTTTAATTTGCACTTAAAACTGTTTTGATTTTGGTTAAAAATAACATAATAGTTATTGACAAATAAATACGCAATAAAAAGTTATATTCGTTTTGTGAACATTTTGTAAATCATTTTATAAATCATAAATCAAATAGTCAAAAAAATATCAGCAATTAGTATTCACAATTTTACCGAAGTTATTTAAATGCATGAAAAGTTAGACTGTTCTTGCCAATCAAGAAAAAAATTGAAATAAAAATACCCAGAATACGAGACAAAAGTTTGCATCTGAACATTATGTTGTCAGCATATCTTTGGAATATTTAATTGCATATTATTGATCTTCCTTCATGTTAATGTTACTAATTGTAAATTTTTTTTTCCAAAAAATTTAGTGTTTTTTGCATGCCAAACAAATGTTGCATCTAAGGAGAATGAATTGTGCCGTGTTAGAGTAGATTACGTAATTAATTACATAACGCCTCCCCTTTTCTAAGCTGAGACCCCCGTGCTTTACCTATAATCTAGGATGGTCGGTACTCAGTGATTTCACTGTACTTCGATGAAGTATGGTGTCACTGCAGCGCTTCTGACCGGGAGGTCCTAGGTTCGAGTCCTGGCGACGGCAGGATTTTCAACACTGGCTTTTCAGCTAGGTCGAATTCAGTTGCTGTCTAGAGGAGAATTCTAGCGGCCGACTGCTCTGATCGGTAGTTTTCCGTGGTTTCTTCGATCAACACCAGGCGAATGCCGGAGCAGTACCCTACCAAACGGGCCACGGACCGCGCGCGATCTGTCCTTACTCTTCCTTGTCCTATCGTCTCCCCTTACACACCACTTACACTAACAAGCAAGACACTACCACATACTCCGGGATACCGGTCGGGAGCTAGAGCTTCTCCCGGCTGGGCGGTGCCCCGCTGGTGGGAGAGTGCTGGTTAGGGGGAAACCCCACTAGCCGACGGTAGGTCGGCGCCGGATCTCGCCATCCAGCGGGCGAAGATCACCGCCATCTCCCGAGAAAAAACATGCACTACACTAACGGGAATAATGACCAAAGCAGTTGACGCGCCCGGAAACACGAAAAAATCAATCAATAATTCAATACACAGTGGTTTCACTGTACTTCGATGAAGTACAGGCTGTTGGCCGACGTCAGCGAGAGGTACGGTGTGCGTCCGCTAGTGGCGCCAATTCAGTGCCTGTGTTCCTGTGCTCTCTTCCAGATAGAGCCCTGCTCGGATATCTCACAGAGATTGTACGAAGTACTCAGGAAAATAGAGTGGGAGGAAATAATCACAAATTTTGGGAATTTTACGGACAAAATGTAAACTTTGTTAAATATTTTAGGACAATGATGTGAACGTGCTGCAGCAAATATGCTCCTCTATGTTGCAGCGCGATTAAAATATGCTGCTCTTTGTTGCAGCGCGGTAAATATTTTGTAGGAGATATAGCAAAAAATATTCAAACGCACAGGAAAGCTGTTGCATGACGTCATATGTATCATAAGCAGTAGGTGATTATAATAAATCAATCAGTACGTGTACAAGCACTGATTATAATAAATCAATCAGTACGTGTAGTATGAGAACAGGAAGAATAACAAAACAAAATGTTTGCATTTTTCAGTCAAAATCGAAACTCGTTAAAAAATTCAGAATTCTTGAATATCTAACAAATCCCTAGACACCTTTCATATGGCAGGATGCTGCGTAGTTCCGATTCAATTTATGTGCTTATTGAAAATTAGAAACAAATTAAACTGAACAAATAAGATCCGAATATTTGTTGGTATGTCGACATAACAGGGGGCCAACTTTATTGTCATGATCTAGCACAAAATACGGGCCTCTTACTGTTGACTGACGGAAATTGCTCCCTTTAATCTCTTCCTGTCATCTAGACAGGAAACATTTCTTCTTAAACATCTGAAGAGCTACTGGGGAATTTGGAAAATCTTTCAAGTGTACAACATTCGTCGTGAAACAGTGCACAGTTTTGGCAAATATTTAAAGTTCAGCCATTCGATCCTTTTTTGGTACTCATTTGAGAGGATCTTTTTGAGTGGTAAAAGAAATGCGAGTGATAGACTCTTAAGGATTCTTCTTAATAGTTCTACACATTTTGACCGTTAAAAGTGAAGAGCTTTACAGTGGCAATATCAGAGGCGTTATATTTATTTTCTATATTTTGGAAGGATATGTTTTGAATGTTTAAGGAACGTTTACAAAAAGTCAATTCACGATTCGCTGGGAATGGTTCAAGCGCATGACATAAAAAAAACATTCGAAAGCAAAAATTCATCAGGGAACAAAATCGTTTGTATACTCAACACCATACATAATATATCATTTTGTTATATCACAAAATTTTATAAATTTCGACATATATTTCACATAACAAATTTGAAAAGATACGTGAAAGTGTTAACAAAACATTGCGCAGTACTGAAACGCACCATTTTACCATAGTTGTTGTTCAGAAACTGTGGTAAGGTAAAGTACTTCTGCTACATTCGCAAAAAAAAAAAAATTAAAATATACTTCCTTTTCCCTGTGGCATGCCACAGTCCGTTGTAAAACGGAATCCGTTCCAGAGTTTACTGCAAGGCTGTTGTTTCTCTCTTCTTTGGCTTGTGACACGCCTAAATATTATATCTCTATTAGTCACGCGTTGTGCATACACCAGCATCTTAATGTGGCCTTAAAAGCAGTGACGTCACGTGACAAAAGTACTTGAAACACATTCGACTCCCATATTTTACCATTTTAAATAAGCATTCCCACCATTAATTTTGGAATTCAGGGACAAACTGGTAATTAGACTATGTCATGTCACTGAAACTTTTTTTTGTTAATTTTCAAAATTCTTTGGCCTGTATTTCCTAAATTCCCTTGAATCCTAACCGTGAATATTCTTTAATTTTAATTATAAATTTTTCTCGAATTACACACGAATTAATCACTTTTCGTGAGTGACTTTTACTTCTTAGCTCTCATTCTCTTTCTCTATTTTTCTCTATCTTTCTCTCTCTTTCTCTCTCTCACTCATCGCCTGAATCGTCATTCACGTATTAATTGACAGAATTTTGCCCACACATTGGTCTGATTTTATTTACGTTTTCTTAATGTTCTTGTCCACTAAAAAGGGTGGCAGCTCTATGAAAGCAAACTTTTCAATTTTTCCCCTTTTTACGAGTCCAACTACCAATACATTAACATTATGTGTTAATACGTTTACTTGAAAATGTGTCAATATACTGAGTCTGGAAATAATAGCGACATATTGTTAACGGGAAAATAATATACTGATCTAAAAAGTAATTGCTAGAAATAATTATCAAACAATGCAGCGTGGAGGCGAATGATTAAAATTCGGTTCTAGTTATTTTCACTTCCAACCCAGCAGCGCCCTCGTGGGCCGAGCCTACGAACCGTAAGAGAAAGATGAATCATCGCTCATTGAACGGTAGTAACTAATCGTGCTTGTGTGTACACCGTATGCATATCATCGAGCAGAGGAGTCTGAGTGATTGACATTGCCATGCCTCTCAATCACAGCTGGCCAACTGCGGAAGAGAGGAAGACGAATAAATATACATTCGCGGCAGAAGAGATGTGGAGATGTGTACAGTGCCAGTCCCGTCTCTGGCTCAGAATTTGGAGACGGGCGGAAGTCGCCCGTGGAGTGCGGGAGAAATCGTGACCAGCGGGATCTCGTGGTGCTTGTGGCTGGTTGCGACTCTTAGAAAAACGTAGTGATGCTCCATCAGCACATACTTTCTCACATTACTTCCAAATTTTCAATTTTCGAAAATTCAGAGACTTCAACGAAAATAAGATCCGCGTCGTTCTCCTGTCAATCTCTAAGCATTCCTACTTCTATCCGTGAAAACATTAGAAGTACAAATTTGGAGTGGTTATTGAGAAAAAAATAACAATTTTTTAATAGCCTATATTCGAAACATTGATATATTTTCGAAAAATTGAGCATGAATTTGGCTTTATGGAACAGATTTTAAGGAAATAATCTCTTCAATATTATAGTTGTCCCAAAAAATGTTAGCAATTTAAAAAAATATGGGATTTTAACGAACATGAGACCCGTATTGAGACTTAATGAAAATTACCTTCAAAATCAAAAATATCCATTTGAAACTCCCAAAGCCTCGAGTTCATTCACATCGATTTGGGAATATCAATTTTGAAGAAAATCGGCTGAACTGTGTAGGCGCTAGCGTTCACCACAGACAGACAGAAAAACACATAGAAGTTTTGCCGTCAATCGGTTTTTCGTTATCAAAGACCCACAAAACGTAGATTCTGCATACACAGCTTGTTAGAGGATTTTTTTTATATTTAGCAACAGGATTTATTCTCTTCTTCATTACTAGAACCCGGAAATAAGAGTTTTTCTGCCGAAAATTCACCGTTTTCCGGCCCACAATTACATACCTTTTTCTTACGAAATATCTTCGTAAAGGCGAGAAAGTAATTCTTACGACGTACCTTCGTCAGAGTAAGAAAGTAAAGAAAAAATGGCAAAAAAGAACATAGATAATGAACAGTGGCAATGGTATGCGATTGTTAATTTTGGAATGGGGATTGAAGTGAACGACGGAAATCGAGGGAAGTTTTCCCTCTTTGTTTAGGTAAGGAGTCAGTGTTTAACTGTTGAGGAGTACTCTTATTCTTAAAAAAAATCCTTAAAATTAAGTAATTCTTTCGTCACTAAACTCTTATCGAATGTTTACAATGTAATTGCAAACCGTCGCAATGTGTAATCGCTTCTTGAAAACTCCAGCGATTCCTTAGAGCTAGTCCTGCCCGTCAACGGGCTGTAAACACGCTGCAATCTAATTTCAGTAGGTGCTGATGCAGATTGGAGTTGTGCAATCGGAGCAACATAGTAAATATTGAATAGCTGTGGCAATATGTTTCCTTCCAGAAGACACCGCATGTACAGAAAATGTTAAAATATATCTGACCTTGACATAATTAAAAAATGAAAATATTGTAACACAACCCGAGATAATTGCTAAATACATGTAGGATTAGCTCTTAAATGCATACCATATTCCTTTTATTATTAGGATGTTAACATTAGTATTTTTACTTTCTCACTGCCGCTTAAGCAGTAGAGAAAGTGTTATATAATGCTGCGTGTAAAAACGGCTAATTTTCAGCAGAAAAAACTTATTTCAGGGCCGTGGTAACGAAAAAATGGATACATTCAGTTGTTAAATTTAGAAAAAATCCTCTAACACGTGGTGTTGTCTGACTACCTGTTTTGTGGCTCCTTGATTTCGAAAAATTGAATGACGGCAAAACGTCCGTCTGTTCGCCTGTGAACAATGCTAGCTGCTAAAACGTTCTGTTGATTTTCTCCAAAATCGATATTCCCCAATCGATCTGACTGATGTGGCGGCCCTTTGAATTTGAAACCAATATTTTCATTTTAGGGGATACTTTACATGAAAGTCTTGGAATATTTTCAAAATGTTCAAAAATAAAATGGCTTCATCGTTTTTTCATCGTTTTTCAATTTTGTTGTTATCTAGTGTGATACGTTTAAGAGAATGGTACAGGTCTCATTTCCGTTGAAACACCTGATTTTTCGTAAAATTGCAAAAATTGAAACATTTCTGATGTCTTCCGACAACTTCAATTATGATACAGATTATTTCTCTTAATGAATCTTAAAGATAGATTGAAACGAGGTCATGTACAAATTTTCGAAAATTTGAGTACTTTTCGCCTAATTTTGCGTAAAAATACGGGCGAGAAAGAACGTGCTGATTGTTTATTGTTAGTGATTCCGGACGCATCAACTACTAGGATCATTAGTACAGTAAGTGTAGTGCATGCTTTTTAACGAGAGGTGGCGGTGTTCTTCCCCCGGTAGATGGAGAGATTCGGCACCGACCTTCTGTCGGCTAGCGGGGATTTCCACAATCAGGATTTCCACCAGCGGGGCCCCGCCCCAGTTGGGACACGCTCTAAGCTCCTGACCGGTCTCAGGGTGTTAGTGTAGTGCACGTTAGTGTAAATGTGTAAAGCTCGGTATACACCGTACAGTTTTCGTGGAGATTGGACATACAGAAAACGTGGAGTTCAGGCTGCACGTTTTCTTCATGAACATGTTCATAATTTTTCATGCAAAAAGCGTACATTTTAACCCAAGAGACCCTGGCGGCAGAATAGTTCACTAACGGTAATCGGCCATTTCGATTTTGTGGTTAGGTGTGCCAAGGTGCGATTGTGTGAAGTGATATATTGTGATAAACTTCCTTTTTCCCAACTCCTGCCTTCCTATTTTTATTCCCCATACTTATCATGGTTAATTAACACTAAATAAAGATCACATCCAGAACGCATGAACAGAAATACCACCAGTGAGAGTACTCGGTCGGCCCAATTCATTTGTTTCTCGTTAGACCCCCTAGCGGCGACTTGTGGCAATTCGTGCAGAGAACGTACAGGTCGTGTATGTGCAACTCTTTTTACTTTTATACTTCTAGTTTGGAATCTTGAAGTTTCTGCACAGAAAATCTATGAGAATCTGCACGAAAACTGTAGGAAACATCGCGCGATGTCCACGGCCCGATTGCTTGGGTACTACTCCGGCATTCGCCTAGTGTTGATCGGAGAAACCACAAAAAACTACCGATCAGAGCAGCCGGCCGCTAGTATTCGTCTCCACATAGCGACTGAATTCGATCTAGCGGACAAGCTAGATCGAAAATTCGAATATTCTGCCACCGTCGGGACACGAACCTAGAACCAAAGGTCAGAGGGTGTGCAGTGACTTCAGCCCTGAGACATCTTTCCCGATCCTGGTTTTCTTGATGTGACGAGGAAGGACATATGGAATGTGAGACGTGGGTGAAAGAAAAACTTTAGGAAAATCTCCTGCGATTCCGTTTTGTCCACACCGGGAGCGGTAGCTCAGTGCATCAACTGATGTCACTGCAGCGCCTCTGACCGGGAGGTCCTAGGTTCCCACTCCCCACAGCGGCAGGATTTTCGACACTGGCTTTTCAGCTAGGTCGAATTCAGTCGCTGTCTGGAGGAGGATTCTAGCGACCGGATGCTCTGATCGGTAGTTTTCCGTGGTTTCTCCGATCAACACCAGGCGAATGCCGGAGCAGTACCTTACCAAACGGGCCACGGACCGTGCGCGATCTGTCCTTCCCATTCCTTGTTCTATCCTCTCTCATTACACACTCACTTACACTAACATGCACTACACTACCACATATTCCGGGAGACCGGTCGGGAGCTTAGAGCTTGTCCCGGCTGGGGCGGTGCTCCGCTGATGGAGGAGTCCTGGTTAGGGGGAAACCCCACTAGCCGACGGTAGGTCGGTGCTGGATCTTGCCGTACAGTGGGGGAAGATCACCGCCATCTCCCGAGAAAAAACATGCACTACACTAACGGGACTAATGAGCAGAGCTGTTGACGCGCCCGGAAACATGAATAAATCAATCAATCGTTTTGTCCACAAGAAATTCCACTGGATCGACGGAGAATTGAATCGCGTTCGCCGGGGAGGAAGGCGAGATGTCTGACCGCTATACCTCAGGTCGCCGAGAATGTCAGGTCTTGTGTTACGAATGTTCTGTATACCTAGGCATTATCATTCATCAAGTTTTCATTCTTTCTTCCTCCGAATTTTTCTTCACTGAAACCTTTACGTTGTAGGAGTGACATTGTTATTTTCAATTGTTTGGTACATGCGATACATTCTGCGTATTATATATAACGTTGAGGAAATGAAATATTACCGTCAAGTATGAAAGCTACAATTTCCTTCGTGACCGATCAATCAAGAGCGTGAGAACATACTTCCTTCGACAAAATATTTACATTACACGTCATAGTCTTTCAGATCGATAGCCGAGTCTGAAACTACTATCGGCTTACTGTTTGTATGATGTGGGTGACATAATTCTCTGTAGGCGCCTCGAAATGAACCCTACCGCCATGGCCGTTTCTTGCAAATACAATTAGAGGGTGGGGGTCAAACGTATTAGTGTCATCGAATACAGTGAACTCTCACATCCGGTTATAGCCACCATACATTTTCAGGGGAAAAACACCCGGGTTCCGTGAATTACTATAACTGCGGATTTAGAGGCAAAGAGTTTCGTACGTTATTTTGTTACATGTATGGTGAACGAAAGCAATTGAGGGTTCACAATAATAATGGCAGGTCGCAAGCGAAGTTCGTTTTGGGAAAATGACTTTTTTTTGTTTCGTTCACGTTCATTTTCACCCCGAACAAATTTTTAAAGTTGGAATTTGAAGGTTGTGCCACTTTACAATTTATTTGACATTTCAACATATGGTAGGATTATGGCAGGAGTTTACCGTCATACTTCTGACAATGCGAGGTCGGTTGGGATGTGCCGTTATTATCCCGAGCGCCTCAATTGAGGGAACTAACCCTGGTACCAAGGAAATTGCTCGTCAATGGCAGTTCTCTCCATCCCGAAGTCTTAATGGACGCGGACGAGTTGAAAACTAGTGTCATCCGATTGAGCTGGGTCATCGTAAACGCGAGGAGAGGGTCTTCCAGGGCAGAATAAAACAATTGTGACGAAAAAGAAGATACCAAAATCAAAATGGTGCTCCAACATTGCAAGTAGCATTGAAGATTGTTAATGTTGCACGACAGGTATTTATTGTGTGAACAATGTAGAATAAAGTGTGAAGAAAGCACGATGATTTTAAACTTTTCTATCCGCTCTGATTGGATATTTTACGGCACTTCTAAAATAATAAAAAACTATAAGAGTTGAAAAATTGTATCTTATGTTGAGATCGACGGATATAGCGACTCTGATATTGTGTACCAAAAACGTTAGTCCCTAGGGGTTTACCACAACGACTATGTCGGATATATCGGCTATGCCGACTATCGGCTATATAACAATCTTAGAAGAAACCACTGACACTGTGTAAGTGAACCACTACCGGAAAGGGTATTGCTCCCTGGTGCTGTATCAAAAAGGTCACTCACTAAGGGCTTGACAAGTGACATTTCCTTCGATTTTTTTCTAATAATATAAGAAACTTAGCAAGTAACGGTCTAAAGCATTTAAAAGTGAATAAAGCAGAGCAGTAAAACACAAAGTAAAAGGGAATAAAACATACCATATAAAATTAAAAAATCACTAATTTTCATGATTTTTCATCATTTGCAGGTAGACCTTAAGACCTAAAAAAGAGACGTTCGCAGATTATGGAATAAATGGGAAATCAGGCGCACAAGAAACCCCTGAAGAGACAGGAAAGTGTGAAGCTATTTTCACTTTTAAAATAATAATTTTAAAGGTGTAATGTTTTTGGCGATTGCACTTTTTTGCGAGAAACCCTAAGAAGGCTTTTATTACATTTTGAGAGTTTTATATATATATATATATATATATATATATATATATATATATTGAGTTTCCACTTAAATTTATAGGTTAACAAAAGCAGGGACATGCAGTGAATGTATGGGAAGCAGGTGGGAGAATATGCGATGGTGTGAAGAGGTTGTGGGGGGCAATATGCAAGGTTCACAGGACGGAGCACGCAGATGCAGTACTACAGTTTTTAAGGTGGCATTTTAACTACTAGGTCATGTGCGGGCTACTTTGTTTTATATTGGGGTAACTATGAGGAACAGGACACGTAAGGGCAACACAAGCATATGCAAACATCTATGCCGAAGGCGGGTTAAAAAACAGTAAAATGAACAAACATATTCAAAACATATACAAGAAGAGATGTATATTTTTTTTGTATCAACAGACACGAATGTCACAACTATAGAGGTATTAGTTTATCATCCACATGCTATAAAATAAATACAACAATTTTAAATAAACGCTTTTTTAATATCCCTGATATTTTAAGAATATGGTATCTCGGATATTATAAAAATGGTTTTAGAAAAGGTCGCTCCTGTACCGAGGTATATTCATCAACAAAACCATACTTGCAAAGGATCTAAAGATAAAGATTTAAATAATCTAAAGATTGCAAAAATAAAGACCAAAGCAATGGCATTTGTGGGAAAACATCGTATACGCACTAAAATAATTTTGGAAAATACGATGCTGGAACAAGTTAGCCGTTTGAAATCTTAGGGTTATAACATAACGTTCTTCACAGAAGTGGATATACATGAACAAATCCATAAATACCATAATACATGCGGAAACATTCGGCAAACTTAAATATAAATTACGCAGAGATGCTTAAATGAGGATATATAAAGTAATGGCTGTCCAGTCTGTGCTGTTCGGAACTGAATGCTGGACTCTGAGGTAAAAAGATAAACAGGCGTTACAGTCCGCCGAATTGGAATTCTTGAGATCTGTGAAAAAGACTAGATAAACCAGTGTGTATCAGACGAGATAAAATTCGAAATGAAGAAATTCGAAAAGAATTAAACGTTCCAGCAATCAATGACAAGGTACAATGTTACAGACAGGAATGGTTACAGCACGTGGAAAGAATGGAAGAGACTTGCATTCCTAAGCAGGCATTTAAGTATAGACCTCAAGGCAGGAGAGACCCAGGTAGACCACTAAAAGATGGAATTCTTAGAAGCCGGAACATGTCATAGATCTATCCTTGAAGTGAAGAAAAAGCAGAAAAAAAGGAGAAATACAAATTATACTATATACAGTTCCAAGGCTTGCAAAGTTATTATATACATTCTAATTATCATTCAAATAATATAAAGAAATGTGACGACGGGGTAATAAATAGAGTGCCAGCAGAATTTAGCATCAAATTATGCATTTGATATAAATGCCCATAATTTTAGGATTCATTACATAAAAAGTCAGAGTTTTGGAGTTATTTCCATGCTTAGTTCAACCAACCAATCTATTACTCTAATTCAGTTTTAAATTACCATTTCTGATAGCACTGCAGCTCGAATTATTTCATAGCTTCACATTTTGGTAAAATATTTGTTGAAATTCGTAGCATTACCTCACCAGATCACTTTTCTTCAAAATAATTTTGATATAGATACCCGCTTTTTGTAGTACATTGCGAAATCGATCATTTCCAACGCCTATGAAACGTTCACGATTTGAGCCAAGGGGATGATGACTGTCGCAGGTAAATCGCCTTACAGAGCGCTTTTACTAATAATCCAGTCTGGGACAGTTAGTAGTTTACGAATTTTTATTTTAGATTAATCTCATTGCTTCCAAATCGTAAATAATTCTCTAATAGTTTGAATATCCCCGAAAATATTGGTGCTCTTCGACACACATTAAAACGCCACCACATCTTCTTTCTAGGATTTTCCAGCGATAGTCGTGCTTCTTTCACTCTAAAACACCTCGGTGTTTTTTTTTATTAATAAACTTTATTACTCTTTTATAATTACCACTAATTGTTGAAAACACCCTAATATCCACGGGCCGCAAGAGGCCGCCGCGTGTTGCAGAATTGGCCTGATGAGGAAAGTGAACGGCAAATTATTCGTAATGAAATTTCCCATTAGCGATTAGTGCTGAAGTACGTGCTCGAAATCTCCGGGGGAAGTTTCGCGTTGTAGTACGTTGATGTATGAAGGCGGCGGCTGAAGGGGCCTGTCGCGGAGGCGGAGAGAAGGGAAAGCGGAGTGCGGACGGATAGGAATGTTGGGAAGTGTACGAGGAGGGGATGAGGGAGAGTAAGGAGAGAAGGAGGGGAGAGTGAAGGAATAGGAGGGATAGAAGAAGGGAATACAAGAGTGAAGGAATAGAAGGAGGGGATAGAAGAGTGAAGGAATAGGAGGGGATAGAAGAGTGAATGAATAGGAGGGATAGAAGGAGGGATAGAAGAGTGAAGGGATAGAAGGAGGGATAGAAGAGTGAAGGGATAGAAGGAGGGATAGAAGAGTGGAGTAGAAGGAGGGGATAGAAGAGGGAAGGAGTAGAAGGAGGGGATAGAAGAGTGAAGTGGATAGAAGGAGAGTGAGGGAGGGCGGGGTAGGGTGGGAGCGAGGCTGTAGAGGACGAGGGATAGAGCGGTGAGTGGTGGGAGGAAGCGAGAGAGACGTCGCGCCGGGGGGGGGGAGGCCAGGGAGAAACATTGAAGCGGCAGATGGGAGAGGTTGGGAAAAGAGAGGAGAGCGGAATGCAATGGATAGGACTGTTGGGAAGTGTGGAGAAAGAAGAAAGTAGGGTGAAAGAGGCGTAGGAACGGTAGCACAAGGAGGGGGGGGGAAAGCTGGCGAGGCTTTGGAGGCGGTGTTTTGTTTTTGGGGGGGGGAGACGGCGGTTGAAGGCGGCGAGGGTGAGGGCGGTTGGAGGGGGAGGGAGAAGGAGAGGGGTTTGCAAGGCGAAGGTGCCGCCTAAGCGACGACGTGCGACTTCCGTTCTGTCGCCGCCTCTTCTTCCTCCTGAGGATATTGATCTGGCGGTGGAGACGCCTCCCCCCCCCCACGCACCGCCCGCTTCAAGGCCTGCCTCTTCGGCACGTCTTCCCCTCCCCTGCTGCCGCCTCCTGTCCGCGGCAATTGCTCAGTGGTCCACATGCAGCATCGTTGACCGAAAGGGACTATGCCCCGATTTAGTGACAGTTGAAGGGCACAAGCTGGTAGAAGGAGCAGTGGGCATTGTCATCGAATCGGGAGCTCCAATACCAAAAATTGAAGACGTAACGAAGCTCCCGATTGGATGACGGTGTCCCCTCTCTCCGCCCAGCTCGTGACCTTAAAGGGACACTGTGTTTAAATCGGAGTATAGGATTCGAGATCCGTCGGTGCGGATTTTTGACAGTAGCTAGGTCGACATGAGCAGCTGTTCGCACTGTCTGGCAGCCAGCTGCTCTAAACGGTGATTCTCCGTGGTTTCTCCTATCAATACCAGGCGAATACCGAATCAGTACACCGGGAGCGGTAGCTCAGTGCATCAACTGATGTCACTGCAGCGCCTCTGACCGGGAGGTCCTAGGTTCGAGTCCTGACGCGGCGGGATTTTCGACACTAGCTTTTCAGCTAGGTCGAATTCAATCGCTGCCTGGAGGAGAATTCTAGCGGCCGGCTGCTCTGATGGTAGTTTTCCGTGGTTTTCCGATCAACACCAGGAACCAAACGGGCCACGGACGCGCGCGATCTTTCCTTCCTCTTCCTTGTCCTATCCTTCCCCTTCACACACACTTACACTAACTGCACTACACTAGCACATATTCCGGGAGACCGGTCGGGAGCTTAGAGCTTGTCCCGACTGGGGCGGTGCCCCGCTGGTGGGAGAGTTCTGGTTAGGGGGAAACCCCACTAGCCGACGGTAGGTCGGCGCCGGATCTCGCCATCCAGCGGGGGAAGATCACCGCCATCTCCCGAGAAAAAACATGCACTACACTAACGGGACTAATGACCGACGCTGTTGACGCGCCCGGAAACACGAATCAATCAATCAATCAATCAATCAACTGGAGCAGTACCCTAACGGGCTATGGACCGCGCGTGATTTTTCATTTCTCCTCCTTTTCTTATCCTTTCCGCTCATACACGTACAGATGCCAGACTCTACCACACATGTTGGGATACCAGTCGGGAGCTTAGAGCTTCTACCAGCCAGGACGATGACCCGCTGGGGGACGCCGTCGGATTTCACGTTCTAGCGGCTGGAGAACATGGTTCCCTCTCGGCATACAACATATACTACGCTTACCGGACTAATTATCTAAGAAGTCGCGGCCGGAACCATTACTTACTTCCCACCTTCTTGCCCCCCCTTCATGCTCACCGCCATACTACTCGCCCCGCTCCTCTTCATGCTGCTCACTAAGATCTTGGCCACGCTCCCCGCGACGTCGCCACTCTCCTCGTCACGCTCTACTTCCTGCCACGCTCCCCGCCACGGTCTTCGCTTCAATCCGCTCCTCTCTCCCCTTCGCTCTCCACCCTACCCCGTCTAGTTTGTGAGCCTCCCATCCCCACTCATCTGCACCTCGCCCCACTCACCTCTCATTCCTTTCCCCACCCCCACTCCTTAGGTTGATGGCGACCTACGAATCGGACGTATGAATAAAAGAAAATTTATACATTATACTCGTATTTTTCGAGTATATACTTCAAAGCGTAAGAATAACATGAACGAGTTCTTACTTCCTACAAGAGTATGTTCTCAAAATCCAGACGAGTTGGAGAATTTGTTCGTTTCTCTTGTCTTGAGCGAGTGCACACTCGTGAAGTCTATGAATAAAATTAAAGTAGATTCTCATTACTTGTCGCCTTCTTACCCGCCATACAACTTGCCGCATGCCTCCCCAGGTTCCTCAACAAGGTCTCAACCACGCTCCCCGCCACGCTCCTCGCCACGCTCTCTCGCCACGCTCCTCGCCACGCTCCCTCGCCACGCTCCCCGCCACGCTCCCCGCCACGCTCCCCGCCACGCTCCCCGCCACGCTCCCCGCCACGCTATTTGTTCATTCCATTCCACTCCTCTCTCTCTCTCCATTCGCTCTCCACCCCGCCCCCACCTCATTTCGCGCCCCTAGCCTCCCTTCCCCACTCGACTGCCCCTCGCCCCCACTCCTTATGCTGATGGCGCCCTACCCCCACCCACTAGCTCGTCCTCGGCCTGCTCCGCTCGTTGCCGCGCCCCCTCCCGCCCCCGGCTGCGTGCGGCCGGCGGCGGATCGTTGCGGAAGGAGATGTTCACGCGTTTCTGCGGGTTCGTCCCAATAACTCCCTGTCTTGCGAGACAACCGAATACGGTTCCATCGAATGAGCGAACAGATGAATCATTCATGATGATGCATTACGATGCATTACATTATTACGATATTGTTTTCCTGTCACTATCCCTCTCTAACTCCGTGCCGATTTTGAGGAATGCTGTCGATCTTATTACTCTGTAGAACGAACTTTAAGTTTTTAATTGTATGCGAAAAAATCTACTTTATTGTATTAGTTCTAAGATCATGATGTATGAGAATTCAATGCACAAGCGCAACCTGGAGATAAAGGCGGCCAATACAAGGACGTTTCACCTCGTGAGAAGGTTGCTTAAGACGACTTTCTTCCTGAGCAATTTCAGCAAGAAAACTGGCAGAGACGTATCACGGCGCGCGCCTACCAGCATCGTTGCATTCGGCAAAATACATCGACTTTACAAGTTAACATTTTTAAAAATACGACAAAACGTGTTGATATATTGGTCGAATTTATTGGCTTCCATTTACTTCCCGACAAACTTTACAAAGACAGATCGTCGATTGCGTGTCTCTGCAAAAGATTCCTGGCTTGTCACGAATCGCTTGCGCTGCAGTCACGAGTCAGCGACGAAGCTCTGACTCGATACTCACTGACCCTGCATAATGACATCCAATAAATTTTTTCGAGAACTCAATTGATTCCTTTCAAAAAGACCTTCAAATTTTGAATTTGAAATAATCCTTTGTCGCCGTTCTTAAAAACAATTTCAAATTTAATGAGAAAGTCTGTGACATTCTTTAGCATCGCTAGTAAAGGATTCTTTACTAAATCCGAGGAAAACGTTTAAAGGACAAAAATTTTAACCTTTTTTGAGTAAAAACATTATAAATTTCATTTACTTAAACAACTTTTCATATTTTCAAAAAGAATCAATGATCTCCATTAAAAATTGCTTTCTGTTAAGGAGACAGCTTTCGTTAAGGAGAAATATCTATCATCAATATTGTAGTTGTTTAAAGATAAAACAATTGCAATTTTTAAAGAGTTCCCGAAAATATGACCTGTGTCTTTTTTAAGCATACTTTGCTCAAATAAAAAATTGAAGAAAGAAATTGATCCTGTTTTTGAGATAATATGTGTTTAAAATTTGCCTACATATTACGGAAAATTACGCGTAAACTACCCTTTTTTTTTCGAAATATTGTACGTGAACGTATTTACAGATTCCATGAATAGATTTTACAAACGAAAATATCTATCTTCCGTAGTAGTAGTTGTAGTTGGTGAACATATTTGAACTGCTGCAGTTTCAGAAAATTGAAACGAGAGACGATAGACTACTTTTCTCTATCCGAGGACAAAGTTTAATAAAAAAAATGTGAAGCCAATTTTGAGAAAAGTTTGAAAATCTTATGATTTCATGTTATGTATCCCCAAAATAAAAGTATCTCTTTCAACTTCACAATGCCTTGAGTCCGGTAATTTTGGAGAAAATCTGAACGATTTAGACGCTAGCGTTGATTACAGACAGAGGGATGGACAAACAATCGTTTCATTGCCACCAAATCTTTCGATATCAATGACCTACAAAATGTGGATTTTTTCGACATACCTTATTGTAGAACGTACTTTATTGCATACAAGACTTATCCACTTTTTCGATATCAGGGCCTCAATTTAAGTTTTTTCAAGCGACCACTTTGTCTTTACTACGTAACTCGTCGTCACACCACTTGGTCTTTACTACGTAAGGGCATAGTATGACACGAGAATAAAAAGTCTCCTGAAAGTTTTGTGTGCATGTGAGTGGCATGTGGATTTACCACATTCTAGAAGCGTTGTTTGTAACCGCTTCCGAATTCGTGATTGATCATCTGCCGTAGGAGAAAACATTTGCAGAATTCTCGCTGTCGAGAATGGTCATGAAGTCTTCATGTTACATTCTGCCGTATACGAGATTACACATGACTGCCGAATGCATAGGCGATTGCCTAACAATCAGGGGCAAGCAATTTATGTACCACAGTCTCCAGTGGGATTCCGTAGTGTCAACATCGTTCTAGTTGCGTGTCCGCTCGGAAGTCTGTGATACGAGTGTAGTTGTGTAAAGTATCAAGTGTTATAACTATACGGAATATCTACTGAACAAACTATAGAAATACATTCAAGTCGGCTGCGTTTGCAGCTGGCTGGTCCTATTATGTCCAATATTGAGAGCAACATAACCAAACAATCAGCCAACAAGATGAACAACTCCGAAGGTAAGAAATCATATGCAAGCGCAGCCACAAGTGATGTATTCCCCAACAAGGATCAAGCTATAGTAATAGAATCAAGAGAAGGACTTACCATAAAAGACTATCTAAATAAGCTAGCCCCAATTGTTGATTCTACGAATATTAGGTTTATATCTAGTATTTATAACAACAGAGTTTGTGTTTTTTTAAACAGTAAGGAAATCGCCGACCATATTACCGTTAATCATAATACTATTAATATCCAAGACCACTTCTTAACAATCAGACCCCTAATAAGTAAACAAAAAAGAATTATCATATCAAATGTCTGTCCTATCATACCTCATGATGTAATTCAAAAGAGCTTAACAAGAGAAACATACTAAATCACACTAAAATTTCTTTTATCAAAGCAGGAGTTATAGAACCTGGGTTCTCACACATTATGAGTTTTAGGAGACAGGTTTTTATTGACCCAGAGGACATTAGCAAGGTACCAGATTCAATGACCATATTTTTTTGACAATACAACATATAGAATTTACTTTACAAATGACACCATGGCATGCTTCAAGTGTAGACAAGCTGGCCATCTTGCCAATCAATGCCCTACCAAGACCCCCACCTTAAATGATCACTATGCTAACCAAGAGCCAAATGAAAGTCAAGAACAGGAATCAATGATAACACAAGATGTGCCACAACCCACCTTGAAGCAAATTGAAGAGCATGATATGGTTAATAACAGTAAACTACCAACTATGAATACAAGAACTTTAACATGTGAATCTTCCTCCCAAGCTGTTGATGACAACTCTACATCCAAAACTACTAATAATGACATCCCAAAACAAAGTCAAGAACTGGAGGCAATGATAATACAAGAAGTGCCACAACACAGCCTGAACCAGTTAGAAGAGCATAGTATGGTTAATAACAATAGCTTACCATTTATTAATAAAATAACTTTAACATCTAAATCTTCCTCTCAGGCTGATGATAATAACTGCTATTCCAAAGCTACTAATAATGACACCCCGAAACAACAAATCAAGAAAAAGAAAAAAATTAAAAATGATAAAAGTGAAAACACAATAACACAAGATGACAATCAAAGCAAAACTATCGATGAACTAATTAAGCCTATCCAGAAGATTATTGAAGAAAAACCTGATCAATTTCCACTCAATTACATACAATTTAAAAATTTCCTTGAAAACTCCTTTGGAGCTAAAAACCCTATTATAATAGCTAAAGACTATCCCTGTGACACTCAGTCTATTATCCTGATGATGACTAATACATATCCTCTCCTAACAGAAAGATCCATTAAAAACAGATTCACCAGAATTATAAACAAATTAAAAATCAGTAACCCACTTAATGAAGACTCAGGAAGTGATACTTCTGCTTAAATTAAATAAATACAAATACATCTGACGGATATTCTACAATGGAATACTAATGGTTTTTACCCTCGATATGAAAGAATACAGATTTTGTGTGAGAAATATAAACCTGAAATAGTCTGTGTGCAGGAAACCAACTTCAAAGGAAATAAAACAGGTAAATTAAAAGGATTCAAGTGCTACAATAGAAATTGATCAACTTCTCCTATTGCAATTGGGGGTGTTGCTATTTTTATCAAAAATTATATAAAAGCAAACCATATTTATATCAGCTCCGACATCGAGGCAATTGCAATTCAAATACAAGTTCCCTTTTCTTTATGTATACCCAACAGCTATCAGTTTGAAAATAATGAAGTGAAGGATATCATAAAACAATTACCTAAGCCGTTTATTACCCTCTGGGGATCGTATAAAACTGACACAAGAGGCAACAATATGCAAGCTATCATAGAAGAATCTGATTTAGTAGTACTAAATAGCGAGCAACCCACACATTTCAATATAAGTAATGGACAGCTCAGTGCAATTGACCTCACACTCAGTTCCAACAACCTGGCCTCTAAATGCAATTGGTTTGCACTGGATGAGCCTCATGACAGTGACCACTTTCCTATTGTTACGACTATCAGTGATTCTTCATGTATCTCGAATCCTCTGCAAGAGAGTATCAAGTGAAACTACTCCAAAGCCAACTGGAATAAATACCAGGAACAAATTAAAATGAAAATATCTCAAATAGATATGTTTCAAGAACACGACACTGACATCATAATCAAATCGTTTACTGATGCCATAACAACAGCAGCTAATGACTCCCTAGAAATTATCAAACCCACCAAAAGAAGAAACGTGGTACCATGGTGGAACGAAAAATGCAAAAATGCTCGTAAACAGTCCAAACATGCGTTCAATTGGTACAAAAGACATCCAACAAAGGAAAATAAAATCGAATATAAAAAAATTAAGAGCTGTTACAAGAAGAACAATTAAAGACAGCAAATCAAACTCCTGGATAAGTTTTGTATCAGGCCGTTGGCGAATGCCTCCAACGTCTTCAGGTCGGATCGCGAGGCGGCAGCGCATGCGCGCGACGTCCCCCACTCGAGGACCAGAGCATGCCGAGGCGTTGGATCTCATTTTAACGGCCTACCGGAAAGGACGTGTCCGTGATTGTGATATTACCCGAAGCCTTTAGCGATACTCATAAAATTAGTGCTATTTTTTATAAGAATAATGAAAAATTCGAACAATAGTTTTAAATAATTGTCTTCTTTCCCTTTCGTATGAAGAAAATAAACAAGTAGTTGAATGATGGGCGATCGTATCCTAACCTGATAATATTTCAGAATTTAAGTTTAGAACGAGAACTGAAGAATGGGGAAAGCGTCGAGCATGCCTTTTTCAATACTATAAAATGTCTTATTTCATAACAGCATATAACATCCTCATTGTTGTTATTTTGCGACTATCTTTCCTTCATTACTCCAACATTATAATTTAAAATAAATCAATATTTTGTGTGTAATTTAATTTTACTCAAAGTATGTACGCGAAAAGAGTAGTGTGAGGGTTAATACTTTCCTTCACTGCCAACGCTCTAGGTCCTGAATGAGGAGGCGCCATTGGTACGAACGACTATAAATGAATAGAGTGATATGATCACTTCATTGAAGGGAAGGGAAACAAACCTCCTTTGAGTGTCGAAAGTAGGTTCTCAATCGCCCGCTGAGCGACGTTGAGTGACTGTGACTTCGACGAGTGGAGCAATGACCAAGTGCGCTCCTCTCTCAACGCACGTCAGAGTAACCTCTTCACGCTGCTTCACCATGTTCCAAATTAAGGGGAGAAGGACATCCATATATTGCACATGTTAATTTTATGATTTTTTAAGAACATAGATCTCAAAAACTATTTTACTTACAGGGTTGATGTTTTAATATTTAACATTTAAACCTTTGTTATGTAAATAGCCCAAAATCTGATATACAATATTTTTTTAAGGAATTTTTTTAATTAAAAAAATTTTTTTTAATACTTTTTTAATTTAAATGGCCAATTTTCTTAATAATTTTGTTGCTTATTATGACTTTGCAAACAATGTAGATAGTGCTATAACAATTAAGAATGCACATATTGTTCTCGGAGATACATGTTCCTAAAGTTGAAAAAACAAGAATTTGAGTAAATTGACTTCAAAGGTTCGGTGAAAAATGTTGCGTGTACTCAATCACTCAGTGCATTCCTGTTGTGGGTCATCCTGTCTGTGGGCCATATTGTGGGTCATCTGGAACCTCCTAATTGTTTCCTTTCCTTTTAGGTTAATGATTCTTCCTCTGTTTCTGATTTAGGAGATGATTTATATATTTTTTCGCATTTGCACATTGTTTGGCAACGGAGGATAAATTTGATTTTTCTTTCAATTACCTATTATTTCATCATTACAATTGGGTTTTATTAACACAAGAATACTTTGCTTCTATTCGTATTTATTTCTATATTTGCAATTACTTCTATATTCGTTCAGCTATTTACAACAACACAACTACAACAATATAATTATTTATTTTCTTTTTCACAACAATAGGCGTTTTATTTAGAATAAACAAAGGGAGCACGTTAGGCGTGAACAGTGCAGTCATGAACTGCAAACAATATCTCTAACTTTGAAAATATTAAAAAAAACATTTGTTTGCGATTCTACATTCCTCCAAGGGTTACGCCCACTCTTAAAATGCCCTGGCTACTGCATAGTTCCATTAAATTATTTTTTGGGACTAAAACGTGGTAAATCATGCATAAACTACATATCAGCATGTTCAGGAGAAAGCATAGAATAAAATGGCGCATATTATGAAAAATCAGTTTTTCCCCCGATTTTTTCATGTCCTTCTCCCATTTAGATCCTCAGAATTGCAGTAAACGCACTTTGGTATATAAGCAACACAAATTCTTACAAAGATCTAACCATAGAACCCGTCTTCACATACATCACCAAACTTTCTCATACATTTTTCCAAAATCTATCCACAAATTCCGGGGTGTCTCATTTCAATCTAGGCAAAGAGCATCCTACGTCTATACAACGTCTACATAACTGACTCCCCTTTCACATCTTCCTCCTTAATCTGACTGAAATAGAATGTAATAAATACTCCTCCCATCAAGAGTCAACAATATGCACGGGGTGTCTCATTTCAATCTAGGCAAACAATATGCTCTTATTATACGCAGCGGATCCTAAAGAAGAGTACAGTGAGAGGTAAAGAATTAGCTTATTTGTCACTAGTCCGACCGTATTAGAATATGGCGCGGTATGTTGGGACCCGTACAGAATATCGCAGCAAGAAAATCTAGAAAAGGTCCAGCGCAGAGCATCGAAATTTACTTTCAGAGGATCAAAAATAGAGGTGCATGGAATCACTCGAAAAGAGGCGGATTAAGCTGCGACTCTATGCTATGTACAGAGCATACGCAGGCTATCCTGCTTGGAATGGAATACACCGTCGTTTAGAAAAACCTACATACTTCGGTAGAGCGGATCACGTGCATAAAATTAAGACAAGAATGCAGAAAACGGATGTCGGGAAATTTTCATTTACAAACCGAACTATTAGAGACTGGAACAGTTTGCCTGCGACAATCTTAGAACCCTTTCCTCAAAGCTTGAGCAACTTTAAAAATAAATTAGTTTTCTAGTTAGTTATATATTAGGTTATTGTATCAATGTTAATTTTCCACTGTTAGATTAGTAAGTTTCATACAAAGTAAGTTGTTTAATTGTTAGTATAAATATCAGTTGTAGTAGTATTGTTATTATTATCTTTATTATTAATATTTTATTATTATTCATGTAGTGCAGTGCAGTGCAGTGTAGTGCAGTGTCGTGCAGCGCAGTGTAGTGTTATGAAGTGAAGTGGAGGGAAGGGAATGCGAGAAGAAGCGAGTGTGAAAGAAATGCGTCACAGTTAAGTGTTGTGCAGTGAAGTGAAGTGGAGTAAGGTTTGCGTGGTGATTTTAATGTACTATTTATTATTATTATTATTATTATTATTATTATTATTATTATTATTATTATTAATTAACTCCTTTTTTGTAACTTTTTGTTAATGAATGTAAGTTTAATGTATGTAAGGTCACGATATTCTGCCACCAAGTTACTACACTTAATTGCAGAATTAACAATAAATCTAAATCTAGTAATTAATTCTAAAATAGATAGGGAGGTCACCAAAGCCACCCCCTTCGCATGATTTTCGTCTGGAAGTGCTGGATCCTAGGAATTGCGAAACCAAATGGCTGAGAGTTGTGTTATCACCATATTCTGCAATAAATTATTTTAAAAAATTAAAAAAAGAAGTAAACGCTTGTTCAGGAAGCAGGGCGGTCGGCAGAAGGCGGTGGCGGCCTCCGGGAGGAGCGCTTTTCCAAACCTACTTCTCAGTTTTCTTGCTCACGTTAGGCAATAAGAAAGCCTTCCCCTCTCATAAGACCCCTCTCATAATTTTTACAGCAAAACTACTCGTTTTCTAAAAAAAACTATGTATGCCTTTTTTTAAATATCTAAGTTTTCAGACTACATTTTGAGCAGTTTTTTCTTCACAAAATAAATGTTTCAAAATTACCTATATTTCACGCAATATTACGTACATACATTCTCACATTATTTTAACTTTGGTAAATTTAAAAAATTCAGATAGTTTAAAACAAATAGGACCTACACCGCTTTTTAAGCGTTCTCTGCTTTCTATCCGTGGAAAAAATTAAAGACAAAATTGCAGCAGTTTTTAACTAAAAGTTTTTTTAAAATAATTTTTACTTTTAAAATTTTAAAAACTATGTATGCCTTTTTTTAAATATCTAATTTTTCAGACTATTTTATTTCAGACATTTTATTTCACAATCACGACCACATGTCAGGTTTCACAACATACTGTACATTTGCAAAGTTCATTTTTCGCAGATTTCAAAAATTCAGTGAATTCGACGATAATGGGACTAGCATAAATTTTTACCAATCTTTTTTTACATTCAAAAAGAAACGTAAAGAAAACATTTTGAGCAGTTCTTTTTAGAAAATAATTGTTTAAAAATTACCTATATTCATATTTAAAAATTCTCTATTCAATATTGAATTGAGGGAAAACGCGGAAAAAACTTTGAATTTTGCAGTTTTCGATAATTCAGATTTACGCGAAAATGATATCTACGTCATTTTATACGTCTTTTATGGTATTCGAGAACAAAGTTTAATAAAAGAAATTGAAGTCAATTTTCAGAAAATTTTTAAAATGTTGTTGATGCTTCATGTAAAGTACTCCCCCATGAAACCAAATAACTGTTTCAAAGTCAGAGGATCTCATGGAATTTTCTCAAAACAGATCCAAATTTGTATTCGATTTTTTTCAATTAGAGCGAAGTACGATTATAAAAATGGCGTTGTTTCCACATCGGGTGAACTCTCTGTATTTTCGAAAATTTCAAAAAATCATTGTAAAATTACGGTATTGATGATAAAGATTTTAATCCTTAAAGAAATGTTTTTAAATATAACATCTTTAAATAAATGTATATATGAATTTTGAAAATACGTTTACGCGTATTTAGGTTTTGAAGTAAAGGAGATTTTTAATTTTTTTCTTTCAAAAAATATCCTGAAATTTCTTCATTAATTTTTTCGCAGAGAACAGAAGTCATGAAAACTTGGCGCAGATCTCATTTTCAGTGAACTCTCTGAATTTTCGAAAATTGTATAACTTACAGATAATTCGAGAAAGTAATTATTGCTGTATTTCCACTACTTTGGAGGTAATAATATTATTACGCGTTGGTATTTTTGCAAATAACGAAGAAAGAAATATTCTGGGTGAGGAATGTCATTAGTACATTCAAGATTTGAGCAACCGTAATATTGTATGTGGAACGATGGGATACACATGCTTTTAAAATATTTGTTACTTTTAATAAATGAATAATTTTGAAGATTTACTGTGATTAAGTAAACATTTTTTGGAATATTTGAAACTCGTTAAAATTTTCTTTTGGAACTCGCTACCAGCAATTAATTAACTTACGGATCTACTCGTGAGGTGTTGTTTAATCACTAAATGATCTTAGCAAAAGTCGTGTTTGAACTAGTATATTGTTCCCTCATCAGGGATTGCAATTAAATTTTACAGCAATGTTCTATTGCCACATAGTTTCTAGGAACTTCTCTGCAACACACACCAATATACACTATCTTCTTTGCACATTATGATATCAAAAATAGTCACTTCATATTTTAAACATTTAAACACTGTTTTAAAAGAATTTTTAATTTCATCGGCCCTTCCAATTTATTGATTAGTATACAGCATATGCGGTAATCAAGACAAATGCACGTAAGTTATTTAATGATAACAAAATATACGAAAAAGTTTTGAAAACTTGTTTTTTAGATTTTTGAAATTATTTGTTCCATTATTATTTTCAATGTTTACAAATATATAAATATCATTACATATTTTGAAGGTTTTTATGATATCGTCATTAATTACAAACTTCTTTTATGTTTTTGTAATCAACTGGATCTTCATTACACCGATCAGTCGCCTATGCATATTCGACCCTCCCTTGATCATCATGGATCCCCTTTAAAATTTCATCGACCGCCAGGGGGTAGATACCGGCCCCCTTGGGAACCCTTGATCTAGAACAACGAAAACAAAAGACGCATGAACGCTCGCGTCATGTGGTCCGTGAGTGCTTATTCGCTGCGCTGCTGGAAGCAGTGCAATGACACTCCCTTCCCTCCCAATCAAGCAAGAGGGCGAGGAACATGCTACGTCAGGGCTGGGAGAGGAGAGGACATAGCGAAAACAGCCTGTGTGTGCATATGTGTAACGTTGTATCTCTTCCCAGACGAAATTAGCGGTTGCGTGATGCAAAAGAATTATGGTGTTAGGAAGTGCTGTGTAGTTTATGATGCTTATATCATGATTTGATGAAGATAGTCACACCATAAAATTTTATTCATTCATAAAGCTTTTCCGGCCGCGTTACGACCATCTTCAGCGCATGAGAGTGGCGTCTAGGGTCAGGTGAACGAGCAGGCTGTTCGTTTACCTGGCTCCTCAAACGCTACCTATACGCTGAAGATGGTCGTAACACTTCCTGGAAAGCTTTATGAATGAATAAAAGTTTATGGTGTGGCTATGTCTCCATCAATTCACGAAAGGATTTGTTCTGACCAAAACAGAACGCCACATAAGACGAGAAAATATCAAGACTATTTTGTAACGAGTCAGACAAATGGTTTCAAGAAACTCTACTTTGAAGGACATGAAAAAATTCTATAATGCCAAAAAGGAAGTTATCTTTTTTCTTTAAATATTTAACTATTATATATATATGAAGACATACAAGTCCTTTTCTTGAAAATGGAATATACTACTTCAGACAACACATTTCTTGAATTAAAAAAATCTGAGGAAGTGGAAAAATGAAAACAAAAGGTTTTATTCGAAACAACGGTCAAGGTTTCGAAATGAGAAAAAGAAGGTCAAGGAACACGGAGGAAAATGGAAATAAAAAAGTAGAGAAATAAGAAACAGAGGAAGAACGTAAAGGGAGAAGATGCAAAAGAGCAGAAATGAAAACGAAACTGTCCAAAAGATGCAGAGAAAGGTAAACAGGGAAACAAAAAGCAAAGGAAAAAGAAGAAAAAAAAGGAGAAGAATAAGACATGTAAGTTTTCCATGAAGAGTAACTGCAAATAGAAAATGGAGGAAATGAGAGAGAGTGTATAAGTTCTTAATACAGTGACAGAGATTTAAGGAAAGAGAAGGCGGAGGAGAGGAGGCGGGAGAGGGAGGCGTCCCGAGCTCTCTTTGGCGCGTGCGCCTCTCGCCGCCGGGGCCTAATTCCAGCGCCGCCTCCAAGAATAGCCGCAGCGCGTTCGCCTCCAGCGGCGCGCGCCCGCCGCCCCTCCCCTCCCCTCCCCTCCCACAACCCCGCCCCTTCCCCGCCACTGACCCCGACTTCACGGCGCCCACGGGGAGGGCGGGGGCGACTGGGACGAGCAGGGCTAAGACAGGCTGGGCGGCGCGGCGCGGAATGGATAGGGTTGATTGATTGATTTTTTCGTGTTTCCGGGCGCGTCAACTGCTTCGGTCATTAGTCCCGTTAGTGTAGTGCATGTTTTTTCCTCGGGAGATGGCGGTGATCTTCCCCTGCTGGATGGCGAGATCCGGCGACGACCTACCGTCGACTACTGGGGTTTCTCCCTAACCAGGACTCTCCCACCAGCGGGGCACCGCCCCAGCTGCGACGAGCTCTAAGTCTCCCGGAATATGTGGTAGTGTAGTGCATGTTAGTGTAAATGTGTGTGTGTGTGTGTTGTAAGAGGAGAGGACAGAACAAGGAAGAGGAAGGACAGATCACGCGCGGTCTGTGGTCCGTTTGGTATAGTACTGCTCCGGCATTCGCCTGGTGTTGATCAGGAGAAACCACGGAAAACTACCGCTCAAAGCAGCCGGCCGCTAGGATTCGCGTCCAGACAACGACTGAATTTGACCTAGCTGAAGAGCTAGTGTCGAAAATCCTGTCGCCGTGTGGAGTGGGAAGCTAGGACCTCCCAGTCAGAGGCGCTGCAGTGACATCAGTTGATGCACTGAGCTACCGCTACCGGTGGTAAGAGAGGGGGTTGACGTGGGACGAGCAGGGCTAAGACAGGCTGGGCGGGCCGAGGCGGAACGGATAGAGCTAAAGGAGGCGGGATGGTACAGAACGGGGCGGAACGGACAGGGTAGGGGCGGGGTGGGTCGAACAAGGCTGACGGAGGCCGGGAGAGGCAGAGCAGAACAGAGCAGAGCAGAACAGATAGGGTAGGGTTGGGGTGGTTCGAGCAAGGCTAAGAGACGCTGGGAGGGGCCAGGTGGAAGGGATAGAATAGGACCGACAGGGATAAGGGAGGCAGGGCGGGACAGTGCAAAAAGCGTGATGAGGTATGATACTGATCGGACAGAAGCGGTGGGTGTCACTGCAGCGCTTCTGACCGGGAGGTGCTAGGTTCGAGTCCTGATGGCGGTAGGATTTTTTTCCAGGTAGGTCGAATTCAGTCGCTGTCTGAAGGAGAATTCTAGCGGCCGGCTGCTCTGATCGGTAGTTTTCCGTCGATTCTCCGACAACACGGCGAATTCCGGAACCCCAAATTTCGACACTAGCTTTCCAGGTAGGTCGAATTCAGTCGCTTGTACCCTACCAAACGAGCCACGAACCGCGCGCGATCTGTACTTCCTCTTCCTTGTTCTATCCTCTCCTTCACACACACACACACACACATACACTTACACTAACATGCACCACACTACCACATATTGCGGGAGACCGGTTGGAAGCTTAGATCTTGTCCCCGCTGCGGCGGTGCCCCGCTGGTGGAAGAGTCCTGGTTAGGGGGAAACCCCACTAGCCGACGGTAAGTCGGCGCCGGATCTCGCCATCCAGCGGGGGAAGATCACCGCCATCTCCCGAGGGAAAAATATGCACTACACTAACGGGACTAATGACCGAAGCAGTTGACGTGCCCGGAAACACGAAAAAATCAATCAATCAATCAGAAGCGGTGGGGAGCATATTAAAGTGGGGCAGGGCTGGTCGGAGCGGTGCGGAGCGCGGCGAAGTAGAGTGAGGAGGGAAGGAAAAGTGTTGGGCGAAGCGGGGTAGGGTATGACGGTGCGGGGTGGAGAGGTTTGTGGTGGAGAGTGGGGATGGGAGGGCCGCCCTCACCCCAGTCCCTCTCGCTCAGCGGCGTCTTTGAAGACTCGCGTCCTCTGCTGCCGCAAGGGCCACTCTCCACAACGAGGCACATTCATTTACCTGTGATGTTTTTCAGGCCTGCTAATTGCGATGTTTTCTGGAAGCGTACAATGAGTACATTTTATTATTTAAATTAGTGTTTTTCACATTGTTGTGAATACAAATTGTTATGTTGGCGTTTGCTGAAAACTGTCGGTACTTGCAATTAAATCAATGTTTCTAAGTTCCCCTCTAAGTCAGCTGTTGCAGCCAAAGTGTTTTGCTACGGTCACCGAGTGAAGTCGATCTGGATGGCCGAGGTGGCTAAGAACGAGTACCGACTCAGCGCTTCGGTCCGAAAAGTCGCGAGTTCGAGTCCCGCCTTGGGCATGGTTGTCCCTTGTCTTTGTATGTGTTGTCGCGGAGGGCCTCGCGTTCTGCTGACCCCAGATCAGAGGAGCCCGCAAGTCTATTGGTCTAGTGTATGGTCGAATATGCGTCCCATCGGGACGTAAAGGATAACCGGCTATTAGCTGGATAAAGGCCCTAGAAAACGAGCTAAAAAAAGAGTTTACATTTTTCTGTTGTAAATTCGTTTGAGTTTTTTAATACAATACCGTTTAATTAACATTCACGAACAACACTTTTTTAAAGAATCGTCAATTATAAAGAAAAAGAAATCAGTGTACGAACTTCCGGAGAAAGAAATATTTCCTGGTGCTATACATCAGAGAGATTAATGCGTACCAATAGAAAGTCCATCGATTTACCATTTGCTTCCGATTTCAGCCTTGTAGAGAGAAATATAACGCGCCGTGAAATACCTTGTTCATGGAATGCAGTGAATAGCCATACCGGGCTTCTTTATAGTCGGGGAATTGCAAATCCCTTTCCGAAGACACTCTAATAAACTATATGGACGGAAATGAAGTTATTCGCTTAGATTGACGAATCGAAATTCCCACTGTATAGTGTTTTTGGTGTACTCGGAATGAATACAATATGAATGCGTAAACTTTTTTTGTACGAGACGGTTCTACATACGCACGAGTAAAGGTTTTCGTCCACAGATGGAATCCATAGACATGTATCTTCAAGACACGTACGTATACAAACATTTTTGCTGTATTAGTGTATCCTCTTATGCCGACAATTGATTGAAGAATTGATGATTTGTACCAGCAGGACAGTTCATTTTCATGCGATCGGAGAAACTGTTTTCAGAAAATGGCATAGATCTTTCATTGCCATTTTTCTTTCCCACCTCATAATTCTTTTGAAGTCTTGTCTCAGAGTTAGATAGGATTGATTGCTGAAGCTTCACATCTCAGTCAAGCTTAATATACTAATGTCGGCTGCAACGAATTACACAGTACAGATTCAGATTTGATATATCACATCCAAACGAATTCAGTGTTATTATAGAAACTTTAAGAGGAAACTTGGCAAAGAGAGTTATGATTTTCAAAGGAATATGTTGCGAATATAACTTCCTATTTCCCTCATTTAATTGATAGCAAATTAAACATCAGTCATATGACCTAGAAAATGGTACTTTTTGGAATAAGATTTATTAGATATTAAGTTTCTCTTTCTACATGCAACTATCAATTGCATTACATCTTCTCTTTTTTTATCTATCAAATATTATCGGAAATAATTCGAGCATTTCCTTGCATCTCATATCGTCAGACAGAGTCACTAAATGGATTTTATACCATAATAATTTAAACAGTAATAAATTTTCTTCACAAAAATAATTTATTCTTATCAATACTTTCTTATTAATGTCATCTATTTATTAAATTATTATTATTATTATTATTATTATTAAATTATTATTATCAATACTTTCTTGACTTCTGTGTGTCATCTTCAATATTGTAGTTATAGGAAGACGCCGAAAAAATTAACTTTTGCAAGTTTTAAAAATTCTAAGAGTTCAACAGAAATCCGACCTTCACCAGTTTTATAAGCATACTTTGGTCTAATGGAGAAACAAATTTTATCCACAAATTTATAGCCGCTTTTTGAGAAAATTTCCATGGCGTTCCGATTTCATGTAAAGTACCTCCCCAAATCAAAATCTGTTTCAAAATCGCAGGACCTTGAGTGCTGCCAGATCGATCAGCAAACATCAATTTTTGAGAACATACTGCGAACAGTTTACACGATTGTGTTGTCAAACAGAAAGATGGACAGATTCTGTTTTGCCGAAACAAAATTTTTGATATTAATGTCTCACAAAACTTTTAAAAACACTGAAACACCAAAGAATTCCTTGCTTTTATACTTGATTTCAGTCATTGATGACCAAATATTGCACCTAACGTGGCACTAATCGTTCCATCAAACAAATGCAAAATATGTTTTATGGCAATCTTCTCATTGAGTCCCTTCAAATGGACCAGACATAAGGCACCATCCCTAGATTCGTCACAAGTATTCCTTACTATACAAGATGACACATTCGTAGTTTCTACGCAGCACACATCGCCGAAGAAGCACTCTCAAAGTAACCCGCTGATGGGAGAGTGTCAGTGGATGTCTGTGAAAGGCTTCGACAACATGTAAACCATCTGGCTACAGGACGAGTGGAGATGGAGATGATTCGTGATGCCGCTACAAGTCTGGACGCAGAAAGCAACTGTGAAGCCCGAACGGGGTGATAAAACGTTCCTTTCCTCGGTCTCTTTTGGCGGCGATGCTCAATAACTCAGAGCCTCTCAGGTCCATTCGCATTGCGTCATCGTGCTGCTTTTAACGTCACTCCGCAATATAAACGCGAGAGCAGTTTGACAACTTCTGCGTCGTAGTTCAAAACGTGTAAACTTTTAAACTCAACGTTACAAGCCGGGCGGGTGGCCGGGTGGCCGAGATCGCTAAGGCAGAAGTGTCGTAGCGATCTCGGACCGAAGGGTCGCGGGTTCGGGTCCCGCTTCGGGCATGGTTGTATTTGTGTTCATCCTTTTACCACTTATCATTACCATATCGTTTTATCTTCATAGTTACTACACCGTTAGCTCCAATAGTGGCCGCTAATGACTTACATGTTGATGCGACCTTAAATATAACAAAAAAATGTCAAAACCATCGGTGAAGTCCCCAAATAGTTAAATATTAATCAACTCTCACTTAGTTATCTCTATAAGCATTGAACATCTGCTCGTTTTATAAACTAATTGCTCAAGCCAAATAAAAATCAGTTACAAGAATTGGTTGTAGATTGTCAATGTTTTCATATTTAAACAACGCATTTTAGTGATGGTGATCATTATAGAAATGTTTTGTTGTTTTTTCAACCATTATGATCGACAAGTGCGTTGAACTGTAAGATCACGAAGATTTTCGATAACGATTTATCTCTATGATTCTGAAATCCATTTCTATGAGGAAACTTCGAAGTATTGGTGGCTCGAAATCCTTCGGAAAGAAATGATGCCATCACTGTCACTACTGTTCGTATAGAATGAAATTATGCAATTTTGCGCAAATCAGTCCCGGTTTTGTACCATTACAAAAATTGCTTCTTAATTTACGTTACTTGATAGCTTCGATTCTTGGTTGTAGGAAGCAGGTTACAGCAAAGAACATACGTATGACCAATCGACATGTACCGGGAGCGGTAGCTGAATGCATCAACTGATGTCACTGCAGCGCCTCTGACCGGGAGTCCTAGGTTCGAGTCCTGACGGCGGCAGGATTTTCACACTAGCTTTTCAGCTAGGTCGAATTCAGTCGCTGTCTGGAGGAGAATTCTAGCGGCCGGCTGCCCTGATCGGTAGTTTTCCGTGGTTTCTCCGATCAACACCAGGCGAATGCCGGAGCAGTAGCCTACCAAACGGGCCACGGACCGCGCGCGATCTGTCCTTTCACTGCAGCGCCTCTGACCGGGAGGTCCTAGGTTCGATTCCCGACAACTCTAGCGCGCGATCTGTCCTTCCTCTTCCTTGTTCTATCCTCTTTCCTTACACACACACACACTTATACTAACATACACTAAACTACCACTTATTCCGGGAGACCGGTCGGCAGCTTAGAGCTTGTCCCGGCTGGGGCGTTGTCCCGCTGGTGGGAGATTTCTGGTTGGAGGGAAAACCCTGCTTGCCGACGGTATGTCGGCGCCGGATCTCGCTATCTAGCAAGGGAAGATCAGCGCCATCTCCCGAGAATAAGGATGCACTACACTAACGGGACTAATGACCAGAGCAGTTGACACGCCCGGAATCAATCAATCAATAATGACCCTAGCAGTTGACGCGCCCGGAGTCACTAATGAAGGTGCGGTCGCAGGTGGGCGAGCGGGCGGTGACGCGACGGCGGCGCCTGGCAGCGACCGCGCGCCGCCATGGGCGCCTTGCGGCCGGCGGCGCTATCGCAGCTGCTGCTGCTGGCGGCGGCGGCGGCGGGGGCGGGCGGCGAGGGCGGCGGCTGCAGGCCCGCGCTGCTCGACGAGCCGGTGGCGGAGGCCGCGCTGCCGGACGCCGTCCGCACTGTAAGTACACGCAACAACCAATAGGGCCATTGCACGGAGCGATAACCGGGTTTTGTTTCGCTTCTGCGGGTGATTTTGGTGAATTTTTACATTGGTTATGAGTAGGGAACGGGTTTTATTGTAATAAAAAATGCAAAATATGTACATACATATGTACTTATTTTTTCCAAAATATTTAAGAAAAATAGGAAATATGTAAAATAAAAATTCATTATTGTGTTTAAAATTGTTCTCTACTAGCATTTTATGAGTTTAGAACGTCGCCAATCAGTTCTTAACAAGCATTCGGATGGGCTGAAAGTAGGTTCTACCTCTACAGCAGTAATTCTACTCTAGATTTCACAACACCCAAAATTTTATTCGAAATACAAAATACGTTCATGGTATATATTATAATGTTTACTAGAAGCCACAGTTCCAATGAATAGTAGAACCATGTAGCCAGTGATGGATTGCAGGGGAGGGTGTTACTCCCTCCCAATCGAACAACCCATAAGACAATTTTTTGTAAAAAATATTCGTTAGTTTTCGATCGAGTAACGAATGTGCTGTTTGAAACATGAGAAAAATCGTAGTTGAAGTTACTTTTGTTCACAGAAATCCTATGATTCGTGATTATCGAAGCTCAGCAGCATTACATTTGATTTTTAAGAAAGATGATTCCGTAACATATAATTCAAACGCGCATCCGAAATATTCCGTTTCGACGAATAAATATATTAAAATATTACGAAATATGTAGTAGTAGGTGAAATATGTCAAATTACGCGAAAACAACTAGTTTGTTCGAAAATTCTACAGGGTCTTTTTTAGAGAGCGAATTTTTTTGAACAGAGAAGGAAAATAACTAACTTTAACTTTGTTTTTTCGAAATAATAATTTCCTGCAATTTTGAAAAATACAGAGTTCACCCGAAATGGTATCAACACCAATTCTTTTACCGCCCTTCGATACGTATGAAGAGAAATTGTAACGAAAAAACTTTATTATTTCGAAAATTACTTAAGCCTTAATGTAAAGTTCTCCGAAAATCAAAATATCCGTTTCAAACTCAGAAGACCTCGAGTTCCTTTATATTAATCGACGAACGTAAGATTTGGAAAAATTGGCTGAACGGTTTAGGCACTTGCTTGGGCCAGAGACGGTTAGTCCGACGTTTTGCTGACAATCGATTTTTCGACATTAAGGACTCGCAAAACATAGATTGTGGCCACGTATCGTGTTAAGAGTATGTATTTTACTGAGAACAAACTTTATGCATATTTTCGTTAACAGGGCCCGGCAATTAAGTTTTTCTGTCGAAAATTCGCCGTTTTCCAGCGCACGTTTACAATTCTTTCTTTTATTTGAAGTAGGGACGAGAAAGTAAAAAGATTATTCTTCCGGGGCTTTAAGTGTTTTGCTGTGTAATCAATATAAGTTATGCTATTGGAAATAAGTTGTATAGAAGAAATAAAATTGTGTTTCTTTTGTCGTACCGTAGAATGTAAAAGTCAGTAATTTAGAACAATGTAACTCCTACAGTAATGTAAATATGAATAAAAACGCTCTTTAAAAGTTAATTAATTAGACTGTTGGTGATGTATATACCTTATTAATTCACAGTAAATAAACAGAGGTTGTCTGGTATCAAATGTATATTTCTTCTTAAGATCTTTTCGATCGCGTAGCGATCATCGTCAGAGCTGGAAATACGTTAATAGATATAATTATACATTAAACCAAATTGTATACAAATTAATATATAAAAGAAGTGTACAGATGCGTAAGAAGAAATATAGATTTGATTCTTAAGAAGAAATATAGATTTGATACCAGACATCCTCTGTTTATTTACTGCTCTTTAAAATCTAAACCTGTTTTAATTCAATACCTGTTGCTTATTCGTACTCAGGAACTTTGGCGATTGACGGTGTGGTTTGGGTCTAACTTGCCTCACAGTGAAGTTCATTTGAATGCCAGAGCCGCCATTTTCTTACGATCTAAATCCCAACCGCATCCTTTACTGCTCATAGCAGATTTTAGTGCTTTATAGCAGTAAAGGTTCTATAAGCAGGAGATGATGAGCTCAGAAAATAGTAGAGAGATTCTCCATTGCGCTAGATATGCCCAATTCAGATCTTCTTGTAGTATTTAAACAGATGATGGAAAACAATCTAAATAATAATAATAATAATAATAATAATAATAATAATATGTTGTAGTAATAGTAGTAGTAGTAGCAGCAATAGTAGTAGTAGTAGTAGCAGTAGTAGTAGCAGTAGTAGTAAATATAGTGCCCCAGGAAAGTTTCGCCGCACTGAGCAGAGTCAGAGCTACGTATTAAAAATTTCAATAATGTTGGTAGCAGCCAGATCACTGAGAAATAAGTGAAGGTGACAACACGTCTAACATCTTTTATTATTGTGGTTAGTGCGCAATTTACTTTTTCCAAGCTGTAGCTCTTGCGGTCAACATAATTTCTGTTGATAGCAAGCTTACCAGGAAGGTGCCATGCGGAGAAACTTTTCTGGAGCGCTGTATCAAGTTAAAAATATAATTCATTCATACATGAAAAGAAACAAATGGAATTCCGTTTAAGAAATAAAATAAAACTGCGCAGAATATATCCTTGGCCTCGAGGAATAAGCTGATAAGTCAAAAAACTTAATTTTACAAAGGAGCAAAAAAAACACGTCAAACTAATGCTATAAATAAGGGTTTAATGATATTCAAACAAAACCTACAAAAAAATGTTTTGTTTCAATGAAACGTTTAAATGAATTAAATCAGGGATTAATGATATTCAAACGAAGGTGATATTCGAACAAAACTATTTTTGTGCAGGTATTGTTTGAATATCACCTTCGTTTGAATATCATTAATCCCTGATTTAATTCATTAAACTCATTTATTCGTTTAAAGTTTATTTCATTTAATTTTACGTTTAAATGAATTAAATCAGGGATTAATGATATTCAAACGAAGGTGATATTCAAACAAAACTATTTTTGTGTAGGTATTGTTTTAATATCACCTTCGTTTGAATATCATTAATCCCTGATTTAATTCATTAAACTCATTTCTTCATTTAAAGTTTATTTCATTTAAACTTCGTTTAAACTTTCATTGTATTAAATGCAGGGATTAATGATATTCAAACGAAGGTGATATTCAAACAAAACTATTTATGAGTAGGTGTTCATTAATCCTTGATTTTATTCATTTAAACGTTGTTTTCTTAATGTTACAATGATAAGCAGCCGCGTGTGTGGTGTGTGCCGCAGGAGGCGCTGCCCACGCTGGCGGTGCGCGCGCCCGGCGACGCCTCCGCCGCCGACGCGGACGCCGCCCCGTGGGCGCGCCCGGCGTGGCCGCCGCCGAGGCCCTGTGGCGCGCCGCCCCAACCAGAGCGACGCGTGGACGCCCCCGCTGCGCGACTGCCGCCTCGCCGGCGACCGGTGGCTCTTCGGCCGCACCGCCCCGCTGCTCGCGCCCAGAAGGTACGCCCGCCCTCCTCCTTTGTGCAGAGTCAACGTTTCATCCCGTAAGATGGCGGTGTTCCTGCATTGCTGGACCGCATCAGGTGGCCCAAATCCTCAATTAATGCACTGCAGTACCTCTGAACGGCTTTCTCCGATTAACACCAGACAAATGCCCTAGAAGTACCCTACAAACGAGCTCCCTCTTCCAAACGAGCGTTGAAATCACCACGTATCATCAGATATCTCGAAGGCCAAATTAGTGTATGTTTTCTAGTGTGTTTTCCTAAAGCAGTGTACTTTTTTTATTTAACAAAAATGATCTAGCGCACTGGGGTTTTATACTAAAAATTGATTAGTTTAAGAATCAAACTTATTTGAATCCGTAGTTGGTTGTATTCCTTAGTTGGTTACATCATCTGACTGAATAACACAAGATCCCGTGATCGGTTCCCAGTAAGATCAAATATTGCGCCCACTTATGAAATATTTTCAGTTATTATATATGATGCATAACCAAATTTACGCCATTATTTGAAATTCAACAAACCTATCCCATGTTCATTCTTAAATACGTAAAAATAATAAAAAAAACTGTTTCCCTTGTAACAGAAAATACAATTTTATTGAACATTTATGGCGTGGCTAATAATTTGGACAGTAATCTCGAGGGGTATCAAAATCACAGGCTCAAATGTTAGTTCTCCGGGCAGGCTACGGAAGCAAGGTCTAAGGTTAAGGTAAGGTAAGATAAGGCAAGCCAGGCAAGGTAAGCCACACCCGTTCAGGACACGCGAGAGTTTTACTTGGGGCGTTGAAAAATAATTGGTGCAATAATTATTTTGTGTTAATGGGAACCATTTACTGAGCGAACGAATACAAATTATTATTACAGGTCTCCTATGTCAATGTCTATTCATTTTTGCCACCATTCTGGCAGATTCCGTATTAGCGTAGCAAACCATTCTTTGGGCGTATCCCGGCGCTACTGTTGGTCATACTGCCTGAAGGTATTGCCCGGCGGTACTGCCTGAAGTTCGTCATTGATGATGGTTTTTACCCAGCATGGCCTCTTTCATTATGTCGAGCAGCAGTCACTAGGAGCCAGATCCGACGAATATGGAGGATCTAGGGTCTTCTGGAAGCATGAATCATTTATGTTGACCAGAGGCCGACAAAACCCCGCTGAATCAGCACTGTACTGTTTAAACATCTGTTGGCACAACTCCACAGGTTTTTGTTTCTGCGAGAAAGTATGGGTACGGGGTACCTATTGTGCCTACCCATTCATCTTCAAATCCTATGGATGGTGATGTGGAAAGTCTCCGTGAAAGACTTAACGTCTGTTCATCAAACGTGAGTCGCCTGTTTGTCATTATCAAGCCATTGACACGCTGGGCATTGCATAATCGGTGTACATTTGCTGGATTACCAGTGCTTTTGCGTTTATCAGCACAGACTCTGCCGTCTTTGAACTCTGATACCCAATGAAACACGGATCTACTACTTGATGATGACTTCCCACATATAGCTTGTAACCTCTTGAGAACGTCTGAAGCAGTCACTCCTTCCCTCCAGAGAAACCATACTGTCACGTTTGCTTACTTTCTGTTGTCTTATCGATGTCAACCAGTTTACTGGGAAGTCGGAAAAATTGCTGCTGCAACCTACGGGAAGCAACAACACCATCTGGTGACTGTAGACAGTACTTCACTCTATCTTCACGCACACATCGACACACATTTCTTGCTGCTATTTTGCAGACGTTATACGGGGAGTGCCAGTCAATATTGAACGAACTAAATACTTGTAAAGAGTCGAGGGTCATATATCCCGAAGAAAATAAGGAGGGTGCGGATTTTGTTTGTGAGCTTCTTCACTAGTGAAGAGACCTCAAACACGCCTTCACGGAAGAATCTGAACGAGCTCTGTCACGTATCAGTACATGTGCCTTTATATATTGTGAGTGCTGACAGCTGTGCATGAGTGATGTACGTGATGTGTTAAATGGTGTGTGATGACATTGCCCTCTGTACGTAGAGTGTTGTATGTGTAGTGTGGAGTGGTGCGCGCACGGTGCGTTAGCTGAGTGGTGTGCGGATTGTATGTTGTTTATTTTGTGGTAAGGAATGTGTCAGCCCTATGTTGTGCTGACAGGTGTGCGCAGAGGTGTTCCTAGTATGCATTGTGACAAGCAGTGGGCGGAATATATGCTGTTCTGAGCGGTGTGCGGAATGAAGAGCATAAAGCGCGTGTATCCTGTGCTGAGGATTTTGTGTGTGTTTGATGAGTGGGTGTGCGAAATGTACCCGAAGACGTGTGGGGCGGTGGTGTGCCCAGAGCGCTGTATACACAGTATTAATGTGCCAGTGTGCATTGTGCTGAGTGCTGTGTGCAGAGAGCTCTGTGTGTTTTCCTGTTTTGATGCGTTGAGCGGTGTACGCAATTTGTGTTGAGGAGAGTGGGTGTGCAGTTTGCAAAGGGGGTTTGTGAGGTGGCGGTGTGTTGTTGGTGCGCACTGCATTGAGTGCACATTGCAGTAGGCGCTGTACGCACTGTGCTCTGGGTTCTGAGCGGCGAGCGCAGTGTGAGTATAATTGAGTTCGTGCGCCTGCGTTGAATGCACTCTGCATGGGGTGGCGCAGTGTGAGTATCTTGGAGTGTTGGGAGTATGAGTTGTGCTGAGCACGATCACGCTGCGCAGTGTGCGCTGAGTGGTGAGCTGTGTGCGTGGTGTGCGCAGAGGGCTGGCCGTGGTGTTCCTGCCGCTGGTGGAGCTGGCGCACTGCAACGAGAGCGTCGGCGCCGGCCACTCCTGCGACGCGGCCTCCACACAGGTGAACGCAGCCACACACCATACACACTAGTAATGCGCCCTTCACAGCATAACTGTTATTTCTTAACAGTTAACGTTTCGTAACTGCTATGCAAATTAACAACATACACACTAGTAATGCGCCCTTCACAGCTAAACTGTTATTTCTTCACAGTTAACGTTGCGTAACTGTTATGCAAAAATAACAGTTATTTCTAGGGGCGGATTTTCATGACCTAAAACATCGCCAAAAAGGATCAGTAAAATGATCTTAAAATGTTTTTAAAATGCTCTATAAGCAAAGAAAAATTACAAAAATTTAATCAAAACCAATTCATATGAACAATATAAGTTCTTGGATATGTTACTGATGTAATCTAGGCTTCTTCTATTCGTTCAAGTGAACTCAGCTTTCAAAATTTTGGTTTGGACTGTTCTTTACCAGAAAATCTCTCTCTTTAGTTATACTGAAATCGGCTGAACCGCCAATGACGCTGACAGGCGTCACAGGAACCTTCGATTACACACTCACAATGACTGCCATTACAACTTCTGATCGGAGAAATCGAATAGGCTACCAGGTATAGAAACTCAGGTATTCTGTAGAGATATTTGTTGCATCTCGTAAATATTATTTGAAGCAAGTACCATTAAAGTGGCATTAAATCGATGAAATCAGCAAAAAATGCCTTGAAAATGACGGAACAGTTAAAAAATGACTTATTTACCGAAATTTAAAAAATGCAAAAAATGACTTATAAAGATGGGTCATTTACTTTTGTCAACATAACATAAAATGAATTTCTATACTAAACGGCATTGTTCTAAAGTGAGAAGAAAGAAGATGACATTTCATTAAAATCCGCCCCCTAGTTATTTCGTTTATCCTGTTATTGACTGTTATCGGTTGAAATTCATAGAACTGCAATCTACTGGGCCAACTACTACAAGCTTTTGCGTCAACCACTTTGTACGATAACAGCTTCACTGTAGCTAATCAATCATGATTAGCAAGTGTTAAAATTATAGATTCCTTATTCACGAATTATAGATAAATTATTCGTCATTATTCCCTACCATGTGCCACAATATTTTTATATTTTATTGTATACACTACAATAAGAACTTTGTCCTTTAAATTAAATCTCTCCATTATGGTTGTTAACTTCTTTCTGTCCCATTGCTGCTTATGTGAGATCCTCTAATATTTCCTTAAAACCAATAAAATAAAATAAATTACTATTAAATAACTCGCATTATAATATTTCATATTCCACTGTCATTACCACTTTACCTGTAGGTAAGCAAAAACACAGTTTTTTCTTCTCATTATTTTTGGCACTCGTCACTTCACTATGGATAAGTCGCTTATTCAAAATAATATTTGCAATCTGAACTTGAATCTTGAATGATTGTTATTTTAGTAAAATTCTATACACATTTGCTACTCACCATATCAATTTCTATTCTTCCATGGCCGTTTCCTCCAGTCTCGTTCATATCAGCTGTTTCTCTGTCCAAACATATTTGCAGAAGTAGTGCAAGCAAGCGCAGTAAGGTAGCTGCACAAGCTTTACAGTGCTACCAACGTTATTCGTTTTGCGTGGTTTAACTCTTAGCAGTCGCCACAACTGATCTTAGAAGTCGGCCATGTTAGGTTGCTGATCATAGACCTGCCATTTTTTAACTGTTATTGATAACAGTTATTGCGAGTCGACTGTTATTGCGATAACAGAGAAGAAAATCTGGTAAGCCCATCTCGAATACAGACAATACAGTTTTAACTTTTCTAATACTTTTAATGGGAGACAAAAGCTCGCTAGCAAACCTAGTTACGTGATCTGAAGAATCGGCGACAAATTCAAATTTCAATAGATAAACAACCCTTTGCAATTTTCTGGTTTCCAAAAACCTATTATTAGCATTATTATTACTATCATTATTTAGTTTTCTTTTATATTAAAGTTTTTATTTTGGCATATAAAAGGAAATGTACTATTACACAAGCAATTCAAAACAGTGATGTGATAATTTAATATATGCAATTAATTGCAAAATGATAAATATTTACATATTAAAGAACATACAACACGAAGTCTGTGAGGACGTATAGACCTCGATACTCACAAATTCTTATCACATAACAATATCGTATTCCTTGCTCTCATCACGAGGAAATCGAAACAACTCTTCTATATTTCATATAATGTGTGCAATCAAACACAGCTCACATCTTCCCAGCTATTTGAAAAAAAGTAACTAATGACCAAACGAAAATCTTTTAATCTCTTTGCGAAACGTAAGTAAATGTATTCGTACACTAACTAAAAATATTTTCAAACTTACACACTTCGTATTTGTTATCACTGCGGTTTCGACTGGTCCTGCTAGCTAGGGGCGCTAGCTTCAAATGTCTCCCCGTTATATTGCAGTGTCATGTATTGTCTCTTCGGTATTTGGCGCAGCATCACAAGTGTCAACTCACGACCTGATTGCAGGCGGTCACGATACAAGGCACTGCATGTGTACTTAAACATCAGGCTCTGACATATGTTCGTTTAAATTTGCTCAGTATGGAGGATACTATGACACCAGGGCTAATAGCCTTATGATCGTCGCTTTTAACTTTCCGAAAGTAAATAGAATCGGGAGTAATCGGATTACATATGCGCTTTATTAGCAGTTATTTCAGACTAGAAGTATTTCCAGGGGAATTACAAGCGACGAGTTAATCTTCTTATTTAAACTATCATGAACTCTCAACAAGGTATAGGACTTCACGATAATTAGTATTTTGTTTAATATATCGTCCCAGAGATCGTGCTAATTCTGTACAAACGCTTTTGTTGCGTATACAGTCTGTCTTAAACAACTATAATAACCCCGACCCTCATAACTTTTGATAGGTTTACGATATCAATTATGGAATTTCAATCAGAAGAAGAAGAGCTAAATTCTGGTTAATCCGTGCAAAAACTCTCTTTATGATATATTAATATTATTCTTAATATTGATGTTCGTTTCTGTGTTCTTTGTGGCATATACATGGATTGCTGTAGTTCCTCCTGCATCCCATACTGCCAGCCCTCAGTCTGTCCTCTCCCCGCAACAGCCTCGGCGCCACAAAGGCCACCTTCCCCAAAGACAATAGATGTAAGGCTGCTACAGGAAAGTTTGTTCATTTAATTTGAAATCCCGCGCCAGAAAGTATAATTTTCTACTCAAATTACCATCAGAATATTAACAAATGATTGTAATACTTTTGATGATATATCCATTGGTAGTAAAACAAATATATAGTTCATTTAAAAAATCTAAGACGATTAAATTTCTAGAAAATTAACAAACATTAAAAGCAATGTATCTACAGCATGTTTCTTTCGTCATGATTCCGCATTGTTGAGAGAAAACTGCATTTCGATATTGTGAACTGTTTAGAAGTTACGGGGGTTGCGCCTTTGATAATGTGACTTCCATGAACGTGAAAGGACAATTAGGATGTGTAGTGTATGTGAAAGGACAGTTTAGGATGTGTAGGGTCAAATATTTGTACACATAGAGCGTTAAGAGACGTATTGAGAAGACGTAAAAATACAGCTATGATATAACTATCTAATCATTAATAATATTATTTAATTGAGTAGCTGAACTCGGATTGTCTACTGTCTGTGACGATTCATCATTTGCCTTGACATCTGTCACGGGCAATAGTCAAAAACAAAATATAAAATCCCAAAAACCAAACATGAAAAAGTCAAATAAAAATCAGCGCATCCGCGAAAAATGTTTCTCTTTAAGACTTCGACTTCTCTACTTAAATTTCTGAAATAACCCTTTTTATAAATAATTAAAATCAGAAGTAATAAGTAATACCATAATGGTAAGCGTATGGACAGGTGAAATGATAAGAAACGATGTTAAAAACATAAGAGAAAGGCGAAGGAAAGCGAGGGCGAGGGCGAGGGCGAGAGCGAGGGCGAGAGCGAGGGCGAGAGCGAGGCGAGGGCGAGAGCGAGGGCGAGAGCGAGGGCGAGAGCGAGGGCGAGAGCGAGAGCGAGGCGAGGCGAGGCGAGGGCGAGGCGAGGCGAGGGCGAGGGCGAGGGCGAGGGCGAGGGCGAGGGCGAGGGCGAGGGCGAGGGCGAGGCGAGGCGAGGGCGAGGCGAGGCGGAGGGGCGGAGTGAGGGCGAGAGCGAGAGCGAAGGCGAGAGCGAGGGCGAGAGCGAGGGCGAGGGGAAGGCGACGGCGAGGGCGCGGGCGAGGGCGGGAGGGCGCGGGCGAGGGCGCGGGAGGCGAGGAGGGCGAGGGCGAGGGCGAGGGCGAGGCGAGGGCGAGGGCGAGGGGCGAGGGCGAGGGCGAGGGCGAGGGCGAGGGCGAGGGCGAGGGCGAGGGCGAGGGCGAGGCGAGGGAGGGCGAGGGCGGAGGCGAGGAGCGAGGAGCGGGAGCGGGAGCGGGGGCGGAGCGGAGCGGAGCGGGAGCGGGGGCGAGAGCAGGGCGAAGCGCGCGGGCGGGGGCGAGGGCGAGGGCGAGGAGGGCAAGAGGGGTGAGGGGGCGAGGGCGAGGGCGAGGGCGAGGGCGAGGGGGCGTGCCCGTTGACCGGCGCTGTGCTGTGCAGTGCATGGCGGCGCCCAGGGACCCCAGGGGCTACGTGTGCCGCTGCCGCCCCGACTTCTGGCGCGGCTTCCTCACTGAGGGCGCTGACGGCGGCGACGGCGGCGGCCGAGACGGCGGGGGCGAAGGCGGCGGCGACGGCGGCAGCAGCGAAGGCTATGGGGACGCTTACAGGTATGTTCACAGCGCTTCTGCAAAGTTTTCTGTCTAGCCATTAAACATCTCGGCAAGTGAAAAGGAATGGGGAGAAATTGACAGAGCTGCCAAAAGGGCATTACTCAAGATGAGAGAAAAAACATGGAAGGTACCAATCGAAAAAATATGAGGATTTAGATATGAGGAGTTTTTGCTTCCGCATCACCAAATTGCTTAACTCTATTTTTATTGTAAAAGTCCAAGTAACATTTACAAGTAGATTTTTTATTAATATATCTTAGATATTTAATTACGCATTCATACAACGTACCCACCGTACAGATCCGCCAATCCAAGTTTTTCCTGTCATGTAAATACTAAAAAAATATAGCAACCTGAAATGGATTTACGAAGGTTTTCCAAGAAAGTGTATCTCGCGATGTGCGCATTTGTGGAATTTACTGCGCTGTATTGTAAATACTTCCCAGCCTCTTGTGCCTAGCAAATATGCTATTAGCCCGTGCTTCTTATTCAAAAATGTAATACATATATCAACTCTTGTATGAAATTTTTTTATGTAATAAAATACTTTATAAATTAATAAAATGAAACAAATATTTGCTAATTCCTATACAGAGTTGTCGTCTGCTGGTAACTCGCCAATAATGTTAATTTAATTACTTTAGCACTTCTAGTATGGATGTGTGTGTAAGGGGAGAATAGTGGACAAGTATGAGGAAGGAAAGATTTCGCTCAAGGTTATAGGCCCGTTTGGTAGGCTACTGCCCGGAATTTGCATGTTAATGATCGCCGAAACATGGGGAACCAAACAGCCAGCTAAAAGAATTCACCTCCACATACTGGCTGAGGTTGACGAAGCTAACTTGCTAGTGTCGAAAATCCTCGCTATTGGTCTCCATAAATCTGTATCTAGCCCTAAGTTATGTGCACAGACATTCAGGGCAGGAAGCATCACGAATCCATATTCCGCACAAACAGCAGGACTTGACTAAAATCGTTCGCGACATTTTGATCCGTCCGGACAAACGGTCAGAATCAGGTGGAAGCAGTCTTGAAAAAAATCAGTCGCTCCTAATTTTCTTCGGGATTCGGGTTTGTTTTGGGACACCGGTTGCGTCTCCCAAACGTTCACGTGTGTCTGAACGGGTAAACTTGTCACGTATCTCGAGCGTGTAGGTATGTTATGGAGGAATCGTATCACATCTGCGGTGCAGGTTTCTTGGCTGAACCAGCTGGGAACATAATGGGATTTTGAGGAAGCTCAACTTGGAGCTTTGAAACGCGTTCACCCCTCGAGCTTACCGCTCCCCCTACCGTCATTGGGAATTCCCTATCGGCTATCCATTAATAATGGACCGGCACGACGTAGCTTTTCTTGCTTCTTTTTCACGAAGTGACCTTTTCAAAGTCGGAAGACATAGTATTGTCTTGACGGTAAACCTTCTATTCGTGGGGACGCGTAAAAAGGTCACTTAATTGTGAAAAATCGGCAATATAAAACAGGGTATGATATTTTACATTAATAAAAAATCAATCGATGAAACTCTCAAGTAATACACAAAGTTGTGATAAAAATGCTTAAAGAGATTTCACCGAAGTACGATCTAGCGAATCAAATAATGTAAAATACTTCGGAGTAATCTCTTTACCAGTATACCCGAATGTTTCATTTATATCTCTGGACAATATTTCACGGTCATGTGATAACTAGCGGTAATTTGTTGTAGCCATTTCATAATATACTGCTGCACCAGCAGCATCGGCAACTGCAGAGAAAAAGAGCTGACTACGTTCCGAAACATTGATTTTTCATTTCATCCTTCTAAAAATAATGTTATAGCAGAACAAACCATAAAAATTATTTCACCACTAATCAGGTCTCTAACATTTATTAAGTTTATAACTTGTGAATTATAATAAACTATTGCAAGGACGGTTCACGTCCACTCTGATACGCCAAAGCAAACAGATGTAAGAAGCATCTCTGCTCTTTACTTTCATTCAGACTGTCAGCCAGACATTCAGTCGTAAGAATCCAGAAACAGTTTTTCAAAATTATGATGCATGTTTGCGTATTTTACTATTACAAAAAAATAATAAAAGATAATTTCGTAAAAAGAAATTTCCGATATTTCATCCTCAACTAGAAAATTTCATCAATTTCGCAGATAATATTTTATTTAAGAAACAGTGCGACCGTGACACCAGAACAGAGAAATCATGCTGCAACTTGGCAAAGAAGACTTCATCGTCAATTCTTAACTAGAGGGCCTACAAAATTTCTCAAAGAATGTGCCGAAATTGCGTTATATCATGAATGTCGACGTGGCATAAACATTGCAGAATTAAACACGATGCGTGTCCTCTCTGCAGTAAAATCCGCAGCCCGACCCATCACCACTAAAAAATATTTCAACGCCCAGAAGATATGATACTGGGCGCGAATCAGAAAGCGAAATAAAAAAACGCAATTAACGCGTACGAGAAAATTTGCACAGCTGCATTGCTGGCCTGCTTTCAAATGGATTTGCGCGCTCCGAGAAAAAAAAGAAGGGCGAAGGGCGGGGGAGGATCGGCGTCGCCCTCAGCGCCCGCCGCCCCGGTCCGTCACCCTGCCTCCCTGCACCGCTATCCGTCGCCGCCCTGCTGCCCTGCCCCCCCCCCCCCCCCCCCTCCCCCCCGCCCCGCCTCCCCGCCGCGCGACCCGCATCGCCTCCTTACCCTGTCTCACCTTGCCTCGCATCTCCTCCCACCCTGCCTCGTCTCCCCGCCTCGTCTCCCGCCTCGTCTCCCGCCTCGTCTCCCGCCTCGTCTCCCGCCTCGTCTCCCGCCTCGTCTCCCGCCTCGTCTCCCCGCCTCGTCTCCCGCCTCGTCTGCCCGCCTCGTCTGCCCGCCTCGTCTCCCCGCCTCGTCTCCCCGCCTCGTCTCCCGCCTCGTCTCTCCGCCTCGTCTCCCGCCTCGTCTCCCGCCTCGTCTCCCGCCTCGTCTCCCGCCTCATCTCCCCGCCTCGTCTCCCGCCTCGTCTGCCCGTCTCGTCTGCCCGTCTCGTCTGCCCGTCTCGTCTGCCCGCCTCGTCTGCCCGTCTCGTCTGCCCGTCTCGTCTGCTCGCCTCGTCTCCCGCCTCGTCTCCCCGCCTCGTCTCCCCGCCTCGTCTCCCCGCCTCGTCTCCCCGCCTCGTCTCTCCGCCTCGTCTCCCCGCCTCGTCTCCCGCCTCGTCTCCCCGCCTCGTCTGCCCGCCTCGTCTCCCCGCCTCGTCTCCCGCCTCGTCTCCCCGCCTCGTCTCTCCGCCTCGTCTCTCCGCCTCGTCCCTCCCGCCTCGTCTCTCCGCCTCGTCTCCCGCCTCGTCCCTCCGCCTCGTCTCCCCGCCTCGTCTCCCCGCCTCGTCTCCCCGCCTCGTCTCCCCGCCTCGTCTCCCCGCCTCGTCTCCCCGCCTCGTCTCCCCGCCTCGTCTCCCCGCCTCGTCACCTCGCCGCGTCCCCCCTGCCATTCCTTCTCCATCACTCAGGCAGCACTTGGGCTCTTGGCGCGGCCCCCGCCGCTCTCACTGCCCCGCCCCCGAAAGCACTTGGCGCTGCAGTCAAACCCAACGCCTCCTTTGTCGCGTCCTCTTGGCAATACACCATTGAAATTGACATCCATTATTTTCTACACTTGCTCTAGATGTGCGTTTCCACCACCTTCATATTTATTCCTTCACACAATTTTAACTTTTATCGCCAACAGATTACATATTATATATTGCAATGAAGGAGATATACGCGCTCCTTCACTTTTGCCATCGTTCTAGATTTTTAACTCCTGGTGCGGCCATCACAGCGCTGTCTCGTCCGCTTCTTTCTATACCTTCGTCCCCAGTAAGCAGTTGCTCTTGGCGCCCTCCGTTGACAAGACGCCTTCACTAGGCGCATTTACAATTCGGGAGAATACAAAGCACTTCCCAACACGGCAGTCGCCTGCACAAAGGTCAGCAAAGGCTACTGCGGAAGAGACCGGTAGTGGTAGCTCAGTGCATCAACTGATGTCACTGCAGCGGCTCTGACCGGGAGGTCTTAGGTTCCCACTCCCCTCGGCGGCAGGATTTTCAACACTAGCTTTCAGTTGGATCGAATTCAGTCGCTGTCTGGAGGAGAATTCTAGCGGCCGGCTGCTCTGATCGGTAGTTTTCCGTGGTTTCTCCGATCAACACCAGGCGAATACTAGAGCCGAACCCTACCAAACGAGCCTCGGACCACGCGCGATCTGTCCTTCCCTTCCTTGTCATATCCTCTCCCCTTACACACACACACTTACACTAACATGCACTACACTACCACATACTCCGGGAGACCGGTCGGGAGCTTAGAGCTTGTCTCGGCTGCGACGGTGCCCCGCTGGTGGAGAGTCCTGGTTAGGGAAACCCACTAGCCGACGTTTGGTCGGTGCCGTATCTCGCCATCCAGCGGGGAAAGATCACCGCCATCTCCCAAGAGAAAAAAACATGCAGTACACTAACGCGACTAATGACCAAAACAGTTGATGCGCCCGGAAACACGAAAAAACCAAACCAAACTACTGCGGAAGAGTGTTGGGGTCCAATATACGTCAGGCGTCACGGAGAGGTTAGAAGGAAAAAGAAGCAAAAATCGCGCGTGGTTCGTCTCCCGTTTGGTACGGTGGGACCATTTTCTCTTTGTTAAGTCCGGCATTCACCTGATGTTAATGGAAGAATCATGGAAAACTAACAATTAGTGTATCTGGCCTCTCAAATACTCCCCGTACAGCCAGCGGCTGAATTCCACCTAGCTCTGTAGCTAATATCGGAAATTCGTCACTGACGGGGATCGAATCCTAGGCTTCCCAGTGAGAGTTGCTTCTGAGAGAGCGTCAGCTCTGAGCGGGACTAGGTCTGCTGGTGTGTTAAACATCGGTGAGATTGTAGCGTCTTCGAAAACCGCTCTCTTATTCCAACTGTTCAAATGAAGAATTTCCGTCAATTTTCCTGATCGCTTGGAGGCGAATGCCCAAGCATCACCTTATAAAATAGGCTACCAACGGCGTTTAAGCACTGATTTCTCTATTCTGTCCTCATCCTCATCCCTTGGGCGACCGATGGATGCACTGTCCATCCTCGAACGGCCTCTCCCATTGGTTCAGAAATCTCGTAAGATCGTCGCAAATCCAGAAAGAAGCTACATGGTGTGTCCCAATAGGCCCTAGTTAATTAAAAGTCGGAATGATAAAAGAAAGAATTATAAAAACGTTCTACCTGTATATTATGGTATCGACAATTGCACCTCCAGGTATTTGAATTGCACCTTACAATTACTTCTGGGTATAAAATGTAGTTTCTATTACGAACATATCTTTGAGCCAACGCTATACGAAGCGTATACTTTTTAAAGAATAATATTTCTTAAACAACAAATTAGTATAGAATCGAGCTATTTAAAGAAGAATAAATGACTATACATTTGGTACAATGTAGTTTCAAATATCAATATTTTTTTACATGAAGTAGCGAAAGAGCTCGGGGTTGCCTAGACATTTTGATTATAAATAATTGCCGAAAATGAAATATACGAGTTCTATCTGCAGTGAAAAGTGGCGAAAAGTGAAAAACCCTTCCCCGTTCCGCTTCGCCTTGCCCCCACTCCTACCCGCTGTAGCCCTTCCTCCCGCTCCTTCCAGCTCCTACTCGGTCCTTCCTACTACTCCCCGTTCCTCCCCATTCCTCCCGCTCCTCCCCGCTCCTTTCTGCTCCTACTCGGTCCTCACCACTCCTTCCAGCTCCTATCCGCTGCACCCTTTTCCCCTCCTTTCTGCTCCTACTCGGTCCTTACCACTCCTTCCCAGCTCCTATCCGCTGCACCCCGTTCTCCACCTCACATGGCCTCACTCCACATTCCAACACAAAATGCTCCCATTTGGTGGAAGCATTAATAAACTTTGATGCACATTTTCAATGTATTTGCGAGAAATTGAAAGAGTGCGCATTGAAATTCAGCTATAAGAGGTGGGCAGGCTGATATAGTTTTTGGGGAAATCTCATGTACAATTTTTTAAGATAAAAATTCATTAAGTCTGTAAAAATACAGTTTAAAAAACTGAATAAATCTGTAATTAAAAACCCCTTTAATTATTATAATACAACGTAATAATCTGAGGAATGTGGCCTAAAGAATACTAAGAAATTGTATACTCCGTGATAACCCGGCAGGCAAAAAATGTAAAAGAACTATGTAGGTTTTTGTAAATGTAAAAGCAACTATTGTGGATATCGCAAGATATTATAAAAATGCGGTTATTTTAAATTTACATACACATTAGTGTATCATTAATACTCATATCATTAATACTGACAAACCCACTCTCCACGCATATCCGTGCTTCACACCATATACTGGGAGCGGTAGCTCAGTGCATCAACTGATGTCACTGCAGCGCTTCTGACCGGGAGGTCCTAGGTTCGAGTCCTGACGGCGGCAGGATTTTCGACACTAGATTTTCAGCTAGGTCGAATTCAGTCGCTGTCTGGGGAGAATTCTAGTGGCCGGCTGCTCTGATCGGTAGTTTTCCGTGGTTTATCCGATCAACACCAGGCGAATGCCGGAGCAGTACCCTACCAAACGGGCCACGGACCGCGCGATCTGTCCTTCCTCTTCCTTGTCGTATCCTCTCCCCCTTACACTAACATTCATTACACTACCACATATTCCGGGAGACCGGTCGGGAGCTTAGAGCTTGTCCCGGTTGGGGCGGTGCCCCGCTGGTGGGAGAGTCCTGGTTTGGGGGAAACCCCACTAGCCGACGGTAGGTCGGCGCCGGCTCTCGCCATCCAGCTGGGGAAGACCACCGCCATCTCCCGAAGAAAAAAACATGCACTACACTAACGGGATTAATGACCAAAGCAGTTGACGCGCCCGGAAACACGAAAAAACCAAACCAAACCATCCACACCATAACCCCTTCGCCTCTTCGTGTTGGCCGCGTGGGCTCTCGGCGCGGTCCACGTCGCCCCCTCTCGCTCGCGCCTGTGTTGTGCTTTCGCCTCGAGAAAGACGACTCCTTGGCGCCTTCGATCGTAAACGTTCCGCGCATCCTGCTTGGGAAACAGGCTCTGCTTGCCGCAGGCAAACTGCTCCAGTCTCTAATATTAGTTCTGTTGGCGAGTACAAATTTTCCAACGTTCGTTTTCTATATTCTTGTCTGAAGTCTGAGCTTGTGCGCCAGACTGGTTGAATGCGATCCAGATATCTAGCTAATATCAAAAATCCTGTCACCGTCGGGAGTGGAACACTGAGACCTTCCGGTCAGGGACATTGCAGTGTCAACAGTTGATGCTCTGAGCCACTTCTTCCGGTCTGATGATGATGATGATGATGATGATGATGGTTGTCATGCTCCATTCTGAAATGAAGATAATGGCCGTCGACTTTATGCCTTCCATTTTCCTGGCAGTTAATCGTACTGGTTGTTTGCTATTGTCTTCCACTGCATAAAGGACGGTAGAGTGACCATGAGGTGTGATGACAATATGATTATGGATGGGATTATGATTCAGATAAAACACGCGATGGAGTGAGAAGGCGTGCACGCGTCATCATCACGGAGGAGAACGCTGTTAACTTAGGCGAGACTTCACGCACTTCGACCAACCTCCACGTCCTTTTGATACTGAGGCTGGCGCATTGTCTCCGAGGCTACAACAAGGAAAACGCTTCTGCTTCACAGAGGAAATAACAGAATGGAATTGTGACGAGGACGGTACACAGGCACTGGAACTCCAGGAGGGGTCTGTACAGAGTAAGAGTTCATTTCGAGTCGACTGCATTAGCTCACAGCAATCGAAGGCTGTGCCATTGGCAGCTAGAAGTTGGACCGACGCAACGGGAGACAGCTGGGGTAATTGGAGTGCCTCGAAGAGTAATTTCACGTTTGTGGACTTGTTTCCAAACAACGGGAAGTTGGAGGAAGAGCAGGTTAAGGCCGTCTACGAGCAACAACAGCTGAGGACGATCGTTAGCGCTTGTTAACAAACCCAGGGAATGGGCGGAGAATTGTAGCACGAAAGCAGCAGGTTTGCAGACGCAACAGAACACACGGTGCCATTCGGAAACTGCAGGTCGGGTTGCCGCCTTTTTATTTCAATATCGCAGGTCCCAGCAATGGCGGAGGGGGTACCGGCGTGATAAATATCTAAATGCAAGTCGAACTTGGGCGAACAGCAATAGGCTTCACGATACCGTCTTATTTCCAAATAGTGAAGAATAAACTGACTGACAAATCAACTCAGGTTCTAAAGCTTCTGAATCTAGCCGCCTGAAATTTGGAAAAGTGGCTTCTACTACGATATAGTGGTTTCAAATACGTAGTAGTTTGCACTTTCTAACTAGGAGCGATGTTTTATTATTTCATCTTCTAAATGGAGTAAATGTATGTATGCTAGTATAATGCAATCTGCAATGCATCTTGACGATGTGGATATAGAGAAATTACTGAAAGAAGGAACGATTTTAACAGCTCGGGAAACAAATAAAAAAAATTGGGCAATGGCATTACAAGTTGTATCGAAGCCATTTGCAAGTGAGGCATCTGCTATCAAATTGACGAATTGAGCGCAGAGGACTATTCTGCAGTTTTGTTGCCAGCAGTGCCAATTAGAAGCTGTCGAAACGGTCCCTTTTTATAATTATCTTTCAATATCATGGATATAGTTTGGGCGGGTGGGGTATGGACGCAACATGATTAATTTTATTTTTAATTTTAACAGTGAATTTAATTTATTAACTCTAACAATGATATTTAATATATTATTTATCATCTGGATTGTATAATTCTAAACAACCTGTAACAAGTTTTGTACCGCAGCTTCGTCTGAGCAAATATTGAGATGGTCCCTTGTTTTGCTTCTGGACATAAATATAACGTCATTATCTATGTACGTCTTCTAGAATTCAGTGGGAAATATAGTTATTCAAATTATCGTTGTCCATGTTGTCGCGGCAGGAAGTATTATTCCTTGACGAAGGAAATGATGAGGAATATGAGCCCAAATGTATTGCTGATTTTCCCTTAAAATATATTTTATTATATCGGAGCGAATATTTTGTTAATAATCCTTGCAAAAACAGTCATTTTCTATCTGTATTTAAAATTCAAGGAGTGTAGGGATCACAGAAGTTTGAAAACGTGCACAGAATTCACTTCTCCTCATAGCATGTCACACACAGTTTTAACTATGTTTGACGTAAAGTAAAAAAAAAAGTAGATAAATATTTATGGTCGGATGCGGCAGAGGGGAGCAGAGCTACGCGGGACGGGAACGAGTAAAACGACCGAGAAAGAAGCCGGGCATGGCGGATAGGGGTTGCAAATGAAAATTACTTGTTTTACACTACAAATAGAATTCAGTCCTTTTGTGTCTAAATTGTTTGTCTAGTTCATTGTGGTAGTTGCCCGAACAACGGCGGGTTACTTTAGCTTGTATGAGTCTCACGGGTCTCCACTTATTAACATTTGACAGATATGTTGAATGTTAAGTGCGTACTGTTGGTGCTTTCTTGTTCATTTTGTACGTACAATGCTACATTTAATATTGATTGATCAGAAACTAACATGATTGTTCTCTAGAGAAATGTATAATAATCATGACGTTTTGGACTTAAGTTTTATATATTTTGTTCATTAACTTCTTCTTTTTTTGTGTCTTTTCACGAACTTTCCTCGCCTTTTAGAGGCACCATCATCCCCAAGGATCTCATAGTATTTTCCTTCAACGATTTTATTTTTCTTCAGAATAAAAAAAGAACATACATCTTTTAAAATCTACACGAGAGTTATCGTCATTATGAGTAATTTTTTAAGAAGAGTATTTTTGTTGGTGTAAATTACAGCATGATACATTTAAAGTGGGTAGAGTTGTTGAGGATAAAGTAAACTTTTTTGGGGGTGAAAGGTCGAAGCTACGAGTTAGTTCTACCTATGCATCAAATGCCTTCGTATTCTGTTAAAAATTCAAAGAACCGATAAATTTAACGAATTTATCATTAGTTGGATTGTGCGAAGGAAAGAGCATCATAATCTTCAAACCGAATCTTGTAATCTTCTATTCCTCCAATTGTGTAGGCGGCTTGTGCTGGGGGTTGAGTGGTTTAGCAAACCTCTATAAAATTCCGTGAGAACAGAATTTTTCAGCAAAATGAAGTGCTCATAAATATATTTTAAGGGGCTTTACAAAAGAAAATTTGAGCACATTACGATTATACCGCGACAGTACAAAGCACAGCGCCATGCCACCTCGCAGCGGGTTCGGAGATTTACTGGGCGGAGAGTCCCTCCCCGCCCCCGGCGGGAGCGGCATGAATGTGGGCGGGGTGAGGCGGGAGGCGAGAGGGGAAGACAGAGAAGATACAGAAGGAGGATCTGGTCGGGAGACCAGCTCACACTCGAAGCTTAACGAAGGCCGACGGAAATACACGGGCGACAAAATGGTACCACGGTCAAGGTACACCGAGAGAGGGTGAATTCGAGGGGACTCCCAGGTTCTTTCGTCGCCACAAAAAAGTCAATTCAAGGTTCCTTTTTCAATATTCTATTAGTTGAATCTTCCGTGAAGATTATCGTAGACTAGATTTAAATATTTAAGGAAATTTGGTTGGTTTTTAGTGAATCCGGGCGCATCAACAGTGTAGGTCATGAGTCCCGTAAGTGTAGGGTATGTTTTTTTCGTATGGAGGTGGCGGTGATCTTCCCTTCGCTGGATGGCAAGATCCGGCGCCGACCTACCGTCGGCTAGTGGGGTTTCCCCCTAACCAGGACTCTCCCACCAGCGGGCACCGCCCCAGCCGGACAAGCTCTAAGCTCTCTGCCGGTCTCCCGGAATGTGTGGTAGTGTAGTGCATGTTACTGTGCAATTATGGTTCATTGCCATTCGTTAAAAAAACAATACTCGTTCTTTGAAAATGTCCGGATAAATCCATTCATCGCTCTGTGCTCCTGTCGGATTTATCAACAATTTAAAAAACATTTATACTATGTAATTCAATATTTCATATCTGAAGCAAAAAGGAGACACTAAAGTAAACTATTTCGTACTATTGATACTCTGGTCACCGAATAATGTGTAAGTTGAATGAATGAAATCATTGATACGGACGACATCGAATGGTTGTAGTTAGTGTTAACATGGGACGATTTTTCTAGGTTCGATTTAAGGAATTTTTCGTAGTCAATGTTCGAATTTGTTAAAATCTGTTAAATTGTTAACAAATGTTTGAGCGATCGAGGTTTGAGCGTCCGAGGTTTGAGCGATCGAGGTTTGAGCGATCGAGGTTTGAGCGATTGAGGTTTGAGATGAGGTTTGAGTTATCGAGGTTTGAGTTATCGGGTTTGAGTTATCGAGGTTTGAGTTATCGGGTTTGGGTTATCGAGGTTTGGGTTATCGAGGTTTGGGTTATCGAGGTTTGGGTTATCGAGGTTTGGGTTATCGAGGTTTGGGTTATCGAGGTTTGGGTTATCGAGGTTTGGGTTATCGAGGTTTGGGTTATCGAGGTTTGGGTTATCGAGGTTTGGGTTATCGAGGTTTGGGGGTTATCGAGGGTTGGGTTATCGAGGTTTGGTTATCCAGTGGCGTTGGGGTTGGAGGGCGGCGGCGGCGGCGCGGGCGGCGGCGTGGGCGGCTGCGCGGCCAAGGGCGACCAGCTGCTGCGCGCCGTGGTGCTGGGCGTGCAGCTGCTGTGCATGAGCATCACCGTGCTGCTGGCGGGCGTGGTGTTCCGCCAGCGCAAGTGCAAGGTACGTGGCGGCCGCGGCGCCTTTTCCTAAGGATGAGCCAAATGACAGTTCGCATAACAAGTGAACATCACATGTATAGAACGATTTTCCTAAGGATGAGCCAAAGTGACAGTTCGCATAACAAGTGAACATCGCATGTATAGAACGATTTTCCTAAGGATGGGCCAAAGTGACAGTTCGCGAAAACAAGTGAACATTACATGTATTTCAGAGAAGTATCCCTCCGCCGCGACAGCTGTTCAGCCACGCCCCTTCGTAAAGTGCTAATGGCTCCTGTGAAAACATCCCTATGCAGAAGTCTTAAGAGTTTCGCTGAGGTGTATGCACGTATGCGAGTTTGGGAAATATTTAAATTTAATTACGTATGTGGTAAATCTCTTAACATGCTCTCACAATCAGTTAAAAAAATGCCACGAATGTAAATAGAAAGCTTTCAATCAGAGCTCGCCACACAACACCACAAAGGCCGGAACCACGTGCATCGGTACGCATCTCGCATTCAAGTCTCGGTTTTAAAATAAACATATTTATCACACAAAAAGTAAATTCAATGTAATGTAAATAGAAGAAAAATATTTTTTACAGAAGAGCACATAACACTGCACTTCCTAATTTCAATTATTTGTCGTGGCGCACTATATTTTTTGTCGGACGAGGACATCACAGAAGGAACAGTCGAAGCCATTTACAAGTTAGCCAACTGCAAACGAACGAATCCAGGAAGGGATTCTAATGGGCTCAAGGGCACGACGACCACGGAACCTTCAGCTATGTTGCCAGCACTGGCTGCCACTTCGGCTCATTCTTAGTAAAATCGCTGTATACGACGGGGCGAGGCGGACGCCCACAGCTTTGCGCGTGCTTGCTTGCTCGCTTTAGCTTTGCAGGCGCTCGCGGAGGAGCTGCTGTCTGTCTACGTCAGGTCGCAGTTTTCAAAAACTGCCTGGCGTCCATAGCATCCCTATACGTAAAACAGAAAGCTACAGGGTATACGGTACAGTGATTGGCCACTCCACCTATAATTGGAATTATCACATGTTCTAACACCGTTTTCTAATATTTTGCTTTTAAATGGCGCGAAGGGGCACTTTATGAGTATTATGGAATATTTACTTCGACCACGAGAGTGCAACTGTTGCCAATATGGCGAATGCTTGTTAATAGTGCGGTGTGTGTTCGTTGTACGTAAAGATTTCTTAAGATTTTCTTTAGAAACCTGATATCCAAAAGTGCAGTTTGTTGATTACGGCGGTTAGTAAATCACAATGGTGTGTCAGAAACTATAAATCTTATTGAGTGAAAAATGTTTTCAGCTGAAAATGATAAGCATAGCTTTGCGTAATTAGTGACGTAGGGGATGGCCAATGGCTGTATCTTCGATAGTGTGTGGATTGTGTTACTGGCCACTCTGCTAATAATTGTTGAGACATTGTTTTTAATCGTAGTTTAATATTATTGCACATCTGTAAATCCTGCGTGGGCCTGCAATAAGTGATCTTACAATGCCAAAGAAACGGAAGCAGGAGTATGATGTGGGAGCCCAAGCAAATGCTACCAAATGTGTTAAAAATAACGGGTTATCTGTGCGTTCTGCTGCAAAAGCATTTGGTTTTCCCAAAACAAGTTGGCGGTGTCGTTTAAATAGTCCAGATCACGAAACATATCTAAGTCGTGTTACTGTTTATCTAAAGAATAAGCCAGTCTAGTTAGGTGGATACTTAAACTAGCCTGGAAAGGTTTTCCAAGGAAGAAGGAATATATACAGTAGCGTTCAACAATTTTAGCTGCTAAACCAAGGCCCAATCCGTTCAACGACAACCGTTGAGGAAAAGCCTGGGTTAAAGCGATTTTAATAAGACATCCCAGAATCACTACACGGGAAAGTGAAGCAGTTACAGCCACTTGTTCGTGTGTCAGCGAACAAGACATCAGAATATGATTTGCAGAAGATATCGGGTACATAGAGGGAAGTAACTTCGATGACGAAATAAATGATCCTACACTGGAGAACGGATGGATGACAATCGAGTTATTCTAGGAATATATTTGAAACGTATTCCATCCATTTCTATTTTAAAAATGGCATCACACTCCCTGTGATTTTATTCGTAGGCGCCCAGAAGACACATCTGGATTAACTCGATTATGTTCAGATTTGAAAATTGAGGATATTGTAATTTTCCCCAACAGCACTTATATAAAATATTAAAGTTATATTTAATCTGTATCTTACAAATTGCGTTTTCATCGTTAATATAAAAATTAATGAAATATATCGGTATACTGTTAGAAATAATTGAGTGGCCAATCACTGTCATCATGTTGGCCATCACTATAATTTGTGGCCAATCACTGTACAAATTGACACGTTTTTTACTAAAAAATAATTAATAATATAATATTAATTTTCCGATAGAAATTATGGTTGGGATAAGTAAAATGACCATTGAATTGTAGAAAGTTACTACCAAATTTTCAAAATTTTAATTTTCAAATGAGTTAATGACATTACAACTCTTAAGTCGCCAATTACTGTACTTTTTATCCTAGGTCATAATAAACAAGAAATGAAGAAATAATATATTTATTTTTTACTGATCCCTTATAGCTTGTCATTGTCTTTGATAAGGAGCTCGTTATACTCTGCATAACTTACCTGCATCGAGAGTATTGTGGTTACTAAGGAAATATGTAAACAGTTGAATAATGCTATATGTTCTCTTATAGACGGAATTAGGAAAGGGAATAATGGGAGGGAAATATGAAAAAAAAGAATCAATTTCACATCTAGTTAATTAGTAAATAAATCAATCTGAATCAATAAAGTTAGGTAAAAATAAAATTATGTATGTACCACGGGCATTAACTGGTTCTAAAAATCTCGGCCGACAAAAAATCTGACCAAAAGCCCTCTGACATTTTGTCGCCGCTCAATCATTAGAACTCGTATGATTGGTGCATAAATAACTGTGAGGGGAGAGGGACAAATAGATTAATAATAAAGTCAGTGAGTTATGGGCTGAGAGTTCAGATGGGAGCCTTCAATAACACAAACGAGATTCCTTGCTTTTTCTCTGCATATAGGCAGGCATGGAATGCGAGGATCTAGGATGCGGTGTAGGCCTGATGTTTCCTATTCTGCCGTTTATAGACTAAATATGAGCAAGTAGCGATAAACCACTGAAGGATTTTGTGTCCGTATCACTGTCAGCAAGAATGCACTTCCTATTTCATATCCGTATTCATTAATCACCTTATTACGCGTCCTTCTCTCATGATCTTCATTATGATGTATCTCCAACGGACCGAGGCGATCCGGGTGCGAGGGGATTGCCTATCAGGACCTATCAGGAGAAATTCAACTTTGAAAGAGACTCCAATACAAAGACGTGTAATGGATAAGAAACAGGAGATATTCGTTCTGGATAGCAAATGTGTTATCGTGGTGAGTGATGACCTTTCTGTTCGGTCATAAGAACGTGCGCCTAGCAGAAATTGCGAATTTCGGTACTCTTAGCGTACAGCTATCTGAGGGTAGATTTAGAGAGTGATCAGCGTACCTGAGCTTTGCTGTTTACCTGCCGATTGAAAAAGAGGGCACAATCTCGTGAGGTGTAGAAACGTTGAACAAATTATTTCATGTACTGAGATTTACACTAAAAATAATTTTAGTATTAATCGCAGATGCGGAAAGCCGGATTATCATCGACTTGGTCACCTGTAGGAAGTCATCAACTCAACCCTAAAAGTTTTAGGGCTGCTTAAGTGGGCGGCTCACTTGGTTAGTGATGGCAAATTGTACCAAAACATCGATGTTTCGATACATCTCTAAAGGGTTTTCGATGTCTATGTAAACATCGACGAGAAAACATCGATGTTTTAATTACAGACTAATAAACATTCTATTTTCCTATTCATTTTTAATTACAGTACTTAAGAGGAATACATTTTATTGTTTGGTTACCAACATGTTAGTAGTATGTAAATATTATTATCAAATATAAAGAATAAAATTAGTCATAAAGAACATTGTGTTTTGCTATCGATTTCGTGTTTCACTGTCGATTCAGGCAATGACACGCCTGGCGATAACGTACATTCGTAACACGAGCAGCTCCCTTTCTTCCTCAGATTCATTTGTAAATGGCTTCATCATTATCTCTTGCGATTTCATTGCCCTGCATAGCGTTCATATGTTTCCCGACGTGTCAAACTGGTCCTTTCTTTGAGTAACTCCTCAGGGAGTCACCACGGGCAATCAGGCCCAATTCTTGCTCTCGAGCAGACGGCATTTCCTTCACGGTTTTGCGTTGCTTCCCACATTTGTGCAGTAAATTTCTTCGGGCACGGTGAGAGATAAGAGCGATCTTTCGTAAAGAAGCCAAAATACAACGGCTTTGTTTTTTCAACCTGAGATGGGCTGTAACAAAAATACGAAAGTAAAGAAAAAATGAATTTATTACCAAACGTGAACCAACGTCATTAAAATTCTACTTAATAGCAAACGATATCCAAGCTTTTCTATTTTCAATCCCCTCTTCCACTAGCTTTGCCGCCAGTGAGTGGGGCCTGAACTTTGCTTTGAAGCTCTCATTGATCTGGAGGTGTTGGTCTTCTAGTCAATTCTTCAATTCGAGGAGAAGAAAATCATTCGGCACCAATTCGAGGATATACTCCAGGTGATCAAGCACGACCCTTCCTCCCTAGAAGTTTGTATAGTTACAGAAAGCATTGTGAGGGCGAGCGTTGTCATGAATGAGGACACTTCCGGGAACCAGCTTTCCTCTCATTTTTGTTTGAACGCTTACACCGTATATTGATCTCATTGTTTCATGAATTAATGCTGTATCCTTCCCTTTTTCTTAAAGAAAACAAATAACTCTTTGTAGCTCGCTTTTGGGGCCAGTATTAGTCGAAAAAAACACTTGCCTACATCAAATTGGCGATATGGAGTCGGTAATGAAAAAGACAATAGTGAAAGATGTGCCATCAACTACAGGACATCCCTAAATTCTCGTACATGTTTAGCAGTTTAACGTCGCGAACAGAAGTTGAAAAAATATACCTCCTTTCGTATGTATTGTTTAGAAAATAGTAAGATTTTATTTTTATATAATACAAAATACACTGATAAGAAAATCCACTAGAAATGTAAATATTGTTTAGAGAGAGTGAATAAGACAACGTAATGACAACAAAAGAAGGTAGTTCAAATCCAGACGTTTCATACTGGGATATAATATTGTCTCCAATTGTTAGTTAGTTAATGCCTTATTTTACGTGGCGAGACTCGGGCCATCAGGCCCGCTCTTCCGTCTAACCACGCAAATTTCGCTACGCTCCTTTCACCACCTAGCGGAGAAAGGAGGTATTATCTTGGGCGACGAAACAGGTGGAACTCAATTTTGCTCAGAGGCTTCATTTAGGCTTGAGGATCGTTTACATGCAGTAAATCTACTACATGGTACAGCCGGCTTTACTTCCCCTCCGAAGGAAGGCGTACGAAGGATTTTTTCGCCCTTAAAAAGCTACGGCTTCGATCGAGTTTGAACCCGCAAACTCGGGTACGACAGTCCGATACGCTAACCGTTACACCACCGAATCCGCTGGTGGGATGGGGTCTTGGGGCCCCTGGGTTCCGGAGCCCCACAGGGAAGGGAAACGATGGCATTCTCCAACGTACGCTAGAAACAGCCCGGCCCTTTCCTGTACGACCGGCACACCTCCGCACGACGCTAAAGCTGGGAGGGGAAACGAGCGAATAAATACTTATTGTGCTCGCCCGGTGTTCGTCTATACTTGGGTTTTCGTAACGTGGCGGATGGCATGAGGTAATTTCTTCACCTGCTGTCTTATAAATTGAATATTTATTACAGTGATAAGCACATGTGTGAGGCCTTGAGCCATGTTGAAGAAGACGTTCGCGAATGAATTAAAATGATTCATTTTATGAGGCGAGATGTGTAAAATGACCTAATGTCATCTGCCACGTTACGAAAACCCGTTAGAACTTTGATTGTTGAGAACAGCTTCTTCCAATGTTCCTCCCAGTCGAACTAACAATACGACTACTGTTACAAACAAACTGCAGCGCAACGGATAGTGAACCAGTCTCTTGTTCCCATTGGTTGGCTTTGTCATGACACTTCCAAATTAAGAGAAAATATTTATTTAATTACCACCGGTTAGTTATAAGAACGTGCATGTTCATATGTACTTCAATGTCACAGAACAAAATATTTTTTTCATTTACCTGAGATTTGAAAATTTCTAACAAATTGAAAGAGTTTTATATACTTTACACAAATGTTAACCAAATACAACACACATCTTCATTTCTAAAAATTACGAGTAATTAAGACCTTGGATTCATTAATTAGGAGTCTTATGATAATATTCGTACGTACTGTGTTCAGAGTAGTACGCAATGACTTTGAAATACTTAGGAGTAATTCATGTAAAGTGATTGTACATGTCGAAGGTAGTGGACTGCGTAAGGTATGGACTGACCGTTCACCGGCCACCTCCAAGACCGAGGTTCAATTCCGGTCGATCCTCGCGGAATTTGTGGTGGCCAAGTCGAGTTTGTGGCATGTTTTCTCGGGGTACTCCCGTTTCACCGCCGCTCTTTCCACTTAATTAATACTGCCTAACTTTCGTGTGTCTGGGTATATTCGCGATTAATACGAATTGGAGAGTTATTTCGATTGAGAATATGGTAATAATGCATACGTGAGTGCACGGAATAAATAGAAAATTAGTTATCCTTCCAGCTAGCTCACATACGGCAGGTTCTCCCCTCTCATATGTTCTTTCACATTGCGATGCCAACTGAGCCACCATTTGCGAAGTCGCTTTCGTCAGCAATCCTAAGGAGAGAACGTGACACGCGTTCCGAGAAGGCAGCTGTTAGGAATTCAAGGTCAAGCGGAGGTCCTTCCGATTGGCAGCGCCAATGAACAGCACGAAATTGACTCTGAAATCCGTTCAATAAACGCCATACGTCGTTCGAACATTCAATACGAAAAATCCATATGTCGTTTGATACGTCTCCAAGCCACAATTGAAACTATCAGGCGTTTTATGTCGGAAGTAATGGTCAGAGCATTAAACAAAATTCCTTGATTTCGTAAATGCGCTCTGCGATTACTTAAAGAAACAAACAAAACTTACTTTCAGCTTCTTTTTTTTCTCCTTCATTCTTTTCTTTTCGTCCTCGTTCTTCTTTCCTATTCTTTATCTCTTCTCTCTCTTTCTCTTCTTTCTTTTCTTTCCTACCTTTTTTTTCTCTTTTTCTCTTTTCTTCCCCTCTTCATCCTTCTTCCGTCATATTAATCAAGAATGTGAACTTGGTTTTTCCAAACAATTGTGAAAAGATCAAGATGATTAAATGAATTTGTTTTGACTTTCTTTCCATACCGTATCACAATCCCGAGACAAACTTTTAATCTATTGATTCAGTGGTGAGGTGAAGTTGACATTTACATAATTGGAATGATTGAAGGCGTTGTCATTGTCAACAATAGTATTTATTAATAGTATTTATCGAAAGCTGCTATTTGTGAAATAAATACTATTGTTGACAATGACAACGCCTTCAATCATTCCAGAAACTTTTAAGCCTTTCCCAGAATTTGAACAGATAAAACGGATGCAGGATTTGCAAGATTTGCAAGATTACCGTAGACTTATTTTTCCTTAATTTTTGCCTGAACAGATATCAAAAATTTTAACATACGTAACGTATTAATAGATATTGGCTGTGAATATGCAAACATTGTACCATTGCAAGAAAAAAACGTGAAGAACGTATCCTCGGACTATTGCCTCATCATAATGTAGAAATTGCCTAAGTTGCGAATTCTCTTTCACTTTTTCAATGCGCGTGTTTTGGAGAATTAGATGACATAGCGATCGAAGCTAGCCTCTAAGTCTGAATTCTTCCACCTTTGCGACACTTCTTAAAATGCCTATTGCTCTTCAGTCTTTGCGACTGGGAACCATGAATTCCGAGGGCAAGTCAGCGGCGATCTAACCCTTGATTGTCAGCTTACGGAGCAAATTACGAAATCCAGGGCCCGCTAGACACGCAATGTGGAAGGCGATAAAAGTCTTGGAGATTTAAAAGAGTATTGTGTGTTGTGAACACCATTAATTAAATATACGTAAAGAAGATAAATACACGTTTTTATAGTACATTACGTACTATTCCTTCTGCTAAATAAATTTACAATAAACAATAATACAAATATCTTATGACGTAATAATTATCTAGTAGTCTGTCTTATTCAGAAGTAGACACACACACACATGAGAGAGAGGGAGGGAGAGAGAGAGAGAGTGAGAGAGGGGTGACGGGTGAGAGGGGAGAGGGAGATAATAAAAGGAGAGTAGGGAGGGACATAAGGCATAAAAAACAAAAAGGTGCGAAAAGATTTAAACCATTTACTAAGTTATTTTTTAGATTAATTTTTGAAAATCATTGGTTAATTTACATTTAATACTAAATAAATATATAATATGCAAATCTATCAAATTCAAAACATGAAATTTGAAATATGGAACTCCACACTGGAAAAAATATGTCAGAAATGGAGTGCTTAATATTCCCTATATGACTTGCGCCGACCCAGCCGAAATCTGCGCCCTCCTGTGATCTCCGAAGAAGTCGGCGACCTTCAGTCGGCTCACGGCAACGCCGCGCCGCGGAAAGGCGAAACAATGAATATGTAACGGGCAATCGATGCGGGTTGCAATTTTCATTGGGGCGCTTCCGTGCATTTTGCGTGGATCTCTTTTATCTTGGCCCGACGCGCTGTCGGCGGCGACGGGGCACGCAGGGCCTAGGCGGGCGCCTCCATCTTGCATGAGGCCTCACCGCGGCCCAAATGACGTCACGCGGGGGGCGAAGGAAGGAAGGAAGGCAAGCGCACCTTCGTGCGACGCCATTGCGGTCGATACGGCCCCTTCGGCCGACGAGGGCTTTGACCCCCGGGGCAGGCGGCGCGGACGGCGCTGGTGGAGTAGGGCAGCGCAGAAGTTTTCGCTTCGTCAAAGGGGTTGGCAGTTTTTTTTTTTTTTTGAAAGAACTATGTACAGTGGGACCTCCAAATATCGAAACTGACGGTTCCTTCCATAATATTCGATATATAGAAACTTCAATGTACAGATATAATTATGGCAGGGGTTGGCAGTTTTTTTTGAAAGAACTATGTACAGTCGGACCTCCAAATATCGAAACTGACGGTTCCTTCCATAATATTCGATATATAGAAACTGCAATGTACGGATATAATTATGAATTTTTTGCAAATGCTTTTAAACAATTTTGGAAAAACTAAAAATTTAACAATAAATAGTGAATAAATGTTTTAATAATTCGAACCAATATTAGTGAATATTAATATAAAGTTAGTATTGCATAAGTACTTGACCAAATATTGAATTGAAATTTCAAAAATAATAATTTATAATGTCTTGTTACAGGTATGATGCTTTCCGTTGAAAATAGTGTTCGCGCTTGTCAAACCACTGAAACGCTTCATCTGGAACATTTTGCCACAATCAAAAACCTTGGCAAATTCTGGAACATAACGTAATTAATTTGGAAAAGTATTTCCATAACTAGAAATAATTTTCGATTTATGAAAACTCTTTTAAATATAACTTTCAAGGGACAGAAAAATAATTCAATTTATTGAGAATTTTGATATATAGAGGTTCGATATGTGGAGATCCAACTGTATTTAATTTGCAATATACTCAAATTATACTAGGTTATTCGAACTGCAATTGTACGATCCGGTTACAGTTTCATACAATGATTTAAACAGTAAACAAAACAACATCATTAAAAAATCGTAATAATACTAGTAATAATATTAAAAAAATTAAAATAATATAAATAAAAGTATGTGAAAACATTTCGACATGACCAATATAAAGACAAAGACAGGGAGATCGTCAAGAAACTTACATTTCTTGTTTGGTTAAAAAAAACACTTATTTGATTTCAAACATGCCCGACATTGACTGGTGCCAATTTGAAACAAGCTCCGTCTTTATATTAAAAAACAAGCCCAACTTGGAGGGACATTTTGAAACATAATTAGTACTGATAAATGTAATTTGGGCGCCAGGAAAAGGTTACGCTTGAAACCTAATCATTCCTACGTAATTTAAATATCTCTCCTAAAATTATGTTGTGCTAGCTCAGTTAATCAGTTCAAAGTTCATAATTGTTGCTACTGACTCTGCAACCAATTATTCAATCTGCCCTCCATACGGAGTGGCGAGGAATATGAAAATATTATTAAAATTCTGGATTGTCCATAACGAACAATGATACTCAACTTTCTTTCCACTTAACAAATTGGAATTTATTATAATGATAATCAAAATGAATTCATTTTTGGTCATAACCAGTTTTCTCTATATTACAACAGTTATAAACCTTTTTTTCGCGCGCTCCACTTCTTCGTTCGATGGCGCCCCGTAGAACCTTCTCCGTCGACGCAGCAGAATCTTGCTTCTGGATAAAGTCCTCGCCTAATGTCCGTGATCTGGTTCCAAATTCTCCCAGCGATACTATTTTTCTTCTTACAAGAACGCTCTATCCTAATATAAGAAACGCTAGTTAACTTTACACAACTGTCAATTACAATCTTTTCTCGATCTAGTAAAATATATCAAGAGTCGACCCGCTCATCACCGCGTTACTCTACCGAATGAATGTTCTTCTAAAAACTCGGAAGCATCCGAATCCTATTTCTTTTTCTTTGGTCACTCAAAACCCTACTTATTCCGCCTCTGCTCTGTCATTTCAACCTAACGAAAATTATCCTTAACGCCGGTTGTTTGTCACATAGCGACCCCCTCGCGATCGTCTATTGACATCCCTATATTCAATGTCAAATAAAATGACATTTCCGTAATTAAAATGGTTCGTCATTTTGCTATATCACAGATTACAAAACGAAAACTGAAAATTATCTGCGATTTAGGTCTCTCAACAACTATTATGTATTTCACGAAAACAGAACGAGGAGGACGAAATGTGAGAAGAGACGTTCAAAGATTTTTAAAATGAATTTCTTAGGATTCCTTAAATTAATATCAAAGAGAAAAATGAATATCAGAACCGCGATAATGCCAAAGGACGAACCGGGAGCGGTAGCTCAGTGCCTCAACTGATGTCACTGCAACGCCTCTGGCCGGGAGGTCCTAGGTTCGAGTTCTGACGGCGGCAGGATTTTCGACACTAGCTTTTCAGCTGGGTCGAATTCAGTCCCTGCTTGGAGGAAAATTCCAGCGGCCGGCTGCTCTGATCGGTAGTTTTCCGTGGTTTCTCCGATCAACACCAGGCGAATGCCGGAGCAGTACCCTAACAAACGGGCCACGCACCGCGTGCGATCTGTCCTTCTTCTTCCTTGTCCTATCCTCTTCCCTTACACACTCACTTACACTAACATGCAGTACACTATCACATATTCCGGGAGATCGGTCGGGAGCTTAGAGCTTGTCCCGGCTGGGGCGGTGCCCCGCTGGTGGGAGAGTTCTGATTAGGGGAAACCCCACTAGCCGACGGTAGGTCGGCGCCGGATCTCGCCATCCAGCTGGGGAAGACCACCGCCATCTCCCGAGAAACAAACATACACTACACTAACGGGACTAATGACCAAAGCAGTTGACGCGCCCGGAAACACGAAAACCCAAACCAACCAAAGGACGAGTATGAAGTCAAGAAATACTTAAGTTATTGGAAATAGTTGAACTATAATTTAATGAATCATTAAAATTCTTCATTATTTATTTACAATTTAGTCTAAAATAAATAACTCTTAGTTTTAACTATAATGCTAAGTATGTACGTTAAATATTGCTGCAGTTTGTAGTATTGCGGTTTTCTTTGTTCATAGAAAAAGCATGTACCTCTTATTTTCTGTGCTTGCAAATAGTATAACATTTATTGTAAAGTAAATAAATAATTTAATCGTTTGTCAATTGCTTATGCTAATGCACTACTTTTATTAAATTGATATGAACATATTTAATTCAACGTATTTTATTTTCAGGCCATCGCAACAGGCATGTGGACCATCCTAGAAACGATACTTCTAGGAATATTCTTGTTGTATTCTACGGTAAGATGTCGCAAGTAGTGATTTCTTATACATGTACAGTAATTTCCATTTAAACCTCTGATTTGTATTGTAACGTTGATTAGATAATAGAAACATAAGAATTAATGAATAATAAATTCACGAAACTTGTCATACTTTATTCTTCATAGTAAATTAACATATTAAGTCGTATTAATTATCTTATTTCTAAGCCTGTAAATTTCCTCTTTCTATTAGGTGGTTGTGAGATTTTTCGAGCCGTCGGTAGTGCAATGCCTCATCGAACCATGGGTTAGAGAGCTGGGGTTCGTTATATGCTACGGCGCCATTATCCTCAAACTGTACAGGTAAGCATTTCGTAAAGGTAAGCATTTCGTAACCCATCTCGATCAGGTTTTTCGTCCAGTTTCCCTGATCCATTGAGCAAATGCTGAGATGGCCCCTTGTTTTGCTTCTGGATATAAATGTAACTTCATTTTCTGTGCACGTGTTCTACAATTCAGTGGGAAATACAATTATTCAAATTATCGTTTCCATGTTGTTGCGGCAGGAAGTATTATTCGTTGACGAAGGACATCATGGATAAGAGTCCAAAATTTATTGCTTATTTATCCTTGAAAATAGCTTTTATTACATGAGACCTTTTTTTATTTTCAAAATTCAAGTAGTATATGACTTAGTGTTAGAGATCAGAGAATTTTGAAAATGTGACAGAATTCACTTCTTCCCATAGCACGTCATATGCAGTTTCAACTGTTTTTGACGTAAAATAAATAAATAAAAAGGGTCTTTGATTTCTATACAATTTGCGGCGTTTAGAGTAATATAAAATGATTGGAAATTTATTTACATGAGAATTAAGATTTGTTGTGGAGAGGAATAAGCAGTTAACACCCAATCTAAAATGAGCCGACCCGTGGTTCTCACTGTATTGTTGCAATGTTGCTGGTCAACCCGTCGCGTAGTTTCCGCTGGTGAGACCTCGCCTCGAGATCCAGATCTCCCACTTGCGCCCGTGATCCATTTTCCTTATGCTCAACATGGGGTAGCCTATTCCCTCGTCTCCTGGCAGTTAGTCTTAATTAACAACTAATCTCTCTCAAGGATACAGCCGGGTTCACTTTGGCTTAGTTCCTTCCAATACTGTTTACAATTTCATTAATTTAGAACAAATTTACATACGAATTTTTAAATATTTTACTTATGATGATGATGATGTATATGATGATGATGATGATGATGATGCATTTTACAATACACACCGCATCCTTTCTAGTTTCTCGCACTTCGAAAGAATTCCTTCTTGACATTCATCTTCAATCTAATATCTCTATTATTTATGTATCTTTCAATCATTTGAATACCTCTACGTTCTGTTGGTTATTCAAGTCATAATTTTCGAGGAATAAGTTCTGACAACTATTTTTTGTGAGAATACGAGCGTGGGTGGAAAATGTGAAATATATACATGAAAGACGCAGGTGTAAACTAAGTGAATGGACATTTAACATCACATCAAAATTGTGTTCCTCATATTTATTAAGGTATTTGAAATGACAGTACTTGTTTCATGTCCCAAAGCATTTTAGCATTTTCGAGTTCACAACATTCCAAACTCATTACATTGCCGTTATAAAGGTCCGATTACGCAGATGCCCGATTACCGCACGTGTCACATGAGTTTGCATACTGAAAGGTCGTCACGTACTGCTGAATACTGGTTGCTACGAATGCCCACAAAACTGTCCTGCCCATCATAGGACTGTCCGGTATAGAAGGCCGGCGGCAGCGATGGTGTATCGGTTAGCGTGTCGGACGGCTATACCCAAGTTTGCGGGTTCGAACCCGATCGAAGCCGTGGATTTTAAGGGCGAAAAATCGTACGCCTTCCTTCGGAGGAAGTAAAGCCGGCTGTCCCATATTAGTACATTCACTGCATGTAAAAGATCCTCAAGCCTAAATGATGCCTCTGAGCTAAATTCAAATCGCCTGTTTCGTCGCCCAAGTAATACCTTTTTCTCCCATGATTGGTGAAAGGAGTGTAACGAAATTTGCGTGGTCAGACGGAAGAGCAGGCCTCATGGCCGGAGTCTCGCAACGTAAAATAAGGCCAATTCAATTGAAGGTCAGTATTAGGGAGCGGATTTCCATGTAATTACGTGTTTTTACAAGAACTAGATACCTGCATTCAATAATATATTTTAGAGTTTACAAGATATTCTGAATGAGTTGCAACTATTTTTATTTTATATATTTTTACATATTTAGTTATAATTACCTATTTTTACATATTTTACCTACTAGTAGATATTTCGTTTCATTTGAATATATTTATACGTCGAAACGGCACATTTCAGATGCGCGTTTGCATTACATGTGACGAAATCATCTTAAAAATCAAATATAATCCTGCTGGGCTTCTATGACCACAATATCCGCCATAATTGTCTCCCTGCCCCCGCTTACTGCGTACACGCAGTCAAGAATGAGAAGGATTTCTGTAAACAAAAGTAATTTCAACTACGATTTTGCACATGTTCAAACAGCACTTTCGATACTCAATTGAAAACTAACAAATATTTTTTACAGAAAATTGCTTTACGCGTTGTTCTATGTGGGAGGGGGAGTTTTTTAGTATTCCCTTTAACCCCCTCCCCCGCGATCCATCACTGGCTACCCTGTACTACTATTCATTGGAACACTGACTTCTCGTAAACATTGTAACATATACTATGAACGTATTTTGTATTACGAATAAAATTCTTATGTGTGGTGAAATCTAGTGTAGACATGTTTCTGTAGAGATAGAACCTACTTTCAGTCACTCCGAATGCTTGTGAACTGGCGAGAATGAATTTTTATTTTACATATTTTCTATTTTTCTTACACGTTTTGGAAAAAATAAGTACATATGTATGTACATATTTTGCATTTTTTATTACAATAAATTACGTTCTCTTAGTCATTATTCTCAAGAACTTCCCCAATTCACTCTGGCATTCATGGGCATTTCTCCAGTAAATAATGGCTATCTTGGTGAATGAGCGCTGCTCGAAAGGGGTCACATTAATCTCGCGCAGCGGCAGTCAGACAACTGATTTCAAATTGCATTCTGTGCTAATAGAGACATTCACCGAGCAATATGTTCAGGGGGTCAGGGTATGGGTGTGAGTCTTCGTGTAGGTGTGGGTATAGGTATTCGGTGTATGTTTCGATGTGGGTCAGAGTGTGAGCATGTGTGTCTACATGGGTCTGGGACTGGATGTGGCTGTTTTCTGGGGGGTGGGTGTGTGTTGGGTGTGGTTGGGTGTGGTCTGGGTGTGTGTCTGGGTGTGGTTCTGGGGTGTGTCTGGGTGTGGTCTGGGTGTGTGTCTGGGTGGCGTCTGGGTGTGTGTCTGGGTGTGTGTCTGGGTGCGTGTCTGGGTGCGTGTCTGGGTGTGTGTCTGGGTGTGGTGCTGAGCGCGTGTCCGGGTGCGGCTCCTGACTGAATGGCTCTTGCGTCGCAGGATCCTGATCGAGTTCCGCACGCGCAAGGCGCACCGCTGGGTGGTGCGCGACAAGGACCTGCTCAAGTACCTGCTGGCCATGGTGATCATCGTGCTGGGCTACATGGCGGCGTGGACCGCCTCCAACCTCAACTTCATCCAGGAGAACTACAGCGTGCTGGCCGTGGGCCGCACGGCGGACGGCGCGCGCTTCCTCGTCTGCAAGGCGCTGTGGTGGGACTACGTCACGGAGACAGGTGGGCCCCCTCTCCCGCTCTCATCCTTCTTTATTTCCTCTCCCACTCTTTCTCCATTCTTCACTCACCCTCCTCAATCTATCTCCTTCATTGTCTTCTTTCTTCATTCTCTCACACTCACTTCCCTCTGTCTCCCTCTCTTATCCTATTTCTCTTCCTCCCTCATTCTCTCTTCCACTCTTTCTCCATTTCTCCCTCTCCCTCCCCAATCTCTCTCCTTCATTCCCTTCCTTCCACATTCTTTCACACTCGTTTTTCCGCTCTGTCTCCCTTTCTTGTCCTTCTCTCTTTCCTTTCTCTCTCCCTCCCTTCTTTTCTTCTCTTTTTACATCTCTCCTTCTTTCTTATTTTTTATCATTCTGTTTGTCATATCAGAGCCCAACGCCACCATTATGTTTTAACTCCCATATTACACAAGTCTCACTCATATTTATTCTCTTCTCGCGACGTTCCCTGGCTTATCGTATACAAACAATATAATCTGATTGGGCTGGGAAATGTCTGAAGATTTAGTTTTGTCACAAGCACGGTATGGCACTTTAAGGATTCTACTCTGCCATTTGAAAATCCACGGCCATTGGCTGAGATTGAATTCGCGATCACGGGTTTTGGCAGCCATTGAGATGATCCCCTCCCTAAGTTGTAATGTCGATTCATTTTTAAAACGTTATAATCATTGTATTATTGATGTTGTAGGGACAATATGGATGATATTCGTTAATTAATGATTAGTGCAAAATATAAAATAATAATTTTGCAAACTTAGAAAATATGTCTATTAAAGCAAGTGTAGCACCACACCCGAATGATAAATATATATTACGAAGGATTGTAATTATATGATATCGCCAAATAACCTTACGTAATAGATGAAGAATACCTTTTTAAATACAAATATTTTCACGCTATAAAGGATCTGCTACAACACAAAGTTTTCGTTAGGAAGAGAGAATAAGCTAGCTCTCTAGTTAAATGATTATCAGCAGTTGGCAAGATGCAGTTACTTCTCTGAATAGTGGTATAATTTCCCTTGCATCACACGAGACAAGGCGCTGGCAAGCCCTGTATTGTTCAGGAATTTCCTCAAGCAAGCATTGGGAAGGTGGTGACGAAAGCAAAAATCGATAAACTCGCAACGTGACGAAAGCGAAAATCCATATACTCCGCTTTTTCTCTTCATATACACTCTGTTTTTTGTTGTGTTTTATGGATCTGTATGAGTTTCATTTCCATACTTCTGAGTATTTAATAGTGAAACAACTAACAAATAAATCAGTTCGCAAAACAATGCCTGATATTATATTACAAATGATAAATTACGTTTAGAACAAACGCATTGTCGTTGACTAGCTTTCCATCGACTACGCTTTTAAAGACGCCTAACCAAAATGAGACAATGTTGAAACTTTATGTAAACGCAGGAATTCGCAGCAGATTGCTGTGTTGCATTATATAAACAGCCCTTTAAATCCTTTCTGAAAACCTTGCACTCAAACATTCTTCATTTTTCAACATTGTTGTTACAAAAAGTACAAGTAGAGAGCATTTTCTCTGAGAGATATCATACATCGGGTAAAAGATAGAAAATTATTTCACATAGTTACTTCTAAAACTCCCGACACCTGCAAAGGATTCTGCTCTACTAGAGGGAAATAGATTTAAAATATCTGATTTGAAAGTTATGATCTGGTAAATGTAGTTCATCTACTGTCGTTTAATGCAATTGGGCCATTTTTTGTATTATGTACTATAAAATAATAAAAGGACCACTAGCAAAAGAGAGGAACGGTACGGCTTGCAACGTGAGATTTCAAGAATAGTCATGGAATGGCGATTTAAAAAATAGTTATGGAAACGATACGGAAAATACATAACAAAACTCCTTCCTTCAAATGCTTGAATTACACAGTGAAGTAGAAAACAAGTCTCATTAAAATAGTGAACGAGGATGGGCTTCTAGAACAAGAGGGGTATAGCCATAACAATGTATCGAAAATAATTTACGTTTCTTCTTACAATATAATTCTATATTATAGTAAAATATTCACTTTTTATATCACATACAAAGTCATCTAATGTGAATAAACTTCGTCATCATGGAGCTGGTTGAATTTTATTAAAAATTTCTTTTTAAATAAAACGTACGCAACAACACCTATAATGCTTGCACAGTCATCTTTTGTAAAGCAGAGTCGTAAATGCAAATGGAAAACCATTTGCTACAGCCAACATAAAAAAGCTGAAGATTAATTGCAATACAGAATGACAAGATGATAAATAATACAGTTACAAAATAATTCAGTAAGTTGAAGTGTCTTACTGAAGAAAAACGACGATGAAGTAGCATACAAAGCAACGTATTACGAAAACGTTATGTTCGCATTCCAAAGCGGAACGTCAGGCGGTGAAAATTCGAATGAAACAGACCTACATTCATCCGACCGTGACTTAGCTCATTTCATGGCGACTCAGCAAGAACTTGCCCATATTTTAATGTTTTCTCAAAAAAAAAAGAGAAGTGTGGGAACTGCAACGATGTACTTCTATAACAACTGATTGGATTCAAATAAAATCCAACAATTCTAGCGGAAACGAAATCAAACAATTAGAATCAATCCAAACAACATGGGAATTCCAAAAACTTTGTCTCCACAGGTAATTACACTATGTACAAAATTGCTCAGAATTTCTCATAACAGTGATTTCCACTTTCCTTTGAGTAGTCTAAACATTTATTCACATTCCCTCTTCCCATCCTGGCTACCATCTATCGCGATCTGAGACCTACCAAAGGTCTCCCGCGTAAGCCACCGCTTCCTAAGAAAATTCCCAGTGAAAAGCGCAGTTGCCCTTCCCGAATTTCACGACCATGAAGCCTATAGATTCATCTTGGTCTCGTACAACTACTCATATGCTCATTGTAGCCTGTGGTCTCGTCATGGCGATTAAACAATTTTTCTGTTTATGGGGAACCAGTTCCTCAGTTTCACACACAAACACTATTCTCACACACGCCATCGATTAGGGCAAGGACGGAGTACAGTATAACGGTGATATACGAAGAGAGGGAAATACTTTTATGCCATAAACACAACTAGAAATTGATAGTTCTACAATAGAACATACGTTTATGCATTATTTGGAACTTATTTTGAAAATTCAGAGTGTCTTAAACTCCTGGCCTGAACTATTGGATTGATCAATTATTTCGTGTTTCCCGGTGCGTCAACTGCTAAGGTCGTCAGTCCCGTAAGAATAGTGCATTTTTCGTCGGGAGGGGGTGATGAACCTCCCCCCGCTGGATGGCGTGATCCGGCGTCGACCTGTGCGTTGGCTTACGGGTTTTTCCACAACCAGGTATCTCTCGTCAGCTGAGAAGAGCTCAATGTTTTCAACTGGTCTCTAGGCATGTGTGGCAGTGTAGTGCATGTTAATGGAAGTGTGTCAGAAAGAGGCGAGAATAGGGGAAGGAAGTGGAAGGAAAGATCGCGCACGAACAGTGGCCCGTTTGTTAAATTACTTGTTTTGATCGAAAAAAAACACGGAAAATTACTGATCAGAGCAGCTGGTCTCTAGAATTTTCCTTCAGACAACAGCTGAATTCGACCTACCTATGTAGTTAGTGTCGAAAATCCTGTCATTTTCAGCACTCGAACACTAGGACCTCCCAGTGAGAGACACTACCATAATTAATTAATGCGGAGAGCCAGCTAAGTTGGTTTGAACTATTAGAGTCAATCTGGCTACGCTCTTTAGGTTAAAATTACTTAATTGAAATACGCTTATTTGAGATTTGTAACTCAGTTGTTATTATTACTGCATACTCCTTTTGCTATTTTAATGATATTTGCTTGTGGAAATGTAAATAATTTCCAAAAAATAAACAAATGTGCTTATACGGTGTAGTAGCATTGTGGTAATAGTATTTTTGCAGTAGTGTTGAAGGAGTGATTTTATTATTGTTTATTGTCTGAGGGGATATATTTCGCTGTTACAGACAGCGAAGTTCGCAATCGTTTCGGAGGGCTCTGGGCACAGACCGCCTATTATGTGTCAAGTTACTGGATATGTACAGTAGGTCAGACATTAACCTGACACTTAATAGGCGGTCTTTCAACTCTATCATTAGCTTGAGTATAGCATATTCAGTAGAATGGCCGGGCCGGAAGCCTTGTGGGCTTGATGATATGTTCATTCACATTTCTTTCTAGGCGAACTAGGTCAAGCTTATTCAAGATAGTATTAAATTTGGGCAACAGGAGGATACATCGACAAGCCTTGATCTCATCTGGTGCGTTGTCATTGGTATTTCAGAAAAGTGTTACACGAGCAATCTTTCAGGGTTTGGGAAAATAACCTATTGCTAGGCAGCTACTGTATGTATCTAACTACTCGATGTGATTGAACGACAGTGCTTTCTTCAGTATCTCAAAATGACCGCCCATCCCGGAAGTCTTCCCCGCCTTCAGCGCCGAAACAGCCATCACCCGGTCGACAAGGATGAAGTATTCTCTTTTCTGTGCTTCGTATGGTTCCACAGCCAATATAAAAAGCCCCGCCAGGTGTTCGTTTTTTATTACATTGTGTGTCATTTGGGAACAGAGTCTGATACATAAGACTTTATCGGCATCGATTCAGGTTGACGAGTGTACAATTTTTCGTGTGAACAGAGGCAAAAGGAATCTTATCGGAGGCGACCTTGCAAGGAAGGTTCCACGGGTCACGTGTGGTATTGTGTCTCTCGTATATATCCTTTTCCTGGTGACAATTTCGTGTGCCATGTTTTTACGTGCTGCGTTGAACGAAAGAAAATATTCCCCCTTATCTGGAGCTTCCTACCGCAGTCTCCTTTGGTTCTCCTTGCTGGATCTTCTTTTTCCTCGGACAAGTTTTATTAGTTCGAGTCGTCACCGAGCAGGCGTTGGGCTTTGTGACAGGGGCGTGGAAGAATCACAAGCGCATACACGAATGAAGCGCGTGTAATCGTCCAAACTTTTCCTTCGATGTGTCCAGCCCTCTTCTTACATCACTTCCATTTGCCGTCCAGCTACTTAGGGAAGCACTCCCAGAAGGCGTTCCTCGCCACGAACCTGTTCTTACTAAATTCTGCGGCTGGGTGAGAGCCGCTTTTAGGGACTCGAGTTCATACACCAGAAAGATTGGTCGCTGGTGGTTTATGGTGAGTTCAACCAACGCGAGATATATGCGCGCGTACAGCGTCCTTTGCAATGTAATATCCTGAAGATCTTGGCTGTCCGGATGACGCCGCGTTGAGGGCAGAATTGCCGACGTTTCGATCATCGTTTTCACGATCTTCTTCAGAGCTGGTCTGCGCCGGGCTGGTCTGCGGCGTCACCCGGACAGCCAAGATCTTCATGATTCTGTGGGAATTCTGATTTGGTGTTGTTGACGTTCTTATAAGAAGAAATAAAAGAGGTCATATATATATATATATATATATATATATATATATATATATATATATATATATAATATGTTGACGAAGATGACCTCTTTTATTTCTTCTTCATGATTCTGGCCGCGGAAGCCTACGACTTCATTTGATGTAATATCCATTTTCGTGCCGCTTTCCCTACTATACAGGAGCTGCTCAAACGTTGTCAAAGTACGGAATTTATTTACTATGTGTAATAATTTCTGGGAACGGTTTTCATCACTTTTTCCCCTCACTCATCTGTGTCCTGGAAAAACCTTTCTTCTGAGTGCGAGCTCGAGTCACCCCTGGAAGGAAGGGGATGTGCACTGATAACATATCAACAGGGGGGCGGATTTTAATGAAATGTCATTTTTTTTTTCAATTTAAAAATGACATTTAGTATTGAATTTCATATTATGTATGATAAAAGAAAATGACACATTCTTATACTCATTTTTTTACTTTTTCTGTAATTTTTAAAGATTTTTCGTTCGTAGATTTCGACTAATACGTCATTTTTTTTAACTTTTTCCGTAATTTTCAAAGCATTTTTCACTGATTTCATCGATTTTAATATCAATTTAATGGTACTAGCTTCAAATGTATTTATGAGAGACAACAAATGTTCTCCACCGAATTCCTGAGTACCTATACCTGGAGCCTATTGATTTCTTGCTCAGAAGTTGTAATGCAGCCATTGTATGTAACTAAGGTTTATGTACGCCTCTCGGCACCATAGGCGGTTCATCCGCTTTCGGGATAACTAAAGACAGACATTTTCTGGTACACAACAACCCAAATCAAAAGTTTAAAAGCTGAGTTCACTTGAACGAAAGGAAGAAGCATAGATTATATCAGTAATATATCCAGCTTAAGATCTTTTGAACAAGTTTTTAAAAAATACATAATTTTTCTTTACTTTTAAAGCATTTCAAAAACATTTATGAGCATTTTATCATTTTTGACGATGATTTTGATCATCAAAATCCGCCCCGTAAATATCTCAGGCTAATTTTGTAAGCCGTACAGCGAGTTTTTTTTTTGTTATTAAAGGTCGCATCAACATCTAGGTCATTAGCGACCCCTATTGCTGTTACCGGTATGGTAACGATGAAGATAAAAACGGAATGGTGATGATAAGGGGTGAAAGTACGAACACAAATACAACCGTGCCCGAGGCGGGACTCGAACACGCGACTCTTCGGTCCGCGCTCACTACGACACTACTGCCTTAGCGATCTCGGCCACCGGGGCGATACAGCGAGTTTGTCTCGCAGGAAAGGGACGCGATTACGGCCATCGCATATTGCAAAGCGTAAGCATGAAATACAGCGTAGGCGTGTGTGTGTGTTCGCAGGGGAGCTGCTGATCCTGCTGTTCGGGCTGCACCTGAGCTTCGCCGCGCGCAACGCCGCCACGCAGTTCCAGGAGCGGCGCTTCCTGTGCCTGGCCATCGCCGTGGAGGCGGCCGTCAGCGGCGCCTTCTACGCGCTGCGCGTGGCCCTGCACGCGCGCCTGCACCCCGACTACGCCTACCTCGCCCACTTCGCGCGCAGCCAGCTCACCTCCACCGCGGTGCTGCTGCTCATCTTCATGCCCAAGGTACTGCACCTTCACTTTCCTCTTCACCTTCTCCTTCTCTTCTTCCTCCCTTCTCTCCCTTCCTCCTTCTCTCTGTTCTGTGTTTCCCTTCTCTCCTTCGCCTCCACCCTGACCAATACTGATTCTCCCACTTGGGCGCAGCGAGCTCGCCTCCACCGCATTGTTGCTGCTCATCCTGATGCCCAAGGTGCCATCTTTCGTCTTTTTCTGTCTTCCTATACTCGTTATTGTTCCATATCTTTCTTCCGCTTTTTCTTTCCCTTTCACTTCTTCAGCTACACATTAAGTCTCTTTCTTCCACTTTGGGCGCAGGCCGGTGTTCATATTCGTGCTCTTCTCTTCACGTACTTCTTTTTTTCCGTTCCTTATTTCCCATCCCCCTCCCTGACTACGTTTCTTTCTCCCGCTCTAGGCGCAGCGAGCATACCTCTATTGTGGTGATGTGTTCATCTTCATGTAGAAGGTACCACGTTCATCGTCTCCGTGTGTCTTCCTCCACTCATCTTCTATTGTTTCCTTTTGCTCCTGATGCAGTGCTCATCTTGTCCTTCTTCTCCTTTGTCGAAATTCTTCTTTAACTTTTATTTTTTGTTTTTCCCCTTTTTTCCCTCATTTTATTTTGCCTCCCACTTCTTTTTTTTTTTTATTTGTTGCATCTACATCTTGACGCAACGCGTCTCCAAACCCCTTAAGGGGCGTTGAGCGCATTCTTTGGAGTAATCCTCCATTAATTACTATATTTGTCACGTCTCGTCGCAGTCAGTCAGTGCCTTTTATCCCTTCGGCCCGGGGCTCGGCGCCGTTAGATCCCGGGGTTCCTGGCCGGTCACCCAACCACGAACCCGCGAGTCTGGAATTCGCTTAACCTTATTTATTTTTTTTATTTTACGTCAAAAAAACAGTTAAAACTGCGTATGACGTGCTATGGGGAAAAGTGAATTTTGTGCATGTTTTCAAAATTCTGTGATCCCTACACTAAGTCATATACTACTTAAATTTTGAATTTTGAAAGGGAGAAAAAAACTCCCATGTAATAAAATCTATTTTCAAGGATAAATAAGCAATAAATTTTGAATTTTGAAAGGAGAAAAACTCCCATGTAATAAAATCTATTTTCAAGGATAAATAAGCAATAAATTTTGGCTCTTATTACTTCCTGCCGCGACAACATGGAAACGATAATTTAAATAATAGTATTTCCCACTTAATTCTAGAAGACGTGCACAGAAAATGGAGTTACATTTATGTCCAGAAGCAAAACAAGGGGCCATCTCAGCATTTGCTCAATGGATCAGGGAAAGTGGACGAAAAACCTGATCGAGATGGGGGTCATTGACTCGGAAGCTGTAGTACAATAGTTGTTACAGGTTGTTTATACTCATTTATACAGTCCAAATGGAAAATAATGCATTATGTATCATTGTTAAAATTAATGTTACTTTTCTTGTGATGTTCAGTATAGTCTCTAATTGTATAGAAACATTTATAGAAACAGTTATAATAAACCTTCCTGACTTCACGGAGCGTAGTAAACGAATTCGGCTAGCGCCGCCGGCATTCGTCGGGTTAACCATTGGACATACTCCTTTTTGTCTTGTACCTCGCGCTTCACCTCTCCTAGTGTAGCTCCGCTCCTTTGGCATACATCCTATATATAGGCGTCCCATGTTCCTCTTGGCCTTCCAGGTGGTCTCTTTCCCTCTGGCCTGACTTGGATAATTTGTTTCGGCTTTCTACACTCTGTTATTCTAATAACATGTCCACACCACTTTCGAGCCTTGTTTTCCATTTCTTTGACTAGTAACTTTTAGTTCCTCTCGATTGTTTATTCCTTATTCGATCATTCTTGTTTTCCCTACTATCTGCGTAGGAATTTATTTCCACCGCTGTGACTCTTTCTATTTTCGTATTATCTGGCATACTTTCAGCTCCATATATAAATGTAAATATATATACGCACATATAAATTTGGAATTTTGTTTTAGTGCCTACATTCGTTCTTAGTAAGTTCTTATTTATTTGATACAGAGTTTGCTTTTTTCGCTCTTTTATTCAGTTCTTCCTTATATTTTCCGTTTTCCCAAATTATTGTTCCTAGATACTCATAGATTGTTACCGGTAGCGGTAGCTCAATGCATCAACTGATGTCACTGCAGCGCTTTTGACCGGGAGGTCCTACGTTCGAGTCCTGACGGCGGCAGAATTTTCGACACTAGCTTTTCAACTAGATCGAATTCAGTCGCCGTCTATAGGAGAATTCTAACGGCCGGCTGCTCTGATCTGTAGTTTTCCGTGGTTTCTCCGATCAACACCAGGCGAATGCCGGAGCAGTACCCAAACAAACGGGCCACGGAGTGCGCGCGATCGTTCCTTCCCATTCCTTGCCCTATCCTATCCCCTTGCACACACACTTACACTAACATGTACTACACTACCACATATTCCTAAGAGAGGGAGATCGGTCGGGAGCTTAGAGCTTGTCCCGGCTGGGGCAGTGCCCCGCTGGTGGGAGAGTCCTGATTAGGGGGAAGCCCACTAGCCGACGATAGGTCGGCGCCGGATCTCGCCATCCAGCGGGGGAAGATCACCGCCTATCCCGCGAAAAACATGCACTACACTAACGAGACAAATGACCGAAGCAGGTGACGCGCCCGGAAACACGAAAAAATCAATCAATCAATCATAAGTTGTTACTTGCTCCATGCTTTCCTCTCTCCACTTGATGTTTATTTCTTCCTTTTGTCGAAGTCGGACGAGACCGACCCCAGACGCAAAACGACGACCTTGAATGTGTGTGTTGCAGCTGTGGTACCAGCAGCGGGGCACGCGCCACTACCTGCCGCAGGAGCTTTGCGCGCGCGCGCCGCTCGACGCCTTCCGGCCGCAGGACGGCGCGGGGGCGGGCGCGGGCGGCGGCGCGGGCGGCGCGGGCGCGGCGGGGGCGGCGGGCGGCGCGGGCGGCGCGGCCGGCGCCTGCAGCGACGCCGACGTCGGCGAGATCAACCTGGCCGACATGAACCCCGAGGACATCCGGGTGAGTGCGCTCCCCTTTCCGGGACCGTAGCTCATGGCATCAACTGATCAACTGGAGGTCCTAGGTTCAAATCCCGACAATGGGAATGTTTTCGACAGTAGCTTTTCAGCTAGATCGAATTCAGGCGCTGTCTGGAGGAGAATTCTAGCGGCCGGTTGCTCTGATCGGTAGTTTTACGTGGTTTCTCCGATCAACACCTGGTGAAGGTCGAAGTAGTTCCCTAACAAATGGGTCACGGGCCGCGGGCGATCGTTCGTTCGCGAAGTTTACTGCCACCTCCCGAGGAAAAAACATGCACTACACTTTCGGGACTATTGGCCAACATGAACCCCGAGGACGTGCCTCTGACCTCGAGGTCCTAGGGTCGAGTCCCGGCGGTGGCAGAATTTTCCGCACTAACTTGTCAGCTAGGTCGAATTCAGTCGCTGTCTGCAGGAGAATTATAGCGGCTGACTGCCCGGATCGGTAGTTTTCCGTGGTTTCTTCCGATCAACATCAGGCACCTTAGTAGTTGACGCGGTTGGAATCACTAATCAATAAAAAAACAACTCACACTTAATGAGTTGATTTTTGGTTGATGATTCATTGATTGATTGATTCACTGATTCCTGGCGCGTCAACTGTTAAAGTCATTAGTTTCGTAAGTGTATTGCAAGGTTTTTAATTGCGAGAGATAGCGGTGATCTTCCGCCGATGGCTGGCGAGATCTAGTGCCGACCTATGTCGGCGGGCAATGACCCCCATCTCGATCGGGTTTTTGTCCAGTTTCCCTGATCCATTGAGCAAATGCTGAGATGGCCCCTTGATTTGCTTCTGTACGTAAATGTAGCTTCACTATGCGCACGTTTTGTTGAACTTTCCTTTTGCTTGTAGTGGTAGTTAGAGCTTAGGGTGAGTTTCTATTTTTTAACAATACAGCAAAATCAAATCTGTTTGTTCCTTTACCGTTAAAAAATAAGTTTTCTTAATTGGCAACGAAAATATCTAGTTTTTGAAATGTTAATCCTCGCTTTTTTTAATTTGTTATTATTATTATTATTTTATTTTTCATCTTTCATCTATTAATAAGTTAAATGGTGGGAAGGGACTCTGAAACTAAGAAAGCGTGCGCAGATGATTTTCTCCCCCATACGTCACATACAGTTTTTGACTGTTTTTTGACTAAATAAATAAATAAATACGGTTTTTTTCCAACCAGGTATCTCTCCCAGCGTGGCACCGCCCCAGCCGGGACAAGATCTAAGATACGGACTGATTTCTTCATTCCACCTCTTAACTTGTTACTGCATAAATCCATAACAATGAAATTATGAACAATAATCCACATAGAGACATGTATTGTGAGAAATGTGCGACAATAAATGTGGCAATTTGATATAAGGGACATATTGACCTCCACACTACAAACAGTTTTCGCTCGCCGCTTCCGAAACGGCATTTCTTGCTCGGGTCGGTCCGAGAGCGATTTTTCTTGGACACATTTCCGTTCCTTCATTTATCTGACATTAAGAGCCCGCTGCCGCAGGTAAACACTACTATAAAACAGAGAAGTGTTATAAAAGTGAGCAGTGAAAGGTGTGACATACAATCAGTTTCTTAAATTTTAACTTATTTTTTTAACGGAAATTTACTAGGGATAACTTGTGGAAATTATCCTTCTAGGAAACCAGTACATAACGAAACAATATAATACAAGTTTGTAGGAGAAACTGAAACTGGTGTTTTGAAAGTTTTGATTTAATTCTTTTAATTTCGTTATTAATATTAAATATGTATGAAGGAAATAATAAAATTTGAATTTTATCCCAATTATTTCATTACTATTTACTCACAATTCATCTAACAAGTATAGTTAAGAGGAAGAGATTTTGGAGCTCAAGGAAACTTGCACTGATTGTAATTTTCCCACATTCGTCCGATACAGTTTCTTACGTTACATATTACTAATGATTTAAATGTAATGAGTGATGATTTCTCTTCGAGCAATTTGAACTCATTTTGCAGATTTACAATAATGGTGACAAAAGAAGGACATCTCGCGTTAAAATTACACAAAAACATTTGATAAAATTACAAACGAGATTCGCTGATGACCTCATGACCAACTCTGCAGTCAAGACACCTCGGTGACATTTAGAGGCATTTCGAGATTTCGAATAATATATTTCTAATGTGTGAACACAGCATCACCGGCCTCTTCTCAAATTCCTCGCTGCAAATTTCTCGCTACTCTTCTCTCTGTGAACCTTGTTGTCGGCCTTACATACTTCCTTTTGACAAAGGAAATTGGAGGTTTCAGGAATGCTCATATGTTCACTGTGGCTTCTGGGCTTCGGGACTTTACCAGAAGCTATCTGGGCATGCATGCATTGGCTAAAACCCTAAACTCTTGGCAACAGGACACGAATAAAGCGGATTTTCTTCCCGCGCAAATGCAGGGCCTTCAAGCCCTTTCCGCTAGAGTATACGTATGCCCGTTACAATGATGGTGGGCCGTCTTCACCAACAGCTCTCTAGTTCGGAAGAGATTATGGGATAATGCTGATAATGATGATGAGAAGGAATGTTCGTTGATCATTGGCTGTGGTCTATTGCATACGGTCATGTTCGGGCATTCGTCTGAAAGAGATCAGGGAAACAACGGAACACACTAATCAAAGCAGTCAGCGTATGAGTTCGATTCTGGCAGGCGACGTAAATACGTAGACTTTTGCATTGGCCCTACTTCTTTCTTCTTCTTCTTCCTCTTCTTTTCTTTTGTATTATTATTATTATTATTATTATTATTATTTATTATTATTATTATCATGTCATCTGGATGGGAAATAAGAACTAAAAATAATTTAAACATTACCAATGTATCTGTGTAGAGCCACACACAAAGACACCCAGTTTCGATCGTTCTCGGGGATGAGACCAGACCTCTAAGTTCGAGACATTAGTTCCGGCACCGCTATTATCGACAACGAACGATATCAAAACTAAGCGAGTAACAGAATGCGCTCCGTGTGGGCGTACAAAAAGGTAACGATGGATGACGAATGCTGCGGTCGTCGCCGGACATATCGGCACCATTTATAGCCCAAGTGCTTCTATTACACATCCGAGACGCTTATTTCTCTTTCGGTGGAAGGAAAATTCAATTGTGTGGGCTACCTAATCTGTTATGTTCTACAAAGAAAATGCATTCAAATTATTGTATTGACACCCTGTTTTCAAATTCAGTCCCAGAAGACACCTTTGCTTAGTGCTGTAATTGAAACTGCGCAATCCCGGAAGCGATTTAATTCAAAAATTTATTTTAAATTATTTTTTACTATTATAAGTAATTTGCCGAGGTGGCTAAGAGAGTGTACCGACTCAGCGCTTGGGACCAAAGGGTCACGGGTTCGTTTCCCGCCTTGGGCATGGTTGTTTGTTCCTGGTCTCTCGTGCATGTATTGTCGCGGAGGGCCTCGCGTTCTGCTGACCCTAGATCAGAGGAGCCCGCCAGGATGTTGGTGTCTAGTGTATGGTAGAATACGCGTCCCCTCGGGATGAAATGGGTAACCGGCTGTCAGCTGGGAAAAGCCCTAGGAAAAATAAGTAATTAAAATTCTGAATTACGAGTATTTTCTCCTTTGAAAGAGCCTAGGGTGTTTCTCACAAACGAAACACAGAGATAATATCAGAAAACACCACAGAGCACGCTTCGTCGATACTGCTGACATTGCCACGAGCAGTCAATAACAAGCGGTTCGATTCTTGCCGACTTGCTATGGTATCACAGGCAGATAAGGAGTGCGCTCGCCCTCCGAAAATGCGGAAGCCAGCAGCGAGAACGATCGATAGAATGCGTTCTATCCGGCTGCATATCTGTGTAACCGCTATTCACCTCGAAACCTAACGGCGGCAGGATTTTCGACACTAGCTTTTCAGCTAGGTCGACTTCAGTCGCTGTCTGGGGGAGAATTCTAGCGGTCGGCTGCTCTGATCGGTAGTTTTCCGTGGTTTCTTCGATCAGCACCAGGCGAATGCCGGAGCAGTACCCTACCAAACGGGCCACGGACCGCGCGCGATCTGTCCTTCCTCTTCCTTGTCCTATCCTCTCCCCTTACACACACACTTACACTAACATGCACTACACCACACCACATATGCCTTACACCACATATTCCGGAAGACCGGTAGGGAGCTTACAGCTTGGCCCGGCTGGGGCGGTGCCCCGCTGGTGGGAGAGTCCTGGTTAGGGGGAAACCTCACTAGCCGACGGTAGGTCGGTGCCGGATCTCGCCATCCAGCGGGGGAAGATCATCGCCATCTCCCGAGAAAAAAAACATGTAGTACACTAATGGGACCAATGACCGAAGCAGTTGACGCGCCCGGAAACACGAAAAAATATATCAATCAATCTAAACCTAATATGCAGAGTGTTTATTTAAGTGCCAATGTGCCTATTAAGTCTATTAATGAGGAACTAATGTGCGAGGCAGTTTAAAGCCAGTATTGCCTGTCTCTCCAGTGTCTCCGACCGGGTGGTACTGGATTCTAGTCCCGACGGTAGCTGATTTTCGACACTAGCTACATAACTAGGTCGAATTCAGCCGCTGTCTAAATGAGAATTCTAGCAGTCGATTGCTCTGATCGGAAGTTTTCCATGGTTCATCCGATCAATACCAAGTGAACACCTGAGTAGTACACCAACAAACGGCGGCCAGGGCGGCGCGATCATTCTTCCTCTTCCTTTTCCTAATCATCAATATTTATATGCATATTATCTACAATGAGATAATTTTCAATTACTGCAGTCATCTAGGTGCTATAAGAAAGTACAAAGCAACTTCTCATGAATTTATGCAAAACGATTTTATTATTTCATTTTTTATTTATTTTACGTCAAAAAACAGTTAAAAACTGCGTATGACGTGCTATGGGGAAAAGTGAATTGTGTGCACATTTTCAAAATTCTGAGATCCCTACACTAAGTCATATACTACTTAAATTTTGAAAAGAGAAAAAAAAGCTCCCATGTAATAAAATCTATTTTCAAGGATAAAAAGGCAATAAATTTTGGCTCTTATCCATGTTATCCATATTATAGCACAACGTTTCGAATACAAACAAAATTCGTCGTTTAAAACATACGAGTAACACGCACATATTGACTTGTTCCATTAATAACAATTAACATTCCTTTCTTCCCTACCATTGTAGTTATGTAGAAAGTAATCGGGATTCATTTGAGTTTGAAATACAAATATGGTATGCAGCTGGCAGATATTAATTTCACAACAAAAACAATTTTTGTAATATTCTTCGGCCAAGTCCCGAAGGGCAATAAAGTGCTATAATATCATAAAGTAATAGTCGAGATATCTGATTTTCCAAATATCAAGAATTGTCGCCTGTGATGTTTATTTTTGAGTTTTGTAAAACGATGCAAAATACAGAGCAAACTCCTATACAATAATTTATCTTTCAGGAAAATATTTTGAGAAAAGGATGCAGTTTAACATACCCGTGAAATTTTTCTCCTATCCGTCGGAAATTCATTGATAATGATTTTATTTACAAAATAGGAAATAAGTACAAAGGTAAGAGAAGTAAGGGAAGCAAAGTTGTAGAGATATTTAATTTTAAAAAATTATATAGAAAAAGTTTAAGATATTAAAGAAATATATATATATATTATATATATATATATATATATATATATATATATATATATTTATATATATATATATATATATATATATATATATATATATATATACAGAGAGAGAGAGACATAGAGGGGGAGGGAGGGAGGGGAGAACTCACGGAATGTTTGGCAGAGAGAGCTATGCATGTGATGCCACGATGTCTGCCGCTTGGGTAATGAATATCACGGGAGGAGTAAGAGATGTGAAAAAGGAGTTGGATAAAAAAAAGTAAGACAGCAATGAACCGCGAAATTGGACGGACGCAGGTGCCAGGCGAATATATTGCCTCGAAGGTGCTTGTTAGAGAGATTGATGCGTTCTGGACAAGTGCCTGGCGGGAACACGTGCTATCTCTCTCTCTTAGCAAGCAGTTTGCCCGATGCAAACACTCATGATTTATGTCTGGGCCATCGTGTTGTCCGGCGCATTCTTGTTTGTAATCTCTTTAAAAGTTTCAGTGCTACAATTCCCTTCTCACTCCCAGTTTGTTTCTGCTTGCGCCCCGCCTTCCTGGGATTTCAATTTAAGCGCGTCCTATTTTCGCCGAGAGAGAAGAAATACGGCGAGGGAGAGAGACGCGTCGCAGCAGCGGACGGCGGACGGGGCCGGAGGCGGGGAGGGAGAAGCGGGTTGTGGAACAAAGGAGCGGCCACCGGAAAACGTACAGGCGCGCGGTGAAGAAGAAGTTTGTGAGACTCGCGGAACCGGCAGCGGAACCCCGGAAACTTGATTGATTGATTTTTTCGTGTTTCCGGGCGCGTCAACGGCTTTGGTCATTAGTCCCGTATGTGTAGTGCATGTTTTTTTCCTCGGGAGATGGCGGTGATATTCCCCCGCTGGATGGCGAGATCCCGCGCCGTCCTACCGTCGGCTGGTGGGGTTTCCCCCTAACCAGGACTCTCCCACCAGCGGGGCACCGCCCCAGCCGCGACAAGCTCTAAGCTCCCGAGCGGTCTCCCGGGATATGTGGTAGTGTAGTGCATGTTAGTGTAAGTGTGTGTGCAAGGGGATAGGATAGGACAAGGAAGAGGAAGGAAAGACCGCGCGCAGTTTGTGGCCCATTTGGTAGTGTACTGCTCCGGCATTCGCCTGGTGTTGATCGGAGAAACCACGGAAAACTACCGATCAGAGCAGCCGGCCGCTAGAATTCTCCTCCAGACAACGACTAAATTCGACCTAGCTGAAGAGCTAGTGTCGAAAATCCTGCCGCCATGGGGAGTGGGAACGTAGGACCTCCCGGTCAGAGGCGCTGCAGTGACACCAGTTGATGCACTGAGCTACCACTCCCGGTACTCCGAAAGCGGATTGTGGGGACTTGGTCGTGGGGACCGGGCCGCGGGGCGTTGGTGGTGGGACTCGTGGAATCACTGATGGAGAGGCGAGAGCGGGGATTGAGATATAGCGGAACGGGGACTGAGAAAGGGGGACGTGGGGTTGGTATACCGGAAGAAGGGTGGTATAAGGGTTAGCGTACCGAACTGTTGTACCCAAGTGTGCGGGTTCAAATGAATCGAAGCCGTGGATTTTTAAGGGCGAAAAAATACTTCGGACGCCTTCTTTCGGAGAGGAAGTAAAGCCGGCTGCCCCATGAAGTAGATTTACTACATGCATCATGTATTGCTCGTCGCCGCAGATAATACCTCCTTTCTCCGCTAGATGGTAAATGGGGCGTAGCGAAATGTGCGTGGTCAGACGGAAGAGCGCGCTTGATGGCACGAATCTCGCCACGTATAATAATAAGGCTAACTAACTGCAGGGCTATATAACTAACTATAGGGTGGATAGTGCAACAGGAAGCGGGATTACATATTTCGGAAATCGGAATGTGTTGACTCGACGTTAGGCACGGGGACTTGGCACACAATGCGGAGCACGAGGAGCGGGTCTGCAGTTATGGGTGTATGTGGCGGTGTCGTGGATTTGGCGACGGAACGGAAAGAGATGGAGAGAGACAGGGAGAGGTGATTTAGAGGGAGCAAGAGCAGTGACCGGACGCGACAAGCGAGTACAAGGCCGGAGCGCAGGTGTGTAATCTGTGGGCGGGGCGGGGTGTGGTTGGGGGAGGGGGTGGGGAGGGAGCGGGGAGGATTGCGGAGTCAGCGTGTGGGGGCTGGGAGCGGAAATGGAGTGCAGGCCAAGGCGTGGGGGCGGGGGAGAGCGGGAAGCAGGGACCGGCTCTATTCCTTTCGTCCTCTCCGCTGTCTCATGGCTTCAACTGAAGGCCCTGCAGTACCTCTCTCCGGGACGTCCTAGGTTCGAGTCCCGACGGTAGCAGGCATTTCGACACTACACACACAGCTAAGTCGAGTTCTATCGCTGTTTGGAGAAGAATTCTAGATTACCTGATTTGTAGTTTTCCGTGGTTTCTCCGATCAATACCAGGCGAATGCCGAAGCTGTACCTGCCAAACGGGCCAGGGATCGTGCGCGATCATTCCTTCCCGTTCCTTATCCTATCCTACCCTTTACACACATTTACACTTGTACTACACTACCACATTTGTGGGAGAGCAGCCGGGAGCTTAGGCTTGTCCATGCTAGGGCAGTACCCCGCTGGTGGGAGATATCTATTGAGGAGCACCCCACTAGCCGACGATAGGTCGGTGCCGGATCCCGCTATCCAGCGGGATTCGATCACCGCCACCTATTTATTTAGCGGTTTTTTACAGCCTTGCCCGTTTTCCGCAGCCCAATTTCCATCCTTCCATCACATAAGTCTTTCTCCACCATTTCTCTTTTTTGCATGACTTCAGTTATTGCCATGTTCCATGTCCTTTTCGCCCTTTCCCTGAATTTTCTTCGATTGGGTATCCATTCCCAATTTTTTTGTGGAAGTCTATCTGATTCCACCCTTCTCACATCTTCATACCATTTTAGTTTGTTTCTTGTCGATCGTCTCGTTCATGGTTGTTTGCACTTTCATTTTGTCCTTTCCCATCATTTCTTATTTTGTCTAACAGAGAAACTTACAACATCTTCAGCAGAACATAATTTCTGTTGCTTGAGGTTTCAATCTTAAAATTTTTCTTAGTGTCCACACTTCTACCCAATAGAGTATCGTACTCTCTATGAAGGAGCTATATATGCATTTCTTCGTCTTTATGAAATAATCGAGTTCCACAGCACAGGATTCAATTGTCGTATGGCTATTTTTCGTCTTATATTTTTATTTTTCACATCCTGTTAGTCTCTACCATCTGCTGTCAGCGTGACTCCCAAATACTTGTATTGGGAGTTTGGGATATTTGTATTCCTCCCACCACTTTCAGTCTTTTGTACGTTTATCTCCATTCCCCATTTTCCATACTCTTCTGCCCTACCTGGAGTACCACTAACACTTACGGGACCAAGGACCTTAGGATTTGACGCGTCCGGAACACCAGGCGAATGCCGGAGCAGTACACTACCAAACGGGCCACGGCCGCACGCGATCTTTTCTTCCCATTCCTTGACTTTTCCTCTCCCCTTACACACACACTTACACTAACATGCACTTCACTACCACATATTCCTGGAGATCGGTCGGGAGGTTAGAGCTTGTCCCCGCTAGGGCGGTGCCCCGCTGGTGGGAGAGTCCTGGTTAGGGGAAACCTCACTAGCCGACGGTAGGTCGGCGCCGGATCTCGATATCCAGCGGGGGAAGATCACTTCCATCTCCCGAGAAAAAATCATGCACTACACTAACGGGACTAATGACCAAAGCCGTTGACGTGCCCCGAAACACGAAAAATCAATCAATCCATCAATTGACGCGTCCGGCATCACTAGTAATGAATGAATGAATGTTGCTGTCGGCAGGCGGAGCTGAAGCGGCTGTACACGCAGCTGGAGGTGCTCAAGAACAAGACGATCCGCGCCGACAACCCGCACATCTCCAAGCGGCGCGGCGGCCGCAAGGTGGCGCACCGGCGCTTCTCGCTGCAGGTCAGCGCCGCCCACCCCCGCGCGCGCCCCGCCCAGGGCGGCCAACGCGACCCTTGGGAATGACGCTAGAATTACGCTATCGTACTGCGGTTTCGTTAAGGTGCTATGTTCGTGCCAGTCGCTGTGCTTGTTTTTTTTCTAACGTGGCGGATGAAGTTAGTTTCTCCAAGATGGACATTCGGCACAACTTTTTGAGTCAATCTCAGTTCTGCCGCAAGATGTCGCATGATCGCGGCCGCATCAAGCAGAGCTGCAGATCCAGCGTCTCTAGCGGCAAGACTGAGAATGACACAAAAAGTCGTGCCGAATTCAATCGTGGAGATACTACCATCAGCCACCACGTTAGAAAAATCCAAGTATAGACAAATACTCGGCCATCTACAGGTTACCAATAGTTGCTTGTAAACGTGAGTGGATCTTTTAAATAATTATTTGTAAGTAGTTAAAAGAAAATATTCGCTCCAGAAAAAAAGATCTACTAATAAATTTAGTCTCGTGAATGGTTTTTCATTTTAATAAGTTGGCAATACTTAGTATAAGTTAGGTTGACTTCGGTGCCCGTACTTTTCTTTCTTTCCGCGTTGAATATTAGTCTATATTGTTTACAATGAAAGTGAATTATCGTCAAATAGTATGTGATTGTGTGCGGTTCAAAATTTTAAGTTAGGGTGGTTTTATCTCATACCCCAAGAGATACAGTGATGACAATAGCATGATTAGAATATCATGGTTTAGCTCGGCCGAGAGACAATGTCGCGATGCTCTTTATCGATTATCTCTCAGAATGCCCTGTGCGGTATATTACATTTAATATTTTTTGATTCCTAAACAATTACAAACAATTTAATAAAAGAAAAACGTACTCTCACCATATAACTTCTTCAGTAACTTAAAATAACCTAAGCCCAGGGACGTTTTCCTTAAGAGTCTATACTAATTTTAACTTATTTAATTCAAAAATCAGGCCGGTAAGGTCTATGTATTTACCATCTTGAAGAACAGAGATTTGGCTTTTATTTAGAGTATTTTCTGGGGTACTTCCTCGTGGTCGATCTAACGAACATACTACCGTAACGAAATATTCAATCATCTCTCCACCTACGGTAGTGATTTTTACAGTAGCTGTTTGCCCACACATTGCAGCACGAGTATGCTATTTTTGCAGTAGAAGTCACAAACAACGTGCTCACGCTATGAACTTATTTAATTCGATTTTCTCAGCTGAGACCATGTCATTCCAAAGGGTCGAACTGCCTCCAACCGATATATCGATATTTCAGTAGTTTTAATAGGATATGCGAGAAATATTGTTTTAAATGTTCCTTTTCGATAATTGTCAATAAAATTGAAATAAAGAATTTAATTACATGGTTAAATATTACTCAATATGAACTGAATTTAGTAAGATAATATGCAGCATAATAAATTAAATGCATGCTGCAACATTCTCTAATAATTGATTTTATTGAAAACTCAATAATTAAAACCAGTATTTGTTCGATATTTTGAAATTAATTAAAATTTTGATAAATTGAAAGAAAAACGTTGATATCGATGTATCGTTACCTTGCCTTCCTCCTCCTCGCCCCTCCCTGTGTATTGCAATTTAGCTTAGTATTTAGAACGTTTGTTAATGCGCGCATTCTGAAACTCCATGTTGTTCTTTTCATGCAACAGAAGAAGGGAAGTAGAGAAAAGGTGAGTTACACTCTTGCCACTTTTTCGTACCTTAAAAATCATTGCAATGGAGAATTTCTTTGATAGTCTATTTTGGCCCCATTTCTTTCTGCAATGACGTATTATTTCCGTATTGTTTCACATAATTTTGGTTTGGTCATGTATTTGGCTCAACTACAGATTCGAATATGTCCACTCACTTTAAATACTGCCCTGTTAGTAAAATTTCCAAACATATTTCTTGCTTACATTGTTTGAAACGATGAGCATAATTATTTAATTAATTAACTTCATTAGATTAGTACAACGGTTTTACTTTTTTAAATTCTTACCCATTTAATTGAAGATGTAATAAATAAGAGTTTTAATTATTACATTTTATTGAGGTAATTAGTGTCACTACACCCATCATGAAAGTCCAAATATTAAATAGTACTGAATAAACGTGTATCTTACTGAAGCATGTAATATTCTTTTTTAAAAAACGTTAACCATACAATGCCTGGAAAAAATATGATCGTGGAATGAGGCAGAAAACACTTTGCAAAAAACATATGCAAAAACAACCAAAAGAAACTGAATATGGATTTAATTAACTCGAATATAAGCAAAGGTTCTGATAATAAATAAATCACCATCTTTTTAATAATTTAATCAGTTGAAATCGCTGACGAGTAGTTTTTTTTTTGTTTTTAAACACTTTCAACTCTTAGTTTCGAGCATGATACTAATGAGAGAACTTCAGGATAAGAAGCCCATTCTCACAGGGGGAGTCCTCACATATATACAATTGCAAACCCCTCTGTCATTTCAGCAAACGAGAGAGGTAAACGTCATAGCTCTAGTTTTTTATTAAAATTAATATAATGACTTCTTGATCTGCATATTTTATATAGTAAATGGTACCTACAATCTTTATAATTACGCTAAGGTTTCATTATGAAAAATAAATAAACTTATTTGATTTCTTTTGTAATATCTTGGCTTTTTTCACCAAAATAGTTGAAATGGATTTAGGATCATTCTCAGATACTAATTTGGTGAGAGCTTGTCACAAATCTTCAGTAGACGAAGTGCTTCTGCCGAAGTCCATAGGCATATGTAGACCATCACCATCAATAGTTTAAGTCCATTCTCATACAGAATGTGTTTGTCGCAAAACCGCGGCATAGTAAAACATAATTCCACTGCGGATTGTTCTCAAAACATAAGAATTAGATGCTCTTACCTCTAGAGTGCGCTTCTGACATCATAGAACTAGTTGAACCCACGAAAGTTCTATCCAATAGAGGGAGCTTTTCAGACACGTACAGTAGTAAATGTCCATTGCCCAGTGTCTGATAATTTAGAACTCGTCTACAACGCATAACGTTGGTAGAAAAGTGCATATTAAAGAAATAAATCCAATTAAAATGTTTCAGTGAAAAATAGGAGTGTTTACTTTACATTTACACTAAATTAGTTGAAGTGAAGTTCCCATAATTTACCTCCATTGTGTGAGAAGTGCTTATCACAGAACTGCAGACTTCTTCGCAGGTTTGCATTTTATAGTTCTATAGTAGAGGAAGCAATAATTGTGATCTGGGATGTGATTGACACAAAACAACTAATTACTCATTCTATATCGTTGCAGCTGTATAAAAACCTCGTAACTCCCTCTTTTTCTTGAATTTTCTTTTTAATAATAGTAATTTATTTTACAATATCTTTCATATAAAGATTGTTGGTTTCATTCAATTTAACCAAGCAAGGCAAAACATAAATAAAATACAACAACAAATAAAACAAAACGAACAAAAGGAATCCAATATGAACAAAAGAAATAGGTTTCTTCTATTTTATAATAATTGCAACATCATTGATGGTGATATTATTACTATTAAGTAGGGACAGTCGGGGTTGATTTGATAGAGCAAAAAATTGGGAAAATGTTATCCAATTTAAGAATTGTTACTTATTGATATACAAAATTAACAAAAAAGCAAGTAATAGGAAATATATTATATTATTAATGAACATACAGCCAGAAAATAACGTTAGCGTTAGGGTATATTAAAAAAACTGTTGTGATAGTAGACACGAAAACGTCTCTACGTAGTCTTCTTGTTGTTTCCCAATCAAACTTCATAGAAATATCAAGCGGTATCACTTTAGCCCCATCAATGTATAGTATTAGCCTCATCAGCTAGGACTAACTTGGTACATATTATTGAATTTTTCATTCTGACGTCCAAAATAATGGTTTCTTAATAATGGTAATAATATGGGGAAAAGTGAATTGTGTGTACAGTTTCAAAATTCTGTGATCCCTACACTACGTCATATACTACTTAAATTTTGAAAGAAAAAAAAAAGCTCCCATGTAATAAAATCTATTTTCGAGGATAAAAAGGCAATACATTTTGACTCTTATCCACGTAAATGTAACTTCATTTTCTGTGCACGTCTTCTAGAATTCAGTGGGAAATACAGTAATTCAAATTATCGTTTCCATGTTGTCGCAGCAGGAAGTATTGGACAACATGGATAAAAGCCCAAAATTAATTGCTTATTTATCCTTGAAAATAGATTTTATTACATGGGAGCGTTTTTTTCAAAATTTAAGTAGTATATGACTTAGTGTAGGGATCACAGAATTTTGAAACTGTACACACAATTCACTTTTCCCCATAGCACGTCATACGCAGTTCTTAATTTTTTTGACGTTAAATAAATAAATATTTAATTTCAAATAATTATATTTTTAATTTCTCTAGTAAAGTTTGTTGTTGTGTGTCATGTGTCGTTGAACGGTGTGTGTGGTTGCAGGCGCTGCACCACCGCAACCAGCGGTGCTCCGTGCGCCACTCGCACGGGGAGGGCGGCGGGGGCGGCGGCGGCGGGGGCGGCGGCGGCGCGGGCGGCGGCGGCGACGGCGAAGGCGAGGTGTCGAGAACGCCCGAGGACTCCGTGTGCAGCAACGAGGGCCCCAGCGCCATCTACAACGACGGGCCCTCCACCTACAGCGACGTGGGCACGCCCAACGTGTCCTTCCGCGTGTCGCCGCGCCAGTGACGCCCGCCCGCACCACGCTTCCTACGTCACAGAGCTTACGGTCGCCGCTAGTTTACAGGAGGCGCTGCCCGGCCCTCCCGGCGACCGCGTCGCCTGCACTCGGCCGCTGCCGGGGCCAACGCAAAGACTCGTGTCCACTGTGTGCGCTAGAGGGCGCCGGCGCGACCAATCGCCCGGCGCCTGCTCTCCGATTTAAACCGAGCTGCACTTGACGGTCACACTGGAAGGAGAGGGGGACACTATCATCCATAGAAAGCTTCGTTACGAATTAGATTTTTGGAATTGGAGCTCCCGTTTGGATATTAATTTCCTCCTCTCCTTCCAGCTCGTGACCTTGAAGTGCAGCTCTGTTTAAATCAGAGTATAGTCGGCCGCCCGCCCCAGCCCCGCCCCCGGGCGGCGGCCGCCCCTCCCACCCACCCCCTTCCACCACCTGAATCACCAGATATCTGTCGTGAAAGAGCTTGCATGTCCCCAGTCTGTGAGTGCTTTTTTTCCAGCCCTGCTTGTGGAAAACTCACTAGTACAGGAAGCTCCGAATGTGGCTACCGCATCGGCTTTTTTTTTTTCAATTATTACAAAAGCATCACCCGAGTGAACTGAGGACCAAAAAGTCAGTTCGCACCAAAATTCACGAGAAGAACAAAATTAACCCTAAAAGAAGATACATTAATAAAAAATATTTTTAAAAACTAGAAGTTACCTATAAAAGAATTGCTACTTTTTTCGACCTGCCTGTCGTAGTAAATGTTACATTGCCGAAATTTCCACTTCTCAACGTCACAAATTAATATTTACTCATTGTATACCAAAATTGATATTTACTCAAACGACTTTTTCTCTTTCCGTGTGTTTATTTCGTGTTAAAAACACTAATATGTATATTTCAAGAACTAACAAGATTGGATTTTGTTAGTTCGAAAACATACATTTTAGAAATACCTTCCAATATTTGTAAATTGTGAAAACTCTTTCTCCAAAATCACTCCTATTGATGTAAACTGTTTAAGATTTTTTTATTTGCAAGGACAGGTCGAAAAATGAAAAATAATTTTTCACATCATTGTAATAACAAATGTACGTAAGTATTAAATAAGAATTTGTAGGAATTATTTTTGAATGTTAAACATTAGTTTTGAAACTATATCTAACACATCCAAAATGAAGAAAACTGCTCAGAATCCTATTTTTAAATAACACTAAAATATTTTTCGAAAAGTCTGATTTTTCAATCACCTTTTGAAAAATGTTTTTTTATTTTTGAAAAGTGAAAAACTTATTTTAAAACATTTTTATTTTCAACATGCTAAATAAAGAGAAGTCTAAAATGATCTAAAAGCATGGTGTTGTCTTGGACAAAAATAAATCTCAAGATATTTGAGTATTTTGCATGTGAAAAATGACAAGAAATAATTTAAGTCTACGCATTCGAAGCCGGAGCGGAATCTAAAGCATAAAGTCCACAGAAGTGTTATATATTTCCTTGTAAGATGTGCATCTCTTTATGTGTTACAAGGTAAATATGTACTGTATGTAGGCCACTCTCTTGCCGTTTCAGATCAGTCTGGCACTTTACAAACCTCTTTTAAATTGCAGGAAAACGAACGTGTGCATTTTGACACAGCACACTGTTTAACGCAATTCAAAATATTTTATAAAAATGTATTTGAGTGCCATCTGACACATAGGCACACTAGGGTGCATTTATAAATATAGGAAACAAATGTAAAATATATGTAGAAATACAATAATATAAGGAATGTATAGAAACATAGGTGTGTATGATTGTATTCATGCATACATATTATGAATATGTTCAGTACGAACATTCCCTAGATTCCTCTCCGAAAAAATGTACAATGGCAAACCTTTTTCTATTTTCTCCACTTCAAATTTTACATTTTCACGAAGTAAACTGCCGTAACTTGTATCATGCTTACTTACACCAATGAAATGGTAACTGAACACCTCTCTTGTATCAAACTGTCCGGGCTATTGTAATGATGTATGACTTCATCCACTAGGATTGAAGGATGAAGCCAATGAAAGATGAAGCGTTTATTTCTTGAAGGTTGAATGGGGTACAGTTTGTCATTTGGTATCGTATTACATTTCAAATGTATCCTGAGACTATTTTTATAAAGCTCACTGGAGAAAGGGAATGAATATTATGCACTTTATGATAAGTTCTTTTTTTATATTTGTTGCGTCTTAATTATTCATTATTATTTGTTGACGCGTCTCTTAGCCCCTGGTCGAGCGTTTAGCGCTTCTTCCGGAGTAATCCTCCACTAATATTTGTATTCCAGAGGGCGCTGTATTTATGTTTGTCTCGTCAGTCAGTAGTCAAGAGGGCCGTCAGGTAGTATCTCAGCGTACGCACCTCTTACACTATGCACCCCTGCGTCACTACCCAGCGGCCAGAATTGGGAAGGAATTAGGATAGGGGTAGGGTTTACGGTACTTCATATAATGTGGACTAACCCCAGTGAAGGAGGCAGACTTCTTTTGTTGGAACAAATTTCACGTGAGCTTGTCCGATAATCGACGGAAATCGAACTCGGACCTCCTTGGTGAAAGGTGAGCGACTTCGCGCTGAGACACGAGAGCCCCCTCCCCCAGGTCTTATCCGGCTATGTCCGGTGCTTATTAATTACAATCGTCAATTAAACGCTTGTCTCGCACGCTTCGCCCATCTCCGCACGCCATATCCGGCCTGTCCCTGCAGTTTCCGCCCCGTCCCACCCACCCCGGCTCTACATGTTCATCGCGCTTTGCCCGTCTCTCCTCCTGCACGCTCTACCTGGCATTCCATGACCATCCTGCCTCCCCCTCCCGCCCCGCCCATCCAAACTCCTCCTGCTCATCACTCACCCCCGCTCCTCCCCTTCTCCTTCCTCTTAACCCTCCCCGTTCCGCCCCCTGTATCTACATATCTATAAACAAGCGTACCCGTGCAAGAACTCTCGCATGTTTAACTCCACCCTCGTCCCTATTTTTCCAACTGCATATTAAGCCTGTAATATATCTTTTTCTTCAAGGCCCTGTTATCCTCCGTCACTTGTTCTTGTCTCCTTGTAATAAAAAACAATACAATACACCCTGTCAATAGAAACTATTCTTATTTAACTTGTATTACCACGCAGAGAGGTACACCTGTGTAATTCAATCACATAGAATATCCAATAATTAGTTTAATTTCACATACAGTTGCAAATTCTGCTTGGTTCTGAATAGGTGGGGTAGAATCAAGAAGCGTCAAACCATCAAAAATGTAATAGCATGTTCGAGACGATTTATGTAGATTACTGTGTGAGAAACAATTTGTAAGGCTCCAAAATGCTTTGTTTAGGAGTTAAGGATATAGAGTAAAAAATGCCGCAGGGTGATGTGGGTTGCATTTGACATGAATATTTATATGCTATATTTTAAACTAATCCTTCATATTTTTTAAGCCAAAGTGCAATTCGTCACGTTTACGTGTAATTCTCTTTATTTGGAGACCTCATTTATAAAGATTGGTTGCGTGCGAGAGCCGCAAAAGGTATCTACACTACTGAAATAAAATAGGAGACGAAATCTCCGTAAATAACCTAGGCACACAACTTTAAAAATTCAAGCCAAGATCAGGCATATGCTACATGCGATCCTCGATTCTTTCTTTACTTAACATCTCCAGATTAGTTTCCCTTTTTTCGAAATTTTCTTAATTTTTTCTACCCTTAGTAAACAATTGGAGTGAACAAGTAAACAGCAAGTAATTAAAACAACGAATTTGAAATTAGCTGATCGAGAGGCGTAAAGATATTGAATGTTTTCAACACGTTATAGTGACTGCACAAGCAAGTGCTTTTTGTGTAAAATTTCCTTTCATAATTAAAAAATACTTTCATAGCAGAAATAAAACTTATAAACGTGAAAAAAGCCGAAGGCGCCACGCTAAGCCAGTTAAACATTTTACAATAAATATTTCGAATGTTTTGTTGGGATTCGACACACATTAGAATTCGAACTCTATGATAATGAAGTGTGTGTGTAGAGAGAGAGAGAGAGGGGAGAGAGAGAAGAGATTGAGTGAGAGTTCGAGAATATGAGTGAGAGTATGTGAGAGTATGAGAATTAGAATGTGAGAGTGTGAAGAGAGAGTGAGTGGGTGAGAGAGAGTGGGCGAGTGAGAGTGGGTGAGAGAGAGTGGGCGAGTGTGTGTACGAGAGAGAGAGAGAGAGAGAGACAGACACAGACAGAGATATCACTACGAGCAGTGAAAGACTCTCCGGGAGATGGGGTCCATGTGCCCCAAGGCAGATGGATTAAGGCCACGCCCCCACCCGTGCCCTCGCGAGGCCATGTGGAGCGACGTCTTACGAAAATCAGCTCCCCATCAGCGTTGAAGAAATTTTCATATATATTTTCTGTCGTACTTTTCTGACTTTACTGATCCAATAATAATACTTAATTGCATTAATAATAATAATAATAATAATAATAATAATAATAATAATAATAATAATAATAATAATAATATACAAAAAAATACAATATTAATAGGAGTATAAATGCAACAGGCTGTATAGGATTATAATCTTGTTTTGCTGGAATACTCTTTAGTAACTATCAACATCAATACAATAAAATAGACAACTTTTCAAATGCGTGTTCACAAATGTGAAGGAAAAAATCTAATAAAAGTCTTTTAATTAAAAATCATTAAATTAAAAATATTTACATTAAAATTCCACAATTTAAAAGTCACATAAACCAGTTAACTATTAACTACAAACACAATAAAACAATCAATAATTTTAACAAAATTAAAAAGCGCTTTGAAAAATATACCTAGAGAAGACAATATTAGTTCCCTTGGCAAGTTATAACACAAAGTTGGAGCTTGATGTGAGAACTAAGTTTGAATAATGTCTACAGATAGAATAGCGTTCAATTATTGCGTAATGGGGGATTTTCATATGAAGTTGGCCGCGAGAAATGATATACGTATTTCGGAGGTAGGGTTGGTTGATTCTAGAAATTTCATTTACAGTTGATAATATAATTTGAAGTCCACCTCTGTCTCATATTTAACCAACCCGATTTTGAAAATATTGCCAAAATATAGTCGTGTGTTGTTAAAATTAAATACGAAAATCGAAGACATGAATTATTAACACATAGAAAGCGCCGAAAACAACCTAAATTTGGCGCCTAATCTCAAATAAAGCTCTCTTTGTCATAAATTAAAGAGCTAAAAGCTAAGTGCATTTTAAATGTGGCGCGCAAAAGATAGTTAAATATTTCTTCAAAAAAACCGCGAACTACATTGCAGAGAAAAACAAAAACTATTTCTAGGAGTAACATTTTCATACTGCTTCGCAATATGGTTGGCAGGGCGTAGCAGCGTTCATCACCAAGTAGGTTATTGAAAACCGATGTAATTCTGGGAAGACGCCGTTAACACTCATGGTTTAAATCAACAATCGGACTGGCTGTAGCCTATTGCGTTGTAAAGACGGATTTTCCTAAGAATGAGTCAAAGTGACAGCTAGTGCTGGCAACATAACTGAAGGTTTTGTGGTCTTAGACCCTTAGATTCCCTTGCTGCATTCGTTCGTTTGCAGTTGGCTAACTTGTAAATGACTTTGACGCTTCCTTTTGTGATGTTCTCGTCCGACAAAAATATAATGCGCCACGAGAAATAATTGAAATTAGGAAGTGCAGTGTTATGTGCTCTTCTGTAAAAAATATTTTTCCATAAACATTACATTGAATTTACTTTTTGTGTGATAAATAGTATGTTTACTTTTAAAGCGAGACCTGAACGTGAGATGCGTACTGGTGCACGTTTCCGGCTATTGTGCTGTTGTGTGGCGAGCTGTGATTGAGAGCTTTCTATTTACATCCGTGTCAGTTTTCTTTTACTCATTATGAGAACATGTTAAGAGATTTTCCACATACGTAATTAAATTTAAATATTTCCCGGACTCGCGTACGTGCATATACCAGCGAAACTCTTAGACTTCTGCAGAGTGGTGACTTCAGGGAAGCCATTACCAAACACTTGATGGAAGAAGTGTGGCTGAACAGCTGTCGCGGCGGAGGGATACTTCTCTGAATTACATGTGATGTTCACTTGTGTAGCGAACTGTCACTTTGGCTCATTCTTAGGAAAATCCTTCTATACATGAAGCGGGAGACATTTTTGCATACCTCGACGCTATTATTTATGGACACTCGGTGCTTTGTCGAAAATCCCTGGCGACAGCATAACCATTTTCTCCGTGGGTAAGCACATTTCTGCGGCAAGGCTAACGAAAGCGTTTACATGCATGCGAATAAAGTGTGAAGAAATGTGACTCACAACTCCCAGGACAGAACTGCTTCATTGCAAAAATCATTTTCTCGGCGGTTTACCAATCGCCAAAAACAAACGCCAGTTCTCATATCCCGCGAACGTAAAACGAAGCATTTCAGTGCTTCAACATGAATTTTTAATCCTCTGTATTAGGATAATCTGAATAAGTATGGACCATAAACCACGTTTGTTTGAGCAAAGAGAGACACAATTAATGAGACTGTTCAATATTTGCAATTCAAGTGCCTAAACGGGAATAATAATCTGAAGCTGGTGTTGGCCTCGTGCCATTTTGCATTGAAGTTCGCATCAAATCAAAATTTCAGTCCAAATTTACCTACAGACCCAGCATTTTAATTTCTCTTGAATTAGAGATTGATGTACAATCAATTTCCATTTTCAGTGAAGCACCATCATATTCAAGTCTAGTCGACTGGTCAATAATAAGATTAAAGACTTTTTAGTATTTAAAGTCAGAATATTATTTGAAGGCCATTCCAAAATATTTTTAAGATCATTTATCAGATTCGGCATGCTGTATATAAGTGCCTGTATCATCAGCCTAATAATAGATTGTTGAGGACGGACGAAGGTCAGGTAGATCAGCAATAAAAAAAATCTAACCAACTTGGTCTAAAGGCGGTTCCATACATTCGGCATTCGACGAGCCGCGAGCTGCTACCTACCCTATCCCGAGCAGCTGATTTGCTCGGTGAGAATTCGCTTCCTTTTGATGTGTTCAAAAGATCGAAACGCGGTGGATAGGGCGAGCACCAAATATTCGTCGCTTGGAAAATAGCAAATAACACATCCACATCACAAGGGATTCGGCGAATTGTCGCTCGCTACTCACCAAATTCCGACTATATGGAGCCGCAATAAAAATAATTCCTTGGAGGATCAACAGACAGAAGCAACTGCAAGTTCGTAATACCTACATTATGCAAAGATACGTTTGTGGATATTGGTATCAAAAACTTTAGATTAATCCAATGAAACAACCTAAGATAGTTTTTATTTTTCATAAGCTTGAATATCTTATATCTGAAAAAGATAGTAGACAAGTCGTGGCATTGTAACACGGGTAAAACCCATTCCGAATATTTGGTTTAGCGTAATTGCATTCAGATGACTCATTTGTTGAAAATGTAAAGCCTTCTCCAATATATTTGAAATAGAATTAAAATTGGGTGCAAGTCTTTAACAGAAGTTGGATTAGTTATTTTAGAAATAGGGTGCATATGTTCTAATTTCCAGGTGAAAGGAAGTTCTCCTGCCACGATTGACAAATTGACATCTGTTAGTGCAATAAAGCAGGAATATACATCATGACCATCCGCCCAGATATTCTATCAACTCCAGCAAGAGTAAGACTTATTTTCTTCATAACATAGGACAGTGCACGTTGAAAGGTGCACGAGTTACAGGTTGAAAACTAAAACGATTGGCATCTGATACGGCAGGAGTATTCAGAGAAAAGTAAGTCAGATTATTGTCTAATAGTCTGACTTATTATGTGGGAGGAAAAATTTCGTGCGATGACCTGTTTAACCTGTTTGACGCGAGTGACCTGTTTGTTGGAATAGTCCGCCGACATTATCTTGGTGCTGATCAGAGAAACCACGGAAAACTATTGATGAGAGTAGCCGGTCGTTAGAGACAGTGGTTTCATTCGAACCAGCTAAGGAGTTCGTGTGACCAACCGTCAAGACTCGAATCTGTGACCTCCCGGTCAAGAATCCTTCATCGGCAAAGGATGTTGTCATTGAGATATCACAACAAGAAAAACACAAACCTGTTTTTGTTTGCTTTTGTTTTTCTTATTTAAGGCCGCTTTTCAACTACGAAGTTCATATCACGACCACTGTAAATAACATTGAGGGTAGCGGTAACGGTATACGGACACACACTAACCATACCCCGAGCGAGGTTCGAAGTGACAACCCTTCACGCATGAGACAGCTCCGGCTCTTCAGCCTCGGCCCTCTAGCTTTATCCAGGCCGACACACGAACATGTTTGTTCTGTAGAAAACCTCCAATATCTATCACACTGGTAATCAAAAAATTGTTTCAGGCATGAAATAAATGATAACTTATTAATTTTCTGATGCGAATTATGAGTATCACATTAAAAATTATCTTAGTGCGCTTATTTTCAAAATTGAATCTTTTTCGGTAAAATGGTAGTGCAGTTTCTCATAATATCCATCAAATTTCTATCAAATTATTTCAGTATTTGAAGGATTATTACAGGAAATATGGAATACATACACTCAAGCTACAGTATTCTGAGCTGCAAATAAGATCAATATCAATCAAAAAACCAAGGCAAAGAATGTTTAAAGAATGAAGGTTTTAACTAGATACAAAAACAAAAGCAGAATTTTTAATATTTTATGACGTAATATTACGAGACAACCACACGATTTACGACCATTTTGTGGTATTTTCGAGTTCAACACTACAAAATACACCAAATGTCACTAATTTGCTTTCTTTGACAAAAAAACGTAAACATTTATTGTCCATTTTATACAATACATTTTAGGTGGAAAACAGAGTTACAGGTTCGGACGTGTGATCAAGTAGAATACTGGCCGAGAGGGAAAATGATTGAAGGGACAGATCGTCCACATCACATTTCGGTCTGCAGTTATGCCCTGCGGGAGTTTTCGAAGATTAACATTATAATGGTGGTCGAGATACCAAGGCTGCCTTCAATTTTAAAAATGTGGAATTTCAACAATAGGTTTTCAACAATTATTTTAAAATGTATAGTTGAACTGACTTCAATTCACGACATCTCTATACACCAATACTCATTTATACCTTATTTTTCCTTTGAATGATGCAAAAACTGAAAACATAAAGAGGGATTTAATTTTGTACTTTTTCTTCTATTAGTTTTCGAAAAAAATATGATATTTAGCCTTTGTGAATGTTTGTCTTCAGAGAACTATAAGAGAGACAATAAATACTTTCACAATATTAAAAGTTTTTCATAGACAGGACATACTCGTGTAAGAGACATTTTGTAGGTCATTTAATATTTTCTCAAGAATAAAAGTTACATGAGCCCTCGATCGATCTAATAAAAAAATATTAAGAAAATGTATTTTAAAACTGGGAAACTAATTATGCATAAACAGGTAATATGAAATGCGTCAATTACTATCATTTGCTGGAAGTAATGAAAACTAATAAAAATAACTTCTAACGGCTCTGTTTTTCAGTGCAAAACTATGCAAAGTTCGATAAAATCCAAGATTTCTTTGCGGGACAAGTGAATTTTGTTTCCGTGAGTTGCTTATCAATGCCATTCCGATACCTAGAGAACAACAATTACGGAGTAAACGCGGATCCCACGATAAATTAATTTGCCTGATATATATATATATATATATATATATATATATATAGATAAATAGATAGATGTTGGTGTGAAAATATTTTCATTATTTGAGGAATAGCAAAGGTGTTTCCGTTCTTTCGGTTCTTTTTGCACGGACACAAATGGCGACGTATTTGTTTTGAAGTTAACATTCACAAAGTTGCTTTAATTCTCGACAGTTCTCTACATCGACAGATACTAAAAAAGGTATTAAAGAGATTGTGGGCTGACTTGACTGTAAGGAAACGCCGGAGTTTCCATAAAGCGATTACGCATGACGAGAGTCCTGTTTTTTTGTAAGCATTCGTTGAGCGTAGAAAGACGAAACTACCATTAAGTCTTAAGTGGTCAGAAAAGTTTATAATAATAAAAGCCCTAAAAGGTGAAACTGTAATTCTTTACGTAAATAATGACAGAAGAATAAAAAGCTACTCTGGGTTCGATCGTTGAGCCCCTCCCTATTGGAATTCGACTGTAAAGGGGAGATACCAGTTCAGGTAAGTTTGCCTCCTGCTTCATTCCTACTTGCATGTTCTATGCAAACATGTCAAAATTAAATCATTTTAAATTTAATGCTTTTATTGACCTTTACTGCCTCACGCTGAAGAACAATCATATAGTTAGTACGTAATTGTCTATGGAAAATAACCACGTAGTTTTTGTAGTGATAATATATCAATACCAGAAATTACATTCTACATCTGCAAAAGAACAACCTTTATTGCTTTATTTTTCAAATGAATAGTATTTAGCAAGCGGTGCATCGGACAAGGTCGGCATTGGTGAAAGGGCGGCAAACATTTAGGCATTTGTTTTATATTACATTAATTTTACGTTTATATCTATTTTAAACGAAAAAAACTCTTTATTCATAAACATAGAAACTCTCTTTTAGAGTTAAATTATGGATCGAGGAAATAAATACACTGATACATAAGTGTATGTAATACATTTTGTTTGGAGATTTCATCAATTTCGTATAATATAATATCGGTTACTTTTATTACTCATGCGACAACTGTGAAGTCGCCAGTCAACTTTAAAGTCAAAAGTCTGAATAAAATCTACGTAAAAAATTCAAAAATTGTAACCCGGGAGCAGCAAACAAAAATTTGCACAAGATCGCAAATTTCCTTGACGCGGCCCTGATGGAGCATATTTCTCTCTACAGGAGACACTGAAATTTAAGAATTACTATATATCTTTCGGGTTGGACATTTTTAAAAGCCGTGGGAACCGTGTTCTAAAATATTTTTACTACAAAATTGCAATGTAAAACTTCCACTAAGGAGAGCCTACTTCTCTAATCGAGTTTTTTTAAAGCAATCTGCAGCCCAGTTTAGAGGATTTTCATACAAACACAAGCTGACACAAATTGAGTAATTGTATTGACGTCAATAAAATTATAGATGGGAATAACGTATTTAGTACAGATGGGACTCTAGTGGGGCATACAAATGGCAGAGACTTTGTTGTACTAGTTAGTTTTCTAATCTCCTTAGTCTGGGATAGTTTTTCGGTTTTGCCCCATCCTCTACCCAGTTGCCATCTATTGACGTCTAAAGATCATTTTTTCACATTCGCTAAATTTTTATTTCTCTTAATCGATGAACAGAAATATGAATTTAAAAATATTATAGAAGATAATAATCTGGTTCTGAACATTTTTGTTGAAAATTTGAAACTGTTTTGGAAAAAAAAATCTCGGGGGTTTCTGAAAATACGCAATTTTAGGCTCGTTTTCACAGAACACTTTTGAGTTTTTGAGTAACTTCATCAGAAATCATTTGAAACACTTCGCTAAAGGTCTGTAAAGTAAATATAAACGACATGTGAGATTATGTGTATTAAAGCTCTAAAGAGAACCATTTTAATGTTACTCCTACTCGGCACCCAGTGAACGGTTTTAAACAAGTGAGGTACAAACAATATTAGTGGAGGAAATTATATATTGAATAGATCACAGCTTTCCTTAATTAATAAAAAGCGACAAAATTCGTGTGGTTTGAAATGCGCGGCTAGAATGGAAATGAGAAGACGGCGTCATGCGCAACTTGGCAAGTTCGCGGGAAATGGAAGAGCAGTTGGTGTTGCTTAGAGAACATCGTGATGTGTGATAGTTGAAACGACTGTTTGTGACTATCAATTGTAAGTATTCAATGTAATTACGTAGGCTTCCGCGGCCGGAGTATGTCTCTTGGCTGTCCGGGACAAGCCGCGTCGATCTGCTCGTAGCTGACGTTTCGGCCAACATATTGTGGCCTTCCTCAGAGCGTACTGCTGAGGAGCGGCCAAGAGACAGTATCCAATGTACTTTCTTGTATACCGTTCTTGTGGTATCTCCGAAAAACATCAAAGAGGAGATGGAGTTCTGATTATTATTTGGAAATTGTTTCATACCTTTTGTTTTGAATGTCAGAGATAGCAGGATTTGCTGTTACAGGTCAAAACAATGTTTATGCAGTATATTGTAAACATCTTGACACATATAAAACATATGCATATTCATGCAAACAGTATTTTCTGTCTGTACGTACAGCTCTTCCTTTTGTGCCAGGTAATTGCGTGGATTCAACGAGTGTTGTACACAGACAGACGGACGGACGGACGGATGGACTAACATGACACGGACGGACCTAAAAAAACATTTTTGGGGGTATAAGGCACCAAAAAAACGTGCATTTTTGTTGAGATCTTGAAATCGAGTTTCCGAAGCATCGCATAACGTTCTCTATATTACATTTTTTACTCCGTATATACGTACGTACAGGAGAAAGTAGCGAGTGCTGCTAAAACAGCACATACTCTCGCCCGTATTTTCACGCATTGTTACGCAAAAAGTACTCAAATGTTCGAAAACTCGAACATGACCTTAACTAGAAATCCAGTTTTAAGGAACAGATTTCATTAAAGGTAAAAATCTTAAATATTTTAGTTCTAGGAAGACCCCGAAAAACTTTTGAACAGTTGGGATTTTCGAGAAACCAAGGTTTACAACGAACATGAGACCTGCACCGTTCTCTTAAATGTGCTTCACACTATCCAACAACAAAATTTAATTAAAACGATGGAGCCATTTTTTGAAAATTTTGAAAATATTCCAAGGAGTTACATGTAAAGTATCACCGAAAATTAAAATATCGATTTCAAATTCAAGGAGCCGCGACATCAGCCAGATCGATTGCGGAATATTAATTTTGGAGAAAATCAACAGAACGATTTAGCCGCTAGCATTGTTCGCAGACGGACGGACGGACGTTTTGCCGTAATTCGATTTTTCAGTATCGAGGACCCACAATAGATGGATTCTGGATACATCTCGTGGTAAACAATTTTTTCTAAATTTAACAACTGGATTTATGCACTTTTTCGTTACCAGGGCTCTGTAATAAGAGTTTTTCTGTCGAAAATTCGCCGTTTTTTTGCGTAGCAATAGATAACTTTCTCTTTACTCTGTAGCAAGAAAGTAAAACGATGTCTTGCAAAAAGCATTCTTTAGCTGAAGATGCCAGGAGAGAGGAAATGTATAAAAATGCATCGAACCTGATTGAGTCTTCACGCAGAACTATTTGTACAAAAACTTCTCACTTGTGTTGAGATTCGATTTTGCGATTTGAATGGCATAAACAACATCCTCTGAGTTTTAGTTGGCTGTATATTGCATTTCACAAAGTTGAGTTTTCAGGATTTGTTATAAACACATTCGTTCTGTCCTCACTCTCGTTGGCAGCATTTAGACGTCTCGTGATTTTCTTTTAAACCTGAACCAAACACAGTGGGCTACTTATGGGGACGGCTAAAATGGCACGGAGAGGAATAAATGTTACCAAAATTAGTACAGAATGACTTAGATGGAAAGTTGTATTACCGGCTTCACTGGAAAATTTGCCTTTTTTCTTCTTTTGAGTTTTTAGTTCGTTTAGTGTGACGGCGGCAAAATTCAAGAACAAGGCAAATTTATATATCAATAAAATCAAATACAGCCTTAAATGTAATGTTCTGTGAACGGTCGGAGATCGGTGGATAAATGCCCAAATGAAGTTTTTTTATTAATTCATTGTGAACTCTCTTAAGGCTAAATGTACTGACACTAGTTCCATTTGTCGCCACCACGTGGCAGCACCAAAATAAGCAAAATTTACTAGGCCGATAACGTTTCAACTTTTTGTCTGATTTTCGTTCTTTACATGCTAGGATGTTGCTGTTTTTAATAATAATTTAATATTTATTGAGCAGTGGTGCACCCAAGTGGGGGAGGGGCTCTGTTCCCCATACCTGTAGGCTCTCCCCTCCCCGAGAAAAGTCTGTGGAGCACTTCTGATTATTGAATCACATACATTATTATCATAATTTCTTATGAGTCATATAGTTTCTGGGGAGCACCTCTGTTTATTGAGTCACATTATATCAATATGGTGTACAGGGCCTACAGCTTCTTCTCATTCTGTATTTCAGCATCCTGACATGGTTATCTTCCCAATTCAGATTCCTCTCCATTGCTCTTTCAGTCCCTATATCCAAATTGCCCATGGTCTTCCTCTCTTTGTCCATCTAATTGGTTGGTAAAGAAAAATATTTTCCCGTATCCTTTCCTCTCCCATTCTACTGATATGGTCATTCCACATTAACTATTTGCCTTCAATAATATGGAAAATAGGGTCTGTCTTGGCTGTTTTTTTGTCATTGGTGATATGTTCAAGTCTGGATACCTTAAGAGGCTCAAGAAATCAATTTTTAGGGCTTCAATCTTTTTCCTGCTTTTCTCTGTGAGAGTCCAACATTCCACTCTGTACTTTGTAATAGATTTAATAATTGTGTTATACATGTTTTTTGTTTTCCACCCATTTTTTGATGACCAAAGCAATGGTTTAGTACTTGAATAGTCCCTCTACCCAGATTTATACACCGAGTACATGTCATCTTCACACGAATTTCTTCTGATTGACGACAAGCCCAAAATAGTATGCATTTTGACATTTTCTAGTTACAACACTAGGTGATATCTGGAAGATTTATCCTCTTTTTACCTATTATTAGGAGGTATTGTCTTTTTGATGCTCAAGCTCACATGTTGTATACCTCAACCAATTTCCTCATCATGTATAATATTTACTCACTATTACCTGATCATCGGCAAACAAAAGAGTGAACAACCAATTTCCGTTGTATCTAGTATACCCATACATTTACATTTTTTCTTCCAACTTTCTAGAGCACCTGAAAGAATATTTTAAATAAAGTTGGGGTCAGGCAGCATTCTTACTTTTGACCTGTGGTAATTTCAAATGGCTGAGATGGTGCTATACCCATTTTTATCGTTCCTTCAGTGTTCTATATTTTGTATACTCTCCACTTGCATCTTGTGTATCCCGATTTGTGGAGTACTTCAAACAGTTTACAGAGGGGCACATTATCATCGGCCTTCTCTAAATCAATAAATAGTGGGTCTAAATTTCTCTCTATTATTTTTATGAGTATTAATGCTCTTGGTGCTTATAAGCTTGTTCTTCGCTATTTATGAGCCTCTGAATTGGATACTTTTAAAACTATTACTAAAAGTGGATTCTCTCTCTCTCTTTTTCTCTCTCTCTCTCTCTCTTTCTCTCCCTTTCTCCTCCTCTCTTTCTCTCCCTCTCTTTCTCTCTCTCTCTCTCTCTCTCTCTCTCTCTATATATATATATATATATATATATATATATATATATATATATATATATATATATACATATATATATATATATATATAAATAAATAAATAAATAAATAATGAGGGAGAGAGAGACACGCACATGGAAAACCTCCAAATTTTCACGGAAAAGTTCCGGACTTCCACGGAAACCTTCCGGGATTTCCACAGGAAACCCACGATATTCACGGGAAACCTCCGATCTTTAGGGGAAACCTCTGAAGTTTCAAAAATTTTAATTATTCAACTTTCATTTTAAAGTTCGAGAGGGTTTATTGCCAACTAAGTCAATTAGTGTGGAAATTGTGCTAACTACTTGCTAAACCTAACTTCTTAAATTTGAATTGTAGAGTGGGTATCATTTCAAGGTATGGGGAATCATAATGTGTTTGTGAACACATTGAAGGCAATTTGAAAGAAAGTTGGGAAATATGTTGTTTTCTGTCAGTTGGCATAGGTTACCATAGGCATACTATAACACTGTGCAGTCATTTTTTATCATAAAGTTGAACACTTGGAACGAACAAGATTATGTTACCATTGTACTTTCTTGAAATTCTACCTAAAAATTCAAATTTGGTTACCATTATATCCTCCTTTATTTTTTGGTTTGGAACACATTTGGTAGATTTGAGGAGACAGGTGATGTAATTTCCATTTGAAGAATTATAAAAGTACACAGTTCGCACCTTTTGCTTGTGAATAAATAAAGAATTTTAAAATGGATTCCATTTCTTTATGTTCTACATTCTTCCAGTTTGATATTGTATAAAATACATTTTTTCATGGTTTCTCTATTTTTTATCCCTTAAAAGTTTGACTGAAATGAGAGATTCGAAATGTTAAAAAGCAAACACTCATTTTATGTGAAAATGTTCAGACAAAAATGTACAGCTGTTTTTTGAGAAAATCTTGTTTACACATTTTTGTAAAGGAGAGGTGGCTCTGTAGTAGAGGTAGTAGGCTTGTAGGAGAGGTGGCAACTGATGTCACTGCAGCACCTCTGACTGGGAGGTCGTAGGTTCGAATCCCAACAGCGGCAGAATTTTCAACACTAGTGTGTCAGCTAGGTTGAATTCAGTCGCTGTCTGGAGGAGAATTCTAGCAGCCAGCTGCTTTGATCGGTATTTTTCTGTGGTTTCTCCGATCAACACCTGGTGAATGCCAGAGCTGTACCCTAACAAACATCACGGTCGTGCACAATCTTTCCTTCCTCTTCCCTGTCCTATCCTCACCCCTTACACACACACACACACACACACACAGACACACACACACACACAATCACACACTTACTCACACACTCACTCACACACACACTCACACACACATACACACTCACATGTACTACACTACACTCCCACACATGCTGAGAACTTATAGCTTGTCCCGGCTGTGGCAATACCACGCTAGTGGGATATACCTGGATGGGAAAATCCTGTTAGCTGACAGTAGGTTGGCGCCGGATCTCGCTATCCAGCGAGGTAAGATCACCGCCTCCTCTCTGTGAGGAGAAAAACATGCACTACACTTACAAGACTAATGAGCTCTGTATTTGACATGCCTGGAATCACTAACAACCAACCAACATGAAAACTGCGAATATTTTTGAAAATTCTAATATGACATTATTTTAAGTTCCAATAATGAAGAGTTGATTCCAATAAAATAATCTTTAATGAAGCTGTAAATGAGAATAAAAAAAGTTGTAGTTTTTCAATTTTCAAGATTGCAAAGGTTTCAATTTCCAAAAATTAAAATGTTTTAAATGCAAATCCAACATTTTACTGTATTTATGAGCTTCATATAAAATTATCATCGTGAACAAGCGGACAGTAGGTCTGGCGTCTGTTCCTGTTAAAAGACAGTGGATCTGGTGATTATTCCTCCTGATGTTACTAAGCCATCCATCTTTTGTTGGGTATTCCTCTACTTCTTCACCCTATGGGTTTATTCTTTAAAACTGCTGTAGGAAATCGTTCTGATTGCATTCATTGCATATGTGAAAGCCATCTCCTCTGGTTCTCTTTAATGCCATCCACTATCTTTTTTGTTTCGATTTTTTTCTGATTTCCGTGTTTCTTTGTTGATCTAAACGTGTAATTTCTACCAGATTCCAGAGAAATCTCATTTGTGAGGCTTCTAATCTCTGACGGTCTCTTTGTTTTAGAGTCCATATTTCTGATCCATACATTAACATTGGGTTAGATGTTATATTGTGTATTCTTAGTTTTGTCTCTGCTGTCATATCTCTTCCAAAGTTTTTCTTCCATATTCTATTTACTCCATTAAAATTATCATTGCCAATAAATATATGAGTGTTATATTTAGATGGATATTCTGTTGGATGGTAAAAAGGGAAACTTAATTCTGAGTCCAAAATGTCTGAGGACAAAATGAAGGGTTTGTCATTGTTCATTTTCTTAGACAAAAAAATTCCGGCACTTACCTAAAACTGAATGTTACCAAATTATTGTTACTAATTTTTGTAACTAATTATTAACAATTGAGGGTCTGTTGATTATCCTGTCAGTGGCAATTCAGCATCAAAGCTATTCAGTAGAGGATAACTTTAGACACTGGTTATGCCATCAATTAATTCTGTCATTGCCTCTGATCTGTTCTTGTAAATGCCAGAGCAGGATTCAGATTTGATGCAAACCTTCTTACTCTGTTTCTTTCCATCTCAGTAGCTGAGAATTGGGCCCCGAACATTTCTAGATGAGAAATGTCTCTAATCATTTGTACAGGATTCACATGGTTGACATTTATTGATATTTTACTATGATTTACATTATTGTGAACTTCTATTATTTCCAACATTTAACATTGTTAAATTATTTAATTTTATCAGAAAATCTGATATTATTATTTTTTATTTTTCAAATAAAATCTGTAATATAAGAAAAAAAGTGTGTTTTTCTGGCAGCCTGTAATACTCAGTCTGACAATTAATTGCCTCTATAGCTTATATTTTATGTCTGATATAAGACAAATTATTACAAACAACATTTGTAAAACCATTTCTTACAGCATACAAGTAAAAGTAGTAATAAGAAACGTGCGTGGAGGTCTTTGAAGCAAATAATAGCGCAAGAGCGTGCTCTTCCATGGAAAGATGATTGTGTTCATTGTAAGTTATCCTCGATGTACTCTTTTTACTTTATATTTTTTTCTTCTAATGCTTAACATTTTGGCTGAGCAAGTTGTTAAGTAATTTCTATGATTTTGAATGAAAGATTAAAATGAAGTTTATAATACTGTTTGTATTTGCTGAATAGCATCAAAAGAAATTTGAATTGTAATAATAAATCTTTTTATTTACAAAAACAACTTTTGTTTTGAGTTTCATATTTTTAAAAGTATTTTATTGTCGTTGAATCCTTTTGAATTGTATTTTTTCCAGATAAAAAAAGAACTGTTCATTCATCACCATTTTGGTTACATTTGCAGGCAATGCACAGATGTGCCATTGTCTGTAATACCCAAAGAAGGTCTGGACATCAATTGTTTGCAAAGAGCATTATTCTTCTGAGCTTTGACTTATTTATACTCAGACTTTAGGTAAAAGATACACCAACACACACTTTTCACAATTTTACAGGAGATCTGATCAAAATTAACTCTTTCTGTCTTTTTTAAACCAATGTTTTTAGTTTCAAAAAAATGCAATTGTAAACTGAAAATCAGAAGACATGGAGATAGTATCCTTTGCCTTTGGGATATATTATGATTTTGATATGTAGAAAAGTATAGTTTTAACGTTCTATTTTATACATCGATAGGCAATGATTTTAAAGTGAAGTTCATGAGTAGCTAGCAGCTGTACACTTGCCATTTTGTGGTATGGTATTTCATGTAGTAGTTCCAAGCCAACTATTGAATTTTGTGGAGGGGAGGTGTGACAATCTGCATGGTCCTGACTTTTTACCTCGAAAGATGTACTAATGGATTTATCCCCAGTGTTTGCATAGGTGGTCAATCTGAGTGAAGCTACCAAGTGAACTGCCAAATTTGAGATTGCTCATTAGTAAATGTTTTGAAATACTATTAGTATATTGAGATCATCAACCTATTTATCTATTTCTTTTATTATCAGACTCTCTTTGCTAGATTTTCTGAAACATTTTACCGTTGTGAACATATTCAAGCTCATATTTTAAATTAATGATACAATTAAATTGCAAGTTTGTCAAAACAAATTGAAAATGCAGATTGTTAACTTTGCTTCTTGTGGGTATTTCATTTGCATTGTCTTTAAAAAAAAATCACATTTTACTTTCAATTAAGTAAATTTTGACTTTCCAGGCAAAATATACTGATCCACAGACGAAGTTATATTATGCAATGGCAGAAGAGTTCAGTACTATACGTTGCTTGCCAATGGATATCACTGCTGGTTACCTTGCTCTTAGGAGGGCAAACAACCCTATGGGCTGATGTATTCTAATTTATACACATGAAAAATCTGGTTTTGTGTGTGACTTCATAATTCAATTTATTTTGTGTGATATATAATGTTTTGTCTGTAATCACAGGAATTGAAAATTATACATGTTTTACTTACCCTCGTGTAGTTTTTTTAATTTTTATCTTATCCTAGAAGAAAGGATCTAGTATCTTGTAATCACTGAAAGAAACTGATAGTCAGCGCAGACACATGTGTCGAATACAGCATGAACTGTAATTGTGTTATAAAATATTTATTTTTTAGATGCTGTGATTTTTTATTCTTCTATTTGGGGTAATAAGAAATACACTCAGTTTCTTATAAAAATTTTTATACAACAAAATAATTTTGTGTTCTAGAGGTACATTGAGCATGTCCATTTTTCTGCTAAAATGGGATAATTTAATCCTGTTTGTTCCTACTTTATCTTTCTTGAGGGTTTTAAGAACTACAAGTCTTAGAAGTTACTTGCCACAAAGACATTAATAAAGAAGTCAGAGGCAATCAAACAACACAGGTATGCAACAGATCACACCAAGGAATGCGTTATGAGAAACATGGAAAATCAAAACAAAGGAACATTTATTGACCTCTCTACCAAGGTGTGTAAGATTTATTTCTTTACACCATGACCCCCATATGTGTGAAAGAGTTTTTCTGTTCGCCTTCTGTGGAAGGACAGAGTTCCTTACTTCCGTTGGTCAGCAAACAAGTTTTCATACACATTTTTACTCCTTCATTTGTTGTGTCTTCATTAGGTATTCGTTGCCGCAGGAAAACACTAAAATTGTGTGTAGATATGGATGAGATATTTACCAGTAAAAGTTTTTAAATTTTTACATATTATTTTAAATGAAACTAGTGAGAACCCGTCAAAATTTGACGGATGAGATCTGAGATAAATGTAAAATACTGTGCCCAGACTAATGTTCACAATATGTTGCATTGTTTGGATATTCAGGGTGTAACGAAGATATTTTTTAATGTGGAGTTCCCAAAATTTTGAACACGTATGGCCCATGACCAGGTGGCAATGCAACATCGGCACCAAAAGACACAAAAAGAAAGAGCACTATACTGAAGGATATTATTTCAAAGTTTTTTTATGTGTCATCATCTCCTATAAACAACTTTGATTTTCTGGCATATTGCTCGAAGGTAAACTTATTTTCCCATTTAATCAATACAGAGTAAACTCGTTTGCAGAATTTCTCACGTAAGAAGTACAAAGCAGAACAAAACTGGAGATTTCAGACAACGACCCATCGGAAACGAAGACCTCACTAATCTTGACACATACGTTGACTTTCTCTTTCCCTGCGTCCACTTAATGTACATTTGCGTCTTTTGGGCAACGGGTCCATGGCAACGATTCGGAATTCGACAAAACCTGTGAACAACTTCAGTACGTCAGTACAACCGAGCAAAACCCACTGTCCGAATGTTCTCTACAAAATACACCACAAAAGCAAATACATGCAAACTGTCAACGCCACAATGCAATTATTACACTGAAACAAAAGCTTGATGTTTTGTTTTGATTGTTGAGATTTGTTTACGATTCATCAAGGTTTTGTTTCAGTATGTATGTATGTGTGTGTGTGTCTGTCTATATATATATATATATATATATATATATATATATATATATATATATATATATATATATATATATATAGAATATATTGAATTTGAAACAGCCACCGTTTGGGAGAAAACAATTGACAATTGATAAGCGTACTATTAAAGAATGATTTAATTAATTAATTTACATCGTAAATGTTGGTGAATCAACACAAACAATATCTGATAACACATCTAGCGATCACATTCTTTCATTTAAAGGAAAAAATGCTACAATCGGTTCAGTAGAAGCTCTGAACAAAGCCATGGCAGAATACCTTATTTTTTTAAATATATAGATAGATGAACTAGGAAAAACTTGTGTGAAAAATATTCTTTCTTGAAAGAAAGCGCTTATAAATATAAAAAAATGTCAAAATTTGGAAGCAAGAAACTTCTTAAAAGGATAATTTGGAAACACTAATTAATTCATTATTTTTCCTAAACATCATTTTTTAAATTAGTATATTAATTGTGAACTTTATTATAAATTATTTGATTATTCACCATTTATGAATTCACCATATAAATATAGTAAAACAGAGGGGGTAGAAACAATGGTGCTCAAGAAAATTTGCATAGATTGTACTTCTTTCCTCACATCACATACAGTTCATTTTTTAAATTAAATAAATAAAGATTTATTCACAGTGCAGTAATGTATTTCTCTTTGGGCATTTCAAACTCATGAAATTGATGATTTACGATTATGGTAATAATAAATGTATTTCACGGGTAAAAATTACACAAGAGCATTTAATAAAATAAGAAATGGAACTCGCAGCTGATCTCATAGCTAACTGCTGTCACCACTCTCGGCTTGTGGCACATATTTCGAGACATCGAATAACCAATTTCTAGTGTGTGGACTCATCCTCACCGGCCTCTTTCCTCATTTCTCCCAACTCATCTCTCAGTGTAGTCTGTTGTCTGGTCTAACTATGCTTAATACATGCAAAGGAATATAATGTCTTTAGCCTGCTCTCCTGTGAAATTAGGCAAAGTGATATAGAGCTCTGGAGCATTTAACCTCAGAGACATAGAATTCTATTTGATGAAAATATATTTTCTGTAAATGTTTTCAGTTTTGCTCTTACAATTTTTGAAATTATGAAGAATTATGAACATTTGTGAGAATTATTTCCTGGAATGTAAGTGTCCTATGCAACCAACTGGAAGTTTTTACATATTCTCTATTTACTCTCTTCTTGTTTTTGGCCAAAGATTTTTTAACACACTCTAGTATGTTTAAAAGAAAGATGACCTCCAGTAGATAAGACAAGAAATTTCATTTAAAAAACATGATTTGAACAACAAAAATTTTTGTCCGATTTCTTTATAAAATATTGTTAGCAGAAAGTTAAAAAAATAACAAGTTCTATGGAAATCTATGCTCCCAGAACCAAATGCCTACATTGAATATTCCCCGCGTAATATAGCCCATGACATCGATTTCTTCGTTGCTAACTCATTACTACTGAAGGTGGAATAAGTTAAGTTATTAGCAACAGCACGATTGAGTACTTACTGATTGATCGTACCAGGCATTTGTTAAGAAATGTTTGGAGGCCGAAGAAAAGAGTCAAGGATAGACCAAGGACAAATCTGCCGAAGGACGGTATATTTGCACCAATGGAACCGGTCATATGATCATGGTATCTTTTAATGTGGCTAAATCTCAATATATACCCGGAAACAAGAAAGATTGTGAACGGTAAGACTATCCATAGATTCCACTTTCTCGTATTTCTCCCTTTTATCTCCGTAACATATACTGCTGATAGAATTCTGTGTGAACAAACAAATTTACATTATCTTCCTAGATTAGAATCTGGTGATTCAGGGTGGTTCCTGTAGTATAGATTTTGTGTAAAATGAAGTGACAGAGAATATTTTTTAAAATTTAAGCTCCAATATTTCCAAGCTCCAACAGAATTTTGAAAATGTGCACACACCACTTTTCCCATAGCACGTCATACGCAGTTTTTAACTTTTTGACGCAAAATAAATAAATAAAACACCGAAAAATTGTTAAAGAGAAAAATCGAGATCATGTTGTTGAGGTGATTCCAATACTTTAGGTGAGGGGGAAGAAAGAAAGAAAATATCATTCTACAAATGATTTTATAAGCCGCGGTAATGAAACCCGATATAACATAAAATTACATTTAATTTGAGGTCTGTAATGAATTAGTTTGTCATTACTTACTATTTAATGTTATATTGTAAAATTATGTTGAATTTAACAAGTATTCTTGATAAAGTAATTTTCAATTTTTTGTGAGGGGGATCCGAAATGTCAGTTTTGTCCGGAGCCCCAAACGCGTATTACGTTTACGAGAGAGAAATATTTAGTATAATTTTTAACAAACTGGAAAGACCGTTCATTTTTGATGTTCTAAAATTAGAGCAACACGAGAAAATATTTCCTCGGCCACTTATTTCGCTGAGTCCTATTCGAGGATTACGACTCGTTTCCGTTGCAGAACTCATCCGCAGAGCTGGCTGACGCTGCAGCTGCGGCAGCGCGTGCAAGAGGCGTTGACCGCGGCGAGCCGCTGCCGGTGTGTTTCGACGCGCGCCCGTCCGCTGCCTCCCGCTGCCGCGCGCAGGCGCGAGGACACTTGCGCGTACGCGATCCCCAGCTGCTGCCGCCTGCCGCGCGTCGCCTGCGCCACGTCATCGAGCGCCCGGAGCCTACGAGCGGGGACACGTTCCTCCCGCGCATTCCCAGGGGTTGGTAGAGCCAGCGATCGGAGTGAGAAACAACGGGGATGAGGTCGTAGACTTCCGCGGCCACAGTCATGCTGAGGCGTACAGTATGGCTGACGTGCCACGCGCCACTCACAAGGAGCGCTATTAACAATTTACTCGCTAAAACGAATAACAACTCCAATTTGAAGTATCCTGACGGGGCGCAAATTCAGTGCATGCCTGACGCCTGAATATTCTAGATAAGCCGCTACCGCGTGTTACATGAGGCAAATTAATTAACCTGACTTCCAGTATTGATACTCTACCGTACCAGATGTTCTGCTAGGAAGTTTCTGTTAATTCAAGGAATTAACCGAACTGCCGTGATGCAGAATCAGTGGCCATATTTTATTATTACTTGATTCCTGAAAATCCCCCCTCCTCCGCTTTCCTCAACAATAAAATTCGCTGCAATTGAATTACAATTTTTGTAATTTTCTGTATTACAATTGCAATTTACTGTATTACAATTATACATTACAATTTGTCTGAAAAGGGTCTCTTAAAAGAGGTAAATTAAGAAAATTGCTACGAGTATTTCGGGGCTGGTTGGTGATCTGTTAGCAGGGGTATAATTTGCGTACAACCAACTAGCTAGAATATACTAGTACGAGTGACAGGCGGGGGGGTGGAGGGGGGCTCTTGCGCATCGTATCCGACTTCAGCCAATGAGCTACAGACACCAGTATGTCACAATATTAGCGGAAATTTGAAATGCAGTCAGATACCAAAATTACAACCTCGTTACAAGACATTCAAACATATTTATGAAGCAGTTCTTTTAAACATTGCATTTTGTACACCTTCATCGTGATAATTTTGGTTGGCTGCCGTTGAAAATTGTTACTTTGTACCACTTCAAAATGTTTCTGAACACTTTTTGCTCTCCATGCAACATGGCGGCCAGCTATTTCTCCAGATGGCGCTGCTTTAACTGCAAAAAATTGCTTTAATTTGCTGCAAACTTGGAGGCGCTTCAGCCACTCTATGTGGTATATTCTAAATTGTTGCATACAATACATGGATTTCAGTGTCCGTTCCAAGAAAAATCGGTTGTGGTGGTCTTTCAGAGACTTCACCGTGTACCGGAAGCTCCCGTTTTTATTTATTTTGCGTCAAAAACAGTTAAAACCTGCGTATGGCGTGCTATGGGAAAAAGTGAATTGTGTGCACATTTTCAAAATTCCGTGATCCCTACACTAAGTCATATACTACTTGAATTTTGAATGAAAAGCTCCCATGTAATAAAATCTATTTTCAAGGATAAATAAGCAATAAATTTTGTTTCTACCCACGTTGTCCTTCGGAATAATACTTCCTGCCGCGACAACATGGAAACGATAATTTGAATAACTATATTTCCCACTGAATTCTAGAAGACGTGCACAGATAATGAAGTTACATTTATGTCCAGAAGCAAAACAAGGGCCCATCTCAGCATTTGCTCAATGGATTAGGGAAACTGGACGAAAAATCTGATCGAGATGGGGTCATTGACCCAGAAGTTGCGATACAATACTTGTTACATATTGTTTAGAATTATACAGTCCAATGATAATAATACATTAAATATCACTGTTAAAATTAATGTTACTTTCCTTGTGATGCTCAGTATAATCTCTAATTGTATAGAAACAGTTATGTAGCAGAAACGATTTCACTTGGAATTTAAACTTTCTATCGAATTTAATCGTTTAATGTCATCTGGCAAAGTGTTGTAAAATAATGTACATGTATCGTATGTGAAATTTTTGTAATGAGCTGTTGACACTGTCAACTGATAAATATGATTTCTACGTTGAGTGTTATAATAATAGACATCGGCATTTTCTGAAAATATATTCCCGCCCTTAAGCAAGTCATTTTTTACAAAAACCATTGATTCGTAAATCAACAGACAAGATAATGGTAAAATTCCTAGAGTAATAAAGAGAGGCTTACAAGAATCACGTGGGTGGGATTTGGTTATTATTCGTACAATTTTTTTTTGTAATCTAAAAGTCTGGGAGCTATAAGATGTATTTCCCCAGAATATTATGCCATATCTCAGGCGGGAATGAACATTCGCGAAATATACACAACGAGCAGTATGAATGCTGACTGAATTTGCAAGAATTCTGAACGCGTAGCATAATTAACTTAATTTTGTGTTCAATTCATTTAAATGGATGTTCCATTTAAGGTTTGACTGAATTGAGAGACCTAAAAATTTTGTTGCCTTAACATCAGTCAATGGTACACCGTTCATTTTCAATGGAGCACAGAATTGTTTATTTGAAATGGAAAACTGCATTAAAACCGTTTTCTTTTCGTTTACTATTAATTTGTTATTTCGAACTAATTAAAAATCTGATATTCGTACTATTTACGGTTTCTTTATTGCAGCGAAGTTCGTAAATATCCGCAAAGAGAACTGTTCTTCCGTTTCGAATCGTCGAGGACATATCGTTTATGTAAAGTAGGAACAGAATATGGCCTAAAATCGATCCTTGAGGAACACCACGTGCCATGGACAAAGAGTCGGAAAGGTGCGTACGTAATGTTCCATCATTCCAGTAAGGTATTTCCACTCTCTGAGATCGCTGTTTAAGGTACGAATATATCCAATCTAGAGCAATACCACGGATTCCATATGAAGGTAATTTTGAAAGTAAAATGTCATGGTCAATGACGTCAAAAGCTTTTAAGAGATCAAAAAATAATCCAATATGTGCCTCGTTTTGATCCAATGACGAGGCGACATCTTTAAGACAAGAAAATATAGCTGTTTCCGTTGATTTTGATTTTCGAAACCTATGTTGGCAATCTGAAAGCGTGTAATGTTTACTGAGAAAGGTTTCCATTCGTACATAAAAAAGTCTATCTAATATTTTGGAAAAAACTGATAGAAGAGAAATGGGGGCTGAAAATTTTGAATTTCATTTTGCTTGACCGGTCCATAACGATGAATTCAAATATGTGAATTAACGGGTGTGTAATGAGAGGCGCAAAATTCTGTAAGAAACAATTCGGAAAATTACCTAAACCGACTTAATATTTACTTTTTAGTTTATCGAAATTTTTCAGAATTTCATAGGAAGAAGTTTCGAAACGAACATCGTGTCTAAAATTTTAGGTGAACTGTCTATTATTGAATTTGTGCCTGAAGACCTCAGTGAGATCGGCAGCAATTCTCGAAAAAGCATCATTATATTTTAAAAACAACATTCTCTACAAGGTTTCTAGTTGATTTGGTGGTATTTTTAATTATGTTTGGTCGTATTTTTTTTATATTTGGTGGTATTTTTTTTAAAACGCACCCCAGATTCTTCGTGGAATTTCATGAAGAATGACAGGTCCAGTTTTTTCGAAATTAAACTCTCTTGGAGAAAATTGAATTTAAAAACCATTTTCGGCCACGAAATTCATTTCCTGCGCTACCGCGGCTTCTGTAACTCGGTTCTCCGTGTTATCGGTGAAACTCATAGCCGGGCACACACGAGGGAGGGCATGCCCCCCTGAAAAATTTTAAAGGGTTCCCTAGCACTATGTAATAAATCATTTTATCTGTAAGTATACTCAATTTCTTATTTCCCCCCTCTATTTAAGCTGATAATTTAGAAAATGAATTGGGGACGAGGTTCTCCAAACCAATTGTTAACCACGTAAATGGTTCAACATAAAACCAATAAGTGTATTAATTTAGTTGGATCATTTAATTTCTACTTTCAATTTCTCTGTTTTATTTATTTTGTAGTAAAATGTGACATATGTAAATAAAAAAAAATTAATGGAAAAGGGGGCCCAGAACTCTAGTTTTCTCCCTCTTGTTTTAGGTCGCGCACGACTGTGTTGAAACTGTGGACTCGTGTGTGGGGAAAGCATCACGAATTATCCGCGCGCGTTTCCTTGAGCCCTCATTTCGCTGGATGTGAGAGGAGTGTAGGGAATTCTGACGACATGACTATTATTTCGTATCTGTAGATGGTTTTCGAAGCAAAATAATTTCTATTACAAGGGAGCAAACTTTTCTAGTTATTAGATTTTGTTAGCAACGCTATTGCTATCGTTTATGCGTAATTCCATAAGCGAAAAGATGTCTATTCTTCATGACTTTATTCAACTAATGTTAGTAAAGGAGTGGGGATAGGTATTCCAGGGCTCAAGAAAACGTGCGCGTATAATACAACCCACTAGAGAAATACATTTGCAGCATCAATTGTTTTAGTTGTTCTATTAAACGATCTAGCAAATGTTAGAAAATTAGTTTAATTCGAAATTACTTCACGATATACAGCGGCGTTAAAAAAATAAACGCTGAACACAATCCAAGACTTGAGAAGAGAAAAGGGTCGGGAAAACTCTCCTGGAATGCAGCCTTGATCATTTGCATATCTTAAGAATGAACTAGGGTCTTGAACTTGGAGAACTCCACAGATTCACCGATAAATACGGAGAAACGAGTAAACGCCCGGCTCCGCAGGAGAAGCTGCCGGTTTGAATTTCGCGCCCAGAAGTGACTTTAATATAATTTTCTGGAAGGCTTTTTTATTTTAACTGATTCTACCATTCTTAATGAAATTCGACTCAGAATCTGGGGTATCTTGTACATACCTTGAAGAAAATCTGTTTTCAGTTGACAGAGCTAAAGAATTAGCAAGACTAAAACATTATGACTTATGGGAAAGTCAGTAGCTCCCACTGAAAAAATGTTAAAACGATGAAGAAAAAGAAGAGGAGCTTCACTGATCTGCCTGATGACGCAGATATATTGATAATTGTATGTTCTAATATTATTTTGAAAATTTACTTAAAACCCGAACTGTTGTACTGTTGTCAGAGAGTCTTGGAGTAGCTCAGCCCCCCTGCTTTCATACACGGTTTAATATTTCTAAGAGTTTTATTACTTTTGAAATTCGTGAAACAATTTTATTAATTTAATTTTTTGAACTAAACAGTTTACTAAATTTCTAGGCTTTTCCAATTTTGTAGAAATAGGGAATTTTAAATGAGTATATTACATTACCATTAGATTTTTCAAAAACTGAACATTATAATAATATGAATGCTTTAGAATTTACTTCCTATTTGTCATGATGTGCCCAATTGACTGTGTTAACATTTGCTTATCCCAGACACTATTATACTCTGCAGCTACTCTGCAATTTTATTTTATTCACACGTCTATAAAACCCTACCCGTAAAATCTATAATGCGTTTTCATTTGTTCTAGTAATGGAAGAAATCGATGAAAGACTGAAATTTTTAGACGAAATGAAACAACTTTGAGAAGAAAAGGAAGTATCAAATAGATCATCATGTCAGAAATCACAGGCAAAACTGCGTCAAATAGAGAAAATTGATAAAGCTCAAAACTTGAATGCAGGATGAAGGTGTCACCACAAGTCCTGAATAATTTCATGAAATTAGAGAGCAGCAGGTTTGTTCTGCTTTGGTATCGTGTGGTAAAGTTAACACATTTGATAAATGGTACCAATGTCATGAACAGAACACACATGTGATTTTATTGTACCTCACCCAACTTTTGTCATATTAAAAAATATGTAAATAAAATATTGTTTTATTGAAATGAATTGTCCAAATTTTAAATATATTTTATTAGTGATTTATTTCCTTTGATAAAATGGAAAAGAAAAAAAAATGATGAAAATGATAAACCAAATATGTGCCCAAGGTGGAAACCTGCTTTCGCCGGAGAAATATGTCAGAACGGACTATTTTCCCATGTAAAGTACACTGAATAAGTCGGAAACGTGCCTGACGCGGAAACGGAAAGGAATTATGGGGCTGTATTCAATTGATACCCATAAAAAGACCAATATTGACCATCAGTGAGAACAGTCTGTGTTACCAAAGGATAGGTCACATCCTGGAATGTCGAAAATCCTGCAAACAAACAAGGTATTGAAACAATAAACAACAAAACCGTTCTAATTTCTTTCCCCTTACTTGATCAATGTTAAGCATTTTTTACACTCATTTTTTGTTCAACTGCCTCATTCTAAAACAGTTTTTTCTTTTAAATAAAAAAATTCTGATTTTCTTCATAATTCTCTTGATTATTTAATATGAATAATCAGTTTTCAATATCAATAAATTTACACAAGGATTTTCACAGAGAGAGACAATAAAAAATCATCAATTAAATTTTGTAATCTATATTACCTCTCAAATGTCATTCCAAAATAGTCATAATCAGGGTTTTTAATTTAATCCATCTTTTATTGGATGCCTGAAAGACTTTCTAACACAACTATTGATAATTAACCTAACAACAGAAATATATTATTGTAGCGGTCACTTAACATTATTTTGGGCTCATCCTTTATTTCTCTCTTTTCTATTTTTATATATTTTACTTCATTAGCGAAATTACTGGTTTCCTAATTGTTTAAAGGCTTCTGTTATCTCTACTTTCTCACACTATTTATGTAGGAAAGATAAATTATTGAAATGCTGCAGCAAAAAGTAGCTATTTTTCAATTCAAAAAAATTACTTCCTCCAACATGTTGTGTACTCACAATTCATGTTGTGTGGGTTCTTGATACCAAAAATTGGTTTTGGGAAAACGTCTGAATTTCTGAACAATGCAAGCAGCAAAACTAGAGGCAGGATTTTCACATTACCTGTCAATTTGGCTGATGTCATGAATATGAAACACATAAATGTTAAAAACATTCTGAACTTTTTCCAGACATTACAGTAACATCTGTCTAACCTGACTGAACCTACAAATCCCTCCCTCCCATGAAGTTAAATTGCATTTTACACAGCATAAAATGGAACCGCTCAAATATCAACCGCTGAAACAATAGAGTTTTTCATGTCCTGCAGGAGAAAAAAATATAAAACGGAAATTCTGAGAATTTAGTGAAATTGGCGAGATACTCTTAATGGAATTGAATTGGCAAGACGTGAGATACTCTTAATGGAACGAAAGCAACTGCAAGTCTTTCAATTTCCCGGTCCCTGTAATGTGTGTTTCAGTTGTGGCAGCCACACAGTGAAGGTAAGGGACTTTAGCTGTCAGGGGCCCTTGGGGTCACTTGTCTCTCAAGGAAGTAGGCGACTTCCCTGCTGGTTCTCTGAGCAAGGGAAAGAGTACAGGCATGGCTACTATTCACTCATCTCCAGGTTCTGGGTTGAAAATCATAACCCCTCGACCAGATACTCATTGTTTAAGACCTTGCGAGGGTATCAGAAAGTCATAGTATGCTGGGCTGTGGCACATTGTGTGTTGGTTGAAAGAGACAGCAAGTAGTCCGCCAGCAGTCACTAGTCAGAAAGGTGGTGTGTTCTTTACGCGTTTCACAATCAGTCATAATCACTCTAAATATTAGTTTTTCAACTTCAGAAAACATTGAAAAGGTATAAGTGGGAAAGACAAAAAGCAAAAAACTCTAGGTGAATGTCTGAAAAAATAATTTAATTCTAGTGCACAAGTTGTGAAGCTTTTCCTTTTGATTGTCAGATATATTTTTAGATATTCAATTATTGGTAATTCCTTCCATAAATACATTATGTGAATATATTTTTATAATTATAATAAAATGACATAATTTACTAATTTCAGAATGGAAATACAAAGAAAACAAATGGCATAAAATGGACAACCCTGCATTAAACGGAAACCTCCCTCAACTGGAATAATTTTTTGTCCTGATCAATTCTGGCTTAGGCAGATTTTACTGTAATACTATTTTTCAATCATTTATTTCGTTTAGCGTTTCGATCCTTTTCAGGAGGTCTTTTTCAAAAATCATATCTAAAAATTATTACAAAATTTGTTACTATCAGTTTTAAATAAAACATCACACATCAAAAACACCACAAAAAAAAAAAAAAAAAAAAAAAACACAAAATGAAATAAAATCAAAATAATAAACAAATTATAACATATACAATATATTCAAGATCATTTTTGGCCAATATATTTAGAACAGACCAATCTTTATCTATAGGAGGTATACTACTTTCAAAACAAACATCAACATACAGAAATTGTATTAATTTAATACTCTGGTCTTACAACAGTTTCGAGGACATTTGTTCCCTATCATCAGTTCAAAAAAAAGCTAAAAAATAAGGTGTAACAAAGAACAATCTGCAAAGTGCTTAACACAAGAGAAATTCACCAAAACATTCAAGAAAATGAGTCCCCACCATTCTTTGAAGCATCCCTTCTTCTGCCTGTGGAAACATAATAAAGAAAAAATGTGAAGAAGTTTTTGGGCATGGGGAAAAAAAAAGGTAATTTTTAAAAGAATTGTCTATATTTTGCGCCAAATTACACAAAACTTCTCTTCTTTTGGATAAATTGAACTTCAACTTATTTAAAGATTGGTCTTTAAGATACAGATTTCATGAAGAAACAAATCGCTATCTTCAATATTATACTTGTAGGAAGATACCTAAAAAAATTGCACTTTTGCAATATTAAAAAAAAAAAAAAGATTTAAATGAACATGAGACCTGCAAAATTCTCTTTAACATCCTTTATGCTATTCGCAGACAAGGTTTGATCAAAAAAATTTGTGCCATTTTTGAGAAAATTTTGAAAATGTTTTTGAAGCTTGTCATGTAGCCTCAAAAAATCAAAACATCCGTTTGCAACTACCAAAGCCACAAGTTCATTTAAGATCGACTGAGGAATATCAATTTTTAAGAAAATCGGCTGAACGGTTTAAGCGCTAGCGTTGACTAGTAAAGGAATGACAGAAGTTTTGTCGTCAATCGATTTTTCGGTATCAAAGACCCGCAAATCATGGATTTGGGGAAAACGTCTGAATTTCTGAACAATGCAAGCAGCAAATCTAGAGGCTACTATCACCAGGCTACTAACTAGTGACTACATCATGTGCTAGAAGATTTTCCCCCTATATTAAGCAACAGGATTTTTTTTATCGCAGGAACTGGCGGGAATCTTCCCTCGCTGGATGGCAAGATCCGGCGTCGACTGGCGGTTTATTAGAACAGGACACCTAAAACGATGGTTTGATTTCCACATAAAATACACTAACAAAAGGAAAAAGATGATAAAGTGAACACGTATAATTTATCCTAAAACGTAGAACTGGCTGGAAATTATATATTCCACTTTCTCTTAACAAACAAAAATTTACCTGACCGGGTGACGCTGCGCCGTTGCGACAGCACCCAAGTTTCACAAATCCCTGGTACGCATTAAAGACGCGTTACCACCTCTGGAGTCTGCAGGCGTATTCGAAGTTCCTTGAAGCTGTGGCAGGACTTTCATCGGCGAGACCCGGCGCCCGGTGTCCGAATGACTCATCACCCAATACAACAATCACTCTAACCGTTCGGCTGTAGCACACCACTCCTAGGTTACGGGACATGCCATCGATTTTGACAAGACTCGGTTCCTGCACAAGGAAAACCGGTACTGGCCAAGACGCATTAAAGAGGCACTGGAAATTAATAAGCGGCCGCACAACTTCAACGCGGACGCAGGTCTCAACTTAAACAACGACTGAAAATCCCTACCACACCAATTCCCGATTGTCATGGCTGCTTCCGTCCCACCACGAAGACGGCTGACGCGAGGTCCGGATTGGTCCAGACCGCCAGCCTATTACAGGGACCTCTCCGCCAATCGCGGCGCACTTGCCCCACCCGAGCGCCCACGCCGGACAGAATTTAATACCGGACGCGCAACACTGCGGTGTCACTTCCGCGCGCTTCCCGCCACACAAAAACACCTACTAGACATCCTCCAACTGCCACCTCCACCGACCTGAACGACTGAAATCCCCAGACGACGACCACAACAAATGACAAACGACTAGCACGACCTTCTAGAAGAACGACACGAACGACCACAACTAAAGTAAATAAAACCACCATCAGCCGACACCCTCAAAATCTTCCTGCCCCACCTCTCCTCGCCCTATCCCTTCCTTCCCTCTCTACATCCAATTCCTCCTTACCCAACCAAAGGAAACCTAAAACAAGAAGAAAGAAAGAAAGAAAGAAAAAAACGTTATCCACATGCCCCATCACGTATGGGGGACGGAAACAATACAGCTCCAACACTCACACCATTAAATCAACGAGGTATGAAGAGTTCCAGCAAGGAGCAGGCATGCTCCAGCACCCCAACACAGCCGACGCCCCCGCACAAGTTCTCTGAGCTGTGCGACTAGGGGGAGCAGCTCCCAGATGACGGAAACCGCGCGGGAGGCGCGGAACGACTCGCCGGGCGTGGCCCGCCCGGAGGAGAAAACGCCACGGCAAACAAAGTGGCAAGTGGCAAAGTGAAAAATGTGTGTAGTGTTCAGTGTATATAGTGTGACATACCAACATGTCACACATTTATTTACTAATATTTGTCGTAAAAGGGGTAAATATACAAAGATAAACAAATAGAAATATGGCGCCCTAGCAACGGCAGCCGAGTTGTTGTCAAGGTCAGGCATTGGACCTGAGGGCACGGCTAGCTGATCAAGTAAACAATTTAGGGATTGGTTGGGAAGGCAATGACAGTCTAGGGCATAGCTAGTTGATTATGTAATCAATTTAGGGATTGGCCAGGAGAACAATGACAGTCTATTCACGATGGAAGAGCGTCGAATGTTTCTGGTGAAAAACAGTAAAAAGAAATAGGCCGAGTCTTGAAGGGCTAAACAGAAAGATTATTTTCACATTCTGACATATGTCGTGGTGCTGTGCGGGTCGCTCGCGGATGATTAATTTTGTGCGATTAAGTAATTCTTGAGTGCGACGAACGGAAATTAGAATTTTCTCGGATGGACAGACTCTTTAGAACGTGATGGACTTCGAATAATTTGCTATGTAAAATGTGTAACTTGTAATTTTCGTGTGTGAGCTAATAATTTCAGACTGATAGATCTACAACAAGTTGGGACTCTGAATATTTTTGCGATGTGCGGAAATTAGAATTTGAATGAATTTGTACGCAACGGGACTTGGAATAATTCTGAGTAAATAATAGTTTGCTGAATTTTAACATTCTCGTCGCGTTGTAAATTAAATTAGAACTACAAGTATTTCAGGCGGTGAGGATCAGTGACTCGACATTTGTGCAAGAGTAGGAGAGAAGAATCTGGTATTTGGACTTTTGGAATTCTCGTCACCGAGAAGAAGAGGAAAATGGTTCTTCGTGGCGCCCTCGTTCAAGTGCGCGCAAAGACGGGTACTGCAGGATAAGATTCGAAAGAGTTCATGACCAAAAGAACATTCTTTATTTGTTACAAAATTTTCAAGTCATATTTTTGCCTGGCTTGCCTGGCAAACCATAAGTTTCTTTCGAAATAGAACAAACGATTTTCATTTGGCCAATTCCAGCTAATAAGTAGCTAGACAATATATATTTGTTTTCAGATTCCTCGCCAATCTGTATAGATGGCAGATCGGATAATCGGCTATTAGTAGGTAATAGCGATTATTTCTAACGAAACCCATCGACCCAGCTGTCGGGATACTGATTTTATTTAGACAACGGTTGAAGCATTGGTTTTAATAATATTAACGTAACCTTTTCCTGGTGCCCATTTTTAAAACATAAATTCGGAACGGGTTACATCGAAACGCCCAATAATTTTATAAGCAGTTTGTGTGTGGGGTTGTTTCAATAGTGTAGTGACATGTGGTGTGAATGAATTTGTTTGTAAATAGAGTAAGTATGAAAGAGCGTGAATGTCATAATGAAAATATAAAAGAAGAAAAAGAACAATATAAAGAACTGTATAAAGAAACCCTTAATAACTTATTAATTAAAACAGCAATCGCCCAAAGTGGAAAATTATATTAGATTTAAGTTAGGTTAAGATACTTTATTTAAGTTAAAGCCCGCCCCCTAGCTCCATAAGCAGTAATGCTGGAGATAAAATTGTATCCCGAACATTGAATAAATTCCCGCCTCGCCAGGGATACTGGCGGGGGAAAATTGAAGGAAGGAAAAAAAAACAAAAACTTCGGTGTCACTGCCCTGAGGAAGTCTGCGACATGGCAGGCGAAACATCGGTCTCTCAGTCAACGACGCGGCGTCACCCGGACAGCCAAGAAAACACTAAGTTTAGAGAGCGCAGAATCATCGCCGAGCATTTCCCATACAGATTTGTCCACGCCATGTCTCCGTCAGATGCTAACAAATTTCGCAGGAGGACGTGTTCCACAGAAAGACGCCATGCACGAGACGAATGTAGGAGGAGATTCACCTCGAAGGAGTAAACTAGTGGCAGTGTCCGATACAAAGACGGGTTAAAATGACTTCCTCACGCCTAGAAGGTCGGGATGAGGAACACCAGGGATTAACTGGATCCTTTATCATACTTAGTTGAAAAGTGGTACCACTGTTTGCCACGCTCTAAGGACTGATCGTTTCAAGAAAGCCTTAACATCGGACGATGGTACAGAAGAAATGTCAATATGAGTCTTCCGCGTCGCCGATTTCACCGCGTCGTCGGCCAGCTCATTTCATGTGATTCTCACATGGCCTGGAACTCAACTGAGGAACAGATCACAGTGGCGAGACTGGAGACAAAAATCAGGTTTTGAACTGATTTCGTCAGGTACTCAGGAAGAACGGGAGACAGCTTGAAGAGAGTTGAGAGAATCAGAACAGAGAACAACTCGCCGCAACGTCGCAGACTCCACGTACTTTAGGGCTTCGAGAATTGCATACATTTCGGCAGTGAATATACTGCATTGAAAATGAAGCCGATGACAATAATGAATATTTACCTCATCTTTTGGTACATGATTTAGCCAATTTATAACATTCCTTTAGTGGCTGCATTGAATAATGTAAATCATTCTTGAAACTGCCCCTAGCCTCCAAAATATATGCACTGAACTCTCTACTTGACACTCCAAACAGCTCAGACTCCAGCCCACCCATACGATTGTCACTGCAATTTGACTGGGGACCGCACCTATACAGTGCTGTTTTGCAGTCCATATTTCAAGTGTTGTGGTCTATGAACACCTTGTTAGTCCTCCCAGCCAAGAAGCCACAGTTCAGTCCTAATTGCCAACACTGAAGATTTCATAAACTCATAATAAAATTTGAAATATATAAATTGCTAAGAAAACAAATATTCAATTTAATGTTACTGTAAACAAAAACTATGACTATATAAAATGAGGGGAATAATATTACAAGCTACTATAGCAATATATAATATCGTAAATAATTATCATAATAACATGAAACCATTCTTACGAACAACATGCAAATAACATTATCACTTACTTTCTGTTTTTCGGAATACTATATGTGGAATATATCCGAACGCTGAAAACCGCATTTTATTCAAATCTGGTTTGTAATTTAAGATACACGCTTCAAAGTGGAACCACTGTGTTACTTATGACGCAGTTATTCACCAAAGATTAAATTCGGAGCCGTTTGGGGGCAGTGGCTTCTGAGAATTCGCGTGGAACTAATGACAGATGATATGACTTCCTTTTTTTAATATTTTGCAAATTACAGATGCTGCACCAGGGGAGGGGGCAAGCACGTCAGGCCTACCCAATTCTCTGTTGTTCTCACAATGCATCCAAAGCATACCTCTCTGAACCCACCACAAGGAAATATGGAAACGTATCCGCCTATTAAGGATGAGAGACCCTGCTAAAAGATTTGTCAGACAAATATTCTATCTGCTAAAAAGTGCTGTGTACTGGTGTTTGAATTTTTCAATTCTAAAGTGACTGTTAATTTATTTGGCATTACTGCCAAAAACAATAACTGAGTGATTGTAACGCAAATACAAAACGAAAACAAGGCAGAATTCGCCATTTAAACATATTTCTGTCACTTAGCATATTTATTTATGGTAATTTCAGCAAGACAATGTATTTACAGAATAGGCAGTAAGTAGGGAAGATGTAAGAACGTTGTATACGAATGTGAAGCACGCCGTTTGAGCTTGCGCATGTACACCTGCTTCTAGATTTTAAGGAAATGAATGCTGTGTCATGGAAGTTACCGCCATAGGAGCGCCGAGTCTCACAGCCGCGTCGATAGTCGGCATGCGCCTGTTCTATGAGGAGTCTGGTACTGCGAACAAACTAATCACATTTCATTATCAACGGCAAAATTATTTTCGATAAATGAGGTTCTGACGCAGAACAGGTTTTCAGAATGCCTTATGCTCGCATTCCAGTTTTTACATCCTTCTTGAACGTTCGTGACATCTATCGGCCTCGCCCCGCGAGGCAACACAAAGAGTGAACCAGGTATTTTGAAACCATTTTTGCTGGAGCAATATACCACTTATAGAATGCACATGTAATATAGTTACTGCACGTATTAGTATGCCATGACACCCACTACGCAATTTTATTTATAAAGAGTATCTTGTAAAACAAAGTCTTTAGTAATTTATAAATTATAGATAATTTTCTTTTATATCTGTCTGCACATATTTTAGTAGCTTTTTAAAAAGAGATTACAAACAGAATTAAATCATTGAACGTTACTGTAGACACATTTTTCTCATCAATGAGTTCTATATCAAACATAAAGAAATGTAATTACAATATCATATTTTCGGAAGTCGTTTGTTACCACATTCATGAATTGGGTTGTTTTCTTGGTACATCGTTTTTCTGTCCATTGGATGACATTAGTTTGCGGAGGATGTATAACACTACACGATACAAATTTATTTTTCATTTTGCATCGCCAGGGTAATGTGTTAGGTCATCAGACGCTAATAGCCTTGCTGCGGAGTGCCAATGTCACTTGTTGCTACGGAGTGTATCACCATCAGACGAAGGAATTCTTTTCAATATTTTTTCACTTTGTATCTGCTACTGCTAATATAAATAGTGTGTTGTAATTCATTGCCTTCTATTTGTGCTTCGCCTTCTAACATACCTTAGTAATGGCTTTCGAGTGATATTTGCGGCCATGGTGAGTGATACGGAAACAAAAACTCTGTCCTTTCTGTTTGTCTCTACTAATATTTTTAAAGATTTGGGCAATATTATTTCTAGCTGATATGTTTAAATTTTCTGATGTTTTTATGTAGAAATAAAATGATTTACTTTGCCAGACGACATATGTTTAGGAAAATATTCAATAGGACATCAAGGTTTGCTTTCATCTTTCTGAGATGATTCTTTTGCAGAAATATTCATATCCCTTATACCAAGAAGTACATATTTATTGTATATATTTGTATTGAATTATCATACGTTAGCCAGTGATATCAATGCTGTGTCTTTGATACAAACCATTTATGCCCGTGCGACGCTGGGTGTAGTGGCTGAGAGACTGACGTTTTACCTGTCATGGACGGCAGGTTCTCAGGGTAAATGACACCGCATTGTTATGACCTGGTACGCATTAAAGACGCGATACTGGTCTCCAGACGGCAAGCGTATACGAAGTTCCCTGCAGCTGTGGCAGGACGCCTTCTTAAAAGAACGGACCGCCGGTACTGTCTGCAAGGAGAAATTAAAGTCTCAGTCGGGATTTACCAGACATGTACCGTTTCCATCAAAATTTCCCAGCCGCGCCGAGCAACTTCTGGACACCCTACAGCCAGGAGGGAGGCAAGTAGAGGAAGGACGTTGACCAATCCTAAGATAGAACCACGGCAGCCTGTGATTGTGGTGCAACATCCTAAGGGTTAAAAAGAACGCTGTCTCAGGAGGGGGCCAGTTCTTTTTCATACGAGGAGGAAAACATAGTCATATTTCTGCCAAAGGAGAGATTTTGTCCGCGCGCACACACACGACGAATAAAATATTTTTGAGCGGGTTTTCGTCCAGAATTACACCATAGATCAGTAAATACTTATCATTTTAGCGCAACAATTATTCTAACTTAGTAATTGACTGTAACTCCTGTCAAACTGTTATTTTGAGATGTTCATTTCAGGCACAATTTGCAGAGCCATCCCGGCCGTCCAATGCGTATTTTGAATATGCTTATAAAACTTATAAATTGTTGCAAAGTGTTAATTCGTTTTCGATTCTGGATATCGTAGAAACTCTCCCCTTTAGATTTGCAAAGCTGGAAATTCTGTTTCATGGTGTATTGGAAGCCACTGATTCCTTATTACTGTCCTCATTTGTTTGCACTTAATTCATCTGCTCTATACAAGCATTCTTGAGAAAACAATTTTCGAACGTCATTTTCGGCCTGCCATATGTTTAAATGCAATTTTCTTGTAAAAGAAATTTGCAGCCAAATTAATTAGGCTAAGTCTGTCTTTTTAGGTTGAGTATGAGCATAACTTTAATTTTTTTATATTTTCCTTTATGTCCTGCCATTTGCAAGTCGATATATTTATCAAATAGAATGTAAATTGATTATTAACAAATTATTTTTCAAGGTGCATTATGCCCAAACGATTGTTTCTGATTTTCTATCAAAGGATGTTGAGCAACCGAATAGCTGTGATGGCATGATTTTCTTAAAGGCTGCTGTTAAAACTGAGAGTCAGAAACTATTTGTTCCTCATGTTTAACCATTACCACAAAATAAAGATACTATTAGCTGTTTTTAGAACTTCGCATTGGATTGAATGAATGTGGTGTTAAGGTTTTAAATAAAGAATATTCAATTAAAGTTGGAAAATCACATGAGTAAATTATTATCACAAATACTACTTCATTTATACAAGTATAGAACTTTCTAAATGAACGTGGTAATATAAACTTTATGTTAATATTTTCAATTCAATTACTGTCCAATAAGTCAGATCATCTTTCTAAAACTGTTAATTTATGTTTCTTATGCTACAATATACGAATGCGAGTACATGTGAAATTGCGTTACATTTTCTCTTCCTCTACATTAGTAAGTGCATGCTAACAGATTTTTTGTTACAAAATTAAACATGACTAGCAAAATTGTATTTGTGAGCATTGTTAATACATATTTTAAACAATATTATTAATTATATTAAAAACATTTTTTAGATTGGGGAACATTTCACTGAAATTTCGTGAATTCCTAAGTGGTTGAAAATAAGTACTTCTAAAATTCAATTATTGTAGCGTCTTAAAATAAATCAGGTTGATAATGTATTTGGTAAAACGAGCAGTTACTACCAAATGAAAAACAAAAAAAAACTGTTAACATAATCTAAAGAGATTTAGCGCTTATGTTTACAGTTTAGTAGAAACATTGCTGCAGCATTTGCGAAAATACTTTGCTGGTGGTCAAGACTTCCGTAACACAGATCATATATTTCAGTTTCCAATCCCACAAATAACGTCAGAATTTGAGAGTGGTTTGTTGGACACTACTATGAAACCTGAAACCTGAATTCTTGCACCATCTGAACTGGAAGGATGTTGCGGCTTATCAAAAGAAACTGGCTATTCAAGGTATCTAATGTTCAATTGTTGAAAAAGTTGGAACCACAAAATCTACTAAATAATATAAAGAAAATATTTAACAATTAATGTTATGATAACTGCTTAACATTGTGTTTAATACGGATGTTTTCACATTCCAATAACTCTATAGAAAACATATGCTTTCCAGGTTAATATAAAACAAATCAATAGTATAAGTATCTACCAATGTTATTTGCAAAACACTGAAATATCTAAGATGTTATTAGATTTATGTCTTCATCAGAGGTCTGAGATTTAAAAAAACTGACAAGCAGAGAAAATTAAAGTAATTGTGAGTGATTGATGAAGTTGAATCATCAAATGAAAAACAATGTTTCTTGCTTCATATAATGCCACCTTGTTTAATAAACATGTAATTACATGTGATAAATATATTTAAACATGCAAATTAATGAATATTTTGAAAAGTAAATTTATCAATAGAATATTGATTCATCTTATTAGCAATACAAAATTGAGAACATCAGTCAGCGTTTGCCGAAATTGATAACCAATTGAAGGGTATTGTAATACAATGTTACGATTTTGTTGGAGAAATTTTGATCTTATGACCAGTTCTTAACGGATATTTTGAATGTAACAGACCACCACAGAAGGTCACGCAGCGCCTGGCCAGCAAGCGCGCGCTCAGAAGGGAAGGGATATTAGTATTTCAAAATACAAAACATATCCCAAATATTCGAACGCTCATATCATATCAAGGTCAAAGCTTCTCGGTTCGCTGCAGGAGGTCGGGGAGGGAAGAACAGTCCTATGCCTACGGTGCGGCGCATACGTTGACAGCCTCCCACGTGCGAAATACGAAGATAGCGTAGGTCAGCCTCTCAAGTCAGGATGGAGGTAGCCTTGATGGAGACACTAAGAAAAGGTTGTCTCAATGGAATCAATAATTATTATTTCATAATTCAATTTTATGAAGTTTAAGATGTGAGGTTTTCATTTAGTATACAAAGTATGCAAACGTAAACACCGTAACAAAACATTTACAATAATAAGAATACACTTAATACAGTTGTTGCTGAGCCGTGTCCTTTTATTTTTATTAATTTATTTATTTGTTTATTTATTTATTACTTTTTCTGTGTAATGACGATATGTACTTCAATATTATGAAAGTAAAAGGAAACGTATCATTATTACGCTAGAGAGTATTTATTTTAAATCAATTAATTAGGAAGAAATCGTTGCTCTACACTACAGTTGATCAGTGAGTCTTCCGAGCTTCCAGCCGGCACTGCTTAGAAGAATAATCTGTCCCTACGAGAAGGAGAATCTCGTTGTCTTGTTGCTTCCCGCAGAGAAAGAGAGTCTCCTTTCCCCAGTGTACCTTGCCTGGCTGGGCGCTTCCTCCATGACCCTCTTTCTCTTCTTCGGCCAGCGAATGAATGGCAGTTCAAGGAGATACGAGAGAGACTGAATGCAATTTGTCTGGTCTCTAGTGATTACCTTTATTTACAATTTTACTACTTTAGAATATATTTTTATTTTAGTGATTAATATTATCTTAATGGATGTTTCTTATCTCGTTTATTATTGTTTTTCGCTCAGAATATGCAATATTCTTTACTCATTCTTAGTCTGCATTTATTCTTATTAGGTTTTGTTTCAAGATCCATTAATATCCTGTGATATAAAAACCATTAATTGGAGTTGAAGTAATAAACAAATTTTATTATAATACATACTACGATAAATCTCATTTTTAATTTTCCATTTGTTAAAAATCTGAAAATGGGGAGAGTAGGGAAAAGCAGAGTCTAGAAAAACTACAACAGTTTTGTGAATATATGTTCTGTATATTTGTGGATATGTTCATCTTGAAATACTGAAGATCCCTTCCTCTTCTCCGCTGAGCGCTGCTGGTGGAGAGAGCTTCCTGACCTTCTATGGCGGTCTGTTACATTCAAAATATCCGTTAAGAATTGGTCGCAAAGAATCAAAAAGTTCTCAACAAAATCCTTATTTAACATATGACATTATGTATATCATTGATCTTGTCTCTTTATGATAGACTAAAAAAATATGTATAGTTCTATTTGAAAAAATTAAATTACCTCAAATACCTCGTAAATAAATACACGTACCAATTAGCCCTATCCCCTCATGCACTTTCCTGAAAACTGCATTGCAATAACTTCAACCGTTCAAAAGCTACAGAAGTGAATATTTCAATTTTCTGCAGTTTGTTTTGTATAATTTATTTGGCTTTAAATGTTTTTTGATAAGGAATCGCTGAGACAAACCAGAAGGGTTATGGAACACTTTTCCGCAACTTTGTCTCTAAAACCGCGCCATAACATAATGAAGGGAAATATTTTACAAAATAAATTAAAAGATCGGCGAAATGAAATGTCTAAATATATATATATATATAAATATATATATAAATATATATATAATATATATAAATATATATATATAAATATATATATATAAATATATATATATAAATATATATATATAAATAGTATATATATATATATATATATATATATATATATATATATATATATATATAAATATATATATAAATATATATATATATATATATATATATATATATAAATATATATATATATATAAATATATATAAATATATATATATAAATATATATATAAATATATATAAATATATATATAAATATATATAAATATATATAAATATATATAATATATATAAATATATATAAATATATATATAAATATATATATATATAAAATATAAATATATATAAATATATATAAATATAAATATATATATAAATATAAATATATATATATATAAATATGAGTATATATCCACACACACACACATAAATATTCATTTTCCGAACTCTTACGGGTAAGTGGACAGTTCTCATGCTGCTCCCCATCCCTTCCTATATACCATCACTGCTCGATGACATATTAAGCGATGAAGAATCAGCAACATTCAGAGGCTCATTTTGTGCGCAGAAAACTTCAATTCACTCATCTGTAATGGTTAAAAACGTGAAAAATTTATTCTTTACAAAACGGAAACTACTGGATGTAATACACAAGTTTTACGAAGTAGTTTCTATTGCCAGAAGTGCATAAAAACTAAACAAATCAAAATCAAAACACACAATCAAACCTTCAACAGGCTGAAACTGCATGAAAAACCAGCACGAACTAGAAACTGGTTTGCTGGGCCGATCAAAACTGTTACTGCATAATCAAACCTTGTAAAAGCAATCACGCTCCATAAATGAAATAAATCGAATCTGCGGGAGAATTTCACCACAAAACATTATGAACACAACTTATGAAGCTGGTTACAGTTATAGAAACCTGGGAATGTAATGGAACAATGCAATTATTGCTGCAAAAGTAATGTTATAGAAAACTTTCAGTTCAGAGACGCATTCTTCGGTAGAACATATTGCATCTAAATGCAAAGTTGCCTACAAGAAATGAAATGCACGACGAGTCCAGCTTGTACCTGACTGTTTGATTGATTTTTTCGTGTTTCCAGACGCGTCACCCAGTTGGTTATCATTCACGTTAGTGTAGTGCATGTTTTTCTCGGGAGATGGCGGTGATCTTCCCCCGCTGGATGGCGACATCCGGCACCAACCTACCGTCGGCTAGTGGGGTTTCCCCCTAACCAGGACTCTCCCACCAGCGGGGCACCGCCCCAGCCGGGACAAGCTCTAAGCTCCCGACCGGTCTCCCGGAATAAGGCGTTGTAGCGTAGTGAATGTTAGTGTAAAGTGTGTGTGTGAGAGGAAGGACAGATCGCGCGTGTCCGTGGCCCGTTTGGTAGGGTACTGGTTCGGCATTCGCCTGGTGTTGATCGGAGAAACCACGGAAAACTACCGATCAAAGCAGCCGGCCGCTTGAATTCTCCTCCAGACAGCGACTGAATTCGACCTAGCTAGTGTCGAAAATCCTGCCGCTGTCAGGACTCGAACCTAGGCCCTCCCGGTCAGAGGCGCTGCAGTGACATCAGTTGATGCACTGAGCTACCGCCCCGGTACCCGACTGTTCTCTTACTAGGATCAATTTCATTCGTCATCCAACAACAAGAAGCAACAAGCCCTAAACACTAACATCTCGAAGAATTACTTTGGTTACGTGAATTGTCAAGTTCTGTCACCATAAGAAATCTATCACTGCCAGCTATCTTTTGCCAATTATGATTAAACTAACTTTATTCTTGTAACCAATGCATGATTGACTAGATGAAAACGTAAAACACATTGACGACGAAGAACGATAACCGGAACTTTTACAACAATTCAACTTAACAGCTCCCTGGTTACAAATCAATAAAAAGCCAGAAGTAACCTTACACGAAATAAGCAATGAACACACTACCGATTACATAAGCAGGGTTACGATAAAAATGTTTCCCAGACGAGGACATTGTATCAAAATGAAAAGGAGTACATTTCAATGAAAAGGAAGGCATTTTACATTTTTAGATTTCATAATGTATTCAAAATTCAAAATGCGAAAACGACAGAATTAAATACAAAAAAAATGTTGTTACAAAAATCGAGAACGCAAATGTAAATATTAACACAAAGTCGGGAAGGTGAATTGGCGACTCGAAACAAATATGGAATTCTACGAACCCCTTGTTGGTATAGGTAAATCACGAGCACCGCTGCTAACTGATGCACTCTAGATTCTAAACCAATGTTTCCTTCGCTAATATAGCTCCCATTTGGAACGTTCATTAAAACACATGACTATCAAAACTGATAGTTCCATTTCAGAAATAATCCAGAAGAATTTTTCTTCGCGTGTACAAATCATATTGACAGCCTTAAAACTATTCAGAGCCTAAAATCAAGCGCCTCCGGAATAGACAATATTAATGCCAAATTACTGAAACTTTGTGCCGAAACGTAACAGATCGTAACAGATACAATAAATTTTTCTCTCATAAGTGGAACTTATCCGATCTCTTGGAAAACTGCACTTGCCCATCCTCTTCCTAAATCAACAAATCCTGAGTACAGATCTATTAGTATTCTACCTACACTTAAATATTAGAAAAATGCACACTAAATTACGAAATATTTAGACAGCAAAAATCTCTTAAGCGAACATCAACATGGTTTCCGGTCAGACAGAAGTACAGGAACTGTGCTTTAAGCATAATTGAAGAGGCCAGAATCGCCATTGACAACAGTAAATTAAAAATACTTATTCTCTTAGATTTCCGTAAAGCATTTGACTCGATTAACCATGATATCCTACTAGAGAAAATAAAAGTATTGGGCTTCGCTAAACCCACGATACGCTGATTCTCACAATATCTCAGATCGTTTAATAAGTCGTGTATCGGGTGAAATGATCGTGCTGTTAAATATCCCAATCACTAAATTTATGTTCAGGATCTTGCAGCATCTAATGCAACGGCGTGTGATGGTGATTTTCGTCATTAAACAATGCATAATTTGCAACGTGTCATGACAACCATCTATTTAACCTTGAAATAAAACAATAGATCCAATACACTATTAAATTGATCGTCTAGATTTTGATAAACATAAGCAACAATAGTTTACTGATATCAACATAATTAACAAATGTATAAAACGTTCATTATATAAATTACCCAATCTTCATAGTAACATTTAAAAATTTAGGGGAACATAAAGATGGCTGCAGGCGTATTGCGTAAAAGTGACGATGCGCCCGTAGACGACCCACACCAAAACGCGCGTACGAAAACTACTTCCTAAAAACACACGTATGACACTAATTATGCCCCGTTTCGATTACTGTGATTTCTTATTTATTTATTTTATTTATTTTACGTCAAAAACTGCGTATGACGTGCTATGGGGAAAAGTGAATTGTGTGCACATTTTCAAAATTCTGTGATCCCTACACCAAGTCATATACTACTTAACTTTAAATTTGAAAGGAGAAAACAACAAACAAAAACTCCATGTAATAAAATCTATTTTCAAGGATAATAAGTAATAAATGTTGGCTCACATTTCTGTCATGATAAACATGGAAACGATAATTTGAATAATTGTATTTCCCACTGAATTCTAGAAGACGTGCACAGAAAATGAAGTTACATTAATGTCCATAAGCCATCTGTCATAGCTTTTCTCTCGGGAGAGAAATTCTCATTCTCAAATTAGATGATCATATTATATTGCAATAATAGCACAGAATAACTTAATTTGCAATTCAATAGACTGGATTAGAGACATAAGTACTGAAATGACTTTTGAAGTAGCAGGTGTAGATATAAAAACAATGGAAGGGAATATAAAAAGTATTAAGCATTTATAGATCCCCAAATTCTAGCTGCACTGACTTCCCACGAAAGGAGACCTTTAACTAAACCTTAGGGAACCACAATGGTGTTAACGGTTATGGGAGATCTGGAACATTAATATTGAAATAATGAACTACATGATTTATTGAATAGCTTCAATTCTGTGGAGGAGCAGGGCAACACATGTTACAACCCATTCCAGCTCTACCATAGACTACATTATTACAAACATTGAAATGAATAAATACTCCTCTCATAATATTGATTTTCATGTATCTGATCACACTGCACAAATCACTGAAATAATAAATTGCTCTGTTAGTCTTGAACTACCCACATACACATTAACCCGTGACACGAGGGATACTGTTCATTCTAAATAAATGTCTCCAAGAGAGGAATGGACTGAAGTACTCAATAGTAATGATGTCAATGAGAAATGGAACTTGTTCTTGAGTACATTAAAGTATCATTTGAATATTGCATGTCCTATTATTAAGAGGCAAATGAATGTAGTGGAGAAACCCAAAATTAAGCTTCCTGATGAAATTCTTGTTCTTAGAAATAAAATGAAAAACATGTATGAAACGTTGGCACCTGTGCCCTGGACGCAGCGTCTCCCGGATAGCCAAGTTAATCATGTATGAACTGTTCAGACATACTAAGAACCCCTTGTATAATGAAAGTAAAAACAATATAGACTAAAATTGATGAATGAGAAAGTTTATCAGTTAATTTACAAAGTTGACAACTCAACAAACAATCTAAAACACTGTGAAACATAATTAACAATGGGAAAATCTAGACTCTCAAAACATACATCTACTACATGAATATGTTTCTTCTAGATAATTCATCTGATATTGTAGGACCTTAACTGCCATTTTTAATTCAAAGCAGGACACTGTAACCAGTAATACTAGTAATACTTTATCTTCTGGAACTTCAAAATCTATGTTTCTCCATCATACAAATGCTAATGAAGTTAATCAACTGATAAATTCCTCAAAAATAGTTACCTGTCAGGAATGATGAAACATCTTCAATAATTCTAAAATGCAAACTGTTTTTCTTAATATTCTAGTTCACTTAATAAATTCATCTCTATCTGTATTTCACTTTTCCAGAATCCTAAAAATTAGTATTGTAAGACCACTTGCTAAGAATAATAATACACAAGATGTTAGGAATTACCGAAATTTAACCCTAACTTCAGTATTTGGCAAACTCTATGAAAAAGTTATATTAGCAAGACTTAATTGCTTTCCATCTACATATCCACAGTCCACAACATGGCTCGGGAAAGGCTTTCTCCACCACCACTGCTGTTGTAGAATTTATTCATGAAATCATTGGAAACTTGGAATCAAATAAAAAAACAGCAGGTATATTTATTGATTTTTCAAAGGCATTTGATAGTGTATCTCATGAAAAACTTAACAAAACTAGATTATTATGGAATAAGTGAGATGAGTAAATGACCATTAGATCATACCTTGCAATAAGCAATACAGAGATCTTCTGGCAATCTGATACTTCTCATCCAAAGTTAAACGGGTATCACAGATAGCAATTATCAGGGTTCCGTAAGGATCTGTAGCGTTTAATCTTGCTATTTATAATATATATGCTAATGATATTCCAATCTCCTCTGATTTCTCTGTTACTTCTTATGCAGATTATACAACACTAATTAGCACTGGGCAAATCTTTGAAATCTAGGAATTAATCTGACCAAATCTTTAAAATCAACCAAAAGTTATTTGTTGATAAATGAATTAAAATTAAGAGCTGATAAAACTGTATTAATCAATTTCAAGTTTCATCATGGTAACAACATCAAAACATTAAAGTGGAAGCAGACAGTGAATTAGTTATTCAAACCGATTCTCATAAGTTTTAGGAATATTAATAGATCGTAGGAACCTACTGCATAACAAAAACAAGTTGACATACTTGTAAGACAAAATAACCCCAAATATATTCCTCTTGAGATACTTTTTCCTGTAGATATCCGGCAACAGACTCATTTCTGTCAATATACTACGGTACAATCTTTCACAATCCTTCAACATATGGTATTGAAAATATGGGGAGGTACAACAAAAGAATATGGATAGATTGATGGTCCACAAAAGGAATACCTCAGAATCATTTTCAAGTTGAACCAAGACAGTCCTGTAAATATTATTTTATTAATAAGGAATTACTGACTGTTGTAGCACTTTACTTACAGCACATTCCTATTAGAAACAATCAGAAACTAATATCTTGTGGTACACAAATACAACTATCATAATAGGAGGATATAGGGATCATCACAGGATATACACTAAATCAAGTTTTCAACCAATAAAGATCCTCTGCATTGCAGTTAAGCTTTTAATAATCTCCCAGTCAATTAGAAATCAGTTTAGATGATAAATACTTAGCATTGCTTAAACGCCATCTCACTGTGTGGGTCCATATAAGATAACCGAACTGTTTTAACTTTTCTGTATTTTAAAACTATACCGCTATATGCACCACTTTTGTACCAGTTATCTGGTTTTGATAAGACAAATGTACCTACTTTAGTAAATATAGTAATAATGTAATTATGTCATGATACTGTAAACACTTACAATTATTATTAACTAATGTATTCAAGTAATTGTAAGTTAATTAAATTATTACTGTAAGATATGTGAATTACCAATTGTAAGCTTTTTCCACTGTACATTCAAGCAGTTTATAATAATGATAGCAATGGTTAACGCTACTTAGTAATAATTGTGACTTCTGAATATTAAAATGTAAATTATATGAATGTTTATTAGAGCACTTTCATGCTTTAATAACCATGTAAGCTATCATAAATTATTTGAAATTATTACTGTAGTTACTTAATTGATTTTTAAATCCTATTATTATAGCTTAATTTAATTGTTTATATTAATCAATTATATATATTTTTAACATTTAAATTATTAAGACTTAATTTAAAATTTAACACAGACAGATTCTATTGGATACTTTCTGTAAGTCTAAAATATTATTATTATTATTATTATTATTATTATTATTATTATTATTATTATTATTATTATATCACAGAACTTTTCCACTCAATGATGTAATTTAACACTGGAAGTTTAAGAACCAACTGCTGGTTTTCTCATATTTTGTGTTCATTTGGGAGTTATTATTCGATTAAACTATGAGCGCATTTGCCAATCAATACTCAGGAATGTCTACTAAATTCCCATTCTCCCTGCTGCAGCTTTAACAGAGTGCAATTTTTTTTCCCAAGGTTGTATAATGAAGACCAAACATTTAATAAAATAAGGCCATTAATGGTGATTTCCTGTTAATGGTACACAACTAACATTTCAATTCAGAATAAATTGTTTGAATTCAGTCTGCAATCTTGAAGTAGATGAAGTACAGTATTTAAGTACTATTAATGAATTTCAATTCATCAACCAAATCTGTATGTCAATGATCCATAACTGAATGGGTGAATACCAGAACAGTGTGTGTTTACAGTTTATAAAACATAAACATGTTGTTTATAGTAAGTCATATTTCACTGTATGGTTTTAATAAACTATGAAAATGCCATGGTTTTAATAATGAAACAGTCACCTCAATTTCTTAACAGTGATCTTGAAATAAACAATGTCCGCTTTCTCAGAATTTCAAATGACATTTACTAATTGTTATGTCTTCCCATCTAAATGATCTGGTTTCATTGATTAATCAATAGCAAGAAATTATAAACAAATTATTTATTGCAAAACTATACACATACATCAATTGTAAGTTCTAAACATGCAAGATGAAAAGTAACAATAAAATTCATAGTTTTCACAAGACTTCAGAGGGTTTTCACAGCAGCCACCATTCTGCTCTGAAGGCCAAATCACTTGTCGCATATTATCACAGCATTTCCAATGATTTAATAAAACTGGCTTTTGCAAGCAAACACTCATAAAGCGTATCCCTCTTTATTACAATCTTATCAATTATAACTACGCTTCGTAATTGCATTTACTGACCTCCACTATTGATTAAATTATATTTATTGTCCAAGCAAAGCAAGGCTGATCTCAGCATTTGTTAAAGGATGAGGGAAACTGAAACAGAGAAACTGTTGTTCAAGATGTCTTTGCTCTAGGATTAAAACTACAATACTTACAGATATCTTAAGATATTATATAGTAGATCATATTTTTAGTTGCAAAAATAGAAACATTTAACATAATATAATTTAAAATAATTTAACATTGCGTGATTTGAACTGTTTCATTTTTTTTTTTTAATATTTACTTGTATAAGGTGTTGGGATTTTGGACTATGATTTACATCAGCCTTGTAACTTATTACATTGTTGTAATAAATAATAGCCTTGTAACTTATCCACGCGCATTGTAACTACATGTTACACTCTGTACTGACTCTGGGAACCCCAATATAAAGTATCAATATTCAAAGATGATACTTATAATTCAATGTACAGTCTTCAAATATCTATAGTCAGACCTGGAAGTTGCTTTACTTCACTGTATTTAAAAATTCAAGAAAAAACAGCCTGATGGACTCACCACCTTAGAACAAAGGCAACTGGGCCATTTGATTCACACAAACTATTGTTATTAGAATTAGATATGTGAGCCTGCTAAACTATGTAAACTACAAAAAAATTGCATCTAGCTATTTGAACTATTAATCATTGAGTTATTGTTGATGTGAGAACTCCATCATAACTATTGGGGTTTCACTAAGTAAATTTTTGGAATAATCACACTATTATGTACAAGTGGTGAAATAGAAGGAAAAAATAGTTTGCTATTATAATAATATTGTATTATGTTAAGTTTAGGTAACAAAATCATAATAGAAGATCGATAAGTCACTCAAATCATTAGTGGAGCTGATCAGGTATTTAAATCTCACAGACTTATGTTTCTACCACCATGCTTGGCAGGCGCGGATCCACAGAGGGGGGGGGCCCCCTCCCAAATTTGTCAGTCAATGTACATTTTAATTTGTCCCAGGCATTTGAAACATAAATATTTCAGCTAGTAAAGTTTTGTTGTTGTTTCAGGAAAATTTATGAGAAAAGGAACAAATATCCTAATCCTATTATGTAAGTATATTTGTTTCTTGTCTTTAAGAAGGTATAGATTTGGTAAAATATTGGGACTTTGCTTGTGTTCCAATGTGGAAAACGTGAATCAAAATATTGCAGTGGAATGTCTAAAAAAACCGCACCTGCAGAAAACACCCAAAATAATTTATGGTGACAGCTTTCTAGCTTAGCTTAAGCATTGTGTTATGACTAATATCTTATATACAGTTATGTTGTCTAAATAATGGGAAAACCACAGTGAATCATCTAAATGCATATTGAGGATAAAATCTGCGCACCGTAGTAGGAAGTATTTTTCTGTATATGAAATCTGTTTTTGAACTAAGTATGTTGGACGCATATACGTGGACTGATAAAACATAATTCCATAAAGTTGTAAGTAAATTAAATAACTAAAACTGCTGCATGTATATTAAAAATTGATTTTGCTGTATTATGTACATATACTTAATTTTATTTATATATCGTATATAATTTTTGTTTGTTATCCCAGGACGAGTCGAGATTACACCTTTTAACATCCATACTAGCCTAGTACTCTTTCCTAGTATTACTACAAAACCTCATTTTCGGAGAAAAAATCAAGAATGGTATTTATTTATTTAGTCAAAAACTGTATGTGATGGCTAGAGAAAATTCTGTGCAGGCTTTGGAGTTTGAGGATCTTTCAAATAATTTAACTATTTATAGTTGAAAGATAAAAATGGTATGTAATCAATTAATAATCTCATTTTAAACTATTATTTTTTGGCTTTCAATTTATATAATTTTTAAACATTAAGAAAATGATTAATTAGTAAATTTTTAATTAAAATACTGCACTTTTGATGATATTATTGATGATATTAATTTATATCGCTGCTTCTATTACAATCACATTTAACTGAGGGTATATCAATGTATAACACACCGATAGAACATATACCATATATTATGACAAATACATATTACACGCATATTTTATAATAAATAAACAAATTACAATTTAAATAGTTTGCACACATTTACATTGAAGGTGGGTCAGGAAGTTTTAAATGTCCGTTGATAATTAACGAACTTGGATTTATAAATAAAAGGTTCTAACTGTTACTTGCCGATATACTTAAAACATGAAATGTGATGTTTCACAATATTCTAAATAAATCGCTTTGTAACAGTTGAATATTTTTACTTGTAATCAAAATTCGTTGATTATCAACATTTAAAACTTCCTATACATTATAATAACCTAAACTGCAAACCATGCTTTGTAATTGGTCATTTTTAAATTTTGAATTTTTCATTAAACCATATAAGTTTGTACCTATAATCATGATTGTCTTAAAAGGTTTTATTATTAAAAATAACCTTTGTTATAAAATGCTTTTTCCATTAATAAATTCAATAATACAAGTATGTAAAAAAGTAATGTTTTTATAATATTGTAATCATAATATCCCGATTATAGGTACAATAATGATTTCTGGTATAACTATATTTTCATTGAAGTTTAAATATTATGAAACTTTTTTAGAATGAGAATATATAATTATACAAACTCAATCTTTTATTCATATAATTTGTATCTTGATTTAATTTTAACAATTTTAAACAGCAATTAATTCTGATCGAAAGTATTAACATTTGATTCGAAAAATGTGCGTGTTCGTACCAAAAGTACCATATCATTTATTCTAGCATTAAAAGGAGTTTTTAAGTATATTTTCAATTACACATTGTAGGAAAACCTTAAAATCATTTTATTTATACTTTATATTAATATCAGAGCAAACTTTAATAATATCATTTTGGTCAGTCAAGGCACTCTATATTAAATTATAAAAAGTGGTTTGTTGAATATACTACTGTTTCATTAGGGTTTGTTATATTCATCTGTGGTCATTGATTAATTCAATACGTGTTTGTTATATGCTGGTAATATTTTTTTTTGACAATATTTCATATATCGCTTTTTGATTTATTTTGATTGTTTTATGTAATTATCATTTTGATATTCGTTTGGCCTTTTATTATAACTTTTTAATATGGCTCACACGCTTATAGTAGTTGACTATTTGATTATTTTAATGGTTTTTGATGGTTTTGTGAGAAGTATAACGCTCGCGCAAAAATTATGAATAAAACTGTTTTGATATCCTGTTTCAGAGCCAATTTTTATCCAGTTTTTAGATTTCTTTAGTGTTGAGCATCTGTTCTCTAAGAACTTTTATTTCAATTTGAATAAGTTACATCCTAATTCCTTTGTAAATCATTTTTAAAGTGAATGTAGTTTCATACTGGATACTAATATTGAACAGCTGGGCTCTGAACTGTGCAGAGAAAGGTCTGCACTGTGCATGTACAAACTGTCAAATGTTTCTACAACTAACAAAACACTTTTTAAGCAACAACTTATTACAAGCTGTTCTTCCAAGAACTGCATATATGCAAAAATCAATTTTTGTACTAGTACTTAAAGTGAGGTGATGCTCAAGTGTTCAGATAAATCCGTGAATGCAACAACAAAAACAAAATACTTTCGTCTAATCACATCAGCTACTACTGGTCTTAATGTATTATTAAGTGATTTCTATACTTGAATTAAAATAAAATGAAAGTCAGGCAAGGTTGTCTTAAAATTAGAGAATGTCACTTTAGAATGGGATTTGTTTTGCAAGAACAAACATAATAATGATATCTGTCTAATCAGCTACTACAGACCATATTGTAACCTAGTACATAATTATTAGGGATTTGTATTTTTGAATTAAAATGAAAGGCAGTAATACTGTGTAAAGAGAGCAGTAGTGATTTGATTTCTGCTCGTAGATTAGAGCACCTGCATCTTATTAGCCTCAGGTCATCACCATCTTTCCTACTCGCAAAATTATTGGCATTTTTACCTGAACAAAGTTATGTAATGTTTTCATTTGTTTTCAGTATTGTCTTGCATATACAGAGCTTGTCTCATAGTAATCACATTAATTACATCCTCAGCTGCAAAGTTGCATTAGGGCTTGTGTACTAAGTGCTTATTAGTTATTTGTATTCCAAATTGTTAATGCTGTTGAAATTATACAACTGTAATGTCAATATTGCCAAATATAAATGTCAAAAGATGTCATAAATGTCAAATAATGTCAAAGACTAAATTTACTGTTATTGTTTGGCTTTTCTCATAATTATTTGTGTTATTTCTGGTAAGTTAAGGTTGAAAATATGGGGAGTGAAATGTTAAAATTCCTAATGCACTCTGCTTTATTCAAAATTTCCGCCATTTATACGCTTATTGGCTGTTCATTTGCCCAATAAAATCAAGAGCAAATCATTTTGAAGAGGCAAATTAAATGTAATGAAGAACGGAATTAAATTCCTTGTCCAAGAAATAAATGAACACTATTTTTAGAGAGCAGAACCCTTTTTATAATGAGAAGTATACATGGTAATAAAAGAAATATGGGCTAAAACTGTTGAATGAGAAAGATTGTCATTTAAATCATAAAGGAAATAACTCATAACAGACAAATCTTAAAACACTGTGGAATATAATTACTGGAAAATTCATACACATAAAACATACATCTACTACAAGAAGGCATTTTTCTTGATAATACTGATATTTCCTAGGACCATTAAATGACATTTCTAAATTTAAAGCAGACACTGTAACCAGTAATACTAGTAATACTTTATCTTCTAAAACCAAAATCTTATGTTTCTGAATGATACAAATTTAATGACGTTAATACTTGACAAAATTCCATCAAATATAGTTGCTCATCAGGAAAAGGAAATCATTTCATTTAAAAATTGTAAGCTCGCTCTTCTAATATATTAGTTTAATATATTAATAAATTCATCTCTATCTGTATTCACTTTGCCAGAACCCCTAAAAATTTGTATTGGATGACCACTTGCTAAGAAAAATAATACACAAGAAATATCTTGTCAACGTGGAATTATCAACGTTATTTATCAACGTTTATTATCGTGGAATTATCAACGTTTAACCCCAACTTCAGTATTTGGCAAACTTTATGAAAAAATTACATTAGCAAGACTTGACTGTTTTTCTCGAATTTAATAATATCCATAATAAATTACAACACGGCTTCTGGAATGGCTTCTTCACCACCATTGCTGTTATGGACTTTATTCATAAAATCAACGGAATCAATCAATGGAAACAAAGATCTTCTGGCAATATGAAAATTTTCTTTCCAAAGTGAAATCAAATTTTCATAGACTATATCCATATCAAATCAAAATAAGTACAGTGTTGTGTGCAAGGACTTTTGCTATTTAATATATGTTAATGATTATCCAAACTCTTCTGATTTCTCTCTGTAATTTCTTTATGCAGATACTATATTAATAAGCAGTGGGCAAAATCTTAGTCATCTAGAAACTCATCTGTCAGAATCATTAAGTCAATTAAGTTATTTGTCTATGAATGAAATGAAATTAAAATGTTGATAAAACTAAATTAATCAATTTTACTGGCCACAGTACTCAACACCAACACCAAAACATAAAGGTGGAAGTAGATGTTATCTTTCAGAATGGCTTACGCAGAAAAATACTGGCATACTACCACTTTGTATTTATAAACAAACTGAAATAACAATTACGGTCACCAGCCAGATGCGGCAAAATACGCTTTTATTTTAATACTTTTCCTAATCCCAAAACATGCTGGAAGAAGGAAATACATGGAAATCAACGTGATGGAGTGTTCTAAAGGAAATTGTCGACTAGCACCAGATCCTGTAGCACCACAAAGGCCTATTAACAAGAAAATATGAGTTTTTTCAAATGACTACAGGTTCGGCAACTCTGCTGCAAAGCCAAAGGATGGATACTCTACCAAGATTATAAACTTTTCACAACAGGATTTCAACAACAATAAGAAGCTCCTGATGTTAGAAAGCACTTATGGCCTGAAGTTGAACTTGGCTATCAGACAAGTGACAGCTGTTGATAAGTCAATTGAAATTGTTGGTACATCAACTAATCTGCCATCTGGCAGCAAATGGAAGAACTACATCACTGTTGGACATTACCTTACATATTTATACATTTGACATATTAAGTTCTTAAGGGGTATGCATCTTGGTTTTACACCGAATGACAAATATTAATTATCAGTGAGTACCATCACTGAAGTACATTATCATGTAAAGTACATGAAAAACAAGATAACACCAATTTGAATATGAAAATCAAATAATAACAATTAGAATATGGATAAAAGTCACTGATTACAGTGAAGAACAAGATGAATTTGCAAGATGTTATAATAAATCATACCATAGTTAGCATTTGGCCATGCAATTTAGCTTATTTTAAGCTGTAATTATAAGATATATACATACATTGAATTTACACTGTTTACTCATTTTTAAACGGTAAGTGTGGTATACAAAGTATTTTGAGGCTATTTAATCACATACAAGTTCTAGATGAGAAAACATGTATAAAACAACATGCGTGGTTTCTTGTAGTTGGAATTTGATCAAACATACTTTTTCTGCTTTGAAATATAACAGTAGACTATTAATCAGTAATCACAAACTGATTGTTGGGTTGCTATGAGAAATATCTATAGAGCAGAACCAGCAAAATCAATATGTTGACTTACTTTGCACAAAATAAACCCAATATATTCCTCTGAAATACTTTTCCAGATACCTGCAATCAGACTCACTTGTCAATTTATTATGGCATAATCTTCTGACAATCACAATATGGTATGGTATTAAACATGGAGATGGTGCAACATGAAACAACATGTGATAGATTAACGGTCCAAAGAAATGTACTTTGAAGCATTTCTAAACCGAATCCAAAGACAGCCCTGTCAAAATTACTTTTCTTTTATTCATTATGATTACTGTAGTTGTAACACTCTACCTTACAAAGTAATACTACTATTGAGAGAAATAATCAGAATCAATTGTGGCCAGGTCGCTCGCACTCCTTTCCTCTCCTCCTTATATATATATAAACCTGCCCACACTAGTGCTGGACAACAAGTGATTTACTTCCTCCGGTTCTTTTCCTCCTGTTTTTCAACGGAGCCTGGCTGACCTCCGAGTGAACTATGACTCATGAAATTCAAATAACTCTTAAGAAAGCATCTTGTCCATATTTCTTAGGTAATATTTGAAAATAAAACTAAAATTCCTACTATAAAATAACTGCCTAAACTCTATCCTGAAAATGTTTTTCACAAAATCAAAATGAAAACATATCATACACATTTTACCCACTGTTCGGTATTTCCTACGAAATAATAATACCAAGTTATTTAACATGATAATTAATCATTTTATTCGTCGTTGATTGCATGATGTATCTTGTTGGTAGATTATTATTAGCGTAATATTGCATTGGTATTATACCTGGCGTTCGAGTGTTTTAACGTGGGTCAACATTAGCAGTCTCTATTTTAAAGTAAAAACGGCAATTGAGTTTAGAACTGTACCATACAAGCATTTTTAAAAATTTAAGAAAAATGTAAGAATTTGCAAGATTCGATCCAATGAATGATCTGCATGCAGATCATTCGTCCGTCCCACGCAATACGAGTTCCATAATAAATAAATTCGCACGTAATAATGTTTAAGATGACAATCTTTGAACACATGTATCACGTAAATAGTGACGGATCGGGGGGTGGGGGGAGGACCTCAAATCCAAAATTGCCAGTATTGAACCTACCTTGTTGGTACACTACCACATATTGATCGCATCGGAATTCCGGGTGAATATCTCACAAATGAACACACTTTTTAACGAATAGCGTTCTAGTTCCTGACTCTTTGAAGGCTTCTTAGCGATGCAGGAAAGACACTATGAAGTATGAACGCGTGTGAAGCGGTTCAGATTACTTCAGTAATCAAACACCTACGCGATTTACTAGAAGAAGGGAGGTAGATTTGATAATTGTTCACTGCGATGAAACGGAGGTCTTTAGAAACGTAGTATTACATTGGTTCACATTTCACAGACGCCATTCCAGGATTATATTTTAGCAAACTCATGTTGAGATGGTCCATTTCGACATGTTAGTACAGTAAAATACTTTAACGCAGGTACTTTATAATTCTGCAAATATATAATGTTTGAATTGTTGATTCACCTGTCATATGCGATTGGTTAATGAATCTCTAATCTGCTTCATCAGGTGCTACCAACAAATAAGTAATTAAACTTAAAGAAAATTAATAAACTGGTTAGTTTCATTTTTTTTTCGTATATAGCAAAATGTAATCACACATCGGAAATGCCTTTTCGACATGCTGGGAAATTTCCCAGAACTTAACAGTCGAAAATGCTAGAGATACACTGACTGAACGTCTCAACACCCGCGAATCCTTGAAGTAGCACGCAAAATTTGACGTTCCAACTGTAATATTCCATTGCACTTCATTTCCCCGCGTTCCATCGAGCGCCAATACCGCGCTACGCGCGCGCGCATTCCGATTACGAAGTGAACTTGGACCAGTTCCGCAGCGTGAACGAGTGCAACTGGATTCTCCGATTCCTCCGGTTCCGTGTTTTCTCTGTCGGAGGAATCGGAGATATCCGAGGAGCCATAGACATATAGTACTAGACTGGCAATGAACGATTCTTTTTGAAGCCAACTGATTGCGCCCGCCGCCATATTGGGTCACTTCACTATCACTCATGGATATATACTGTCAAGAAGTCAATGAGCTTTTAGAAAACGCATGAACAAATTTTCGACGTACAGTCACTAGTAAAACCTAATATTGAACAGGAAATATTTTTAGAAATAAACAATTAATATCAAAGTTTTAAATCGGTTTTATTGCTTTATAGTCAAAACAGAACTACTGTCCATTCTGCATTGATGATTAAGAGAGGATCAAAATATAACATTTAAATATCCAGAAGCAAGGCAAGGACTATTCCGCATGGATCTCATGGATCAAGGGAAACTGGATGAAAACCTGATCGAGATGGATCTGACCCAAAAGTAAATTACATTCTTACACACATACAATAAATTTCAGGCTATAGGCAGCATTGAAATCAATATCATGATCACCTTGATCTGTTTCATTAAACAATAAAATTTACGCCAAACAAACTTAAATACACAACTAAATTAAAAATATCTACAGAAAGATGAGGATTGTCCTAATTCTACAATTACTTGTGCTATTGCATTAATTCACAGCTTTCATGCTTTAGGGAAAATAATGTAGTGTCAGAGCAAATGACCGAAATCTTTCCTCATGAGCATCGTTACACACTAGTACCCGGAATTCTGCTGGTCTATCTATTAAAGAACAGACATCTGATTGCAAACTATTTTAAAATGTCAGTTACCTCCAGGAGCAACTTCTCTTGCACTAAAGAGTCAATAATATCTTGATCGGTCTGTATTTTTTTTCCTGGCGCCTCACTTTCTGCTGCAATACTTCTATTTTCTTCTTAGCACTGCACAGTTTTTCACTGCATTTAAGTTCGTCAATTAATTTTCTCTTGTGTAGAGATACTAGGGCTGTGAGAGCACTGCCCACGAAGCCCTCATTATCGTTGTTGATGCTAATTAATTGCAGACAATTATCTGTTTGCTTTCTGACGAATTTCTCGCTGAGGTCGAGCTTTGTGCTGTCTTCACATGGTTTTGAAGAGGAAGGATACATCAGAAAAATGCTCGACAGCTCCTCCTTCTCTTCTCATCGTCTTCTGGTTCTAAATGGTTAAGTCCATATCTTCTGACGAAAATGTTGGGAGCAAACACCAGACGCAGATGTTGGTTGCCAGTTTTCTTCCTACTTGCATTAACTCCATGCTTTCTGCAATCTTCGCTTTGGAAAACTAACCAAAATCAGAAGAAAACAAAACGGCATTAGAGGCTAGTTTACAAATCACCCTCAGGAACTTTAATCAACACAAACTTATTCTTTTCTTACTCAATTTAATGGTTGTTTAATCATACAATCTGTAACATCAAAAATCGTCAACAGTCAGTAAAATTCGTAACTAGATAAAGAAAAGGTAGTAACTTACTGGTGTTGAAATTCCACTTTCGTTTCTCTATGTGTCGCGAATTCGAAAAATTCGCATCCAAACACGACGCAAGTATTCACTCATGGCGGTGGAAGCGATTCAGAAATCACAAACCAACGGAAACAATTGAAAATTAAGAAAAAGTTTAATAATTTTAACACGTACAGCATAGGCAGCGAACGAACTCTGTAGTGACAAAGATGGCGACGAGCGCAAGATTTTGGTTTCACTTTAGCGCCATGCCACAGACAGACGTTGCCAGTTCAGTACCAGGCGTTCATGGGAGTAGAGCGCAGTAATCGCGAGATCCGATTCAATCATCGGAGGCGAGGCCTGTATGCTGTGCGCACTAGCCCACACGTTGGCGTCACTTGTAATGGGTTGGGCGGCCTCTCTACACGCCCGGGCACGTTATAATTGTTACGCTTAATAAATTGCCCTGCTCTAGCCCTTACGAACAAACCAATAAACACTAGCCTCGCGTTGGTTGCCACATATAATAATCTCTTCTCCTTTCCTACCACCGCTCTCTGCTACTTTACCTGGCCTTTCACTCACCTGGGCGTGGTTCGTGGTGCGTCTGTACAGACGCGAGCAAGGTACTGCGCTCACGCGCGTGGATCAGTCTAATGCTACGCAAATGATTGCGAAAAACATATTGATTTTGCGAATCATGACCTTCAAAAATGGCCGCAAGTTTATTCAATCGCCTGTTATCATGTTTTTCAATTTGCACTATTTAGTGCTGCAACAGCACTGTACTCTGACGGCACACATCACACACCCAGCATCAAAACAACAACAAAATAAACATTTCTCTCCCCTCTAATACACAATACATAGATATATATATATATATATATATATATATATATATGCTCTTCATTCACACAATCACATTTACAAAAAACAAACACAATACCATTCACACATATAACTAAACCCTAGAATGCATTCTGTCGAGATTTGTCTTAAAATCTACTCAATTACACGACTTCCATTTCTGACAGGAGTTTCTTCCAATCAAAACAAAAACAAACAAATGTCAAAATACTTTGCTCACGTATGTTGTTGTTCCTCTGCGACGAATCTGCGTGTCTGGGGTGATTATTCACGCCCAACAGCGCCTCCTGCTGTCGCCATCAGTTCCGAACACTCGCATACGCATCACAGTTCACTCATGGTGTCGGAGTTCACGCTGCCATCTTTTTTTTATAAACCCTTCAAATTAATAAAATCTCACCAATCTGAATCAAATTCCGCGCTCTATCTATCAATGCAACGTCGCGCTCCCACCAGCTGGTAAAATTTCTCGTACCGCTGCTCATACTCGTAAGTCCAGCGGGCGTTGCGAATTTCAAAATAGTTCCGAAAATTCCTTCTTTATGAAATTTTTCTTTTCCACGACTGTTACACAACGTACGTAAATATTCCCGGTTACTATTTCGGATGATCTATAACTTCCACTTCTTTACAAAATTTTCAAGAATCGCTCACGCAGAATACACATCCTGCTTTCACTTTCAAGGTCCAGGCACATTCCCCTGCCAAATCTTCTTCCAACCTAGCATTGTTATCCTGCTTCAGCACTTCTTCCGATCGCTCGATAACTGACGAGATCGCGTCAATTGTCTCTCAAACATTTAATTTCAACTTTCCGAAACACTTTTATTTCCGTTTCAGTTTTGATAAAATTCTCCCGGCAATTTCCTAAATTTGATGTTCACTCTCTTTGTTTTCTTTTGGTCAAAACTTTTATTTTCCTGTTTTCCGTTTTTGAATGTGAATGGAACGCACTGCATTTGTTCGCTAATCGCTTCTCTGTTTGAATTAATTTATCTGTTTTATTAAAAATTTCGATACTTCCTTGTCAAGATATTTAAACGGGGATAAATTTTACCTGATGCGCTAATTTTCTTTTACCTCCCGAAAGTCTGAATTTGATATCTTATCGCGTTTTCTTGCAGTATTCGAAAAACCTCTTTATAAGGTTTCACTGCTCCAACAATGGACTCCATTAATATTTTTCCTTAACACAAACATGCGAAATAATGAAAATTTCAATAACTTTATTGCCTGACGCGATTTCACTGGGATAACTTTCAAAATGTTTCTAAATCACAGCGAATGTTTATAGTCCAAACTCGCAATAAGTATCGGTTCTTATTTATTCTCTTCCTCACTGGTTTTATTTTTTTAATATGGCGTCTTCGTGTTGCAAATGCTGTCCGTTTATCATCCAAATGCACACCATTGGGGATCAAAATCATTACACAATAATTTTATGAGTAATAAGTGGTTATTCTTCAGAATGGCGATGCAGAAAAAATATTGCATAGTTGCTACTTGTATTTATAAACAAATTGAAATAAATAACAATTACGTTCACCAGCCATAGATGTGGCAAAATAGTTGCTTTATTTTAATATTTTTCCAAATCCTAAAACATGCGGGAAGAAGGAAATACGGGGAAATCAACGTGACGATGGAAGACGGAGAAAGACAGAACCGCAGGAAAGACGGAGAAAGATGGTAAAACATTTGTAAAACGGTCAAAGACTGAGAAAGACAAATAAAGACGAGAAAGAAGAAAAGAGACAGAGAAAGACAAAGAAAGACGGTGAAAAAGATGGGAAGACGGAGAAAGACGGTGAATGAAGAAGCAGAGACGGTGAGTGACGTTACAACCGTAAAAGACTGTGAAAGTTGGTGTGAATATCAATAAATGTCGGTGAATATCGGTGAAAGACGGAGAAAGAAGTAAAGAGACAGAGAAAGACAGTGAAAGACGGGAAAATGGGAAAGACGGTGAAAACGAAGACAGATTTGCAAAACTTGGTAAAGACGGAGAAAGAAGAAAGACAGAGAAATTGCGAAAGACAGTAAGACAGAGAAAGAGTGAGATAGGATGCAGAAAGATTGAGTAAAGACGGTGAAAGACGGTCAAAGACGATCAAAGACGATCAAAGACGATCAAAGACGATCAAAGACGATCAAAAACGGTCAAAGAGGTCAAGAAGACGGTCCAAGACGGTCAAAGACGGACAAAGACGGAAAAACAAAGGGAAGAGACGGTAAAAAGACAGAGAAAGACGATGAAAGACGGACAAAGACGGACAAACACGGACAAAGACGGACAAAGACGGAAAAAGACGGAGAGAGACGGTGAGAGACGCTGAGAGACGGTGAAAGACGGAAAAAGACGGAAAAAGACGGAAAAGACGGAAAAAGACGGAAAAAGACGGAAAAGACGGAAAAAGACGGAGAAAGACGCAGAAAGACGGAGAAGGACTAAGAAAGACGGGGAGAGACGGCGAGAGACGGAGAGAGACGGAGAGAGACGGAGAGAGACGGAGAAAGACGGAGAAAGTGTTTTGGATTCTGATTTCTGATTGCTTATATAGTTTCTTCTTCAAAGTGGTCATTCTCAAATATAGTTATCCTGTGCTTGAGATATTGAACACCAAAGAAATGTATCAGTTAAATCCATAAAAATTTACAATGTTAAAATTTTGAAAACTCTCCGAAATGAGACACATTCCTGTACACCATCTGGTTGCAGAGATGTGCTTGAAAGGGTGTTCCTTGCTTGCATTTCTGCTGTGATGCCCACGTGAAATTTTCTTATAGAAAAATAAATCTTAGAAAATAGATAATGACAAATGTTCAGAATTGAAGAAGAATATTATTTTAAGAATATTTAAATTATGTATTGTCATAAATGTTTGATCCTGCTGCTATCTGAGAGCTTCTATTATCGAGAAGAATATGTAGTACTGAAATTTAAATTACCCATTCTATTTATATTTTCCTTGTACTGTACATCAATAGTTAGAGACAATCTACCTATTTTTCACATGCTACGCCATTGCTTGTAATTGCATGCGTATTGCTCACATGCTGTCATTAACGGTATTTTATTTAGTGGATTTCTTTCAAAAATTCTGCTCCTCATGTGAATATACTTTCTACATTGGTAAGTGATACTTGTTTGATAATTTCTACATCTATCACTCCACTTCTCTCTGTTCTTTGCCTAGAAATCCGTAAGATTTTGTCGTTCTTGATTTTCTAATTCCATTTTCTTCTGCTATTATTAATAGTTTTGAAAGCTTTGTCATTGTAGTTCACCTCTATAGTTGTTAGAAATCACCTGATCACCTCCATACAGGATCATTTTTGTTGTTCTTTTGAAAAATTAATAACTTATATTGAAAGAGCAAACAATGAAGTTTTTAGGATATTTTACAATTAACTCTTTGTTTTCTAAGCTAAATGTTTTTCGTTTTACTGACTGGCATATTTTGGACCCTCTATATTTTTTAAAATTATTATTATTATTATTATTATTATTATTGTTATTATTATTATTATTATTATTATTGTGAGAGAAAAGATGCATTATGCAATCTCGTGAGAGGGATTCAGATATGATATCCCGGTGTGGACTCCCATTCTCAGTGGTGAGTACCCACTAAAAACCCTCAGCCTATGCGCTCTCTACGGAATCGTCATGAGACATTACTTCAGCGGAGAGGCAGTAGGTAGCTGGAGCCTTACTTCATTTTACGTTCGGAGTCGCTCTTCTTCTTTTTCATCACAAGGTCAAGAACCTTGCATTGTTGTTCACCTTCTCCGATTGAAGTAACACTATGTTTGATGGAGAAATGTCTGCCTCCAAATTCCCGTTCAACCTCTTTCCATGTGTCCCATGCTACGCATGCAATACAGTGCATGGCGTCATCATCCTCGTAACCACAGAATTACATTTGAGTCATATGCTCTCAAATCAAAATAGGTACGATTTAAAACAACCATGACCTGTGAGCACTTGTGTGAGGTAGAAGTTTACTTCTCCGTGCATTCTGGCTGAACTCATGGTTAGATATGAGTATCAAGAGGTGTGTCCACCTTCCTCTTTAAGATCCCCATCCCACTCTCTCCTGCCATTCCGCCAGTAGTGATGTTCGGCGCTCTCTTAATGTCTCTTTCGTCCCACTCGCCGGTTGTTCCCTGCTGGAGTCAGCAGACTTTTTCGCTTGGTCATACACCGCTTTTCTTCTCTAGCCAACATATCAATGGGGGTATTCTGGCCAAAGTTCCTACCCGCTGTCGGATATTGTGCGATAAGCTAACACTATTCTCAGCCCCACCGCTGCACTCTGGTGCGTACCAGTCCCACGCTTGCTTTTACTCTGAATTTGTCAGCCCACACCGAAACCGCATAAAGCATTTGTGTGTGGTCTACGCTGGCAATCATACTACATTGGCTTCTTTTGGTCCTCCTATATTTGGCATAATTCTGAAGAGGTTGGCTCCAGTTGCTGGTGCCTTGTCAGCCATTTTGCTGATGTGGGGCCCGAAGCTTAGCCTCTGGTCTATTTCGACACTCTGGCATGTAATTTGGCGTTTCCAGGGGATATTTACTTTGTCCAAAGTGATGCGGGCAATTTAGACAGCTCTCTGTCCGTTACTAGTACTGGGCCTCTGTCTTCTTTCAGCTGCCATTTGCAGGCCTCTTTGCGTCATCCATCTTTTAACCCTGATGAGAGACTCATTTAGGTGCATCTCAGCAGCTGTGCGTTTTCACCGGCTAGTAATCAGCGTGTCGTCTACATATCCTATCAGCTGAAAATGCTGTGGTAGGTCGATTTTTAATGTCACCATACATGACGTTCCATAAGAATGGGCCTAGTTTGAAACCTTGTACTCCACATGTCATTTCTTCCCTCTAACCTGGTGCTATCTCGCATGCACTTCCTTTCGGATAAGTAATTTCTACAGATTCTAAGTGGTATTTCTGGGACATGCTCGCGACCAGGGCCTAATAACATCGCTCCATCTAGTGAGTTGAAGGTAACCCTATTGTCTATGGCCACCAAGCATGTTCTTTCCTGTTCTGTTCCTTTAGGCTGCTTCAGCTATACGCACTACCTCCAGAATAGCACTGTGGTCGAGCGGCCTTTTCTGGAAGCCAAATTGTCTGTCAGGAGAAGTCTATTCCTGCTGTTAGCAGGTTTATATTTGCAGAATCAAGCCTTCTAATAGTCGGCCCATAGTGTCTAATGTGTGCTAAATGGCCTGAAAGATGACAAACCTGTCTGTGGGCTTTCTGTTTCATTTTCTAGGATTAATTTCTGTTTCTTCCAGTTCTGGTGGAACGTACCATGTCTGAGAGACAGCAATTAAATGCTGTCAGTAAGCATTCTATATTTCCCGCAGCAAGCCTAATAATTTCATTTGGGATTCCATCAGCTATGGCTTGTTTGGATTTTAGTTTTCACTCCCCATTGCAGTCATTGTCGTTCGTAAAAATATTGTTGTCATCAAATTTACTGTAGTTACTCTGTTTATCTTTCCGTGAGTTCCTTAGGGAAAAGATCTCTTATAATTTCTCACCATTCAGGTCTTCTAACTGGGAATCTTCTTTGTTCATACTAAAATTTTTGTTACAATTTTATATGCCAAAATTCTATGGGCTTATCTTCCACTTCTTCAAGTGAGCTCTTTCCAGCACTTTAATTTCTCCTATTTTTTATTTCTCTTTCAGCTCTTTTGCGATACTTTGTGCTCTTCTTAGTGCTTGATCAGTTTTGGTTCTTGTAGCAAGTCTCTGGTTTAATGCACTTTTCCGTAGCTCTGGTACCCTGCGGACCACCAATACGCAGCTGTTGCCTTCCTGACCTCTGCGCTCATAGCATAGAAGCTGAACACGTAGCCTTCAATATGTCCCTCACTTCTTTTACTGTTGTCTCTGGTGTATACGACTTCGCCACCCAACCTAAGTTGTGAACTAGCTTTGATTCTTCTAGGGACTTTTTTGCTTCCATTTCTACCAGCTTGTTTGTATTCCAGGGTAGTCGTCCAATGCGCTGTTTGTGCTCCCATTTATATACACCCATGCCTTTGGAGGGTATCACTAAGCCTTTGGAGGTGATCACTAAGTGTCTCAGCATTCAGTACTTTCCAGTCCTTTACTCTCGTAGCAAACCCATTTGAGCTTATCGTCAGATCCAGTATGGATGCCGCTTCTCCCCTCTGGAATGTGTACTTTTCTGTGTGTTTAGTAAGACTAGATCACATCTTTGTAATAAATCAAACAATATCTCTTTGTCAGATTCCATTCCCCCATTCTGAGATTTACATAAAGTCGCCCGCTACTAACACTTCTCCCTGGCAGATTTTATGCTCCTCTCTAGTTCTATTTACTTTTTAAAATTTATCCATTGGGTCGTTAGAGAAATAGCAGCTGCAGATCCGTAATATACAATTCTACCCATATGAACCCATGCTTTGATGCATTAAATTTGATACGGCAGCTTTTTTTACTGGTGTATTGTCGTTCTTCTAGAGCCATCTTGAAGCCACATGTTTTGTCGGTTTTCGGTTGTTACAACAATCAACAAAGTCCACGTTTCTTTTCAGTTGCAACTGTTCAAGCAGATTCGTGCGATTTGCCCTTCCTAGGTTAGCTTGTAGGAATCGGAGCGCTTTCATTTTCTGCTGCTTTGTCCTTTACGCCGCAGCGAACGATCATCTACTACTCCAGGCATGTCGTCGCTTTAATTTCTTGTTCTGCAGAGAATGCACTGGGCCCTCCCCGCCATCTTATGGTTGTGTCCAGGTTTTGCCAAACATTTGTAATAAAGGTTTTCCTGTCGGGGCCTTTAGAGGTTGATATGTGCCTGAATCAAGACATATCTGAAGCATCTTAACACATTCGCCTCTTCGTTAATCTTGGCGTTAACCCACCCAATTTTGAGAGTTTTATTTTAAAAGCTCTTGGCTTGTTCAGCTGGTAGCAGTAGTGTCTCTGCTCGCACTACCGTATTCTCTGCATTCTACAGGATTTCTGAGTCTCTGCGGGGATTTCCTGACTTCTGCTTATCCCCGGGCAAATTGCTCGACAACCTCTTCGACTACTACAGTCTCGTCGATGTCCCTTATTTTGATAGGCCGTTTGGCACCAGCGCTTACTGTACGGCAGTCGCCTCCCTACCGCCTTCCTTGTTCAAGGAGTCATTATCACCGGTCTTCCGGATGATGATTAGCAGCCCTTTCCTTGCGTCCTGCGGATCTTCAGGATCTCTGCCCCGGGTGCCTTACGGTCTACCTACTGATTCATTTTCTTGATGATATCCGCGTAGGATTCACCATTTATCCTCCAAAGTTAAAATATCTCTTTCATATTCAAGTGGTCATCAGTTAGATCGATAGGGAATATCAATTTTGGAGGAAATTGGCTGAACGGTTTAGCGTCAAGCGTAATTCAGAGACAAATGGGCAGACGTTTTGCATATCAGAGACTTACAAAACATGGATGCTAGCTACTCCACGTGTTAGAGGATTTTCTTTCCTAAATTTAGCATTTCGATTTATCAACTTTTCTGTTGCCAGGGTCCTGTAATCAGAGTTTTCTGCCGAAAATTCACTGTCTGTTTGCGCAGCACTACATATATTTCTCTCTACAGCGGTAGCGAGAAAGTAAAAATGCAAATAAATCTTAAGAAATACTTAAAATATTTTAGGGAGTTGTATAAAGTAAATTCAAGTAAGTTTTGCACATCGGAGTCACATTTACCAGTTTTTGCATTTATGTTGTCTAGAGAGCGGATTTCCATGATTTTGCATATTTTTGTCCATTGCTTCAGAGCATAGCTAAATGAAATTTCTAAAGATTTAGTTAGAATTGGATGCTATGTAGATTAACATGTTAGTGCATATTTTTGCATACTTGGCCGATTTTTCCTGTTTGATGCCTAGGGCTTATTTGTGTAATTATATGCGCATACTTCCTAAAAGTAGAGGTATCTCTAAATCGTTTCAACTTTTCATATGATCTATTAATTTGCAAGCGTTAATTGATTACAAAGAGCTTGTCACAGTTTTCATTTTTTTCTGTAGATGACAAAATACATGTGTAAACTGAGGAAATTTTTCGATATTATATTTTTTAAACGAAGTAGAAGAAATGTAACACGACATTATACAATGTACTTCACTAAGGTGAACTTTTACTTTAATTATTTCTCTCATGAAGTAAGGTAGACTATATCATGTTTGCACAAAAATATATCTTTTCATTCAAAGCATACTTCTCCTGAATTTTATCAAGAGAGGTTTATACAGGAAATTAAATATTGTTAAATTTCATTGCATATTAAAGCACATATTTCAAAATTTTAAAGTCATAATTGCATATTTTTAAAAGCATATTTCCAGATTTTTTAGAGCATAAAAATCCTCTCCCTAATGATGACTATCATAATGTTCTATCAGTCAAATTTGCAAGAGGCTGCAGGAATAGTATTTTTGGAACATAGAATGCATTTGCTAGAGATTGATATTGATGTTTTATTCAAAATTTTAAATGACAATGAAGGCAATGTTGCCTATAACTGGGTGTCACTAACTCAAATTACATAAAACACACCCACACATTGACAAATGGAGCTGCCCAGGAAAAACAAAAATGCCTTTTTATGGGATGCATATAACAAATGACATTGGAAGAGCTGCTCATTTTGTATTTATGGGAAGAAATGCTTCCTGTGATGTAAATATATCTAAAAATCAAAATAGCAGGTGAAATGTCACTTCCTCTACCACTGAAGTGACTAATTTTGTGCTTGGTCTACTCTGCATTGGATAAATTTCAAACTTTAATTTTGAAAAAAAATATTTCTCTCGTGTGTTCAAAAAGAATCAACATGAGCTATAGAAAATGCCACATTCAGTTACATTCAACAAATAGAAATTGTTTCAAAACAATTTTAGATACATTATAAACAGAAAATGTAAAATACTAGAGTACATCCACACCCCTATTGTGTGGTTTACCTATTAGGGTCCTATTACATACAATTAAGTACTACATTAAATTTTCTCAGAGAGTATAAATTGCGTAAACATTGTTTGACATTGCATTCTGATTAGAAAATCAATTAATTTTTTTCGCCATTCCTAAACAAAAATTAGAATCGCCAGATGACATTAAACGATTAAATTCAATAGAAAAGTTTAAATCCCAAGTGAAATCGTTTCTGCTGCATAACTGTTTCTATACAATTAGAGACTATACTGAGCATCACAAGAAAAGTAACATACTTTAACAATGATACATAATGTTTTATTTACCATTTGAACTTTGTAATGTGAGTATAAAACAACTCTGTAACAACTATTGTATTGCAGCCTCTGGGTCAATGTGTGACCCTGTCTCACTCTCAGGTTTTTGTCCAGTTTCTGATCCATTGAGCAACAAATGAGATGGCCTTGTTTGCTTCTGACATAAATGCAATCTCTGTTTTCTGTGCACGTCTTCTAGAATCTGTGGAAATACCTTGAAACATATCGTTTCATGGTTGTCGCGGCAAGAAGTAATAAGACTAAAAATGTGTTGCTTATTTATCCTTGAAAATTGATTTTATTGCATGAGTTTTTTTTTTTTGTTTTTTTTTTTCTCCCTTTCAAAATTCAAAATTTATTGCTTATTTATCCTTGAAAATAGATTTTATTACATGGGAGTTTTTTTTTTTTTTCTCCCTTTCAAAATTCAAAATTTATTGCTTATTTATTTTTGAAAATAGATTTTACTACATGGGATTTTTTTTTTTTTTCTCCCTTTGAAAATTCAAAATTTAAGTAGTATATGACTTAGTGTAGGGATCACAGAATTTTTGAAAATGTGCACACATTTCACTTTTCCCCATAGCACGTCATACGCAGTTTTTAACTGTTTTTTTGACGTAAAAAAAAATAAATAAATCGCATAGTAGAGTGAAACATTTTATAAGGGCCCTCGCAAGACAGCTCCGGGATCCCCCACAAGAGTTAATCCAGTCCTGCTTATTCAACAAAAGAATAGAGCAATATGGCGTTTACGTCGTCTTGTAGAGTACTACTTCTAGCACTATCAGGTTACCAGAATTTTTTTCCCATCGTACATTTTACCAAAAAAACAAGGACATTTTAATGAAAAGGAGGACATTTTGCATTTTTTATAGTTCAAGATGTATAGACAATGTACTCAACAATTGCAAACCATAATAATTTTTGAAAATCACATTATACTTTGCGTCATTAAAAATGAAAGCTTCCGACAGGATAACTTCAATCCCGCACTCTGCTTCGTTATCCACCAAAAATAAACATAAATAATTTTATATCACCATAAGCGTAATGATCTATAATAGAGGCCAATTATTAGAGTAACAACGTAGATATTCAAGTCATGAAGTCCCTTTAATTAATTTAATTATTTTAAAATTATGCAATTATTTTTTTCAATTCAACAGAACAAAAAGGAGGACATTCCATGTAAATAAAGAGGAGAACAGGAGGAAAATCTTAAACTAGAGGTGCTACAGAATGGCTCGACCAGCGAACGTTCCTCCGAAGAGTTGAGTCCGTACACGCCAATTAACCACCTCGGCCATCTCAGTGGGACATGGGATTTACAATTCTATAATAGTAATAGGTGTATGGTGGTTTCAGTTCTAGAATTTGGCAGCTAAAAAGTTGAGATGTGAAAAAATGTTCTTTGGGCGGCAAAAGATGGCAGCTGGGAAGGGAATCACCATAACCCAAAAGCTAGTCGAGGCTAAAGAGAAGAAAGGTTAGAAAACTAACAAATGCGAGAAAGTCTGAGCCAGTCAAAATCACTTATTTATTTACCACACGTTGTTACATACGAGAAGAAACTTTAATGAAACAATTTCCTGCAGGTTTTGAGAATATAATTTTTTTAGAAATTGAAATGAATTAGGCGAAATCAGGTTTTTTTGTTGTTTTTTTTTTCAAGAAATATTACTAGACATTTTTTAAATGCCAGAATTTTACAACAGGCTTTGTTTAAAGCAAAAATCTCTACCTCCAATTTTGTAGTTTTCAAATGTTAACTTTCTGGGAAATTTTAAAAAAACGCGGTAATTCGATAAATCTAGTTGCTAAATTTAGGGAAAATGTCCTCTAACGTCTAGTGTAGCCAGAATACATATTTTATGGGTCCTTGTCATTTTGGTCCAGTTTAATTGATTAACGAAACTGATTATCCCTCTATATACTTCCAAAACGAATGGCCATATTTGAAAACAATAAAACATATATGGTACTTGATTTGACTGTCTTTTTGATCCATAAATAGATAAAGAGAACAGACACATCGTTATATATTTGTGTTATTTGTTTTCAACACTGTATATAACTTTTTAAAGCTTTTTAATTATTTAATATTTTTAGAAAAAGGCCATCTCGTGGCGCAGAGCAAAGTCGCTAGCCTTTCACCAAGGAGTTCCGGGTTCGATTGGTTGATTTTTTTGTGTTTCCTATGCGCGTCTACTGCTTTGGTCATTAGAATTCTCCTCCAGACAGCGACTAAATTCGACGTAGCTGGAAAGCTAGTGTCGAAAATCCTGCCGCCGTCAGGACTGGAACCTAGGACCTCCCGGCCCTGCAGTGACATCAGTTGATGCACTGAGCTACCGCTCCGGTCCGGATTCAATTCCCATCGAATCTCACGTGAAATTTGTGAAGTGTCCTATCCTTATTCCTTCCCGATTCTGGCCGCTGGGTAGTGACGCAGGGGCGCGTGGTGGGAGGCGCGTACGCGGAGATGCTACCTGGCGGTCTTCTTCACACGCTGTCAACCTTGACGCATTTAAAGTATATTGAGCATTTAAATAAAAATGTCAGATTCATCGAATTAGAAAATGCATCTGATGATGATAGTGAATTTATTACTATGTAATAATAAATGCAAAAATTTTGTTTTGCTATTTTATTAATAATGGAAATATCTCTCTAGAGTAAAATTCGCATTTCTGGTCCCGTTGATGCAAGAAATGCTGAACTCAAGTGTAGCAAGTTAAAAGTAAGTTACTGTTTTGATATTTGAGCATTTAAATATGTTTTAATATCATAGATATGTTTTATCCGCTACTTACTTTGTTAGTGTTATGAATAATAACTTGAATAAATATAACTTTATTATACAAAGAAGACACTACAGCAACCACGGTATAATCTGAACTGCACTGGAGGACGAGGACTAGCCCCAGTAACAACTAACAGTGGTGCCAAATATAAAGGCGGTTTAGGAGCGTTCACAATAAACATAACAGTTAGTATACACCACTACATCTAAAATTCTCAAGAAATTCTTACTTAAATTACAGTCAATTCTCTAAAATTGATAATCATTTGAACCTCTCAAGTAATTAAAAATAACTAACAAAATTGTTCACCATCTGATTCAGTTATATGCAAAATGGAACAAAATATATATTTTAATATTTTGTTAACAGCGCACATTCAAAAAATCTGAAAAATTCCAGAAGATAGCTGGCTTTTGGAGCAACATTTGAGTATTTTGTCGTCCAACCAGCGGAATAGAAAGTTTCTTAAAAAATTCCAAAGTTCTCCAATTCATTCAAATGTTTGAATTTCGAGGCAAATACAATTTTAAAAATAATTTTTGAAAAATTAGCAAATTTCACAAAAAAAGCCAGGTTTTTCATGGAAATTCATACAGCTAATAAAAAACGATAAAAAGTGTTTTCGTTGTTAAGAAGGAAGTGAGGAGAAGAGTCCATGAAAAATGTTGTTTGTGGTCACAGTCCTCAGGAAAAATTTTATTTTCAATTTCAAGCAGGGCCACATCTTATCCGGCTAGAGCCCTTCAAGCCATTTTTGAGAAAATTATGAAAATGCCCGTTGGCTTCATGTAAAGTACCCACAAACAAAGAAAGTTTTTCAAAATCGCAAAGTTTCGAGTCGAGCCAGATTGGCCAGGCAATATTCATTTTAGAAAAAAATCCTTCGTATGGTTTAAGCATTAGAGGTGTTCAAAGACGGACAGACGATTTGAAAAAAAAAACACGTTTCGGTGTCACAGAACCCCAAAACTTGTATTTCTGTTGAAATTTCGAAATCGATTTTCCTCAGCATTACATAACTTTCTCATTTCTACGTATATTACTCCGTATATACGCACGTATACGTGACTAACTAGTGGTGATACAAATTGGCTCACACACTTTCTCTTACAAGTTAAATTTCTTATTTCTTTGGACGGGATTAGCTTTTAAGACGTGCCCCATCCCATTGTCAGCTGCCCAAACATTGTGTGTAGCAAAGTGTGCAGCAACTTGTGCTCCAAATGATTTTAAAACGTTTGTATTATTTTTAAAATTTGTTTAGAAAATTTCTTGTAAATGTATTTTCGTATCATTTTTCGTATTTTAATTATGTAATTATTTTAATTATGTAATTTTTTATTTATGTCGTTTTGTATATCTTAATATTACGTATTATGTCCTTTATAGGTGCGACAAGCTGGAACAGCTAAGTTAGCACACCCCAACGAAAATGTCAAATCATTTATTGCTAATTAATTGCCACAATTTGGAATTAATTGCCACGTATTTTCATGGAGAAAACAGGTGTGTACTGGCTTGACGCGACGCCAGCACATAATAAGTTAAATTCACCGAAGGCCATCTCGTGGCGCAGAGCAAAGTCGCTCGCCTTTCACCACTCAGGAGATCCGTTTTCGATTCCCGTCGAATCTCATGTGAAATTTGTTCCAACAAAACGAGTTTGGCTGCTTCACAAGGGCTATACCAACCCCTGTGAAGTGTCCTAAACCCTATCCCTATCCTTATTCCTTCCCAATTCTGGCCGCTGGGTAGTGACGCAGGAGCGCGTAGCAGGAGGCGCGTACGCGGAGATGCTACCTGGTGGTCCTCTTGACAACAGACCGCGACGAGACGTGACGGTCAGAAATATCTAAAGTAACGGAGGATTACTCCAGATTTAATGTAGAAAGTAACGGAGGATTACTCCAATAGCGCTCAACACCCAAGAAGGGGTTAGGAGACGCGTTGCGTCGTGAGTTGACGCAACAAATGTAAAAAAAGAATCGAATTGTAGCTCAACGGAAACCCTTAAATTATTTATTGCTAGTTAATTGCCACAATTTAGAATTAATTGCCAGGTAGTTTCGTGGAGAAAACGGGCGTGTGCTGGCTTGATGCGACACCATCGCGCACATAAGTTAAATTCGTGTCGTAGCTCAAAAGAAACCTTCAAATAATTTATTGCTAATTAATTGTTACAAATTGGAATTAATTGCCAACATATTTTCGGCCGGAAATCATCAATGTCAGCAGGCATGACGCAGCACCGAACATAATCGAATATAGAAAAAAACAAACGAGCACAATCAAATAAAACAAACATAATTTATCAAACACTTGATACCAATTTATTACACTAAACAGAAATTAATTGCTCCAGTCATTTATGAAATAAATAATTAAAACAAAACTTCATACTTATGCAACCGCGTACGACAATCGAATAGGAAATTAGTGACATCAATGGGTACAAGCAACTGAAACCTCAGATTTATTTAAATACACATTCCATTTTAATTTATTACACCGAAGATAAATTTATAAACGTGGCCGTGTATTAAATAATTATTGTTAAAAACGAACTAGAGTTATCCATCCATGCCAGATATTCAAATTCGAAAATATAACCAACGAACACAATCAAATAAAACCAAAAACATAGTTTATAGACATTTTATACTAAATTATTAAGTCTATGCACAAACTAATTGCTCTTGTCATTTATGAAAAAAAAACAACTAAAAACTTCATAGTTATGCAACCACATACGACTTTCGAATAGGATATTTGAGAGTACCAACGAGCACAAATAACTAAAATCTTTTAAATAAAATAATACATATTCAATATTAATTTATTACACAAAGATAAATTTATAAACGTTGCCGTGTGTAATATAAAATTTGTTAAAACTGCATCAGAGTTATCGAAGCAAACCAGATTTTCAAATTCGAAAGTAGAGTACCAACGAGCGCAATCAAATAAAACCAAGAACATAGTTTATAGATATTTGATACTAATTTATTACTCCATACACAAATTAATTGCTCTTCCCATTTACGAAATAAAGTATTATAAAAACTTCATAGTTATGCAACAACGTACGATTTCGAATAGGAAATTCGAGAGTACCAAAGAGCACAAAGAACTAAATATTATTAAATAGTTAAACACACATTCAATACTAATTTATTACACCAAAGAGAAATTTATAAACGTTGCCATGTATAATATAAATATTGTTAAAACTGCATGAGAGTTATCGAACCAAGCCAGAGATTCAAATTCGAAAATAAAGGGAACCAACGATCACAACCGAATAAAATCAAGAAAAAAGTTTAACAGATATTTGACACTCATTTAATATTCTTAACAGAAATTAAGTGTTCTTGTCATTTATGAAATAAATTATTTATTTATTTTATTTAATAAATATATTTATATTTCATTTGATTTAAATAATAAATTTATTTATATTTCATAGTTATGCAACCGTGTAAGACATTTCAATACGAATTTCTAAAATACCAATGAGTACAAACCACTAAAACCTAATAAAACCCTAACAATTAATTTGTGGTTCTCGTTCGCCTAATTTCTTACCATCGGACTCTAATCTTTAGGGATACTTGAAAAGTAAACGTGTCTGAAAGAAATTAAAATAATACGTAATTCAACAAATTTGTGCAAATTAATTCCAGTGCAAGCCCTAATTCCGTAACACATTGCAAACGTTATTAGGTTTTTTGGAGGCCAATAATAAAAATATTACAATTTTTTCGAATTCTTTTTACTTTTCGCTTTTACTCGTTTTGCAATATTTCAGAAACAAACGTGTCGTCGATAAAACAACTGATGTTTGCAAAAAGTCTGAAAATGCGCGGTGTAATGGTAAATGCACCTACATACAATAGTATGAAGTATTACGTAAGAGAAGCAACGGATATTTCTCTCAAAAATGTACGCGAGAGAAATATCGCCTTGCAAAAATTATCTTAATGAGGGTTACGACCGGAGCAGGCGCTCTGTTGCTTATCTTAAGAACATTTATGAGGGCTCCAAAACCGCTGTCAACGCTAACATGGAATATGTAATTCACGGCCAAATTTATCGATTTATCTGAAGTGTAATAAACTAGTATTGAATGTGCATTCAATTATGAAATAGATTTTAGATATTAGTGCTCGTTGGTACTCTCGCACTTCCTGTTCGAAAGTCTTCTAGGTTTCATAACAACGAAGTTTTAAAAAATATTATTTAATAAATGACAAGAGCAATAAAATCGTGTATAGAGTAAAAAATTAGTTCTAAACATCAATTAACTATGTTCTTAATTTTATGTAATTGTGCTCGTTGGTTCTCTGTATTTTCGAATTTGAATATCTGAGTTGGTTCGAAACCTCTGATGCAGTTTCATGAAGGTTTATATAATTCACGACAACATTTATCAATTTTCCTTCGGTGTAATAAACTAGTATTGAATGTGCATTCAATTATTAAATAGATTTTAGATATTAGTGCTCGTCGGTACTCTCGCATTTCCTGTTCGAAAGTCTTCGAGGTTTCATAACAACGAAGTTTTAAAAAAATTATTTAATAAATGACAAGAGCAATTAAATCGTGTATACAGTAAAAAATTAATTCTGAACATCTATTAACTATGTTCTGAATTTTATGTGATTGTGCTCGTTGGTTCCTTGTATTTTCGAATTTGAATATCTGGCTTAGTTCGATAACTGCCATGCAGTTTCAATAATGTTTATATAATTCACGGCAACATTTATCAATTTATCTTTAGTGTAATAAACTAGAAATGAATATGCATTCAAATAATAATTGATTGTAGCTATTCGTGCTCGTTAGTACTCTCGAAGTTCCTATTTGAATGTTGTACGTGGTTGCATAAGGACGAAGTTTTAAAAATTATTTATTTTGTATTGGCGAGAGCAATTAAATCGTGTATAAAGTAAACATTTAGTTTTACGTATCTATTACTTAGTTCTGAATTTTATGAGAATGTGCTCGTTGGTTCTCTCTTTTTGAATTCGAATATCTGGCTTGGTTCGATAACTCTGATGCAGTTTCAATAATGTTTATATAATTCACGGCCAAATTTATTAATTTATCTTTAGTGTAATGAACTAGTATTGGATGTGTATTCAATTATTAAATAGATTTTAGATATTAGTGCTCGTTAGTACTCTCGCATTTCCTGTTCGAATGTCGACGAGGTTTTATAACAACGAAGTTTTAAAAAATTATTATCAATTAAATGACAAGGGCAATTAAATCGTTTATAGAGTAAAAAAATAGTTATTAATATCTATTAACTATGTTCTTAATTTTATGTGATTGTGCTTGTTGGTTCTCTGTATTTTCGAATTTGAATATGTGGCTTGGTTCGATAAATCTGATGCAGTTTCAGCCATGTTTATATGATACACGGCAACATTTATTAATTTATCTTTAGTGTAATAAACTAGTATTGAATGTGTATGTAATTATTTACTAGATTTTAGATATATGGTACTCTTGCATTATCTATTTGAATGTCGTACTTGGTTGCATAACTACGTAGTTTAAAAAAATATTATCTCATAAAAGAGAGGGGCAATTAAATCATGCAGAGAGTAAAGCAATAGTTCGATATGTCTTTAAACTATCTCGTTAGTTTTATGTGATTGTGCTCGTTTGTTTTCTCTATCATTTATTTTTAATGTTCGGTGTTGCGTCATGCCTGCTGACATTGATTATTTTAGACTGAAAATACATTATTATTAATTCCAATTTGTGGCAATTAATTAACAATAAATGATTTGAGGGTTTCCGTTGATCTCCGACTCGAATTTAGCTTGTGTGTGTGCTGGCTTGACGTCAAGCTAGCACACACCCGTTTTCTTCACGAAAATACTTGCGAAGTAATTCCAAATTGTGGCAATTAATTAGCAATAAATGATTAGATGGTTTCCGTTGAGCTCGTGCTCGAATTTAAATGATGTGTGTGCTGGCTTGACGTCAAGCTAGCACACACCGGTTTTCTCAACGAAAATACGTGGCAATTAATTAGCAATAAACTATTTAACATGTTTCGTGTCGGTGTGCTGACTCGGCTGTTCCAGCTTGACGCACCTGCAGTGAAAGGCATTACAGCGGTAAAAAGATGCTCTTAAAGATAAAAACTCTTAAACCTGAAGGAAGTCTTTGGGATTTCACGAAGAATGTGTGAAGCATCTTCCCTTATCCATATTCTTTCAGATTACTTCTCTTGCTTCTTCTTCTGTGTTATGGCGCCATTCCAAGGGAAATGTATGTTTTCATTATCCTAATTTGCTTCGAAGCACACTGTAAACGGCGGCGGCCCACTGTAATCGCGCAGAATGCCACAGCGACCCACCTCTATCAACACCTTGCGTATGTCGGGACTCCAATACGTGGGAATCGCCGGCTCTCAGCGTGTCATCCTCAGGAAGCGAGAGATATGCCCTGTCACACGCCTCTGGAAGTCAGGCAAGAAACATCCCATTCGAAACGCTGAGCTGAAAATCGCCGGGAAAACTGTTTCCAGTTCGTAACTAATATATTAATAATAAGTCTCTTTATTTATGTGGCGATCGATTCCGCTCTTCCGCCTAACCACATAATACTTTATTTTATATATAATAATTGAACAAAAAAACCTTATTCAATGATAGTAAATAAAATACAACATGGATGTCTTGCACAATTTTTTTACAATTGAATGAATATCCGATTAAGTGTAACTTCTGCCGAAAACTATGGAATAAGTTGGTGTAATTTCACGTTTTAAAATTATTCCTTTATAGAAATTGTAAGAAAATTAGTTATGAAGTTGTAAAGGATAATGAAGAAGAACCTAACGTACGAAGTGCAGTAAGTTCAATCGAAGACCTTAACAATTGGGTAGAGGAATACGCAAGATCAGCCACAGGAAATGGAATATTAGATCGTGAAAACGATTTATTTGTTCGTAAGTTGACAGAAATACACCTTATGTTTTCATTTTATTATAATAAATATTGTCATGTATGTCATCATAATACATACATAAAAGTAGTATGATAGAAAAGTTTCTAAAAATGCTACATTGTCTGTAAATATAAAACTTAATACTGCTTACACAAGAAGAAAAGATGCCTTTATTAAGGTACGTTCGATTTATTTACATTGTTTTTAAATTTGTTTACACACGTCTTGATTCAGCTTCAAATAACTTTTCCACATACAGTATTTGTGAACATTAATTTCGAGTTATAATAATTGCCCTAAAACTGATATCCTCGATTCTCCAAGGAACCATGAATGGTTTAATTCATTGAAAATTGGGGCTACTCGTGATTGTTGTCATTGTATGCTTCGTTCCGAAGAGGAATTGAATTTAGTTTTTCTGAAAATTGGTTAGGAAGTTTAGGCACACAGCACTCTGAATCGAACCGCGTACTAGTGTACTAGTTTTGGCCCACTATATTCGGAGAAATGCCCCCCACGCAATGACGCACAATCAAGCGTTTAGGATTGCAAACATCCGGCATATCAATTAACTCTTCTTTCTAGGGATTTTATCCAGCCGACAGCCGGTTACCCTTTACGTCCGATGGGACGCATATTCGACCATACACTAGACACCAACACACTTGCGGGCTCCTCTGATCTGGGGTCAGCAGAACGCGAGGCCCTCCGCGACAACACATACATACAAAGACAAGGGACAAACAACCATGCCCAAGGCGGGACTCGAACCCGCGACCCTTCGGACCGAAGCGCTGAGTCGGTACTCGCTCTTAGCCAACTCGGCCATCCAGGTCGTCTCAATTAACTCTTGGGGTTAATCAAAGAATGAAATGGTGAGTTCGAGGTTCCATTTGGGCATATATAAATATATCCCCAAACATCATTCGTGCTTTTTCAGTCCAGCGTAAGAAAATTGAGTTTACGAAAATTTATGTTTCTTCGGCCTAGCAAACTAAATCTCTTAATAAATATAACATTGACGTATACAAATAAAAACATCAATAAACAAATTTTTCCTTCTTTACTTTGGCAATTGTTGAATATATATAAATAATTAAGATGGACTCAATTTAGTGAGAATCAATAAAATGAAAAATGGTTAAATGTTAAATTTATATATCTATAAATGAAATAATTGATAATTAACTATTCACATTTTAATAATACAACAATGGCTTCATATAACACATAATCAAAAACTTTAGAATGTTATTATAATTACTGTAATTTATAGTGTACGTAATACTACCAATTTTAATGTTAAAAATTAAACGTAAGCATAAACTAATTTTATTTTATATTCTTAGACAAAAGGAATTGTCACTTGTCATAATGCGACACACAATCACTGATAGAAAAGAAATAGGTTTCTCATTCAATGAAAAAATTAGGAAAGTCAGATAAGATATTAGTTTCAGAATAATAATAATAATGTAAATATTATTAAAACATGTACAATTCAGAAAATTGAACATGATTTATTGTCTTAATAGAATTTATTGATAATCAGTAGTATATCCGAAAGGGTTGACACATTAAATTGTGAGCATTAGAACTTTTATTAGGTTGATCCCTTTAAATTGTCAACAAATTTCATTTTAAGAATTAAATAACTTATTTTTATTTTCAGGAAGGATTGTGCAAGTTTATAACAATAAAAAAGTCGTAACACAATGTAAGATCTGCTCAAACACTGTGGTTCCTGCCAGCTGGTAAGGCTAAAAGGGAAGCACTCCATCATTATTTTAAAATGGGAATGAGTATTTCAGAATCATGCAAATATCATCAGACCTTTCTTGAATTAGATGAAGATATTTGTGAAGAAGATTATGCAAGTGGTCGTACAAATCCAACAGAAAGAACTGTGCACAACTGGCTTGATTATAACTAGGGCCTAGGTCAGGTCAAGTCTCATAGATGATCACTCTTTGTCATATTTATATTATCTTCTTTTGGTTGTTTCTTTGGTTTGTTTTCTGCTAGTGTTCACAATGTAATGTAATTCCTTAATTTCGATGGTATGAAATACACGATCAATCATTTATAGGTCCCTTTAATGTATATGTGCAGAATTCAAAGATTTCAGACACTAAAACGATTTAAAAAAATATCCTCAATAAATTTGTTCAAATTCATTTAGATGCTATTGAACATTTTTTAAAATGAATTGTTGGAAAACATTATTGAGAAATTTGAAAACCCTTGAAATTACAACCTATTTACCCTCCTGAAATAAATCAAATTACCTTCAATAAGATTACAATATACTCTAATAATATACAAATGTAAACAAAATGTGAAGTTCAGTAGATATTTGAAAACAATTTTCAATTTGCAATCTAAATTAATTTTATTTTAATTTTGCTCAAAATTGGAAATAATACTAAGAAAACTTTTTTCCATCCACCCCTTCAGCCTTCTTTGCTTTTGCCACATTTTCCTTCCTCTAAAACTAAACATTTTTAATGGCCCATAACAAATATTGGGTCTGAATAGAATAAAATCCTTTATTCACCAATGTGTCCATGAACAATTATATATGTATTAATAGGAATAAAATTAAACAAAACTAAATAACATGAACAGAAAAACGGAATACAACATATGTATAAATAGTAATAAATTGAAAAGTATACATGCAATTTCCAAAATCACAAAACGGCGCTTAAAACGAACCTTCAACGTTTCGGTTGAAAGAGAACATATGAATTTCGCGCTTTTAGCGCACCGCGCCGCTAGCCAATCAGGAAGCCCGGTGCCGAATGAATGTGCAGTTTGCTTATATTCGGTAGGGTCGAGAGAGAGCCCACAACGGGCGGGTGACGCAAAAAAACCATATTTTTATTATAAAATTTAGTCAAATTATTCGGTGTGGCTTATACATGAGCAAATATGGTAACCTTGTACATATTGTAAGGTTTATTGTCTCTAACGTAGATGGAGAATTGCTACACTACGATTTTGATTTTGATTCTTTTGACATTTTCCCTTTCCTCACTTTCTTCCCAATAATGATCAATTAGGCCCATTTGTACTTAGAAAGACATGTTTTATAATAACATTTTATTTATATTATCACAAATAAAACTACAAATGATTTCTAAGAATAGTACATTCAAAAAAATTAAATATTATGAAAATATTAATATAAGCTCCAAAAACACACAAGTGTAATTTTTGCAAAATCAAAAGTTTGAGCCAAAAAGAGGGAAAAGATGCTTTTGTCATGGGATAGGGTGCATTGCACTCTATTTGTTTAAGTTAAAAGAAAAAATTGGAGTCATTTTTGATGAAAATCTAGTTTACTTGTTTTTGGAAAATAGATCCACACTCAGGACACTGACTCAGAATCACATATTCTTCCTAGCAAACCTTTTCTATAGCATGTTTCCTGATATAAGAAATAGTTATAGATATTCTATCCAAGTTGTCATAACACATTTTGAAAACTTGTAATTCCACAGAAACACAGCACATAAAATGTTGAGCATTCTTATGAATGTTGCCATTTACAACAGTTTTTATGTTGGCACAATATTCAAGATTTAGCTCTTGAATTCACAACCACACTAGTCATTCTAGGACTGCTTAATGGTGGCTGGCCATTGATTTGAAAAAACTCCTAGTTTGCCAACATTTTAGAACTTTATTTTTCCCCTCATCAGGGCTTGGTAAGGTTGAATGTTTAACAACTTAACCCGTAATAGATACGCTGAGGGTCGGATGCAACCCGAGTGATTATTTTCCCTCTCTCCTTCCCTTGCAATACTCATGCCTCCTCAGGGTGTCTGGTGATCCGAGAACCTGTCAGCCAGTCTTCTGGAAGGTGCATGGTTATAGGTGACTGACCTTGACTTTCTACCCTGTTTTCCAGCAAGTTATCACGTTGCGGGTTGCGTCTGCCGCTGTACTATTAACGGTTCTCTTTGCAGATGATACGAATATTCTTTGCAATAAAGAAACCGTAAATAGTACAATATCAGATGTTTCTAATTGGTTCCGAAATAACAAATTAATAGTAAACGAAAAGAAAACGGTTTTAATGCAGTTTTCCATTTCAAATAAACAATTCTGTGCTCCATTGAAAATGAACGGTGTACCATTGACTGATGTTAAGGCAACAAAATTTTTAGGTCTCTCAATTCAGTCAAACCTTAAATGGAACGTCCATTTAAATGAATTGAACACAAAATTAAGTTCATTATCTACGCGTTCAGAATTCTGTCAAATTCAGTCAGTTTTCATACTGTTCGTTGTGTATATTTCGCGAATGTTCATTCCCGCCTGAGATATGGCATAATATTCTGGGGAAATACATCTTACAGCTCCCAGACATTTAGATTACAAAAACGAATTGTATGAATAATAACCAGTTCCCACCCACGTGATTCATGTAGCTCTCTTCATTAATCTAGGAATTTTACCATTACCTTGTCTGTTTATTTAGAATCAGTGGCTTTTGTCAAAAATGACTTGCTTAAGGGCGGGAATATATTTTCAGAAAATGCCGACATAGAAATCACTCAACATAGAAAAGAAAACACTCGACGTAGAAATCATATTCATCACGTGACAGTATCAACAGCTCATTACAGAAAATGCTTTTTATCTGAAATATTTTTTGTGGAATATATTCTGAAATCATTATTGTGCAATAAATGTGTGTTTCATGCATGTATTTCTATTATATAAAGTAAATATGTTTTTCAAAATTGTATTCGAAAATTTGTCCAATTCTATTTCGTTTTGTTTGTTTGTTTAGTGGGCTAAAAATATACATTATATTTAACGTTTTTTATAAATTCCAAGTATTCACCGCAAGTTTTTCTCCTGTATTTATAAGTTGTTTTTTTTTTAATGCAATAAAGTGCATACCATTTTTACTGGTCTTACAATATTACCTCACAACTTAAAAATCAGTGTTCCCATTATTCCGTGTCACTATAATACTAATGTTATTAAATATATAAGAAATTATTGCAATTGAAAATATGTATTGAGTCCACGTTTCAATAAAAAGCGTCGTCAAAATGAGATCGGTCGCATCCGACCTGACTGTACCTTCTACTTCATCACAAACCACTGTACTGATTGAGGAACAAATCATTCAAGAAATGGCATCGAGGACCCCAGCATAAAAACACCTCCACTCTGGCTCCATGCTTTCCAGAGAGTGGAGGTGTTTGTATGCAGGTGTCCTTGATGCCATATGTCGGATGATTTGTATGATGCACTCAATATTCAACCATAGCAACCCTGATGAGGAACAATAAAGTTCTCAAACATTGGCAAACTAGGAGTTTTTTCAATGAAATGACCAACAACATTAACCATTTCTAGAATTCAAGATTTATTTTGAAAGCAGTACTGCTTGTCAAACAAAATGCTATCACAACATTAGTGGTCCTGTATTTTACATATCTCAAAATCTGTTTAGTAAGTTGCACGAGAATATAATGACATTGAGTTATAACCTTGAAAGAAAAGTAAGTATTTTTTTGTCCTTGAAGTAGAACGAAGTTCATATTGACGTAACTTGAACATAATTCAAATCAACATAACTTCATATTCACCATCTTCGTCTTAACAAATTCATTTATTTACTACTTCACTCTAAATTCATGTTAGCTCTTATGACTTTCTTACATTAGTACTTTCTGAATGATTACTAGCTTTTATGATTCAGTGGTCCACATGAAATTAATTAGGCTTTTGATTTGGAGGCAAAAAAGCCATTTCTTACGGATAATAGGTTGTTTCAAACTTTTCCTTTTCACCACCCTTTCTGCCTTTCAACATATGCTGGTGTATGGTCGTCATATCTTCTTTCATAAGGAACCTTTCCCAATTCAAATGGCCGCCTTGCTTCTTGTGGGCGAGTTTTATGATCAACTTTATAGATTTTCTCCCAAGGATAAACTTCATCACATAATACTGTCCTAGGTCGATTTGAGTACATATGTTTGAACTGTTTTTCCAACCAAACACGCTTATCTTTTTCTGGGATATCAGCTATATAACTATTATTAACACCCAAGTATGGTTTTAGTTCCACTCCAGACAGCATGTGAGGCACATTCAGATAAAAAAATAGAAGAATCATCAGAACTTCTTCATTAAAACCTGAAACAAAGAAAACTTACATAACTTGCCAGAATGTTGATGCATTTACAAATGAAAGAAACATATGTTTCTAAAATAGTATTTAATTGTTAACTACATTACAAATTTAAACAAAATTCTTCAGCACTTGCAACTCCAGTCACTTCAAAACTACTGCAATATTCAGATATAGAAGAGAAAGTTTAAGTAAACAACCTAATATAGCTAAATATCGAGATTAACTTACACAGAAAGTTAAATGGTCCCTTTAATATTATCATGAAAGATTGTTTGTCTTTTCCTTCAATTTAATTTTACATAGATTTCAGTTTTCTGCACTTTTGACCACACATGTTGAAGATTGAAACAAATGAATAGAATAAAATCACAAAAGAAAGTTCACAAAGATCTCTTTTTGTACTGCTTAAGAAACAAAAAGGGCCCCACCTGTCCCCCAAAACTTGTGTTCCCACAGAACTCATTTGTCCCCAAAAATTATGTTTCTTTAGGTTACAAACCCCAGTTTTAAGGGCATTTTTTCCAAGATATCCAATGTGTCTTGAAGTACTATTGGGTTTTATTTTATAATCTGCAAATTTGTGTTTTTATCTTAAATCTGTAAGAAGTAACTTCTTCTCCAGCAGTAGCACTCTTTCATGGTCTTATTTTGATGGTTCCTTATAAATTCCTCCTCCTCATTAATAATAATTATAAATATAAAAAAATAAATTCCTTCCTTCTCATAAATACCATCCTCTAAGCGCCTTGGACATACAAGTCTCTCTCACACACTCTCAGTATGTGAATGTACACATACATTTATTTAGAGAGAGAGAGAGACAGAGAGAAACAGAGACAGATAGAGGAGAGAGAGAGAGAGGAGAGAGAGGAAAGAGAGGAGAGAGAGAGAGAGAGAGAGAGAGAGAGAGAGAGAGAGAGAGAGAGAGACAGACAGACAGAGAGAAGGAGAGAGATATTATTACTTGGTCAATGTGATGTACAAAAAAGCACATATATTTAGTGCATATGTTTGACTTTGATTTTATTTATATCCAAAATTAGTTAAAAATTCTAAGTATTATGGACGAACTTCAGAACAAGTTGAAATCTCATGTGAAAATCTATTATAATATAAGAAACATGTTTCTCCTAATAGTAAATAGTTCAAAGAAAATGTTTTTTTGCTTTGAAGCTCATATCATTTGCATTTTATACCAATGTTTTTACTTCTGAATTCAAAAATTTAGTTTTTTTCAAACCTAAATTCCCAAAAAAGTAACCTTCAATTTTTGAGTTTGTTTTACAAACTCTAAATTTAACACAGAAACAAAATTTGCGTGTGAAACTGGAAATTTCAGAACTTACGGATTGAATGCATGACATACGTAAGTAAAATTTACCTGGAAGACGGAAGGGTTTAAAACAGGTAAGTCAAGGTTGAGGGGAAGGTAACTTACGATTAGCTTACTGGAGGTCGCAGGCACTACGTTGGGAGAAATTGGTGCAAGATTTAAAAGTCAGTGTTGTAAATATTTCTGTGAGGTGGCTGTGCATCACTACATTCCTGACTCACGATATCATTTGTCAGTTATTGCAAATTTAGTGATATTAATTTACATTGGCATTAACTTCTTATGTTTGAATAAGGAACAAAAATGCTTGTCTATTAAAATTAAGTGCATTTAAAGTGCTGTCCACCCACCTGTAAGAGCGATATATAAATCTAAGAGGATCTACTACTAGATGAGATAGGCTACACGGCGACTTGTTCATGTATTTCCCATTAACACTACACAGAACAAATAACAGAATCATTAATAAAACAACACAAAAGAAAACCAGGCAAACAATTTACTTTCCAACATATTCCTGCACCTTGGCAAAATGATTATACAAGGCAGAAATTTAAAAAATAAACACGAAATAAAGTTATAATAAATCACCTTGCCTGGGACCTTGACATGCCTACTTTAAGCCATCCAGCCTTCCAGGTAAATTTTGTTTGCATCTGTCATGTATTCAAACCTACATTCAAGGATGCATGAGACCGTTATACACATGGGTAAGGTTTAGATAAAGCGTCAATCTGTATTATCGATAATATAGATCTATTAGTTTCATTTACTTTTGTATTCAATTTTGTATACCTAAAGTGTTTCTATTTTTCTAAGGAGAACATATACAATATTACATGCTTTGATTGCAATCTAAACTTTCAGAATGTTAACTGTTGTGAAAATGTATGCATTAACAGTAACCAATTTAGATTAAGGTAAGAATTTATGATTAGCAATATTATTACATCAACTAATAATCAATAAATGCTGATCTACAAATGTAGATTCTTTCGCTTTGTGAAAAATATGTACCCAATTTAAAAAACGAATTATTAAAAAAAAATTAATTTCAATTTTAAACACCTGTAACTTTTGAAATTTCCAGTTTCACACTTGAATTCTTTTTGTATAAAAATTTAGTTTGTAGAATATTTTGAGTCAACAAACTCGAAAATAGAAGATTACGTATTTATAATATTATTTACAATTACACTTTTGAATTCGGGAGTAAAAATGAACAGATTATACTTTACATCCAATCCAATTTGTATATATCATTTAAAAGATAAATAAAAGGTACCACTGGATTCACTTTTTGTTTCTCAAAGCAAAGTACTCCGTGTTCATCATTCGTTGTTGCTTGTAATTTTCAATATTTAATTCTTCAAAGGTAAACAAAATTTTCAAAACGCATGTGCATTTCAGATTAAAAATCAACCCTTCCTTTGGCAGTTGCCAAAACATTAGTTAATTCTCATTTGATTCCTAAAAACACATTTTATTGGGTGGAATGAAAAGCATTAAGTCTCCTGATTAGATAGTGAGAGGAAATGATTTTACAAATGCAGAAAACAGATACTATGAAGTAAAAAAACACAAAAACGAAACAAACAAACCACTCTCCAAGATTTAGTGGTAATTGTGACCTCTTCAGTTTGGGAAGTGATGAGGGCCTCAGAAGTATTCACTTAACCTGAAGAAATGATAATTCATAAATGCAATAAAGACAGCCCTATTCTATACAGGAATATCATATGGGGTGGGTCAATATGAAACAATCTTACAGATAACACATTTTGTTTTCAAAACACTCTTATTTATCTTTTACGACATACGATGGTTGAAGGTTGAATTTAATACTCACCCACAACTTTACCATTTTCAACTTTATCGAAGAGCTTTAACTTTTTAGTTCCCAGCACAAATTGTACTTTTCATTCTCAGTAGCATGGTTCAGTGCAACAACATTGTATTCAATTGATACCATAAAAGACCAATATTGACCATCAGTGAGAACAGTCTGTGTTACCAAAGGATAGGTCACATCCTGGAATGTCGAAAATCCTGCAAACAAACAAGGTATTGAAACAATAAACAACAAAACCGTTCTAATTTCTTTCCCCTTACTTGATCAATGTTAAGCATTTTTTACACTCATTTTTTGTTCAACTGCCTCATTCTAAAACAGTTTTTTTTCTTTTAAATAAAAAATTCTGATTTTTCTTCATAATTCTCTTGATTATTTAATATGAATAATCAGTTTTCAATATCAATAAATTTACACAAGGATTTTCACAGAAGAGACAATAAAATCATCAATTAAATTTTGTAATCTATATTACCTCTCAAATGTCATTCCAAAATAGTCATAATCAGGGTTTTTAATTTAATCCATCTTTTATTGGATGCCTGAAAGACTTTCTAACACAACTATTGATAATTAACCTAACAACAGAAATATATTATTGTAGCGGTCACTTAACATTATTTTGGGCTCATCCTTTATTTCTCTCTTTTCTATTTTTATATATTTTACTTCATTAGCGAAATTACTGGTTTCCTAATTGTTTAAAGGCTTCTGTTATCTCTACTTTCTCACACTATTTATGTAGGAAAGATAAATTATTGAAATGCTGCAGCAAAAAGTAGCTATTTTTCAATTCAAAAAAATTACTTCCTCCAACATGTTGTGTACTCACAATTCATGTTGTGTGGGTTCTTGATACCAAAAAATTGGTTTTGGGGAAAACGTCTGAATTTCTGAACAATGCAAGCAGCAAAACTAGAGGCAGGATTTTCACATTACCTATCAATTTGGCTGATGTCATGAATATGAAACACATAAATGTTAAAACATTCTGAACTTTTTCCAGACATTACAGTAACATCTGTCTAACCTGACTGAACCTACAAATCCCTCCCTCCCATGAAGTTAAATTGCATTTTACACAGCATAAAATGGAACCGCTCAAATATCAACCGCTGAAACAATAGAGTTTTTCATGTCCTGCAGGAGAAAAAAATATAAAACGGAAATTCTGAGAATTTAGTGAAATTGGCGAGATACTCTTAATGGAATTGAATTGGCAAGACGTGAGATACTCTTAATGGAACGAAAGCAACTGCAAGTCTTTCAATTTCCCGGTCCCTGTAATGTGTGTTTCAGTTGTGGCAGCCACACAGTGAAGGTAAGGGACTTTAGCTGTCAGGGGCCCTTGGGGTCACTTGTCTCTCAAGGAAGTAGGCGACTTCCCTGCTGGTTCTCTGAGCAAGGGAAAGAGTACAGGCATGGCTACTATTCACTCATCTCCAGGTTCTGGGTTGAGAATCATAACCCCTCGACCAGATACTCATTGTTTAAGACCTTGCGAGGGTATCAGAAAGTCATAGTATGCTGGGCTGTGGCACATTGTGTGTTGGTTGAAAGAGACAGCAAGTAGTCCGCCAGCAGTCACTAGTCAGAAAGGTGGTGTGTTCTTTACGCGTTTCACAATCAGTCATAATCGCTCGCAGAAACGCTGTTTGGATTGACTAAATGAAAGATCACTTTCTTTTCTAAAGAACAAAATTTAACAAAGTTTATTGTTACCTTTTTAGCAAACAATTTAGTGAATTTAATAAAATGATTTGATGTTATGCCTTTGATCAAGATATCTTTGAATTTACAATTTTATACCGCGGTTAACTTATCTATTCTTCGTTGATGTCCCTCGTAGACTTCTCAGTCGAAATATCTTGCGAGCTTGCCGTAGTCCAAAGTCCGCAGAAATCCTCTTCTGCCCCTATCCAAGCTGGTCTCAAACTATCAAAATTATCAGTGCCGATTACGTCCTATGACATAGTCCCGAAATCTATTACTCGATTACCACTCCCGACAAAGTCCCAATTTATGCATCAATATTACTTCCACATGCAATATCTGCAATATCATTTACTGTCCTTAAAATTTCACGATCTGATAACCCGATTCTGACTATCTGTATTATACTCGTTCCCTCTCACGAACCTACGATCAGTTCAGAAACGCGATGCCGGTCCGAATGAAATCTTCCTGCATGATTCACCCTCGAAGACTTCGTATTAAACTGCCTTCCTCTTTTTTCATAACATTTGACCGTCCTTCTCTCACCCAACCAATCCATACGTTCGTTATATTTTGGTGTAGCTGACCTTTCGAACGTCTTCGCCCAATCCCAAATTTTCTACTTTCTGCATCAAGCCATCTCTTAATGCATTTACAAAAAACAAAAACTACATTGTTTATTCACGGTCGTTGCTAAGCCCTTGCTCTCGTGATTTTTTCCCCATATAGTCTACAAATAAATGTTAGTTTATTTTCATGTGACATATCGGTATGTCACAATACACAATTCACTAACTTGATCAAAAGTCCAGTTTACTACAGGTTTTTCAGTAAAAAACGATTATTTTTGCATATTTGCAATTGTTCATATGTTCAAATTTGGAAACAATTAACATTTGTTGAGTTAACAACAATTGTTTACACCAACAATTGTTTCATTCATGTTTTTCATTCATGTTTTCATTCATTGTTTCATTCATTGGTTGAACAACAACAATTGTTTCTTTCATTAAATTTGCAAAAATTGGAAAATACTGACTTTCTCGAATCGATAGAGGACTTCTAAGGAACCATTTTAATAAAAGACTGTAAAATTTAAAGACCAACTGTATATTTATCACTAAAGTAACAATTAAACTAGATATTAAGCAATCAATTTTCATCTCTTGTCAAAACTGTTATTTTGCGATATTCAACTCAGGGACTCTTTGGGGACACTTTCCGGCAGGAATAGCGCACATTTCAGAATTGTTTATAAAATTGTTAATTGTTTTCAAATTGTTAATTTGCAGTTTTCGGTTCTGGGACATCAGAGAACCCATCCCACTTTAAAATTGCAAAAATTGGAAATTGTTTATATTTCAACAAAATTTTGCAATTCTTTTTTATTCTTTCATTTTAATTCCTTTTACACAAGATGCAAAATTCCGCAATCCAACCGGAGCTATCGCCTTTCGCTTCCGAGATACGCAATTGTTTATAGAATCTTATCATCTGATGCCAACCCTCATTTGTTTCCAGACAATTAATTCGCTCTTGGCAGTCAAGTATAAAATTCAAACTATTTTGCAGTGTCCTTCTTTCTGCCGTTTAAATTTTATGAACGATTTCTGACTTACGACAAATCGGTGAAAAATTGTTGCTCATTAGCTCTTTCAAAATTTAATTTCTATTCTTCATGTATCGTTGAAACAGTAGTTAAGTTATTTTGATTCATCTCTATAATAAATATATTGTCTTGCAAATTTCAAAACGCTGAGACTAAATGTTGTCCTGCAAATGTGAAGATTTCTTTGTGTTTGTGTGCATTCTATTCAGTGGTGCAAATTATGCAAATATTTTATCGTCTAGGAAAAAATTGATTATCAAAAAATTATTTAAAATCTTTTGAACAGATCGTCCCGATAGATCATTTTCATATTTATTCCACAGGAAATTTTTTAGACCGATATATACTGTGTTTTTTTTTTTAATTTTTGGGTAAATTGAAAAAATGTAATTTCAAATAGAACTATACATTTTTTTCTTTTGAAAGTAAAAAAATTAAATAATGTCTCTTTTTAAAATAATTTAAAGTAAGAATATATTTGACACCGGTCTTGGCAATTCTCAACTCTAAGGCAAGCAACTTTTATCATTGGCTTTTTAGTCATTCAAGTGGCCTTTTTTTGAAGTTTTCCCCCTTCTCCTTTTTAAGAGGGGGGAGTCTGAAAATTTTTCCCAATCAATAACCTTCCTCCTGGAGAATTTGTTACCCCTTTTTTGTGGGGACACGTTCTTGTCGTGTTTTAAATTTGGGAAAAATAATTTAAATCAATATAAAAAAAGGGAACAATATTTTTATATACAGTAATGCTACCCTTTTAAATATATAAATAAGACATGGAACAAACAGTATACACAATTTAAATTTTTTAATGACAGAAAATTTTATGAAAATGTTTTAAATCCATATATTCTAAATTCATATCTTCCTTACTTTAAATTTAAACTTTTTTCCCATTTCCATTGAATAAAAAGGACAAAAACCCCCCCCCCCTATTTTTTGAAATACCCTCAGATGGTCACTTGCACAAGCCCCTTTTATTAATCAACTCTTGGCTGTTCTGTTCTTATGCCCCCCAAACATAAACCAACAGGATCTAAAAGTTATGTAGTCCCCCCTACTTTCAAATTAGTAGACACCCGGACTGTGAGGGCACAAAATTTTTAAACAAATTTCTTCCCTTCGAGCACGTCAATCACCCAAATTTTTTTTGAATCAGAGGGGCAGTGATTCGGGGGAGATAAATGTAGTAGACATGGTAACAACTTTCTGCATCTAAGCAGTTCGTGTCCTAGCATGGAAAAAATTTTGGGGCCCTTTGGGGGTTTATAAAGTTTTAAATATTGCGATTCCAAATTGCGTCCTGTTATCACTATTATTTTTAATTCAATTTTTTGCTTTCAATTTTGTTTGCATTTAATCAGTTTTCTGTTTCTTATATAACTTTGTTAATGTATTGTGACATACCAATATGGGGACATTTTTTTATTACAGAATATTGTCGTAAATGGGCGAAATGGTTAGGTCAAATAATAGGCAAATGGCGCCTTATAAGACGTCTGGTTGTTGTCAGGATAAAAAAACATTCATCTAGTGGGGGCGACTGATTTTTAAAAAGGGGGTTTTGGGCATTTGTCAAATAAAAGAACGGCGGGCATTGTGGTTTAAAAAGGGGAGGAAAAAAATCATTCGGTCGCTTTCGTGAGGTGAGCATTTCCCTGGGGATTAATTTGTGCATGTTGGGACTTTGAAATATTTTCGTGGGTAGGCGAGAATGGGACGGGACATATTCGGACTCTAATTTTTTCAGCAGAACCAGAAGTAACGTGGTACAATTTTGGGAACATTGATTTCCCAATTTTTTTTGCTTGCATCAAAATAAGACTTGGATTTTTTTCCGGTGTTTTTAATTTTTTGCTGATAAATGTATGGGTTTCCCAAAACGTCGGGATTTTCCTTTTTTCTTGCTATAAACGGAAGATAAAACTAAAAGATTTGTTTTGCGGTGTAATCATAAAAGCACTGGAGAGTACGGTGGGAGCGGGCATCGGACATAATACAGTACTGGAAACATAAATTGATCGCGGCCGTCTGCGGCTAAGTTCATTTTTGCACGGCGGACCCCTTGTTGCAAACGTCGCAGGGGAGCCTCACCCATCTAGCCAATCTCGATGGGGGAAGTCCCTAAAAAAATTAACGACAAAATGGCGGGCTCTAGCCCAGATGGGGGTTTTTTCAAATAAAAAATACATGGAAGAAACCGTATGAACGAAATAAATTATTGAAATGTATATGAAAAATAGCATAAACTTTTAAACACAATTCTTTTGAAAAAATTACATTGATATCAGAAAAAATAACACTAATTTTAGAACGATTACGTTCTTATACACTTTAAAATTAATATTCTTGTCCCAATTTAAAACTTTATCAAAAAAATTTTACTACAAAATTTTTGCGAAAAAGAAAAACAATTATTTGCATATTTTCCATTGTTCATATGTATAATTTGAAAAAATGCAAAATCTGTCTTTCTCGAATCTTAGGACTGCTGGGGAAACATTTTAATAAAAAAAAATAAAATTCAAAGACCAACTGTATATTTAACATTAAAGTAACAATTAAACTAGATATTAAACAATTAATTTGTCTCATGTCAAAATTGTTATTTGCTTCATCAAATGGGGGAAAATTTGGGGACACTCCCGGCGGGAATAGCGAAATTTCGTTGTTTATAAAATTTTTAAATTTTGCAAAATTTTAATCCGCATTTTTTTGGTTCTGGGGCATAAAAAACTCTTTCCATTTTAGAATTAAAATGGGAAATTGTTTATAATTTTACAAATTTTGCAATTCTTTTTTTTCCCCATCTAAATTTCCCCTTTACACAAGATGCAAAATTCCGAATAAAACCCGGGCTATCCCCTTTCGTTTTCGTGATCGCAATTGTTTGTGAATCTTCGCGTCTGATGCCAACTCTCTTGTTTTCCCCCCAATTCATTCGATTTGGATCAAGTATAAAAGAACCCTTCCCACTTTAGAATTGAAAAATTTGGGAAATTTTTATACATTTTAAATTTTCAAAAAAAACGTATTCTTTTTAAAATTGACTTTAAACGAGATGTAAATTTCAATCCGGTTAGCGCTATCTCTTTCTTTTTCGAGATCGAAATTTTTTAAAAGAAATTAGATGCTGACAACTTTTTTTGGCTTTCCCCAGGCTTTTCTACAAACCGTTTGCAACGCTCCTTAGTTTCTCCGCAAATCAAAGTTCTAACCGGGGTGGAGGACAAGCGGCCCAACGCAAATATTAAAAATTGTTGCTGGTTAATTTCCCTATTTTCCCACCCTAATTTTATTTCATTCTAAATACTCAAGTTCCATTTGTTTAACTTAAAGCAAAAATTTTTAAAAAATACTATTCGAGTCGGCTCCGAACAATGTTCACCTTGGGAAACGAAAATGTCATCAATTGGCTCAAATACCCCCGGTGAAAATTGCGTCCTTCCTCCCCCGTTTAAAGGCAAATGTCAAGCTTTGCGTAAATCTAAACTCCTTTCCCTCGAAAATTTTATCCACCTTCTTGGAAGCCAGTTCTTTAATAAAATTGTGGAAAATTTTTTCAAATTAAATATACAAGAAAACAAAAATTTTTCTTAATTATCTTCACGTATAAATATAGACATTAAATTTCCCGGCTCCTCAGTATTCACACGTTCCAAATACGAAATACATTTTATAACACCCACAATTTCATTCTAACCAGTAAGTCCTGCCTTTGACATATAGCATCAGCATGAAATATGCAAAAAGGTAATAATCTTTATAATATAGTATTGCCATATTTTATTTATGGACATTTGTAATTGAAGGAATTGAACGCGATGCAGTTAAGGAAATATCAATGAAGGTGGTTGCAAATAAACATTTTTTTAAAATTCAATTATTCAATTAAAACAATTTCGGTTTTTTTTCCCACACTAACAAATGCGACCTCCCTCTGAATCTAATGGATTGGGGCCACCCTTATCGCGTCAAAATCGAGGAATCATGGAACACAAATCTTGAAATACGTACATCTGAGGTCATCTTCAGGGAAATTCAGAAAATCTCTGACCATATAAAAAGAATCAGTCGTCATTTCAACAATGAAGCTACCGCTACTTTCTTTCCTCAATTTCGTTTACATATTGTGTTCTTTAGGCGTGCTCCGTGTCTCTAAGTGCAAACATTCATAATCGTTAAATTAAAAAACGATTTGGATAAAAATTTAAATCTCTTCATAATTTTTTGTCATATCATTTATATTATTGTCAAAAAAATTGTATTTTTTTTAATTTGAAAAAACTTTGAATTTTTTGGGGTTTAATTAACAAAATATAGATCCCAAATTTTGCGCTAATAGCTTTCGAGGTTTCCTCTACGGATATTTCGTCACCCTTTTCTTTCCCTTTATATCCCGAAATCGCTTTTTTATCATCGATCATGTTAAAAGGGTTTTAATGTTTATATGGTCCGATTGCCCATAAAATTGGACCAATAATTTTAAACGGTTCGGGGTATTGAGTTGCGTTTCGCAAAACAATGCAGAATCATGGACAGGAAACATGCTCGTAGATTCTAAATAGATTTATTTTTCCCGAGAAATTTCATCATCTTTGATTTTTACATTGAATATGTATTTTTCATCGCAATGGATAGATCTGAACATCGGAAAAAAATGATGTATCATATGTTATTTTTTAAAATAATTTGGTAAAAAAATTGTTTTTTGGCATCAGATTTTCAAATAAACGGGCACCCTTTTGCAAGTCCCCGTTTTGGGAAGGTGGCCTTCGCGACGTTGATACTGTTTTGTTAAGGGGAAGTGTGAGAGGGATGGCTGGGGGTGGATGAAGGTGAAATTCAGCAATTCGATTTTGACATAAAAAAACCTATGAAAAACATAAATTTTAACGATCTGAATGAAATTTTTTTCCCAGTTGTTCATCTGAGTTGAACATCTTCTTTAAATTCTAAATCAACGATAATCGAAAAGAAAAAAATAAAAATATATTTAACGATAATAATAATAATAATAATAATATTAATAATAATAAAAATTAAAATCATTTCTATATTTAAAAAAAATCGAACTCAGTGAAAAACACGACATTATTTTAATATATGGGAAGCGAATGAATTCAAAGATTTTCATTGTAATATCTTGATTAAATCATAAAATAATAGATGGGTGCATTTTCTCTTATTATTCACTAAAAACCTTTTAAACACGTACTACCAGAAGAACAAAGTAATAAAAAGCGAAATCTCTTGACAGTTCTATCAGTTAAATTTCAAACTTTAAAAAATGCATATCTGCATTCGCTACTGCTCATCGTGTTAGAAATTTCTTACCCCCAACCCCAAGTGCTGCCTCAAATTTGAAAATGCAGAAGACAAAGTGTACCGTTTTTTTTTCCATTAAAGAACCGTCTATGGTTGAAAAGGGGAAAGTAATCATTTATTTAAAAAATGACATTTACCAACGAAAAACGGTGGTTGGCTTCTTTTCACTTTGAAAATGATATTTTTTTAAATTTTTAACATCATCTTTACGCTAAATTTTTTTATATCGTTCTTTGGAACGATCAATTTTAATTTTTAGTAGAAGGCAATTAAAACCCAAATAAATAAAGGGAAAACACCCCCATTCTGATTTTAAAATTGGTATTTCTTGGTTGTTCTTGTCAAACCGAAATTGCTGTAGTTATCCTCTTATCTCCCCCCCCCTCTCAGTCAAGACCCTGTCTAGACCCGTGATACCATCCCCCCTAAAGGGGGAAAATTGGGGTTTCCGTTTCCCGTTTAATTAAAAATCACATATCAAAACCCTTTTTTATACTAAAGTCTATCAAAATATTAGCATATGAGACATAATTTTAATCTTTTTTTCTGATCTATTCATTGCGGTGATAAAAATATAGTTCCTTTTAAAAAATCAAAATTAAATTTCTCGAAAATTAAAATATTATAGACAATTTCCCCGTTTTTCCCCCTGATTCCGCATTGTTCACAAAACCCCTTTTTTCTTACCCTAAATTTGAGAAGTTGTGGTGGTGGTCCATAGTTGGGGGGACCCCTATTTATGTAATAACTTTAAAATCATTCGGGGGAATTCGGGCTCTGAAATTGGTGCTTTTTTTGTTTTAAAACTCTGTGGTGTGTAAGTTATTTATTTATATATTTATTTTACTTTCTCGAAAAGATTGGGTAACAAAAGTAATATTTAGAAAATGTATGTAATTTTCGTTGATGTCAATTTTTAATGGAAATACCCTTTGGGGGTCTTAAGTTCCCAAAGAGAGTGTTTTTTTTTCAAAACTCCGTCTCCCCCCTCCTGTCCCACTGGTCTGTCTGCCTGTTTCTCTTGAACAGGGGGTGTGTAAACTATTCGTAAAATTTTTTGTAAAATTAATTTTCCTTTAAACGATCGGGCCCCGAATCGGGCCCCTGCGATTTTGAAAATAATTCTTTCAATTTTGGAGTTAATTTAATTGAACCCCCTGGGGCATTTAAAAACTTTTCGTCAAAATGGCCCCAAAATTTTTTCGACCTATATATAAACGTTCGCCAACGTCGGAACTCGAACTCTAGGGCCTCGCGGTCAGTAACGTTACAGGAAAACTAAAACGTGCCACTGAGCTACCCCAAACCTTTCAACGTGTATTAACATAGAACTCTTATTTCCATTACAATGTTTAATTTTTTTAATTTAAAAATTTCAATTGTTTTATAGTATTTTGCGCATAGTAAATTTAACAAATTTCCCCTGCTTGAATCTTTTAACAAATCGGACAAATTGTATATTTGAAAAATTTTTTACAATACAATTAATCAATTTTACAATTAATACAATGAAGATCTATTGTGTGACAAAATATGTTCCTCTAAAACTAAAAAATGTCCGAAACAATTTTGCTCTCACAGTTTTCTTGACTATTCGTTACTTCGGGAATTTTTTGAAGAATACACTGCGTTGACGAAGATAATTATACATATTTTTTTTTTTAATGCAATCTTCTTCAATATTAGTCTTTCTCATCTCAGGCACGTTTCAAAATATGGTTTTTTTCCCAAAAGTTTGAGTTATTATAAATATATACATATGTTTCGAACACCACAAATACATTTTTTAAATTTATTTAAAAAGTCAATCTTTTTAAATACTAAATTTTAAAAAAATTTTTTAATTTTTTAAAAAAAAAAAACGTAGTTTTTGGTTTTTTTAAAAGAATTTTCGGCATCAAAAACTTTTAATATTCAAAACACGACAAAATGACCTACCCTCAATATCTCTTTTTGGTTGGATATTCTTCTTGTGCTAAAATCTGGTTCAAATCTAGCCTGCACTACTAATATTTTTTTCTGTATTTTAAATTTTATCCCCTATTTTAAAAATTTTGGGAAGGAATTTTATACATCGTTTCTTTTCAATAATTATATTTTTGTCTCTCAGCCGTGTCTCTGTCTTTTTCTAACTTTTATTAGAAGAATTAAGTGTTAGTAGTGAAAAAGTTGTAATATATTACTAACCTTTCCAATAAAACAAGAAAAAAGCCCGGGTTTTTTTATTGTTTGTATTGGTAGTTAGATGAATAGAAAGTTAATAACTGCGTCAACGGTGGTTTTTTCAATTAAATTTTTTTGAGAATCGACTAATTCCAGCTGCCAAACCCTTTACCGACGAAAGCTGTAACGGCTATTCACCAAGTGAAATTTTTTGTTATCATAACTGGGAAGCGAAAACCAGCAAGGGGCACAGCTCGGTTTTGGCAACGGGCATTGGACACAGGGGGCCTGTCGTTTTTAAAAACACAGGATGGATTCTTCATTGTAGGGAAGAAGTGAGAGGTTAGGAGTTTTTCATTCGATCACAAATCATGTGCGACCGCCCATTGGCTGCCTGAAATTTGATATTTGAAAACACTTGGGACATGTTAGCACGGTTTTTAAAAATATTTTCCCTAAATTTTCTGTGGGGAAATTGATTGTATTTTGATCTTTTGAGAATTCGTATCGTTTTTTAAAATTTAAAAAATTTCACAAAACAATATGAATACCCATCCTTTTTTAACATGAATAAAAATAAAAAACCCAATAAAAAACTTGAATTATGAAGCAGGATATCTTTGAACTTGTATCAATCAAATGCCCAGTAATGAAAATGGGTCGGACTTTTTAAGCGTAAATATTCTTATATTTGGTGTCTTCTCTGGTTACTAATCTGGTCACTCTAGAGGCGCCACTAGAGTGACACTACCTTAAAACTACCTTAAAATCTAAAAAAAAATTCATTCTTAAATTCCAAATTCACTGATCACTGTACTGATCCTTGGTCATATGTGGTCAGTTAGGGTTTAAAAATGAAAATACAGTTTGTCTAATAAAAAATATTAAACATGCTTGTCTGAGAGAAAAAAGTTTAACTGCCCCTGCGACTAAAACAACTTGCTGAAATCTATTTTCAAAAGACAAAAAATAATAAAACCCAAATGATTTATACCCAGTATTAAATAATGAAATATATTTTTTTAACAGGCGTTACAAAATTTTTAAAAACTTAAAAAAACGGCCACTTTTTTTTTTTCCAAATATCAGGGGTTGGTAACATTTTGAACTTTTGTAATAAAAAGGAAAAAAGGGGTAGTCTTAATTTATAAACCATATCTTTATTATTTCTAAACATCGTTCGTATTATGTAGTAAGTTTCTGCAGATTTTTCTAGTTTTTCCAAGGCCGCCCTTTCCCTGCCCCATAGTCCCAACCAGGGGTACATGATGATTGAAATAAAGTACAATGGACCCCCAAAAAAAATTTGTATTACACTCTTGAAATCCTATAAATATGTAAATGTTTTTTCTTTTTCTGTTTAAATACCTTAAATATTGCAGGATTATTGATAAAAGTGATCAAGTCTAAATTGGTTGTATTGGATATAACTTTCCCGGTTTGTAAACCTTCAAAAATCATTTTTCATTTTCATAGTTTTATTTTAATCTACATCTTCTATATTATTCACATTCCCTATATTATCTTATTATGCAATCCTATTTTCATTGTTCTTTTTTTGTTATTCAATTGGTCAATTTTCGTAGAATTGTAACTTCGCCCCCTCACAAAAAATCGACCATATATTTATTTTTCATATTTTATAATTTTTAGATTCCCATTTGAATAAAAATTATAAATAAGTAAAAATTATAACACACACACACACAAAATATATATATATATATATATATATATATATATATATATATATATATAAAATAATGTGTTTTGTTTTTTTATGTTTGTGTGTGTATTCATAATTTTACATCCCTAGACTTTTTAAGATCTGGCACCAAGATATGTGAAGGAAATTTGAATCTAATGTCATTTGGGCGTGAGAATTGCGGAAGAATATTCATATGTATTTGAAAAATAAACTAGTTTAGAACAAAATTTTAAAAAACTCACCCTGAAAAGTGACATGGTGATGTGGGTTAAGTCAGTCACCCCAAAAATGTTTTTTTTTAACTTATTTTAAGTCCTGGACTTTTTAAATATTTGTGACTATGAAAAACTTGCCTAAAAAATAATGCAGAAATCGATGTTGAAAAGTTAAAATGTTCTTGAAGTGAAAAATTTGAATTTTATTAAAAATGACTCGACTTGCTTTTTGCTGGATGTGGTAGCCGTTTAAAAATTTTCCTTTTTAAATGTAAAATTGAGTGAAATTTTTGTGATAATTTCTTTAAAAATTAAAATCACTAAATATGAAAAATAAGAAAATTTTTATTCATGAAATCAGGAACTTTTTTAAATTTTGAAAATATAGTTTTTCCCCTATAATGCTTAAAGTTTAGTTATAATAACGTATTAAAAGTTATTAGAAGTTCATGTTGCGGTTACTGGGCCAAATCTTTTGAGATTAGGTGGACAGTGGCTCAGTTAAGTCATCAAAAAACCCTTTTTGTATAAAAAATTTTTATTTTTTAAATTGGGGAAATTTAGGAGAACTAGGTAACACAAGATCAACAAAAGCAACCCAAAAGCACCGGTGATATGGTTAGTGACAACCATCATTGCTACTGGGATCTTTGGGAGAGCAGGGGATGATATTCAATACTACTTTGTTAAATGGGTTTGAATTAGCCTGTATTGAGGAGTTTTTGTGACCTGCTGCTCAGAACGATAGTTTAAACCAAATCATTATTAAGAATGACCATTAAAATACTCTAAAAAAGTTTTAAAATGTTTAAAAAAAAACAAAACTGACAAAATTGATAAAAAAGGGCAGATGAACTATTCAATCTGGAATACTTACTAATGTAATGATGTTTCTACCTTTCGTTCAAGTGAAATTTTCTTGCAAATTTTTGGTTGAAATGGACAAAAACTCTGTCTTTAGTTTCTGAAATCACCGCACTCCTGGTGTTGATAGGCGTCACGGGGTAGATTTCCGATTAATTAAAAATTTTTGAACGAAGAAATGGAATAGGTTACTCAGGAATTTGTGAAGAAAATTTTTTGCATCTCGTAAAAAATTTAAAATACTATTAAAATTATGTTAAAATAGATGAAATATGGAAAAAAGTTTAAAGGACAAAAAAAGTTCTAGGTGCTACTGAAGGCCAAACTTTCTATGAAATTTTCTAATTTCCCCTTGTGTGGGATGGGTTTAAAGATCTTTCCATTCTCTCGGCTGTCATCTATCGTCACCCAAAACCAAATTTTTTACATTTTCTTTTCTTTTCGGTTTCCAAATACTAGAACCTATAGAATATTAACATTCAAAAAAATTAAAAAAAAAACCTTGTTCTAAATAGAAATTTTAATTGAAAAAATTTTAAGACTGTTTTAAAAAAAGGCGATTAAGCAACTGTAAAAAGGGAAATTTTAAACTCTTTTTTAGACGAATCTCTTGATTTTTAAAAAAGTCATTCAAATATTGGGAAAAACTTCCCTTATAAATGCAATAATGTATCAAATCAATGCAATTTTCTATTTAAAAGTGTGAGGTACATAAAAATTACATCTTGTATTTAAAAAAAAACCAAAAGTACACAAAAATGATTTAACGTCATTAAAACGCAATTTATTTTGTTAAAAATATAAAACAAAAAATTGGGCAATTTTGAGAAAATGGCGTTTAGTGTTTCTGAAAAAGGAATTTGTGTCATTTTTAAAAAAACGTTTAGTTTTTTGAAATTTTTTTTAACATTATTTAGACATATGTATTATAAATGCAATAATGTGAACAAATTTCTCTAATGGAAAATAGTACGTGGGAAAAGACAAAAAAAACATTTTTTTTTGTTTTTTTTTTAAAATATTTACACCTATTTCGGGAAAATATTAAAATTTTTAAAACAATGTGCAAGATCTTAATAAAAAGGGGTAATTATGGACCAAATTTTTTTTGAAGGAAAATTTCAATTTTTTAGTTAGGAAGGCCCAAAGAAAAATCCAAACTTTTTGCAATCTTCAAAAATTTCCCGTTAAAATGAAAATAGAACCTATCCACTTCTTAAATTATTTTGCTTTATTTAAAAACATTTAAAGAAAAAATTGGAAACCTTTTGGAAAATTTCGAGAATGTCCCTGGGCTTGATCTAAAAAACCCCCAAATTTTAAAGAATGGTTTTTAAATTTCAAAACTTCAACTACAGATAATAGACAATAGTTTCTTCAATTTGAAAAAAAAATCGCATGGTCTAAACGCTAGTAGTGTTCTGAACGGACAGACGGCGGGGGTTTCGCTTTCAATTTGGTTTTCGCATTAAGGATCAACAAAAAACGGTTCTGGCTACATCCCTATTGGGGACTTTTTTTCTTAATTAATCAACTGCATTTATCCTTTTTTTTTTTTCAGGATCCCGGGAAAAAAATTTTTCCCGAAAATCGCCGTTTTTCGCGTTATATTCTCCCATATAACGTAGGTATCAAGAAAGTAAAGTTATATTTCATTTAAAACTGTCTCCTATTTATATGTACTTAGAACTTGTTCAAAAAGCTCTTAATAATTCCTTCACCACAACAAGCCTCAGCTTAACCTCAGTTAATCCCATACTGCATTTGTGGATCATTTTTTTTCTACTTTTGCATCCCCGAAATTTCAAAACTTGAAAAATTTAAAAATTTTATTACTGTTTCTTATATTAACATCTATTATAAATTAAATTTGCTTTTAACCCAAGATAAACAAAGCAAAAAAATCAAAAAAAAAGCATATCTGGCCCAGTTAACCAAATTGTCGATATAATACAGTGACTGGAGTTATTTTCTGACTTCTATCCCTCCCCACAATTTTGCATAGTGTAACGATTATGGACAATGAACTGAAATTACATATTAGAATTTCTAACCGAATTAGCAGTACGTTTTTTTAAATTCGTTGTAAAAAAAATGGTAATAGCCTAGTATTTTGATATTACAATTTTTGGGGATGGGAAAAACCGAATAACTTTAAAACTTTTAATTTTTAAACGTTCATTGAGAAAAAAACTTCTTTACCGTGTGAAGTTAAAGCCCTGATGAGTCTAACGAAAAAATACGTCTTAATCCATTTATCATACTTTATGCTAAAAATGAATGAATAATCTGTTATCTTCTAAAATATTTTGATAGTTAATTGGGAAAATCGTCGGATGACTTGCGACAGTGTTGCAATGTTCATTTTTTACTTCCCAGGCAATATTCTGCGTCCGTTTATTTTCGCTCCCAATTTACAATTAAAAAAGCGCCATCCCTTCTGATAGACTGCAACATTTTTTGAAACTTCAATAAAATTTTCAATAGTCTTTAATTTTTAAAATTAATTTAATTAATTTAAATTACTTAATTTTTTAAGTTCATTCACAATCAACTGTAATTGCAGAATTACATGAAATTCAAACGGATGAGAGGGTGTATTAGTATTTTTATTTTTGCGATTAAATAAAAAAAATTTTTCACGCATTGGGAATTTCAAAAAAACCCATAATAATATAACCTTTAAACCCGTTTTTTTATATTTATATTATAGACTTCAGATTTGAAAATAAACGTGTTTTCCTCTTGACCGTCGACATTGTCCTTTTTGGGGAAAATTTGGCCCTTCCTGTTCTCGCAAAGGCCCGGGGCCGCAAAAACAAACTTCTCTAAATGCGACAAAAACAACGGTTTTTCTAACGAAATCTCGTACATTTAGTTCAAAAACACATTCTGAAAGTGTTATTTTATATAATTACTATCAAAACATTTTCTATGTTACATCAATGCGTTTTTATGATTATCAACAGAAAAAAATATGGTTATATTTAAAATCAAAAATAATAAATGTTCTCAAAAAATAAAAAAATTTCCCAATTATATCTCTTCCCCTTACTTCCCCCCTAATTCCCAATTTAAAAAAAACTGCATTTTTTGATATCGGGGCCTTTAGAAATTATGAGGTTTAAAAGTTGGGGAGACTCTGTATATTCTATTTTCAGAAAATTTCATTCGAATTTTCTATTTTCCCAAAAAATAAACCTTTATAAAAAGTTATTTGTTTATTTAATAAAAAACCCCATGAAAACATTATACCTTTTGTAATTCAGTTACCCCTCCCCGGGAATGTTTCCCCCGCTCAAATTTCTTTCTTGCCCGCTGCGTTTATTTGGAGTGGCAGCACCCGAGGATAAATGGAACACGAATGCCCATGCGGTCAAAAGCCGCCCTTGAAAAGATTCTGCTGGGATTTATTTGATTGCAGTCACAACTATTATGATCCGACATTTTCAATCTTTTATTTTAGTCATCAATATTCCTTAGTTTAAATTTTTCTCAAGGGGATCTGTCATCCCCTCTTATGCAGGTATTCTTGCTCACCGATCGCATGTGGCGAAGCATATTGAAAAACCCAAACGCAAAATTTAAGGGAAAAATTTGGGATCAGTTAAACCCCCTTCTAAAATACATTAACAAAATTATATAAAAAAACGAAAAATGTTAAAAAGCAAACAAAATGATAGACAAAAAATGGAAATTTAAAAATATAATGATAATATGACGCACTGTTTTGGGAATCTCAATATTATAATAATTCATGAAGTCCGAAAAGGTTTCCAATTCCCCCAAAATTTTGTCCACACTGGAAACGAAATTGTTTGGTGCAGAGGGTTTTTACCATGTCCCTGCACTATTATCTTCCCATGAATCCAGCCCCCCCGACACAAAAAAAATTGGACAGATTAACCATGCTGGCGAGAATGAAATTTTTTTAGAACTTTCTGCTGTCTCACAGTCCCGGTATCTACTAATGTTTGAAAGTAGGGTGTATACTATAAGTTTGAGATGACCTGTTGGAAATTTTCGTGTTTAGAACTCTGTAGAAAAATTTCAAAAGTTCAATCAATAACATGGCGACTCAGAACGACCTATCTGAGGTCATTTCAAAACATAGCGCTGAGGATGTTATGGCCTTGCCTTCAATGGAAATGGAAAAAACGTTAATTAATGTAAGGAAATATATGGTTGAATATTCATTAAAAAACATTTTCATCCAAATTTCTCTCATTAAAATTAACGAGCTCATACTGAATTTCCCCTCCAGACATTGAAATTTCTATCATTTTATGTCATTACGTATAAGGTTTTTACCAGAAAAAATATAATTGTGGTGTACTTCTAAATATTGTTTGTGAAAAGTATACAAATAGTGTTATTGAAAAATTTTCGTCTTCCTAAAACTTTTCTTTTATTTTTCTTATTTTATATTTAAATGTGTGTAGCATTACAATTAAACAAAAATCTTATTCGTTTATTTATTGAATTTAAATTATTTTCCAATATAATAAAGACAAAAAACGTTTCCCCCCAAAGGGAGTAACGAAGCATTCTCCCGGGAGAAGTTTGGATTGGTGCCTCACAGATCGGCCTCTCATGCCTTTTAAGGCGAGGGGAATGGGAAATCTTCGGATGGCCCTTGAATTACTAGAAGGCCCAAAGATAAGCTTGCTTTTGAGTTGAGGATTGCCAAGCCCGGGGTCAAATATACATGATTACTCTTTAAATTATTAACAAATGGCATTTAAAATTTCCCCATTTATATTTCATTACAGGTAAAAAATGTATGGTTCTTTTGAAAATTCCCTGTGATTCAATTTCACAAAATTAAAATAATACACAGAAATATCTCTCCTAAAAAATTTCGTGGAACAAATATAAAAATGATGCCACCCCCTGTCCAAAAACATTTTCAAAATAATTTATTGATAATAATTTTTTAAACATACTGGCATAAATTTGCCCAAATGAATCCATCCAACCACAATGAAATCTTAAAATTTTTGGACCAGTTAGTCTATTTTTAAATTTTCCAAGAATTTTTTTATAAAAAAGAAACAAAAAAGCAAACTACTGTTTTAAAAATACATGAAGAATATAAATTAAATTTCGAAACTTAAAAAAAACCCGAGCAAAATTTCTACCGATTTGTCGTAAGTCCTCGTTAATACAATTAATCAGCAGAAAACAAGACACTGCAAAAATATTTGAATTTTTCTTCACTGCCTCAATGAATTGGGGTTGGGAAAAAAGTGAAGTTGGGATGCGAAGATCCTATAAACAATTGCGTATACAAAAAAAAGGCGTAGCTCGGTTGGATTCGGAATTTTTTCATCTTGTGTAAAGGGGTTGAGATGAGAGAATAAAAAAAAATTGCAAAATTTGTAAAATTTTAAACAATTTCCCATTTTTCAATTTAAAGTGGAAGGTTTTCTGATCCCCAGAACCAAAAAACCCGGATTAACAATTTTGAAAATTAACAATTTTATAAACAATTGCGAAATGTGCCTTTTCCCGCCGAAGTGTCCCCCAAAATTTTCCCCCATTTTGATGAAAAAAAAGTTTTTACATGGATGCAAATTAATTGTTTAATATCTGTTTAATTGTTACTTTAATGTTTAAAAATACAGTTGGGCTTTGAATTTTACTTTCTTTTATTAAAATGTTTCCCTAGCAGTCCCAACGATTCAGAAAAAATATTTTTTCATTTTTGCAAATGTAATATACATATGAACATTAAAATATGAATTATAATCGTTTTTTTTATCGCAAAATTCTGTAATAAATGGTATTTATAAAATTAAATTTTGTTTGGAAAGAATATTGGAATTTAAATTTTATAAGAACTAATCGTTCTAAAATTGGTTTTTTTATCTGATATAAGAATTTTTTAAAAAATTGTTTAAAAGGTTAAGTGCTATGTGTTCTATACTTTAAGAATTTACTTTTATGTTCTAAAAGTTTCTTCCCTTATTTTTATTTTAAAATCTTACATCTGGGCCAGCGCCCGCCATTTTTTGCGTCAAATTTTTTGGGGACTCCCCCGGTTTAGATTGGTGATGGTTTGTAGGGGTCCGCCTGCGCGTTTCGTCATGACAAAGGGGTGTCAAGCCGTGCAAGCTGAACTTAGCCGCAGACGCCCCGTCAATTTATGTTTCCCGTACTGTACGTGGGCTGGAACAAATTTTGAAGTGGTGGCAGTGAATCGCGTATTCGTTTTTTAAAAAACAGTAGATTCTGGTAATTGGATTTTGTAACCCAGCTTCAAAAAAAAAGGGGGGAGGGGGTTTCTTCGAAACCACCAATCAAAACACCAAAACCAGAATCCCTAAAAAGGGGTTTGAAACCGGATATTACTAAGAAATTATCAATGTAAATTTCTACAAAATTTTCTACATTATAGAAATAAACATTTAAATTTCTTTGAAAAAAAATAAAAAGATTTTCATTGGCCAATTCAAACTTAAGTAGCTAGATCAAAATTTTTCAGATTCCTCCCAAAATTTTGTTTGATGGCAGATCAGTAATCGGCTTTAATAATAGCGATTTTTCTGCGTAATCGGCCCCCTAGCGGGATAATATTATTTTTTTCAGAGTAATAAAAGTTAAAATATTTGTCCTTTCTCCCCCCATGTTTTTGAAAATTTTGGGAAAAAGGTTACGACGAATCGCCCAATAATTGTAGCAGTTAGGGGTATGTTTCAGTATTTTAGGAATGGCGTTTAACAGATGCCAATGTTATTATTGATTTGAGCGAGATTGCGGTTTCGAAGTGCTCACGGTTATCACGTCTAATTCGATCGGAGGCTGAAGAATACCTGATTAAATTTGGGCTGACAATATAACTTCAGGAATAAATTCCAAAAACTCGAAGGAATATTTGACTAAAATAAAAAATTGAAAATGTCGCGATCGTAATTTGTGCTTAATCAAAAAATATCCCACAGAATCTATGAGGGCGGGCCCGTTTTGCCCGTTTGTTCTATTCCTATATTCCCGGCCCCCCTCAAAATCGTCGTTCGGGGGGCAAAAGAAATTAAGCGCTGAAACATTCCTGGGAGATGGTAATTGAATTACGGAAGAAGAATGTTTTTTGAGGGTTCAATTAAAAAAAACATTAACTGTTGTAAAATGGGGTATTTAAATTTGGGAAAATTGAAAAAATTTGTAATGAAATTTTTTGTGAAAAAATTATACTGAGTCCCCCAACTATGGGCCACCTCATAACTTTTAAACGGTTCCCCCATATCAAATGCGTTTTGCTTACCAATGCGGAATCTGGGAATAATGTGCGGGAGAACATAATTCGAAAAATTTTTTTTTTTCGGGAAAATTTTAAATTTTCTTTGATTTTTTTAAAAGGGAAACCCTATATTTTTTCCCCGATTATCTTCGCTATGAAAAAATATGGGTTTCCCTTAAATCAAAAAATTCTATAATTTAATGAATGCATTGATGTAACATACGTTAACGTTTTTTTAGTATTTTTAAATATAAAATTATATTTTCAGACATGTGATTTTAAAATAAATGAGAGATTTTTGTTAAACCTTTCAACTGTCAATTTCGGAAGGTTTCCTTTGCGGGGCCGCCTTTTGGGCAGGAAAAGGGCGGAAAGGAAAATTCCCAAAGCGCGTGTTGACGACTGCTAAAGGGAAAAAATTGCACGTTTAATTTCAAATCTCAAAATCTCCATAATATAAATCAACACCACCTAGATTTACAGGCCGTGGCGCTGGAGGCCATATTTGTGTGTGACGCAGGGGCGTGCGGTGACCAATTTCACTGGGTAAGCTCTGTAAATGAAAACCCCCCCCATACACGCCCCCAATTTTTTACTGAACCAAAGTCGTTATTTAAACCCCTGCCTTTTGAACGCTTCACACGTTTAAATACTCGTAAGTTATCTTTCGGAAAGTAATAAAACTTATCCCTATAAAAAAAAATTTTTTCTGCTTTTAACCTCACATCTTAAAGCTTCCTTCCCCCCTCTCCCCCCAACTAGCATCGATCAATGCTTTTTTGCTAGATTTGTCTATATTATCTATTTTTTATTTCATCTAAAACAATTCAACATGTGGGCCATGGGAAAAGTTTTCTTTAATAGATCTACTCAAGAAATTTAATTGCAAAAATCAAATCATTCTGAATTCTGTTAAAGTGCCTTTAAATGTTTGGCAAATTTTAAGTATTTTTTAAGATCGTATACTTACTCAACAAATTTAAAATTCGATTAATGTAGCCTTTGCTAACCAACTCATTTTACGATGCCTTCTGAAAATAATTTCTGCATTGAAAAAATTCGCATCTTAATGGGCATTTAATGTAACTCTATTCGTTCTGAGTTTGTCTTTCATCTGATAGATCAATTTAAGTTTTTAATCTGACACAAAAATGGCCAGCTCAATTGGGCACAAATGACTTTTTGTCATTTTTTTGATTGTTTTTAGGATTGTCAAATTTTTATAGCGCTCTTTATTCCTCCCTTAACATGGGAAAACACTATCATGGCCCAGCAAAATAAATTATTAGTTTCCTGTTTCTAGAAACCCAAATTTGGGGTTTTCATATTTTGAGGGTTAAAATAGCGGACTTCCCCTTCCCCTTTTTTTTGCCAAAAACATGAAACATGTTCTGGGGCGGTTTCTTATGAAAATTTCCTTTTTCCCAAAAATCAACTGAATTTTTTTTTATATCCTCAATTATAAATGTATTTTCTGCCAAACACGTAATCGTTATGTAGCACAAAAGACGTCCCAAAAAAAATATGCACAGTGTCAATAACTCCCAAAATCAAATAAATCCCCAAGAGAAAAACCGTGGGTTACGTGGCAGGCGGGTTCCAGTGTGTCGGCTCGTACGCATGCGAACCATCTGCAAGCTCAATTCAGAGCCAGCCTGGGCGGCGTGCCGTGATGGGCCCCGGGGGCGGGGCACCACGTGGCCCCCAATCTGGAGCTTCAGAAAGTCAAAAGGGGCACGCGAACTGCTAATGTATTTGATGGAGAACAACGTCATGCTCAGTTGGGGCCGGGGCGCGGCGCCTCTACCTCCGTTCTTTCAACCGTTTTTTGTCTTCTCCCGGGAGTGTATGCTCAATGGGCCCCGCGCCTACGCGGCCATTTCTCGGCAAATTTTAAAAATCAACGGGTTTTCTACGGCGGGGTGGTGATTTCAAAATATAATAATTCATTTATCTTTTTTTCTCCTGGGGGGCGCAGCATCCAAAAACCCCGGAATGCCCCCACTGGGTGACGTCACGCTTAGAAGGCTGGGACCCCCTCCCGGGGGTTTTATAACCGGAGGGGTGGCTGTGTCCCCCATTTGTTTCTGGTCTATACCAAGGTTGCGCCCCCGACAAAGGTTTTTTCTTTTTTGCATCGTTCATCAAGATTCCTTTCCCAAAAAACAACTTTTATTAACAGTTGCTTCAACTATGAAGATTGTTTTATACGCATTTAGTGCAACAGTGTATAATATTTTAATAGTATACAAGTGCTGTGAAAAATTTTAGAAATTATGATGGGGAAAAGAAACTGTTCCCATGTTTCAAATTTTCCCAAAGACGCACACTAGGAAAAATGGGTTTTGCAATTCATCCCATGTTTTGTTCCCCACCCAAACACCAAAGTAAATTTGCAACTTAATTTCTGTGAAAATTTGTGAAAACCTATATCATTGTGCATTTGATATATTATTTGTATTGTTCGAAATCTATTGTTTTTTTTTAAATTTTTTAAATATTCTAATTTAAGTTTAAAGTCATTCATGGGCAATACAATTCATGAGGAACAATTTTTTCTTTGAAAATATTAATTAAATAAAATTTGATGAAAAAATAGGGCCCGCATTTATTATACAATATTGATTAATTTTTTGTTTTTGATGGGGTGTCTCCAGCGCTTCCACGACCTGGTGGCGCAGTCGCCTCGCTGTCGTCTCCTGCCTGGGCATTTATTTCCCATCCATCTCCTTCCCGCGCAGTCTGCTCATCCTGTCCTGTCGCCCCCCCTCCCCGCGTCGCACGCGCCCAGCGATAAAGGCCAGGTGAATGAGAGTGCAGCAAATTGCAGCAGTTGATTGAATCTAGCTATGTAGATTCTAAAGACGAGATACAGGACAGTTCTCATTTTGGATTGAATTGCTTAGAGAAAACGTGCAGTCCAGACTGCACGACTTTCTATGAAAATGATCATGTTCGTAATTTTTCATGCGGAAAGCCTACAATTTGACTTAAGCGCCCCTAGCGGCAGAATAATAATAACAATAACAATAATAATAATAATAATATGTAATAATAATAATAATTGTCTTTATTTGCTGGTAGGCTCAGGCCTTGGGAGGCCTGCTCCGCCTATCACTTTAATGAATTACAATTTTAAAAAATTATACTTGAGGCGTTATGATGTAATTGTTAGATTAACTCTCATTTTATGTCGCAGAGGAAAAAGTCAATTGGCTATCAACTACATTAATTTATCTGTGCGAGCCAAACGAATTTATTGTCAATTTTTATTTATTCTTGAAATTTTGCAAAATGGAAAGACCTGTTGTAAGAAACATTGTTTTTCTGAACGTTTAGAAAGGTTGAAGCATAAGAAATTGTTTAGACATGGTGTTAAGATTATTTGACTTGTATTTTCGTCCACAAATCGGAATGAAGGTCTATTAGTTCTGTTTCAAAGATAATGAAGATTGGTGTTGGTGGCGTGGTGTGGATATACACCAATGATGTATAAGATATACATCATTGATATACACACATGTTTGTGTCTGACAATCGAGATGCATGTGAGCCTGTCAGTCTGCATAGATGGAAGGATAGATGATTGAATAAATGACTTAATGGAAATATGTGATGCATAACTGTCAAATTGCAAGGTTTTCAACCAAAACGTCATAAACACATCAGGAGTAAGATCATAGTGCCATTGTTTCTTGTGCCGTTCCGGAGATTATAAAGTTATTTTAATTTTTGAGTTACCTTACGTGAAACCCTTGTAAAATTTTCAAACTTTTCTGGAAAATGTTGGCAAATTTTTAAAAAGTTTTTTCTTGGAATACAGCAAAATATTTATACAAATAGCATAGTTCCTATTTTCAACAAAACCTAAAAAAATTAGAAAATTGAAATGTTAATTTTCTCCTATGTGTTCTGCGCCTCCTATATTAAAGTCCAAATGATTCTGAATGCAGTTTATCCATCAATTTTAGATTTTTATATGATGATGGCATTTACTTTTTAAAAATATGAATAGTTGTTGAGTAATAACTAGTAATTCTGACAAAGAGGTGAAAATGTCGCCAATGTTCCATTTACAGGTTTGAATTTGCAATACAGTAGAGGCCGATCAATTTGTGACTCGGTAATTCTGAATTCCGTGCAATCCAAAATAGAGTGATGTGCGTTAAGTCACAATAATTATTTAATAAATAATTTACAAATCAATAATTAGGCCAATAATGACGTACGCTTGCCCGATATGGGGAAATTCAGCAAAATCTAACATAAACATACTGAAAACTATACAAAATAAAGTTCTAAAATTATGATTAAAGCCCATAGTTTAACTCAAGCAAACCAAAATCCACCATGAACTGCAAATTCCCACAATAAAGGAGACGTTTCCAAACTTTCCGAAGATTTCACTTTGTATCGCTCTCCAACGCTCTCGCAAATCCTCATATTCAACCTTGGACACTGTGAAGACCAGACTTACGTATAAATTCACGCTTCCTAAAGATAGATTCCAACCACCATAAATCCAGCAGGAAATTGTTCTCATGATGTATCCTCCGTCGAATAATCATATCAACGATCATTCTCTGTAATTTCAATTTTCTTTCAAAAAAAAATTATTAAAATAAATCAAAAACATTTAACTCACCCATTCAGGGCACTCACAGTGAGGAAATAAACCAAACGTTATGTATGATTCTATTCACAACCCTGAAAAACATATATGTATGTTGAAGAAGAAAATAAATAAATAAAAAGTCACAAAACAAGCAAAAAAAAGACGATAACAACTGGGTCTTCACGGGTTGGCAACACTGCGCCGAAGGTCACGTGTGGGGCGGTCGGTGCCAGTGACTTGTCTGCTATATTGTTGTGACCGGTTCACGCATGTATGTAACTGTAATTTTAATACTACGAGTACAATAAATTTTTCTTCGTTTTACATTGTAGTTTGAAACACCCTTATGTATTCTTTTATTCCTAATCTATTATTTTATTCTTTTATCCCTTATTTTTCTTTTTTCTGCGTAATCCGAGTTTTTGCAACCCGAGGAACCATCAGCCCTAGTTACCTCGAATTATCGCGACTCTACTGTATTGTATTTTCTACTACTGTGTGTATTTGCCTGAACCTATTCTTCCATTATTTCAAATAAAAATATTTATTGAATTTCAAAGACGTTCGAGTTTAGTTTGTTTTCAAAATCCGAACCAAGTAAATATTTATAAGTAAAAAGGTGTCATTCTTGCTACTATGCGTAGGTAATACGTTATGTAAAAATAACATTTAAACCGAACGATGTGATTGCTAGGTCAATTTAATCTTGTCTGTGAGGAGAATTCACAACAGATGGCTCTCGGATTGGTAGTACATAGAAAATCCTGCCGCCGTCGGGACTCGAACTTAAGACCTCGCGGTCAGAGGCGCTGCAGTGATGCACTGAGCTACCGCTCCCGGTTTCACGGCTGGTATATCTAAGCAGAATTGGAAGACAATTTGCATGATTCTGACCGCGGAAACCTACGACTTCAGTCTTTTGGTTTGGCTTCTTTGATTGATTGAGTGATTGATTGGCTGTTTGTTTTCAAGCACATCAAGGGCTAACGGTGATTAGTACCGTAAGGGAAGCGCTTGATTTTATCACGGGAGGTAGCGGTGTTCTTCCTCGGATGGATGGCGAGATCCGGCGCCGACCTACCGTCGGCTAGTGGGGTTTCCCCCTAACCAGGACTCTCCCACCAGCGGGGCACCGCCCCTAGCCGGGACAAGCTCTAAGCCCCCGACCGGTCTCCCGGAATATGTGATAGTGTAGTGCATGTTAGTGTGTGTAAGGGGGAGAGGATAGGACAAGGAAGAGGAAGGACAGATCGCACGTGCTCCATGGCCCGTTTGGTAGGGTACTGCTCCGGCATTCGCCTGGTGTAGATCGGAGAAACCACGGGAAACTACCATTCAGGAGCTGCCGGCTGCTAGATTCTCCTCCAGGCAGCGACTGACATCCGATTGGCGATATGAGTTATTCCAGGGCTTCTTGGGTATGCTAATGAACCTGCACGATCGAGTTGCCTCTTTTTATTCATTTCGTTTCTTGAAGGAATTTTCTGAAATTGTCAATGTTATAACGTGTTTCAAACGTTTAGCCGGCAAAACATTTCACTTTCAAATCCTTTCATTTTCTAAGTTAAAACTTTGCACAACGATGCAAGAATGACTTGTCTAACCCTTTCCGTTCTGGACTAACCACTGATTTACCAGTTGCTGAAAGAGAATTTCGATACCTCTTTCCAACCTACTCTTGCTCTGTAATGTAAACACATTAAATGCTATTAGAATACGTTGTTTTATGAACGTTTTGTTACTGGAACCAGGTAACTTTCCTGCAGCAGTCTTTTGAACCATTTCTTCTCAGTGTTCAAAAGTTTTTTAAAATTAATAATTATTAAATAATTGGATATTTTATTAGTTCATAACTTTCTATTATTTATTATATATATTTATTAAATTGCTCCATCATTAAATTCATAAGCTATTGATTATTAATTTCGTGTTTGTATTGAAGAGTTGTGTCGTGGAGTGGGGTGAAGTGAATAATATTTTTGAGAAAGAAGTGCCAGGGAGTGAAATTAGTAGTAAAATGGTTATATGTTTAATGCATTGAAATATATCTTGTTGAAATATGTATACCCATCTCGATCAGGTTTTTCGTCGGATTTCCCTGATCCATTGAGCAAATGCTGAGATGGCCCCTTGTTTGCTTCTGGACATAAATGTCTTCATTTCTGTACGTCTTCTAGAATTCAGTGAAATACAATTGTTAAATTATCGCTTCCATGTTGTCGCGGCAGAAGTAATAAGAGCCAAAATTTATTGCTTATTTATCTTTGAAAATAGATTTTATTAAATGAGAGTTTTTTGTTTTTTTCTCCCTCCAAAATTCAAAATTCAAAATTTATTGTATTTATCCTTTAAAATGAATTTTATTACATGGAGTTTTGTTGTTTTCTCCCTTTCAAAATTCAAAATTTATTGCTTGTTTTATCCTTGAAAATAGTTTTTAGTACATGGGAGTTTTTTTTTGTTTTTTTCTCCCTTTCAAAATTCAAAATTTAAGTAGTATATGACTTAGTGTAAGGATCACAGAATTTTGAGAAAATGTATTTTGTTCACTTTTCCCCATAGCACGTCATACGCAGTTTTAACTGTTTTTGACGTAAAATAAATAAAAAATATCAATCAATCGATCTATACAACAGCAGTCAATAGTATTTTTCAGAGCATTGCCACATCGCTTTTGGGCGATTCCGACCTTGGACGTGGTAACAAAAAGTTTGAGCATAAAATGCGTTTGCCACTACTTCTGACGCGATTTTAGTGAGATTTTTAAGACCTTTCACGTTTAATCATTTTGCGTATAATTTACGTTTGCACGAAAGCAGTCTTGATTTATAAATAGATCCGATTATATCCACCACATTTAGCTAAAGACTTCTTATCGAATAAGATGAAATATCTCTGCGTGTAGTTAAACAACCTAACAACTCCGTTCATGCACGTCATAAATTTTAAAAGAATGTCTTCAAAGGAACGAATAGTTGTGTAGTCGTACTTCATATATAATTAGGAATAACTGACAGCAGTAGATGAATTCCATTCCTTCAAATAATTTATTCACTAATATCTATCTACTATTTAAATATGTTGTGTATATATATTGCATACATGTATTACCAATTTCGAGATATTTATAATCAGTAGAGGATTATTCAGTGCAGGCCATTGCATAGGAATACTGCCGGACCGCGTTTGATCCCTCAACTTGCAACAAAAAGATGCAACGCAATTTATTGCGCAGTAATTTTCCACCAGAGCAGGATTACTGAGCGTGGGCATAAACCATTGCATTGCATTCACTGAAAACTCAGGCGCTCCTCAGGGATGTTGACACGAATCTTCAGACCCGGTAACCCGATGGAATTTAAGCTGTCACGAAGGGCCATAAAAATAGTAGCAACGCGATCGATAAAGGCTCCCGAAGTGAGGCGCCGAGAAGGTCGGTCAGCTTCGAGGAGCCGAGTGAAGAAGGGAAGGAGGCTGATTTTCTATACTAAATGCAAAGATAGATCGTGATCAGCCGCCAGGAACCAGCCGTTCAGGAGAATTACAGCGGCCGGCTACTCTGATCGGTAGTTTTCCGTGGTTTCTCCGATCAACACCAGGTGAATGCCGGAGCAGTACCCTACCAAATGGGCCATGGGCCTCGTGCGATCTTTTCTACCACTTCCTTGTCCCATCCTCATCACTTACATGCACTACACTAACGCACATGTCGTGAGATCGGTCGGGAGTTTCGAACTTGTTCACACTAGGGCGGTTCCCCCACTGTTGGAATAGATTTACATTCTTTTTTTTTACAGTTTTACTTTCTCGTTGTTTATAATAACCACTCAAACCAAAATCGCAGTCGTGAAGAGAAAAATTATAAAAAGCAAAATTATTTTTAAAAAAAGGTAAATCATAGAATACAGTTAATGCAATAAACAATATAATTTCTCCACATTGAAACATACAGGTAATTCATAAACCAAATATTTTTATTTTCTCTGTAACTTTTAGTTTTTATAGGAAAAAATAAATGATCATTTGCATGCCACATTAGTAATGAACACTTTAGCTCTTAATTTATGCCAAAGAGAGGTTATAACTTTTGCATTTGAGACTAGGCACCAAATTTCAATTATTTGTGGCACCTATGGGTTATCGACGTTAGTAAGGGTTTTTAAACTTCCCTTGCAAAATACAATTTCGTTGGAATGCGAATTTAATATAAACTCACAACTATTCAAATTCTAACGTGTACATTCACAGTAAGCATGATTGCAGGCATGTCGATTTATCCTCCGCAGTGTTTAGTTTACCTTCTTGAACCCCGTGTATTCCTTGTACCCAGTTTCTTGTACTCTGGTACTTTGGTTCGCATGTCACAAAATACTACATTTCAGATAGTGAAGCAGGAAATATTTCATCCCTCTTCCTTCTCTGTCATCTCTCCTTATAAAGAATTACAGTTACATCATAGATGAAAGTCTGGCCCGGAAACAATCAATCAGACAGTTGATTGGCTCCCTAAAACAAATTACCAAATGATGAGAATAAATGCAGCCAAAATAGGTAAAATAAAATTATTTTAACTAATTCAGAATGTCTTGAAAACTTAAAAAAAGTTGTATCCAGATAATTTAAACCTGTAAAACATACTACATATACGTAAAACATACACGTGAATTCACCATACATATGTGATTCTGTAAGAAAAAACATCCATCTGCAATAGAAATTCTCCAGCACTGAAGGACAATCCGAATATAGGAAAAGTCGGAAAGATTATTAGGCAGTTATAAGATGAGACATTCATTTTTCAGGATTGATACAAGATTATTTTTAGCAATACTTTTCATGTTGTCAAGAAAGTAATGATAATGTTCTTTACTCCTACCCAACAAATTTTGTCAGACTTTATTTTTGTGCACCAGAAACTGGGAAAAGTCATATAAATGTATTTCAGAAGGAATAATTAATGAATTCCTGTAATGTTTTACTGAAGTTTTAATTCTTTTTCTTTTATAACCACATAATATCAATAATGTATTCACAGGAAAAATAAGAAATGCGCCTGTATGAAACATTGATTTCCTTTGAAGTTTAAGAATGAATTATTCATAACTCATTGTTTGGGAGAGGGGTTTTTCATCGAAAAGCCATTCTCTCCTGTTCACCTCATTAATTCGATTGCTGTTCATTTAGTCATGCGACATGCTGTCACACGTCTATTGTCGCCACGAAATGACTATTGAGAAAGGAGTCTATTGAAAGACATGTTAATTCTGAATCGACACTCTACCTACAGAGTTCTTTATATAAATCATAAATCTGGTGAAGGTGTGTGAAGGTGCATTTAAATACTCCGTTAATAGCTATTCCTTTTTTAATACAGCCTGCCCTCATATATGGAACACTCTGCACGTATATATCAAACATCTCTTTAAATTTGAGTGCTTTTCGGGCCTTGAAATCGCGTTTAAATATGTTTCTATATAACGAAAAATTAATTCTATATACTAATAATTTTCTGTCCTCAATTTTTCTATGAAATTAAAATGTACAGTACATACTATAAATTATGTTTCTTAAAATTAGCATTGTTTATATTTGGAAGGAGAGTATTACTACTGCGGAAAATATAACTTCCTTCTGGACGTTTGTATAATTGAATAAATGTTAACAAACGAACGCGTCTTATATGTCCAATTCCCGGCTTCCTCGTGAAGGTAACTCGCTTCTATTTTCTCTTTCGAGGACCAGGAGGTCCTAGGCTTCGAGTCCCGCTAGTGGCAGGATTTTCAACACTGAATTGATAGCTACGTCGAATTCAGCTTCACAGAAGAATTCTACAGACCGGCTGCTCCGATCAGTAGTTTTCCGTGGTTTCTCCGATCAACACCAGGCGAATGCCGAACAGTACCCTAACAAACGGGCCACGGACCACGCGCAATCTTTCCTTCCTCTTTCTTGTCCTATCCTCTCCTCTTACACACACATACACTAACATGCACTACACTACCACATATTCGGGGAGACCGGTCGGAAGCTTAGTGCTTGTCCCGGCGGGGGCGGTGCCCCGCTAGTGGGAGAGTCCTAATTAGGGGGAAACCCCACTGGCCGACTGGTAGTTCACACTGGTAGACCCCACTGGTAGTTCGGCGCCGGATCTCGCCATCAGCGGGTGAAGATCACAGCCATTTCACGAGAAAAAAACATGCCTTACAGTGACGGGACTAATGACCGAAGCAGTTGTCGCGCCTGGAAACACGAAAAAATCAATCAATCAAACGTCCCTTCAGAGAAGGAACAATGCCACTCTCCGTGATAGAACTTGCATTATGTATATGGGACAAATTATCATAGGTTATACAAAGAGAACCTTGGAAATTGGCGATAAATTTCCGACTCATGAAGCGAGGAGGGGATTTATCTGAGAATTTCCAAAGCACGAGTGGTATTTAGTTGGACTATTTCTCGAATTAAATTACGTCCAACAGAGTTCCAAAATGCACCAAATATTGAAAATAACTGAAAGCATATTGAAATCAAGAGGTTTATGTTATAGTGCGCTATGCGATTATTGCGTCAACCTGGCGATTATTTACCGCCTTGTAATAGATGTGTCGCAGCTTATTAATATGACCAGTAGGGAGGAGCAATAACAAACATTGGATAGTAAAGACGGTAAATTTTTTAAGATTCACCACCCTGAATCCTGAATCAATAGACATTCACGAAATTGTCAAGTAAGTAACTCCATTCTAAAAGAAATCTACAGTACTCCAACTCTACTACAATTGCTATCCGCCATCCCTATTCTCAAATATGAAGAATTGATTGATTGATTGATTTTTTCGTGGTTCCGGGCGCGTCAACTGCTTCGGTCATTAGTCCCATTAGTGTAGTGCATGTTTTTGCTCGGGAGATGGCGGTGATCTTCCCCCGCTGGATGGCGAGATCCGGCGCCGACCTAACGTCGGCTAGTGGGGTTTCCTCTAACCAGGACTCTCCCACCAGTGGGGCATCGCCCCAGCCGGGAAAAGCTCTAAGCTCCCGACCGATCTCCCGGAATACGTGTTAGTGTAGTGCATATTAGTGTAAGTGTGTGTGTAAGAGGAGAGGATAGGACAAGGAAGAGAAAGGACACATCGCGTGCGGTCCGTGGCCCGTTTGGTAGGGTATTGCTCGGCGTTGCCTGTGGTGTTGATCGGAAAGCGCTCCGGGCGCTCAACGATCAGCGAGCAGTTAACCATGAGTCCTCAGACGGCGCGACTGAATTCGACAACCTGAAAGCTAATGTCGAAATCCTGCCGCCATCCTCAGACTAAACTTCAGGCTGAAGGTACTACGATGACATCAGTTGATGCACTTCAAGCTACCGCTCAGTCAAATATGAATAAGAAATTCAAATTATTATTCATTTCGATGAATGAATAAGTTACGACAATCTCCGTGTATACAAAGGACGGGAAACGAACGTAACAGAAATCGATATATCTCGGACATTCTTACGTTATCGTAGATGCCAATGTTTGAACAAAAAAGTTTCCACTCTACTATAAAAAATGCGAGATATATTTCTGGAATACAATGCTACAGGAAAAACGAATATTTCGGGTCAATCGATAAAAGTGAATGCCATCTAACAGTAGTTTGCGGTGGAACAGATTCCCATCTTCCTCTGGCGGTGAATCGATACACACATTAACATTTCCTAAAGGACACGCGGTAGTCGACTCAGCATAGTGTACACAGGAGGAGGACAATGACATAAAGATCAATACAAAGCAAATACGGAAAGAAGGGGCTGACCATGAAATACACATGTAATGTGCTTCCTTTACACGCTTCTCGCATCACGAATTTTAGATCAAATAATCCCAGCAACGCAAGTGTAAGGTTCCCCTGCATTGCCGGAGCCCATAGGTAAAATTTAAATTTCTTTGATGATTTTTACAATTGTGATAAATTAATAAATTGAGGAAACTAATAACATGTGCATTAATTTAAACAAAAATATGCTCACTTTTTGGCTCTACAAATAAAAAAAATGCTGCTATAGAATAGTACAGACTTTATCGCAATAGTTAGTTTCCCTATCTTTAAGCTGGGTTAGTTTTTTCCACCAATCTCTTCCCAAATTTATCGGCGCATCTAGAAAACATTTGTTTGTATTTTGTTGATGTTTCGGTTGCTAATTAGAAGTAGAATTGAAGTGTGATTTTAAAAATATTATAGAAAAGTAAAAATGATTATATCTGCAAATTTCCATTTAAACAATTTGAAGCTTAGAGATTTGGGAATATGTCGTTTGGACGATACTGAAAAGTGCCGTTTTGAGCTTTTTTTCAAAAATTTTCAGCTTTTTTAGAAACCATCAGCACTACTTGGAAGCACTTGCATTCAAAACATTGATAATGTATGAAAATGCTGGTCAGATTTAAGGACGTAAGAGATACTTTCAAAAATTACAATTCTACAATGATTGGCAAAATGACTTTTATTTTATTGAAGCCTTTTATGATTTTGATAAATTAATAAATTGATACAATTAATAATATATATGTGAATTTATTGAAAAAATGTTCAATTTAACGCTAGGCCAATAAGAAACTAATGTTATTAGAGAATAGAAAAAGGTTTCTCACACTAATTAGTTTACTAATATTTTAGTCTGGGCTCACTTACTGGATTTGCACCATTTTCTTTCCTGCTGCAACCTATCAGCAACGTCTACAAGCATTTTGTTTTCATATATTTTTTTTTAATTTTTCGGTTGGTCAATGGAAATAAAAAGTGAACTAAAGAATATTATATAAGAGTAAAACTGGTTCTAAATGCACATTTTCATTGAACATTTTGGAATCATTTTGGAGAAAATGTATTTTGATCATTTCTGAAGAGGCAGATTTTTGAACTCACTTTTTACCAGTTTAGGTGACTCAGAACATGAATTAATGTCACTGCTGTGCCTCGGACCGTAAATCACAAGGTTCGCGTCTCGGCGGTGGTAGGATTTTGTAAACTAGCCAGATAGCCGCTGTCTGAAGGAGAATTCTAACGTCTAGCTACTCTGATCGGCAGTTTTCCGTAGTTTCTCCGATCAACCCCAGGCGAATGCCGGAGCAGTACCCCAACAAACGGGCCACGGACAGCTTGGTTTAGTTTTTGGTTTGGTTTTTTCGTGTTTCCGGGCGTGTCAACTGCTCTAGTCATTAGTCCCGTTCGTGTAGTGCATGTTTTCTCGGGAGATGGCGGTGGTTTTCCCCCGCTGGATGGCGAGATCCGGCGCCGACCTACCGTCGGCTGGTGGGGTTTCCCCCTAACCAGGACTCTCCACCAGCGGGGCACCACCCCAGCCGGGACAAGCTCTAAGCTCCCGACCGACTTCCCGGAATATGTGGTAGTGTAGTGCATGTTGGTGTAAAGTGTGTGTGTGTGTAGGGGGTGAGGACAGAGACAAAGGATGGGAAGGAAAGATCGCGCGCGGTCCGTGGCCCGTTTGGTAGGGTATTGCTCCGGCATTCGCCTGGTGTTGATCGGAGAAACACGGAAAACTACCGATCAAGAGCAGCCGGCTGCTAGAATTCTCCTCCAGACAGCGACTAATTCGACGTAGCTGAAAGGCTAGTGTCGAAAATCCTGCCGTCGTCAGGACTCGAACCTAGAACCTACCGGTTAGAGGCGCTGCAGTAGCATCAGTTTATGCACTGAGCTACCGCTCCCGGTCCGCCACGGACAGCGATATTTTCTTTCTCTTATTCTATCATCACCCCGTACTTACGCACGCTTACACTCACATGCACTACACTACCAAAACCAGGAGGAAGACTAGTCGGGAGCTTAGAACTTGTTTCGTTTGGGGCAACACCTCGCAGGGGAGAGAGACGAAGGCGAAAATGCGTCACATTTCACCATCCAGTTGTGAAGAATGACCGCCACATCCCCAGGTAAACTAGTCCTGCTAGTGCAGTGAATGAACTACACTAACAGGACTAATGAGCATGGAAGTTTAGGTACCGGAAATAACAATGAATCAGCAGCTCCAAATCATTCGTACTGCACATCTCTCTATGATTTCACAGCAATCCACACAATTAATTCGTTTCTGTCGGATGTTCGCGGGATTTTGAACCTGAGGAAGTGATGCCACTCTCCCGACACCTCTAGAGATAAAACATTCAACACACTAACGGGAAGAAGGACCGCAGCAGTTATTGTGAAATCATCAATCATTCAATCAATCAACCGCTCCGATTCACCTGTAGCGTATACCTTTGTCTGGGTATCAGTACAATTTAAATCTTTTCCATTCATCTCTGTCCGGGTGGTGCGGGATGGGGCGAACCCAGAAGGGTGAACTACACTGTCTCCCGACACCTCAAGAGATAAAACATTCAATACACTAACGGGACTAATGTCCGCAGCAGATGTGCCCCAAATCATCAATCGACCGCTCCGATTCATCTGTTTCGTATACCTCTGTCTGGGTATCAGTACAATTTAAATCTTTTCAATTCCTCTCTGTCCGGGTTGTGCGGGGGGCGCGAACTCAGAAAGGTGTTGCCACTCTCTCGCGGCGTGCGGCGGATCGATGGCTTGCGAGCGTCGCGTGCGACTTCGCCGAGGCGGCGCGCATACGCTTTGCATCCCAAATGCCTTTGCCTCACCCCTTCCCCCTCCTTCTTCCTCTTCCCTTCCCCGCTCCGTCGAGTGGCTTCCGCGTTCGGGCGGCTCTCTCAACCGCTTTACGGCTCTGCGAGCGTCGCTTGCGCAGAGATTCGCGTGGCGCGCGGGGTTTTATGGGGACGTCAGGGGTTAACGTGCTGGGGCGGAGTGCGGTGGTGTCTCGCGAGAAGGGTGGCTTAGGCGTTCTATTTCTTCATCATCATCCTCGTCTTCTTTTTCATCCTCGTCTTCTTCATCCCTTCTTCGTCTTCTTCTTCTTCTTCATCCCCTTCTTCGTCTTCTTCTTCATCCTCGTCTTCTTCTTCATCCTCGTCTTCTTCTCCATCCTCGTCTTCTTCATCATCCTCGTCTTCTTCTACTTCATCATTATCCTCGTCTTCTTCATCATCCTCTTCTTTTTCCTTATCCTCGTCTTCTTCATTATCCTCGTCTTCTTCATCCCCTTCTTCGTCTTCTTCTTCTTCTTCTTCATCCCCTTCTTCGTCTTCTTCTTCATCCCCTTCTTCGTCTTCTTCTTCATCCCCTTCTTCGTCTTCTTCTTCATCCCCTTCTTCGTCTTCTTCTTCATCCCCTTCTTCGTCTTCTTCTTCTTCATCTCAACCTAATCTTCTTCTTCTTCTTCATCCTTTCTTATTCTTCATTCCTTCTTCGTCTTCTTCTTCTTCATCCTCTTCTTCGTCTTCTTCTTCATCCTCGTCTTCTTCTTCAACCTCGTCTTCTTCTTCAGCCTCGTCTTCTTCTTCATCATCATCATCATCCTCGTCTTCTTCTACTTCATAATTATCCTCGTCTTCTTCTTCTTCATCATCATTATCCTCGTCTTCTTCTTCATCCTCGTCTTCTCCATTCTTGGCGTCTTCTCCATTCTTGGCGTCTTCTCCATTCTTGGCGTCTTCTCCATTCTTGGCGTCTTCTCCATTCTTGGCGTCTTCTCCATTCTTGGCGTCTTCTCCATTCTTGGCGTCTTCTCCATCCTCGTCTTCTTCTTCAACCTCGTCTTCTTCTTCAGCCTCGTCTTCTTCTTCATCATCATCATCATCCTCGTCTTCTTCTACTTCATAATTATCCTCGTCTTCTTCTTCTTCATCATTATCCTCGTCTTCTTCTTCATCCTCGTCTTCTCCATTCTTGGCGTCTTCTCCATTCTTGGCGTCTTCTCCATTCTTGGCGTCTTCTCCATTCTTGGCGTCTTCTCCATTCTTGGCGTCTTCTCCATTCTTGGCGTCTTCTCCATTCTTGGCGTCTTCTCCATTCTTGGCGTCTTCTCCATTCTTGGCGTCTTCTCCATTCTTGGCGTCTTCTCCATCTCGTCTTCTTCTTCCAACCTCGTCTTATGTAGCCTCGTCTTCTTCTTATCATCATCATCATCCTCGTCTTCTTCTTCTTCATAATTATCCTCGTCTTCTTCTTCTTCATCATTATCCTCGTCTTCTTCTTCATCCTCGTCTTCTTCATTCTTGGCGTCTTCTCCATTCTTGGCGTCTTCTCCATTCTTGGCGTCTTCTCCATTCTTGGCGTCTTCTCCATTCTTGGCGTCTTCTCCATTCTTGGCGTCTTCTCCATCCTCGTCTTCTTCTTCATCCTCGTCTTCTTCTTCATCCTCGTCTTCTTCATCCTCGTCTTCTTCTTCATCCTCGTCTTCTTCTTCATCCTCGTCTCCTTCTTTATCCTCGTCTTCTTCTTCATCCTCGTATTACTTCTCGTCTTACTTCTTAGTCTTCGTCTTCTTCGTTTTTTTCGTCTTCACCTTCTCCGTCTTCGCCTTCTTAGTTTTCTCCGTCTTCGTATTCATATTCGCCGATAGATTGGTTGATGTTTCCGGGGACCGCAACTGCTTGGTCGTTCATTCCGTGAGTGAAGTGAATGTTCTTAATGCCTGGCGGTGGCGGTGTTCCTCCACGATTCGGCGTCGACCTACGCTTCAGATTACGAATTCCCGTTCCAGGTGCCTGACCCAGTTGGTCCCCAAAGTTTCTGACAAACGTGGTAGAGCAATGGATGTAAGTGTATGTAATGGGAATCTAAATGGATGTAAGAGGGAGAATAGGACAAGAAAGAGGATATTTTCGTTAATGTTCTTCCCAATCGTATTATCTTCTGCTTGTTAGTCAAATAATAAACCTTAATATTAATGCTCTCATGTATTTCCTTCAACGTTCCTCCCCTTCTTGAGCTGTTCTCTAGAATATATTTTTTGTATTTTGTTCGGCCGGTTGCGTCGTTGGCATCAATCAATAAGATGTATTTATATTTAAATTGCCATACCTTTGGAAATTGTCTCTTAAGATAAAGCGAGTCAAAAACAAGATGAACGGTCTCTATAACTGTAATGAAGTCTAACTATCAGAGATATTTATAACCCATGTTGCTGTTATTCGGTAATATTTAACAATAATAACAAAGAAAATCTAATTAGTTTTTATGAATATGAATATTAATATTACAGTAGGATACATTTGTCAAAGACTCTCTAGAATATGTATTTAATTCCAAAGTTATTATTTTTTCTTTAGTTTCTGCACTAATCAATATCTTATTGCAATGTAAATCTTATTCACTGATTTATTATTATTTCCTGAATCCTGAATTATTCACTGATTCTTCGATGTAAGATTCAGCTACATTTGAAGATCGCCACCCTCCGTGATATCTAAGTGCAGTAATATCACCACCAATATCGTCGAAAAATTTTGCGGATGTTCTCTTATACGAACACATTTACACATTGACTTTAATTTTGAATATGTGCACCATAGACGTTTTACACACTGTGGACTTAATGCTTAAATAATCATACATCATAACTATCGTTTTTATTCTAGCATGTGCATTGTAGTAACTTAACCAACCTACTCCGACATATAGGAAAGAACTACAGCCTCTCACACAATATTTGCATATTTTTTTATCGATCCAGCATTCATTTTCTGCTTTTCCAGCTTCTTCCGAAATTTCTTTTGGCAAAGAATCCATGTTTGAAACGTAACTTTCAACCTCATTGCTGTTTGTAAACAAATGAGTAGCTTAGATAGCACTCACGATGTCATAACTTAAATCCGAGGTTACAATTTAACATTCAAATTGACTTCGTTTCCTTAAATTTTTATAATACTGTTACACAAAAAAATAGCGTATGCAACTCGTTTATAATGTTATTTTTTTTGCAATCATAAGAAATTATTACCGAATTCACTCCTAACGTCTTTCGTTCGGTAATATTTTATTATTCGTGTAAAAAAGGACAACATTATAAACAAATTGCATAATATACTATTAGAGTTCACGAGATATTCTGAATGAATTAGAACTATTTTTATTTTACATATTTTTACATATTTTGGTATAATTACATATTTTTACATATTTTATCTTTTACTATATATTTCGATACGTTTTAATTTATTTGTACGTCGAAATTGAACATTTCAGATGCGCATTTGCAATATGTGTTACCTTCTTACCTCAACCTTCTTACAAATCAAATGAAATGCTGCTGCGCTTATATGACCCATATCTTAGCCATGATCCTTCGTCCCCCAGACATATCTTCTCCATGATTTGTCAAACTTGCCACCCCTCCCCCCGCTTGCTGCGTACGCGGAGTTAAAAATTATTTTGCGATGACGGGATTTTCGTGAACAAAAATAATTTCAACCACGTGCTTGGTCATTTTTTAAAGAGCATATTCGTAAATCCATCGAAAACTAACAACTATATTTTACGAAAAGAAAATTCGTACAGCGTTGTTCGATCAGGTGGGGGGGGGATATTCTCTTTTACTCCCTACCCTGGGATCCATCAGTGGCTTCCCTGTACTACTACTCACTTTAACACCGGTTCCTCGTAAACATTGTAATATATTCTATTGAAATGTACTCTATTAATTTTCGAACAAAATTCTTATATGTGGTGAGACTAGAGTCCAATTACTTCTGTAGCGGTAGAACTTACTTTTAGTCACTCCGAATTCTAGTTAAGAACTGATCGGCGACGTTCTATGCTCGGATAATGCTTGTAGGGAACAATTCTAAACACAATAAGGAATTTTTATTTTACATATTTTCTATTTTTCTTACATGATTTGGAAAAACTAGGAACATAAATATGTACATATTTTGCATTTTTATTGCAATAAATTCCGTTCCCTAGTGTTGAGGATGGGTGAAGAGAATGGGTTTGGAAAATAAGACAAATAAAAAACATTTTCAATAAAAGTAAAGGGACCAGATTTTACTGTTCTACAATATACTTATTAAAGCGGCCACTATTCTGTAGCACCCCTTTTTCAGCTCTGAGGCTTCTTCTAGGCTTGAATATACCTTATATGCAGAAAATCTACAACATGGGACAGCCGAGTTTACTTCCCCTCTGGAGGAAGGCGTTCGATGCAATGTTTTACCTAGATAGTGATCGGTTTACCAAAACACAAACAAAACAAAAGGTATAATAGCTGACAGAAAATGAAACCGTGTTGTTAAACGAAGATTATATGAAACAAAATTTAAATCCTAATAATTCCGAGGAAAAGAAATCGATTTCGATATCAAGTAAAGAAAGAAATTCAGATGCAAACTCTGGTGGAAACATACGGAACGAAAGATCTGGAAAGTTCAATAACCCGGAAAGAACAGATCTAAAAAAGAACCCGAATAAAAACATAGTAATGAAAGGCGAGAAATGTAAATAAACTTCGTTCGAAAATATCTACAGTATACAATGAACAAAGCTCGCAGTATAGACCTGGCGAATTCCATCTCCCAATGTTCCGTGAAGGCCTCTCGTGTCGTGAACCACTTTCGGGATCGGTTCCTTAATCAAACACCAGACCTTGACGCAGCTCGGGTCTTTGATTCTTTTGACGCTGTTTTATTTAAATCGTCTTGTGGAGGACGCTTGTCATCACAAAGTATTTTTGAACTCGCTATTTGCCAAAACGTATTATGAATTAATGCATAATTCCAAATATGAGCTGCAAATGTTCAACCGTTAAGAATTCGTGTGTAGGTTTTTCCAGACAATTTATAAATTGTACTAACGTATTCACTTCTCTTTATAATGATTTATCAAAGAGTGTGTTTTAGAACTACTTTTTAAAATAAATTTAAAATAGAAGTAAATCTCTTCTGGATTATTATTGACTTTTATATTCTCAAGTAGTGTTCATTTAAGCAAACGGAAATATGCATATTTTACGAGATGGACTTCTTATAATTTCGTTTGATTCATTGTTTTTTTTTATTATTTAAAACTTCAAACCTTATCCTAACATTCGTTCTTTATTTACCAATTGTACATTAAAAATTATTAATTATTTCTTTATGGACAGTGGTGTTTTAAATGGTTTTAAGTTCCACATACAATCGAACATGTAATCATTCATAATGAGTTAACACCCACGTAATTGCTCGTGAAAAAAGGTCCCTGTTTTTGAGATCCTGACTTTTATGGAGTTTCCTTGGATCTCTGGGTGAAACTATTTAATATTGATAACCTAATGCTGCCAAGAATGAAATATTTTAACTTGAGCTTCCTTAAATTTAGTAAATACAGAGTCTTGTCTACCATTCCTTGAGTTCATATGATCATGATTTATACTTCAACTGTTGTAGCTCACAATCAGTTCTCTAGTAGGAAAAATGTTTCCCATTCACAACCCTCGCAGTAAAGATTAAGTATACGTCATATTGCAGACTTCTGTCTCACAATATTACATCTGGACGCAACGATGAGATCAAAAGAGCAGCACAATCTGATCTGAGAAATATGTCTCTAAATCATCGAATGAAAGTCGCAACACTTAATTTTCACCCGCAAGAACAGTCACAAAGCAAAAACCCCTGAGTATTTAATTTTTTGCTTCGACAACCGCTAGTCATTAGTCCCGTAAGTGCAGTGAATGTTCGTATCTCAGCAGGTAGCGATGATCTTCCCTCGCTGGATGGTGAGGACTGGCTCAGTCCTACTCGTTGGCTTGCGCGGTTTTCCCCAAGCAGGTATCTCCCAGCAACGGGGCACCGCCCCAACCGGGACAAGCTCTAAGTTCCCCACCGGTCTCGCGGAATATGTGGTAGTGTAGTGCATGTTAGTGTACGTGTGTGTGTGTGTGTAAGGGGAGAGGATAGGACAAGGAAGAGGAAGGAAAGATCGCGTGCGGTCGTGGCCCGTTTTGAAGTTACTGCTCCGGTATTCACCTGGTTTTGATCGAAGAAACCACGAAAAACTACCGATCAGAGTAGCCGACCGCACCAATTGTCCAGATAGCCTAGCTGGCGAACCAATTTTCCATACACTGAATTCGACCTAGCCGACAAGCTAGGTTGGCTGACCTGAATGATGTTTTAAATGGATGTTGTGAGCCATTTAAGCTGTCCCCCCCCCCTCAGTCCGACGGGACTCCGTCCAGCGGTAACATTTTCCCAGCTCCTGACATGTGTGGTAGTGCTGTGCATGTAAGTGTAATGAGTGTATGTGTGTGTATGTGTGTGTATATGTGTGTATGTGTGTGTATGTGTGTGCATGTGTGTGTATGTGTGTGTATGTGTGTGTCTGTGTGTTTGTGTGTGTCTGTGTGTATGTGTGTCTGTGTATGTGTCTGTGTGTATGTGTGTGTCTGTGTGTGTGTGTGTGTGTGTGTCTCTGTGTATGTGTGTATGTGTGTGTCTGTGTGTATGTGTCTGTGTGTATGTGTGTCTGTGTGTATGTGTGTATGAATGAATGAATGTGTGTATGAATGAATGAATGTGTGTATGTGTGTATGATGTGTGTTTGTGTGTATGATGTGTGTATGTGATGTGTGTATGATGTGTGTGTGTATGATGTGTGTATGTGTGTGTATGTGTGTGTATGTGTGTGTATGTGAGTGTATGTGTGTGTGTGTGCGGGTGCGGGTGTATGTGTGCGGAACTGAAAGGGTTAGCGGGCGGGATGAGGACAAGGCAAAAGTCGAATGACTGCGCGATGTTCGTGACCCGTTTGGTATGGTTCTGCTCTAGAATTCCCTAAGTATTGATCGGATCGTTAACGGAAAACTATGGATAAGAGCACTCATCGGCACATCGGCTCCCAGAGAATTCGTCCCCACTTTAGAGCTAACGACGAAAATCCTACAATGCAACGATTAGAACTTCAAATGCGTATCGTGTATTTACACTCCTTTTTCGGAAAAAATAATTTAAAGTTAATCTGTTCCAATCTTTCGTTTGATTCTTCGCCATGCTTTGTATTATATGTAGTATTATTTGCGTAGTAACAATTTGTGCATTTTTATCGGAGAGATAATTACAGATATTCATAACCATTCATCAGATACGTTTTTAAAACTGAGCCTATATCATCACTTACACGATGTATTCTCCTAAATGAATGAAGTCCAGTGCCTAACGACACCAGGGCCAAACAATCTACTGTTTGGTATTGCGTCAGTGTATTCTTCATATAGAACACGATGTCAGTACAGTACTGCAAATTGTGGTTTGCATGCCCACGACACTTTTATATATATTTCTACTATTTCCTGCCGATATGATCTGCAATTTAGTTTCTACGTTTAAGCATAATAGTACCGGTCAAAGTGGTTCCGAAATAAGTTATAGTTTTATGGATGAAATCTTCTTGTATGCAGCTATTGAAAACGTTTCCCTTTATGTGTAACTATACTTTCAATATCATTCGAAATGTGAAATAAAACTATTCAGTTTACCAATTTATTCCACAAAATGGTAGAAAAAGGTCTTTAATTAAATGCTCCAATAACACATAACTAATACCGAAGGAGACTATAGAAATGCGCAAATATATAAATGATCTATAATTTATATGGTGCTATCAACAAAAAGATGATATTTGTGAGAATAGTGTCAAACCATACCTGCTGTCATTGGTGAATGTTTTACATGAAACTAGAAGTAGAATACATTAAATGATAGCAGAATAGAATAGCGCCTTCAAAACCCAACTTTGTATCTGTACAAACAAAGCACTACCATGTGTTGCACTAGCGCTGATACCAAACATGGAGAAAAACAGCATTAGTTCTACAAGTCATGCATAAAATAAGCAGAAGTATGTTTACTGTACGATGCATCAAACAAGGAATCAGCATCACGAATCATTAAAATAACATGAGTGTTTTTACCCCAAACAACATTTTACGAAGAGATGTGATGTTCATCAGTTGAAATAATACATAATAATATTAATCATAATTACACACAAAAATGTTTATGCATCTTTAAAACGATCTATAAAAATGATAAGAAAAGCTCTCTACCTACAGTAGTGTCATGCACTCATATATATTAAGAAAGTATTGACATTTAATTCCGCAACATAGATACACTTCATATTGCGACGCTTACCTACCTGTAACAACAGTGCCGGCTAAGCTCAGGTGACAGGTAGGAAACCTGAGGTAGGTTGTGGACGGACGTAGCTACGTGACGAAGTCAATTGAAAGAAGTTTAAAGACAAAAAAAATGTAAATTTAATAGAAATTAAAAAATGAGTAAATTGACATTATTATCTGAGCTCAGTTTTTTTAAACCCTTGTTTTTATGCAATCTTAAAGCTAATACGATCAAATTGCCAAAACAAATAAGCAAAAAAAAGTGCGCTAACAAATAAAAAGAAAAAGGGCCAATGCGCGGCCTGCACCTTCTGAATATTGACAACAGTCCAGGTAAGCCTGAAGCGTAATGAATATTTGTTTTGTCTTGTCAGGCTCGACAGATTATTAGAATCACCGCTGCGGCAGGAGGACGCTGGGGTGAACAGCCTCCAAACAGGCAACGGCTGGGCTCCTTTCTTCTGGACGGCACGCCCTTTAGGGAGCGGAGGTGAATTCCCTCTCGCAGCCTGCTCACATTCAAGAGAGTAGAGTTAACCGACATCAGCTGGGACGTCGGCGGTAGCGGTGACGACAGATCGGTGACGACAGATCGTAATTTTCGCCAATCGCGTAACTTGCGATACGGCGCAGGCGTAAACGAGCAGAGAGCAAATAGCATTACTAGATAAAGTTCTTTTTTCTCAATCTAATGACACGCGGTGCGATAATACCACAAAATCGCACTCTAATCATGCTACTTCACGCGCTATCCCCAAGCGCCTACACAGCTCGGATGACCTCCACGTCCCACCCGTACAACGCAGGCGTCCCGCCTCTGTGTCACGCGACTTGGGCGTCCCCGCTGCCTCTCTGTCCAAAGACCTCCCCGCTTCTGTCTGCCCTCAGCGCGTCTCAGCGCCACAGACCTCTTTCCCAATTTCGCAGATGTTCTAGAAGTTTCTGCAGAAATTTTGGAAGACGTGTTGTTACTGGCCGAAAGTTACTACGCCGAAAATAATATTGCTCAATCCAGATTACGCGTCTTGTCGGTAGTACGATGCGGTGCAGAACGCTCTCTCTCTTACTTCTGTAAACAAACACGGGCGGTCGCCGCGCCCGCCCGCGTGGAGCCTGGTCGGTGGTCCTGATGGGTTTTCCGGAGGCGTTATCTGAAGCACACACCCCCTTGCTCGGCGACGCTAAGGGCGGCGTAGATCAGCCGTGCGAAGTGATTTAGGTCGCACCCGGTTGGGGCACGCACGCTGAACAGTAATAGCAAAAATAAATGTATTTATTTTTAATCCAATATTCAGTTACGTCATTTGCCCTCCCTTCGGATAGAGATAAAAATCAGGTTTGAAGAATCTTAATTTTGAAAAATTAAAGAGTTTTATCTCGTTGAAAAAACAAAAAACGTTGCAGATATTAGATTCATAACTAGTGAATAATTAAAGAAAAAAATGAATCAAAACAACATTCAATATTCCAAAGAAAAAATTTGCACAACCTTTACTTAAATAAAAGCAAAAAGAACTATTAACTACTATTTAATCAAGATAAAATAATTAAATCAAAATTCTTTAATTTTTCTCAGCATTTTAAAAGACCGCAAACTGTGCCGGAGCCCAGGTACCGAAGAATTATGTCAGGGTGTCAATCAGTGGTTTAAATAAAATCTACAGAATGATTTAACGCCTTTAAATGGTCGCAAAATTATAAGATGTACTTCCCTGCTGGAGCCCATCCAAGTCTTTTTAAGAGGCATACATTTGGGCACGGAATCGTTTCAATAACAAATGGTCCGGTAAACAGGAAAAAAATTTATGGAATAATCCAGCAGGCTGATCACTAACTCTAAAGGGTCACAACCGTACTTTGTCACCTACGTGAAAGTGGTAGGGTTCTTTACGAGGCTTCCTCTTCCTGGCATTCTTTTCCAGACGTACGTCAACCCGTTGTACAAAAATCCCGTAGATTTTCTGTCGTGCAATTGTAAGATTGAAATTTGCCAATACGAGCTTGAAAAATCTAAAGCCGAAAAATCTTTGTTTATTAAATTTCCATAAAATTTCATCAGTGTTCTGAGGTGCCTCGTTTTCTGGGATAGTAACCTCGTTGATCCGTCGAGCATCTAAACAAATCCTTACCCCCGTCTTTTTCTTTTACCACTACAATGGGGTTCAAATAGCTGTTACAGATCTTTCCAATTATACCCTCGCTAAGCATAGTTTTAACAGTTTGATCTACTTCCCCCTCATCGATTGTGGAATGGGATAATTTTTCATTTTAAAAGGTGAATCATCGGTGACCCGAATTCGAAGCAAAAAGTCTTTAATAGGACGTACAGGACAGTCAAAAACATTTACATATTGAAGCATTCTTTGCAGCTGGGACCGTTCGTAGTCCAGAAAAGTCATTATGCGGCACGGCTTATGACCCCACTCACGTCATCCCCATACTCCAGGACGCGCATGAAATGCCAGATTCTATTTATCATCACCGTCGTCCTTGATTACGAACCCTATTCTCGCAGAAGCTCACAAGATTCTAGAAAAATCCACTACTCCATTATTTTCCGTAAAAATCAACCCCAAGTATTACGTCGTAATTCAGATCCTCTATGATCAAACATGGCACATCAAATAAAATTTCCCCGATTTTTAAAGCAGCTATATAGTAATTGGTTTACTTTTTCTTTCCTACTCAATAACAAAACATTTAATGAGTGGGCAGAGTTGGTATTGGAATGCGCTCGCTTAATAGTTTTGATGGGAACTTACAGAAATTGCACTGATTTCACTGCCAGTGTCTATCAAAGCTTGAACACTAAGATTTTCAATAAGAAGCTCCACAACGGACATTTTTTCTCGCTCGTTCTCATGAGTTCATTCAGTCGTCGTTTAGGGTCAAAAAGGCGCGAATTGACTGACACAGTATTGAATGGTATCTCTGAGATAATTCGTTTTGAACCCAGATGCCGTAAACAGTTTCTAGTTTGACGGACTCAGTCTTATGGAATCTGATGTCCATTCCTACTAGTTGTATTATTATTACGGTCATTTGAGTTTGGTGGCGGACAGGAGTTGTTCCCCCATTCCTCTGACCTGATCATCACGGCGCCCCGACTGCTGTTCCGATTATCTTCCTCGGAAAAAGAAAACCTGTGATTTCGGTCCCAATTCTCTTCATAAGAGGTTTTGACCGCGTTCTATCCAAATTGCCAGCAATTCTTGAAAATGATCAGATTGTCAAATCGTACACTGTTAATGGGTTTTGCACGTAAGTAGGAAAGTGTACGGTTAGGAGCCAGATAATCTTTTTATCATCTGTCGTCAGATCACATAGTTTAATAGCCGAAATTTTCCATGGCGTAATCTAGAAATATGATTGGTTTCTTCTTCCTTATCCATCTACTCTCGGAATTTTTCTCTCAGACTCGTAACGTCGCTGCTCTCCCCAGTAACGTATTGAAAGAAAACGAGTTCGGAATTCCTCGTAAGTCTGCGGAAAAGGTGTTAACGCAGTGAGCCAGTGTGCGGCGTTACCCCGTAAGTTCCTGCATAAATCTTGGTTTTAAGTGAGGCGGTACCGCCTTTGTCAAATTCATATAATTTTCGGCGATCAAAAAACTTTCCGGATTTCGTCCGATTTCCCAGAAAAAGCAAAAGATTCTGAGGAGGCCACGAGCTGTCAGAACCAGCAGACGCGTTCGTAATTGGATGATTTTTCCATTTCTTTTGTACTTCTTCCTTTACCAGATTAATCACATTTTTATCTATTTCTTTCTTTAGTTTAGTTTCCCTTTCCTGAAACTTTTTCCTCACTACTATCACCTATCTTTTCGAATTTTCTCTACCCTTTCGTGAATTTGGCTAACTAGGTGAAGTTTGTTTCCAACAAAGTGAATTTGCCGTTCATTTCTGGCCCGTAGCTTAAATATTTCCATTTACTGACTCACAACACGCCTCTATTTTATTGTCGCATACTCGTAATTTCTGGTGAATTTCAGACTGTAGGTTTTAAATTTTCTTTCGTTTCGGTCCTTGAATTCCCAATTCTTGACCTAGCTTCTCAACAGTGTTCTCAATTCTCACACCTACCCTCGGTTGATTTTTCAGTGATCCGATTTCATGGTCAGCTTCTCTTCCAATTTTACAAGTTTTGCGGATTGGTTATCTAAACAGTTATCTAATCTGTAAATCTTTCCTGACACTTTCTCGTGTTCTGAAAATCATAAATTAATTTCTCAATCCATTTCCCCATACTTCCCGAAATCTGGTTCTTTAATTCGATTTTTAAATTTTCATAATTCTCTGCTTGTTTGTTAGAACTCATAGAGATCACTTAGAGTGATTTCATGCGCAGACTAATCCCCTGAGCTGTCATCACCTCCCATCTACACCCGATTCGTCCAGCATTTTGAATAACATGCGTTCACAGTTTTTCTTGAAACGCACTTTTACGATTTCCACAACACAAGACAAAAATGTGCTTACTCTGACAGAATACAAATCAACTGATATCATTAACAGTCCACAAATAAAAATTAACCTCGTAGCAACGTCCTTCCATCCATTTCTTGCTTAATAATATAAAAATTCAAATTTAATTTGTCGTGCAGCAATACACAGTAATTCAAAAGTAACAATATTTATTTTAGACAAATTAAATTTAGGGCGTTTTACTGGAATTATCAAAGATACTAATTCGAGCCCCCACTTGGGAAAACCATTTGCGACGCGCCCCACCTACCTGTGCTGTAATTGCCGGCTAGCTCGGTGACAGGTAGAACCTGAAATTTAGGTTGTGGACGGACGTGGCTACGTGACAGAGGTCAATTGAAAGAAAGTTTAAAGACAAAAAAATGTAAATTTATTAGAAATTAAAATGGTAAATTGACGTATTATCTGAGCTCAGTTTTTTAAACCCTTGTTTTTATGCAATCTTAAAACTAATACGATCAAATTACTTAAAACAAATAAAGCAAAAAAAAAAGAGATGCGTAACAAATAAAAAGAAAAGAGGGCCAATGCGCGGCCTGCACCTTCTGAATGTTGACAACAGTCAGGTAAGCCTGAAGGGCGTAATGAATGTTTGTTTTTTGTCTGTGGAGCTCGACAGATTATTAGAGAATCACCGCTGGCAGGGAGGACGCGCACAGGGTGAACAGCACTCCAAACAGAGCAGCACAGCTGAGCTCCTTTCTTTACGGACGGCACGCCCTTTAGGGGCGGAGGTGGATTCCCTCTCTTGCCTGCTCCCATTCAAGAGAGTAGAGTTAACCGACATCAGCTGGGACGTCGGCGGTAGCGGTGACGACAGATCGGTGACGACAGATCGTAATTTTCGTAATCGCGTGCTTTTGCGATACCACGGCGCAGGCGTAAACGAGCAGAGAGAGAGCAAATAACATTACTGGAATAAAGTTCTTTTTTCTCAATCTAATGACACGCGGTGCGATAATACCACAAATCGCACTCTAATCATGCTACTTCGCGCTATCCTAAGCGCCTCACACGCTCGGATGACCTCCGCGTCCACACCCGTACAACATGAGCGTCCCACCTCTGTGTCCCGCACGACTTGGGCGCCGCGCCCTCTCTGTCAAAGACACTCCCCGCTGTCTCTGCCCTCAGCGCGTCTCAGCGCCACGAACCCTCTTTCCCCAATTTCCATGAATGTTCTAGAAGTTTCTACAGAAATTTTGGAAGACGATGTTGTTACTGGCCGAAAGTTGCATAGAGGAAATAATATTGCTCCAATCAGATTACGCGTCTTGTCGGTAATTTTGATGGAATTTTCCAGAACGCTCTCTCTCGCACACTTCCTGTAAACAAACGGAGCGGTCGCGCCGCGCCCGCCCGCGTGGGCCTGGTCGGTGGTCCCTGAGGGAGTTTTCGGAGGCGTTATCTAAACACTACACCCCCTTGCTCGGCGACGCTAAGGGCGGCGTGAATGGCCGTGCGAAGTGATTTAGGTCGCACCCGGTTGGGGCACACGCTACAGACAGTAGTAACAAAAATAAATGTGGTATTTTTAATCCAATATTCGGTTACGTCACAATAGCCAACATTCTTGTAAATTCCCGGTAGATCAAATAATTGATGCCAACATTGAAAAAGTATTCGCAAATCCGTTATGCCACATCACACGACATGACTGAAAATGATATCGGTTTCAGTTGCCTACTAACCGCCCATGGTTCAATCCCTCCACATCCACTGTGTCCAGATGTCGATGTTCTTAGCTACAATAGAAGTACATATTCGTATGAATGGGGGGAATACCTGAAGATTTAAATTGACTAGACAACACAGTAGTGTGCTAAGATAATAACATTCACCATTTTATCCTCTCTTTTCTCTCTATCATATTCTTCCTTCCTCTCATTCTTACTCTCCTCTTAAACCTCCCTTTCCCTTCAATCTCGTTCTTCTACTATCTCTCCTCCCGTACCTACCTGTCTTCCTACCTCTCCTTCCCCCTTTTCTCATCGTCTTCCCTCTCATCACTCTCCTCCATCTTACATCTTGTGTGCTCCCCTCTCCCCATTCCTCCACCTCTCTCCTCCGCCTGTCTCCTCCCTCCCTCTTCTTCTTGTGACATCCTCCACCTATCACCCACATTCTCACACTCCAGGTCCTATTCCATTTCCTTCTTCCCATCCTCCTTCCTCTTCTCCTTCTCATTCCCTTTTCTCACACTCATTGTTCTTTATGTTTCTCCTCATGTTACATCTCCTCATCCTTCTCCTCCTCTCACTCTCCCTTCTCTACCTCACTCTCTTATCTTTCCCCATAAACTACTCCTCGTCTTACTCCTACCTCTCGTTTCCATACCCTCGTTCTGACACCCCTGCTCATTTTTCCTCTCTTCCTCCAACCGCTCCTCGTCCTCTTTCTCCTCCTCGTCTTCTCTTTCTCTTCCTCCATTCTCTCCACTTCCTCCTCCTGACTCTCCTCCTCCTTCCTCTCCTCCTTTTCTTGTCTCTTCTGTTTCCGCTCCTGCTCTTGCCGCTGACTCTTCGCCTGACAGAATTCTGGCAGTTGGAGTGTGTCCGTTAGTGTTGTCATGTTTTTCAGGAGATGTTGGTGAGGTCTTCCCCGTTGGATGGCGATATCCGGCGCCGACCTACCGTCGGCTAGCGGGGTTTTCCCCTAACCAGGACTCTCCCACCAGCGGGGCACCGCTCCAGCCAGGACAAGCTCTAAGCTCCCGACCGGTCTCCCAGGATATGTGGTAGTGTGGTGCATGTTAGTGAAAGTGTGTAAGGGGAGAGGATAAGACAGAGAGGAAGGACAGATCGCGCGCGGTCCGTGGCCCGTTTAGTGGAGTACTGCTCCGGTATTCGCCTGGTGTTGATCGGAGAAACCATGGAAAACTACCGATCAGAGCAGCCGGCCGCTGGAATTCTCCTCCAGACAGCGACTGAACGTATCCTAGCTGTAAATCTAGCGTCGAAAATCCTGGCGCCGTCAGGACTCGAACCTAGGACTCTTTGTCAGCTAGCCAGATAGCTGGGTCGATTTCTGTTGTCTGAGAGGAGAATTCTGGCCGACCGACTGCTCTGATCGGTAGTTTTGCGCGGTGTCTCCAATCAACGCCAGCCGGATACCGGAGCAGAACCACAACAAACGGTCCACACGAACCGCGCGCGATCTTTCCTTCCTCTTCCTTGTCCTATCCCCTCCCCTTACACTCACACACACACTTACACTTCCATGCACGACAGTATTACACGTGCCAAAGACCGGTAGGGAACTTAGAACTTGTGCCGACTGGGGCGGTGCCCCGCTGGTGGAAGATACATTGTTGGGAAAAACCCTGCTAGCCGACGGTAGGACGGTGCTGGATCTCCACCATGTGCGGGGGAAGATCACCGCCATCTCTCGAGAAAAAACATGCACTACACTAACGGGACTAATGACCAGCTTGATTGACGCGCTCTCAGGATGTTAGGAATTAATCAGCTAATGGTCAGAGATATGTAGTATTAGGTAATGAGGCTAGAAATGTTGTATCCGTCATATCCGGTGATTCTGTATGACAACTAGTGTTACGCGATTTTTATTTCAACTGGAATTTGTTGCGCATTAGCACGACAACCTTCAACTACTTTTAAAAACAGGTCATTCAAATAAAATGTGGAATTTACATGCAAGAGAAATGTGTGCGAGAGATTTTAAATATTTAACGCTAACGTGCCACCGGTAGAAAAAGTTTTAATCTCTCTTATCTAGCGTATGTGACTGAAAGCCTAGTATGCATCTTGTGGACAAAACCAAGGCCGCGAAGAAATAAAACCGGTTCGTAAAATAAAATATGGATCTCCCATAAAAGCCACGCATCGCTTGCATTTAGTAGCGGAGCCACTGTAGCATAGTGAGCAGACACTTTTCCACCTCTGGTAAATTTTTTTTGTATTTAGTGTTTTTGGAGTGTGTGAGCGATGTAAATACGGCGAAATCGTAAGCCGATGAAAAGTTAAATATTTTTACGTATATTTGAAGAAACGTTTAAGTTAAAGTTACGCTAAACTTTAAAGTTAAAGTGTAAGTTTAATTAGTAACAGAATTCGAGTTGGTTGTATCAACAAATTCCGTGGGGTAAGTGAAACGATTTATAAGTCCTACAATTTGTGTATGACCCATACGCTATAGAAATGATGTAACGAAGTAATAGTGTGTTTTTCTCTTAAGTTATTTCCTATTTCTCTGAAAATGAAATAAATACATATGTTGTATGCTTTAGGGAATATTGAAAGAAAAAAGGAGTTATGTAACTACAAACATACGTTTGGCGAGTCAAACGTGGATAAAAAAGGTGTAAAGAAAACAATATTGATCGCTTAATACTGTAACCGTCACGTATCACCTAGCTTCTATTTCGTAGTACGCCGAATTACAGAAGTAAATCTATTGTTACTTGTTTCGTGACGATGTGATTACACTGTCACACTAACCTGGGGAATACCTCAAATTATGGATAATTCCTATCGGTGGTAGGTTCGTCTTTGCTAACTAATATTCATTTAACAAACAAACACAATTTCATAGTTTTAAAAGAACAAGTAACATATTCTTTCAATATGATCCTTCGTACACTCACGTTCACATATTCTCCTACGTGATTACTTTTCCTTTTGATTACACAATGGTAGCTAACTCCCTACCTAAACTGCAGTTTTCTGTAGAATCATAGTGACTCTGATCTACATTTACACGAACAAACAGTAAATACATATACTGCATATAAAACAAATTATCTCTTAATGAAACCCACAATTCACAATTTAAATAACCATCCTGTAAAAAAATACATACACAATATGCAAAATTCCACTAATACCTTTTCAATCTTAAATAATACCACACTCAATATTTACACTTAATATTCAGCTTCTGCGTAACCCCATGATGCAAAATTCTGTTTTACAAAGTCTCTTGACTATTCATGAAATAACGTTTTACAGAAACAATTTAACAGCTTTCATTCATGTTCAAGCCCTTTTTACATAGACAATTCCTCTTAAATGATTTCAAATAACATCAAATCAATTATGTATAGATTAGATAAAAAATTATACACAAGGACGACTTTTATCAATAAACGCAAAAATTATTTAGATCTGATTTTCTCTTACGACTGCAAAAATAGAATTTTACTGGTTATCAAGACTAATATTTAGTAAAAACTTGTCCGATCAATGTCTGTTACTGAGAGGAAGCTCATATTACAGTTTTAATTTGTGCAATCATAATTCTGCTCTTGAAAGTTTTCCAGAAGCTGCAATTTGGTAAATATTCTTTCTGCTTTCTGTGACTCGACCGGCGGAATTCTCAAGCTGGTCCGCGCTGATAGACGGCTGTCGAGCGACGTTCACGCCCCAAGGTCGTCGTTGTCCTGCAGCAGTTTCGTGCGCTGCCTACCGCGATGGAATCAGGTATTTCCAGTACGCCTTCTCCTCGTTGTACAGCCAGTTAAACCACAGCTTACGAAGGTGATGATCGCGTTAGAATGCGAGTCCAAAACTCCAAATTATAACTTTGTTTTAGTGAAAGTTGACCAGTTGTTGAATAAACTATGCTTTTCCGGAATTATCAAATTCTCAATAGAATTTTCGAGTAAATCCATAAATAAAAATGAAATAGAATAAAAGTAGAATAAGTAACTTATAAAACTAAGAAACTGAAAAAGCTAACAACAAAAGAAACAGAAACACGTCCTATGTTACAAAAAATCTCTTCTATATTCCAGCAACGAGAAATGTAGCAACGTGGTTTTTACCAAATTCATTTTAGTCCACTACCACTGTTGTTCTTACATTTCGTTGCATTACTTTATTTAATATTCCTATCGAATTTTACGTAATCACTTGACATATCACTTAATACTTCCAGACAATTACCTTTTAATAAAGCTTCATTTCTGGTATTTTCCACGTGTCCCTCGTCCGGTTGTGTGGTGGAATAGTGCCATCCTAATCCTTCAGCGTCTCGATCCGGAAAGACAATCTCGTCGAGTCGAAGCCTCTATGCCACATTCGCATTTTCTACAAAAGTTCTGATTGGCTGGGGCGAAAGTACGTTCAGAAATTTGTTTCTGGTAACGCCATCTCTTCGCTACTCTAGGAACTATTTGTAGGGCAAGATGTCGGGTATTGTCACTTCAATATTTCTTTTGTCATGAGTGTAGCCGATGACAAGCGGTTACAATACATATTCAATGTTTTTATTTCATTTGTCATTATTGCCGAAAAATATTTCCTTCTCTCTTTACTTTTGTTCCAAAATTTTGAAATTAATGCCGTTTTCTGCTCTTATTTATTCTTTTATCGAGTTTTAAATTTCGCTGGATTCAGTTTATTTATCGCTTAATACTCAACAAAACACGTATATCAGGACTGGTAAAATAATATATTCGCTTGATGAACCTGAGAGACGACTCCATTCGAAAGTGAAGAGGGGCGAGGATGAAAAATATTCATTCTCGCTCACTAAGATTCTGGCGTTTATGGCGCCCTGTTCTTTGGTTGGTTGGCTGTTAGTGATTCAGGGCGCGTCAACTACCGAGATTATTAGTCCCGTAAGTGGTGCATGTTTTTTCTCGGAAGGTGGCGGTAATCTTCCCCCGCCAGATAGCGAGATCCGGCGCCGACCTATCGTCGGCTAGTGGGGTTTCCCCCTAACCAGGACTCTCCCACCAGCGGAGCACCGCCCCAGCCGGGACAAGCTCTAAGCTCCCGACCGGTCTCCCGGAATATGTGGTAGTGTAGCGCAGGTTAGTGTAAGTGTGTGTGTGTGTGTGTGTGTAAGGGGATATGATAGGACAAGGAAGAGGAAAGAAAGATCGCGTGCTGACCATGGTCCGTTTGTTAGGGTACTGCTCCGGTACTCTCCTGGTGTTGATCGGAGAAACTACGAAAAACTACTGATCAGAGCAGCCGGCCGCTAGAATTCTCCCCCAGACAATAAATGAATTCGATTTGACCATTTAGTTTCGAAAATCCTTCATCGTCAGAACTCGAACCCTAGAACCTCCCAGCCTGAGTCTCTCCAGAGAATGCGGTTATGAACTAACTGAGCCGGTATTTAGGCCCGGCATTTTTATTTTATAATATTTATTTCTAAAATAAAATAGTGTACTTCATTATGCTTATTGTAATAGTGAAACACATTCAGTCAACATTTACTTGTTCACTAAATTGCATTATTACTCCAAAATTATAATGAACTAATTTTCATTCACTCTCTAAAACTAAAGGCATTCCATATATTTGGAAGACCCAGTTTATGAAGCGCCATTGGTATATTTCTATAGAGTTCATAGAATGAGGTAGAGCCAAGCTTAATATTTCACGTTCAACATTAAAGACAGAAATGGGGAATCAAACTCAGGGGTACCATGGATTCACCCTATTCTGTCTTCAAGCATATAGTCAACCTAATAATTTAGTTAATAAAGTCAAACGGATGAATCCGTCTGACAGCAGTAATGTCTATAATATTCACAAAGACGGCTCGTTTCTTTTCCGTTTGTTGACTTGATGGTTTTCGTGAAAGACAATAGTATGATGAGGCGAGTACTGTTGACAAATGTAAAGTATCTGGAGCATCTGAGTTCAACGTACAGGCTGCGTTAGCTAAAAACACGCAAAGCTACTCGGAATAGAGATTGTGAAGGTCAGTGAAAATGCGTGGAAATCAGTGATAGAATTTCTTGATCTTAGTATAAAGCCGAAAAGACGGATTTTGTTAAAAAATAATTTTTGTTATATACGTCTAGCCTTACTTTATTTTCTAATTAACCTGTCAAAGCAATACCACCCTGTCTGATGAAGCGATTTACTTTTCATTATATAGAAATTGTCCGTATGCTTCTCGGAGACATTATTTAAACGCCTCAATATCCTCGACAGTTCACACACAAGCTGTAATCACGGATCACAGATCTTTCTTGTCTCTTCACGTAGACAAATATTTTATTAGGTTAGTTGCGCTCGATCGTGCGTGTACCATTTTTTACATTTTATTTCATCCTAAACTAACGAAATTTATGTCAAATAGATAGGATAGATAGATAGATAGATAGATAGATGGGGTGTGAAAATATTTTCATTATTTGAGGAATAGAAAAGGTGTTTCGTTCTTTCGGTTCTTTTGCACGGACACAAATGGCGACGTATTTGTTTGAAGTTAATATTCACAAAGTTGCTTTAATTCTCGACAGTTCTCTACATCGACAGATACTAAACAAGGTATTAAAGAGTTGTGGGCTGACTTGACTGTAAGGAAACGCTGGAGTTTCATAAAGCGATTACGCATGACGAGAGTCCTGTTTTTTTTTTAAGCATTCGTTGAGCGTAGAAAGACGAAACTACCATTAAGTCTTAAGTGGTCAGAAAAGTTTATAATAATAAAGCCCTAAAAGGTGAAACTGTAATTTTACGTAAATAATGACAGAAGAATGAAAAGCTACTCTGGGTTCGATCGTTGAGCCCTCCTATTGGAATTCGACTGTAAAGGGAGATACCAGTTCAGGTAAGTTTGCCTCCTGCTTCATTCCTACTTGCATGTTCGTATGCAAACATGTCAAAATTAAATCATTTTAAATTTAATGCTTTTATTGACCTTACTGCCTCACGCTGAAGAACAATTATAGAGTTAGTACTGCAATTGTCTATGGAAAATAAGCATGTAGTTTTGTAGTGATAATATATCAATACCAGAAATTACATTCTACGTCTGCAAAAGAACAACCTTATTGCTTTATTTTTCAAATGAATAGTATTTACAAGCGTGCATCGGACAAGGTCGGCATTGATGATAGGGCGGCAAACATTTAGGCATTTGTTTTATATTACATTAATTTTACGTTTATATCTATTTTAAACGAAAAATTTACTCTTTATTCATAAACATAGAAACTCTCTTTAGAGTTAAATTATGGATCGAAGAAATAAATACACTGATACATAAGTGTATGTACATTTTGTTTGGAGATTTCATCAATTTCGTATAATATAATATCGGTTACTTTTATTACTCATGCGACAACTGTGAAGTCGTCAGTCAACTTTAAAGTCAAAAGTTTAAATAAATCTACGTAAAAATTCAAAACTGTAACCTGGAGCAGCAAACAAAAATTTGACTAGATTGCAAATTTCTTGACGCGGCCCTGATCGAGCATATTTCTCTACAGGAGACACTGAAATTTAAGAATTACTATATATCTTTCGGGTTTGACATTTTAAAAGCCGTGGAACCGTGTTCTAAAATATTTTACTACAAAATTGCAATGTAAAACTTCCGCTATGAGAGCCTACTTCTAATCGAGTTTTTTAAAGCAATCTGCAGCCAGTTTAGAGGAATGTCATACAAACACAAGCTGATACAAATGTGTAATTGTATTGACGTCAATAAAATTATGGATGGAATAACGTATTTAGTACAGATGGAACTCTAGTGGGGCTTACAAATGGCAGAGACTTTGTTGACTAGTTAGTTTTCTAATCTCCTAGTCTGGGATAGTTTTCGGTTTTGCCCATCTCTACCCAGCTGCCATCTATTGACGTCTAAAGATCATTTTTTCACATTCCTAACTTTTATTTCTCTAATCGATGAACAGAAATATGACTTTAAAAATATTATAGAAGATAATAATCTGGTTCTGAACATTTTTGTTGAAAAATTTGAAACTGTTTTGGAAAAAAAAATCTCGGGGGTTTCTGAAAATACGCAATTTTAGGCTCGTTTTCACAGAACACTTTGAGTTTGAAGTAACTTCATCAGAAATCATTTGAAACACTTCGCTAAAGGTCTAAAATGTCAATATAAACGACATGTGAGATTATGTATATTGAAGCTCTAAAGAGAACCATTTTAATGTTACTTCTACTCGGCACCCAGTGAACGGTTTAAACAGTGAGGTAAAAACAATATTAGTGGAGGAAATTATATATTGAATAGATCACAGCTTTCTTAATTAATAAAAGGTACTAAATTCGTGTGGTTTGAAATGCGCGGCTAGAATGGAAACGAGAAGATGGCGACATGCGCAAGCTGGCAAGTTCAAGGAAATGAAGAGCAGTTGAAGGTTTAGAGAACATCGTGATGTGTGATAGTTGAAACGATTGCCTCGGACTGTCAATTGTAAGTATTCAATGTAATTACGTAGGCTTCCGCGGCCGGAGTATGTCTCTTGGTGTCCGGACAAGCGCGTCGATCTGCTTAGCTGACGTTTCGGCTAACATATTGTGGCCTTCCTCAGAGCGTACTGTGAGGAGCGGCCAAGAGACAGTATCCAATGTACTTCTTGTATACCGTTCTTGTGATATCTCCGAAAAACATCAAAGAGGAGATGGAGTTCTGATTATTATTTGGAAATTGTTTCATACCTTTTGTTTTGAATGTCAGAGATAGCAGGATTTGCTGTTACAGGTCAAAACAATGTTTATGCAGTATATTGTAAACATCTTGACACATATAAAACATATGCATATTCATGCAAACAGTATTTTCTGTCTGTACGTACAGCTCTTCCTTTGTGCCAGGTAATTGCGTGGATTCAACGAGTGTTGTAACAGACAGACGGACGAACGGACGGATGGACTAACATGACACGGACGTACCTAAAAAAACATTGTTGGGGGTATAAGGCACCAAAAAAACGTGCATTTTTGTTGAGATCTTGAAATCGAGTTTCCGAAGCATCGCATAACGTTCTCTATATTACATTTTTTACTCCGTATATGCGTACGTACAGGAGAAAGTAGCGAGGCTGCTAAACAGCACATACTCGCCCGTATTTTCACGCATTCTTACGCAAAAAGTACTCAAATTTTCGAAAAATTGAACATGACCTTAACTACAAATCCAGTTTTAAGGAACAGATTTCATTAAAGGTAAAAATCTTAAATATTTTAGTTCTAGAAGACCCGAAAAACTTTTGAACAGTTGGGATTTTCGAGAAACCAAGGTTTACAACGAACATGAGACCTGCTGCAACTGTTCTCTTAAATGTCTTCACACTATCCAACAACAAAATTTAATTAAAACGATGGAGCCATTTTTTTGAAAATTTTGAAAATGTCCAGGAGTTCATGTAAAGTACCCCTAAAATTAAAATATTGGTTTCAAATTCAAGAGGCCGCGACATCAGTCAGATCGATTGGGAATATTAATTTTGGAGAAAATCAAGAACGATTTAGCGCTAGCATTGTTCGCAGACGGACGGATTTGACGTTTTGCCGTAATTCGATTTTTCAGTATCGAGGACCCACAATAGATGGATTCTGGATACATCTCGTGGTAAACAATTTTTTCTAAATTTAACAACTGGATTTATGCACTTTTCGTTACCAGGGCTCTGTAATAAGAGTTTTTCTGTCGAAAATTCGCCGTTTTTTTGCGTAGCAATAGATAACTTTCTCTTTACTCTGTAGCAAGAAAGTAAAACGATGTCTTGCAAAAAGCATTCTTTAGCTGAAGATGCCAGGAGAGAGGAAATGTATAAAATGCATCGAAGCTGATTGAGTCTTCACGCAGAATTGGTTGTAAAAAATTTTCCCACTTGTGTTGAGATTCGTTTTTGCGGATTGGCAAAAAAACACCCTTTGAGTTTTAGTTTTGTTATTGCATTTCAAAAGTTTTTGGGATTTGTTATAAACTTTCCCTTTTGTCCTCACTCCGTTGGGAGCTTTTGGGATCTCGGATTCTTTTTAAAACCAAACCCAAAACACAGGGGGTTATTTAGGGGGACGGCTAGAATGGCAGGAGGGGAAAATAAATGTTACCAAAATGAGTACAGAATGAAATGGAAATTTGATTACGGGTTTTTCACGGGAAAATTTCCCTTTTTTTTTTTGGGAGTTTTTAGTTCGTTTAGTGTGAGAAAAAATTCAAGAACAAGGCAAATTTATATTTTCAATAAACCAAATACACCCTTTAAATGAAATTTCTTTTGGGAAATTTTTGGGAAAAAATCCCCAAAATGAATTTTTTTTATTAATTAAAGGAACTTTTTTAACAAATGTACTGACACTAGTTCCATTTGTCCCCACCACGGGCAGCCCCCAAAATAAGCAAAATTTTTTTTTGGGCCGATAACGTCAAAAACAAATTGCCCGATTTTCGATCTGTAAACGACTTTGGGACTCCTTTTTTAAAATAGAATTAAATTACGATGCTGTTTTTAAAAAAAGTTTTCCCAAAAATTTTAAAAAACTTTTTGTCATGTTCCAAAAAAATTAAAAATGTTTTATGGGCGCGATGGCGAGGGCTTCCTGAATCCAACGCCGTGTAAATTTCATGCAAATCGGAGGGGAAAGGAGGGCGAAAAGGGAAATTTTCCCGGAAAAGATACCTGATTTCCCCCCCTTTTTTAAGGCGTCCCCCGACCCCCTGACCTCCATCGAGCCCCCGAAGGGCCAAACTGCCTGCGGAGGGGGAGGCTGAACTTAGACGGCAAGCTGAGCAGTCAGTCCCAGCCCTTCAAAAATTTTTTTCACTTTCAAACAGTGATGTTGTAAATAAGCCAAATGGTCTCATCATCTGTTTTAGTCTAAAACTATATATCTTGTTAAATTTTCCGTTTTTTTGAATCCCATAAAAACAATTATTTGAGGGGTATAAAATATCGATTCCGAGGAAATTGATTCAAAAAAAAAAAAATGAAAATTGTAGATATCAAATTTTTTTGCCCAATAACATTTTATTTTACATTTTTACTTCTAAGATCTTCCGTTTCTTCTCCCAGAAAGTATGACCCGAGATTACATTGGTTTTTATCCTGCGACTGTTTTTGACCCAAAAACGGCGTTTGTCCCCTTGATAGATTTCCCCCTGATGAACTGTTTTCCAAGAAAATCAGGAACCCAAATTTTTAAAATTGTTTTTGTTTTAAATTTTTAAAAACTATTTTGAAAAATTATGAAAACATATTTGAAAATTTCTATTGTGGGGCCCCGGGGGTAAAGTAAAAGGGAAAAACCTTGCAAATATTAATTTTTTCTTCAACTCGTGGTCAAAGGAAGAAATACAATACATGTGCCCTTTGATCCCTAAAAATCGATTGACAAAAAACATGTCTGTCCGTTTTTTAAAACGCTAACCCCCAAAACCGCTCGGGCCAATTTTCCCAAAATTGATTTCCTGAATCTACCTGAAAAAACCCTGATCCTTTAAAAACAAAGATATTTTGTTTTTTGAGGGTCCTTTTAATTGTTTCCAAAATCTTTTTGAAATCTTAAAACCCGTCCCCAAATTATTTGTTTAAAATTTGTCCTCGTGTTACGTACAGAACGCAAGAGAAATGGGGTTTTATGGTGTTTGTTGACACCTTATGTTTAGAAAATTCTAACTTTCCCTTGGGGCCCCTTCCTTCAACTATAAATTGATAAATTTTTTTTTCCGGAAACATTTGAGAAGCCGTGAAATTTTGGGCGAAGATAGGCAATTAAAACAATTTAATTTTTTCTAAAAAATAGCTCCAAATTTTTGTTTAAAGACGATAAAATATGATGGTGGTCCATTTGCCCACCCCCCCTTTTTTGAAGTTTAAAAAGGTCATGTTTTATTAAAACCGATAGTTTTAGAGTAAAAGAATGAAATTGATGTATTTTAAAAAAAAATCTAAAAAATCACAAAAATTTTTTTCCATGGAAAAAACGTTGAATTCCCTTTTTTCGTTGAACTTAAAATTTTTGAAAATTGAAAATTTAGAAATAATCAGAAAGTGTGATGTCATCATCGCTAGTTTTTATTTGAACTTGTATTGAAAGGGATACTTACACAGGAAATTTTTACTAAATTATTCAATGAAATTTGATGTTACATATTGCGGGAAAAAATCTGATTTTGATATTCTTTTTATTTGGGTTTTCCTTATATATTTATGTCCATATTTTGTTTTTCCCCCCTACAAATTTTTCCTGATTTACTGTGGTATTTTATATACTACGCCGTTGGAACTAGATTAAAAAAGTTGACGTACATACAAATTTTTTATGGGATAGGGTTGAGAAATTTACATACTTGTCTTTGAAATATATATTTTTGTTTTAAAACCCCTTTTTTTTGAGTTTTTTCAGCATGTTTTTTAAGATATATTTAAAATACAAAATAGATTTTTAAAAAAAAAGAAATACTTAAAATAATTGAAAAACAAATGAATGAGAAGATAACAAGGATAGTTTTTTTTTCTTGATGCTCCCAGTGAAAGCCCCAAAAAGGGATTGAAAAATTTTAAAAATCCCGGATTTTTTCATACCTTTCTCAAATCCCTTTATTGTTTATATACTAGTAAATCCCTCTTTTGGGATTTTTTTTCCCGGTATGGACGTCAAAAAACGTTATCCCGGTTTTTTAATAAAAACAATAGTTTCCCCATTCAAACATTTTGAAAAAATTTTAAACTTTAGTTAAAAAATATCTCAAAAAATTTTTTATTAAAAAATAATTTAAATTTTATTAATTGTTTAATTTATAATTTTGTTTATATAAAACACACATATACAAAAATACAACACACACACACCCCCCCCCCGGTCCAAAAATTTAAAGGAAAAAGGAAGGGTTTCCAAAATTTTATAGGGGAAATAAATTCCACTTGTCATTGCACAAATTTTCTCCCCCACTAAAAACAAACTCACCGCCCTCCCTACGTTAAAGAATTGCCCTATTTAAACCCCACCCCCCAAGAACGGGCAGATGCCCGCAGAGGTCAAAAAAGTCGGGGGCTATCAGAACAGCAGTGTGCCAGAGGTGGACCCTGCTTCCACCCAAGGGGGTGATTGGGGCGTGCCCTGGGCACTGGGCTTGATAAAAAGGGGAGCAAAAATGAGGGGGAAACCAAAAGTGACATGTCCATTTATTTTTGAAAAAAGAAACTTTTTTGTCAAAATTATGGATGTTTTATTTGAAATTAATTGGAAATTATGTAAAAAGGGAAATTTAAAATATTATTATAATAAAATTTAAATATTCTATGAACTTACATTTAAAGAAAAAAAATTTATGTCAACGGGTTTAAAAAGGGTTTTGGAAATCAACGGAGAAGTGATATACACGGTATAAAGTTAAATATTTTAAAATTTTAAATAAACATTCGGAAAATTGAAAAAAAAACAAAAGAGAGGAAAAATTTTTAGAAAAAAAAAGGAAAAAGGGAAATTAAAAAATTTAAAATGGGGGATATCAAGTGATTGTTTTTAAAATTTTTAGGCCCCGGATCCCCTTTAAAATGATTTTTTAAATTTTAAAGAAAAAAAATTTATAATATAATGAAATAGCGAGAATAATCAGGAGATACAGGAACCCGTTCCGTCAGAAATCGTTTGGGTAAGACCAAAACCCAAAAAAGGGAGAAAAGGGGATTTAACCCTTGTTGTGGGGTGAAAAAGCGAACTTTGAGATGGAAAAAAAGGAAGATGTTTTAAAGTTTGGAAAAAAAAATATTAAACGTACAAGGGGAGGGCAAAAGAAAAAATCCCGAAATTTTAAAAAAAAAGAATTTTTCAAAAAACCAAACCCAAAAGGGAAAAATAAAATTTTTTGGGAAAAATTGGGGAGTAGAACAAAACCCCCAAAAAAGGATATTTTTTTTTGGGAAAATGATAGAATGAAGGGGAAAAAAAGGGTGGGGGATAATTGAAAAGGACTAATAAAAATATCAAAACCAAAAGGAAAAAAGGCAGTCTGAGCCCGGGAGGAGAAATAAAGAAATTGTTAGCATCCAAATTTGTGTATATCCAGATAGGTAAAAAGGGGATGGTTTGACCCATGTTCTAGTACTATTTCCGGGGGGAAACCCCCAAGAATTGGGACCTGCAGAAAAAAGGGGAGATGCTCACAGCCGTTTTGACGGGGACGGGAGCGACAACAGACATCATAGCACTGAACAGTGTGTTTGATCCCCTAAAGTTTTTTCATGCATACATTCCCATTATTGGGGAAAAACCGCTAAATTTACCCGGGTCCCCCCCTTTTTCAAAGCAAAAAAAGGAAAGGGGAAATATCAAAATTGAATGCAAATATCAATGTTAAAAATTTAAAAACATTTTTAAAAAACCTGGTTTGAAACATCGACCAAGTTCGTGGGGAAGATTTTTTTTTGACAGTACCGGGGATTGTTAATTTATAATTACGATTTAGACAAACGGCAAAAAAGAAAAAGAAAAAAAGGAAACCAAACCTAAAAAACTATCGCCGATGGCCCCTTTGGAGGAGTCACAATTTCCCTCAAAGGGGTACAGGAAGGTGGGCAGAGATTTTACACCTAGAGTGTTTGGGTTGGCCACCTCTGCGAAAGGTGGGACAAAAGGGTAAAAAATGCCAAAAAAAGGGGGCCATTTTTTGGGCCAAGATGGTCTACTGGAAAGGATGTTAAAATGTTGCTTTATTAAAACGCATGTATTAAGTGGAGAATGAAAATTTTATTTCATTTTTTGTTTTTTTATAAAATTGTGATTATCGGTTCTTTTTTTCAAAACAACTCATCAAGACATCGATAAAAACATTGGGTTTCATAAATGTTTCTTTTTTTAAGGAAATATGTTCATGTGTTATACAAAATCAATTTTTTGAAAAATATAAACATCAATGTTGACCCCTTTTTCCCGACCCCTAGAAAAGGACCCCGGATTTAATACGTTTGCATTCTGTTTCCCCTAAAAAGGAGGTTTATTATGACGGGTATTTTAAATTTTCCCTAGTAGTATATAAATTTATAAATTGAATTGAAAACCTGATTAAATGTTACTGAAAAGGAGATGTTTAGAAAATGGGTATCTTAATGTAAAAAATGAAAAAGGCAAAATTTAAATTAACTGTATAACAAAAAAATTTTATCCCCATAGAGGGATATCTTCCTAGTGTTTTCCTTTTCAAAAGGGGTTAAAGTTGTATTGTTTGTGAAATTTAATGCTTTAAAAAACACATATATATGTGTCAAATACAAATGATTTACCCCACACCCTTTTTTACTTTAAATTTTTTCCGTAGTTTGTATCAAAATGACGGGGAAATTACTTTTTTCCCAATTTCAAGTTTATAAAATATAAAGAATCATTTTATATAAATTAAACCCTTACTAAGTGGGGGACATGTCAGATTTTTAAAATTTTATATTTTAATGTTTGTTACAGTTTTGGGATTTTGGAGGATCTGCCTGCGCCCCTTTTTTACCATTTAATTTTGTCCAAAAGTACGAAAACTTTTTTTAAAATTTTATTTTGGGAAACAGATTCATCAGGGGGTTCCAAAAGGAGACAACGCTCTTTGTGATCAAAAATCATTGCTAAAAAAGAGCTCGGGTAAATTGGCTCATTTTGGTAGTTGAATGATAACGGGATCTTAAAGAAAAATGTAAAAATAAGATTTTTGAAAAAATATTGGGATATCTACACAATTAGTTCCATTTTTTTTTTGAAATCAGTTTCCAAATGGGAATCGTTATTTTGAGTACCCCCTAAAATTTGTTTGATGGTTTTCTGAAGGAAGAGGGAAATAGGGAACAAGATATAAAAATTTTAAGACTTTTAAGATGATAGAGCCCTTTGGTTTTTAAAGCATCACAAGGTTTGAACGTGAAGAAAATATTTGAGACAAAAGGGCCCGACCGTCCAGCTTGCCTGTTCAGTTCCCTCCCCCCGCAGGCGGTTCCTTTTCCCGGGGCGTCGATGGGGGGCCCCGGGGGTGGGGGGGGTGACGCAGGGGGGGGGGGGAAAGGGGGAGGGGGAGGGAAACAGGTATTTTTTCCCGAAATTTCACTTTACGCCGCCCATTCATCCGATTTCATCTTTCCCGGCGTTGTTTCGGGCCCACGTCGCCATCGCCCCAAAAGCCCCTTTGTTTAATTTTTTCCCCGGAACTATGAGAAAAGGGATTAAATTTTTTTTTGGAAATTTTTTAAAAAAGGGCTTTGTAGCGTGAATTCTTTTTTAAAAAGGGGTCCAATGTTGTTTAAGATCGAAAATGGGAAAATTTGCAGACTTTAAATGATTTAGTAAATTCCGTATGATAGTGCTGCGATCTATTGATTTTTCCTATAAGTATTTTTCGGTGCATTTAGCCTTAAGAGGATTATCCATATACACACGTAAATATCTCACGTCTTTACACCACGATAGGGGAGTTCCATTTATTCAAATGTCAAGGATAGCGGAGATTGATAATTTTTTTGAAGAAGTTTCTGGAGTCGATTAGAAAAAACACTGAGATTTGTTGGGGTTAAGCAATAAACCCATTGATGATGACTAAGAGGAGAGGTTAAAGGGAGATCATGGTAGCATGAGATGACGAAATATTTTATTGACTGTATATCATTAACATAAATTGGGCCAAGAGGCCCTAAAAAGCCTTGTTTGCCCCCTGCTAGTGGCCGGATCCCCGGAACATTGTCCCCGTACAAAACCCCTTTGTTGTCGTTTGATAGATAGCTGAAACTTTTTGAGGGGGGAGAGGAAACCCTTTTTTTTTTAATTTTGCAACAAAATATGGGGCGCCCGGAGTCCAATGCCTAGCTAAAACGAGAAGGAGAGAAGGATTTTCCTTTTCCCCAGGAAATTTCGGGGTCTTCAGTCACATTAAATTTTTCCCAATTTCTGTTTTTTTACCGGGTCTAAAACCCAACGGGTTTTGGTTTTAAAAATATTTAAATTTTAAAGGGAAAGTTCGATTTGTTTCCCGGGATTTTTTCAAGAATTTTTATCCCGTTAGTAAGATCTAATTGAGGGGGAAATCAATGGAAAGGGGTAAGATTGGGGGTCGAAAGAGGAGGGACGGGGGGAGCTGAGGGAAATTGCTGCCTTAAAGGGAAAAATTTAATTATGTTTTACTATTGCGGGGAGGGCTATTCAGCCTGAGTTTGAAACGTTAAAATGATTCCGTCGGAGCGGGGGATCCCTGATTTAAGACTCAAAAGATTTTAGTGACGGGGGGGGTGTTACTGACCCAAAGTACAAAGTGTTTTTAATATCAATTGGCTTTGGAAAAAGATAACGTTTAAGTTTTTAGGAGGGTTTGGGGCCCGCAAGGTAACACAAGAGAAATTTTTTGATAAAAAATTTTTGGGGGAGAATTAATTGCAGTAGATTAAAAACATATGCATCAAAAAAAAACTGGGGGGTGAAAAAACACCGTACCTTTCTAGCCCTTTTAGTAATGGTTATGTAATCCCAAATACAACAATTACCGGGAAATTTAAACCCACATCTCAGACATCTTTTTTTGAAAAACCTATTTAAAATTAGTAGAACATTTGGTTGAAAATTAAATAGTTTCAAGAAAATTTTTTATTAAAAACCCTTTAAGGAAATATATTTCGGCATTAAATTTCTTTTAAAAATATTTTGGTATATGCAAAGTTTTCAAGAACATATCCAAAAATTTTTTACCCCTTAAATTTTCCCTGCGGGCAGTATGTAAAAAAGAAAAATAAAAAATTCAATAAATAATACGATTGATAGCGTTGGAAAACGCAAAATATCAAAAAATATATAAAGAAATTATTTAAAAACATTTAAAAATATTCTCCAAATCAGTAAACTGAAGCAATGTTTAAAACCCAGCAACAATGGCTGCTAAATCAAAGAATAAAATTTTGCAATTGGGGAATTGTTGAAAAACCCCCAGCAAAAAGGGAAAAAAAAAAAATATAATAAATACAATTTTTTTAATTTTAAATTGAAAATAACTCTGTTTTTTCCATGCTTCCCTTTTCTTTCCCACAATTATTGCAAAAGGAAAATCACTTATAAAGCTGGAAGATATTTGGAAATTTCCATATTGACTTATTATTGACTGATTATCGAGTCCTGGTGTTTTTTTTACTTTTAGTATTTGTTAGTGCTTCTTTTAATTAAAAAGATTAAATTTTTCCACTGCTTTTGGGGAGGATTTTTCCCCTGATATTCTTTTTTCTTCTTCATCCCTTTTATCAACATCCCAAACAGGGGTTAAGAAGACCCTTTTTAAACCCCCAAACTTTTAATTTTGCAGCATTTTTTTGTTTTTATTCAGGGTTTATATTTTGGGGCCATTTTTGCCGTGGAAATCATGCCAATACCCATATTTTTGTCCCAGCCCTTTATTTCCATTTTTACGAAGGTTTTGTTTTCCCAAATCTTTAGAGTTCTGGATTGGGAGTCTTGTTGGAAAAACCATTTTAAGAAATTTTTCTTTTTCGTTATTGCCTTTAGGTTTTCATTCCTTTATAGAGTCTTTTCCCTTTTATTTTTTTCTTTTTTACCCCTGAATTTTTAGCCACTTTTCAAAAAGGGTTTTTGAGATCTGCCTATTCTTTTTCTATATTATGATTTCCGTTGTTTTTTTTAGATATTTTTTTATTCTTTTTTGATAAAAACCTGATAGGGAAAGGTCTTTAAAAAGATAATTTTCCCAATTTAAAAATTATTTAGATCTGATTTTTTTTACCCCCCTTTTAAACCATCTTTTTTTTGGTACCCCTTTCCGACAAATTAGTGGTCAGATCCTATATTTTTCCCCTTTAGATCTCTTACATTTTTCAAAGATTTGCCTAATTTTCCATTGGTTAAAAAGATCAAATTTTGATTTCCCTTCTCGCCCAAGTATATTTAATCTTTTATTTTTAAAAAAGGAATTTTTATTTTTAGTTATTAAAATTAATAAAATTTAAAATTTTTCCCCATTTTGGTTAATGTCGACTTTCCCGTTTGTTCCAATTTTTTTGGGATATTTTTCCAAATTTTGCATTAAAATTTCCCCAAAAGCAATTAGAATAAAATTTATCTTATTCGTGGAATCTAATACATCTTATAAATTTCCAGAAATCGAGATTCTTCCGTCCACCTCTTCGGGCATACACAGTTATAATACTTAGGTATCCTGTTTAAATTTTAGTCTGCCAGTAGTTACTCGTTCATTTACCCACCCATAAATGATATTTATTTTTCTATTTTTCATGAAAAATTCCAGCCGCAGCTTTTTTATCTCCCGACCCCCATATCATTGTGTAAGATCCTATGTCAATTTTTCCCTTTTTTCTTTTTTTGTTTCTGTTATGATCACAACTCCATTTTGGATTTTTTTTTTCCCAAATTTCATTTTTTTTTGGGAGAGACCACGTTTTCCCAGTTTCCGATATTTGTTTCCGATTTTCCCCTTTCGTTTTCCTTTAAAGTTTTTTTGGGCCGTATAAGTTAAAGGCCGGCTATTACTTTGAGAGTACCGGGGGAGAATCCCCCCGGGCCGCGTTAGGGGCCTGCAAAATTTCCGGGGAAGGGGCTGTTTCCCTCGCTGCCCCCGACTTGAGAATTTGTACGGGTTTTTTCCCGACTAGTTGGTTCTTTTACACCTGGGGGAGTCTCTTTCCCCCCAAAAATATAAGGAAAAAGAGAATAAGAAAGGTAAAGAGGGAAGGAAAAAAAAGAGGAGACGTCGAAAAGGAGAAGACTCGGGCAATAACACCTAGCCCCGAGACCCAAGCGTGGGGTTTTGGGAAAAACAACAAGGGGTAAAGAGAGACCATAAAAGTTTGGGAATGTAGCATAAGTAAGGGGAAAAAGGGAAAACCCCGGGGGAAAACCCTTCACTTAAGGGGCACCATGGGAGGGGTTCAATGATTCCCCCCTTTTATAAAAAATTATAACCCTGAAACATTCAATTTGGCACCCCAATTGTTTTAGATCAAAGAAAGTAAATTGGGAGAGGCAAAAAGATTGTCGCCAAATTACATTAAAATTTTAAATTTCTAAAATATTGAATGACCTTATTTGAAGACCTTTTTTTGATGAAAAATTTCATTAAAAAAACTAAAATTTCATTTTGTAGTTATAAGAAACACCAGAAAAAGTTTGAATTATTGTAATTTTAAAAAGGATTTTTCAACAAAATGAGACCTAAACCACCCCTTTTAAACTTTCTTTACACAATCCAAAAAAAAGGTTTATTAAAAAAGCGATGGTGCCTTATTTTGAAAAATTTTGAAAATGTACCAGGGGTTTACTGTAAAGAAGCCCCCAAAATTAAAATATCGATTTCAAATTAAGGGGCTCAACATCACCAGTTTGATTAAGGAATTTAAATTTAAAAACGGCGGGAAATTTTTGCTGTTTTTATGAGGGTTTGGATTGGAAAAAATTTTTGTAAATTTGATTTTTCGGTATGCATCCAAAAAATGGGTTGTTGCCCCTGCATGTTAGGGGGATATTTTTTTAAATTTAGCAACGGGATTTTTTCCATTTCCTTTCCCCGCCCTGAAAATGGGGTTTTTTCCGAAAATTCGTTTTTTCCCCAGCATTACATAACTATCTCTCTCTGGGAAAAGGATAAAAGAAAAAAAAAATTTTTTAAGAATTGAGTTTTTGAAGTTATGAAAATAAAAAGTACAAATAAAAAATAATAAAAAATAAATATAACTTGTTATAAATTTTATTTTGTTTTGATAGGGTTATAATATTTTTAAAAATGTTACTAAGGAGCGAAGAGCTAAGAAAGAAAGTATGGGGCTGTTTTAGCCCCATTCTTTAAATTGTTTTTATTTGACCTAAAAGTTCAAATTTGGTGCATAAATTTTATTTAAATATCTAGTAGAACGCCTGACTATTGTGGCTCTAGTTCAGAAAGTCGCTCCCATGGTCATTAGCCCCAAGGATTTTTTTCCCAATGAAAGGTCCCAAGTTCTCCCCATTAGAATTTGAGACCCCCGATTGGTAGTTTTCTGGTTTCTCCCCACCAGGGAATCCCGGAGTAGTACCCCCAACAAACGGATCCCCACCGCACGAAAATTTTCCTTTCCTTCCTAGTTCTAATACCCCAACACTACCACACCCGGGAGACCTGTCAAGCCCGTCCGGGCCCGGGGAGGAGGGGGCTGGGAGAAAACCGGGGGAAATCCCAAAAGGGAACCCTTCCGGCCGCGTCGATTACTTTTTGGGTTCCGGGCCAATCAGAGCAAACCCTCCGCCAATCACGACGCACCAAACCCCACCCGGCCGCCCAGGGGGGACAATATATAACACCGGGACGCGCAACATCGCGATGTAATCCCATTTCCGAATAAATTCCCCCCTTTGGGTCGGGGTAATTTGGGAGGGGAAAAAAGAAATGAAAAAAACAAAAAAAATCGCGATGTCAAACCCTGAGGAAGCCGGAATTCAGGCGAAACGTCGGCCTCTCAGCCCACTAGGGGGCGTCCCCCGGACACCCAAAGAAGTAATTTAGGGGAAACCCCTGTTACCCGATGGGGCAGGTTGGCCCCGAACTGCCATAAAAAGGGGGAAGATTAGCCCCATTTCCCGCGAAAAAACACACTGCACTTAGGGAATAAGATTTTCACTGTCGCCCCGGGAATAAATAATCCCCCTTTGGGTTTAAAAGGAAAAAGGGGATGAGCCATCTCGTTGTTTTGACCAAGGGAAAGGGAGCAATTCATATAAACAATTAATTATAGACAACGAATAAAAAGGATTAATTTTTTTTAAAGACAACTTTTTCGAAATCACATTTTTTCCCAATCTTCGGGCCCAATTGACAACATACAAAGAAGGAAATACATAACATTTTACAAAAGGAAAATAAAGGAAAACAATAACATAAATAAGATACCGGGGTATAAATATATAAAAATTTTTTACATTTTTTAAAAACCATTAAGATGAAATCTTTTTTCACTAAGACGAAAAAAACTTTATTTTTTCATTTTAAAAAGAAAAATCAATGTGATTTCAAAACGGGCAATATGAAAAAAATTGTCCATTATTCTTGTCTATAATTTGATTGAAGCCTGTTTACATCAAAGGGACTCTTTCGAAAAACTATTTTTTCTTTTTTAAAAAAATTAACACCCTATATCACTGGGGAGTTTAGACATACTTTTGGGGGCCTCTGTCGTTCCCAGAGAGGCTTTGGAACTGGGGGGGATAGAGTTTAGAGGTGGTTTCCAAAAATTTCCCAATTTTTTCACAACTATGTTTAAAATTTCCTAAAAGTTTAAAAATTTTTTAAATAAATTGAGGGTAAAAAGAGTTTTTAAATTCATTTATTTTCCCTTTAACATTTTTTTAAATTTTCCCACTACCCCCAGCGGCGAGAAATAAATGCTGGGGAAAAAAACCATGAATCTTCAGAAAACCCAACCCGGGGAAGGGAAGAAAGGGATAAAATTTCTAAAAAAAAACAACTCAAACCACAGGGTGTACCCACAATCCATCCCTTTGGGGGTCCTGACCCCAAAAAATCGATTGATAGAAAAACGTTGTTCGTCTTTTCGGGAACCCCGGGCTGATAAACCCATTGATATTTCCAATTTTAAATTTCTACCTGATCTGGCTGATGTTCCTCCTTCAATCTAAAAAGATTTTTATTTTGGGGAGTTTTTCATTAATTTCAGACACTTTTTTAAACCAAAAAATTTTATTTTTTTAATTAAATTTTGTTGTTTTAGTGGGGACATCTAAGAGAAAAGGTGACCCTTTTTTTGTTGTTCATTTTTCAAAATTAAAAAACAAATTTTTGTTCGGGTTTTCCCTTCAACAACAATCGGGGAAGATAAAATTTTTCCCCCTTAAAAAATCGTTCCTAAAAGTTTTAAAATAAGGTCATGTAAAATTTTTCGATATTTTGAGTACATTTTGCGAAATTTTTGCGGGGAAAGAAAGGAGAGAAAGAGGCTGATTGACACCACTATTTAAAATTTTTTGCACTAACTAGAAGTGGGAGAAAAACATTTTATAAATGTTATTGAAAAAAACCCATCAAAATATATTAAATTAAAATATGACTTTTATATTTTTAGAAATATTAATTTAATCTTTTCCAATCATCCATGTATAAATTGTTTGGTTCTTTTTGTGGTAATCTTCGCAACCGCCCTCGTTTTACCCCGGAAAAAACCAATTGTTTGGCCCTTCCGGCCCTGTCCGGCTTCCGCACCCCCAACCCCTTTTCCCATTTCGTGGCGAGTGGCGAGGGTAATTGTGATTCAAAACCGGGGTAACGTGGAGAGGCCATTGGGGATTTTTTTAATCCCGAGGTTAATTTTTAAGGGATATAGTTTTGGGGGAATGCGTGGGGTTTAACCAATTGAAATTGATCATGAGTGATTAAATCCGGATTAATTTTAAAGGTTTTGCAAAAGTTTTTTGGGGAAAATGTTTAAGTGGGGAAGTTCGCGAAAAAAGTAGCAGGGTTTCCATTTTGTGAAAGGATTTCCGAATAAAACGTTAAAAAAAAGGGCTGGTCATTCAGAAAAGGGGGGAGAAAAGTCATTCTAAGAATTACGCAAAAGTGTTTAAAAAGTGGTTAGCATATCGTAAAGTGATTTTAAGAGTGGGGGAAAAGGCGGAAACTTCAGAAATGGGGGATGGTGGGGACTTTTTGGGTGCTACAAACCCGGGACTTTCCATCAGGGGCCCTGGTCTCCAGGGGAGCCGTTTTTCCCTTTTCCCTTTAAATTTTCCCCTTGTTCCCAGGTGGAAAAACCATTTGGGAATAAAAGGAGTCATCCCTGTCCTAAGGGAATAGTAAACCAAAGAAAGAAGGGTTCTTTTTCAGGGAAAAAAAACTAAAAAAAAATATAAGGGAGATATCCCTTAAAAAAAGGAATTTCAATTTTTAAAAGTTTTAAAAATTTTTTAAAATTTTATCAAGAAATTACAAATTGATAGAATTTTTTAAAAAATTTTTTTGATTCTAAAATTTTCTGATCAAATTTTAAAAAAAAAACCCATTTCAGTAAGAAAGATTATGAGGAGTACAAATTTTAAAAAAAAAAATTGAAATGGGTTTAAGAATTGTTTAAAAAAGTCGGATATTAGAATACAAATAAATTACAAGAAATATAAATAACATGTGCAAAGTTTTGTTTAAAAAAATTGAAGGAAACCCGAACAGTTACACCAGTTTAGGTGAGCGGGTTTCCCAAAACCACGGGGCGGGGGAGAAAGCACCCCAGAAGAGGGGGACCAAACCCCGACCCCGGGGGGAGGCGGGACCGGGAGGCCTGGGGGGGCCTGTCCCCCCCGGCCCTTCCCCCCCTTTTTCCCCTTCTGCAGCGACTGTGGCACCCCTTTGGAGGCCGGGGCGTTTATTTTCTTTTCCTTCCGGCTGCACGAGGGATGAAAAGGTCAGTCACACGCAAACAAACCTAAAAAACAGATGAGAAAATGAGAAAAGAACTTTTGAAGATCAAAAAAAAATGAACGAACAAAATTTGAAAAAAGGGTTTCACATTACCCATTTGTAGGTTGGGGGATAATTCTTCCTCGTGCAGTCATTGGCTCCGTTTCAGAAAATTTTTGGGAGGGAAATTGGTCCCCCCCTTTAGTTTAATATTACTGGGTTACTAGTCTTTTTTGTTGAAATGAATTTTTATTGAAAGGGGAAGAGAAATTTAAAATGCAATTAGTCATTAAAGCTTAGCTAATTAATTTAAGTCGTTAAATTTTAAATTTTCCCAATTATTTACATTAACATTATAATTAATATTTTTAATGTCATTTTTTCCCATTTTTTTACATTTAAAATGAAACGTTTCTTAAAAATGATAGAAAAATGTTGCTTGAAATTTAAAAACCCTTTGTTAAAGTTTAAAGAGGGGCAAATGTAGGTAAAGGGAAAACCCCGGTTAGTCTGTAAATTAGGGGTTTGTTTAGCCATTTTAAAGGGACCCAAATTCCTATGTTGGATTACCCCATTGCACTTGGCATGCATTCCGTCAAAAAAACTGAGGGGGAATTTTGACGGGGAAATTTGTAGAGCTGCGGAGGCCAACCCGCGTTTCTCTTTTGGGGAAGGGAAATGACCCCCTCTGACGAAGGAAGGTCTTTCTTTAAAAGGGGAAGGTCAAAAACGCCCAACTGTTGGTTTAGAGGACACCCCTTCAACCCCGGGGCAGGGGGTAGGTTATGCAAAGTGAAAAATCTTTTTTTGGTTTTATTTGACTTTAAATTTTGTGTTGATTTTCTTGATTTTTTACTTGTGATGGATAACAAAATGCGTAATGAAGAATTGAATACCCCTTTCCCCTAAGGGAAAAACCCAAGGTCCCCCCATCGTTCAGTCGCCCTTCAGTGGGAAAATTTTTAGTTGGCGGACATCAAAATTAAAGACGGGGGTGGGTTTTTTTCAAAAACGTTGAAGTTTTTGGGGAACAAGGAATTAAAAATGTTTACTTTTTCCCTTCAGGATCTAAGTCCGCACCGGACGGGGAAATTTATTAATTAAATATAAAAAAAAATTGCCCTTTTTTCAAAAGGATTATAAGTCCGGGAGACGTGGAAAAATTACAAAAAGTCCATGTTTTTTGGAAAATACGGGGTTTTTAAAAATAAAAAGACCCCCTTTTTGAAGATAGGGCCCCCAATAATTACTCTACAAAATCTACCCATGGGAAAATATTCTTTAACTGTACTTTCTGCTTATTTTGCTTTCTTTTAGGGATTTTTTAATTTCCATTTTAGCCTTTCTGATTTAAAAATTAGTGTAAAATAACCGTTGGGAATTCATTGTAAAAGAAGATCAAATTTTACACAAAATATTTCCCCGTCTATGGGTTTGGGAATTTCGTCAAAAACAATTTACGAGATAGTTTTTAATCAGAAGTTTTATTGATTCTGGGGGAAAAACAGATATCTGTGCCCATAATTTTTCTGTTTCAGGTAATTTTTAAAATGATAAAAAACTATCTTGCAGAACTAGTAAAAAAATAGGGCCTACGAATGCTGAACTGAGAGATTCATGTATCTGACCCGATAAAAAAAGACGAAAAAAGTTAAAACCCGAGGTTTTTAGCTAAAAAGAAAGTGAAGAAATAAAGGGGAAGACTTGCAGCTGTAAGGGGGACTAGTAATAATTAATTTGCCATGAATTAACCCAATTTTTTATCAAAACCGGTCAAGTTTTTTGTGGTCTTTTCCCGGGGTTTTATGCTTTTTCTGAAATTATGCGCTTCTTTGTTTTGTTTCGTAAAAATTGAAGAGTGTTATTTTGCTAGCAATACTGGTCAAATCTATAGAACTTACAGATGCATAAATTATTCCCCTTTCGGAAAACCTTTTGTTTTTAAAAAGTTTTTACGCAGTATATTTTTACAATGTTTTTTGTCAAGGACCAAAAACCCCTTTTTAAGAAAATACATTATTTACACTAAGTGGCCCTTTAAAAAGTTTAAAATTTTTTAAACTTAAAATTTAAATTTAAAAAGGAAAAAATAAAAAAGTTTTTTAAAAAAAATGAACAAAGTTGGTTTTTTTTTTTTTTTTATTTTATTTTTTTATTGCAGGTTCCATAATGACCATCCACGGGGGCAATTGGGAAGATGGCAAAAAGTCGACTGGTACCTTTTCTTTTTTGATCCGGCGATGCCCAATTTTTTGGTCTTCCTGGGTTTATTCTGCTAATTTTTTCACCCATTACTTTCGTATTTTTAAATTTTCCCGATAAAAAAAGAATTTTCCTGGCCTTCTTGAATATTCAATTAAAAAAAGTTTTTTCAAAAAAACAAGAGTTTACCCCTTTGGGCTTTCAGGGGTTCCTTTTGAACTCCAGTCACCTACTACATCATTTATCTTGTCCAGCCTTTTAAATGCAAATGTTCACCCCTTTCCGATCGTGATTTCTGCCACTTAAAGGCCTACCGGGCTAAATTTTTCCCAAATAAGGAATTTTTTTTTTTGGTTTTTTCAAAGACCTGATAAGATCCTTTGAGCTGTTATAAGATATTTGATCATGACTTCCGGCTGTCTTGGGGGAGAATAAAAATAAATTTCCATTAGTTTCGCAAACCCAAGGCGAGAAAAGTTAGGGAAACGCCAAATTTTAGAACTAGGGAGAAAAAAAATTTTTTTAATTTTCCCCAAACATAGTCAAAGACCATTTTATACTTAACCCAAAATTTCAAAAATTTTTAAAACTTTAAAAGTTTTTCCCTTGCAGGTTGCTGGTTTTTCAATAATAAAAGCATTTTCAATTTTAAAACTTTTTCCCGTGTTCTATGGAATCAAATGCGTTAGTTCCCCTATCAGAATTGTTGATAAAATTCCCCAGTTTATGGTAAAAAAAATTTATATGTTAAAACCCCACATTTGATCTCTGTTTTTAAAGAATGGAATCAATTGTCGTCTTGATATTCCCAACAAAAAATTTTTAAAATTTTTGCATTTTTTAGGGTTTTATTGGCGATTTGTGGGAATCTTCTGTCCAGGGTTTTGAAAAGGGAGTGTGTGGTACCTAATTGGGTTTAACTGACATCTTTTATTTCGTATCCATGTATAGTTTTGCCAATAAACGTTTATTTATTGAACTGTATTTACGACTGTCCCCTTGTGGGTTGGTTGACGCCGGTTTTGGGCGTAGCCAATCTTAATTGATGGTAAAAATTAGAAAATAGTTTAAAATAGAAGTTATTGTAGGTTAATAAAGTTTTTATTTTGACAGGTGTCGAGAAGTTACTTTAGAATTTGATTTAAAAAAACCCCACCCAATGAGTCAAAAAAAACAAAAAAATTACAGATTCAGTTATTCTTTAAAATAAAGCCAATGGGGCGGCAACGCTTTCATAAATGGTTTTTTTGAGTTTTTCTAAACCCCCCAAAGGGTTTTTTTTGCCTGATGGGGCTGATGGCGAAGGGGTTTGAAAAGCGGGGTCCCCGGGCCCCTGGGCCTCATCAGCTGGGGGCTGGGGCTCAAAAAAGGGGGCCCTTCCGGGCAGCGTTCCGCACCGGTCCCTTGGGGGGGGCGTCAGGGCCCCGTCAGCTGAAGGAGCCCGTTGGGGGGCCCCCTCCACCTCCGGAACGACTAGCGGCGACAGCACACGGACGGATGGCGGGGCTCCCGGGAAAATGACGAAAATCACCAGAAGGTACAGGCGATTTAAACCCGTGGCTAGCTTGGGAAAAAAATTTGGGCTTTATGTACAGGGCGCAATGGTCAAGGGAAACAAGTACCCAAAAAATCTCCAAGGGGAATTTTATCTGAGACCGAGAAAAACCCTTCCTTTCTGGCGTGAGCCTCAGAAACTCCTTTGGGGGAAAGTCAAATCGAGATTTTTTCTTGGGTTTTGTTTCCCTGCGTTCGGGGCCCGGTTCCCCCCCAAATTGCTTTCTTCTTTTGTTTACCCTTTCCCTGTCATTTTTTTAACTGATTTCCCGGCCTTGGGTCGTGGGTTTAACCCAAAAGATTAAAAAATTTAAATTTTGAATTGATTTTTCCCATAATTTTTTGGCGGGGCACGGGGAAAAGGCCGTTTTTATAAACACTTTTTCAATAAACAGAGAATGTTAATTTTCCCCAAACCCGGGGAAACACCCAAAGAAAGATATCGGCTTTAGGGCAGGAAGCATTTTAAGGGGGGGCCCCCGCGCGGCTGGTTTGTAAACCCCCGGAGACGGGCAGAGGGGGGACCCGCCGCCGGGGGCGGCACAGTGGTGGCGGGTGGTGGGGAGTGGGGGGGGTAGGAGCGTGTCCCAACAAACCGCCCTTTGTTCACGAATTTTTTTATTATACGGGGGAAACATGTGCAAGGGGTATGATAAACCATCTTTTGAAAATGTTGGGTTTTAAACTGATATTCAAAAATTTTAACCCCAAGAACTTGTTTTTGGGTTTTTTTAAAATTAAACTTTTTTTTTAAGATTCAATGTAATTTAAACTAATTACGAAAAAAATTAAAAAAAACCGAGGACACGGCCAACCCCGTAACTTCAACTTTGTCGTAGGTTTTTTTTCTTTTTTTTTCAGAATCTAACACGCCTTCAATACAACACTTTCAATATATTAAATTTTTATGATGTAATTTCATTATGAACCTTTCATCATGTTCAAAATTTCTTCCAAAAATTAAATACGGATTTTTTTCGGTTTTTTTATAGTTTCCCGTAAACGGGGGAAATTCCCGGGGCACTTCCACTTAAAAACAAAAAAATTTCAAATTTTTTAAGTAAACCAGCCCTTTTTAAAATTTTAAAAAGGAGGAGGTAAATCATTGGGGGAAATACACTAATGTATAAAGGAAGTTAAATGGGTATTTTTAAATTTTAAAAATTTGGTTTTTAAATTTAAAAACGGGAAAAATACTAATTTATTTTTACTTTTTTATTCTCGCAAAAAGTTTAAAGAAAGAAATACACGATTTTTCAGGGAAATTTAAAAAAAATACATTGTCCTCTTTGCCCCCAAAAAAAAAACGTCTGAAATGTTTCCTGAACTGCCCAACTGTTCCTCCTGTCGTTTATAAAGTTTTCCAGGCTTGTATGGCAGTTTTGCGTTATACGGACGTAGATCCTATTTGGGATTTAAAATTTCATACATCTTCCGAACCAATTTTTTTATTCAATAGGGTTTGGCATTAGTCAAGCAGGGTTGCGCTTAAAAATTTAAAATTTTCAACCTAGGGTAATTTCGATTTTAAATGTTTATGGCACCTGTAATATAATAGAGGAGGACAAGTAAAAATAAATTTGATATACTTTAAAGTAATGCAAACAAAGGGGGGAAAGGGATTGATGTAAATTAAAAATCTATTGTCCAAAAATAAATGATCAGGTTTTTTAGAAGTACCATGCATAATTTTTCGAAGCTAATTTTCCGAAGTCTTGCCTAATTCCCCCCCAAATCCCGACCTGGGGAGTGAAAAGGGGGGGTCAAAAGGGCGGGACGGGAGACCCTACCCGGTCCCCTTTACGACTGACAAGACGAGAGACCAAACAGCGCCCTGACATACAGAGGGGACCATAAAAAAAATTAAAGGGGGTTACCCAACGCTCAGACGCCAAGAGACCCTTGCGTTAAAATGATTGGACTCAAAAAATTAAAAAAAAAAAAAAACTTTCAAATGCAAGTTTCAAAGGACGAGGGGGGGGAGGCTGGGTAATGGGTTAAAAAAGGGTTGGTTGGTTCTTTTACAGAGGAAAAAGTAAAGATGAAAAAGAGGGAAATATACTGGAGCCTTCACATAATTTAAATTTCAATTCCCGGAAAGTTGAAATCGAAAAAGGGTTTTTAAAAGAGCAAAGTAATTTAAAACATGAAAATATTGAAAAGTGTTTAATTTTAAGATTTTTTTTAATAAAAAAAATGGGTAGATGCACAGAAAGCTCGGGAAAGGGGAAAATTCAGTTTAAAAGGTTTTAACTCCAATTTTTTAAAAGATTTAAAATTACTTGATTATTTAAATTTCCTTTTTTAGAACTTAATTTCTGGAAAAAAAGTAAAATCAATACCGGGAAAAGTTACCATTTTTCCCGAGGATTCTTTCCAGATAGGATCTAAGAAATCAAAAAATTTTTTTTTTATATATTAACTTATTGAGAAAATTGCAGGGCAATTTAATATTAAAAATTCAATAAAAAAAAAATTACAAAATTTAGGGGAAAATTTAAAAATTGATAAAACTTCTTTTTTAAAATTTGGGGTGCACAAAAAAATTTTATTAAAAAGTATTTTAAGAAATTTTATTAAAGCACTCTAAGGGTTCCTTTAAAAGTAAAAATTTTAAGCTCAAAACGTAAAAACCCTGAATACTGGTCTTTTATGACTACTGATATGAGGACTGAAGGGACATTTCGAAAATATGATTTTAATTTTTTAAATTTTTAAAACCATTAAAAGAGTTCACGAATGATCCAAAACGGGTTGGTTCCAAAAATTTTGGGAAATAAAGGTTCAATTTTTTTATTAAACTTTAGTTTTTTAAAAACTAAGGGAAAATTTTTTATCAAATAAAATTTACCATGGATTAATTTTTTAATTTATTTTAGTCTAGATTCTAGCCGATCGTATAAAAAAATCACAAAAGTAATTTCAACGAACGTAGATGGGGGTTTTTTCCCGGTCTTCCCAAACCAATTTTCAAGAATTGCTCAGATAAATAATGGGGAGGATAGTATTTACCCAAAAGGGCAGATACAATTTAAAAATGTCGTTAAAGTTTTGAATACCACAAATTTGCAAAACCCTTTTTAAAAATTTTGCAGAACCACCCTTTTAAAAAAGTAAACAAAGGGGGTTTCCTTGCACCCTATTGGGTACATTTCATACTGGGTTTCCAAGATAATAAAATTTTTCCCCTTTAAATCACACATCAAAAAAAAGATAGTTTTGTTAAAAAGATTTTCAGTGTTTAAAGTTGGGGTTACCCACATCGATCCCAATTTTTCCAAGATTTAGGGGGTGTAAATTTTTAAAAAAATCAAAAATTTAAAAAATAAAGAAAAGGCCCCCCAAAAAAAAAAAAAAAATATAAAAAAAAAAAAATAATATAATATAATAACAACCTTAAAAACTTTAAAAAAAAAAACATTAAAGAGAATACTAGGGAAAAAACATTGAAACCAGATTTGAGGGGTCAAATTTTTTAAAAAAAACCCCTCAAAAAGGGAAACATTTATTGGAATTTTTAAAAAATTTAAATATTGCCTTTTTCTTTAAAAAAAAACGAAATCTGGAAAAAGTCGCAAAATATATAACCTTCAGAAAGAAGATTATGTAAAATTACGCGTATCTTTACTCGGGACGACCCCGTAAAAATTTTTTTTAAAAATATTAACTTATGAACTTATTAAAGCAATAATATTGTTTTGAAGGGGGCTTCCCCCGTTTAATTTTAAACCACAAAAAGGGTTTAGGGTTTGACATCTATTCAGTGTTATTTTACTTTATTATTAACACGCGCTATTTAACTTTTTTGTAGTTGCTGTTTTGAAGAGTTGGGCTGTATCACTGTGGAAAATTCAATGAAGACAAGAAAAGTGCAGTGCAGTGACGTGTTTCGAAGCTTGTGTTTTAGGTCGAACAGATGGACTTAAGTTTAATTGTGGAACGCCAGGGTCGTTATACATCAGATTGAATTTCAAATACGAATACTTTTTTTCAGGAATATTAACTTTTTTGTTGTTTTTTTTCTTTCAGGAAACAAACTTCATATTTTTTGAAACAGATGGTGACACCCCCAAAATTTTCCCCCAATCCCCCCCATCCCAAAGGAAATAGAGCACGAGGAAAAGAAGAGGACTCCTTTTTGAAACCCTGGAAAAAGGGGAAAAAAGTAGTTAAAGACAAACAACTTCGGTTACGGGGGTGGGGAGGGTGTAATACAGAGGGTAAAAGGGCAAAGAATATAATGCCAAAAAATAGCACCAAAAGAAACTTAAATTTTAAAAAAAATGAAAAGTTTTTGGAAAACAAAAAGGGATAAATGAACACAAAACAAGGTTTTTACATTATGAAAGAATATTTAGAACGATTTCTGGGGCGAGGGGGTGGGAAATTTTGCAATTTCTGAAGACCAAAAGGAATTGCAATTTATGAAAGGGTTTTTAAAAAATTTAGGAAAAAAACTTTTCTTTAGGCCGTTGAGGAAGGGAGAAGGGCCACAGACTCCAGAGGGCAGGGGAGAGCAGAGAAGGGGGGGTCAAAACAGGACTTTGTGGGGGGCCCTGTAGCATCCCTCCTGCATCGGATGACGGAGACACGCCTTGGAACGGCCCGCAGTGCTTCCTCCAGTTGAGAAGAAAGGAGCTGACCAGCGGAAGTGTTCCTGTGTTGGGCGTCCCACGTCCCTGCAAACAAGTCCCCGAAAGAAAACCGGGTTTTCTGTCTCGATGAACAGGCCCGACTCAAAAACCCCATAGAAATTAAAGAGACTCCAAAGTGTGGGAAAAAAAAAAAATTAAAAATTTGAAAACATAATCAGAAAAAACTTCTGGTATCTGACGCAATAGAAAAAATGGAAAAACTTTTAAACCCCTTTCAGCATCTCTTTTAAACTTTGATTGTTTTTTTAAATTTAAAAAGTCGGGGGGTCTTATAGGACACCCCGTTACCACAAAACGTTCGATCTGGGGTGCTGTCTAATATTTTGGAACCTTGACAACTTTCTCCGCTATCCAAAAAGTAAAATAACCATTAATAATTATGTATTTACTTTTATTGATGACCCCACTTTTAAGATTAAAGAGGGAAAAGTCAGTTTAGTCCATCAACGCTGATATTATTTCATATAAATTTTTATTATTAAAAGATATATTAACAATAAATCATGGGTACCAGTACCCGTCCAATTTGAAGACGGTGAGGGTCATTCGTGATGTGCTTTTGGGTAAATTAAAAAAAAAAATACCAAGGTTTTTTTAAACTTTGTAAACGTTAGAATCACCACGGTGGGCAACATCTCAAAAGTATTTATCACCAAAAAAAATTCGATCCACTTGAAAGTACGGATATAAAAATATTTTGAAAAACTTTAAAAAGTTTTGTTTATTTAAATTTAAACCAAAGACTAATAAATTGTTGCAAGGAAAATTTTTCAAATAAATCTTTGGGGTTTAAAAAATTTAAATCGTTCAATGTATTTTTAAAAAATTAGGGGTTAAAAAGTTTAATATCCGTGATTAACTTTTTTTAAAAGGATTAATTAAAAGTTTCAGAACTGCAGGAATAAGTTCCCCGTACCACCATCAAGAACTGCGTTAGTGGGGAAAAAATGGTCCTGAACACCTAACAGGAAAAATAATGGAACTGGGGTGTTGGCAAAATATGAACGGGTTCCCCCCCCCTATTCGCGACACGGTACTTTTTGACCACCCCCCCAAAGTGGGGTAGAGACGGTGATTAGAAGGCCCGGGGTTTCCCCATCAGGGGTAATTTATAATGCTTTAAGTAGCTGGGTATGGACCTTTTAAAAACGACGTAAAATATCTATTGTTTGGAGAGAATTTTTTGCTGAGTGATAGTAATACAAAAAAATTGTTAAAAGCAAATACTTTTATTAACACAAGTAATTGATACGGTAATAAGTTTTTTTAGGTTTTTCATTGAAATAAAATAAAAAGAAAAAAAAATTATTGGGAAACGCTTGGGGAAGAAAAACCTTTTTTTTTTCAGCCTTATTCTAAAACCGACTGGTAAAAGACGAAAAACAAAAACCCAATTTTTTAAAATGCGTTTATTTCAAAACAGCACCATTTTGAAAAAAAACTGAGTCTACTAAAAGGGAGAAAAATAGTAATAATTTGCACGAGGGCATGGAGTGCTTAATAAAAGGGGGGACATGGGCGAAGAAATAGACGTCCCAACTGGGGGAGGGAATTAAAGGGAAAACCCCGAACCGCTCATTGGTATCTACAAAAAGTCAGCGGAAAGGCGACAAAATTAACCCCATTGATAAGGGGGCCCCCCTTAAAGAAAATAGTTCTGATGTAGGAGGTTTGTGAACTTACCTAATATAACTCAAAATTTTGAAACATTTTAAAAATAATGATTGATAGAAATCCGAATTTATTAAAAAAACACATTCCAAAAGGATAATATTTTTAAATTTTATATAATTTAATTACTCAATTTTAGAAAAATATTAGATTTCAAAGGGTTTAACTAAACATTTTTTATCTGAAGTTACGTTAAATAGTTTTTTTTCTAGCTAAATTGTTTTTCTACTTTTTATAACCACACCCAGTTTTTCAAAATTGCTTTTTAACTTTTTTTCAGAAAATCCCGATGCTTGAATTCAATCAGAAGATTAACTTTTTGGGAAAGAAAGTTAAAAATTTGAATTTGATGAAATTTTTTAAAAAGGGAAACCTTATTAACCCAAGATTCCAACTTTTTTAATCTTTAAATTAAAATAGTAGATTTTATTAAGATATCAATTCCCAGTTTAAGAAAGTTATACGAATATTCTAAATTTTAACCCAAAATAAAAGTAAGTAACTTCAAATTTTGTTAAACTTTAAATTTAAAGTAGTAGTAAAGAAACTTAACCACTCGCAACTAGTATTTATGTACCTGGGCAAAGTTCTTTATTGTTTGAGAAAAAAGGGTTTTAAAAATTGTTTTGAAATTGTGATGAATTTTTTTTTCTGAGCATGGGAAATTTGTGAGTTTTAATTTAAAGTTGTGTAAAAGAGTGTTCTAAAAAATAATTGATTTTATAATGTAACTTATCCTGACAGTGGAAAAAAATCTGTGTAAACTGTTTGACCCGGTTTGGGAAATTTTTTGAACAATTGGGAAAAAATTTCCCAAAAACCTTACTTTCCCAAAAATGTCAAAAGTTCCCGTCACCCCAAATGAAATAAAAAGTATGTTAATGGAGTGTTTTTTCAACTGGGGGAAAAACACTTTTCCCCACTTCAGACAGATAAATTACAGAATTGTGTACATTAATTTGCAATTAAAAAATTTATTGTTAAATTGTTCAATATGCTAGCCCAAAACCCGAAAAAAAACAAACTTATAAGACTAGAAACAACCCCAAAATGCAAAATGTTTGACTCGGTAAAAAACATATGGCAATACAGCAAATTTAAAATTTTTAGGAAACTTTAAAAAAACTTATCGCAGATTAATTAATAAATTAGCGGGGAAGGATTTTGAATTCCCCAAAAAAAAATTTTTTCTGCATGATTTGGAAAAAAAATTTTAAAACTAAAAGCTTTAGATCGGGTTTCCGGGAAACTGGAAGGGACTTTGTGATGATAGAATAAATAGAAATTTATTCCCTTTTCAACCACGGAAACAGTTTTTAGAAAAAATAACATTGGGGGAAACAAATTTTATATAATTTTTTTTAACATCCAACTTTTTAATCAAATCTTTAAAAAAAGGTAGGTTTATAGATTTTTAAAAAAAGTCCGTTAGTACTTAGATCGAACAGATAAGAATTTTAAAAAGAAAAGATTGATCTTTTTCAAAAAAGTTGTTTTTCAAGTCAAGAAAAACCCTTACAAATTTCCCAAATTTTTAAAAAGGGAAACTGAGAGGGGACATCTATCAAAAAGGGGCGCTGAATAAATGTCAATTGTTTTTAGGAAAAAATTTTTATATCGACAAAATATTATTTTGACCCGGGAGTAAGAGATTACTTTTAAATTTTTCCCGAGGTTGAATTACGTCAAAAAAAAAGAGACGACTTTTTCCAAATCCCCGCCCCTTTCTCCCCATATCTTCAATCTATCGGTCAAGAAAACTTTTGGGGAATATTATACACACCAATTAAAATTTAAAAGTGGGCAACAGGCAGAGCCAGTTCCAATTTAGACTCCCGTGTGCCCTTGGGGGGGTGAACAATTGAAAGGGGATGAGCTGCCTGAGCTTTAATTTTTTTCGTGAATATATCAATTTCACCCCGTATTTTTTTACTTATTTAAAAAAGGAATTGACACACTTTTGGGGGAAAATGTTTTTTTAAAGAGTATCATTTACGAATTAATTTTTCAAAAAAAATTTAACCTGTATTTTGTTGGTTAATTTAAACCAGTAATATATCTTGAAACCTTTTAAATTAATAAGAACAAACTCAAGAACTTGATAAACCCAAAGGTTTCAATTTTTAAATTTAATAAAAAAAATAAATAAAAAATAGCAAAATTTAAAAAAACACTTTCCTGTTCCCCTTTTGTTTTTATTAAGTCTTCAAAAAAAAAAGGACCTTTGTAAGAATATCATCGGAAAAAACATATCCAGTTAATTATTCAAGAGATAGGGGGTTTACAGCGACAGCCCGGGCCTGGGGGGTGTGGGAGGGTCTTGCCTTCCCGGGAGGTTTGCTTTTTGTGTCGGACAGATGGTGATTATCCCAACCATCAAAAGAAGAAAAAGAGGTAATTGGGGGAATGATAAATAAGTTATTGGAAAACGCCCTTTTTCGGGAAAAGCGAACGCAGGCCGACGATTTTTAAAAACCATAAACACGGGATTTTAGAATTTTTGTGCCTGAACTTTGGAAGTCTTAAGATCACCTAGAGATTACATAGATTACCTATCATCGGGAAAAAAACCCCTGCACTCTAAGGGAATTGGCAGTGATGTCAAAAAGCGCAGGCAGGGGTTGAAATAAAATTAAGGGGGTCTCCCAAAAATCAGACCCCATTAAAAATTTTATTTAGCAAAATTTGTGGGTTCCAAAAAAAATGATTTATAAAGAAATTGGGAGGGAAACCCTTTTTAACTGAGAAACAAAGGGGGGAAACTGTTTGGGTCTGTATAAAGAGAGTTTAAATTTTTGAGGTGCTGCCCAAAACATTCTTTATAAATATTTAATTTGTAAATTTTAAAATTAAAAGTACAATTTTTTCTTTAAAAGATTTTTTTTCGGCAAAAGAAAATTTGGGATATTGGTTTTCAGGGAAACCAAAAATTAAACCCAAGATTTTCCAAAATAGAAGTAAAATTCGATACTTTTGGGCTGTAACTTTTAGTAATGACATTTTTTTTCAATTGTAAAAAAACTAATCTACAATGTTTTTGTTACATAAAAGGGATATCAAATTTAAAAAACAAGTTTTTTTTACTATGTTATTGATGAAAACCCTTAATTTTAAATTGATTTGTAAAAAAGTAAAAAAATGGTCTAACATCATGAATTATTTTTTAATAAATTACTCAACTTTATTTCCCCCGGGAAAAGTAAATTGAATATTAACAATAAAAAGTTTTTTAAAGTTTTTTACCATGATCAAAATCCATTGTGTTTCTAAACAAAAAAATTTCATTTTGCTTTTAAGTACCAACGACTTAATGAAAAAAACCCGGGGATTTCAGACTATGGGAATTAAAAATGAATATTTGTTGTCGGACAGAATTATTTTTTGACCCCCCATTCCGCCCCGGGGGGATTTCCTTTTGTAACGGTCTCAATTATCTGGAAAATTCCCCTTGTAAGGGGGGTTCCATCCCGGGGTTCGCCCCCCCTCCGACCCCGGGAAAAAGTATTCAGCAAACAAGCACGAATTCATGGGAAGGGGGGACTTTTGATTTCAGAATTGGTTTTTATCTGGGTAATCCCCAAAAGCAAATGTCTAAATTTGAGCCCAAGAAAATTTTTTATCTGTGTTAAAGTAAAAAGTTGACTAGCAAAAAATTTTTCTACCAAGTTAGTTAAAATTTAAAACCCTTCAAAAAATACCAGGAACAGGGGGGTCAAAAGGGGGGTTTGTAATTTCGGGGAAATTTAAAAAAAATATAGGAATAGTCAAATTTTCTTTCTATATTTTGATACATTTTCCTTTAAGTTACTTTCATATAAATTTATTATGTGTGAATTTAAAATATTTTCCAGATTAGGGAAACAAATGTTTTCCAAACATTTTTAAAATTTCCCTTTTAAATTTTAAGGGTTGATTACATTTATGAGAGTACTAATATTTAATCTTCCGGGGGCATTGGGGACCGCAGGGACTACTTTCTCCTTTCCATTTTAAAACACACTGCAAAAAAAGACTTCAGTTTCATCCAATCATAATTGGGGGCTTAATGACGCCACTGTTTTTTTCAGATTCAGCTTGAATTGTAATTCAAATGGGAGCGATTATTCAAAAATTTTGGAAAAGTAAAACTTAAAAAACAAAGGGCACTTTAAAATTTAAAAGAATTAATCCTTTTAAATTCGGGCATTGGAAAAAGAGGAAAAAAAATTAAATTTACAAAGGCCGGAAAAAAGTTTATACTTTTAAAAGCCGGAAAATTAAACCCAAAAAATATTAATACATTATAAATTATACTAAAATAAGTAGATTTTTCCCGGGCCGTGATAACGTTTTGGGCCCGCAAGGGTCCCCAAAAGCGGGGGGGCCAAAAAAGTAGGCCCTTTTTTGGGATATTTTTTAAAATAGCGAGTTTCGCAAACCACAGAAATTGGGGGTTAGAAAATTTTCCTCACCCATTTCCCCTGGCCAGTCTCTTTCATTAAATCGTCGCAGGGGGTAATTTTGGGGGACCCCCAAATTTGGGGGGGCCCCAAATAAAAGAGGGCCACTTGACTGAAGGTTTTTTGGGGTTGTAAGAAAATTTCTTATTTTATACCTTTTGATACTTATAGGGTTTTTAACAAAGATCAAATTGCAACCAAACAAATTTAAAAGGGCTTCCGAAAAAAGTTTTTTTCCCCTTTATGGCTTAAACCGTGTAACCGTAATCAATAGACATAAGAAATTTTTTTTGGGATTTTTAAAAGTTTTTTTTTCATAAAATTAAATAGGAAAAAAAGATTTTCCCCCCATTTTTTAATCAAAGACTGATTTAATTGAATTTTTTAAACGATGTTTTTTTTATTTGGACTAAAACTTTTAAAAGTGTTTGGTTGTTGTTTGTTGTTGTTTTTTGGGTTTTTTTGTTTGTTTGTTTGTTTGTTTTCGGAACAAGCAGGACATGCACTTGACGGGTCAGTATCATTTTATCAAAGTTTGGGGCTTGAGTAACTAATTAGGGACCAAATTGAAGGGGAAACCGTTTTAAACCCCCGGTTGTTAGTCCCAAGGGGGTGGAAGATGGAAAAGGTGATGATAATAAAATGAATGGACAGACACAAAACAGGCATAAAAAAACACCCATGCCTGAGGCGATCCGGCTTCCTGACTGGCACCTAAGGTTTGATATTCACTTTTATAAAGAGATTTGTTGGGCCGGGGTGGGCCCCACACTCAGTTTTGTTACCCCCGTTTGGGGCTTGATTTATTCCAAATTAAATGACATAAAGGTTATTTCTAATTAAAATTGGGGGGACCGATTATATCGCAAAATAGAGTAGAATAGATACAATAGAAAAGTAGTATTATTACAAATAAAAATGCATTTTATTTTTTTAAATTAAAATGCATTGGAATTTGTAACATGGTCAAAATTTGGGTTTTTTTAAGAATCTCACGAAACTGTAATAACCAAGAATGAACCCCCAGAGGTGCATAAAATTTAAGAGTTTTAAAAAATAGGGGCACGTCAAAATACTTGGACGAAGGGGGTTTAAAAAAGGCCCCCGGGCACCGCACTCCCTTCCGCCCTTTACTTTTTTCCACCCTTTTTCGCATTGGGGGGATGCTTATATATTGTTTGGGGGAAAAAGACGAATTTTTTTTAAAACAAAAACTCTTTTTTGCAGGGGCCCTTTAAAGAAAAACTTAAGGGAAACCAGTTGCAAAATTTAGAAAAACCTTTAAAATGGGATGCACCCGAATTATGTTTTGTGGGGCCAATACCGAAAATCAAATGACGGCAAACGCCTGTCCGTCTGTCCCAAAAAAAAGCTAATTTCTAAACCGGTCAGCCGATTTTTCCCAAAAAAGAAAATTTTCCCCAAACGATCTGACTGATTTGGGCCCCTTTTAATTTCAAACCTTTTTTTTTAATTTTGGGGATTTAATGAAGACCCCGGGGCATTGTCAAAATTTTTTAAAAAATTTCTCCATCGATTTGATGAAATTTTTTTTTTTTTGAGAATTTGGGGAGGCAAATTTTTGTTAAAAATGTGTTTTTTTAAAATTCCAAATTTTAAAACTTTTCGGGGTTTTTAACCAATAGCGTTTTTCCCTTCGTCGCACTAGTGGGACCCACTGTACTCAGGGGCCGTGTTTTATCCCACTGCCGGGGGCGGGACCAGGGAAAGAACTGGGGGTTCCATTCGGGACATCGAAGGCCGATTCTAAACGCACCAAACCCCACGACGCCCCAGTGGGATCCAGAACCGGGGCCCGGACGTTATGTGCGGGTTATCCATGCTGATTTAGATTCGTGGTGAAATTTGTGAAGGGAAAATTTAGGATCTTCTGTTTCCCCAGGGGTTTTTTAATTTGAATGATGGAGGAAATTAGTTTTGCAAGAAATGTCTTAAAATAATTTTTTTGGGTTTACACAAATTCGAAAAACAGATTTGTTTTCCAAATTATAACCTTTTGGGATCCAAACTGGTCCCCTAAGAAATTAAATTTTGGTATTTTTCTGATAGAAATATAAATAATAATATAATAATATAATAATGTAATAATATAATAATATAATAATATAATAATATAACAATATAATAATATAATAATATAATAATATAATATAAAAATATAATAATATAATAATATAATAATATAATATAATATAATATAATATAATATAATATAATATAAATAAAAATAATAAGTTATCATAATTCATTAATTTCTAATTATTTGGGAGTGCTGACAAGCTGAATGTCTGTAGAAACAATCAATAAATTACATTCTTAAGATTATTTTTATCACCTCAAAAATATAATATTTTCATTCGTCATTCTGTAACGTATTCTTAACTCGTATTCCTTGGTGATAATCTGTGTTGCTTCTACGAATATATCAATATTTATTTAGGAAACGTGAGCTCGCGTAACGCATGTTTGGCAGATGATGAGTGCATGAAAACCGTTACCATAATACCACTTAATGTGTAAACTCGTATACATTTTTACGCAAATGTAGTACGTATATTTTGACTGTTTATTATTGTTACATTTGCCCTTGACCATGGAAATTTTTATTTATATTACATCTTTGTTTAAACTAAGAGGATTGCGAACCGTTTATTACGAGTGTCGTCAAGTAAACTTCACAAGAATCGTTCAATTACGGGTGTCTCTGATACCACGACTGGCGTAGGGTTGCTTAAAATTTAATTTCTTCATAAAAAATTGTTATTATTGCCAATTTTATCGTATTCGCAATAAAAATCTCTTATATACAAACACATCATATACAACACCAATTGTAGAGTTTTCCGACCTCTCAGTAAGACAAATAATTGCTATGTTGAATGCGCAATAAACACGTATGATAGTAACAAAACAAAGAACTTCAAAATTATCATATTACTTATTGCAAAACGCCTGAAAAGGTGTTGTAGTGTTACTTCGAAATGCCATTTACAAGACAATGACCGGAGAAGTATGTATATACATACGTAGTATTAATTTATTAAAATGCATTGTATCAATTCTTTATTAAAATTTACTTGTACAATCGACATTTATATGTTTGTACATATGATCCAACAAGTGTAAATAGAGCTTAATAAAAAAAAACTCCCTTTAGCGGGACTTGTCACTGGCGTCCACTCGACATTCTGGATGGGCCCGTTGCGGTCTTGGGGGCATGCCCAGAGGGTCCGTACGAGCAGGCACCGGGCCAGCTCCAACAGCCGCCGTTTGTCTGTCGAGTTCGCGCCTCCAGAATGTCTCCTGTCACTGGTAGCGGGATTGCTTACTTAGCCTAACCCCTTTGATATTCATAAAGGGCCACTTAGCAGCCTGGTGCTAGGTTGAGAAGAAATTTCCCTGTTTTTCTTGGACTCTCATTTTTATTTACATATTATGAGGGAATATAGTACAATCTAGCAAAATGTGGTCTGGAGATGTGAGGTAATACTACGAATATTTAAAGTATCGGATTTGCAAGAAATTGATTTTTTAAAAGGTAAGCAGTCTTTACGTCTGACCATCTTGACGTGTTCAATATTCTACATTATACATGGATAATATGCTTATTTAGAAATTTTTTATTATTTTATTATTATTATTTTATTATTATTATTATTATTATTATTATTATTTCATGTTCTTCTTTAAATTGAAACCATGCAAATTTGAATGGAATATTTTTAAATATTTGGGCGAGGAAACTTCCAGGAAAAATTGGTCACGTATTTTCATTTTTATATGACTTCCGATTGATATTGACAGTGACATTGACTTCTACCACAGACGAATTTGGACCTTTTTCAGAATTTTGTTAACCAAATTCCAGTTTTCAAGTGCAGTTAACCAGAATATGATATTCTAACTCTTCCGACAAGTGAACTTCAGGACTTTTACTTCGAAAAACGGGCATTGTTGAGATGTCAAATCAGTATTTTTTAAATGTAAGAAATCGAAGGATTTTTTACATTCTTGCAACGAATCCAAATTCCAAAGGAGTCCAAATTCGAGATATTTCAGGAGGTACCAAACACTTAATAGCGTAGTGGTGCGTAGTAATGAATTTATGATTTTCGCATTATATTGTTCAATGTTTTTGGCACTTGTGGAAATGGCTCAACAAACAGCGCCAGTTGTAGGGAAGAACTTGGTGAAATATCTCAAAATATGGAATTTTGGACTTGTTTGGTTCTTGGAAGAACTGCATTTAAGTGGAACCCAATTAATGCATTTTTTAATATCTCTTGTATTCAAGTGAAGTTTATTGTAATAGTATATATGTATAGTAATGGTATATATGTAAACATGTGGTTGTAATGTAGTATATACTAGAGTCATTGCTCTCAAATTACAAATAATTTTGAGCGAACAAAAATCAAACACTTCGTTGTTACGATCAAAAATAGTATCTCAAGATGAACTTTTGTAACCAAAAATTTCAAAAATTCTTTTGAGTAAAGGCGGCCTAACTATGCTATAGATTACGTATCGTTAATTTATAATATCAAATAAGTGACCCGAGAGCAGAGAACTGCAATTTTCAATGTGTTATTCCGAATAGTTTGGAAGTATAATGTGTAATAGAATAATTAATAAATGACGAATATTACTACTAATCATATTGAAACAACTATCCAAAATATATATTACCCTTGAGTGATTGTTTATTTTACAATCATCTGCGTGCTGTGAAATATTTCTATTTAAGCATGATAACCTTTGCCAGTTTTTCTTCGTATATATTAGAATTTTGTCAGTTTATCTTCGTACGATTGGGTAGCCCAGGATAGCAATGATGTCACTGCCTCTGATTGGGAGGTCCTAGGGTTCGAGTCCTGACGGTGACAGGAGTTTCTACACTAGCTCGACAACTAAGTTGAATTCAGCCGTTGTCTGGAGGAGAATTCTAGCGGCCGGCTGTTCTGATCGGCCGTTGTTTCTCCGATCAACACCAGGCGAATACTGTTACAGTACCCTGCAAAACAGGCCATGGACTGCGCGCGATCTTTCCTTTCTCTTCCTTGTCCTCTCCCTTTACACACATTTACACTTACACGCACTACACTACCGCAAATTCATTCGACAACTTAGAACGTGTTCTAACAGCGGCAGTGCCTGCTGGTAGGAGATACCTGGTTGGGGAAACCCCGCAAGTCGGCGGGTAGGTCGGCGCTGCATCTCGCCATTCCACGGAGGAAACTCGCCACAACTTCCCGAAGTGGAAACTCTCAACTTACGTAACTAATTAACTAACCTCAGAAGTTGAGGCACCCGGTTGACAAATTAATCAATCAATCTGCGAAAATATGATAATTATAAACATAAATTCGAAATTCTCCTTAATACGTTTACATGCGTGAACGTAATCAATGAAAACGAAATATTAAATGAATGGAAAAAAGTCATGGATTAAGAATTTGAAAATATTTATATTATGAATTGTGACAGTTTGGGTGGTTTTTGTAGGAAGTTACTCTTCTGATTGGTGTGATATATACAACTATACAAAAAGCACACATGTGAGTAAAGATATTTTAGTTTAGATTTATTATTTTAGTTAGAAAGGGCGTGAAGTAGACCGGGGATTTGGGGTGAGAGCAAGTAGGAGCAAGACTGACTGCAGAGGAGGTGCCCTAAAATACAAGTGGGTGAACAGCGTGGGAATAGATAAAATTCCTACCTAATAGATTGTGAAAACTGAATACTGGAGCAATGAGGGGCATTTTTCTTTGATATCAACAAGTTAATCTTTATTGTCAATTGTAAATTAGATAATAATTCGTGTAATTCCAACTACACACGCTAAGAAAGTGCAGTTATTTGTATTAGTTTGAAGCATCTTAATCATCATTAAGCAAAATCCAGGTAACTCCATGTAGGTCAGCTATCTAATAAATTATTGTGATAAATTTATGGTCGAGCAGTCCGGGTTTCTTTAGCCAGGATTTACTAACGGAAATATTTGATGTCCTTATTTGAAAGTTCATTCTCGGCAGTCAAGAGGCTAGGAAAACGGAAAAACTTTTATGTGCCAGGGTTAATGGAAAGTTTCAAAGATTAAACGAATAGCTACAACAGTTCTCATTTGAATAAACACAGCGTGTTTCTGTAGCAAAGGATATTACCAGCTGTCATCTCAGAACTGACGGGAACACATGAATAATAATTATAGTGAGTCGACGTAGTATGAAGGGATGCTGACCGCTATAGCTTAGATTTCTCTCCTTTCTTGCCCACGACTCTGCAGCTCAGTTCTGACCTTCACCTGTCATCCACCCACTCGTAGCACTACCGGAGACCTAGATAACGGAAGATGGGCTCTAAAGGGGAGGATCACCCCATCGACCGTCCTAGCATCTACGTAGCTAGGTCGAATTTAATCGCTGTCTGAAGAAAATTCTAGCGGCTGGCCGCTCCCATGTTTTAGATTATTTCTTCAACCAATTCCGGGCAAATGCTGGAGCGATACCTTAACAACAAACGGATCTGGACCATGCGCGATCTTTTCTTCCTCATCTTTGTTTCTTCTCCCCTTACATACTTTCTCTCTCTCTCTCTCTCTCTCTCTCTCTCTCTCTCTCTCTCTCTCTCTCACACACACACACACATACGCACGTACTCTCACTTGTATTACCCTACCATTATGTCGTGAGGCCAAGTTAGGGCGGTCCCTTAGTAGGGGAGATACCTGGATGTGGCAACTCCGCTTTCCAGTGTGTTAGGTTAGCACCGGATCTCACATTCCATCGGGGAAGTAATATCCTCTCCACCCTGGATTCAACATGCCCTTCACTTGCGGATTGACACGCACGGAAGAAGTCAGCAATAGATCCATTGGGCCCCTAGGGCAAGGGCGAGGACTGCATGTAGATGTTGGGTCCCTGGCAAAGGAAGACGGTGCACCTCTGGGCCTCCTTAGGAATCGATGGAAAGAAACCACAGACACGACCGATGAGAACGTATTTTATTCGTATTGAGGAGGCGCAGGTATTAACACAGACCTACACTCATTCAAACGGATTGGAACTCTTCAGTCTTCTTAGCTTGTTTTATTTTCACCAAAACGACTACTACATTACCTTGATTACACAACTTTGATTCATATTTCGTTGCAAATCTTTCGATTTCGACTACAGATATGAGGGATCCCAAGATCACAATGCAGTTTCAAATGAACGATACTACAAACTATTTACCTCGCACCCTTAAACTATCTTTGAACCGTAAAATATACTTAAACCGTAAAACTAATATCCCTGAATTCAGCGAATCGCCTTTTTACTTGAGAAACGAGGAGAATCGAGAGGATGCGAGAAGATGAGGGGAGAGGGGAGCACTTGATAGGAAAGGAGGAGAGGAGAGCACAGGAGAGGCAAGGAGGAGATGAGAGGGGAGGAGACGAGAGGAGAGAAGGGGAGGAGAGGAGGGGGAGGAGGGAAGAGGAAAAGAGAAGAGGAGGGAGAGGAGAAGAGAAGAAGAGGAAGAGGAGGAGAGAGAGAGGGGAGGAGAGGAGGAAAGAGAGAAGAAAAGAGGAGAGGAGGAAAGGAGGATGAGAGAGTACAGGAGAGGAGGAGAGAAGGAGGAGAGGAGAGGCGAGAAGGAAAGGCGAGGAGGGAAGAGGAGAAGAGAAGGGGAGAGGAGAGGAGGAGGCTGGAAAGGAGAGGAGAGGAGGGGAGAGAAGAGGAGAGGAGGAGGAAGAGAGTATAGGGTAGGTGAGGAGCGGGATAGAGAGGAGAAAAGGAGGATAGGAGGGGAGAGGAGGCGTGGGGTGGTCGTGGGCGAAGGTGGCGCGGCGCCGCCCGCGTGGAGCCCGGAGGCTGCCGTGGAGGGGGGAGGCGTCTCGGGTTCAGTGCCCGTGCGCCACCGCTGGCCACATGGCAAAGGGGGAGGGGCGCCGCGCCGCGCCGAGCGCGCTTCCTGATGGCTCCACCGGTCCACGCCGCGGCGGCGGCGGCGGCGCACGGTGGGGCCGAACGCCAGGAAGAGGGCCAAACAGAAGAAGAAAACCTTCGACCATCGCAGTTGGAAGACACGGGCTGCAATGCGGCTAACAGATGGTGAAATAAGGAGTAAATGTAGATAAATTTAGAGAATTATAGAGATAGGAGCGTAGCTCATGAACTCACACCAACCTTGTCAAAGACACTAAGTGACAATGTAATCCAGTTGTAAAAAAGACTCAAATAAAAAAAAACTGGCTAGAATAATGTGTCATTGCCTCTCTTTAAAAACAACTGAAATCTAAATACACATTTTTTTATGTGAGAGGAAAAACTAATTATTAAAACTGAAGCTATTACGAGAAATTGCTAATAAAAGCACGTCTTAATGGACATTTATTATTATTGTTATTATTATTATTATTATTATATTCAATATTATTGAACGGGCCACGGACCGCTTCATTCCCCATTCTGACCCTGTTCGCGTCTTAGGACCGAGCGATGTGCCGCCCGTCCATTCTCCCACAGATCGAGAAGCTCTTGGATTGGATGCAGAGAGCAGCTGGAAGGCCAACGAATTTAATGGAGCGATAACTGTGCAAAGAAAAGGGTTGAAGGGGACGGTTTCGTATGTGGCTTGTGAAAATAAAAGGGAAAATCCATGTAGTACGTGCTGTGGGATGAGGTAATGGGAATATAATTAAAAAGCTTAATTACAAAGTGATGTATCTCTTTCTTCCGTTTATGTTCTAATTTTACATATCCACATATTCTTACAAGCTTCTCTCTTAAGCTTCCAAATATTGTGTTAAAAATTGCGTTTCTCCTGTGTAAAACGGGACACGAAAACCATGGAATCATATCTCTAACTATAACGCTGAATATCAATACTTCGTCTTCCTGAAAAATGGGATGTCATGGAGATAAGTCACTTAGGAAATATATTTATTTAGCTCTGCATTTTAGTGTCGTACGTGTTTGTCTTTGTTTTGGTTCATATTTGGCGGCTGAACGAAAAAATGTAAGTAGTCTATGCTTTTAAATCAACTGTTTTATCTGATTTTTCAATCAATAGTGCCGCTTCAGCAGGTAAGAAAACTAATTATACACAAATATAATGTGGATTTGTACACATTAAATATAATAAGTAGATATAGGACATTTTGGTCCGACAATTTACTCTATTATACGCATACAATAAGCTCGTAAATGTAAGAAATATGCACTATAATTTCATATTTCGTAGTAAACTTTACGTAACAGTAGCTTTGCCATAAAGCCTACGCTTTAAAGTATGTACTTCTAACGTTTTCACAAAAACCTGAGCATGAACTATAAAAAAAACATTGATATAAAACTGTAAATGCTGTAACAGTTACGACATTTTCAACTCGGGATCATTAAAGGATCATAAATTATATCTGTGTTCGTTATATCTGTGATTATTTGCGAGTACTACAGTGTCTTATGTGCCAGTGCTTTATTTTCTCTTTTTATACATATTTCAGTTTCAGTCACGTTTTCAACCTAGAAACGCCTATGTACCACTATTTCAAATACACTGAACGGACATTTTTTGGCTTTCGTCGGACGAATAAGCATTCTTAGACAATATAAATGAGTATTTTTGAAATCGTAGTCATGAACTGAGTTCAAATAATTTCGAAAGTCCATGTAATTAAAAAGTACAATTAAAAGACATTTATCCAAAAACCTTTGTGTCTAGTAATGAGGTATGAACTTTAACTTTTTCAAGCGTTATAATTATAATACCTCGTAACACTTGACACCTTCATTAATATAATTTACACAAGACAAAATTTAACTGCAGATACCTGGCAATTGGAATTTCATATCTTTTGTAACGTGTATTAGTAACATCAGCAAACCGGGAGCGGTAGCTCAGTGCATCAACTGATGCCACTGCAACGCCTCTGATCGGGAGGTCCTAGGTTCGAGTCCTAACGGCGCGACGGCAGGATTTTCGACACTAGCTTTTCAGCTAGGTCGAATTCAGTCGCTGTCTGGAGGAGAATTTTGGTGACCGGCTGCTCTGATCGGTAGTTTTCTGTGGTTTCTCCGATCAACACCAGGCGAATGCCGGAGCAGTACCCTAACAAACGGGCCACGGATCGCGCGCGATCTTTCCTTCCTCTTCCTTGTCCTATCCTCCTCTTTACACACACCTAACACTAACATGCACTACACTACCACATATTCCGGGAGACCAGGTCGGGAGCTTAGAGCTTGTCCCGGCTGGAGCGGTGCCCCGCTGGTGGGAGAGTCCTGGTTAGGGGGAAACCCCACTAGCCGACGGTAGGTCGGCGCCGGATCTCGTCATCCAGCAAGGGAAGATCACCGCCAACTTCCGCGAAAAAAACATGCACTACACTAACGGGACTAATGACCAAAGCAGTTTACGCGCCAGGAAACACGAAGAAATCAATAAAAAAACATCAGCAATCTGCGGTAGTAAAATCAACGAAGCGAACTTGCGTTCTAACTGAGCGAACTATATTTATTTTCTAAAGTAGAAAGTTGAGCGTGAAACTAGTCTCCGCTGTAATTGAGTGGCTCGTGAGGTGGTGGACAGACCACTCCCCTTCCAACTCTGAAGTCTGCGGTTCAAATACCGGTCTCTGCAAGTGGAAATTGCGGATCGCAAAGCGGGATTCCTCGGGACTCCTCCCCACCGCCTTTCGTACTGTCATCATAATGCGTACATAAAATCATCACCCCTCGAGCGGTTCACCGGCCTAGGTGGCTCAGGGCATCAATTTATGTCATACCGGTAGCGGTAGATCAGTGCATCAACCGATGGCACTGCAGCGCCTCTGACCGGGAGGTCCTACGTTCCCACTCCCACGGCGGCAGGATTTTCGACACTAGCTCTTCAGCTAGGTCGAATTCAGTCGCTGTCTGGAGGAGAATTCTAGCGCCGGCTTCTCTGATCGGTAGTTTTCCGTGGTTTCTTCGATTAACACCAGGCGAATGCCGGAGCAGTACCCTACCAAACGGGCCACGGACCGCGCGCGATCTGTCCTTCCTCTTCCTTGTCCTCTCCTCTCCCCTTACACACACACATACACACACACACACACACACTAACATGCACTACACTAGCACATATTCCGGGAGACCGGTCGGGAGCTTAGAGCTTGTCCCGGCTTGGGCAGTGCCCCGCTGGTGGGAGAGTCCAGGTTAGGGGGAGACCCCACTAGCCGACGGTAGTTCGGCGCCGGATCTCGCCATCCAGTGGGGGAAGATCACCGCCATCTCCCGAGAAAAACATGCACTACACTAACGGGACTAATGACCAATGCAGTTGACGCGCCGGAAACACGAAAAATCAATCAATCAATCAATTTATGTCACTTCAGTGCCTCTGACCGGGAAGTCCTAGGCGTTCGAATCCGACAGTGGCAGTATTCCACTAGCTACAAAGCGAAGTAGAATCCAACCGCTGTCTGGAAGAGAATTTTAGTTGCTGGCTGCTCTGATTGATAATTACCTGGCGAATGTCGGAGCAGTACCCTAACAAACGGGCAACGTATCGCGTGTGATCTTTCCTTTCTTCTTTGTCCTATTCTCATCCCTTACCTACACATACTTACATGCACTACACTACCAACATGCCGGAAACCGACGCCAATCGATTTCCGGAGAAGATCAACGCCACGTCCCGCAATAAAAACATGCACTACACTTACGAGACAAATGACCTATGCAGCTGACGTGCCCGGAATTGCGAAGTAATCAATCGATCGGCACAGTAATCTATGAGGGATTGGTACTAAAAGACTTGGTACTAAGGAACATTTTAAAGATTTACACTTACTAGAGAGTCCTCTTTATAAACCCCATCACATCTCGATACAAATGTGTCCAATTGCCATATTGGAACCGCCTGGTTGCTTTTCATAATTCAAAATGATATCATTTCTGTAATAAGTGATCTCAAAAATCAATACACAGACGTTGCTAATTGATTTTCTGCCAGTTTCAAAGACGTAGTGCTTGGATCAGTGTCCAACACCACGGAGTTGGAGGCACTGAGCCCCGGGTACTCACGGATGTTACCACGATGTGGTTTTGGCGTGGTCGGTTAATCCCATCCTTCTCCTATTTGCGTTCCGCCCACGATTACTCGTCCTTAATGTCATTCAACCCAAATTATGTCCTCCGCCATCCTTTATTCAGTAGAAGGCAATGGCCAACCCCAATTTGATCACCTGCCCTCTAAAAGGTAGGATATACAGACGAAAGTTTCATCCTTCCCCTACGCTCAGAAATGAGTGTGGCCCTCATAGTGTCACCATTGAATTGAAAGCCATTTCAGGTTTCAAGGGCGAAACCAAGTGACTGGGGGAGGCAGAATGGGGGAAATCCCATTCCAAAAAATGTACAGAATAGAAAAAAATATATGTAAAAAGCTTAAATACGAAGTGTCAGTGTGTTTTGCAATTTAGGGTATACTGAATTACAATTGAGACATAACGTATATTTAAAATGTGAAAATGTTGAACGTTGTCCCCAGGTTACTTTTAAACTGTTTCTTTAAAAAAAGCAGGTATCAGACAAGGCTAATTGTGAAAAAAAATCAATACAAAAATCATTTATAAGTTCATTTATTTCTATTACGTTATTGCTTGTTATTGCCTTCGATTCGGAAATCGATATACACTGCATAGGTTATCTGGATCGAAAGAATCGTAGTGAAAATATGAAATCAGTTTATTGATGCTGCATATTCTCTTATAGAGGGAAATATGAGAGGGAATTGTGGAAAGGAAATATGAAAAGACAAACCGAGTCACGTTAACATCTTGTCAATTAATAAAGAAGAAAATGTGAATCATTAAAATTGGGTAAAAATAAACAAAAGTATGTACCACGGGCGTTAAATGGTTCTAATGCTGTAGCTGTGTGACGAAGAAAAGCTCAAGCAGACGAATCTTGCTAGTTACGGTGAAGAGAATACGTCATGTTCACCTCGTGTCGCTCTTACTCCCAAACTCGGGAATTTTACTAGATCCGGGCATGGGGACACCGGTAGCTGGCCGGTTATTGGGTCGGACTTCCGGCTCAATAACGCCAAATACATGCATACAAATTGAAATTGACATCTAAACAGTAATGTATAAACTAAATAAAAGAGGTCATCTTCGTCAACATGTTAGTTTTATTAAGATAGCCGGCTTTTGACGGTTTTCCCGTCATCGTCAGTCTACAAGATACACAAAAATATAACAAAATTACAAATAAAATACAAAATAAGATAAATTAAATCACAATTAACTGACTGATTAATTAGACAAACCGATTAATTAGACTGACGATGGCGACAAAGCCGGCTATCTTAATAAAACTAATATGTTGAAGAAGTTAACCTCTTTTATTTCTTCTCATAAGATCGTCAACAACCCCATCAGAATTCCCACAATGTATAAACTAAGCCAGTTAAACTATCTAGGGTCAATGAGATATCTACTACAAAAGTACCATAATATCATGGAGTACCACAAAACCTCCGCCGCCACCACAGAATAAGCTAGTTAACGTACCGGCTAACTACATAAATAACTAAATAAACACTGCCGCCGGCCGACACATCACTAAATGCAATTCCGTGAGGTGGCTTTGGCCGCGTGGGCGCCAATGAGACACACCGTGCGTCGGAGAGGGGGGCGTGGCGGGGGCGGGGTGGGGGCGGGGTGGGGGGGCGGCGGCACCGTGCTGCGCCTGGTCCTCCGCCGCCAGTGGCAGCCAGGCGCGCTCCGACGCCGCCACACGACCACCTCCAGCCGCCGCCAGACCCACCGCCGCCACCGCCGCCGCCGCGGAAGCAAAGGTGAGTCCCCGCGCCGCGCCGGCAGCGCCGCGAGCAGCGTAGCGGCCGTTGCCCGCCACCGCCTCACAGACTACAGTTAGCACAATTACAATTGCGTCGGCCGGCGCATTTCGAAACGCCGGTGTGGGGCAAAAAACATTGTCTCGCCCGCCTCTTTGCGGAGCGTTCCGCAAATATACGCTTTTTTTTAACCTTTTTCTTTTCTTTTTTTTGAGGGGAGGAGAACCGACTGGCTTAACGGACGTCATGCCAGGTTGACATGTTGACATGACATGTTGCAGTTCGGATGTTTGGAATGTGAGGAATTTGTGAAATGCCTCCTATGCAACCCTCCGTTTTGATCACTGACAAATTACTATTTCCTAAATGTGTTTTCAGAGCATTGTCCCTTATGTTGTTTAGCGGAGTATCTTAATTTATAATTTCGATATTTTAAATCTCCTTATTTCATATGACTTGCAGCAAAAACATTGTCTTGCCTTACTTTGCCTGCCTCTTTGCGGTGCGTTCCACGAAATAAATTTACGTGTTTTTTTCGGGGGGTGAGGGGAAATGGCGTGCTTAACGGACGTCATGCAAATGACAGGTTGCAGTTCCGATTTTTGTTGGAATGTGACGAATTGGCCTATGCCACCCATCATTTTCATCCTTGACTACTTCCTAAATGTATTTTCAGGGCATTGTCCTGTATATTATTTAGCGCGGTATCTTAATTTACAATTTAAGTTTATTTCCATATTTAAATCTCCTTATTTCATATGACTTGCAGCAAAAACATTGTCTTGCCTTACTTTGCCTGCCTCTTTGCGGTGCGTTCCACAAAATAAATCTAGGCGTATTTTTTTAAATTTACTTTTTTACTTTTTTGGGGGACGAAACGATGTGCTTAACGGACGTTATTCAAATGGCAGGTTGCAGTTCGGATATTTGGAATGTGAAGAATTGCGAAATGGTTCCTGTGCAACTATCGTTTAGATAACTGGCAACTTACTGCTTCCAAAAAGTATTTTCAGAGCATTGTCCCGTAATTTGTGCTGCGCAATTCCTTAATTTGCCATTTAAGTTTATTTCGATATTTAAATCACCTTATTTGATTTAAATTGCAGCGAAATTGTTCACATCCCAACTAACCTTTGATTTACTTGTGATGAAAATCGTGTTGAGTAGTGAAAATACAAGACTACAAATGAAGTGTCAAGTTGACTCTTGTGTGGAGTACATTTCTGGGTGGGAAACGTTGCCGCCTTTGCGATTGTTATCTTAAAACATCTCATTCCCATAGTTATTTATAATGTATACTCATTATCAAAAGGTGCAGACACCTTTTAATGTTTCACTTAATGCCAATGTGTAAACAAAGTTGTGTCTTAATTAGCCGTTGTCATCAGTTACGTTGAATTTTTCATGAGGCTGGACATGTATTATACGTATTTCAACGTATCTATATCACTCTTCGAATTATGCACTTCTTAAAAACTTACATAAGGAACCTGCATTTAGTTTTATTTTAACTCATCTCTGAAAAACATCATGTTGTATGCAAGGAAAACTTATGATGTTATATCTTAGCTCTTCGTTTCTTTGATAATTTTTATACTGAATATTTTTCCTAAGTATTGACAATATTGTGGATGTAAAATTATCTTCTGAGTAAGGGAATGTGAGTTTTTTCAAAAAGTGTTAAAATTACTTTCCATTCCTCTATCCAGTAAACTGCTTAACAAATTTTGCACTCGGATATATATTTTCATTGTGTAATTTCCAACGAGAATGTTCTGAGTCTGTGAAGAAGACGAATTGTCATGACTTATTTATGGTTCCTTTGAAAAAATGTATTCACGTTCATTTATGAATGGGATTTATATGACACGCATTATATAATTTTGAAAGACATTTAAAATGAAATCAGAAGAAAAATAGTTTGAGAATGGAGAAAAATAGTGTTTCCCTTTCATACCTAATTTTTGTCATCCATTCACTTTCGTACTTAAATCCAATGGGCAAACTTCTATGAATCATTTTTGGAGTGTAGGAATTTTTCTTACTTATTGTTCCGTTTTTTCGCGCAGCATTACATAACTTTCTCTCTACTCTGTAGCGAGGAAGTAATATTATATTGCTGTTTACAAAATCCGGTACCTTTTTTTCAATATGTCTGTAAACTGACACCGGAAAATTGTCTTATATAGATATATGTATTGTCATATTACGGAAAAAATACCAGTTTTATTAATAAATGAACGTAAACTCGATCAATTCAGAATACATTGCAGTTTTCAAATATTCATGTTTCTTTCAATATATTCTATCAATATATATTATATCGACATAATATAGCAAAGTTATTTGATATTTAGTTTTATTAAGAAAAAGTGTAACGGTTTTAACTACTTAGATAAAAATGAGATTTCGATTTACAACAATACATTTTAGTTTTGACATACCTGTTCTATTTCTTTCAAGATATTGGCATTAAACTATTGAAAATATGTTTTCACATACTTTTATATTACGAAACAGTGTAGAGGTTTCAAAATAAATTAATTTCACGCTATGTTATGAACACCATTAGAGTTTGGTCATAGAATAGCCTTTCACTTGCCTCCAAGAAGGCCTCTCTAAATCCGAATGAATTTCAAGATTGAGAATTGGTGTTGAAGTTTTGGGAAACGTGTGTTAACAGTTTACTTAAGCCTAATTATTTCTCGAACACGACGCGACTGATAGTTGAAAGAGACCTAGAAAATCGATTGATTTTATGCCATAAATTCTACATTTTGATATCTTTCATGATGACGCAGTCTCGATAAATCCGACGTTTTTAACCTATCTGCACAAAAAAGGAGTTAGGTTTTCATCTCGAACGATGTAAGCTTCTCTCTCGACGATGAACAAAATCAACTTGACGTTCAGCAATGTAGAATTTTCATTAATCCAACACCAATTGGCATTATTAATTATTTTTGTTGGTCGATTTTGTAGCGAAAACGAATTTAATGTTTTTTTATGTATGCAGAGAGGGTTTTAGAATGTAAAAACAATAGCAGGTTCCATATCATTTCATCAGTAAGTATTGATTAATTGATTGATTTTTTCGTGTTTCCGGGCGCGTCAACTGCTTCGGTCATTAGTCCCGTTAGTGTAGTGCATTTTTTCTCGGGAGATGGCGGTGATCTTTCCCCCCTGGATGGCGAGATCCGGCGCCGACCTACCGTCGGCTAGTGGGGTTTCCCCCTAACCAGGACTCTCCCACCAACGGGGCACCGCCCCAGCCGAGACAAGCTCTAAGCACCCGACCGGTCTCCCAAAATATGTGGTGGTGTAGTGCATGTTAGTGTAAGTGTGTATGTAAAGGGAGAGGATAGGACAAGGAAGAGGAAGGAAAGATCGCGCGCGGTCTTTTTTTAGGGTACTGCTCCGGCATTCGCCTGCTGTTGATCGGAGAAACCACGGAAAACTACCGATCAGGGCAGCCAGCCGCTAGAATTCTCCTCCAGACAGCGACTGAATTCGACCTAGCTGAAATGCTAGTGTCGAAAATCCTGCCGCCGTCAGGACTTGAACCTAGGACCTCCCGGTCAGAGGCGCTGCAGTGATATCAGTTGATGCACTGAGCTACCGCTCCCGGTCAGTATTTACTCACTCTGTATTACGTGTGTTAAATTATTTTTCTCTGGCTTGGACGGTTAAGTAGCTTATCTCAGTAAGTATCGACTTCCATTCTCTCCTTAGCGGCCTGAATACCCGTGGAATGTGCGTGATTCCCAAACTTCAATGCAGTCAGCATCCTTTCGAAATATGTCGAAAAAGTTTGTCAAAATTCAGAAAAACTTGTCACAAAACGTGCAACAAGTCACAATATAAATGTAGAAATATATGTAGAAAATACAAAAAATTGAAATAAATCAAAAAACATTTCGGAGACACTTAGCGCTGATGTTGGTGTTGAGAGACTATTAGCTTATCTTGAAAACTTTGATCACAGGAAACATGACGTAACTTAGTCACTTTCCTTCATTGGAGATTTTCTCGCATCATGATTTCACCCATTCACACACTTGCGTGTTTCGCCGTTGTAACCGAACAAACCAGATTTTCTCTCTGGTGAGACAGCAGTATGCTTTCGATTCAACACATTAGAAGCACTTGCTTCTGGGCGCTAGGGAACATGGGAATTCATCGGTAGACTGCTGTACAGCAGCGAAGTACATCTCAGCAAAATAACGTTAAAACATTTACTGACGTCATTATGCAGAAAGTATTTTTATACCCGAAATTACTCACTCTGTATTACGCGTGTTAGATTATTTTTCTCTGGCTTGGACAGTTAAGTAGCTTTTTGGGTTTCAAATGTTGCTTGATTGGCCTGGATCTTCTCAAGGACGCCCAGCTTATTAAACAAATAATTTGAAAACGATAGTGGCATACATTGTTGAAGTAAATCATTTTAACATTTATTGATAAAATATCGTGTTTTTTATGTAAAATCTTTAAAATCGCTCCATATGAAGGATGGCGCGTTTGGTAAAAAGGCATGTAATGAAAGCATTTTATAGTATCGTTTATATTTTTGCAACTTCCAACGAACCTTTCTTTGGTATTTCCACAGAGGCTAAAAGAGTCATTACTGGATCGCGTATATGTCGCGTGCTGAGATAGCTCTATTGTGGCCACGCACAACCCAATCGGTGTTTCAATTAGTCTCACGCACGGTCTAACCAGAGTAACCAGAGCTAGCTTCCAAAGGAATCGGTTATATCATTAAAATTGATCACTCACGATTACACTATTACAGCGTAAGATTCCCTCTAATTGTCCCATAATCTCATCATGTAAGTTTTTAAATGCGTGAATAAATGCAAGGTGTGTCTCTAGCTTTGTATTGGTTATTTATTTAGGATTGTGCTCATTCACCCTCTGTGGTACGAACAAAACGTTTCACGAACACTACTGCCGCCGCCCTCACAATACCGATTATTTATTTTTGTTGATTACCAGAACATATGGTATACCGTGAATGAGAAAGTTGCCAATTTCACTCAGGTGCTAGGAGCTCCTCTGGCGAATAGCAAGAAGATTCAGAGCATTCGCAACGTCACCGGCGAGTCCACCGGCGAGTCGGTTAGCATTGCATTACGCTCTCCCACTCCAATCCACACTATCTCCTTTGACAGTCTCGATGGTTGCAAGAGTGCTGCCAAGCGTCTTGACTTTCTCTGATTTCTTATCAGTGGGTGCTGAGTACCGCTCACATAAAGACGCCGCTACAAATACCTCTTGAAATTCCTGAGGAACCTCTTAATTAATAACCACCAATTTCAACTTAAGAATGGCCTATCTTAGTATCAACTATAACACATCAGTTTGACTGTTGGCAAGTGCCGCCTCCAAATTGTTCGGATTTTAAGTTATAAGAAGTTCATCTAGTGGTAATCGTCTTACTCAACCTTCCTCCATAAATCGCCTACCTACTTAACAATATAGGCTGCTACAACACGAGTTTCCCGAATACTTTTTCATTACTATTCAACAGACATATCAACTTGTTACTACATCGACAAGATTTTCACAACGTCTCCTCTCTCAGCGATCATAGTAGCCTGTTCTACGGCTAATATGTCACATTATGGACTTTTCACATGTAGTTGCTTGGGAGGTCAGGTAACGTAACACATTGATGCGATGGAACTATGGTGATAAGGCTAGTACTCCGTACACGAGGTATTGCATTCCCGCCTGCAACCATTTGTTAACATTTTCCACGTACAAATATTTTGTTAATTCTGCAGGATGACTCATTTACCTTAAATTTGGAATCCCCTAAATACCAAGAAAAAATCCTTAATTTTTGCAAAAAAATTCAAATATTTACTGATATGTAATAATTATTAACTATTGCCAACAATTTAAGAAACCATGTACATTTTTGTTAACATATTTGTTACTACTGTAACTAAAACAACCAAATGTATTATTTAATTGTCGGTAATGACCATTGCTGTTGATACGACAATAAATAAACTAAAAAAAATTTGTTCTCAGTTGAGGCAAAAACAGAATTGTAGTTTTCCTTTAAAATTGTCTCAGTTTCTGTAGCTGTGTGGAGAAGAAATGTTTAGGCAAGCGGCGTGTGGTAGTTATGGTGAAGGAAATACGTCATGTTCTCCACAACCCTCATGCATGAGAATTAAACTAGGCCCAGGCATGGGGGCACCGTTATGTAGCCGGCAAAGTCAGTCAGAAGACCAAAATGCCGAATACGAATACAAAATATATTTTGTAATAATGTCCAGCGTTACCCAGGAACACGTTTGTGTTAACGTAAACCACCTAAACGAAGATTGGAGCTTCCGTCTACTAGAAAATGCACGATCAATAGAGTACAACTTGTTTTTTTCTTTTTAATTTCTTTCTTCCTTTGTTGATCAGCAGATCTTGCTTTCCAGAGAGTTGAATTGGTATTTGGTATAAACATTTTGGATTTTTATCCTAATTTTTGCTATTTTTCTTATAGCTAACTGTCACCTTTGCGTGATGGGGATTATACGTATTTTTAAATTATTTTACATGTAATTTTGACAATTTTTTTTCTTTAAAGGTTTTGAATACATGCTTCTTTATTACTTATGTTTTTGTCCATAGATCTGAGTACAAATGTCTATGAAGGTCGAAAATTGTCTTTAGAGCCACAGGAACGGATTCTGATTCTTGAATTCTTCTTTCTTTCTAGGGTTTTTATCCAGCCGACAGCCGGCTACCCTTTACGTCCCGATGGGACGCATATTCGACCATACACTAGACACCAACACACTTGCGGACTCCTCTGATCTGGGGTCAGCAGAACGCGACGCCCTCCGTGACAACACATACGTACAAAGACAAGGGACAAACAACCATGCCCAAGGCGGGACTCGAACCCGCGACCCTTCGGACCGAAGCGCTGAGTCGGTAATCGCTCTTAGCCACCTCGGCCATCCAGGTCGGCTTCTTGAATTCTACATTAAATAATTAAAGGTGTTTTTATTTCCAATAATATTGTTTATTACAAGAGAAGGTTGTAATAAACAATATAGTTAGCAATGACAACGCCTTTAATGATTCCTTTTAAATGCCAACGCCAACTCGCCGCTAAACCAATATTCATTCTAAATGTATATTGAAAGTCAAACGTGTCTGCGATAGTGTCGCGGATCGCTGGTGACGTCATGGGCTTTCGGCAGCTAATTGCTACGAGACATTTCCCTCTTCCGCGGACGTTTACCTCCCCGCCTTCCCCTCCCCTCCCCTCCCCCACTCTCGCACCGATGCTCTTCCTCCCACGCAGCCGCGTATCCTTCTGTTCCCTCCCTCCCCACTCTCAAGTACTCCACGAGGATGTTTGATTAAACGAAAATTTGTTCTGCAAAACCCAGGAGTACTTAAGGTTCCCCAAGTGCTCTCGTCAGTCAGCCATATGCGATCTGAAGTGTCTTCACTTTCTGAGAATCAGATTCTTTCAAACAGACTCTCATAATTCTTTTGAAGGCTACCAACAATTGGCCCTTTTTGTTTCCCTGATATTAAAGTAATAGTTCACGAAATCCTCCATTCCTTGGGCATTTATCTATCACAATTATGTATTTCTCGTAAATAAATGGCGTTCTTAGCACTGCCTGGGTTTTGCGTTAAAATTCTTCACACTAAAACCGGTACCAGCACTTTCTTCACGTGTTGAGGTGTAAAAACATGACATATTATTAAGTTTACAATTTTTAATGAAAATGTGTGTTTCTCTGTTAATATCACGCTGAAGTGTCCGTTGCTCATTTTTCACAGTTACCGCATGTCACATTTTTCACTATTAGACAGAAAATATTCCCGGTGGACTCGTCCTCGTCCACTTCTATCTATCCTAGTGCATCCCTGCTCCACAGGGTCATCCGGTTTTGCCCCACCTTGTCCTCACCCATTCCCTAAATCCCTGGTCACCTTCACTCATTTTCTAACTAATGTAATTAGAAAATCTATACTAAAAGAAAGAGAAAATCCAGACCATGCGTTTCGTCGTTGTTTTACGTTCTCGTCCTTACTTTGTAAGAAGATAAGGTGTAGTAATTGTGGGCAAGAAAACGGTGAATTTTCGACAGAAAAAACTCTTATTGTGGGGCTCTGCTAACAAAAATGTGGATAAAGCTTGTTACTACATGTAGTAAATTAATTCCTCTAACACGATGTATCGACGTGGGTCCAGGTGATTCCGAAACATTGATTGACGGTAAACGTCCGTCCGACTATCTGTCGGTACGTCTGTGACCAACGATAGGCCCAAAAACTTCCCACCGATTTTCTCCAAAATTGATATTCCTGGATCGATTTGAAGGAACTCTAAGTTCTCTGATTTGATTTTGGGAGATACTTTATATGAAGCCTCAAAAACATTTTCAAAATTTTTCGCAAAAGTAGTTCCAACGTTTTGATTAAATTTTGCCCTCGGAAAGTGTGAAGAACGCTCAAGAAAATGGTGCAGGTCTCCTTTTCGTTGAAATCGCTGATATTTCGAAAATTGCAATGTTTTTTTTTTGTTTTTTGGCTTTTCCCCATAACTACAATATTGAAGATAGAAACTTTTTCCTGAATTAAATCTGTTCTTTAATGACAAGTCTTGAAATAAGATCCTGTACAATTTTTCGAAAATATGAGTAGTTTTAATGTAATTTTGCGCAAAATATACGTAATTTTAAAAAATTGATTTTCTAAAAATAGCTCCAAATATTTTCTTTAATAATTTTCTCGTATGTATCACAGGAGGGTAAACATTTTGATAGTCTCGTTTTCGGCGCTCCCTGTATTTTCGAAAAATTACAAAAATTTAAGATTTCAAAACTACAAAATTGGAGTTAGAGATTTTTGGCTTAAACAAAATCAGTTCTACCACTTAGCTCTTTAAAAAGGTCATGTACAGTGTTTTGAAAAACGAGTACTTCTCGCGTAATTTATGTTTGGAGTGAATCCTATTTTATACAACACATTTTCTCAAAAGCCGCTCTAAAATTCTTCTTTAATTTTTTGCATGGATAAAATAAGGGACCCTTAAAAGAATGTCGCAGGTCTTACTTTCGTTGAACTCTGTGCATTTTCGAAAATTGCGTGTTGGAAGTAATGGTACACGCATTTTCGAAAATTGCGTGTTGGAAGTAATGGTTGGAAGTAATGATACATTTTTAAGTATCGAACCAACGTCAGGGCGACTGCATGCTGTAGCGATAAAGCTAACGCGAGTTAGGTTAACGGACCTGAAATCGAATTCTGGTGCGAGAAAAATATTGTTTTCTGATTGAAAACAAGTTTTGCTGGTTCATGTAGTAGTATAATATTGCGGAGCCGTTACAAATAATGCGAGAAAGCATATGCTTTTGAAGAACCACATTTCATGATTAGAATACACATAGTTCAGTTTAATCAACTTTACAAGTGTTTCGTATTTTCTTACAAGTTAATCTTAAAGATGTAATAGAATAATTTTCATAAGAGATAAAAGTATTGTGATAATATTATTTGTTGTTTGTCATCAGTGTGTGTGGAAGCAATATATGATTTTTTCAAGAGAAACAGATAACACCGCTCACAGTATAAAATCTTGAAAATAAAATTAAATAATACAATGAACGCAGTAAAATATCTATAAAACATCTCTTTCCCTTCATGTGATGTTCAATGTCAGTGTTTTAAAGAAATGTTGCTAAAAACTAAGTAACGTGCTGAGTCAAACGTGTCGAGAAATTTAACGTTTTATATTGCACATTTATAGATAAGTAAAATTTGCAGTGCACGTTAATTTGAATTTTTTCATTACACAACTGACCTTGGCATACTTATATTTTAACTTTGTATTTTAACATTGACGCGTACTACTAATAATATAATGACTTCCTTGTAATTGCATCATACTGTTACGATTTGAAAAGGCGTGCAACAGGTGTGCATGTGTTGGCAGACCTTTCTCAAAATTATTTATAAGTGGGTGACCTTATTACCTCATCTTATTATACTAAAGAGGCTCAGTTGGTACTAATAGCTACATTAAATAAAATAAGGTCATAGTTATTTTGCTATGTTCAACTGCCAACTCGCTGCGCATACTTGTAGTTGCAGTAGTTGAAAGTGAAAAAGTTAATTAGGTTCACATGCTCACAATAAGCATGCCTTAACATACCCTGCGCATATTACACTATAAAATTTTAACCCCAAAATAATATTTCTAAGCAGCAGAGTCGAGAGAAAAGAAAGAATCACAAAGGTGGAGAAAATTTCTACTTGTACAGCTTACCTTTTTCTAAACATAAAGTCAGTGAAATTTTATCAATATAAAAGTAAAAGTAAAATTGTGTAGTTGAATAGGGTCTATGATATCAAAAAATATTTCAATGAAATTCGTCGTTGATCTTACTATTTTACTACTGGATATTCTAACAAACTAAAATATTTTCTTTCAAACAACCATTTTTAATACAAAAAGGAGAAATTAACGTAATAGTATAACAATAAATTGCAATAACATGCCCTCGAAAGGAAAATAAATAAAAAGACAAATACCGACATCTAGAACTATTTCTATTTACGATAAGAAATTAACTTCAATTCTCACTATTTACAAAATATTTTCTATTTCAACTTTATTTATAACGATCTTCAACAATTATATTTGCTATATTCTCTGTTTATATGATCCACTTTTTTTTGTTAATTCTTCAGTAATCCCCGGGTTTAAAAATTGAATTTGGAAACTTTATTAATATATGTTTGTATTTGGTGTTATTGGGTTAGTAGTCCGACTTCGTCGGCCAGCTACCGGTGTCCCCCGCTGGGCCTAATTAAATTCCATGTTTGGGGATAAGAGCGAATGAGGCGAACATGACGTATTCTCTTCACCGCAACTAGAAAGATCCGCCTGGTTGAGCTTTTCTTCGTCACACAGCTACAGAAACCGGGACGATTTTACAGGAAAGCTACAACTCTATTTTTGCCTCGGGCGGGAATCTTTTTTATTATTAAGAAAACATCATATTATATCTCCAATTGTTCTTCCTCTCCGCTAAACCCCCGTACTCTGCTACCAAGTGCATGTATGCATGCATGCATGCATGAAACACCGTGTGGTCTACAGCACCACAACAATTCGCTGTCCGGGTGACGCCGCGTAGTGGGCTGAGAGGCCGACGTTTCGCCTGACATGTCGCAGACTTCATCAGGGCATTGACGTGATTGGGCATTGACTGATGAAGCCTGCGACATGTCAGGCGAAACGTCGGCCTCTCAGCCCACTACGCGGCGTTACCCGACAGCCAAGAAGTCATCGACTCGAGCCGTGGAAGCCTACGCGTACACCACAAGAATTCGTTTCATCAGGGGGACATGTCCCCGGTGTGGGCAGCTTGGCCTCTTTGGGCTCTACTCCACACCAAGTGCATCTGTGTCCCGCCTGTTGCAGATGCAGCTGCAGCCGCTGTGCGCCCTTCTGCTGGCGCTGCTGCCCTCCACCGCCCTGGGCGCCGCCGCCCCCGCCGCCCCCCGACCCCGCCCCCGCCCCCGCGCCTGCGCCCGCCCCCGTCGCCTCCTTGGGGCCGCGGACCCCGCAGGCGGCCATGCAGGAGCTTCCAGGTAAGGGCCTCCGCAGGCCGCGACTCGCAGCCTGCTGCGAGTTTTCGATTTCAGCAAATATATTATCGATACCTGTATACTCGCGAATGTATCGGAGTTTGAGAAACTGAAGCAAGATAGACACCTGTTTTTTGTTGCATATTTTTATTTATGGTTTAAGAAAACGGTATGCTTCCAAAATACAGCAAATTCAAAGTAAATAAAACTGAGGTTGTCTGGTATCAATTATATATTTATGCTGAAGATCTTTTCGATCGCGTAGCGATCATCGTCAGAGCTGGAAATTACATGAATAGATATAAATTATACATTAAACAAATTATCTACAAATTAATATATACAAAAGAAGTATGCAGATGCGTAAGCAAACTGAATCGGTCGTACCTTGTAGCTGCTGGGCGGAAAACGAAGTTCTGCGGTTTTTTAGAGTAGCGGTTCGCTTAAGAAGGCAGGGCGGCGGTCGGACGTGTGTGGGGGCGGGGCAGGGGGGGCGCGGCCGAAGGGTCGAGAGACGCGGCTGCAGGGCCTGGCGTGAGGAGGGCGCGGGCGGACGGAGGCGGGTGGAGTTAGGTGTACACATTGTGCTAATTTTAGTAGAGATGACGAAAGTTCAGGATTTGCTGGTTAAGACTAGTAATATTCTGGTTTTTCAGATTGTTGAGAATGTGAAGGGATTCTAATTTTATTCTGTGCCAGTACCTATTTTCAATTTCTAGGATATGGAAATTAATGTGTTTGTCAAATGTGTGATTATTTTGATTTAAGTGATCAGCGAAGTGTGAAACAGTGATTCGCTACTACACTATCACTAACATGCACTACACTACCACATATTCCGGGAGGCCGGTCGGGAGCTTAGAGGTTGTCCCGGCTGGGGCGGTGTCCCGCTGGTGGGAGAGTCCTGGTTAGGGGGAAACCCCATTAGCCGACGGTAGGTCGGCGCCGGATATCGCCATACGGTGGGGACAGATCACCGCGCATATCCCGAGAAAAACATGCACTTCACTAACGGGACCAATGACCAAAGCAGTTGACGTGCCCGGAAACACGAAAAAATCAAATCAAATCAAGTAGCGCAACCTTAGATGCGTATCAAAGGGTGAGTACATCTATGTAAGTCATTTATGTAATTTTCTGAATAATGGAGCTGAAGTAGAAGAACACATAACTTTTATCACAACATACGGCAGCAAATGTATCTCACTTGCACAAGTATTTAGAACACTGTTCCTGACCACATTAATCACTTGCGAAGTACAGAAAAATGTTCCTGCTGTAATTTGGGAGATGTCTGACAACTAGCAACGGTAGAACCATGGAAAACTGATTCTTCAGTTTTCCTAAAAAATAATGTAATTGAGGTACGTGTTGTTGCTGCGTGGCGAAATATCAGGCCAAATAGAGCTGGAAACTATGGTCTGATAAGGATTAGGAGAATATCAAGATGATGTTGGTGTTGGTTACTAAGAAAAAATTTCTTCAACGCATGAACCGGGATGGTGCCACGGATTATTACACGGTGAGAATAATACCGTGGCGACACGTTTACAACCGGCACAGACTTGCAGGCCTCGCTTGAGTGTGAATAGAGTTGGTCTCGTTAGAGCTGTGTTTCCCAACGGGGTCGGAATCGACCCCCTGGGTGTCGATGAAATTTACCGGGAGAGGTGGTTCAGTGCATCAACTGATGTTACTGCAGTGCCTCTTACCCAGAGGTCCTAGGTTCAAGTCCATATGACGGAAGGATTTTCGACACTAGCTTGTCAGTTAGACCTAATTCAGTCAATGTTTGGTGGAGAATTCTAGCGGTCGGCTGCTCTGATCGGTATTTTTCCGTGGTTTCTCCGATCAACACCAGGCGAATGCCGGAGCAGTACACTCCCAAACGGGCCACGGACCGCGCGCGATCTTTCCTTACTCTTTCTTGTCATATCTTCACCCCTTACACACACACTTACACTAACATGCACTACACTACCACATGTTCCGGGAGACCGGTCGGGAGCTTAGAGCTTGTCCCGGCAGGGGCGGTGCTCCGCTGGTGGGAAGTACCTAGTCGGGGAATACCCAGCTAGTCGACGGTAGGTCGGCGCTGGATCTCACCTTCCGGAGGGGGAATATCACGGCCACCTCCCGATGAAAAAACATGCAGTACACTGATAGGACTAATGACCTCAGTACTTTAATCGCCGAGAATCACTAACAACAATGAATCAAGAAATTTTAAAAGAGGTCAATAACGATCAAAGGGTAAATGGGGTCAATGGCCGAATATGCAACGACAAATCATATGTGTAATCAAATCCTATTGATTACAAAACTATAAATGAAATTATTGTTTTCTTATATAAAGGTGCAGAACGTCTAATAATACTCATTTCCATTTCCAAAAATTGGAAATTTTAATACAACAAAAAATAATAAATCATAAATATAAGAAACCATTCTTTCCAAATTTTTGTTCATATTCTTTGTCTATATAATTGTTATCAAGTTATTTATGTGTCTTACGATTATTTTGTGTGCTGTATATTATAGAAAAATGTCAAGTGGGGGGCCGATGGAACAGATCTTTCTTTTAAAAGGGGTCGACGCGGGGAAAGGGCTGAGAATCCCTGCTTTAGAGAGTGGCGGCGCCTCTGTCGGAAGGTGTCCCGCCGTCGACGCGCGTGTCCGGCTTAGGGCCTCGGGGGCCTACTTTCACAGCTCGCAGCCCGCATGGCAGCCCGTAACTGGGGTTCCACCGAAGGAACACTCTTCGGAAATGAGGGTAACCACTTTCAATGGGAGAAAGCCCCAACAATAACAAAAATAGTAGTGCCACAACATAATCTTCATCATTAATAGGTACCCCATGTCTCTGAAGATTACTGGTAATGGTCGTGTGAATGTAATGTTTATATAGTTAATATATATTTTAATTGCAGTTAACTAGGATTTCAACAAATCGCCACCTAGCAAATCGTTTATCAATTGAAAATGCATGATCCAATTTAACGCTAAAATTTACTGATAAGAAAGCTTAATTTCAACATTTGAGTTACTTTGAGTTTGATTACTCAACAGACGTCTAAGACTCGCGAATGAAGTGATGGCGGCTGACGACGAGGTTTCGGGAGACGACAGCGCAAATGCACTCTTCACTCAGAAATGAAGGACTCAGTAGAACAAGGGGCTAGCCTACATTTTTGTGAAAACGAGGTTTTATCACTAAATAAAACTTTCAAACTTATCCTTTCAGTCTAATATGATATTTAAATCTAGAATGCAAGTATATACAATTGGACTGTATTTAAAAGTTTAATGGTCACATGCGTCTGTAACCCTTGTTAACATGCAACCCTGCAGGTTTGTTAAGTGCACTTCTACCTACTTGTATGTTAAGAAACTTAACATCCTTAACAACGCGTTTTAACACCCTTAGCAATGTAAACAACCATCGATTCATCGCTAGTCAAATGTTTGTTAAGGTAAAGAAAACATGGCGATGTACAAAACAAATCAGATTCAAACAATTGAGAAGTAATTCACACTGGTTTGGGGATAATTATTCTTAATTGTAATATTAATAGTACAATTTGAAAAATGTATATTAAGTAAATTAACCTCATTTTCCTCACATTCCACTAAACGAAACTACTCGGGTAATCGTATTTACTGACGACGTGAAGGTGTCGCCAATGTAAGTCAACGTGCCAATTTCCTAACAAAACGTCGTTTCTTCAGGGCATCTTTAGGTTCAGGAGGATTATTTGCATCCATCTTTCTCGAACCACAGTATATGAATTTTGCTTCTTTAGATATCGGAAGCAACACCTCACAATATCGTACTAACGTACCGTAGCAAAAGAATTCACGTTTTACTATCGCAGTAATATCGTAAATTCTCGCATAATTCGTGAGATTTCATGATGACTGATAAAATGCTGAACATAACAAGAAATGTTACAGTGTTATTACTGCCTCGTCCAAATTAAAAAAACTCGGTTCCTCTATGCTCCGCCTCGATTTTTAACTTTTGGCCTCGGCAATAATAACACTCATAACATTTCTGGGTACGTTAATAGCTATAAAAGTGTGCAGGTTATATTGTGAAAGTACTACTGAATAGCTCCGTATCTCAGAACAGTCAATGTGGGTGAATGTGTAGCCCCATGATCTACTGGTCCACGAATTGTCCCCAGATCAGCAGGAGTTCCGCAGGTAGTTCTAATAGGTCTTATCGGCACCGATAGATGACAGTCCGGAAAGGGGTGGAGCAAAGCCGAAAAGCTACCTCCAGCTCAATAGTATAGGAAACTAGTTAGTTTGAGAAATCTGTACCATTTTGTAGCACCACTATACTTGGGTTTTCGTAACATAGCGGATGACTATAGATCGTTTTTACAACTCCCGCCTTGTAAAACGAATATTTTCAATTCATTCGCGAACGTCCTTCTCAACCGGGCTCATGTCCTCAAACATGTGCTTATCACTGTTATAAAGATTCATTTTATAAGGCAGGAGGTGTAAAAATGACCTAATGTCATCCACCACGTTACGAAAACCCAAGTATAGTTATATAGAAAATACGGAGTTCATACACAATGATTCTTGACCCGTTTAAATTATGTCTAATGGTTCTTGAGTTTGGGTCTCAGAAAATAAAACAGACACTTGACATTGCCCACGTTTCGGCCGTATATTTGGCCTTCTTCAGGGCTACAGAACATATAAAACGGAGTTAACGTTAGATGATATCGTAGGCTTCCGCGGCCAGAGTTATGATCTGGGCTGTCCGGGTGACGCCGCGTCGAAGGCTGGGGTGCCGACGTTTCAACCGACATATCGCGGTCCTCTTCAGGGCTGTACTGCCTGTATAGGCAAGGACCGCGATATGTCGGTCGAAACATCGGCACCCCAGCCTTCGACGCGGCGTCACCCGGACAGCCCAGATCACGGAGTTAACGTTAGTTTATGACTCGCGACGTCAGTGCCTCTATTTCCGCGCGGCGCGCGGGGCGGCGTTTAGCGCGGGCGAGTTGACCGCTGCGCGGCTGTCGCCGTGGGCGGGTGGAAGTGTGCCGGTTGAGGCAGTGGAAGTGGATGTGGAAGTGGGGCGCCGAGACCGGCGCGGCCGCCGACTTCCCTTACGGGGCTGTGGCGTGGGCGGGGAGGGGGCCTGTAATCGGCATGGTGGGCGAGGGAAGGCACCCACTAGTCTGCCTGCATTGATTGATTTTTTCGTGTTTCCGGGCGCATCAACAGCTTTGGTCATTAGTCCCGTTAGTGTAGTGCATGATTTTTTCGGGCGATGGCGGTGATTTTTCCCCGCTGAATGGCGTGATCCGGCGCCGACGTACCGTCGGCTAGTGGGGTTTCTCCCTAACCAGGTCTCTCCCACCAGCGGGGCACCGCCCCAGCCGGGACACGCTTTAAGCTCCCAACCGGTCTCCGTAATATGGGGTAGTGTAGTGCATGTTAGTGTGTGTGTAAGGGGAGAGGATAGGACAAGGAATAGAAAGGACAGATCGCGCGCGGTCCGTGGCCCGTTCGGTAGGGTACTTCTCCGGCATTCGCCTGGTGTTGATCGGAGAAACCACGGAAAACTACCGATCAGAGCAGCCGGCCGCTAGAATTCTCCTCCAGACAGCGACTGAATTCGACCTAGCTGAAGAGCTAGTGTCGAAAATCCTGCCACCGTCAGGATTCGAACCTAGGACCTCCCGGTCAGAGCGCTGCAGTGGCATCAGTTGATGCACTGAGCAATCGCTCCCGGTACCTGCATCATGTTCAAACGCACTTTTACGAAAAATATATAATTTAAAATGTATATATGTATTTGGCGTTATTGGGACGATAGTCCGACTTTGCCGGCCAGCTACCGGTGTCTCCCTTGCCTAGTTAAATTCCCATGTTTGGGGGAAAGAGCGACATGAGGCGAACATGACGTATTCTCTTCACCGCAATAGAAAGATCCGCCTGGTTGAGCTTTTCTTCGTCTCACAGCTACAGAAACTGGGACGGTTTTAAAGGAAAGCTACAAGTCTAGTTTTGCCTCGACCGGGAATCGAACTTGAGACTATAGCACGGGAAGCTAATACGCTGCTCATGAGTCATCCTCGAGGCTTTAATTTGATCATTATGGACGCAACGCGTCTCTTTGCCTCGTGTCGAGCGTTGAGAGCGGACTAATCCTCCATTAATCTCTCTCTATGTAAGCAGAGATTATATATGAATGTAAGTCAGTTTCAAGAGGACCGTCAGGTAACATCTCCGCGTACGCGCCTCCTACTACGCGCTCCTGCGTCACTACCCAGCGGCCAGAATTGAGAAGGAATTAGGAAAGGGGTAAGGTTTAGGACACTTCACAGGGGTTGGACTAGCCCTTGTGAAGCAGCCAAACTCGTTTTGTTGAAACAAATTTCACATGAGATTCGATGAGAATCGAACCCGGATCTCAGTGGTGAAAAGCTAGCGACCTCGCTATGAGCCACGAGCGGGCCACGAGCGAAAATTTTATATTAATAAATCTCTGTCTGGATGGCCGAGGTGGCCTGAGTGTGTGTCGACACAGCGCCTCGGTCGGAAGGGACGCGGGTTTGACTCTCGCCGCGTGCTCGGTTGTTCGTCCCTTGTATTTCATGTATGTGTGTTGTTGAGGAAGGCCTTGTGAGTCTGCTGACCACAGACCGAGGAGCCCGCATGTGTGTCTAGTGTTAAAGATTAACAAGTGTCCTTATGAGGGATATAGAGGATACCCGGGGTGGTTAGTCAAACTCGGCATCCCTTGAAAGTTGGAAAAGGCCCTGCAAGAAAAGTTATTAATAAGTATCTGTTTTAAAAATTTCAAATAAGTATAAACCACAAAGGATTTTTTCGTACATTCTTGTATTTAAAAACGACTTTAATTTATTATTTAGGTCTGCTTTTTGTTCGTTTTAAAAATTCATTTGAATTTTCATTGGGAAATTTTGTGGTTATTCTTAAATTAATTAACCTTAAAACAATTTTAGACTACAAATATTTTAACTAGCGTTTAGTAAATAAAGTCCGAGGTCTGTTTACAAAGAATACTGACAAACACCTTCAGGTTCATATATTTTATAGAGGAACAATAATAGTTATTTATGACACGAAGGGTAAAAGTAACATTTTATTTTCAGAGTGGCGCAATCCTACGAGCAAAATAAAATCCCTTTCACCACGTGTGTCATAAACTAATTTTTAGATATTCTTATTGACTTTCATTTTATTTTTATTCATGTGTACAAGTCACTTAATTATACATAAGTGTCAATAGTAGCTGATAGTATCAGTCGAAAGTTTTTTATTTGTTGCATTCACAGATTTATCTGAACATGTAATATCATCTCACTTTTAGCACTAGTGCTAAAAGCTGAAGTTTTAGCAAGCTATGGATGCCCTGAAAGTACTGCTTTTACTCCTGGCTGTCTAAACATACATTTCTAGTTGAAATCAACTCTCCCGCACAGGCTATTTAAACAATATTTATCCATTTTTCGTAACCAGGGCTCGGCAATAAGAGTTTTTCTGCCACAAATTCGCCGTTTTACAGCACACGATTGCAATATTTTCTCTTCTTACGAAGTAAGGGTGAGAAAATAAATTGGAAGTTATTTAATATTTCACTCACATGAAGGGAGAAATGCCAGAATTTGTTGTTATGTTCACTACATTCGTTTGTTAATACGTATGTAGTGAAAAGTTTTCAGAACCTTATATTATCATAAGAATATCCCTTGCCCTGTAATGGACATTTTGTGTATTTCACAGTCTTTTTATGCTTATAACTTAAATTATTGCATTAACGTATTTGTTTATATGGACTTTTATAGGTTTTGCCGGGCCCTCTCGCAATCAGTGATTACACAGAGACTAGCCGTTGCCATTTCTCTGATAACTATTGGTTTGATTTATACATGAGGTGTAGAATATGAAATTATGAAATAAATTATTATTATTATTATTATTATTATTATTATTATTATTATTATTAATAATATTATAATGAGAATTCAAAATGCACGACCAAGAAAATTATTCTGAGGTAAACGTACAGTAGCGGAGATCAAAAGATGGACGGATGCGTTGCCCGTGTACGTTGATAGCTCTCTCGAGGGGAGGAGGGGGAGGGGGAGGGGAGCGGGCTGGCGGGGCTTCTTCCCACGCAGCCATCGGCGCCGTTCGCTTCCGCGTTGGCCCGCTCGCTCGCTCGCCCGCTCGCCCGCTCGCCGGCCGTACGTCAAAGCCCGTTCGCGCAGCCGCGATTCCCTGGCAGCTTCCTTCTTTCCTTTATTTCGTCTTGCTTGCGCACTCCCCATCTCCAGCATCGGCACCTCATTTCACTTAGCCCAGGTTGCTTGGTTGGTTGTTAGTGATTCCGGGCGCGTCAACAGCTTAGGTCATCGGTCCCGTTAGTGTAGTGCATGTCTTTTCCACGGGAGATGGCAGGTGATCTTCCCCTCGCTGGACGGCGAGATCCGGCGCCGACCTACCGTCGGCTAGTGGGGTTTCCCCCTAACCAGGACTCTCCCACCAGCGGGGCACCGCCCCAGCCGGGACAAGCTCTAAGCTCCCGACCGGTCTCCCGGAATATGTGGTAGTGTAGAGCATGTTAGTGTAAGTGTGTGTAAGGAGAGGATAGGACAAGGAAGAGGAAGGACAGATCGCGCGCGGTCCGTGGCCCGTTTGGTAGGGTACTGCTCCGACATTCGCCTGGTGTTGATCGGAGAAACCACGGAAAACTACCGATCAGAGCAGCCGGTCACTTAGAATTTTCCTCCAGGCAGCGACTGAATTCGATCTAGTTGAAAAGCTAGTGTCGAAAAAGCTGCCACCGTCCGAACTAGAACCTAGGACCTCCTGGTCAGAGGCGCTGCAGTGATATCAGTTGATGCACTGAGTTACCGCTCCCGGTAGTTAGTCCAGTATATTGCGTTCACCCGAGTAATAAAAATATCTGCTTATGAATGGCCATTCCCAAAAAGGTACAAATTGCATATTGTAGAACTAATCTCCTCGAAGAACAAAGCTTATCGAAGGAAAGGATTTTTTTAAAGAAAGCATTCGCACCAACGAAAGGATTAACGGCAATGATCATGATGCAAACGACTAAGACGAATTTTGCCATTTTTGTTGTTTCCAAAAATTTCCAACGCGCATCAAACAAAAATGTTGTCGGTTGTAGTTATAGTGCAAGTTTTAATTCAGAACCGCGATTTTCATTCAATTTTCGGTTTAAAATGCTGTAAAATAAATTGAATCATTAGAGGATATATGGAAATACGTTTAATATTTAAAACTGTATTAACATTTTTAAGAAAATTGATGGAAATGAGGCACGCAGTACACAATTTAAAGAAAATTATTTATTAATAAACACTTTATTAATAATTTAGTTACAAATACTTAGTCGTAAAATGTTCTGTTAAGTCAAAACATTTGAAAAAAAAAATTTGAAGATAAAGCTTTCAACCAACTTTTTGTTCTTGAACACGTTTTTTTGTACATTTTGAGAAAACTCCTTTTGTTTCGTGCATCTGTGCCATCTTTCACGTGTACTTTGCATATGTTTTCTTTTTTAAAAAAAACCTTAAATTTTTTTTTTTTGAATTTTTCATGTGCATCCATGATTTATTTCGGAAAAAATTTTTTTTAATTTTTATTTTTTCTGAGCATCAATTCAGAAAGAGATACAGGCATGGATCTTGAGCATTTTCCTGCTAAGGACTAATAATTAATTTTGCACTTAGATCTACGAAATAAAATATATCTCAGTAATACCACGTAAAATGATTGGTCGTTAGTTAAATTGCTTTATATCTTATATTTTTAATATACTATTACTTGTGGTCTGTAGCAGCAAAACGGCTGCTAAACAAAATCATACAAAATGGTGTTTCCAAAATTAGCAGATACACTGCACAAGTGCAATTGCCGATATGCGCAGTGCGAGTATGGCTGGAATAGCAGAATAATTTTTTTACATTTTCAGTCAAAATCCTAACTCTATCATTGTATTTTTATTTTCACCATGTTTCGGGCTATCTAACTAAATCACAGACACCTCTCTCATGACCGAAGGCTCCATAGTTTTCTTGCAATTTCTGCGCGCATTGTAATTTGTAACATACTCGTAGATGGATAACTGTTGCCATTTTTCACCTACAGTTAACCAAGATTAAATTTTAAACTAAACACGTAGATGTACAACCTAAAAGGAAAACAAATAAACAAACAAACGACCATATCATGGCAGGTTGAGCTGACGGTTCAATGCCTGTTGCACTGTGCATTGTGCAACTTTCAGTGAAATAGTTGGCGCACCCATCGCGCAAGAGCGGTCGGAAGGACATCACGCAGTGCAATGAAAGTAAGGGCCGCGCCATCAGGAAGTCCATTGGAGGCCGTATCAGCCCGTTCCGCAGCCCGCGCCGCTTGCCTCACGCGCGGTGGCCCAGTTCGCCGCCGCCATTTGCATTCGAATCGCGCGCGCCCGGCGTGGACGAACATCGGGCGGGCGAGAGGCAGTGGGCGGGCAGGTGCAGGGCGAGTGGTGGGCGGTGAGCGGGCGGGCGAGCGGTGGGGGGCAAGGGCGGGAGAACGGGCGGGAGAACGGGCGGGAGAACGGGCGGGAGAACGGGCGGGAGAACGGGCGGGAGAACGGGCGGGAGAACGGGCGGGAGAACGGGCGGAGAACGGGCGGAGAACGGGCGGGAGAACGGGCGGAGAACGGGCGGGAGAACGGGCGGGAGAACGGACGGGCGGGAGAACGGACGGGCGGGAGAACGGACGGGCGGGAAACGGACGGGCGGGCGGGCGGGCGGGCGGGCGGGCGGGCGGGCGGGCGGGCGGGCGGGCGGGCGGGCGGGCGGACGGAGGACGGATGATCGGGCAGGCAAGCGGGCAGTGGGCGAACGAGCTCGTGGTGATGGGCAGGCGGGAGGGTGGGCTGTGGGAAGCAGGATGGCAGATGGTGGATGGGGGGAACAAGGGGGGCGGGGGGGGGGGCGGGGGCAGCGGGCGGCGGGGCGGCCGCGGCGGAGAGCGCACAATGTAGTTCCGGAGGCGCGACGCGGCGTGGCGTGGCCGGGCGGGGGCGGGGCGGGGCGGGGGCGGGGCGGCGGGCCAGGCGTGCTTCCGTGCTCGCGCGGACGCCGCGCACCGTGACGCCCCGTCACGCCCCGTGGACGCACGCGGCCTCCGCGCAGAGCGCTCTCCGCAGCTCGCTCTCGGGGCCCCGGGGTTCAGCGCAGGCGCCGCTCCAGGCCACAAAGAGCCTTCCTTCTTTCTCCACCCGCACTACGCTGCTTTTTAACATTATTTCACGTCCGCCTGCCCTTCCTGTGTCTTCATAGCGCGTTGTGAATGAATATAAACATGAAGAATGAATGTGAGTTAATGGTCGTAAGGAATGTAATGAGTTAGTTCGTAGTATCGTAGGCTTCACGGCCAGAGTCATGATCTGGGCTGCCCGGGTGCCTGGGCAGTACAGCCCTGAAGAGGACCGCGATATGTCGGTCGAAACGTCGGCACCCCAGCCTTCGACGCGGCGTCTCCCGGACAGCCCAGATCACGAGTTGGTTCGTAATTGAGGAAACAAACGAGTAAATAAACTGTAATTATACGTTTTCGTAATATAGGTTCCCAATATCATTTGGTTTAACAGATTTTTAGCTGTGATCCTACTTTATGAAGCGTCCAGAACATTCAGCAGAGGAGTCAAATCCTTCTCTGAATTTGCCGCTAACTATATCAACGTTCGGTGACACTTAATAATGAACGTACTCTAGGGAACCAGTCTGGGAGAGGAAAACGTAGCCCAAGACCCTGTCGGAATAAAAGTAATTCCCTTTCAAGCTACGCGATTCATTGCTTATTATTAAATCTGCAGGTGGTGTTTAATGTGAAGTGAATTTGTTTTACATTTTCAGTATACAAATAACTCAATGTATGCGGAAGAGTCTTCCGTAATTCATATTGAAAATTAGTCATTGTTAATAGTTTCCCAACTAGTTACTAAAACAGTCGCAGCCCAGTTAGACTTGAATGTTCACAGAATAAAAGATCACTTGTCAATCTGTTCTCGAAAGAAAATATGACGCCACAGCCTGGCCATGTAAACGGACAAAAAGCAGCTCACCTGAAGCTGGGAGGGAGTCGTATGCAGAGCTGGACTTCAAGAACCAAGGCCTCTAGGCGATCACCAAATTGCGGCCCCTCAATTCAGAAATTGAACACAAAAAAAATTAACATAATACTATAAAATATTTTAATAATTATTGTTATGTAATTCTATTTTCTGCATGATTTCCATTTATTTATAATTATTATTTAAGCAATTCAAATATTTTAAAATCTCAAATAAATATTTAATACGTGTTCAGCTAGAAAAATAGTTGAATATTGCTTTCCCATATTTATAACTCTAATAAATGCTTTCAATTTTACCCCTACTTAATTGTATTCCAATCATCTGGCGCTCCCAGTAGTGCTGGGCTCTATGCTTTGATTTATTTAACGTGGCGTCTGAAGGTCACGAGCTGGAAGGAGTGGAGAACATTGCCATCCCATCGGTATGTCCAATACCAAAAATTTAAAAGGTAACAAAGATCACGATTGGATGACAGTGTCCCACCCTTCATCCAGCTCGTGGCTTTGAAGCGCCACGTTAAATAAATGGAAGTATAGCCAGCTGCCTAGGTGGCTGGGCGGAAGCTTCCGTCGGTCGTATGCGCCCTAGACCATTGCAAGAAGTCGAGCGCCTGTGTTTTGCGCGCGAGGGACCGCTGCACCGCCAACGGGATGCGCCAGGAAGGGGCGGGGCGGGGGGCGGCTGGGGGGTAGAGGCCGGGGGAGGCGCGAGGTCGGGCCATGGAGCGGCGTTACGTCGCCTATTCTATCACGCAGCGACTAGCCCCAACGACCAGAGCGGTGGAATGACGTTCGTGTGTACAGAACAAGGCATGAGACATACTGATGTTTGTCCCTGAAACGGTTTAATTCTAGAGCGCATGGATTTGATTGATTTTCTTTTTGTGTTTCCGGGCGCGTCAACTGCTGTGGTCATTAGTCCCGTTACTGTAGTGCATGTTTTCTCGGGATAATGCGGTGATCTTCCCCCACTGGTTGGCGAAATCCGGCGCCAACCTACCGTCAGCTAGTGGGGTTTCCCTCAACCAGGACTCTCCCACCAGCGGGGCACCGCCCCAGTCGGGACAAGCTCTAAGTTCCCGACCGCTCTCCTGACAGTGTGGTCGTGTAGTGCATGTTAGTGTGTGCATGTGTAAGAGGAGAGGATAGGGCAAGAAAGAGGAAGGACAGATCGCGCGCGGTCCGTGGCCCGTTTGGTAAGGTACTGCTCCGGCATTCGCCAGGTGTTGATCGGAGAAACTACGGAAAACTACCGATCAGAGCAGCCGGCCGCTAGAATTCTCCTTCAGACAACGACTGATAGAGCGCATGGAGTTGTCTCATTAAATGTCAACACAATAATCAACTCCGTAATTGTGGAGTTCATCTTGTATTTTTTAGGCTTATGGTTACAATGATCCTGAGTAGTCTGTCTGGGATAGTGAATAAATTGACCTCTAGATAAATGTAATGAAGAGAACGATGGAGCAAAGAGGAAATGAAGGAGAAACGGTAGAAGGTCCTAATCTGTTGCGAGTACTATGATCAAATAATTTCTTGTCCTGTAAAAGAGCAATAATTTTCTTCGAGTGTTTTTTCTTGCCCAAGGAATGGCAGACAAAAGTGCAGATATTTATCAGGTCTCTCGCATTCATTTGTACGGTTATTTCATGTCCCCGATGTGACAAGATGTAATTTTCATTGCGTAGGTATTGGTCAACAAGTGGTCATGCAAAACTGTTCTGTCTTTTCTCGAAATGAACACATACAAGGCGGCCAGTGCAGAGGGTGTGGGAGGTGTGGGAGGATCGATGCGGGCCCGTCTCTGGGAGTAACGGCTCGCGCCTTGGCTGACCGTTTGCAGCTGACGGAGTCCCGCAGGTTGGCGCTTTTCTTGGCCACCTCATCTCGTGGGGCGGGAGGGCCCTCGAGGCAGCCACGCCAACGAGGAAGGCGCCCCACTCGCCTCTAGAGACGTCTCAAAGGCGCGACTTCATGCACGTCACAGAGTAAACTAGTGGAGCTACAACATCACACACTTTCTCACATAATTTGATTTGATTTGATTTTTTCGTGTTTCCGGGCGCGTCAACTGCTTTGGTCATTAGTCTCGTTAGTGTAGTGCATGGTTTTTCTCGGGAGATGGGGGTGATTTTCCCTCGCTGGATGGCGAGATCCGGCGCCGACCTATCGTCGGCTAGTGGGGTTTCCCCCTAACCAGGACTCTCCCACCAGCGGGGCGCCGCCCCAGCCAGGACAAGCTCTAAGCTCCTGACCGGTCTCCCGGAGTATGTGATAGTGTAGTGCACGTTAGTGTGTGTGTGTGTATCACATAATTTCTATATTTGCGATGATTCAGGGAGTTAAACGAAAATGAGATCCGCGTTATTCTTTGATGCATCTCTTCTTCTATCTGTGAAAAGAATTCAAAGATAAAATTCGGAGAGATTTTTAAAAAAAAAAATTAATTGCCTGTTTTTCGCGCCAAATTACACAAAAACTACTCATATTTTCGAAAAATTGAATGCTAACTGATTTAAATATCCTTCTTCAATGAAGAGATTTCATTAAGGAAAAGATTTCTATCTCCAATATTATAGCTGTAGGAAAACGCCCCAAAAAAGTGCACTCTTGCAATTTTAAAAAAATCTGGGATTTCAACGAACATGAGACCTTCTCCATTCTCTTAAGTGTCCATTACGCTATTCGAAGACGAAGTTTGATCTAACTATGGTACCGTTTTTGAGAAAATTTTGAAAATATTTTTGAGAACGGACAGACAGACGTTTTGCCGTCATTCGATTTTTCGATATCAAGAACCCACAATACATGATTCTGGATACACCATGTGTTAGAGATATTTTTTCTTAATTTAATCACAGAATTTACCGACTATATAGTTACAACAACTCTGGTAACGCATAAGTTTTTCTGACGAAAGTTTCCGTATTTTCGCCGCACGATTACATAACTTTATCTTCTTACAAAGTATTTTCGCAAAGCCGACAAATTAAAAATGAATGCCATGAAGGATCGAGAATATGAGCAGACTGAAACGATGTGTACAAAAAAATAGGCCGTTGAAACCTCCTAAAATTGACATTGTTTACCGTTTGATAGGCAGTGCTTTAGTTTATAAATGTTTTCTTCATTACGTAAAACATTTTTTCAAATGTTCACGCTTTAAATAAATCATCCATAACAAATGTTCATTGATTCAAAAATAGTCGGTGGAATTTGTATTGCACTGTTTAAAGATTGTATCCCCATCTCGATCAGGTTTTTCGTCCAGTTTCCTGATCCATTGAGCAAATGCTGAGATGGCCCCTTGTTTTGCTTCTGGACATAAATGTAACTTCATTTTCTGTGCACGTCTTCTAGAATTCAGTGGGAAATACAATTATTCAAATTATTGTTTCCATGTTGTCGCGGCAGGAAGTAATAAGAGCCAAAATTTATTGCTTAATTATCCTTGAAAATAGATTTTATTACATGGGAGTTTTTTGGTTTTTTTCTCCTTTCAAAAATTCAAAATTTAAGTAGTATATGACAGTGTAGGGATCACAGAATTTTGAAAATGTGCACACAATTCACTTTTCCCAAAGCACGTCATACGCAGTTTTTAACTGTTTTTGACGTAAAATAAATAAATTAAAAAAATAAATAAGTATTGTCTGTCTTAACTAGAGATGTCTGGCGAGTTTAAGATTGATTGTGATTCCGGGCGCGTCAACAACTATGGTCATTAGTCCCGTGAGTGTAGTGCGCCTTTATTTCTCGGGAGGTGGCAGTGGACTTCTGCTGGATGGCGAGATTGAGCGCCTCCCTACCGTCTGCTAGCGGGGTTTTCTCCAACCAGGTATCTCTCACCAGCGGGGCACCATCCCAACTAAGGCAAGTTCTAAGTCCCCGATCCGTCTCCCGGTTTTGTGTGTTAGCGTAACTGTGTGTGTGTGAAACAGGAGAGGATAGAACAAGGAAGAGGTAGGAAAGATCGCGCCCGGGTCGTGGCCCGTTTGTTAGGTACTGCTCCGGCATTCGCCTGGTGTTTATCGGAGAAACCACGGAAAACTACCGATCAGAGCAGCCGGCCGCTAGAATTCTCCTCCGATTGAACTCGATCTAGCTGACAAGCTAGTGTGGAAAATCCTGCCACCATCAGGACTCGAACCTAGGATCTCAGAGGAACTGCTGTGACATCAATTGATGTCTTGAACCATCTCTCCGGTGGAACTTATGATTAAATATACATTTTGAATACATGCATTGACCACTTTGACACTTTGAAAATAACAGTTATAAACGAAACATCCGCACATATGTTTTGAGCAATTACAAATTGAGAGAGAATCTTCCTGAGAGTGAAGTATCACTGTTTAAAACTGTCAGATGCAAGTAGGTATTGAATTTAATAACTATTTATTGTGAATATTTTATTATTGAAAATATGAACATTGAAACATGAAAATTAGAGTTTAAAATGTTTCACAGTCAACCTGTTGACCAAGGTGGCTAAGAGCGTGTACAGAGTTGAAGCGTCGGTAGGAAGGAACGTGGGTTTGAGTCCTGCCTTGGGCAAGGTTAATCGTCCCTTGTCTCTGACGTATGTGCTGTCGCGGAGGGCCACGCGTTCCGTTGCCCCAGATCACAGATGCCTACAAGTGTGTTGGAAGTCGTATGTGCATCCCATCGGGACGTAAAGGATAACCGGATGGATTGATTGATTAATTTTTCGTGTTTCCAGGCACGTCAACTGCTTTACTCATTGGTCCCGTTAGTGTAGTACCTGTTTTTCTCGGAGATTGTAGTGATCTTCCCGCTGGATGGCGAGACCCGGGCGCCAACCTACCATCGGCTAGTGGGATTTCACCCTAACCAGGACTCTCCCACCAGCGGGCAAGCTCTAAGCTCCCCACCGGTCTCTCGGAATATGTGGAAGTTTAGTGCATGTTAGTGTAAGTGTGTGTGTGTGTGTGTGTGTGTGTGTGTGTGTGTGTGTGTGTGTGTGTAAGGGAGAGGATAGGAAAAGGAAGAACAGATCACGCGCGGTCCGTGGCCCGTTTGGTAGGGTACTGCTCCGGCATTCGACCACGGAAAACTACCGATCAGAGCAGCCGGCTGGTAGAATTCTCCTCCAGACAGCGACTGAATTCGACCTAGCTGAAAAGCTAGAGTCGAAAATCCTGCCGCCGTCAGGACTCGAACCTAGAACCTTCCGGTCAGAGGCGCTGCAGTGACATCAAGTGACATCAGTTGATGCACTGAGCTACCGCTCCCGGATATCCGGATGGATAAAAGCACTTGAAAGAAATAATAAATGTTTTATAAAATGAAAGAAATATTTAGAGACAGCGTGTAATGTGATGCTAGGTAAGAAGTGTGTCATTGTCACTTCTTACACCCATCGTCTACGCTCTCTGAAGAAATAACGTTTTTCGTTCACAAAATTGGCATGAAGTTTAACCTTTTGTCCTTGAGTCATCACGGAAAAGACCTTACGGAACCTCATGCGGTACACTACGGTTCTCACTACGGCGAGAATGACTATCAATAATTTAAATTGACTTCCACTTCCAAACCCTGTTTTCAGAGACTGTCGCTTGAAACCGTGTCCACAAAGAAGAAATATTGCAGGAAATACATTCACGCAGTTTAAGGACCTCTTGAAATCATACCATGAACCACGAAAAGGTCCGAAGACCGTTGGTTAAGCAACTAAAGATTATTCCCCCCTTGTATTATTAAAATACAAAATAGGAATATTATTTTAAAAATTGGTTTCACAAGAATTCGTTGATTCTTGTGTGCGATTATTATTAAATATCACACTAAACTATTTGTTTTCCCCATCTATTATTATTCGCCATGTTAGTCGTGTGCCTGATTAACTAGCAATCCCCAAACATTAGTGGTTCCGTCCATTCCCAAGAGGGTGGCCGGTATCCACAGCTTCAATTTTGATTTTATTGATGTTTTTGAAGATTTTAATAACTTTAAAAAATAATTGGTATCACTCATAATACACAGATGCATTCATTTTAACAAAAAATACATTATTCAATTTCTGTGTCTTTAAAAGAAAAAGTCGACATATTCGCATCAATATTTGTACACACAGATGCATTCATTTTAACAAAAATGCATTATTCAATTTCTGTGTTTATAAATGAAAAAATCGACTACTCGCATCAATCTTTGTATTTCATAACCAAATCTATTACATTTTTATGGGTATAAAGTTCGCTCTTTCTTCATTGCATATCAATGTATTAAATTACAATTTACCTACCTACTCAGACCGCATTTCCGAGTTTGGCGACGAATCTCCGACTTCGCAATTTAGAAAAAACAGCCATAAGTCTGCAACGTATCATTTCAATCTCATTTTAATGCCAAGATACTTCTTGCAAACACGAGGCATCACGCTTTAGAAAATCGGCTAATGCCAAAATTAGCTGAATGATGACCAAAACAATCCGGTTAATATCATACATACTTTATCCAAACCTTATGGATGTTGTGCAAATTAATCCGCAAATTCACGAATTATCTATATTTTTGACTTAAGTAGTAACATTTATCCTAAAAATAATTTCTATGAATTGCGCACATTTGGCAACCAACCTAATAATGGAATAAAGAGACATTACCTCAACGGTGTAGTCGAACGCTGCTCTGAACTTACTACGTTCATTATGTTTTGCTGTCTTTTTTCTTCAATACAGGATGTGTCCCAGTTCATACAAATTGCCACGAAACGTCAAATACTTACAGTTGCCCCGCAAAAGATGGTAAAACTATTCGTACTAAAACAGCACGTACTTTCTCCACTGTATTTTTACGCAAAAGTACTCAAATTTTAGAAATATTGTGCGTGACCTTATTTCAAAAAACTATCTTTACGAAACCGATTTCATTAAGGTAAAAAAACTATATTTTCAATATTTGAATTGTACGAAAACTCCGACATTTTTCTTTTTGATTTTTTCGTGATTCCGGTCGCGTCAACAGCTCTGGTCATTATTCCCGTTAGTGTAGCGTATTTTTTTTCTCGGGAGATGGCGGTAATCTTCCCCCACCGGATGGCGAGATCCGCGCCGACCTACCGTCCGCTAGTGGGGTTTCCCCCTAACCAGGACTCTCCCACCAACGGGGCACCGCCCCAGCCGGGACACGCTCTAAGCTCCCGACCGCTCTCCCGGGATATGTGGTAGTGTAGTGCATGTTAGGGTAAGTGTATGTATGTAAGGGGAGAGGATAGGACAAGGCATGGGAAGGACAGATCGCGCGCGGTCCGTGGCCCGTTTGGTAGGGTTCTGCACCGGCATTCGCCTGGTGTTGATCGGAGAAACCACGGAAAGCTACCGATCAGAGCAGCCGGCCGCGAGAAGTCTCCTCCAGACAGCAACTGAATTCGACCTATCTGAAGATCTAGTGTCGAAAATCCTGCCGCCGTGTGGTGTGGGAACCTAGGACCTCCCGGTCAGAGGCGCTGTAGTGACATCAGTTGATGCACTGAGCTACCGCTCCCGGTTCCGAAAAACATTTGCATTTTTACAAACCCACAATACATGGATTCTGGATACATGTGTTAGAGGATTTTTTTCTAAATTTAGCAACTGTATTTATTAGCATTTTCATTATCAGGTTCCTGTAATACGAGTTTTTCTGCCAAAAATCTGCCGAAAATTTGCCGTTCTTTCGCCCAGCATTACATAACTTTCTCTCTACTCCGTAGGGAGAAAGTTATAAGGTGTGCAACCTTTCGATTATGGTTCGTGCTGTCGTTGTTGCTTGTGGCAGTAGTGTACATCAGGAGGAATCTTGCCGTCAGCGGGTACAAGGTTGCGCTGCCTGGCTGTCAGGCACTGCACTCAGAGCGGTCAGGCGAGCGGATTTGGCTGCAATAAGCGCCATGCCTTACGGCCATTCGCTATGAGAGTTAAAATAAACGAAACGTGAACGCAAAACACAGTGCTATGTGATTTCACGGAACCACTTATACTTGAAACGTACTCGTAAACACGAACATGTGAATAAAACGTAATCTTGAATGCTTGCAACTTCCAATCATCAGGTTTACGTTGGTAAGTGGTTTGCGAACAATGCGGTTTACTGTATTGCAGAGGAAAGATGCGAAGATACTCTTTTTTATTTTCTCGAATATTATTAGAAAGAAGCTAATACAGCTTTACAGTGAATACATTTCATTCGTCATCGTTGATCACGAAATGCCTGTTGAATCATATCTGGTGGTCATTATATAAGTAATTATTGTCTTCTTAGCTTGATGGTATCATTTTAAAAACAGTCGTTTAAATATATTAGTAGAAATTTCCGGGCTGATAGGGGACATTCTTTGTCAAAACGGCCAAAAAATATTGAAGCTTTGGAAATCATGCAATTAATAACATTTTCGGATTGAGCATGATACAAAAACAATACTTTTTTTTATTTTTTAGAACGTTATTTTCTATCTAAAAATAATTAAATTTTTTAACGATATTAATAAATTTTTCGGGTTTGTTGCATTAAAAAATTCCTAAGATTGTAATATAAATTTTCGTCTAATATTTTGTTAATTCTATCTACTAATGTCAAGCAACAGAAAAATTGCACAGCAAAAACATTTTCAATGTCACTGAAAGGTCATAGGGGGCATAAATAGGTAAAAAATCTTTAAAAAATCGATTAAAAATACGTCATCGTCTTTTTTCGATTTTCGAAACCAAAATATTCCTATACACTTGCACTTCGCGCCTACAAAATTTCATCCTTGGTTGTTGAAAGGATTCGGAACTACGAGCATTTTTATTACAAAATGTATGATGAAAAGTTGTTTTTATCTGACAAAATATTTTTTTGTTGGGAAAACGATACGTCATTATAATTTTTGATAATTTTTTAACATTCAACTTCTACCTGAAGATATTTTGCGTTTTGCGTCTATTGTCACTTGCATCTTTAGTCTATGGGTCCCACCTACCTACAAGAAGAAGAAAAAGAAAAGAGGAAGAAAAAGAGGAAGAAGAAGAAGAAAAAGAGGAAGAGGAAAAAGAAAAAGAGGAAGAGGAAGAAAAAGAGGAAGAGGAAGAAGAACAGGAAGAAGAAGAAAAAGAAGAAAAAGAAGATTCAAGGAGTGGTTGACTTGACGTTCCCAGCAATTGGAAATGTGCTTGACGTCTCCATTTGCGTTTGCCGAGGGGCAACCCTTGCACCGCGAGTGAATATATGTGTGTGGGGGGGGGGCGTCCTTGAGGGGGGCGCGAGGCGCCTGCAGCTGCAGTTGCAGCGGTGCAGCGAGGCGAAGCTGCCCCTCCCCTTTCGCACTCCGGCCATTGCCTCGTCAGCACCCGGCCCCTCTCCATGGCCCTCTCTTCCTTCGCTAATACCGTAGCCGTTTCTACAAGGACGAAACACCACTCTTTCCTCAACACGAATTCCACACCAGTAAGGTGACTCAGGGCATCGTCTGATGTCACTACACTGCCCCTGACCGGGAGATCTTATTCCTGACGGAGGCATGATTTTCGACACTAGTTATACTCCGATTTTAACACAGCTGTATTTCAAAGTCATGAGCTGCAAGGCGAGGGGAGCATTGTTATCCAATTGGGAGCTCCAATATAAAAAATATTAAGGCCTAACGAAGCTTCCGATTGGATGACAGTGTTCCCCCCTCCTCCCCAAGCTCGTGACCTTGAAGTGCAGTATTTTTAAATGGAATTATACATAACTAGGTCGAGTTCAGTCGCTGTCTGAAGGAGAATTCTGGCGGATGACTGCTGTGATTGGTAGTTTTCCGTGTTTTCTCCGATCAACATCCAGCGAATACCAGAGGAGTGTCCTAACAACAGGGCCACAGACAGCGAGCTTTCCTTCCTTTTTCTTGTTCTAGTCTCACCTCTTACTTGCACACACTTACACTTACATTTACTTCACTACCACACATGCCGGGAGACCGGTCGGATGCTTAGATTGGTTTGGTTTGGCTTTTTCGTGTTTCCGGGCGCGTCAACTGCTTCGGTCATTAGTCCCGTGAGTGTAGTGCATGTTTTTTTTCGGGAGATGGCGGTGATCTTCCCCGCTGGATGGCGAGATGCGGCGCCGACCTACCGTCGGCTAGTGGGTTTCCCCTAACCAGGACTCTCCCACCAGCGGGGCACCGCCCTAGCCGGGACAAGCTCTAAGCTCCCGACCGGTCTCCCGGAATATGTGGTAGTGTAGTGCATGTTATGTGTGTGTGTGTGTGTGTGTTAAGGAGAGGATAGGACAAGGAAGAGGAAGGACAGATCGCGCGCGGTCCGTGGCCCGTTTGGTAGGGTACTGCTCTGGCATTCCCCTGGTGTTGATGGGAGAAAGCAGGGAAAACTACCGATCAGAGCAGCCGGTCGCTAGAATTCTCTTCCAGACAGCGACTAAATTCGACCTAGCTGAAAAGCTAGTGTCGAAAATCCTGCCGCCGTCAGGACTCGAACCTAGGACCTCCCGGTCAGAGGCGTCGGATGCTTAGAGCTCCCGGCTGAGGCGGTGGGAGACGCCTGGTTGGGGAAAACCCCGCTAGTCGACAGATTAGTCCGCGCCGGATCTTATCTAGAGAGGGAAGATCACCGTCACCTCCCGAGCAGAAAGCATACACTACACTTACGAGACTAAGTAAGTTGCATACCCGGTTTGCCTAGACGCATTGCCTAACCGACTAGCAGTTGACGCGTCCGTAATCAGTAATCAATCAATGAAAAAACAAACGAATTCCAATTACTAAAATTCTCCGTCTTCTCGCTGCATCCCTCACAGCCCAAAACTATATTCCCTGTAGGTCATGTATCTATATCATTCGGTCAAATTCATGTGTCGATAGCAATTGATTTTGGACGTATCGATTCTTGAGGTTTGATAATGTCGACCAATCGATAAATTTGGATTTGTGCCGACGTCAAGTATTGTATCAATTAAGTGTCGCAGTTCGTGAAGTAAAGTTATTTCTGTTCTAATTAATGCTTTAATAGGTTTAATACTCGAATATACTAAGTATTGTAAATGAAAATAGTCTTCAATTTATAATAAAGGCAACAACGCATTGGTTACTAAAGTATTAGTCCATCCTTTTACATTGTACAAATCCACAACCTATAAGAAATATTACAAAGAACTTCCTGGCCTGTAACCCCCCATCTCGCTCGGGTTTTATCTTCCAGTATTCTTTGATGTATATAGCGAATATGATAAATTAAATAAAGCCAGAAGTGAGCTTGTCCGATCATGGGAACATGGGATAATTTCGTTACGTAGCGCCAATAAAGAGGAGCAATTTCTCCCTTTTGCGCTGATAAACAGCTTCTGAGAGGGGCTGTCAATTTGTGAAGTGCAAAGAACAAACTGTAAAGTCCGTTACTGGGATGCGCAAGTGCTTATGAAGAGGTGCCTGTGTGCGAGCAAACAGCAAAGTCAACAAACAAAAAAGTATTTAATAGTCTGTTTCCAGAGGGATGTGCGAACTTTCAACGCATCTGACTTACAAGTTTAATGAGATATAATCTTTCATATTGACATCTGTTATCTTCCTTAAATTAATGTGTTCCGGGAATGTCAATATCAAAATGATATTGCTTGTTTAAAGCATCATCTGCGTGTGCAAGAATATGGAGATGGAAGCATTATGGTAAGAATTGACTTGAACACTTTCTAACTAAGGGAGATGAGTTCTTTCTTCAAGTATTAACAGTGTATTATTTGTTTTAATTGTTAGTGGAGGCACTTTACATGTTTACATATTGTCAATATAAATTCAACACTATTTTGTTCCAATGAAAACAATATTTTATTTAATTAAAACGAGGTACTTTTATTACGAGTATTACTTACTGTACACTGCAGCGCCTCTGACCGGGAGGTCCTAGGTTCGAGTCCTGTCGGCGGCAGGATTTTCACACTAGCTTTTCAGCTAGGTCGAATTCAGTCGCTGCCTGGAGGAGAATTCTAGCGGCCGGCCGCTCTGATCGGTAGTTTTCCGTGGTTTCTCCGATCAACACCAGGCGAATGCCGGAGCAGTACCCTACCAAACGGACCGCGCGCGATCTGTCCTTCCTCTTCCTTGTCCTATCCTCTCCTATTACACGCACACTTACACTAACATGCACAACACTACCACATATTCCTGGAGACCGGTCGAGAGCTTAGAGCTCGTCCCGACTGGTGCGGTGCCCCGCTGGTGGGAGAGTCCTGGTTGGGGAAACTTCACTAGCCGACAGTAGGCCGGCGCCGGATCTCGCCATCCAGCGGGGGAAGACCACCGCCATTTCTCGAGAAAAAAGCATGCACTATATTAACGGGACTAATGACCAAAGTAGTTGACGCGCCAGGAAACACGAAAAAAACAAACCAAACCAAACTTACTGTACAACAAAGATTTTGTGCAACTTGAGAACAAACCGTACTGGTTTCATGAGTAAATCTTCATTAGACATTGTATCCAGTTAATAAAAGCACTGTCTTCCTGGTTAACTCTTTAAACAAGTTTCGAAACTGATCCTGACACTTGATTTGTAGATTACACGCTCCTGATTTCGGCGATTGTGTTGAACCTCGACAAGAGGAGAAATTTGTCTTCGTCCGAGCAGCCGCTGCGATTTGTCTCGTCGTCACAGCAGATTAACGAGTCCTTTGTCTCCGGCAGCAGGGCAGGTGAACGCTGGGGCGCTGCCAGAGAATTCGTTGGTTCTTCGCGCCTCGCCGCTCTTCCCTTGAGGCCCCACGACCTCCCGTCCCATTGGTGTTCTATGGGTAAGGGACATGCTCCCCACCAGGCTCTCAAAGCCAACGTTTTGTTTTTAATTTTACTCGATTTGTTTAAAATAATTACTTCATGTGGATTGCATTACATCCAAATGAGTATTCCCGTTATGAATATATACCTAAGTATTTAAATTTTAGCCAACAAGTAATACTTTTTTATTATATAAAAATATTAATGTTAGAAATGAAATCCATCCATTCAATAATTTCTGGATTCACACCTGCCCCGACCCTTCAAACAATAATTGTTAACACAACAATGTCCTGCTGTGCCGAATATCTTCACACTATCCAGCTTCGAACCCAGGTCCCCTGATCAACAAAATTGTGACTCCCAATTACACATGTTATCACAGAGATTTTTACTTTGTCGTATATGTACGGAGTAGTATACGTAATACAGACAAAGTTATGTAATTCTGTGTCAAAAAAGCCAACTTTCGACAGAAAAACTCGTATTAAGAGACTTTATACAGAAAAATGGATAAATCTTGTTCCAATATGTAGAAAATTACAGCCTCTAACACGCTGTGTAGTCTGAAATCACGATTGGTGGGTCCTTGTTACCGAAAACTTGTTTACGACAAAACATCCATCTGTCTGTGATCAACACTAGCGCCTAAACTACATGTATTTTTTCCAAAATTAATATCCTTCGATCGATCAGGCCTGACTGTCTATCTCTATCAAAGCTCTGCTATTTTAAAAGGAACTATCTAAATTTTGCCAGTACTTTACATGAAGCATTGTAACATTTTCGAAATTTTCTCAAAAGTGCCTCCAAATAGTTTTCTTTAAATTTCTTGTTAGAATAGACCGAAATATGGAAACCAATTTTCCCTGCTAACTCTTAATTCTCGAAAGCTACGAAAGTTTTGTTTTTTCGATGTTTGCCGTTGTAGCATCACTAGTTTTTAACTACTTTGCTCTATCCGAACACAAAATTTAAAGCAAAGAATTGGAACTATAATTTAGAAAATTTTTAAAATGTTAAAGTTTCATGAAAAGTACTCCCACGAATCAAAATATCCTTTTCAATCTCGCAGGGCCTTGAGTCCGTTCAGTTCTATCGGGGAATATCGATATTGAAGAAAATCGTCTGAACGGTTTACACGCTAGTGTGGACCACAGGCGGGAAGGGTCAGGGGTGGTATTTTATTTTATATTCACAAGAAAATTTTACGAACTGTTATTTAATTAATTCTGTACCACACGAGAGAAATTTCTGTGGAGTTCCCTCAGAAATTAAGCTTCAAGTCAATTTTATATCGGAGGACTTCCAGTTGCTTTATTTAAAAAACTTTTAAGGTTATATTGCTGCATATTGATCATTTTACGGTACGTAATATTATGATTGAAGCATTAGATAACGTCGATATTTTTATCCTTTCATACCTATTCGCAATGCTGTTAAAAGTTAGATAAGGAGCAAACAATCAACACATTTCACTCAGAAAAACGAAAAGTGAAATTTTTACGTAAGAATATAAGGACACACTCCGCAGATCTAACAAAACGTCTGGACCCTCTGTTCTCAAAATGCTGTCTCACTAGCCGTGATTCTACACATATTACGCGTGACACCTCAATTCAAATACATGGCATTGCAAAAAGTTAAATGTTCACGCCGCTAACCTAGAACCCTCGTACACACGTCATCTTCTCAAACTTTTGACAGTAAATTCAGCTAACAATTTCGGGAACTTTACAACAATGACTGCCTGGAATGAGGTAAGGAAGGTTGTGGATTTTTGACAGATTAATGACAATGTTGCATAGTAGTATTTTACAGCATAATTTTCTAACTGTTCTCAAAGGCAAGTATTCTCTACCACATATTAATATATTTTGTATTAAAGTCACATAGATGTCGGTTCTTTTTGTCTACTTTATGCAAAACGCGAGTAAAAGGTATATTATTTCATATAGAAGACGCCGTGCTTGTTCAAACGACTGAAAAATTAAAATCGCGCTCAAAACGGCCATGATGCAGAACATATTAAAATTATTTACACTGGCTGCAACGTGGAAAATTACTTTTATATTGATCTAAAACTATTATTGATTAATATTTTATGTAGAGGAATTAAAATTTGTGACAACTCAGTTCTTATTTAAAGCCATTTCCATTTTAAAAGGTACAATTTTATTTAAAATGTTTATTGCAAACATACTGCACAGTATATTTACTTCATAATGTGCTTCATTCATGTACATTCATTCTTCTTTCTTTCTCTCTCTCTCTTTCTCACTCTTTATATCGCTCTCCCTCTTTCTATCCCTCTCCCTCCTTCTCTCCCTCTCCCTCTGTCTCTCCCTCTCCCTCTTTTTCTCCCTCTTTCTCTCCCTCTCCCTCTTTTTCTCCCTTTCTCTCACTCAGAATAGAGAATCAAAGATTCATTTATTAACATGGAAAATGCAGTCACAGCGGTTCTTAACAATGTTGCTCACTGCTTTCACCACAAAAGTTACTACCTTGTGATCAAAATTTTCTCAATTTTTTTCTAAAATCTGAAGTTCTTTGTAAGAGGGAGAACAGAACATTCACATCCTGTGTATCTCAGGAAAAACAACGGTAGTTTTCGCGAATAATGGAGCATGTACTCAACTGCTTTTGTAGTTTTTTTGAAAACCTTATTTCTTTCTATTGACAGTTCTTGAGAATGGATCCAATTACATCTAAAAAAGATTAGCGGCAAGAATCTTTCCTTGCATCGTTACTCTGCTAAAGAGCCAAATACTTCGACTTTCACCGGTAAATTCGCCAATTCAATTTCTCGCCATTCCCACTCACTTGAGAAGTTAGACGTAGACTTTTTCGCGCCAGCTTATTTACGAGTGCCGCTTGAATGCCGATGAACTGAAGCGCTGTCCCGCGTGATTGGATCGCAGAGCTGCAGTGGCGCCGGAACTACAGTCGATGGTCGCTCAGCAAAACAGGGCCATCAGTCACGGCTTGGATCCCAGCTACGAGGCAGACATTTGCTTCATGGGATGAAGAGCGATGAGTGTGTGGCGTTTGTCAAAATCAAATTTGTGTACCATCTGCTGTGATCCGTGGAATCCCAAGTCCTTTTTCAAGCCAATGCCGGAGCAGCATTCTACACAACGGACCAGGAACCTCGTGCGTTCTTACTTCCCGTCCCCTTTCCTTCGCATTCCTGGACACCGTTGACTGTAGCGCCCTAAAACCGCCATCCATTCATTCATCAAGCAATTCATCCCAAAGCGCAAAATGTCGACGGGATGCGAAATGCGAAAATGTGACCGGAAGAGGTGGCTCATGGCATCAACTGATTTTACTGCAGTGCCTCTGACCGGCATGTCCAGGAGTTCGAGTCCTAAAGGAGGCAAGATTTTCGACACTACCGAGATAGCTAGGTCGAGTTCTGTTTCTGTCTGGAGGAGAATTTTACCGGCCAGCTGTTCTGATGGGTAGTTTTCCGTGGTTTCCCCGGTCAATACCGGTCGAATGCCAGAGCAGTACTATACCAAACTAGCCACAGACCTCGCGCGATCTTTCCTTCCTATTCTTTGACCTGCCCTCACTCCGTACACACACATTTAACTTACATGCACTACACTACCACTAATGCTGGGAGACTGGTCGGGAGCTTAGAGTTTGTCCCGTTTGGGATGGTGACCCGCTGGTGGGAGATACCTGGTTGGCGAAAATCTCGCTAGCCGACGGTGGGCCGGCGCCGGATCTCGCCATTCAGCGGGGCAACATTACCAGCACCTCCCGGGGAAACCTGCACTACACTTACGGAACTAATGACCTTGGCAGCTGATGCGCCTAGAATCACTTCTAATCAATCAATCGTCGGGCCTGAGCAGATTGAGCTGATGGGATAGACGTGGCTCTGTGAAAAATTGTCAAGATGATGCTGACTCAATATGAACGAAACATTTTCTCTATAAATAGGTCTCCCTAAGTTTTCTACAGTTATTAAAACTGGTGAAAAACATAATGTCAGCGAAAAATCAAATCGATAAATCAGGCCAAACTCTCAAAACATGATTGTCAAAGAGTTTCCGATCGATCGTTGAAAATAGTCAGATTTCTAGTCTCGGTAAATATTATAACTCTTCCCGAGACTAGGAACACAGACAAAATATTTTCATTGCTATACGAGTTTAACCTCCCTGTTATCTAGTTTTCAACATGTTCTTCTCAAATTTGATACCATGTTCGGGAATAATTCGTATGAAATGAAGGTAGGTAGAGTCGTATGTTGGATCAAGTAGCCTCCATACTTCTCTGGAGTCATCTCTAGACGTACGTTGTTCACATATTTTATACATAACATATAGTATGGTGGAATGTTATATAACAATCTGTTATACGATTTTGTAAATGTATCGTTATTATAATGCTTCATGGTAGAAATCATTAATACGATTATTATTATTAGTATAGTAGTATAAAATAATTTATTTGTGCAATCAACGTGTCTTCCTGTTGAAAATCACTTATATTTGACTTGCCCGTATTTATTTAAGGAAAGATGTAGCAACGTAGGGAAGTTTCTTCCACAGAAAATAAATAGTGATTCGATTTTTAGGTAACAAAGGCCCCCAAAACATGAATCTGGACTAACTGTGATTGAGGAAATAATTTAGAACATATGAGAACAAGATTTATCCACTTTTTGGTTACCAGGACACCCGCAATAAGAGTTTTTATGTCAAAAATTCGCTTACTTCCGTGACATGCTTACAATATTTTATTACGAAGTAAGGGCGAGAAAAAAGTTATTGACATTAGAACAATATTAGGAAAAAATAAAAAAAAATTGTTGTGGCAAATAAGATAAAAAGAGGAAATTCTATTGAGGCGAGATATTTCTTGGCTATTATCGAGGAGTTTTAGAGCTAAATGGTTGGGGTGCATTTGTGTACGTTGGTGATATATGGAGCTTATTTATTTTATCTGGGATGTTGGTATATTTAGGTCTCAGTGTGGTGGAACATTTGATATGTACCCAGGCAGATGCGTATCTACGATGTGGTCAACATGATAAGTGGCACAGGCGCTACTTACAAGGGGCGCTATTTAGAGTACACCCTCTACAACAAACAACAACAACAACAACAACAACAAAACCCCTAATTTGAAGTATCCTGACAGCGGAGAAAATTCTACGCTTGGCATGTGACCCTGAATACCGAGATAAGCCTCTGACCCCAGGCCGTGATGTGGATATTCTTAAAAGTTTTGACTGACAACTTCGCAAGACAGACATTTTTTGAGTGAGGCACTGCTGGAAAATTAGAAAAAAACTAATATAAGCAGTTACTGCAGGCGTTTAGCGGTACACCGACCTCACTGAGAGTGGGCGTTTCCAGTTGCATGCTGCAAACCTCCCCTCGCGAAAGAGCATTCTTCTCGACGTCTTCATTTGTCTTCCGCCGCTCGAGGGTGCTTGCTCACAGATTGCAAATTCCTTCCCCTCTAAACGCTCTTCGAAAGCCAATGAAGATGTCGAACGGGTCAATCTTTTGTTTGTTCCACACTCAAAGCGCGAACCACCAACATTTCACTCTAAGCTCTTTAAGTTTTGAGTTTAGTACTCGCACATTACCAATTTGTAAATCGGTTTCGTATATTTGTTTTCTTTTTCTCCTTCTTTCTTTTTATATGTTTCTTCTTCTTCTTTGTCTTCTGGTTCTTTTAGTACTGCACCCCAAACGAGAAGTCTGGAACTACATGTAAATAATTTCTTCGTTTTGATGTTGAGCTTCTTTTGTGGATATGAATTGATGAATGATAATTTAGATCACAAAAACATGGTGATTACTCATGGACTCCCATGCCACAGTCATTCTTAAGCATAATTACTTTACTTGGAATGCGAATCCAAAGGCAAAAATATATCAATAAATATGAAAATTATAAGAAAACTTTATTGTATGAATATCTTTTGAAATTAACACAACATATGCTTTAATGAAAACCCCAAACATTTATACTGAATATAATCATACTCAATCGGCAGTATCGCTTATAGGAATAAGTAGGGAAGTAAACAACGTTAGAAAATCCTGTAACAAAGGAAGACATCAGCGTAGTATTGCTTAATAGATAAAAAAATGTCAAACACGCTATTGAGATGGGTTACATGTCCAGAAGAAATGTGCTTTTTTTTTTAAATGGATTATTTGAAGCAATCCGATGTAAATAATGTTAACGAACATTTCACGTTTCGCCAGGAAATTCAATGTGAAACAGTGATTTTACAAGAAACGAATAGTACAAGCTATAACATACAATCATATTATCAATGCCACTTGTCTTTATTCGAAATATAGACAGAGCTACTTGTTTTTTATAAATAAAACTTGTCATATGTGTGTGTGTATATATATATATATATATATATATATATATATATATATATATATATATTACAAGTTTGAACGGAACGGAACGAAACGGATTTCTGGCGGAACGCCGTTCCGTCGCGTTCCGCCAGAAATCCCTGAATATATATTTCAAAACGGCCAACACAATTATTTACACCCAAACGTCACATTCCCCACGAGTAGACTCCCACAACTCGAGTCCGTTGCGTCAATGTTATGCTAAGGAGGGCGGTCCGCCGCGGCTGGCGAGGCACGCGGAGGCGGGCAAGCCTTTATGCAAACTCCTTGAGCGGAGCGGAGCGTCCCCATGGGCTCTCCTTGACCCAGTGCAGCGGCCGGCGCGCCGTTCCTCGCGGCGGCGTGCTCTCCGTGACTGCACTGAACTCGTCGTGCAGCATCACGGTCCCCCGAAGAACCTCTATCCTGGAAGGCGCGCGCTCACCGCCGCAAACAGAGAGGAACCGTAAGGTGCGAGGTGTGGGCTGCGGCCGGTGACTGCGCACATGCGGCGCCACTGCACGCCGCACAGTGGGGCCAGCGACGCGAAAAGTTGGCAAAAAGTTCTTCTTAAGCGTTTTTAAGAAGTTTTGACAATAAAAACACATTTTATAATTAAATAATGGCTTATTTAATTAATGGCTTGTTTAATTAATGGCTTGTTTAATTAATGGCTTGTTTAATTAATGGGGCTTGTTTAATTAATCGTTGCTTTAACTAATGGCTTGTTTAACTAATGGCTTGTTTAACTAATGGCTTTTTAATTAATGGCTTATTTAATTAATGGCTTGTTTAATTAGCGTATTTAATTTATGGCTGATTTAATTAAAGGTTTTTAATTAAATACTTATTTAATTAATGACTTATTAATTAATGACTTATTTAATTAAATCATGACTTATTTAATTGTTTAACCTTTAAATATTTATTTACATATCCTCAAAGTCAGAACTTTCATCGTGTCATTCTTCAAGAAGTGAATTTGTACTTGAAGCCATTAACATTGGTGTAACGTCTTCATCCGATGCCTTTGAGATAATTTTTCTCTATTCCATTCGTGAAATCAGTAGGTTAGATGCAATGAACAACCTGCGAAGCGTTTCCTTCTTTTTCTAGATTGCACATTTTCTTCCGTTTTTTAGTGTGTTTAATAACACCATACAGATCCCTTCTTGTTATTAAAGAGCTATAAGTACCTGATCATGAAGATATATAAAAAAAAATAATACTGTAGGTAGAAAGACTAATAAAACAAGATGTGCATCATCATAAATTAAATACCTTCGCGCAAATAGGGTAAACGTGAGCAAACTTTGATTAATGTTTTGAAAACTCCATGAATTTCAGAATCAGATTCAGATAATACCATAGCCTGGAAATGCCCAGAAAGGGGCTAAAAGACTGTATGAAAAACACGATAAAAATTTCATTGCATTGTGACACGAAGTTTCAACTTTTAGTCACTAAATTATTATTGAAGGAATATATTTTTTTTAGAAATACAGATTTCAAATTCATATCTCCAGGTATCATATCCATAGTACGTACGATTATGCTAGTCGAGAGAGCCAAAATATTTGCATTGAAAGACACACCTCTCTTCTTACTGCACAAGCGAAGAAGTGCGCCGCGCATCACTTGTGCAAGTTCAAACTTGCACTCAATGGAGTGGCGTGATTGCCCATTTCTTTCCTAGTTGGGGAACGACGAAGGAGACATTTTGCTATCCCATTCGTATTAAGTGGATTGATTGATTTTTTTGTGTTTCCGGGCACGTCAACTGCTTTGGCCATTAGTCCCGTTAGTGTATTGCATGTTCTTTTCTCGGGAAATGGCGGTGATCATCCTCCGCCGGATGGCAAGATCCGGCACCGACCTACCGTCGGCTAGTAGGGTTTCCCCCTAACCAGGACTCTCCCACCAGCGGGGCACCGCCCCAGCCGGGACAAGCTCTAAGCTCACGACCGGTCTCCCGAAATATATGGTAGTGTAGTGCATGTTAGTGTAAGTGTGTGTGTGTAAGGGGAGAGGATAGGACAAGGAAGAGGAAGGGCAGATCGCGCGCGGTCCGTGGCCCGTTTGGTAGGGTACTTCTCCGGCATTCGCCTGGTGTTGATCGGAGAAACCACGGAAAACTACCGATCAGAGCAGCCGGCCGCTAGAATTCTCCTCCAGACAGCGACTGAATTCGACCTAGCTGGAAAGCTAGTGTGGAAAATCCTGCCGCCGTGGGGAGTGGGAACCTAGGACCTCCCGGTCAGAGGCGCTGCAGTGGCATAAATTGATGCACTGAGCTACCGCTCCCGGTGTATGAAATGGAGCTTCTGAAGCATATTTTGATTTTGGGCTTTTTGCCAACTCTCCGCTCGTCTGGCCCACTGCGCGGCGCGGGAGTGACACGGAGTGTGTGGCCAAGGCGGAGCGCCTCCGCGCACCAATATTCATACACCATTAACAGTTGCATGCCAATGCCATTCCGCTTCCAGGCGAATACCGATGAGGAGGTTGTGAGTCAACGGCGGCCCCAGAGTAAATTGCAAAGTAGCTGACGTTTCGGCCAACATATTGTGGCCTTCCTCAGAGCGTACGCTCTCAGTACGCTCTGAGGAAGGCTACAATATGTTGGCCGAAACGTCAGCTACGAGAAAATCGACGCGGCTTGTCCCGAGTAGCCAAGAGACATACTCTGGCCGCGGAAGCCTACGTAATCAAATTGCAAAGTAATTCATGGGAAATGTTTGTATTTTAGTAAAATTATGAGTTCCTCGTATTTCTGACAATCAAATCATATTATTTTTTTAACAAATACTTTATTTCATGACGCTTTGGAGTGTGGTTGGCTCCATCACCAGACAAATTATAAACATGTTTTATATTTTAGCAGAAGAAAATATACGTCATTAAATAATTCATTAAATAAGAAACTAATATAATTAAAAAAACGAGATGCTTTTAATTTTACTAAACCAAATTAAAATTTCTTTCACAAAATGTTTGTATATTTAAGAACTAAAGCTATACATGTTTAGAAATATACAACAAACATTTTCTACGTGTCAAAAAAAACATTTTTTGTATTTGAGGTGGGGTAATTTTCAGGAAGCGATTACGCATCGCGGCGGGTTCAAACTCTTTTGTTTTCATCGGATTAATATTGAAAAACAAGACTATAACTCAAGGTAAAGAAAGGTTTCAATAATAAAAGTCCTGAACGATGAAACAGTAACTGCATATCTAAACAAGGACAGGGAGAAACCTACGCGGGCATGCGCCGTTGTTCACTTCCCCCTGCCATAAAAATGCGTCTGTTAATGCACTACCGGGTAAGTGCCGATCTAAGTAGCGTTATCGGAAAAGGCAGCGACCGGCCTGCGGAACGGCGTGGTTCGAATCCCGCATAGTTGAATAATCCCGGCTGGAGCAGTGCCCTGCTACTGGGAAGTACCTGATTGGGGAAAGTCCCCTGAAGCCGGCGTAGGTCAGCGTTCGATCTCCCCATCCAGCGGGGGGTAAAGTCATTGCTACCGCCCGTGATAAAACATGTACTGCACTTACGGGACTAATGACTTTAGCAGTTGATGCGCACAGAATCATTAATCGATCAAACCGTCGGTGATGGATTTTCCGCTGAAGCTTCGTCACCGCTTCTAACGATGCGGTTGGGGATTATAGAGGCCAACTGCCCTAGTCTTTCGTTTCTGAGGCTTCATCCCACCTGATTAAGTTGAACTGCAGAGAATTGCTTTCTACAATGGGCCTCGCGCAGAATCCAGTCGACACTCTCGCTTAACTCGCGACGCTCTCAATGATGCTTTATTTCACGTGGCGAGACTCAGGCCATGATACCTACTTTTCCATCTGACCACGTAAATTTCGATTATTTCACCAATTAGCAGAGAAAGAATGTATTACTTACTTGGGGAACGAAACTGGCGATTTGAATTTGGCTCAAAGGTTTCAGTTAGGCTTGAGAATATTTTACAGGTAATAAATCTACATCATGAGACAGCCAGCTTCACATCTCCTCTGAAGGAAGGCGTACAAAGGAAATTTTTGCCCTTAAAAATTCACAGCTTCGATCGGATTTGAACCTGTGAACATGGGTATACCAGCCTAATAGCTAACCGTTATACCATCGCCGACAGGTCCTTACTTCCCCTCTAACCCCCTATTCCTGCATAGCCCTTCGCTCAGGAACAGGAAGTACTCCGGCCGCGCCGTGAGCAGGACCGGTTGGGTTCGAGCATCAGACAGAGGATATTCTTTTACTGTCGATAGGTCGTTGACAATGTAAATAAGTCATAAAATAAAATATTGATTTGGTTACCGTTAGCTGTCTTTTTTATTAACTAGCAGGTTATTAAGTCTCAAAAATCATCATTACGTCTGATGTAAGTCAATAATCCACTAGTGGGTTCTTGTTTTCCACGAGCAGATCTATTTTATTCATACACTTTTCAAATCATGCATTGACCCAGGAATAGGACATCCATGAATAGAAGTTTAAGCTCCCGTACAAGCGAAGAAAGGACCCCCTTAGATGGAATACTTTGAAGAAAATAATTCAAAATCAGAACTCTCGTACGCTATGTACAAGCTACGGAAAGAGAATTCTGAGGACCTTCTTTGATCGAGTGTTTCCTGACTCCACATGATGAATGCCGAAGAGTCCAGGAAGCATACGAGATCTTTTCTCCGCTTTTCTTGAAAGCCAAAGAAGGTCCATTGAGAAGTACTTTCTTCAGTGACTGGAATCTCCCGTAACCTTTTCATTACAGATGCAAAAGGCGATGACCATTAGGACTTCGAATAAATAGATTGCTCCGAGTCAACGGTTTTCAGTGGAGCGACTAGCAGTGTAGCGGCCAGACTGCTCGCCATTCGCTGATGCCGGACTCGGTTCCCTACAGATCCTCCTCCGAATCCCGTTCGATTCCCATCTTATCCGCGTCAGATAGCCTTCTGAACCCTAACTGATTCCTTCTGTATCATCGTTTTGACCCTTACCCTTCTCGCCCGATCCACGTGGGATCCACGACCAGTACTGTAATAAGCCAAAGAACCATTATAAAATAAGTCAAGGAACGTTATACAGTCACGAATAGATAATATGAAAAATGACGGTGGTAGAAAGAACAATGAAAAAGTGGAAGAACGAGACTGAGGGAGCTCGAGTAGACACAAAGAGGGAGAGCTCTTGAATTTATGGGCGTGGAGTCAATAATATCTTGGTTATATATTGAAAAGGAAGGGTGCGGAGTATTACAGTCCCAAAAAGAGAAGTGGAAGAGAGAATCGTCGCGACGCGGAGCCACGACACGACTGCGCAGCATAAGAGCGTTTGCGAAGATTACGCGCGAAGAAAGAAAAGCAAGAAAAAGCAAAAAGCAAAGATTTTAGTTGCTTGCCCAATTAGTCTAAGGCAATACCAACCCCAACTGATGGGGAAAATCTCCAGAAAATGTAGTCGCTTCGTATGAACGGATCGTCACTGTGAAGGTAAGCTAGGCGGGTGTAAGTGTGAATTAGTGTAAGTTCCATAAGAACAATATTGTTTCGGATGTATTAGAAATATCTAAGTGATGTCCAAGTTGGGCATACCTGAGAATTTGGCTCGAAAATTAAACGCTTGGAAACGAAAATTAACATTTGAACTCGAAAATTAAGTTATTGTCGGGTATTAATGAATCTAAGATATAACTCAGAGGCATGCCCAACGTGGGGAAGATTAATTATAAGAAGAATATTTTCCGATATATAAAAGAGAAGATATATTTCAATACCCATGCGATCCCCACTGGTTCGCCGTCTGATTTCCCGACCGACGAGTTCCCGTTCAGTCGCCGCCATTTATTCCCCGATGTGCCGACGTAAACCCTTCATTTCCAAACTCCAAAATATATAACATTCCACGTTAATGACCCACGTTTTAAACCAATTTGGTACACGTGATATTCTCTGGACGATAACATGAATGGATGATCTGAGATTTAACATCAGTCGATTAACTAAGATTATTTTTCAGTCTCTTAATTGAAATATATATTTTTTCGATACATTGCAATACATTGAATCAAACTGTAGATATCAACCCCTGACACAGGCATGCGCGAAAGAAAGATAGGTGTCGTAGTTCTTTTAAAAAAATGAAAGGAATCCTTGAGACGTACTTCGTAAGAAATCAATTTATTTCCCAAAATATGTTCAATCCCTGATTTCTCTCTTTGCAACATGACAATTTGGGGAATTGTCCCATTGCATTTGAGGAAGAAGCTCTCTACACCACTGCATTCCTAAAAATGGTACAATATAAAATCAATTTAATTCTGTCATTTAAGTTATAATTTCATTCTCCTGGTTTGTTTCATTTACTTAATAGTAAAATATAACATTCATGTAAAATTTAAGTTGAATGGGATACACAAATATAGTTAGCCCCTCTTCTTTTAAGCTGCGCGCCTCTGTGGATATATTAAAAGAAAAACAGTATTTGAAAAAAAAACAATGTGTCGTTGCTCACTGGCATCTTTACTTAATCTTTTCAAATGTACCTATTCGGATTCACTTTTGCTTTCGTGCGAACGTCTGGTAATATTAAACGAATCCAATCTATTGTGTTTGTTCGTTTTTAGCTACCTACCGTTATTTTATTATTATTATTATTATTATTATTATTATTATTATTATTATTATTATTATTATTAGCCATGATAGTTTAACGCAACGTCATCTAAATATCCATAATTTTTTGACCTGCCTGTCGTCAGAACATAAATTTTAGATGCAAGAAATGTAAACAGAAGTACACAATTGTGGTTTTAGAAACTGCTTGGGATTGTAAGTAAAGAACGCTGGTCTACTTTCAAGTTAAATCATTACAAACTACGTTTTCTTAATACATTTAAATGTGACCCATTCTAGGGTTTTATTTTGTCATTCTTAGGAAGTCGTTTATGTGTGTACAATTGCAATAGATTGTGACGTAATAACATGACGCTAATAAGTTTCCCTGCGATTAGTTTACGTAACAATCTTGGCTTTCATTTTTCATTTAAGCGAATAAAACCAAACTTTTTATGAAACAACTCTTCAGAGGAAGAAAACTTTTGTTTGTCTCATTACATAGCAAAAAAACATAATGATAATTTCACAACATCTTTAGAAACGACCAACATTATTCATTCACCTTTCTCCGACACCATTTAATGCCTGAGTCCGAAGCGTTAATCACGCACCCTCCTGCACTGGGTCGTGATAACCTTCGCATTTTGAGTTTTGAGGTCACCATCAAGTGGTAACGCCTAATGGCCAACCCAGTAGCAGATGGAAGGAGAGCGGCGAATAGCGGGCCGCAAATGAACGCTGGAAGCAAATTACTCAGTTCTGCGAAGTTGGTTGGCTTCAGGAGCCAAAGTACCCAAAGAACGAACTTCTCTGACCGCGTAACACTTCTCTGGTCACGTTGGACCCAACGTGTTCATCTTCATTTTGAACTTAAGAGTCCATTAACCTGTTTGGGCACATGACAAACGAATCTATTCATCTGGCCGGTGGTGCAGAGTTTTGAGCATAATTTGGTTGATAGATTGATTGATTATTTTGTTTCCGGACGCCTACTACTATTGTCATTATCCCCGAAAGTACCTCTGGAGGTGGTGGTGTTCCTCTCCCCCAAAGGAACGTGAAATCCCGCGCCATCGTGCACGTCGGTTTGCCGAGTTTTCCAGGTATCTTCCTCCAACGGGACACCGCCGCAGCCTGGACAATTTCGCAGCTCGTCACCCGACGTATGTGGCAGTGTAAGGAGTGTGAATGTGTGTGTGTGTGTTTGTGTGAGTGGGGAAGAGTTAAGAAAGAAGATGGAAACAGGACGCGCGTTCTGGCTTGTTTATTCAGGTACTTCTCCGGCATTCACCTGCTATTGATCGGAAAAAACACAGAAAACTATTAAAAAGAGCTGCCGGCCACTAGAATTATCCTGCAGACAGTGGCTGTTTGTGCATGATCTATCTTCAATATAAGTCTTTGAGCCACAGATTTCATGAAGCAAAAATCTGTATCATCAATATTGAATTTGTAGGATGACACCGAAAAAAATGAACTTTTTGAAATTTTGTAAAATCAGATATTTTAACGAAAATGAGGCCTGCGCCATGCCGTTCACTCTATACTCGGATAAAATTTATTTAAAACTAGTGGTGCTACGACAGCATATACTTCCTCACATAATTTCTAACTGCTCCGCTATATTGCACTACTACATAAACATGCAAAAGTGCTTTCAACCAGCAAGAATTGTTTTTTGCACCGAGGCTCGAACTCAGGTTCTCCGAGTTAAATCGCTGTCAGCCACACCACTTCCCTACAATAGAAGCACCGTAAGGTTCGAACTCGGGCAACGCTTAAAGAAATAATTGTCTCGTCCCAATATTTCCAACTCGAAATTTTGGCCATTTTCCAAAATACGGAGAGTTCGCCAAAAATGGGGCTAGGACCATATTTTTACCGTCCATTGTTACATACGAGTAGAAAATGTAATGAAAAAATTTGGATTGATTTTTCAGAAAATATTTTTTTTAGAAATTGCATAAATTTCAGACATCTATTACGCGAAATCTGCTCGTTTTTTATAATTTTGCACATTACTTTTTTAAGAAAATGAGTTTTTACAACAGACATGGTTGTATTGTTCAAATCTCTGCCTTCAATTTTGTAATTTTGAAATGTTATCTTTTTGTAATTTTTGGAAATAGAGTTTGCCGAAAATGGGACTATCACCATACTGATTACCGTCCCTTGATACGTATAATAAGAACATTTTAAAAAATTGAAGCGGTTTTTGAGAAGAAAATTGATAAATAAAATTAAAATTTCCCATATTTCGCGGAAAATTACCCATAAACTACTGATAGTTTCGAAAAATTGAACATGACTAAACTTCAAGATCCATGATTAAAGAAGATTTCATTGAGAAAAAATATCTCTTCAATATTGTATTTGTAGCAATACGCCTAAAGAATTGGACTGTTGCAATTTTCTAAAAATTGCACTGATGCACTATTGTCTTAAGCGTTCTTTACGCTGTCTAACAACAAAGTTGATTAAAATCATTGGTGACTTTTTGAGAAAAGTTTAAAAAAGGTTTCTTAAACTTCATGTAAAGTACCCTCAAAAATCAAAATATCCGTTTGAAACTTCCAAATTCTTAAGTTCATAAAGATCGGTGGGAGAATATGAATTTTGGAGAAAATCAGTTTAACTATTTAGGCGTTAACTACAGACATACACACAACGGACGGACGAAGACCTTTTGTTGCCATTTTATTTTTCAGAATTAACGACTCACAAAAATAGATTCTAACTACACAACTTGTGAGATGGAGATATGTGCTGCATAAAGGAACAAGATTTGATGTCGAAGGCTTCCCCAATCAGTCCCGATCTGGGCTGTCCGGGTGACGTCGAGTCGAAGGCTGAGGAGCCGACGTTTTAATATCATTGAAAAATGTACAAGAAGTATCCAAACCATACTGTTACATTTAAATTTTAGTTATAACTTGATTAATTTCAAAGTTCTAAAACTGACGGGAACGCTGCTGACTACATGTGGTAGCGTCTTCTATAGATGAACATGGGTAGATAAATTATTTTTCGCGTTAACTTTGTTTTCCGTTTTCCCCAAAACAGCAATTTCAATGCGATACTTTAACCTAATGGGACGTAAGATTCCCTACTACACTTAAGATATAAGGTTCTTCGACTGGTCGTGCTCCAATTCAAGTTAATAAGATGACAATTGATGTATAAGATCAGAATAAAAATTGATTAATTGGGTAGAATTGTATTCTACGAAACTTATTATTGGAGGTGAAAGGTAAAATGAATAGAATAGCAATGGAAGCTACAAGAGCTATAACTCCACCTAATTTATTAGGGAGTGATCGTAAAATTGCATATGCGAATAAAAAGTATCATTCAGGTTGGATATGTACAGGAGTAACTAAAGGGTTAGCTGGAGTGAAGTTATCAGGGTCTCCTAGTAAATAGGGATTTGTTAATGATAAAATGATTAATGTTATTAATATGAATCAGAATCCTACGATATCTTTAAAGGGGAAATATGTCACTGAGCATCCATGCGATTGAGGCTGCCGATCGATACAAGCGATCGAGGCACCGCCCGCGAAACGGGTGCTCCTCAGAAACACTCGCATGCCCCACGCACATCCATAGAGATCTACACCCCTCCCGAACAGTCAAGAACCCTGCACCGGTGAAGAGAGGATTTTTGACACTAGGTAGATAGCTGGTTGGAGTTCAGCCGCTGTCTGGAGGAGAATTCTAGCAGCTCATTGCTCTGATCGGTAGTTTTCCATGTTCTTTCCGATCAACACCAGGCGAATGCCGGCGCAATACCCTAACAAACGGGTCATGGACCACGCGCGATCGTGCCTTCCGTTTCCTTGTCCTATGCTCATCCTTTACTTATACACACATACACACTATCATGCACTACACTACCACACATGCCGGGAGACCGGTCGGGACCTTAGAGCTTCTCTTGGCTGGGGCGGTTTGCCATTGGTGGGATGTACCCGGTTAGGGAAAATCCTGATAGTCGCCGGTAGGTCGGAGCCGGATCTCGTCATCCGGGGGGGGGGAGAAACCACCGCCAACTCTCGAAAAAAATGCACTACAAGTAAGGGAACTAATGATCTTAGAAGTTGACGCACCCGGAATCACAAATCAATCAATAAAAACTCAATTATCCTGCGAAATTGCATGTGTTCTATTCATTGTTATGACTTATTATCGTTTGTAAATGTGAATCTATCTTTAAAATATAAAAATTTTGGAAATAATGATATCAAGCTCATATGGCATCAGTTTGTTACCGTGTGACATACAAAAATAGGAAAGTGTCAGTCGATCGGTGGTGCAAGTAATTGCGTTAACTACTAAAACAGCATTGTACTTTTGTACGGTGCTAAAACAGCAAGTACTTTTTCGCCTATATTTTCACGCAAAATCACGCGAAAAGTACTCAAATTTTCAAAAAAAAAAATATCACAACACAAATATATCACTACAGACCTCATGGTAAAAGGGATGTCGGCCGACCAAGATTGAGATGGCATGCTGAAGACGGAACACGAGTCTCCCCTAAACCCTGAAGAGATGATGCTGATATTACATTAATATACAAAACTAGAAATCAAAAGGAAATGGATTTACGCCACTTTAAAAATACGCTCGTAAATGCAGTAAGTTTGTAATTGACATGTAAATGTTGCAATTGAAGTATCCTGAAATGTCGCCTTTAAAGATCGTCGCCAGCTCTCTCTGTGTAACATTCATTTTTGAAACTCTCCTCGACAAAGGAGTCCAGCTCGGGCGGTGGATGTGCCCAGAGCCGGCGAGGCGCTTCCGCCGCTCGCAGAGGCACTGTTACAGCGGCCGTTACGCCCGCTGCCCTGGTCAGCGCTCCAGCGTCCACGACCCCAGCGGCGGTCGGCGCTTGAGCGGCCAAGGAGACTCCTCCACCTCAGCAAACGCCCATTCACAGGAGGGGCTTTCAAACGCTGGCAGCCTGCGATGCTCTAAAATGTGCTTCCGACAAATGATGTTCCGACAAACTACAGTAAACCCTCATTAACACGAATTCCAAGCCGGTAGCGGTAGCTCAGTGCATCAACTGATGTCACTGCAGCGCCTCTGACTGGGAGGTCCTAGGTTACACTCCCCACGGCGGCAGGATTTTCGACACTAGCTTTCCAGGTAGGTCGAATTCAGTCGCTGTCTGGAGGAGAATTCTAGCGGCCGGCTGCTCTGATCGGTAGTTTTCCGTGGTTTCTCCGATCAACGCCAGGTGAATGCCGGAGCAGTACCCTACCAAACGGACCGCGCGCAATCTGTCCGTCCTCTTCCTTGTCCTATCCTCTCCTCTTACACACACACTTACACTCACATGCACTACACTACCCATATTCCGGGAGACCGGTCGGGAGTTTAGAGCTTGTCCGGCTGGAGCGGTGTCCCGCTGATGGGAGAGTCCTCGTTAGGGAAACCCACTAGCCGACGGTAGGTCGGTGCCGGATCTCGCCATTCAGTGGGGGAAGATCACCGCCATCTCCCGAGGAAAAATAACATTCACTACACTAACGGGATTAAAGACCGAGGCAGTTGACGCGCCCGGAAACACGAAAAAATCAATCAAAAAAAAAACAACGAATTCCAAGGACCCGAAATAATCGGTGTTCGTGTTATAAATGTTCGTGTTACCCGAGTGCTATACATGTCCGAATTAGTGTAATCCCTTGCCTGAACCCAAGTTTTGTTTGTGTTACGGCGAAATTCGTGTTAAGTGAGTTCGTGCTAACGAGAGTTTACTGTATGAGTCAGGGTATTCAACTGTAGGACAAGCGTATTTAAAAGACAATGTTGTTCTCAATTGGCCCTCTATTCTTCAATAAGATAATTATCTTTTCCGCCTATTATAGGAAACCCATTTAATCCATTAAGTTTCTGTTAGGAACGATTGAGAGTTTAATAGTCTCTTAAACTTGTTTGGCCTATGGTTGTATTCTTTGGCACATAGTTGTACCAATTGACGATTGAGATTTTGCGAAACATCCATATTATCTTTCATATTATTGTAAAACCAAACTAGCTACGCAATATCCAAAATTATTTGATAGAAGTATTTTTAGGAGATTGGAAAACTATTGGAATGAGTATTAGGAATAACTTTTTTAAATTTGTTCGAAAAATTATCTCTCCTACCAGGATCGAATCCCGGGTTCGAATCTCGGTCGAGGTGACAATTGTTTGAGAAAATTTAATTATTAAAGTACATTTGTTACTCAGTAACAAAGTCACAACTTGTTTCTCTTTACGTCCGCGGGACATATTTCCGAGCGTAAACACGTCCATTAAGGAGACAAGGTAGTGACAATTACACTTGTATTTTATAATATCTTGTATACTATATGTATATAATATGTCAGCAAATCTCTTAAATTTTCACTTTAAGTAATCGATATTTTCTTATTTTTTTATTTTCGTTTTTCACCACACGCTTGCAGATTATAAGTGGCGGACCAATGAAACTCTCTAATAGAAAATTTACACATCGTAACTATGTATGGGTTGCAAACAAGTTCTGTAATTAATGATGTTAGGGTAATTTTCAGCATGATAATAAGTTTTGTATGGTCTAGTCTGGCATTTATTTAACGTTTTACTTTTTTAGTTTTTCAGTCTAGTTAAAATATTATTTAATCTAGAAAAATACTTGGCACAGGTCGACCTCTTTGATGATATGCCACAATCATGGATTCTTGGCATTTATTCATCATATCACAACAATTTCATAATTTTGAGGGAAGAGTTCATTGTTGTAATCTAAATCTGTATTAAATAATCCGGTTATCTTGATTTCTACTTCCTACATAATTCACGGGCAGATTCAGGGCCAAATGAATAAAGGGCCTTGATAATTTCAATGTTCCGTAATGTTTGAATACTGTCTTCCAAGATGTAAATACAGGAAATTATAAAATAGGGTGGAGCGAAATAACCAAATTATTGAGTGTCGACTTGTAATAAGGCGTGAAGTTATGTGTTTGCGGACTAACAAACGATTGGATCTGCAGTAGCCAGAAGAACGTCTGGCGAATGTCATCTGGAGACTATCTTTGTTTGAACACTATAGATATGTTTAGATTAATGTTGAATGAAATAAACAACCGTAAGACGCAGTTTGCACATGTCAGCCAATGGGAGGTACTGAGAGGTCCAGGTTCATATCTGGGGCACCTTACCATATCTCAAATGCGGTGAAATATTCGAAGGTCAGAGTTTGTCTTTATTAATATCAGCTTTATTAACATTTCATTCATCAAATTCACTTGTTTCCAAATGTATATTTGATGTCTCAGGGTCATGCAGTTCTTTGCCAATTTTCCCAGAGATCGACGTTGGTTCGTCATATTACTATCTACCAAGCATTCAAACAAAGTAGTTCGTTGAAGTAAGTAGACCACTCAAATGAGTATTAAATTTTAACCTCAGTGTTGTGATAACACAATTTTCTTCCATGCATTTGTTGTGCCATCTCAATCAATTGCTTCCAGTTCATTAATGTCATTCCACTCACCGGTGCAACGAGAGGAACATATTGTGCACCAGGTCCACAAATCGTGCTAATGTCCTCTTTCCTTCCTCTTCGGAATACTTTTGTTCCAATTTTCTGTTTAAATGATCTAGGATTATCTTAATATCATTATTATATAATTATAGAATTATCGTTTTTAACGCCAAAGTACATTCCCTTTTTTACAATAGACCGGTTCAAATGAGTGTGTTACGCCAATATAAAACAATTATACATCAAATTTTCACCAGAATTCGAAACTTTCAGCGCTAATGCGCCGAGCGGGAGGTAATTTTACATTATACAAAAAAGATTGAAATACTTAGACGCTACATAAAAAACGAAAAAAAATGTAGTACATATATATTATAAACGTAAATGTAGTGTGTGACTTTTTTCTCCTTTTTTGTTCAATCTAAGTGGTTTGTAAGAGCTGAAGATCCAACATATGAGTGTTTGAAAAATTTCTCTTTTATTAGCATGGAGAGTCTGCAGAAATCCCCGTGGTGCTCTATGTGAATTTGAAACTCAAAACATTGAAATTTTTACCTCCACTATTTTACGCTCATAGTATTTATTTTGTGCGTTGTCAACGTACCAAACCTCGCGCAGTGGGTTGGAGTTCCACAAATCTCTCGCGGTGACCACATCGGCAAAACAAAAAGAAACCCGTCCCACTGTCTCCGAATTTTTCGCTCCAGTTGGTTTGTGTTTCTCCGGCAGTTTCTCACAGCATCGTAGCTAAAAAGTGTGACGACTGAGTCAGCATGTTTGAACTTCAGGATTGCTGTCCTGAATGTATAAGTATTTTAAATGCATTCCTGTAAATAAATTAATATTTTAATATTGAAAAATTCATTAGCCATTCACCCGACGAACAGATTCTTAAATAACGTATTGCAATTAAGAAACATTTATTAACATTTCAATAATGCGACGTTTCGAGATTAAATTTGCCCATTCACCAAATTTAAACTATGAAATACGTTTTCAATAAGTTTTGGCAGCTTCTTAAAGTTGTATAAGTTACAAGAAATCAAACGTCATAGATATGATGACCACGATATGATGTTTAAAGGGTTTCTTTTTGGTAAAAAATACATGCAAAATCATGACATTCATTTGGCGGTAACTTAAATAGTTTTTATGAGGTTGAACGTTTTTTGTGTTTTTTTTCCTCCACAGAAAAGTAAAGTAAGAATTTTCACTTTTTTAAATTTACATTGAACGAATATATGCAGCCGGCTAGAGTCATGTGAACTTCAATTGCTGATTTTCATTAAAAAAGTTAAATTAGCCAGTGAAATAAAATTATTTTACTCACTAATGTACCCACTTAACTTGAACACTTGAGAGTCAAATAAATCAGACGCTAAGGGTTTTGTTCTGGAATGTAAAAATGTTTTTTTCTAAAAATTAACTCAAAAAGAAGGGATTTTATGGAGTTTTTAGAACTCCTTAACTTATTTTAAATTTATTTTTTGATGCACAAATTTTTTTCTTCAATTTACTAACATTTTTGCTACCCCATTGTAAGTTTTTTTTTGATACAGCAGCTTCATGGAACTACCTTATCCATCGAAATTATTTCCAGATTATTTGTTGAATGTAAATGCCGGTTGAGTATCCCGCACTATCTAGCCGAGAGAACATGTGAATATAAACCTATGATAACCTTATTGGTTTTGCCTGTCGCTTCATGACCCTAGGCTATCATTAAAATAAAGAAATACACCACATTAACTGGATTTATTGCAGAACGTTATGCTTTTGCACAGCGGCTTTCCAACTTGTGTATACACCTGTTCCAGATAAGAACATTCCAGAGGGAGAGTTAAGAGCTGAATGTCCTTCTGAAATGAAAATTAATATCATTGAAGGCTGACTGTGCTATCAGTTTATGTTTTGACAGTTGGAAATGATAAATGAACTAATTTACATATTTACAATTCAAAAAAACTAAATAAATTATAATAGGGTGCATCTTACTCAAGGAGATGAAAGTCTATTAAATATTCTAAATTGGGTTTCTCCAAATGACATGTACGAAGCCTCTATTAATTCGGAATTTAATATAATGTTAAATTCCTTGGCGAACTCATCCTAAAACGCTATTGTTTCATATCGTTGTAATTCTAAGGTAGCTGATTAAAAATTTTCGGGTTTTGTATTTGATACAACTCTCTAATATCCAAGTCTCTCAACCATAAATTAATATTGCTGTTAACCTAGGTATTAAGAAATTAGTTGCGGATGGGATACAGTTATTCTGCCGCATTGTATAAAGCTAAACAATGGCATATAAATCCTGTTCCTTACATCCTCTTCTTGCATAGTTTCAAATATCCTCTAGTGTTTCTTGAGTTTTTGTAATGATGCTGCCGAGATAGACAAAGGAATTAACATGCACTATTTAAAAAATGTTCCACTTTCTAGGTAAATGTAAAAGTATTTCCCCAGGTACTTTTCCTTCTAACATAATTACTTTTAAACCAGTTTATCGTATGTGCCGGAGACATATTTACCTGCGTTTTTACTTTCTCGTATACGTACTACATGTATTCGTAATAATATCGGTAGTATAGGATAAACGTGTGTAATGATGCAGAAAATCTATTTCGAGATTGTTACTTTTTTCTTTGCGTGGTCCCCTGATACCGAAAAAGTGTTGTTTTTTCAATACATCCCCCCATCAGACTGTCTGCCTGCCTGTCCGTATTTCAGTGAACAATATTAGTGTCTAAAACATTCAAAGGATTCCAAAATATACATTCTCCGGTCTATCTACTCCGACTCCAGGCGCTGCAAATTTGAAACAAATTCTTTGAATTTTAGGAATTCTTCACAAGATTGATTCGAAATATTTCAAAACTGGCTGAAAATGTGTTCTTTAAATTTCTTGCCAGAATAGTGGAAAATATACGTCTAAAGATGATATAAGTTATAAAGTTGATGTAAAATACTCTTATAAAGATGACAATTTGGATTGCCACGTAAAGTAAATTTTTGAAAATTGCAAAAGTTTCAAATGTCATGGATCCCTTCTTACCAATATATTATTGAAGACAGATATTTTTTCTTCAAATAAAATTGTTCTCCACAATTAGTTATTAATTAATATCATGTTCATTTCTCGAAAGTATTAGTAGTTTTCACGTGATTTTGAGTGAAATATGGGCAAGGTTAATGACCAAATTTTTGCTGAAAACGATTTCAATTGCTTACATTTCCTCGTCCTCAGAAGGAACAGTTTTTTACCATTTCAGTGACGAAGCTAAGACCACAGAATATAACAAATAGACTGAAGAAGATTGTGAAAATGTTTTCTTCTCAGTTGAAACCCACTTTATTTAACGGGGTCAACGTTCACGCTACGTTAGTTAATCAAGCAAAGAGAAACCTTCTCCCAAACACAGTGATCAATGTGTAAAGTACCTGATTAAAAAAAATGTCTTGCGATTGTTTTTCTATTCAAAAAGGCAGGTCGGCTGGTTCCAGTTGATGAAATAATAAATACCGACAAGTACATTGAGATTGTTAGAAGCTTACTGATCCTACTATCAATGACAGGTGGCCAAAGAGAATGGCATTTTTCAACAAGATATCTCTCGTTGCCATAGGTAGCGAAAAGTCATTCAATTTTCCTAAAATCAGATTGTTAGACTTTTACTAATTAGGTCACCAGACCTCAATCATATTCAGAACTTATGGGCTATCCATAAAGAAAATGCGCAAAAAACCGCACAAGCAAAGGAACTATTATTTCTTCGTCCGTGAGCAAGTAGCAATCAATAGTAGGGTTCAAAGAAAAAGAAGTGAAAATGATGTATCAGAAATTGTTTCATTCTATTCCAAAAAGTGTAAAACTATGTATTAAAGCCAGAGGTGTATATATCTATATACTGTGTAAATACTACAGTATTCATTCTGCATGTGATATTAAAAATAAGATAAATCAGGCGTGTTCACCTCAATTTGCACAATATTTTATTATGATACATAACCGTCAGGTACCGATTTAATATACTCAGATTTTTAACATTAATATAGTGTTAAATTGAATTGCAGACTAGTTTGACATACAGATATGTTATAGACGGTTGTTTTAAATTTTTAAATTTAGAAGTTAAATAAAATTAATATTTGAAGTCATTTTAATTGTTGAATTAATTTTTAGTAAAAAGAATAAGAGTAAAAAGTTAAAAATTTCCTATCTAAAAATTTTAATATTCACAGTAGAAAGGGGAGGAGGTCTCAAAAAGTCTTAGCTTGGAGCCTAGACAACGTGAATCCGCCACCGGGAGCGGTAATTCAGTGCATCAACTGATGCCACTGCAACGCCTCTGACCGGGAGGTCCTACGTTCGAGTCCTGACGGCGGCAGGATTTTTGACATTAGCTTTTAAGCTAGGTCGAATTCAGTCGATGTCTGGAGGAGAATTCTAGCGGCCGGCAGATCTGATCGGTAGTTTTCCGTGGTTTCTCCGATCAACACCAGGCGAATGCCGGAGCAGTACCCTACCAAACGGGCCACGGACCGCGCGCGATCTGCCCTTCCCCTTCCTTGTCCTATCCTCTCCCCTTACACACTCACACTAACATGCACTACACTACCACATATTCCGGGAGACCGGTCGGGAGTTTAGAGCTTGTCCCGGCTGGGGTGGTGCCCCGCTGGTGAGAGAGTCCTGGTTAGGGGGAAATCCCACTAGCCGACGGTAGGTCGGCGCCGGATCTCCCCATCCAGCGGGGGAAGACCACCGCCATCTCCCGAGATAAAACATGCACTACACTAACGGGACTAATGACCGAAGCACTTGACGCGCCCGGAAACACGAAAAAATCAATCAATCAATCAATCAGTGAATCCGCCACTGATAACCGTGGCCGTTACGGGCCGTAACGCGCAGTACAGTCAAGTGATTCGCGAGATACGTGAGATACGCGCTTGTGACAGCTGTGCCTAATCACGCGGACACTTAGGCTGTGGTTTTGAAAACCGTGTAAGACCTCATTCGCAATACAAACTTAAACAAACATAACGTAATGCTGTAAACATAACCGTTAAATTTACATGTAAAAACAAGCATTCACAATGACAAACGTAAGCTGGAACGTAAGTTTCCAATCCAGTTGAACCAATCAGAATTCAACTTACTAAAACTTGAACGATTCGTTTCTAGCACGGTGGAAAGATTTCACGAATAATTCGTGGAACATATTTAATTTATTCGACATGTCAAGTTAAAGCCACAATAAAAATTCCCAAACTTACTTTGAATTCACTACACCTATCAAAACTGTTCGCAAACTAGTATTCTACATTACAATAACAAAATGACATAACCACAAATTACCTCAACACAATCTGAAATCGACCTTCCACGCTGCTGTCTGCTGGGTGTTTGATAGAATTCCGACGTAAACTTAACGTAAAAGCTTGGAGCTTGTGAACTCTTAAGTTTACGGACTTGCGTCTATGGTTACGTCAAGACATTGTGAATGGTCTCGCTTACTAACTCATTTGCAGGTTTTGTGGCCACGTTACGTTTACGATTAAGTTTGCATTGTGAACGAGGCATAAGGGATTAATGTTTTTAGTTGTGTGTGTGAGTCATTTGTAGTCCGTGTATTACATATCACTGTGCACCTACAACCTAACCCCACCGTAATTTCGTGGCCTGGCAGAATAATTGAACTATATACATCCCATCACCCAGAAGAACTTGGCCAAGTAACGAGATGGGGCGAAGAAATATGATGAGCAAGTACGTACAGAACATAGGTACGGCGGTCTACGCAATGTTCGGAAAAATGCTCTTATGTGTGAATGTCCGTGAGGAAAGTACCGCGAGACGCCCTGGTAGATAATTCAGGCGCCGACTGTTAGCGGGTGGGAAGAAGATGGGAAAGTATTCAAAAGTTAGCCTCGATTCAAGAAAATAGGAAACTAATTAGTACGAAAGGGCCCGTTCCTTCCTTTTTCCACTATTGTTACTTTCTCGGTACCGCTACCGCGGTAGAGAAAAAGTTTTCTCTCTCTCTCTCTCTCTCTCTCTCTCTCTCTCTCTCTCTCTCTCCCTCTCTTTCTTTCTTTCTCACTCTTTCCCTCCCTTTCTTTCTCACTCCTTCCCTCCCTTTCTTTCTCACTCCTTTCCTCCCTTTCTTTCTTCCTCCCTTTCTTTCTTCCTCCCTATATTTCTCGTTCCCTTTCATTCTCGTTCCCTTTTCCTCCCTTTCTTTCTTCCTCCCTTTCTTCTCTTTTCCCTTTCTTTCTTCCTTCCTTTCTTTCTTTTCCCTTTCTCCTTTCCTTTCTTTCCTTTCTATCTCCTTTCCTTTCTTTCTCCTTCCTTTCTTTCTCCTTCCTTTCTTTCTCGTTCTCTATTTCTCGCTCTCTTTCTTTCTCCCTCATCACACCAAACGTCCAGAAACAAGCCAAGTGGACGTTATTGCATTTAACTTAAGCGCCATCATGTACTGCAGCGACATCTTGTAGAGTTACAATAAATGGATAGCATAAAAATATTCAAGAAGAAACACGTAGAAGTGCCAACTTTCATGAAGATCTGTCAAATTGTGTCGAAATTTATCAATCTCAAACAAACCAAGGTCCATTTATATATTGAAATATAAACATATATATTAAGTTGAGATTCCCCCTCCTATGTTGTCCCTGTTAAATTCTTAAATTAGATGATCCATTATCTCGGAAATCTTTGGAGATAACAATTTGAAATTTGTACTTTACATTATTTGTACTATTGTTGTTAAAATTATTGTTGTGCTACATTGAAATACAATAACCAAAAAACAACAAGTTTTCAATAAAAATATATAAAAATGTTCAGAAAAGTCTAAAGATTATTTTAAGATTAACAAACAGAATTCGATATTTTTTTTCATTTTTAGGTTGGAATCTGACAAGAAAATGTGTGATATGTTGAAGCTCTCTTAGTTACAACGATTCACGAAGAACTTGATTATTTTTTCGAAGAAATGTAATGGCTTCCAATGTTTTCGTTTATTCCGGATATAATATTCCGTTATGCTCGGTTTTTTGCCAGGTTCAACTGATGGAGAAGTGGTCAGTCTAGTTTTCTGTTCGGCCAGGGGGCATACCAGATACATTACTATTTGTCGCAATGCGATCGTTCGTCGTGAGACGTCGGAGTAATTGCATATCTCCGGAAGCAGATTATCATTTTCCATTTCCTCAGTCCATGAGACCCCATCTTGTTTAGTAAAACTGTGGATGGTGTAAATATAAACATCTTCGTTCGAATTTAATATATTAATATTATTATATTATATAATAAATATAATTAATATTTTTTATGTATATGATAATGTGTCAAAAGAAATAAGGTTTTGAAAATTAAGTTTTGCAATCTTATAACCCTGTTATTATATTCCGTGTACTAGATGCTAAAATAAATCTTATTATTGGATGGGAATTCATTCTCAATATTCATTAGAGTAAGTATATTTGAGTTTATTCTACGTTCAAAGACAATTGTAATAAAACGAGAATGAAGAATTAATACGACGTACGCCAATAACTCTAATGTCGATTGACTTTTGTTGTTTATCAGTCGAGTTTCTCAGTTCAATTGTCTTTTGGTCAAACAGAACCATTTGCATTGGAAATGTAATTTTTATTAAACAAAATAGATACATTCCCTAAAAACTAATTTTTTTGTATCCCAGCATTACAAACAATCCTTTTCCATTAGCAAAATCGTTCACAATATTCAAATATTATGGCACGAATCATTACGTCATCGCTATTTCTGCACAAATCATTACATCATAGTAGCTATTTCACGAAAAATGTGTCATCAATGACATATTAGTCACAGACCTCATTTATGGAGAATAGAAAAAGCAATGGCGCCTTGTAAATAGATTCTGTGTCCGCAGTAAAGTCAAATATATTGAGAAAAACTTGCACTTTTTAAATCTAATTTATTAACTTGTTACTACTTTAAAATTACAAGTTGCTGTTATTCGGTAATATTTAACAGTAATAATAAAGAACTTCTAATTAGTTTTTATGAGTACAGTTGGATAAATTTTCAAAAACACCCAAAGAGAATTTATTCCAAAGTGCTTATTTTTCTTTGGTTTCTGCACTAACGAATATCTTGTTGCAATGCAAATCTTATTATTCACTGATTCTTCAATGTAAGATTCAGCTACATTTGAAAATCGCCACCCTCCGTGACATGTAAGTGCAGTAGTATCACCACCATTATCGGCGAAAAACGTCGCATATGTCCTCTTAAACGAACAGATTTATGCATTGCCTTTAATTTTGGATATGTGCACCATAATGTACACGCTTTACACGCTGTGGACTTAATGTTTAAAGAATCATGCATTATAACTCCTTTCATTGCATTGTAGTAATTTAACCAACCTACTCCGACAGATAGGAAAGAACAACAGCCTGTCATACAAAATTTGCATATTTTTCATCCATACAGCATACATTTTCTGTTTTTGCAGCTCCTTCCAAAACTTCTTTTGGTAAAGAATCCATAATGTTTGAAACGTAACTTTCAACCTAATTGCCATTTGTAAAGAAATTAGTTGCTTAGGTAGCACTCATGACGTCATAACACGAATCCGAGGTTACAACTTAACATTCAAATTGCTTTGCTTCATTAAATTTTTATAATAATGTTATACAAAAATTAGTGTATGCAACTCGTTTATAATGTTAATTTTTTGCACTCATAAGAAATTATTACCGAACTCACTTCTAACATCGTTCCTTCGGTAATATTTTCTTATTCGTGCAAAACAAGAAAACATAATAAACTAATTGCATAATATACTATTATTACATTTTAACCCATGATTTAATGTAAAATAAAACAATTATAATATCTTCTCTATATACATTTGATCTGCCTAGTATACTATATGATCATTATCTTCCTAGCAGGATGTCGATTAAACAAGAAAGAATGTAAAACGTTTCATATTTTCGATTTAAATAAGACATTCTTGCAGTTCATGAATTGCGATCTCTAAATCTCTAAATCTCTTTAACGTCTTCTCGTGTAGTAAAGATGGAATATAAATATTTCTAGTTCAGTAGAGACTTAATGGCCACAGTTACATGGTTTTGCCCCAATAGTTTGTTTCTAAATGATTCGATTGCAAACATTTCTAACGATCGTAAGGACCAAAGGCAACTTATTGGTTTTGAATTTTGAGAAGAAATATCCAGCGACGTGGCAAGCAGCAATTACGATCGGAGAGGGAGGCATCTAAATAAACCGCGAGGCTGGCGGCGAGCCAAGGGACACCAAACGGAGGCTGGGCGAGACCAGAGATCGCCCGGAGCACTGGAACCAGGAGGCCGGAGAATGGGATTCACAGAAAATAAAGTACTGTAAACCCTCATTAGGACGAACTCGTTTAGTACAGTAAACCCTCATTAGCACGAATTTCGACGTAACACGACCAATACTTGGGTCCCCGCAAAGGATTACAGTAATACAGACATTTATAATCATCGAATAACACGAATTTTTGTAACAGGAACTCCGATTATTTCGGTCCCTTGGAATTCGCGTTAATGAGGGTTTACTGTAATAGAGAAATATAGAAAGAATAGCAATTATGGATTCGTTGATTCATTATTTGGTGGTTTTGGCCGCGTCAACTTCTGTAGTTATTAGTAGAGCCCGGAAGTTCAGGTATTTATTTTACCAAAAATAGGCGTGCAAATATGGCATTTATTATCTCTAAAGTAGGGTACAAAATACAGGACATATTTAAAAAACCACTAGTTAAAAGTAATTAGTGTAAAAATTAATAATTAAAGATTCAAATTTTTATTCTAACTCTAAAATTTACATCAGCACTATTATGCCAAAAATAGGCATCACAAGCTAAAATAAGCAAAAAAAGGGAAAATGAAAATTTACTAAAATAATCCCAGAAGTACAATTAAGTGATTCCTATTGATAAAAGTCATAAAATCGTAACAATTATAAAAAGGCATTTTGTCAAACTTCTGGACTCTAGTCATTAATGTTCTTAGTGGTGAATGTTATAGCCGATATCCGGGAAGGTGGCGGTGTTCCTTTCTCCACTAAAAATGAGAGCCGGCGGCAACCTACGCGTCGGCATGCAGGGTTTTCCTCCTCAAGGAATCTCTCCCAGATGTGTACAGTCACTGCCTGGAGTAGAATTCTAGCGGTCGGCTGCTCAGATCGGTAGTTTTCCGTGGTTTCTCCGATCAACACCAGGCGAATGCCGGAGCAGTATCCTACCAAATGGACCGCGCGCGATCTTTCCTTTCTCTTCCTTGTCTTATCCTCTCCCCCTTACACACACACTTTCACTAACATGCAATACACTACCACATATTCCGGGAGACCGGTCGGGAGCTTAGAGCTTGTCCCAGCTGGAGCGGTGCCCCGCTGGTGGGAGAGTCCTGGTCAGGGGGAAACCCCACTAGCCGACGGTAGGTCGGCGCCGGATCTCGCCATCCAGCGGGAAAGATCACCGCCATCTCCCGAGAAAAAACATGCACTACACTAACGGGACTAATGACCAAAGAGTTGACGCGCCCGGAAACACGAAAAAAACAAAACAAAACAAACAGATGTGTACAGCTCCGACTGGGACAAGCTCTAGACCAGTGTCTCAACTTACGTGCTTAGCAGTTCTTGGTTTAACAACTTAGCGGTGATTAGTTTACAAAATTTTAGGTTACGGAAAGTGCCTCAAATTAATATTATTTAATAGAAACATATATGTGTTTGTAATATAATTCAATTATGTAGTAAATCACTTAATAACAATAATAATAACATTACATTACTTTGTAGTGACATTACATTGATAATAACATTAACTGTGGTAGGACTGGCTCTATGTGAATATTGATTTGATTTGATTTGATTTGATTTTTTCGTGTTTCCGGGCACGTCAACTACTTTGGTCATTAGTCTCGTTAGTGTAGTGCATGTTTTTTCTCGGGATATGCGCGGTGATCTTTCCCCGCTGGATGGCGAGATCCTACCATAGTATCGAAAATCCTGCCGCCGTAGGGAGTGGGAACCTAGAATCTCCCGGTCAGAGACGCTGCAGTGACATCAGTTAATGCACTGAGCTACCGCTCTCGGTCCTAGCGCGTTGTACAATTCGGCCCCATCTGCATTTGGGGCGGGCGCTGCGCTGCGGCGTGGGGGCGGGGCGAGGAGCGGCAACGGCCGGGGAGACAGCGGTGCGTGCCGGCGGACGCCCTTCCTTTCCGGGGCGATGCGGAAGTGGGGGGCGGGGGCTAACGGCGCCCCGTCGCGCTCCGGAGCCAGCGCACGGCCGGGGGGGGGGGCTTAGCGCGCGGGAGGGCTTTCCAGCAGGTGTTGCCGTCAATGCTAATTCATACTTAAAGAAACTTCACCCTTCGAAGCACTTGAGTATTGACTACTTCCACTCGTGAAATTAAAACCAATAGTGTTTAACTACACATAAAATGTGTTTCTCGAAAAATGTATTACTTTTTTTATCTGATTTTTCTGACTGTCTCTCTCTACTGGCTAATAATAAACTGAGATTCAGCTATCGTAGTAGGCGGTATGTATCGATTGTTCTGTTGACGTGCAAAAACTATATATGTACTGAAACATAGCCTCTTTCTTGTTGTTTATATTTTTTGCGTATTTTGGAAGTCTGTTGCACGTCATTTTATTCGTGGAATAGTCCAAATAAATACCAAGAGAGCTTTGGAAATTCTGTGATAAATACCCACATCGCTTTGCGAGTCGACAATTTCCAAATCATTCCTGGTATTACCTATGATAACAATCTCTTCTACGTACTATAAGCTAAGAAATGTCGACGATTTTTTACGATACAGAAGACATAATTGATACAAAACCCCGTAAGTGTAGTAACCTAGAATAAGGTATTTTCTACTCCGGGGATCATGAAGTAGACTTAAAACAAACAAAAAAATATAATTTCGTGATAATAATGCAGAGAAAATCATAGGCATCCATGCAAAACAAAACCTACAAGATACATTACCAACATGTAATACTCATAAATTGCATTTTTATTTCTGAACATCACATTATCGTGTTTCTAAAGGGTCACAAGTTACGTTTCTTATTCGTAATCCTCACAAGGACGTTTTTTGCACATTCTATAAGCATTCCAATTTCGAAGGACACGTTCCCAGAAACGTTTAAAGTTTGGTTTCTAATATGAAACTTTTTTCACTTTTCAAACAATAATTAAAAGCTATATTCGAATATTCTTACTGGTCCATCAAATCTTTCAATAACTCATGTGCCGTTAATGCTGACACAAATAATATTGTACCCGATTGCAGATTTAATTTCGAAATCAGACGACTAATTTGTAAAACAATGTTATCAAAAATCGTTCTCCTCCTGAGCCCCATGCAGAAGCGTTTGTTTATTCAGGTTGCGCCTCCCAGGACAAACGAGAAATAAATAAAGATCTCTTACAGTGTTACTCGGAGAAGACAAGTGGCGAGAGGGTGTCCAGGCGGGGCTTGGCGTGTGGGGGCGGGGACAAGCGGCAGGTGTGGGCGATCGGCAAGTGCACTGGGATGTAGAGAGAGACAGGGGACGGCAGGTGGGCGTGCAAGTGGGATGGCTATTGACTGATTATAAACAGCTCATTACAAAAAGATCACATACAATACATGTACATTATTTTACAACACTGCCAGATAACATTAAACGATTAAATTCGATAGAAAACTTTAAATCCCAAGTGAAATCGTTTCTGCTGCAAAACTGTTTCTATACAATTAGAGACTATACTGAGCATCACAAGAAAAGAAACATTAATTTTAACAATTATACCTAATGCATTATTTACCATTTGAAATGTATAAATGTGTATAAACAACCTGTAACAAGTATTGTACTACAGTTTCCGGGTCAATGACCCCCATCTCGATCAGGTTTTTCGTCCAGTTTTCCTAATCCAGTGAGGAAATGCTGAGATGGCCCCTTGTTTTTCTTCTGGACATAAAAGTAACTTCATTTTCTGGGCACGTCTTCGAGAATTTAGTGGGAAATACAATTATTCAAATTATCGTTTCCATGTTGTCGCGGCAGGAAGTATTATTCCGAGGGACAACATGGATAAGAGCCAACATTTATTGCCTTTTATCCTTGAAAATAGATTTTACTACATGGGAGTTTTGTTTTTCTCCTTTCAAAATTCAAAATTAAAGTAGTATATGACTTAGTGTAGGGATCACAGAATTTTGAAAATGTGTACACAATTCACTTTTCCCCATAGCACGTCATACGCAGTTTTTAACTGTTTTTTGACGTAAAATAAATAAATAAATAAATAAATTATTGCTTTGTGATTCCAGGCGTGTGTGGGTGAGGTCATTCCCCTAGTCCCGGAAGGGTAATGAATGTTGTAGGGCGTGAGGTTTTTTCCCTTCACTAGAATGTGAGCTCCTGCTCGGACCTCCCCGTTGACTTGTGTGTTATTTTCCTCTACGAGTTTCCCCAAGCGGGCTGCCCTATCTGGGTCAAGCTCTAAGTGCTCGGCTGGGCTCCCAGCGTTTGCAGAAGTGCAGTGCACGTAAGTGTAAGTGCATGTACGCATGTGTGTGGAGAGAGAGAGAGAGAGAGAGAGAGAGAGAGAAAGAGAGAGAGAGACAGACAGACATACAGAGAGGTGGAGGAGGGAGAGGGACAATAATATGGAAGACAATATCGTGCGCGGTCTGAAGTCTATTTTTGCCATGTATTGCTCCAGCATTTGCCAGCCAACGGGGCGAGCAGATAGCATGCAAGTGGCGATTAGGGTCGCTTGATTGATTGATTGATTTTTTCGTGTTTCCGGGCGCGTCAACTGCTTCGGTGGCGATTAGGGTCGCTTGATGATTGATTGATTTTCTCTTTCGGGAGATGGCGGTGATCCTTCCCCGCTGGTTGGCGAGATCCGGCGCCGACCTACCGTCGACTAGTGGGGTTTCCCTAACCAGGACTCTCCCGCCCCAGCCGGGGCAAGCTCTAAGCTCCCGACCGGTCTCCCGGAATATGTAGTAGTGTAGTGCATCTTAGTGTAAGGGTGTGTGTAAGGGGAGAGGATAGGACAAGGAAGAGGAAGGACAGGTCGCGCGCGGTCCGTGGCCCGTTTAGTAGGGTACTGCTCCGGCATTCGCCTGGTGTTGATCGGAGAAACCACGAAAAACTACGGATCAGAGCAGCCGGCCGCTAGAATCCTCCTCCAGGCAGCGACTGAATTCGACCTAGCTGGAAAGCTAGTGCCGAAAATCCCGCCGCCGTCAGGACTCGAACCTCGGACCTCCCGGTCAGAGGCACTGCAGTTGACGTGCCCGGAAACACGAAAAAATCAATCAATCAATCAATCAAATCTGATGAAAAACATCGATGTTTTGGCCATCCCTTCTGCCGGAACTTTTACCAGAGGAACCGAGACTCTAATCCCACCGCCAGAGTGCAGGCGTTTGGGCGGGCGGGCAGGCGAGGGATCGGACGGACGAGTGTTCGGTCGGTGTGACGTGCGCGTGTGCGGGAGGGGGAAAGGGAAGGGGAAGGGCGGAGGAGGGGGGGGGGAGCGAGTCAGCATCCTGGCGGAGGCAGCGCTTCCTGGCGCTCACGAGAGCGCGTGCAACCGCTGCTCTCGAGGCGAAAGGCACAGGGCGCTGATCCCACGACCGTCGGCTCCCGTCGGGAGAGCTCTGGGAACGAATTTAGGCCCTGAATTTCCAAGTAAAACCGCATTTAAAATCCTGTGAGAGGAAGAAACCGTTACTAAAGTAGGTACAGTTTTAGTCGACGTCAATTCAAAATGAGATAACTTGCCTAAATATAATTATTACGTTGCAATCGTACTCTCGTTTTAAAGAGGAAGAATTAAAGTTTGTGTTAGTTTCGCTTCTACGTTTGTGGCGACTTCGCGTCACGCATGTGCAAAGTGAAGCCGCATTACTTTCGACTTTCGGATGCCAAACGTGCCAAGTGAATCATATCTTAGAGACAAAAATCAATCCCACAGATTTAAGGGCTATTTTGAAGAATACTATATTTCAAATTGCATGAATGTTTGAAAATATTTTGAAAACTCTTCCTTCTGACACGGCTTTGGGACAATTGTAAATTCCTGTTACCTAAAGATGAGCAAAGTTCCATTGCTCTTAACGTTCCAGGAGAGTAAGACTGAATAATATGGATGTGTATCTAAAATATAATTACGGGATGCATCACTTGAGGAAGAAAGAAGACCGTCCACTTCACTCACTTTCGAACGAAAATAACGAGTCCTTTACCGAACCGAGTCAACACTACCGGCGCGAGATCAGTGAACGAAAGGGACGTGGCGAGGAACCAGGGGCGGGGAACGAACGGCGGGAGAGTATGCATTCGTTGTAGGCTCACCCACCTAAAGTGCGCGTCAAAGTATGCCGCGAAATGTAAATACGGAAATTCGTTACTAAAGAACAGTTTCTTTGTATTTTCAATTCTTTATGGTGACTTGTGCAAATGTAGAATTGAAGTAAGTGTAGTAATGGAAGTGCATATCAGTATAAAATTATTCCCTTTAAATGAAATTCTCCTAAAAGTGAGGGAGTTTTATTAAAGAACGTACCGGATAGGTGGCTCAGGGCATCAACTTATGTTACTGCAGTGTCTCTGAGCGGGAGATCCTAGGTTCGAGTACCGACTGTGGCAGGATTTTCGACACTAGCTTGTCAGGTAGGTCGAATTCACTCGCTGCCTGGAGGAGAATTCTAGCGGCCGGCTGCTCTGATCGATGGTTTTCCGTGGTTTCTCCGATAGACTCCAGGCGAATGCCGGAGCTGTACCCTAACAAACGGATCACGGACCGCGCACGATCCTTCCTTCATCTTCCTTGTCATATCCTCTCCCCTTACACACACACTTGCACGAATAGCACTACACAACCAAATATTCCGAGAGACCAGTTGGGGACGTAGAACTGGTCCTCGCTGGGACGGTACCTCGCTGGTGGGAGATACTTGGTTGGGGAAAACCCGCTACTCGACGGTAGGTCCGCGCCGGATCTGGCCATCCAGTGGAGGAAGACCACCGCCACCTCCCGAGCAAAAACACATACTACACATACGGGACTAATGACCATTTTAGTTGATGCGCCCGGAATCACTAACAAGCAATCAATCATTGAAATAGATATTAACAGGAAAGTTGTGTTATACTAAAAACGTAATTCCGCATTACCACACCACACAGCGCCTTGATGTACTCGTCAGTCTTGTTCTCACGGAAATCACCCGATTCCTTCTTCTTCGCTGTGGTAAGGGATATGAGCAAAAGTAATTAAGAAATTTTTACTAAAAGGAAAATAAAATATCTTTATGCGAGTCCATGCTTTTTGGAGAGTTTTCTTTATCATACCGATACAATAAAACACAATTCTAAACAAAAATCACTGAATTTGTCGCACTTTTAGCATCAACATGTTATTGGTTGATGACGTACACACAATAAACATGTCACGTATTCATGGATCTTTTTTATTAATTGCGTATCTTCTGCACACTTAAGACATTCACGCCTTCGTACAATGAAGTTCAACATCCAACTTACCTTTAAAAATATCGTATACGTGAATAAAAATAATGGGAAAGGTTATCATTTGCAAATGGAAACAGTTCACATAACACAACTGAATGTAAAATAATCAACTACTTTCTAAGGGTAATATGAATTTTTCAAAAGTTTTTTCAATATAATTTTTAAGCGATATTCTTAGTTCATTAATTTTTCCCTTACACCTTAAACGTCTACCTGAAAAACAGGCATTTCTACACGTACAGAACACTCATAGTTACAGTTCTCTGCCTTCTGTTCATTTGTTTCGTATTAGAAAATTTGCGTTTATTTCAAAGCGATTTTGTATTTTTAAAGCATTTTTGTGGTAACAGTTTGAATCGAAAAATCCGCTATGTTTAATTTTTGGTCGCTCAAACGTATTCTGGCGAAAGGGGAGGGGAAATCATTCCCGTGCTACTAGTATTTTTGTTACCATACCCTTCTGACCAACTTCACTTTTAAATAAAAGAAGACGCCTTTGGCAGAACCTTCCTCTCCCCGCAGCCCACGTTGCGAGATGTGGTGAGCGCGTGAAAGGTCCATTGCGCTCTCGATTCATTGGTTGATTTGTGTTCTGGCTCGTCAAAATGCTAAGATCATTAGTTCCGTAAGTGTAGTGTATGTTTTATTGCTGAAGGTAGCGGTAATTTTTCTCTGCTGGATGGCGAGATCCGGCACCGACTTACTGTCAGCTTGCGAGATTTGCCTCAACCAGGTATCTCCCACCAGCATGACACCGCCTTAGCCGGCACAGGCTCTAAGCTCTCGACTGCTCTCTCGACAAGTGCGGTATTCTAGAGCATGTACGAGCAAGTGTGTGTAAGGAAGGGGTGAGATAGGACAAGAGAGAGGAAGGAAAAGGCGTGACCCGTTTGTTTTGGTACTGCTCTGGAATCCGTCTGGTATAGTATAGGCGGTTGATTGGAACAACCACGGAAAACTACGGATCACAGTAGCTGGTCCCTAGAATTTACCTTTCAGGCAGCAGCTGAATTCGACCCTGCTCTGCAGCTAGTATCAAAAATCCTGCCAGCGTCGGGACTCGAAGCTTAGGATCTTCGTTTCAGAGGCACTGCAGCGACATAAATTGATGCTCTGAACCACTTAAGCCGGTGAATGATGTTCGACTATTCCGTTGATGGTGAGTTGCAAGAAATCAGAATTTTTAAAACAATACTAACGAATGATAATATGCACTTCACGAAAAGCGTTACATCATGGTCGCAATTAAATGCTCAAATTCTTTAGAAACGAACTAGCCTGAAACTCTCAAGAATACGTAAATACTAGGAAAGAATAAATCCAAAAGAGTAATCCCAATATTCCATAATCCACGACTTCGTCCACAATCTCATTAGAACAATTCATAATATATTGTAATATCAATATAAATGTTTAAAAGAAGAATGACTTATAGATATTTTATCGATCCAAGCTGAAAGAGTTACATTTTACACACGATATGTCTGAAAAATGCACTCACAAGATGTACAAAAGTATTTTAATAATTGGTGTAATCTGTTACCTGAGTAACATGACTTGTAATGTTCACACTGGCGAAAAGCCAACGGTACATCTCAGTGAATTCAATGAAAGAATGTTAACGAAACGAAGCAATAATTGGTGGGTCATGCACCCGTAAATAGAACATAAGCACCAATTATAAAACTTATTAAGAGGAGGAAAAGGTAGCGATTTCATCGAAGGTAATGAGTTCTTGAATAAAGCGAACTTGCGGCCGCATTTGGGAGGCCTTGCATGTTGCGTCGAACCAGGAAAGGATGTTCGCTTATTATGACTCACGCTGCCCTCGCCCGCGCCCACTAGCGAGGCAAACGGTCGTAATTGGCGCGTCCGTCCACTGCCACCGTCCACTTCCGACTGTCGCCAACGTGACGTTGGCGAAATAAAATGTACTTCTTTTGCGCGCACACATGCTACAGGTGGTACACAAAATCACAAATAGAAGATTTTTTCAGAATCGCAACTATCTCTTGCGATCACGTTCCTACTCCAAAAACTCGACGCAACTATTCTCGGCTAATATTTAGTTAAAAAACTTCACATTTGGAAACAGATCAATTATTGCTTCTCCAATTTAAAAAGAAAAATTGAAGAAAAAATTGTGGAGCAGTTTTTTAGAAAATAATAGTTTAAAGAATTTAAAACATATATTTCACACAAAAATCATCCATATTTTTGAATAAATATACCTGACCTTTCTTCAAGATCTGTTTTCAACGTATAGATTTCATTCAGGAAAAGAATCTTTATCTTCAATATTGCAGTGGTAGGAAGATGCCGAAAAAATTGCAAACTTTTGCTATCACAGTTCTCTTAAACGTCCTTTTTCACTATCCGAGGAAAAAGATAAATTTAAAAAATTCTGGGCAATTTTTGAAAAAATTTTGAAAATGTTTTTGAGAAATGTAAAATACCCGAAAAAATCTAAATATTAGTTTCAAATACAGAATTTCTTTAAATTGAACGAGGAATATCAATTTTGGAGAATGCTGTTAATGCTAGCTTTGACCACAGACGGACTGACGTTTTGTCAATCGATTTTTCGGTATTAAGGTTCAACAGAACACGTATTTTGACTACACAATGTGTAGTCAAAGAATTAATTTACTAGAACAAGATTTAACCACAGTTTCGAAAGCAATAAAAGTTTGTCTGTGGAAAATTCACCGTTTTCGGATGTACGATTACAATACTTTCTCTTCTTGCGAAATAAGACAAGAAAGAAAAAAGAACGAAATTTAATCTTTTTTATTTTTCATATTCGACATTGCATCTTTTCTAGGATCTCAACACATAATTTATATTGTGACATACCCATATGTCACATTAAAATAAACTAACATTTATTTGTAGACTATATGGTGGACCATGTATTACGAAATATCACGAGAGCTAGAGCTTAGCAACGACCGTGAATAAACAAGGTAGTTTTTGTTTTTTGTAAAGGCATTAAGAGGTCTGGATGCCGAAAGTAGAAAATTTGGGATTGGGCGAAGAAGTTTAGACGATTGAAAGGTCAGCTACACCAAAATATAACGAACGTATGGATTGGCTGGGTGAGAAGGACGGTCAAATGTTATGAAAAAATGAAGGTAGTTTAATACGAAGTCTTCGAGGGGTGAATCATGCAGGAAGATTCTGCCCGGCATCGCGCTTCTGAACTGATCGTAGGTTCGTGAGAGGGAACGAGTACAATCTAGATAGTCAGAATTGGGTTATCAGTGAAATTTTAAGGACAGTGAATGATATTGCAGATATTTTCATGTGGAAGCAATATTGATGTATAAATTGGAACTTTGTCGGGAGTGGTAATCGAGTTCGGGACTATGTCATAGGACGTAATCGGGACTGATAAGTTTGATAGTTTGAGACCAGCTTGGATAGGGGCAGAAGAGGATTTCTTGGGACTTTGGACTACGGCAAGCTCGCAAGATATTTCGACTGAGAAGTCTACGAGGGACATCAACGAAGAATAGATAAGTTAACCGCGGTATAAAATTGTAAATTCACTAAATTGTTTGCTAAAAAGGTAAAAATAAACTTTGTTAAATTTTGTTCTTTAGAAAAGAAAGTGATCTTTCATTTAGTCAATCCAAACAGAAATGAACTAGGAATAGAATCATTCTATTTCAGATTCCCAGCTGCGCTGTATAGTCAGCGGATCCTATAATCCATTATAAAGGTAATAAGGATTATAATATATCGTGACCCATTGACCCAGCAAGCCGGACGCTAAGATCTTTGGCAGATATTAATGTAGAGAGAAAAATTTTGAATATCTCAATATATTGATTTAATAATTTTTAAAACATTATTTGGTACTCATAATCTGTTACAATCTTAGCGGGAAAGAATTTTCAGAGTAGTCAGAGAATGCTTTCCATTCTTCTGTAATTGAAACATTAAAGTAGAAACGTTCGGTAATTGTTTTAAGAATGCGTTCGTAAGGGAATTCACCGTTATGATTCATAATTATCCATCATTAAATTATTTAACCCTCGGAATTTTTATCCGTCTGATAAGTCCATTTTTATTGTATGATTGATGACATAACTGATCCTGCACAGGTCGGCTGAAAATTCGTTCACAGTTCAAAGTGGGGATTCATATTTGATTCCGGTTGTAAGTATGATGAAGCATGTCAAATAATGAACAGTATACAGTATCTCAGAACCAATTGAGTGCATTTTCTGATTTAAAATTTGAATTTATGCACGTTACCCCTAGTACATTAAATTGAAATCCTCAATTGAACTCAACATTTTAATGATCATCGGAAATTAATGTACAGGATTTACAATTTTATTACACTGTAACCAACAAAAATGTAATAGTTGTCTAGTTGTTCAAGATTATAAAATTTTATTTTTAATTGATATTAATGTTAACTATTATCTAGTGGTGCTACAAAAGCACATACTTTCTTGCGTTATTTCTAACTCTGTATGTTCGAACTCGGGCAGATGCATAAAAATGTAATTGCTCACTTCATGAAAAAACAACTCAAAAATCAAAATATCTGTTTGAAATTATTAAAGCCTCCAGTTCGTTCAGATCGATCGGGTACTACCAATTTTGAAGACAATCGGTTGAATGATTTAGGAGCAAGTGTAGGCCACGGACGGACAGATCGAAAAACGGACATATGGACAGACGGACAGATAGACGTTTTGCCGCTAATCGATTTTTCGGTATCAAGGGTCCACAAAACATGGATTATGGCTTCATCACGTGGTAGATGAGTTTTTTCTAAATTTGGTAACAGGAGGTATCCACTTTGTCGTTACCAGGGCCCGTCAATACCGAATTTACCTACCAATTTATGCCGAAAAATCACCGTTTTGCGGCGCACGATTACATAACTTTCCCTTCTTAAAAAAGTACCTTCGTAAGGGTGAAGGAGCAAAAAGGTTCTTTAATCAGAAAACAAACTAATATAAATTTTAAAACACACACACATTATATATATACATATATATATATATATATATATATATATAATACCACAGTGCACCATATATATGTGTGTATACACATACATATAATGGTGCACTGTGCCTCAAGCCTTTGCCTTTGTTCGCCCTGGAGCTCCTCCGTGGAGCGAGGTGCGGGCGGAGGCTGCCTGGCTTCCTGGAGCGAGCGAGCGAGCGGCGAAACAAACGACGGAGCGTGACATCACGCAGGCGTTCGGTCCCGACTCTTCCGGAATCTCAGGCTAATAAGATATTTGGCCAGCCATCCAAGTCACGCTGGCAAACGTACGCACGTTGTCGTCTTGCGGTTGTGCTTCTCAATTCGACCTTCCTTGCTTTTTTATTGGACTACGAAACCGCTAACCTGTTGTATCATTTTCGCTGCGGTGAACACTAATTCCGGTTCTTCAACCTCGGGGGAAGAAAATTGGTTTCGTTTACAGAAACCTGGGTACGGTAGGATCGTTACCTGCTATGATAGGATGGAAAGAAGCATTTTGAAGGAGATGCGTGAATCACGATTAAGAACATCTTGGTAATAATATTCAATTTTAATAAACTTCTCGTAGGGAGCCATACAATTTACACCAGAATTGTTTACCGCGTCTCACCTCAATTTCTGTATAACTGATGCCAATAATTAGCCTTCATAAAACAGAGTAAGTATTACATAATAAAGAAATCAGGAAAACAATGAATATACTGACTACACAACGAGTTACTTGAGTCGATCATTGTAGTCAATAGCTCCTATGCAGTCACATCAAAGTTACTGTTTGTGACGTTCAGTTGTTCATAAACAAATTTGTTCCAAGTTTCGCAAATTTATTTTTTCCCAATGAACTTACCAATTAGATGTAGGCAATAGAGGGATTTCACTGCATATAGTGCGGGAACACAGTCTTCCCTGGCAGCCGACAGATATGTGGTGCACGAAGAATAAGTAAACTTTATGCATGTGTGAAAGGTGCAGCGAGGATTTCCCCTACCAGCGGGGAAATACCACCAGCGGGGCACCGCCCCAGTCGGGACAAATTCCAAGTCCCCGACTAGTCTCCCAGCATGTGTGGTAGTGTAGTGCAAGTTAGAGTAAGGTGTGAGGATGGGACTAGGAAGGGGAAGGAGAGATCGCGCGCGGTCCGTGGCCCGTTTGTTAGGGTACTGCTCCGGCATTCGCCTGGTGTTGATCGGAGAAAACACGGAAAACTACCAATCAAAGCCGCCGGCCGCTAGAATTTTCCTCCCGACAGCGAGTGAATTCGACCTAGCTGGAAAACTAGTGTCAAAAATCCTGCAGCAGTCGGGACTCGAACCACAGACCCCCCACTCCGATGCACTGCTGTGAAGCACTGAGCTACCGCTCCCGCGTCCATTTGTAGCGGCGAGGCAAGGCCTTACGTTCCGATCGTACCAGTGATAGGGAGGTTGTGGATTTCATACCGGTCAGATCCCCGAAATTAACTTGTGTTTAATATGTTTACTGCCTCCTAACACATCATGACGACTGCTGTGGCTAATATTACTTTTCGGCCTTTAGCGCTTCCCCCTCAATTGCAAGAATGTTCCTTAACGTGTGTCCAAAGCCGAAAGGTATTTCTTACTCCAGCTGAGCGGAACCGAGTTGGCTTCACCTTACCGTGAACCGTGAAGTCGCGTTGACACCTCGAGGCGGTCGACGGTGAGATTATGGTGGTCTGCCGGAGCGGTAGGTCGACCGCTCTTATCAATGGTTTCTGTGGTTTCCCTGACCACTTCTTTCCTAACACAATTCTTCTTGATAGTGTATTGATTTACTAGTATAATATTCTTCCAATATCTTTTAGTCTACGGTCATTTTATACACTAAGCCTCTACGTAACTGAGACTATATGTGACTTTCTTGTCATGTGACATAATGAGTCCACACTCACTCAGTTTGTGCACTTTATGTGTTGTGATCATACATCCATAATAATTTCAAACATGTTTTCACTTAACTCGGGATTCCTTTTATGAGAACTATTTGGTACATATAGTACAAACTTCCACTTTACACCATTAAACAATAGCACACATGCCCCATTAAACAATAGCACTCTTACATATAATCAGAGATATTCGTCTTGGCCTTTGACAGTTTCCAAGAGATCCGTGTTCGACTCCAAACCAAATTGAAACATTGAATTCTGTACAGTTTGTTCTTTAACTCTTTTCAATGTGTTTCAGCTCACTTACATCAATAGTAAAATGTTTTGTAGAAACTAATTACATTTTCAACTGTGTGAGTCATTGGAAAGAGTACATTATGAAACAATGATGTAATGAGGGGTATATACACGATGTGATAAACGGATTATAATTAACCGTTTACGAGCGACAACACAGTACTTTGCCAACGATTTTATATGTTAAACTTTTACATTGAATCGTTTCGAGGCAGTTAACGTGCAGGTTTGAGCCAAAGCCACCTAGCGGACAGATCCCTAATCCTACCCTCGCATGCTGCCGCAGGTGGCTGTGGTTACCAGTGCGCCCGCAAGGGAGTACTGCGCTAGTCAAATAGGTTCATATTGAAATTACGATCCAATTTATTTTAAATACTATTCCACGAAAAAATTAAAACTTATTTTTTTAAAAAAGAAATTGAAACTTACAAGCATAATATAATGTAAAATGCAATTTTAATGTACACAATCGAATGAAACATATACTAGAACGATTCTCAATGATTAAGTGACAATATTTGGTTTGTAAAGTTCTCTGTGATTGGTCAAGAACCTGTATCGTAATGAAATCTGTATCGTAATGTGTATCATTATGCAAACGGTTGCAGCCATCAAATGACAACACTATACAATGGGAGTAGAAAAAAAGTACTTTGATGTAATGAGTTAACTGTTTAAATTTCTTATACATGCCTGCCCACTCTTTGTATGGATCAGGAGTTCCCCGAGGAGTCAATATATTATTCATAGACCCTCTAGGAGTCAATTTTTAAGGGGTCAATAATGATTAAAGGGACGATTGGGGGTCAATATCTGACAATAAAGCTGCACCTTATCGATATAATGAAGAGCACGTTGATTACAAGAAAATATTAATTAATTGAATGAACTGTTTACTGATAAAAACATATGGTAATAAATTATATATTCGTTCCTCTTTTTTATTATTTGTCTCTTATCCTCAGAAATTAAGAATTGAGAGTGTTTGGAAAAGACAAGAAATTAAAACTACGCGTTGGCAACGATACTCTATCCCACAATAAAGTACACTTCGCAATATTTACTGAAAAAATGTTATTGCCAATTCTTAAAAATTTCTGAACATTTTGTAACCATTGGATTTGATCAGAGATTAGAAACTCGAAAGCGGAAACGCCTTTGATAATTGAAAAATTGAGATATATACAAGAATATTGGTGTATGAAAATGTTATCTTTAAGGCATTTTAGTGCAATTATTTGTGTCATGATTATGGATACTGTGTATTATGAAGAAAACGTCAGGGAGCCGATGAAGCAAACATTTTCTTAAAAGAGGCCGATGAAATAAAAAAGTTGGGAATCCCTGGACTACATTTTTTAATGTAAATAAGATTTAGTTTTCGCCGACCTGGATGGCGGAGGTGGTTAACAGCAAGTACCGACTCAGCGCTTCGGTCCGAAGGGCCGCGAGTTCGAGTCCCGCCTTGGGCATGGTTGTTTGTCCCTTGTCTTTGTATGTATGTGTTGTCACGGAGGGCCTCGCGTTCTGCTGACCCCAGATCAGAGGAGCCCGCAAGTGTTGGTCTAGTGAATGATCGAATATGCGTCCCATCGGGACGTAAAGGGTAACCGGTTGTTGGCTGGATAAAAGCCCTAGGGAAAAAATAAGATTTAGTTTTCGTTGAGATACTAGTGTCTCTGGGTAATCGTGTGAGCCGTGTTTCGAAGAGAGGTAAGAGGTAACCCCATGGGGATTTTTTCGTGTTTCCGGGCGCGTCAACTGCTTCGGTCATTAGTCCCGTTAGTGTAATGAATGTTTTTTTCTCGGGAGATGGCGGTGATCTTCCCCCGCTGGATGGCGAGATCCGGCGCCGACCTACCGTGGCTAGCGGGTTTCCCCTTACCAGGACTCTCCCACCAACGGGGCACCGCCCCAGCCGGGACAAGCTCTAAGCTCCCGACCGGTCTCCCGGAATATGTGGTAGTGTAGTGCATGTTAGTGTAAGTGTGTGTGTAAAGGAGAGGATAGGACAAGGAAGAGGAAGGACAGATCGCGCGCGATCCGTGGCCCGTTGTTAGGGTACTGCTCTGGCATTCGCCTGGTGTTGATCGGATAAACCACGGAAAACTACCGATCAGAGCAGCCGGCCGCTAGAATTCTCCTCCAGACAGCGACTGAATTCGACCTAGCTGAAAAGCTAGTGTCGAAAATCCTGCCGCCGTGGGGAGTGGGAACCTAGGACCTCCAGGTCAGAGGCGCTGCAGTGACATCAGTTGATGCACTGAGCTACCGCTACCGGTACCGTGTTTCGAAGACAGGTAAGAGGTAACCCCATGCCTCCCTGTTGCAGAGGTGCGCCACCTGTCCGGGGAGCCCGACTTCCGAGACGTCACCCTGCGCTGGGAGTACCCGCGCCTGGCGCTCGACCTGCAGGAGTTCCACGTCCGCTACTGCGAGCTGCAGGCCTGGGGCCCACACCGCTGCCGCACCAAGGTAAGCGTTTCGCGTGCAGTCCTTTTCACATACATTCCTACCAAGGCAATTGGGGGGTTAGGTCCGTGCCTAATCTGACGAAATGTAGCCAATTTATTTTGTGATTTATATTTGCTCATTGATAACCATTTTAATTTTTGAGAACAGGCGATGATGCGTCCAACAAAGAGATTGAAGATTCAATAAAACACCGACGTAAAATATGTAAGAATACGCCAATGTAAAAGATTTTCATTTAATACCAAAAGCTATATAATTAATATCCATGCAAAAATGTTAGATGACGATTTAGAAGACTATTCCTCTTTATAGTTACAGTCCGCTTTACTGATGTGCGCTTCAGTGCAATTTACAACATTTATTGCTTTTCAACATTCTCTTTGACGGTATCTCAGCTTGTACAGTTAGGTATAGTTTAAGGTTGTTAATGTTCCCCTTCAGAATTCCACAGTCTTACGCTGGCGTTTCATTGGGTCTGTAATTAGACTGTTTGTCGGAGAGTTCGCTGACCCACATTGCCACGGTATTACTGCTGACCGCTGACGGGTTGGTATTCTTCCCAAGAGAGCCGGAAATTACTGTCCTTTGTTGTAACTTTGTATTTGTTTGTTTCCCAATTCCCGCGCAGCTGGAAACTCATTCTCTCCCCGCCACGGACGGGTCCGCTGGGAGATTCTTGCTAGGTACCACACGACCTTCTTTATCCTACCGTTGGCTATTCAAGTATCGCTTGACTAAGCTTCTCTATCACAGGACTAAGCATGATAGGCTCACGAGCTATACTTCAATTAAAAACACAGTGTCCCTTCTAAGGTCACGAGCTGAAAAGAGAGAGACATTCTCATCCAATCGAGAGCTTTAATACTAAAACTTTAAGCCGTAACGAAGCTCGCGATTGGATGGCAGTTTCCTCTCTCCTGCCAACTCGTACTTTGAAGGACACTCTGTTTTAATTGGAGTATACGCTTGCCCAACTGCATCTGCATGATCGATACGGGCTTACGAGTCACAATGACGCCGTGGAAGGGGAGTCTGGAGCCGCCATGATGGCTTGCACTTGGAGTAATAAGTCTCTCTTGGGCGGGGCGACGTCTGTAGTTACCCAAAGGTGCAGAGACATAAAATAGAAAATCAAGATTAAATATCTTTTTTACTACGATCGTATAAAAATAGGTATTTTCGTACCACTACGCGTGCGTTAGTCATGAAAACGAAGATCATGAACGTAAGTCATGAAAATGAAAGTCGTTAAAACATGAAAAATGACATCGTGAAAAATACTTTCATTTTTTACTGATACATTACAGCTTGTTATTTCCTTCTGTACGAAGCGTGATATACATTCCATAACTTACCTATATTGAAAGGATGGAGTTTACGATGGAAATATGAAAACAGTTGAATGACGGTTCATGTTCTTATAAAGGGAATTATGAGAGGAATACGAAGACAAACCGCGTCAAGTTAACATCTAGTTAATTAGTACATTGGAATCAATCAAATTTGATAAAAAATTAAATTATGTATATATTACGGGCGTTAACTGTTTCTAATGATATCGGGCGATAATACTTCGGTCCAAAGAGCATTTTTTGATAACAATGAAGAGTAGTGCTGAAATAATGTTTCGTAATAGAAGCATTTACGAAATCTATTTTAGTTGGAGATCGAAGGGAAAAAATGTTTATATCTCCATTGTGTGTGTTTTGTTTATTTGTTGTTTGCCCTCTCGATCTCGACAATCATATCTTCAATTTCGGTCGTGCAAAAACAATCATTTCACGCAATAATATAAAATCTAAATTCTCAAAACATTACGGTTTCTCGATTAGAAAGAAATTTGAGAGTTTTATTCACTCAGATTACCTGATTTTTAATTCAAATAAGAGGTAGTTGTCCTCAGTTTGTTATCTCTTATTATAATGAACCGATTTTGTAGTAAAATGCTTTTAAAAGTAATAAATAATAGATCTTAAAATAATGGAATGAACAATTATTTGCCGTCATTTGTTCATTATTTTATTCTGCGAGTTGCAATCGATCGTAGTGGAGGTAAGTCTGTGAGTATGAGGTTATAATTACGTTTTTCGAAGGCCGTGTCTGTGCAAAATATGCACATTACAACAGAAAATTAATATTTTTTTCACTGTGAGATCTTTAATGTTTTGAAAAACCCGGTATCTGAACCCATCTGAAACTTTATTATAGATTTTTTACCAACCATCTGCCTGAACAATCAATTTCTGTGATCTGCTTACCAGTTCATTTCCCCCGCATGTATTTGTAATGCATTTCTTCAATAACAGTTAAAATGCACCGAACTCAATGTTTGGTTTAATTTAAACAAACGAAAGGAAAAATATGATCTGGGCTGTCTGGGTGACGCCGCGTCGAAGGCTGGGGTGCCGACGTTTCGACCGACTTATCGTGGTCCTCTTCAGGGCTGTACGGCGTAGTACTCGCAGTAGAAGCGCTGAAGAGGACCGCGATATGTCGGTCGAAACGTCGGCGCCCCAGCTTCAACGCGCGTCACCCGACAGCCCAGGTCATGACTCTGGCTGCGGAAGCCTACGATATCACGAAACGAAATATAGTTTAATTCACTCTAAAAAAAACTGTTAATTATGTTTGTGACAAAAGCAATAAGCCTACTGTCATAGTGTAGCCGAAATATCGGTCGCTGACTACTTGACGACTACGAGCAAAATCGTTTGACTTATTTCATCCGAAAAACACTAGAATGTTGCATCCGCAATCGTCCGAAAATTCCCATAATTCCACAGTTCATAGCTTGAAACATTTGCGAGAAGCACGCTCAATACCATCTACATGAATTGAAAGTAGTCATGGTATTACAGACGGCCTTGACTCTCCAGCTGATTTCGGCTAATGAAACGACAAAATTAAACGAAACCAGCGAGTTAGGCAACGTTCACAGTGCAGCCAAAATGTCTGTCGCTCGCTGCCGGACGACTGCGAGCGAAATCGTCCAACTTATTTCATCCGAAATACACCCGAATGTTGCTCCCAAAGTCGGCCGAATAGTTCCGCAGTTCATGGTTTGAAACATTTGCAAGAGGCACGCTAAAGACCATCTACGTGTGTTGAAAGTAGCCTTGATATTACAGATGGTCTTGACTCTCCAACTGATTTCGGACGAACGATCCGACAAAATCAAACGAAACAGATCTTCGTCCAACTGCCGATGTTTCCGGACGCCCTCGGGAGAGGACGTTCGGGCTCAATATGACCATTTCCAGTCACTAGCATATGTTTGAACGAATCGGGCATATCTGACAGAAACGTCCGACGTCGGCCGACCGACATTTTGGCCACAATCAGTTACACTGTGACCGCCGCATAAGGGTTGGAAGACAAGGAAAAACAATTCTGTTTACAAACCAGTCACTTGTGTGTATGTGTGTGTGGCAGGTGGTGCCGTGGGCGTCGGGGCGCGACGCGCTGCTGGCAGAGGGGGCGGGGCCCGGGGCGGGGGCGGCGGCGGTGCGCGCGTTCGCCGTCGACGTGGGCGGGCTGCGCATGGCCACCAACTACTCCTTCGCCCCCGTGCAGCCCGTGAGGGGCGCCGCGCCCGCGCGCCCGCCCCGCCCCCCGCACGCCCACGCCCTCGCCCACGCCCCCCCCGCGCCCCGCAGGATCGTCGTCCCCACCAAGGGCTGTGAGTAGCGCAGGGCGCGACGCGGCGCCGCACGGCCAACGGGGAAACCGACAGCTGCACTCGAGCGGTGCACAGGTTCTAAATGCAATGCCTCATCCTCTTGATTTCCATTCGACTACAGCTCTTCACTGACAGTTAATGTCATGAAATAATATTACTCACTATACATTAAATCAGACATATATATTGAAACAAACTGTCTGATTTAGCAGGGCTCCGAGCAGTACGCTCTGAGGAAAGCCACAACATGTTGGCCGAAACGTCAGACACCACGACAGAGACGCGACTTGCCTGGATAGAGCAGACAAAACAAATATTAACCCCTAGTTGTTTATTTTTAAAGAAGAGAAGTAGCATCGTCGAAACGTAGTAAGATTTGAAAAACTGAAAATATTACAAAAATACAAAGAATGTTTTAAAAAATTAACTGTCTTTAAATTTAATGGGATCATTTTGAGAATAATTAATGCTAGTTCTTTCACTCATAATTTTCCGGCAATGCATTTATACCCTTTTTACTCTGGACCCCCATTTTTAATGAGAGTTTTTATGAGTCATTTTAATGAGCCGGTGTGAAAGAGGTGTGAAGGAGGTGTGAAGGAGGTGTGAAGGGTGTGTGAAGGGTGTGTAAAGGGTGTGTGAAAGAGGTGCGAACGCTGTTGCAGTCTCGGCGCGCGCCACGCAGTGCCTGCCGCACGCGAGCGAGGTGGAGGTGCAGACGGGCCCGTACTTCGGCGGCCGCATCGCCGTGGAGGCGTCGCGCGGCGCGGAGGGCGGCGGCGGGGGCGGGGGCGGGGCGGGCGGCGAGCGCTGCGCCGTGGCGGGCGACCCGCAGAGCGCCCGCGCCGCCTACGTGCTGCGCATCGACCACGACGCGTGCGGCGTCCACGTCAACGCCACCACCGTCGCCACCTACGTCCTCGTGCAGGAGAACCTGCCCATTCTCACGCACAGCACCCGCCGCTTCCTCGTGCTGTGCACCTACCAGCCGGAGACGCTCACCGTGCGCGCCGGGTATGTACACCACAGGCACTGCGCCCCCGTTGATTGATTGATTGATTGATTTTTTCGTGTTTCCGGGCGCGTCAACTGCTTTGGTCATTAGCCCCGTTAGTGTAGTGCATGTTTTTTTCTCGGGAGATTGCGGTGATCTTCCCCCGCTGGATGGCGATATCCGGCGCCGACCTAACATCGGCTAGTGGGGTTTACCCCCTAACCAGGACTCTCCCACCAGCAGGGCACCGCCCCAGCCGTGACACGCTCTAAGCTCCCGACCGGTCTCCCGGGATATGTGGTAGTGTAGTGCATGTTAGTGTAAGTGTGTGTGTAAGGGGAGAGGATGGGACAAGGAAGTGGAAGGAAAGATCGCGCGCGGACCGTGGCCCGTTTCGTAGGGTAGTTTCAAACTTCTCCGGCATTCACCTGGTGTTGTTTGGAGAAACCCCGGAAAACTACCGACTAGAGCAGCCGGCCGCTAGAATTCTCCTCCAGACAGCGACTGAATTCGACCTAGCTGAAAAGCTAGTGTCGAGAATCCTGGCGCCGTGGGGAGTGGGAACCTAGGACCTCCCGGTCAGAGTCGCTGCAGTGACATCAGTTGATGCACTGAGCTACCGCTCCCGGTCTGCGCCCCCCGTCCTCCCATGAATCCCCGCCCCTCTAACAGCACACTTCTCGGTGACCACCGTTCTTCCTCCCTTTTTGCCCTCTTCCCGCCATCCCTTCGCAACGATCAGCCCTGATGCCCACCGTGTGAGCAGAGAACGTTTGCTGAGGATCATAGACACTACGCCCTCCGCCCCGCCCCCTCACTTCCCACTCACACCCTCCTCCTCGGTGTACTCGATCCTCCACCGACTTAGGTGGCTCAGGGCATCAACTGATATCACTGCAGTGACCCTGACCGGGAGTTTTGGGGTTCGAGTCCTGACGGTGGCAGGATTTTCGACATTAGCTTTTCAGCTAGGTCGAATTCAGTCGCTGCCTGGAGGAGAATTCTAGCGGCCGGCTACTCTGATCAGTAATTTTCCGTGGTTTCTCAGATCAACACCAAGCAAAGACCGGAGAAGTAACTTAACAATCGAGGCACGGACCGCGCGCGATCTTTCCTTCCTCTTCCTTGTCCTATCCTCACCCCTTACACACACACTACACTACCATACATGCCGGGAGACCGGTCGGGAGCTTAAGAGTTGTTCCGGCTGGGGCGGTACCCCGCTAGTGGGAGTTATCTAGTCGGAGAAAAAAAACTACAAATTGGCGAATAGGTCGATGTCGGATCAAGCCATCCCGCGGGAGAAGATCACCGCCACTTCCCACTATAAGAATCACTACACTCACGGGACTAATGACCTTAGCAGTTGACGCGCCCGGAACTACTATAACAATGAATCACTCACTTCTTCCCTTTCCCTCCCTTACCGATCCCCCTTTGCAACTACCAGCCGCAGTCGCTCACCATGCATTCGAGATACGCGTTTTGTCACTCCACCCATCCTACGGCGTTTATTCTCTATGCAAGCTCCAATCCCATTACCCTCCGAAACTACATCCTCTCCCTCTCCCCTGTCCTTTTCTCTCGCCTTCTCTTTTCTCTTTTCCTCTTTTCTTTTTCTCTCTCTTTTCTTTCTCCTCCTCTTTCTCTTTCTCCTTCCTTTCTCTTTCTCCTCTCTTTTTTCCTTTCTTTCTCTTTCTTTCTCTCTCTTTCTCTTCCTTTCTTTCTCTTTTTTTCTCTTATTGTCTCCTCGACTCTGGACTCTGCACCTACCAGCTCGAAACACTCACCGAGGAGTACGCAGGCTGGGGCCCGTAGGGTCGGCCTTCGGCCTTCGTCCTGATAGTATCCGCCCACATCCTCCGCCGTCTTCACCGCTCTACTCATCTCTGCGCCCTCGCTATCCTCCTCAGCACCCTGGCCTCCTTCCGTCTCTGTCCTTTTCTTTTGTCTCAGCTTCATGCGAGGGGGGAGGGGGAGACATGCGCCCTTCCTCGTGCTTCGCCCCTCGCCCTCAGCCCATCCGCAGGCCCTTCCACTGCGCCTGGACCCAAACACTCTTCTCTCTGTCTGCATTGCCCTCATCCGCCCTCTCGCTATCTCTGGTCCCTACTCCTCTCTGCCACCCTCCATGCTTCGCACCCACACCTTTATGGATTGATTAGTGATTCCGAGCGCGTCCACAGCTGAGGTCTTTAGTCCCGTAAGTGTAATGCAGTTTCCTCCTCGTTAAGTAGCGTTGATCTTTCCCCGCTGAATGGTGAGACTTGGCGCCTACCTACTGTCAGGTAGCGGGAATTTCCCCCCAACCAGGTATCTCCCACCAGCAGACTCCAAGCTCCCGACGAGTCCCCCGTCACGAGTGGTAGTGTAGTGCATGTTAGTGTGTGTGTGTGTGTGTGTGTGTGTGTGTGAGTGTGTGTGTGTGAGTGTGTGTGTGTGTGTGAGGGGTAAGGATAGGACAATGAAGAGGAAGTAGAGATTGCGTACGGACCGTGGCCAGTTTGTTTGGGTTCTGCTCTGGCATTCGCCTGGTGCTGATAGGAGAAACCACGGAAAACTACCGATTAGAGCTGCCGGCCGCTAGAATTTTCTTCCAGACAGCGACTGAACTCGACCTAGCTGACAGCTAGTGTCGAAAATCCTGCCACCGTCGGAACTCAAATCTAGGGCCTTCATCCTCTTACAGCGTCCCAATTTCCTCCACCTCCCTCAACGACCTTCCGCTCCCTCCCCGGAGCCCCTTCTGTCCCTCACTCCCTCTGATTCTCCAACCGTTTGCTTCTTCCATCCCTTCGCCGCTCTCTCGTACGCGGCGGGTTCTCGTATGTGCGCATGCGATACTATTTTTAGGAAATTGAGCATACAATTATACTGTAGAAAATTTAAAACCTAAAAAATAACTATTTATGTGAATCAATGTCTTCTTTAGAATCAACTTGCCGACACATGGATCCAGCTACGATTCGGAAGATGACAACAGAATCGAACAGTCGCTCGCGGAGGCCATTCCATTCGACACAAGTCAGCTTGATACGCTGAACGATGTGCAAGTTGCTAGACTTCAGCAACACAAACACATTGTTGATGCTCTAGAAGAATCAATCGTGCAAGGTAGTGTACCATTTATGAAAAATCAATTGCTAATAGTAATGTTAATACTGTAATTATGACTTTCCTTTTGTTTCCAGACCAAACAGTAGCTCAGCTCGCCTTGATGGTAATCGTTGTCGTGGCGATGGTTTTAGGGTCAGCCGTTGCTGCCTGGTGGTTATTCATCAATCCAAAAAGAAAGTCGTCAGGTAAGAAACTTTCTATCCAGATATGATTTTTTTTTTACTCCCAACGTTTCTTAAAAACGTGTCATTAAAGATAAAATTAAATGCAAATTGATTTGATATTGTTTATTCCACCTTAGGATTAAGTAATTCAACATATATTTATACATCCTAGTATGGAATTAATGTATTTCTTATCACAATCATAATTGAAAATGAAATAAAAATAATTTAAATTTCGCCTCTAATTTTGTGTTTCTCATCATTGTCTAAACGTTTGTCGGGTTTCTCTGGGGTACATTGCTTTACCATGGATTCAGTGCTGAATTAAGTGTTGTCAAGCAGAGCCTTATTCTTATTGAAAATCACTTTCTTTCGGAAATTACACAAATGTTATTTTTTCATAAGAATGCCGAGTGCCCTATGTTCCCTGATGTGTATTTTCAGGGCTCTGAATATCCGAATTTTCGAAATTTCTAAATTTCAAACGCTTTACTTTATCGTATACTACTTGCAATATAAAGAGAAAGTATTATAATGCTGCAGTGAAAAGCGACGATTTTTTACAGAAAAACTCGTATGCTTTTTTAATCGTAATTACTTTTCCTGTATCTGGAATCGATACCGAAAAGTGGATAATTCTTTATCCTACTTACAACTCCTAGTAAATAGCTTCTTTTCACACCTGTATTGTCAGACTTCAGGCTCTGATACTGAAAAAATAGTTAACGACATCTCTTTGAATTGTTTGTCAAATTCAGAAGATGTTACCTAATGCGATTTATATTATTCATAAAAATGTTTATTTATCTTAAAATTTTCATTTTCATAAAAATGATGAGAATATAATTAATTTGCGTTTCAAAATATACCTTGGGAAAATAAGTCAGTGCTATATCTCAAAGAAAATAAAGACTTCATCAATTCTAAGGTCGTTCCAAACTGTTACTAAACTAACGGTTCCATAATTATAGCTTTGGGAAAACCAAGGAGGCCGACTGTCAATGAAGAGGTACAACAGCTTGATTGTTGTACAAACTGAAGTAAAGAAACCATTAAGGTTCACTTTCACAGTCACGACGCATTAAAGCAGGAGAAAGCACGCAGCAAAAAAAGATTTAAGTGCTTTGAATGGTGCAAACAATTCTATATAACAATAATGTGGCAAAGGAGTTTTAAATATCAATGTATATAGTGTATAAAATAGTAGGATGACGTAAAAAGCAGTAAATACCGAAATTTTCAAATGGTTCAATAATGTGATTTTGACAGATTTTGCTTTACAAAACCTATAGTTTACCTCATTCACACAAAGGGTATGTTCTGTAAACGTTATTAAATGTTTGAAAAATCTATTCTACCCTAAAACGCAATATTATTTATTGAAATATTTTAATAATCGTTTTAACATGATTCTTATTTTTTGTAGGTTCCATTACGAGTACGTCGACTGAACCATGTGCTCCACTTTACGAAAATTTTGAAAATTCTCTGCGAGATGCCTCTTCCAAGGAAGACAGAACAACAAGAAAGAACCCAGGAGAGACCAGCACAGATAGTGATGATAATTCAATATTAGACATTGGAAATTGCCCTTCTGGGGTATTCACCATCCGCACTCCAGCAACACGACCAAATACCAGTGACGCCCAAGCATGCATCACAATAGCACCCACTTCACATTCTGAGGCCTAGACATTTTATGCTATTTGTAAAATAATACTTGCTTCTGCATTTGTGACAAAGGTTTAGTGTAATTTAATTCAATGCATTCAAACATAACTAGAGCACAAGACGCATGTATGGAGAATGTAGAAATAAATTAATTGTAGGGATCATGTGAAACAGACATTCTGAGACAAATTAGTACAAAGTCAAAAAGCAATACAGTATGTTGAAATAGTATTAAAATGTGATAATATTTAAGTTACGATCTTGTATGGTCTTTACTTGTATTGACTTTTGTTATTTTTTTACAATTGTGACTTATTCCAACATTTTTCTCGGCTACAGACTACTTTGCTAATGACTATATTCTCACTAGTCATCTGGGTATTGTCACACATGAATCAAAAGAATCATACTGTGATTTTTTTCATAATTCTGTTATTATTTATAACACTATTCATATTATGAACAAAGATAAAGTTTTTTTTACTTTACACATGTATATTTGTGTCAATGAAGGAAGAGTAAACCTTCCTACCAACACATGAAGTATTAAAGTTCTTTCCTAAAGACCTTGAATATATTACATCCACATACTATAAATATCTCACCAGTCTTGAAGAAAGATCACGAAACATGTTTATATAGTTTACATTACCAACATGATGTTGGTAGTTGTGAAAGGAACAGTAGTTAGAATGAAATGAAACCGTCTATGATCAACGATGAAAACCAGAACGGTATAAGTAACATTTTATAAATTTCGATAAAAGTTTTTATTTAATGCAATTACACTGTAATGTCATGGGGCTTTGTTTCATTAGTAAAACCGCGGCCTTTCAATTGTTCATTAACACAACGAAATTACACTGACACTGAAATATTGTCTAATATAAACACGCTTTCCTCAGAATTTATAAAATGTCACTTATACCATTCTGGTTTTTATCCTTTCGGTTATAAATATTCACTGACTTATCTCCCCGAATCTCATTATACATTAGCAGACGTTTTCTAATGGATAAAGATATAAAACAAGGCATTTGCCAGGTATGGGAGAAATCTACAAGAACGACAAAATTTGAGATCTGATTCTGCGGAGTGAAGATTGAACGGCCATACATAATCAATCTTAAAAGTAACTACTTCACTTATTATACTAATGTGATACAACAATGGAACCCTTCCTTAAAATGTATGAAATCCCTGCACAAACACTAGGATAAATCTCTCTTCAAGAATTAGATTAGGGCTCGGGACGTTTAGATAGTAAAAAACTGAAAAATATTTAATTTTTATGTGCTTAAAAATGGAAAATCCATGTTAAATCAACAAAAATGTTTATTACCGACATACAAAACCAGTAAGCAAGATAGAGAGAAGTCTCTAAGTAAAACCTGACACTGGCACGTCTTCACCATTATATCCAAAAACTCTAAAGCAGGGCCGCCCAGCGATCTGCTCCGAGGAGGTCGCTACTGGCCCCCTTCTCTCTAGCAGCTCCAGAGACAGATGGAGCAGTTGACATCATACTTTATCGATCTGCTGCTTGAGGCACAGTGGGTTGCGTCTTGGGGTTTTGGGGGGTATATTCCATTGCTTGGACTGAAAATGTCTCACTGCTCTGGGAAAGAATGTTTCGACAGAAAAACAGAAATATTTTTGTAACATTTATTGCAACATTTACTAGAAATACACATATTTTTGTGATTTGAATGTAAGAAAAAAGCAATTTTCATTACAGCATGGAAAGAAAAACTACTTTTTAGAGATTTCGTCAGATAGGCGAAATTTTTAGTTTCCCTGCGAGTTTAAAATAGGACTGTATAAGATGTGACTGGACTGTATAAAGATTTTTTTAATGTCGCAAATTGTTAATAGCTGCCTCATGGCTCATGAGCTGTCTCGTGGCTCAAGAGCGAAGTCGCTCGCCTTTCATCAAGGAGGTCGGTGTTCGATTTCCGTCGAATCTCGTGTGAAATTTGTTTCAACAAAACGAGTTTAGCTGTTTCACAAGGGCTAGTCCAACCCCTGTGAAGTGTCTTAAACCTTACCCCTATCCTAACTCCTCAAATCTGGCCGCTTGGTAGTGACGCAGGAGCGCGCAGGAGAGAGGTGCGTCCGCGGAGATGATACCTGGTGGTCCTCCTGACGACTTACGGACTATATAAGAAGTAAAGGAGGATTACTCCCATTGAGAATGACGGTATAAAAAGTAACCTTTTTTTTTAATTGACATACAGACATGTATTATACATTATCCCTTTGTGAGCATAATTGCTTAAAATAATTTCTTATGACGTTTCTCGAAAAACAGAATGTTCTGAGTGAAAATAACCTTCAAAATACTTATCTTCAGAAATGCGCAAATGACATTTTCTTATGAACTACACCAAATTTTCCAATGAAACTGTGCATATGGGTGCAGATTTTACACCACTTGTTGAAGAAAACATTTTAATTTTAAAAAAATTGTACTCTTAGTTGAAGGAAGACATCCAAAAAAAATTAAACTTTCGCAAATTTTGAAAATTAAAAGAATTCAATGAAAATCAGATCTGTGCTATTTTTATAAGCTCCACTATATTCTGGGGGAGGGGGGAATATAAAGAAAAATTTCAAAGGTATTTTTGACAGAATTTAGAAAATATCATTGGTGCTTCATGTAAAGTACCCTCAAAATTAAAATAGGTATGCGTACATTTCAATTTCAAGGGGTTGCAGCATCAGCTAGATTGATAGGGGATGATGAAAGCTCTGCCTACAATTTAGCCACTAATTAACGTTGTTCACAAATGGATAGACAGACACACTTGTTGCTGTAAACCAATTTTTTGGCATCAAGAACCCACAAAATATGGATTCTGACTACACAACATATTAGAAGAAATTATACACTACATATGGAAGCTAGAATTATCAATATTATTTTGATATCAGAGACCCTCAATACAAGTTTTCCTGTCATTTTCCAGTGCAACATTACAATACTTTCTCTATATTACCTAGTAGTGAAGTAAAAAGCACCATTTTGACAACAAATCAGGTTCTGTCTTAGTAGGTTTACAATAGATATGTGCTGTATCCCTGACAGTTTTTAGTAGCATTTTGATGCTATCTATATTTTGCATTTTTCAATTCTGATATTATATTTGGAAGTAGTTCCCCCTCTCACAATTCAAAAACATTAAAAATAGAAACGTGTGGACACTTATACATTTTGCAATTGCGGTAGCTAGAAGAGATAAAACATTTCTTTGCAAAACAGTAAAATCATATTTTTTAGAAGGTGATTTCACCTTTTTAAAATGTGTATCTTCATCCCTTATATCAAATCCAATTCAGTGAAGTTAGAGCCTGACACTGCAGGATGCTTCCTTGAAAGGCAAATAGACTGTAATATGTATTATTGTATGTATTTATTAGTATCCCTAATACAAATATGTAGTCATATGAACTTTAAATTATGCACTATAATGTGATTTTACCTGTCAGCCAAATTCCTAATTCAGATACCTAATCAAATTCTCGTTTTATCTGAAGAAGAGGATGAGGAAATTGATGAGGAAGAGTGGTAAGAAAGGAGAGGAAGAGCAATAATTTGCAATACAAATTGAAAATTAGTATAACATATATTTTATTGTATATAAATTCAACAGGTAAGATGAAACGGAGTAATATATGTTCTTACTAAAATGATACGTAAACAACACATGATTGTAGGCTAGAAGCCTTGTTTTCTCAGAGAATATATGATACAAAAAAGAAAGATGTAAGTAATAATTGTAATTATGTACTAATATGAATAAGAATAATCTTCATAATAACAACAGTAGTATGATATTATATGAAATACTTTCAGAAAAAGATGTGCTGAAATATCTTAATATCTTTTAATTATGGTACCATAAATATACCATCAAGTAGTTTACAAAACAATTACAAAAAATGATTAATTCACACAGAAGTATTGCTGTTCAGAAGGAGAATCCTCTAGTTAGCCATTCCATTCTTGCAATTTCATCTAACCAACAAAATGATACATGTCATGTCAGATTTAACAAGCATGTAACAAGCATGTCATGCCATCAAGAGGTATTAAAATCTACATTTACAATTTATGGACAATATTGAATATTTCAAAGTAAGTTCTTTATAATAATGATTAGATAATTTTTATGAAGTACACTTTGTACAATAAATGAACAAGCATTCACACTTTGCTTTCTGTACAGAACTCTATTATAATGAAAGGGTTATGTATTTAATACACATAGTTGTGCTTTGTTTTTATCACAGACCTTAAATATTTTCAGCACCTGCTTATGATTGTTCTAGCAGTGATGACAAAGAAAGCTTTGAACGTTTCCTCTTTTGATTCCTTTATTGGCTCTTTAAGCAGCTGTAAATCTTTCACAACAACATAAAAACAATTTCTAACTACCCGTATTACTTTCTAATTATTCATATAATCATGCTTAAACGAGACTGTTGACCTTTTCTCAGAAATTACTGTTATCTATCTGCAAAAGTCTGAAATAGTTTGGCTGATTGAATTTTTAATCTTAACAAATTTCTAATGATAGAATGAAAATGTGCTTAGCAAAGATTCAACTACAATTTGACAAACAATACACATATCAAATACATAATACTAATTGACAGTAGGGTATTGATTATTAAAAATTTAAGAAATTGGATAATGTATTTCTGTTTAAAAGTATTGCAAGCATTTTATGATAAAGGAAGATATTTTATATGAGAGGTCACAACATATTATTTAGAATTAGGCCTTTTAATTAACAATATTTATAAGTTGTTTTTATACTAATAAAAAAGAAAACATGTAAAATGTTCATTCTGAGATTTTGACATATCATTGTCATTTCAATTCTTGTAATTAGTTTGCTTCAAACTGCTAAATTACTGATGTGACTGTACATATCTTCTCTCAATTTTCAGCATTATTTGTAATCAGTACCATACTGTTTACTTCAACTCTGTAGAAATATTTCACAACACAATTATTCTTTTTCTATGTAAAAATTAATGTTACGAAATGTAAAACAGTAAACTTCACAACATCCTTGTTTAACTGTCAACCATTAGTCTGGTTTATGGCATTAGTTTGATGCAAGAATTTAAAACTTAAAAGGAAAGTATATCATTGTCATCGCAAATATAACAGAGAATATACTATGTTACTTGAGATGGCCATTGGACATTAAATTTCCATAAAACTGAGAAAATCTCATATGGCTCATTTACAGTTCAGTCATTATATTGTCTTGAGTAAATATCAGGCCAATCTCATGAATTCCATGTTATGGATATAATTCTACTTGGCAAAGTTACTCGTATTACATGACTAGTATAGTTATGAATGTGTACAGGAATACAAAAAGTAATAAGGTAAATTTATCAGCTTGTATTCAAACTTTTGTTGCATGACCGAATGAAATGCACCATTCTTTGTCCTTCTTCATATCTACAAGGATAGAGGGTCTTATTAAATGGAGATTAATTTTGCTTTGTATTATTGATATCATGAAATTGTCTTTCTTACACATTCTTTAAAGTCATGATTTCTTCAAAACTGAATAATCTAACTAATAGAGAGTGGCACACCTATTACGACTTTCTATTACACTCTATGGTGAATACTTGAGAATTCACTACTTGGTAATGGACATGTTAAAAAATTATTTCTTCCGATTTTAAAATTTCTTATGCATTCAATTCAAAATTTTTATTTTTAAGACCTTGAAATATTTTTAACTTTTGTTATCAGTTTACTTTCCTAGAACTTTACTTGAACAATTTACAGGGTATATTATCATGCTCATTTTTTCACATTTTTTAATTTGGAACATCATTATAAGATGTCATCCAAATATGAACAATGTCTGGTGTAATAATTAAAACAAAACGTCATTATTAAGCATTGTTACTATTTTCTCATCAATAAAACTTTGCAAAGTAGTGATCATTTTAATAATATATTTGCTTTTCTTATTACAAAATATAGAGCTAATTTGGTAATTATTGGCCCATGAAATGATTGAGATTAAAAAAAATATTAAAAGTTTTCAGAATGCATGTTTTCCATGTACAAAATTGAACAATTGAAGCTTTGAGCAAAATGTCTTACTAGACTCTTCTGAAAGTAACTTATATTGTTTTTTTTAATGTTCAAATTTAGGTGTTACAATGTTTTTGTGTGTGAACAGTTTCCCAAATATTTCATTATGATGAAATTAAATCTTAGGAGAGGATGATGAAATGTCAGTCTTCTACATGTGCATGAAAGACTAATGGTTTTATTTTCATCTCCTCCTATATAACACTTTTAATAAAATATAATGTTTCCAAATTTTTAAGATAGAAGTAATAATGAAACTGGAATGAGAACTTCTGATTAACTTTTGAAAACAATTTATACACGTTCTGAACGTGTCAATGATTTGCCCATTTTAAATCACAATATTTATTGAAAGGTTATGAATTCATCACAGAGTAATAATTTCAAAAGGCTCAAATGATGAACTTCAATACTAACAATATTCAAAAAGGTTTGATACACTATGAATCTATTTTCTTCAAGGAAATTGAAATTGAAGTTGAAATTTTGTAATATTTTATGTATTTATGAAAATAAAATTTTGCATTTTTCACAAATTTGAGCAATACAAGGCTGCAACCTCAAAAGACACAAAAGCACAGGATGTCTTCTCAAGCCTTAAACAACAAATCTAAGAGGCATAAAAACAAGATTATAAAGAACAAATGGAGCATAATATTTTATTTTACCACGTAATTATTTTTCATTGTTTCCTAGGTACTATTCAAGATTTATTTGCTTTGGTTTATAACAGTTAATTATGTCCAGACAAATAATTTGAATGTGAGATTGAATTTTGGAAGAGAACATTTTTACAAATAATTTAACTTTTAACAAATAATTTAACTTTGAATTTTACTGTAGGAAAAATAATCTTTTAACAAATAATTTTTTTATTTTTAAAACATTTATTCAGAATAATTTGCAGTTACAATTCAGTATATGATTCAACAACAAGAAATTACGTACTATTTTAATTTTTAATCAATTATGAAATTATTTTGTTGCATTTTACTCCAATGAAAAAACAACCAAATATATGTTAAAATATATGATTTTGCTTTGCCATCACCAGTAGAACAAACTTTAATTTAAAATTGTAATTGCAGATTACTCTGGGTTCTCGAGAACATGAAATGCTGTTTGTTTTTTTCACTTGTTTTAAAATTCTGCATCAAATAGACTGATAATCTGACAATTTATTACATACCTCTTACCAATAAATCTTTCATTACTCAACCTGTCCATTGTTTTCTGCCACTTTAACAGCTTTCCATTGCATTTGCTCATCATAAGGGATTAAGAACTCACCTGTATGCTTTTGTTTGGACCCTAAACGATGTCTGCTTGAGGAACGAGCACGCGCCAAATGTGGTTGATGTCGAAGGTGCCCTAATGAGCTATTCTTGAATTCATCGTGGAGAACAGACTGATGAGGAAGAAGTGGTGACATTGCTGGCGGAGAGCCTTCACATCCATCGTCATCATCTCCATAACTGTCAGACTGACTCACTAGGCGCTCACGTCTTTTCAAACTCTGCTCCAAACGACGCAAAAACCTGAATCAAAAAGTGAAAACTTGTTTTTCTGTTAGGGTTAAAATTTGGATCATTAATACTGGCAAGTGGTCATAAGAAAATAATAAAAATAGAATTAGACTTTTGTTTTAAGAATCAAAACTTCAATTATAACAAAAATAAGCAATGATTTAGATGTTTCATAAATGACATAAACGCTTAAGCTTAAGTTGCCTTGAATTTCATACACATGAAAAGATATAAAGTGATATGTGAAAGTTGCTTCACATACAAGATTCCTTCCTGAACTTTAAAGTTCAGAATCATATTCAAATTCTTTGAAGCATTTTTTCGTGAGCACAAAGAATTGTAAATTAACATAAATATCTGAATTTTTTAATGTTTTCAAGATCCTAATCATTTTCAAATTTAGTTTTCTTAGACTCACACCAAAAGTATGTCTTCTCATTAATGCGTAAGGACTCCCCCACACACAAACACGTTTACACTCACACAGAGTACGGCACACACTTTTTAATTGTTTCTTGACATTAAAAAATAATCAAATAGATAATAATCTAGAAACAAACTGAACAATGCTATTTGTGCATCTATTTTTCTTAACAGATATTGAATTTTCTAAGAAACAATTTTTTCTCTCAAAAAGCTCTTATCAAAAAAGTATTGAATAGAAGTTATGACACATAAAACAAAATTTATTTGTCATTTAAATATGTTATGAAGAAATAAATGCTTCAAGCATAAAGGGAAATTTTACATGTGGACTGTCACTTCTACATTTAGAGAAGGAGAAAGGTGGTATAAGACTAAGTTCAGACAAAGTTCTGATACTCCTCTCACTTTACTTGACAAGGTTTATTATATAAGTGAAATAAGCTAGGTAAAATTTTAAAGTATGGTATGTGCCAAATTATATGCAATTTTCAAATTGCAAGTGTTAGCTATTTCAGTGAACTGAAAATAAAAGCTCTTAAGAAAGAAAGATCTTATTTAAGACTTTACCTCAACATTTTGCTACATGCCAGTTTGACAATACCGTTAGCAGTAATTCAACTCTTGATTTCATACATTCTAAATATTCATTATCTAAAACCTTACAGAGTAGGCTGATTGAGTTCTTGTTTTGGCTAATTGTCACTGTGTCAAAATGTTCTTAAGTTCTTCAAATAATATCATTCCTTATGTGCATACATTATAATTTAAAGTCCATTAAAAATTTCTCTCATAATTGCTATTAAAATAGATATTAATATTTGTGTGTGTCATAGGTACCAAGTTCAGTCCATGAGAGATTCCAAGTTTACGGCTATTATAACCTTACAGCCTGAGCTGTGTAGTGATGACAGAATTTAAATGGGAAACTCAGAACCTCCAGTGATAGTTATAAACACTGATTTACAAGTAATGTGAAATCTTCTTTCCATCCTATTTTCCTCCTCCTTCTTTGTCTCCTTCTCTTTCTTCTGTTTCTTCTTCTCCTTCATCGTATTTCTTCATCTTCTTTTTTTTTTTTTCTTCATCTTCTTCTCTCTTTCTTCTTTGATATAAATTCTCCACTCTTGAGCTTTTGTTTTGTCCTCTACAACTGCCAGCAAATAATCAAACAGAGTAGATTGGGACGAGAAAAACAGTGATTATTAGTGTTTCATAAACATGGGACACTATCTCATCAGAACCCTTCTTTCCTTCAGTTTCCGTCTACATATCAATGAAAGTATTTTCAGATGATTGTGGATCATGCAACGAGCCTTGATATGGGGTGAAATTATATACATCAAACTCTTTCATAAAATGCTAGCTGATCAGTATCTTAGGAAACTCAATGCTTTTTTGACAGTTGGAAATTAATGTAGTCTCCCCCTTCTTGATTCCGAAGGAATCTAAAAAACTCACTGATTTCCTTTTTATGAGGAGCAAAATGGAAATTTAAACTCTTTCTCCAAATGATTTCTTGTTATTATTTCTTTCAGTTTAATACCCTTTGAACGCTGATGACATAAAATTTATGCTATAATTTTCCACAAAAAGTGATAAAAATATTTGTATTTAACCAGAAGCTCAGTATTATCCATTTCCCAAATTTTTTTTTACAAGCGGTTCACTGCTTTGGAAGAGTCTTTTGGTGCTTCAAACACACACATGCACACAAGCTCACATGCATGTGGATACTCATGCATGTACGCACACCAACACAAACACCCAAACACATAAACACAACTCTCAAACACACACTTTAAATTGTGTATGTATTTTATTTTATTTAGTTCTGTATTTTAGACTGTCTTATTTGTTATAAATATTATAAAATAAAACTTTAAAATTGTAAATATTTTGTTTTCTTTTGATAATCTAATCTTTTTTGCATTCTGACCATACTTCCAGTCCCACAGGGGACAGATTAGAAAGGTTTTATTGCAAAATCTGAAAAAGCCCCTCAAAAATTTTGTGTCATAATTTCTTTAAAAATACTGACATATGGCAACACAGAACTAGCAAAGGCTGCATATAAAACAGCATGCAAAGATTGCATGTTTTATAGGCTATGAAATTAAATATTTAAATCATGATTAATATCATAAGGGCATGTATCCAAAAACAAATAAGGGATCTACAACCTTTTTTGTCTGTGGACCAAATATTTTAATCGAAACTGTGGGCAAACTTATTTAAGGTCACTTTTCTACTACTAATATCATATAGTGACTACCGTATGTAACGTTGGGGTAATGGTAATACCATCCATGCTCCAGATGGGATTTGAACCCGCAACCCTTCAGGTGTGAGACCGCTATGGCTCTTCAGCATTAATGACCTCAGCTATCCGGGCTGGCTGTGGGCCAAATTGTTTTACCCCTAGCTGCCTTATATGTTACAATAAGTATTTGTAACGTATACACACAGTAGTGACTGTGAGACATAACTCTTAATATTTTCAAAGAAATGAGTGAATGAGAGCAAAACCCACCAGCAGTATTTTTAATTTCTGTTTTGACTGAAAAACTTTATTTATTACATACTAACACATTTTAAACAAATATTTCATGAGTTCTGTTTCGTACAGAAAAAATCAGATTGCACAAGTTACTACTGTTTGGTAACACAATATATATTAGAGATAAAAATATACTTTTTTTCTACTGATCTTCCTGTTGATTTACCAGAAGTGTTTTGTCAATATATTCTTGTAAAATTCTGTACTGTCCAAATGTTATATATTTTTAATTGTAAATGCAACTAGTAATGTCTTGTCAATTTCAAATCTTGGAGAACATTTGTCAAATATTATACTCCTTATTGATCTAATGTATAAGTCCACAAACTACTTGGTACATATTACATTTTCAGTAGGATGTATTCTGTACCCTATTTTGAGCCATTTTTATCACTACTACTATTTACAGAATAACAAGCAGTGTTATCAACTGTAAAATATTATATAAAGAAAATTAACAGCACACTTAAGTTAATACAATTGTCAACAACCTATTTTACTGTTCATTTATAATTTGTGTGTATTTTGCTATCTGTTTGACAGTTGTGCCTCACAGACACAACTGTCTCCACTTGTGTCACTCTTTTCAAATTGTTAACTTTTGAAGAATATAAAAAAGTATTGGTGACTTTGGATAATTCTCAAGAAAAAAACATAATGTTAGAATACAGTGAGTAATAGTAATAAATACTTTTTGTTTTGTGCATAAGTCCATTTAAATAAAATGACTCTAAGCAGTGCTGATAAGGGTTAAGAATAAAGAGCAAGGAGCGCAAAACAATTATCAACTAAAACTCAGTAAAGTAATTTCCATATTTTGCATGGTTTATTAGCAACAGAAATTTAATTTTTTTCAGCATCATAAATAAAATTTTAAAATTAAATGGCTATTATAAAAGAGACTAGTTTAAAACTCAACTTCAACATCAACAAAGAATCAAAATTAAAATCCTTAGAACTACTTGTTGATTATTAGTTCTTCAGTAAGTTTAAATTTAATTGTTCCAATTAGCAAGATTAAGTTCAAATGCTCACTTGACCATGCAGTGCAATTAGTTTTTATTTATTTAGATTTTATATATTCCATCTTTGAGAATGTGTTTTCCTAACAATTTTATTGAACCAATTTCAGAAGAAATATCATGTGCCAAATTATTCAATTTTTTAAAAGTTCTCATTAGGAAGTGACTTATAAATGTTTATGAGATTTCTGTTCTTCAATGAGTCTTTACAAATTTGATTCAAAGAAAGGTTATCATTCTCAAGTAAAACTCAAATTGCTAATATTCTACTTCACAATTGAATGGGTTTTGAAACAATTTGAAGTTTCTTGAAATAAATAAATAATAGCAATTGACTTGCTGAATTATAATTTTTATAATTGCAATTGAAAATCATTCCATGAGACCACTTGATTGGTAGACTTGTTGACAGATATTTCAAATGTCGTAAGTTCAACTGCACATTGACAAACATAGTGCTTGTAAAACTTGCTTCAGAGAATCTATCTACATAATGTAAATGCATCTGTCAACTAAAGCCTTACCAATATTCAGTATTTATGTTTTTATGTATTTATTTATTTATTTATCTGGAATTTATGATTATAGAATATCTACAAAATTGGATTTGTTTGGTGGCCCAGATTAAATTGCTAATTGGGCCTGATCTGGCTCTACTAGTAGGTCAGAGTGCCCTGCTTTATATAATGGAACTGAACGCAAATGAAGAAACTAAACTCAACTCAGCTTATACTATTTCATACTGTCATAACCCAAAATATCTCTGCATTCATTAAGAAATTGTCAATGGCAACAATACTGTGAATTTTCCATGTTATAAGTTCTGTTTTCTTCACAAGAACTTATTTTTCATCTCCACATCAACTGACATTACTGTTGCTTTCTTAAATAGGGCTAAATTTTTTTATCAATCATAATTGAAACATTGTTTTCACCCCTAGAAACATCCTCAAGTTTTTTTACAATTGAAAATTTGGATTGTGAGAAATATCCTGCTCGTATGTTTCTTGTGCCATTTGCTCTGGAATTCCAGGGAGAGCGAGTATTCTTGACAACCTAGTCCATGATACCTAGTGTATTATTATTGATATTATGAAAATAAGCTGATGAAAAGATGTTATTGGAAAAGACACATTGGTTACTCTTCAAATGCTGTTTCACTCTTCTTGTTTATCTTACTTAAAGTTGTTTTCTATTTAAGTTTCATTTAACTCTTTTAACCCTTTCTTACACTTAAGCTAATAAAAAAAGAGGATCATATATTTATTTATTTAATGATTGATAAATAAGGTTGGCCAATAATACAAAGTTTAATTCTTTTATCACTAGATTGTATAAAGTTGTCAGCAAGCATAAAGCAAATTAACAAAAAAATTTTTACAAATACTGTATCAACATGTTTTCCTCCATGAAGAAATATTTCCATAGGAAGATATGATTCCCTCAACTTCCTACAAATCCCAAATCCTTCAACTGGAGACAGCTCATTTAATTAAAAACTGGATATCCATGAGTACAGAATTTAAGTGTGTTGAAGCTCACCTTCAATTTCTAATGATCTGCAAAAAGAATACTTTAACTCTCCGATATCTTTTCCTAAAGTAGAATTTAAGAGTAGTAAAATAAATAATGAATTTTGTAATAAAATATTAAAACTGACAATCAAATATTAGCAATGTCAATATTGGACTAACATTACAAGTTATTTTATCTTAAAAATATATTATTATGAATACAATTTGAACTTCAGTGGTATCTGCCAGAAACTACTATGCATAAATTCTATTAAATCTAATTCTTTGAGTATCATAGATCTTATCACCACAAATTCAAAATCAAATATGATAAATTTAAGAAACTTTTCGACGTCAGGAATCACCAAAACAAGACTACAATGACTGTAATATATTTGGACCTCAATTTTATAATATTTTGAATTTAAACATTCCTAAAACTGTAGTAGAAACTATCTTTAGGTAGTGTTACTGTAGTAGAAACTTTGCTTTTCCTCTAGTTAAAAAAGTATAAAAATATAATATAAGAAGGAAGTAACCATAAACTTCATTTCAAATTTTGAGTCTAATCTCTACAAAACAAAAGAACCCTTGGGATCAGGAATTCAAAACATATTAATTAACCCCTTTTCAATATATGTTAATTTATCTTCAAAATTAACATTAGAAGAAAAAAAATATTAATAAGAAATAGAAAATGACAGAGGAATTTCTTAAAAGTCACAAAACTTTAATTATAATGTGGGTGATGAAGAAGGCACTGAAGCCATGATAGATAGACTCAATTATCATGGTAAACTTGAAGATAATTTTGTCAATAATAGTAATTATCTAATACTTACCAAATATAACCAAACATATCAATTAAAGAACATACAAATAATACTCAAAAGACGGTAACAACTAGAATACATTGATGATAAAACATTTAAATTTAATTATCCCACTTTTGCCACTATGCCTACAGTGCACGGATTTCTCAAAGTACACAACGAAAACTTGTAGTAACATCCATAGATTCAGGTGAATATAAATTTGGTAAAATTCTAAACAAGGTTGCTTGACAGTTAGTTTCTACAAGTTATGAATTTAACAATAAATAGTTCAGATACTGTTCAAAAGATTATGAAATTGAAGTTAAATGAAAAATACAGTTTAGTATCAATTGGAGAGTTAGATGATCCTTCAATACTTCACCACTGATTTATGAAGCAATTGATGAGTTGATGGATGTACAAATAGCTACCAGGTCAATTTTAAATAGTATTAAAAAATATAAAATATTTATAAATTATTAAATAGAATAGTTTTCAACTTTAATGAGAAAGCATATATTCAAAGACAAGGCACCACAATAGGAGGGCCCATGAGCACAACTTTTGTGGAGATAGTTATGAGGAAATTGGAACAAACTGTTCTATCAGAAGTACAAGAAGTACTATGGGTGGTTGAAATTACTTCTGCTTCACAAACATTCACTCATTCTTGATTTCAAGAATGCAGTTTCCCAGAAGCACAGTGGCATTACATTGCTTTGTAAATTTCATAAACTTCATAAATTTACATAAATCTCATAATGCCAAGTTGGAGTATTTTCAATACCCCCTGACCCCCTTGTGTTTTTGCACTTGAACCCTCCCTAAATTATTACATAACGCTTGCGACAACACCCCCCGCTTGTAAATGCAAACAGTAAAAATAAAGTAGCACATTCAAAACAATTTGTTTTTATTTTACTTGTGTTGTATATTAAAATTAATTATAATTAAAGTATAAATTAGTTGGTAGTGTTGGCTGCACCTAATAATAAGATTGGAGCCAGTTGTGAGAGAAGGAAAAATGCTTGGGCAAGAAATGGTTGATCACAAGTTGTGCACATGCTGGTGTGGACGATGCATGAGCGATAGTCTACTGTGCCAATTTAAATGAATTATAGAATATACTTTATATCAGTTTTGAATATTTTCTTTGTAATCTTGAAGATAAAAAAAAATGTTGAAAAAATATTTCTATTTATTATAAATATGTACAATTAACTTTAGTTTATTTGTGTTTTTAAAACAAATTAGTAATTAGTTAATATTTTAATGTTTTAGTACAAAAAGGAATTATTTCAGCAAATGTTAGAAATGTTAAAAAAATAAATATCAACGTTATGTGACACATAACTAATAACCCCTTCCCTTGTGTAACGCAGTATAACACTGCCTCAGACCCCCTCCCCCCTTCTTTAGTATTACATAATTTATGGATGACCCCTAAGAAAGATTAGTCTAGTTACACATAACATGCTCCATTTCAAAGTATAAATACTATATTCAAATGTAAAAAAATATTTAAGAAATATCTAGTTTTAGGTAAAATACGTAAAGATATGTACAATAAAAATGGATCTAATTCATTCAGAATGTGTAAACTCTAAAAAATATTATTGAATACAGGTATCTTGTTCCTGTCACTTAAAAACCATTAATCACTTTAAAACTCTGATAAAATGGCATAATTTGTTTCTGTTAAATGCGCATTTCCATTAAATCAGAAAAATTAGGGAAAGCGATGCATGATTATTATGGTCGGGGTCCAAGACTCTAGCTTTCACATAGGCCTCCTTCCTTATAGTTTTTCCTGTGAATCTATTTTGCAGTATCTAATTGCTTTAAAACCGTGTAGAATTGCTATATTTTTTTTTCATTTCAATGTCTATATTCCAGAACAATAAGAAAAGTTTGGAAAAGTGGTACAGTTTATACAGGTGCTGATCCACAGGGAGGGAAATTTCACCCCTTAAAATTTTTCTGTAACTATTAATTTTAACTGTCACAAAACTTTCAAGTAAAAATATTTTTGGATAATCATTAAAATCATATCGCAGCATGAGCTGAGTGTAGCTTGCAACATTTTAAAAAGACGGTAATGACATATTCGACCAAAATATTTTTAATTTCCCCTCCCAAAATTTGTCTCTGAATCCACCCCTGGTTTATAGATTGTGGTCAGGGATTTCTAATTTTCTTTTGGCTAATTATAGCACTATTTTTTGTATAGGTGACTTAATATATCCATTAATAAATCATTATTATACACACTTGAACATTTTTCACTAATTAAATATTTAGTAGTCTTTACAAGCATGAGTAAAGTGTTATCTTCACATTGTGTGAACAGTTACTGCTAGATATATGCAGAGCCCAGGGTGAAGATGATTCCATCACCAAGTAGCATGGATTTGCCAGAAATGCTGAAAGTTAGTTCCCAGTGCAAAGCTATTTTCATTTTTGAAACTAATTTAAAAAATTCTGTTTCTTGAAGTTTGCAATTTTTTCAGAAAAATCTTTGGGGCCCTCCTATTGCAATTTTTGATGTTTTCACTTTTCTTGGTAACTTATCTATTCAGAACTTCCCCTTTCATCGAGCAAGAGAATTACTGCACTATACTGTAACATTTACAAAAGTATTTCATAATAAAAAACAGTTAAATTAAAGTTTAATTTCCATTTTAATTTCCTGATTAACAACTGCAGCAACATGCGACAATCATGTGAGAAAGATATTTGGGAAAATTTAAGGGAACATTTTTTGGGTAAATTTACAAGAACATTTGAGAGAACATGAAGGGAACCTGGAATGAACATGTGAGGAAACATGGGTTGGGTTCTTATGGGGAACAATCAGAGATACATGTGGGGGTACAAGCTGAAAACACATGGTGAACACATACAATCATTGTGAACACACACATCGTGAACACATATGATGGACAATGTGAACATGCAAGGTAACATGTGAACATACAAGAGAACATGTGGTGAAGATGTGAGGGAAATATAGTGAAAATGTGAGGGGGATATATTGAGGAACATGAAGAAAACATGGGAGGGTGTGTCAGGCGTAGCAAAGAATTGAATGAAAATGTATTCTTCCTGTGACCCCTACACTTTAGCAGGGTGATCAGAAATGAGCAGTAACTAGAAATCTTTGTTAAATGAAATTGATGTGCTAATAGGCCCATCATGATGGGCATACAAAGCTTCAATGTATAGTTTTGGTTTTAGTCTAAAGTTGGATCCACAATACTGCTATTTTAACTTCTAAAACAATGAGTTACTAAGTATGGAATGTTTATATGGGTTCAGCAAGTACAAGTTTATTTCCAAATTTTCTTGTTACTTTTTATGTAATGTAAATATAAAATTCACTCTAGAATAATTGTGAATATAGTCGTTGAAACTAACTAGAACTTATGTTTGTTTTAAATTGCATGTGTCCAAAAAACAAAAAACAAAAAAAACAATACAATAAAACCTATTGAAATTATAAAATAATTTTTATACTTCTGCCCACTACTTAAATATTCTAATATTCTCTCTGTTTTCAGATTGTACAGAGTTGCGTGGGATCACATGGTGCATTTTCGCATTTTCCATCTTGAAAGACATATAGTTGTCATTGAAGATGGTTTTGAAGCTGAAGAAACTCCTCTCAACATCACATGACATCACAGATGCATGTTTGAAGGCAGAGAGTTCTGCATGGCAGCTTTGGTATATTGTCTTCAAATGTTGTGATATTTCCAGAAATGAGACTAATTTTGCACAATGAAGGTGAATATCCAGGATTCATCTGAATACAACTTTGAAATTTGTTGTTCTCTTTGTCAGCCATTTCATCACGAGCCCAACTCAATTCACTCTGCACATGTTACGCAATATCCGGCGCTTCACACAATTTAGTACCAGCATTTTCCAATTATGTAATGTCTTTTGATATTGTTGAAAAAATCAGCATTGATCTTTGCCAAGCTTACAGACTAGGAATCTGTAAATATTTCAGCATAGCAACATCGTTTCCCACAAATCCTTAAAGAATGATTGCAAGGTTGAAGAATGTCCTGCCTTCTCAAATAACAGCCTTTGTGTGCTGTCATTAGCGCTTTTCATGCAGCTGCTGTATTCATCAATGTCAAAGGGTTGTGGCAAATTAAATCCTTTTTCTGCACTAACTTTAACATCACGAAATAATATTTCCCCATCAGTGGTGAAGAACGTGTATCCAAAATCATGAACAAAACCTCAAAGCTTCATGCTGTTGGAGCACAATGCTTTTGGTATGTTCATCTGGTTAATGTTCAAATAGTGTGAACATGAGAAAAGCAAAAGAGATTGTGTATGTTTTTTCACCAAACTTCTTGAAAAAAGCATTTGAGTCTTAATGCACTTACACTAAGGTAGTGTTCTAATTAGCTGGAATTGAGAGTAAAAGAACAAAAGATGGAGGAGTTCAGAATGCAGTGTATAAAATAACCTAACCTCTTGATCTTCTTTAAAGATGAGTAAGTTATTGCTCTTGAAGTTCTTGATGTAAGATTAATATCATTCACTTGGGTGACTTAGTCACCAATATTATCATTTATGAGCAACATTTCATGCAACAGGATTATGATTTATTTCAAGAAACAGAAACATGTTAATTATTTATAATTCTAATAATTTATAACTTCTTTACATTTTCAGTTATACCTAATTAGAATTGAGTGACACTAATGTTAAATAATTAAAGTTTATAAATATGATAATTAGGTTTATGAAAAGAAAAATATACAATACGATGAAGATGAACACTCTGTCTTCATCTTCATCATATATTTTTCTGTCATCACAACTTACATTAGAATATACACAATTTTAAAATGAATTACCTGATCTGGTTACTTATAGTTCGAAGTCGGCTGATTTTCCTATGTGGTTTCGGCAATTCATCTCGTATCATCTTTGGAAGCATATATGATGCCGCATCCTATATGCACATGAAACAAATCAAATGGTCTACAAAAAAGGACAAATTAGTTTCAATGTCAACTCCAAAACTTCTCAAAAGTAGTGTATTTACTGAAATTTGTTTTAAATCAGTAACACCAACAACTTTCTACATATTCCTGTTTATTTGGTAATTGAAAATACGTATCTATTTTCATTGAGTTGTCTTGTTATGAAATGATAGAGAAGTAAATGATGAAACTACCATTCACAATACATTTAAAAAGCAATACAACAAACACAATGCACATCCTTGGGTGTTCAATACACACAAACAAAGTGCTAAGTTCTACTAAAATTATAGGTTCATATGCACATCTAATGCATGAAAAGCAAGCAGAAAAAGTGAGACTAACTTAGAAGTAATAAATGAAGTCAAAAAAGACTTTGGGTGTAATTTCAATGATATTTAGAGAGTTTATTGATGATCTGCAGTGCGCTAACAAAAAGGTAGAGTATGCTTTCTAATAATAAGTGATGTTTACAAAAGAATATTAATAAGTAGAAGATTAGTAAGTAGAAAATATATAAAAACAGATATTTACTTCAATAATTGTTATGAATATCAAATATAATAGTGCTTCATAATACAGCTTTTTAATGAAGGACTCGAGATTGCTTCCTAGTAACAAACAGAAGTTAAATAATTATCTAAAAGTTCATAAATTATTAATAAATTCCATCCTTGCCATTAGGAATAATATGACTTGTTTCTATGTTATTCTGCTGGATTTAAAGAAGTGTGTAAAGCCTTCTCTTCAAAACATGTCAGGGAAATTATTTCCTCTACTTTAGAACTACTATAGTTGTTCTTGCCATCCTTTAACTATTATACTGACCAGCAAAGGAAAAAGGTATTGTAGGCTGTTCTACAACATTACTAGGGGATAAATTAACAATGGATTGGTAATACTTTCTTGTTCTTCCATGTTCTTTGCTCAGAATAAATGAGCAGCAAATGTAGCAACTCGAGACCTTCAACTTCTCCAGCAAGCCAGTTGATGGCCCTGTATTCATCCACAGACCAAAACTGGAATCTAGAAACACCAACGAACATCAAGAGAAATATATAATGAAAGTGTTGGCAACGGCAAATTAAAAGAAAAAAGGATTCAGCAATTAATGGACAAGATAAAGATGTAAAAATATCAATGTACATAAAACAAAATATGCTATAAAGGAAATCAAGTGCAATAGCTAGATTAGACAGATTGTATAAGAATTATATACATGCATTATGAAATGATGTTTGATTTTGCATCAATAAGTAAACTAAGTGAAATGATAAATTCTGCGGAACAAATTCAAGAAGTGCTTGTGTTGCATTCATAAAAATGTGTGAATGTGATACAAAGTAATTCACTTATCGATATTCTGACTGTAACACCGTACAAAAGTATCAGGTGTCTTGTTGGCTGGAAGGACGGCATTCGGCTGGTGGGGAGCGGGCCTCACCTCGCCGGTGTCCTCTCCCGACGCCTCCGCAGACAGCCTCCGGCCCTTCATGGCGCTTCCCCACTCTTCTTCACGATGATCTGGCCAGCAGATATGGTCAGGCTTTTCACGCATGCTCAGCTCTCTATATTATTCAAAATAACAAGTACGTATCACTTCTCAAATATTTCTCAGAAATGGACCTGAAAATTAGTGTACTTGGCAGTTATCCACGCAAGCATAGACATTGCTTCAGCAATAATAGCACACTTTTGCCATTTATATTAGTTGAGGCAGTAGACAAAGATGCTATGCTATCAGTGGTCCATGCAGTCCTTCTAGTTGTTGAACTCAAGTATTTGTGAAGCGATGATTTAGTACAAAAGCAATATAAGCAATTAACTATGACATTGAAGGTGGGAAATCAGCAAATCGTAGAATGACAAGTAGACTTCAGATTTTTAGGGGAATATTACTGTTTTGACACAGACACTCACAATAAATTGTAAATATATCCCATGACATTACATAATCATGGGAACTACATTTATAGTGCCTAAATATGTCTTTTCCAGCATTAGAGACTAAAAATGTCCAGTCATCTGCTAATGATTTATTTTTTGATTTTATAACAATTGTGGCAATTTACAAGTATATTTCATAGTTGAAACATCTGAAGAAGAGTCAATTCAGTAATTTAAGTGCTCAGAACATATTTGCAAGTAGTTGCAGTGCTTCTAATGGCTAACAATTGTTTCAAATTACCCTTCGCTAGTCTTTGTAGAAATACTTCCAAGTCGGACAATTTATTCCAACTTTGCACTGACATGTCATAAATTTGATCAACTATTCCACCAAATTACATAATCCTGTTCTCAATCTGTGAGTGACTCATTTGGAGTGAGGTTTATTTAAGTTCTGGGATGCAAAAATTTAAAAGCATTATAAGGGCTATTATCTGATATTGGATAAATAAATTAAATTAATACTCTCAAAAATCAAAATGATGCCAAAATATGTTTTAAATAAAAGTCTAGAATTATTGTGCCTGAACCATATATACAAAACTCTAAAGTATAAAACCTTAGAGGATACTTCACTGACAATGATTCCAACATTAAAATACACACCAGTCACTTGTGTAAAAGTAGAAAGATCATTTTCTGCTTACACAATGATTTTGAGTAATAAAAGACACAGATTTCAGTCTCAAAATTTACAACAGCTATTGGTTTCATACTGTAGGGCAAATTATGGAAAATAATTTTATTCTAGAATTTTTTGGGAGAAATTTACTTCATTGAACCTTTGTATCTCTACTTGCTGTTATTATATTTTTGCATTTACATATTTAATTGTGTTCCTTTCAGCATTCTATACTAATATATTTGTGACATGTCAGTTTGAAGAAAACATTTATTTTGAAAAGTTATTTGTATCTCAACTTTACTGCCTTTTAAAGAAATGATAACACATATTTTTGCCTTTTATAAACCTATTATAGGTGTCTGAATGAAGTTTGTGAGCCTAAAAATCCAAAGTCTACTGATAACATGCCAAAAAGCTCTTCTCAAGCAACATGTTTTAATACTGAACATTGATACTTATTAAGAACTAAGCTTTTAGGAAGGGTCTATCACCCACCCTTTACATTTGGCTAAATATTCTGAATCTTTTGCTTTAAAAATTGTATTTTGAGCAGAGATTTTCAGAAAACTGTTTTGAAGGCATTTAGCACATCATTATAATTTTAAAAAATCTTTTACATTAACAATTTGAGAAGTGTTTCTCCCAACAAGTACTGAGCCAAAATCTTAACTAAGTTTATCATTCAGAATTTATTTAAGCAAAAATTTTTTTTTTTTTTTCAAAATGTTTTTATATCAAGGATTACAAGAAATAACAGCTAACTAAACCCCATCAGAGACTAATCAATATTTCAATTTAAGATATTTTATGAACTATTAGGGAGACAATAATTACAAATAAAAATAGACATGTCAGTTACCAATAATTCAAAATACTAAAAAAAGATCAAAAGAACCATCACTGAAGATAACTTAATCAAGTCATTCAAATTTGTCTGGACATTAAATGTATTTGTTCTGGTTATTTATCCCTCCTTGATTTTATTTATTTAATATAAAAAAAGTTTGAAGTAGGGGGAGAAGCACAATCTATGCACTTCTTTTTGAGCTCCAATACACCTTCCCTTGTTCTGTGCCAAGTCAAATTATGAATAAAGGTCAAAATGAGTGTTTTGGGCAAAAATTGATAACAGGAAATATTTGCTTCCATGGGGGCCATTCATATTGGCAAAAGAGCTATAGATTTTGGCTCCTAACATACCCCAAGTGAAGGAATCAACTCACTACCTCAAGAACATAGAGAATTATTATTTCTAAGGAAGTCACTAAATTGTCTTCTAACACCTTCTCCCCATGCCAATACTATTATTGTAGTGCTAATTGTACATTTATAGTATCAAGTTTAAAAAATATTCTAAAGAAGTGATCTAAAAGATTTACAGTTTTCTACGAGAAAGCCCAGGGAAACTGCTGTTGTTTGCTAAGAGTACCCAGAGAAAACAAGAGGTCTGGGGCATGGAAGTTCTTTATATCCAACAAAAGACACTCCATACATATTTTAACTATCATTATTCTTCAACTATAGTTAAATAAATATTATTTTTCTTAAAAAAAATATTAAAGAGAAGAAATTTTGTATAAATTGTTACAATTAATTCTAAAACAGTTTTCTTAAAACAATTTATTACAAATTACTAGAGGTCAATTTTCAAAACTGAAGGTATGAAAAGAAACTTCCTTGATAATTGTCTCTATGGTTGGTGTGTCAATGGATCGCTCTTGTGATTATTTATTGAATTTTTCTTATCATTTGGGATTTTTGAACCCATTGTTGCCTTGATGTAAGTAATTGTTGCTCGTAATTATAATTTTCTAGTTCATTCAAGCCAGACCTTTTTTGCTCTCTCTGCATTCTAATAATGAGCATTCTTCACACATTATTAAAATAACTGAAGCACATGAAGGAGTATTAGTACTTATTTTTGGCCATAAATAACATAATGGAAATGTCACCCAAGTTTCAGAGTTAATATGTATCTTAAATCTATACTGAAAGTCTACTTCATATGTAAAATAGAAATGTCAAACTGAGATTTAAAACATGGAAATATGACACAAAAAATGAAGCATTTATATTATCAAAGTAATATACACTCAGAACAGATGGCCCTGAAAACTGATTTTTCTGAAACTGTTCTAGAGTTAATGAGGAAAGAAAAGAAAAGAAAAATGAAAGAAGAAAATGAACATAAAGTGCAAAAAGAAAGAAAAGGAAAACTTAATTTTTGTCACAAGTCCTCACATAAAATCAAAAATCAGTCAATCATAAACAATCACTCACTCTACCCAACTGTGAACCGCGAAAACTCTTTCATTGAACCACCAGATGTTCCAATAGCATTGAATCCAACCGAAATTTATAGCGATCCGATCAGTTTTTAATTTTTTTATTGTAAACGGAGACGTTCTGTTTGGAAAATCTTTTTTTGCACCATATTCTTATATCATATATAATGACGTGGAGAAAGAAAGGTTCTACCTTGCTCAAGTTGCTCAAACTTTACGGGGATGCAGGAAATTGGGACTGGTTGACGCCATCTTACGAGACGGACACGTCTGGTTGTGCTCTTGCATTTTTGAAACTTGGCTACTATTTTTAGAGATTTGACTATATTTAGTGTGTTTAAGTGCTTTCATTACTTGTTGCAGGTTATCAGGAAATATATTTTCGGCTTTTTTTTTTCTGCAATCAAGACGAACCAACAGATAATGAATTTTAAACTGTCACTGAAACTTTAACGAACTTCAAATTTACGAGTTGGTGATAAGTGTCAAAAATCTATAAACCGTTTAGTTTATTTTCGATATTATATCACAGTGATAATTTAATTAATTACTGAAATTTTCAAATAATTATACAATTATTTCATTACATTTTTTAGGAGTTAACACTTAAATTTTCTTCTCAGCTTTCATTTGCAGTTAGTTTGAAGCACATCGTTTATATATTTAGAATGAAAAACAAAATTCAGAGTCCCTGTTAAGTCGGGGCTGGAACTAGTCGCCCCAGACGTTGAAATCTGATTCCCCCAGCCTCACAACCCGGAGCTAGACGCAATCAGGCATTTGCGTGCACAGAATGTGCGGCCCGTGGCGGCCCGGCTGTTCTGGTCCGATAACGTAGCCCACGTGACACATGAGGTAAGTTCAATATATACGAACCAATGTTAATAAACATGTTACGATTTAAGTCAGAAATTGGACTCCTACGCAAATTAACTGGTTAATTCGCACGCTAGCCAGACGATTTGGATAAAGCTGTACGAACGACGAGGATCGTTTTGAACTCTATGTGAATAACTAGCCTCATGCTACTGGCTATAGTTTTATTATTTGAGTGTAATGCGTCACGTGTTCGCGAGAAGAATTTTAACCTAAACTTTCTTTGGAAATTTTGCTTTGCACAGACTGGAGATTGTTTTTTGTAAATCGTGAAGGCCGGAGCATCGTCGCCAACTCGGAACTGTGTAGAGAAACTTCAACTGGTATAGTGAGGTTAGATTAAGTTAAGAGGTAGTGTGTAAATAGGAATCTACAACTGATGTGAAACTCGCAACTACACAACGTGTATCTCACTAGCCTTAGAAACAGCCAAGAAGCAGTACGATTCCTTTTTTATTTATTACAGTATCTGCTATTCGTCGTCGTTGCATACCTTTTTCACCTACCTTATCCACATTGCGGGGGCTAATGTGCACTCATCCGGCTTAAGTTCGAAATACAATTCAAAGATTTCCCATTTCGGTCTTTAAACTCCAATTTTGGATAATGTGAGCACAACCGGCTAAACGGGAATTATCCACATGCACACAGCCGTAACATACTACACACGCGATCGCGATTGCGGGAGGTAGTCGGTACCCCCGCCCCTTACAGCGAGGTCTCTACACGTCAAGCGTTTGCGTCAAGCCTAAGAGCATTCCAAAGAAGAGGTTAAGTTGCTTTACGGGGTTCGTTCAAGAAATACGTTTCTAAAATGGATATTTGTTGACAAATTCTCTCCCTTTATACAATTTCGTAGCAAAAATCTATCCATAAAGTGCACATACACATCATCCACCCATCCTTTTTACTCTTGACAGAATTGCCAACTATCTGCAATATAATATATAATTAACCGGTATATAAAGGAAAGAAAATAGCTAGTCTTCTATTTAGAATTGTCTCTTTTTGAGGCTCTTCTACAAAATTATTTTCAAATAACCTTGCTTTTGTAGTGTTTGTATGTATTACAGTGAACGATATGCAATGTTATTTTGTGATCGTGTGGTTTTGTTGTAACACAGAAATGTGACATGTTGTCACGGTATTTAAATTGTCTTGTGAAATAGTTTTTGCCATCGCCCACATTTCATACGATTTCGTAACCAAACGAGCAAGACCCTCTTCCAAATAGGGCTTACGTATTTCTTGAGCAACCTCCCTGTAGTAGGGATGTACAACGATTAATACAACAATTGATTATTTTATACGATTAATCGAAAACTTGAAATGATTATTTTTACACCGATTCGTGTACACATCGATTAATGATTCCGATTTTGAGCTCGATTATTTTAATTCAAATATTGGTTTTCAAGACTAGCAAAATGTAAAAGTACATCTCTACTTTGGAACTTTAGTGACGGAATTCCTCGTGTGTTCATTTCTCTTTAATTGCAAAACATTACAGAGACAAACGTACACCAATATTTTCATGTTAAACTAATAAAATGAAAAGTCACTATGTATGTTTTAATATTTTAGTGATTATATAATATTCAGTATGAAATAAGAAAGAGTCAGAATTTCCAGTTTTCCTAGAATCATCCCCAACCAAATACATCATTAGATTACAATTATTGGTGTTACTGTTTCTTGAAATTCTACGACCATTTTCATTTAAAACTGCGTTACAGTAGTTTCTCATGCGTACGTGTATAGAATGAATATTATTTAAATAAAGAATAAACAAATATTATTAATTAAATTGTGTCATGCTTCTAAAAAACTACTAAACGCTTAATTAAAATACTTAAAGGGGACTAAACGTTTAATTAATTTACAAATTAAAAATTAACGATTTTAGCATTACTTAAAAGTAAAAAAATAATCGATTATATAAGATTAATCGATTAATTCGGAACGATTAATCGATGCATACTAATCTAATAAAGAATCGTCGATTAGATGTTAACGCATTATTGTTGAATAGCCGTTGTGGAGTGGAGGGTGTGGGTGGGTGGGGGCGTACCTGGCGGAGTTGAGGCTCTCGGAGGACGAGGAGGAGCTGATGGGCGGCTGCGCGCGCGCGCGGGAGCGCTTGGGGCTGGGCTTGCGGGGCGGCAGCGCGCGGGGGCCCAGCGCCGGGCCCGCCCCGGCCCCGGCCCCGCCCCGCCGCCGCCTCCTTGCCCGGCACGTCCAACAGCAGCTGCACCGCGCGCGTGGGGCTGGGGTCTTGCCGGCGCCCGGCGCCCCGCCGCCCCGCCGCCCCGCCGCCGCCGCCGCCGCCGCCGCCGCCCGCCGCTCCCGCCTCCGCCCCGTCGACTTGCGGTGCTGCGGGTGCGCGGACGCCGCCAGCGGCGCGCGGTTGGGCGGGCAGTCCGAGCTGGGGCAGTCGTACAGCCCGTCAGAGTCCGTGAACGGCAGCTGGTCGCACTTGTGCCGGCCGTAGAACATGGGCAGAAGCGGCCCAAGCCGCCCGTCTTGTCGCTGAGCGGGCTTTCGCTGCGCGAGCTCACGGGGCTGAGGTGCTTCTCGCCGCCGGCGTCCGTCTGCACCACGATGCACGGCAGCTGCAGCGACGCCTTGCCGGCCTGCGAGGGCGAGCACGAGGGCGCGGGCGCGGGGCAGGCGGCGTCCAGGTCGGCGTCCGCGCCGCCCTTCCACGCGCACCCGCTCTGCGGCCCCGCCCCCGGCCCCGCCCCGCACACGCCCCCACTCCCGCCCCGCGCCCCACCGCCGCCACCGCCGCCGCCGGCCCAGCAGCGACTTGCCGCCCTCCAGCAGCTCCTTGCAGATGAACACCTCCAGCTCCTTGGCGCTCTTCAGCTCGCCCTCCTCGATCTTCTCGTCGAGGTGGTCGGTGCTGATGCCTTCGTCGTTGGATTCCACGAACAGGTCGTCCGAGAGAGTCTCCGAGTCCGAGCGGCCGCGGCCTCGCTGGAGCGTGAGCGGCTCAGGAGGCCGGCGCCTTCCCCTCGCGCGAGCCGCCCGCGTCGCCCGCGCCCCGCCGCCGCCCCGCCGCCGCCCGCCGCGCCCGCGGGCGTGCGCAGCAGCGGCGAGGGCCTGCGCGGCGCCGCGGGGCGGCGGCGGCCGCCCCCGCGGCCCCGGGCGGCTCCTCCACCTCCGACGGGCACAGCGGGTTGTTGGAGCCGCACCGCGACGGGCCCGGGCTCGCCATGGAGCTGTAGCCCGACGAGCTCAGGTTGGACTCGGGGGCGGTGCGGTCGGCGCGCGAGCACATGGAGAACGGGCTGAGGTAGCACATGGCCACGCCCACGCCGCCGCCGCCCGGCCCGCCGCCGCCGCCGCCGCCGCCCGCGTGCCCGCCGCCCGCCTTGGCCGCCGGCGAGTCCGTGTCCGAGTCCGCCTCGCTCAGGTTGCACGTGACGGTGATGAGCGGCGGCGCGCACGGCAGGTCCAGCGAGTTGGGCTTGTCCAGCTCGCGCAGCAGCCGCCGCGCGCCCTTGCCGCCGCCGAAGCCCAGGCCGCCCTGCGACCACACGCGCCGTTGGCCCACACCGCCTCAATTCAAGGCGCTACGTCATGCCCCACAGTAACTTTACTTGAGTTTTCATAACGTGGTGCATGAGAGTACTCAAACCCCTTCTATAGAAAGAGAATGCAAACATTCACGGTTGTTCAATACTTGACATCTCATCATTTTCCCACAATAAACCATCCCTGAGGGACACCACAGTTGTATATTTGGGTTTTAATAACGTGGCGCGTGAGGATCTTGTCTTTACGATGCAATATGATACGGCGTTTCGCATCTTTCTCAGTCGTGTCGCTAGATGTTGCTTGATCTGCAGCACTGCTTGATACGGTCCGGATCATGCGACATCTGGCGGCACGAACGAGAAAGACCCAAAAAGGTGTGCCATATTCCATCGTGAAGACAAGCCCCTCACGCGCCACGTTATTAAAACCCAAATATACAACTGTGGTGTCCCTCAGGGATGGCTTAACAATTGAAAAATGCCAAGATGCATTAATCGGACAACTGTAAAACCTGTGAATATTTGCATACTCGCTCTATTGAGGGGATTACATTACTAAGACTGTAAGAGCCCACTTTAATTCAATGCGCTAGGTATAACTACAAATGCGGTGTTCCTCAGGGATGACTCAGTAATGAACAAACGCTCAGAGGCCATTAATTGGACAACTGTAAAACCTGTGAATATTTGCATTCTCTTTCTATTAAGGAGCTTAGAGTACTAAGGATGTATGTTTCCACTTCGATTCAATGTGCTAGGTACAACTACAACTGCGGTGTTCTATAGGGATTGAGAAAATGTAGTTGAAAGCTGAGCGACTGTAGAAAACGCTATGGAAGGCATTTTCTTGCTACCGATAGAACGCGGTTATTGTTTGAGTTATTGGAGTATCATATCTTCACGAAATAAAATTGAGTTTTTACTTTACACTCGTACTCCTCAAAATTTGCCGAAAATTTATTTAAACCCTTTGCGACCAGGACCCCTCAGGAACATCCGGGACGAAACAACAAAAATAACAAACATCTATTTCAAATTTGTATAGCTAAAACACTGCTTTTTAGAATGTCGTTTGAGCTTTCCATTCAACCAAATGTAATTTTTTTCTTTAAATTTCTTTCTCACTACCCAACGACTGTGTGCGAAGTCGTCCGATTTATATCATTCCAAAACCACCCGAATGTTGCATTAGAAAGAGACCGATTATTCCCAAATTCCACAACTCATTTTTTGCAGCATTTGTGAGAAGCATGCTCAAGGCAATCTCCGTGAATTGCAGATGTATGTGACTCTCCAGTCATTTCGGGTGAATGGAACAGCCAGTATCCAACGAGCGCGAGATGCACGTGTATCTAACTCGCTTCCAGAACCAAACAAATCGGATCTTCGTTTGACAGCCGATGTTGACCGAAGAGGTCGTTCGAGGCCCATGAGGCGCAAAGGGCTGCGGTGTGAGCGTGAGGCGTACCTGCGAGGAGGTTGGGTCGCCGGCGCCGAGGCAGAGGCGCTGCGGGGGCGGGGAGCCGAGGAAGGGCGGCGAAGGGCAGTGCGTGGGCGACGGCTCCTGCACCGTCAGCAGGGGCACCACCATGGGCGGCCCCGCCCTCGGGCCCGGCCGTCCGCGTCGTCGCCGCAGCCCCGTCCGCCGCGTCCTCCTCCGCCGACGCCGACGCCGACGCCGCCGCGGCCGCCGCCACCGCCGCGGTGAGGTCCGCCACGGACGGCGGGCGCACCTGCCGCAAGCAGACCACTTTGCTTCCGGCGCCCGGGCTGGGCGCCACGCTCTGGGGTACAGCAGCGCTCGCAACGGCTCTGCGCAGCTCAAGGTGTGCAGCAGCGTTGCTGATGCAAGGAATGGGATCAGATGGCTCGCGATGGCTCGCCGCCGTGGCCATTGCAATGGCCAGGGTGCCACTCGCCTTTCACTAAACGGGACCATTGCAATGGCCAGGGTGCCACTCGCCTTTCACTAAACGGGAGCCGATCGCGCCTGAAGTGGCTCGTAGCTTGTTTGTATCCGCTTGCTTACTCTACGGAACGCGAAGGTTGCTTCTGTTGATTTGTTATTTTATCTGTCGTCAGCTTTAGTTATGATTGTAATCCGTGTGACGTACAGATTTTTTTGCAAAATCGCTTCTGAGGAGTCAAGAATTATTACGAGTAAATAAAAATCGTCAGAACGAGTCCGAATATTCAATTTGGGAATCGGAATTAGATTATTTTATAGATACCTCGAGGGACCGACAACGCTTAATTTGTGAACTAACGTTGATCAATAAATATCTTTTGAAGTGCCACTTCTCGGTTTCCCTTGTTTCAACAGCGTGAGAAACGCCCCCTTCCCCTCTTGTCGGGCTGACTGAAGTATCGGGCCACATCGGCGGCTGTGGCTGGGCACCCTCAGTGAACAAGCACTGGCGTGCAGCTCATGATACGATAATGGAGCGAGACCTATGGTTTGGGGGTCAAACCGTGCACCTCTCATCACTCGGGTCTGGAATCAAATCCCAGTTGATCCTTGTGGAATATGTGGTGAACAAAGCGAGTTTGCCACGGGTTTCCTTAGAGCTCCTCGTGATTCCTTGCCGCGCCTTCCACAATTGCTCCATCGTCTTACATAATACATCTTCATAAGCGCGTATCCATCAAGATTCATCAAATCATTAAAAATTACAGATACGTCCACAAGGTTTAGGTATTGACATTTTTACTGAAGCAATACATTCTTCATCCATAAAAGTAAAACATTCTTATACTTTTCAATTTTAGCGAGATCTCTGGTTAATTGTGAATAGAAAGAGACAATACACAGCCTTGGAGGTGCTACTATTTTCTCCTAATTTTTCCATTACCGTAATTTTATCATATTACCGATATCGTTATATTACACGGCTATTATTTTTTTTTCTGAAGCTCGTATTTTGAAACAGTATTTCAAATGCTGGTTCATATGAACCTTTGTCCTTTCTTAAACTATTTCAAACCCCGAAATACTGTTCACCAAAGCTGTTACGTTTATATAAAGTCTCCATTTTAATTATATGGTGTATGGTGTATTTAATCTGGCGCCAAACTTGACAAAATTCGTTCAACGTATTAGGATGTTTTGTTGCACCACGGACATACCTAATGCGTGGGGACGATGCAATCGACTAAAGGAACACAGGAGTGTATTACGGGTTGCCTATGAAATAATATGTGACAAAGCGAGATTTTACTTCTTATCTTTGTGATTCTACGGAAAATATGGAAGTACACTCGTTTGATAGAGTAAAACCACGAGTTTCTGGAAAAGAACAATCGCAAGCGGCCAAATTTAGACACACTATTAAAATAGAAATATCTACATTTATAAAAGTTACAATAGAAAATCTGCATCGTCGCGTCCGTAACTTATACTATGTATTTGTAGTTTTTAATTTATTAAAAAACACCATAACCCCCCCCCCACAATAACAGTTAATTATTTATCGATGTTTTGAAAAGGAACTTCCGGCTTCAGTGCTTAATAATAATAATAATAATAATAATAATAATAATAAAAATAATAATAATAATCAAAATTTCGTTTTTAAGAGACAGAATAGAAATTAAAACACTACACTATCTTGACTCACAGTCAAAGGAACACACATACTCACTCCCACTCACACATTTGAACACATATTTGCATACACCAATCACTCACCCATCCGCCCACAGACTGTCACTCAACCGTTAACGCACTCGCACTCATATTCTCAATCCACTCGTCCTCTCTCTCCCACTAGCAGAGTCATTCACCCATTCACTCCCTTTCTTCCTCTATTCCGTCCTTTCTGTCTGTCTCTGTAGGTTTGTCTCTCTGACACGCACACTCAATCGTTGATCTACCCACCCACTCACTCACTGAACCACTCATCCGCTGTCCTCTCATTAGCTTACGAACCCATCCACTCTTCTTTAATTTTCCACTCCCTCCCTCCCTGACGTACTGCCATCCATCCACATACCCACTTTTTCTTTCTCCCCTAACCTTTCTGTCTGGTTGTCTGTCTCTGCCTCTCTCTCTACACTCAATCATGATTCATATACTCAAACATTTACTCACCCACTCTCTCATCTACCCATCCACTTACTCAACTTTCCACATACATACGCCCTCACTCATTCCCTCAGAAATTCTCACTCCGCCACTCATTCACGTATTCACTCTCTCACTTCCACGCCTTCATTTCACCCACTTTCTCTCTCTCTCTCAGCCAGAGGAGGGGGGCGTGGCACCTGGAAGGCGAAGGCGAAGGGCGCGGAGGCGGCGGGGGCGCTGTTGGGGGGCGACGCGTCGAGGCCGTCGGGCGGCGCGGCGTTGGCCTGGCGGCGCAGCGGGGGGCTGCAGCGCGGGGCCCGGCCGCCCCGCCCTCGTCCGCAGGGGCGGGGCTCGCGCCGTCGCTCGTCACCATGATGGCCGGCAGAACGGCCGGGGGCGCGGCCGCGGGCTTCGGGGCCTGCGCGCGCGCCTGCCAACACACCACGCTCGGCTGGGCCCGGGGCCTCCCGAGCGATCGAGCACGCTGCTTGGCAGGAGGAAGAAGAAACGAAAAAACAACAATACAAGGGCGAACGAGGGAGGAAGTAAAGGGAAATGAGGCGAAAGAACGATAAACAGAATTAATAAATTGAAAAGAAGAGAAAAGAAATGATTAATTGTTAGTTATTCCGGGCGCATCAACTGATAAAGTGATTAGTCCCGTACGTGTAGTGCATGATGTTTCTCGAGAGATGACGGTGGTCTTCCCCCCGCTGCATGGGGAGATCCAGCGCCAACCTAAGTCAGCTAGCGGGATTTTCCCCAGTCAAGTATCTCCCACCAGCGGGGCACCGCCCCAGCCGGGACAATCTCTAAGCTCCCGACCGATCTCCCTGAATATGTGGTTGTGTAGTGCATGTTAGTGTAAGTGTGTTGTAAGGGGAGAGGATAGGACAAGGAAGAGGAAGGAAAGATCGCGCGCGGTCCGTGGCCCGTTTGGTAGGGTACTGCTCCGGCATTCGCCTGGTGTTGATCGGAGAAACCACGGAAAACTACCGATCAGAGCAGCCGGCCGCTGGAATTCTCCTTCAGACAGCGACTGAATTCGACCTAGCTGAAAAGCTAGTGTCGAAAATCCTGCCGCCGTCAGGACTCGAACTTCGAACCCCCCGCCCAGAGGCGCTGCAGTGACATCACTTGATGCCCTGAGCCTCCTGTCCCGTTGAGAAAAGAAATGAAGGGGTGCAGGGAAAGCAAGAAAGAAGTGCGTACCTGCGCGGCCTCGGCCTCCGCCTCGGCCTCGCGCGCCATGACGGCTGCCATCTGCTGCATGACGGAGGAGCGCGGCATGACGGGCGTGAGCGCGGGCGAGGGCGCGGGCGTGGCGAGCGGCGTGGGCACCTCCCGGATGGGCGACAGGAAGCCTCCGCCGCCGGCCGACGGCACCTCCAGCAGGATGGAGGGCGGGTGCAGGCCGCCGCCGCCCAGCCCGCCGCCCAGCCCGCCCGCGCCGCCGCCGCCGTAGCCGCCGCCCGCCGCGCCCTTGTGCGCCGACAGCGCGTCCAGCACCGGCACCTCGATGGTGCTGCCGCCGCCCCCGCCATGCACGCGCAGCGCGTGGTGCGTGGGCGGGGAGTCCAGCGTGAGGCTGCACGACGACGACAGCGGCGTCGGCACCGACGACGCCGTCGATTCGTCCGACCCCGCCACGTCGTCCTGCGCAACGCGCGCGGTCACCCACAGCGGCAAGGGGCTATTTCATGAGGCATGGCAAGGGGCTATTTCATGAGGCATGGCAAGGGGCTATTTCATGAGGCATGGCAAGGGGCTATTTCATGAGGCATGGCAAGGGGCTATTTCATGAGGCATGGCAAGGGGCTATTTCATGAGGCATGGCAAGGGGCTATTTCATGAGGCATGGCAAGGGGCTATTTCATGAGGCATGGCAAGGGGCTATTTCATGAGGCGTGCCAGCGGCAAGGGGCTATTTCATGAGGCATGCCGAGACTACTACAGTAAAACGTGCTCATTGCGGAACGTGTATTATGTGTCTAAAGACTCCCACAGACCGGCGCGGTAGATCCGCAGCGGGTGCGGCGCGGAAAGTTCCGAGCTAGATGCGGCCGCGGAATTCGCGGGTCCGTTCACACCGGAGCGTCAATTATGAGTCAGCGTTTGGTGACGGTTGGCAAGGTCGCTCAACCCAGAGGGGAGCGAAGACTCCCGAACATGAGCGAACTTCCCCGAAACTCGAACTGCAGCGGAAGAAACGCGTCTGACTGCGTTACACATTTCGCCGCTGGTTAAACGCTGCCAATCCGTTGTCGCGACGCTCGCCTGTCGCGCAGGTCTGAACTTTGCGGCCAATACGCGTAGGCTGTGGAGCTTGCGCATCGGTCTGTGGGAGCCTTAATGTGAACATAAATCGCGGTCGTGTCAAACATTAGGTATGCAGTATTACATTGCATAATGCGGAATCTTATCTAATAGGAAAAAATAGTGGTCTCTTGAGGTTTCACACTGAACAAGTTTCACTGCATAAGAAGGGATCGTTTTGACAGCTACTACTTGGTTACTGCTGGCAATGTAACTGCAAGTTACGTCCATGCACTCATTTTGTCGATGCATTCGTTTACAGTTGGCTCATTTGTAAATGGCATCACTATCTCTTGTAATGTCATCGTTCTGCAGGATGTTCATTTGTTTCCCGAAGTGGCAAAGTGGCCTCTTCTTAGAGTAACTCCTCTATAACGTGGATCGAATAGACAAAAATATCGTACATATTTGGAGAATTTTTACCTTTTCAGGTAGAACATTTTTAAACATTCTGTGTAGTAAAGCTAGTGCAAAATAAAAATGAAAACTTCCCCGAAACGTTTTGAACCAACTCTGTGAGGTATATATTTGTGAGCAAGAAAAAATAAGTTTTAACAATTCTCACATCACACACCCTCTCTCTCTTCCTCTTTTTTAAAATACTAAACAATAAGGTTTTACACTTTTTCTTTGCAAATCTTAAACGTTTCAACTCCTAGAATGAGTAACTATGTCTTTCTAAACATTATTATAGTGCCAAATAACACTTCTGACAGCATCCATCTCCCTTCATAATTTGGTAATAACGTACGTGGTAGAAAGAGATGGGCTCCTCTGGTGCACCGATTTTGTTCGTTCCGATTTTTGTTAAAAATGGGGCAGGCCGTTACAAATATTATGAGAAAGTATGTGTCGCTCTCGCACCACTTCTTTCTAGTAGGGAAATGTACATCAAATATCCAAATAAAAGATTTATTTGAATCACATAGCTAGCACATTCTGAAAAAGTTTTTCACAATTTCAGAAATTAAAATTATTGATTTTCATTGGCAAAATATATATTATTAAGAAAATAATAAAGTAATATCCTCTGTTATAGTACACACTCTAAAAACTGTACCATATATTTGTTTGAAAATTGAAAACAAACTCAAAATTTATTTGAAAAATCAGTTTTAAATCCATCTTCTAAGAAAATGGGCTTCAAAGAGAACCTGGCTGGTGAGAACTCTATGAATTTCACAGGCGCAGGAATAAATATTTTCCTTTACAACTAGAAAACAATTACTGCTTTGACTTGAAAGTTTTGAGTATGTAAATGAAAACATTACATTTTTATATTTGGTTTTAAAAAATGCTTATTCTTTTGGGCCCAGATATTCTGACATTTGTACCAAAATATTCTGTTCTGTTGTCACGTTCTGCTGTAATCTTATTTCATGCTGTACAGGCGGTCGATTTTTCAACCCTCCACATTGGACTGTGATTTATGCGCCACGGGCAAGAAAGGTCTTTTTTGCATACCATCATTATAAACGACCCTTTTCGATACCCAGAATCGTGCATTATCCAGTATTTTATCGCACGCTGCATGACGTCATCGACATTATTAAACGCAACATGACGTCATCACACATTTAGCCAATAGTAGCGAGAGAATCGTGGGGAGGTAGAAGAAGACGGAACAGCCGACCACCGTTTTCTCGCACGGATGTCAACAATGCCATCTTGAATTTGATTTCAGAGGGCGTTGGATGTCAAGCACCGAGACATCAGAAGAAAGTTGTTTCGCGAAATTAATTTTGATTCACTTGTAAATTTATCATTCTGTTATACAAAAATAGCGTATGCAACTCGTTTATAATGTTGCTTTATTGCATTGGTACAAATTTGAAAACTCGCTCCTAACGTCGCTCGTTTTCAAAACATGTACTCATGCAATAAAGCTTAACATTATAAACTAATTGCATAAACTACTATTAACATCAGTCGGTGTCAACCGAAGGCTTCGACGGCGAACGCTGATAGCCAGCCCGAACGTCGGAGCAGGCACAGGGCTGCTCGCATGGCTCCTTGCAATTAGCAGAATTTCCATGCATGTGCCCGCGAACCCACGGCATTTAACTGCACGCAGTCCACGCCTCGTGTCACGACAAACGCATGTAATTCTGCCCTCGCCGCCTCCTTCGAAATTTGCTACCCTAGGCCGCGACTCGTTGGGCCAATGAGTTAAAAACTTGAAGGCAAAACTTCTGGACTGGTCTTTTCATGCGTAGAAAGAAGAATATACATGGATTTAGGAATGTTTAGCTGAAAAGTTTTCATTAGTGCAAACAAACACGTTGAGTGTATGATTGAAGTGTAAAGATCTAAGTGCCAAAATCACGATTTATAAGGGTACAAATTTAAATGCGCCTAGCTACCCAACTCTTGCTTTTAGATGGAGTTACAGAGAACCATATTAAATCACTAAATTCCAATCAATAAGCCTATTTCCAGCAGATCGTTTATTGAATCTAAATGCCAAGGCCCACATCTTACGAATGGTATTCGTTTACTACTAACAGCAGTAAAAAGTACTACTATAGTACATCGTCCTCTAGCATGCCGTGTAATCGGAATTCATATGTTCAGCCAATACTTGTTGCCATAATTTGGGATTGAAGAGTCTTGATACTTCAAAATGATGTATTAAAAGACATCATCAAAATAATTATGTACTAAGGTAAGTCAACGAGCAGTTGATTCAAGTTACGATTTCTTAAATTTATTTAGACAATTATTGACATTTAATGAAAATTACGTTTCCGGACATTAAAAATTCCTTCCTGGACATTTTATAATTTTGACATTTGGCGTTAGAGGACATTTTGACTTCGGGTATTTTATATGTGGACATCCTTTGTTACAGAACCATTTAGAAAGATGGATCTATTACAGGGCATTTTTGTGAAGCGGATCTATCAGGTTCGAACCTTCTTTCACCGACCTCAAAGGTGAAGTGTGATGGCTGAGGTAGCCGAGGTCGCTAAGGCTGAAGAGGCATAGCTGCCTCGTGCCTGAAGGGTCTCGAGTTCGACTTCCGCCGGGGTATGAATGTTTGTGTGTGTCCGTGTACAGTTTCTCCCAATGTAATATTACCCTTCAATATGACCGATGTAATCACTATGTGACCTTACTACTTGGAAAGCGACCTTACATAAATAAAATAAAAGAGACAGGTGAAGTAAACTGTCAACAAATATCCCAGCAATGTATTTGTGGACTTTTGGGTCGATTGATTGATTCCGGGAGCGTCATCTAGAGGTCACTGGTCCCGTAATTGTAGTGCATGTTTGTTCATCGGATGATAGCGGTGATCTTCCCTCACTGGATGACGAGATCTGGCACAGCCCTAGCGGGATTTTCTCCAACCAGGTATCCTACCGCCGGGGCATAGCCACAGCCGGGATGAGTTCTAAGTCCCTGACCGGTCTCCCTGGATATGTGGTAGTGTAGGGCATTTTAGTGTACGTGTAAGCGATGAGGATAGAACAAGGAAGAGGAAGGAAAGATCGCGCGCAGTCCCTGGCCCGTTTGTTACGGTGCTGCTCCAGCATTCGCATGGAGTTCATCGGAGAAACCACGGAAAACTACCAATCAGAGCAGCCGGCCGCTAGAATTCTCCTCCACACAGCAACTGAATTCGACCTAGCTGAAAAGCTTGGGAGTGGTAGCCTAGGATCTCCCGCTCCTGGTGGTCCCTTGGGGTATTAATATTTTTTCCTCTCTCTATGAGCCCATTCGTGAAGGGTTCACGTGCATTTTTTAAACGTTCTGTACAACCCGCCTACCCCGGGCGGATGTTCGCTTCAACCACAAGTGACCACAGAGCGCCCGGGCGCAGGTGGGCCACCGGCTACTTCGCAGCCCCTCCCCCCCCGCCCCCCACCCGCGCAGTGCTAGGCGCAGAACGCCTCCCTCCGCTCTATTTCTATTGGGCGTTTTGCAGCGCGGGTCTCCAGCCGCGCCCCTCTCCCACAAAAGGCGGCTCCTTTGATGCGGCCAAATTACAGAGGCGTTTGCGCAGCACGAAGAGCGCTCCCAGCCACACACTTCAATTACGGGCAAAGGAGCTCTGCTCTCCACGCGTTAGGTTTATACTGCACTCTACACGCTGGCATAGAATATAATGTTCATTAAGTCATGCAACTGTAATACTTGTACTTTACATGCGATATTCGTACACTAAGGAAAAGGGCGAATGTTGTTATAAAACACGCATGCCCAGCATTACTCACGGTTGCAATAAGAAAATCCTTGAATAATAAAGGATTGTATAAAATAAAGGGTCAATGGAATTAGTTTATTTTTCATTGAAAAATCTGATACAGGCAAAATGAGAACTTCTCACGTGACGATAAAGGTGACAATTAACTGATACAATGTTTGATTACTAGTTGTTGCATGTCCGCACTGAAAAAAAATTAGATTGTAGCAAGCAAAGTGACAATCGAAAAATGAATATCATTGTGTAACAGTTTCAGAAGTATGCAATCATTACAAACTGTAAAAAACATTAAAATTAAAGTAAAATATTTAATTATTTAAAAACTATCAATTCCACTGATAAAATTTGTTTATAATTTTAAATTTTTATTCGTTTTTAACATTTAACAGGTTATGTCTCTTCTTGTCGTGCAAAGATTCAAAAATGAAAATATATAATCCTAACTTTTTAATCGTATAGTAGTTGATTCACTGGAGAAAACAATTTAAATTAGTTAAGAGGAGTACAAATAGTAACACTTAACAATACAGACACACCTCCTCAATAAGGATGAGTGGTCACTTACTCGTCCGATTATCGAATGAGAATTCGACACTAATTATTATCTGTCATTTAAGGAACTCTCATTTTATGTATCGACTATCAAATTGACCTTTAGTAGAAATTCATATGAACAAGCGTCAGCGATGGATTGATTTCTACGACATCGTATACTGAGTAGAAATATAATTCACTTGAGAAAATAGTTTGAATGAAAAGTGGGTTCATTTCCAATGAAAGCGTTAACGTAGACGATACACATGGGATTTTAATATTAACGTGTCCGTAACTTTCACAGTAAACGCAAATTGACAAGGAATCAGAGATGTCTATCGATATAATAATATACCTACTGATATTATAAATTATCAACATGCGATATTCTACTCGTTCTTACAATTGTATGCGAAGAGCTGGAGTCAGTGAGCAAAAGGTCAGCTTTTTCATGTTCTAATAAATAACAAGCATTCAGTAACAATCAGGCGATAAGTGTTACAATTTTCCCTTATCTCTGCCACCGCATAAATAGTGTCGAATGTAAAGAGATCAAAGTTGCTCTTTTGAACAACCTAATAAGGCACAATATATCCATTTCTTGAAAATAGTGAATATCTTATCCTTCTGCGTTATTTAAATCTTATTTTGGGTAAATTTGTGTTATACTTTGGAAATTCATGGTACCGTAAAAATAATATGAATTCTAATAAATTACGTCAATTATGAAGCTGTAAAATCCCAGATGGGAGAGTGCTGAGTGTATTTTATGTAGGCGTGACAGACATCAAACCGGGGCAAATCTATATCTGGTTCATGGCAACAACGAAGGTTTTTTCGACGCTTTGTTTCTGGATCTGAGTACTCATTTGTCATGTTTACGAAGTCCCGTTTTTTTATTCGTATAAATCCGTATCTAGTTCCCGTTCAAGTAAAACTTTTGGAAAATATAAAAGCTCGGACTAGAATAACATTATGGAATTGAAATAATTGAAGGCGTTGTCATTGTCAACAATACTATTTATTTCAATAATAGCAGCTTTCGATGGCTTAGCCATCATCAGTTTTCTGCTGTCTGGAACGAAAACGACTGGCTGCCAGACAGCAGAAAACTGATGATGATGGCTAAGCCATCTAAAGATGCTATTATTGAAATAAATAGTATTGTTGACAATGAAAACACCTACAATCATTTCAATTATGTAAATGTCAACTATAACTCACCACTAAATCAATAACATTATGGAACCAACTGATATATTACTTATATTACTTTTGAGTTTAATGACATACTTTTTTACACTAGGATATTTTTTCAATATGATTCATGAAACGTTAAATTAACGAACTTTTTGAACACATGTGATTACAGAACTAGTTGTTTACGTAAGTATTTTTGCGACCCCCGGTATAAATTCGGGTCAGGTTTACTTGTGCTTACGTGCATACATTTTTGACACTGTATAAAAGAAAGGGATCGGAGCAACACAAAGCGAATTTGTATTGTTACTAATTTTTGCATTTTTCTATTATTCTGACAATAAATAGAGTATGGATGAATACAAAATTTTTCAATTAGCATATACACACGCCGGAGAAGCACCACGACTAACGAGCTATATTTCCTTCGTCTTCCTTGTCCTATCCTCAACCCTTACTTGCACACGCACACACACACTGACATGCACTACTTTACAACAAATGTATGGGGACTAGTCAGGTGCTTAAAACTGCTGGGGTGGTGCTAGATGAGATACCTGGGGAGAATAATCCCCCGCAAGTTGACGTGTATGTCGGGGCCGTATCTCACGCTCCAGCGAGATAAAGCATTCCCTGCACCAAGAGTTGGTTGGTTGTTAGCGATTCCGAGCGCGCCAACCACTCAGGTCATTGGTCCCGTAAGTGTAGTGTATGCTTTTTCCCTCGAGAGGTGGCGGTGATCTTTCCCCGCTGAGTGACGAGATCTGGCCCAACCAGAACACTCCCACCAGCGGGGCACCGCCCCAGCCGGGACGGGCTCTAAGCTCCCGACCGGTCTCCCGGCATGTGTGGTAGTGTAGTGTAGTTTGTCTACCGTGTGCCGTGTGTAGTGCATTAAGAGTGCTCGTGGGCGTTGCAATTGTATGGGGATCGTGCTCCCCTGCAGAGATGAGGTCGTGTAGAGTGCCAGTGGGCGTTGCCACTCGTGCAGCGCTTTAAGAGCGGGTGGGCTGGAGGCGCACCTGCGGGCTGGAGGCGGTGGGCGTGGTGGAGGGCGAGAGGCGCGGGTCGGCGCCCGCGGCGCTGAAGGTGCGGAACATGGGGGGGTTGGGCGGGCGCGCGCCGGCAGCAGGCGCGAGGGCCGACGCGCCGCCAGCAGGTCGGACATGGCTGCCGCCGCCCCCCCCCCCCCCCGACGTCACGTCCAGGCTGCTCAGCGAGTCGCTGCCCTGGTTGCTGCTGCGGGCCACCCCCCCCCGTCGCTTCCAAACACACCAGCCCCGTTACTTTTACTTACAAACTACTAAGGCGCTACTACATCATGCTTAAAGGGTATTCGAAAATCGCTCAATCTTATCGTACTGAATCTACAATGCTGAATGTGAATAAATTCCCTTCGGGAAAATTAGTGTTTCAATGAGATATGCCACTTTGGAAATAAGCTCTTCAATATCTACCAATGGAATAATCAAATCCTCAAATATCTTCAACACTCATCAAAACGATTGAGATTCGAAACATCAAAACTCGTAGCACTTTCCGTCTTCAAGTCGTTTGAAATTGTTAAAGATGTTTCTAAAATAACTAGATTTCCCTGCAGTCAATGGAATTGAGTGTCAGTACAATTTTCCTAGAATCAATGCTTAATTTGGAATAATATTACATATGTCATACCATATCTTTTTAAATTGAATTGATTATAATAATAACGTTAAATATGAAGGATTCCAAAGATTCGAGAACCGTTTTGAATTAGAATTCATATTGTTATTTGAAAAATTTGAGGATTTGTCTCTAAGGTAGATGTTATAATTGGAAATTACAGATTTTAGTAAATTTTTACATCACTTCGAAAACCGCCAGGAGCTTACAATGTCTACTTTCATGGAAGATCTCATTTTCGAAGGCTTCTTATTCAGCAAATAACAATATTTCATCCATTTGGCTAACGGATATGTTTTCAATAGATATGCAGGGTACTAAAAATGAATGAGTGGACTCGAGGAACCGTAGCATTTCCTCAGACTGCAAATATGAGATCATATCTCCCAGAAGTTATGTAATAAATGAACATATATGTGAATGGATTATTGCATACATTTTTCAATTACGTTTCTGAAAATGGTTCTTAAAAGACTATCGTAAACTCCAGAAAATTTAAATTCCATGGTGGTAGCAGAAATCTCATTTTAATCCATAATGGTGGATAGGGATAATCATCCACAACAAAAACAGTTTCAATATTTATTACAACATGCACAAAGTGAACTTTGGTCAAGTAAAATGATAATCATAATATTGTTAAGAATCATATGTGCTGAGAGACGTGTGTGTTAACGGGCGTGTATGTAGAAGGGCGAAGGGGAGTTTGTGTAGAAGGGCGCATGTAGGGCCATGGTGAGGGGCGTGTGTAGGGGCGTGTGATGGGGGTGTGTAGGAGCGTGTAAGGCGTGTGTAGGGCGTGTGTAGGGCGTGTGTAGGGGCGTGTGAGGGCGTGTGAGGGCGTGTGTTTGGGGCGTGTAGCGTGTGCAGGGTCGTGTAGGCGTGTGTAGGGGCGTGTGTAGGGGCGTGTGTGTTTAGGGGCGTGTGTAGGGGCGTGTGTGGGCGTGTGGGCGTGTGTGTAGGGGCGTGTGTGAGGGGCGTGTGGCGTGTGGGCGTGTGTGGGCGTGTGTAGGGGCGTGTGTAGGGCGTGTGTAGGGCGTGTGTGGGGCGTGTGTAGGGCGTGTGTGTAGGCGTGTGTGTAGGGGCGTGTGTGCAGGGGCGTGTGTGTAGGGGCGTGTGTGTAGGGGCGTTTTAGGGGCGTGTGGCGTGTGTAGGGCGTGTGTGGTGTGTGCGGGGGCGTGTGTGTGCAGGGGCGCGTGTGCAGGGGCGCGCGCAGAGGGGCGTGTGTGCTTTGGCACCTGGTGGAGTGCGGCGAGCGCTGGTCCGCGGCGGGCGAGGGCGGCGTGCTGGCGGAGCGGGGCAGCCCCGACAGCTGCGCGTGGCGCGTCAGCCCCAGCTCTGCCTCCGACCCCGAGCTCATCTCCGCCGACACCTTGCTCAGCAGGCGCGCGAACGTCACCTTCTTCTCCAGCTTGCCGTCCAGGCTGGCCCTGCGCCAGTGCGCCAACCACACGCTTTACAACGCCACTTACCCCAACGCAACGGTACTCTTCTTCTTCCGTCATTAACGATTTGTTGCTTGGGGAATATAAACATAACAGAGGTCAGAGATGTACTTGAGACAATTCAGCTACTCACAGTTAGTACTTCCTTTATTTGTTAAACGAATCCCCCGTGCCACGTAAGTGTAACAATCATGTTCCAATGCCATTTCTGTACCCGGAGAACACCAATGGAACAACGACGTGCCCCGAAATATATATATATATATATATATATATATATATATATATATATATATATATATATACATATACATAGATAACAATATAACTGAATGGAAATTGTGAATATTTAAGAACCTTTGGAAGCAAATGGGAATTTGACTAGATCCAGGCACGGGGGGCACCGTTCGCTGGCCGGCAGAGTCGGACTATCGACCGAAAATGCAAAATTCTTAAGAAATACTACTACATACGTTTACTAATTCCATTTACTAATGCCCATACATTAAAAATAATGTTCTGCCTGTTTGTGGTAAAAATATTTTCATTTTTAAATCTCGATTACTATCCCAAAAAAACCCACCAATATTGCTATCATTGTACCTGCCAGATACATGATCAAAATTCCACAATATTTCCACTTTTTACATTAGCAGTTTTGGGAAATGTGGTTAACTGCAAGTTAACCTCCTTTTACCCTTTCAAAAACACAAATTACAAAGTGGCTTGTAAAATCTTGAAAAAATATTATATGGATATCTTTTTGGCTTCTAAGAAATAATTGCTCATTTGTTTTACAATATAAGAAATTTTCGGCAATATTAAAGTCTGAATGGAAAATAAGTCTAAATAATAAATTATAACGAATACTAGTCACACTATTTTCCATTCTTCTAATTTCCTATATCACACTCATCAGTACAAGCAAAAGCACAGTGCTGCAGGTATGAACATTGCCTAAGTATTGAAGTCGCTATCACAGTCGTCCTCTTCTCATCATCCTCATCCATATGTTAAAAAAAATTGTTGAATTGTTTCTATAACATTAGGGCATTTTAAGTCAAAAATTATTTCTAAAATACCATCCTGGGCAATAAGGAAAAAAACGATGTAAATACTGTTGTATATCTGAAATACATGTGCTAGTATTTTTGAAGGGAACACCACCTATAGCAAAACCAGAAAAACTACTCATTTCTTTACCTCACAGAATAATAATAATAATAATTAGAAAAAAACACAAAAATAAGGGTGAAAAACAAAAATAAAGATTGATCAAAATTACTTACGAATTTTCTGTCGTCTTTTCTGAGAGATACACTGGTCGCTAACCACTATGACTTTCACTTCAAAAGGGCTAGCCCTGTACTAATGTTTGCCTCCCCGCGATTCAGGAAGCCAGGTGGAGAGACCATCACTACGGTCGAGCTTACATTTAAAGAAAGCGGTTGGTGTGTATCCAACAGATATAAGGATAGCGCTGTAGAGTAAAGGTTTGATATATATTGTTTTTTTTTTTTGGAAAATGAGATTCTTTTCGTTGGGACACAAATGACCATGTTCCGTTTTTGAAAAACTAGTCCGACGTTTTCTATGTTTCTCCGACTGTACAACTGCTCTCTTCAACGATAGATACTAAACAAGATTTTAAAGAGATTATGAACAGACTTGGTTGTAAGAAAACGCCGGAGTATGCAAGAATTGATTGATTTCACGACAATTTCAAATAGTTTTATGAAGATACGACTAGCTTAGGAAGACGAAACTATCACCTAAGAGTTAGGAAAGTTTCTAATAATAAAAGTCACAAACGTTGAAACAGTAACTCCTTACCTAAATAAAGATACAGGGGAAATGTACTGAAAATTAACCCTCCGTGCACCACGTGGGTCTAATAGACCCCAGCAAAATAAAAATCGCTCTAACTCTTTGAATATTCGCGCGGCGGCACTGGCGCTTTGTGTAGCTGGAGGTGCGGTGTTGCCAAACCCTTACCTATTGCAATTTAGTGGTCGCCTGACCAGCGAAGATATAGACACTTGTTAGTGAGTCAGGGTCCGCAGACCCACGTGGTGCAGGACGTTTTTGTTTCTTATTATATATAAATTTGTTGTTTCTTATTAATACATTTTTTGTTTCTTATTATGTATAAATTTAAATTAAACAATGTAAATATGCTTCTAATTACTTTCTCTAAATATAGGCTAAGCCATAGAAAAGTGCACTTCAAGTTTGTAAAAATACTTAATTTTTCTTTTCTTTGTAAATATAGGCTAAGCCATAGAAAAGTGCACTTCAAGTTTGTAAAAAATACTTCAATTTTTTTTGAAAGTAATTCAAAAGTATTATCCGTACATAATATAAACAAATAATTAAATATTACGCAATCTGTATTCCGATAATGAGTGGGGTCCAGGAAACCCCACATGGTGCAGGACGTAACTTTTATCCACGTGGTTTACGGAGGGTTAAATATCTTCATAAACTAGTATTTTAAATAACGGAGTAGTGGTTGCAGGGCAATGCGAGAGAACAAGTGCAAGTGAGGGGGCGTTACCTGGGCGCGAGCAGCAGCGCGGAGGCGGGCAGCGAGCAGGAGGCGGGCGGCGCGGACGCGCTGCTGAAGGTGGTCTCCCGGTCGGCGCCGACGGCGGCGGCGGCGTCCGCGGCGGCGCCGGCCTCCTTGAGCTTGCGCTCGCTCAGCTGGATGAGCTCGCCCAGGCTCACCTTGCGCGGGCGCTGCGGGTTGGCCGACGGCGTCACCAGCTGCTTCAGGATCTGGTTCTTCTCCGCCAGGCTCTTCTTGGTGGGCGTGGAGTTGTTGCGCTTCTTGTGCGGCGACGGCGTCCCTGCGACGGAGCGCGCGCGCCTTAGCCGCCACGCCCCCCTCTCCCCCTCTCCGCCTCGCCCTCTCGCGCGCGGCGGACGCCCTCGTCCTACCCACCCACTTCTCTGTCCTTCAACGCGTTGTCGCCATGCGTTCGGTAGCTGTGGCAGTTGATGCCGCCTCGGCCGCCCCTCCCCCTCTGGCGCGCGGACGCGGACGCACCGCGTAGAACAAAAAATGCCTGCCTCGTGTGTAGCGATGGCAAAAAGAAAAACATCGATGGTTTTAAAACTCGATATTTACCATCAGAATCATTCATATATTAACATCGATGTTTTGTTTTACAGTGTTTTACAGATTGATATATTTTTTCCAGAAACGTCGATGATACAGGGTTGGCAAAAAATATCGACATTTCTCATAAGAAACATTGATATGTGTCGAAACATTGACATATGTGGAAACATTGATATATACGGAAAACTGTTTGTCGGACTGCATGTCGCAAAATTCCAAAATTGAATTACTTATGTCAAATTATAAACGATTAAACTTCTAACAATTTGGTGTAAAAAATCTTCAAAATACATGAAGATTTGGCGAAGTTATGTTAGTTTCAATCTATTTTATCGGAAAAACGAGTTTTAAGAAAAACACGTTTAAATTTTCGTAACTTAAAAACCGCAATATTTTCACAAATCGACATATTTAAGACATTAAATTAGCTTAAAAATATTTTTTTGAATGTTTTTTACAAAACTAAATACAATGCAAAAAGAAATAACATCGTTTGGTTTCTTGCATCTCACGCAAAACTTTGTTGGCCTTTTTACAGGCCAAGATATTTTTCCAGAAACATCGTTGTTTAAAAAAAAGAGTTCATGTTCTCTTTTGCGATGATTTTGTACGTGGTAATGTGATTAAACTTCATTTTAAACATCTGTATAGAATATTGATTAGAAAATGAAACCGTCAGAAAGGTTTAAGGTTAATTTTCTGCACGTTTACTTCATAAATAATGAAAATAAATAAGCGGAATAAAGCGAAACACGATGTCCTTTATTTTTTAATTGCTTCTTTACATTCGATAAACAAAATTATTAACATATCACTTATACGTGACCAAATAATAAAATATACCGGTATTTCATGTAAGTATTCTAATTAAAAATGGAAACAAGATGAGAAAATATCATCCAAACAATATTATATTTTATTTAAAACATCGATATTTTAAACAAGGTTGTTTTTTGTGAATGTTTTTATCGACATCGAAAATATTTCGGTGATGTATCAAAATATCAATGTAACGATGTTTTGATAAACTTTGCCATCACTACTTATGTGCCTCCGTCCTACCCACCGAAGTAACGTTTGTCATTCAACGCGGTGTCGCCAAGCGTTCGGTAGCGGTGGCAGTTGATGCCCGTCGAGAACAATTGAGTTCCACGACCTGGGCCCAGATCGCCATGGAGCTACACGAACCTTCCCTCGGAGAGGCTCCTGCTTAACGTTTTCTACGCGGTACATCCGTCGCCGGCAGCTTCCGGGGCAAACCACGTCCCCGCGTGCAGCGCGAGCAAGCAAGCACAATGCGGCCCATGGGCATCCGCGGACGGAGTCTCAGAACGGCGGGCAGTCGGGAGACCCACGTGCTGGGCCATGTGGCTAGCGTTTCGGCCATGCCGGAGTATTCAAGACTGAATCTCATCTCTCTCCGTGGTAAGTTGTTGGTAGGCCCTGACAGACAGCACAATGAAAGCTGCATTTCTGGTTGTGGCCGAAATGGTAAGGTTCTTTTCGAAACTTTTATGGCTGCCAATATATCGTCAAGGATTCGTTGGCACTTCTATAAAATTAGTCAAATAAATACAACATCGCGAATTTAATATTGGCAATCGAAAATATTAAAAATGGACCATTTGGTGGAAATTTGAAAAGAATAGAATCATGACACTCCATAAGTAAATTTAATTTCAGTGTTACAACCTATTGTTAATTAATTACACAGTTTCATTATAAAGATTAGTGAATGAAAAAAAATTGTAAAATGGAAAATGTAATATTAAATTCGATTTTATAATTTTTAATAATAATGTAATATTTATAAATAAAGAAAAGAGGAACTACGACATTTGACATTTTTAGTATGTGTCACGCCATTACGGCAGTCATTTTGGCTTCGAGAAAGATCTCGCCATTATTGTAGTCTCTCTGGAAGGCTTCATTGTCTCGTATGTTGAGGTCTAACCAAATTTATAGTGATCATACACGTAGTACTTTAAACTGGTATGTATATCTGGATACATCTTTACATACGAAATGTGAAGCTCAATCGGATATCAAGGTGGACCTGACACTTAGATCGAAACTCAATTGAATGTGCCCACAAATGAATTTTTGCTCCTCCGAATGTTGGTCAAATTAATTATTACAATAATTTTCGGAAGTTTCCTATGTTTATTTTAAAAATATAAATAATTTACATAAAATATTAATTGAGACATTTATCCATTTTAAAAATTTGGTTGATGACTAATTAATTGTAAATATTTAATGAGATGTATATTATCATTCCACGCTCAAAAGAAGGCACATTTACTGTAAAATAAAAATAGAAATTCGTGACAATTAGTCATTATCAAGATTCTGATCTGTTTGAAAGTGAAATTCATTTGATGTCATTTTGGTTTAGATTGGGACCTTTGTGTCATGGCCGATTTGGTATCCACATTCCTTTACTTTTCCTAATGCATAGAACTATTCAGTCCAAAACGGACCAATGTTAAATGTCTTGAACACTCCAGATCACGACGAAAACGTCGATAATTTTCCTCAGAACGCATCGTCTCCAGACCAACCCAGATACCATTGTCTTTCTCCGTTAAAATAGTTTTGGGTGCTTCAGAATAACATACTACTTTAAATAATTGACTCCCAACTATTTGGCATCTCGTAATGAATACAGAACGAATTGTGAACTCCGCGAATACTGAATTACAAATTCACAAACACTTCCATCATTTTAATAAACTCGAGACTTTTCACGGAAAATAGTGTAAAAATTTAAAATTGTTCATTTTATTCCAGCGATAAGACTTGTATTGCATTAGAGCGTTACCACGTTTGCTAAACGTATCGAAACGACGAAATTACTGTTTTCAGAGAACTGTTCGTAGAATCCGAAGGAGTCTGATATCTTGAAATGTTCGAAAATGGTTTAGTGATCTGTAACGTCCTTGCTCTTTCCGCCCCAAACGAAGTCCGCTCGAGATGCAAAGCGCGACTGCCCCAGCCTCGTGGTCGGGCGGGGGCGGCCGGCAGCCTCCCGCCCGCACCCCTGCAAGCCGACGCGCGTCAGTGTACTTCCAACGCTACTGGTGCAAACGCACGTCTTCAACTAGAAGCAAAGGCTAAGGCTACTCTTTACACTACTAAGTGCAGCACTTTTACCTACTTACTATAAGCCATGAAGTGCACATTACTATTCTTGATACATTTCTTTGCTTTTTCATTCCTATTATGTACATGATTACCAATGCAATTATTCATTGAATACAGTATATTTACAAGAATTATTTTACTGATACGTCTACAGAAGCATTTGCGTTTTAAAAACATTATTTCACGCGCCGTTGGTGAATTTAGGGCACCATTTTATCGGTCAGATAACTACTGAAACAGAAACAGAATGACAAGCTGAACGAAAAGTAATTGGAGATATATACAAGTCGGAAAGGAGGAAAAGACTAAGTAAGGCATTCTGATAGCAAATGAGAGAAATAATTCACACAATCTAAGGGATGGCCAAAGATATTACACAAAGGATTCACTGGAACGTGGCATTAAATTTCCCAGAAAGTCTGAAATGGAAAAAATTCAAGAGGAAGTGTAGAGAGAGTCAGAGAGGCGGAGAATTACTGAGAGCATTCGGAAGCCCAACTCATACCCAAAAAACACCCATCGACCAAGCGCAAACAGGAGATTACGAAAGAAAAGTGTAAGATAGCGAAAGAAGATTTTGTGTGAACATGGAGAGAAAGAAGTGTCTGACTCGGGCACTCGATAGTTTATAGTAGTATAGTAGAGACAGCACTAGTAGAGCAAAAACACAACAACTCAAAGTCTACTCTATGAAGTGCAACCTTCCCAGCGCACACCGGGCACAGGGCACAGCGGGGAGACAGACAGCTACGGCTACTGTTCAGGCACACAGAAACAGAACAGAGAGAGGCACACCAGAAAACGGAACGCCCGTACGTGCCGGGGCCTGCGCCGGCGCCGGGACCCGGGGGGGGGGGCCGGGGAGGGGGCAGAGGGGAAGAAAAACTGCGCGTGGTGCGGACCAGCCCACCCACCGAACCCAAAGCTCTCCGCAGTTCACACGGACGACGGGGGGTCGCATCAAAGGTGGGCGTTTCCACGCGTGGTGGTGTAACTTCATTTCATACTACCGCAATTCCCTTAAAAAATCATTTAAATTATTGTTTTCTTATTCTCTTAAAACATTATTTTGATTTAACATACTATCTCAATTAACTGCACTTAAAATAGTTTGAGGTGAAAATTATTTATTAGAGTTTTTGTGTGAAATATTGTGTAAATTAATTACTCACAGTATTATTCAAGTGTCGAATATTATATATAATTAAGAATAATTAATTTTAAGTGAAAAAATTTGAATAATCAGAGTTTGTTTTCCAGTCAAACGATTCTCACTGAATAGCTACGCAGATCATGATATTTTAACTGTCCCGTAAATGAACGATATAAAAAGCCAATATTTGTAAATAAACTACACCAGCTGTAATTGAGAAGTTAATTTCTACCATAAAAGAAATGAAATCTTAAGCAATGGTTCATTTTCCCTGTAGAGGAAAGATTGGTTTATATGATTGCAGGGAAATGGAAGGTTGGCAGTTTTTCCATCGCTGTACAGCTCTTCTTCTTTGTGCAACGAGACAAAAGGATAAAATAATCGAGATTTAAATTTAGTTTTTATCATTGGAAGTTATTTTACATGTGGACGTATAAATCATTTCAACTGTTTTTCATTAGTCAGAAATTAATGCAAAAATACCTTATTTATGGAGTGTTTTTAGTTATATCATTGAAAGCGTCTTTTTATTAGGAATATTTAATTTTTTAATGAGTCTTTCTTCGAAAAATTCACCTTTCTAAGAAAACATGATCGGAAAAATGAAACTAAAAATCCAATCAATATGTCACTTCATTAGAAGGATGTGCAGAATGAAGAAGAAAATGCCAAAACAGTCACGCCGAATTTAAAATCAAGTAATGTGCAAACAATATGCGAAAAGGAAAGATAGTAACAAAACCAACTAATGGCTTTAAGCCAAACTGTTTGCTTTGTTACATTGCTATTTTCTAATGACACAACTATCAAACTGAATAATCCTGAACCACTTGTAGATCAATGGCAATATACAATGCTAAAATTCAAATTCATTGCCATAAAAAATCATATGAATGCTTTTTTAATGAACTAAAGTTTCTGAATGAAGAGAAAGTTTTTTCATTAATACTTTTAACCTACCAAGATCAGCAGTTTATTTTTGAATTAATTATCAAATAATCTTACGTGATTTTCCTCTTCTTTAATTCATATATTATACTAAGTACTGGATTTTCCGTGAGATTTTCATTTACACTAAATCAAAAAATTGAGTGAAACCGGACATTTTGAAGCTGCTACGAAAGATAATCTAACTAGATAAGTGAGCTGGAGACTTTTTTACTGGTAACCTAAATAATGAAAGACATAAAACAATGCGTGTGTTTCTTTTCATTCCTCGAGGCACATCAGGACAAATTATGTAACTAATTTTTGGTGGGTGTATTGTTATCAGTGAATCCGTACCCCTTCGCTTCTCATGTCTTTAACAGAAAGGGAAATTTCACAGAACAATTATAATAACAACGTAGAGTCAAAAATAAGCAAGCAGAGCGTCTTCAAATAAAACAATCTCAAGATGTGCTGTCGAGGGAATTGCTCTGGTGCGAGTATTTACTACGAAGCGTCGACGGGAAACTTCATCTCAGAAGCGTTCCGGATTTCTCCATGTTTTGAAAAGTGTCTACTTGAACAGAAGAGACAATGAAGTTCAAATCTGATAGTACTCATCTGCTACGTAATTTTTTTTTTTTGCGTTTGTGAGCTAATAAATAGTAGAGAAAATAAGACAAATTGCAGACGTTGTGTTGTCAGGAGTACAAATATACGAAGAAACGCAAAGTGTACTGGGTACGAATGATTCGTAGTGGGGGAGCTGTTGTCGTCGATCGGGGGCTGCCTGGGGGAGGGGTGTGGGTGAGGTGTGGGTGGGGGGGGGGAGGCCGGCGCCGGCGCCGTGCGGCGAGAGCGTGCGGGACGCCTGGCGTGGGCGGCATGCTCGGGCACACCAACGAGAAAGGGGGCGGGGCCGGGCAACGACCTGTGGACGCCTTACTTTTGGGCGGCGGTTTAAGCAAATCGTCCAAACTAAAGGTTCTGGCCGTGGCTGTGGCCGGGCGGTGGTGGCCGCCGGCGTGCGGGCTGCTCAGGCTGAGAAGCGAAGGTTTGCGGATACCCAGGCGGCCCAAAAGGGAGCGCGGGCAGCCCGGCTGCGGGCTCGGCCCCACCGCCACCGCCGCCGCGCCGCCGGCGCTCAGCTGCTCGCGCACCGACGGCGGCCGGGAGTGCGCGAAGCCACCTGCAAGCAAAGCGGCCGCCGCATCTCCTCTTTCAGCCAGGGGCAATCGAACGACGCTCGGGGGGGGGGGGGCCGGAGGCCCCCGCTGGGCGCCGGAACGAAGGGGGGCCCCGGGCGACCACCCACAGGAGGGGGGAATGGCGCGAGAGTAATGGCCAAAACGCAGGAGTTAAAAAGGCCGAGGTGCTGGCCGGGCGAAACAGAAAAAAAATAATAATAAAAAACATAGCAATAAAATGCTGTTCAAAGGCAGGGTATGATCTGGAAAGCTGTTTTAAGATGTACCGTACCGCATTTCGAGGTTTGAATTTGCTGATAGTGATTACATTTCAGGATCTCCTTTGGAGCTAAAACTAAGCAAATGCAGAGAGATACGTGTTATTAATAATCTTCGAAGAGAATGTACACTTAGGCAACTAAATACACAATAATTAAATTCCTATCTAATAAAGAACTGTCAATACTTGCACACTGGGTACACTAATGAAGAGAAACAATGCAAGTCTAGTCTGTTGGAGACTAAATATGGCAGCGTTTCAAAATTGGTGTTTACATACTAACAGAGAGGCGCAATGTAATGCAATGCAATACTTTACTGACAACTAAAAACTTGCTTGAAGAAAACCAGAAAACGGTTACATCATCATCTTATTCTAGTCAAATGAATTTTAAAAGCTAACACAAATTCCAGTTTTGATGCTACAATATTTCGATGCATAGTGTCAACTCGCGAAAGAGAAATAGGCACAGTTTTATTATTTTAACTTCTACTTACGCTCGCAGGCTGCGGAAGATTCTTTCGCTGCATTTACAGAAAGGAACGCCTTTTTATGAAAAATGTGTACACGGTTATAGAACATTGTATTTCGAATGCAGCGTGGATTGTTTGGCACATTTCAAGAAATGTATTAAATGTTTCAAGAAGATGCAGTTAAGAAAACAATTAACCCGACTGCTCTACAAGCACTTTTATCTCCGACGATGCACATCAAATTGTCTAAAACATAATGCGGATGCATTTGAAAGATTTACTGCCACAAACAACAATATATCTCTTAAAAAAGTTATTTCATTAACACAGCTTAGTTCTTTTTTTTTTTTTTTTAATATTTCACTATTTTACTTATTAGTTCCCGACATGTTGATTTACACGTACAGTCTGAAAGGGGACGTTCAGTTCTTCGATAATCAATATCGTCAATAATTTCGAAAGCTAATGAACAGTAAGTAACGTGAAACAGACATTACACGGTGAAAATCATAATCTACTTCCCTCACACAGTCGGGTAAAAAAAATGTATTTTGAAAGCAAATTGTTGAAATAGCTGCATGAATTCTGTAGCTCCATTTAACACGTCTTTTCTGGTGAAGTGTACGAAATGTTTGAAGAACACCGTGCCTCCCATAGAGAGAAGAAGCTCTTTCTCCGCGTTTCGCGCTGTTTCGGGCAAGGGGGCGTGGCACTCACTGGGACGGTTGCGGTCCGCCTCCTCCGCCAGCAGCTTCTCCAGCTTCTCGGGCAGGTGGCGCTTGGCGCACCACACCAGCCCGATGAAGGCCAGCACCACGGTGACGGTGATGAGCCCCAGCCAGAAGGGCTCCTGCAGCATGCGCTCCGACAGCGGCTTGAACGGGATGTTCATGATGCGACGCTCGCAGCGCGGCCCTGCGGACAACGGCCGCACTCACTCATGCACACCCCTCCCTCCGCTGCAGAAACGGCAACGAAAAACAACAACAACAACAATTTTCCCTCTGGGATGGCTCATGCGCAGCGTACTAGGTTCCCATTCTCTGGTCCCCGGCTTCAATTCCTGGTCGAGGCAAAAATAGCTTGTAAAAATGTAAAATAGCTTGTAGCTAAAAAAATAGTTGTAGTTTTCCTTTAAAATCGTCCCAGTTTCTCTAGCTGAGTGACGAAGAAGAGCTCAAGTAGGTAGATCTTGCTAGTTACAGTGAAGAGAGTACGCCATGTTCGCCTCGTGTCGCTCTTACCCACAAGCATGGAATTTAACTAGGCCCAGGCAAGGACCCTGGTAGCTGGCCGGCGAAGTCGGACTACCGACCCAAACCACCATATACATACATACAAATTGAACGTTTAATTATATCTAAAACAAGTCTAACCAATACATGGACATACTTTCTACGTACAAAAACTCAATATAACGAAAGAAAGAACTAGGACTCTTTAGTTTCTATGTAAAGAAGTATCCTTGATATTTAGAATATTCTTTTAGAATAAAATGTGATCCTTATGATGGTGATAGCCGAAGTTAGGTCGGCGCCTGATCTCGCAATCCAGTGAGAGAAGATCACCACCACCTACCGATGAAATATCAAGCACTACACTTACGCAACTAATGACCTCAGAAGTTGACGCGCCCGGAGTAACTAACAATCAATGACTCAATCATTATGATGGTGACGCTTGTCCGCCTATCAAAATGGACATGAAACATTCGGCATGGATAGCATGAGTCTTCAACACCACAACGTTTATTTCAACCTGCAGTTTCAGGACGACATTATAGCTCAAGGAATTAATGAATCATATCTTGACGTAGCCACTGATGAGCCTCAACAGATAAGTAAACAACCTCCATGCAGTGGCGAAGTGAATGGGTCGTCCGTCGAAAAATCGTGAAACGGTGTTCACAAACGAGAACTTCAGCAAAAGAGAGCTTGCAGACAGTAGTCCAACAGAACAATCTCGTAAACATTCCACCAAAGACGTAGTTATGTAATACGTAGAACCTGTTTCCAACAAATTGTCAGTTCTTGAAAAATTGGGGGAACGTGACAATATACTTTCATTCATTGACGTAAACCCACCCGAAACGTCGAAAAATATGAAAATATTCCCAATCCATGTGAAATTCATCACAAACATAGCTCAATTTAAGTGGTAAATGAACAACAAAATACTATCTAGGTCATTTCTGATTACAATAACCACAACAAGAAGATAAAAATCTAATTTACAAAAAACTATTTCAAATTACAAACAAGAGCATCAGTTAACGCAACTCATTACGCGATGGGGAATAATAAGCTTCCGGATATGCTCGAAATAGCCATTACCAATACTGAAATTAAATATTTCACAAACACAATATGGGAACTTGACTCCGATCACCTCCGTTACAATATCGACATGACAACTCTCCGCATCGCACTCACCCTCGCATACCTTAAATACAGAACATATCAATTGGAAAACTTTCAAAATAATAGTGAATAATGTCACACCTATATTAAACATTCGAAATAATAAGATAAAGACAGAACATTCGATAGTCACAATAAACAATTTAATATCAAACACACTCAGCTCAATTATAAAAACCAATTCTCCGGTAATAAACAATAAAAAAACCTTACAACAAATCTAAACTAAATAGTGTAAACCCTCGTTAGCAAGAACTCGTTTAACACGAATTTCGCCGTAATACGAACAAAACTTCGATTCTGTCAAAGGATTACAGTACTATGGTCTTTATCATACTCGGATAACACAAATTTTTAGAACACAAACTACGATTATTTTGGTCCCTTGAAATTCGTATTAATGTGGGTTTACTGTATAATTAAAGCAACAATGAAAATCAAAAGCCTTTGGATAAAAGCCAAATATACCCATATAAAATAAGAACTAAATACACTAAAAATAACAAAAAAAGCTATTAGGAATTATTACCACACCTCATACAATAAAATGATAAATCGTTAAACACCCGAAATAATGCAATCTGACAATTTATCAAGGGAATTCTAAAATGAGATCCCTAATCCTTCCATTAAATACACATACAGGTAAGTGCTAAGTTCCTTTAGAAAAAGCCGAAATATTGGCAGATCACTTTGCTCAATCATATTTAGTACATAAGAATCTGGTAAAAATTAGTCCCACCAGTCACAATTATATTGAACAATCGGCCTCCGGCCCAGACGTCAACGTTCCGAACAAACTTAAATTTTCAACTACTAAAGAAAACAAATCCGTCGTCAGGTTGCTCACCAATAAAAAAGCCTCATGGCACAACAAAATATCCAATAACATTCTAAAAAATCTCCCATCAAACACCATAGCATTCATAAACAACATATACAACTCAAATTTTGGATTAGGTTACCATTTAAACGAAGTTCTCCAACATTATTCCAATACCAAAACTAAATAAAAAACGTAACAACCCTAAAAGTTACAATATGATCTGTCTCCTGTCCACATTGACGAAATTATTAGATATCATTATCTTAAAAGCTTTAAAAAAGTATACAAATAAAACCAAGGCCATCCGTCACCATCAATTTTGATTCATCCATTACTAAGGGCCCAGGGATTCATCCAGGAAGCTTTTCAGAAAAAAACGTCACACGATTTACCTACCTAGATCTAGCTTTTGAAAGAGTCTGACACAAGTGGAAACAATAGGCATCCCAGCCTTCTTACTCAATACAATAACCAGTTTCATTACATAAATTTCATTGTTGCTGTTGACTATCACACAACAAACCCCAGAAATAAACAGGCAAGCCTTCCCCAAGGATCTCTGTTGTCACCCAAACCGACTAACATATACGTAGGTGACATCCCAGTAGCGTTCATTACTAACATCGGCCAATTCGCTGATGATGAAATAGATACGTCATGACGTAAATAGTCAGCTAAAGATGTAACAGACACGTAAAAATGTAATAGACTAGTAAAGAAGTTGTAATAGACAAGCAAAGATGGAATAGACATGTTAAAATGTAATAGACATGTTAAAATGTAATAGACATGTTAAAATGTAATATACACGTCACATTAAGATGTTGTAATGTTGAAATTGACACGTTAGGATGTAATAGACACGTTAAGGTGTAATAGACACGTTAAGATATAATAGACACGTTAAGATGTAATAGACACGTTAAGATGTAATAGACATTTTAAAATGTAATAGACACGTTAAGATGTAATAGACACGTTAAGATGTAATAGACACGTTAAGAAGTAATAGACACGTTAAGAAGTAACAGACACGTTAAGATGTAATAGACACGTTAAGATGTAATAGACACGTTAAGATGTAATAGACACGTTAAGATGTAATAGACACGTTAGGATGTAATAGACACGTTAAGATGTAATTGACACGTTAAGATGTAATAGACACGTTAAGATGTAATAGACACGTTAAGATGTAATAGACACGTTAAGATGTAATAGACACGTTAGGATGTAATAGACACGTTAAGATGTAATTGACACGTTAAGATGTAATAGACACGCTAAGATGTAATAGACACGTTAAGATGTAATAGACACGTTAAGATGTAATAGACACGTTAGGATATAACAGACACGTTAAGATGTAATAGACACGTTAAGATGTAATAGACACGTTAAGATGTAATAGACACGTTAAGATGTAATAGACACGTTAAGATGTAATAGACACGTTAAGATGTAATAGACACGTTAAGATGTAATAGACACGTTAGGATGTAATAGACACGTTAAGATGTAATAGACACGTTAAGATGTAATAGACACGTTAAGATGTAATAGACACGTTAGGATGTAATAGACACGTTAAGATGTAATAGACACGTTAAGATGTAATAGACACGTTAAGATGTAATAGACACGTTAAGATGTAATAGACACGTTAAGATGTAATAGACATGTTAAGATGTAATAGACACGTTAAGATGTAATAGACACGTTAAGATGTAATAGACACGTCAAGATGCAATAGACACGTTAAGATGTAATTGACACGTTAAGATGTAATAGACACGTTAGGATGTACTCTACACGTTAAGGTGTAATAGAGACGTAAAGACGTGAAAGGCGCACCTTCCATCCAGGCATGGCAGACGCAGAAGAAGGAGTCACTGCGCTCCACGCACTCGCCGCGGCCCTCGCACGGGTTGTCGGCGCACGGGCGCTGCTTCTGCTCGCAGTTGGCGCCCGTGTAGCCCGGCTGGCAGTGGCAGCGGTAGCCCGTGGCGGTGAGCTGGCACTGGCCGAACAGGCAGGGCTCCTGCTCGCACAGCGTCAGGGCGCAGAACATGCCCGTGAAGTGGCCGGTGCACTGGCACACGTTGGCGCGCCCGCCGCCCCCGCCGCCCCCCGACACGCACTTGCCGCCGTTCTGGCACGGGTTCGGCCGGCACGACTCCACGCCAGCGTCCTCCGAGCTGCGCAGCAGCTTCAGCTTGTACTTGGTGTCTGCGGACACAAGCACAACACTTCATCAAGAGTTAATCAAGTGTCTGCGGACACACATATGTGTCTGCGGACAACAAGCACAAGATTCATCAAGAGTTAATCAAGCAAAGAGTTAATCAAGTGTCTGCGGACACACAAGCACAAGAGTTCATCAAGAGTTAATCAAGCATAAGAGTTAATCAAGTGTCTGAGGACACACAAGCACAAGAGTTCATCAAGAATTAATCCAGCATAAGAGTTAATCAAGTGTCTGCGGACACACAAGCACAAGAGTTCATCAAGAGTTAATCAAGTATAAGAGTTAATCAAGTGTCTGCGGACACACAAGTGTGATACTTAATCAGGACTTCCAAAGCCGAGGAAATTTATATAATTCACATATACACACGTAATATGTAAAAATCAATGTTTGTTTGTTGCTTCGTGTTTAACCCTTTCAGTCCTTATTGCTTAGTGATAAAAATTCTGATTTTGAATTTGAACACATTGAATCATACCTAACAATGTTTGTTAAGAAAATGTTTTGATATAACATATACTTTTCGAGAAAATTGAACGTACTTATATGAGTACATTCAATTTCAATAGTAAAGGTAATATAACATAAGTAAACTACAACATTCTTTCTTCTGTTGCGTTTTATTTATCAAAAAACGCAATAGGAGTTCAGAAAATGAACTCGACAAGAACAACGAACAAAAATGAACTCGATAGGAAAGCCAAAAATATAACAAAAAACGTAAATGATGAGCAATACAATCGTTAAAAAAATATATACGAGAATCATGGTTTTTGTTGCAAACTTATCTTTACGTGATAGTAAAATCAAATTGAATATAATGTTGATATGAAATATTGAAAGTAAGCTATTACTACAACAAAAAAGCATAAAAAATAAACCAAATAAAACTACAGCCGACTCCGGTTACAGTGAACTTCTGGGGACTAACATATCTGGTTCACTACATCCGATTTCAAAGTTCAATAGAATTTCTCTATAATTATTGCTTCTATTAATATAGAGATACAAAAAAATACATTATCTGCACGAACTGAAAATTTCAATATCTTTATTTGCCCTTAAAAAATAAATTATTTTTAATTGTTTGGTTCGTACTATATCATTAGTAATTTCTCTAGATGCTTTTTTTTTCAAGCCGCCTAGTGTTTGTATCTGTGGCGTTGAGGCGATATATTCTTTTCGAGGAGGGAATTAATTTCCAGGATGTTGTATTTCCCACGTACACTATAGCCGAGGATGAGGTTCACTACAACCGAATCTTCTTATTTGTTGATTGATAGATTGATTTTTTCGTGTTTCTGGGCGCGTCAACTGCTTTGGTGATTAGTTCCGTTAGTGTAGTGCCTGTTTTTTCTCGGGAGATGGCGGTGATCTTCTCCAGCTGGATGGCAAGATCCGGCGCCGACCTACCGTTGGCTAGTGGGGTTTCCCCTTAACCAGGACTCTCCTACCAGCGGGGCACCGCCCCAGCCGGGACAAGCTCTTAACTCCCGACCGGTCTCTCGGAATATGTGGTAGTGTAGTGCATGTTAGTGTAAGTGTGTGTGTGTGTGTGTGTAAGGGGAGAGGATAGGACAAGGAAGAGGAAGGACAGATAGCGCGCGGTCCGTGGCCCGTTTGTTAGGGTACTACTCCGGCATTCGCCTGGTGTTGATCGGAGAAACCACGGAAAACTACCGATCAGAGCAGCCGACCGCTACAATTCTTCTCCAGACAGCGACTGAATTCGACCTAGCTGAAAAGCTAGTGTCGAAAATCCTGCCGCCATCGGGACTCGAACCTCCCGGTCAGAGGCGCTGCAGTGACATCAGTTGATGCACTGAGCTACCGCTCCCGGTTTATGATTGTAATGTAACTGAAACGGGACCAGTGACTTGAGTTCGCTATAACCGAGGGTTCACTATATCGGAGTTCGCTATAACCGGAGCCGACTGTAATAGTGGGCTGAGGCTGACCTGGCTGCACGCGCACCGTGGCGTTGAGGCGCACGCCGCGCGCGCCGCTGCGCTGCCGCACGTGCAGGGTGTTGAAGTAGGAGGCGATGGCCAGCGGCTGCGGCGGCGGCGGCGACAGCGTGGGCGCCTGGCCCTCCGCCGCCGCCGCCGCCGCCGCCTCGCACAGGAACCACCAGGTGCCGTTGGCGTCGGCGTAGGTGTCCGCCACCTCGATCACCCCGCCGCCCGCGCCGCACGCGCCGCCCTCGCTCAGCGTCACCTGCCGCAGTCGCACCCACTCGAGGATCTCGCCATGCATACAAGCTAGTACTTACCTTCACGGATTATTGAATGGAAAGCATCATAAAATGGATTCAGACTCACGCGTACTGCAAAGAAGTCAGGGCCCAATGGAACAAATGTGTGGTGACCTACTGATGGATCTCCGTTTCCGTCATGCATGGAAACTAGTACTTATCTTCCCTGATTATTGATTGAAATGTTGGAATTTGCGGTACGCGTACGGCAAAATGGACTTTGCCGTACGCGTACTGCAAAGAAGTCAGTCATATGAAATAACTAAGTACTGCAAAGTAAACAAAATACTTACTGGGTGACATGAATCAACATAACTGCCGAATCACATATTGAGAATCATTCCAAGAGTACAAATACTTGTAATTTTTCACATATTCGTATTAAAAACTAATGATTGCAACTCGTACGGAAGTGCCTTTGGCTTACTCAATTAAAATTGGTGGACTGGGTTCTTATCGTCGCTAGTCAGTCAGAATTTCATTCGTACGCCACAGTCATCCTATCTTTATTAGTTACGTAAATAAGCATTCTATTTTTAGGTGTCAATATATTCTTAAGACGTTTCTCCATTATTCTGGAAAATATTGTGTTCAACTATTTGCTTTCTCTTATGTTAAACAGTATGAAAAAACTGTTATATCCTTTCCTGAAATGTATGGCTGAATATAAATATCTTACCTTTCTGATAAATTGTGTTTCATGGAGATACGTCATCTTGGAAATAAGCTCTACAATTCGACTTACATTGCTTTTTCTCCGTTTATACCGACGATAACAGTTTATTTAACAATTATGTAACACCTATACTTTTAAATCAAATAATCGGGTCAAATTGCCTTTGGTACACTGGCAAATGAAATAAATTAGTGTACAGTGGTTGGTGATTCTTTAATGCAATTAAATTGTGAACCCTACGTTAATTATAGCATCTTAGGTTTTCACGGCCGGAGTCAGGGCCTACCAGCCTACTTTCACGGCCTACCAGCCTACTTTCACGGCCTACCAGCCCGAAAAATTTCACTCATAGTACGTTAATTAGCAATTGCAGGGCCATCGGGTCTTTTAGTGTTTCAAGTATATACCTCAACTTCTGGGTTAACGACACCATCTGGTTCAAGTACCATCTCGTCCAGTTACCCTAATCCTTTGAGCAAATGCGGAAACGGGACATTGTTTTACTTCTTGTCATAAATGTAGCTTGACTATCTGTGCATGTTTTCTTGAGCTCATTCAATATAGTTATTCAAATAACCATCCTCCGCGGTATCGCATCAGTAAGTCAATTCCTTCACGTAGTAAAGGGATAATATCCAAAATCTGTAGTTGATTTGCCTTGGCAATTAGTATCTATTAGACTAGAGCGAATATTGCCTCATCAATTCTTGCCAAAAACGCGTTGCTACCAGCAGTCATAACTCGACAAGTATATGGGTTAAGAAGGGATCCCAGATCTCAAGAAACTGTGCTAGGGCCTCATTAACACTGCAAACTTAAACGTAATGTAATACTGTAAATTTAAGCGTAAAATTTACACGAAAGAACAGGCATTCACAATGACTAACGTAAGCTGGAACGCAAGTTTCGCCTCAATCAATCAGAATTCAACGTACTGAAACTTGATTGATTCGTTTCTTGCACTGTGAAAAGATCTTTCTACCATAGTTTCTAGCTTTTTCTTCGACATTTCTATCGATCTGTCTTAATATATACATGCAAGTAGCTGTTGTAGTAATGCTCGCATTTCCTTCATCACACAAACAAGGATTCACTGGTACAAAATTCACGACTAATTCGTCTAACATAATTAGTTTATTCGCCATGTCAAGTTAAAGTCACAATAAAAATTGCCCAAATTCTGTCTTTGAATTCACTACAGGCATCGAAACTGTTCGCAAACTAGTTTTCTACATAACAATAATAAAATGACATAACCACAAACTACCTCAACACAATCTGAAATCGACCTTCCACGCTGCTCTCTGATTGGTGTTCGGTAGAATTCCGACGTAAACTTAACGTAAAAGCTTGGAGCTTGTGACTCTTAAGTTTACGGACTTACGTCTACGGTTACGTCAAGGCATTGGAATGGTCTCGCTTTGTATTTCATTTGTAGGTTTTGCGGCTACGTTATGTTTACGTTTAAGTTTGCGTTGTGAATGTGATCTAAAATAGCATTTCTTCCCATAGTACAGCATCTGCAGTTCTTGGATTTAAATAAGTCTAACTCAATGGGCGGGCTACCTGGTGCAACTCGAGCAGGATGACGTGTCCGGGCGGCGCCAGCAGGTGCTGCACGAAGTCGAGGTGCGGAGGCGCCGGCGCGGGGTAGTTGAGGTGCAGCAGGGTGCCCAGGGAGACGTTCTGCAGGTCCAGCACCCGCTCCTCCCGCGCCTGGCTCACTGCAACGCACCCCCAGCACGCTCACCCACTCGCTCGCTCGCCCCGGCCTTCGGTGGCGCTGGGAGAGGCAGGAGCATGCACGCATCGCGCCGCATCCCAGGAGGACATTTTATTGATTCATATTTCCGGAAAGTCAATATTGATTGATTGATTGATTTTTTCGTGTTTCCGGGCGCGTCAACTGCTTTGGTCATTAGTTCCGTTAGTATTGTGCATGATTTTTCTCGGGAAATGGCGGTGATCTTTCCCCGCTGGATGGCGAGATCCGGCGCCGACCTACCGTCGGCTAGTGGGATTCCCCTAATCAGGACTCTCCACCAGCGGGGCGCCGCCCAGCCGGAACAAGCTCCAAGCTCCCGACCGGTCTCTCGGAATATGTGGTAGTGTAGTGCATGTTAGTGTAAGTGTGTGTATGTAAGGGGACAGGATAGGACAAGGAAGAGGAAGGACAGATCGTGCGCGGTCCGTGGCCCGTTTGATAGGGTACTGCTCCGGCTTTCGTCTGGTGTTGATCGGAGAAACCACGGAAAACTACTCATCAGAGCAGCCGGTCGCTAGAATTCTCCTCCAGACAGCGACTGAATTCGACCTAGCTGAAATACTAGTGCCGAAAATCCACCGCCATCAGGACTGGAACGTAGGACCTCCCGGTCAGAGGCGCTGAGTTGATGCACTGAGCTACCGCTCCCGGTGGAAAGTGAATAGCTGCGGTAGTTTGTCCGGTTAGTGTTGTTAGCGTACTTTGTTGCTTCCGCAATGCAATAGAAAGGCCCAGGCTCTCTGATTGATGCGAAGCTATCAAGGCTGAGGCTGGGCAATGGTAGTCGAACTGTGGAAGTTTAGTCTCGTACCGCTGGTGGGTATCGCAGGCGGATTGTGAGTGTTGAGTGAAATTATTCTTGGAGTTAAATCGATGCTTTCACAAACAATTGCAGACTTTCTAAATGAGCCGTATTGGGTTCGAATGAGATTTCTCTTCTTTTAAATTAAAATACTTATTAATAAAGAAACATATGACTGAAGAGCTCCAGTTTATTCGCAATAAAAAACAAAGAGAATTGGGTCTTAGAGCATTGGATCTATTCTCCCTCCTGTCCGTTTCAAACACGAATTAGTAAACACAATAACAAAGAGAGAGAAGAGGATTTACATTAAAACTTTTAGTACATACATGCTTTTCTGGAAGCGTTCATGAATGAACTTCGCAGCTAACATACATGTTGAATTAAAAGTACTAGTAGTTGAGGTTCAACTTTTTGGAATTTGATGAAACGAGCGGAGTCCGCCAGGGGAGGGATGCGGGTGGGTGGGGTGGGGTGGGGGGGGGTGGCGGGGAGCGTCCCTTGGGCAAGCGCTGAAAGCCGTCAAGGGGAGCAGAGGTGGTGAGTACCTGCGCGGCACACGGCGGGGAAGAGGCTGAACCTACATGAACGAGCATTGTAACTTTCACATGGAACCATAGGCTTCTGTGGGCATGGTCATGTGATCATATTTCGCGTTTCGGGCAACTGAAGTTTTGATTTAGACCAAAAAAGTTAAGACTCCATTACGATTGGTCCTCTACCTATGGGCTTCCAAAAGTAAAATTCTGTAAAAAATATGAATAAACAATGAGACGGACTTAAATATTTCTCTATGTATGCAATCTTAAGTCATGTTGATGAAATATATTTAGAATAAAACTTTTCAACGTCAATTGTTGCAAACAAAGCGGCTTTAGGGGAATTGTATGCGAGAGCAGATCCTTGAGGAACGCCAACGTTTCGCCAAAAGGTCTCAACGGGGGATGCCAAGGTACATGGAGAACCGAGGGGTACCAAGAAGAATGAAAGAGGGGGGAAGAAGGGAACAGAAATGACGGAGGGCTGAATTGGAACGAGAGGAGCCGAAATAAACCAGATGGAATGTATGTGGGGACGAAGAGGCAGAAAACCAAAAGGACCGAGAGGGTTTGGAGGAGTGTTCCAAATGCGGTAGACTATAGGGATCGAAGGGGAGCCCAGTGAGACGGAACCGAGGAGAGTTGAACGTACGGTGCCTGTGCGATAGGTAAAGGAGGTACCGAGGGGATCAGTGGTGAGTACGTGGCTGCGGGCCTGTGCGGTAGAGAAATGGAGCAATGGGAAAGCGAAAATGCCTGAGAAACACCGAGAGAGTTTTCCAGGAATGTTCCAAATTCTTGTGGGAAGGGCAGTCGACCAGAGTCCAGAGGAATAAGGGGAGCCGAGGAAGACTAAACCTAGGAGCGTTGAGCGTGCGCCCCTATGCGGTAGACGAATGAAACCTCGAGGGGGCAAGGGGATCGGTGGTGACTATGTGGTCGCGTACTTGTGCAGTAGACGAAGGGAGTAATGGGAAAGCGAGAGGAACCGAAAATGCTCGAGAAGAGAGACGCGAGGGGATCGCAGGTGACGTTTGGTTGCGCACCTGGGCAGTGGACGAAGGGATCCGCGAGGGGATTGCAAGCGAGCATGTAGTTGTGCATCTGTGTTGTAGACGAGTGGCATACCACCGAACCCCTCGCTCCCTCGCGGCTCCACTCGTTGCGCACTTGTGCGGCAAACAAAGAGAGCCGCGAGGGGATCGCAGGTGACATTCGGTTGCGCACCTGGCCCGAGCATGACGTTTGTTGCGCACCTGGGCACAGACGAATGGAACCTCGAGGGTCCGAGGGGATCGCAAGTGACGTTTGGTTGCGCACCTGGGCAGTGGACGAAGGAAGTCGGAGGGGATTGCAAGCGAGCATGTAGTTGTGCACCTGTGCTGTAGACGAAGGGAGCCGCGAAGCAGCGAGGAGATCGGTGGCATACCACCGATCCTCGTGCCCTCGCGGCTCCATTCGTTGCGCACCTGTGTGGCAAACAGAGCTGCGAGGGATCGCCGGTGACGTTTGATTGTGCGCACCTGGGCGACAGACGAATGGAACCTCGAGGGTCCGAGGGGATCGCAAGTGACGTTTGGTTGCGCACCTGGGCATTGGACGAAGGAGCCGCTAGGAGGTGTCTGGCGAGCATGTGGTTGTGCACCTGAGCTGTAGACGAAGGGAGCCGCGAGGGCAGCGCACCTGTGCGGTAGACGGCGCGGAATCCCGCCCCGCGGGGCCGCGCGCGCGTGCGCAGCCGCACGCGCAGGCGCTCGCCCGCCGACAGGAAAGGTGCCGTCCGTCAGGTGGTCGGCCGCCTGGAAGGGGCGGAAGGCGGGCGACCCGTCCCCCAGGTCCCCTCCACGGCCGCCTGCGCCGCCTCGCCCGCCCGCCCCCACCCGCCCCCTCGCCCCCGTCGCCTCCGTCCGTCAGGTGGTCGGCCGCCTGGAAGGGGCGGAAGGCGGGCGACTGCAACACACATGCAACGCAGCAAATAAGAACGCTCAAAGAACAGGACACTGCCTTGTGTTTATTGATAAAATCTTAGGTGATCGCAGCTTTGCTAGTTGTTCTAATTAGCGAAAACATGACAAATGTAACTAGTTCATTAGGGACTCGCGAATACTGCAAAGTTTAATGAAAATTTTCCCAATATTAAATTTTCTAAAAAACTATCGAAATGCAATACTATACTTTCTTCAATAAAAAATATTCAGTTGAGTAGTTGTTGTGAATGACGCGGAATATTCATGGGATTTTACCTCAAGTCGAATATCTAATTTTTCGCTGACGTTTGGTAATTGATATCGTCAAAAATAGAAAAACCCATTTTGTTGACGTTCTTCGTGATATTTTCGTTTATATTAAGATTTTTGTTAAAACTTATTTCGTAGATTCCATTTGCCAATATTTACAAAAACGTAAAAGCACGGTAATTAAACAATTTTACATAATACACGCCTAACTAATATTTTGGAAAACAATGAACTTAATCACACCAACAGTAATAAATTTGAAAATTTTTGTTCGTCAAAATTGAAATTTTAAAATTAAATCTTTTTAACAAATATAGCATTCAAGACTCTTGTTTAAGAAAGTTTTGAGGTCGGTTTGAAGTGACACTCTTTTAACGACTTAAGCCTCATCAGAGAACAGCAATCCGTAAGGAAAGATTGAACTGTTAATTTCATTTGTTTATGGTAATTAAATGTTTTTGTTTAAAAGTTATGACAATTGAATTATCAACAAAGGCAGAAAGACATTTTACTTCGTTGACAGACATGAAAAATCTAATTTTTACTATGTATCCTTTTAAAGAGTTGCATAAACTAATCTAATTACAAAATCAATTTATGAAAAAAATTAATTCTAGAAAACTTAATTATCTGAACGTGATAATCAAGAAATCGGGGATTATTTACTGAACAGTTATATAAAAATGTACTCGAGGGTTTGATTCTGTTATGTGCTCATCATGTTATTAAAACTGAACAAAAACTATGTACAGAATATATAAAAATAAATATTCCAATCTTCAAGAGCATGTAGGGAGAACAAAGTTCATACGTTTATGCCAGTAAAAAGGTAGTGGGAATTCTCATGTAACAAAATTACACATGCGTCATTGACCCGTAAAAGTAAGCAAACCGTCTCTTGGGCTTGACAGGTATGCGTACCGGCGCAATCAAAGGGATATCTTATACCTGCCTAACACCTCTGTATAACAGTTAGGGTCAAATGTCAAACATTTAACCCTAGGATGCGTTGACCCGGAAAAGTACATGAATGCATATAGAGGACCTCTAAGACCCTGCGCAATTCTCTCTCGAAAAGTGCACATAAAATTGTTTTTTATTCTTAATAACTTTATTGTTTAATAATTTCAAAGTCAACTCTTAATAAAACAAATTATTATTTGTTTAAAGAACTAAGAATAGGGTCTTAAAAGCCCTGCATAGGCACCGTCATCATGTAATCAAATGTTAGTACATGTAGCACCTACGAGTATGTAACTTCTGAGAATTTTTCTTTGCCTGTGACTGAAACGAAAGTAGAAAGATAGAAGGAAGATTACACGGAGGACAAGCTCTCCGAAAAGTAAAAAGCGAAAAGAAAAACGTCATGGCCTCGAGGCCCCTGCCTAAACATAGCTCCATGAAATTTCGCAGCAAAGCGTGCTTCCGCATGGCTGACTCACGCGGGGCGAGGATGGTGGTGTTGCAGTCGAGGTGCGCCATGAGGAAGTCGGGGAAGTTGGGCGAGGCGAGCTCGCCCTCGCGCGCCGTCAGCGTGAGCTGCGGGCATCCCGACACGTCGACGGCCTTCCACGCCGCCGCGAAGCCCGCGCCCGCCTGCGAGTAGTCCGAGTGGAAGCGCAGCGTCGCCTCGTTGCTCCACGACACGAAGTGGAACCTGCGCCCAGCCCCGGCGCCCTCAGCGCCCGCCACGCCGCGCCACGCCCCCGCAAGGGGAGGCAGAAGAACGCAAGGTTGGGACAGAAATAGGGCGGGTGAAGAGAACAGGCAAGGGAAGAGAATGCTGGACTTGGAAATAAGAAAAAGAGGGAACGGAGAAGGGAGGACGGAAAGGGAGGGAGAGAGGGAGGGAGAGAGGGAGGGAGAGAGGGAGGGAGGGGGGGGGGGGGGGGGGAGAGAAGGAGCGAGAAAGGGAGGGAGGGAGAAAGAAAGGGAGAGAGAGGAGGCAGAGAGCAAGGGAGGGTGAGAGGGAGAGAATAGAAGAGGGGGAAAGTGGGGAAGAGAGGGTGATAGAAGGACAGACAGACAAAAGAGAGGGAGAGAGAGAAAGGTATAAAGATAGAGAGAGAAGAACAATGCGAGGATGAAAAATACTTTCGGTGTTTTCCACACGCCCCGCAGAGAGCAGCAAGGGTTGTGGCGGATAAAAGTAGAGGTGGAAGAAAATAAATATGACAAAAATGGCAGGAAGGTTCAAGAGAAGAAAAAAAAGGGAAGTAGTTCAAGAACGACAGATGATAAAAAAGAAAGTGAAGGACTGAGGTGGACAGTATACACTTGTCACTAAATGTCAGGAACAGGACAATATATGTAGTGACAGCTTAAGAAGTGCTTCAATAAATTACAATCTGAAAATATGACAATTCAAGATATGAAATTTGCAAACATTTTATTTAAAATCTTTCTCATTTTGTACATTGAGGTGAGTCATGTTGTGACTATAAGCCCGCCATTCGCAATCGGCCATTGTGACTAAAAACTACCACAGCAAAATACGTTTAACAAATCACGAAGAGAATAGGATTTCTCACCGACGCAAAGTAAAGCCCCCCAAAATGTTTGAACACGCTCCTTGTTAAATAGAGTCATGAATGAGTCAGTGATCACATCATCACATCAACACAATTCTGTACTCTCCCTTTTTCGACGGTAGAGGTCCTTTTCTTGGAAGGTGTTGCTACCACAAGAAACTTCGCAGACTCTTATAATATTTGTACGCGTCTTTGAGGCCCTTCTGAGAAGGGAAATAAAAACGCCAAAGTAAACTCTATAAACTTCGAAAATAACTCTCCTTAAGATTCTTTTATAGAAAATATAATATGTAACGATATTCAAACGACTGGTGAGAGAACAGATATCAACTTCCGAACAATGGAGAGATATTACGAAGGTAGGTACTTACAAAGTAAAGTGACACTTTATTCTACGAGTAGAAAACTTTTTACACTAGTTCTGACACTGGTAGCTTCTACGAGTGTTACTGGTACATGGGCAACATCATTATAATTCAAGTACCTGAGCTTCTGCGGTAATAAGGGAAATAAACGTTATACATGGAATGCGAGGGATTTGAACCCTGGCATCCAGAAATTGATAGACTATCGGACTAATCGCTACGCTACGAGGTACATCAAAAGACAAAATGATGATTAGAAAAAAAGATGATAGATAAGAAATAAGAATGAAGGTGGCATAGATAATACAATGAGTCAGAACTGGTGCAAGCCGGAGAAACCTGCCACAAACCCTCTTCATTCACCGCAAATTTCACATGGTGTCTGAGGTTTGATGGCTGGAACCAGAGATGCTATCATTTTATAGCAAATTGACTCTGCTTAATGAATGAAGACAGACCCAGAGTCAATGGATAATGAGTCCGAGAGCTGTGTTGGATCACTATTTAACAGTACATTTTTGGAGACAAAATCATTTGGTGCTCTTAGCACCCCTTAGATTGGTGACCAATAAATTGCCTGTAATTCAGAAGAGATCTGAAGTGGACAAATATGTCATATTTTATGACCCGAGAATTACTAGAGAAAAGCGATAATTATGTTCATGAACATCACCGCAAGTGTAACACGCATCATTATTATGGTTCCCGTATTGGTTGTTTGCTGACATAGGAGATGGAAATTGATGAGCAAACGATATCACGTGAATGATGGGCGAAGGTGAAATGATGGGCAGATGAAATGGGAGAAAGTCGAAAACGCCTGTAGCAAACCTACTTTGTCCTGCATAAACACCATTTATTTCAGTTATCGGGCGTTGAACACCGGAGCCCAGAGGTGAAAAGCTAGCACCATTAACGTCACGATACGGATCGCGTAAAGAGGGAAAGTAGATGAGTAACGACCTGTTATTTTTTGTATAATGTGGACACGAGGAGACTCAGCAATGGACGCAGACACATTTTAAAGCACATTGCCCTCGTTTCTTCCCTGCAAGGAGTTAACGTGCAGAAGGATTAATGATAAAAATGATGATAATGTGAGTTTGTGGTCTTTAATAATTATAACAATGACGGAAGAGATGAAGCAATACGATACCTGAGAGATATCGAGCCGAGAGCCTCTTTGTCCACTCCAAATTACACTTGGAATGACCAGAATTTGAACTTCTGAAATGGAGGGGTCAATAAACTGATCATACAGCTTTCATTGAACTCCAAACAATTCTGTGTGGTGCATAGGGTTGATTTTGCGGCACGTAAAACAACCTCACGTGAAAATGATGGCACAGACCAAAATTCTAAAACCAGTGGCACTGTGACGATACTTCTTCCCGCTATTGTTTGGACACTAGAAACGAGAAAGGAGTGTAATAAAATACATGGATGCAGAGGAGTGGTTTGCAGTCTGTGCTCGGTGTGAAAGAACCCTGCAGAGGAAGGACCGGAATCGGAAGACCTGCGAGGCAGCTGCTGTGCTTTGGGCCAAGCCGCCGAAGCAGAGGGTGTTGACTCCTACCCCTGGGTCCCTAAGCTCTAAGTAATAAAACATTTTATTTTCGTAGCTACGTTCAATCCCTCATTTTACCCCTTTAACGAAAATATTTGGGGAATTTATTTATTTGGAAAAGAAGACTCTCCGACGTTTCTCGCAACCTTGTAAATTATTCAACATAAAATAAGTTGTTTTTATTTTTTACTAATACAATATTGATTGTCATTGCCTTTCATACGGAGCACGATATACACTGCATCGCTTACCTGTATCGAATGGATCGTGGTAACGAGGAAATATGAAAATAGTTGAATGTTGCTACATGATCTCTTATGGAGGGAATTCTCAATGCACAAATCAAGTAAAGTTAACATCTAGTTAATTAGTAAATAAGTCAATATCAATCATTAAAATTACGTAAAAAATAAAATCATATATGTATCAAAGGTGGAAACTGGTTCTAATGATCTCGGGTCAAAGTCCCTCGATCTTTTTGTCGCCGCTCTGTCATTAGAACCGATAAAACACCCATGGAGGATAAATAACTATTACAGTAAACTCTCGTTAGCACGAACTCGCTTAACAGGAATTTAGCCGTAACAAAACATCGGACCCGGCAAGGGTTTACGGTTATACGGATAATTATTATACTCGGATAACAAGAATTTTTACAACACGAACTCTGATTATTTCGATCCCTTGGAATGCGTGTTAATGAGGGTTTACTGTATTAATTTTATCATTAAATTTGTAACTGAATTCGCCTTGCAACTTATTTTATTTATTTAGTAGTAAATGGAAATGTGATGTAAATGTTCTTGGCTGTCCGGGAGACGCCGCGTCCAAGGTGTCGACGTTTCGGCCGCCATTCTGCGACCTTCCTCAGCGATATATATATATATATGACGTCATGGGATTAGACAACCCCATAACGTCACCATCAGCTACGAAAAGAAGCCCACGAACAGAGAGGAGTAGGGTACGCAGCGGAGCGATGGCTTGTAAACGCGCCATCTACCCATAGCTTTTCGAACTCTGACGCCCGAACTAGCGAATAATGTTTTTCCCGGAGGTCACGAAAGAGGAGAATATTCACCCCTCCAAAATGTTCCCAGGCGCGAGTACCATAAGTATCGCGGCGCGCCTCGGAGGAGCTCTCTTCGATTGCAGCAGCGACGGTGACTAGACTGAGTTCTGAAGGCGATTGTAACTTGATAGCATAGGAGTTTATTTAAACTTGGTAGTTAAAAGTTAGCTTGTGAAGTGTATCTTCGAAAGTGAGGTAATTAAGAAGTGGAGTGCACAAACATTCTTTACATTCACAATATTTGAGAGAGCAAGCGAAGTGACTGTTTGACTCCGAAATAATTTCAAATTTGTAAACTTCGCGCAGAAGGACAGTACTAAATACAGCATCTCATATTGCACGCTGAGACCACACATGCTCAAAGTGTGGTAGGTCGGCCAAGCACGTAAAACATAACTTCAGCAACATTAATTATTCGAGGCTGGAAGCGCGAGCGAGGCGCGGCAGAAGAAGAAGGACGACACCAGGACGAGTGAAGCGTAGGTGAGAAAGATTTGGACTGGAACGAGAATAGTACGTGTGTGTGTGTGTGTGTGTGTGTACATATACACACACACACACACACACTATATGCTCAAGGCATTACGCCCTTAGGAAGGTCGCAGAATGGCGGCCGAAACGTAGGCACACGTGCCTCAGACGCGGCGTGTCTCAGCCAGCCAAGAACATCATTTAGAGTGGGTGCGCGGAAGCGTCGGCGCTGCGTGGTGGCTCACCGCTCCATGTCGGTGTCGTGGCTGCCGCACCAGCGCACGGCGTGCGGGTCGTCTGCGCGGGCGCCGGGGCCCGCGGGCGGGCCGCCGCTGCGCAGCTCCACGAAGTCGTAGAGGCAGTCCTGCTGCGGCTCCAGGTCGATGCGCGAGAACTGCAGCACGAGCCGCGTGCGCTCGGGCCCCACCAGCTGCACCCAGTAGTCCAGGTTGTGGTTGTAGTTGGCCGGGTAGTTCTGCGACGTGAGGAAGCCCTCGCTGCCGTTCACCGTGCGGTTCAGCGACAGGCTGCTCCCTGCAACTGCGCATGCGCGCGCGCGACGCCGGCTTCGCGTTAAGGCCGCTCTACAATAGCTCGGGAACGGGAACGCGAACGCGAACGCGAACGGGAACGCGAACGCGAACGGGAACGGAAGCGAACGGGAACGGGAACGGGAACGGGAACGGGAACCGCGAACGGGAACGCGAACGGGAACGAAAAGGAAGTTCAAAGTTGGACATCTCAGGCAGGTAGACACAACATGACGGGAACGCGAACTGGAAGGTTGGCCAACATTTATCTCAGCCCGGGAACGCGAAGCTTCTTGACCAATGAAAAACCAGCAAATGACGGCCAAACTTTCCAGCCGTTCCAGCGCGCGACAGGCGACACTGATCTGGTCTCGAGCGGAATTGAGAGTGTAGGGCGATATTGAGGTTAGAGCGTGGATTTGCCAGGGTTGAGACGGGTTTTGTCAGTCATTGTTGAGTTTTATAAAGTTATTTTTAGTAACTATAGTATAATTGTTTTTCTATTCATATTAATACTTAGAATTAAAATGTCCCACCATTTTTTAAATGTTTCGTTAAAGTACATTACAGCTGTTTGTTAATCGACAAAATTTTATATTCTCGTAGTTGAATTTTCTGTAAGTTCGTAGTAGTTTTGGCATTCTTCGTACTTATGGTTTTTTTTCTAATTAATATTATTTCGTTAAAGTATTTCTTATTCATAGCCGCTTACGCAAACACATCAGACAGATGGCAATACAAATAGCGAACAAGTAGTGTAGCTTGATATGCTTTGGTTTCGGCAACTGTTTCGTGAAGTTCTCGTTTCAGCCGCTACTGGTTCATAGCGCTGTTGCCTCTTCCCGTTGGCGTTTATTGTGAAGCGCACGTTCCCGTCCTCGCCTTCACGTTCACGTTCCCGTTCGCGGGAGCGGCCTTTAGGCTAGTTGTACAATGATACGCAGGTTCGTAAAGTGATACTGTGTGATCCATGGTGAGTTTCTGCGAACCACTGTTCATTGGAACCGCGTACGAGCGCGCGTCCAATAAACGAGTGGTTCGCAGAAAATCACCATGACTCATCCTGCGTTACGTCACGGACCTGCGTCTCATTTTGCGCGCCAGTCGCTAGGGAAACACTCAACCATTTAATAATCTAGAGATTAACCCTAGATTACAAAGGCGACTTGTACCAAGCATTATGACAAAGGCGTAGTCTGACAGACTTCTTTGGATAAAAGTAAATAAAAACTCATTTTTACAATGAAACACTAAATTAATAGATTCAACATGTATTTTAGTATGGAGTTACAAAATAGATTTAAAAGGTTTTTGTAGATAAATATAAATGACTTGACTCTCACAGCAGACTCTAGCTAGGTGCTGTCCACTCATGACTTTTGGGAAGCGCCCGTAGAAGTACCTTGTCATGCGACATTTTTTATGATCGTCCCCTTATGATTGATAAATGTTCAGAACAAAACTTAAATGTTACAAGACAAGGAATTTGTACTCATTATTTACAATATTAGCCAATATAGTGCCAAAAAGATCACTGACGTAACTGCAACGGCGTAGTCTACTGGACGATGTGTGTTAAAATGGCGAACACCGGAAATAGGCACACACACGTTACATGTATTTCATTGGTTAGTCACACAATGAAGGTACCTAGAGGTTAAGAAACGGGGAATGAGGGTAAGCTTTCGGCACCAGTTGCGTTGTTTGACTGACGACGCCCTTGTAATGTAGCCTTAACAATAGCTGCTTGTAAACCTGAACGGATCGTTTAAATTCTTCAACCTGGGTTACGCGGAATCCTGCAACGTTGACAGGTAGTGATAATTATTTGCTCAGTCAAAACACGTAAAATGGACATTATCTATACAAGACATTTTTCGTGTAGGAACGGGATAGTGGTCTATCTTACTAAAATGTTAGATTAATATAATATTTAAGTAAAAATTATAATATGAATATAAATTGGATATAAAATTTTACTTTTATTAATTTGTTATAACTTAAAATATTTTCCTTTTATTAATTATTCATAACACGTATTCTAGAAAATAAATTTAAAAAAACATAACCTTACTCGCTACCTCACTATTCATTATCTTATTATGATGTTTGTATTAAGATTAAATATATATAAGAATAATTTTGATAGTTTGTGAAGAAAAAAATCTTTGATAATCTATTTTATCTGCTACTTAAGCATGAGGTTCCTTCAAGAAAGCAATAATCTCGAAAGTTTCCTTACAAGTGCAAAAGGTTGAAGACCCTGATTTAAATGAGTTGGCAATACCTATAGGTTAGGTTGAGTTCGGTGCCCGTGCTTTTCTTTCTTTCTGCGTTGAATATTAATCCACATTGTTTACAATGAAAGTGAATTATTGCCAAATATTTTGTAGTTGTGTGTGGTACAAAATTTTAAGTTGGGGTGGATTTCTTTCGTACCCACAGAGAAACAACGCTTACAATATCATGATTTGTACAGCATGGTTCCTAGGCCGAGAACCGGTACTTCCAGTTGCGATGAATGTCGCAGCAGTTTTTTCTTATCAATTACTCCTCAGAATTCATGGTGAGGTATGTTTCATTCATTATCATCTAATTCAAAACAAAAAATTAAACAACAAAAAGCAACTACGTATTGAATAAAAGAAAACTCTCTTCTTACCAACTTGAAGAACAGAGATTTTAATACAAATACTTTTTTTTTTTCAAAATTTAAGTAGTATATGACTTAGTGTAGGATCACAGAATTTTGAAAATGTGCACACAATTCACTTTTCCCCATAGCATGTCACACGCAGTTTTAACTGCCTTTTTGACGTAAAATAAATTTTAAAAAACACACAGACGTCCCGTCAACACAGGGATACTGTGGGAAACACACAGACGTCCCGTGAGCAGAGGGATAATGTGGGAAAGAAAAGTCGCCTTGGCGGTGAACTCCGCTAGCTACCGGCCACCGCGGAATCGCACAATCCTGTGTTTCCTACACGCGCTTACGAATGCTACAGCACCCAATCTAGGCTTATAATTCTACGGTGAACGGCATTCTTCAGGTTGGAAACACAAGTAAGGGCTATTTTCTCCCGTTTGCTACATCGCTTTCCTTTTCAAGAAGGAAAAGTATTCAAATCATGCGCCAAAAACCGAAGATTTATCGTCAGAAAAACACTTATTGTCGGGCTACTTGTTAAAGGGGTTAATCTTGTTTCTAAATACAATAAGATACATAAATCTTTGAGATTCCTGAGGAACTGGGATAAATCATTGCTAGGCGCTTGACCTCGCATAGTCTACAATGACAACTACTTATGACTCAGCATCCGGACAAACGTTGAGAGATGAACTATGTGAGGGTAAGGGAAACCCTTCCTCACTGCACACGTTTGTAGAATGGCAAGTTCCTTTTTTTAGAGGGAACGCAAGTTGTTGCTGAATACGTAGAGCAACGTTGACGAGTTGTTTTCACCGGTCTGCACATATTTCTCCCGATAACGCTACAGCTCAGATCTGCCACTAGCCTGAATTTACCAATTCGCAATTCTGCCGTACTACTTTCCCATAATCACGAAAGTATACAGCTGCCACCATGAGGCAAAGAGGGACAGCCACCGCCAGATACTTGGATAGAAGAGTGGACAGAATGATTGAGTGCAGTTTATGATTTGTTGTTGAAGAAACTTTTCCGGAATATTTCTGCAGTTAATTGGAGGAAACCAACAAACCGACCGACCGAAATCGTTTGCTTGCACTCTGCGAAGCCATTGTAGCTTTTGACTCAGGGTATGTGTGCCATATGATGGTTTCAGAACAGCATTGAAATTACGCAAGATTAGAGACGGATATTCATATTAAATTTGTTAGTGTACTAGTGATAATGAAAATGACTATAACAAGATTCGAATCCATTTCCTTGGGTTATACCTTCGATTTGAAACTATCAAATTATGTGAAAGGAATAAAACCCCTTTGAAATCAAAGAGATTTATTTTTGACTATATCTGAATAAGTACTGATTGGAGGCAATAATATGTAATATATTATTGTTTTATGTTTTATGGGAAATGATACTAATAGAAAACGCGATGTCGCTGGGTAGAAACAGAATTTGTGTTGCACAATCAACAGTACAAATCAGCATCTCTCATTATTCCGACGCACGGCATGTCGTGCTGTTACAAATTTGAAACTCTGCAGTATTATTGGGAGTTTGGCTGTAATTTAATTTGTAGGTCCATCTTCTCTTTCTTGATATAGAAATCATTTAACAAATTATTTTAGAGAATATTTTAACAAATATTAGTAAAATACAATCTAAACGAATAATAGAGCCCATTCAATTACTATCATGAAACAATGATTATAATAAAAGTAATGATAATGATAATAATAGTAATAAATGATGACGTAAACTACTGAATAAATTAGATGTTAATCAATAAAGAACCATGAAGAGGATGTAGTTTATATTGATTCTTCTTAGAATGTATCTGAACAATGCTGTTAATTAATGAAATCTCAGGTTTCAAAAGATATAGATCATGGAGAGGTAGTCAACGAGGTTTTAATTAAATATATGAAAAAGCTTTGGCAAAACTTGTTATAGTATATTTTTAAAAAGATAAACTTCAAAGTTTCAATATATATAAAAGAAATTTCATTTCCACACTTTGCAGCAGATTATCATTAAAATCCAAGATGATGTAGAAATTAAAAGAACATGTTACTAGTATTTGTATGGGACCAATAGAATACCAATCTCAAAGATCGCTGAAGAGAGAGAGAATGACAGAGAAGGATAGGGAAAGAAAAAATAGACAAAGAGAGAGAAAGAAGAGAGAAAGAGAGAAAAGGAAAGAAAGAGAGAGAGAGAAGAGAGAGAGAGAGAGAGAGAGAGAGAGAGAGAGAAAAAATTTAAAATTTTTTAAAAAATGCCAAAAGGGATGAAATCAGTGAAAGAAGAAGAAGAAGAAAAGGAAAAAGAAGAAGAAGAAGAAGAAGAAGAAGAAGAAGAAGAAGAAGAAGAGTGTTCAAGCTAAAGCAATGACTTCATAAAAAAGTTGCATTTAGTAAATGAACTAGCTCAGAAAAGACTATTTTCTATATTAGAGGAGACATAATATAAACGTTTGGCCTGGTTACAATCTGTGGACAGAATTGTAGATTGTCGACTGCCAAAATTGTTCGCTGATAAATGTATACAAGATCCACGGCGGAGAAGAAAGATTCCTCCACGCAAGTGGAAAGACGACCCAACGATTCAACAGACCTAAATTGCGAAAGACAAAAATGTCATAACGCAGGTGAAATTAAGATTAAAAATGTCCAAGGGATGTATTTCTTGAAAGAGAAAGGAAGATGAAGTTGTTTCATGTATTTCTCCTCGAACGAACTGTGCTACTTTAGATTCTATCCTTTCCTTCGAAGTGCCCTCTTGAGGTTGCAAGTTAGGGCGTCTTCCTCATGGTAAATTGAGCAGTTAAGTGGATCGATAACTTGTCGTATGTTTTACTGCCTCATAAGACTATCTTTTTATGAGCAGTTTGTACAAAATTCCTATGTGTAATCACTTTCAGATGAACATAATTTGAGTAATCGCATTTTATGATCTACTTTATCACTGCTTAAGTCGTTAGTGATGTTTTTATTTCTCGAGCATGGGTTAAAGAAAAAGGGCTGTAAAGTTCTTAAATTTTGTTTGGGGATCAAAGTTCTGGAATTCGTTTACGAAAATGGAGTGTATTGGTATTTCTACTTCCGCCCTCCTACATTCATGCTTACAATTTGATTTCTTATTTACCAACAATTATTTTTTCAGATCAAAATGGGGTCCGATTTTTTTAAATTTACAATGTGGACTAAATTACATGTATTACTAAACACTACGTGTTTGCAACAATTTGGTGATAATGACCACGAAAAATAGATATAATTTTTTAAATATTTGTGGGACAAATAAACACTTCATGCCTATCGCGAAGAGTTGTGACAGAAGAATGAAGTTATTGAAGGAATAATATGTAGAAGAATAACAAGAATTTCGACGACAAGCTTAATTGAAATTCATATGTGGACGCAACTATTCGAAAACGCTATCAAACTTACAACGGCTGATTATTATTTTAAATGAAGATAATGTAACCATGGGTCTCATCAAATTCACTAAGGCTAACCAAGTCCATGATGATTGCACAGCGAAATACAGTGATTCTGAAACCTACAGTGACAATGGCCCCCATTTTCTCAGAACAATCACGTCGAGGCCCCTCTCAAGCCATTTACGCGGTATGGTCATAGATCAAATAGATTTGGAGATCGACTTTCCTATTAAAATTAATAAAAATTGAATCAATATAAAATTGTGTGTATGTACTTGGCATTTTGGGTCGTTAGTCAGACTTTGCCAAGTTTCTAAGCTAGTGTCCCCATGCCCGATCCTTATTTAATCCACATATTTGCGAGGTACGCAATACATGCGACGAACATGACGTATTCCTTTCACCTTAAACTCCACCTGGTTGACCTTTTCGTCGTCACACATCTACAGAAACTGAGAATACTTTGAAGGAAAGCTACAACTCAATTTTTGCTTTGTTCGGGAATCGAACACAGTATTACACCACGGTAAGCTAGTCGACTGCCCGTGAGCTATGCTGGAAGCTCAATATGAAATTTACATTTAAATTAAAATAAAAAGCACTGTACAAGTCGTACCAAATATAGAAAACATTTAAATGTTATTCGAAAAAATGTAGAGAAATTATATATTCCGGTTGTTCTGATCCGTTCCACCAATCAATTACGAGTAGATGTTGGAGCAGGTCCTTTAAAAATGGGTCACAAAACACGTGGGATAATTTTTTTTTTATCCTGCACTCACCCGGAAGACTTTGAATATTCCGAATTTATCTGAATCAGTGGGAGCTGGTGCTGAAAACCATCCCTGTAATATCAGCAGTGACTTTAAAATAATCGCTTATAGTTATAAGATATAAGGGTGGCACAGAGCTAAGATTTTCCAGCGCTCAGGGCAAAAAATCCTCTCTCCCAAGCATATTTTATACTTATTAAAGTATTTTGATAAAGCACTTTGAGAAAATGTTTGACATTCAAATATGTTCAGTATGTTTGAAAGACACTTGATAGTTTAAAATACATTCGTACGAAATTTATAAAACGACACGTAAAAGTTTTCTTATAAAAATAATTTATATTTTATAGGATAACTAAGATTTTTATTGATTATGCGATAAATTTTGTCAATTATAAAAAATAAAAGTTCAAATTGTCTGACAAGTTCATGTTCAATTACACCTTCGTTTCACTGCGGCATCTTCTTAGATCCGTCTGTTGACAGATAATAATTTTCTAGTATGAAACTGCTCAATAGAGGGCCGATCTGTGATAGAGAGTATGGGAGCACTGCCTAGGTTACTACTCGCTGCTATGAATCTCGCAGACTTCAAGAGCTTACAGGCCCATTCACAATGCAAACATAAACAAGCGTGGCGTTAACGTAAAAGTTAGGACTACGTTATTAAGCGGACTCACTCACAATGAGTTCGCATAAGCATAACAGGTAAGACGTTAACTTAAAAGTTTGCAAGCTTCAAACTTCTGTGCTTATACTTAAGTAAGATATAAGAACTGAACCAATCTCAGTACGTCAAAAGCGAGTATCGAAATACGATCGAAGTCGATAGATCGAACAAAAGACTGGTTTTCCAGATTGTATGGTTGATTTTTGGCGATTTTCTGGTTGTTTTGCAGTATACGATATTTTTGTAATTTCGTTTTATTGAACATTTATAGTACTGTTTAGTTAATTGTTCTATTATTCATAGTAGTTTCATTTAGTTTTCATTTTTATTAAAATTAAAATATTATATAAATCGAACCCGCAGGCAATGGACACAGTCAATACCTCGAAATCGATTCTCACATTCAATAAATAGTTAACTAGAATGTCCCATACACAATAGAAAATCTTATTTTGCTTACGTTTATGTTGGACATTGTGAATACTATTACTTATGTTAAAGTTTATGTGTATGCGTTATGCTGAAGTTAATGTTTGCATTGAAATGGGCCTGTACGGCCAGCATTTTAGCGCGTACATGCAACACGAATTCTTTTGCTCTGCGTGACGTCATCAGGCATTCTCTTTCAAAAGAGACCCCAGATTGCTTCAGACGTATGCACGTGTTTGAAGAAAAATCAAAACCGATCTTTGCAATTTTTAAGCACTTTACCAGCGATTTGATCGGTGAATAAAATAAAAAATCGGATATTTTAAAACATAATTGCTGTATTTATTCCGGAAAATGGCTAGTATGGTGCAGGATCGTAAAACTTACCGACCAGTGGCCACTGACTTGAATGTCCCGACGAAGGAAAGAGAGATATAAAACAACTTGAAAAAAAGAAAACTGTTTGGATTAACCTGTAATTTATCAAAAAGACCATAATAAACAGTGCAATAACTAAATTATTATAGTAGTTGCAAATCGTCTAAAATGGCGGGACGAAATCAAACTCCCAAACTAATTATTCATTGTAAATAAATTGTAAATCACAATTTAATTCCCTTAGTACTGCAATTAAACTATTTTATTTCAAAATTTCCTGCTATTATCTGTTATACTGGGGTCCGTGATTTTCTGTGGGAACGTGAAGGGACCACCAAGAAACATTTTTGGCTACTTGCTTTGTTGCCACATTTTGTCATTTTTCATTTGGAGGAAATCAATTTAATTTCCTCCGATATATGTTATAGAAGTATAGATACTTGGTAATCTGTAACACTCTGCGGTGTATCAAAGAGTAGGCACAACTGGTTTCCCAGAGGTTATTCGAATTTTGTGGAGAGTCAAACTGTTGTATTTCAGTTACGTGAATTTAAATCTGTCTTTATGTTGTACCTATTATATTTATATTTAAGTTATATATTTGTATTATTAATTATATCTATATATTTCTACTTGTTTCTCAAAAAAATTATTAAAGTAGTGTCTATGCTAATTGTAGCTTATTTATAAGGTTCGCAAAGCAATCTAAAAAAATGTTAAGCGACCGCCATGCAGGACTTAATATGCTTTTAATTTTTTGTCGCGAGCCGCCACTCAAAATAAAGAGGACCACCAAATGGAATCAATTTAGGGAAGCCTACCAGGTGCTGCTGTATTTTGAAAATTCAATTAATATTACCAGTTATAACAATCTATTATAAGCACACTCAATCTAACTGCAAAACCGAATTGCACGTAGCAAAAACTATAGAACTGAATCGCGAGATGTCGTTCTAATAACACCACTTTTGAAACACACCAGGTCAGTTTCCATTTTTTATCGCCAGTGAAGCGTCTTGCCTCCCTCGGTGGCTAGTTGGTTGGCATGCTCGCTTTCCACGGGGCAACCCCGGGTTTGATTCCCGGCCGAGGCAAATTATATCAGTGAGCTTTCTTTTCATATTTCCCAGTATCGATTGCTGAGTGACGATGAGATAGTCCATCCTAGATTCCGAAGACCAGTACATACGGTGAAGGGATGTCTTCGTATTAACCACACGAACCCCTTATCCCATGGCCGAGAGGCTGGGTCACCGCTGGTCGGCGCAGGCGCGTAGCGGGCTGTCGAGCTAAAGAACAGGAACAGGGGCGTCCTACCCGAAAGATCTTTTTACCAGCATATCCTCAAACCACAATTAGTAATATCCATAAAGGTTACTTTTTTCCTCCAGTGCTCAAACATGACATAATCGCTGGGACGCAGGAAATGAAGTTAGAGTTGTTAATAATAACTAATTATGCTTATAATTAATTAATTAATTAATACTACTAATAAAAATTATTAATAACAACAAATTATTAATGTCTTACACAGTACTTCATGCGATGCTATGAGGAGGCTCGAAAATGGCTGTAGCGACAAAGGAATGATTGGCAGAAGGAGAAGACAACGAAGAGGGAGAAAGAGGAGAAAAGAAGTGGAGAAAGAGGAGGAGGAGGAGCAGGAGGAGGAGGAGGAAGATGAAGATGAAGAGGAAGAGGAAGAGGAGGAGGAGGAAGAGGAAGAGGAGGAGGAGGAGGAGGAGGAAGAGGAAGAGGAAGAGGAAGAGGAAGAGGGAAGAGGAGGAGGAGGAGGAAGAGGAAGAGGAAGAGGAAGAGGAAGAGGAAGAGGAAGAGGAGGAGGAGGAGGAGGAGGAGGAGGAGGAGGAGGAGGAGAGGAGGAGGAGAGGAGCAGGAGGAGGAGGAGGCGCAGGAGGAGGAGGAGAATAAGAGGGTGGGTACTCACGCTGGTTGATGCGCTTGCAGACGTAGCCGCCGACGGCGGAGCAGCGCTGCGGGCGCCAGTAGAGGCCGCTGGGCAGCAGGGGCAGCGGCGCCGCCGTCCACTGCACGCCCAGGCAGCGCTCGGCGCCCTCCGCCCCCGCCGCCCCCAGCGCCTCCAGCTCGCCCGGCAGCCACGCTGCAACACGCGGCCCAACACGCTGCAATTCTCCTCACCTACATCTAGTGCCTAGTTCGCGTTAATACTAAACACCGCCGTATCAAATATCGTCGTTGATCATAGACAACCTTCTATGTGAAAAAATGAACATTTTACAGAATGAAGGAAAACACCTTTTGACAGTAATTATGTACAGTTTGCTAAGTTTAGACATTCTACATTTTCTGTACAATAGTATTAAATATTTATTTATTGACTATTTTTATGAAAGCACCATACGAAAACCTCTCATGTGGCTCTTACCACATACGAGATGCCACATTATCAATAAATTGTAAAGGTCACATAGGAGTTTTTTTTAATTTATTTATTTTAAGATTAAAGTTTATAGTTTTCTTTGGAAATTTTCTTATCAAATTAAAGAACAAGCAAATTATGAATCATTGGTACTAAACAGTAAAAATTGTCAATTCCGTCGCATAGAAGGTTGTGTAATAACGACGATAACATTAATATTAGAAATATTTTAGAGATATTAAGTAGTGTGGTTAAACGTTAAAAATCTGTTATGTTCCACAGACAATGATTATATATCAACGTAAAAACGGTGAAGTATCAAAAGTGAAGAAACCGGGCTTTACTTTACGATTGCGTCAGTCATGACATAGACGGCATTCAATGGCATAGACGCGAAAGGGGTTCCTTTTAGAAAGAACTAAATGACAACAGCTTTAAATATGACGGTCACAACGCTTATATTGTAGGTGACTTGCAAGTGGATCACGGAGCTCTTGTACTCCTATACAGATAACCAAATTTAATACTTTACAATTGGCCTGATGATATATTATAAATAATGTTTACTTTGTTTAGCAACCAAAAGAGTAACATTCCCTTTATTATTTATTTGGAATAAATGTGACTTATTTTTAGGGCATTAGGGAGACGGAAGGTAATGACTTTTGCTAATGAACATGTGGTGGGAAATTTCATGTAAGGAAGTTACACATGTGACATTTTCTCTCGAAGAATGCATCAAATTACATTGCACAGACGTTCGACAACTCGTGTTCCGTCACAGTCAGAGAAATTTCGTGTGTCTGCTTTATATACGTTGGGGATCTTTTGGGTTTCAATACTATACGCCCAAGATTTCTTGATATTCTACAGCGGGGGTGCGGAGAGAGAAAGGTTCTGACTACGTCACAGCTTAAAAGTATGCCAACTGTTGGTATGAAGTCATTGCGTCTATCGAGAAACACTACGGTTATTTTGACGGTAGTAGGTGGATGTTGGCAACACTGTAAATGGGTACCTGGCATTCCGAGTCCGATCTAACTATCGTCAACGACCCATTCTATTCAGCGCAGGGCAAGGAGTACGGAGCTCGTGGATTAAGAAAACTAGCGTGAGCAACACATACTCTAAAATGTCGTAACATTTATTTTAAGACACCTGTGTATTATACCGCGTGCTGTACGTGTGAGTTTGCTGAGAATTCGGTTGATTGTTAATGATTCTGGATGCGTCAACTACTATGGTCATTAGTCCGGTAAGTGTAGTGCGTTTTTTTGCTTGAGAGGTGGCGGTGGTCTTCACCCGATGGATGGTCAGATCAGGCGCCGATCTACCGTCGGCTAACCGAGTTTTCCCGAACCAGATATCTCTCACCAGCGGGGCACCGCCCCAGTCGGGACAAGTTCTAAGTCCCCGAGCAGTCTCCCGGCATGTGTGGTAGTGTAGTGTATGTTAATGTAAGTGTGGTGTGTGTGTAAGGGGAGATGATAGGACAAGGAAGAGGCAAGGAAAGATCGCGCGCGGTCCGTAGACCGTTTGTTAGGGTACTGCTCCGGCATTCGCCTAGTGTTGATCGGAGAAACCACGGAAAACTACCGATCAGAGCAGCCGGCCGCTAGAATTCTCTTCCAGACAGCGGCTGAATTCAACCTAGCTGAAAAGCTAGCGTCGAAATTCCTGCCGCCGTCGGAACTCGAACCTAGGCCCTCCTAGTCAGAGACGCTGCAGGAACATCAGTTGATGCCCTGAGCCACCGCACCCGGTCCTGTGAATTCGAATGAGGAGAGCCCGTGAGGAGGCGCGCGTACCTGAGAAGCTCATGGGGGAGCCATCGGACCACTTCCAGCGGGCCGGGGGTCGAAGTCGCGGCGGGGGGGGGGGGGCGGTGTGCCGCGTGGGGGGCCCCCCAACCAGTAGATGGCGCGGTGGAGTACTCCGTGCTCTTGCGGATGGTGGCCGTCACGAAGTTCTGCTCTTCGATGCTGTGGATGCTCGCCAGCTCCGCCTACGCACAGCGTTGAAGGAATTGAACATTTCAAATGGTTCAAACCGTTACGCTCCTCTCACGGGAATTGGATTAAAGTCTACTGGTGGACGTCCCACAACTAACTTGGGAGAATCGAAAGCAATTCTAATCGAACAATTTGTCTAATATCTTCAACAGTTTGAGTAATCAAATATTTCAGTTATTCAGGGACAAGGTCACATCGTTGACGATGATAACAATTAGTATTTTAATTATTATTATTTCGATTTTTTCGCTCTATGTGCAGGACATTCACCTGATCATATCTAGTCTAAACTTCGTCGATCTCACAGAGACAAGATACGAACGAATGTTGCTCTCTGGCAATGTCAGACAATCTTATCCCGATGAGCACTACATCCCAGGTATTATCACTATTTGCCCTATTCTGCAGGGGTTCAATATTAGTTTTTTCATTGGCTCTACGCATGAAAATGGTCATTCCAATTGGATTGCATGCACTGGGTGTTTTGGAATTTTATTATTATTATTATTATTATTATTATTATTATTATTATTATTATTATTATTATTATTATTATTATTATTATTAAACCCTGATCATTTAAAAAAAATAAATACATTTTATTTAATAAATGGATTAAGGGAAACTAATTTGCTGCATTATATCGAAAAAGTTTCTTCGTTTTAAACCTAATTATTGATCATCGACCTTGAAAGAATGTATTATTGATGACAAATCCCAAAGACCACTTTAAGATGTCCTACGTTCTACAAGAATACAAAGGGCACTACATTATAAGGAAACGGTTACGTCCTCGAGGAATGAAAACAATTGCAGTGTGGATAAGAACCACAGATACAGCAATACATAGATTGGCAATGTTTATGATGGTTACTGACGTGCCAGTCAAGCTAATAAATCGCGCATGAGGCCATCTTAATTTCGCCTTGTTTCAAGAGATTGTGTACCAATGGAAGGTGATGGAGTTGTATTCTCAGAGTTACGAGTGAATAGCATAATGAGAAGCATAATCATCTGATATTTGGGTGTAATTTTAAACATTTTAAGCGATATTTAACGGATGACACTCGAAATATTTCTATGTATTTTTAAAAATTGCTCTTACTAACATCAATGGATTTTTAGTTAAAACCAGATATTTCACAAGTAATGACCTTTTAAACACATTTCTGAGCGGTCTAAAAAAAAAACTGAGACTTCATTGGAGACTCCATTAGTTTAATCTTTAAATAGTTGAATGGTCAATAGCTACTAACTACTATAATAACTGATGTTAGTGCGTATCATTAAGGGAAATTCCTTAGGAGTAAATTTAATAAATACGTGGCATTTAAAACTTCACTTTTACCATCTGACTGATTCTTCATACACTGAATGAAGAAATATGTACTGTACCCATGTATGTTTGTCATATGGTTAAACGAGTTTGTAATTTCTAAACGTATACTTACAGTAATTATTAGTTTTAAATGATGACCACTGAATAGTAAAACTGTAGTAGATGAAAACAGAATTCATGACGATGATGAATAAATGGAAGAATAAGTGGTTAAAGAATAGCAATAACTTTTGATAAAAAATAATTGTTTGGAACATATTTATTATGTTTCAAAATATCGGGTTTTCATTTAGTTCAGTAATGAGCTGGTAAAATGCATGAAAATTGGGAGTTACGATTTTTTAACACGCGCGCCTACGTCTGAAATGGTTTTGGGTCTGACAAGGGATATTTTGAACGCGAAAGTCTGATAACGTCACGTAGAGCATGGAAATTCGTATTGAGCAAATGTTCTAAAATTATGCCTAATTAATCTCTTGAAGGTTGCGAGATTCACAGTACTGATTCTTGACTGTGTCTCTCAAATTTGTCATCTTTCGAGAGCTTCATAAACTGTCAACAGTTGGTGCTGATAGTCATCGTAATGAGTCGGCCGGGAAAGCAGACATAAATATTTAAAACAATTTTAAAGTTAAAATTTTTACAATTGTGAAATAAAGTGACTGAATTGTCAATACAAAGATTAATTATTAATTGAAATATAAATTACTTTTATAAGTAAATTTTGTGTGTAGTATGCAGTATCAATTTCATGTTAACAGATTGTACATAATTTTAGTGCATAATTTTAAACAGTTTCTAAAGTTCATTTATCAAAATACTTGAATAACTGTAATATATACTTGGAATGGGTTAAAAATTGTTTTTCCCTGCCACTATAAATGCAATGCTATTCCATTGCTAATAACATCCAGCTTTTTTCAGCACCAGCCGCCAATAAAGAATAATAGAAACAAATCACGTTGACACTCGATCGTAATATTGAGAAAGAAAATTCCTATTTGAGAAAATGAAACATGGCCGGCAAATGTTCTAGAAAGATTCACGTTTCAATTTCTCCTGCGGTTCGATATTATTTGAACGTTGAATCAATTCAAGATGAGAATTTAAAAAACAAACAAACAATTTCTTCTAGAGAGAAGAAATTTCGCCGTATAAATGCTTCTCTTTTATTTATGGTACAAAACGCAGCCTGGAAGGGCAACAAAACAGCTTGGGAATTGAACTGTAAAGTAGCCCGCTTAAACGCGCAAAGGTTTGGCCCGGGAGAGCCCTCCAAGCCGCCACGAGCCTCGAGACGTCCGTGTTAAAGGCCGGATTAAGAGCAGAGATAATTTTCTCAATTACCGCGATGGGAAGCAGGCCATTCGGAAAGGAGCTTGCGTGAACGGGTCGGGAGCGCGGTCTGGAGCGGGCTTGGGCCACGAGTGAGTAACGGGGATGTGAGATGGGTTGGGGAGCGCTGACCAGAGCGGGTGGGGGAGCGAGAAGGCGGCGGAAGGGCGGGGGCGGGGACAGGGGGACAGGGTTAGCGATATGAGGGCAAGGGGGTTAATCGGGGTGGAATTGAGGGGTTGGGAGGGGGTTCAGCGAGAAGGGGGGGGGTGGGGGGGAGGGGGGGTGGGGGGTGGAATCGGGAGGTAGCGGGGTGGTAGCGGGAGGTAGCGGGGTGGTAGCGGGAGGTAGCGGGTGGTAGCGGAGTGGAAGCGAGGTGATAGCGGGGTGGCAGCGAGGTGGTAGCGGGGAGGTAGCGGGGTGGTAGCGGGTGCAAGCGGGGTGGTAGCGGGGTGGCAGCGAGGTGGTAGCGGGAGGTAGCGGGTTGGTAGCGGGGTGGTAAAAGTTTGGTAAGTGGGTGGTAACGAGGTGGTAGCGGGGTGGTAGTGGTGTAGAAGTGGGGTGGTAGCGGGGTGGTAGCAGGGTGGTAGCGGGTTGGTAGCGGGGTGGTAAAGTTTGGTAAGGGGTGGTAACGAGGTGGTAACGAGGTGGTAGTGCAGTAGAAGGCGGGTGGTAGCGGGGTGGTAGCGGGGTGGTAGCGGGGTGGTAGTGGTATGGGAGCGGGGTAGGAGCGGGGTGGGAGCGGGGAGTGGGGGGGGTGGGAGCGCCCCTAGTGGAGAGCCAAGAAGAGCTGGAGGGGGTGGGGTGGGAAAGTCGCGCGCGTAGCCGGGGGAGGAGAAGGCGGGGCGGTCAGTGTGCGAGTGACGGGGCAGATGGGTACGTTGGGGCTGGCGTGGGCGGAGGTGCTGGCGGTGGCGGGTGGCTCTGGGCCTCGTAATCGAAGCGGCGCGGCGGCCGCCATTAAAGCGGAGCTGCCCTTGACGCGCCCCCTCCCCCGTCGGAAGGAGTTTCCGAATGGCACGTGCGCCACGCGGGCTTCCCCTGGTTATAATTGCGACGACGAAGAATGCTGTCTGATTTTGCTCCTGTTTCAATGAAGGTCTCGATGGTTACGTGGAAGGCGACTCAAACTCGCAGCACTGCTGCTTTTAGGTAACGTTTAAGAAAAAATCTTGTTCCTTTCAATCTGCTCCAAATAACACATTTTCAAAATGTTACGTTTTGAATATAGTTAATTCAAAGTGGTTAAGAAAAAATACATAAACACGTACAGGTAGACAGATCTAATAAGAATAATTCAATAATTATGTTTTGAATTGAATTCAATAATAACAAAGCGTAACATGTTTAAAACTTGTTAGCACCTCTGTGCTCTCCTCCTTCTAAAATATGAACCCCTTTCGCGACTCCTGCAGTGTTTATGGGCTTGATAAATGCCTTACCCCTTTCAGCCAGAAATTCTGACCAACCGCACTACTCGAGTGCGCGTTGGCCTGTAGACGTGCAGGCGATTGAAGCGTTTTTGACATAGCCCAGCACCAAATCCTAGAGGCGAATAAGGAAACTTAAATGGGAAAATATGGATGCTTGAAACTGTTAGCAATATAGAAGGACAAAAAAATTGAAAATTTCATATCTTTAAATTCGATTAGCGAACGACTATTACGACTTTTATTTTCACTGGACAGCATTCAAACGTTACTTCGCAATAAGTTTTGTTTGTAAGAGAAATTTTAATTGAGCTTAAAAATTACGATTAATGTGAAATCAAGCTCATAAAACACAATATTATACTTTTGAAAGAAATTATAGAAATTAATTAGGTATAAAACGTTTCATGTCGTGGTACCTAGAGCAGTTACAACATTTAAAAAGCATCACTTAGAGTAGTTACAACTCGCGACACACTAAAAGTGTGATTTACAGTCTTTCGGAATAATTTAATAACAGATATTGCTGTAAACGAAGCTACATTTTACTTGAAAACAACAATTAGAAATTTACATATAAGTGTAAAATGAAAACAGCCCAATCAATTTTAGAACACTTTCCACAGGTTGTCCTACACACATAGATTCATACTATTTTGCTCACCATAAAACTAATTGTTACTTTTGGTGGTTTATTTCCTAATGAGAATGATTTATTACTGTTTCAAACATAAAATAAGGAATAGTTCTTAAGGAAATTCAAAGATCTACGTACTCTTCTCAGAAGGATTTTTCGAGAAAAAAAGAATTAAAAAACTACATCTGTTCAAGGTTGAAAAAATATTGCAACAGTGGTCTGTTATATCTTTCTGACCTTGATTGCTACGCCAATATTTGAAATGAATTTTCTTCCTTCTTTTTATTCCGTATTTGTGTTTTGGTATTTGGTGGAGGAATAATATTGATATCAAAAGAATTTTTTTAGAAAATTTACCTGTAGGAAATGATTCTTGAATATAGTCAAGGCACATTAAAAACTTATTTTGTGTGCCTGAATAATGATGAATTTAGATCGTTATAGAAAACTGGTCTATAGAGATAATGATAAGATGGGAAGGGTTTTAACAGCTACTGCTTGGCCATTGCTGGCAATATCACTGCAAGTTACGTCGATGCACTCATTTTGTCCGTGCGTTCGTTTACAGTTAGCTCATTTGTAAATAGATTCATTACTATCCCCTGCATTGTCATCGCCATGCACAACGCTCTTTGTTCCCCGACCGGTCAAAGTGGTCCTTTCTTAAGGTAATTCCTCTATATGTGATAGAGAATCAATTTGTGGCTTAGATGGCAATAGAACAAACTCAAGTAATGCATACTGCTGTGTATAACAGCATTTGTGCCCAGGTGGTGGGCACACTGTACCGGCCAACATAGTTGCGGCCCACTGTGGCCGCTGCAGAGTTGCGCCGGGGCGCAGCCAGTCGAGAAATAAGGAGTACGGGAAGACGCCACCAGGAGCAGGGCAAGCGGCGGCGCTTGTCCGTGGTCACCGGGCCGGGTCGGCTAAGTGGTCACAGGAGGGGCAGTTCCCTCGATGCCCTGACACGGAGGCGGGAAGTAGAGACTCGCTCATATGCCTCGGGTGTATTTATAGGGCCTCGCCAGGGGCGGTAGTCAGTAGGATATTTTTGGAGCAGCAAGCGAATGCCTAGCAATAGCAGTAAGTTCGGTTTTGAAGTGCGTGTGTTACGGTGATTGTATTCTTCTGGCGGACTGGAACTTGGCTTGTATTTCGGACTTACTTTGGATTGTGGCTTTACTGAAGTAAACTTACGGTGAAAGAACTGTTGTTTTATTTTGTACATAACACATACATTAAAGGATTTTTAAAAATATTGTTTATTCTACTTGTTCGACATACAAATAATAAAGAAGGAGTTTTTGTTAACAAGAAGATCGCAAGGAGATTTTACAGCGCTTTGTTTCCTGTTTCGCGTGGCCATCGGGCTGTCGCGGGGGTTGGGCAGCCCTCGCAGTGGTTTGTGAATTGGGAGGCGCCGGAGGCACACAGCAGCGGCCGGCGCCGCCCCGCGCAGCGCAACGCAACGCAACGCGGGCGCTGTCAGTCCCTTGTCTAATAAGTATCGGGACTCTACCTGAGAGCGAGGCAGCCAGAGTGCTCTGCTAGCCATGCCACCTCTGCGCGATGCCCAAGCGAGATCATGTTGAATAAGTGGCTCCGCAAGTCACTACACTATCTAATGTATTTTGTTTTTCTCTCTGTTATTGCTCAGTTTCCCCTATTTTTAAACATGGTTGAACTGTTAATTCTTCTCCTTAAATTAAATCCAGTTTAAACGATTTACTTTATCTTCCATAATTTTGATTCTTAAATTTAAACCATCAATAACAGTCCTTAAAGTATAGGGTACCATAATTTATAAAATATTGAATGTGTTATTAACCTGTGTGAGGTACTGTAGTTTTATGATTCTATTAATGTTCATTACGTTTAAAAATGAATACAATATTGTATGAATGTAATATTTATCTAAAATATATTAAATATTCATGTACTTGTATCCAATATCTTGAAAGGCAATATAACGCTGAACGAGGAGAAATAATTACTTTAAAAAAAGCTCCACTTGACATTCAGCACTCAAAGGTCGTAAAAGAAAATATTTATACTGTACTTCAAAGCACACTTAATATGTAGAATGAAATATAAACCTTCAAAAGCTGTGGTACGAGATCCTGAATTTGTTACCAAAGCTTTAGCAAGAGTAAGCTATTACTACAGCAACCAAAGCTACGGCAAGAGTTCCTTAACATTTCCATACCAACGGGAGGAAGATCGCCAGCGTAGTTTTCTGTACCCATCTTTGTTTAGGTAAGGAGTTACTGTTTCTTCGTTTAGGACTTTCATTACTGGAACCTCTCCTAACTTTAAAGTGATAATTTCGCATTTCAGCGATAATTGGACGTTGAAAACAGTGATGCTACAGAATGGCACAGATTTTCTCGCAATAGTTAGGTTCCTAATCGCTTCAGTCTGAGCTAGCTTATTGGAATTGTACCACCCTCTTCACAGAAGCTTCCTATTGACACCTAAAATATATTTTTCACACATTTTCAATATTACTTACCACTAAAAGTAGAACTGAAATACGACTTTAAGAATATTACAGAAGAGTGAAACTTTGCCCTGTATGAAAATTTTCATTGAAAAAAATTGGAGCCATTATTGAGGGAAAGCCGATTTCTACCCGACCACGCAATGTAAGGTATTTATTTATTTATTTTACGTCAGAAAAACAGTTAAAACTGCGTATGACGTGCTATGGGGAAAAGTGAATTGTGTGCACATTTTCAAAATTCTGTGATCCCTACACTAAGTCATATACTACTTAAATTTTTCTGTGATCCCTACACTAAGTCATATATACTTAAATTTTGAATTTTGAAAGGGAGAAAAAACTCCCATGCAATAAAATCTATGTTCAAGGATAAACAAGCAATAAATTTTGAATTTTGAAATTTTGAAAGGAGAAAAAAACAAAAAACTCCCATGTAATAAAATCTATTTTCAAGGATAAATAAGCAATAAATTTTGAATTTTAAAAGGGGAGAAAAACAAAAAACTCCCATGTAATAAAATCTATTTTCAAAGATAAATAAGCAATAAATTTTGTCTTATCCATGTTGTCCTTCGAAATAATACTTCCTGCCGCGACAACATGGAAACGATAATTTGAATAATTGTATTTCCCACTGAATTCTAGAAGACGTGCACAGAAAATGAAGTTACATTTATGTCCAGAAGCAAAACAAGGGGCCATCTCAGCATTTGCTCAATGGATCAGGAAACTGGACGAAAACCTGATCGAGATGGGGTCATTGACCCGGAAGCTGTAGTTGTTACAGGTTGTTATACTCATTTATACAGTCCAAATGGTAAATAATGCATTATGTATCATTGTTAAAATTAATGTTACTTGTGTGGTAGTGTATGTTTTTCACGTTTTTCAGTAAGAACTAAGAGAGAAAGAATTAGGTTCCTATAAAAGACCTTGAAATATAGGTTTTGAGTGAAAATAGGAAATAAAATACCGCACGAGAATAAAAGTGATTAAGAAGCCCAGAAAAGCAGGAAATTGAAAAAGAAAACGCATTCCGCAGAAGCTAATTGAAAATGAAAAAAACTCATTGTAAAATTACGATACCATTAACTTACAAAACATCGATATTAAACATTCAATTGAAGGAGTCGGGACAACTTGGTAATTAATATTAGTGATCCTCATTTTTTAATTTTTGTATACAAGAAAAAAGATTGTGCAAATCTAGTCATTTCTAGTGTACGTATGTACTCTTCCTGCTAAATTCTATACACATATTGTAGTCACACGATCAGGTTGGTATGGTATAAATATATATATATATATATATATATATATATATATATATATATATAAATAGAAATGTTTTTTTTAAGAAATTCTAAGATTTCTATCTCAAATGCGAGAAACGTGGGTTACCACTGTTTCCCCAATCGCATGAATTACAGTAAAATTGAATAAGAGGCGGCCGAGGGCGTATCTTACCTTTTTATCCCGGCACGTCTGCCGCGCCGTTTGCCACGTGACTTCCGGGTAGCCCACGAAGAGGTAGCAGGAGTTGTTGAACATCTCGAAGCGGTCGTCGGCGCACTCCATGGCCGCTGCAATCACACCCAGAGCATCAGCGCGGGCCCAGGGGGCGGGGCCCGATGAGGGAGGAAGCGGACAAAAGTATTCCTCTTTGAGAAAATGAGATTCGAACAACGAGAGAACATGGATTCGAATTTTCACATGGTGGTGAATTTTCAACGTCAGTTTGGTAGATGAGTGGGAACTGAGCGATGATAATTTTGTTGAAGCGACTTGTTCTGATATATTAATTCCGTGGTTTTTCCCGTTTCAGTTGGAGTAGTACTTTAGGAAACGAGCTACCGTCTGCCTGCAGTCCGTGTCTCAGTAGATCCATGTAGATATCTACATTCTAAAAGTTAACAGTTAAACCTAAGTTTATTCGAGTAACAATAGAATTAGCGAATATAGGAAATGAAACCTTCACGAATGGATTGGTTACGTTCGTAAAAGTAGTATTCGTGTCATCATAGGCATCTAAACACTTTTCATAAATCAGAAAAGTTAAAATAATGTGGGCTTCCCTTAAATAACTGTTACAACAATGAAAGTTATGAATTATTTTATAAAAATATCGTTAAATAGCCATTAGATAAAAATACAATAGTCTTAACAGAAAGTAAAGTGAAATAACACAAACTCATGACTTGATCAATTTATAAAATATACATATTTCAAAATTCCATGAATTAATGATCGTGCATCTTCCTAAAAATTACCCCTGTCTATGGGCCTTCTACACAGTAATTGATAAAAAAATTAAAATACATGATATACTGGCCACTTCTATTTTTTAATCAAGTAAATTGGATAGATTCGACCCAGATTAATTGTGATGGCCTTTTGCCTATTTCAAATTACAGTAAAGAATTGTTGAAACCAGTTGTTTGAATCGTGTAAACTTCACATTTTATAAAATGAGGGTGCGGGATTGACACGCTCCTTAGAAGTGAGACTTAAGAAATAACAATTTTGTAGGGCAAAATAATATTGTTCGTGGCGTAAAGAATTATTTGCATGATTTATTTCACAATACGGTCATCAGCGCTCAGTTAATGTTTAATTTAAATTATCAGTTATTGTATTTATACAAAAAATCATCTTAGTAGAAATTTTCCGACATTCTGTCCCTTTTCATCAAATTTGCTTGTACAATTTTTCAGCTCCTATTAGACTATCGAGTTGTGGTTTTCACCACTGAGAAGGTTTATTTGAAAAATTCAAAATAGACAAATTGTTTAACATTCAGACATATTTTAGGTAGACAATAAGACTTTTACGTTTCGTCACACACATATGACTCAAGATGTCTACCCATTCTTCCGCGATAAGGGAAGTTTCACTTAAAAAATAAAATTTTGTCCGCTTTTTCCGTGTTTGGAGTCACAGTGCGGCGCGCCCTTCGCTGACCCAGAAAGCGCGGCCGGTGCCGTTCGGTTCCAAGTTCAGGAATGCGGACGGTGCCCATTAATTCTAATGAGATCTATCGACAAGCACACATCTGTCTCTCAACCGGTGACTTATTGGGGCCGATTACTTTGTTGTTCTTTCCCCCCTGGAAATTATTTGTCTGTGCTTTTAATTAGCGTGTCATTCACCATTAAACGTAATTGGGCTGTTCATGACGAAATACTCACAGTGGTAAATAATGTAAAATAACTTAGCATGTTTTTACTTTTGGTGATCTGCTCAAAGAAAGATGACGTTACTGGAATTCCCAATAGTGATATCCTTAACCTACGTGATTATATTTGTTGTTCAATTATATTTCATTTGGATTATATTAAATCATAAAGATAAATTTGCTGTTTTATCGAAAACACTCATAGAAGTCATAATGACAAAATGTTTTGTTTACTTTTGAGACACGGTAACAGGCATGAAACTTCAAGTAACAGACATGAACTTTCAAAGTACTCTTTTTTGCCAATTTAATATTCGCGTCCAAATTACCCCTAGTAAGAGAAAATAATTTAAACCAGTTAACGCTTGCATTATGTACTCTAAGTTGATTAGTATGAAATTAACTCATAAACGTCGGAGCGCAATTGCATGCATTATTGCGAGTTAATTTTCAATTTTCCGGACTACCTGCACGATTATTATCCGCTTATTGTGTCAGAATTCAAAATAATAAACAAAAGATCAGTATTGTCCGTCAATATTCTTCTCTGGCAACATAAATATCCAAATTGAAAAGCACATTCTTGTAACTAAATAGTTTTCTGGGTTGTGAGTCTAAAACTGAGTATTTAATTCTGATGTCAATTTTTTGTTCCAGAGCTTAAATGTAAACTTTCTATTTGAGATAGCCTAATAATTATTTTTTATATATATCAGACATCAGAATACAGTTTCCTGAGACTTTTTGAGTATCATTTTATTTTTAATACAGTTTCTCTTTATCTGCATGCTATTTTTACCCAACAAGTACTAAAACATTATTATTTTGTAAATAATACAATATTCTATACCTTATGTACACTGATTAACGTTTTTATAAATAAATTCATTTCGTATAAATTGATAGTATCTGAATATGAAAACTGAACAAATCACGAAAAATAAAATATTGAATTTGTCATTCGGATAAAGTAGGAAATTATATTCCGGCCGAAACAACTTGGTAGTTACTGGAGAACATTTGAACAGCTTTGACAGCACATTCCATCTTCAAAGTATTTATTTTAGAAGATTTTTACGATAGTAATTAACACAATTAATTTTAAAACTTTTTCCAGAAAATTTTTAACGAAAAAACAAGAATCTCTTGTAAATAGGAAAGATAATACGAGTACATTCACAAGGCATTTTTCTTCTATTCAATTAAATAACGACACTGTTAATAAAATAGCATTAAATATGCACATACATTTGTTATTAAAGAAACTTAAATGATCTCAGATATGATGTCTACTTTGCAGTCATGGAATGTTTCAATCCTCAATAGAAAAATCACGTTTCGTTTGTCAGAACTTTCGTCAGGATTTGTCATCTAGCAACAGATATTCTTTATAATATCCTGGGAATACTACACAGTACTCAAAACGGGATTAATCCAAATATATGACATAAGTCGAGATACAAGTGAACTTATTCTGCAACACTTAGATTCAAAAATACTTGCCTAAACAAGTTAATATCTTAAGCAAGGGTAAGAAGAAAAATAATCTGTTTCCACAATCATTTAACCCAAGCAACTATGATTGAAAACGTATCTCATACATTTAGTTTGTCTACTTGCTTCACTTTAAGACAGTTTTTGATATCTTATAGGCGGCTCTTACAATGTAAAGTTGTCTATTTAAAATACATGGAGTCTCAAATATTTTTCAAAAAACTGGTAATGTTCATTAAATATATAAAATGGGTTAAAGTTACAGTCGAGCATCATTTGAGTTGGCATGCACACAAATATTTTTTATTTATTTCAATGTTAATATTTACTGACATTTAGTACAATAAGTAAAAGAAATATTTAGGAAATCTATCCATTTTTAGTGACTAATTTTTAAAAGGAAATTTCAAGAGTACTCTGCACTGTCGAAAGACTATACAAGAAAAGACCACAAAAGTATGAAGTACTACCATCTATCAATATATTTTAATACCTGGAGTATGTTTACGATGTTTAAACAAGACTGTAAAAAATCAGCGTACTCACGTGTTGGAAATAGAATATTAACAAAATTCAAGCGTACTACATGCGTAACATTATTTCGCAAAAATAGAAAAAACAAATTGGATATTTTAGAATAAATGTTTTAGAAATATTTATAACTACAAAATTGATTTTATAAAGAATGCGTGCGTGCTCCAAATGTTAAAACGTATTTTTCAAAAGAGTCAGTTAGTGGCATTATCATCTTATATTAATAATTGAATGAAAGCGCAAAATTAAAAATATACGAGTTAATTGTGCAAATTTTAAATTCCTTAAAAATATAGAGAATATTTTCCGTAAAATAATATGTGAAAGCAAAGCATGATTTTGTATGTTTCAATGATAAAGGAGTTGTTTTTTTAGTAAGAATAGCTACTCATGGCAGGTAGTTATGAATTTCTTCTGGGGAGGACATTTTATTTTAATTTTTACAGCAACTTTGATAACTTTTGGTCTCATCCTGTAAGAAGAATAAATATTTATTTTAGGTCTTTATTGCATTTTCGTATTTCAGAAACTTTCACTCCTCCCAGTAGAGAACACCTTCTTTTTCCAGCTGGAGATACTACAGTCTCGGCTTCCGCCTGCTCTGTGGCTCCAATCATAGTTACCATAAATCGTCTCGTACTGTAAATTACACCTTTGAATGTAGTTAAGTAGCACTGCTTAAATATATGAACATACATAAGCAGCTTGTCTAGTTGTAAATAAATCACATTTATTATCCTCGAATTATTTCCAAATGTTTAATTAAAATTGATGTTGAAAGCAATATTTGGATAAAGCTTTTTCACAAAATGGGAGGTCTCTCTTGAGAGCAGGTACTTCCAGCATGATTAATATAGTTTTATACAATGTCGCAATTCCATATATTTGTCTTACAACGTAGGTGTCTTTACGAAGTTAAACTTGAGTTAAAATTTATGGATATTATTCCGATTTTGAGAAAAATTTAAAATGATTGATCTTTATATAAGTAACCTTTATTAAGCCCGAAATTGGATAATACAAAAAGTGAATGTAGTATAAGCTCCATTGTAATTTTAAGATGCAGTAAGTTTAATAGTATTGATGTATTAATAGATATGTTGTTTAATTTAATGTTAGGTATCATTGATATGTTCATTGCTAAAAACGTTTAAGCAAATTAAGGAATGAAAACTATTAGTGTAGAGGGCTGTATTAGTATCCACCACGCCAGGAAAGGCTGTAAGCATAGATTATACACATACGATGCTTTTAGAAAGAACAACGCATATTTACATTTTTTAACATTTTTGAGTAGAGTAAAAACTTTAAAATTTTGCTTTCAAAACTGCAAATAAAACGTAAAAACGTCTGCAATATTTTTCTTGGAATTCGGAAAAGCGTGGGTGTCAGACGTGTCCGGCAGAGAATCGAGACGTTGGCGACGATATAGCCCACTCCTGTTCTTGCCGAACCGGGGCGACTTCATCGCGAAGCTTCTCTCGCCAGCCTCAGAGAAGAACTTTCCTCACGCGATCGCACCTTTTGCCCACTCCGCCGCCCCTTCTCCCTCTCCCTCTCTCTCTCTCCTTTCCGTCCGCACCGCCCTGCTCTCTCTCCCTCTCCGTCCGCGGCCGCCTGTTTGCCGCACGTTGAGGGGTAAACATGAAAGCCACGCTTAACGACTTGGGTCAACAGCTCCGGCAAAGCTCCCTGTAGCAGAAGAGCAGTTGGCGGCGGCGGCGGCAGCATACACTGGTCTAAACGGGGCATGAACGCGCGCTTTGGCGAAAAAAGTTCAAATGTAATGTTTCATTGATACATATTTATTATATAAACTTCAAACAGCATAAAATGAAAACTATTATATTTTCAATGTAATATCCAAAGGACGTCTTCAATGTTAAACAATTCGTCCGACAAATAATATTTTGCATTCTCAGTAAAAATACACAATTTGTGATTGCTTATAACTTATTGCATTGAAATTTTCAGTTTTTATAAGTTTTTTTTCTTCAAATTAGTGTATTCACTTAAACGAATTTCAACTTTCAAAAGGTTATAAACTTTGAGTTAAAAGACAATGCAATTACAGTTAGCCAGAACTGTAACTTGTGTTAACTAAGTAAGCTATGATAACCAACTTAAAAGAAAATGCAAAATATACGTCATTAATATTTGTTATAAAATGAACAGCAATAAGTGTATTTTACTTATGACCAGCTCTCTCCATTTGTTTATTTGATAATGCCGAACACCAAATTTTATATTACTCAGTTTGGGAATCGAGTCATTTTTCACGAATGCGGCTTAAGCTTTATTTCAAACTAGAAGAGCCAGGCAGAGGTGGTCCTGCTCTTGCTCTCTCTTACCCCCGTCTTCCTTTATTTTTTCCTTCTCTTTCCCTATTTCTCCTCTTTATCAGGTGCCTCCCGCTTCTCTTGTAGTCAATTTTTTCTGTAAGTGCAGAATAAGTTGCTGCACTCAACACCATTAATATATTCGTATTTTTTACTGACCTATTATTTATTTTTTTACTTATATTTCCGCATTTTTTACTTATAACCTTTCTCTTGCAATTTCACATATTACCGATCATATTAAAACTTTCTTAGAGGCAGACCGCGCGCGATCTACCCTTCCTCTTCCTTGTCCTATCCTCTCCCCTTACACACACACATTTACACTAACATGCACTACATTACCACATATCTCGGAGACCGGTCGGGGCTTAGAGCTTGTCCCGGCTGGGCGGTGCCCGCTGGTGGAGAGCCCTGGTTTCGGGAAACCCCACTAGCCGACGGTAGGTCGGCGCCGGATCTCGCCATCCACCTGGGGAAGACCACCGCCATCTCCCGAGAAAAAAAAATGCACTACACTAACGGGACTAATGACCGAAGCAGTTGACGCGCCCGGAAACACGAAAAAATCAATCAATTTCTTAGAGGTCAAATGCACAAAATGGACATGGCCCACTGTGCGGCGGGGGGCGGGGCGGGGCGGAGGCGGAGGCGGAGGCGGAGGGAGAGCGGAGGTTCGCCGTGCGGAACGCTCGCAACGAACGGCGAAAAGATGATGTTTGTGAAGATGAGTGTAGCCAAGTGGCCGAGCGGAGGCAAGGCGTTGGCGGCGGCGAAGACGCCGCCGACAAACGTAACCTTTTCGGGGCATCACAAGGATATACGTGGAATTACAAACCTCCCCAGAAGCTACCACCGCCGTTGGAAATGTATATCTTCGCTCCGCCTTTGAAGAAGACATTACAAAAAATTGGATAAACACAACATTTCAGATAATACATCGCTGTGTAACGGTTAGCGTATCGGACTGTTATACTCAAGTTTGCGGGTTCGAACCCAATCGAAGCCGTGGATTTTTAAGGGCGAAAAATCCTTTGTACGCCTTCCTTCGGAGGAGAAGTAAAGTCGGCTGTCCCATCTTAGTAGATTTACTGCATGTAAAAGATCCTCAAGCCTGAATGATGCCTAAATGATGCCTCACCTGTTTCGTCGCCCAAGTAATACCTTCTCTCTCCCATGGTTGGTGAAAGGAACGTAGCGGAATTTGCGTGGTCAGGCGGAAGAGCAGGCCTCATGGCCTGAGTCTCCCCACGTAAAATAAGGCAAATTCAATTCAATTCAATTCCATTTCAGCTATGCCAACAGGAGGAGCTTGTACGCGAAGGGTTACACGCAACGCGCTGACGATTTGATATACTCAAGGAAGTTCCACGACTGGAAGTAATGTCCATGCATCAAACGGGGAAACGCGGACCATCTATGCGACATTGACACACATCAGATTGTGACACGTCAGTGGTGGCTTATCTGAAGGAGCTCGCCTTGTTAGGAGCTCCTCTGCCGCTGTATTAAATGTTCAATGGTGAAAGAACGACAGGTTGTCCATTATTTGTGTCGATTCTGGCGCTTTGGTGGCAGAGGGCACCCGAGTCTGTCGCACATTGTTGGTTGATTGATTGCTACTCCCGGAGGCGTCAACCGCTAGGGTCATTAGTCCCATAATTGTAGTGCATGCTATGCCCCGGCAGGTGACGGGGTTGCTTGTTTACTGAACGGAGAGATTCGGCGCCGAACTAAACGTTGACTTGCATGAGGATTTCGTCAGTTGGTCACTTCGTCACTCCTCCAGCGGGGCACCGTCCCAGCCGAGACAAGCTCGAAGCTCCGGATTGGTCTCCTGGTGTAGTAGTGAGTTGCTTGTAAGAATATGTTCATATGAACGGAGAGAGGAAGGGGCAAGAATGAGCAAAGAAAGATCGCGGGGCGAGAGATACTGATCGTAGACATCCGGGAACAGTACCTATCAGAGTATCCTGTCGCTTGATTTCTGATCCAGACAGTAGCTGAATTCAACCTAGCTACCTTTTCCGTATCTAACTAGTAGCGGAAATCCGCCACTGTCGCACATTGTTCCGAGCAGCCCCAGGGCTATAGTTAGATAAATTGTACAGACGTATATTAATGGTGTTCAGAATAATATATTACACCTCGCAGTTCATTAACTACTTCCAGAGGCAGGTCCGTAGAGACGAATATCTACTTTCAGCACAGGTAGACATAACGTAAAGACTCATCAGTATAGATAAGGTTAATTCCCGAAATCGCAATGTGTGTAGTCCCCCTTACTATAACTTTCTGAGATGGAAGGTTGCTACTTCTGCTTATGTCACCACTTTTCCACACCAAATGTCCAAGAAATGAACCGTTTTTCCGTTGCCGCGTAAAGCAATCCACGCGGTTGCCTAATTGCAGCGGTGGGGGAATTTATTCCGCATTTCTACATGGTTCGTATATGATACTGTTATATATGCATGCAAATATAACAGAAGATGAAAGTGAATAATTCAAAAGAAGAAATATTACATTTCGTGAAGTCGTTGGCTTCCGCGGCCAGTCATGTGAATGATCTTGGCTGTTCGGGTGACGCCGCGTCGAAGGCTGTTTTGCGGACCGCGGCGTCACCCGGACAGCCAAGACCATTCACAAATATTAAATTTAATTTTCATGATCTATTTTCACTGCATTTAATTATAATCAAAAAAGTTATTATCCTTTGTAGCGAAATGCAAGTAGAAAGTCAGTCAGACTTTTAAAAAAATGTGTGTTTAAGTCAACAAATCTCCCGAAAATAAGCATGGACATAAACTATAGTTTAAAATATATATAAAATCACATTGTGCTTGTAGTGCAACTGATCCTGATACCTCCCGATATTGTACGTAATAATTTTTCACACAGTCTCTAAAACTTTAGAAGGTACAAGAGGGTGACGGCGGGTAACCACACTCACGCACGAATCAGAATCAATAAAGATGAAGTCCAATGGGAGGGGAAGAATCAATGAAGGCGACGTCCAATGGAAAAAGGGAAAAAAACTAGTCACCATGAAGAAGCCAGTCTCTTTTAATAAATGATTCTAAAACACACTATCACTCGTTGCTATTAAGTGCATTTCCGCTCACTGACGTGCGCTTTGAAACTTTTGCACTCACGATACTCTTTCCTTTTCTTAATTTGCGTACGGTAACAACGGAAATCCATATTACTCCTGTCGGTTTGTCATCAATCAAGTGCATTGTGAGAGCGCTCTAATAATAAATCAACGCAGGAAACAACGCCTAAGTTCTGTCACTGCAAAGTAAACCAGGCTTCAAAGCCACTTATTTCCTTTTGCTTCAACTCCGACTTGTAATCAGTCTTTGCGATTTCTCATTTCGCAGACGATGATTCATTTTCGTCAGTTTCTACCGCGAAGATTTTCACCTGGCACTCCACTCACCGCGCAATTAAGATTCGATTTATGTTGTTTGCGGGTTTCCCGAATTCCAGTAACTCTTCGTAGCGACATTACTTATACTCAAAACAATAAATACGGCCATCATTTCTTGGCGTCTAAAACATGTTTTTTAGAGGTATACAAATTTACACACACTTGATATGGTTCTCAAAAACAAGGGAAGGTGTGATTAAAAAAACCCTGCATGAGAATAGTGATTATATTAACATTTTTTAAAGAGAGCAAATCACTCGTGTTTCTAAAAAAATATTTATGAGAAGTAGCACATTTTTAAGAAAACACTAACACTTTACAATATCTGTCAGCCGAAATTCGCTAAATATATCAAACGAATTAATATTTTTTGCAAAAAATAACGAGATTCGACAAAATTTAGAAACTCATGCCAGAATTACCATTATTGTTGATCTATTGCAACTAATTTTTAAAGAATAAGTAATTTAAGTCGCTGAAAGAAGATTTTCAATTTTAAATGTGATATAATCCAAGTATGTTTACAAATTGCATAGAGAATATAAACAAAAAAATATTAAATTAATCTTGAACTAGAATTTCTAAAAGGATAATTAAAATCGTGAAATTTACGAGGAAAGTTTTGCTAGAAATAAATAGAATTGAAATGGAGAAAATAGATTTCTCCCAACCGCAAAAGTACCCGAAGAACACTACTTTCTTGTTTTGAAATGAAGATGAAAATTATAAGCTTGATATTTTATTATCGCGCTCATAGGTGGGCAAGGTGTTAGCTTACTGGCCTCTGAAGTACCAGTGCGCGGATTTTCGGAAGGCGGGAAAATCTACATTAGCCATGTCACTCTTGTGGCATGTGAAAGAACCCAGGCAGATGCCCGGAAAAATTAAATCCCTCCAACAATATCCCGCCTTAACGAGATCTCACTTTCTCCCAAACATATAGTTCGGATATAGTAACCTGAGACCGACATCTTGAGGAGAAAGTGAGAGTTACACCCCAGGCGTATCACGGAATCACCCGCGAGGCGCGCCTGCTCGAAAGGTCCGCGGACCCGCGTCGGAGGTTGGCTCCTAAGGAAGCCTGGGTCGAAAAAGAGATTGCCATACTGGCCTCGTCAGTTATAATATATTCTTAGGGGAGTCTCCAGGTAACGCATACAATATGTGTATTACTTCTAGTATTCGTATTCTAGTATAATACTTCTAGTACCATCGATGAGTATTATAAATACATAGTAAAATTATATGCACATTTTAGTTCCAATACGATCCAATTATAGACTACATATACAATAATGCCACTGTGTACACTGTCAATACTTGTAGCTGATTGTTCTCTTTGCGGTCTGTCCTCATATAGACCTCATATGAGTATCTACTTTTCTGCCACAAAAATCATGTATTTAATTCTTGGAAATTTGTTCATTAATCACTTAAATATGTATCCAGTTCACAAATTTAGACGATTTATTCAAATTATGCATATTTATTTTTTTATTCGGTTAAAACAATTGATTTAGGTTGAGCAGATAGTTTATCAAAAGCCATCCAATTAAGAAACACGCGTGATACGATATTTTTTAATGAAGTTAAAATATAAAGAAATAATCTCTCCGTAAATTATTTTCGTTCAACATGTTTTGACATTATACAAGAATACAAGCAATCGATTATTCGTACTGATACATGTTGCAATTGACACCAATCTTCCTTATTAATAAAACAACTATTTTCAATGACACTTTATTTGGTAGTGATAAAAATACACTTGTGGAAAAGAAATATAAATGATATTGTGAGAGTTTGAGAAAAATTCTTCATTCAAACGAATGTAAAGTGGTTTTGCTTTCCCACCTGTTCCGTTATTGCAGGTAATTATTATACTATATCCTCGCACGTTCTATGTATCTACTGATTTAATTTTGCATTTTTTTAGGATGAGTCACCTGTTGCTTGTGTAGAATAATTAAACGGCTATTATCATCCTCAGCTCACTGTTTTTATACTTTATTTTACCAATTATTTTTGCTGAGGTATTTCGCAAACAGAGGTAAAACGAACTGAGTCTGAACCGTTCTACATACTTTGGTTATGAAACTCACTTAAAAAAGGAAAACATCCAAAGTTTAATTACATATAATTTCTGATAATATATTAATTATATATAATTTACATCAATTATATTACGCAATTCGTCGTGTTCTTTTACATTTGCTAGCGATCATACTCTAAATATGTTTCGGTAGTGTATCATAACGTTTTAGAAAATAATAATTCAATATACAAGTATAAAATTATAGAAACAAAAAGACTGTTCGTATTGGGTTTTATTATTATCACCAGATATTTTAAATAAGCGATAAATAATGTTTTTAAGTTTCACATTATATACCCCAGAAAAAAAAATTTAATGTAATTTTGTTGGTATAATTCTCTTCTGACATCACGAAGCCACAACAATTGGAATCTCCTACCCGATTTGTTACTTCTAATGTAGTATTAGTAATGTATTAGAAATGTTTGCTTTGAGAGAAGAAATGCGGCAATATCAATGAAAGTGTTTTGTCTCGTGGTGTACTCGAGAGAACATACCTGTTTTTACAAATCAACAAATTGATCCACCCAACATTTTTCTATTTCAACTAACAACTATTACTTATCATAAGAACACTATATCCCGGAGAACACGATTTATTTGAGCAGAATTTATAGCCATCTGTAACCTTTACTGCTGTTGACTTAAAAATATGACATTGGTTACGTACTCATCAAAAGAATTTTTCCTCTCAAAGTCAATCAGTGAGTTACACAGTAAAAATAACCATAACGAAAAAGTTTCAATCATTACAAATGAAAGTAAAATAGAATCAGGGAGATTTTTTATTCAGAAATATTGGGATTAAAATGGCTATTTATTCCAGTCTCACATAAAATATCTTCATTAACATGCTTGTTTTTCTTTTTCCATCAACTTATTTATTAGACTATTTTATCTAGAGAAGTAGAGAACTTAAGTTCTTTTAAAATCAAAGAAAAAGTTTGGTGTAATGAATAAGATTTCATCTCAATGTCCGTAAGTGATTCTTAAAATCCGAGAAAAGTCTACGCAATTCTTTTGTAAATTGTGTATATCCTTTACTAAGAAATAATACTTTAATAGTCCATTAGAATTACTTACAGTTTTAAAAACTTCGTAGTTTACCACAAATTTAAAAAATATTGTGGTTCTACATTGAAAGAAATAAAAGAAAACAAAACAAAAACATTACATTTGTAATGAAAGTAATAAAGGATCAAGAGATAATGATAGATTTGATACGTAGATGATTGTATATTGTAATTACTTGTTCTAAATGTGAAAATCGAAAGAAAATAGGAGAAAAAGAAATAACAGGGAAAAATATATAAATAAAAACTGATTATTTGAAATATATTTTAAATGAATCTAATTTCAAAAGTTAATGATATTTCTAGATCAGTTTGTAAGAGTGTCCATGATGTTTGATTTTTTTTATTTCACTGCTTCACAAAATACTATATACTATATAATCTATTTTTTCATGCACAATATCTACAGAAACTAAAACCAATCAACATAACTACTAGTTTTTATTGTTGTTACCTCTTTACTCTACGCTGAATTATTTGAATATCAAATTACTTAACAAAACGTAATAATTACTATACAATAATCTGTATCGCTTAATACCATTTTATACGCTATGTAATCTAAAACTAAAACCTCATCTCACTGTAATTGGCTCACGGCACACGTACTTACACTGCAAACCCAATGATAATTCAATGTACTGAAATGCTGCCAGCCGACTGTGCGTTGCAAAGAATCAAGAAACTAGGAACGTACCACTGGAAAACAACTCTACAGATTGCAACTTGTACAGAAGCGTTTCGGAAGCGGATGCAAAGAAATGAGGATGCGCACATAGAAGCGTGAGCCAACGAAGCGGCAATCGAAGCGTCAGGCGCGACCAACAAACAGCTAAGATGGCTTCTTACTTACCCCCGTGAATGCGTGCTTCAGCTATTTGATAACGAAAACAACCAACAGAAACAAGAACGTCCATCAACAAACAGGTCATCCACAGTTTGCTGTGACAGCCACATCAGAGTAATAAAGCTACATATACTACAGAACCAAGCACATGGTCACGTGAACATCTTCTGGCAGAACACTTACTTCAATGTGAGCTATTCGTTTCCATTGAAAATCTCAAATCACAAAGTACTATTGGTGACACCTACAGCATATACGAAACAGCACACCATAACAAAGGTGGCACTTCTATTTGGATATTGTCAGGAAGGACAAACATGCGCGAACATTGCAAAAATCAAACCATAAGTGTTCCACAGATAAAATTTACATTAAACAGAAACTATAAGTGTCGTGAGGAAATGTGATGTAACATTAGACGATCCTAGTCCTACACTATAAATTACATAATTAATCAATAGCATAACAGTTCTAATATTCAAATGTAACATCCATCGAGTAAATTTGATTAAAAACCTTTCTACTGAATTGAAAACTAAACACACTATCCTATAGAATACTATTTGGAATTATGTAAAAGAATTTTAAATAATATGTCATTTACCATGCATCTAGTAAAAAATTTGTGCAAGTGAAATTTTGATTGAAAGATAATGCCAATTTAAAAAAAAAACTAGAAAACATCAACATCTAATTTTATTTTTAAATAATGTTGGAAATACTGCAATAATTAAATTTTGGGATACAGCTTATTAATACTTTTTTATGACAAAATATGACGCTCGAAATTCAGAAGAACATAAATAAAATTTTGCGAATTGTTAATGCAGCCAACTGGGGCTGTTTGAATACAGTATTGCTCGGCACTCTCACCGCGGGTCGAATGCACAAAGGAAGGGTCTGGGGTACAAAAGTGTTGCACAAAAACACACATCCAAGGAACACAAAGAAAACGGACGGCATACCAACAAAGAAGGCACACGAAGGGCGCGGGGGCGGGAGAGGAGGGGGGCGGGAGGGGGGCGTGGCCACTCACCGTTTTCCATGGAGACTCGCGCCTTGAAGCCGCCGAAGTGGTGCGAGTAGTCGGAGGAGAAGCGCAGGCGCAGGCGGCGGCCCCGGCTCTTGTAGCGTTGCAGCTTCAGCTTGGCGCTCCAGTCGCCGCACAGCTTGGTGGGCGGCGGCACGCCCCCCTCCGTCCCCGCCCCCGTCTCCGCTTCCGCCGCCGCCGCCTCCGCCTGCGCCTCCGCCGCCTCCGCCTCCGACGCCGCCTCCTCCGAGATCTCCAGGAAGTCGTAGCTGCAACTGAGCGAAGCGCGCGGCACGACGTTCCATTCAATCATCCATACATTTAGAATTTTGGTTTTGACATTCAGTCGTTAGTCCCGTTCATGTAGTGCGGGTTTATCCGTACATGTCATAAGTTGTCCCTGGAAGTGAGATTCGGTGCCGACTACATGTCAGCTGGCGAGGATTCCTTCTCTATGTATCTCCGCCAGCGAGGCACAGCCTCAGCAGGAATGTTCTCTAAGCTTCCGATTCACCTTGCGACATGTGTAGTATTGTAGCGCATGTAAGAGTAAGTGCGTGTAAAATAGAAGATGAAGGAAAGATCGGGGGTGGAGGCTCAGTGCATCAACTGATGTCACTGCAGCGCCTCTGACCGGGAGGTCCTAGGTTCTAGTTTGGACGGTGGCAGCTTTTTCGACACTAGCTTTTCAGCTAGGTCCAATTCAAGCAGAGTCTGGAGGAGAATTCTAGCGGCCGGCTGCTCTGATCGGTAGTTTTCCGTGGTTTCTCCGATCAACACCAGGCGAATGCCAGAGCAGTATCGTAACAAACGGGCCACGGACCGCGCACGATCTTTCCTTCCTCTTCCATGCCCTATCCTCACCTCTTATACACACACACACACACACACTTACACTGATATGCAATACACTACCACACGTGCCTGGAGACCGGTGGGGAACTTGTTCCGCCTGGGACGGTGCCCCGGTGGTGGGAGATATCTGGTTGGGAAAAACCCACTAATCGACGGTAGATCGGTGCCGGATCTCGCTACCCAGTGGGGAAAGATCACAGCCAACTCCCGATGAAAAGTTTGCACTACACTTACGGGATTAATGACATTAATAGTTGACGCGCGAAATCACTAACAATCAATCAATCAATAATGAAGAAAAGATCACACGCGGTCTGTGGTCCATTTGTTAGGGTACTGCTCCGGCATTCGACTGATGTTGATCGGATAATCCGCGGAAAACTACCGGTCAGAGCAACCAGATGCCAACATTCTCCTCCAAACAGCAGCTGAATTCGACCTAGCTATGGAGCAAGTGTGGAAAGCCCCCGACCCTTCCGACTCGCGCACTTTACGCACTCGCACTTACGCAAAAACACACCCGCACATGGCGGGTATACTAGCCAGAGTAAACAGATTGGCAAACTAAGTAGTACGAGAAAATCTGTGTCCTTCTGTAGCACCATAGTATTTATTTATTTATTTTATGGCAAAAACAGTTAAAAACTGCGTATGAAGTGCTATGGGGAAAAGTGAATTGCGATACTACATAAATGTTGAAAAAAACAAAAACAAAAAAAACTCCCATGTAATAAAATCTATTTTCAAGAATAAAAAGGCAATAAATTTTGGCTTGTATCCATGTTGTCCTTCGGAATAATACTTCATGCCGTGACAACATGGAAACAATAATTTGAATAATTGTTTTTCCCACTGAATTCTAGAAGACGTGCACAGAAAATGAAGTTACATTTATGTCCAGAAGCAAAACAAGGGGCCATCTCAGCATTTGCTCAATGGATCAGGGAAACTGGACGAAAAACCTGATCGAGATGGGGGTCATTGACCCGGAAGCTGTAGTACATTAGTTGTTACAGGTTGTTTATACTCATTTACACAGTTCAAATGGTAAATAAAGCATTATGTATCATTGTTAAAATTAATGTTACTTTTCTGGTGATCTCAGTATAGTCTCTAATTGTATAGAAACTGTTATGCAGCAGAAACGATTTCACTTGGGATTTAAACTTTTCTGTCCAATTTAATCGTTTAATGTCATCTGGCAAAGTGTTGTAAAATAATGTACATGTATTGTATGTGAATTTTTGTAATGAGCTGTTGATACTGTCACCTGATGAATATGATTTCTATGTCGAATGTTACAGTAATAGACATCGGAATTTTCTGAAAATATATTCCCGCTCTTAAGCAAGTCATTTTTGACAAAAATCATTGATTCGTAAATAAACAGATGAGGTAATGGTAAAATTCCTAGATTAATGAAGAGACGCTTACATGAATAGTAGTCCACACTTTTATGCGTTTAGTAACGTAGAGAACATGACTGATGAGAAATGATACTGAACAAGTCCATTCTTCTATTAACAATGCGATAATAGTTTAGAAAAGAATGCGTGTCAGTTGCAGAAAACTGATAGATTGCAAGAGTATGAGCAGGGTACAGGGGAAAAATGGATTATTCACTAGAACATTATAACTTACTGGAACATACTAACTTAAAGTTCTATTCAGAACTTTACATTTCGTACCAGTGGCAAATCCTGAACAATTTTAAGTATGCCGCACTTTACCGTTGTCTTATATTTTGAGCTTTTCTGAAATCCCAATACTATGAAATTCTGTCCTTAATAATTGTTCTATAAGACAATTACACAAACCACTAACTTCTGGATCATTTTCACAAAAACTAGCGAGAAGAGTAACTTACGAACGACCAGAGAAGTTCTGTTTACCGCAATATTTTGCGGTGCCTCCCGACCGTCCAGACGCGCATCCTCCTCTCTCCCCGCCCTTCAAATATAAGGAGCCCTAAGCTATCGCGGCTGGCATGCGCTGCCGTCGCGACGGCGACGCGTCGCCTGCGCCGAGCGAATTCTCTGGGCAGCATTGACAACTGTTCTCACTCTGTCGCAATACATACTTTGGTTTGGTTTGTTTTTTTCGTGTTTCCGGGCGCGTCAACTGCTTTGGTCATTGGTCCCGTTAGTGTAGTGCATGTATTTTTCTCGGGAGATGGCGGTGGTCTAGTGGGGTTTCCTCCTAACCAGGACTCTCCCACTAGCGGAGCACCGCCCCAGCCGGGACAAGCTCTAAGCTCCCGACTGGTCTCCCGGAATATGTGATAGTGTAGTGCATGTTAGTGTAAGTGTGTGTGTAAGGGGAGAGGATAGGACAAGGAAGAGGAAGGACAGATCGCGCGCGCTCCGTGGCCCGTTTGGTAGGGTACTGCTCCGGCATTTGCCTGGTGTTGACCGGAAAACCACGGAAAACTACCGAACAGAGCAGCCGGTCGAGAATCCTCCTCCAGGCAGCGACTGGACTCGAACCTAGGACCTCCCGGTCAGAGGCGCTGCAGTGACATCAGTTGATGCACTGAGCTACCGCTCCCGGTCACAATACATAGTCTTTATGGACAAACTGACTGGCTTTCGGTAGCAAAACTAAGTTCTTTTATCGCATCTGCATTAAAGCTTTCAAAATCTCAATAACTTTTTAGACGATTACCAAACTTTTGAAATATTTCTTATATACTTGGAAGTACTAGGTATTCCGGCGGTTTACGCGGAGTATCGGAAAATTCGCCACTCTTTCGTACACAAATTGCAAAATGTTACATTATGAGTTGAGATGTTCCGAAAGTAGTAAAACCAACACATGCGTCCTGGTTTCGCACCATGTTTTTTCATAAAATGTCGCTTTTCATTCTTGTTAATTTAATAACACAACCTCCCTTCAAGATGTATAAATGTGAATATCAAATACCAGCGCCAGTAAAGCTTTCTATTCTCTTCATACTTAGAACACAACTACAATGCGCCGAAAATTTTAAAATCATAATAATAGAAAACGTGATGATTTTAAAAGATAATATAGAGAAATCCAATTAAATAGGCTACAGAATTAATTCAATGATAATTAATATTTCAGATGTCTTAAGAAAGGTAAAAGAAATAATACGAACGATTTTGTGAAAAATATGCATACGTAATGTTAACGTCGTTTACGTTTAGTTACTAAAACTAAATATGCTCATTAATTCCACGAAAAATCGTTATTACTATGTTTATTGCATGCATGCATGCAATTAAAATTCCAGCGTGCAATTCAAACTCTACAAATATCAATCTAAATTCAGAAAAAGGATCAAAATCGTATAATTAAGTCACTATAACACAGACACGGTCAAGGTATTTCCGGCCGGCTACGAAACATGATCAAAATTATACAGCACAGATTACGTACGCACATGAAATACATATAAATGCAAATTAATGCAATCGGGTATTGACCCCAGAGGTGTGGTGACGTGGATTGATGAGATACTTTGAGATAGGAAACAGAAAGTCCGAGTTGGACAACAATTTTCGACTCAAGCTAAAGTAACTTCAGGGATCCCTCAAGGAAGCGTTATTGGACCTTTCTCGCATTTGTGAATGACCTGGCAGACAATTTATATTCATAGGTGCGGCTATTTGCAGATGACTGTATAATATATCGAGTTATCCAATTAAGTGTAGACGAGGATATTTTTCGGGGTGATCTAGACAGATTACATTTTGGGGCGAAAAGAAATGACATGACAATAAATAGTTCGAAAAGCAAAACCATCACGTTTGGTAGGGGCCGCAAATATAATGAAACTACCGTTTAGGCAACGAAAACATTCCAAGAGTCGTGTCTTGTTAGTACCTGGGGATAATTTTTGCTAGCAAATTGAGTTGGGAAAATCAGGTAAATTGTGTCGTAGGGAAAGCCTGGAGGTCCTTGCATTTTACTATGCGAATACTAAAAACGAGTACTGCGAAAGCGAGAGAATTAGCTTATTTTATCTCCAGTTCGTCCATTAATGGAATACGGGGCTGTTTGTTGGGACCCTTATAGAAATTCTCAAAAGGAATATTTGAATAGAGTACAGAGAAGAGCGTATACATTTACTTTCCGAGGGAATAGGAAGAATGTAGAATGGGAGTCTCTAGAAATTAGGAGAGTTAAGGCAACACTCTGTGCCCTGTACAAAGCCTATGCCGGTTATCCAGCTTGGAAAGATATCTACATCCGATTGGGTAGACCTTCGTACTTTAGTAGGGCGGATCACAAGCACAAAATTCAGTTTAGGCCACAGAGAACAGGGGTTGGAAAATTTTCATTTACAAATAGAACAATAACGGACTGGAATAAGTTACCTGCGACAGCCTTGGAACCCTTTCCTCTAGGTGTTCAAAGATTTAAACATAAATTAACTAATGGAATTTGTAAACTTTATTAATTTAGTAAGTTGGATTATTATATCAGTTATTAATTTTTTATTGCTATTATTATTTTATTAATTACTATTAAATGCGTTCCTGTTCTAAATATATAATTATATTCAAAGTAGTATTGTATTGAAGTGTGGTGACGTGTTGTGCAGTGTAGCGCAGTATAGAAGTAGAAAGAGAAGTGAATTTCAAATGTTGTGAAGTGAAGTGAAGTGAAGTGTAATTAAAAAGTCGTGTAATCTTGTATTTAATAGTTTAAAATAACTGTGCAGGTCAACATAAATGTAGTTAATGCTATTATTGTTAGCATATTATTATTATTATTATTTTTAAAAATTTAAAGTTACTTGTTAAGTAATTTAAAATTAATATTAGTAATATATAAATTGTAGAGTTCTGCCATAAGGTTGTATATACCTATCTGCAGAATAATAAATATCTATCTATCTATCTATAAACACTAAATGAGTAAAACAACATCGGTGAAGTAAACGTTCGCTTGACACTAGCTGATTAATGGAATAATATAAAATATTTAACATGAATAAAAGAAAAGTTTTATATGTAAAATATTTTGTCTTAGCCTATTAAAAATGTCAAAAAATATATTTGACAGTTGTGTTTAACCTTTCTAAGACGTACGCCAGCAAAACTGAGTCAGAAGTGACTCATTTTTTTACTTTCCAATATTATATACATGTCGTGTTTATTGTCTCTCACGCCTGTTTTAACTTTCCTTGGGAAGTATTATTTTCGTGATTTCTTCAGTTTATTGTAATATTTCATCCGTAATATGTTCAGTATCTTCCATTTGCAAATGTTTTTTTTTATTCTCTAAGACACTATGGTTAACATAAGTACACAAAACACCCACTAAAACCGGTCTTTTTCAGAAGCAATACAACTGTATGTCTCGAATGGTAAAGATGTGCTTGAATTTCACAAAAGTTAAATTATTCTTAAATGAAAACGAAACAAATTTCAACGTAACATGTGGATAAAGGAATATTATTGCAGTTGTGGTATATAAGAAAATTCGCTTTTATCGTTGCTGGTTTTCCTGAACATACCACTCGTGCAATTATACCCATTTTATTCACACATTTCGTTAATTACTATAACGATAATTAATTGTTGCCATTCGTATCATATTTGGGAAGAGTAACTAACTATTTCAGCTTCAAAACACTGCAAAGTTTTATTGCATCTAATAACAGTTTTTTATGGCTGTAACTATCTTATGGTACTATTATAAACAATTGAGGGAGTTATTTTACGTTTCATACTTATTGATGTAATAATCAGCGTTGTTGGCGGTTGCCTTGTATTTAAAAATATCAAAGCCGTAGACACTAACTTTGAAGTTAATACGTTGGTACAAGAATTACGGTACAGAAATTATAAAATTTCTCGTTTATCTCTGCTTTGATGCACGTGTACGAGCAAAGTGCAAACAGAAACGCATGAACAACAAACGATGCGTATTCTACGGACCGGCTGCTCACATCGGTTGTTTTCCTGGTTTCCGGACGGGTGCAGGCGTATTTCCTAAAAACGGGTCTTAGACTGCATGTGTCCTTCTCCCGTGTTTGGCCGAAAAATAGTTCGATTGGTAGTTTGATTCCACTCGGTGGTAGTGCTCACAAAGCATTCGACTGCTCGAGAAATTCGTCTTCAAATCTAGCCGACGGTAGGTCGGCGCCGGATCTCGCCATCCAGCGGGGGAAGACCACCGCCATCTCCCGAGAAAAAAAACCTGCTCTACACTAACGGGACTAATGACCAAAGCAGTTGACACGCCCGGAAACACGAAAAAACAAAACCAAACCAATCGGATATCTACAGTTGATCGGTGCCTACGGGTGGCGTTGGTTTTTATCTCCGGATTAATAGTTGGACTTGGATTGTCGCGTTATTTTCTGAGATTGAGGTTATATTACAATGAAATATATTACAGGTTAATAAACAGTTGTATTAAAACAGTATCACAGTAAAACAGTAGAAGTATCTTCTATTTTTTTAATTGGCACATTTCTGCGAACACGGCCAGTTTGGCAGGTACAGTTCGTATCTGCATGTTGCAACGACCACAGTCTACTGGATAATTTTTAGTAATGGATGTTGACAATAGTTTGATCGTCAAAGGATTAAACGCTGCAGCTATCAAGGGATAACATTTGTACTTAAAACTTATAAAATTGAAAGAGCTAGCGTGATAAGAATAATATGGTGGTCTCCTAATTTTCACATTTTTTAAACTTTCTTTTCAATGTCAACTTGAGTATACCTAAATATACTTTTCCGATGTTTCTAAATCTTAATATAACCGCAATTTCGTATAAAGTTCTAAAAAAGCATTTCGTCATACATCACTAGTCAAAAAGTATACATTTTTCCAAGTTTTAAGCATATAATCTACGTTCATTAATAAATGTTAACACATTTTAAAAGGTGTTATGAAGCTGATGTAACTTCTAATTAATAAATTGGACGTTGAAAAGCGCTAAAAGGTATCATTTTTAATACATAAGAATTCGATTAATTGATCACTTATACTTATACTGACATTAGATCAAACATTCTCATTTTTAGTGTGTTCAAAACTGAAGTGATGATGTTTGGATTTGAACAACACTGGTAAAGCATTAAAGCGGACAGATTTGTATTGTTCTGTGAGCGATAGAGGAGAAAGGAAAAACCAGGCGCAATCTGGGAGAAGAAAAATCCTGACATTTCATTTAAGATCTCAACTGCCTATAGCGGCTAATGAAATGTTCATGTCATGAAGTAGGCAAAGAAACGGGCCCCTCTAGATGTATTGAACACTTGGAACAAAACCAAAAGCTTGTGCAAAAGAACCAAACGCGCCATGCGTTTACACAGAAGCGTCTGCCTAGCGGACGCAATGAAAAGACACTTTTGATGGGAGACGGTGCAGAGGGAAAGCAATGCTAAACGCGCCCTCGGAAAGGCTTTCGCACTCTCCCCGCGTAGGTGCCATTTCGACTGGCAGCACCATTGTCTCTTCACGAGGACACGGGACCGAAAGAGAACCAATGCTATTTGAGTAAACACGGCATAGAGGATTTGGTGATCGAATACGTACTTTCTATGAAGTTGTAGCCAAACGTATACAATTAAACACAGAAGGACGCTTGTAACTTTGCAACTAAATGCAAAAGCACGACGGTGTTGCAATTAACATGAAGTTCAGCGAAACGAAAGTAACTTGTGCGCGAGATGAAGCTAGATGGCAGATCTGTTAGAGAGCATCACGAAGGACGTTCAATAAAGAAGGAAAACCTCCAGAGTTTGCGCCATTTTGAAAAACAGACACCACTCTCCTGCACCTGCGATTGGAAGTTGGCAAATGGCAGGTGACAATAAGAGAAATAACCTCCCTCCCCTATGAGTTCATTTACGGCCTGCAGTTTTGTTGCTGTTTTAAGTTTTATATACCAGTCAAAAATATCGAATGCTTATTATTTTATACTATATCAAATTCATACAAAAACCCAATACATTTGGTATATTGATAAAACATATAGTTGCCACTTTTTTCATGGTGTTTTGAGATGCCGTGGCAAGTTTTGTGTAGTTGCTGTTGAGGGCACCAAGCTCAAGCCTTTTATTTAAATTGCCGTAAAGTGCTATTGTACTTATATTACATACCGCCTTGAAGGAATAAAAATGATCATTCCAGTGTAATTATTAAAATATCAGGCCATTACTCACATGTGAAATGTTACATGTTCTCAGACACAATCAATCTCCAATCAGATTGATTTATTTCGAAGATCTGGTAGGAAAGGGGCTAATTAGAATTGAGTAATACGTTTTGATGTAAAATTATTAATTTTACAACAAAAAATAATAAATTTAAAAATGTTTGAAGATTGAGGTAACGGAGGGTTATTGGCTCCATCTATAAAAGCGAACAGTGATGTTTATACTCGCTGAATTTTATTCGGGCATTGTTTGGATTGGCACCTAAAGAGGAAGGACATTTTCGGTTACGAGACTGACTGCAAAAAAAAAGAACGGCAAATAAAACAAAAGAATTACATTGTAATGCCCGATGCCTGGTGACGTTGGAGGAATGAGAAGCAACCAAGCTACAGCAAGCGCGGTTCAATACCACAGGAAAACGCGCGCTGGCATAATTTGGTGGCAGCACACTTGCCTCTTTATTATAAGGTGACAGCCGGGCGGATAAAGCATTCACAGACGGAAATAACGTTGAGTAATTGCTGAATTTTATAGCAATATTGTTTAGATTTGTTAAGAGAAACCTGAAAACTCGAAAACGGAAGGACGAATGCAAATGAAGGAATTAGTGGACAATAATATAGCACAATGGGGACGAAAGCATCTTCAAAAAAGGAGTGAATCTTGTACCGCCTTCTATTGGAGAACGGCGTTGTAAGAATGCAGCTTCAGGCGGCTTCAACACCGCACGTAATCATCGAGTGAGCAACAGAGGAAGTTACAGAGAATAATTTGTTCTTGATAGGCTCGGATGAACAGATGGCTAGAACTCCATGGACCTAATATCCATATTGCGCATAGTGGTTGGAGAACTGAATAGGCGTATTATGTAGATTTGGTAAAAAAGAAGATATACCAAGACTACTGCTTGTAATGACATTAATATATGAAAAATCATTTTAACAGAATACACTACCAACGAAATGAGATAATGATGCTAGGACACGAAGCGGACGGAAAATACCAATGGATTCATTGTTGACGGAAAATTTGGCGCAGGCAAACATTGGAAGGGAATAGTGCAGTTGTTTCTTCTTTGCTTCGGAGTCGACAGTACTTAGAAATCAATTATTTCACAACTGAAAAAATTGTTTACAGTAACTAATTTATTAAATGGGTAGTAAATTGTTTACATTTGGTAAAGAAACCTATACATCAATCATGGATGGACATTTGTTACTAGACAAGTGAAATCTAAAGACTGCATAAATCAACAAATGTATGCCGGTCAAAGACACAAATGTACGCCGGTCAAAGTCTGTCTCTGGGGAGAGCACCGGTTTTTCCATTACATCACACTACACGAAGGATTGTATATATGCCTCACGTGGTCTGCCATACCACACTGTTCCTTGTTCTACCAGTGATGTCGCTCGTCGGGAGGAAACCTAAGCGTTAATCTTTATCCGAACCCCCTGTCGGCGCATACGTACGCCGACAGGGTGATATCTGGGTTACGCCAAAACGCAGTATACTCTTTCGGTAACCTCCCTGTAGTATACAATCAAAGACAAGAATTCTTAAAATGATTTTTATTCAAGACCAGATACAATTGCTGAAGTGCCGAATCACAAGAAGAATGTACCAAAAGCGAAGCCGTGTTGTTGTAGTCCAGAAGAAATCCCAAATTCAGCCAAGTCGTCGAATATCCACAAGAATGTTTCCCGTGAGTAGCACAAGTCGTCGTCGTAGCAGGTCTTCACACTTGTCTCACCAAGTCACTCGCCAGGATACAATAACTAACACTGCCGCTCGCTCTCTGCCCTGGCGTCGGGTCGGAGCCTCTTATAGCCCGTAGGGCTGTTGGCCCGCCGACTAGCTGCGGAGTAGGGCGGTGGCGAGTCCTGACGGCCGCGCGCGGCCAGGCCAGGCCAGCTCGCACCGGTTGCCTTCTTCTCTCGCCAGGGGCGGTAATGCCCCGCTGACGTCACTCGGCGGCGGCTCCTTTAAACGTGTGCGGCCGGTCGCGACACTCCCCATACAATGTGTGGGTCAGGTCACCCTGTCAGCTCAGAGCTCTTAGCTTTCCAGTCGAGTGCCGAAGTCAAATCAATGCGCCTCTTACATGCGCGGGGACAAGTCTCTCCCCGAAGATCAGAATATCGGGCCACTACCACGACGAAGCCAAGAGCCCAACGGGGGGGGGACACCCGAGCTAAGGATCGGGCGGCTCAGAGCTCCCTTTCCGCCTCCTCCTCACTGCAAAAACCTGAGTACCACCGAAACCTAGAAAATCTGACAATCTGATGGTCCCTGGTCTGGACTTCTACATGTGCGATCCATAGCATTTCGAGGAACGTCCTTCACCCAATCGCACGCCAGGGGCCCAACTGGTGGGTTATCAAGCGAACCCGGCAACACGGAGCGGCTTGGATGTAACCCCAAGCCCCGCGTCATGGACACAGGCGAGCGGTTCGGCCTCCGGAAGCAGGTAGGATTTGGGAAGCGACGACAACTCTTTCGCATCGGAGGTGAGAATCAGCTCGTCAGCAACAGATGAGAGGGCCAAAGTTGTTTCTCTAAAGATCTGAACAGAGTAGTATTGGAATGTTATCAATCCTTTGTTTCGATTTGACAGAAAAGCTGTAAATGTAAACACGTCAGAACGTCTGGTAACTGGAAAGAAACTCGCGCCGCCTAATGAGATTGGAACAGCGAGAGAAGCGGGCAGGCAGCGCCGAGCGAGTTCAATAGTGGAAAATGTGGGTGCGCAGGACGCGAGACAGGTTTTGCGGGCCACCGGCACACTTGTCCCCGGGCGGCGCTGGACGTCGGGGCCGACAGGCGGCCCTCGGGCGCTGCTGGGCGGCGCAGGGCGGCGCAGGGCGAGGCGGCACGAGGCGCACCGGGGGGCCGGGCCCAACGCCGCCGCCCCTCCCGGCGCCGCGCCGCGCCGCGCCGCTCATGCAATATGCATGGGCCAACGCACGGTGGCAGCGCCTCCTCCGGCGCGCGACCATTCATTCGGCCTCCCCCCACCCCGCCCCCGCCAATGAAGCGGAGAGGCACGCAGGAGACGGCGCGGCGGTGGTGAAGTTGAGGAGGGTACGGGTGGAGAGGGAAGAGTGAGCGGGGCAGGGTGGGCGGAGACGAGATGACAAGACGGGAGGGGGGCGGAAGCTAAAATCGTGACGGGGCGGAGGACAGGACGGGATGGGAATCATGGTGGCGGTGAGAGCGGAGTCGATGATGAGAATCCAGCCGGAGGGGGCGTACAAGTGTGATGGGGGTGGGAGTGCAGTCGGTGAGGCTGCGCAAGAATGCGGGGAACGAGCGGAGCGATGCGTGGCGAAACGGAGGAGGGCGCCGTGGGAGGGGTAGAGCAAAGCCGGGGAGGGGATGTACAAGAGATAGCGGGAGGCATGGGAGGGGCAGAGATCGGGGATGTGGCGGAGGCTAGTTTGCGAGCACAGGAATGGGTGGTGATGGTGCAGAGGTGGGTGGGGGGGGGATGGGAGCATGTTAAGGGGAAGTGAACGTGAATGGATTTTGGGTGTGATTGGAGAGTGGGCGGTGCGTACGTTATTGCGTTCTGAGTTCGTGGCTTGACACGTGAGCATGGTGGGTTGGTGCGGGCGTGTGTCTTGGTCGTTGCGCGTGTGAGGGCTTGTGCGTGTGTGTGTGGGGGGGGGATGGGGGCAGTTAAGGGAGTGAACGTGAATGGGTTTTGGTGTGATTGGAGATGGGCGGTGCGTACGTCCTTCCGTTCTGAGTTCGTGGCTTGACACGTGAGCGGTGCGCAGCGTGGCATGGTGGGTTGGTGCGGGCGTGGGCGGTGGCGTGTGCCGGAGGCAAGGGGAGGTGACGGTCGGTGCGTGGAGGACGAGGCTCCGCTGCAGCAGCGCCGATAGGGAACTTTGGCGGATTGCAGAGGGCGGTGGTGCCCGGCGTGGGACCTGGGCGCCGCTGCGGCCGACTACTTGGCCCGTTGTTTCCCTCCTCTGCGGGGATGCCGCCAGGACGTGAGGAGATTATCAACGTCGGCAGGAAACTCAACGACGCGACAGAGCTACCCACCAAAGACTGCTGGGAAAATCGAAAGCTCACGAGATCAGTCTGGGAAGCCATGAGAGGTTTTTGGCTGGAATTGTGCAATACAAAGGATTATAGAGATTTTCAAAAAAATATAAATCTGGAGATGTTTCGCTGTCATTTTATAACGTTTGAATCGTAAATACTTTCCAGATTTTTATATCACTTTTAGTTACCGAAGTCATTACATTTTTCGTATATGAGGAATTTGCATTTCCAGTCACACAAAACGTTTCAGTTTTCTTGTTAATTACAAACATAAAATTGAACAAAACTTCTTCATATTTCATGCTAAGAATGTCATATTTCACTTTGTTGTTTTTCATTGTTATGGGTTGCTAACGGAAAAAATTGCTCCATAATATAGAACTATGTTGAAATTAATTCTTTAATCAAGTTATCGACTTCGAAATTTGGTACCAAATTCGCTACGTCATATTTTATAACTGTTTTAGAAACGAAATAATTATATTTGTATTAATCACTCATTTTTGCATTATTTGCACATTATCATATTATTCGTTAATTGCACATTATCATATATACAATTCGTTATTTGAACTTATTTTCAATGATGAATAGGTTACCTGTTCTTAGTACTTAATATTTTGTAATTTTTCTGTACTTTCAGATAAACATTTAATAGTCTGAAATAAAAAGTACGTAAAGACCAGGAAGTGTTTATAACAGGTATTTTGTTGTAATTTTGGACTAGACACCTATCGCATTCTCCCACGTACGTTCGATATGTGATCCATTCTCCGATCCTCCAAACTCATTCTCCGGTCATAATCTAACTCTCTTTTAAGAACTTCCTTATCCCTATTTAATAAAAGGCACCGGAACTGAAGTGCCCAGACTGTTCAACTTTTTGCCTGAGAATCAGGGTTAGAAATCTGGTCACTCATGTGGAACTTGTGGATGGGTTTGCGGCAGATTTTCTCGGGGTACTCTCGTTTCTCCTACCATGCATTCCTCCACTTTCCCATTTCCGTTATTTCACACACCACCCTCATATCATTCACGTATTCATGTCACCTTTCAACGCGGAGCCCAGGTCGGACGCGGAAACATTCCTCTTCTAGCGAAGGCAAACAGCTTTGTGCATCACTGCGGTAGCTCAGTGGCCGTTGAGGTGACTTTCCGTTTATACACGGCATTCTCGTACATGTGAAACCGGGAGCGGTAGCTCAGTGCATCAACTGATGTCACTGTAGCGCCTCTAACCGGGAGGTCCTAGGTTCCCACTCCCCACGGCGGCGGCAGGATTTTCGACACTAGCTTTTCAGCTAGGTCCAATTCAGTCGCTGTCTGGAAGGGAATTCTAGCGGCCGGCCGTTCTGATCGGTAGTTTTCCGTGGTTTCTCCGATCAACACCAGGCGAATGCCGGAGCAGTACTCTACCAAACGGGCCACGGACCGCGTGCGATCTGTCCTTTCTCTTCCTTGTCCTATCCTCTCCCCTTACACACTCACTCACACTAACATGCACTACACTAACACATATGCCGGGAGACCGGTCGGGAGCTTAGAGCTTCTCCCGGTTTGTGCGGTGCCGCGCTGGTGGGAGAGTCCTGGTTAGGGAGAAACCCCACTAGCCGACGGTAGGTCGGCGCCGGATCTCGCCATCCTGCGGGGGAAGATCACCGCCATCTCCCGAGAAAAAAACATGCACTACACTAACGGGCTTAATGACCGAAGAAGTTGACGCGCCCGGAAGAACGAATCAATCAATCAATCAATCGTACATGTGAAGATTTCTTAACATCTAGGTACGAATAATTAGGAATGGAGGTAAAAAATATCGTGCCATCAAAGGATAGCATTCGGCCTTGTAGGACCTCAAAAGCGTCATTTAGAAGCGGACACCTGTCTGCTGAACGACCTATTCTAATGACCTTGCGGTTATCAAACCAATCAAGACAACCGGTAAATAACGTCTGTGTTGTGTGTAACGTGTTAGCCAATATGAAAGACCTCGTTAAGCACCGATGAGAGCTTGCGCTCTGAACTCGCATAGCCGGGCGGGAGAAGTGCCGTAATGTGGGGGCGTGCTGGGAGTGTCGCGCACGGCTCTTCTGCAGAGTTCGCTACCCCATCGGGCCTCGTGACGAGTTCTGGGAAGCGCGGGCTGTTACATTAAGCACCGCTGCTCGTAAAGCTTCGCAGAACAGACAGAAAAGCTGTAAACATGGTCCTGGGGGAGCCCACCACAGGCGCAGACGCTCAGGATCTCTAATGCACAATTTTCTCTTTTGGAGAGGGGGGGTTGCTTCGGTTTAAGAAGCCCCTTGCCTCCTTGGGTAGAACTAGGATATAGTGCTGTATTTCTCATAAGCACAATATAGCCATTGGAGGAATTTGACTTCCTAATAAATATTTTAAGATTTATTGCGGTAGTATGGGATACGTGGTGAATTTAAAAACGAACGACAAAAGGCAGGTGCAATTTGTTGGTGCGCTCTGACTTGTGACGTGGAAAAATGTGGAATCCATTTGAATGTCTTTGCGTATCATGAATGCCAGTTACCACATTTTACAATTAAACGTGTCGTATGTCCGAATTGTTAGTCACATTTGGAACATGCATTGGCTATTTCAATTTTTTCCTTTCCTTCAGCCGTTTATATTTTGCACTCCATGTAGGTATTGTACTCTGCTGACTATAGTGACTGTGATAAGGCAGAATTTTATTAACTAATTTTACTAATTTTTTTAATCAAACGAATAGAATTTTAATTTTTCATTTGTTCAGGGAAATATGTTTTAGACGTATAACATTTGGTATTAATCGAGCAATGTTGCTTTGCTTTATTTTATTTTATTGTATTTCCATTTATTTGTATTTTCTATAATATTTTTAAACACTTTTATACCATTTTACATTAGTTTTCTCCAAATGTTTAATATTAAATTGCATCTTTGATTCTAACCCCCCAAAAATCTCAATCTTCACTACTTTCCCCAGAATTGGAATATTACGTGATCAATTTGTGGAACAAATGTTTTACAAGATCTAACAGAGCGAATGGTTTCCTGTGATATGTTGGCGAGCAGGTGGATCGCCGGAATTGATTTAAAAGGGATTTTTTATTTTCTAACTCTTTGTGTGTACAATTATTTTGCACAATGTCCTTATCTCTTACTTAACTTTCATTCAAATAATTCATGAAACTCGGATTGACTGATTAGTGATTCCGAAATAATATGTCAACAATTACACAACTATCCAATTACAATTTAGGCAAAGCACCCATGAACCCCACCAGAATTAAAAATAGATTTCTAAACATGTATTTTACATCCAATTTGCTGATTTAGATGATTCCTTGTGAGGTGCTCAGTGGGTTTCCTCTCCTAAGTAATAACTGTAAAGTAATAATAGTTTAGTGTTTTAAAATAGATCATAAGCATAAAAAACATGTGAAAAAAAGTTATTCCGAGCGCGTCAACTACTAAGGTCATTCCGCTCTCCCGATGGAAACACGAATCAAATACTTATTATTAGGGAACGGATTTTCATGTAAATACATATTTTTACAGGGACAAGATACCTACATTCTCTAATATTTTTTAGACTTAACACAACATTCTGAACGAATTGGAACCATTTTTATTTTACATATTTTTACATACTTGGTATAATTACATTTTTTACATATTTTATCTATAGCTACATATTTCGTTACATTTTAATATATTTATAGTTAAAAAATGAACACTTCACTTGTGATGTTTGAAATATATGTTTCTTAAAAACTAACTTAGTTACTGAAACACTTAAAAAATACGCAATGCGCTTGTATTAACGCCGGACAATCGCTATTAATTACCAAACTTATCTCCCCCCGCCCCCCTGCTTCTTGGAAACAGCGTAGTCGGGATCAACGATGAGCGGATGTAGTATGTGAAACAGAAGGAATTTCGACTACGTGCTTACTCGTGTTTCATAGACCTCATACGTAACTCGATAAAAAACTCAGATCATTGTCATATCCCTTTTCTGGAGTTGGGGTGGGAGTATGCTCCCTTTACCCCCCTCTCTTCTATATCAGGTTACACGGTACTATTCACTTGAGCTCCGGCTCCTCGTAAACATCATTGTATATAATACGAAAGTATTATGTTTCGGAAGACACTAGCGAATAATTGCTTCTGCAGATGTAAAACATTCATTCAGCCTCTCTGAATCCATGTAAAGTTCTGATCGGCAACGCTCTCTGCTCGGAAAACGCTTGAAGAATGGAATTGTAAACATTATAATGAATATTTATTTCACATATTTCCTATTTTTTCTTACATATTTTTGAAAAATAAGTATATATATGTACATTTTTGCTTATTATCATCGTTAGGTCGATGCAGATGAAATAATGGATTGTTGAAGTTTAAAAACGAGGCGACGTTCGAGGTTTAATCAACCAAGTTCAGTCAATTTTTAATATCGATCATATCTTGTTCAATAATTTTCATTTTACCACCCAGTCATAAAAAAAAGTCATAAATAAGAAATACCCTGACTTTGAATATAAGTGCTCAAATTCAGCTACATCTCTTTTGTTTCGATTGTTCTTAACGCCCACTGACCGTAATAAATTCCTAATACACACCGCCCGTCAAGAGTGTTTGGTTGCGATTCAACACGACAATATTATGAAATTTTAAAAATATTTTTCTCTTTAGCGCTGAAACTAAACCATCACAATTCCTCTCCCCACAGCAGCAATGTAGTCCCTTTGGATCGTCTTCTAACCGCAATAAAACGACCATTAGAACCCCAGGTCGCTGGCTTCAGAGGAGAGGGCTATTTCGAGCTTCGTACAATCACCCTGTGCTCTTGGCTAAACAACTGTCTTGGAGCATGTTAACACAAGAGTGCTGATGACCCTCTTGGAACATCTTAATTGTTCAGAATAGTGTGTCACGCAGCGAATGCACGGGAACAGCTTCACAGTTTCTCTGTTTATTAGCGCCAGTAATTTCGGAGTTGTAAATAGAGCAGAAGGTTGTTGCTGCAATCGCTTTCATCTAGGGCTATAGATTCAAATCCATGCAAAGCATGGGATTGTTTACATTGTGTTATGTTGTATGTAAACGCAAAACACTACGAGCTCCATGCAATCACCAAAATAATTATACAATACCTCTAAATTTTCTAGACAACCCTATTGTTTTCTCAACTTGTTCTCCAACATCCCTTTAAGGATTTGGTGTTAAAAGAAAGATTTTCGGTGTCTTCCTACGACTATAAAATTGAAGATGGAGATTTTTCTTTCAAATGAAAATGTTTTCGGAAATGTTTGTAGTTTTGATTGATTGATTTTTCGTGTTTCCGAGCGCGTCAACTGCTTCGGTCATTAGTCCCGTTAGAGTAGTACATGTTTTTCTCTGGAGATGGCGGTAATCTTCCCCACTGGATGGCGAGATCCGGCACCGACCTACCGACGGCTAGTGGGGTTTCCCTAATCAGGACTCTCCCACCAGCGGGCACGCCCAGCCGGGACAGGATCTAAGTTCCGACCTGTCTCCCGTAATATGTGATAGTGTGGTGCATGTTAGTGTAAGAGTGTGTGTGTGTGTGTGTGTGTGTGTAGTGTGTGTGAGAGGAGAGGATAGGACAAGGAAGAGGAAGGTACAGATCGCGCGCTGTCCGTGGGCCTGTGTGGTAGGGTACTGCTCCGGCATTCTCCTGGTGTTGATCGGAGAAACCACGGAAAACTACCAATCAGAGCAGCCGGCCGCTAGAATTCTCGTCCAGACAGCGACTGAATTCGACCTAGCTAAAAACTAAGTGTCGAAAATCCTGCCGCCGTCAGGGCTCGAAACTAGGACCTCCCGGTCAGAGGTGCTGCAGTGACATCAGTTGATGCACTGAGCTACCGCTACCGGTTTTGTAGTTTTCTTGCAATAGTGCATGCAATATTTGCAATTTGAAAAAATAACAAAAACAAGATTTTCTCAAAAATGGCTCCAAATTTTTCTGTAAATGTTAGGAGTAGTGCTAAATGTTCCCTATACGATGACATAAACGCCATATTGCTCTATTCTTTTATTTATCCAAGAGTTAGAAAACTGTACTTTTTTGATTTGTCTCTCTGCTGGTTAATATTTACATTCGCGGCGATTTCTTCACATTATTATATTTATGAATATATGTACTTTAAATAATGTCATACAGAATTTCTTGAAAACTCAACAGTTTTGTTTTAAAATAAGCATTAAATTCCGCATTTTCAGAAACGATCAAATGGCATTTTCCCAAAAATTGCTCCAAATTTTGACTTAAAACTTTTCCATCGGATAGTGCGAATAGCACAGTTTAATAGGACGTGACGTTTACTTTGGTATATTCTTTTGTTTTATAAACAATTACACAAAGGTAATTTTTAAAGATATTTCTCACACTGTTAATTTGCACATGTCAATAAATTTGTAAAAATTATTGAATTTGTGATAGGAAGTTTTTTCAATAACTTCAACTGTGGTTTTTCGAAAACTCAGTAGATTCTTGTGAAAAAGAGCTTCAAATTTTGGATTTGAAATCTTTAATCGCCATTTTCATCTTCAAATTTTTGAATTTTTTTTTTTAAGTTAAATTTCAGTTCTACTATTAGGAAACCAAAAAGTTGAGAAAATATAAAAAAAAAGTTTGCTTTAGGCGACGATAGATGGCAGCTAGCATGAGGACGGGGCAAGTTCGTAAAGCCAGTCCACACCAAGGAAATTAGAAAACTTTACTCCGAGAAAGTTTACTATGAGAAAACATGTGCCATTCTGTAGCACCTAGTTAAATCTGGAAGTATGTGAAGATTACCGTCGACAAAAAAGGGTCCTTTTAGAATCACGCTTACTTGTCGAAATGTTGGTCCCCGCCATACAAAATCGACAAATCCGCCCGTCGAAATAATTTTAGAGAAGCGAACCTGGTATTTGTGTATTTTGTAAACCCCCCAATCCCCAAACTCCAATCGCCCGTCCCCGAATTCCAAACTCGCTCCAACTAGCTAATTACACGCCGCGGAAACTCCCGAATTGCACCGCAATACCTCACTCCAATAACATCTAATTGTACCGTGATTTTATAGCGACCTGATCGGTTTTTAATTTGTTATTGCTTTAGGGCACGTCCTATCCAAAACATCTTATTTGAAAGCAAATTCTGAAACCATAATTGATAATACGCAAAAATCAACAGGAAAACCTGGTTCCAGTTGCACAGACTTTACAAAACAACCGCCGGCATGCAGAAAATTATGATATTGAGAAACGTTAAGGAAGTCCTAAATCTCTCCATATCCAACAGAAAATCAAAGTTTTTCTCAAATCGTTGTCAAAGTCGGTGTTCGACTGCACTCAGTTATTAAGGTTGTGACATACCGATATGTCACATGAAAATAAACTAACATTTATTTATCGAAAGGTCAGCTACACCAAAATATAACGAGCGTATGGATTGGCTGGGTGAGAGAAGGACGGTCAAATGTTATGAAAAAGAGGAAGGTAGTTTAATACGAAGTCTTCGAGGGTGAATCATGCAGGAAGATTTCGTTCTGACTGGCATCGCGTTTCTGAACTGATCGTAGGTTCGTGAGAGGAACGAGTATAATACAGATAGTCAGAATCGGGTTATCAGATCGTGAAATTTTAAGGACAGTAAATGATATTGCAGATATTGCATGTGGAAGTAATATTGATGCATAAATTGGAACTTTGTCGGGAGTGGTAATCGAGTAATAGATTTCGGGACTATGTCATACGACGTAATCGGGACTGATAATTTTGATAGTTTGAGACCAGCTTGGATAGGGCAGAAGAGGATTTCTTGGGACTTTGGACTACGGCAAGCTCGCAAGATATTTCGACTGAGAAGTCTACGAGGGACATCAACGAAGAATAGATAAGTTAACCGCGGTATAAAATTGTAAATTCAAAGATATCTTGATCAAAGGCATAACATCAAATCATTTTATTAAATTCACTAAATTGTTTAAAAGGTAACAATAACTTTGTTAAATTTTGTTCTTTAGAAAAGAAAGTGATCTTTCATTTAGTCAATCCAAACAGTAATGAACTAGGAATAGAATCATTCTATTTCAGATTCCCAGCTGCACTGTATAGTCTGCGGATCCTATAATCCATTATAAAGGTAATAAGGATTATAATATATCTTGAACTATCGACCTAGCAAGCCGGACGCTAAGATCTTTTCCAGATATTAATGTAGAGAAATTTTGTATATCTCAAGGTTGGAACACAATGGGCCATCGCTCAGAGCAGGTGTGGGCACTCCTGTCGCCGCAAGGGCCACGTAAAAGGCCCCAAGCCCAGATCTGTGAATATAGGTTTCGCAGAGGGGGAGCAGCATGTTGCCTGCTCAGAGAAAAGGGGTGAAGAGAAGAAGTAGGGATGAGGAGAGGAAGGGGTGTCCATAATATCTCGAGCCTCGACCAGGAGCGGTAGCTCAGTGCATCAACTGATGTCACTGCAGCGCCTCTGACCGGGAGGTCCACTCCCCACGGCGGCAGGATTTTCGACACTAGCTTTTCAGCTAGGTCGAATTCAGTCGCTGCCTGGAGGAGAATTCTAGCGGCCGGCTGCTCTGATCGGTAGTTTCCGTGGTTTCTCAGATCAACACCAGGCGAATTCCGGAGCAGTACCCTAACAAACGGGCCATGGACCGCGCGCGATCTGTCCTTCCCATTCCTTGTCCTATCCTCTCCCCTTACACACTCACTTACACTAACATGAACTACACTATCACATATTCCGGGAGACCGGTCGGGAGTTTAGAGCTCGTCCCGGCTGGGGCGGTGCCCGCTGGTGGGAGAGTCCTGGTCGGTGCCGGATCTCGCCATCCAGCGAGGGGAAAATCGCCACCATCTCTCGAGAAAAAAAACATGCACTACACCAACGGGACTAATGACCGAACAGTTGACGCGCCCGGAAACACGAAAAAATCAATCAATCTATCAATCGAGCCTCGATGCTCTGGTTCCAGGTCTTGCTTTGCAGCGACTTTGGAATGGGCGCGATGGGGACAAGGTCATGCGCCAGCGCCTCCGCGGTCACAGAGCCACGCCTCCGCACTCCCGCCCTTCCCCCACAGGCAATTCCTCGCGCTGGCTTTTTGGCGTGCCACACGTCACCTATCGCGCGGACCACACGACTTCTAATTGCAATATTTCGTGCCGCAGGCGTGACTCAAGAGTTAGAAGGTCAGGTGTTGGATTGCTACTTGTAGGAATTGATTTTGGTCCGGGTTTCAGGATCTTTTGGTCACATGCCAAACTTGTAGTTCTTTCAGAATTTATATTTTATGGCAATTCTCCCTTCTATTATTTAGGAAGATTTGAGCAGAAGTTTGGTGTACTGGTCGGGTTGAAAAGTATGTGCATTTCCAAAAGCAATCGAGCGCATCGAGTCAATCGAAGCAATCGAGTGCATATGTCATACATTTATTATATTAATTAATCGTAAAGTTCTAAACTATTTCATTGGCACTTGTGAGATTCTCAAGGCCTAAGTGTATTTTTAGAAGTCATGACATTTCATTATTGCATTACAAATGCGCTACTTTTCGAGGAATGAGAGAGAGAGAGAGAGAGAGAGAGAGAGAGAGAGAGAGAGAGCGAAGGGCAATTGGAAACTCATGATTGTCTTTCATGAGACATGAATATCTTCCTACAATACTGAATCTCAAGAAAATATACGATAATACAAACTTAAAGGAGTTAAAGAAAGGTACAATATTACATTTAAATAATTAAATAGATACTTAAATAGAGTTACTACATACGGCAAATAAATCCTAAATGATAGTGTAAAATATGCGATGAGCGTTCAGAAGTAACGTAATACGATACAGTTAATTCTTAAATCGTTCATCAGAGCAAGTTTTAATCGAATTTCCTTGGTAGCAATAAACGTGTTTCCTCTTCCTTATGAAAATTATTTTCCCATTCGTCATGTTCTCTAAACTCCGAATGATCATCGTGGGAGAGCTCGAGAAGTCAAGAGGTCTTCGGAACCCACTATCACGGGTCGATCTTGCCTAAAGAGAGCCGATTTCTTTCGGATGGAAACATCAAGGGCTACTCGTGCTAATGATTACGACAAACAACTATCTCTTCAGCGCCATTTGAAGCCTTTGGGTTAAATTTAATTTTCTAGTAGCTCATCACCTAAGGAGAGGATGAATTGGCGCGCATTTAGATGAATCAAGCACTGCGACATCCAGCGATATCAGGAACTAATCTGCGACATTCAGCGACAAATTCATTCGTCAAAATCGGCCCTAGCGCCCCTTAAGAAGGCAACTGCAAATCACTCTAGGCAGAAATGTTCAGCCACGTGAGAGAAAAGGAAACGGAGGATTAGACTGAGACAAAGTGACACGGCACAGCCATTAGAAACATTAGATTAAATTGACCTCATCAAACTCGCATGTACGACGGACTGTTTTTGCGGCAGCTCAAATTTTATTTAGAATTTTTTTAAAACGTACTTACTGTCGCTATCTGAAAAAAGTTTTAATCGAATTTTCTTGGTATCAATAAATGTGTTTCCTCTTTCTTATGAAAATTATTTTCCCATTCTTCATGTTCTCTAAACTCCGAATGATCATCGGGGAGAGCTCGAGAAGTCAAGAGGTCTTCGGAACCCACTATCACGGGTCGATCTTGCCTAAAGAGAGCCGATTTCTTTCGGATGGAAACATCAAGGGCTACTCGTGCTAATGATTACGACAAACAACTATCTCTTCAGCGCCATTTGAAGCCTTTGGGTTAAATTTAATTTTCTAGTAGCTCATCACCTAAGGAGAGGATGAATTGGCGCGCATTTAGATGAATCAAGCACTGCGACATCCAGCGATATCAGGAACTAATCTGCGACATTCAGCGACAAATTCATTCGTCAAAATCGGCCCTAGCGCCCCTTAAGAAGGCAACTGCAAATCACTCTAGGCAGAAATGTTCAGCCACGTGAGAGAAAAGGAAACGGAGGATTAGACTGAGACAAAGTGACACGGCACAGCCATTAGAAACATTAGATTAAATTGACCTCATCAAACTCGCATGTACGACGGACTGTTTTTGCGGCAGCTCAAATTTTATTTAGACATTTTTTTAAACGTACTTACTGTCGCTATCTGAAAAAAGTTTTAATCGAATTTTCTTGGTATCAATAAATGTGTTTCCTCTTTCTTATGAAAATTATTTTCCCATTCTTCATGTTCTCTAAACTCCGAATGATCATCGTGGGAGAGCTCGAGAAGTCAAGAGGTCTTCGGAACCCACTATCACGGGTCGATCTTGCCTAAAGAGAGCCGATTTCTTTCGGATGGAAACATCAAGGGCTACTCGTGCTAATGATTACGACAAACAACTATCTCTTCAGCGCCATTTGAAGCCTTTGGGTTAAATTTAATTTTCTAGTAGCTCATCACCTAAGGAGAGGATGAATTGGCGCGCATTTAGATGAATCAAGCACTGCGACATCCAGCGATATCAGGAACTAATCTGCGACATTCAGCGACAAATTCATTCGTCAAAATCGGCCCTAGCGCCCCTTAAGAAGGCAACTGCAAATCACTCTAGGCAGAAATGTTCAGCCACGTGAGAGAAAAGGAAACGGAGGATTAGACTGAGACAAAGTGACACGGCACAGCCATTAGAAACATTAGATTAAATTGACCTCATCAAACTCGCATGTACGACGGACTGTTTTTGCGGCAGCTCAAATTTTATTTAGAATTTTTTAAATTTTTTTAAAACGTACTTACTGTCACAATCTTGAAAAAAAATGAATTAGACTTAAGATGCTAACATGTATCAAGTCAAATAGACCACTTTTCGGGAAGTACGGTTAAAATTGTAGGTAGGGCACAATTACATTCAATATTAACATTTAGCACACACCAAAGAAGGATATTCTTAACTTCGTCAAAATCGGCGCTAGCATCCCTGGAGAAGGCAATTGGAAATCACTCCATGTATAAATGCTCAGCCACGTGGCAGAAAAGGAACGGGAGGATTCGACTGAAACAAAGTGACAAGGACTAAAATAAGGCACAAGACTTTGGAAACATCAGGTTAAATTAATCTTATCATGCTGACACACACGACGGACCGTTTTTGCACCAACTCAAATTTTACTTAACAATTTTTTTTATTGTTCATGCCACCGGACCCACTGCCACCATCTTGGAAATAATGGAATTAATAATACCTCAGATGCTAACGTGTATCAAGTCAAAAATTCCACTTTGAGGGAAGCACTACTTTTAAAACTGTAGGTAGAGCACACTTTACAATCAAAATTAATATTAGTATACCCCAAAGAAGAAGTTTCTTAACTTTTATTTTAATAAAAATGGTTTATTATATACAACGCAAAACCTCGACAGACACGATCTGCGCAGCTTATATATTATTCAGAATTTAAAGCGTTAAATGTCTCAATACTCCATTGCTCACAGATATAAGCCTTTGTAAACCAAACGACATAAGCCACACCAAACAACACCTTGTTTTTTTGTGAATGTTGTGTAAACACCTGAAAGTGGACAAAAATTACTTAGGCTCCCGTGTACCAAATATTACACAATATTCTATGGTATTAAGTTAATAATGATTATTTTTAAGTTGACGAAATATAATTTGAAACTATTCTTTTTAACAAATTAAATTATTCTTATGACTTAGAGTCACTTTAAATTAACCAGAAACCTGAAGATTATTCGTAAACTTGAAGAATATACTTGCAACCTTACTCTAGAACTTTTTCTCTTATACTTTGTTATAATTCTTCATTTTGCACATTTTACTTGCGTGATCATTTACGCAGTGTGTTAGAGAAGTGGATTCAAAAAGAGCGTGAGGTTACAAATCTTCTTCTTCTTTCTCATGTCTTCCACTTGTAGCTGGATTGTAAAACTCGTGGAAGGTTTGTTTCAGGCGTATTACTTTTCTTGCATGTCAGAGATTTATGGCGTAAGAAGCCATTTAAATTTCACATTGTAGTTAAATACGAGCATTTGTGAATTCGCACCGTATCTATAGTATGCTCATCGAAGTTAATGAATAAATTAAAGTAAGAATATACATTATTACCCTCTCATCATGTTTAATTGTATACAGTTGTATAAGTTCTTTTCTATTTCGCGTGTTTCTGTTGTTGCAAAGACCTTCACATCTCACTTTGCTGACGATTAGGTTATATGTTTGTTTAGAATTAGAAAACATATTTTATTGTTTAAAATATCATAAACAGTACCAACGTAGGGAAACATTAATATGAATATAAATGAACCTTTTGTTGCTGCAGAGCTACATTATCAGATTTTCTGACTGATGTAGGTAATAGAGTATATTAACCAAAAACAAAATAATATTATCTTACCCTTACGAATTGTATGTAAAATAATATTATCTTACCTTGGTTATTAAATTTTTTAATGTTAAAAAATTGTGATCATTGCTACCTAAATTATTTAGAGGTCGGCCTAGAGGTGAGATAGTGTGCAAGGCGTGATTCTTTATTGGTGAGTTGTTTTGAAACAAAAGGTCAGTTCAGGTGTTTAGCAGCAAGCACCTGAGAACTCCCTGTTCCGAACAGATCAATGGGCTGCTCAAATGAGCACGGCAGGAGCGAAAGGATTCTCCTGAACCACAGCAGAGAGCGGCGTAGACTGTCTAAGGAACCCTGCCGCTTCTCTCTTCGAAAGAATCAGCGACAAGCAACGACGCGAAGCGCGTCTCCGTTCAAAGACTCGTATCCACACTCCATTGATTGATATTGTGTTTCTGGGCGCAACAGCTGATAGTCATTGGTCTCGTAAGTGTTGTGAATGGAATATCCCGCGAAGTTACTATGTTCCCCTCAACTGGCACTCCTCCGTCACCGACCTACACTTGCTTTCTTTATTGATTCGTTGATTTGTTTTTCGTGTTTCCGGGCGCGTCAACTGCTTCGGTCATTAGTCCCGTTAGTGTAGTGCATGTTTTTTCTCGGGAGATGCGCGGTGATCTTTTCTCGCTGGATTGCGAGATCCGGCGTCGACCTACCGTCGGCTAGTGGGGTTCCCTAACCAGGACTCTCCGGCACCGCCCGAGCAGGGCACCGCCCGAGTCGGGACAAGCTCTAAGCCCCGACTCCCGAATATGTGGTAGTGTAGTGCATGTTAGTGTAAGAGAGGTGTGTGTGTGTGTGTGTGTGTGTGTGTGAGGCGAGAGAATAGGATAGGGAAGAGAAAGGATAGATCGCGGGCGGTCCGTGGCCCGTTTGGTAGGGTACTGCTCCGGCATTCGCCTTGTGTTGATCGAAGAAACCACGCACAACTACCAATCAGAGAAGCCGGCCGCTAGAATTCTCCACCAGACCACGACTGAATTCCACCTAGCTGAAAAGCTAGTGTCGAAAATGCCTGCCACCGTTGCGACTCGAACCATAGGACCTGCCTGTCAAAGCCACTCGCGCGACATCAGTTGACGCCCTAAGCCATATTGGGCGGTCTTACACTTCGGTTTGCGGGGTTCCTTCAAGGCATTTCCGCCTGCGAGATACCGCTCCAGCCGGCTCTCGATTGCTCTCCCAACATGTCTGATAGTTTAGTGCAAGTAAAGAAAGTGTATGTAAGAGTAAGTGTATATGAAAGGGTAGGCGAGAGGATAGCGACAGGAAAGATCAAGGTGATCGTGGCCCGTGTGTTGAGACACTTCCTAGGCATTCGCATGATACTGATATGAGAAACCCGAAAAACTACATATCCACTAAAATCATCTTCTTGACAATGGCTTCGACCTATCTAAATAGCTATTGCCACATGTTAGTAGGGACCCGATCCCAAGGATGATCCGGTCAGAAACTTTGTAGTGGCAAAACTCTTGACAGAAAGACAGACAGAATTGCTGAAATAATGTTCCGTGTTTGGGTCCATAATCACGCTAAAGTGAATCTCCAGTCACTGGCTAGTGGGAAAAGATAAATTACGAATCGTGTTGAGTAGAATGAAGCTTATATCCTGCTGTTTTATTGCAAGAATTTATTTTCCGACTGCCATCGCCGAAATGATGTGGTTTGGTAGAAATGTCAAAGAGCTGATCATCAAGTTCTTGATGGCAGGTTCCAACTTTTAGACGGTAGTACACCCAGACAGCACGCTACGATCAGATCACCATGGCAAACATCATGCTCACCATGGTCACCATTCTAAGGCAGGTGCAGCTCGACAGGACCTCTGGAAACGGGGATGTCACACCGTCGAAAGCTGTAGATATCTCTCGAGAGGGTCCGAAGCGAGGCTCATAGTGCACTAGGAATGGGAATAACCTACTAAAAAAACTAAAACTAGCTTTTATATTTTCAGTTATTACAGTTTCTCGGTTAATTCAGTTTTTCGGTTATTTTTAGTCGTGACCGCCCGCACGCATTTGAAGGAGCCGCTGCCGAGTGAAGTCAGCGGGCGTTACCGCCCCTGGCGGGAGAGGAAGGCAACCGGTGCGAGCTGGCCTGGCCTGTCCGCGCGCGGCCGTCACGCCCGAGGAAGCGGGTGGGGACTCGCCACCGCCCCTACTCCGCTGCTAGTCGGCGGGCCGCTAGCCGTTGCGGGCTATAAGAGGATCCGACCCGACGCCAGGGCAGATAGCGACCGACGGTGCTTGTGACTGGATCCTGGCGAGCGACTTGGAGAGTGAAGAGTGGAGAGTGGAGATCAGCTACGACGACGACCTGTGCAACGAAATTGGACTCTCTTGTGGATATTTGTTGACTCGGTTGATTTTGGGACTTCTTCTGGACAACGATAACACTGCTTCGCTTTTGGTACATTCTTCTGGTGATACTGAACTTCAGCAATTGTATCTGGTCTTTAATAAAAATCGTTTTATGAATTCTTGCCTTTTAATTGGATACTACATTTTTCACCTCGGTTAACCACGTTTCTTTTAATCAATAACCGGCTGGTGGTTTTCGTATCAATGTGGTTAAATTCACAACATTGCGTGTAACCATTGCTGATGTAACAATGTGAATAGTAATGTTTGTGCATACACGCCTCCTATGTGTGAGTTTACCTCCGCCTCCTATGTGTGAGTCTCTCGCATGGTAAATTTACTTAGCTCCTAGGAAAAGCTTCCTTCAGGCATTGCCTTGTTACTTTCTCGTATAAGTAGTAAGCATATTCGGAGTAATAGAATATGTAGTATAAAAATTTATGCGGACAATCGATTTCCAGACTTTAACGGAAATCCACATTTTAGGATCCCTGATGCAAAAAATGGATTTTGAAACGATCCGTTCGTCTCTCTGTCTGTTTGTTTGTCTTCCGTTTATCCGTCTGCGAATACCTCCAGCGAGTAAGCCATTCACGCAACTTTTTATAAATGGATATTTCCAGATCGATGTCGCCAGACTCGAGGTCCTGCCTACTCAAAGCCGCCCGTCGATTTGCCTATCCTCATCAAGAGAAGTTTCACTTCAAAATTAGAAAACTTGTTATTTTATAAACCGTTTATTTTGAGCGGTTATTTTCCAGTAACGAAGATGAAAAACGGATTTAACATGAAAAGGTTACTTTTGATATACCCATCATTCCTAGTGGAGACACCCATTCACAGATCCTCTGCGACGTCGCCCCCGGCTGACGCACACTGCAGCGTCCTGGGTCTTTACCGCCTCGGCTGTTTGGATGCGGGGCATTTATATCACCGCCGAGCATTGTGAAGCATTCTTTCAGCGTGTACAAGGTTCTTTGGGCTCACCCAAAGTTGACGGCGCTGATAACGTTCAGAAACGTCTTGCCTCACTCGGTCTTTGCGAGCAGGAAAAAATGTAATAACATGATTAGTAATGATTCATTTCTATGATACTTTCATTCTTGGAATACTCTAAAAGTAAAAATAAGAAAATCATTGCATTGCACTGTACTATTGATTGTATAACTCTTCGTACATTTTTTATTGAGGTGGGATTCACTCCACTCCACTAGTTTAAATGTAGGAAGAACTGTCATTCCCTTGCAATCTACGATCAGTCTGTTTCAGGACGGGTTCGATTCTCTCTCTGTACGATTCAGATAATTCCAACACATACTTTACTTACCATGTGAGCGGTCACATTCTCAGACTTTCTGAAACGAAGTGAGAAGCCTCCACAGATAACTTCTGTAGCCGCTCACTCGGTGTCCCGCGGGGCAGAATGGTATGACTCAATGCGTTCGTTGGATCGTTGGAAAGACATTTACATCGGTGACTCTTAAACGTATGGCCCGACATCACGTGTGTATTACTGTTACGTATCTAACGAATATCTTTACCGCATCAATGTATGCTCTCGTAGGCGCCCGCAAACGTGGGTGTCTCCAATATAATTCACCTGCCGCTGCTTACCCAACATCGTTGTCCGTTCACCTACTCTTGAGGTAATGTCCAATAAAACATTTCAAGTTCCAACAAAAAGAAAATATATTGTTCGTAAGTTCTGGATGGGTAACCAATCAGCAAACTACTACCTGCTACACATTTGCGTATATCTTGCTCTGCACTCTTGAACCACCGATTAATTACATCAAACACCTTCCCCAAGATGTTTTTTTGTCATAATGCATCACGATGGCAGAAAGATGAGTTCCGAAACAGACAATTATTTCATTTTGCATAAGGTACCCGACAGTAGCAGAGCTATTTCTGATAACTGATGAGAACTATCAGAACACACTAGTATTTGGGCACATCCGAATTTTTTTAGAGTCGAACGAGTAATACTTTTGCGAGGGCCGCTTTGGAAACGTCAATATGGTAAACAGAAATACGCATGAAAACGTCTCGCAACGCCAGACGTTGATGTGGGAGGGTGACAATGCGCCTTCGATCGAGCTGCGAAAGGACTCTTCGAGCATTTTTAGAAAGTGGCTATGGTGCGTGATTGATGGCCACCAAACTCTGGGTTAGTGAAGAGAGAAGTCAACTGGAATCCACTGATATGTATGCTATGTTGATGTTCAATGGATGATTGGTGAACAAACATTTTGGACTGTTAACAAATTGGATAACGAGTGCTTTTCCGAAACATCTTTGAGTTCTTATAATGGAAACCTAGCAGAACCAACACAAGAAGAAGCGACTATCGGTATACGACCTGTAGAATTGTAGTTTATTGTCGTTTGTGAAAGTTTAATGCAATGAAACATTTAAACACTGAACACCGTAAAAGAAGAGAAAAAATTGACAGCCATATTTATGCCTCACAAGGCCAATGGAAATTTGAATGTCCGTGATGCTGTTTATATATATATATATATATATATATATATATATATATATATATATATATATATATAAACATATTAAGATAAATATTATAAACTGCAAAGTATGTGATAAATATAAATTTTTGACTGTGGGGCAGGTCTCCATTTGATTAATTGATAAAAATTAATTCGACATATTCTGTTCCTCCATGAGTTTATGAGTCTGTTATTTTCCATGCTTGTTGTGTCGCGGGATGCTTCGGAAATCTGTTGACACCGTGTCTAAGGAGCTCAGCAGTATGTTAGAGCCTACATTGTGATTCTACTAGATACAGTTACAGGGTATTGGAAAGCTTGACTTTGGTGGAATAAAGTTACAAAATAAATATAAAGAAACCAAAAATTAAATAGGGCCGGCTGAGTTAGTGAAGGTCATTACGATGAGGGTGCCCGAAGTGCTTTGGTTTAAAACATCGAGGGTTCGATCTCTGATTTATTCATATATTTTTGTGCTGGCTAAATGTTATGTCAAATAATTTTGACCTATCATTTAATCTGTACTGCTAACGGAGTGGCGACGACCACCATGTGTGATTTAAAAAATTGCCTGAACTCTTAATGTCCTGTCATGTGCACCATGGAGGCAATAAAACAACAAAGAGGAAAGAAAGTGTGCTCTCTTACAGTCCCGGCGCGCCGCATTGAAACTTGGTGAAGAAACGTGTTTATCAACTAATCTTGACATCATCATGATGACCTTGTTTATCTATTGAAGTTTCCCGTTGAAGCTCAAGAAATGTCGGAAACATTGACGTAAAACAAATGTTATAAAACTAATGATCTTTGTGCTTTTGAAAATGTTCAACTTTGGATGAAAAGTAAGAAAATAATAACAAGAGTAGTATTTTATAATATTTGAAGTGTACTACTTTTAGATAGGACAAAACTATTTAAGTAAGCACGTACTGAATACGTAGGAAGAAGGTATGTTTGTACTTCAGAATCCTAAAATAATTCATTTATGAATAAACGAGTTTTTGATGAGAAAAGCCTCTTCACATGAAAAATGTATATAACATAAAATATGTAAATAAGTCTGAAACATATAAAAGAAAAAGCAAAGTTTTCTATGACACTATTGTGAATTGCCCAACGACGAAACGAGATAACGAGGCAAAGTAGTTCCTGCTGAAAGGGAAAATAAGAGAAAACAACTACATAACAACAAAATAAGAGAACAAAAAATGTTTAACTTAACAGGAAAAATGCTTGTTATATAAATGAGTACTCACTCGGCCTCGTCCTCCAGCACGAGCTCCTCGAAGTCGATGACGAGGCGGTAGCCGGGCGGCGCCGTCACCAGCGTGGCGCACTCCACGTTGTCCGGGTAGCGGGCGGGAAGCCGGGGCTGACGACGGTGGCGCGCGGCGCGTCGCGGCTCAGCGTCAGCGACCGGTTGCAGTCGGCGGGGCCCGCCTCCTCCCCCCGCGGCCGTCAGCGGCTGACGACGGTGGCGCGCGGCGCGTCGCGGCTCACGCCACGCCCCAGCACTCTCCTCACAACTCACTACTTCCACCTCCGCTCCTCCCATCTTCATTCCTCGCCGCCTCCACTCCCACCCTCCCACCCACCATCACTCTTCGCCTTTCCCACTCCATGCCCCGCTCCACCCACAGACTTTAACCCTCAGTTTCACCATCCATCACACGCCCTCACCACTCCCAGCTACACCCACTTCACCCCACGAATTTCATACCTTCGTTCCCTTATCCTTCCTTTGCTCCACCCTCCTTCACCCCTCGCCTTCCCACTTCCTTTACATGCGGCGGCGATGGTGTAGCGGTTAGCGTATCGGACTGCTACACCCAAGTTTGCGGGTTCAAACCAGATCGAAGCCGTGGATTGTTAAGGCGAAAAATCCTTCGTACGCCTTCCTTCGGAGGAAGTAAAGCCGCATGTCCTATGTAGTAGATTTACTGCATGTAAAAGATCCTCAAGCCTAAATGACGCCTCTGAGTTAATTTCAAATCGCCTGTTTCGTCGCCCAAGTAATACCTTCTTTCTCCCTTGATTGGTGAAAGGGGTGTAACGAAATTTGCGTGTTCAGACGGAAGAGCAGGCCTCATGGCCTGAGTCTCGCCTCGTAAAATAAGGCAAATTCAATTCAATTCAATTCAATTCAATTACCCATTGCCCTCTTCACTCCATCGCCCGCTCAGCACGCCATCACTCCTCGACTCTCGTCACAACCACCTTCCGCTCCTCCCATCTCTCTCAGCTCCACCCATTTATTCCTGGCCTCCTCCACTCTATCCCCCGCTCCATCTCCCCAGCCATCCTCCTCACACCCCCCCCCGCTTCACCCATACACCCACTTCACCCCACGAACTTCATACCTTCGTTCCCTTGTCTTTTCTTTGCTCCACCCTCCTTCACCCCTCGCCTTCCCACTCCATTGACCTTCACCCACCCCTTGCCATTCCCCTCCTCCCCCCTCTTTCCCCCCCTCCGCCCCCTTCCCCCAACCCTCCTCTCCTGCTCCACGTCTCGTACTCACACCTAACTTTCCCCACTCCCTTCTCCTCTCCACACATCTCCATCCCTCACCCCCCCCCCCCCCCCCATCACCCTCGCCTTCCCCATTCCCACCCCTCGAACGTCACACCTCACCTTCTCGTACTCCCAACTCCGCCCTCCCTCCTCCCACTCTCAGCTCCACCCACCTTCATTCCTCGATTGGTTTGTTGGTTGGTTCGTGATTCCGGGCGCGTCAAGAGCTTAGTTTATTAGTCCCGTAAGTGTAGCGCATCTTTTTTCCTCGGGATATGGCGGTGATCTTTTCCCGCAGGATGGCCAGATCCGACGCCGACCTACCGTCGACTAGCGGGGCACCGCCCCTTTCCCCCTAACCAGGGTTCTCCCACCAGCGGGGCACCGCCCCAGCTGGGACAAGGTCTAAGCTCCCGACCTGTCTCTCGGAATATGTGGTAGTGTAGTGCATGTTAGTGTGTGTGTGGTGTGAGAGAGGATAGGACAAGAAAGAGGAAGGAAGGATCACGTGCGGTTCGTGGCCCGTTTGTTAGGGTACTGTTCCGGCATTCGCCTGGTGTTGTTGATTGGAGAAACCACGAAAAACTAGGGACAGCCGGCCTCTAAAATTCTCCTCCAGACAGCGACTGAATTCCACCTAGCTGAAAAGCTAGTGTCGAAAATCCTGCCGTCGTCAGGACTCGAACCTAGGACCTCCCTGTCAGAGACGTTGCAGGGATGTCAGTTTATGCACTGAGTTACCGCTTCCTGTATATTCCTCGAATATCACTCTGTGTCCTGGGTTCTATCTACCATCACACCCTTGAGAATTCACGCCGCGCCTTCCTCACTCGTCGATGCCATCCATCTTCACCCCTCGAACTTCACACTTCACCTTCTCCCCTCCACCGAACGTCACACCCTGCGATCTTCACATCTCGCTCCCCCTTCCACCTTCATCTCCTCTAACTTCACATCTTTTCACACTTCCTATTCTCCACTCCCATGCTCCACTTCTATGCTCCATCCACCCCTCCTTTCTTCTCACTGTCACACTCCTTGAACTTCACAACTCGCATTCCGCATTCTCTCCTACGCTACATCCACCATCAGTCCTCACGAACTTCATATGTCGCCTTTCCTCCACCTCTCCCTTGCCACTTCCCCCCACCCCGCTCTTCGTAGCTTTTCTACCACACTCTCTTCTGCCCCAATCTTCCCCACCTCCCCTTTCTGTACTCTCACCCCTTCCACCAACCACTCTCCCATCCGCCTTTTACTCCCCACCTTCCACTACCGCTGCTTCGCCAAGCGAACCTCCCTCTTTTCCCTCTCCATTTCTGCCTCCACAAAACTCTTAAGTAAAGGGAGATTGCACAGCGTGAAATTGTATCTAATGCAAGTATAACACAGCAACAATGCTATACTTCAATATTTTTTAAATGGCCGAAGACATATGGTCATTGTTACGCCGCCTGCGTTATAAAACTTTTTGAAGTTATTGAACATTAATTTTTGGAATATACAAAATAAAAAAAACTGATTAAATAAGTTGCTTGTAAGAAACAGAAAATTGCAAGAAATGTACAACACCAGATGGAAATGAATCAATATGCAAACTAAACCCCATGCTCTTAATAAAATGAACTAATTAGAGTTTTCAATTTATCCATATGGCTAACAAATGCAATTATTTAATAATTTTATAAATCAATCAAATGCAACAAGCAGTAGTTATTTCCTATTCAACTACAGAAACTCTTTATCATAACTCAAAACTTCCTGAATAAATCTTTTTAACAGTGTTAAGAACATTTCTGAGGCCACCAGCCCCATTGAGAAGAACATTCGCGAATTAATTAAAAATATTCTTGGATGGGACTTGAAGTATACACGTGCTGCAAGGGTTTTGAACACCGCTTTCCTTCCATCAATGGGAGTCATTGTAGTAGCGTGTGTGTGGGGGGAGGCGCTTACCTCCGACGCGCGGGCGCTCGCACACGAAGAAGTTGCGCGCCTGGCAGTGCATGTCGTTCCACATGAAGGAGTGCGCCAGGCGCACGCCGGCCGACGGCAGCGCGAACACGCGGCGCAGCTCCACGCAGTCCAGCTGGCTCGTGCCGTCGTCGTTGGGCTGCTGCGCGAAGTGCTTGTGCTGCTCCCAGCCCGGGAACCAGTCTGCGCAAGCACACGCACCGCTCTAAAGCCTGTTTTACACGGTCATTTTTTCATCATTTCTCGTCGATACGGAGCAGACTGGATGTAATTTGTACGAAAAAATGAAGCATGCTTCATTTTTCCGTACAGATTTCATCCAGTTTGACTACAGCGTCCGTGGTGTCTCTTTATGGAACTTTCTTCGATTGCGTGAGTTCTCCGGCAGGGAGTATATTTATCTGGTGCGTAGCGTGGGCACGTGTTGTTTGTGATATTGAGTCTTTGCGTTCAGTGATCCCTCTCGCAAATAAAACCACAATACCTCACACATCTTTCTACTCCTTACTCTGCGAATTCGTAACTATCTGATCATTCTTCCCGCTAATTTAATTTGTTTCTGTAAATCCGATGTTCAACTGTTAAACGTCCAGCGCTTTTTGCGGCGTTTGGAGGAAGTATTTTCATCACGATTACGTACAGACCAGAAATGACCGTGTAAAACGTTGGAATCACGTTCATCCAGTTTCGGTACGCATAGAACCGAACGTCCTTTTTCCATCCAGTTTCTGTACAGAAAAATGATGAAAAAAGGATGAAAAAATGACCGTGTAAAACAGGCTTAATGCGAATGCCTTCTTCGGTGGCATTCTGCACGCTCCTGCTACTTATACTAAGCTACTACTGCTAGTAATAATAATAATAATAATAATAATAATAATAATAATAACATTCTTGAAATTTCTAAGAACTACAGTATCTCGGAATAAATGTGACAATCTTCTACAGCATTGTGGTTTCCGGAAAGCGATGATTACATTTTGCCAGCGAACATGGGGTGAGAAATATCAAATAACGAACTTGTAAGATATTTCCTTATGATTGGTGGGCATCGTTAGCTGGTCTTTGTCAAGTACATTTTCGGAAGGAGTGAGAAACTTATCATTATATCAGATTTTCTGCCACATCTTTTATTGCCAAAAAAATTACTTTTACCCCCTACATACCCTACAGATTTCTGACACTTATTCTGAGACACCTAAATGATATTAATAACTAAGTTACAAGAAGCTCAAGCAACGCCATGTCCATTTAGTTGCATACAAAGTAATGGCTTTCAATTCCTCACTAGTAAACTAAGGTAAATGTCACACGAATTATTTTAATAATGTTGTCCAATTTTTTACTTTTCTCGGAAATATTGTGAAATATATCCAAGAAACATTAACAAAGAAATTAGATGCATCCCAAACAAAATCATGTCTACATCTGTAACAACCTTCTCTTGTAAAGTTATGTCAAGTGTCATAGTGTTCCTTACCTCCGAAGAATACATGTGGTGGGAAATATATCAGTCATTTCACGTATAAACAATCAATACTATAGTGTTTCCCTCAATGTTTAGCAATTGTTAGGGCTTTTCACTCACTTTCCAATTTAATTGTTCTCTCTTGGTGGCACTAGATAGAAATATCTTTAGTTGGTTATTTTGTGAAGTAAATCCTCTCGAGGGAACCCATTTATTCAGAAGAGGTTCCAACATATCACACGTCTGGCATCGATTTTCGCATCTGCAAAATTCCGGGAATCGAACTCCCAAACTTCGGAATTATTGGCTGGCATGCTGCCGGACGCTTCCCTGCGCCCGACTCAACGATATTTCTCTGAACATTACCATAGTACATTTAACGTTTCATTTGATTGATTGTTTGAGTGACGTTCCCATTCACGTCAACGGCTGCACTCATTAGTTCCGGTTGTGTGAATATTGTATCGTGGGAGGCGCTGTTGCCCCACCTCTGGTTGTTGAGATCTCATGTCCACCATTTGTTGTGTTGGATTCGGTGGTATAACCGGACTGTTGTACCCGAGTTTGCGGGTTCAAACCCGATCGAAGCCGTGGATTTTTAAGGGCGAAAAATCCTTCGTATGCCTTCCTTCGGAGTGGAAGTAAAGCCGGCTGTCCCGTGTTAGTAGATTTACTGCATGTAAAAGATCCTGAAGCCTCTGAGCAAAATTGAGATCCGCCAGTTTCGTCGCCCAAGATAATACCTCCTTTCTCCGCTAGGTGGTGAAAGGAGCGTAACGAAATTTGTGTGGTTAGACGGAAGAGCGGGCCTGATGGCCCTAGTCTCGCCACGTAAAATAAGACATTAACTAACTAACCTACACATCGGCTAAAAGGGAGGGAATAGTACTCCTCGAGGTATCTCTCCCAGAGGGACAAGCTCTAAGCTCCGGATTGGTCTCCTGACATGTGTGGTAGTGTCACATGTCACTTACACTTACGTGTAAGGCGTAGCGCGCACTGGACAAGTAGTGCACCGGATGGCACGGAAAGCTTTTTTAAAAAGGTGGTTACATAGTTTCCCGTAAGGGCGCGCACTAGCTCTCACGGTAGAGACGGAACAATTCGCACCTTCCGCCTTTGGCAAAAAGTCGAAAGGAAAGGTCTTTCCAACATTATTGCATAGCGTGCCGTCCGTACCGATGACGTATCGGCTAGTTTACGCACTTGCCTCAGGTCCAGACGGCAATTCGCTTTTGTGGTAATGTGGAGCGACCATGCATTTGTCCAGTTTAATTATGTTCGTCCAAAATTATCCCGAACTACCGGTGACCAATAAAATCATTTTACTTCCAATTGATGACCTATTAGGCGCATACTCATGAAAAGCATGATATATAATGTTGAGTTACATGAAAAAACTAAAATTTATTAGATTTTACATAATGTCGCTGTAAATAAAAATAGAATGAATTTTATGATGTTGAAAACTGTAAATGATATTGCTGACTTAAATAAGATGTTAAGTACACACATATTTCGAAAAATGAAACATTTCTTTCACACATTACTCTGGAAACATCAAGAATTTGTTGAGTTTATAATTGTTTAATTACGTAGGCCTATTAATTACGTATGTGGTTTTAGACATTACCTTTTTAATATAGTACTTCTACTACACAGTGGAGTAATTTGTAGGAAAGGAAAAGGTTGCAACACACACAATGGTTTATTTTCTCCTTCCATGTATTTGTTTTGATTTTATACTTTTTAAAATACAAGCAATACGTTTTTTTTACATAAAGTGAGACGTTCACTCGTCTCAAACGGTTAACCTCTTCTTAGATCATTTGGCTCTATAAAATTAGTCTTCTAGTTTGCAGTTCCTCATTCAAAATATTCAATAGAGCTTACTGATACATCCTTAACTATTGCATGAATTTTTCATCTTCAATGAGAATTGGGTATAACACACTAAATTTTTCTTTTATTAGTGTTGTTTTGTTCATATTTTGAACCTAGAAACTCGAGTCTTTGTTCGACTCCTTGGCTCATCGTCTTCTAAAAATGAACATACAATCGCTTCTTCAGTTAACATTCTTTTGCAGCCGTGCACTACCCAAGGCACGGAGCCAAATCGTGCAAAACTGTTCGAAGTGTCCTTCCCGTCCCGTCACAGCATAGTGAGCTCAATTCACACAAAAAGCGCCGACCGTCCCGCATCGTCCGTCCGAGCTTAACTTATACAGCGTGCGCTTAGTTTAGTATGTAAAGTCCGTTTTACACGTTCATTTTTTGTCGTTTTTCTGTACTGGATGGAAAAGGTTTCTACGCTCTTTTGTTTTGGTATCGAAACTGCTTGTCAGAGATCTAGCGTTTTACACTGTCATTTCGTTTTCTACCCGTAATCATGATGTAAATATTTCCTCTTGACTTTGCATACAGCGCTGAAGATTAAACAGCTATGCTAGCAAATTATGATCGGTTCTATTAGGACTGAACACGGTACAAGACTACTTTAAAACACAGTAAAAGGTTTTATTTCTCACTAAATAATCCTTTATTCAAGATAAATTACAATGCAACATAATCTAACCCCCTCGACGCGTTAGCAAACCAGAGAAATCTCCGAAAAGTGACGCCAGGCGCGTGGTCGTCCAATTGGATTAAATATGTACCAAACAATTAAGCATGCGTCATTTGTCTGTACAAATTACATCCCGGCTAGTCCGTTACTTTTCTGCACTAACGTACAAAGATGAAAAATGACCTTGACACCGGAAGCGATGGCTCAGTGCATCAACTGATGTCACTGCAGCGCCTCTGACCGGTAGGTCCTAGGTTCGAGTCCCGACGGTGGCAGGATTTTCGGAAAGAAGAATTCCAGCGGCCGGCTGCTCTGATCCGTGGTTCTCCGTGGTTTGCCGTGGTTTCTCTGATCAATATCCGGCGAATGTTGGAGCAGTACCCTAACAAACGGGCCACGGACCGCGCGCGATCTTTCCTTCCTCTTGCTTGTCCTATCCTCTCCCCATACACACACACTTACACTAATATGCATTACACTACCACACATGCCGGGAGACCGGTTGGGGACTTAGAACTTGTCCGGTGGCCGCTGGTGAAAGATACCTGGTTGTGAAAACCCCGTTAGCCCACTGTAAGTCGACGCCCGGATGTGGCCATGCCATCCAGCGGGGGAGACTACCGCCACCTCCTGAGCAAAAACACGCACTACGCTTACGGGAATAATAGCGACAGTAGTTAACGCGCCCGGAATCACTAATAATCAATCAATCAATGATCTTGACTGGCTTAAAGGAACACGAAGGAACATGCGTACGCCCTCCTTGGCCCGTATGTTAAGGTACTGCCGTTAGAATTCTTCTCTAGACAGCGGCTGAATTCGTATTCGATGTATAGCTAGTGTCAAAAATCCGCCACCGCACTGGAACCTTAAAACTCTGGGTGACAGTCCTGCGGAGACAGCGACGACGCTGACTCTAAGCTCAACTTTTCCGATTTTAACGTTTCGTCATTTAAGTTACGGAGACTCCTCGAAAGTGCTTTGCGAAGATTCCGAATTTAGCCATAGCCTGCATCTCATTGGGATATCACTGAAAAGTTATAGCAATATGTGGCGCATTGAAATATTTCTTCCTCTACGTGTTATTATTCTACAACTAGACATATTTTGGAAATAGAAGATGACTTAATTTAAAGACCTAAAACTGGAGGATAAATTGCAATGAGAACGAAAGTTTCGGCTTTCATATTGGAGGTGTGAGACAAGTTCGAAAAATAATTGAAATGTTGTAATTTTCAAAATATTAAAAGTTTTAATTAAAATCGTAAGTATATCATATTTATAAAAGTTGTTACTTATTTGCTAGTAAAAAATGCAACATGTTTTGAGAAAATGTTTAAAATGTCACAGGAACTTTATTTAAAGTACCACAAAATAAGAAAATCTCTTAGTGATGTCCCGGAACGGATTAATTAGATCCTCCTGACATGTTTACAAGTTTCAGCTGAAAAGATTCTAATTTGAAAGTTATGTGTAACACACCCACTCATCCGTGAATTCTCCATCTAACCCGTCATCCCGACATTCGGAAGCAAAATTGAGTGTATCTCCTCCCCACCTTCCCCAATCTTACCATCTTTGGAGAATTTATCCCGAATGAGTCGGTACCCCCTCGCAGGAGATACCTGGACCGGAAACCCCCTGAAAGCCGAAGTGGTCCTTCACTTCGCTTCTGACCTTCCAAGGAGGGAAGAACACAGCTACAACCCTCGCTTAAAACATACACTACACTTACGGGACGAATGACCTTAGCCTGTTAATTCACTAACCAACAACAGAATACTTACGGAAGTTTATGTCAAGCATTTTTTATAAACCGTTACTTTTCTTATTGCATTATGTAGAGAGGGGATTATTGTTGTATTGCAGTTTACTCTCAGTACGTGAAAAATATGTTTCATTATTGCCCATCACGACTTTCATATCAATTTACGTCTAACATAAAATATATCCTAGGTTCTTTGACCATCTAAATCCATTGAATAGGTCAAAATGGATGAGGACGGAATGAATACTCCAAGTTCCCAATGACATAACCTTTCTGTCAGGCGAGGGAAAATGAAAGGCATTTAAACACATTTAATGTACTGTGGAAATCGAATGCGAATGCCAAATATTTATTGCGTTGTGATCTGGTTTGTCAAAACCTTTTCACCTATGCCTATTTAAAATGATAAAATATTGTCGGCAAATCAGTATATTTCACTATCAAAATGAAATACGAGTCGACGTTGATACAATTAAACCTAAAAACGATGGATGGAACTGATAGGTCACTTTATTATATTGTATTTTCATCGAACTTTTGCCATTAAAAATCTTTCTGATTTTGAACCACTATGCGTGAGGCATTTATTAGAATTTTTTTCTGGAAGAAGCTGGTCTGGCCACTTTACATCCGAATTCTGTTCAAATCATGAGCTTCTCGCTGGCTTCCATATACACAAGGCTCACCAAACTACCTAGAGAACAAGAATTTCATTGTGCTCAAGACGTATCTTTTCGGACACTTATCTATTACAATTGAAAATGGCTTTCTAAAGAGATGAATTGACGGTTCTTAGATTTCGGGATGCTTTCGGAAGATTACACAATTGATGCACAATAGTTTATCTGAATAGCTTATTTGAAGGATGTCACGAGATCCGTACTCGTTGAAAAGTTTCTAAAGGAACGTAAACTTTCCACTCTCATTACATACTGCAAGTGAACTTCTAAAGGGCAAAAAGGAAGGAAGTTATTCACGTAATTTTTTCCATGTAATGGTATATTTTTGGATAGTGTTTGAAGAAGTTAATACACTTGGTTAAAAGGTAGTGCTACATGGATGGTGTTATGCATCAACCAGGTAACCGCAACTCATGTTTGAAAAAAATGAGGTACTGAGTCCTTCTATTGCTTTGGATCACGCTCTTAGTGTATGCCAGCTTTCGGCGCCAAATTCGTTAAAATAACCTTATATTTAATGAAAAATGTGAACGCTCTCAGTCTAATCTGGGATTTTTTGTAATAAACGGCTGTGAACCTAAGTCGCCTAATTGCTGTTCTTAATTTTGCATCATGCAGATAGCCAGATATTCCCACACTGATGTTGGTGCAGTTTGGTGCTAATGGATACAATTCTCTGTGCTCCAAACGCAGAATAAACAGAGATTTCTGCGTTCATAAATACGTGAATTAGATTGTCGTTTATAAGATCGTCAAATCAGTTTCATATGTCAAAGATGAAATGGCAACCAGAGCACTGAAAATTATAGATATGGTTTTTAAAATCTGCCCTTCCCTGTCTGTAAAATTGATATCATTGTTCAACGGCGGAGGTGGGCCAGATATTTTCAGAAAAAAGGAACTTCCGTCCGTTCAACTGAAATGACAAGTCTGTTTACTAACCTTAAAATTTTGTGACCTAATGGAAAACCAATATTAGAACCAGAGTTAAAGAATTGCATAGTATTATATAATCGATTCCAGAACACTCCAAGGAATATTATGTTAGTTTTCAAACAAATGGGAATAGATTTGAAAACGGACAGCTTTCTCAGAATTTGATTTTAGAATGGAAATTGAAATAAATTCATAAAATACTATTTTTGGTCAGAGACATGAGGCGTGAATTTCAAAATTGTATATTTTTATTTAACATATGTAAACGAAATAATTATTATGGATGTTGATAATAACAGTAATAATTTCACCGAGAAAATGTTTTGATTCTACAATATTCTTCGTTGTGGGAATTCTGATTTGGTGTTGTTGACGTTCTTATAAGAAGAAATAAAAGAGGTCATCTTCGTCAACAAATTAGCTTTATTAAGATAGCCGGCTTTCGCCGGCTTTGCCGTCATCGTCAGTCTACAAGATACAGAAAGATACAACAAAATTATAAATAAATACTCAATAAGATAGAAAATTAAATTATAATTAATGGATATTATTAATAAGTATAATAATTAATAAGTAATTATATCCATTATTGTAATTTAATTTTCTATTTATTGAGTATTTATTTATAATTTTGTTATATCTTTCTGTATCTTGTATCTTTAGACTTGATGATTACAACTCGAAAGCCGGCTATCTTAATAAAGCAAAATGTTGACGAAGATGACCTCTTTTATTTCTTCTTAATATTCTTCATTGTATACTGTTGTTCCTCATATAATAAACATTTTTATACTTTCATAAACACTGTTAATCATATGTATGCTCTTTACTGTCGTTATAATTTAGTGTACAAGCTAATACTCGTGGGTGTTCATATATGTTTTCTTGGACATTTTGAGAGTAATCTTCACTACTAGCTCCCTGTATCTTCTGTCCGCTCACAATATCGAAAATACTTCCGATTCTCCAATGCTTTAGCTAAATTCTATTTTCACTCTCATGGTCTCCTTCGCTCTTTCACTGTAATTTCTCACTCGATAAATTGCACTATCAATGCCTTTTTTCTTTCTTACTATAACTCATCCTTCGTTTTCATTTTATTCTTTTAGTAAATATTAAATATTCATTCATTTTAAACAAAGGATACTTACGCTTCCGAAAAGTAAAAATTCCTGCATAATATGCACGTCTTTTGGTGCTTAGAAGAAGTTTTGAATCACATTTCGTAAGTTATTCCTTGCAGTTTGTCGGAAATTTCATTAGTAAAAGAGCCAGCCACAGGCCCTGAGTGTATTAGCTGTAATGCAGATGAGAATGAAGCAAGGGAACTGAATTAACTATAAGAACTTTTAATGGTATTCCGAGACAATGTCTAAGAACTTTATTTGATTCTTAACCTAAGTTTCTAGTATCTCCGCTGTAACCCAACAAAATTAGTCTTTTGCATTAACACAAAAATCTTATGTTGGAGGGTAAATTCCATGTATAAATTATAAAAGTTGACTAACAAATCACGTAAGGTTGTTTTTCAGTTTCAAATCATTTCCAATTTATGATATTTTTTTCGTTAAGTATCCACTTCTGTAAACATTGCTTCATAAATTTGGTGTAGGCTGTAAGATACATTGTTCCAAAATATTTGTGCAACTGAACAAAGTTGTATTATTAAAATTATTTTTCAAATTTCTATCATTATAATATACAATATTTTACCATAATAAAAACAGCCATTCGTGTATATAACATACAACTGTAATTTTAAATAGGATTATTATTATTATTATTATTATTATTATTATTATTATTATTTTATATTAATGTACCCGAGCAGTGGATAAACCACGTTACAGGTTTGAAATAGGATACAAACGCTATAAGAAGTTATACAATATTCACTCAAAAGCACCGAGGTATTTGCAAATTAAACTAACTTAACTCAATTTTATATGTGAGAGAGAATCCACTCCGATGAAAGTGGGAAAGGGGGAGGGGGAGGGAGAGTGATCTAAAGAATACGTGTTTATGATGGTTACGGAGGTGGGAATTGATCTTTAGGAAGACATATTTTGATTCCAGTAGGACCATTACCGTATTTTCCCAGGTTGTGGAGTCTGGCACCGGGAACCAGGTTTTTGTTAGTAAAGAATGTTTTTGTTAATGTTAAAATGTGCTGAGTAATTGTATCGATGTTTAATTCCCTGTGGAGCTAGGGGAATTGAACAATAATACAACTTGCTCAGAAGAAGTGATCAAATTATTGGAAACTAGAAATTAAAAGCAAGGATTATAAGCGAATTCTATGAATTGTAACTTCCTACTTATTTACTAAATTAACCAGTTAACCTAAGACAACGTACGTGCTCTCACACACGTTTACTAACCTTTCTAAATATATGTCCTGTTAGCTGTTATCCTAAGGGAAACTTACTTTCTACTTGCGCTATGTATAATACAGTGGGTCAGGAAAGTCTCTGCTCACCGAGCCCAGTCAGGGTCACCAATTAAAAATTGCATTTATGTTGGTAGCAAGATCACTTGGGAACAAGGGAAAGACACACCACTTCCATCATCTGTTATCATTGTGGTGGGTACGTAATGTAGTACGTTTTATTTTGTTACGTGCCACAACTAGTGCTACCAACATAATTTCTGCCACTAGCACACTTATCAGCTGAGAGACCTTACAAGGCGCACAAGAATGGGATAGGGTCTCTGTTGGTGAAGAAAACGTGCTCGGATTACAATTGAGTCACATAATATATATAAAAAAATAAGGTATTCTGCCATGGCTTCGTTTAGAGCTTTTACTGAACCGATTGTAGAATTTTTTCCTTTAAATGAAAGAATGTGATCCCTAAATGTGTTATCAGATATTGTTTTTGTTGATTCACCAACATTTACGGTGTAAATTAATTAATGAAATAATTCTTTAATAGTACGCTTATCAATAGTCAATTGTTTTCTTCCAAGGGGTGGCTGTTTTAAAATTGATATATATGAGTCGATAGATGTGAGTCCCTGCCGTTTCATGGTGGCGCTGCTTGATGTTTTCTTTTGATTGTTGAGATTTGTCAAGGTTTTGTTTCAGTGTAATAATTGCATTGTGGTGATGACAGTTTGCATGTACTTCTTTTTTGTAGTGTATTTTGTAGAGAACATTCGGACAGTGGGTTTTGTTCAGTTGTACTGAAGTAGTGACGTTGTTCACAGGTTATGTCGAATTCCGAATCGTTGCCCACGCGCCCCAAAATACGCAAGCGTAGTACATTGACTGGGAGCAGGGAAAAAGAAAATCAGCGTATGTGTCGTGATAGTGAGGTCATTTCGTTTTCTGTTGAGTCCTTGTTTTTTTATTTTATTTGATAATAAATAAATAAAATAAAGTTTCCGCCGTAACCAGGTCAAAATTGTGGAGATATTCGCTGACCTTCCACGGAACGTTACCGCGAATGTCATTCCTGGCCTAGTTGTGGCCTTTTTGCCCACGTGGAAGTAACTTGACGTGAATAGCCTGAAAGACGAGGGCGGCCGTGGCGGCTGCGGGAGGGGGCGTGGCTGAGCGATGGCCGCGGGGCGGGGCGGTGGTACTCACTGGTGTAGCGGAAGGGGAAGCCGTCTGACCAGCGGAAGTCACCCTCGTACATCACGTCGGATGCGCCCACCCAGTAGGCGTTGTCGTCTCGGTAGCCGGGGCTGCAAAAGACGTCCAGTGTCATTTGTGCAACTGCACAAGCAACAAGAAATATAGGCGGCCCACGTTCGTGTTCGAGATCTTCCCGTCTGCTTTCTCTCGCGTCGCCCCTTCTCTCCCTTTTCTGAATAAAGTCTCATTCACAATGCAATCACAAACATAAGCATAACACATAGACATAGACATTAACATAAGCGAAGAGTTAGCGTATTCACAATGTCGAAAATAAACATAGGCAAAATAAGAGTTTCTATTGGCTATGAGACATTCTAGTTTACTATTGGTTGCATATGAGAATCGATTTCGAGATATCAAAACAAATATGACAAACACAACCACGCAGCACACGAATAGTTCGCCTATCGACTTCGATACTCGATTTTGAGTTATCGAACTGTGATTGGCTCATTCCTTATGTCTGACATAAGCATAAGCACAGAAGCCTGAAGCTTGCAGCTCTTAAGTTAACGTCTTACTGTTTGCTTACGCGAACGCATTGTGAATGAGTCCACTTGTAGACGTAGTCCTAACTTTTATGTTAACGCCATGCTTATGCTTATGTTTGCATTGTGAATGGGCCTTAATAGTAGCAGCCACTGAACTTTCGAGACTGCGTCTCGAGTGAAAATATGCGATCGTTTTCTGGGAATAGACACTGCAGAGAGGGGTTCAAGCGACCCGCCTAAATAAAATGCCTCGACTACGGTGAGTGTTGTGATCTGTGGGCTCTTTTGACTGTCCCTGCTGATAAAATATAATGTATTTCGTAACTTATATTTTGTGTATTTTATTCTCTTTTTTTCAAAATGTCTGCATGCGACGTTTAACAATTTTTTAACTAAACAATGATGCAAATATCTATTTCATTTTCAAATAGTGCAATCGGGCAAGCAGTTCACGGAAATCACTGTTCTTTTGGTGAGAATCAGGCTAGCTGAGAAAGCTTAGGGAAACAACTGTTATCACTGCAACGTTTCTGGCAGGGAAGTTCTAGGGTTGAAGCACCGATGCTGACGGATTTTCGTCACTAGAAAGTCAGGTCGAATTTAGCTACTATGAGGAGGATAATTGTAGCGAACCGATGCTGTGATCGCTAGTTTCCGTTATTTTTCCGATCAATACCTGGCAACGTGCGGAGCTGCAACTTAAAAAACGGGTCATAGACCGCACGCGATTTTGGCCTCGTCCTTGTCTCCTCCTCTCCCTTAATACATACATCTATAATTGCACATACTACCGGGAGCGGTTGCTCAGTGCATCATCTGATGTCATTGCAGCGCCTCTGGCCGGGAGGTCCTAGGTTCGAGTCCTGACGGCGGCAGGATTTTCGACTCTAGCTTTTCAGCTAGGTCGAATTCAGTCGCTGTCTGGAGGAGAATTCTACCGCCCGGCTGCTCTGATCCGTAGTTTTCCGTGGTTTCTCCGATCAACACCAGGCGAATGCCAGAGCAGTACCCTACCAAAAGGCACACGGACCGCGCGCGATCTTTCCTTCATCTTCCTTGTCCTATTCTCTCCCCTTACACACACCCTTACACTAACATGCACTACACTACCACATATTTCGGGAGACCGGCCAGGAGCTTGTCCCGGCTGGGGCGGTGCCCCGCTGGTGGGAGAGTCCTGGTTAGGGGGAAACCCCACTAGCCGACGGTAGGTCAGCGCAGGATCTCACCATCCAGCGGGGGCAGACCGCCATCTCTCAAAGAAAACCCGTGCTCTACACTTCCTGGACTAATGTCCTTAGCAGTTGACGGGCAATCAATAGAACTGTTCTGCAGAGGGCGGCGGGAGGGGGCGTGGCTGACCTGTGCAGCAGCATGCTGTCGACGACGGCCTGCGTGTGCTCGCTGCGGATGGAGGCGAGGTGTCCGCCGCGCGCCGCGCACTCGGCCTCGGCCTCGGGCCAGGACGCGCGCCGCTCGTCCACCACGGCCAGGCACAGCTGGCGCGCCGCCACCCACCCGAACGCGCAGCCCTGCACCAGCTCCGCCACCGGCTGCGCGCGGTACCACAGGCGCAGCGCCGCCGCCGGCCCCGACCCCGACCGCGCTTCCTTCTGGGGGCGGGTACACGCGCATTTGCAACAACATTCAATAAGACGGGAAAAAATTACAAAACTCACTGCACCTCAAAATGCGAACACAACGTTCGCGAAACGTCGTAGACATAATATACGTATTATTAATGGCATTTATATATATATATATATATATATATATATATATATATATAAGCATATAAAAGCATTATAATATAACATTTTAATACTATAAATATACGTATTTTCAATGCCATGTTTCAATTGGTATTTCTCTGATTGTCTCAAATTTGAAGATTGTGAAAAACTAATAAAAGATTTCAAAAACTTGTATTAAGTGAAAGGTAAGTTTTTAATTCTTTTTGGCTGGGATGGAGGCGGTTACAACTTTTTCAATTCAATAACTGGTAAAACAGGCTTTGGAAATATATTACAAAAGCTAGTATTAAGTGAGCAGCAAGTTTTTAATTGTTTTCGGCAAGTTTTAATTGTTTAATTGGTTCGGGGGCGGATACAATAATTTTAAAAAAAAAAACCGGTTTTTAAAACGCCTTTGAATTAAAATATAGTATTAAGTGAGCGACAATTTTTTAATTGATATTAAATTGGCAACATTGTATTAAGAAATAAAGACAATAGCGTCTGTATTTTTACAATTCAGTCGTGTTTGTAGTCATATACTCGGAATAATAAATATTTTCTGTTCAATGCATGTAATATGAATTTTTTCTCGTTAATATCGTACTAGCGTTTGTACATAAATATTATTTAAAGTTTTGAAGAAGTCACACAATTTATTTTTACATATAATTTGTTGATTTAAGCTTGCCGATGCTAATGTGAGCGGTACTGTGCGTTTAATAGAAGCATCACATGCTTGTTCGTTCAGGAGGAAGCGCTGCGAAACAGTAAAGTCAGAAACTAACAAATAACGCTTGAATAACTCTATGCAGAGAAAAATTAATAAATAATAGTATTCGTGAATATATGGGAGTTATAGATTATGTGTTTTGACATGTGATCCAAAATAATAGTACCAAAACTACTGTATTTGTTCTATTCTAACTTACAGGAATACACGAAGTCTGAATACGGATTTCTCGTATTTAACTAGCGCTGTCTTTAAGTAAATAATACTAATTTCTAATTCAGCCCTTGACATATTTAAAAATATATATGTATAAATAAATTATGTTTCTGTGAATTTGGGATTTAAGGATGCAAATTAGTGCTTCCTTTTGTTATTTATTGATTTGGACGCGTTACTTTGCGGTACGCGTACGGCAAAGTGTATCGTACGCGTGCCGCAAAAAAAGACACGGTTGCATGTCGCGAACAACTCAGTTCGGGACACTGAACAAAACCTTGGGGTGACATGAATCAACATTAATCGTCGCCTTGCATATTGAGAATCATACCGAGACTCCTGTGTTTCCTAAAAATGAAAGTAGGCAATTCCTACGAAAATATCTTTGGCGTACTAATTTCAAAATAACGAGCTCTGCTTCTATCGTCACATCGTCCGTGAACATTTTGTTCGTACACCAAAGATTGCCTTTCCGTTCTAATTACATAAATAATTATTTGCAAGGAAATTTCTTGAGTTTAAGTCACAACGAGAAACGTGATTGAAAATACCAATGTTTCAGCTTTTATTGAGCCTTCATTAGGGCTATAACATAAAGGGATTTTCCTTATTCACAGAGAACAATTCATTTAACACTGTAATAATAGCATATATTACAATTTCGAAGCGTCAGAAATCATGAACTTCATGTTTTCCCTTCCCACACGTTCCTTTAACTTAAAGGAATAAAAAACGAAACGTTGGCACTTTAAAGTACGCTCCTTACCGTGACAAACTCAAGAAATTTCCTTACCAGTAATTAATGAGTCCAAGAAATCAAGCATGTGTAAATAACAAACCCTATCCAAAAGCTTTTATAAAAAACGCTCTCACAGAAAACAAACAAGAACAAAACATGAAGAAACTAAAAAGAAGAAACAAAGGAGAATAGGTGATTGTAGCCGGCGGGGTGGAAGGTGCGTACCTCGGGGCCGGCGCCGGCCGCGACGCGCCGCCGTCCCACACGCGCGTCAGCAGCCCGCGCACGGCGGGTCGGGCTCCTCGGCGGCCAGCGGCGCCAGCCCGCCCGGGCCGCCTCCGCCCCGCCCCGGCCCCGCCGCCGGCCTCCGCCGCCTCCAGCCGCAGCAGCACGCGGTTGCCGTACGGCAGGTGGATCTTGAAGGTGCAGTGCAGCCCGGGCGTGGGGCGCAGCGTCAGCGAGCCGTTCTGCGCCGTCAGCGTCACGTTGAAGCAGTAGTGCACGAGGCTGTAGGCGAAGGCGAAGACGGCGCGCCGTGCACGTGGACGGCGGCGGGGCGGGCGCGGGGCGGCGGAGGCGGGCGCCGGGAAGTGCAGGCGGCGCCGCGCCGGGGCAGCTCCTCCAGCTTCCCGCAGAAGGGCTGCTGGCGGGGCGGGGCGGGGCAGGGCGGGCGCGGGCGCGGGGGCGGAGGGGGCGGGGCGGCGGCGAAGCGCAGGAAGCCGCCGCCGGCGCACGGCGTGTTGAGGCGCGTCAGCTCCACGACGAGGCCGCGCCGCGCCCGCGCCCGCGGGGAAGCGCACGCGGCAGTCGGCGCGCCGCGCCGGCAGCTGCCGCCACGACACGTTGGCGCGCGCGGGCCACAGCTGCAGCTCGCACTCTGCAACAGCACAGCCACATTGTCCTTAGCAAATCAATACTTCTTCTTGATTGTCAATATATGTCTCCCCTAGTAGGTGAAAGGAGCGTAACGAAATTTGCATGGTCAGACGGAAGAGCAGGCCTCATGACCTGAGTCTCGCCACGTAAAATAAGGCCAATTCAATTCAATTCAATATATGTTTACAAATAAAAGTATCCAAAGTTTTTTATGACAATCATTTATTTCAGGAATTGCAAAACGTTTCGTAACTCGTTTTGTTACATCATGAGGTGCTAAACTAATGGGACGCAGAAACTATTATAAGTTGATTGAAATTGAGATAATTTTACTCAATAGACTTATACTTTTGTGACAATTGTAGTGTTTGTGAACTATTCTAGTAATTACACTAATTGATATGTAGAATAATAGTTTCTGCGTCCCATTAGTTTAGCACCTCATGATGTAACAAAACGAGTTACGAAACGTTGTGCAATTCCTGAAATAAATGATTGTCATAAAAAACTTCGGATACTTTTATTTGTAATCGATATTTTCCACCGGAAACATTGATATTATAACATGGATGTTTTTAAAAACGATATTTTCGATCAGAAACATTGGTATTGTAATATCGATATTTTCAAAAACAATATTTTCCAGCAGAAACACCGATAACATCGATGCTTTGCTTTTGATGTTTTCCTCGGATCTATATATTAGTCCAGAAACATCGATGTTTCCAAACATTATGTATATAAAATTTTCAGTATCTATTTTATTTGTGGATTGCTCGCAATCAACAGCTATTGACAACTGTCGCAGTTGTCACTTGTCGATTTCCAGGCGGCACCAAACCATTCGCAACCTTTCTTCAGTGTTGTAACCTTTTTTTGACCATTTTGTACGTGGTAATATCGTTAAATCGCAATTTCAAGCTTGAACTTGACTTTGTTTCACTGCTGTCTTGATTTTGTGTGCTGGCTCGGGACAAAAAATACAACAATATTACATACTTCTAGCGTTCTTTTTCAAATTTTAGATTTCCTCGCGATCCTCTTAAATAAAAGACAATTAGCTTTAGGCTATTTTAATGAAGCATTCTTTTACTGTTATGCAGACATAATAACATCAAGTTATAGATCTACTACCTAAAGATAAATATAAAATCATATAACTGAAAGGAAATAACATGGTTGATTCTACACAAAATGCAAAGAATTCTGGAATCACACTGCATCTGATGTTCTATACTAACGACATTAATTACAAGGACATTGTTTAGAAGATTAGATGACAGTCAAACATAAGGCAGACTATAATTTAAACTAATATTGACGTGCAATGTATCACACTAGAACCATGACATTATACTTCGAAATGTTTCATCATATTTAAAAGATCTAAATCATTATCATCTATATCATATATCATTTTACATAAACATCGATGTTTCCATCGACATCCAAAACATCTTGGTGATGTATCGAAGTATCAATGTATCAATTATTTGCTAAAATTTGTCATCAACAGCCACTGCGTTTTGGGCTCGCGACGCTGCAAACCCCGCGCTTTAATCGGCCGCATTTCTCATTCTCCGATTTAAACACAGTGTCACTGCAAGGTCACTGCTATCCAATCGGGAGCGTCTTTACGACTTCAATTCTTGGTATTAGACCTCCCGATTGGATGATCATGTCCCCCTCTCCTTCCAGCTCGTGACCTTCAAGTGTCACATTGTTTAAATCGGAGTTTAGAACACACTTTCCTGCATCCATGCCATTGTCTCGTAAATGTTCAAGCAACCCGAGCAAGATATAAACAGTTTTTTGCATATTATTTCTTCTGGTTTACGGACATGCTGTCAAAAGTGATTTTACATAAAACGTATTCATAAGCAATAAAAAATTAAAAACCGATCGGATGACCATAAAATGTGATGATACTATAACGGCATATGGCTAATTGGTAGTTTCCAATCATGCAGTTTGAGTAAGTTTCGGGTAGATAATCATGGAAATAATTTTCAAAATACAGAAATACCAATTAGACGGTTATAAGTTGATTTTGTTTCACCGCAGTCTTGATTTTGTGTGCCGGCTCTGGACAAAAAATACAATATTATTAAATACAATAGTTCTGGCGTTCTTTTTCAAATTTTAGATTTTCTCGCGATCCTCTTAAGTAAAAGACAATTAGCATTAAGCTATTTTAATAAAGCATTTTTGACTATCTGATATGCAGTCATAGTAACATCAAGTTATAGATCTACTACCTAAAGATAAATATAAAATCATATAACTGAAAGGAAAGAACATTGTTGATTCTACACAAAATGCGAAGACTTCTGGGATCACACTGAATCTGATGTTCTATACTTACGCCTTCAATTACGAGAAAGCGAAGTGCCTAAACGACTGTAACAAATATTACAGGAAACAATAGAATATTGACTCTCCAGAAATGCGAAGATTTCTGGAAACACAGAAAATCAAATCTTCGATACACAAGCTGATAGATTCCGACGCAATGTGCCGAAAGAACGACAATACCAAATGTGAGGGGAACCAAATTAGATTCTTCGAGGGGTGTGGTAACAATCGCAAATGACGTAAGATTGCAACTGGTGGGCCCTTCAATTGTTAAACCCTTACCCTTAAATTTGTTCCAATCCTTAAAATTGTTTCGCTGTCCCCTGGAGGGAGAATCTATTAGTGACAATAAAGGAAATTTTAAAATGGAAACAAACTTAAATTTAGCAATTAAGGTATTAAATAAGGTTCTACTATTCATTATACAAAATTATTAATATGGGAGATTGATTTCTTCCCCTAATTTTTGACGGGTTACCTCTAATTTTAATTAATTTCTTCCAGTTTATTTTGTATTAGCGACAAATGCCAACTTAAGGGACAATAAGCAAAGCAACAACAGCAGTCACTAACGTCCGTATCCTCGCACCTGATATTTTATCCGTACTTACAATGGGGAGTTGACAGGCCCTGCCATCGTCACCGCCGGCGCCCTCTCAACGCGCCGACGAGACTGGGGCAAACATCTCAAGCGCGCTGCGCAACGCACATCCTAGTCGAGGGACTGCGAGCAAATATGGAACGATAGAAACGAACAATATTGGATCCTGGGAGCTCATTGCGCCCATTATTTTGCGTTATTAATAATTGTATTCAAAACAATTACTTCGTAATGATTATATCATTCGATTCGGTGGTATAACGGTCAGCGTATCGGACTGTTGTACCCGAGTTTGAGGGTTTAAACACGATCGAAGCCGTGGATTTTTAAGGGCGAAAAAATCCTTCGTACGCCCTCCTTCGGAGGGGAAGTAAAGCCGGCTGTCCCATGTTAGTAGATTTACTGCATGTAAAAGATCCTCAAGCCTAAAAGAAGCCTCTGAGCAAAATTGAGATGCGCCTGTTTCGTCGCCCAAAATAATACCTCCTTTCTCCGCTAGGTGGTGAAAGGAGTGTAGCGAAATTTGCGTGGTTAGACGGAAGAGCGGGTCTGATGGCCCGTGTGTCGCCACGTAAAATAAGGCACTAACTAACTAACTATATCATATCCAAAAGTGAATTTCTGTTGTCAATGCACATTTTTATGCTAAACTAGTAATTTTTTTAGCTATATGTTTTCGTGCAAATGGCGCAGAATTTCGCCCAGTGGTAAGGGACGCCACACTGTATTTCGAAGCCAAAGATCGCGAGTTCCAACGCGGCTGACCCACCGTGGATTTGATGCAGTCTACCATGTGAAAGGACTCTGGCTAGGTCTGGCAAAATGAATGCCTCGGCCCTTCCGATCCCTTATTCGCTCAGTCAGAGAACGACACACGTGGAAAAGCCACGTGGGCCACGTGGAACGACACACGTGGCCCTTGGCGGTAAACATGGGAGGCAAAAAACAGTTGAGCGATGAGAAAGTTGAAAATGCCCAATGACATAGCTCACGTCCTGGGTGGACAGTAGACAACAAGAAAGAGCTCTGGTACTAGAAATAACTAGAACAATATCAATAGAAGATGCACAAAAGCAACGTTCTAGCAAGCTGTGCACAGGTCACGTTTACGACGAGAGAACGCGAGATAATACGAAACGTCTGAAACTAAGATACCAATTGCGCTGTTGAGCTAGCCGGACGACAGTCTCTTTGACAGCCTCTACCCTGTCAACTGTTTTCAGAAGTCTGGACTTATGGAAGCGTTTGAGGACTGATGAGTAGTTCACGGGATAGAGCGCTGTAAGAAAACAAAATGGAGGCGCACACGAATGTGAATACCCGAACGATGTATCTTTTGGAACGAAATGAAACGGATATCAAAAAGCAAGACACAATTATGAGAAAATCTCTCTCAACAGAGTAGAGTTGGAGATGGTCTTTATGGTACAAAATACGTGCAAGGCAACTGTCTTCTAAGCGGTGATAGTGGACTGTGTTCGGCATCTGCTGCCTCGTATATTCAGCCATTTACAGAAGAGCCCTGTGTCTTTCTTGCTGTAGGCTGGTGCTTACATGACGCCGGTCACATCCGGCCAACTGTTGGTCTTCCGTAAAAATTGCGATTGTGTTAGTGTAAGTGACTGTCATTTCATTCAATGCTTACAAAAATAAACAAACCCTGAAATTATTTTCTACAGATCCATTTAATCATGTTTCTTGTTTTGTTTATTCCTTATTTCCGAATTTTCAGACCTTCAATCAATATTGTTTTATTTCTCTCCCATAGAAACCCATTATGTATTCTGCATTTTTATTATGTTATTCGTCAAATACGGTTGATCAATATATTATTCACTCTTTTCTTTGAACAAAGTTTACTTGTTTACGTAGAAACAAAGTAAAACTGCGTAAGGAACATCACAAGTGTAAAATAGGAAAATATGCATAATTATTAGAATTTCATTAACCGTTCCCGAAAAACTGTGGAATGTTTTAATAGTAGGTTCTTACATGAATAAGGCAATCTTTGTTTTATTAACGTGATAAATATTGAAACACAACATAAGACAACGTTGACAATAATACAAGGTGGTTGATACGAGTATAACAACAGTTAACATATGAGTATAAACTCAGAAATTTTCGCATTACTTTAATAAAATGTACATTAAAGTAATTGTCATAAACGTACATTAAATTTTATGTACACATTAGCACGCAGAGTCAAAACTCTAGGGTCATATCTCAAAGGAATGAATGAATTATCTTAATGGACAGATGATAGTGAATAAATGATACGAATGATGAGAGACGGAGAAACGGGAGAACCTCTACATTAAATCTACACTGATTTTAAAGTTTCCCTTAAATTTAATGTACATATATATTAAGCTCTTTTTATTGTACAAGGTTACATACGATTAATATCAATACATTACAATTCGTATATTCATCTCTCAATTGAAAGCGTATTGTACTCTCAAGCACTTCCGTCTTGCAAGAAAAATACAGCGTCTCGCAAAGAGTAAACACGACGCCTTCTCCCTTGGAGTGTCAAATGGTTTTCATGGCAGCCGTTCATTCAGAAATATACTGTTCCTGTTCAAAGCTGCGCCAGTAGAGCTAAATATAACGTATCTATAATTAGGGAGTTTCATTAACAGACTAAAGATCAAACAAAAATGGAAGGCTTTGAGTAGTGAATCCTGAAGGCACATTCAATGAAGCAGGCAGCTATGAAATCACGAGTTTGAAATACTCTGTACTAACACTTTCTGACTTCATATTTATGAATCGTAATAAAGAAAATGCCGACTACTGTAAATGGCACATTAATAATTATGTTTGTCTTTTATGAGTTCACAATTCAATTCATGTGAGTGCTCATCATTTTACTTATTGCTTTTAAAAATGAATGTAAAATCTACAGAACTCTGTATCTATTATTTGAATTGCGGAGTGTATACAATTTTTTAACTTGAAGTATCAGTTAATAGTACATGTCATTTTGTAATTTTTGCACATTTGTGGCCCCAAGAGATGGCAACAAATTTCTTAAAATCTTATTTTCATTTCAAGAATCTTGATTGTTGTACAAGTGAACTAGGCGCTTGATCTTGATAAAATTCTAGATCTTCTCGCTTGCGGTTTGTTTGGATCTCTTTTTCGAGAAGTTCTTTGTCTAAATGGGTGCTTCAAGATTCTTGAAATGTGAAATTGATTAAATTGCACTACAAGTATTATTTCTGCCCCCTTTTACATAACGTGATATTTGTGTTAATCATTAAATTATAACTCTATAATGTGACGTAACCGAATATTGGATTAAAAATAAATACATTTATTTTTGTTATTACTGTTCAGAAGCGTGCGTGCCCCAACCGGGTGCGACCTAAATCACTTCGCACGGCCATCTACGCCGCTCCTTAGCGTCGCCGAGCAAGGGGGGGGTGTAGTGTTTAGATAACGCCTCCGAAAACCCCTCAGGGACCACCGACCAGGCTCCACGCGGGCGGGCGCGGCGACCGCTCCGTGTTTGTTTACAGGAAGTGTGCGAGAGGGAGCGTTCTGGAAAATTCCATCAAAATTACCGACAAGACGCGTAATCTGATTGGAGCAATATTATTTTCGGCGTAGTAACTTTCGGCCAGTAACAACACGTCTTCCAAAATTTCTGTAGAAACTTCTAGAGCATTCATGGAAATTGGGGGGGGGGAAAGAGGTTCGTGGGCGCTGAGACGCGCTGAGGGCAGACAGAAGCGGGAGGTCTTTGGACAGAGAGGCGCGGGGACGCCCAAGTCGTGCGGACACAGAGGCGGGGACGCTCATGTTGTACGGGTGTGGGACGCGGAGGTCATCCGAGTGTGTAGGCGCTAGGATAGCGCGAAGTAGCATGATTAGAGTGCGATTTGTGGTATTATCGCACCGCGTGTCATTAGATTGAAAAAAAAAAAGAACTTTATCTAGTAATGTTATTTGTTTCTCTGCTCGTTTACGCCCGCGCCGTGTATCGCAAGTTACGCGATTACGAAAATTACGATCTGTCGTCACCGCTACCGCCGACGTCCCAGCTGATGTCGTGGTTAACTCTACTCTCTTGAATGGGAGCAGGCTGCGAGAGGGAATCACCCTCCGCCCTAAAGGGCGTGCCGTCCAGAAGAAAGGAGCCCAGCTGTGTTGCCTGTTTGGAGGCCGTTCACCCCAGCGCGTCCTCCTGCCGCAGCGGTGATTCTAATAATCTGTCGAGCTCCGACAGACAAAACAAACATTCATTACGCCCTTCAGGCTTACCTGGACTGTTGTCAACATTCAGAAGGTGCAGGCCGCGCATTGGCCCCCTTTTTTCTTTTTATTTGTTAGCGCATCTCTTTTTTTTGCTTTATTTGTTTTAAGTAATTTGATCGTATTAGTTTTAAGATTGCATAAAAAAACAAACAAGGGTTTAAAAAAAAACTGAGCTCAGATAATAATGTCAATTTACCATTTTTTAATTTCTCATTAAATTTACATTTTTTTTGTCTTTAAACTTTCTTTCAATTGACCTCTGTCACGTAGCCACGTCCGTCCACAACCTAAATTTCAGGCTCTACCCGTCACCTGAGCTAGCCGGCAATTACAGCACAGGTAGGTGGGGGCGTCGCAATAAATACTGTTTTATCTTGTATCACATAGTTTCACTATTGTGCCTTTGTTGCGTAGGCTTTTATTTCACAACTCTTTTGTTCAGCATTCCCTGCTGCTCAATGAGACAAGGAGAACACATCATTAACAATAACATTGTATTTAATATAGCATAATTTGGGGTTCTCACTTCAGACAACTTTAAGGGTAATTAAGAAACTAAATAAACATAATTTCACGAGGAAGTGAGGAGCTAAATTTTCGCTTCATAAATATTAATATTTGTTGAAAAAAAATCGTCTACATCAATAGATACAAACCCAAACAGGGCTTGGTTGACGGTCTGTTTCCTGAAACACTCATCAAACGTAACTGAAACACAGTGCGTCCTAGGGTCTTAAACCCGGCGATTTCAGGTGGAAGACCTCGAAATATGTTCGTTATGCCTTCATCTATAACAAGAGATCCTTTGGAACCAATTGCATTTTGGGGGTTCGGCTTTGGTGGGTGCCACTGTCCCTGGTATGGGTGTTCAGACATATCGTATTTTGTGTGAAATGAGTCTATTTGACATTTGCATTCCCATGTGCCTTTAATTGCACGATGCTTTTTATTGTGTATCCAACGAGTAAAATGAAAGTTACATATACAGTATAATTAAGTTATATATGCACACACACTATTCCCTAACAATTTCCCCTTCATAACGGTTCGTGGGGGAAAAGGAGTAATGCGAGGAGAAAGGAAGATCAGGTGTTTTCATGAGATTTCTCGTACTGGTTCGCTAGAAATGACATAGCTCTGGTACAAATTCCACTTTTGTTTTTTAAATCAGGGCATGTCATTTCGATATATTTTACATGTAATTTACACAATCCTTTCTCATGCGTTTGCACAGGTCGATCAGCTCGTGAAATGAAATATGATTTTATTTGATTTTTTCATGTTTTCGGACACGTCATATGCTTTGGGTATTAGTCCCGTAAGTGTAGTGCATGTTTTTCTCGGGAGATCTTCCCCCGCTGGATGGCGAGATCCGGCGCCGACCTACTGTCGGCTAGTGGGGTTTCCCCCTAACCCGGACTCTCCCACCAGCGGGGCACCGCCCCAGCCGGGACAAGCTCTAAGCTCCCGACCGGCCTCCCGGAATATGTGGTAGTGTAGTGCATGTTAGTGTAAGTGTGTGTGTAAGGGGAGAGGATAGGACAGGGAAGAGGAAGGACAGATCGCGCGCTGCCCGTGATGCGTTTGGTAGGGTACTGCTCCGGCATTCGCCTGGTGTTGATCGGAGAAACCACGGAAAACTACCGATCAGAGCATCCGACCGCTAGAATTCTCCTCGAGACAGCGACTGAATTCGACCTAGCTGAAAAGCTAGTGTCGAAAATCCTGCCGCCATTAGGACTCGAACCTAGGACCTCCCGGTCTGAGGCGCTGCAGTGACATCAGTTGATGCACTGAGCTACGGATCCCGGTTTCAGTCTTAATGATGTGCTACGTGGTTGTGACCGTTATGTAAAAACGAGACCACACATTGTATGGGGGACAGCTGTTGTAGTAAGGGAGAGACTGAAGAAAGATACAGTGCGAAGCACAAAGACAATCGCCATCGGTTTATTGATTGATTAGTGATTCTGGGCGCGTCAACTGCTAAATTCATTAGTCCCATAGGCATAGTGCTTGTTCATATCGCGGGAGGTAGCGGTGATTTTCGAGGGAGATAGCTCGTAGAGCATGTTTATTTCGCGGGAGATGACGAGATCCGGTGCCAACCTACGTCGGCTGGTGTAGAGCATGTGTGTGTGTGTGTGTGTAAGTAAGGGGGGAGGATAGAACGAGGAAGAGGAAGGGAAGATCACGCGCGGTTCGCGGCCTGTTTGTTAGAGTACTGCTCCGCCATTCGCTTGGTGTTGATCGGAGAAACTACGGAATATGATCAGAGCAGCTGGCTGCTAGAATTCTCCTCAATCCAGCGGCTGAATTCCAACTAGTTACACCCAGTATTGAAAATCCTACCACCGTTGGATCTCAAACGCAAGGATCTTCTGTTCAGTGGCACTGCTGTGACATCAGTTGATGCACTGAACCACCTTTGCTGGCCAATCGCAATCAGCGTTATTTAACGATTGAGTATGCGTCAAATATTTGCAGGAAGTGGGGTGATTTCGATCACGTTCACTATGCACTTATCTGCCGCAGCAAGTAATTCCATTTATAGGCAATTTTGTAGACTTTTTACCACCTATCAGATATCAAAGTTAGCGTGTAATTTACATTATAAGTTATTTTTATCTAACTGTTTGATATATATTGTGTTTATTAAAATATATTGTGCCAGTTTCATAAATTCATATTTGTAATTCGTTTTCCTTTCCTCTTTAAAAGTAGAAGTTTCGTAACTACATACTATGTTTTAATATATTTATTCCGTAATATTGTTCCAGGTACAATTAATGCAAATATCTACATTTATTTTCAGTTGTAAAAGTAGTTAAAATTCCATAATACATCTGATAGAAAATTCAGTAATTTAGCGACCTAGTGACGTGGTCTACGTTAATTTATTTTCTCTTTATAACTATAATGAAAAATAAATTACATCATAATTATGTCTGTCTATACTACATTGTTTCTAAAGCGCATCCTATCATTGTCGGGAGTGATTACGTTCCTTTCTGCTCAGAAGAGCCCTCCTTGTGAAAAGCAAGTGTCGTAAGTTTTGAGAGCCGGTCACGAGAAAAGTTGCAAAGTCAACTAAGTTTTTCGTCTTAGCCATAAACCCAATAATCCACAAATGCCGCTCAATTATAGGAATGGAACATTTGCTAAACCTCAAATTCGAACAGTGTTCAGTTTGTTGAGTTTAAACTTACAACGTTAATGGCGACTTTTGTATAAACGCGTTTGGAGCATTGCTAGCACTCTGCCGTTCACACAACGAGCGTGCCCAATTGCAGTGCTTCTGATTTCGTGCCACACGCAACTGGCAGGCAGTGCCAAGTAGCTCATCTGGGGAATTTCTTCTGCGCGAACAGGGCTGGCTGCTCGCGGCAACGGTGCAGCCGGTGGCAGCCCTCTCTCGTCACGTCTACCAAATGAGCGGCCCCAAATTCCCCTCACAAATTCCCCAGCCATAATAATCTTAATTAGCGTTTTGGCGTTTCAGATAGAGAAAGAAGAGCGATGTAACGCCTCACAAAAAGCCTTTCAATGTGCTGTACTTGACTAAACTATTTTTTGCAGGGATTTCTCTTTTGTGGGAAAGTATCTTTGCTACTCCCTATCCTAAACTGTAGTAATCTTACACTGTCAAAATGCAAGAGACCTAATTAATGTACTTCACCTAAAACGACAATGCAACTCTTGTATGAAGAACTGATTCTAAAGTATCTGAAACATCTTTGCATCTTTGCATGTTCGTATATGTAGATTGAAATTAGATCCATGTATTTGGTTACATGCAATCTATTTAAAAAACGGTAAGTAACAATGATCTCTATTAAAAATATGATTAATAGCCTATTTTTGTACCATCCGAGTCAATATTTAACTTCAAATGTTTAAATAAACCTGCATTAACGACCCCCTTTCATTTATCATTCTAATCGGATATATCTTCATGGTGTGAAGTCCATTAACATTTATTAACAATTCAATTTCTTACCCTGAACATCCAATTTTAGATCTTGGGATTCAACTTCCCACTTAGGAAATGAAACAAACATAAAAGGTAATTAACATTTCACCACTCTCCGCTTAGACTTCAGTATTAGAAGCGGCTGACTTCAATTTTTTAATACGACGAACTTCTCCCGCTTCCAGCTCAGCCCCAACAAACTTTTCATCCCCCAACATCGCCCTTCGACGTCCGCCGCCCTTCCTTCCACTCGCCCGCGCGCGCCGTCGCCTCTCAACATCACTCGCAATCACCATAACTCTTCCGTATCGCGCGCCCGCATCGTCCACGGCCCCCAACAAATCGCACCCCACGCGCATGCGCGGACCCTGCCCCCACCCCGACTGCGCTCCACGTCGTGACCCTGCCCGCTGGACGCCGTTCCCTCGCCTCGCGATGGCCAGGGGCGGCCGAAAAACGCGAGGACATCACAACGCAACACAAATTTAGGTCCTGGTGTGGGTGTATAAAAGTTTTAAAGGTATGTATCTACTTGGTTGGCTGCAGATTTTGATGCAAATGTTTATGATGCTCATTTGTAGTAGTAGGTACTGGAAACTGAGTGCAACCGTATTTCGCGACTACGACATCAAAAATCACATTTATAGTGTCGGAAATGCCTGAATTTCCATTAGCACCAGAAAATGCCTTCTCTGTGTAGCCGAACCTTTGTCCTGCTCGCTGGTCCCCGTTCCCTTGCCTCGCTATTGCCAGGGGTGGATGGAAAACGCGGCGGTATTACTACGTAACAAAAATTTAGGTTCTTGTGTGGGTATATAAACGTTTTAAAGGTATGTATTTACTTAGTTGGTTCCAGATTTTGATGCAAATGTTTATGTTACTCATTTGTAGAAGGCACTAGAAACTGAGTGCTATCGTATTTTATGACTACGATATCAATAACCACATTTATAGTATCTGAAAAGCCTGCATTTCCATTAGAACCAAAAAATGCCTACTTCATATAATCGAACCTTGATCAATAATTTCAAAGAATTTCTTCGCAAAAAAATCGGACTGAGAATGAAATTTAGGATTAACCTGGTAGCGTAGTACATTAAAATAGAAAGAACTAAAGTTCTGACCATTTTTAAAAGTACTATGGTTTTGAAAATTATTTATTTAATTAATGCTGTTATTATTCCTTTAATTTACAATTAGAGATGTTACGAGTAGGTTGTTTGTGAATTCCAGGTTGCAGCCAGATTCCTAAGCAGTATATCTAGGGACTGTCGGCGCCTCCACAATACTTTAGGCTAAATGTGGGTTGATCCCAATAAAGCAATGTTTTATACTTCCTAGTCTTTTGAATGACCTGGTAGTTTACCCAAACTGTTATGCAAATTTGATGGAACAAATTTCAGAGGTCCGACACCTATCGGGCAGATCTCTGTTTGACTGATTCGGCTGATCTCGATTTTCAAAGTCTGATATTTAAGACGTTTCTCTGCCTCCTTCTATAAGAAGTTTCGATCGAATGGCACATCAACACCTACACGTAGACACGTTTTTACTCAAATCCCGGATAACAATATCCGGTCGGTTATCATGCGATGAGTTTGTATTTGTTGGTCGTACAATATTGTACACAGACCAACAGACGTCACCGGTAAGAGTTCTTGGATGATGTGTTTGGATCTTCGAGGGCGTTACCGATCTGCCAATGGATGTAACTACTTAACCTGTCGTGTCTGTATTATTATTATTATTATTATTATAAACGAAATATAAATGACATTTTTTCTACGATCATATAAAAATGCTTATTTTAGGAATCGTGATTTCCTTCATCTGTACTCTTCTTGTGTTTATTCGAAAGGAACTCCACCTTCGTTTACGTTCAACAGCATGTGTGGCTGCGCAACATAGGTAGTGACACCTTGTTCCATTGTAGTTCCTATTGTGCAGTTGATACATGCTGGTTATAATTATCGAATTTAAAACGATTAAAAGCAATGCTGATTTTCCATAGGAGTTATTTGAATCTACATACTCTCCAATATACATACTTAAGGATAATGAGTAATAAATTGGAATTTATTATCCATCATTCCTAAGGTCTTTACGAACATACGTTGCTATTAGTTATGATATTGGTGTACATCTACATGAGAGTTTATACGGATTTCATAATACAAGGCTGGGGCATAAGTCATGACATAAATGTTATCTAATCGCACAATTTCATTTGTAGCGTGAAAGAAATGCTGCAGTAGGGTGTTTTCACATCACCAGATGTCTCTGTGACTGTCTCTTTTAGCTCAAAGAGCAATGTGAAATCAGTTGTCTGACTGCCGCCGTGCGAGATGATTTATGAAGCGCTCATATACCAAGATACCGTTCTCCATAGGAGAAACGGCCGGGAATGTGGCAGGGAAATGCTGGAAGCTCTTGGTAATAATGTCCTTTCATACCGGGCAGGTAATTCTTGTACGAGAGGCAGGAGAGTTTCTGCGAGGCCGCGTAGCAACCCGTCATCCGTAACGCACTTGGCCATCTGTGAGTGGGCGGACCGACGTGCGGTAATCGGACATCTGACAAGTCGGGCCGATAGAACGGGTGTGTAATGTTTTTGGGATGATTGTGCTAAAATGCTTTGGAACATGGAGCTTGAATTGTCATTTCAAATACCTTTGTTAAATATGAGAAACATAATTTTAGTGTGTCGTTAAATTTCCATGCACTTAAGTGAAGTCGTAGGCTTCCGCGGCCAGAGTCATGTAGATGATCTTGGCTGTCCAGGTGACGCCGCGTCGAAGGCTGTGTTGCCGACGTTTCGACCATCTTATCGTGGTCTTCCTCGATGGTCTTCTGTGTGTTCTATCGTGGTCTTCCTTGGGCACAACAGACCTGAGGAAGACCACGATAAGATGGTCGAAACGTCGGCAACACAGCCTTCGACGCGGCGTCACCTGGACAGCCAAGATCATTTCCATGCACTTAGTTTATACTTTTCATGTGCATGTTTCAAATTTTTCACCCGTGTTTGTATTCTTATGTTAACACATAACATACATTTATGTATGTTATGTGTTAGTTACATAGTAATTATGTATTAACAGTTAATTATAAGTTAATAGTTATTGGGAAGTGTTTAATAATAGTGAAATTAAAATTGTTTTGCCTATACTGTGTGCTTTATATTTTTACCTCTCTTATAATTGCACATACCGAGCAATAGTAGTAGTTTATGCAATTAATTTATAATCTTGTTTTATTGCACGAGTGACTCGTTTGTCGCATGAGCGATCTCGTTTTGAAAACGAGCGACGATAGGAGTAAGTGACGCAATTTTTTGTATAACAGCATTACAAACTAATAAGAGAATCAAACTTAATTTTGTGAAGCATTTATTTTGTTGTGGCGTCTCGAGTATTTGATGAGTGCAAGAAAATGGTGATCGGCTGTTCATTTACCGCTACCTCCCCACGATTCCCTCGCTGCGATTGGCTTAAAATGTAATAACGCAATCATTCGTGCCGTAAATGCTAGTACGTAATCATTTGAACCGTAAAAGGCCCTTTATGAACGATGTATTGCAACAGAAATTCAATGTTAAAATACTGGTGTAAAAAAAGTCTTTTTCGCACTATGACCTCACCATGAAAAAAGTATTTTACTCACTGAGACGACATGTGTTTCAGATGCTTTAAGAAAATAACAACTTTATGCATGCGTAGCAGCACGTAGAAACCCACATTTTTATACGATCGAAGTAAAAAGGTATAGGAAATATTGAAATACTCACTTAGGTAACTGTCAAAATTACAGTGAGTACTCTGTTATAAGTCTTCAGGCCCGGACATAAGAGCTTTGCCAATATGTTAGTACATTAACCAACGAACGTTTCAATGTGTCTTATTCACTGATGAATTAATTAGCTTGAAAATAATTTGCATTTGAAATATACAAACTGAATATTGAAACTCAGCCGTAAATATGTGCTCTGAATGAGATCATCCCCCTATCTTTTTGCCACGATTTTGTGGCGCTAGGAAAGCTGAACTGTTAGAATATTAGATGAAGTAATGATCAATAGGGATTGAATTACTTCTTTTACTAATTTTCTCAACCATTCTGTCAACATATCTGCAATTCATTTCAAAATAAAACTCATTTTGTTACAAGCTATTGGAACAAAATTAAATAGAAGTTATTGGAATTGTTTCATCATTTTTCTCCCTTTATTTATGTTCCAAATATATTAAAATTCTTAACATTTATTCTTTTGAAATTTAATAAACATTGAAGAACATGGATAACAAGCAGACACTGACAAACATAAATACATTAAATTATTTGCCCACCAATTCATTAATAAGGAAGAAGTGTTTCTGAGCTGGGCTTGGAACCACTTTGGTTGAAAGTGAGGACAGGGGTGAGACAAATGTATAGTTTTCGTCAAAATACCGAAATCTTTTTAGTATATTGATGCATTGGTACTTCAAATACCTTTGGATGTTGTACTGTGATATATCTGGAAACGAAATTGTTTTCAACATAGACTTGTGCAGCCTGAAACAACAGATGGTGACAATTCTTGACCTCCTTCTCCTTACTTTGGAAATGTTTTACTAGTAAATAAATAATACATGCTGTTTGACTGAATGACAGGAATTGGAGACCAGTTATGCAGAGAAGAATATATAACTATGTGTGATACGCTTGTGCTGTCTAATTACACATTCAATTTCATTTATTTGCCTCAATTGTTATTAAGATAATCCGATGAATCGAGATATATTTTTTATATATCCACTTGTAAAAGCTGTTACTTTTGGAGCTTGTACAGCAAGCTAAAAATGAGACGATGCACATATGTTCAGATAAAACTGCAAATACAACAAAGAAAACAGAATACTTATATTTGATCAGCTTTAACTGATCTTAATGTAACTGAACCCAGATAACTTAAGTTATCTGTACACTTGAATTAAAATAAAAGGAAAGTCAGTAAGATTTTGTAAAAATTAGTATATGGCACACATGGTAAAAGTAATTTCATTTTCCTTTAGGATTGTTCCACTCGTCCTATCAACCTTGTGTCGCAATCTACTCGCCAAATAAAATTTCACTTTTACATATCATAAATAACGATCGTAAAGAGCTGCGGCCAGTTTTCAATATTTCATCACAATACGAGTTCAGTGAATTAGTGAATCAGAAATTGATCTAATTAACTGATAATTATTCAATAGCCAAAATAGTGAAACGCATTAACTTTTATAGCAAAACGTTTATAGCTAAACGCAAAATCTCTAATAATTATTGAAATCCAATCATTATTATTCTAAAACATAAAATAATATATTAAGAAATGCAAGTATTCGAGATTGTTGGTGAATAAAAATCTTTGACACGACGTTGCCGACCTCATCAGACCAAACAAAGGAAAACAGAAGATGGAAAAGAAAAAAGATGCGAAGTTAGAGGTTTAAAATGTAAACAAAATTATTAGTTGAATCTACACACGCGATAGTAGATCCATTTTGGCAAGGAAGCAAGTAGACACCAGGTTAAGTTAGCATTTATTTTTTTCAAAGGAAAAGATAGATGCGCACAGAAGTAGCGACAGTACAGCTGCAACACAAAAACAGCGTAATGTGAGAGTGAAATAAAACAGTAGGCATTGGCAAGAAATGCATACAGGCGATATAGAATAAGAAACAGGAAAATGTTAAGACAGAGAAAAGAAGTAAATAGATATAATGCCTGGATCAAGCATAGCAAGACAGAGAACATAATTTTAAGGTTTTAATAAATAAGAAATTAAACAAAAAATATAGAGTAAAAATTACAGAAACATAAGTTGTAAATAAAGGCGTGCAGGAACTGAAGGGCAGACACTGATGAAACACAAGCAAGCATTGTGAGAGGCACACATTGGATACTTAGAGACAAAAATGAAAGAGAAGGTTTTGATACAATAAACAGGAGACAGACGGACAAACAGACTGACGGGCAGACAACGAGACAGAGACGGAGAGAGAAAAGAGTCCCAACGAACCGGTGGCCCGTGCCTCTGGCAGCAGAGCTAAAGTCATGAGATCTCCTGAGCGGCGGTGCGGTGGCGGCGGTGGCCCGGGTCCTTGGGGGCGGTGGAGGCGGCGGCGGTGGCGGTGGCTGCGTCCCGGGACGAGGGACAGCGCGCTGCAAGCAACAGCAGGGACGACGTGAGCCCTCGCTGTTCGTCCCACCCCTTCTCGCATGGACGGGGCACAGCGCGCGCTCACGGTGACGTGGCGTTTTCAGAAGCCACTTGCAAAGAGTTTGGTCGTGTTGGAATCCAGGCGTGCTAGTATCTCCAGGCACGCGGGATCACGTTTGTAGAAAAATTTATCTAAACGTTGACTAGCCACAAGACGGAAATTACTCAAGCTTAGACGTGGGCAGTTGTTGCCTATTTTAATATTGTTTAGGCTTAAAGTGCCTAAAATGGTAATTTTGAAGAACTATCATAGCAGTTCGTATTGGTTGAGAAAGTGACTTAAGAGCTACACTGTATCTTTAATGATTGAAATCCCAATTACCTAAGCAATTTGAGGAGACAAAAATGTACCCAAGGAACCTTCCTTCATGATTTCTTTTAATTCGTGGTTTTATTTTTCTGTAAATATTCCATTTCAAGGAATTTGGCTTGGAGCTTTCAATACACTATCATCTACAGATTCAGAGTACTTATCTCTTAACTTTTAATATTGCCAATATTTCTACCAAAAATAATTCAATAGTTTTAATATTTTAACAATGTTTTTGCAATATTAGACCGAGACGAGGACTTCAATAAGAGTCGAAACGTCAAAAAGGAACTATAAAGGTATCTGTTTTGTAAATATCAGAAACTATCAGCAATAAATATTACATTATACTTCACTTATTCTTATTTACATTTAATCTATACTTAATTTTATGTGTTTAATTAAATTTTATCCGGTCTGAGATTTTTTAAAATTAAGTTCTGAGAATTAACCAATACTCTGAACCAGCTCGATCGTCTTTTTATTCGGTTTATTGGAGTTTTGCTGTGTTAAAAGAAACTAAATTTAAGATGTGAGTAGCATGCTCTCGCGATCTTCAAAGATGCTAAAATGTGTTCGAAAGTGCTTTACCCACGAGTTGAAGTTTTGGGAAACCGGATATAAAAACATGTTCCGTGTTTACTTATAAAAATCACTTTTATGTTACTCGTTGCGCGTAAATGGGTAGCGGAAATTGAACTTGTCAGATGCATAAGTTTCCTTCCTTTGCAAAGCCCGGAAGCCATCAATTCTTAATGGTCTCGCGAAAGCATAAGACGGCTACGCTACAGATTGCACTAGAAAATTCTTTTGAAGGTAAATACACGACGTTTTGCACGTTTCTGGTCGCAAAAGAAGAAAGTACATTAATTTTTCCCAGTCTGGGAGGTTAGAAAGCAAGTATTTGCGAAATACGTACACACTTTTATTGCTCTCTAGGAAATTTTAATGTTTTTAAAATACGTATGTACACAATATGAGCACCTCAACATAAACATAATGTAAATATGTATCGTCATCTGAAATATTTTAATTCTTTTTCTATCAAACGGTTTAAAATCTGACTTGTTTTTCAATTTTTAATTGATTTTTACTTATTCCCACAAACCTTGTAAGAAAAGAAAGTATTGTAATCGTGCGCCGGAAAATGGATATTTTGGAGGTATACATTTTTATGACAATACAGATGTCTCTCAATTAAATAAGGTAAAACAGATATTTTACTCATAAATGCAATCTTCCAAAATTATTCCACGGAAAACTTAAACGAAATATATCTGCAATTTATATTTCTTCGGAATGAATTTTTTTTTTTATATTAAATTTAGTTACACAAATTGTCGAAATAAGGATGCTAAGAGATGGAGAGAAATAATTAAATTATATGGCCCTAAATATTTATTTGCAGAGCACTCAGTGTAATTCCTTTAAGAAGATAATCCACCCAAACACGAGTGCATGCACTAGGGATAACTTAATTTGCGTTAGCAACGCGAAAGAAAATAATACGTCGTTTCACTTCTACAGTATGTAACAAAATTAGTATCAATACTTTAGTCTTAGCATAAGTGTTCGTTCATATAATTGAACCTAAACCTAACATCTTCTTTTCAGCAGATAATGGCTTCAAGAATTCAGGTCAAGGCATTTAGAAAGTGAACAATGTTTTGCAATGCTCGCTTACTTTGTTGTAAATATTTTTACAAATGTTCATTCGCCAATGTCTCTGAGCCATCTTATGCTTTAAAATTCTTCAAACGTCCCCGGTGTGTAAGAGACACGAGCTCTTTGACGACTAAGAGAAAAAGTGAACATTCTTTTTTGAGAAGTTAGGATTATTTTGACTCTGTGATTTTGCATTATTAAGTTAAAAATGGTTTCGTTTCTGCCAATCACTTGTTGTCAAAACTACAATAATAATTTTACATAACCGTTACTGTCGCGATATAGTACATCCTGTTGTAGCACCACTAGTTTCTACATATTTGGGGAGAAATATATTTAATTATTACCGCTGCAAAGTGAAAACACATGTGTAAACTTTACTTGATCTATAGGTTTTTCTCTAGAGGCATATTTCTTTTTTCAATTTTGAGTAAGATTTAATGAAGTTTAACCCAATTACACTTTTTGTTCATCATCCTTTACAAATTGCATCGACCACTGTTATAAGGGTAGTTTAAAAAAGGCCTTTTTAAAAATAAACAAACCACTTGATAGCGCAAGCAATAACAAGGTATTTTATTACCCACAATTCATAAACTACAGAAGAGAGCCTATAATTGGCAAGTCAAAAATAAGAGTCTGCGAAATTGTTCAGATTGCAGCTTAACAAGAATTACAGTCGAACTCACCAAAGTGTTGTAGTATCCTTTAAAAGTTACACGTTATTTACAGGGTACTTACGAGTTAAATGAGCAACAAACTTTGTGAAACACAGAGAAGTTGTTTTCTTTCAGTTAACGTTTTTAATGTGTCGACAATGCCAAAGGAACAAGCTTCATACATTATAGAACAGTTCTTTAGGAGTTGGGATTCTAAAGGTGAAAGCATACTTGAAGCCTATTTCTGGTCAGGATTACAGAAGCTGAGAGGCATATTGCAGCACCGAGAAACGAGAATCGAAGCAGAGTGCGGCCAGAAAGACCACAAGTTCCGCTGTATTTTCTTTGTTTCGTTTCTCGAAAAAAATTAACTAATTGGAGAGAACAAGAACGGCATAAGTGACATTCTATGATATCAGAGAGAAACTAGTTTATATTTTCAAAATCAATATAGTCGTGGTTTTCATAAAACAAAAAAAATTCAAAAGGGTTTACTAATGAGAGAAGACAGCGGTTTAAGTAGACCGAACCTCTTAATGTTATTTAGGAACATTTAATTAGTTTCTAAAAAAAGTTTATGTCATCATTTAAAGATCCAAAATTAAAGTTGTGCAGAAAACATCCCAGCCATGAGGATCAATATGGTTGAATACTAGCATAGAACGTTGGGACATTCGCGCAATTTGAGCAATAAGGATGCTTGCATAAAAGCGGTTTAAGTAGACCGAACCTCTTAATGTTATTTAGGAACTTTTGCTTTTTTTGAAATAAAAGTAAATACGTATAATCGATTAATGGGTGTAAACGTTAAAAAATTTCACTAAGGAAAATAGAAAACCTTAAAATATTGTTTCATGCCATTGAGGTTGATTTGATTTGACTAATCGATGTTTCTCGGCGCGTCAACAGCTATAGTTACTAGCCCCGTAAGTACAATGAATGTGCCTTCTCATTTTCTCCTTTTTCCTTCTCTCTTCTCCTCCTTTTACTTTTTATCTTTGTTACTGTTTCTTTCGTTTTTTATTTTTCATCTTATTTCGTTTCGTATTCTTTTCTCTCACTTTTACTTTACGTACGTATATACGGAGAAATATACGTACGAAGTAGTATAGAGAAAGTTATGTTATGCAACTGAAAACAAAAAAAAACGGTGATTTTTCAACACACAAATCCCTGTTGTGGGATCCTGATAGAGAAAAAGTGGATAAATCCTGTTCCAATATATAGTAAATTACTTCTTCTAAGACGTTAAGTAGTCTGATTTCCAGAATTGTGTGTCCTTGATACCGAAATTGTAGTTTGTTTTTTTTCAAAACGTACGATTCAAAACGTACATTAATTAATTTTTGGGATACATTATATGATTTGCAACATTTTCAAAATTTTCTCCACAACGGTTGCAAACTTTTCCTTTATTGTTTTATAAGAATGGATAAAACATACTTATATGCATTTAACACTGAATTTTCGAAAATTAGAAAAGTTTGATATTTTTCGGCGTTTTTCTACAACTACAAAATTGAAAACAGATTTAAAAAAAATGAAATCTGTTCTCTTTAATTAATTCTTACATTAAAGTTCATGAGCATTTTTTGACAATTTTAGTAGTTCTCGCGCAATATTGTGTGAAATATACGCAATATAAAAATATCAAAAAACAAGACCAAAATAAATTACCTATATTTCATGCAAAATTACACAAAACTACTCACAATTTGAAAAGTTGAACTTGAATGCACTTATTAAAGATCTGTGTTTAAGTAACAGATTTCATTAAGGGAAACCTCTCTCTCATCAATATTATACTTGTAGGAAGACGCCACAAGAATTTCGCGCTTTTTCAATTTTCATAAAATGTGTCATTGCAGACAGTGAGAACAAACTCTCAGTAAAATATGATATGTATCAAATTCAACTGAAGTGCCGCGGGAAGGTGTTCTCCAAAAGGCACCTAGGACTGACCTAGTCCATCAGCCGCCACGCGAGCAGAACCGCTGCAGCAATGGAAGTTTGTGGCAGGTTGCATACTACCCCTTTCAGCTCAGGTGAATATTTTTAATGATTTTTTTCCTCTTTTAAGATATCATCAAGAAAATTTAATACATTCTAGAACATCCTGAATACAATATTATAGCAGATTTTCATAAATTTAAAAATGTTGCCGTGCGAAGAATTACCTTTTAAAGAAGTTTTTTATTGTTATATGCCAAGAATAACACAAAATAAAATTGATATTTAATGAATCATTGTACTACGTATCTTACAAATTTTTACTTTACTCACAAATTTTTAAAGTTTGTAGAAACTTTATATGAGAGCAAAAGATTAAAGAACATAGGGGTGTTCAGAAGTCTTTGATTTTATGAGTGTATTGTTGCCGAACAATCAGTCAAAAAATTAATATTGTACCTCGACGATGTATGCATCATGAACAACAATATCCTCAAATATTTTCAAGTTTAAAGGCGTCGTGTCATAAAATCCCTTTTTGCATGGAATGACTTATATAGTTAATTACTTTTTCTAGCGCATTGTGTAGCCGGAATACGTTTTGAGGGTTCTTTATAAAAATCGATTGAATATCTGATGTTTTTCTGGTCGTCTGTTGGTCGATTGAAAACGTCTCTCCACCCGCCTGTCCGTCCGTCTTTCACTCCGTCTATTCCTCCATCTTTCGCTCCGTCTATCCCTCCGTCTATCCCTCCGTCTATCCCTCCGTCTATCCCTCCGTCTATCCCTCCGTCTATCCCTCCGTCTATCCCTCCGTCTATCCCTCCGTCCATCCCTCCGTTTATCCCTCCGTCTACCCCTCCGTCTATCCCTCCGTCCATCCCTCCGTCTATCCCTCCGTCTATCCCTCCGTCTATCCCTCCGGCTATCCCTCCGTCCATCCCTCCGTCCATCCCTCCGCTCTATCCCTCCGTCCATCCCTCCGTCTATCGCTCCGTCTATCGCTCCGTCTATCGCTCCGTCTATCGCTCCGTCTATCGCTCCGTCTATCGCTCCGTCTATCGCTCCGTCTATCGCTCCGTCTATCGCTCCGTCTATCGCTCCGTCTATCGCTCCGTCTATCGCTCCGTCTATTCCTCCATCTTTCCCTCCGTCTATCCGTCAGTGTGTGGACAACGCTGGCAGCTAAACCTTCCTTTCAGCCGATTTTTCACTAAATTTACATTCCTCTTCGATCGACCTAAACGAACTCGAGGCTTTGGGAGTTTCAAACGGATATGTTGATTTTTGAGAGTACCTTACATGAAGTCTCAAAAACATTTTAAAAATGTTCTTTGCAGATCTCATTTTCATTGAACTCTCTGATTTTTTGAAAATTGCAAATTTAGAAAGTATGAGAAAAATCCTACGTTAGTTCATTTTATCTGCCAGCATGCCGCCATTGTGTGCATGACCAAGATGGTTAGAAGGCTTACGAAATCAACGTCTCATCCGAAAGAAGAGTCATTTTGGGATCTTCTCAGTGGCGTAGCATAAGTTGGAGTCACACGGAGCAAATCTAATGGTGTCACGCCCTAAATTAAATATTATATATATATATATATATATATATATATATATATTTATATTATATATATTATATATAAATATATTATATAAATATTATATATATGTGTGTGTGTTAATAGTTTATACATTATTTAATAAAAATACAAGTATATTTACACAATATTAAAGATAATTTGTAGATTATTTTAACAAGATAACGATGAGATAAGAGAAAATAATCGTCAAAATCGAGACCAGGAACACTGAAGAATTGGGGTTCACTGCTTGTAGTTTCGCGTTTTACTTCACATTTTTTTCTTTGCTTTCTTAGTATATATGATTTAATTGTATAACTAATTAAAATGTGTGTATATATTTATTATATATGTGTGTGATATATATATATATATATATATATATATATATATATATAATACATATATAATTTTTAATAATTCATTAAAATTGTACAATTAGAAGTATAAAACTTTATAATTGGTGTCATCCGGGGCGCGCCGGCCTTCCCCCTGCCCCCACCCCCAGCTACGCTACTGGATCTTCTTCATGATGAGGCATCTACATCGGACATTTACGGGTGTATTTATTGTATGACTGGCCGTGTGCTCCTGATTAGCCAGTCCCCAGACTTCATTGACTCATCAATATCTCTTACTAACAATGATCATACTCGCATATAACAGTGCAGCTTTAAGAATTTGAACTTCAAGTAGAGGACATTTTGTTTTCATCTCCATCGATTTTTGAGAGGTTAAAAACATACACTAATTGAAACCTTGCCAGATGCCTCAGAACCCCCTATAAATCCATGTTAACTTTCTTCCCAATAACGAGTTATGGAAATTATGAATTTTCTTTCACAGATATAACTCAACAATAGTTATTGCAATCAAAGGCTCGTTTCCAACCATTCGGTGCTAATTCTTGATCTCAGTCTTTCCACATAATCATGATTGCAGTGCAATAAATTACCGGTAGCAGCAAATGGAAATAATAGTACTGCTAGGCAATTGAAAATAGCATATTACGAACTCCAAAAATGCATAATACTTCTAACTAGTCTCATAGTTGTCTGACATCACTTCTGGATGGACACCTCTACATTTTTTGGAAACAAGCTCACAATTAATTGTACTCTCCTCTCGTGCACCTCTTTGTAGCCACACAACCATGTCTCGACGCCTTTTCCGTTTCCCTTGCGGTTCGACGTTTAGAGGATTGAATGCGTATACATTTCTGTAGTAAATATCCATGACGCAAAGCATCGTAGTGCATTCTGCATTGACGAAGACCCCTCCATGAAGATCGAAATATTGGTCTTTCCTCAGAAGTTCTAGCGACTCCTGACAACGTACAACACAGTAGAAAATACATATTTGTTATTGTGATGCCCGTGCAAACGCCTTACAACCATACCTGCAAATGCGTTGGGATTTTGATGGGGATGTGATTATGAAGATATTTATGATGTGAATTATCCTGAATCAATTGTGGAAAGAGAGGCAGGTATACGGGAGTATCCTGAAAAAGCCTTCTGCATATCCACTTCGATCGACCAGGACTTAGGTTTTAGCGGTGGAAGATACCTGGTCTGAAAGAACCTGTTCTGTTACACTATGGGTCGGCCCCAGAGGATAAAGGGATGTAAGATAGTTCCAGTAATATAGAAATGTCTTCTTCTACAGAGTTTGCAGCAGCGTGTTTGCACTGCAAATGATCGTAATACGGTCAAAAACGTTTTTTTCCATCAATTAACCTATAATGATATACATTTACCACATGACGTGTTAAGTGCAGGCGCGGGCGACATCCTGATCCTCAAATTAAACTGGAGGGGGGGGGGATCCCCCACTCCAAGCAAATTAAAACGTTTAAAAACTGAAAACAGTTTTACACAAGAACAAATTTCCATGAAAAACCCATCGAATTTAGCAGTGGAATGCTTTTATGTGGCAAAGTTAAATAAAATATAATTATGAATTATTTGAATAATATTGATTATTGTTTTGATGGTTCAAAGGATCCACTATATAGCTACTTAGGGGAACTTATACGGCTCTTATCTCGTATTTCTTAGATACCCTGGTATTGAGATACTCTCCTGATACACTGGTATATTAATCTTTCCTCTATTTCACACACAGAGGCGTTTTGTTAACTTCGTTTTCAGTTAAATTTTAGTTCTAAGGTAATATTCACGACCACTGTCAAATTAAATTTTGTTACGAAATAGTGCATGCGAAAAATAATTCATCGACCAACACACTGATATTTGACCACATTAATGTTTAAAACACCGATGTATAATAAACATCAATGTTTTCATTTTGAAAATCGATATTAGTAATACATCGACATAAAACATCGATTTTGACAACATGAATGTTTAAGACATCGATGGATTGTGGTGGGTGTATTATTAACGCGGATGTTTTGTCGTGATGTCGCTGGGGGGGGGCAGGGGAGTGGGTTGTGGACTCACCTTTGAGCAGCGGCAGCACCGTGCGCAGCTCCCGCACAGGCTCCTCCGCCGCCGCCCGGAAGCGCAGCCTACACACACACACAACGCGTCGCGTTAGGCACATTCACTATTACTCATCAATTGAAAATTACTAAAAGGTGGACATTTACAATGTAAAGGAGGACGAGATGACAATTCACATCAATGAGGATGTCCCCAATGGAGGACAGTTGAACTACACCTATGTCTTCCCGTAATAGTTAATGAGTAATATTGGTTTAGTGGTGAGTTGTAGTTGCCATTTACATAATTTAAATGATTGAAGGCGTTGTCATTGTCAACAATACTATTTATTTCAATAAGAGCAGCTTTCGATGGCTTAGCCATCATCATCAGTTTTCTGCTGTCTGGGAGTCACAAAAACGACTAGACTAGTCACAAAACTAGTGGTTTTGTGACACCCAGACATCAGCTTATTGAAATAAATAGTATTGTTGACAATGACAACGCCTTCAATCATTTCAATTATGTAAATGGCAACTACAACTCACCACTAAACCAATATTACTCATTAACTATTACGGGAAGACATAGGCGTAAGGTTGCTAACCGTCCTTCATTTGGGGGGACAGTCCTCCATTGATGTGAATTGTCCTCTCGTCCTCCTTTACATTGTCAATGTCCACCTTTTAGTAATTTTTTAACATTTGTTATCATTTATTTCATTACATGAATAACATCTGATACATTCTATCGTTTATTGTTTAATTTATAATAAAAAATATAAATATTCTTTTTCTGTATGCTGACACACGCATAATAGTGTCTCTGTCTAGCGATTAAAATTAAAAAAGAGACGCTCAGACCATCTTCATCTGCATTTTGTGAACTAATCTTTTCACTTAAAACGCAAATGGGGAGAAGAAAAAAACAGAGCTGATGTTGGCCTAAGTTAAATATTTATAAAAATAAACATAATGCTTTTTTTTCTTATTGAGTGTCCTTTCTTTTACATGAACATTGTTTGCAATTCTACATGAGTGAGCTATTGCGCAGTCGAGCAGTCAATGAGCTTCATGCACAGGTGTGCGTTACAATATTAGCGAGAATTTTAAATATAACAGATACCAAAACAATTATCGTCTTGTTACAAGTTTTTGAAAGACGTATTTAAAGCATTAACAAAATACTGCATCTTTTTTTATCAATTACCTCTTCATCGTAATTATTTCGTTAAAAATTGTCACTTAGTTCCACTTTCAAAATGTTTCTCAACACTTCTCGCTTACCATGCAGGAAAGCGATCAGCGTCAGGCCTGACTTTTCAAACGCGGTAACCGTTACCGTTACCGTTACCGTTACGCGGTTGCTGTCAGTGGTTCGTGACATTTCTGATGATGCGCAGAACGAGCAAAATCGCTGCCCCGTACCAGCTCACCCATGTACTAGTCGCGCACTTTTTCTTGATAGCGGGGTTGCGGGGAGAGGCGGGTTCTGTCTACGTCACGGCAGTGCAGGGCTGTCAACTTTATTGACAGAAAACTCGGCGTAATAACTCGTCTTGGACTAGATAGCTATGAGAAACAAGGGAAGATTTTTTTAAATTCTGAAGAAATAATAGTTATAGAAATAATTGAGTAACAAGAAGGAACATGGTATGCACACGTCGATAGAAATAGAGACCGAAAACTAGGAATTCGACATTGGGAAGGAAGAAGGGGGGCAGCACTGCAAACTGAGCCGTGACGTTCCGAGTGGAGCTCACATTTTCTACCGGGCCGTGCCATGCCGGACTGAGCGAGGACTAGGGAGCTCGAGGATGAAGAAAAAGTGCATAGTATTTTCATTATGGTCATTAACGCCTTCAGATCGACTATTCCACTCGTGAAACTGTGCACGTCTTCTAGAATTCAGTGGGAAATATAATTATTCAAATGATCGTTTCCATGTTGTCGTGGCAGGAAGTATTATTCCTTGACGAAGGACATGATGGATAAGAGCTCAAAATTTATTGCTGATTTATCCTTGAATATAGATTATATTACATCGAAGCGTTTTTTTAAATTCAAATTTCAAGTAGTATATGGCTTAGTGTAGGCATAATTTTGCAAACGTGCACAGAATACACTTATCACCATAGAACGTCATACACAGTTTTTAACTGTTTTGACGTAAACTAAATAAATAAAATTAACAACAATCGCGCTCATCTATTTACCCAGCATGTATCAACCAACACGGTGTATCCGAATAAAAATTGTCGCCTTTTCTTACCACCTCCGCCCTGCTTGGCAATCACAAGGTACTAACACTTCAAAAAGTCTCTCTCCAGTGGCCGTTTCTCCACTCCACCATCCTTTATGCGGAAACGCCAACAATCAGAGTGACAGTGTTCGAATGATAATATCTCAGAAGCGCACTCGCTGCCGTTTCCGCATAAACCCGTTGTTTATTTATTTATTTATTTATTTAGTCAAAAACAGTCAAAAACTGTATGTGACGTATGGGGGAGAAAATCATTGCGCACGCTTTCTTGAGTTTCAGAATCCCTTCAACAATTGCAACAATTCAACTATTAATAGTTGAAAGATGAATAATAATAATAATAATAATAATAATAATAACAACAACAAATTTAAAAAGCGAGGATTAACTTTTCAAAACTAGATATTTTCGTTGCAAAATTATAGAATTTTTTTAACGGTAAGCAAACGAACAGATTTGATTTTTCTGTATTGTTAACAAAATAGAAACTCACCCTAAGTTCTACAGCAAAAGGAAAGTTCAACAAAACGTGCCCATAGTGAAGCTACATTTACGTCCAGAAGCAAATCAAGGGGCCATCTCAACATTTGCTCAATGGATCAGGAAACTGGACAAAACCCGATCGAGATGGGATCATTGACTCGGAAGTACATTATTTGTTACAGTCATATTGAGTCTTTCTTTAAATTATATAATGCAAATGTAAAGTAATTCATTATACTATATCGTGTTTTGTTAAAGTAAACATTATTTTTCTTTTGACAATCAGTATAGTCTCTAATTGTATAGAAACAGTTTTGCAGCAGAAAATATTTTACTTTTAACTAAAATTTGTGTACCAATTTTAATTGTTTAATTTTATTGCCGCATGTTGCCGTTGTTGCCGCATGTTGCCGTTTCCGCATAAAGAATGGCGGAGAGGGGAGACAGCCACTGTAGAGAGACTTTTTGAACGCTATGACTATATGAAGTGCTGTCGTGGGCATTTGGAGCGCGAACACACAATTAAAATTTGGTGCATTCTGAAACTTTTTGGAATGTAATTTCATTCCAGGAATAGTCTTATTGAATACCACTCGCGAATTGGAAATTGACAGATAAATTCCCTCCTCACCTTGTCGTTAAATGACTCGGGAATTTATCGGAAATTTTCAATGAACACAAGGTATTACCTACGATAAACAGCACATAACCGACCGCGTCTGGTAGTTGTATTATCGGCCGATTGTCGTTCAATACTTTTCGTAATACCACCACCTTCTTGGATGAAAAAAATTATATGGTCAACAAGAAATACCATTTCTTGCAATAAGTGTACACGTATACTATCTTTAGTTACAACTCATTTGATTGTTTTTAACTGCCGGCGGCCGCTAATAGAGACTTTTCTTTTCTGTTTAGTTCCCTTATGCTGATGTACTAACAGTGCAGCAGTACAGAGAAAACTTATTATTTTTATATTCAGTGAGTACAAATATGTAAATATACATGTTGTCGCTGTAATTTATGAATCAGTGTGGTTAAGCTTCAGTTAATACATTTAGTAAAATGTTCATTCTATACCCCGAAGACATACGGCAATGGAGGGCAATGTAATTCTTTTGGGCAATTCATTTTTTCACCAATACGACGATACAGAATTATGAATGGGCTCATTCCATTGGAAGTTGTCCAACATGAGTTTTGTTACATAAAAACAGTATTTGAGAGTCTTGGTATGAGTTGAATAAGCAATAAACAAAACAAAAGAATCGCCGAGTATTGTTAATTCTGAATTTTGTGAACGAAAAACTAAATCATATTTGTCGATGCGGTGTGTGCTACGTGTTTACCTGATAAACAATAACGTCATTGAAAGACCAGGTTTCCACGATAAGCTGATTTCATATATGCACGCCTGGTTTACAACAAATACATATTTTATAAAGTTTAAATCGGCATATTTTGTATTAATTCCCGATGAGTTTATTCTGGAGATAGGAAACAGCTAGGTAAAAACTCCAGATGAGTTTATTTATTTCTGGTCCTATATAAAGAATGTTCTCGAGTTGTAAAAGAAATAATGGGGTGATAGCAAACCTTGCAACGTTATCCAACGCACACATTTAAATCAACCTACACAACTTCTTGTTTCACTTTCCTGTTGCACATTATATCATATTGCGATTAATAATTCTACTTGCTTTGCATGGTATCTGTTCTTCAATATTCGTTTTATGCGTTACCATTACCGAGTAAAAAAATAAGTATCCGAACTGAAACTGAAAGTAATTTAAAGAAATAAAATGTTCAATACTTCCTCCTAGATACCAGTTATCAGATACATTAAATGTCTCTGTTACTGATTCTCATACTTGCCTGGTCACGAATTGCATACATATCTTAATTAGAACTTCGAAAAATTCAATTTACGTTGAAATATTATATTCGATATTTATAGCTATTGATAATATACCCTAATAATATGCTAATACTTAATAGTAAACATATTATGTAATATACTGAAGTATCTTTAAAAATGCTGTGATTGCTAAAGAAGTGAAAATGTCTGGTTCTTGGTCTTCCATCCTCGGCATTAAAAATCCCGGCAAGAACGCAAGCAACCCGTTATACAATGTCCGTGACCCTCGGGACGATTCGTTGACACACGCAGTCAATTGCTCTAACAATCACAGCTTAATCATTTTTTACTCCCTCCTTAAAATGTCTTGTGTGAGAATTCAGCTTGAAGTTCACGGATATTTTTCCAACGCTGTAAACTCATAATTGCGGGTGGCACCAAATACTTTTAAAGTATGCAAACGTTTTTCTAGTTGGAGTTTGTTGTTACGTGTTTCAGATACACAGAAAGCTATATAGGAATACTTAAAGGTATTCAAATGGCATAGACTTATAAGGCTGATCCTTCGGCGATGCACTTATTGGAAAATTCTTTGTAGTGGACATAACCCCATTTTAAATGGCAAGTTACAAGGAAGAGGCACGCAGATATTTCCTTGGCAATACGCATTGATCATAATATAAGCATGATGTTTGACTGAAAGTAAGATATGTATTATTAAGTCTTTTATCGAAATTATTATCCGAAAATTAAACTCCAAATGAGTAATGTTTGTTTTCTTATACCTGATTCATTTTAGTTTCAACTGAAATGGGACAAAGACAGAAATTATATTAAATAGGGAGGAGTGAGCTAGACCATACAGTAATTTTATAGTATTATTCTTCATATTTTTTGTAATTATTAGAATACATAAGACCTGGTGCGTTTTAGTTATGACGTTGATTTGCTATAACACCATCTATATCTCGCCTGTTGAGAAGAATGTTTAAAACATTTGAAGCATCTTTACCTCATTGTAAGAACCATGAACAAGATATTGAGTTTAATTTTTTAAACACTAGAATTTATTGAATAATTGCTTTATAGTTTTGTGACTTCAAACACACACTTTGCGTATACTTACATTCTTTGAAGAGAATTGTTAAGACACAAAAAGTACCATAAATCGTACAAAACATGCGAATGAGAACGTATTCGTATAAAAAGTACCGTGGACATGGAGACCATTGGAAGTGAATTGGGTATTTTTGAAGCTTGACTGAATGAGACCGTTGCTTGAGTGTTGTTGCCAAAATTATCTCGCCCAAAAGCGCGGATGCGCGGGCCGCTGTTTGCAAACAAAGCGCAATCTGCGTGTGCGGGGCTGTTTGCGCGGGGGATCGAACTCCCGCGGCGGCGGCGCGTCCATCGGCTGCCGCGGGCGGCGCGACGGGGGGGGGGGGGGGAAGACGCCCCCCTTTGTTTCGGGCGCGCGCCCAAGGGGGGGGGGGGGAAAGGGGGGGGGCCGGATGCCTCGGCTCCCGTGACGCAACATCCGCTGGCGGCGCCGCTGCTCTGCCAGCGCTTCCCTGCGCCCCGGTTGGCAAGGCCGCCCATCCACCCCCGCCCTCGGCACCGCTTACGTCGTTTCCTCCACCTCCCCCCTTTCCCACCCCACCCCGGCCTTACAACCGCATGCGATGGCTGCTCCTCCGCCACGCCTCCCTCCGGCGAGCACCACCCGCTCCTCCATCCCGTCCTCACCGCCTCCCGCTTTATCGCCACCGCCATCTTCGCCCCCTTCAGTTCCCCGCCTTGCGTCGTCACCTCCTTCGCGACACAGCTACCGCCCACGCCTCACCCCGCCGCCTCCGCACCCCCCCCCCCCCCGCCCTTCCCCCCCCCCCCCCCTCCTCTCCACATGCGCTCGTGCCAGAGCCAGACGGAGTGAAGGGTGAATGTAGAGCAGAGTCGATGGGCGCACGCCGCTACATTGTCCGGAGATGATACGATCAATGGTATTGTTCAATTTGAATTTCAACGATTCCAAGACTTTGATAAGCCGGAATTCTCTTGCTATTAGGATATGACACAAAGTCGATATTACCACATAATAGGCACAACATTTCATTAGTTAATATTCTCTCACTTACAAGAGTTTAAATTAACCTCAATTTATTATTATATATTTTCACAATCTCGTTTCAAGAATAACCATCGTGTAAAAAACTTTTGACTTAGAGAAACCTTTAAAGAAACTACCCGCAGTTTTAATATCAAGAACATTTTCCCAAATAGTTGTTTTGGGAGGTTTGAGAAATTGTCTTTTGTGTGTCGAGGCTTCCGTGCGCGCCGGTTGCCAAAGCCCCGCCGCCGCCGCCCTCTCCAGCACCGCCCCCGTAACCCCCCCCCCCACCGGCTTCCACCCCCCTTTGCCAGCGCCGTCGCCTCGACGCCGCCCTCTGCGCTTGCTCCAATGCCTGGCGGCGTAAAGAGGAAATGTTGAGCAGTTCGGAGAAGTGTCGCTACATTGTCTCGCGATGGAGCGATCAACACCATTGTTCAGATTGAATTTCGGCGATAGCGACCCGGTTTCGGCAAACGAGAGATATCACTTGCGCTATACTACGAGTGATTTGATATATGAAAATTATCATATTAGTAAAAGAAAATGACCCAGTGTTGATTTTCGCTTGAAAATACGGTAACATTTCCGGATAAAATTCGTTCAATGATTTCACCTGGAGAGATAAGTCGGGTCATTAACTGATGTCATTGCAGTCCCTCTGACTGGGAGGTCCATTGTTTGAGTCCTAGGTCGAAGCTAGGTCGAATTCAGTCGCTGTCTGGAGGAGAATTCTAGCGATCGGCTGCTCTGACCGGTAGTTTTCTGTGTTTTTTCCGATCAACACCAGGCGAATACCTGAGTAGTACTCTAACAAACGGGCCACGCACCGCGCGCGATCTTTGCTACCTCTTCCTTGTCCTATCCTCTACCCTTACAGTTTCACTAACATGCACTACAGTATCACACATACCGGGAGAACGGAAGGGAGCTTAGAATTAGTCCCGGTTGGGGCGGTGCCCCGCTGGTTGGATAAAACACGGCTAGCCGATGGTGGATAGGCCCCGGATCTCGCCAACCAGCGGGGAAGAACACCGCCACCTCTAAAGGAAAACATACACTACACTTACTACTAATGACACTATCAGTTGATGCACTCGGAATATCAATAAATCAGTCAATCGTTGAGATTGCTCCATGAATAAATAATACCTGATATTCTAAAGTTAATAACACATTAAAACACAAGCACTACTATCTACAATTTTGATCTTTTTAAAAACTTGTTTGAATCAGAGTAATGCGTGCCTTCAAAACTTCTAACAGTCTCAAGGAGGTTCCGTAAATTATATATTTGGAAGAATATATTATTTGGTTCATGTCTATTGCGCCTCGAATTTCGGTATCACCAAAATTCACCGCCCGCGTCTCCACTCCCTACGTCCCGCTACAAACCCACATTCTTTGTTCCAGTACCTTTCATTTCGCTTCTTTTCATTTTCTTTTTATTGGCATTGCAAAAACATAGATCAGTACTATAGTACCTTTACAAATGTACATTTGGCGGCTTAAATTAACCTTAAAAACTAACTTAATTCTAAAACTAACTACTCAGGGTAAGGGAGCTTATAAAAAGCCTTACTTATTCTCGTTTTGTATGTTCAAAAAAGCTTGAATTGGGAACCTGTAATTCTGGTATGGGAATCTGGAATTGGAGTGAAATTGATAGATGGTCGACATATGATTAGAATTTGCTGGAGACCTTGGTAATGAATAGGATTATGTATGTATTACTTAATTCTTTGTGCAACTGTAGATTTAAAACGAACCATTGTGCTTCAGTAATTGTTCTGAGGTATTTATTTTCAATTTTGTTTTAATTCGTTCTTGAGGAATTTAACCAGATGGGCAAGCATAGGTCTTAATAGGTTGGATGGTTCCAGGAGCTGACGACGTTCAGACGAAATGTAGAGCAGTATGAAGAGGCAATGATACTGGCTAAGTCTGGCTACAGATCGATCAATAGAAGCCAACTGTTTAGTTCGAGTTTTGACGATACGAGGGGAAACAGATCCACGTAGGTCTTGTTTCGTAATGAGAATAAATAAAACTAGTTTCGTAACATTTTAAGGAATTTGATATCTTCATATTTCCTCTTTAATATAGGCATGCGATTCGAAGTCGAATTTTTTAAATAATTAGAGAAATCTTGATAATGTATAATTGCCGATTTATCACAATAAAAAATAAAAGTAACAATTCATTCGTGAGTATAATACTAATATTTTCAATTCCTCTTTGTTTATGTAAATAGTTTTCTAGAGTCACAAATGAGACAGTTGTTAAGTAACTCACACACCTAAATACTAAAATAGGAGTAATGAAGTTTCTCCTCTTTGAGAATCGCATTACTTCCACTCAAATGTGTAATATCAAGACATTTCCGTAAACTGTGAATAATGGAAAAGTTGTCTTGATCTGCGTGTTTATTAAATAGCTAAATGGTGAGTGGTGATTTTCCAATATTGATGGCCGAAGTAATTGCATGTTATTTTACATCAAATACTATCAATTGAAAGACTTCTTGTTGGAGAAGTAGTACTGCGAACTTTTGACTCTGTGCCGAGCCACGGCCACTGAATCGATCCCGCCAACTCCGCGGTGTGAGTTGTTCTCTGCTGTGGTGCCACGACCTAAAAACGTGGGAATTGTGGAAATGAAATAGACTAAGTGAGAATTCCGTCAGTGTGTGAGAGCGCATGCACGAGGAAAGTGCGAGGGCAGATCTAAAGCAAGCAAGAATTATTCTCGGAGAATGTAGCAAACAATCCACATTATCAGTAAAGTGAGTCTGAGCCTTCGTAAATTTTTATTAGCACGTAAGTTTTTACATGCTTTCCCTTTAAAAGATATAAAGTAATTAAAAGGTGTAAATGCTATGCCCCAAGTGAATAACCAAGTTTACATACCATTGCTATAATTATATACAATTGCCAAGATTACATACAATAAAGAGTATGTTAGACGTTTACGTAAAATGTATAGAAACAGCTAGGCAAATGTAACGACTGATACAGAAGGACCAATATTCAAACTGCAAAGGGGTGTTCGCCGTGGAGATCCGCTGTCACCGAATATTTTCATAAGTGTACTAAAATCAGTATTTAGAAACATGAAAACTATTACGGCCTAAACATAAATGGAAGAACATCAAAGAATCTAATATTTGCATATACGTAACAATCTTCGCAAAATCCCCAAAAGAACTAGGAGATACTCTGATTGAGATATCGGGTCCGTGCAACAATGTAGTCTTACAAATGAACACAACCAATACCAAAATTCTGATAAATTGGCCAGCTATACCGTCACAATAAATAACAGTGCAGTAGACTAGCTGAAAAATACATGTATTTGGAACCAATAGTATCGTCCCAAAACAGAAAAAAAAGAAATGAATACTCGAATCTCTAACGCATGGCGGAAATTCTACAGATTAGCATTTATATTGAACAACAAAAAAGAAGAGATAACAGTTAAAAGACAAACATTTGACAGCTGCATGTTACCTGTCCTAATTCATCGAGCACAAACATGGTCTCTTAACGTAAAAGAGATAAATAAGATAGAGATTTGCCAAAGGAAGATGAAGAATAAAATGCTGAACATCAATAACAGAGACAGAGTAAAGAATGTTTACATTAGAAGAAAGACAAAATTAAAAGACGCAGCACAAGAGGCAAAAAATTAAAATGGAAATGGGGAGGCTATATCCGACTTCATCGAAAGAGATGAACTCACCCAGTCACCCAATAACTGGGTGAGAGTTGAATGGGTAAGAGTTGGATGGAGAAGTGTAGGAAGACAAAGAAAAATGTGCCAAGTCGAATCTGTTAGCGAAGTAGGTAATTTTTGTGACCGCATAGCGAGAAACAAGGTAAAGTGGAAAGAAGTGACTAATGAAATTTTAGAAAGAACAAATTTGGAAATATTATATATATATATATATATATATATATATATATATATATATATATATATATATATATATATATATAGAGAGAGAGAGAGAGAGAGTATAAGTATAAATAATAGTTTAAGGTAATTCTTCACTTTATCGTGGGTTATAAGGGCAAAATTTCTGCGAACAAAAAGGCATCTCGTATCCCCTTACACTTGTAGAGCGACGCAGTTAGCGCTTCACTACAGCGTTGATAATGAGGTTCCGGCCTCGTCTATGCAATCAACATAAAAATACCCTTCCATGTGCCCAACGCATAATTTTCATGCATTTTATTCCCAAGCACTTTTTTCCGAATACTTTTAAGTCACACTTGACACTTTGTTTTGCCTGTCGAAGTTTAGGGCGACACTCCGACTTTTGACCTACGCGGTTAATATATACTTGTAACACTTTTGTGTGTATGCAAACACAATTTCCAACAAATTTTATTCCAACGATTTACCGAACAGTTACTTTGTTGCCTAACAAACTGATCAGCAAAAAATTATCTTGTCTAACTTGAACGAGAAAGTCTATCATTTCGTAGCACCTTTAGTATGTCATGAAGTTTGTTTTTTATCCCAATCGACCCTGAAACTTAAGGCGACATGTGTAACTCACTTAAATTCACGCATTATGTTAATTCGTACTAAATACCTTGCAAAATAATTGCATGTTCTTTTCAAATCAAGAAAATATACGAAGCGGACGTTGACACAATTAGTAAATGACATATTTTAAAATGTTTAATTCTTTGATGAATAAATACAGAAAATTAGAAAAATCATTTATCTTGTGCTATTATTTTTTCATTCACAAAAATGAATTATCAATACATTTAAACCATTTTTCGTATTAGATTCAGTACTTTGCCAATGGAGGCAGATTTGGTAACAAATGGCCTTTATCTGACCACCCCGTGCGCCTGCAGAATGAAAGCCTTTTCCATCACAGGTTGCTATTCCCCGGCGATGCGCTCAATCATTCGGGCGATGCTGGCTCCAGGTCGAGGCGGGGGCTTCCCTCGTGTCATCGGCCCCCCCCCCCTGTGCCACTCCGCCCGGTCCCGGCCCCCGGCCCCGCCTGCCAGCCGTCAGCGCAGGGCATTAACGGGGCCTCGCGCACAATGCCGCATTGTTTCCCTTAGGAATTAGTGTCATCTCCCCTGATATACGAGGCTCCACGAGTTTAATTATATTAGCAGGAGTAGGCGAAGAAGAAACTATTAATATTTCTCAATTTCGCCGCGCCTCGCGAGGCGGCGCTGCAGGGCGCGGAGGCCCCCTGAGGATCACATCCCCGCCACGCACCCCGCCCCGGGCCCCGCCTCGCTGCCCCCCCAGGCACCCCAGCCCCGCCACTTCAGCGTCTCACCATCACCGCCACTCCAGCCCCGACATTTCAGCCTAAATCCACCACCAGAACAGCCGCTACGCCACTGTCTCACCAGCCCCGCCCCACATACCTTCCTCTCCATTCTCCTCCACTAGGGTCTTGACAGTCCGGTCTCGTCATTCGAAGCCCCTTCCACTAACTCCGGAACCCCATCCTGATATCCCGCCACGACCCCATATCCGCTTCCCCAGACCTTCCTATGACCTATCGCCTCGACCGCTCTGCCCACAACCTCCATCTTTCTTCTTCCTAAAGCACATCGTCGCTTTCCCTTTCACGTCCTGACCCTTCGCCTCGTTGTCCCCCCTCGTCACTTCTCCTTTCGTGACTTCTTGCCCTCCCCGCGCCCTCGTCCCGCCCCTCGTCCCGCCCCTCGTCCCGCCCTCGTCCGCCCTCGTCCCGCCCCTCGTCCCGCCCCTCGTCCGCCCCTCGTCCCGCCCCTCGTCCCGCCCCTCGTCCGCCCTCGTCCCGCCTCGTCCCGCCCCTCGTCCCGCCCCTCGTCCCGCCCTCGTCCCGCCCCTCGTCCCGCCCCTCGTCCCGCCTCCTCGTCCGCCCCTCGTCCCGCCCTCGTCCGCCCCTCGTCCCGCCCCTCGTCCCGCACTCTCGCCCGCCCCTCGTCCCGCCCCTCGTCCCGCCCCTCGTCCCGCCCCTCGTCCCGCCCCTCGTCCCGCCCCTCGTCCCGCCCCTCGTCCCGCCCTCGTCCCGCCCCTCGTCCGCCCCTCGTCCGCCGCCCCTCGTCCGCCCCTCGTCCCGCCCCTCGTCCGCCCCTCGTCCCGCCCCTCGTCCCGCCCCTCGTCCGCCCTCGTCCCGCCCCTCGTCCGCCCTCGTCCCGCCCTCGTCCCGCCCCTCGTCCCGCCCTCGTCCCGCCCCTCGTCCCGCCCTCGTCCGCCCCTCGTCCGCCCCTCGTCCCGCCCCTCGTCCCGTCCCTCGTCTCGTCCCGCCCCTCGTCCCGCCCCTCGTCCCGCCCCTCGTCCCACCTCACCGTCACTCTTTAGCTATCCACCCCACCTCCTTGCACATGCGCTCTGAACCTCCCCACGCGCTGTCCTCACACCCCGCTTCCGCGCACCGCCACTGCCACGCTTCTCTCCACCCCGCCCTAAAACCACCAATTTTTTCTCGTCACACCCTTCCCCTCGCTGCGCCTTTTCTTCCTATATCCCTAACCTATCTCTCGTGCTCCGCTCCCTTACCCCGACCCCTCGCCCCACCCCAGGCGACCTACTCCCGTGTCGTCCCATTTGCCCCGCCCATTTCTCCGCTCCTCTTCACGTCCTTGTCCCTGCTGCGCGGTAATGAAACACAGGCCTACATTTTCTTGGCGAGGCAATGTGCGAACTTTACGCTACAAAGGGCCGTGTAATGACCACGGCAGCAAAAGCCAAGAATACTTCCAACATTCTCAACCAAACTAAGTCCATTGAGAGACTGGAAGTTCTGAATAAAATGCCTTAAAATACGAAATGTATGGGTCGAGCACAACATTACATGTATCACGTAGGGCAAAAGAATAAAGAACGATATAAATCAGACCAAAGTTTATGAATTTATAACCTAAAGTTGTAATTAAGTCTAGATTGTTTGCACTAATCGTCCAATTTTCTTCTTCTAATGCATTTTGTGGTATGTGGCCATACATTTACTAATGGCTTGTAAAGAATTCAACTTTCAGTGGTACTTCATTGACTATTGAAAATGTCAATGTCGCTCAACACTTCATTTAAGAAGCTTTTATTTATTTATTTATTTATTTTACGTCAAAAAAAAAAAGAAAATATTTGGATATATATCATTGACCGGGTATCATATTTAAGATTTTGTTACAGTAGTTTTCGAAATCATTTACTCGAAGTTTAATGATCCTATCACTAAATATTTCTATTTGAAATGCTCTTTTTCTTGTTATCATGTTTTAAATCTATATATTTAAAAACATAAGGTATTCTGCCATGGCTTCGTTTAGAGCTTCTACTGAACCGATTGTAGTATTTTTTCCTTTAAATGAAAGAACGTGATCTCTAGATGTGTTATCAGATACTGTTAGTGTTAATTCACCAACATTTACGGTGTAAATTAATTAATTAAATCATACTTTAATAGTACGATTATCAATAGTCAATTGTTTTCTTCCAAAGCTGCTTCATGGTGGCGCTGCTTGATGTTTTGTTTTGATTATTGAGATTTGTTTACAATTCGTCAAGTTTTTGCTTCAGTGTAATAATTGCATTGTGGCGTTGATAGTTGGCATGTATTTGCTTTTGTGGTGTATTTTGTAGAGCACATTCGGACACTGGGTTTTGCTCGGTTGTACTTAAGTAGTGAAGTTGTACACAGGTTATGTCGATCGTTGCCCACGCGCCCCAAAAGACGCAAATGTACTACATTAACTGGACGAAGGGAAAGAAAAAGTCAGCGTAGAGGTCATGTTAGAGAGGTCATTTCGTTCTCTGTTGGGTCGTTGTCTATGAAATGTCAGTTTTGTTCTGCTTTGTACTTCCCATGTGAGAGAAATTCTGCAAACGAGTTTACTTTGTGTTGATTAAATGGGAAAATAAGTTTAAGAAGAAATAAAAGAATTCATCTTCGTCAACATATTAGCTTTGTTAAGATAGCCGGCTTTCGACGGCTATCTTAATAAGCTAATATGTTGACGAAGATGACCTCTTTTATTTCTTCTTATAAGAACGTCAACACCAAATCAGAATTCCCACAAAATAAGTTTACCTTCGAGCAATATGCCAGAAGAAATAAAAGTTGTTTATAGATGATGACACATCCAAAAACTTTAGAAATAATATTCGTCAGTATAATAGTGCTCTTTGTTTTGTGTCATTTGGTGCCGATATTGCATTGCCACCTGGTCATGGGCCATGTTCAAAATTCTGGAAACTTCACATCACAAAATATCTTCGTTATACCATGAAGATCCAAACAACGCAACATATTGTTAACATTAGTCTGGGCACAGTATTTTACATTTATCTCACATCTCACCGTCAAGTTTTGACGGGCTCTCACTAGTACTTTTTTATTTGTGAAGATACGATTAGAGAAAAGAAGAACAGCCTGAATTTCCTGAAATTCACAAGGCAAACATTTCATTCGCTTTTAAAGAATTGTTGGCCAACATTTTTTTCTGCTACCACAATAACAGGAATAAGAAGTTTAAAACACATTTCTATGACATATAAGATTGAATTGAACTATCAGAAACTCAGGTGTGACATATTCAATGATGAATAAGTTCATAAATATGGAAAAAGAATGGTAATTTTCAATTATTCATAAGGGGTAAAACCATTTCTAATTCCTTATCGAACAATTCTTAGGCAATTCATCATATTTAAATGAAGTAATCAATCTTATGTCATACATATATAGGTTAAAAGTGAGTTCGAATATTATGCATGCGTGTAAGAACAAACCGCCCAGAAACATGGAATAGATTGTAGTATCATAAATATTATTCATTTGAGCGAATAGAAAAAATATTCTCCTTAAATGCTATAATTAAACCAAAAGAATTCACACACAAAAGTATAAGTTTTGAAAAAAAATATTTAGAATTTGGGCTGAAACCTTTTATATTAATTATAAACTCCCATAATATGTAAGCGGGAATTCTCAAATTCTTCTCAATTATTAAGCAAATTAAGATGGTAGACTTCTTGTGGAATAATTCCAACTGAATATGTAGTAAATGGTGGTTATTGTGAGCATTTAAGGTGGCAGATAATAAGGAATCACTAACCGATTGATTCCAATTAACTTCTAATTGAAAATTATCATTTTAGAAAGATAACTACATATGGCACTGCGTAAGGCACGATATGTGACATGACACACTCTATTATAATAGTAAGGTGTGTGTGTGTCTCTCTCTCTCTCTCTCTCTCTCTCTCTCTCTCTATATATATATATATATATATATATATATATATATATACACACACACACACACGGATTGAAGAAAAGAAAATGTATTTTGATAATTCACATAAGAGCGCAAATGTTGTACAATAACTTTGCTAACTGAATGCCGGACCTATTTTCTATGAACTATTCTAAAAAGAATTTAAAATATTACTTCCTTATTAATCAGACCAACAGCCAGTGCACACTATGTGACCTATTGGTTTTAACGAGCATTTCTAGCTGCGAACACTGTCAACAATTATTTGTTCGGTGTTTTGCAACCATTGAGGTCTGAAAACTGAACGAAGTAACGAAGATGCGTTTTAAAAACTAAAGATTATCAATTATTATTATTATTATTATTATTATTATTATTATTATTATTATTATTATTATTATTATTATTATTATTATTATTATTATTATTATTATTATTCGTCCCGCACTAATGTATGCCTGTCCCATCTGGTCCAATGTGGCCAAATCTCACATTAACAAAATTCAGATTCTTCAGAATAAATTAATCCGTAAAATTCTTCATGCTACATGGTACATTCCTAACAGACAATTACACAATGAACTAAAAATTGAAACTATTGACACTTTAATAAATTATCACAGTCAAAAATTCTTCAACTCCTTATACGATTTGCAACAAATACATACTTTCAACCTACGCCAATCATATCAATTTCCTCGACGAATACTTTCAAGATTTCCAAAAGATAAATTCCATCCCCCATAAATTACATTATATTTATTAACTTTCTCCCTCATTCGAAAAAATCTAATTACATTTTTATCTTAATAGGATTAATGTTTTTAACATAATATTGTCAATAATCCCGTCAGGTTCCCTGTGAGATGCAAATCAACAGTCATGTCAATTTGTAATGTGAAATATCCTGAAAAACATTCTTGTCGAAGAGGCAGAAATACATTTTAAAAAAAGAAGATGATCAATAGCTTAAAACGAATTTCAAAAACAAATGAAAGAGTTTGTTAATATTTTTATATTACTTAATTAGCTAATGGTGCTACAACAGTACATTGTTTTAGGCTCTCTTCTTTTTTAACACAAGCCTTCCTTGTTTTATCCATGGAAATAATTTAAAGTGAAATTAAAAATATAATAAATTTTGTAGTGATTTTAAAAAACCTTGCTTATTTTTAATTTGCGATAGTTTTAAGCAGAAATTACGCGGAAACTAGTCGTTTTTTCAAAATAATTGCGCATGATATTTTTAATTGTTTTTTAAATATATAATTTAAGACACAAATCCGTATCTTTAATATTATAATTTTGCAAAGTTAACGTTTTGCAATTTCGAAAATATCGAGTACGCGAGGTACGAATAAACAGTAATATTTATTTTCTCAATACGTATGTTTATATGTAATATACCAAATACAGAGAAAGTTACGTAATGCTACGGAAAATTGATTTCGGGAGTTAACGGTATTACGGTTCCCTGAAAAGTGTTTCTTTTTCCAGCGTCCGTTCACCTGTTTGTCGGTCCGTCTGTCAATCTGTCCGTCTTTCCGGCCCAAGAAACATGGGTTCTGACAACACAACGTGTATGAGGAAAAAATGTTACATATGTACGAACATGATTTGTCCACTTTTTCGCTACCAGGGCCCGACAATAAGAGTTTATCTCTCAGAAAATTCAACGTTTTCCTCCGTTTGATTACTTACTTTCTATTCTTACAATATAATAGCGAAAAAGTAAAATGAGAACATTAACCGTAAGGTAACATTATATTCTTTAGATTTCTTTAGATTAATTTGGCGCTTAACATCTTTGATAATTCCTGACTCAATATAGTACATTTTCTCTTATTTCCATGATACTGAGACTGCCTTTTTTCTCATCTATCAGTTAACAATATTTTTAGTTGGAATTTTTTTTCAGCCCACAAATTCACATAATCATAAAATATTCCTTATTTATTTTTTTAAGTTTGACAGCAGCTTAATCATTCGCTCACCATTTAAACTATTTTATTTTGACACATCATGACATGTTTTGGGTACGACATCCTAAAAAGAATAAGACTTTTTCTGAAATGATAAGAGGCTAAAGATAAAAAAAAGTGGTCCTTATTTTTCCAAGTGTAGTATCTAATGTTGGATGTGCAAATAACTTAGTGTGAAGGAACAAATTTCTCACAGAAGAAAAAAGGTTGAATATGAAACAGTTTATTAATACCAATGCTACCGTTTGCCACAGAAATCAATGCAGATATAACAGAATTTGCAAGGACGTACTAAAATAACAACAAACATTCTGAGGGAAGAAACTGTAAACATTGTTTTTATGTGCGTCCTTATAACAAGGAGCAAAGAAATAAACCTATTCATATTTGTGAAGGATTGTATCATAGAAAGAAAGCGGTTGAGAAATGACGTTTGTGTGAAGAGGTAAGTCCGGTTGAAAATGTAAAAGACAAAATAAATGCACATCAAAAGAGTTGATAGTCATAGAGAGGATCGTCGCAAATACATGCGAAAGAACCACATTTTTCAGTCCTAAAATAGGCAAAAGAAGAAGATATCAATTGTTATTAACGGCTCATTTGAAGAGTTTAAAAATGCATCGGGCGATTACATGCTTGTAGACACATGAAAGCAGGGGCTGAACCACAGGAAAATACGACATTCAATAGATCGCATCTGTGGAACGAAGCCTGACGATAATGAGAGCGCAGATCTGAAATTTATTGCGAAGCGCCGCGCCGGAGGTGCTACACGAAAAGTACAAGCGCGCAGATTGGGGGTCGGCTCCGCGCGGACAATGCCGCCCAACGAGAGGGGCTCGTTCCGCGGAGTGGGTGGGGCAGGGGCGGTGTGCCCCAGGGGGGCGGCCTGGGGCACCGGCCATTGTCCGCGCAGATTGGGCCCATCGTGCCCCGGATGCTCCGCATTGTTGCTCACAAATTTGCCGCACCGCGTCGCCGTTCCGCCGATAGCGATCGCGGCCCATGATGAGCGCTCCATCAGTCACATTGGGCGCCTTGCCACGGCGAACGATGGTTAAGGGAGGGGGGATATGCAGCTGTGTTGCCCATCATGTGTTAACCCATCTTCCTGCTGCATGCAAGAAGGGCAAAAATAAAAGAAATTATGTTCATATAGGAATTGCGCAGCCTGAAACAGTCCCGATGGGAATGGTGACTGGAGTTGAAGTTGTAATTGAAGGCAGTAATTTGGCATTTGTTCGTGATGACATGGACGGGTATAATTGTCACTTATTCCGAACCTCTAAAGGCTACTTTGAATTTGTTGATTTAATATTTTTTGTGTCCGGGTTCGTCAACTGCTGTGGGGATTATTTCCCGTAAGTCTAATGCGAGTGTGTGTGTGTGTGTGTGTGTGTGTGTGTATGTGTTTGTATGTCCCAGAGTGCGGGGTTCAGCGAAATAGCTGGGTCGGGAGACTGCAATGTCTGGATGATAATTCTTAAGGCCGGTTTTTCAGTGGTTTGCTACAATCAACTCAAAGAAGACGCCAGATCAATGCGATAACAACGTCCCGCGCACCTCACGCAATTCTCCTTTCTCTCCCCAACCGCAACCTCAGATTCGGGAGAGAGTACAGTCCACCTCCGCACTCTCCACCGCCTCCATCTACGGCACACCGGGAGAGATGGCTCTGGGCATCAACTGATGTCACTGCAGTCCCTCTGACCGGGAGGTCCTAGGGTTCGAGTCTCGACGGTGGCAGGAATTTCAACACTAGTTTGTCAGCTAGGTGAATTCAGTCGCTGCCTTGCGGGGAATTGTAGAGACCGGCTGATCTGATTGGTAGATTTCCGTGGTTTCTTCGATCAACAAGAGGCGAATGCCGGAGCAATACCCTAACAAATGGACCACAGACAGCGCACGATCTTTCCTTGTCCTATCCTCTCTCTACACACTTACACTAACATGCACTAAACTACCACACATGCCAGAAGACCGGTAGAGAGCTTAGTGTTTGTCCTGACCTGGGCGGTGCCCCGCTGGTGGGTGATACCTGATTAGGGAAAACCTCGCAAGCCGACGTAGGTAGGCGCTGGATCTCGCCATCAAGCGCGGGAATAACACCGTCATCTTCCGAGAGCAAACCTGCACTACAGTTACGGCACTAGTTGCCTTAGTAGTTGACGTGCCCGAAATCACTAACAATCGCTCAATTAATCAACCAATTCCGACAGTTCTGTGAATTGGAAGATGAGGAAAAAATGTCATATTAAGTATTGTACGAGAGAACAGTTAAAATACTAATTTATATATCATGTGAGGGTTTTAGGACTAGGTTGGAAAATGAAGGAGTCCAAGAACACTCACGATTCAGCCGATGTGGACACATCATATTTAAACAGTAAACGTACCTCCTAAACTAGCCATTTATAAACTGTGATAGTGCAAATGCAAAAAGTTTCTTTATTGTTTGTATTTAATTACGTATTTATTGTACTACTCTAAATGAAATTGTTTTCGTACCTCTTTGATTTTTTAGTTGTTTTAGTAATTGCGCATTCCTGTGTATTACTGCAGAGTACATGTGCTCCTTTTTACAGAAGTAGTCCGAAGAGCCCACATTTTACTGAAGATTAAAACACGAAAACGGTTGCTTTAAGTGGCGGGTGTACAAAATTTATTTATGATGAGAATGGTTACGGTAATGTTTTTTGCGAGTAGAAAAAGTTGCAGCACGAGGTCGAGTAGCGGAATCCTACAGTGAAAATAAAATCACATTTACCTCGTGTGTCATACACTATTTATTAGACTCTCTTACTCTCTTTCATATTTGATCAAATCAAGTATGCAATCACATGCTGTATTATGTTACATTAAGCTCATTAGTAGCTGATGCGGTAAGATTAAAGTAAAATGATTTTTGTTGCAATCCTACACTTCTGACGGCTGATGCCGCAGTGCCTTTTGACTGGCGATCCCAGCGTTCGAGTGCCGTTGGTGCCAGAATTTTCGTCACTAGCCACATAACTAGTCCTAGTTCATCCTCTGTCTCGGGGATAATGCTGATGGCCTGCTGGTCTGATGTACAGTTTTCCGTAGTTTCCCATCGACACTAAGCGAATGTCGGAGCAGTACCCTTACAAACGGGCTACGGACCGCGTGCCATCTTTCCGCAGTCTTTCTACTCAAAGCCTCAGCCCTTACTGACGCACACATACACTTTCATGCACTACACTATCACACATGTCGTGAGACCAATCGCAAGCTTTGATCTTGTCCTGGCTAACGCGGTGTCCAGTTTTTGGCAGATACTTGCATGGGAGAGACCCTGGCAAGCCACCTTTTAGACAGGCGCCGGAACTTACCATCCAGCGGGGAAAGAACACAGCCACATGCCGTGATAAAACATGCATTACACTTACGGGAATAATCATTGCCCGGAAATGGGAAGTAATAAAACAATCACACTATGGGATTGAACATTTGACCGCTAGTGCTAGAAATTGATTTTTTAACAACCGCTTTAAAGCGGGTCTATAAAGACTATATTTCCTGAGATAAGAGCGTAATTTTTCTTTCTGAAGTCTACATTCGTCCCATTAACAACATTGGCTGTACTTTTTACAGTATACGAACTCTAATCCATGTTGACCTGTTGTATGCTCTGGAGTTGGATAACTTCTTTCGCATCACTGACTTCTTCAGGAAACCCATCGGCCGTTGCCCCCATCCCCACCCCCTCCTGCGCGGCCCTTTACCCGCTCGCCTTTGTGTCTGCGTTGTCCCATTAAAGCACGTCTCCCACCCTAATAGCGTTTTTAATTGGAAACTGATACGCTTCGTTAACTCAGTGCATGCAAAGGCAGCTACATTATGTCATTTTGTTCAGATAAAAGTGCGATGTACTTAAAGATTACGAACACGACAGTCAGAAAGTTTCGGGAGTTAAAATGAGGGCTGAAACGAACACGATTACACAAAAATCTGACATTTGCAGTATATTACACTTTCGCTTGTATCAGTTTTGTAGTTGGATTTGAAGTTTTCAGACACATAAAATGTATAAAAAACCATTACTTACTTTATTTTGAAGCAAGGTTCAAGAGTTTAGCTACTTCAAAAATCATTAGCCAAATAGTAATTTAGTTGCTTATTATCACAGTGTAAGATATTTCAATAATACAGAGCCAAAAGACTACAAATTTGTTTTGTTATTACATTACAAAGAAATTAAGTTCCTGTCTTAACAAAAGATGAAGATGTATCTGCGTTTTATGACTTTTCATTCGGTATATATTAATATTGTTTTCATAGGATAAACCTCGCATTAAGCACAGAAGAGTTTTGAAGCGTAACAGCTGTTTTCGCGTGGATTTCATGGAGGCGCATTGCATGGGTTGGCCTCATTTTGCCCTCAGCTTTACCTCATGCTCACACGCAGTGACCTACAATCTGTTTTTACTCCGCCACAGCGGGTTCTTAACTTTGCGTTTCTCTACACACAAAAAACTTCAAAGGAAGCAGTTGAGAAGGGGGAAGTGATTCTGGAACGAGCTTGGAAGCAAACGCAATAAAAACAGAAAATAATTTCGTTGGATTTTTCTTTAATGATACCTGTGCAGGGATTTTCAGCGACCGTTGGTAGAAAAGTGTTGGAGGAGCAAGCACCAGAGTAATGCAACTAGAACAGATGAACGAGGGAGCGCGGAAGCGGAATAACAAGAGTGAGGAAGAGACGAATGAGAAAGGATAAAAAAGGAATAGCGCGAGAAGTAACGAAAAAAAAAGAGGAAGTAGTTGGTAAGGTAGAAGCAGAAAAACAAAGGAAGGGGGGGAGAGAAGAAGAGGAGGGAGGGGAGAGTAAAAAGGGCGAAGCTCGATGGAACTAAACTGAGAAGGTACGAGAGCAACGTAGCAAGAAGGCGCGCGGGAAAAGAGAAGACGCGTAGACGGTGCAAAGTGAGAATAAGGGAAAAGGAAGGGTTTGGAGGGGGGGATCAATAAAATGCTCTTAAAATGCTTTAAAAATGTACTAAAACCAAAGAAAAATGAAGTAAAAAATATGATTAAAAACAGTTCGGATGAACAACTGAAGCTGTTGAATGCGTTACTGATGTAATCGAGGCTTCTTCCATGTGTTCCAGTGAACTCAGCTTGCAAACGTTTGGTTTGGACTATTCTTTACCAAACAATCTGTCTAGTTATCCCGAAATCAGCCTAAGTGGCAATGGCGCTGATATACGTCACAAAAATTGCATACTTACAAGGGCTGTCAAAACATTTGTTGCATATTGTAAATATTATTTGAAGCAGGTACCAATTAAAATTACATTAAAATCGATGAAATCAGCAAAAAATGCATTAAAATGAAGGAAAAAGGTAAAAAATGACTTTCTAGTTGAAATCGACAAAAAATGCAAAAAAAATGAACTATAAAATGGATTTTAAAAAAAAAAATGTTCTAAACAAAAGCCTTATTGTCAATTGGGTTTGTTTACCTTCAATGATTAGGTAAACATTCATAGGGAGATCTCCGTGACCACGTTTACACCACGAAGACAAGGTATCCAAATATTTGATTTGAACGAGCTACATTGTAAAGACGAAATACAGTTTTTTCTTATTACGTGACACAATTTCGTTTGTGGTTTAATACCTAAAGCTAATTTTATTAGCACAGAGGGGCAGTCAGACGAGGAGGACAGCGGAATAACAAGAGTGAAGAAGAGACGAATGAGAAAGGATGCTAAGGCGACCAGAAAAAAAACAAGCAACAAATGTCGAAAAAAAGAAAGAAGAAGGCGCCAATAATCGCTGGCTACTGCAACACCTGCTCTATTGTCAGTAAGACTATCATTTTTGTAAACTCTCATATTTTCTGTATTGTATTAAATATAGTTGAAATAGGAGTTTAAAAGACATATTTGTGCATAATTCGTCACTTTTTAAACGTAGGACTTTCTTTAAAGAATTCCGCCATATTCGACATATTTCAACATTTTAAATAAACATTCATGCAATTAAAACTCTTCGAGGGACAGGAGAAGCCCAAGAGAAGGAGGTAGGGTTCTGCAAAGGTAGTGCTGGTTATGACGGGCGGGGTTGTGCCGGCGGAGGTGGGACCGGGCGACGTAGGAGTGTCGGAGGGGCTCACGTTCAGTTGGCAGGGGAGATGGGACGGGAAGGAGCAGTATTTGAGGCAGGACGAGCTGACTATGAACGAACAAAGGGCAGCTTAAAAGAGAGTCTACGATCCCTCTCGAAAATATACAGGATTGGAAAATAGTTTACAATTGCACAAATTCATAAAAGTGGTAAAATTTGTTTGAGTTACTTTAACAATACATATATATATTTTTTGAAATATAATATTTTAGAAAGTTGTGTCCTATTTTTTTTTCAATCGTTTTTTAATATGAAAATAAGTCCTAGTCAAAATCTTCATAAAATTATGGTTTAATGATTTAGTTTTAAAATGTTTGTAAATTGGATTATAGGAACTAAAGTTAATGCACGAATTAAATGGTTATTACCATAAATACATTCAGATTTTAAAGAAATGTTTATTTTTCATAAAAACGCTTCTTTGAATAATGTATGAAGCCAGTCTTAAGGAACGGCCAGGCAGGGGGTTGCAGTTAGGAGAGGAGCGAGGTAGTGTAGGTGGAACGGGAGGAGAGGGGGAGCGAGGTGGTGTGGGCGAGGAGAGGAGGGGAGGAGGGAGGTGGTGTGGGTGAGGCGAGGCGTGGAGAGGAGGGAAGGGGCGAGGTCGTGCGGGTGGGGCGAGGCGGTGAGAGGAGGGAGGGGCGAGGCCGTGCGGTGGGGCATGGCGGGCGGGGAGGAAGGCGCGAGGTAATGTAGGTGGAGTGGAAGGGAAGGGAAAAGACGTGCGAAGTGGTGTGGGTGAGGCGGGAGGGAGAGGAGCGAGGTGGTGTTGTGGGTGCGGTGAGGTGGGGCGGGGAGGCAGGAAGCTATATGTTGTGGGGAGCGAAAGAGAAGGGAAGTGGAGGAGGTGGTAGTGTAGGTGGAACGGGAGGCGAGGGGGAGCGCGGTGGTGTGGGCGAGAAGAGGAGGAGGGGCGAGGTGGTGCGGGTGGGGCTTGGCGGGGCGGGGAGGGTAGGAACGAGGTAGTGTAGGGGAGGGGCGGGGAGGAACCATTTAGCGTAGGTGGGGCGAGGCGGGCGGCGAGGAATCGGGGCCGAGAAGGCGCAGACGGCGTGGCTGCGCGGCTTCAGCGGTGGCCGGGAGGGGCGGGGCTGTGGGCGGGGCGGGGCGGGGTGGGCGAGGCGGCGAAGGTATCGACCGCGCCGCTGCCTCGGGGCCACCGCCGCTGCGCCGCGCGAGGAATCGCTGTTCGCTCGCAGCTGAGCGCGCGCCGCGTGGCGCGCACGCAGATTACACGCCAGTCGAAAACGCGGCGCCAATGGTCGCTGGCTACCGCAACACCTGCTCTATTGCCAGTAACACTATCATTCTGGTAAACTCTCGTATTTTCTTTCTTCAGATATAAATGGCTTTTTAAATATTCCACATTTATTTTCTATGAAATATAGTTAAAATAGGATTTTAAAAGACATATTTTTGCATAATTCGTCATTTTTTAAACGTAGGACTTTCTTTAAAGATTTCCTGGACATTTTCGGCATATTTCAACATTTTAAATAAACATTCATGCACTTATAATTCTGTTATGTAAGTTACAATAAGTTGAGTCACAGTGTCAAATGTCTTGAAAAATATCGTCATAGACAATAATTAAAATGTTTTCGCCCTGTTTTGATAATGAAGTTTCAGTAACTGGAAGAATATTTTAGTTCACGTTCAATTTGGGCTTTACAGTTACAGTACGGTAAAAATAAGTATTGAAGAATACTGCAACGTAGGTGTTTCTAGGACATAATTTATTTCTTATAGAACTTAGATTTCTATAGGGCTTATTTATTAGGTTTTCTAAGTTTGCGCTCCTAAACCTTATACCTGCGTACTTGAACAATTTTTAGGCCAGAGAAGCTCTAGCCCTAGACATTAGTTCCCCGACAAAAATGACGGAGACGAATACAACAGGGTTCGTTAGTCCTCAATTCAGTGAGTAAAACATTCAATAACGGAGTATTCTGGTCTATAAAAGCAATAAATGCTCAACTAGTATTTAAAATTGCGTATTTGGTGAAGAGGAATGTCCTTTACAGTTCGTCAGACGCAGTGCAGGACGTTTCTGAAAACTATTTAGCTCTGTGTAATACTTCAAAATAGGTATAACATCATGTCTTTAGCGGATATTTTCGTATTAAAAATTTTGAATTTGTGTGATGCAAGCTCATCATAAGAAATAAGTTTTGAAATGACTCGTTCACCCTTGTTTCGTTACAAAATTGAGCTTAACTATTATCAATACGATGAATGAAGGTGTTAGATTTGTGTTATGTTGAAGAGGCAAGATTTGCAGTATTTTTCCTCTTCTTCCAAAATGACTTTAGGCACATTAGGTGCTTAACTTAGCATCCAAAACAGTTATTTTTTCGAGAATTATTTTGAAATTTTCGATATGTATCTGAAAAAATGGTAATTTCCTCGCCAGGGGAGTGAGGCTTGTCAAATGACGCCTCGCTCGCTCTTAATTGTGAACTGGAAGACGACTAATCGTGAGTAACGGACGGACACAGAGGATTCATCACAGCGATAACCAATCCTTCAAAAAGCCCCAACATATCACTCCGCTTATGAGTGCAGAGAGCTGCAACGTAACAGAACGTATTAGAACGTTGGGCAGTGGCCCCAACGAAGTTTTGTTGAAATCCAATTCTACAAATCTGCAATTACAGCATAATCGCGTATCCTCTGTAACCACTCTTCCAATTACCGCTTACCCAGGGGTCACGTGCATCTCGCGCTCAATGAAATGTTTGAGCTGTTTGGATTGATTGATTGATTGTAAGTGATTCCTGGCGCGTCAACTATTGTGGTCATTGGTCCCGTCGGTGTAGTGCATGATTTTTTCATCGGGAGATGGCGGTGACATTCTCCCAGTGGATGGCGAGACCTACCGTCGACTTGCGGGGTTTTCGCCAAGCAGGTATCTCCCTCGAGCGGGGAAGCACGTCAGCCGGGACAAGTTCTAAGTCCCCGATCGGTCTCCTGGCATGTATGATAGTGCAGTACATGTTAGTGTGTGTGTAAGGAGTGAGGTTAGGACAAGGAAGAGGTAGGAAAGATCGCGCGCGATCCGTGGCCCGTTTGTTAGGGTACTGTTCCGGCATTCGCCTGGTGTTATTCGGAGAAACCACGGAAAACTACCCATCAGAGCAGCCGGACGCTAGAATTCTCCTCCAGACAGCGTCTGAATTCGACCTATCTGAAAAGCTAGTTTCGAAAATCCGTCAGAACTCCTAGGACTTCCCGGTCAGAGGCACTGCAGTGACATCAGTTGACGCCCTGAGCCACCTCTCCCGATGTCTCCAGCCGTGAAAGTCTTCGATGGTACATCATTGTCGTAGAGAAGAACGCCTTTCCTCCAGCCTCCACGGTGCCTCTTGGCCTCGCCAAAGCGCTGGGGGCGCAGGACCGGTGCGAGGGACAGGCAGAGCTCATAACTCTCCAACTTTGAATTTCGCAGCAGCGGCGCGTCAGGGGCGGGCGCGCCGGCTGGCTGCGTTTCCGGCGCGCGTCGCAGGGCGGGGCGGCGCGGCGCCCGAGCCCCGGGCGCTGCGACTCCGCTGAGCTGTACGGCGTCCTGGCCGGCGCGCGTCTGCTGCCTTATCTCGCCCACGTAAATAGCGGCTTGGAGAGGTTTCAACGTCCCCGGCGGCTATTGAAGCCCAAGATAAATCCCTGAATGGATTGGACACCCGACCGCACCCTCTGATACGGTGATTTACATTAACATTTGTCAATGCCTGGTTTATTGCTGTTTAAATCTGCATTTTGGTGGAACTGTGTAGTAATTAGGTTAGAACATATATTTAATCTGAATATGTTGAGATAAGCGTGTACATTAGTTATGTTATTTTGTATTATGTGACGCTGTGAACTCTTAAAAAGGTTTCAAGAGGTACTCGAAAAAAAAATCAAAATTAGAGATAAGTAAGAAATACGGTTTGAAAAGTACAGACATTTAAATAAATTTAATGTCCAGTATATGGTCCTTTACTCGTAACCATTGCTCTTTCAGTTTTTCCTTCGATATTGGATTGGAGATCGTGAAATCGAAGGTTATGCGATAACAGAACTACGTTAACATACAAGAATTCTTGCCAAATTATCATATCATTGTGTCTCCAAGAAATTACATTTTAGAAAATGATAGCTCAAAAGTATGTTGATTCTCTATAAGAATGATTGACAATTATTTTAGAATACTTAAAAATATATTTTGACTCCGCATATAACGTTCAAAACTTTCAATTTAACACATGTATATTGATTTAACCTACATTTTCAAGCAACAAACGTCTCATTAAATTGGTACATCCCAGAGTTCCTTGTTTGTACTTCATACATACATACATAAAATATATTATTGTTGAATATTGTATTTGTTACATTATCTATGTTTTGCAATAGAAAAAAGTTGCTTTCTTGTTTTCTTTGGTTGTAATGAAATTATATATAAAAACCTACAATCCAATTGGTGGTAAATATTGGACATATTCACCATATCCCATGGCATGTCACTATATTAAATAAACTCCAGTATCGAATAATTAGAAAGAGGTGTGGACTTTCGACTCTCACGCAGACTTGATTGCAGTAAAGCTTTGTCGTTGCGTGTCCAAAGAGATGTAGCTTTTCGACTGCCGTGCTTATCACTGAAATCCTATCCGACTAACTTGTTCTAAAGGCCGAAAAGTAAACCCACATATCAGATGGCCCAGTTCTGAAGACCATGCCCTTGGTACACTGATCTCAGTCAAGTTTGACCCTTCGCTTAAAGTGGAAAATATTGACCATCTTCCTTCTACGATATTGTCGTTTAGATCGAGCTCTGACACAATATCCAACTAGTGCTGCTACAACAATACATACTTTCTCGTATTATTTCTAAGTGCTCCGCCATGTTATACTATGTAGTATACTACATAAACATGCAAAAATGTTTGCAATTAGCAAAAAAATTTTTTTTCACTCCAAGGTCCTGAACTCAGGTCCTTAAAGCCAACGCGCCGTCAGCCATATCACTACAACATAGATGAACGGTAACGTTAGAACTCGGGACAAACAACATAATTTTTATCATCCCTTGACATACGAGGAGAAAATTTAATGTAAAAATTTGGAACGGTTTTTGAGAATTCTTTTTTAGAAATTGTATAAATATCAGAAATTACACAATTTTTTAAAAATAACACAAATTACGCGAAAGCCACTCATTTTTCAAAAAAATTGTACATGTTTTTTTTAAAGAGCCCTACCTGCATAAAAATTGAAATTTAGAGTTTTGCATATCTTTGGTGTAAGAATTTGGCTGATTCAGGGGTAAAAATTAAAATGGAGGAATTAAATTTGTTTTATTCATTGCCGATATTTGTCCACGAGAGTATTCAAAACTATTATACTAAGGGCCAAAGGGTTGAATTCAGACCACCATAAGGGTTCCTAGCTATGCCCCTAATCCTAACCTACTCCTAAAGATGAATGATGGATACGAAAGAAGAGTGAATTTATAATAATTTATTGTGTATTGTTTCTATAAATCAAACAAAACTTAATTATCAAGTTCATTAATATTTTTTTGTGATACCTATGTGTCGGTTCATTTTCGGCTATAGACCTAAAATCGACACCTTGATTATCATCAACCCTTTTCAAAATGTCATCCGCCTGCAGACAATCAGAAGGGAATATGTGAAATGAGTAATTACCATAATAATTAAGAATAATCACGCTACCATTGCATTCAGAAAAGTTTACTACTAATTTGTTTTTATGTGAAAAAATTCCTCACATCTAAACATTTTATTTGATTCATTACGAATTTCGGAGAACGTTACAGCATCTATTCTGCTATTAGAAATCACATACTATTATCGTCGTAGATACTCAATTTAGAACGAAACTCATTAACAGTGTATTACGCAACTAGTTTATAATGTTGTATTTTATTGCGAAAGTTCTTATTTGGAAAACGAGCGACGTTAGGAGCGAGTTAACAAATTTATACTAACGCAATAAAGCAACATTATAAAGGAGTTGCACACGCCATTTTATATAACATTATAAAATTATTAGAAGGGATACATGGTAGCTGAAACTGGAACTTTATTAGCGTGGTACAAGGGTTCGTGATTGTCGACATATCTTTTTGGATACATAACAATTGATATTTGGTTGCCAGTTTTACTTATTCAGATGCGTGATTATATGGAATGAAGATGATATTAACCTCTCTCAAGTGCCACGGAGGTTGAACTTCATCTGTTGTCGCAGAAGAGTACGTCCAGGACTCAGTGGGTAGTAAGATTAGAAACGCCAAGGTAATTACGGCTGGTGGAAAGATGCCGGATACAGCGGAACCTTCCAAAAGTTACTATCACCACAAATGAAACAAGTTTCTACAAATCCTGGGTTCTCATTCACCAACGTTACAAATTGTACGCTCAATTTGTATTAATTAATTCCTGGTTTTTAATTATGTGCAGTTTTTCTTAATTTCTGTAATGTACTGTATTGTTTTTCATATTTCCTTGTTTATGTGTAAAAGGAAACGCCAAACGACCGGCAGTTGTTTGATGATGTATATTATTTTATTGAACTAATTTTATAATCCTCCACTTTCCACACAATGACAGATGCCTTAAGAGATTGTTTATAATGTCGATATACAACAAAATCATTATGAAAAAGACCGATAGTGTCTTGAGTGTCCCGAACGCGGGCCCCAAATGCCGGCCGCGGGCTGTGGGCTGAGCTGCCGAACATGGGCGAGTGGCGAACGCTGTCGGCTGAGGGCCGGAGGCTGGCGCGGGCGGCTGGCGGATGGCTTCGGCGCCCACGGCCCCGCCCCGCCCACCCAAACCCATGCGATGGCTGCTGGAGGTAAAGAAGTGACAGCTGCGCTCCAACTCATGGTGGGTGATAACACATTCGATTGATTGATTCATGTTTCCGGGCGCGTCAACTGCTCTGGTCATTAGTCCCGTTAGTGTAGTGCATGTTTTTGCTCGGGAGATGGCGGTGTTCTTCCCCCCGCTGGATGGCGAGATCCGGCGCCGACCTACCGTCGGCTAGTCGGATTTCCCCCTAACCAGGACTCTCCCACCAGCGGGCACCGCCCCAGCCGGGAGAAGCTCTAAGCTCCTGACCGGTCTCCCGGAATATGTGGTAGTGTAGTGCATGTTAGTGTAAGTGTGTGTGTGATGGGAGAGGATAGGACAAGGAAGAGGAAGGACAGATCTCGCGCGGTCCGTGGCCCGTTTGGACAGCAGCTGAATTCGACCTAGTTGAAAAGATAGTGTCGAAAATCCTGCCGCCGTCAGGACTCGAACCTAGGACCTCCCGGTTAGAGGCGCTGCACTGACATCAGTTGATGCACTGAGCTACCACTACCGGTAACACATTCGAGATGAAGGAAAAACGGGATAGATTTTTCGAGGATGGGATAAAAATGTGCAGTCTTTAGTAGCGCTATACATGCGTGAACTTGGTATTGTCTGAAAAATGTGGTGTCACTATGAAAAAATAATTATTTTTATATTAAGTGCGAAAATGTTTTTGTATCATAGAGATTAATTTTTTTGCCGAGATCGATACGTCGAGCCCATTATTCATTTACCTTTCCAATATTCTTACATTGCCGCAGATGGTGAAAATATTGGTTTTCTTTCGTATACCTTATCTTGGTTTTCACGGGCAACAAGTCGAAACTTGCGCCATTTGCAATTTCCAAGACATCGTCTGGAATATTCTCGGTCTTAATGTGTAACAAACATCTGTTTAAATTTGTGTAGAAACAAAACTACCAGGTCTCAAGCGACAATTGAATCGCAATGAAAGACTTTCAGTTCTGAGGCAACAACTGAATCGAATTGAAATGTATGTTGGCGGTGCATTCCGACGTAGGCAAAGGTATTTTTATTTATATTATTTTTCTTATGAGAAAATGGAATTGAAAAAAGTATTGAACTCACTTACAATGACACAAATAACTAACTTGGTTGATTATAAACCTAAGCTATCGCTTCGGTTTATAAACTTCAACCGCGTTTGTTATGTGCTGTTTATCGACCTAATGACGCTAATAGCTATTTACGTATTTATAACAGGAGGCCGAGTTGTCGCGACATACGACAGCAAGACTAAGCGTCACATACGATTTTCTATTCTTTATATGGAGCATCACGGTTATAATTAGAGGAGAGATACAGGACACTTCACGCAAGATATGCGACAAAAGAAACAGAGAAAGTGTGTGGAAGCAATTTCAATAATTTTGTGAATTTTAGGAATTAAAGAAGAAAATAAATACAAAGACACAAAAAACCTGTGAAACGTTACAAACACAATTATTCAGAAAAATACTTTAATAAGAACACACGTGTGTTCAATCCATTCGAAACTGACGAATCCCACTGCTAATTCAGCTTGTACTACAGCTTCCGTTTCAAATAGTGCGACGTAATAGCAAGACATGGAAAACTCAACTTCCTGCAACTTTAATAATTATGTTTTTAATAAATGTTCTTGTAAGTAGTTTTGTTACGCTTGTGTTTTGAAAGTTTTATTACCATAAAACCGAAACATATTTGAAATCATTTTCTACATTAAACTGTTAATCATATTTTACTTTATTATAAGTTATTCCAGGAGGCAGTGATTACTGGGAGCTGAATTGAAGTTTCACGTATTCCGGTAGCAATTTTGAGTAATATTTCTCTTTTTCGTCATTCCTGTGATTTTAATTGTCCTTTCAAATCATGTTTTTTTGTTATGCTATCTAAATATCACTTGAAGTATTGTGTTAGCTGGTAAATTCACTCTTCCCTACGCGATTCGTAAATTTCGTGAAATTCGTGAATTTCGTGAAATTCGTGAAATAAAAATAAATTAAATTACTAGATGTTTATATGTGTCTTATTATTTCCTATGTAAAGTATGTTATATTATAACTATTATTAAATTATTATTATTATTATTATTATTATTATTATTACTATTACTATTACTATTACTATTTCTATTATTATTATTATTATTATTATTATTATTATATTACTATTACTATTACTATTTCTATTATTATTATTATTATTATTATTATTATTATTATTATTATGTGCAGTGGCGTGTAGTGCAGTGATGTGAAGTTGAGGGAAACGAGTGAGTCAAAATCACATTAAACGTGATTGGCAAAAGTGATTGGCAGTATGGTGAGGTGAGACGAGGCGAGGTGAAGTGAAGTGAAGTGAAGTGGAGTGCCATGGAAGCTTGCACGGTGAAATGTTCATGTTAATTTGTAAAGTGTGTAAAATTTGTAAAATTTTGTATAGTTAAGTTCTGTAATGTTTAGTTAGTGTATTCTGCCACCAAGTTCTGGAACTTATTTGCAGAATTAGTAATAAATCTATAAATCTAAAATTTACTGGCTCTTGCTACATGAGTCGTGAATTTACCGGCTATTACAGCACTCCTCGTGATATTACTTATGATAAACACGTTTAATGAAAAAATGTATAGTCATAATTGTAGTTGTAGGAAGACGCATTTTTTAAATTTTTTTTGCAATTTTCGAAAATTCAGAATTTTTAAGAAATTTAAATGACCAGATCGATAACGGAATATCAGTTTTGGAGAAAATCGGCTGAGCGGTTTAGCGCTACCGTTGTTCTTAGACAGAGTGACACGTTTTGTCGTCAATCGACTTTTCGGTTATCAAGGACCTACAAAACATGGATTATGGCTAAACCAGGTGTTTGAGGATTTATTCCTAAATTTAGCATATGAATTTATCCACTTTTTCTTAGCCAGGGCCCTGTAATATGTTATTTTCTTCCGAAAATTCGCGATTTTTTCGCGCAACATTACATAACTTTCTCTCTACTGTGGTAGCGGTTGCAAGAAAGTGAAACCTATTTTACTACAGTTACTAGAACAAGCAGTCGCAACAAAAAGTCGAAGAAAAGATGGTGAACGTGATTGTTAATCTGCGTCTTGTATTTCATTTGCGGAAACCATTAAATTAGAAATAGCCAATATAGGAATCTCAATTTCTGTCAAATATTCCTATTACCTTCAGTTGTCACGATCAAAATCATTTGAAATTCAGTAAATATACGGCACTCTTAATTTATTATTTATAATATATTAATATATTATTTGGATTTTACTGAATTTACCATGTTTACACAAACGGATAAAAATTTCATATTTTATGGCTAAAGAGATGGTTTTTTTATTGGTCTCCGTGAAGACCGTAGGGTAAGGCAAGAAACCTTTCAATCTTAAGCCAACGTCAACCCTCCAATGTGAAGGAATTAATGAGCTACATTTTGCGTATGCCAATTCGACAATGTCCATTGTAATGTAAAGGGTACGAAAATATGGTTACTTTCAGAATACACATAATAGAGGCAAACGGCGAGCACGTTCCGCGGGGTGTCGGCTCACACAAAAGCGCAAACGGGGACGGCCCTGCGGGACACGCGACTGCACGCTCCGGGAGACTCCGTCAACAGTCGGACCTGCGGAGCCACCGCGCCGCGCCGCGCCCCGCCCCCCCTGCCCTCACACGCCCCCTACGCGTCGCTTCGTTACATCTCACACCCCCTTCACCTCTCTTTTACTACAGGGAGCGGTAGCTCAGTGCATCAACTGATGTCACTGCAGCGCCTCTGACCGGGAGGTCCTACTTTCCCCACTCCCCACGGCGGCAGGATTTTCGACACTAGCTTGTTGAATTCAGTCGCTGTCTGGAAGAGAATTCTAGCGGCCGGCTGCTATGATCGGTAGTTTTCCGTGGTTTCTCCAATCAACACTTGGCGAATGCCGGAGCAGTACCCTACCAAACGGGCCACGGACCGCGCGCCATCTGTCCATCCTCTTCCTAGTCCTATCCTCTCCTCTTACACACACACTTACATGCAACACATTGCACTACCACATATTCCGGGAGACCAGTCGGGTGCTTAGAGCTTGTCCCGACTGGGGCGGTGCCCCGCTGGTGGGAGAGTCCTGGTTAGGGGGAAACCCCACTAGCCGACGGTAGGTCGGCGCCGGATATCGCCTTCCAGCGGGGGAAGATCACCGCAATCTCCCGAGAAAACATGCACTACACTAACGGGGCTAATGACCAAAGCAGTTGACGCGCCCGGAAACGCGAAAAAATCAATCAATGAATCTCTTCCACTCCCAGCAAGGTCGAATTCAGCCGCTCTGGAGGAGAATTCTGTCGGACTGTTTCTCTGATCGGTAGTTTTCCGTGGTTTCTCCGATCAACACCTGGCGAATGCCGGAGCAGTACCCTACCAAACGGGCCAAGGACCGGGCGCGATCTTTTCTTCCTGTTCCTTCTCCCATCCTCACCCCTGACACACACTTACACTAACAAACATTTCAGTACCACACATGCCGCGAGCTTAGAGCTTGTCCCGGCTGGGGGCGGTGCCCGACCTGGTGGGAGATATCTCGATGTGAGAAACCCTCGCAACGAGTTGTATAGGTCGGTACGGAGGAGGAATCCAGCGAAGGACGAAGATGGCCATCTCCAGGCATAAAAACTTTCATTACACTAACTGACTAATGATAAAAGCAGTTGACGTGCCTGATCAATGAATTAGTCATTCAAACAATGAATCATTTCTCTTTGCACCCACGTCCGAACCAACCCACCGCATGATGAAACAATTATAGGCAGGCGCAGTGAGAGCGCAGTTCTAAATAGATCTAAATGCGTCACGAGCTGTACTAGGTCGACAGTTGAAAAATTCGAGTTGTATAGACAGCCTATCGTTGTTCATTGTTGTTAGAGAGATGGATGCTCTTTGGACGAATTGAAATATGTTTCTCTGAACACTTTAGTTTATTCCTTTCTTTTGGAGTCCATTACTTCGATTGGCCATTAACACATTTGGGGATTGTGTTTTTTTCTCCCCGTTAATACCGACCTAACCGAGAGTCGATCGATTGTTAAAATGGGACACAAAAGAGATGACGGTGACATGATGTGACAAAAACAACATTGTAAAGTTGTATTTAATTACAAAATTATATGAATCAAGGGCGAATAATTCATATCATGTCGGAGAGGTAGTATAATTGATTGGTTGACTTTTTCGTGTTTCCGGGTGCGTTAACTGCTATGATCACTAATACTAAAAGTATTGTGCTTGTTTTCGGTATTATTTCGTTGTTTTTAGGTACACGGTGTTCTTTCGAACGTGGACGGTGAGATCCGACGCCGATCGGCTTGCGAGGTTTTCCCATCGTGATTCACGATTAATCACAGTAAGTACCTGAACCCTCCAAAAATATTTTTCTTCGTTTCTCAAAGCATATTCTTGAAGAATACGACTACAAATAGAGCAAACAGATACGTCTCGTTGAGGGGTATCGAATGCGCTATTGATCATCTCTGCAAATACCTTAAACCCCTCGAAGTGCGTTTTAGATACTTAAACACCATAAAAAAGGTGTTTTTAGAAATTACCAAAAATGTTTGGAATAGTTTGGAAAAATTGCTCAGTTCCCGACAATGTACTAGAACGCGGGATATGACTAAGCAGTGTGTACCGTGACAGGTCAGTAAAAGGCTATGGACAAACGGACCAACGCAGGTAACCTCATTACTACTCGCACAGCTTTTCTTGAACGATGACCTTGCTTCCCACTCCCTTGAGCAATAAACAGTTGAAGGCAAAAGCTCGCAACGAGCACTGATGACAACATTCCAAGCCCTAACATTTCATTGGCGCGAAACAGAAGTTAGTTGCTTTCATAATCGAGAACTTCTGTACTGCTTTATTACCATTATATAAAGAAATGGCTGAGGTAGGTCCAGGTCCTTTAAAAGAGACACCTAAAACTCCTGTCTAGTGTCTGGAGTCCCTACAGTTGCCTAGCGAGAGCGATGACCTGGACGCACACAAAACAGGTTTGACTTTGATTTTCCAGAGGTTAGCATTATTGTAAACTCTAGTAGCTGACTTTGTAACTAATATCCCACTCCGCCCGCATTTATTCAATCCATCGTTGAAGAAAAGTTGCGCGAGTAGTACTCCATGTGGAATGATTTTCGGTGTCTTATTGAAAGGAGGGCTACTGACGGCAGCATGTCTGTCGGTGGACAGAGCGCGGACTGCGGGAGCGCTGAATTCCCCGCAGTGGCGCCCGCGATGCTAGGCACGCCGCCGGCCGCGGTCGCTCGCGATTGGCTGCCAATCAGACGGCGGCGGCGTACGTGCCCTCCGCCCCGGCCAGCCCCCAGCAGCGCTTCCGCAGCGCCCACCCAACGCCCCGGCCCTGCCCCGCCCCGGCCCCGGCTGGCAGCCCCCCGGCCGGCCCTGCGCCCAGCAGCGCTTCCGCAGCGCCCACGCCAACCCCCGCCTCTATCCACCACTCTCCCCGCCTCTATCCAACCCTCTCCCCGCCTCTATTCACCACTCTCCCCGCCTCCATCCACCACTCTCCCCGCCTCTATCCACCACTCTCCCCCGCCTCTATCCACCACTCTCCTCCGCCTCTATTCACCACTCTCCCCCGCCTCCATCCACCACTCTCCTCCGCCTCTATCCGCCACTCTCCCCGCCTCTATCCACCACTCTCCCCGCCTCATCCACCACTCTCCCCGCCTCCCATCCACCACTCTCCCCCCGCCTCCATCCACCACTCTCCCCCGCCTCTATCCACCACTCTCCCCCGCCTCTATCCACCACTCTCCCCGCCTCTATCCACCACTCTCCCCGCCTCTATCCACCACTCTCTCCCCGCCTCTATCCAACCCTCTCCCCGCCTCTATCCACCACTCTCCCCCGCCTCTATCCACCACTCTCCCCCGCCTCTATCCACCACTCTCCCCGCCTCTATCCACCACTCTCCCCAGCCTCTATCCGCCACTCTCCCCGCCTCTATCCACCACTCTCCCCGCCTCTATCCACCACTCTCCCCGCCTCTATCCACCACTCTCCCCCGCCTCCATCCACCACTCTCCCCGCCTCTATCCACCACTCTCCTCCGCCTCTATCCGCCACTCTCCCCCGCCTCTATCCTCCACTCTCCCCCGCCTCTATCCACCACTCCCCCCCGCCTCTATCCACCACTCTCCCCCGCCTCTATCCACCACTCTCCCCGCCTCCATCCCCACTCTCCCCCGCCTCTATCCACCACTCTCCCCCGCCTCTATCCACCACTCTCCCCGCCTCTATCCAACCCTCCCTCGCCTCTATCCACCACTCTCCCCGCCTCTATCCACCCCTCTCCCCCGCCTCTATCCACCACTCTCCCCCGCCTCTATCCACCACTCTCCCCCGCCTCTATCCACCACTCTCCCCCGCCTCTATCCACCACTCTCCCCCGCTGAATAGAATAGAATAGAATAGAATAGAATAGAATAGAATAGAATAGAATATTTATTGTGCTTCTTAGGAATACATAGAATATTTCCGGTGGTAGCGTTTTCTAAGAAATTTCTACAAATACACAAAACAAACATCAAACAACATTAAAATATTAACATGTTAGCAAATACAATTTTACAAAATTAACCTATTAACCATATTTACTTAGTCTAATTTTAAAATTTTTGCCATTCTGAGGGAAAGTCTCCAGCCCTGCAGCAGGTAATTTGTTCCAATTTTGTATCGTTCTGTTTACAAACGAGAATTTACCTACATCTGTTCTCTGTTTTCTTTGCCGAATTTTGAAACCATGATCCTTCCGCGTGACGTAAGTTGGTTTAGATAGTCTTTCCCGTACTTCACCCCACGGACGATCCCCTCTTATTGATTTGAATAATGCACAAAGACGCGATTTCTCTCTGCGTTTTTCTAAAGGTTCCCACGATATAAATTCAGAATTTGAACGTCGTCTCCTAACAAATTTTGCAGCATATTTTTGTACTTTCTCGAGAGATTTAATTTGCTCTAAACGATAAGGGTCCCAACATATGGAGCCAAATTCTAATATCGGACGTACTAGAGACGTGTACCCTAATTCCCTTGATTTTCCACTTCCTTTTCTAAGTATTCTAATTACAAAGTGTAATGCCTTCCACGCCTTTTTCACTACATAATTTACGTGTTCTGTCCAACTCAGATCCTCGTGACTGTGACCACGACTCTCAACGGCACTGGTCGCATCACCCTTCATGCCCCTCCGTCCTGCCCTTTCCGTTCAATTACCACCCGGCACCCACCCTCTCAATCGCTTAAGGCGTATGCCGGGATGGTCCCTAGAATTGCATCCCAGACGTAAATGTAAAATAACTCCCCCTTTTTTTTGTTTATTGTTCACAGTTGAGGCTGTCGGGTAATGACAACTGACATTTCGGGCGAATTTTGAATTATTGATTCTAAGTGGAATAAGTGGGAGCTCTTTTTTATCTCATTTTTTAAGAATGTTCCTTACATCATGTCTCTCCATTTTGCAAATTTCCAAGAATAAACAAAAAAATGACAATAAATTAATTTGGCTCATACAGATAAATTGATGTAGATTGTAGTCACAAATTGATTTTTTTCTTCTTTTGGGACACGTCAGATAATATTAATTACATCCGAATCATTAAAAGTCAGTTAATATTAATTACATCTGAACGCGTCAACTGTAATTTTTAATATTGTAAATTAATTAAAGTGGTTAGGCGGAAGAGCAGACTTAAGGCCTGGGCCTCGCCACAAATAAAGACAATTTTATTATTATTACCCTCCCCGATACATCCACCACGGTTCTCCGGCACTATCCACCAATCATCCACCACTCTCACGGAAACTCCCCACCACGCCCATCGCGTCTGACCACACCCCAATTGCCACGCGTATCCCCCCCCCCCACCATCCAGCTCCCACCCTCCCCGACACAACCACATCGCTCTTAGGGCTATATATGGCTCGACCACTACTCTCAGCGGCTCTGCTCGTTCACGCATCGCGCCCGATCACGCCAACCCGCCAGATTTTTGCCAACCGCGCCACCCCGCCGCGACGCTCCGTCCGGTGACCCGTCGCGTCTGCGACTCTCCTCTTGCTCTGACCCATCTCTCCAATCCCCGCACCGGTAGCGGTAGCTCAATGCATCAACTGATGTCACTGCAGCGCCTCTGACCGGGAGGTCCTACGTTCCACTCCCCACGGCGGCAGGATTTTCGACAATAGCTTTTCAGCGAAGTCGAATTCAGTCGCTGTCTGGAGGAGAATTCTAGAGGCCGGCTGCTCTGATCGGTAGTTTTCCGTGGTTTCTGCGATCAACACCAGGCGAATGCCGGAGCAGTACCCTACCAAACGGGCCACGGACCGCGCGCGATCTGTCCTTCCTCTTCCTTGTCCTTTCCTCTTCCCTTACACACACACTTACACTAACATGCACTTCACTAGTACATATTCCTGGAGACCGGTCGGAGCTTAGAGCTTGTCCCGGCTGGGGCGGTGCCCCGTTGGTGGGAGAGTCCTGGTTAGGGGGAAACCCCACTAGCCGACGGTAGGTCGGCGCCGGATCTCGCCATCCAGCGGGGAAAATCACCGCCATCTCCCGAGAAAAAGCATGCACTACACTAACGGGAATAATGACCGAAGCCGTTGATGCGCCTGGAAACACGAAAAAATCAATCTATCGATCCAATCCCCGCCTAGTTCTCTAGAACGTCAGCCCCCACCCGACCCGCGAGGCCCCTCCCACCTTCCTCTTCGCCAACCACGACAGCCTCCTCATCCGTTGTCCCCGACACTTCACCTCACGGCCACGTGCCTTCCCATCCCATCAACATCTCTGCTTGCCGCTCCACCCCACGCCATCTCCGTCGCCGTCTGAAACGCCAACACATTACCCTCCAACCCAAAATGCCTCGAACACGCCTCTCTTTCCCAACCACGCGTATTCGGTCCGATCACCATTTGGCGACGCCCCTTGCCGATGCCGCTGTGCCCCTCCCTTCCACTTAATGTAACGCCGTCGCCTGCGCCATAACCCTCCGAAATACTCCATCGTCGCGTCCATCGAAACCCTCCCCTGCGCTACTTTTTGCTGCCGTCTCTCCCTCGTCCTCGTCCGTGTCGCGCTCGATCCCCACCCTCCTCGCAGGCCCGTTCCCTCATTCCCCGCCACTCACGCTTCGGCTCGCCCTGTTTCTTCACGTTGCCGGCCTGGGTTTACTCAGTGCCTTCATAACCTGCTATCTCTGCAGCGACTCTGACAAAGAGGTTCTAAAGTTCGAGCCTAGACGAGACCGACGGTGTTCAGCCCCTGACCGGAGGAAAGTTTTAATGGCCAACTGCTCAGGTCCATGTTTTTCTGTGGGTTCTCCTATCAATTCCAGGTGAATGCCGGGACATTATCCTATCAAAAGAGCCACGGATCACCCGTCATCTTTCTTTGCTCTTCTTTGCCTTAATATCTCTCCTTATACACACTTGACTTACTTGCACTGTACTACCACACATGTCGGGAGCTTAGAACGGGAGCGGTGCCCTTTTGGAGGGGCATATCTCTCCGCATGCCGATTGTTGCCCAGCACCTGATCAGATCATTCAGCGTGGCTGGATCTCCGACACCTCATGTGATAAAACATTCACTACAGTAATAGGAGTAAAACCCACAGGAGTTGCGCTTGGAAGCCCCAAATCATTAAATCAATCAAATCTGCCCCGTTGAACTCCGCGCCGCCTCGCCCGTTGAAACTCATTACACCGCTTTACACTTCTCCATGTCACGTTAGTTCACGCAAAGTTCCGACATCACATCCCGCCTCACTTCCTTAAACTCTACCCTGACGCATTCACACCAATGCCTCACCTGCTCCGACCCCCAGCGATAGACTCGCAGAATGAAATAAGCGGAGACAGAGCGAGACGAGGAGTGCGAAGGGGAAATGGATGGAAGCAGAGAGAGGGAGAGAGAAAGAGAGAGAGAAAGAGAGAGAGAAAGAGAAGAGAGAGAGAAAGAGAGAGAGAAAGAGAGAGAAGAAAGAGAGAGAGAAAGAGAGAGAGAAAGAGAGAGAGGGAGAGAGAGAAGCCATGACAAAGTAAAGCGGAGACAGACCGAGGTAGGGAGAACAATCGAGGAGGCGGGGTCCAAAGTGGGTGGTTCGAGGAAGGCAGCGAGAGGCGAGGGCTGTGATTGGGGCAGCGTGAGGTCGGGAGGAGGGCGCTGCCCTAGCGAAGGGCTCCGCGTGCCGTGCGCGTGCGCCGGGTAGCGGACGAGAGGGCTGCGTGCCTCGGCCCCGCTTCTCTCCGGATCTCGGGCTTTTGGCCGGGCTCCAGCCAGCGAACGGGGTTTCTGGGTCAGCCTTCCGTGACGCTGTATGACACCGCAGAAATTGCCCTCGCCCCGCTCGCCACTTAGAGAAACTGATTTCCACCAATGTTTTCAACACACAGACTCGAGAGGCCGAGAATAGCGCGCTAATGCTTTCGTACAGAAAGTAATAAATTTGTAATTCAAAACTATTCTTCCTTTATCTCAAAGAAAACGCAAAGAAAAAAATACTTTTTAGAAAGTAATTTATCGAAAAAATTAAGTGTAAGCGTGATTCCAATAATTCCTAGAGCGGCGAAGTTGTGAGTCTTTAAGTCAGAGTAAAGCGTACAGTTAAAATTTCTAAGCTATTAAAAATTTTAAATTATTTCTCAGAATATTTTGTGAGACGATGCTTTACAATAGTCACATCTGAAGCATCCAAATTAAGCATCCACACGAGCAATTGAAGTAGCGTAGGCATTAATGCTTTCCTTGAAATTGGCTTCCAACGAAGTTTCAAAAACTCAAAAAGTTGTGCACCGATTGAACTCAAATTTTTATACGATATTCAACTGGCTTCAAAGATTGTTCTTATCATTTTTCACGTCAGTAACATACCCGCGACCGCAAGAAAATAGCTTTTTTAATGGTCAGCTGTGTTGCAGCAACCGCGCCATCTGCCGGAAGCGAGGAGAACACGCCATACTAGCTAACGATAACCGTAGTCATTTGCGAAACATTCCCTGTTCTTATTTACACTGTTTATTTACAATAAACGTCAATATAACAAAATACAGCAAACATAGTAAAGCCAACTATTTAGCTATCTTTATACCTGGCAATCCACGTCATAAGCAGGAATATCCTTAAGATGCAATGGAATCTTGACGGAGAGAGAGGAGGGGGAAATGAAGAAGGGACGGGGAGAGAGATACGGAAAAAGGGATGGGTAGAGACGGGGAGAGAGGCGGGAGAGAGAGAGACGGGAGAGAGAGGAGGAGAGTGAAACTGGAGAGAGAGGACGACAGAGAGAGGGAGAGACGGAGACGGCGAGAGAAAGGGAGAAGCAGGAAAAAAGGAGATGAAGGGCAGAAGAACATCTGGCAGGTTTCGCTAGTTATTTAATATACAACAGAGTACTGCCAATAAGGGTTAACGGATCTTCCAAGAACATGGGAGATTTTCAATGTATTTTACTTACCATCTAGTAATGTTTAATTTGTAATTATATTATTGAATCACATCATACATTTATGATTATGATTAATTTATATGATTTACTACTTGCCACCACTCTTTAAATTTTAACATTCCTGATCTCCGTGAAGATGTGAGCATTACGTCAAATGTGTGTATTAATTATTTGCATGTATATCCCGTATTAAAAATATCGCAGAGCCTCCATTACCAAGCAGTGATAGATTGAGAAGCAACAAAATGTGAAAAGCTGGAGGATAGTCTAGTTCCATTTTCCATTCCCAAATCCGATTGGGCAGAATCTCGTGAAACATGAGAGCGCACATGCGTGGACGAGTGTGAACTCTTCCTGTGGCGATGCGCGCAACACGTGCTGTGCCTCCGCCGCCACCTGCTGCCCGCCGTGCCGCTGGCAGGGGCCGAGGCAGGGGCCACGCCCCCTGCGCGTGGAGCCCCCGCCGGCGAGCGGGGGCGCCCGAGTGGTGGCGCGTGTTCATTAGAGGGATAATGCGGCGCGATTATATGGCGCGGTCACGTCAGCTGCGTAGGAGGGGCAGGACGGACGCCTGGGGGGGCGGGGGCGTGGCGACGCTGTACAGCGATTCGACGCAAGAGCTAGGGATGTGGGCGAGCGACACGGGAGACAGATCCGGGCGAGCGAGATGAGGCGAGCGACACGGTTGCACGTCACGGACGAGAGATGCGGGGAGAGAGATATGACAATGGAGCGAGCGGGAGTACGTGCGTCAAGGGAGTGCGGTTTCGGGTCAGGGCGTTGGTGGGGGTAGAATGATGAGAGCAGAGGACGCGAAGATTATGCAATGCGGTACGTGTTGGGGACGGTCGGCATGGGATGAACAAAGCGGGACAAGCCCGCGGTTTTTGGTGCGTGGGGGACCTCTGTAAATGGGGTTGGACGGCGGTGTCCGCGCAAGAGCGCGGGCGTTTGTGTGTGTATTGGCGACACGGAGTGTCCGCGGGGGTGCAAAGGATGATGTGAGATGGGGGGCGAAAGGACGAAGCTACTCAGAAAAGACGGATGGGCGAGGCAGTGCGCACGGAGCGATGCAGGCTGTTTGTGGACATGGGGCGTTGATGGTTTGTGCGTGGAGGAAGGCATGAAGCGGGGACCGGGAGAGGTGGCTCAGGGCATCAACTGATGCAACTGCACTTCTTCTGACCAGAAAATCCCAGGATTCCACTCCCGACGGCACAATTTTCGACAGCAACTTTTTACCGAAGTCGAGTTCAGTCTCCGTCTGTAGGCAAATTCTAGTGATCGGCTGCTCTGAGCGGTAGTTTCCAGTGGTTTCTGCGACCAACATAAGATGAATGCTGGAGGAGCACCCTAACAAACGAGCCACGTACCGCGCACAATCTTTCCTTCCTCTTCCGTGTCCTCTCATTACCCCTTACTTATACACACGTACACTCAGGGAACAGCACTATACTACCTCAGATATCGGGAGTTCAGAGCTTATCACAGCTGGGTTGGTGGGAAATACCAGGTTGGAACACTCCCGCTAGCCCGATTTAGAATCTTACCATTCATCAGAGGAAGATCACCGCCACCTCCCGAGGATCAATCGATCAACGAAGCGGTATCGAGGGCCGTGGATGTGACAGTCGCGAATCGCGCAAAGGATGACGTGGGAGGCGCATTAGGTTCCCAGGAACGAGTTTGTTTCTGATACACAGCTAGCGTGTGATTAAAAAGAACACGTGTGGAATGAGTGTGTTAAAAAAAATGAAAATGCATTAACAGTTGATTTTTCAGGCAAAAGAGAAAAACCACGGCTCATCTGTTTCTTGGCGACAATACATTGAAAATTTTGCATTGGCTGGACTCAAGAATGTTTTGTGTTAATTTTGATATGCTGAAGACATGTTTCTCGCTGTTGCGTTAGATATTTGCCAAAGGAGAATGATAAAATCGTTGAATCACAATGACAACATTTTGTTAAACTACTTTAACTAATATCAGCGATTCCCATGCGTGCAACTGTAACCTTTATAATTAGCTTTTGTCAAAAGGTACTGACGTCCAAGGTGTGAGTGGCTTGGGGGAAGATGCAGAATGCAAGAGGTTTTCTCTCATAGGGACGGGCAGGTAGTCCGGGTGCAGGTGGGGCGGGGCCGGGGCGGGGGCGTGCGGGGGCGGTGGGGGTGGGGCGGGGCCGGGGGGGGGGGGGGGGACGAGGTGAGCAGGGCGGGGCTGCGTTAGGCTTGCTCTCATGGGGTCGGGCAAGGCGGGCGGGTGGGCGCTGGAGAGTATCGTGGGCCACGGGAGGGGGGCGTGGGGCGACACGTGGTGGGCGTTTCCCCGCAGCATCCGCCCAAACCCGCGCCGGCCGCCTTGCGTGACCGCCCACTCCTTCCAAGTGACCTTGCGTTGAGTGCGGCGCGGGCGGGCGTGCGGAGCGGCGGAAAGCGCGTGGCGTGGGATTAACGAGCGTATATACTTTTCCAGAAGTGACCGAGTGAACGAGATCTCAACGTTCGTAACTCGGAGATCCTGGGATAACGCCCGTATCTAGAGCCAGGTCGGAACATGTCACGAACTATGATGCCGGTCACGTAACACGCCCCACTAATCGACAACACCGGACTGGCACGCAGACACGCGATGACGTCATTTACCTTTTTGTTTTGCACTCATTACAAATTTCATAGTGATCGGTCAAAACAAACCACAACATTGCAAAACAAGGGTCAAGGCTGAAATACATGGCGTCGGTTTGCTGATGACATTCAATATCGAATGTCAAGAAGTACCATAGACAGTGGTTTTTGCCCTTTTATTAGTACTTTTTTCTGTCAAAAGTAATGCGGAAGCAGAACTATGGCCGGTTTTCAGATGACAACCTCTAGTAGTGTGACGTAAAATTAATAAATATTCAAGTAGGCATCAAATTTGATTAATATAATTCAAAAGACACAGCACAAGAGGCGAAAATGTTAAAATGAAAATGGGGAGGACATATCAGCTGACTTGACCCGGAAATATGGACTCACACAGTCACCCAGTGGAAACCAAGAGTTGGATGGAGAAGTGTAGGAAGACAAAAAAAAAGGTGGCAAGACGAATTTGTTAGCGAAATAGATAAATTATGTGACCGCATGGCTAGAGACAGGGTAAAGTGGAAAGAAGTGACTAATGATATTCTAGAAAGAATAAATTTGTAAACTGATATCTGTAAATAGTAGTATAAATAATAGTTTAAAAATAAGTGTAAAAAAATGTATGTATGTATGGGTGTGAAACTAATGTGATAGCAAAATATTGTGGAACAGTGAATAGTGCTACAAGAAAAATCAAAGGTTGCGTTAAGAACTGGTGGACAATATATCTATACCATATTATATATAAGATAATTGTAAATGATACATAAGAAACTAATTTAACTTCGCCGGGTTTTATCTCACCTGGTAAGTTCTTTGTGAGCTACCCCACCTCAGAGCGGGGGGCTTTTGCCCTGGATGTTGTAGCTTTAATAATCATAATTCAAAAGAAGTAAAAATGTATCTAAAGATGACGTCAACCTGTATTAGTATTTCAGTCTCAACGGCACTTCTTCAGATGAATGTCACAAAGGTAGACAAGATTAAATTAAATAAAATTGTAGTTAATATTGTGGTAGCTGAACATTTTGTGAATCATAGAGACAATCTAGTCAGTAGAAGAAATTTGAATGTTTGTAGTACAAAGAAAATTCAACCGAAGCATAAACATGTTCATTTAAGAGCAAGCATTCAGAATATGAGAGGTTTGATGAAAATAAATAATGTTTATGATAATATATTTGCAATAAGGAAGCTTTATGGAAAAAACGAAGTGAATCAAGCATCTCGCGTAAAGTTTTCAATGTGTTGCACAGCATAAATAGATAAGTAAATCGTTTGCGTCATCTGTGGCAACGGAAGTGGATTGCAAAAAATTAAATTGAAAATATGGGTAAGACAGGTTTGTCCTCTTTCACCGCTGTTATTTATTTTGTTTAAAAACGATTGAATGACATAGGTATAGGACGCGGACACATCTTCGCCTGTAATTAATAGTCTAAAAATTTGCTGAATATTGTAATTTTTTTGGAAACCATTGAGGTCTTACAGAAAAGTTTAAACTTACTAAAAAGGTATATATAGACATCAGAACTAAATGTAAATTTTCAGAAAACGAAAATCTGTATTTCAGGAATGAGTTAATTTGAAAAAAAAAAAGACAATGGTATTACGCGCAGGAAATCTTGACGGCGTCAAAACTTTTACGCATCATGGTGCAAAACTTTAGGATAGATTAATTGGAAAGCATCGGAACGGGTTATTGCCAATTAATTCTTGGAGTATCTAGATTAAAGGGGGGGGGAATTTGAAAAGATTTTAAAATGAAGCCAATTAAGGTTTGGATTAGATTAGCAGGACAACAAGCTGGCATGCTTATATATAGGTGCTTTAGAGTGCAATTACATGAAAGCGAACTGAGTTTACAAAGTTCCACTGATACTAGAATGTGTAGGTATGGGAGACATCTCTGGACATGGTTAGAGATGGGAAAACACGAAAGTTACAACGGTTAATTTCTGTTAGACTTTTTGACATAAAAAAGACAAACTATCCTGGCATCAAACACTTGCTAGTGATATACATTTACACTAGTCCAATATGGGTTTGTGAAAATTATGTTCACACCTATATAAGGGACGCAAGAGGGGTAACGCATGGTTTACGGTGCAAGCAAAGGTGATTCGAAATTCCGAATGACAATGACATCTGTGCTTTTGCGATGATATTAACAATTGGATCCGCATCCTTTTAAACTGATGTGCTACTGATACATTGAGAGGCAAATGGATGGCAGTGGAGAAGTATCACATCCGACATAGAAATGTAACGGTTGCCTAGAAGATATTAGGATATAATACCTCTCACTTGATGAAAAAATTAAGAAAAGTTTTAGGAAAGATTCGGACTATTAGGGAAACGGTATTTAGGGAATGGGAAAATAGCACAGGTTTGTAGTATGAGCAAAACCTAGACAGGAGAGAAAATAAACAAGTGCAATGAGTATACATGAATAAATTAATTAGTAATTCACTTAATAAATGTTTAAGCAAATAAGTTATTAAGTTGTAAGTAAATAAATAAGTAAATCAATAAACAACTGAGTAAACCATTAAATAATTAAATGAGCCCATTATGGTGGGTGAGAATGGTAGTGAATGTCCCAGAAGCAGAGGCGAGGGTGCAAGTGGATCTCCTGTGCCGCTGTTTCATTTAAGGTGCGTTATCATTTCACGTTTCTAAAAGTAATCAACAAACATTCTTCACGTGTAAAGATAGTGTAAAAATGAAAATACCCTAAAATTATCAGAAAGGAAATATCATGTTTATTGCAAAATGTGAAAACGGCCATGATCACACCCTCCGTCAGAACTATCAGAAATACAATACTTATACTCCGATTTAGACGTGATGGCAGTTGGTCACGAGCTGGAAGGAGAGGAAGATGTTTTAATCGGGAGCTCCAGTGCTAAAATTTTAAATAGTAACCAAGCTCTCGATTGGACGATAATGTCCTCCTCTTTCTCCAGCTCGTACTCCTCAAGTGCCACTGAGTTTAAATCGGAGTATAACACCAATATTCAAGAAAACGAACATATGCTGAATACGCCTCGTAATTTTAGGTAGCCTCGCGATTCTGGGTATTGCATAATTTCTCCCAAGAGTATTTCATTTCCCGGCAGGACTGCTCGTTTGGGCTGTCCTTGCTCCTTGCTTGGCGGCTGGCGCCATGGCAGGGCAGGTGCTCCCGCCAACTCTGCCACGCCCCCGCCCCATCCACCCCCTGCCGCCTCCCCCACCGCCGCCGACCGCAAGGACGAAGTTTCTCCACCGCAGATTGCAAAGCCCGCAAACTCGGCGCGAGATAATAGTCCAAATTAACTGTTGTTCATCATTCATAGTGAAACCTCCCCGCTACTGGCCCACCAAATTACGCATGAACAATGGGATCTGTAATGAGCTCTGCAAGTTGCGGAATATGAAATCTGGCGTGGAGGCGAACAAGAATGCTTTCGGTATCAGAAACGCATCTGCAATGCGACCGGAGGCAGGAGCACACTACGCCGGATCGGTCCCAACTTGACGAAAGGCAACCAAAACCTCTTCAATGGGGAAGTATTGAGAGAAAATACACGAATCAAGTCAAGAGATGTTATAGAAACAAAGCTAAAGATACATAGGATTTTTCAAAATGTATTTTTCAACCTTTTACTGAAGTAAAGTGTGAAAGAGAAAAAGGAACTTTTATAAGTAAATATGTGTAAAAATCCACAAAATATACAATAAAAATATTCCTATGAAGCAAAAAATGAAATTTTAATAGCAAAATGAGAATATGTAGAAAAAGGGAGTAAATCGAAAATGTCTAAATACTTCACGCGCTTGCTTCCTTGATATTCAGTAGAGTGCGGGGACGGGGAGAATAAGTCACATCGCTAACTGGGCAACCCATCTGTTGAAGTAAACATTGCGCGCCACTAGGAATGGGATCAATGTACACTTGACGATATATCATAGAAATATTCATTGAAATCATCGAATTTTTTCCATGCCCTTGATCCCAGCAACGTTCACAATGATGTCAACTGGTATTTCTAGGACCTATTCTATCTACCCTTCAATAATCATCTTCACATATCTGCATATATGCAATTATAAGGTGAAAAACGAATAAATATCACCCCTTTCTTTAATGATTGTATCAACAACGTAAGCATTTTTGAAGGGCTTATTAATTTATATTTTTGTAACAAGTTTTCAAATCACTTTTTCATTAATTTGAATCTTATCGATTCTTCTCTTACTTAAATAAATATAACGTAATCATGAATTCTGAAAAATGAACAAGCAGAAGTGTTTTATAAAATAATGAGAAAATGCATCTTATCATTTATCGTGATTACAGAACAAAAGAAAAAGCAAAAATGTCTTAAATATTTAGCTTTACTACCGCGATTAGCTACCACTAATAATAGCCAAGACACTAGTAAATATGAGACTTTGAAGCAATTTGGAAATATGGAGTAGATGGTGGCAGCATTGGAAATTGATAAGTGTCATTTTGAATGGAACCTAAGTTTCTCAACGAATAGTACATTTCAGCGCTAGGCAACGCCTAGAGGGCTCGCACATCAAGAAAACTTGCGCGTTCAGTTCAAAAAGTGTTGATAATAAACTAAAAAGTTAACTTTATTGAGAATATTCTCGATAGCAAAGCGCTAAAACATGTTTTGCGTAATAAGCAAATTAAGAAAAAGATTATGCATATGTTACTAAAATTGGATGTTGTAAATGTTGCGCATTAAATATTGGTTAAGGAAACTATGACTATTACAATATTAATCACTCTCACTTTCACTACCAATACTACTATGTTGAATCTACGCGGATGAATCTATTCCTTTCAAAGTCAAATCGGGACGCACTCGTAAGATATAAGCAACTACCGTTTCCTAGACTGGGGTTATCATATTCGAGTAAATGAGTAAAATCGTTGTCTTTTAAAATGATCGTTTTTTTTTTCAATAATGCTTTATTGAGCTTAAAAGTCAATTTTAATATATTTAACTTTTAGAATGATATTTCGTATTTGCGAGAAATAGCTAATTTTTCACTTTTGTTTCAATGAAGAGAACGTGTAATTTGTTTTTGTTTGCATTCTGATTATTTTCAAAGATATTTAACACAAAACAATTTTTAGAATATATTTTCCAAAGTTATAAATACAATAACACTTTTCGTCTCTCTTTGCGACTGATGTTAACGTGTATTGTGAAAACAATTTGGTTGCGAAATTGAATCCCTTTCAAAGGAACCATAAATTGAATAAGTCGAAAACGAACAAAAACACAGCTAACCGATGAAATACAATTGTCAGTGTCAATAAACGATGTTAACTCAATTTCAAAAGGTAATTTGTCCACCTTTATTCCTCTATAGTTCAAAGCTCCGGCAAGATGTTTGTTGATAAACAGAAGAAACAATAATATGAAGAGCTTAAAATGTGTCTAACTTTGCCCTACTAACCTTATTACTAGGGCTGTGATTTATATGCAATAAAAACAGCTAAATATGCACATATATGTAAATATATTTGGTAATATATGGAATTAAAAAAGGAAAATATGCGAAATAGTGTAATGTAATGTGTAAATGTAAAAATAAAACATAAAGTATAATGTGGAAAATATATTTACAGCAAAAAGAGATACAGAAATCATATAAATTGTTGCAAGCGACAAACATTAAGTCAAGGGCTTAATTTTGAAGAAAACTCATTTCTTAGGAAAATAAAGAGAGATTCAGTTAATGTACTACATTTCAAAATATAAAACAAAATATAGGTTTTGCAACAAATATATGACACTCTCTCAATTATAATAAAATCTAGAACACAAAAATAAAATAACGTAAAACTTGAATATGTTGACAATGCGTTTCATTTGTGAGCCAACGATATTTGGTTAAAAGAGAAACGCTAGAAAATTGAAAAAAATGGGACATAGCTTGAACAAAGTCTATTGATCACTTACAAAATTGTTGCAATTGCAAACAACCACCTTTTGCAAGTTCTCGAAGTGAAACAAACGTCTATTTGGCCTCGAAATCTTTTAAAATCGGCTGAATGACCGCTCCACATCAACAATCAACAGGTAACTTAGAACATCTTTTATTTGATCAAAGTAGTTGGAATAATACTCAGCTGCCTTCAGCCAAGTTCCCCACCTAGTGATGATTGGTTGGGGAGATAGACGTAGGTCAGGGTAATTTGTCTTACAAATATCCACACGACGTGAAGCCTGCAAAAATACTTTCTTGTCAGTTTATATCAACTGATCAATATCTGGAAATTGAAATATCACAGTTTCTGCAACACGACGAAAAGCGTGAGCAAGGAAAGTTAGATTAAGTTTAGGTAAAAATCTTTTATCGCAGTCCCCGCTTTTAACATATAAGGAGCTCCATCCGACAGAAATAGTAGAACCTTTTCATGCTGAACTCCACTCGGCCAAACAACACTCATTGATTCATTGAAATACCTCGCAATGCGGGGTGAATATGCTCCTTTTGTGGATGAGGGGTGAATATGCAACAAAAATATGCAACTATAGCCCAAATATGCAAAACTATGCAATTATGGTGGTATATGCGAAATAAAAATAGCTTAAATTGATTCTAAATGCCTCAAAATGTACACAAAAGGGATGTTTCAGTTAAAAGAAAAAATGCAATTGCATATAAATGACAGCCCTACTTATTACTGAATGGCATACCACATCGGTCTAATGCTTTAGTATAACTTTCAAAATAACATATAATGAGTTTATACTTTTGGACAGAGATGTTGCAGATTGTCAAGGGATTTCCGCGTTTCTTGCATTTCTCTGTGAAAGGATTAAATTTTTGAAAAGAATTATTAGTCGCGGAACTTGTATTGATTCAAAACATGTCATTTAAAGGACCGCTTTATAACCGCTCGCCGTTCATATGTATTTGGCAGATTTATCTCTTATTTTTCTTATACTTTTGACAATGATAACTCATTACTAGGCAGAGGCGAGAAAGGCAGTGCCGGAGATAGACAAATTGGAGCCCTGGATCATGCTGAAACGTACCCCCCCCCTCGGAAAAATTAAAAATGTGAAATTTTATGCAAGAAACTATATGAGTTATTTTCTTTCAACAAAAGTTCAACTTTTAAACTAGAAAAAGGTTTTGGAAATAGTTTTTCAATTATAGATTTAAGTAAAAAAATATTTAGTGGCCAAATACTATAATTTCCACGGTGATCTTAAATCTCAAAAACATTTTGTTTTAATAGTTAAATACGTGAAATAAAAATAATGAATTCCAGTAAATCCTGTTTTAATGTCAGCGTCATTTGATTCATTTCATAGAGTACTACCTTACAAGTAATTACTATAATCATTACATTTAAGGAAAAATTAATTAAAAATGTAATGAAATATCAGACTACTGTACCGCAACTTATAAAATTACGATAATGATTTTCTCGAGTTCTAATTTCTTTTTTAAATTTTTACTAATTTTCTCCCATTAGTCCCATCATCGAGCTCCTTGACTTTCGAGGTCCCCGGCGATGGCTTGGCCTGCCCATGTCTAGCACCGACAATGGAGAAAGGAAGCCTGCCTGCCTCTTCCCGGTATGTGTCCATAGTAACATTGTGATTGGCCGTTACATTCCAATATATAAATATATCAGTGCTGCTCAAGTTTGCGGCCCACTTGGCATGCTCCGGTTCAGCAAATTCCTGTGGACCATCGATGTGGACGATTGATGGATGGACAATGTCACTATAAAATATATTTTTTGATTTCAATCAACGTTTATTTACAAATCAAGCATTGTCGATAACTTCGGTATTCTTAAAAAATACCTAATTCCTACTTTGAATTAAAAAGGATAGATCTCATGATTTTTCTTTTTAGTTCTCAACTTCTCAAAACACATTTTGAAGAAACCTCATAGCACCACAGTTTACATTCAACCAAAACTGATGAGAGATAAGAAAACACAACAGATATTAACAGAATCAACATTCACGCTAGCAGTAGGAAGGGAGAAGCAAGCGGAAGGAGACGAACTTTCATATTGGCAATTCTTATGTGATACGAAAGTTCATATTAAAATGAATTTATTAATGCATTTTTAACCTCAAAGTTGCCCGGCATGTCTATCCCCAGAGAGAGAGAGAGAGAGAGAGAGAGAGAGAGAGAGAGAGAGAGTTACATAGAAAAATATCAAGAAGTCTTTTCGATAAGAAAAAATCGTATTTCGTTACATTAGTAGGTTGTTAAACCTATTACAGTTATGTACTTGTAGTAGGATGTTAAATCTACAGTGTAGCCAATATAACGAAAAACTATCGTCAATATAATGAATCGTGCCCTAAGAAATCACGTTGAGCCGGAAAGCCGGTGTAGTAATCCATAGCGTTTCAACACTTTAGGAGCCTTAAAACAACCAAAATATGTTCTTCTTTTTTTTTCAGAAACTTCTACAGACTTTTTTCAGAAAATTCTATAAAGCTCAGGCTAAACATCGAGTCAATGCATTCATCTCGTTGCAAGAAATCGAATGTTATCATCTCCGTAGGTGGCTTTAAACTTCCTAAAACGCATTTTAGGTGCACAATATACCTCCAGCACATTTTTAGATTATTCATTACAAGATGAAATACAATGATTTTCAGTTTGGTGAATAAAGTCGTAGCAATTCATGCCAATGCCGGAGAAAGAGAGACAGAGATAGATAGGTAGAGAGAGAGCGAGCGAGCGAGCGAGAGAGAGAGAGAGAGAGAGAGAGAGAGAGAGAGAGAGAGAGAGAGAGAGAGGGAGAGAGAGAATACTAATTCACAGCGTTTTATAAACGTTCCATATGGGTGCATTAAAAACAAAAAAACACGTGATTAGATAAAATTCTTTAATAATATGCTTGATAGAACTGACTAAGAATTTTTTCAAGGAATTTGTCTCATAGATAGGAAGCTAATAAGATATTTGTCACCTCTGTAGGGGCCGTAAATAATCCAAAACAGGAACAAGAAAATATAAAAAAAATTAGAGAATTTCTTAGGAACTTCTGCAAAGATCGGCCAAAACAACAATAGCCCCTCATCTGGAAGGGTCCGGAAGGGTCTACGCGTAAATCACTGACACATTCAGGTCCCCCGATTAATATAAAACAATCCAAATGCACCGTGGTTTGTAACCAATGATCAGTTTCATAAAGAACTCAACTTAAAACCTACTATTGAACATCACATCACTTACCTTGCCACAAACATTTACTGTTATTTACCCCAAATCCCTCCCTTACAAACTTCAGACTTACAAAAAATCCTAACCACCCCAGAATAAAAAGCATATATCCTTACAATATATTCCTAAAAACCTTCTCCGCATTCGAACCTGAATAGACGACCCCATAGGCCACCCTCAACCTTACGTTAGATTTAAGTTTTAAAAGTAAGTTTTAATTATAAGTTAGCACGTAAGCCTTTCTAGTATTGTTGTTTGAAGTTGTTGAAAAGTTGATACTTAAATTGTATGTACTACCAACCTATGTACTACCAACATGAATAAAGAAAAAATTAAAACTATATAAGAATGTATTTCTAATTCTATACAATGTTATAACAAGTGTCTCGTTGCTAAGTTACTAATCTTACAGGACCATGGCTAAGAAAAATATTGAGATAGATTACATTGTATATACTGTCACTAAGACATGGCAACAGAACATGGCTGTAAACAAATCATGGCTATGGTGATATCTGAAATACAAGAGCTTCATAGTGCCCTAGTTGGTATTTACAGGAAGACCCGTCACATCCATTCAACTTTTTCTCAATAAAGCATTTCTATCTCGAACCGCGCTCACGAATTTCTTGTTTGCCCTAAACGAACCATAGAGATCCAAGAAGACGTTTTAAATACTTGTTGGATCCAAAAAAGTATATCAAGTCACAAGATTTATATTCTCTCTAGTTTCCTTATTCGCGTTTTCTAAGAAAAAGCACACCGAGACTTCTGAATAATTCCGGTTTTTCCAAGGTTTTCACGTCACAAGAACTTCACTACATCGCTCTGGTTTCCTTGTTCATGGTTTCTAAGAAAAACGCAGAAGACACTTTTGAATATTTTTCTGGTCTGATATGCACTTGATATTTCGAACTGATATATACAGACAGTCTGTTTAATGTTCCCAGGAAATATTGTTTAATAAATAATTGAACTCGAAAATATCATTGTCAAATGTTATTTTGTACGCAATATGAAAGATTGGAGAACGCATGACACTACTTGTTCCACTACCTTCACATTTTCAGAATTTCTGGGGGAGCTTCATAAATCATTAGTGACCTATTTGTGACATTGTAATCTTATTGAATGTCTCATCTGAAATACAACACAGAAAAATTTATATTTCAGATGGACATATTCAGAAGTAGTTATCAACTGCATTTTGATCATTTCTCATAAATGTCAATTCCTGTGTATGAAATATTACAAGGGCATAACAACAACTATATTTTTAAAGTCAAGGAGATTTTAAATCGTTCCGTTGATTCGGCAAAAACGAGAGAATTTACGTCATCCAAGTCCTAATTCATTTATCTTTTAATAACAATACAAAACGAAAAAATATCAGTAGAAAATCTCTATAGGTATGTCACTTTTGTTTACACTAAAGTTTTTTAAACAGCACGTTCAAATTAATTTCAACATCTTTGTAACAAATATTTTATTCCAGTATCTATCTAAATAATGCCTAAAAACTAATAATCCTTTTTTTAAGTTTCTTGATCGCATTCTAGCGGAACACCAAATTTCACACAATTCATAAAAAATCTAAATTATATCTATAAGAAGCCACTATAAGTTATTCTCTCACGCAATTTGAGTTTAAACAAATAAAAGTATAAAAAATTAATATCAGTAAAAATTAAAATGGAATTATTTACTTCAGACTAAAACAAGCTCATTAGATACTAATTAGTTTTCGGGAAAAACGTGATTCTTTAAATTATTTCTCTGAACAAGTAGAGATTTGCCGAGCGATAAAAAATAAATTTGCAGAACGTGTTGAATATACTTTGGGACTAGAGAGTAAGCACAAATGTGTAAATAAAAACTGCCAACTTTAATCATGCAAAGGATTTGAAATATCGCACTTCCCAACACCATTTGTTTAACTGCCGCACGCAACGAGAACGGAAGCAAGGCAAGAAGTTCCCAGCATTCTGACGAGAAATGTGCGCGTTCGCGGCTGTTCCGTCTGCAGCCGCTCCAATGACGCAAAAGCGTTGACGCGAGCGCGAGCGCGCGCGCGGGAATAGATTTAGCCGCGAGGCGATGAAAGAGCGGGAGCGGGGCAGGGGGCGAGGGAGCGGAACGGAGCGGACAAATGTGGACGCGGAGGGGATGAGCGCTCACACGCACGGAGCAGGGGGCGGGGAAGTGGAGCTCTGACGGGACGACGCAAGAGGGGGCGTCTGTGACGATTCGAAGGGGAGAGGGCGAAGTGGGTAAAAGCACTTTGATTGTTAGTGTATTGTTAAGTTTAAAAATGTTTCTTAGAGTGATCCTAGACTTAAGGTTACAAACCAATATTCATATTCACGTTGTGACATGCCGAAAGTGACGGACATTTTATTTAGGCAAATAAAGGTCAAAATGTTGTATATATTGCAAAAGACGTGGGTTTCTATGGTGCAAATACGCAGATGACACTGTAGGAACGCGAGTTCGTCCTCAGACGTGAGTTTCTATGGTTCAGATACGCAGACGATACTGTAGCAACGCGAATTCGTTTTGAGACGTGGGTTTCTATGGTGCAGAAACGCAGATGACACCGTAGCAACGCGAAAAACAATAGAGAGAAAAACACAGCGAGCTTTGAAGGGTGGACCAGATTGGGAATTAGACCATTCCGACTCGTGTCGTGGTGGTGAGCGGATCACTTGTGCGTTTTTTCTTGAGGTTACTTCTTAAATCGGGACTTGTGCTATTTCGTGAGAGTGAATACTGAACTTGAACTTAGAATATTTCCGCATTAGATTGGAACTTGTAAAATTTACGTGTTGTAATATTACAAAGTCCGACTTGTAATATTTTCATGAATAGTATAGGTAGTGTTTGTGAAGTGGTTGGAGGAAGTATCGACTTGGTCGCTGATCATCGTGGACTTCGATAACAAGGAAGATTGGTTTACTCTACGTGGCGACATAGAGCGACGTGCGCGCGAAGAGGAAAGAAAGGATAAAAGGTTCTATAACGCTGTTATTGCAATAACGGGCAAAATGGTCAAGACCTAACGATACATTGTAATAATCAATGATAGTTGATAACTTTGGCATGCACAATAAATTATCATTCATAGTTCGAAAGAAAGCTGATTCTCAGTTGCCATTAGACGCGATACTTGAGTAGACATTTTAGAATTATTTTCAGATTCCTCGCCACTCCGAATGGGTGGCAGATTGAGTAATTGGTTGCGGAGTAAGTAGCAACAATTATTTCATAAGAATCCGTCGACCAAGCTAGCTGGATTTACATTTATTTGTAATATATCCGAAGACAGTAATAGATAATCAGGAATTCAAGTGTAACCTTTTCCTGGCACCTAAATTATTTATAAATTCCGAATTAGTTACGATTTACATTTATTTTTAATTACATTCCAACGTCTAAAAAAAGAAAGCCTATAAAATTTCCCCCAACTATAACATTATAGGAGATTATACGTTGGTGATAAGCAGTAGTACATGTTTAAGGGGAGATGTTGAGTCCTACGCCCGCAATGCTAAGTTTTCAAAGTTTGTGTCCCATTATCTCAGAAACTATTAATTGGACATAACCTAACTTCGCATGCTGATTGAGACACACTTCGTATATTTGCTGGGGAGAAATGTCTTCGCCGTGGTAGGTGCGAGAGTGAGAGGTAAAAGGGCACAAACGAGGCGGGCGCAAGGGGCGGGCGCAAGGGGCGGCGCAAGGGGCGGGCGCAAGAGGCGGCGCAAGGGGCGGGCAAGGGCGGCGCAAGGGGCGGGCGCAAGGGGCGGGCGCAAGGGGCGGACGCGAGGGTCAGGCGCAAGGGGCGGGCGCAAGGGTGGCGCAAGAGGCGGGTGCAAGGGAATGGCGCAAGGGGCAGGCGCAAGGGGCGGCGCAAGGGGCGGGCGCAAGGGGTGGGCGCAAGGGGTGGGCGCAAGGGGCGGGCGCAAGGGGCGGGCGCAAGGGCGGGCGCAAGGGGCGGGCGCAAGGGGCGGGCGCAAGGGGCGGGCGCAAGGGGCGGGCGCAAGGGGCGGGCGCAAGGGGCGGGCGCAAGGGGCGGGTGCAGGAGCGAGAGCAAGGGGCGAACGCAAGGGGCCGGGTGCAAGGAGGGCGGTGTAGCTTTGACGGGACGCGAAAGGAGGCGGCGTCCATGACGATTGGAAGCGGAGGGGGCGAGGTGGGTTAGAGCTAATTAGTTCGAAAAAGAAGCAATTTGCGTAAAATTGTTTAAATAAACTAAGATGAAAATTTCTGTTTAGATAAAGGGAGGCTCACACTGCTTCATTACTGAGGCAGGATATTGTTTTTTGAAACATCGTATCACAATCAGTTTCGCCTTCTAAACAGCATAGTCTATAACCGGTGCAGTGTGACCGGTATATTCTGAAAGTTCGTGAATATTGTGCGTTCGTGAAATATTAAATTAAATGATGTTTTCAAAGTGAACCAACACTTTAGGTTATAAACCTATCTTAATATTAATTTTAAAAATAAAACCTATAAGCATTCCTCGATCTACAATATTATAAAAGATTATGCATTGGTGAAAAGCAAAGTAGTGCGTATTTAAAAGACTAATAATACCGATAAAAATTTTAAATACAACTTGGGAAACTCATAGCATATTAAGTCTAGAGTACAGATTTTGTATTTGAGTTTCTCAATAATAATCAATCATGCAATTCTTAACCAGAGCCGAAGTCAGTATAATTTAATTAATCATATATATTGTGCTACCTGAAAAATAATTGCTGTTGACTAGAAAGAATATTAACATGTTAAAAGAGCTGTTGGATAAGAGAAAAGGTTGTATTGCATATTATACGACACTAAAATAACATATGCCCGTTAGAAATGATTCGCTTGCGCAGCCGTTCTCATCAATACACTCGTACATAAGGGTCTCTTTTAGTCACTTCTAAAAAAATAATTATTATCCATTACAGTACCATATTGTACGTGAAAGCAAGAGGGGTAAATATATTATCTAAAAAGTTCATATGTGGTCAACGTCAATGTAATGTTATTAATTGTTTTAGAAAGATTGTAGTCAATGAGATTGATCACATGATCTATTGACCCACTTCATAATACATGTATCGGAGATGAAACATTCTAAGTAATGAATTAAACAATTTTTTAATTCAATTGAGAACACAAACTTTGTTGTGTCAATAACAACGTTATTATTGATAGTTTATGCAGCTGAAATACCAAAATTGAAAAATTATAATGTGTCTAATGGCGGCTATAGCAGTCTCTGTTGTATCATTATTAGGAAAGCTTGTAAGAAAAAAATGTATTAATATAGTGGATAAGTTGATGAGTGCAAATTCATGAAATTCAATATTTAAGAAAGTGGCTTCTAGGAGTTTTACTTATACAAGGTGTCTCGTTTCAGCAGCAAAAAAAATGGTGTGGTGAGAGCGAGCGCATAGAGAGCGCATGTAGAGAGCTAAGGAGAAGCGAGTGTGACAGGCGATGTGGAACAGAGTGGAGAAGGAATCGCAGAGAGAAGCGGGCCAGGAACTTGTAGTGGGGAGGGGATGAGAGTTGGCTGGAGCGGAAAGTAAAAAAGCTCTTGGGGTGGAACGGAGGTCAGTAGTACAGAGCGATCAACGGAGCGGGGCTGGCTGAGCGAAAGATGTGGACCTGTGGGTTTCATACCGGGGAGGGTTTAATTCCCACGAACCGGGCACGGTGTTTATTCTCCCTCCCCGTCAGGTTGTAGGTATATATGTTCAACCAGGGGGATTTCTCTCCGGGTTGGACACCTTCACATTAGCCCTTGTCCTCACCCCGTCAATGCTTAAGTACGCCAACTCGGGCTAAGGTCCAGGGGACTCGGGGACGTCAACTCGTCTTTTCACTGCCTCCATCTTGAAGCTATCGACATGAGTACCGTCGAAACCTAGGCAATCTGACGGGGATTTATGCTGCCTCTCTGGTCATTTATATGTGAGATCCGGAACAAGTCCTTCGCCCAATCCCGCCCAAGGGTGACGAGCTAGAGACCCAACTAGTGGGTCACCGAGCAAGACCGGCCACACGGACCTAAACATTGCCTACTCACTGCCTCCACCTTCAAGCTAACGACGTGAGTGCCGCAGTGAAACCCGGGGTACGGGTGGCGTTTACAATTCTTCTCCAAGAACAGTGACCTCCACGGTCGATGTTTCCCCCTGCGGGGAACAGGCTGTAGGGACGAAGATACTCTTTTAGACTGGTGTCCGGATACGGCACTACGCAACACCGTTTCAGAGTGTCTTTCCAATTGAGCCTGGGTAGGGCCGCTTTGACAGTTCAGAGCTACTAACATTCCCGTTTGGCACCGGAGTCGAATTAAGCACTACTCCCAAGGATCATGGTGGTCGGGGCAGGTAGGGAGGGGCTGAGGGCGGAGGGAAGTGTGGCAAAGGGAGGCAGGGCGAGGAAGCTATTGGGATGAACCCGAGCCCTTTTGCCTTCTCTACGTGTAACAAGACGACCGTAATCTAGTTCAACCATCCCAAAGAAGGTGCGTTCATTGTAAAACAACTGCTCGGATAAACTTTCATCAGAGTAACAAAAATATTCATCTTAGTTTCTTCCCTTGCATCCTAAAAATCTGTAAGTAATACATAATTCTCGTTTTTATCGTTTTATTTTCGAAATAAAAAAGCTGATTTTCGCGAAACTGCGATTTTCTCAATCTCCTACTACGCAAGCGCCGATATTCCTGAATGGGATCATATATTTTTAAATTTCCCAAAGCAATTTTTTTCGAAAATAAAAAAGTATAGTTCTTACTGAAGTTATAGTTAATACAAAAGTCAACAAAAATATTAAAAATAGCACTTTAAATCTATTTGATCAAGCAACTAAATTATTAAGAGCGTTTGGGTCTGGTTGGCGTAAAAAGGCTTGGGGTGGGAGCGGCGAGGCAAAGCGAGCGACGCGATCCATGCGGGGGCGGAGAAAATCACGAGCAGGAAAGCGAGAGAAGAAAGTGGGGCAGGGCAGGCGGCGACAAACGGCGTGCAGGCAGGATGGAAGTGTAGGACGGGGGGCAGCGCAGAAAACAGAGAGGATTAGGTGAAAGCGAGACGGATGAAGGAAGCAGTGAAAGGAAGGCGGCCGTGAGGGTGGCGAGCGGCCTTAAAAGCAAATGGGAGGCGGGGTGAAATAGAATAAGAGGGTGATGACGGGGAGGAGTGAAAGATGGTGGTGGTGTTAACACCGAGGAGCAGCCGCGTGCGCTGGGGGGGAACGGCAAGGGGAGGCAAGGGGCTAGATTTGGAGAGGAATGAGTCAGGAAGAGAGTAGGGCTGGAAGAGAGGTGATAAGCGATAAGAGGAACAGGCAGAAGTAGGTGGGGTAGGCAAAACGGGCTGGTAGATGAAGGGGAGTAATAAAGCGAAAGAGAAGAAAGATGTGGAGCGGACAATACAAAGAGGTGCGGGGAGAAATGTGATACGCAGGACAGAACAGTTTAGCGGGGGGGGGCGAGCATGCTAGGAGTAGCGAGGAGGAGACGGCTAAGAGTAGCATGGCTAAGAGAGCGAGGGCACGGCATGGCTAAGAGTAGCGGGGGACGGACGAAAGGGAGAGACGCGGCAGAGCGGCTGGCATGTGGAGTGCGGACCGGTTGGGGAGCGGAAGGGGCGAGCATGACTAAGAGGAGGGGCAAGACAGAACGGGCTGGAAGGGATAGATACGGAGGGAATAAGAGGAAAGGGATGGCGAGCGTGGCTAAGAGAAGTGGGGGGGCCGACGGGCGGCATGGGGGGGGGGGCGCATGGAAGGGCGGGAGAGCGAGGGGGAGGGGAAGCGGGGACTCCAGCGGCGCCGCCCCGAGGGAGCGGCAGGTCTCATCCATTTCTTAGAAGTCATTACGCCCCTAATGTGGCTTCCGCGCTGCGAGGGCTGGCGGCGGGGGGCGGCGGCACTGTGGGCCTCACCTGCAGCCTGGGGGGGAAATACTTTCTCGACGCTCTGTTTACTTTAAATCCAACATTACCACTGCTTCTGCAGCGACTCTGACCAAGAGGTCCTGGGGTTCGAGTATCGACGATGGAAGATTTTCGATACTCGTTAATAGCTTGGTCGAATTCAGCCTAGCTGTCTGGAGGGGAATTATAACGGACGGTTGCTATGATTGGTAGTTTTCCATGTTTTTTTTTCAGTCAACTCACTGGGAGAGATGGCTCAAGGCATCAACTGATCACTCCAGTGTCTCTGATCGGTCCTAGTTTTGAGCCCCGACGGAGGCATGGTTTTTAACACTGGCTAGAGAGCTCAGTCACTGACGGGAGGAGAATTCAGTCACTGACGGGAGGAGAATTCCAGCGGCCGGCTGCTCTGATCGGTAGTTTTCCGTTGTTTATCCGATCAACACCATGCAAATGCAGTAGCGATACGCTAACAAACGGGTCACGGACCGCGCACGATCTTTTCCTCCTGTTCCTCGTTCTATTCTCATCCTTCATTTACATATAATTTTACTTACATGCACTACACTACCACACCGGATCTCACAATCCACCGATATCACGCTATCTCTCAAGAAAAGCGTCCGAAATCAATCAATCAATGAGAATGTCGGAGCAGTCCTCTAATAAACAGGTCACGATCTCTCCTTCCTCTTCCCAGTCCTATCCGCATCCCTAACTTACCATGCACTTACATGCACTACAGTATAACACATGTCGGGAGGCCATTAGGGAGCTCACAGCTTGCCCCGGCTGAGGTAGTGCTCCGCTGGGTGAGGTCAGGTTTTTCGTCCAGTTTCCCTGATCCACTGAGCAAATGCTGAGATTGGTTTTGCTTCTGGACATAAATGTAACTTCATTTTCTGGGCACGTCTTCTAGAATTCAGTGGGAAATACAATTATTCAAATTATCGTTTCCATGTTGTCGCGGCAGGAAGTAATAAGAGCCAAAATGTATTGTTTACTTACCATTGAAAATAGATTTTATTACATGGGAGTTTTTCTCCCTTTCAAAACTCAAAATTTATTGCTTGTTTATCCTTGAAAATAGATTTTATTACATGGGAGTTTTTCTCCTTTCAAAATTCAAAATTTAAGTAGTATATGACTTAGTGTAGGGATCACAGAATTTTGAAAATGTGCACACAATTCACTTTTCCATAGCACGTCATTCGCAGTTTTAACTGTTTTTGACGTAAAATAAATAAAATAAATAAAATAAAATAAATAAATACCTGGAGAAGAGAATTCTCCAGTTAGCCGGCAGGCTGATCTGCGCGGCGGGGAAAGAATACCTCCAGGCATGTACTAATGGCCATAGAAGATATCATGCCCGGAAACACTAATCGACCAATCTATGCTAAAGCTTTTAAAAGTAATCGTTCGAATTTGTTTACAACTGGTTGAAATTGCTACTATTGTTAGCGTCTGGGCATGCGAAGTTAAAGGATGAGAAATGTGCGCCCGGACCAGCTGCGAATACTCAGACACACCGCCGGTATATCTAGTAATTCGAAGAGTATAATAAATATATCATAAGTTTGATAATACTCTAGAAAGTTATTGAGAGTGTTATGAAAATTTTTTAACTAGATACGAAAAAATAACTTTCGGCATCCGTAAGCGCAATGAAGTGTGGTAGAGTGAAAAGTTTCAACATAGTTTTTAATGCTGTCCAGAGAATTCGCTAGCGCAGCGAAGGCACCCATGCCACCGCGATAACCTAAGCTCCTCATGTTTCAAGAGTGGGGAGAGGGGAGGATGTGTGTCTGGACGGTCAGTAGGCAACGCAAAATATTGTGGCGAACAGTCCTCTGGTCGTTTGTAAGTTACGCTTCTCTCAAATTTTTGTGAAAATGGAGTGTTTTAATGATCCAGAAGTCAGTGGTTTTATAGAACAATTATTAAGAACGGAATTTCATAGTATTGGGATTTTATAAAAGCTCAAAATAAAAGAACTTAAAATAATGTTCAGGAGTCGCCACTGGCGCGGACCGTGCTGCTCTTGCGTAATGCTAGAAGTCGTAAGGGAAACCGCGGAAAGCATATCAATTCGATTCCCCCAGGCGTCTTTAACTCACTGACGTCAAACACGTCAAGCAACTTCCCGGCCCTCAGCCGAGATCGAACGCACAGCCTCTCCCTCGACCGGAATGCGCGTCCTAGACGCTCGCCTCGCGTTGGCAGCAATCCTTCGATCGCTCGACTGAAATTTAATTCACAATGAAATGTCTACGTACACGTAGGGTGAACGTAAACGCCTGTTAGTTGGTTAGTTAGTTAATGCCTTATTTTACGTGGCGAGACTCGGGCCTTCAGGCCCGCTCTTCCGTCTAACCACGCAAATTCCGCTACGCTCCTTTCACCACCTAGCGGAGAAAGGAGGTATTATCTTGGGCGACGAAACAGGTGGAACTCAATTTTGCTCAGAGGCTTCATTTAGGGTTGTGGATATTTTACGTGCAGTAAATCTACTACATGGGACAGCCGGCTTTACTTCCCCTCCGAAGGAAGCAGTACGAAGGATTTTTCTAATGGAAATATGTTTTCCAATGGACCACGGCCCTTCAGCCGGAAAAAATCTTTGACTACAACTCCGGCCGTGAAAGCCTACATTGTTTTATTAAAAGCCAAACAAGTTTGTGGTGGCACAAATTGAATTATCGCATCTAAAACGCTGGTCAAGTTCTTCATGAATCGAAGAATGATTTATGGTAGCACATATTTTTCTCTTTATTGGATGTATTTTCGTGCTATCGTACTATTTTGAATCGAATCTCCCTGTTAAATATTTACTGAATATTAAATTCCGTGATGGCAGCAAATATATTATGAATAGTGCATTATGAAACGATGATGTAATGATGATAATTAATACACGAGTGTGATATTACGATACGAGCGAGGAACGAGCGAGTAGTGTAAACTTCACACGAGTGGATTAATACCCGTTACATCGAGTTTCATACAGTACCTTTTATACGACTTTTATAAGTTAAACTTTTACATTGAATCGTGGCAGTGGACATGCAGGATTCAGCCAACTGAATCCTAGCGGACAGATCCCTACTCTACCCTCGCATGCTGTCGCAGTTGGCTGTGGTTAAAAGTTTGTCTGCGAGGGAATACCGCGCTAGTCAAATAGGATCAAAGTGGAATTACGATCCAATTAATTTTAAATAATATTCCACGAAAATACTAATAATAAAAGAAATTAAAACTGTCAAGCATAATGTAATATAAAATGCAATTTAATGTACACAATCGAACGAAACATTTAGGAGAACGATTCTCAATGATTAATTAATGTCAATACTTGTTTTGTAATTTTCTCTGTGATTGGTCAAGAACCTGTATCGTAATGAGTATCATTATGCGGAAAAAGAAATTAAAACTGTCAAGCATAATGTAATATAAAATGCATTTAGAACAACTTTCCATCATCACTGGCTTCAAGTATCATGAATGAAAGCACTTAATTATTAAGACGGGGCATATTGTATGGCGTACAGAATACTCAACACAACCTGCAAAAAATGATTGAAATATATTATTAAATTCATATAGCAATAGTTCTTAAATACATTCTTTTTCCCTCCAATTATTTTGCAATTTATTCTGTGAACCGCTGAGGACTTCACATTAGTGTACTCCGGGTACGTGATTGGCATTGACTCGTGATTGCTGAGTAATGTTATACAACTTACTAACGTCCTACATCAACCAAGCGTTCCAACGTTCATGGAATATTAAAATCTGTAAATTCATTGAAAATTTGTGAGATTGGGATGACCCACGAAACGTTCACAATGAAGGACGTAACTCATCTTCTCTCTGCTAGACCGGAAAAAGAATAGTCGTTATAATGAATACTATGAATCTGAGAAACTGAAATCAACGCTGAAGAAACAATAGCTTGTATCACCATTTTAAACGAAAACGTGTCTACTAATTGAAATTGATATTCACTTTTAAAGAAGTAAAATAAAAATTGTTTTTATTTTTTAAAGTGATTTCACCTCGGCAAATCTAAATACGTAATAATATAAATACATTTTGAAATAATTAAAAGCATGTAACATTAGTGTTTGGTCTCGTATAAAATGATCCTTTTGAAGGAACGAGATAATGTTACTTAAGCGTTGAAATATATTTTTGTGTTTGTGGCTGGTGTAACAGGCATATGGTAGTTATAAATATAAAGTGTTATACATGAACATTTGGGTTGAGTATCATTGTCTTTGTGCGTAGCGAAAGTGCAAACGGTGAGTGTGATTGCAAGATGGAGTGTTTAATTATTTACTTAACGTCAAAAACAGTTCAAAACTGTATGACCTACTATGAATAGAAGAGTTTTCTGTACACATTTGATTAAATTCTGAGATCCCTACTCTAATCCGTATACAAGTTCAATAATAAATACAGATGGCAATGAGCGTTTTGGCAAGAATTGATAACAAAATATTATCTTCAGTGAAATAGAAACTATCTGCAAAAGCAAATCAGCTACAGGTTTTCGCGAATATCACTTATCATGCCTTTACTGAAGGAATCAACTTACTGCAGCAATAACAAAGAGAATGACAATGTACTCAAAAATAAAATGAAACCTCTCCAAAATACCGCCTCTTTAAGAAGACTACCCATTTTTGAGACCAGTTTTCAATGCAACGGAAGACCAATATATTTTACTCTCTTAAGTCGACCACCGCTCTTCCCGACCAACAACCACGGATTTTTGTCGTAATATAAAATCACATTACCTTTAAGATGACGAGAAAACTTCGTACTGAAGTAATAATCCCAAGAGTTTGCGTACTACTGTGAGCTTAACTGTTTCTGGTGTTTCTCAGAGTAACAGCGATTGAGCGCATGAGATTTCGCGATAACTCCGAAGAGGAGACCTTCCGGGAAATGTAGTTGAACTATAATCTTTATGAAGTTGAAAGATAACTTCATAGAAACAAAATAATACCCCTGGATTACGATAATTAGGACACCACCTTATGCCATGAACGCGTTACCGGAAGAAGAGCAATTCTGAAATGTCACTGTAATACACTTTTTTTGAAATAATATTTATTAATAAATACAATTGATTATATTTATCAATAATATTTATTAATAAATAAACATTTAATGAGATAATACAATAAAGCCTTCACTTTCAACCAGAATAATGTTAGGATTCTATTGTAGTAGTTGCAGCAGTAGCGGCGAGTACAGTTTAATAGTGGTATGTTCCCTTTAAGAAGACCACCCCTCTAAATGACCAATTTTAAGGTATTAATCACATGGTCGGTTTGAAGATCTTTCACTGTAACTCTATACCCCTCTGAATTCTAGAAAATGTGCACAGATGTGTTCGTGGCAATGCAACGGGGCAGCGATGTTTTCCGGAGCGACAACTTGCCCGACGCTGAATAGCCAGCAGCCGCATGCTGGCTACGTGGGGGGAAGGAAGAGAAAATGACGGAGACCTCAGTGGGACTCAGTTGATTCAGCTCAAGCTCCACTGCATCAATAAGCCGACTTCCAAACGCAAGGAATTGACGCATCACGTAGCACAAGAGCAACCCGCCCCGCTGCTGCGACTAGCAAAAATACTGGCGAATCTCACCCTTACCCAAATGAAGACCTTTACACTATTAAGATACAAACAGTCCCTCATCAATAGAGGGGGGGTAATGGCAGTACCCAGCGAAATTTTTTCTCTTATCTTTTTTACGAAGGAGATCCTATTTCATGGTTGAGGACTTTTATTATTATTATTATTATTATTATTATTATTATTATTATTATTATTATTATTATTATTATCGACTTTCGTAGATTCGAGTAAGACTTACACGTAAGTTTCTTCTTTCAACACTTATCAAATGTTTAGAAAACAATTCGAAACTTTCCCCAAGAGTAATCGCTTTGTGAACACTCCAACATTATACAGCCAAATCCGATAAAGGCGATGAAATCATATTTCAGTATTTGTCGATGTAAAGAATATTTGTACATTTGATGCTACATACTGTATATTGACCATCTGTGGCCCTGCGAAATGATCGCAAGAACATAAAATGTTCAAAACATATACTTTGTTTTTGTCATAACTCAAAAACGTAAAATCTATTAACACAAACTTGCAGAAAATGATTTCAATATATTGCTAATTGTCTGTATAATTAGTTTTTAAATATATAAAATGTTCCTGCCATTATGTTACAATTGACTCTGAGGAGTGCCATAGACCCCTTTCCCCAGGGGGTGCAGGGGATGCTTATTTATCCTTGAAAATATATTTTACTACATGGGAGTTTTTTGTTGTTTTTTTTCTCTCTTTCAAAATTTAAGTAGTATATGACTAGTAGTAGAAATTTAAGTAGTATAGGGATCACAGAATTTTGAAAATGTGCACACAATTCACTTTTCCCCATAGCACGTCATACGCAGTTTTTAACTGTTTTTTACGTAAAATAAATAAAAATAAAAATAAAAACTGAACTGTCTAAAGGTAATGTAAATAAATATAATGTAATATAAATGTAAACTGTATAAATGTACAACTGTCTAAATGTATAACTGTCTGTAACTAAATGTATAACATGTCTGTATGTTAAATTCAATGCTGCGCCACAGAGGAGATGCGTGCAAAGGGAAAGAAGTCAACCGTCTTTATCTTGATAACACTAAAATAAAATGATTAATGTATACTCCGATTTAAACACAGTGGCACTTCGAGGTCACGAGCTGGACGGAGAGGGAGACACTGTCATTCAATCGGGAGCTTCGTTACAACTTAATTTTTAGTATTGGAGCCCCCGATTGGATGACAATATCCCCCTCTCCTTCTAGCTCGTGATTTTCAAGTACCACTGTGCTTAAATCGCAGTATAGAGGAGACAATGACATCAGAGAAGTTGTTGGCACTAATGCGCCATTAAGGTAACCTGCTATCGACACAGAAAACTAGAACGCAGAATTAGAACGTAAGTTTAAAAGCATTGTTAAAAACACGCAAGTTATTTTATCCGGTGTAAGCGTCGCAAGGTGTACAGCAGAAGTATGTGGAAAATCAAACATGTCTTAGAGCATAGTTGTCCAACTCGTGACCCGCGGGACGCATTTGACGTAACGTGACGTTTCTTGTGACCGCAAAAGGATATTAGCCAAAAGTTCTTTGCATCCACGTCGGGAATTCAGGAATTCAAAAGCACCCAAAGTGTGTCATTGAGATATACGCGGATGACATCATTGTTCTATGTAAAGGCAATAATCTGCTGAACGCCCAAAAGTACAGGCAAGAAACCCTTGAGAAACTTTCCGAATTTTCCCTGAAGTCAGGATTTAAATTCTTCGCCAAAAATCAGAATGAATCCGATTTTCGAGAATAGACACCATACATCGCCGCACCTCTCACTGGTTTCCCACGTCCAACCTGTGGTTCCATGTACTAAAATCCTAGGCTTATAATTTCAAAACAAATTGAGCTGAAAACAACATATTCAGAAACCGATTAATAACTGAAAAACGGCTTAACATCCTCAAATATCTTGGCCACTACAACTGGGAAGCGAACATCTTACTTATAAAGCAATTATCATAAGTAATATCGACTTTGGATCAATCATTTACAACTGAGCTAGCCCAAGTGTTCTTAGCTAGTGAGACACTCTACACATTCAAGCGCTTCGCTTATGTGCGGGATACCTACGTACCACGCCTTTTGGCAGCTTACTTAATGAAGCCAAATAGCCATCTCTACAATTCCGACATCAATTTGACGGCATAAAATATGCGATTAAAGCCGGTTAGTCTATCAATCCAATTATAACCCAGCAATGTATCACCCCACCGCGCCGTCGGGATTTCTTCAAGAGACATAAATCAATCTTTCCCTTTTATCTAAAAATCATGGAACCTCTCAAAATACTAAATATTCAATCCTCTCCGATTGAAAAACACCGCTCAAGTAAAATTCAGCCTTGGATGTTACAAGAATTCAAACTCGACTTGTGTTTGATGAAACTTGAGAAAAGTCCATCCTCAGAAGAATACAGGACATCTGATCTCGATGAGTTTGCTGAGAAGTATGTTATACACTGTAATTGGCATCAAGCCCAATCTCAAGACGGACGGTCCGGAAGTCGATGGGGACAGCAGCACACTGTATACATTCAAACCCCACGTAAGCCTAACAATTACGGGTTTATATGGAATCATGCAGTCTCTTAAACTAATAAAAGAAATGAAACACGCTTCTTTGTCAATCATTATCAAGCACCCTACTTCAGCTAAACCATAGTAAAAGCAAATGCGAAATCTTACAAACAAGCACGGAACTCTACCATCAGATATCACGAAAGATAAAATATATCTCATTTTCCTGGATCTCTTTGGAAAACAACATTACTGAAGAGTTTAGCATTTCGGATTCATCCTAGATAAACCTCAAACAAGATAATACAGTTCACAAGCTAATTAACACCACAACTGATATCCTAAAATTGATAAACAAAAGAATGTTGACTAACTGACCGGTAGCGGTAGTTCAGTGCATCAACTGATGTCACTGCAGCGCCTCTGACCGGGAGGTGCTAGGTTCGAGTCCTCACGGCGGCAGGATTTTCGACACACACATTTTCAGCTAGGTGGAATTCAGCTGCTGTCTGGAGGAGAATTCTAGCGACCGACTGCTCTGATCGGTAGTTTTCCGTGGTTTCTCCGATCAACACCAGGCGAATGCCGGAGCAGTACCCTACCAAACGGGCCACGGACCGCGTGCGATCTGTCCTTCCTCTTCCTTGTCCTATCCTCTCCCCTTACACACACTAACACGCATTACACTACCACATATTCCGGAGACCGGTCGGGAGCTTAGAGCTTGTCCCGACTGGGGCGGTGCCCTGTTGGTGGGAGAGTCCTGGTTAGGGGGGATCTGGCCATCCAGCGGGGGAAGATCACCGCCATCTCCCTAGAAAAAACATGCACTACACTAACGGGACTAATGGTCGCAGCAGTTGACGCGCCCGGAAACACGAAAAAATCAATCAATCAATTGACTAACTGAAATCAAGAATGAACCCCAGACACCTCCATAAAACGCAATCAAATTTCTTCTCAGTGTTCAAGATAAACAAATGACAAGGCGAGAACAAGAAGTGCTACACAGACTTCACTTCGGACATACTTATACAGCACACGCACACCCATTCCATAAACTACCCCCACTCCTCTGTGACTTACGTGAGGTTAAACTAACGGTATCTCGTATAGTGAACGTTTGCCCTAAGTTCCAGGAAGAAAGAGAAGGCGTATCACTAGAGCAACAATTCGGAGCAGTCGTATATTCCAAGTCCTATAAACAGGAAATTATAAGATTTTACCAGAACCTAATGTATTTAATAAAATATAAGTAACTTTGTCAATTTTGTACTATTAAAATAATTTCTTTTATTTAAACATTGAATTATTTAATAAAAAAAATATGTAAAATATTGAAAAGTCACCAAGAACTTTGGGTTGATGCGACTATAATAAATGAAAAGAAAATCTTTAGAAGAAGGCGTTGGGCTTGAATATGCAGATACAAATTTAAACATATTTTAAACAATTATAAGTGGGGTTAAAATTGACATATTATTTATTAATTAATTTTAATGATAATAACATGTAATTTTTTTAAATACAATGTTTTATGTTGAAATGAAAATGTCTAGAATGGCATACCTCACGTGTCTCGGGAGAATGTTCGCCTCCAATTACAAGCCAATCGCATTCCTCTCACTGTGATTGTCAGATATCGATGGGTGCGGCACGCAAGGACTGGCTCATTTCCCACGGATCACACCTGGTCGCGTTTCAGAATTCCTGAGTGGCGTCTGAGGCATGGTTGATAACATCACCCTCGTGCAGTATGTCAGACAGCTAGTACTGACGTCCCAGCATTTGGCGAAAAGGAGACAAATATACAATGTACTCTAATGCACTCTTTCAACCTTTTTCAACCACTGGATTGATTGATTGATTTTTTCGTGTTTCCGGGCACGTCAACTGCTTTGGTCTTTAGTCCCGTTAGTGTAATGCATGTTTTCTCGAGAGATGGCGGTGATCTTCCCCCGCTGGATGACGAGATCCGGCGCCGACCTACTGTCGGCTAGTGGGGATTCCCCCTAACCAGGACTCTCCCACCAGAGGGGCACCGCCCCAGCCGGGACAAGCTCTAAGCTCCCGACTGGTCTCCCGGAATGTGGTAGTGTAGTGCATGTTAGTGTAAGGGGAGAGGATGGGACAAGGAAGAGGAAGGATAAATCGCGCGCGGTCCGTGGCTCGTTTGGTAGGGTACTCCTTCGGCATTCGCCTGGTGTTGATCGGAGAAACCACGGAAAACTACCGATCAGAGCATCCGGCCGCTAGAATTCTCCTCCAGACAGCGCCTGAATTCGACGTAGCTGAAAAGCTAGTGTCGAAAATCCTGCCGCCGTAAGGACTCGAACCTAGCACCTCCCGGTCAGAGGCGCTGCAGTGACATCAGTTGATGTCAAGCACTGGAGGTCTGATTGTTTATTTCCCTACAGACGCATGTGATTTTAAACGTTTTTCAAAAATATTAATTTTTTTTTGTTTGAAAGTTTTGACTTAATAAAATTTAATGCCAGAAAAATATTACAATAATACAGTTTATAATAGAATTAATATTTAATAATTTTATATTTATTTCAATATAGAAAATATAGTAGTATCTCTACATTTTATCTCAAGAGAAGAAAATTCTACCTTAATTATTTTGTTTACATTTTCTCGCGGAACACATGCGACTCATCTGTGATACCCGTAGGATATCCTTCTGCTGTTGCCGTGGAAATATTTCCTTCAATGAATTCCAGTACTTTAGCTCTGATGTTCATTTAATGCCATTCAGTTCGTTGATGGTTTTTGAATAATAATTTTTATCTAAAACTCAAAGTCATGAATTTCACCGAGATTGGTGCTATTTAATCCGGTTTGATTTTCGGGTATTTTAAATTTCCTATTCGAATTGTATATTCTCATGAAATAATGGTCATTAATTTTATTTCTTACACTTCTATTGTAATTTTTCTCTACTGTTAATTTCTGCCAACGCATTTAGCGAATAAAAATCTTCAGAATATTTTGGGGAATACTTACATAAGCCTCAATATTTTCTAAATTTTCTCAAAAATGGCTCCAAATGTTTTGATTAAACTTTATTCTTGGACAGTGCAAAATACCTTAAACATAAGGTGCGGTTTCATTTTCGACGAAACCAATTATCGTAAATTGCAAATGTTCAAACTTACTTTGGCGTTATCCTTCAACTAAAGAAGAGAAAATAGATTTTTCAAATTAAAGAAATTATTTGTTAAAAGATAGATTTTGAAATAGAGCCATGTACAATTTTTAAACTACGAGTCGTCATTTTCGCATAATTTTGTTTGAAATATAGGCAATTTTTCAACAAACGTTTTGACAAAAATAGATATAATTTTTTTCGTAAATTTTTTCCTCGTATGTAGACAAAAATAGTAAGAAATGAGGCCGAACGGATCTTGGCGAACACTCAAAGTTTTCAAAATTGCAAAAATTCAATACTGATGATAGAATTTTTAAGTTGAAATCTGTTCTAAAAAAGTAGAATATTTGGAATTTAGTCATACACAATTTAGGAAAATATTAATAGTTTTAATTGTTTCATTAATTTCTGCTTAAGCAATTGATAAAAAAATTCTCAAAAATAGTTCGAACTGTTTTCTTTGATTCCCCCCCCCCGTGAATAGAGCAAAGAATGCTTAAAAATGGTGAAGGTCGCATTTTCGTTAATTTCTCTGAGTTTTCGAAAATCGAAAAAGTTACAAATAATGCGAAGCTGGTCGAGCACCTCTAGTTATAAGAATTCTTTTAGTATATTTCTCCAGTGTATTGCATCTCCTGCGCCCGAGACGGAAGTGTTTGTTCGCAACTCGTTCTTCGTTACACTTCCCAAATAATTAAAAATACATCTTAATAGCACGGTAATACTCCGGCTCTGGGCTTCTATTCCGCACTTGTCCCCTGATTTCGTTAAAAACACGCCACTTCCCTATCGCTCGTTACGAAATCCTGTCCCCGTCGCACTTCTTCCGCCAGCATCTTGACTCGCCTGCAGAATTCGATTCTTTCTGCACTTGTCTGCCGATTTCGTTCCCCCCTCAGTCTCCTCCACTTCTCTCCCTTCCGCTCCCCCAACCATCTATCGCGCCTCCACCTCCTCTCTTTCCCCCTGTGCTCGTGGGGCGCTTCCAATTCAAGGCCTTCCACCGATATCGTTCCCCAACCCCCCTCCCTCCCCGCCCCCACTACTTCCCGTGTTTGCCCCCCGCCCCCGCCCACGCCCACGCCCGTGCCCGTGCCAGCGCCTCCCGTGCCGCGCCTGGCACGCTGCCGCTGGCGCCGCCGCCAGCGCTTCTTCTGGGGAAACGTTGAAATCCCAGTGGCCTACTTCCTATTCTCCGGAAACAATAAAATCGTCATGGCCGTTTTGGCATAATGCGAAGAAAAGCACTGACACGAATTATGAGCGGCCCTCGCTGGCGCCACCATACAGCCTGAGAAGGCGGCGTCGCAGCGGCAATGGATATGCAAAATACCCTTCAGACTTTCAGGCAGTTGAAGCCTCTGCCATTCTTTTGGTCGTTAAAAATTCGAATTCTGAAAAATAAATATTTTTCAAAGGTTACGACGAATGTATTTGTAATAACAAAAATGGAATCACAGTTAGAGTGAAAGATGATGTAGGGCGCACTCTTCAGCTGGAATAGCTACTTACGTAACTACAAGTAATACAGATTGTACGTCTTTAGCGACGAAAAGTTAGCAGAGAAACGCACATTAGGATGTGCATTAGGATGTGAGTTAGTGCAGTCGATGGGAACCCTAGGGGGTGCACCTTGTAAAAGGTGACGTAGAAGATTTGAATTTTTACGTTGTTTACATTGGAATTATGAAGTAAAGTCTAAGTTATCCAACTCCAACCACTTCGGGAAATATTTTGGTGCCTCCCCCCAAAATGAGAGCGTTTTTGGATTTTGTGTAATAACTTTTTTCTACTCCCATTCTATAATGCTGTCATTTGATGGCTGCAACCAGTTGCATAATGATACTCATTACGATAAAGATTTCATTATGATGCACATACAAAGTCAAGGAGAAACTCTTACTCGGTACTCGCTCTTAGCGACCTCGGCCATCCAGGTTGGCCATTAGTATTTAATTGCTATTTATTTACGATTTTAAAAACCCAAAAATAATACTAATAGAGTGTCTATTAATACATTTTTGGTGCTGCTTCTGAAAAAACGTAAAATTCAGGAAAAAATTTAAAACCTAGTCGCTCATTATTTGATTAAGAAAAAAGTATTTATGAAGCAAGAAACGTTTGTGATCCTTAAAATTGTACTACGATCAACCATTAAAAAGTTACTAAGTAAAAATGAAAAACTAGGAACATGCTGCGGTTTTGGGGTCACAAAAAACCTTTCCTCGAGTATTTCGAGGTTTAAAAGAATATTTTCGTACTAATACCAAATACACAAAATAAAAAAATTAAATATTCTATCTCATATTTTGCAACACTTATTGACAGCACTAAATCTAGGGTATTGTGACGTCGTGGGAATCTCACTATAAATGACAGACAAGAGCTTAAGAATTTACAAACGTGTATTTACAATATTATTTACAAGCATTAAAGTATGCATATACGGTTCTAGTAGACTGCCCCCGGATCGAATAAGCAATCCCTAACTACCTGAAATTAATTGCCTGAGTCATGGTCCTCGCCTCTCATCAAAGGTCTACGCACCTAGCGTACCATCACGTGACCATTGCCACAATTTGATTGATTGATTGATTGATTGATTTTTTCGTGTTTCAGGGCGCGTCAACTGCTTTGGTCATTAGTCCCGTTAGTGTAATGAATGTTTTTTTCTCGGGAGATAGCGGTGATCTTCCCCGCTGGATGGCCACACGAGTATCGCTCGTCATCGCACCGCTCTGGCCACGTTTCGCGCATCCGCACGAGGGCTCCCACTTTGCTCAAGACCCACCCCCATGAATTGCGCTCTGAGTTTTATATTCTCAGCCCACATGCCTCGCAACGCCACCCTCGCGTTCGCGCGGCAACCAACATCACGCGATCGCCCCTCGCCACGCGGTTCCTGCACTTGGTCTGGCTGCTGTTTGCTCCTGCAATTCCGAGAAGCTCCCAAGAAATGCTTCTGTTGTACTCCTGCTTTCGAGCCTTCCAGCCTGACAGCGTCTAAGTCCTGATCCTAAGGCTTTGGCGCCTGCGTGGCGCCAGACTTCCCGTCTGTAGTGACCGGAAGCGGTAGCTCAGTACATCAAGTGATGTCATTGCAGCGCCTCTGACCGGGAGGTCCTAGGTCCCCACGGCGGCAGGATTTTCGACACTAGCTTTTCAGCTACGTCGAATTTAGTCGCTGTCTGGACAAGAATTCTAGCGGCCGGCTGCTCTGATCGGTAGTTTTCCGTGGTTTCTCCGATCAACCCAGGCGAATGCCGGAGCAGTACCCTACCAAACGGGCCACGGACCGCGCGCGATCTGTCTTTCCTCTTCCTTGTCCTCTCTCCTTACACACACACACTTACACTAACATGCACTACACTACCACATATTCCGGGAGATCGGTCGGGAGCTTAGAGCTTGTCCCGGCTGGGGCGGTGCCCCGCTGGTGGGAGAGTCCTGGTTAGGGGGAAACCCCACTAGCCGACGGTAGGTCGGCGCCGGATCTCGCCATCCAGCTGGGGAAGACCACCGCTATCTCCCGAGAAACAAACATGCACTACACTAACGGGACTAATGACCAAAGTCGTTGACGCGCTCGGAAACACGAAAAACCAAACCAAACCAAACCAAACCAAACCTGTCTGTAGCGAGGTCCGTTTGCAATGCGTTACTGTAAACTCTTGGGATCATTCTCAAAAGGCGAGGCGGGAGCCATGTTGATTCATGTCTTCCCAGAGTTGTGTTTGCTTTCTAGCACCCAGTTGTTTACTATTGCCAAGTACAACAAACCAACACCTTGCAATCAATAAACAGCTAAACTAAGTTCTAGTTTCCATGCATGAGTAGTGAAAATATATATTTTTGAGATACTTTCGTATTTGATGATCCGTAATATTTACTCATTTCTGATTTTGAATGACTTGCGAGCCACGCCAAAACAACGAAAGTGAAAAAGGTCCTTTTGAGAGGAACACAGAAAAATGGTTGATTGTGTCTGAAAAATCGATTTTCAATTGGAGAGGTTCATATTAGTTGATTTCAAAATGTTTAATTAAACAATGTGCGACTGTACTTGAATGTTCGGTCTGTTCACTCTTATGGAGCTCTTAAATGAGCTTCTATCAGGAGTGACTTGTTGCAATTTCGTTGTTTTCAGGAAGTGTCGAAGATGTAGACTCATTAATCTTAAAAGAGTGTATCTATTTGTTAGTTTTTGAAGGTTTGGGATGAATTTGAAAAGAACATTTGAGTTACATTTGGCTGCAAGAAAGATATTTCATTCCCATTGCAGGCGCGATCCAGCAGGTGTGTGGTTCTATTGTTTGTTTATATATATATATATATATATATTATATTATATATAATATATTAATATATATAGATAGATAATGTACCAATTTACAGTGACAGTTTTCTATAAAATTCACATCCTATCAAACCTCCTTTTCAGTACAATCATCTGCCGTGTACTTCTTGTCACAACAGTGTAATAAACGCGCTGGACAGTATAACGGGAGAACATTACCTCAAATTCATTTTCAATATTAATATATCTTTTACCCAATACTCAAACAATTTTCAAATGTAAGGGTTCCGGGTAATGTCCAAAGAAGGTATCCATCCTAATTGCAAAAAAATGTAACTTAACATAAAAAAATTCAATCTCAAATCGATTAGGTGGCGAATAAAATCTTGATTTCATCGGTATTAATATCAGTTGAAACGTCCATCAAGTGTTTACAATTGTGGCTGTTTGTCCCTGGTGTAATTAATGGCACCATAATTTTTTGCTATGTTTATTTTATTTCGCCCTACGTCACTATGTGACGTTTATAAATGGTATATTCTTAATTGCTTTGATGATACTCTTGGTTGTGACACAACAGGCGTTTAATTTCTCCTTGGGGCAATTTGTTCCCACCGAACCCTGTTTGTGTGACTTTTTGATGTTTTGATTTTATTTTGCACTACTTACGCCAATATTCGTAACTACACATTAAAAACAATATATACCTGTTGGAATGTATTAGTGCACTATATTTCGTAATCTGTTCAAGTAAATCGATTAAATTTTTCTGTGAAGATTCGCCCCTTGTGAACCATATGATGGCGTTAATTAATTTGTTTTAGATTTTCTGTCCAGAAAATACAAAATCCATTACGTCGAATACAAACATGAGTGTGACACTAAAGCCTTCTGGTCTAACACAGGTTAGTTTTTAAACACAGTTGCGTATTGAAATTAATGAATTAAAATTTTATTATAATGTTGTTGCTAATAATTGGAATAATTGTATCAGTACAATTTAATTGAAACGCTCTTAATTCATTTCTAAACATTGCAAAAATGTCAAAAACAAAAACGAGTATAATATGAGAAAAATCTATATCGTTACCTTTTCTCATACAAGCCTGAATTTATGGACAGGTCTCATTGAACGGGAGCCCACGACGTACAATTACAATCGTAATCCTTGTTCTTATTTACGCCTACCTGACGACAAAGAAATAAACGGTTTGTTTTATATTACAGTTAACTAAAACGCATTGTGAGGCAACTTTTATTGTGTCCTGGAAGAAACCAATCGGAAAGTCCTGCCCTGAGTATAAGGTATTAAGCATTCAGATGCAGACCAAAGTTCGTTTTCCCTAATCTTTTGCATTGTCGTGGACTGGATTCTATTGTCCTACAACCGAAAAGCCATCTCACTTTTTAGCCCCTCATGAGGCCCACGGACAGTGTGGTAGCTTTCGGTTGCGCGATTCCCGGTTCGATTTCCGGTCGGATCCAAAATAGAGATGTCGCTTTCCATTACAATCTCAGTTTGTACATCTGTGTGATAAAACAAAAGATCAGGCAGGCTAAGAATCCTAGATACGGTGATGAGCATACGTCATGCTTGCTACACGTGTTCCTTAAGGGCACATGTACGTGAAGGCAATAAAAATAATGGTCCAAATTAAGCATTTTCAAACCCTAATTTCCATAAAATTTTGATACCGGTGTAGATTAAAATTATATGACAGTGTAAATGCGTTTTTATGAATAAGTTTAGTATCAGTTTCACATTAATATCTTTACTGTACTACATGTTGTTCTTAATATTTTAGTTTATTTTGACATTTTGTTTTTTATTTTATTCTTTAACTAATTTAGTTTATGTTCTCTGAAACTGTAACAAGTAGACAAATCAGATTAGGCACGAAAATTAATATAAAATTTTTTTATAAAAGTTTATATGATAAAATGTAACTTACGACCATTTCACTTTAAAGTCTGACAGTGACTATGCAAAAATCCTGATCAGTCATCAAGACGTGGACTTTAAAATGTAAACACAGAACAAACAAGAAAGAATCGCAACATATTACTGGTGCCAAACTCTAGCAGAGCTATCAAGAGTTGAAACAAAATTTATTCCATCGAAATATCTTTAGTGGAACAAGAAATAAAATGGAACCAAATTTTAAAGGCATTTAAAAGGACACTGCTTGACATTTAAAAGAAAATGTTTCAAATTTCCTTTCAAAAACTTCCCAAAATGTTACATCCATAAAACATACATAACTTTGTTCAGAAAGTAATGCAGAACTTTTTATATACAAAATTTAAAAAGTCGATTTTTCAAATATATGTTCATACATGTGGCCTTAATCCCAGGGATGGATAATAAATAAAAAGTGGGCCCAAGACTCGGAACACCGCTACAGATTAATCCAACCCTAAATTCCAAATTAGTGGTTTATGCAACTAGTTTATAATATTAAGTGTTATTGCATGAGTTCATGTTCTGAAAACGAGCGACGTTAGGACCATTATAGGTAAAGTAACATTATAAATCACTTGCATACGCTATTTTTTGTGTAACAGCATTATACATTTCTAAGAGAATCAAAGTTCATTTGGGGAAATAAATTTATTGTGACGTCACGGGTATTTGACATTTGTGCGAGAAAACGGTGGTCGGTTGCTCCGTCAACCGCACCCTCCCCATGATTCTCTCGCTGCGATAGGCTGAAAGTACGAAGACGCAATTATTCTTGCCATAAATGTCACTTTAAGAACGATTACATGTACACTTGGGTTTCTGTAACCTGGCCCATGACAGCTGATCTGCTGTTACGGTTTCATCCAATCGGGAGCATCGGGAGAATCGGGAACGTCACCACTGACGTCATCGTGATGACGCGTTAGCTCTCGATTCGATGACACCGCAACATCTGATGAAGTGTCATCGTCCAGGATATAAAAAAAAGTATAAGTAAGAAGGTCGTCATACTAAACACATGCATACCATGCGCGCACCTTTTCTTGACCGATGACCTTGCTTCCCCCTCCCTGGAGCCATAAACAGCTGAAGGCAAAAGATCGCAGCGAGCACTGATGACAACATTCCCAGCATTAAAACTTCGTTGACACGAAGCAGAAGCTAGTCAAAGCTAGTTGCTTTCATAGTCGAGAACTTCTGTTCAGCTTTATTACCATTATCTAAAGAAATATCTGAGGCAGGTCCAGGACCTTCAAGGAAGGCACCTAAAACTCCTATGTACTGTCCCTGCTGTTGCCTACCCAGAGCGATGACCTGCCCGCACACATAGCGGTTTGACTTTCATCTACCAAAGGTTGGCACTACTGAAAATACTCTAGTGGCTGTCTTTGTAACTAATACCCTTACTCCGCCTGCATTTCGTCAATCTATCGGTCAAGAAAAGTTGCGCGAGTGGTAGAATGGTGCGGTGACTCACCGGAAGGTGACGTTGCGCGGGCGCGCGCGCTCGGCCGCCAGCGACGCGGCGTCCACGCTCCAGTTGAAGGCGGCGGCCGCGCCGGCGCCCAGGCGCCCGGCCACGGCCCAGTCCTCGCCCGGGCACGGCTCGGCCGCCCAGCGGCTCACGAACTGCCCGCCCGGCCGCGCGCCCACCAGCGACACCAGCGAGAACTCGGCCTCGCCGCCCGCCGCCTCCGCCGGCCCCTCCGTGCGCTGCACCGTCACTGCAACAGCCACGCGCCCCGCGTCACGCACGGCCGACGCCGCTCCGCAACCAGTGCGAGGCTGGGATTGGCCAACAACTTCACTTTCCGACCGACATTGCCACTGCCTCTGGAGCGACTGTGGCGGGGAGCAACTAGACATTGAAGTTCGGTGGATTGTTAGTGATTCTACGCGCAATAACGTCTAAGGTCATTAGTTCCGTACGTGTAGTGCATGCTTTCCCTCAACAGGTGGAAGTGGTCATCCCCTGCTGGTTGGCGAGAACCGGCGCCGACCTATCATCGGCTAGCGGAGTTTTACACAACCTGATATATTCTACCAACGGCGCACCGCCCCACTCGGACCAATCTCTAAGCTCCCGACCGATCTCCCGGTTTTGATTGATTCATTGATTGATTTTTTCGTATTTCCGGGCACGTCAACTGCTTTGGTCATTGGTCCCGTTAGTGTAGTGCATGTTTTTCTCCGGAGATGGCAGTGATCTCCCCCGCTGGATGGCGAGATCCGGCGCCGACCTACCGTCGGCTAGCGGGTTTCCCCCTAACCAGGACTCTCCCACCAGCGGGGCACCACCCCAGCCGGGACAAGCTCTAAGCTCCCGCCGAGCTGCGTCCGTGGCCCTTTGGTAGGGTACTGCTCCGGCATTCGCCTGGTGTTCATCGGAGAACCCACGGAAAACTACCGATCAGAACAGCCGGCCGCTAGGATTCTCCTCCAGACAGCGATGAAATTCGACCTAGCTGAAAAGCTAGTGTCGAAAATCCTGCCGCCGTCAGGACCTCCCGTCAGAGGCGCTTAGTTGATGCACTGAGGTACCGCTCCCGGTTTGAGTTTCGACATGGTGGAATCACCCTGCTTTCATAACTACATCGAATTCATCCGCCGCATGGAAGACAATTCTAGTGGTCGGCTGTTCTGATCAGGATTTCCGTAGTATCTCCCATCAACACCATGCTATTCCCGGAGCAGTACCCTCGCAAACGGGCCACAGACGGCGCGATATATCCCCTTCATCTTCTGTTATGAAGACACACTTTCACTTACGTACACTACACTGACACACGTGACGGAACACCAGTCAGGAGATTAGAGCTTCTTCGGTGAGGGAGATACTAGTTGCAGGATAAATTCTCCGCAAGCTGCCATGTAGGAACACCGCCACCTCCCTGAATAAAACACGCACTACAGTAATAGAACAAATGATAGTTGGCGTGCCCGCGACAATTAATTAATTAATAAACATGTATAGAACAATTAGCAGCCAATATTTCATCACATTTTTACATTGTAACACCAGGCTTCATTTCATACAAATTTCTCTGCGAAGCGCTAAGATTTATTTCATCAATAATTGGGCAATTAGCATCGAGGTTATTTCCATCACATCTTGTGTACTAGTGCCAGATATCAATTCAAATCAAATATGGTGTTCAGTAATTCCATTCACCACAATTTGACTAGCAAACCCGTGGATTAATTTGTTCAGAATTTGGTGACGAAGCAACAGATTGCATTTCATCTCAGTTTAGCAAACAAGCACCGCAATTTATTACAATACAATTTTTCAAATAATCATTGGTCTCTATTTAATGTTTTGTCGTCAATGAACGCGCTCCATACCGTCTTCTAACGATTGATTGATTGTTAGTGATTCCGGACGCGTCAACTACGGAGGTCATTATTCCCGTAAGTGTAGTGCATGTTTTTCATCTGGAGATGGCGGTGATCTTCCCCTCTGGATGGCGAGATCCGGCGCCGACCTACCATCGACTAGCGGGGTTTTTCCCATCTCTCGTCAGGGGGGCACCGACCCAGCCGGGCCAAGTTATAAGTCCTCTACCTGTATCTCGTCATGTGTGGTAGTGTAGTGTATGTTAGTGTGTGTGTGTGTGTGTGTGTGTGTGTGTGGTAAGGGATGAGGATAAGACAAGGAAGAGGAAGGACAGATCGCGCGCGGTCCGTTACCCGTTTGTTAGGGTACTGCTCGGGCATTTGCCTGGAATTGATCGGAGAAACCACGGAAAACTGCCGATCAGAGCAGCCCGCTCCTAGAATTCTCCTCCAGACAGTGACTGAATTCGATGTAACTGACAAGCTAGTGTCGAAAACCCTGCCGCCATCGGGACTGGAACCTAGGACCGCCCGGTCAGAGGCACTGCAGTGACATTAGTCGATGCACTGAGCCTCGCTCCCGGTTCTTCTAACAACATGATAAGCAAACGCCGCACACCATTTGTGGCGCCATCTGCCGCTTGCATCAGTGCCTTCGCTCTCCGCTCACTCACTCTCAGCTAGCTCGGCCCTCTCTTCCCCGCAATGCTCCAACGCCAGGGAATATTGCACGGGACGCTGTCAGACTCCATTGGTTAAAGCTTCATTTCACACTGTATCGTTTTTCACTACTTCCTGTCACTAGTCACTAGCGGGGTAGTGACTCATTAAGTATACTGCACTATTCAAAGAAAACTCAGAAAAATGAAGTTTAATGCTTACTACGAAATGACCTATTGCTTTTACTACAAATTAAATAATGATATTTAATTTAAATATATGTTTCCCAAAACATATCTGCACCATTCACTTTCTGCAAATATTTGTACTAGTAATGTCTTTTAATTTTATATATAATATGATTTATATATTATAATAACTATTTCCTCAACAATATTATTGAAAAGTTTAAACATGATACCCACATTATGCAGCTTGTCAATATTCTGAATTTTTCCCTGTACTTTGAGGTAAAATCTCTGTTTGGTTGGAGCTAGCAAGAAAAAATACGTATAATAAGCTCAAAACTAAAACATTTTTAGAAGTTAGCTAGTGTTATCAATAATAGGGAAACGCAGGTATGCTGGATGTAGGGGTCGGCATTGCGCTGCACAATTTGTTGAATATGACAAAAATGCTATGCCTTTTGGGGAATGAGTACTCAGCTAATTCTTGTTGTATTTTGTTCATTAGTTAGGCAAAGTGTAAATGAATTGTATGCCATACCAATGAAGCACATCTTGGAAGTTAGCCGGACCAATTCACCCGATGAGAGCAGCGTCATTATTATTGGCCACAGGAGGAGAGCAAGAAAATTATCGAATGAGATCAAATATTTAAAAAAATTAAGATAGACATATGGATAGTAATAAAAGTTAACGAAGTAAATAATCACCTCAGTAAATCTCCAATATCATGCAATATGAACATTAAAAACACGTCTGGCAGGAATGTAAAAGAAAAAGAAAACGCTTGAAGCTTTTTTGTTTTCGCTGATTACAGTCGTATGTATGGAAAGGATCGCATGTGCAATAGCATCTAAGGGCTTACAGAATGGCTATATGAAGGTCACAAACAGGACTGGAAGATTGAAATGACTATTATGTCAAAAGGCAAATGTAGGTCTGGATCGTTCGTGTTGTAACGTAAATTTCACTTGTATGTCCTGTGTTTCTCGTTTCTCTAATATCATCTCCATAGATCATTACTAAAGTCACATTTTTTATGCAAACGCTCCTTAATATTTTTTCTCCGACGATAAAGTTCGCAATAGAAAAATGACCCCGTGATTGTTTTCGCAAAATCTCTGGTAATTATTACTCGTTACCCGACTGTACACAATTTTCCTATTTCTTAATTCTATGCATCAGTTTCTATCTACATTCATTAGTTAATCAAGGTAAGATAATTAATAATAAGTCAAAGTGTGAAGAACATTCAATCAAATCACAGAAACGGGGTACATCATAAAGAACACAACTGTGGATGGGTATTCAAGGAATGTATCACTGGGTTAGTTACATTTGGATAAAACTACTTGGCAACACTAAACTCTTAGAACAATAAAGAATGCGGTAATTAACGGGTATTACGAGTTCACGAAATGTGAAAATCTAATCAGGATTATCAGTATTAACTCTATTTATTACTTTCTCGTATACATACGTATTTACGGGAGTAATATGCGTAGTATATTGAAAGTTATGTAATGCTACGGAAAATCTAAATTTCAACGATAATACACTTTTTTTAATTATTTAGATTATTATTTATGAGTCCATATGCTTTAAATAATTTAAAATAAAGTTTCAAAAACTCAACAGTTTTCTGTTAAAATGAGCTCAAAACTCCGCATTTTCAGAAATGCTCAAACGCATTTTATCGGAAATTGCTCCAAATTTTTTCTTCCGATTTTTCCAATAAATAGTGGTTATTGCACAGTTTCATATTACGTATACATTATTGCATTTGTGAGTGGATGTGCTTCAAATGACTTCAAATAAAGTTTTTCGAAAACTGAAGAGAATCTTGTGAAAAAAAGCTTCAATTTCGCCTGTACAGTAATGCTTAATCGCCATATTCTTGGAAACAGCTTCAAAATTTTCAACGACAATTTCTATTTTGGACGAAACTTTACTCTTCTTTAATATTCTTGAAGTAATAATTCGGTTGTACTACTAGGAAAGCAAAAAGTTGAGAAAATGTGAAAAAATATACTTTGAGCGACGATAGATGGCAGCTGGCCAGAGAATGGAGCAAAATCTTAAAGCCAGTCCACACCAAGCAAATTACAAAACTTTACTGAGAGAAAATCTGTGCCATTCTGTAGATCCTCTAGTTTTTCTTATGCAGAGGGTAAGAATCTTCATGCGATAGTACTTTGCACTGCTTACATAAATTACAGAAAATAACCGTAGATTTCAATATTTCTAGTTGCATCAGGATGAGGTGAAATATACTCCGAGATGGACGTCTTGTTTGTGAATGAAATGTTAAATAAACGAGTTTGATTACAGGTCGATACACATACGATTAGTGTCAGACTAATGTCGGAACAGTACTCTAACAAACAGACCACGGACTACACGCGATTTTTCCTTCCTCTTCCTCGTCGTATCCTCTCCCCTGCACCCACATGCATTTACATGCACTGCACTCACACATCTCGACACCAACCGGGAGCTTACAATGGCTGAGGCTGTGCCCAGCTGGAGTAAGACATCCAGAACAAGAAATTCCCCGCATGCCGACATTTCATCATACAATGAGAGACGAATAACGCTATCTCCCAGAATGAAATTACATTAACTACACTGATGGGACTGCAGTTGACGTGCCAGCAAATACCTATGATGATTAATTGATTGGTATTGATTCGCGTCAACTACTGAGGTCATTAGGCTCCGTAAGTGTAGTTCACGTTATTTTCATCGGGAGGTGGCGGTGATCTTCCCCCGCTGGATGGCGAGATCCAGCGCCGACCTACCGTTGACTAACGGAGTTTTCCCCAACAAGGTCTCTCCCATCAGCGGGGCAGCGCCTCAGCCGGGACATGCTCTAAACCCTCAAGCGGTCTCCCGGCATGTGTGGTAGTGTAGTTAATGTTCGTATAAGTGTGTGTGTAAGAGATGAAATAAGAGATAGAACAAGGAAGATTAAAAAAAGATCCTCCGTGGGCCGATCGTTTGGTAGGGTACTGCTCCGGCATTCGCCTGGTGTTGATTGGAGAAAACACGGAAAGCTACCAATCGGAACATCTGACCTCTAGAATTCTCTTTCACACAGCGACTAAACTCGATCAAACTGAAAAGATCGAAACAGTCGAAAATCCCGCCGCAGTCGGGACTCGAACCTAGGACCTCCCGGTCGGAGGCACTGCTTCGACGGCAGTTGATGCACTGAGCCACCTCTCCAGGTAAGAAATATCAATTAATCAATCAATCAACGTAGCTTCACCCTTGGGCAACACCAAACCAGGCAGAGAGATGTTAAGTTCATCAATATCGGGTTCTCTTTCAGTTCTTGGTATACCCCCCACACAACATGCTCATCCTTACTTAGGATAAGCATGCGCCGTATGCGTGCTCGTCAAAGTAAATGGAAAGGGAGCACAGCGGCTGCGGAAAGTGACAACCAACTGTGGCTGTTCCGGAGCGCAAGGATCAATGCGCCGGCTTCCGCTGCCTTAATTAAGGTTCCGGCCGCCCATTTGCCTAACGTGAATGGGGCGACCGCAATGAAAGCCCCATCGATTCGACAGTGTGCTCCGGGGCCCGATGGCCTGCGAGCCAATGCAATCCGGGCTCCGCTCCGTCCCCGGAAGCGACGAACGCACTCGGCCTTCAGGTCCTCGCCAGCGCTCCCCAGGCACGGATGCAATGCATCAGAGTACATTTTCATAACACTCTGTAGTTTCACTTAACGCAATGAAACAAAAGAAGCGAAATAGACTCTTAAAGACCGGCGTCCTTCATGAGTTTCTTCACTCTGCCTTTCGTGAACAACGAAAAAAAATGAGTTGTAAGTAAGGATGGCCTACGGGTAAAGGTACTATTCCAAGAAATGGTAGTTTTTGATTATGTGATTTTTTATAAGAATAATTTACTACGAAATGAAGTGAACGACAAACAATCAATAATACAAATAACAGACAGTAAATTATTTTGTTTGGCCTAATGTCGTTAGGCCAAAAAGAAAATAAATTGATTAATGGTTACTAATTAAACGAGGTCATTTATTAATTTGTTAGAAGTGATTTGTGACAAGTCACGTAGAAATGAGGTGATATGAGCAATTGTTAAAAAATTACACGCAGAACGATTGAGTCTCCTATGAATCGTATGTAGTATATCCTCGCGAAGTGGATATTCATTACTTTTTTCTAAGATCCATGAGAAGTCAATTTGCTATTGAAGTAGCAGCATGCATGTAATTCAGGCAGATAGTTGAGAAAACCTTGGGACTAGAAACAACTAGAAATGAACATTGTGGAAATGAACATTGAGAAATGAACATTGTGTCTTTGGAAACAGAAAGACGTAACGCGCAAACGTTTGTGACAAAGCTGTAAGGAATCCGCAAAGGTCTCTCTCAGGTTCGTGGCCTCCTTGAACTGGACAATTTCTTAAAGAATACTATCTTTCAATCCTTTAGTGATCGCATTTTTTACTATTGTAATTAATCTTAAATATTTAAAGACCAAAGGCCCGTAGTTTTTCTTTTAAAAAATCTGTAGTTAATATTTACTAAAGATCTATTTTATTCCATTCAGAAATCAATAACAATGGTGAATTAAAATTTGTTTTCAATTATTTGGTAGATTTGGAATAATTTCGTAACTACGAAATCAATGATAATTGAATATGCTCTTTGCTACAATGTTTTTTCTCTTTAATGGGAATGGTATTCATGTCACACAATGTGCACAAACCAACGCTTTTTCTGTTCTGTAGAACAATACAACCACACAATTAGCTGCACAATGAATGTTTTCAGTCCTCAAATACTTCACTTGCTTGTCTAATTGCACCACAAATTGCCATGCGCGGACCTACAATGAACAATATGATTGCATTTGTCAATGTAACCTTGTCCAAACCATTTAGCTATAATAAAGCAGAAAGGGTAAATTTGTTAGATACGAATCAAAGGAATTTAATTTAAAAAGGAAAAATATTAAATTGCTTCGTATATTGAAACATGCCTGACGTTGACTGGTGCTAATTTGAAACAAGCCCCGTCTTTCTATTTAGAAACAAGCCCCACTTGGAACGACATTTTTAAATATAATTATTACTGATAAATGTGATTTGGGCGCCAGAAAAAGGTTACACATGAAACCTAATGATTCCTACGTAATTTAAATATCTGTCCTAGTACCATAGCCCCGTAGAACCTTCTCCGTCGACGCAGCAGAATCTTGCTTCTGGATTAAGTCCTCACCTAATGTCCGTGATCTGGTTCAAAATTGTCCCGGCGATACTATTTTAATCCGCGACTTCCCTCACTAACATCTCGGGTGGACATCTAGATACGTATTTTTCTTCTTACAAGAACGGTCTATCCTATTATAAGAAACGCTTGTTAACTTTATACAACTGTCAATTACAGTCTTTCCTCGATCTAGTAAAATATATCAAGAGTCGACCTGCTCATCACCGCGTTGCTCGAGCGAATGTTCTTCTAAAAACTCGGAAGCATCCAAATTTGTATATGTATTACTTTTGTCTCTTAAAACAATTCTTATTCCGCCTCTGCTCTGTCATTTCAACCTAACGAAAATTATCCTAAACGCCGGTTGTTTATTTGTCACTTAGTGACCCCTCGCGATCGTCTATTGACATCCCTATATTCTATGTCATATAAAATGACATTTTCATAATAAAAATGGTTCACCATTTTGGTATATCACAATATCTTTAACTAACATCTTTCAAAGATTGCAAATACTTTAATTTGAACTGGTAACTAAAGTTTTCAATTTAAAAAAGAATGTTAAATACGGTATCAAAAAAAAAAAAATTGTTTATTAAAATTTTTTTTTAAATATGACATAAATAAAACTTTAAATAAAAATTATAAAATAATTTATAACCATTCTAACCATTTTGATATTTATTCCACATAGATCATATTCAATAACGTTTCAGCGATTATCTAATAGAAACCTGGAAACCCTTAACAAATATAATGTAGAGAAATGATGTAACAATCAAATTAGAAAACTTTCATTGAACATTTTGTGTAGTAAATTCTCTCAAGGAAATAACATTTTTCTCCCTTTGCTGAAAAAGTGCGTGTTAACAGAACGCTAGCCTTTTCCCCGAGAGTGATTTTTTCGTTGGGCCATCTCCGAGGCTGTTCCGCCCCCATTGACCGGCCTTTGCCCCACGTCGCGGCCTTCGGCAGCCACTTGGGCGGCGTCTTCTGCTGGACCCTTCAAGGCGGCGCGAGAAGCGTCTTCCGTCCCTGGGGGCACCGCCCCCGCCCCGCCCCCTTCACCGATTCGCCGCAGCCGCTGCCACGCTACGACCCCGGCCCCGCCCCTGTCCCTCTTCCGCTTTCATCTGTCCCACCTCTCATCCCCTCTTTCGTCTGTTCCACCCTGCCTCCATCAAGCCCTCCTTTCTGCAAACCCCCGGCCCCGCCCCATCCTTGTCACAGTCCCAGTCCCAGTCTCTGCCCCTCCACTCCCAGACCCAGTCTAGTGCCAAGCCAACCTTTTCCCCCCGAAGCCACCGCCCCCTCCTGCTCTCCTCTGCCACCCCACCCTACCACATCCCCGCCATCACTTTTCTGTCCATTCTCGCTATTGTTACCCACATGCCAGTCTCGCCCCGCTCACGTCATTTCCTCACCTCAGATCTGCCCCCTTCCTGCTCTGACCCGTCCTCAACAACCCCTTACATTTCCGCCTTGTTCCTCCTTGCTTGTCCTCTCCGCCTATTCTTCTCCTCCCCGCCTCTCCCACCTCCCCCCTCTCCCACGCCTATCTCCTCCCACTCCTCTCTGCTTCTTCCCCGCTTTCACCCTCCTCCCAGACCGCCGCTCATCTTGCCGCCCCAGCCCACGTCTTTATCCACGCCTCTTCCCCGCAACCCGCCCTGCTCCAGCCCGGCACGGCGCCTGCCACCCTATCGAGCGCTCCCGCTGCATTGTGTACTTAATGCGAGGGCGAGGCACGGGCCCGAGAACTAGAGTTCGATGTATCGATTATACATTACGGGTCAGCGCGGCGCGGCGGAGCATGGCGGCGCGGGGCGCGGAGGCGGGGCGGGTGGCGGGGAGGGAGAGGAGCTGCCCACGGGAGCTGGCGAGCGCTTCTCGCCTCAGCGACTGGAAGAGCTTGGCAGCCGCGCCCCCGCGCGACCCCTCCCGCGCCCGCCCCGACCCCGACCCCGCGCGACCGTCACCCGCGCCCTCCCGCTCCGCCCGCTCCGCCCCGCCCGCGCCCGCCCATCCCGCTCCGCTCCGCTCCGCCCCGCCCCGCCCCACGCCGCCCCGCCCCTCCCTGCCCGCCCCACCCCGCTCCGCCCCGCTCCGCCCCTCCCCGCCCCGCCCCGCTCTGCCCCGCCCTGAGCCGCCCTGCCCCCCCATCCCGCCCCCCCCCGCGCGACCCACTCCCGCGCCCGCCCGGTGTAGCCGCCGCTCCGAATTATCGGATGCGGATACATTTCCATGTAACATTCAATGCGTTCGAATGAAAAGGTTATTCTGTACGTTCCCTCGCCAATAGCACTTTGCCAGCCACCGCCAGGACGTGTAGACTATAAACGTGCTATGCGAAACCGTTGCCGCTGGACAGATCAGCTTATTTAAAGGAAGCCAGCCTTGTTTACCACGTAGATTCTGTGACAGAGGTCAGTTAATCTGTCAGTTTATCACTGTACTATAAACGTTGTTTTGGCGTGTAATTAATTGGCATGAGTACAGCATTCCCATGTATGGTGATCTTTGTTGTGTTTTTTCTCATTATTTCGTTCCTTTCGCTCCGTTTTATTTATTTATTCCTTGACCAACAAAATGGAAAATTTAAGGTGGGGTTATACATGTACGAGTTCTCGCACGGGTACGCTAGTATCATAAATTATTTATGAATCAGTATTCAACAATTTGTATAAAATTTGATTTTTGAGCTGAATTAGTTTCTCTAGTTGAATTTGCAGCAGGAATAAAAAATAATTCTATTATTTGCCCTCCCCCTGCCCAGATGAACTTCATTCCTCATTCCCATGTTTTGTCATAAGCAAAGTTTAGGCACAATTATGTTCATTCCTTATAGTTGAGGTTCTTGGTGTACAAATTATCAGTAACATTTTAGGCGAAATTAGAATGATTGATTTTAAGTGAGAAGGGAGTGTCTCTCCATTCCATTTTTAAGAATGTTCCTTGCATTTTGAATCTTGCATCTATTTTGCAAAAACTTAAAAAATAAATAAAAAATGGCAAGAAAAATCACTTGTAAGTTGTGGTTTGTACAGATAACTTCATATAGATGGTAGTTTCAGGTTGAATTTTCTTCTGTAACATGAAATGTCAGTTAATATTACATTCGTCCAAACACATCAACTGCAATTTTTGTAAATTTAATTCATTAATGATTAAGCGGAAGGCAAGCATTATTGTCTGATCATAACCACAATAAAAACAAGGCATGGGAAATTAACTACAGCAAGGTACGGAGGGCGCCATTAGCTACCCGGCGAAGGCGGACTATTCACCAAAAAGAAAAAAGCATAATTACGCGACCTAAGGTGAAAGGAACTATACTCACGCAATATAGAAAAGCAAACGTCGAAGGTTTACATAGTTTCTTAAGAGAAAAATACGACTATTTTCTAAGAACAGAAGGGGTATGGAGGAACAATGGGGAGCCTTTAGAACAATCGTAGAAACAGCTATAGATAAGTTCATTCCTTGTAAAATACTGAAAAGTAATCCTGATCCTGAATATTATAACGGAGCGATACGGCGTTTAATAGGAGACTTTTAACAATCAAACCAAAACGGATGTAGAAGCAAGTTCATTATTTTCCAATAGAAAACCAGTTCAAGCTTCATGCATGAAAACTCCACAAACGTATAAAATCACTTGAAAATGGTAAATTACGTGGACCAGACGGCATCTCGACAAATTTTATTAAAATCGGTGGGGAGGCAGTATTGCCGTATTTGTTAAGATTATTCAATGTTTCTATTAATAATGCAAGTTTACCGGACGATTGGAAGACAGCTACAGTGGTCCCAATTTTAAAAATGGTGATAAAACGAAAGTTTGTAATCATATACCAGTATCTCTCACATCAGTAGTATGCAAAATAATGGAGCATTTAATAGCCGGGTACATTCGCCGCGAATGGGAAAAAGCGAACTGGATTTTTCACGGACAGCATGGGTTTAGAAGTAATATTCGCGCAAAAGCCATATCGTTTCTCTTTTCAAGGTCTAGCTGACGAAGTTGACGCGGGTGGGAGGGTGGATGCAATCGTAATCCACTTTGCGAAAGCATTCAACGTAGTACCGCATAATCTACTTATCAGGAAATTATTAACTTCAGGAATTGACGCTAGTGTTGTGAAGTCGGTAAGCGAATTTCTTAGAGACAGGAAACAAAAAGTTCGAATTGGCACTCAGTTTTCGACTACGGGTATTGTTCCTTCAGGGGTTCCACAGGGAAGTTTTTTAGGGCCATTACTTTTCTTAGCGTACGTAAATGATCTCCATGTTAACATACAATCAAAGGTGCGTTTATTTGAAGACGATTGTGATATATACCGAAAAATCAAAAGTAGCGATGACGAACAAATATTACAGGGAATTTAGAACATTTATGTGATTGGGCTGAAAATCATGACATGGGAATTAACGGATCGAAAAGCAAAACAATAACGTTCGGGCGGGGACGAAATTATCAGGAACCAGACTATCGTTTAGGTGAGGTCGACATCTCAAGTCTCATCATGCAAGTACTTAGGCATTCATATAGATAGTAAATTAGGGTGGGAGAAGCAAATAAATCAGGTAGTAAGAAAAACGTGGAAGTCCTTGCATTTTGTAATGCGAACTCTAAAGAAACGTTCTGCAAACGCAAAAGAATTAGCATATTTTTCGCTGGTTCGCCCTCTCATGAAATACGGAGTGGCATGTTGGGATCCATACAGAAAGTCGCACGGGAAAAATCTAGATAGAATACAGAGGAGTTTACCTATAGAACTAACGCAATAAAAAAGCTACGGGAACCTCTAGAAACGAGAAGAACAAGGGGGAGGCTTTGCCCTCTTTATAAATCGTACGTAGGTCAACCAACTTGGAAGGAAATTCAGATTAGACTAGAAAAACCAAATTATTTCGGACCAAGCGATCACACTCACAAAATTCGAACAATGAAACAAAATTCAGATTTGGGGAAATTTTCCTTTTGTAACAACAATTAAAGATTGGAACAGTTTACCCGCAGCAATTTTCAAAGCTTTTCCGGTGAAGTGCGGTGAAAGTGCTGTGAAGTGCTGGTCAGTGTAATTCAAAGCAAAAACAGTGTAGTGTAGTGAAATGTATTGCAGTGCAGTGCAGTGCAGTGCAGTTAAGTATAGTGAATGCAATCAATGATTTAAAAAAAACTTAGCCAAACTTATGTAGCTTGTATTAAATTTTAGCATCACCGACCTATAATTATTGGATATCACGACAGAGTTGAAATATTTGTTATAATACTTAATATTAGTGATAGTATGATTATTGCATGTTCGGCTTGTACTGTACTCCTTTATTATTATTGTTATTAGTAGTAATATTGTTATAATTATTCTAATTATTGTTATTTAACTGCCACCGGGTCATACCCAATTGCAGTTCAAATAAATGTATATGTATACTCTATGCCAAAATTTGCCTTTACCCGTTGCAAACTGTCATCTGTAATAAACAATTTGCCGCGGACGAGCTAGTTTAAAATATTTAGGTTTGAACCCCAGAAATTAAAGTCTTGAAAGCTCCCTGCGCAAGGAAAAGACACGTTACCTCCTGAACAAATAGCCGTAATAATTCATACTCTATGCGAGAGAGAGAGAAAGAGAGAGAGAGAGAGAGAGAAGAAGAGAGAGGGAGATAGAGATATAGATATAGAGATAGATAGAGATAGAGAGATAGATATAGGGAGATAGAGATAGGGAGATAGAGAGATAGATAGAGAGAGAGATAGAGAGAGATAGAGAGGTAGAGAGAGAGAGAGAGAGAGGGAGAGAGAGAGAGAGTTGATTTCTGGTCGAACGCGGCAAAGCGAACATCCATTACCTCGGGAACGAAGTAGGAAAACAAAAAAAGAGAGAGGGCCAATACTTGGCTATTTCGATTTTTAGTTCGACCAACGTTAGTAAACTCAAAATTAAATAATTGTCTAGAAAATTCTATAATTTTCTATAATTGTACTATATTAATTTTCTCTTAGGGCCAGTGCTACTAGTGTTAATGTTATTAAGTGTGATTTATAATTATTAACTTGTTATAAATATATAATTATTTTTATTGAATTATTAATTAATTTGGGGCGAGTTCTGGAACCTACATTTTTAGAAATCAAGCGTGTGATATATAATATTATAAAACACACTTTTCCTTAAAATATATTACTATTATTTTTCTTTTCATCATCTTCAATATGTACCACACTGGCTAATTAGAGGCATATAATACATTTCCTATTTTAAATATCATGTATACCAAATAATTAGCACAAAATATTATTTTCTGCAATAAGTTGTCAGTTGGAGTTAGGAGTTTCAAGTTATGTACCTACAAAAGAAGCGAATTTAGAAATGCAACAGGAGCGGTACGATTATTTCAAGTAATGCTACAAAATGAAATAAAAGAATTTTTTCCAGAAGTCTGCAAACTTCTTTGATTCTTCTCACTTGAGAAGCCGAACGCTCGATTTCAACAAGTAAGGGGATAAAAACTCTTCATAGAAATACAATGACAACTTAACTCCACAGTAGCATTCCAATTTAAACAAAAATTAATTTTATCTAGCTGTTCATGTGCTGTAGTCTTTTTATTTCTTAACCATTGTCTAAAAGATTGATATCGAGATGATTTGGATGATTTTCCAATCTTCTGTGGTATTTCTGACTCGCGGACGTTATTTCTTCTTTGAAGGTAGTTGTGGAGCATATCAGTTATTTCTTCTTTGAAGGTAGGTGTGGAGCATATCACAGGCTGCTTTTCTTACTGATCAGATACTTCATCACTATGATAATTGAAATGGAATCGTTGAACAATTGCTAAGTTGGAGACGCTGGCTGAGCCCCAAAGGTGAATGCCATAGGTCCATATGGGTTGAAGGGTACTTTTATATATAAATGGTTTGTTTGACTGTGAAAGTTGAAAGGATTTACCAATTATCCATTGGTAGTTTTTAGTGTTGAATTATAGTTATTTTCTTTTCATTTTTATAATGACCTTCGACGTTAATCTGCTCTTCAAATGAACATCTGAGTATTTTACTTCGTTACCTTGTTTATTTTTATTGCCTTTTCTTTGGATGAAGGTCACATGTTTAGATTTTAATTCCTTGATTTTAATGTGCCAACGAAAAATCCACTGGTTTATTGCTTTTAAATGGTTTTATAGTGCTGCAGATGCTGCACTGCAATTTACGCTTCATGCTAGTACTGCCATATCATCGGCAAAGGTGGCTGTAACAACATTGTTTGACGTAGATATATCATTAGTGTATATGAGATGCAATGTGGGTCCCAACACACTTCCTTGAGGGACTCCGGCTTCTATTGATTGAAATGGGAACAGGGATGTTTTATATTTTACGCGCAAGTATCTATTTGTTAAATAGAACTAGACAAGGGTGAAGACATGGGATGAAAACCTTTCCTTGATTTCATATAACATCTCTTGATGCCACATTTTGTCAAAGGCATGCGTTACATCTAGAAATACCGCAGAGCAATACATTTTGTTTTCAAAGTCGTCGTTGATGACGCTTATTAATTGTTCACATTGTTGAATGTCGTTGTCGGAATACACATTGTTATTCTGGAATCAAGTCGTTTTCTTTTGAAATTGGTAGTATTCGTTTCAGGATGAGTTTCTCAAGTACTTTCGATAAAATTGCCAACATGCTGATGGATTGGTAGAAAGTGGAATGATGGAGATCTTTCCAGGGTTTGAGAAAAACTATAATTTGAGCTATTTCCCAAACAGGAGGGACATTATTAGTATTGCGTTAAATATTAATTAAATAAGCGCCAATTAAATAAGCGATTTTTTGGGTTGGTTTTGAAGCATTTCTAATTTATATAGGTTTTTAAGAAATGATTTTATTGTAGGTGATGATTGTATTGAGGGGTGCGAAAAAGTCTTCCGAAAATTGATCCGAAGCAATAACTTTAAATACTTCTTGGAAGTATTCGACAACACGCTCGCTTCATCTTTTTGTGATACAGACCACTTATAGTCCGGTGTCAGGATTGGAGGTATGTGTTGTACTGATTTCCTTATTCTCTTTAGCGTCTCGTACAGGGAGTAAGCAGCTGCTTCTGTTGGTGAGATTTCTTGTACACAATATTCAATTTCTGCGTCTTTTAGCTCTTGACGTTTTCTGCAAGGTTTTTGGTTGGTTCGATTTAAACATGTTTTATCTTTAGAATGATGTGCTCTTTGCCATATTATTAGCCTGGGTTATTTTTTCTAATCTTTTATCTTTGTAATTTCCATATTTTTCCCTTCGACGACCAATAATTAATTATCTCATAAAATTCAATGAGTTGTATCACTGATTAAATTACATTTTATACTTTATTGAGCATATTTTTATGAATTTAAACTTGTGTGGTCACAGAAATATTCCTTTAATCATCATCTTACATTTCTCTTACACCTCTCTCGGGTACCAACTCTTTTCCAAATAATTTTTTTGACATAAAAAACTACTCTACGGCATTTTATCAATATATTCGCGCTTCAATTCCTCAGAATTTTCCTTGTGTGTTTTTTGTTCCAATGTCTTCGCATTTTCCCTGTTTCTTCCTGAAAACGGACACCTTTATCCCCACCAGTTCCGCTTTCCGTAGGCGGCCTTGTTTCTGTGCAAGGGCCGCCGCGCAGGCTGTGCTGCTTCCCAGGGCCCGCGAGGCATTCGCTTCCTGCGACGAGCTCCCCTCCCCTCACCCCCACCCCCTCCACCCTCGCCCATAGCCGCCTCGCGACGAGAGGAGCCTTTAAGTGTGACAGATCGCCGCTCCGACAACGCGCCACGGAAAACTTGTAGCGGACCGAAGCGGAGGATTGTTTCAAAGCTGTGAATCATGTCGTCCTTCCCAGAGTCTGAAGGGAAAAGATCCGTACGGTTTTGTCAAAATTGAAATATGGAATTTTGTTTGAAACGTTCGTTTTATAGTCGTTGTTTTTAGGAAAACCGTCGCAATTCGGTAAGCTTGGGAATGAAGCTGTGTTTAACGCACGCGACAATCTCCGCGACAATCTTATTGACTTGTGGACGTCTTTCAGAAGGAAATGCGTCCTGCTTTGACTGCAATGGATAATCGAAGTTTTCGTTTTATAGATAACTCACATATCTAGAGTCACGTGCTTACTATCGATTGGTTGACCGAGTTTCCCGATTTTTGATGATCTAATTATGCAAATTTACCATTCGGTAGTGGGAGGAAAGATATTCATACTTTATATAAAACAAGGTGTTGTAACAATTCAATCTGATGGAGTACGTGAACCCATCACTACACAACTATACAAGCAGGTGAATCAATATTCTTACAAATTTTTTCTTCGCGAAAAAACCTACCAAATACAATGCAAAGATTCTATACGCTCAATAAATATTCTGGTTTAAAATATTAAAAATATGATGTATCATTACACTTCCCAGAGTAAATTCATAATATTATTTACCCGTAACTGGTACAATTATTTTTTCTGACGTATCGGGTACTATCTGCGAGACCTAACGATATTTTTATCGATAACTTCGGCATTTTCGTACTGAAGCTAAACGTTTCGCATCCCTTACCTTCAAATTATTGCTAAAGACTATTATGCAATAACATATCCAAACAAGTGCACAAAGTGGAAACATTAATTGTAAACTACTGGTGTACGCGGCAATGCTTTGCTATTGCAATGTATTACACTTCACACGCTACTGGTCATGTGATTGTTAATCACGTTTTACGCTACGCTTTGCAAAATTTTAATAAATGAAAGACTTTCTCGCAAGTATAGGTTTGTTCCACGTCCTGGTTTCGACACGGTTGTCAAGTATCTATTGTTAAAACGTTCTCCCTCAAGTTTGGGCATGCATTCGCTATGACACTGTCTTGGAGAAATTTGATTTACTTGTCCGAGATAACGTTGAAGTTTCTGGTATACGTGTGTACAAACCTTTGGCAATTTGGTATTTACAGTCGGGCTCCTTACATCGATATACATAGAAATTCTCTATAAATAAAATATTTTGTCCCTTGAAAATCCCTTTTAAAAACTATAAAAATATTTCTCTATAAGCATATTTCTGTATATCGAGCTCATTTTCTGACTTGACTAGTCGGGCTCCTTACATCGATATACATAGAAATTCTCTATAAATAAAATATTTTGTCCCTTGACTATTATTTTTCGATGAATAAAACTTTTGAAAGCAGGTTAACAGGGCTTGGTTAGAAAAATGTTCACTAGTTGTTTGCCAACGTTTCGGAAACTTTTATTTCCATCCTCAGGGCTAATCTAAAAGAAAATTAAAACAACACTGTTCAAGAATAATGTTACCAAAAAACACCCGTATGAGAAACAATTTTTATCTAAGTTACAGAATATTTACAATTTCCTTACTATCTATTACAAAAAAATTTCATATCTTGCAACATCAAGAACTACTCAACCCATTCACTGCACCATCCTCCATCTCAAAAATTTTATATATATGTAATAATAATAATAATAATAATAATAATAATAATAATAATAATAATAATATCCAATAAAGTTATTTAGAATTGTATATTATTATTATTACATATATTTTTTAATGCCAGTCTGTCATCAATACTTGCCAGTGTCATTTTTCCTTCATCGCTACAATTAAGAGAAGTAGTTTGAAATCCGTAATTAAGTAGGCTGTAACAATATCATATGTTAATGAAACGAACTTTAATTTGCATTGTATGGTGAATTCACTATACGTTTTCTAGTGTCTTCAAGTTACGAAGGAAAGATAGAAAACGAGTAAATATTTGCGTGGAAGAATGTTTTAATATAGCTCTCGCAGATTTATTAGGCGACATTTCTTCCTGTGTTTGCACAAGAAACGTATTAGGAAAACGAGAGAGGGCACTCCAGTGAACTAACAATTCTGTTTCATAAAGCGCACGAACTGTGGCTAGTCAAAATCACGAACGCAAAAATTCGTGAGGCAAAGCGCATTGAACGAGTATAAATTTAAAGATGATCTCGTGGACCGAGGACAACACAATAAGCACTCAAAAGTTGATTTGAAAAAAGAAATCAAATAAAAATTTAAAAAATTGTTTAAAATGCAAATTTTCTATGAAAAACGTTTATTCACAAACAAAATAAATGAAACAAATTGTTTCATAAGCTCCAGAATCATGGAAAATGTTTATTATTTAAAAATGAAAAGAATATGTTTCTTCACAAAGAGAACCAATGCAGAAATAAAAAAAGCAACTGAATTATGTAAATTGGATACTATTTTATTCCTGTGAACAAATATATGAATTTCTTTTCTATGTAACAATATTATAAACATTTTACATGATTCTTATTGTTTACATATTTCTGAATGCACAGTTTTGCATAAAAAGCTTTTTTACAAAACCAATTTTTGAATGCAAATTGTGGCTCAACCATTCGAATTATCGAAGCAATTTATTAGACAATATGATTAAAATTGAATAAAGAGTTTATTTTCAAATTTTCATTTTTGCTTCCTGAACACCTTGTATGTTGTAACACATGTACAAATGTATTGAAGTGTAGGTGTATGTGTGTGTGTGTCTACATTTGAATCTGAAGTTATTTATTCAAAGCCCGTTGTCTTTCAGACGCCGAAGGCCAATGTTGGTTGTATTTCTCGTACATTTTACAGCTTGAAAGCCCCTCTTCTCTGTTAGGGAAACACTTGCTAATTCCATTCATTGGAGAAGCGTTGCGAGATCCCGCCTTCCATCTTGAAGGGGCGGCTCGCCCTGCCGGGGAGGCCCTGTGCCTTCACGAGAGCTAAAAGCCGTTGCGCAAAGCGCGCCCTCTTGCCCTGCGAGCCCTCGAGCGCAGGGTTGCAGGGTTGCCAACCGTCCTGCATTTGAAAGCACAGCCCTCCATTGGCGTCAATTGTCCTTTCGTCTTCCTTTGTACTTTAAATGTTCTCCTTTTAGTAGATTTTTAACATTTGTTGTCATTTATTTTATCGCTTGATTAACATTTGCTATGTTGTATAATTTATTGTTTTATTTAGAATAGAAATCACGAATATTCTATTTCTGAACGCTGACGCACTCATGTACAACAGTGTCTAGCGACTACAATAACAAGAACAGTCGCTCAGACTCATCTTTTCTCTTGAATTGCAAACGGATAGAAGAAAAAACAGAATTGAAATTAGTCTACATTAAATATTTATAAAAAGAAATGTGTTGATATTTGTTTGGCTTTACGAGTGCCCTCCCTTTTAGTTGAACAATATTGACAACGCTACTCCGATTTGTCCTTCTCCGCAGCTACCCCCCACTCCCCACTACCGGGACACTACCGGGAGCGATGGCTCAGTGAATCAACTGATGTCACTGCAGCGCCTCTGACCGGGATACCCTTGGTTCGAGTCCTGACAGCGGCAGGATTTTCGTTACTAGCTTTTCAGCTAGGTCGAATTCAGTGACTGCCTGGAGGAGAATTCTAGCGGCCGTCTGCTCTGTTCGGTAGTTTTCCGTGGTTTCTCCGATTACCACCAGGCGAACGCCGGAGCAGAACCCTACCAAACGGGCCACGGACCGCGCGCGATCTGTCCTTCCTCTTCCTTGTCATATCCTCTCCCTTACACGCACTTACACTAACATGCATTACACTATCACATATTCCGGGAGACCGGTCGGAAGCTTAGAGCTTGTCCCGGCTGGGGGAGACTCCTGATTAGGGGGAAACCTCGCTACTGGCGGAAAAAGCTACTTGCCGGATCTCGCCATCTAGTGGGAAAAGATCACCGCCATGTCTCGGTGAAAAAACATGCACAACATTTACGGGACTAATGACCTAAGCTCTTGACGCGCCCGGAATCACAAACAAACAACCGAAAAATAAACAGGAAAGATTGTAAGCAGTAAATTACTTCTTTTAACACTTTGTGTAGACATAATTCACGTTCTATGTTTACTTCTTACCGAACAGCAAAACGTCTGTAAGTCAGCCTAACCATCCGTCCGCCCGTTAGTCGGTGTTCAAAGCTAGCGACAAAACTCATCCGATTTTCTCCAAAATTGATATTGCTCATACGATATGGCCGGGTCTCGCTCATGTGAAGCGGATATTTTGATTTTGTGGAAGCCTCAACAGTTTCGAAATTTTCTCAAACATTGTTTCACCATTTTTTTATTAATGTTTGTTTGCATGTAGTATAATAACGGTTAAAATAATGGCGCAGGACTTCTTTCCGTTTAAATCCAGAAGTTTAAAAGTCATAAAAATGTTTAAATTCTTTCAAGACTTCCTACAATTCTAAGATTTAAGATAGACATGTTAGTCGCTTTTGAGAAAATCTTGTATATAAAATTGCCTGTATTTGGATCAAAATAATGCAAAACTTTACTAGTTCAAAAAAAATGTAATACATGACATGAAAAATTATTTGTGAGAAAAACATATATCCCTATTCTCAATAATGTACGTGCGTATCCTATAAATTCCAAACAATTGCAATTTTAAAAAGGGTAACAGTGAATAGCAGGTCTATGGCATATGTGTATGTGTATTTCACTACATTCTTAGCATAAAGTTTTGTAAAACATTTGGGATATTCGAGAAAAATTTAAAAATATTCCAGAGGCTCTTTGTCAACAACCCCTTAAAATTTTGGGATAAATTAACCAAAATCGCATGATCTGAATCGGGCAAAATTGATCAGGAATACACAAGAAACCAACGATATGGTTGGGGATAGTTCTCGTAGCATTTGTAACTTTTACACTTTTCGAAAATTCAGCATCTAAATGATGTCAACTGCACAATTATTATAAGTAAATCTGAGAAAGAAATTGAAAGAAACAATTTGAAGTGGTTTTTGATAATAGTTACTTATTATCATACCAATTATTAAGGACCTACTCAAAAACATAAGAATACTGCGCATAGTCTGAGAAATTAATTTGAAAAAGCATTTGATGTGCGTTTCGATAATGATTTTACGCAAAATATCTTCATAATTTCAAATAATGCACATCTTTTATAAAGGTTCAATTTTGAAGACCAAAATCTTTATTAAAAAATGAAATCGATTATTAGTTTAAGGGACAACCCCAAAAATATTTTAACCACACCGAAAATCAAGTTATCACAATTTTTAAATGTTTTTGATCTATTATAAGAAGGATAAAATTTTAAAGCGCCGTTTTAGAGAACCTTTTTTTAATGTAGTTAATGCATCAAGTAAAATGCCCTAAAAACCAAACTATTCATTTCAATTTCGACGGTCAACGAATTCATTTAAATACATAAAAGAATATCAGTTTTGTTGAAACCATGCTTACTATTGGCTGTTTGCTAGAATGTAATATCAATTAAAACCCGGTGGTGCTACAGAATAAGAATGATTTTCTAGTATCTACGCCCAGCAGGTTCACAATCCATATGAGTGTGGGTTGACTTTTCAGTTCTGCTACATTCTCCTACCTGCTCTCAGGCCCGAAAATATGTAACAGGGCCTCTTTCAATTTCTACCGCTCCAAGATTTTTTTTAAAAATAGAACTTTAATACAATGAATTACTGCTACTCACTTGTTACTTCATTTTTATTTGCAATGCAGGTTTAGTACACTTAATTAGAACAAAGTAAGATTAAAATTAATACTCGCACAGTGAAACTAAAATTTATATAACGTCCTGAAAACACGTGAAATTTCTTAACTTAAATACCCTTGATAGTACTGAAAAACTCTAGTCGCAAGCCACAGATTATAGAAGGTAATTCAGTCATTGTTGCTAATACGATAAAACCATATCCCACTTTTAAAGTACTCACTAAATTTGCCCAAATTGGATCAACGTTTGCATTTAGTTTCGTAAATAATTAACCTTAAACTTATGCGCTTGTTCACGTTGTACTGATACCCTACCAATTAGTAACAAATAAGAAATTACGTTTCTTTTATTGTAAGAAAATATTTACATTATAAAATATGTAATAAATTGATAATAAGTGATCCACGATGCAAAATATATATGACATAGGATTGCTTCAATATTCCTTCCTTTCCATAGATTTTCCGCGCAGTTCCATATTCTGCGTAGTACAACTTCCAGTTAGAAAGTCATACCAGATCGTCTAGGTTGCCATCAACCTCTTTCGCCTCAAGTGGCTCTTCCACTCTTATATTCACAGCTTTCCGGGGATGGTTCCTTTGTACTGTCTGCCTGAAACCAAACATTAACTCAGAATTTTCAATCTAAAGTTTGTAAACGGATTAGAGGTACACATATGGGTTAATTTCCTTTCTGTTCCTTTCACGTTTTGTCCCACTTACGTCTTTATCTCCCAATAATTCCACTATGGAAGAATGATGCTTATATGATGACAATCTTTATGGACTTGTACGGTCTCAATCTGTGAAGCCTCCTAAGATTCTCCACAAACGCTTTGCGGTTTTTCTTATTTTTAAATCAAGAAATTTTAAAATAATACATTTCACTTGCATTTGGACGAGGTTCTAATTTATATAATTATATTTTATAATTCCTTATAAAAAAACATGTCAAGCTCTCAAATGGCTTTAGTGTTCTTCAGTTTCATCAGACACTTTAATTCCTGCAATTAATTTCTTTTCCCATCATTTCAGTTTTTTTAAAAATTTAGCCTCAAGTGGCGCTTCCACTCTTATATTCGCAGCTTTCCGGTGATAGTTCCTTTGCAACAGTTTACCTGAAACCAAAAATTAATACAGAGTTTTCAATCTAAAATTTGAAAACGTATTCGAACTACATAGGTGGAAATATAACCTCCCAGTCCATTTTTAATTTCTTCACACTTACGTTATTCTCTTCCACTAATTCCATAATGAAAGAAATTGGTTTTTTACAACTTCAGCTGCGTACATGATGACAATCCGTATGGCTATGGACCATCTCAATCTGTGAAGCATCCTGAGATTCTCCACTTATTTTTTCGGCATTTCTTATTTTTAAATCAAGAAATTATAAAATAATACATTTCACTTGCATTTCCACGAGGTTTATAATTTATATTTCTGCATTTTTAATTCCTTATTATGTCAAGTTCTTGAATGGCTCTACTGTTTTTCAGTCTCCTCAGATTCTTCTATTCCTGCAATAAATTTCTTTCTCCATCATATCATTTTAAAAACAAATTATAAGGAAATTTTTCCCATGGATTTGTGGAGGTCATGATATTCTTTTGACTATTTAATTCGATTTCTAATAAATTTGCCATGCTCCTTGTTGACACTGTTCTTCATCATACACCTAAGACACATCCATTTCTGCACTTCATTTCTTTTTGTGTTTTATTGAAAAAAAAATATGTATATAAAAAAGTTTTACTTCAACTTGTGAAGGCTTTGTTATATTTTTTTAAATTCGGTATTCTAATTAAGCAGGTCATGCGCGTGGGCGGCTGCCGTTTTTACATAAACATTTCCATCCTTTTTTTTGTTTCTTTATTTTAAAAATTACTTTATTTTGAGGAGGTTCTGATATATTGTTTTGCTTTTTAAATCCGATATTCTGGACAAACATGTCACGCTCCTGGTTGTCTCTTCTTTTCTTCCGATTCCTAGAGCACTTTCATTTCAGCCCTAAATTTGGTTTGGTTTTATTTCATTAAAAACAATGTTTATACAAACATTTTTAATTGAATTTGTTAACGTTCTGCGTTGATGTTGTTTTTTTTTTAATGTGATGAACCTAGGCGGCACCCGTTTTCGTTAGCCACATACAACATTTTCATGCGTATTTTTGTTTTGTTTTTTTGCTTTTCAAAAATATATATTTATAAAAATCACTTGAATTTGACGACGTTCTGATATGTTTTTTCGATACTATAAAAAACGGATGTGATGCTCGTGCTCAGCTCCCAATTTTATTAGCCACATACAAATATTCAATTCCGTATTTTTTTGTTCTTTTATTTTATAAAATATATATTTATAAAAATCACTTGTTTATTGACGAGGTTCTGATTTTCTGTTTTGCTTTTTAAATCCGGTATTCTCGACAAACATGTATTGCAAGTGGCTGACACTCCTTTTCTTCAGACTCCTAAGACACTTCAATTTCTTCCCTTCATTTCTTTTTGCGTTTTCATTTAAAAATATTTCAAAAATATATTATTATATGAATTCGCAGTGGTTCTACTAATTTTTTTTTTTAATTTGACAATCTGAAGAAGCTTATGATTCACGTCGGCGGCTTCCGTTTGATTAGCCACATACAACATTTCCAAGCTTCACTTCTATTTTTTTTATATTTTTATTTCCAAAGTTTACATGATTTTCAAATTTGCTGGCGTGTTTTGCCATATTTTTTTAATTTTTTAAAAATAAAAATTTATAAAACATATATTCTGATTAAAAATTTTGCTTTATCTCAGAATAACATGCTCTTTCTGCTGTGCTTTTTTTTAATTTCCAAAGTTTACATGATTTTCAAATTCTGACGTGTTTTTGCCATATTTTTTTGTAATTTTTTTAAAAAATAAAAATTTATAAAACATATATTCTCATTAAAAATTTTGCTTAATCTCAGAAAAACTTGCTCCTTCTTCTGTGGTCTACAGCCACCCGTGGTGCCACCACAAGTCGCCATTTTCCTCCTCGTTCTGCCTATCACCATCCGCCTCTTCCATCTCACACTCACTCGCCTCCTCCTCTTCCTGCCAGCGCTCCCAGGCCACGTCCTCCACTCCTGAAAATGGCCACATCCTGAAGTATTCCGTTACAGCTTGTCACTGATAATACCGTCTATGAAATTTCTTTCATGTTGCTAGTGTCAACCATATAAAGTATATGTCAACGATGTCTCGTTTGCATAGATTGGAAGAGCTTGTGCATTTTTACTTTTCGCTTACGCAGAAGAGAGAGTGCTATGCAATGCTGCGCGAAACAAAAGGCGAATTTTCGAAAGAAAGTCTTATTATTGGGCGTTGGTTACAAAATGATGGATATATACAGTGGAATAATTAAGAAAAAAAATTTCTACGACAAGGTGTAAACAGAATCCATGCTTTGTGGATCCTTCATATCGAAAAATCGATTGATGGCAAAACTCTGTCTGGAAACAACGCTTGCTCCTACACCGTTAAACCGATTTTCTCCAAACTTTGAAATTACCCAATCGATCTGGCTGATATCGCGGCCATTAGACCTTGAAACCGATAAGTATTTCAATTTTAGGGAGAACATTACATAAAGCACCAAAGATATTTTTAAAATTTTAAAAGGAATTGCTGTATCGTTTTTAAATACATTTTTTCATTGAATAGAATGAACTATAAGAGAATGATTGATGTCTGATTTTTTTAAACCCAAATATTTCGCATATTAAAGAAACTCAAAGGTTTTTGGTGTCTTCCTGCAACTACAATTATGAAGATAAGAGTTTTTTACCTTGATAAAATATGTTCCTTCAAGATAGATTTTGAAATAAGATAACGTAGTACAACGTTTGTAACAATGGAGTGCTTTTCGCCTAATTTTGCCAGATATATAAACAATTTTTGACTGTTTTTAAACAACGTTTTTCTCAAAAAACGGCTGAGCAGGATCGCGAGAAAGTCTGATCAATTTCTAGAAATTCTTATTTAAAAGGGTTGTCATCTGAATCATTAGTATAAATTTTATAAATTTAAGATGGACTAACAGGGCGTGAGATACTATCGAGAATCGTTGCGCCCCAGGGTCCATCGTCTCTGCCACTTCTTAAGTCCTAGAATTGTATACCAATTTAATAGGAACATTTTTATGAAAGGAGCACAAAGAGAAGAGTATGTAACATTTGACAGTATTCAAAACTTATCAAATGATATACTGCTTCCATTATGCGTGTTAGTGAGTGAAATGTTGCATATAATTTAATGCTACATAGTACATTATGTGAAAAGCCAGGTTCTGAAGACGTTCATGTTTTTTAGAACCCAGTGCATCTCAGGACAATCATATTTATGAATCAAAAACCCCAACTTTTACATCTACCTTATTACAAAGATAATCAATATGAATAAAAAGAACGTCTTTAAGAAAAGAAGATGAACCTCGAGATCATTCGCGTACGGACTCGTTTCTGTCAGTATTGTATGATGAGAGTGAGCATGAGAAGCAGTAATCACCTCCGCTGACTAAGATGGCCAGTGTAGAGACGCCGCGGCGGATAAAGTCACACATCAACATGATGCTTTCGGCCGCTCTCTGCTCAGCGCTCTCCTTCCGTGGATCGCCTCAGCAGCTCTGATTCGTCTCCCCAGAAACCTCCCCGCCCCAACAGTCGCTCTTCCCCATGGCCCGGCTTCGCTTCCAACACTGCTGTTTTCGTGCTGTTGGGCTCGAGTTATGAACGATGGGGCAAATATTTTTAAATATTACGAGGTATCCATGATTGCAGTGATTGCAGCTTTTACTAACGCTAACCTTGTCTAGTTATTAAATCTTTGATCCTGGTGAATTAGGTGACAAATCATAAACACTTAATTTTACAGGAGAGCAAACAAACACGTTCAAATTAATTAAATGAGGGATTAATGATATTCCAACGAAGGTGATATTCAAACAAAACTGTCGGTTGTGTATGAATATCATTAATCCTTTATTTACAGTATTAGTTCAAAGTTGTTTTTTGTTCCCCTGTAAAATTAAGTTATTTTGATTTATCAGCTTTGTAATGGGGGCCAAAGAAATATTGAATAAAAATATTTTTGGAATCACAAATTGAGGAGAAAAGTATAAAAAAAATGACAATATATTTGTTTCTGTAAAATCATTGTCTCTAATAAGTCTTCAAGTGTAGGTGAATGAGTGTGTGTCTACATTTGAATCTCAACTTATTTACACAAACCCCATTGTCTGTGAGACGAAGACGGCCTATATTAGTTAGACTCTACAGCTTGATTGACCCTCTTCTCTGTTAGGAAAACATTTGCTAATTCCATTCATTGGATAAGCGTTGCAAGATCCCGCCTCCCAACTTGAAGGGGCGGCTCGCACTGTCACGGAGACCGTGTTCCTTCACAAGAGCTGCAAGCCTTTGCGCGCAACTCTCGCCTCCAGCGCAGCATCAGTAACAATCGTAGCAAACGTGTAAAGGAAAAATGTTAGTCGCTTTTGCGAAAATCATGTAAATAAAATTGCCTGTATTTGAATCAAACAAATGCAAAACTTTACTACTTTACTACTAGAAAATGTAATACCTGACATGAAAAACTAATTGTGAAAAAACATAAAAGAAAGAAACAGTAAATAGTACAATATCAGATGTTTCAAATTGGTTCCGAAATAACAAATTAATAGTGAACGAAAAGAAAACGGTTTTAATGCAGTTTTCCATTTCAAATAAACAATTCAGTGCCCCATTGAAAATAACAGTGTACCATGACTGAGTTAAGGGAACAGTGTACCATTTACTAGTCTCTCATTCAGTCAAACCTTAAATGAACGTCCATTTAAATGAATTGAACACAAAATTAAGTTCATTATGCTACGCGTTCAGAATTCTTTCAAGTTCAGTCAGCCTTCATACTGCTCGTTGTGTATACTCGCGAATGTTACCGCCTGAGATATGGCATAATATTCTGGGGAAATACATCTTATAGCTCCCAGACTTTTAGATTACAAAAACGAATTGTACGAATAATAACCAAATCCCACCCACGTGATTCATGTAAGCCTCTCTTCATTAATCTAGGAATTCTACCATTACCGTGTCTTCTTATTTACGAATCAGTGGTTTTGTAAAAATGACTTCCTCAAGGGCGGGAATATATTTTCAGAAAATGCCGAAGTCTATTACTATAACACTCGACGTAGAAATCATATTCATCAGGTGACAGTATCAACAGCTCATTACAAAAAATTCACATACAATACATGTACATTATTTTACAACACTTTGCCAGATGACATTAAACGATTAAATTCAATAGAAAAGTTTAAATCCCAAGTGAAATCGTTTCTGCTGCATAACTGTTTCTATACAATTAGAGACTATACTGAGCATCAAAAACCAAGTGAAATCGTTTTGCACAAGAAACCCCATCTCATTCAGGTTTTTCGTCCAGTTTCCCTGATCCATTGAGCAAATGCTGAGATGGCCTCTTGTTTTGCTTCTGGACATAAATGTAACTTCATTTCCTGTGCACGTCTTCTAGAATTCAGTGGGAACACAATTCTTCAAATTATCGTTTCCATGTTGTCGCGGCAGGAAGTAATAAGAGCCAAAATTTATTGCTTATTTATCCTTGAAAATAGATTTTATTACATGGGAGTTTTTGTTTTTCTCCTTTCAAAATTCAAAATTTATTGCTTATTTATTTTTGAAAATAGATTTTACTACATGGGAGTTTTGTTTTTTCTCCCTTTCAAAATTCAAAATTTATTGCTTATTTATTTTGAAAATAGATTTTACTACATGGGAGTTTTGTTTTTCTCCCTTTCAAAATTCAAAATTTATTGCTTATTTTATTTTTGAAAATAGATTTTACTACATGGGAGTTTTGTTTTTCTCCTTTCAAAATTCAAAATTTAAATAGTATATGACTTAGTGTAGGGATCACAGAATTTTGAAAATGTCACACAATTCACTTTTCCCCATAGCACGTCATACGCAGTTTTAACTGTTTTTGACGTAAAATAAATAAAAAATAAATAAATAAATAAACATATACCTAACCTCAATAATGTACGTACGGATCCTAAAAACTCGATACCATTGCAATTTTAAAAAGGGTAATAGTGAAAAGCAGGTCTACCCATATCTATATGTGTATTTCACAACAGTCTTAGAATAAATTTTTGTGAAACATTTGGGTTATTTGAGAAAAATATTTAAAAATATTCCGAGGCACTTCGTCAAGTACCGATCAAAATTTAGGATAAATTAACCATAATCGCAAGATTTTAATCGGAAAAGTGACCATTATGATACAAGAAACCACGATTTTAGGTAATTTTTTCGTAGCATTTGTAATTCTTGCAGTTTTCGAAAATTCAGCATCTAAATATAAGTCGAATCTGCACGATTTTAAAAGTAAATCTGAGAAAGAAATTGAAAGAAACAATTTGAAGTGGTTTTTGATAATAGTTTCTAATTTTCATATCAATTATTATGGACCTCATCAAAATCATAAGAATACTGCGCATAGTCTGAGAAACAAATTAAAGAGAGCTTTGATGTGGGTTTCGGTAATGATTTCATGCAAAATATCTTCATAACTTTAAATAATATACATCATTTATAAAGATTAGTTTTTAACTTTATAAACCGTTTTAAAAAAATGTAATCGATTATTAGTTAGTGGGACAACGCCAAAAATATTTTAAACTACACTAACAATCAAATTATCCAAATTTTTAAATGTACTATTTTAATTATCATAAGAATGATATGTTTTAAAGCGCCATTTTAGAGAACTTTTTTTTAAATTTTGTTAAGGCCTAATGTAAAATACCCTCAAAACCAAAGTAATCATTTCAAATTCAACGGTCAACGAATTCATCTAAATGTATAAAAGAATATCAATTTTGTTAAAACCATGCTTACTACTGGCAGTTTGCTAGAAAGTAATAGCAATTAAAACCCAGTGGTACTACAGGATGATAAGGATTTTCTAGAATAAAATTATATTAGGTTCACAATTCTTATGGGCCTGAATAGGCCATTCAGCTCTGCTCCACTCTCCTACCTGCTCTCTGATCCGAAAAGATGTAACAGCTTCTCTCCCAGTTTCTACCGCACGATTAATTTCTTTTAAAGAGAGAAATTGAATACAATGGATCACTGTTACTCACTTGTCACTTCATTTTCATTTGCAATACACGTTTGGTACACTTAATTAGAAAAAAGTAAAATGAAAATTAAGACTCGCACAGTGAAACTAACACCTATGTAAATAACGTCCTGAAAACATGTGAAATTTCTAAAATTTAATACCTTTGAAAGTACTGAAAAATATGTTGGTGCAAACCGGGAGCTGTAGCTCAGTGCATCAGCTGATGTCCCTGCATCGCCTCTGATAGGGAGGTCGTAGGTTCGAGTTCTGACAGCGCCAGCATTTTCGACACTAGCTTTTCAGCTAGGTAAATTAAGTCACTGTCTGGAGGAGACTTCTAGCTGCACTACACTAGCGTGACTAAAGTCCAAACAGTTGACGCGCCCGAAAACACGAAAAATCAATCGATCAATCAATCTAGGTGCAAGCCACAGATTTTACAGAGATTTTCAGTTAATGTTTCTAATACGCTAAAATATTATCCCACACGTAATGTACTGACTTAATTTGCCAAAATTGCGTACGTTTTGACATTTAGAATTGGAATAATTAAGTTTAACATTGGACTATGCGCTTGTTCTCGTTGTACTGCAATCCACCAACTGGTAACAAATAACATCAAACAACGTGCAACAAATTACATTTCTTTTATTGTAAGAAAATATTTACATTATAAAATATGTAATAAATTGATAATAAGTGATATACGTTGTGAAATATTTATCACAAAGGATTGCTTCAATATTCCTTCCTTTCCATATATTTTCCGCGCAGTTCCGCGTCATATTCTGCGTAGTACATATTTTAGTTATGTCATACCGGCTCGTCTGCGTTGTCCTCAACCACTTTAGCCTGAAGTGCACTCTTCTAATCGCAGCTTTCCGGAGATGGTTCCTTTGCAACTGTTTACCTGGAACCAAACATTAACTCAGAATTTTCAATCTAAAGTTTGTAAACGGATTAGTGGTACACTATGGCTTAAATTCCTTTCTGTTCCTTTCACGTTTTCTCCCACTTACGTCTTTATCACCCAATAATTCCATTATGAAAGAATGATGCTTATATGATGACAATCTTTATGGTCTTGGACGGTCTCAATCTGTGAAGCCTCCTGAGATACTCCACTTACGTTTTGCGGGTTTTCTTATTTTTAAATCAAGAAATTTTAAAATAATACATTTCACTTGCATTTGGACGGGTTCTTAATTTATATTTCTACATTTTTAATTTCTATAAAGAAACATGTCAAGCTCTTACATGGCATTAGTGTTCTCCAGTCTCATCAGACACTTTAATTCCTGCAATTAATTTCTTTTCCCATCATTTCAGTTTTTTTTTAATTTAGCCTCAAGTGGATCTTCCACTCTTATATTCGGAGTTTTCCGAGGACGGTTCCTTTGCAACAGTTAACCTGAAACCAAAAATTAACACAGAGTTTTCAATCTAAAATTTGAAAACGTATTCCAACTACATAGATGGGTATAGAACCTTCCTGTCCATTTTTGGTTTCTTCACACTTACGTTTTTCTCTTCCAATAATTCCATAATGAAAGAAATTGGTTTTTTACAACTTCAGCTGCGTACATGATGACAATCCGTATGGCCCTGGACCATCTCAATCTGTGAAGCATCCTGAGATTCTCCACTTATTTTTTCGGCTTTTCATATTTTTAAATCAAAAAATTATAAAATAATACATTTCACTTGCATTTCCACGAGGTTTATAATTTATATTTCTGCATTTTTAATTCCTTATTATGTCAAGTTCTTGAATGGCTCAACGGTTCTTCAGTCTCCTCAGATTCTTCTATTCTTCTAATCTACAATTAATTTCTTTCTCCATCATATCATTTTAAAAACAAATTATACAGGAAATTTTTCCCATGGATTTGTGGAGTTCATGATATTCTTTCTGACTTATTTAATTCGATCTTCTAGATAAATTTGCCATGCTCCTTGTTGAGACTGCTCTTCTTCATACACCTAAGACACTTCCATTTCAGCCCTAAATTTCTTTTTGTTTTTATTTTCATTAAAAACAATGTTTATACAAACATTTTTAATTGAATTTGTTAACGTTCTGCGTTGATGTTGTTTTTTTTTTAATTTGATGAACCTAGGCGGCTCCGTTTTTGTTGGCACATACAAGATTCTCATGCCTAATTTGTTTTGTTTTTACTTTTCAAAAATATATATTTATAAAAATCACTTGAATTTGACACGTTCTGATATGTTTTTTCGATAATATAAAAAACGGATGTGATGCTCGTGCTCAGCTCCCAATTTTATTAGCCACATACAAATATTCAATTCCGTATTTTTTTGTTCTTTTTATTTTATAAAAATATATATTTATAAAAAATCACTTGCTTTTGACGAGGTTCTGATTTTCTGTTTTGCTTTTTAAATCCGGTATTCTCGACAAACATGTATTGCAAGTGGTTGACACTCCTTTTCTTCAGACTCCTAAGACACTCAATTTCTTCCCTTCATTTCTTTTTGCGTTTTCATTTAAAAATATTTCAAAAATATATTATTAGATTAATTTGCAGAGGTTCTACTAAAAAAATTTTTTTTTGACATTGTGAAGAAGCTTATGATTCACGTCGACTGCTTCCGTTTGTTTAGCCACATACATTTCCAAGCTTCACTTCTATTTTTTTATATTTTTATTTTTTTTAATACATATTTATAAAAAAATTTACTTGAGTTTGTTGAGATGCAGCCATTATGTTTTCGTTCTTCGTTTTTTATTCTTTACGTTTTCTTACTTTCATTTTTTTCCAAAGTTTACATGATTTTCAAATTTGCTGACGTGTTTCCTTTTTTTGTAATTTTTTTAAAAAATAAAAATTTATAAAACATACATTCTCATTAAAAATTTTGCTCTATCTCAGAAAAACTTGCTCCTTCTTCTGTGGTCTACAGCCACCCGTGGTGCCACCACAAGTCGCCATTTTCCTCCTCGTTCTGCCTATCACCATCCGCCTCTTCCATCTCACACTCACTCGCCTCCTCCTCTTCCTGCCAGCGCTCCCAGGCCACGTCCTCCACTCCTGAAAATGGCCACATCCTGAAGTATTCCGTTACAGCTTGTCACTGATAATACCGTCTATGAAATTTCTTTCATGTTGCTAGTGTCAACCATATAAAGTATATGTCAACGATGTCTCGTTTGCATAGATTGGAAGAGCTTGTGCATTTTTACTTTTCGCTTACGCAGAAGAGAGAGTGCTATGCAATGCTGCGCGAAACAAAAAGCCGAATTTTCGAAAGAAAGTCTTATTATTGGGCGTTGGTTACTAAATGTTGGATATATACAGTCGAATAATTAAGAAACAAAATTTCTACGACAAGGTGTAAAGAGAATTTATGCTTTGTGGATCCTTCTATATGGAAAAATCGATTGATGGCAAAACTCTGTCTGGAAACAACGCTTGCTTCTAAATTTTAAAATGAATTGCTGAATCGCTTTTATATGAATTTTGTCATTGAATAGATTGAACTCTAAGAGAATGACAGATGTCTGTTTTTAACACAAATATTTTGCATTGTAAAGAAAATCAAAGGTTTTTGGTGTCTAACTGCAACTACAATTATGAAGATAAGAGTTTTTTACCTTAATGAAATATGTTCCTTCATGATAGCTTTTAAAATAAGATAACGTAGTACAACTTTTCTAACAATGGGGTGCTCTTTGCCTAATTTTGACAGAAATATAAACAATTTTTAACTGTTTTAAACAATGTTTTTCTCAAAAACTGCAGGACAGGATCGTGGTTAAATAATGTTTTGAGAAAGTCTGAGTCAATTTTTAGAGACAGTTGCTATACGTGTGTGCAAGATGGATTAACAGGGCGTGAGATACTACAGATAATCGTTGCGTCCAAGGGTCCATGGTCTCTGCCACTTCTTATGTCCTAGAATTGTATAACAATTTAATAGGAACATTTTTATGAGAGGAACACAAAGAGAAGAGTAAGTAAGGTTTGACATTATTCAGAACTTATCAAATGATATACTGCTTCGATTCTGCGTGTTAGGGAGTGAAAAGTTGCATATAATTTAATACTACGTAGTACATTACGTGAAAAGCCAGGTTCTGCAGACGTTCATGTTTTTTAGAACCCAGTGCATCTCAAGACAATCATATTTATGAATCTATGGCACCGACTTTTTCATCTTCCTTATTAACAATACAGTCAATAAAAATAAAAGTACGTCTTTAAGAAAAGAAGATGAACCTCGAGATCATTCGCGTCTGGACACGTATCTATCAGTATTGTATGATGAGAGTGAGCATGAGAAGCAGTAATCACCTCCGCTGACTAAGATGGCCAGCGTAGAGACGCCGCGGCGGATAAAGTCACACATCAACATGATGCTTTCGGCCGCTCTCTGCTCAGCGCTCTCCTTCCGTGGATCGCCTCAGCAGCTCTGATTCGTCTCCCCAGAAACCTCCCCGCCCCAACAGTCGCTCTTCCCCATGGCCCGGCTTCGCTTCCAACACTGCTGTTTTCGTGCTGTTGGGCTCGAGTTATGAACGATGGGGTAAATAAATATTTAAAGTTTTCGAGGTATCGTTGATTGCAGTGAGTAACAAGGTATTCTTATTAACGCTAACCTTGTCCAGTTAATAAATCTTTGATCCTGGTGAATTAGGTGACAAATCATAAACACTTAATTTTACAGGAGAGCAAACAAACACGTTCAAATTAATTAAATGAGGGATTAATGATATTCCAACGAAGGTGATATTCAAACAAAACTGTCGGTTGTGTATGAATATCATTAATCCTTTATTTACAGTATTAGTTCAAAGTTGTTTTTTGTTCCCCTGTAAAATTAAGTTATTTTGATTTATCAGCTTTGTAATGGGGGCCAAAGAAATATTGAATAAAAATATTTTTGGAATCACAAATTGAGGAGAAAAGTATAAAAAAAATGACAATATATTTGTTTCTGTAAAATCATTGTCTCTAATAAGTCTTCAAGTGTAGGTGAATGAGTGTGTGTCTACATTTGAATCTCAACTTATTTACACAAACCCCATTGTCTGTGAGACGAAGACGGCCTATATTAGTTAGACTCTACAGCTTGATTGACCCTCTTCTCTGTTAGGAAAACATTTGCTAATTCCATTCATTGGATAAGCGTTGCAAGATCCCGCCTCCCAACTTGAAGGGGCGGCTCGCACTGTCACGGAGACCGTGTTCCTTCACAAGAGCTGCAAGCCTTTGCGCGCAACTCTCGCCTCCAGCGCAGCATCAGTAACAATCGTAGCAAACGTGTAAAGGAAAAATGTTAGTCGCTTTTGCGAAAATCATGTAAATAAAATTGCCTGTATTTGAATCAAACAAATGCAAAACTTTACTAATTTAAAGAAAATGTAATACCTGACATGAAAAACTAATTGTGAAAAATTGTGATGAACCCATCCTGCCGCCACGGCAACACACGCATGCGCGCAATGCGCGCAGCTCGCGGTCTGGGTACCTCACAAAGGGGAAATACCGTCACACCGAAGTGCGTCGGTAATCAGCTGACAGGTGTGCGCGTTAAATTTATCAATGAAGGGCGCCAAACGGGCACTTACCTGTCAACTGGCACCGGCATTCGAGAACCTCAAGGGGGTAGGCACTCTTGAATGAGGGCATGCACGGGTTTGCTATTACTACCACTACTTTACAATAATCACAAAGTTTTGTAACTTTAAGTGTCAATCACCTGAATGGCAAGAACACATTTATTGCATTTGATTCTATAATACAATTTGGTAAGAATTCCTTAAACTAAATTATGTTATTTACATTAAATGACACCTTTCCTATTTTTTACTGTCTTTGGAATGATTACAAAATGAAAGTCTTTCGTTCACCTCTTTCGATGATTGCACAATCCGTAGTCGTCCTCGAAGCAGTCGCTGTCGCGAGCCGCACCACGGCAGGGCGCAGCCAACCGGAAGCAGCAGTGCGTGCGGTGCTAGTGCTCCTGGCTCCGATCGATGATTATTGGAGGAAGTCGTCTGACGCCACCCACTCCTCACCAGGCCAGCCTCAATGACTCGGCTGCACAATCATTCCTTCCGGAGGCGCCGGCCCGTTGAAATCGGAATAAATTCCTGATTGTCTTTTATAATGGGCGGCCTGCACTATGTTGGTCGACCCCAAGTCACTGCTCCCACTACCTCTCATCAACACTGCCGTCTCAATTCTGTGTGTCGTTCTCTCGCCTTCTATCCGTCTTCTGCCAAAATCCCGCTGCTCTCGAGCTTCCTGCGTCGCATCCCCACCCTTTTTCCAAGTTTCGCCCATCGCTCCTTCACGTGATTGGAATTTTGAATATTATTGGCCGAAATCTTAGTTTCCAAAATATTCGACGCGAGTCGGAAGCCGATAGGGTATTTTCAAATTAACCTCATTTTCTGGGCGCCTGATTGGTGGTCTTTGTTGTGCGTGTGTGTACACCGGAGATGAACAAAGCAGTCCTTTCTGCTGTCTTCGTGACGCTTATATGGGTCCTACGGGATAACTTCAACAGTAGCCGGATCTCTATAATTTGCTTGTTCCGGTGCCTAGCCGTGCACGTGGACTGGCCGCCGGTTGCCTGAAGGGCTGTCCCCGAGGGACAATTGCACCCTAATCGTAAATCTTTTGAATCTTCTGGCACGCGTTCGCGCGTCTTGCGCTGAGCCGTGTCAAATCAGGGACCTTCCTAATCGGCGTGACAGAGGGGGAAGTTTTGGGTCCGGCGACTAGCAATGACCTCATTGCAATATATATATATCCTCAATATTGTACTACATACAGACTCTAAAAACTCGATACAATTGCAATTTTTGAAATGGTAATAGTGAAAATCAGGCCTACGCCATATCTATATGTGTATTTCACAACAGTCTTAGAATAAATTTTTGTGAAACATTTGGGTTATTTGAGAAAAATTTAAAAATATTCCCGAGGCTCTTCGTCAAGTACCGCTCAAACTTTTGGGATAAATTAACCAAAATCGCAAGACTTTAATCGGGAAAATGACCAATATGATACATGAAACCCACGATTTTAGGTAATAGTTCTTGTAGCATTTGTAATTCTTGCAGTTTTCGAAAATTCAGCATCTAATTAAGTGAACTGCACGATTTTAAAAAGTAAATCTGAGAAAGAAATTGAAAGAAACAATTTGAAGTGGTTTTTGATAATAGTTTCTAATTTTCATATCAATTATTATGGACCTCATCAAAATCATAAGAATACTGCGCATAGTCTGAGAAACAAATTAAAGAAAGCTTTGATGTGGGTTTCGGTAATGATTTCATGCAAAATATCTTCATAATTTTAAATAAAATACATCATTTATAAAGATTAGTTTTTAACTTTATAAACCGTTTTAAAAAAATGTAATCGATTATTAGTTAGTGGGACAACGCCAAAAATATTTTAAACTACACTAACAATCAAATTATCCAAATTTTTAAATGTGCTACTTTGATCAATCATAAGAATGATATGTTTTAAAGCGCCATTTTAGAGAACTTTTTTTTAAATGTTGTTAAGGCCTAATGTAAAATACCCTCAAAACCAAAGTAATCATTTCAAATTCAACGGTCAACGAATTCATCTAAATGTATAAAAGAATATCAATTTTGTTAAAACCATGCTTACTACTGGCAGTTTGCTAGAAAGTAATAGCAATTAAAACCCAGTGGTACTACAGGATGATAAGGATTTTCTAGAATAAAATTATATTAGGTTCACAATTCTTATGGGCCTGAATAGGCCATTCAGCTCTGCTCCACTCTCCTACCTGCTCTCTGATCCGAAAAGATGTAACAGCTTCTCTCCCAGTTTCTACCGCACGATTAATTTCTTTTAAAGAGAGAAATTGAATACAATGGATCACTGTTACTCACTTGTCACTTCATTTTCATTTGCAATACACGTTTGGTACACTTAATTAGAAAAAAGTAAAATGAAAATTAAGACTCGCACAGTGAAACTAACACCTATGTAAATAACGTCCTGAAAACATGTGAAATTTCTAAAATTTAATACCTTTGAAAGTACTGAAAAATATGTTGGTGCAAACCGGGAGCTGTAGCTCAGTGCATCAGCTGATGTCCCTGCATCGCCTCTGATAGGGAGGTCGTAGGTTCGAGTTCTGACAGCGCCAGCATTTTCGACACTAGCTTTTCAGCTAGGTAAATTAAGTCACTGTCTGGAGGAGACTTCTAGCTGCACTACACTAGCGTGACTAAAGTCCAAACAGTTGACGCGCCCGAAAACACGAAAAATCAATCGATCAATCAATCTAGGTGCAAGCCACAGATTTTACAGAGATTTTCAGTTAATGTTTCTAATACGCTAAAATATTATCCCACACGTAATGTACTGACTTAATTTGCCAAAATTGCGTACGTTTTGACATTTAGAATTGGAATAATTAAGTTTAACATTGGACTATGCGCTTGTTCTCGTTGTACTGCAATCCACCAACTGGTAACAAATAACATCAAACAACGTGCAACAAATTACATTTCTTTTATTGTAAGAAAATATTTACATTATAAAATATGTAATAAATTGATAATAAGTGATATACGTTGTGAAATATTTATCACAAAGGATTGCTTCAATATTCCTTCCTTTCCATATATTTTCCGCGCAGTTCCGCGTCATATTCTGCGTAGTACATATTTTAGTTATGTCATACCGGCTCGTCTGCGTTGTCCTCAACCACTTTAGCCTGAAGTGCACTCTTCTAATCGCAGCTTTCCGGAGATGGTTCCTTTGCAACTGTTTACCTGGAACCAAACATTAACTCAGAATTTTCAATCTAAAGTTTGTAAACGGATTAGTGGTACACATATGGGTTAATTTTTTTTCTGTTCCTTTCACGTTTTCTCCCACTTACGTCTTTATCACCCAATAATTCCATTATGAAAGAATGATGCTTATATGATGACAATCTTTATGGTCTTGGACGGTCTCAATCTGTGAAGCCTCCTGAGATACTCCACAAACGTTTTGGGTTTGTCTTATTTTTAAATCAAGAAATTTTAAAATAAGACATTTCACTTGCATTTGGACGAGGTTCATAATTTATATTTCTACATTTTTAATTTCTCATAAAGAAACATGTCAAGCTCTTACATGGCATTAGTGTTCTCCAGTCTCATCAGACACTTTAATTCCTGCAATTAATTTCTTTTCCCATCATTTCAGTTTTTTTTTAATTTAGCCTCAAGTGGATCTTCCACTCTTATATTCGGAGTTTTCCGAGGACGGTTCCTTTGCAACAGTTAACCTGAAACCAAAAATTAACACAGAGTTTTCAATCTAAAATTTGAAAACGTATTCCAACTACATAGATGGGTATAGAACCTTCCTGTCCATTTTTGGTTTCTTCACACTTACGTTTTTCTCTTCCAATAATTTTCCATAATGAAAGAAATTGGTTTTTTACAACTTCAGCTGCGTACATGATGACAATCCGTATGGCCCTGGACCATCTCAATCTGTGAAGCATCCTGAGATTCTCCACCTAGCTTTTCGGCTTTTCATATTTTTAAATCAAAAAATTATAAAATAATACATTTCACTTGCATTTCCACGAGGTTTATAATTTATATTTCTGCATTTTTAATTCCTTATTATGTCAAGTTAATGGCTCTACTGTTTTTCAGTCTCCTCAGATTCTTCTATTCCTGCAATAAATTTCTTTCTCCATCATATCATTTTAAAAACAAATTATAAAGGAAATTTTCCCCATGGATTTGTGGAGGTCATGATATTCTTTTTGACATATTTAATTCGATTTCTACATAAATTTGCCATGCTCCTTGTTGACACTGTTCTTCATCATACACCTAAGACACATCCATTTCTGCACTTCATTTCTTTTTGTGTTTTATTGAAAACAGTATAAATATAAAAATAATACTTCAGCTTGTTATGTTTCTTTAAATTCGGTATTCTAATTAAGCAGGTCATGCGCGTGGGCGGCTGCCGTTTTTACATACAACATTTCCATACCTTGTTTTGATTGTTTCTTTATTTTAAAAATTAAAAATTACTTTATTTTGAGGAGGTTCTGATATATTGTTTTGCTTTTTAAATCCGATATTCTGGACAAACATGTCACGCTCCTGGTTGTCTCTTCTTTTCTTCCGATTCCTAGAGCACTTTCATTTCAGCCCTAAATTACTTTTTGTTTTTATTTTCATTAAAAACAATGTCTGTACAAATATTTTTAATTGAATTTGTTAACGTTCTGCGTTGTTTTTTTTTAATGTGATTAACGTAGGCGGCTCCCGTTTTCGTTAGCCACATTTTTAAAACTTGAATTTGACACGTTCTGATATGTTTTTTCGATATATAAAAAACGGATGTGATGCCTGCCAGCTCCCAATTTTATTAGCCACATACAAATATTCAATTCCGTATTTTTTTGTTCTTTTTATTTTATAAAAATATATATTTATAAAAAATCACTTGCTTTTTGACGAGGTCCTGATTTTCTGTTTTGCTTTTTAAATCCGGTATTCTCGACAAACATGTATTGCAAGTGGTTGACTCTCCTTTTCTTCAGACTCCTAAGACACTATTTCTTTTTTTTTTTGAAGCTTATGATTCACGTCGCGCTTCCGTTTGTTTAGCCACATACATTTCCAGTTTCAATTCTATTTTTTTTTATATTTTCATTTTTTTAATAATATTTATAAAAATTACTGGTTTGTTGAGATGCAGCATTAGTTTTCGTCTTCTTTTTATTCTTTACGTTTTCTTACTTATTTAAACCTTCTTCTGTGGTCTACAGCCACCCGTGGTGCCACCACAAGTCGCCATTTTCCTCCTCGTTCTGCCTATCACCATCCGCCTCTTCCATCTCACACTCACTCGCCTCCTCCTCTTCCTGCCAGCGCTCCCAGGCCACGTCCTCCACTCCTGAAAATGGCCACATCCTGAAGTATTCCGTTACAGCTTGTCACTGATAATACCGTCTATGAAATTTCTTTCATGTTGCTAGTGTCAACCATATAAGGTATATGTCAACGATGTCTCGTTTGCATAGATTGGAAGAGCTTGTGCATTTTTACTTTTCGCTTACGCAGAAGAGAGAGTGCTATGCAATGCTGCGCGAAACAAAAAGCCGAATTTTCGAAAGAAAGTCTTATTATTGGGCGTTGGTTACTAAATGGTGGATATATACAGTCGAATAATTAAGAAAAAAATTTCTACGACAAGATGTAAGATGTGTTTGGTGTCTTCCTGCAACTACAATTATGAAGATGATAGCTTTTACCTTAATGAAATATGTTCCTTTAAGATAGCTTTTGAAATAAGATAACGTAGTACAACTTTTCTAACAATGGGGTGCTCTTTGCCTAATTTTGACAGAAATATAAACAATTTTTAACTGTTTTAAACAATGTTTTTCTCAAAAAAGTGAGATACTACGAAATCGTTGCGCCCCCGGCTGGGCAGGATCGCAGTGAGATAATAAGAATTGTATGAATAATTTAATAGGAACATTTTTATGAGAGGAACACAAAGAGAAGAGTAAGTAAGGTTTGACATTATTTCAGAACTTATCAAATGGTATACTGCTTCAATAATGCGTGTTAGGGAGTGAAAAGTTGCATATAATTTAATACTACGTAGTACATTACGTGAAAAGCCAGGTTCTGCAGACGTTCATGTTTTTTAGAACCCAGTGCATCTCAGGACAATCATATTTATGAATCTATGGCACCGACTTTTTCATCTTCCTTATTAACGAGATACAGTCAATAAGAATAAAAAGTACGTCTTTAAGAAAAAATGATGAATCTCGAGATAATTCGCGTTTGGACACGTATCTATCAGTATTGTATGATGGGAGTCAGCAAGAAAAAAATTAGTCACCTCCGCTGACTAAGATGGCCAGTGTAGAGACGCCGCGGCGGATAAAGTCACACATCAACATGATGCTTTCGGCCGCTCTCTGCTCAGCGCTCTCCTGCGTGGTTCGCCTCAGCAGCTCTGACTCGTCTCCCCAGAAACCTCACTCTTCCCATGGCCCTGCTTCGCTTCCAACACTGCTGTTTTCGTGCTGTTGCGCTCGACTTATGAACGATGGGGCAAATTTTTTTAATTTTACGAGGTATCGTTGATTGCAGTGGGTTACAAGGTATTCTTATTAACTTCTTAACCGTGTCCAGTTGTTAATAATGGATTGAAAATATTTTCAATATTTTTATTAGGAAGAACATTTTAAAATTTGTAATATTTCTAAAATATTATATTTGATCGCATTTATAAAACTTTTAAAATATGTATTTGAAAATTAAAAATATATTTAAAGAATAAAAGAGTGGTTTTTACAAGAAAGATGTAGTATTTATTTGTATTTAAACATGAAGTTATTCTTTTTATAAATGTGTATTTGCAGTAAGTCTGTAGGTTCTTTTTCAAAGGGTGCATTAAGAAAATGTATTTTGTGGTCTGACAGTATATAAACTGCCCATATATCGTTATACAACGTACTACATAGAAAAGCAGCTATTTCCTATCATGCATCTGTCAGTTGCGGAGATCGCTCAGCTTTCAAGTCCATACCAAATACAGTCTCAAAACCAATATCCTTACATATAGCTATTCCAAATCAAATTCGCAAACGAAGAACCTGTCTAGATTGGTTTGGTTTTTCCTTTTTCCGGGCGTGTCAACTGCTTCGGTCATTAGTCCTGTTTTTGGGAGATGGAGGTGGTCTTTCCCCCGCTGGATGGCGAGATCCGGCGCCGACCTACCGTCGGCTAGTGGGGTTTCCCCTTAACCAGGACTGTCCCACCAGCGGGGCACCGCCCCAGCCGGGACAAGCTCAATCCAGACCGGTCTTCCGGAATATGTGGTAGTGTAGTGCATGTTAGTGTAAGTGTGTGTGTAAGGGGAGAGGATAGGACAAGGAAGAGGAAGGACAGATCGGGCGCGGTTTGTGGCCTGTTTTGTAGGGTACTGCTCTGGCATTTGCCTGGTGTTGATCGGAGAAAACACGGAAAACTACCGATCAGAGCAACCGCCAGAATTCTCCTCTAGCAGCGACTGAATTCGACCTAGCTGAAAAGCTAGTGTCGAAAATCCTGCCGCCATCAGGACTCGAACTCTAGGACTTTCCGGTTAGAGGCGCTGCAGTGACATCAGTTGATGCACTGAGCTACCGCTCCCGGTGAACCTGTCTAGAGGACACAGTGGTACCCCCTCCCCAACGTCGCTTTAGAACCAGCTAGTGAGTAAAAATAAAAGTCACGTATTTAAAGTTGGAATAACTACCGGTGTATACTTCTGAAACTAGTGATGCAGAATCAGCTCGTACTTTCTTGCAAAATTTTCGCTATTTGCTATTTTAATGCAAAATTATGGGAAAAGTATTTAAATTTTCAAAAAGTGTACATTTTTTTATTTTATAATCTATTGTTAAGAAATACATTTCTTCGAGGGAAAAATCTCTACTTTTAATATGTTAGTTATAGGACGCCTGGAAGAACATTTTGAAATTTTGGAAATTATCTGGTTTGTTAACGTTTATGAGACCTGCACAATGTCTTGTTAACTCTTGCATTATTGAATGCAGGTAAATTGTTCTTGTAAAACTATGTAATTACATGAAATTACGTTTCCTATTCACAACTATGACAAATATGTTGTGTATCTTTCTTCAATGGTGCTCCAAGATACACTCAATTGCACTTTCAATACACCCCACTATACGAATCTAATCTTGGCTTAGTCTAATTATAAATTAATTGATTCTGTAATCACGTTATTTGTATCTTTATTGGTGGTATAGTAAAATACTACTTAAACTCTTTTGGACACTTACTGAATGCGCATTTCCTACCAGCCATGTGCTGAGTGCTTGCGACCAGCGACTCAACAACGACAGGGTAAATGCCATACTGCCCTCAGGCAGGTGCAGCGGCTGTACGGCTTTCCAGGCCAGCTAACTACATGGAAGTATGACAGAATGTGAAAAAATAAAAGGTTTCCTAAATGAATATTTAAAATGATGATAAGCACAAAGAAGGGCGCGTTCTAAAATTCAGTGGCTTCTCGTGTTCTCAAGGTTGGTTATTCCAAAATGGGGCAATCCGGACGTTCTCTCCAATAAAACCGGCCATCGACTCGTGGTGATGGCTTTTAAAGGCCGAGACCTTTGGGTCGGTGCCATCGCATTGTTTTTATTTGTTGAACCACCATCCTGAGGGTAAGTGCGGCCACTTAGAAGATGACTCTAACGGAGGTAATCTTACATTTTTGTGGTATATACTGAGAGAAAAATGAAATGATAACGAATTTTCAAGAATCGGTGACTGCTTACATTTGCTTACTCTGTCAAAATGATTGTGCATTACATGCGTTCCAATTCTTCTGGAAATTCAACTAGATTATATTACCAGTTTATTTCAAAATTGCATGGAATTGATTTTGGGGTCGGAAGAATGAAAATATGGGAAAGAGGCGATTAGAATATCCAGAAGAAAATTAGATTGAAATACTCTTAGAAAACAATCAAGATTGAATTCATACGGTTCGCCTATTTTGCACATATTTTATACCTTCTCTATACCACAATCCTTCTTTTGGAAGAATGGGATTGTTCTAGTACCGTGCTGATACAAAATTCTAATATGAAGTACGAAACAATATCAAATAAATAATGTAGTGCATATAAGTAGGGTTGAGGCTACAGTAAGAGAAGAAAGGAATAATCGCGTGCGGTTCGTGACTCATTTATTAGGATACTGCTCCGGGGTTCGCATGGTATTGATTGGAGAAACCACGGAAAACTGACGATCAGAACAGCCCCCGCCATAATTCTCTTCCAGACGGCGGCAGAATTCGAAGCAATTTTTTAGCTAGTGTTGAAAGTCTTGTCACCGTCAGAACGAACCAGAGACCTCCCGGTCAGTCTGCAATAGGAAACCTGAAAATCCAGCCGCAAATGAAATCATAGTGTTCCACACCAAATTTTCTCTTTACCGCCATAACTCCCCCTACAAAACCACATTATGTCCGAAGCATTGTGGCCACAAAAGTCTTCCTACGAGTCCTGAAATGGCGCCTTTCCCCTTTTTCTCCCTGAGTGATGTGTCATAGAGAACCCAGCCACCTCCCTAAACCTTCCCCATTTCTCCCCTCACAATCCCGCAGATACATCCATTCCGACAACCCTTCACCCCCACTTACCCCCGACAACCGTCGTCACTCACGTACCTTCCACTCACATACCAGATACTTACAAACTTGCTACTCAGACTTTGCTACTCACATACCTACCACTCATATACCTACCACTCACATAACTGCCGCTCATATACCTGCCACTCATATACCTGCCACTCATATACCTGCCACTCATATATCTGCCACTCATATACCAGCCACTCATATACCCGCCACTCATATACCGCCACTCATATACGCCACTCACTCCGCCACACTATATACCTGCCACTACCATATACCGCCACTCATATACCTGCCACTCATATACCTGCCACTCATATACCTGCCACTCATACCTGCCATTTATATATCTGCCACTCATATACCCGCCACTCATCATACGCATACCTGCCATCTCATATACCCTGCCACTCAATACCCGCCACTCACTCCACCCCCCTCCCACCCTTCCCTGTCATTCATCCTAGCCTCTTTTCCCCGACCCTTCCGACCCTCTCCTTTTCCCACTCACTCCAAAGTCCGCCTCCCCATGCGGGGCGCGCCGATGACACGGCCCATCCGTCTTCCAGGAATTAGGAACTCCGGCGCGGCGCCGAAGCCCTCGCAAGTTGCGGTGATCCGCGCCCGGGGAGGCGCCCGCCCTCTCGAGTCGACGCCACCCGAGCCGGGAGCGGGACGGGGCGGGGAGGGGCTTCGGAGGAATGTGATTTGTGGGTGCGGGCGACGGCTTCGCGGGTCTTATACGCTGCTTCGTCCATTCCAGTCGGGCGAACAACTTCATTCGATCAGGATTTCTCGCATTGGCGATCCAACGTAAGAAGTGGTTTTCACTCACGATTAAGAAAAAGGAAATTATTCAAATTTATTAAGCACTAATAATATCTACAAAGTTAGCAACAATAAAGCAAACAACGAATACGAAAAACTAGAACCTACAAAAGTATGTAGAGTTTGAGTCTAATAGTATACCACACTGCAAATTGGGATGTTCACAAGGTCAATATCACTTCTTTTACGCCTTCCCTCTCCCTATCTTCTCTCTCTCTCTCTCTCTCTCTCTCTCTCTTTCTTTCTTTCATTCATTCTCTCTCCCACACACACACACACACACACACACACACACACACACACACACACACACTGTCCCTTCTTCAACTTGTCGCCTTCATTCAAGTCCCCGCTTTGTTTCAGGCGAGTCATGGTGACACGCAGAGGCATGGAGAAAGGGAGAGCATGCAGAGGAATGTGTTTTGCAGATTTCGAGCGAGATTTCTCGGGTCTTAGTCGCTTATTCGCCTGTGCCGATCTACTTCAATCCAAGAGAGGTAACGTGTTATTCCTGTATCTCACGGTATAGAAACACGGAGAGGTTTTTTGTATGAAATATATCACGTTTTAGAATGACATTTATACATTAAATCGCAAGTACGGTGACCTTTAATTTACCTTTAATCATATCCTTTTTATACGTAATTATATACAAAATTCGACAGATTATTTCCTTTTATAAGAATATGTGGGCACAAATTGTAATTAAATTCATGGACACACACCCCATATTCGAATTACGTAATTTAAATGAATTTAATTCTTAAATAATGCACAAAAAAGATAGAATAAGTTACCATAAGAAATAATAGATTTTACAGCTCACAAATAGTTATTACAATGTAGAAACAAAAAAAATTGTATCGGATGATTATGTGACTGGAAAAAATTGACCCAAATATTTAAGAGAAAATGAACTATTGGTGCTACACCGCAAGAACTTTCTCGCCTTTTGTACGATTATGGAATATTATAATGCTACTTGAACACATATTTGTCATAAATAAAAATATTAAATTGTTATGTTTATATTATGTAATTCAGTTCATCTAGATGCCAAAATTGTCTTTATTTCATGCACAGTTACCAAAAACTATTAATATTTCTTTTAAATTTACTTGAACTTAATTAAAGGTCTTTATTTGAAGAATTTATTTCATTATAAGAAATATCTCTCTCTTCAATATTGTAGTTATAGCACGAACCGAAAAAATTCCAAATCAACTTTTTAAAATTTAAACAATTCAACAAAAAGTTATCTGCGCCATACACGTACGTCGTTCTATCTGAGAGAAAATTTAAAGAAAAACAACTTGAAACCATTTTTGAGAACATTTTGAATCTGTCATTGCGACTTTTTGTTAATAATCACCTAAAAATACATGTTGTAATTTCAATAGGCCGTGACATCAGCGAAATAGATCAGTTTTGCTGAAAACCATGCCTTCGGTTTAGCCGCTACTGTTGTCCACACACGGACGGACAGACGGACAAACGGACAGATGTTTCGCCGTAAACCTTCGCTTCGGTATCAAGGTACTCCATAAACCGTGAATTCTAACTACGCAACGTAACTAATTTGCTAGTGTTGTTCATAATTTCACAGGGAAGCCAAAATATGAACGACGTATAAACGTGTACATGTAATACGTATTTCCGTTGAAATCTCGTAATGCTGGCGTCGATAGCCGAATTGCCGAACTGCGCTTCATGAAGTTATGAATGCTAAGCAAAGTTCAAGACTCCTTGGTTTTCAGGACGGGTGACCGTCAGGGAGCCCCCGGATCTGACGGCGCCGAGTTCCTATTCAAAGGGATAAAAGTCAATGGCTGACTTCGATGTAAAATTACTTCACGATCGATGCCAGTAAATGGTTCAGAAAATGTTGTTACAAAAACGTAACAGACTTTAAAATCTACATTTTCTGAAGCGTTATATCACTTTTTCTGTGTTATGCATATTACTTCGTATATACGTACGTATACGAGAAAGAAAAAATAGCTACATGTAAAAAAAAAAATTGTAACATGCAATATCACATTAAAACATAATCGATCCAATTTCTTTATTCCATGTCCTCACAAGACGAGTTTTTATCTATAAAAAGTGCCAATTTCTATAGATGTATTACAATACATTTTCTTTACTACGTAAGTGCGTAGTAGAGTGAGAAAGGATTGTCAACATGAAAACGACAGTGAGACAACGTGTATGTGAATAACATTCATTCCAATGGACTTCTAATTCTTTTCTCATAATACAGAACTCGACAATGCTCAATAATGTGACATGAAAATACGACTGAAAATGACTTCCTAAGCTGGCAGTTACAGAAGGTGCTATCACATTCCTCCACATCATATTTAAATTTGGTGCCTAATCTCAAATAAACAATAATTATAAGCTCTCCTTGGCACAGACTGGGACTCAACTTAAATATTGCCCTTTGGAGGTCGCTTAATTGTTTCTCTAAAATCTCGGGAACCCCATTGTAGTGAGTAAAGAGCAACCCAAAGAACATTACATTGGAAACTACTGCGCTGCAGTGCTAAGAGGGTTGAGTACACTGTCTAGGCAAACGCGTAAAAATTCTCAGAAAAGGAATTCATGAGATAGCGTCGTTCGCTTGTATTGTTGAATCGCGAGCAGAACTCCACTGGTTGCCGATCGCGATGCAAACGAGCACAAGGCATCTTTGCATAATCAAGAGCTGTTGTATACAATTTATCCGTGCGTTATTAACACTCTTTGCCGGCGAATAATTTACGCTCCGTGAACGACGCGCTCCACATGGCAGTTAGCTGACCGAGCCTCGTGGATATTTAGTAAAAATGTGAAAATAAGCTAACATAGGTGACACATAAAATCGTTCTTGAAATATTTAGTGTTGGCAAAGGCCGTCATGTGTTCACGGCGTAATGGTTCTATTTTCAGAAGCTGGATGCTGTTCGTTTTGTTTGGATGGATTCCAGGCGCCTCAACTACTAAGGCATTACTCCCGTAAGTGTTGCGCATGTTTTTCGTCGCTGGGAACAGTGAACTTCCCCCGCTAGATGGCGAGATTGAGGGCCGACCTACGTCGGCTTGCGGGGATTCCCCGAATCAGGTATCATCCACCAGCGGGGCACCGCCCCTAGCCGGAACATGTTCTAAGCTCCCGACCGGTCTCCCGGTATATGTGCATGTAAGTGTGAGTGTGAGTAAGCGGTGAGGATAGGACAAGGAAGGGGAAGGAAATATCGCGCGCGGTCCGAGGTCCGTACTGCTCCGGCATTCGGCTGGTATTGATCGGCGGAACCACGGATAACAATTGATCAAAGCAGCCAGTCGCTATAATTATCCTCCAGACAGCGACTGAATTCAACTTAGCTGTATGGCAATTGTCGAAAATCCTACCCCCGTCGGGATTAGAACCCAAGGACTTACCGGCCAGAGTCACTACAGTGACATCAGTCGATACCCTGAGCCACCTCTCTCAGGGTGCTCTTCGTAATGGGACAGTGGAAGTTCCCAAATCCATCGCATTACTCTCCCACCAAAGGCTAACCTCTCTAAAGGATTTTTCACCGGGAGCGGTAGCTCAGTGCATCAACTGATGTCACTGCAGCGCCTCTGACCGGGAGGTCCTAGGTTCGAGTCCTGATGGCGGCAGGATTTTTGACACTAGATTTTCAGCTAGGTCGAATTCTGTCTCTGTCTGGAGGAGAATTCTAGCTGCCGGCTGCTCTGATCGGTAGTTTTCCGTGGTTTCTTCGATCAACACCAGACGAATGCCGGAGCAGTACCCTACCCTACCAAACGGGTCACGGACCGTGCGCGATCTGTCCTTCCTCTTCCTTGTCCTATCCTCTCCCCTTACACACACACTTACACTAACATGCACTACACTACCACATATTCCGGGAGACAGGTCGGGAGCTTAGAGCTTGTCCCGTCAGGCGCGGTGCCCCGCTGATGGGAGAGTCCTGGTTAGAGGGAAACCCTACTAGCCGACGGTAGATCTGCGCCGAATCTCGCCATCCAGCGGGGGAAAATCACCGCCATTTCCCGAGAAAAAACATGCACTACACTAACGGGACTAATGACCAAAGACGTTGACGCGGCCGGAAACACAAAAAAATCAATCAATCTAAGGGTATTTTCGATGTCTTAATAGCATAAAATGCATGAATGTACGTATACCAATGTTCAACGATGCGATTTTCACAATGTTTGTATAATTCTCAGAAGTTTGTAAGCAACAAAACCATTTTGAAATAATGATGACAGTAAAAGCAATCGTCGGCTTATAACATTTGTGAGAATGAGATCTACTGATGATGTGTTATATTAATAAGATAACATCTGGTAAATTGCAATTTTTTTACAAAATATTTTTAACCTATGTACTGCGGAGTTTTTGTTTCTCATTCTTCAGAGGTTTTGACTTTATTGCAAAGGCGCGTGGGCGTTTTATTTGCGACGCCGGTTGCGCATCGCTGCTGTCGTTGGCGGGCGGCCCCTGGAGGCCGTTGGGGCCAAAGTGCGTGCGCGAAGGGGTGGGGCGCAGAGGGCAGTGGGGTGGGGTGAAGGACGAGAGCGAGGGCGAGCGCTGCGGCAGAGCGCGATGTAGCCTTGGCCACCCGCCAGACGCCCCCTGGCTCGCCCGCCCCTATCCGTACCGTATCAACGTCCACCCCTTTGGCCGTTGCCAATCACCAGGTACCAGGTGGTGTCTAATGCATATCAATGCGCATTAGCTACCGCTCACAGCCTACTCATAGTTCACATCCCGCAATTTATTCCCCAATTTCTACCCCAACCCCCAGGGACAATCATTTGTTGCGTAACATACATTGTACCTGGCCCACTGCCCTTAGCCCACTTATAAATTCCCAATGCTCACCGCTCACTGCTCACACTGACTGTCCCACGCCCATCAACACGTGAAAGATTTCTTCGAGAGAATAACAGCGATAGAGGAAATGGTGAGAGAGCATCGCTTTTTGCGGTGGGAGCAGTTGTGGCAGCGCTGGCGGTGGGGGTGGATGTGATAGTGGTTGAGGTGGTGGTGGTGGTGGTGGAGGTGCGGTTGCGTTGAGGGCGATGCCGAGCGAGGGGGCGGGGCGGGGAGGGCGGCGATGGGGGGCGGGGCGGGGAGGGCGGCGATGGCCTTGGCCAGGGAGGCTGCGCCGAGGGCGGCGTGCCAACGGAAGTCGCCGCCGGGGGAGCTCCCCCCTCCCAGGAGCATAACGCATGGGAAGTCCGCTGGGACGCCGCGACAGGCCATTTCCAGGAACGACGTCCAAAACGCTCTTGACAGGGGATCTTGATACGTTGCTCCCAGCAGGAGTTACTAAAGATTTCACTGACACAGAAAAGTACAAGGAATCTCTAAGCTACTAAACAAACGGAAATCCGCCTGAGTTTGCAGATGTAAGCACGGCAATAAATAAACGAAAAATATCTACGCCGTTATTCTATAGCCATTTGAATTTTTGGAAGGATTGTCGACTGTTTCGAATATATGTTGATATTTTTGTTATGTATTCAATTTAACTTCTCTAATCATTTTCACAACTACAAATATTTTCTGCCCAAACGATTGACAATATTAGTATTCTTAATGCTTGAGAGGCTGCATCCAACTGAAAGTAAAGAATTCTTGTAGATATGCAACCCGTCATACATTACTGTACTTTGATTACTTGTATTGCCTACACTAAAGTTCATTTTTACGTCGTTCAGTGTAGGCAATGTGAGGAATCAAAGTACAGTAATGTATGACGGGTTGCATATCTACTAGAGTTTGCATTCAGTTGGAAGAAGCCTCTTGAATAATACATTTTAGGGTATACAAAATACTCATATTTACGACTAGAATTTCAATTAACCCTCTAGTGGGAACATGATTTTTCCTCTTCAATAGGGACATCTGCTTCAGAGGCAGACATTGTCAAAACGCACCTGAGTCACCTTTTAATCGTGGAATTTTAGATTCTCTTCTTTAGATTTCTCTTCTTATTAAAAAAAGACTACACATAAATTTTATTGTGAATTTTTATTAACTTTCACAAGAAGCAATGCTTTTCTTATATTCTGGCATATTCATTGTATCTATAGGGAACCAAAGTCAACATCTTTTAAGTAAATAACATGAAAATCTGTAAAACCCTCGATATAAAATTATTTCAATAGTAAGCAAAATTAAATTTGCAAAATTAAAATGCACAGCTGTTTATTTCCTTTTGCGAATGCTTTTATCATAATCGCAAAGTATCCCACTAGAGTCTGCAAGCTTGAATTGATTCCAACAGCGTTAGTACCTCTCCTTCATAGCTTCAATGTGTTCACGAAACCTCTCTCACATCTTGTCACCAACATTACATAGTTTAGATAAGGAAAAGTTGGTGAGACATGTGCAAAGATTTGTGAATGCAGAAAATGAAATTTCAGTGTGATGTGGCATCCCACGCCATAATATGCCTCTAATAATTCCTCCTCGCCTTCTTTGTCTTCGGAATCTTTTTATTACTAAGAAGATTCTGCGAAAGCCACCTTAATCTTTTCCATGCCTTCTTTTCGTTATCACTCAGTCTTTCTTTAAATATTGAGTCCTTAAAATAGTCCTGAACTACAGTCCCTTTAAGACATCCAAGCACTTCTTGTAGTTTTTCAGAAGATATTTTGCAAACAAGTGTTCACTAAGTACAGGAAACAACTCGAATTTCTTTTGCCAATGGGTTTTACGCAGGTTTTACTAAGCCAGGTTCAATGCGCAATGATCGCAGTGGAATCATATGTGTATCAACCAATGGGACATGCTGGACATATGGTTTTGCTGGGTTGAAGGAACTTCGTTTCCAGTCGCGTCGGATATATTGGTGTACCGTATCTTGACTATCCCACAGCCAGAAGAAGCAACAGAACTTCGTAAACAATTTTGTAAACCCATCAGCATACTGATGATTCTTGGATATCCGCAATGTTCCACTGATAACGCTTGCACTGAATTGCTTATATTACAGCATTTAAATTTTCATACGTTTCGTTCAATTGAACAAAGTGAGCAATGAAAATAGAAGGTTTTACATTGTCAATGTGCAATTAGATTGCCTTCAAACTGTGATTGCATGCGCCGATAAAAAGACGCCATTACGGAGGTTGGTGCTGTTGCTTCAATTCCATAAAGAGAAAATTTACGTCGTTGCAGAATACCATTGGAACTTCTAAGATAATCATTACTCTAGATCTTTGCATCTAAAAATGTTTCTTTCAGTCTCGATGTTTGAAATTTTCCTTTTACTTTGCATAGCGAAAGATCCCTAATGAGATCACATACGTTGGATTCTATAAATTTCTGCGTTTCTGTATTAGAAATCTAGAGAATATATTCTGTGTATGAAAAAACGTTCTACTTCTTCAAGACTCATTGCACATTCTATTTCTTCAAGTACATTAATTTCACCTAAGAACCGATAACCCGATACTGGCCGTCAAGACACACTGGTCTTATTCAAGATCGCAGATTCGGATACACTATGCAATGTTGTTTGTTATTTTTTTCTCTGAGAAACCCTCAGTAAGAACAAAGCAAGAAACACAATTATCACTGCGGTTCATTGGCTCACACCAGATCATAGGGATGGTTAAGCATATAAAATGTTTCTTTTTGAGTCAGTCAATCTCTTAAACCACATGGTTTGCAATGACACGTGGTGCCAAGTTTTTATGTACTACATCACCTAGAGAACCAAAATACTCCTGGTACAGCTTCTGATGTCGTGGGGAAATCATACGTCTCTGGGATATCGGAGTAAAAGAACCACAAACGTAAGAGAAGTTATCTGAATTATTGAGACACGTGCCAGGCATGATATATCACATAATCTGCAATAAAGCAAAGTCTGTGGTCAGTTCAGAGTTATCAGAATTACTTTGTATTTTTGGTTTTGTAACACTTTTCACTTCGTCTAAGAAATCGCTGAGTTCTTGTCTCGTAGGATCTAAAACTCTCGAAATGGAAAATTTCCGTATTGAGATGTTACCCGGGATACGCCAAGCCGCACACTCTATACACATTTAGCATTGAAAGAAATGCACACCTCGCGGGAACATCTATGAACCACTGTCACAGCACCTCTTGAAACATATTCCGCAGTTAACACACGTTTTTTTTCGTTGGACGCACTCGCTGAAATTGTAGTTCTGACCGGTTCGCAAAGGAATGCCCTGTCTTATCTTCCTTTTGCGAGGGCCCGAATACGATGCATGTTACTCATCGCCGACGGAAGTCCATCGAGATGTTGTGGAAATTATGTCCCGTGAGAACACTAACAGTACGATTACCAAGAGACTGTATGTGATGAACAATAACTGATATCATATTTCAAATCAGCATACTCACCTTTATTACAAACATGTATTGGTTTTTCTGGCGAAAAAAGCTTTATGATATCGATCAGAACTAACTAATGAACATTTATGTGAACACGTGCAAACTCTGCTTAACATCATTGACAGATTTGAAACCACTAGCATAAAACATGAAGACTTCAAAAAAATTCTCAAAAATAAATCTTATTCACTGTGGTGAAATTGAACAATAATGTTATGTGTATAGTAAAAACCAGTTTCTTCATTTTTATAAAATAAAAATGCGTTTATTTGTAAAGAATGTATCTCTCAACAATGTGGTTCAGTTAGAAACAGCTTCATAAAATTAAGGTTTCTGACCATACCTGTAATATACTGTACTTATCTGATATGAAGCATTGGGAGTAAACCTTGAAATTATTATATAAATTTCATGTCAGGAGATGAATTAATTGATATTTATTGAAGTTATATATTTGTGCTTTATACTACAGTTCCTTGAGACTAAGGATTCGTCCATAGTCTAGAGAAGCTGTTCTTTATATCATAAAATTACAAAAAATTTTACTACATAAAATTTTCAAAATAAGTTGTTTTGTTTGGATATTGTTTGGACATTTGGATAATGAAATCCATTTATCTGAATTTGGAGAAAATATAATAATAGTATGAGTAGTCCAAAAAATAACTGATCTCAAGATAATGTTCCTTAATCAAGGGCATAATTTCCTTTGTTCGATTGCTATTGTATTTTGAGTTCTTCTGCTCCATATTGACGATATTATTATTTGATTTTAGTAAGTGAACACCGTAAATTTTTTTTAAATTTGCTGGAAATGTGGTTGCGCGTAAATAAAGCAGTATCTCTTGCAGTAATCACTGGAGTCCCTTACCTGCCCGTTCTTGCCCATTTCTTATCGCTTAAAAACGGATAAATGTCTTGGTTTTATGGCTGTTATTCAGGTCGTAGTGATTACTACACGTTACTTTATTACTTCCAGATAAGTGTCCGGTTTCTTGATCTGATACAGCAGTTTAAGGACTATCCAAGGGCTTCGAACATGAAGCAGAATATTTGAACAAAGAAAAAGAAATGAATGTAGAATAATATCTGGAGCAAATGGCAGTAAGAAGACATGAAAGGGTTAACTAAAAAATAAGAATATCATAAAAAGAAGGAGGTGTTACTGACTAGTAACTTGGGTTTTGTAAATTACTATCACGAAATTTGGATTAATATGAACAGCTAATAATGTTAATTTCCTTTCTATTTCTCCAGAATATTAAATGTAGAAAACAACAAAGGAAATGGAAATAAATTCTCTAATAAAATACGAAAAAGTAATCGAAATTCTTTTAAATCCTAAAATGCACTAAATGAAATAAAAGTATTTCCCATGTAATTAGTAATTTTGGCTGCTAAATGACCTGTTGCCGAATACTAACGTTTGAATATTAAATCCTTTTTCCTCTCTTTAATTTTTTGCTTACATTTTCACCATATTTTTAGCGGCATTTTTACAGGTAGGCATCTATGCATTATACCGCAATTTGGATGCAAGTTTGCTGAGTAGTTATAGTCTGAAATTAAGCTAGCTGGCAATTAATAGTAGTTTTTTGTAGTAAGAAATAAATTTAGAATCGACGCTTTCTCCTGCCAACGCTCCTCCTAAAATGTGTCGTAGAACTGAACTGTAATAAATGGGAATGTTGTATGTAAAAAACTTATTTATGATTTTATCGTCTGTTATACCTGATATATCAGAAGTATTTCAGTGTTGTTATAAGAGCAATTTTTAAAATATTTTTTTTTAAATATCAAGACGAAACTTAATAATATCATTTTATAGCCGATAAATACTTCAAATAGTTTAATAAATATAAATAAATAATAAAATCTCAAAATATCCTTTTATATTATTATAAATAATAAATAAGTATTGAATTACAAAGTATTATTATTATTATTATTATTATTATTATTATTATTATTATTATTATTATTTCACCATCAGGTCACTGTTGCGTTCCCATAGCTACTTAACGGAAGTAATGTTACAAATTATGATTGATTCATATAATCGCATCTTTCATTTCCTCAGAAACTCGAGTGCTTAGAGCAAGTAGGCGCATACCGAAAGATCCATGATCGATTCCCGTCTGAGGCACTCTATTCTATGAGCAGTCAAACGTATGTAATATTATTGTTATTATTACTATCATTATTAGGTAGATGTACTAATGAAACGAGTGAGGGGACGTGAAACGCGTACTGCGTCGTGAGAGCTCTTTCCCCGCGCGTGTGGCGTGCGCCGGCGTGCGCCGGCGAGATACGTGCGCGCGCGTGCGTGGCGGAAGCGGCGTTTGCTGAGCGCGTCGCCGCGCCGGCAGCGCTCCACTCCCACCCCCTGGCCCCACACTGTCGCCAGGCCTCTGCGTGCACCCCTCCGCCCCGCCCCACCCCTCCGCCACACCCCTCCGCCACACCCATCCGCCACACCCCTCCGCCACACCCCCTCCGCCACCCACCCCTCCGCCACACCCTCCGCCACACCCTCCCCACACCCTCCGCCCACCCTCCGCCACACCCTCCGCCACACCCTCCGCCACACCCTCCGCCACACCCTCCGCCACACCCTCCGCCACACCCTCCGCCACACCCTCCGCCACACCCTCCGCCACATCCCTCCGACACACCCTCCGCCACACCCTCCGCCACACTCCTCCGCCACACCCTCCGCCACACCCCTCGGCCCCGCCCATCCACCACACCCATCCGCCACACCGTCCCCACACCCTCCGCCACACCCCTCCGCCACACCCCTCCGCCACACCCCTCCGCCACACCCCTCCGCCACACCCCTCCGCCACACCCCTCCGCCACACCCCTCCGCCACACCAACCCCTCCCTCCCCCTAGCCCCTGACCAAAGCCGCGCCCCTCCGCCCCACACTCCACAACTTACCCCCTCAGCCCCTTGATTCCTTCTCTTTCCTCCTCCCCCCGTTCCTTCTTCCACCTGCCTGCTTCCGTCTCGACCATCTTTCCCCTGCCTCCTCATGACCCTCTCGCTTCACTTCTTTCCCTTATTCCTCCATCCCCCACCTTCCACCGCTTTCTCCATTCCCCTCTTCCTTTTGTCATCTATTTGTCGTCTCCTTCACTGAGTTAATGCTACACCCGCTCTTCCCCTTTTTATAGCTGCTTCTTCTCTTCCTCTATTTTCCCCCCTCCCACATGTCCTCATGTTCTCCCCCCACCCCGGTCTCCCCAACCTTCCTTCTTAATCTCCCCCTCCTTTCATTCCTAACCCGCATTCTCCGTCCTCCACCTCCTCTGCCTCCATCCGCTACCACTCTCACTTTCCTCCTCATCCGCCTCGCTCCCCCACCCTCCCCTCGCCGTCCTGCGTCTCTCCGGCCGTCGATGTGGCCGCATTTATGGTCTGCGACGAACGTGCGCTGCACGACAGATGAAATTGTGGTCGCATTAAAAATGAATGAATCTTTGTATACGATGTATTTCATGTGGTGACCTGCTTAATCATGTATCAAATGCGCTGGCAAAATTTAAATCGACCATTTAAATGCATCGGGTTGGATCGGAACTGCTGAGCTAAGTGACGGCAAGTATGTGCAGTCTCTCTCTAAAATATCGTATGGAAATTGCATGTGATGTTGCAAAACATTTACATTACATTGTATTTTTAAACTACGGCATTTGCTGGGCTCCAATACAAACGTCTTTATAGGATTACTATTAAAATAAACCAAAAATATAATTATGGTTAATCACAGAGGAAATGTTAACTTAAAATAACCAAATTTAAAAAGGAATAAGAGTGCAAAATACGAGGAAATTGCTATTTTTAGTAGGCGTTATTCATTTATCTGTACTATCCTATTCTGTAAAACGGCAGGAGTATATGGTAGACAATCACCCGTCACTTTTATAATCCTCGGCTTTTCATTAGCGCACGTCACTGAACAATTCATTGGTACCGAAATTCTGGCTGTGGGCAAGGTTTTGGAAACTAATTACAGGGCTGATTGACAGAAATCAATAGTTTTTTTCGGAAAAAGAAACGGTAGAGCAAGCGATTCCCAAATATTAGAAGTCACATAAGCGCTGAAGTAATGAGCAAACAAATTCCAGCAGCTCTCATTTATAATTGAGATCTCCTCTCCCAGAAAATCTATTCACATAATATTTACATTTTTAGATTCACTATTATTATGTATCTATTCGCATTCTATTGGAGAAAAGAGAATATATACATTTATAATGCATATATTTAAACAATAGCTGAGAAAATACACTCACAATGATGTTTGTCGGTCGATCATTGATTTTTCCCTTTCAAATATACGTAGATTTATTTTCAATAATGTCAGACTTTAGTTATTTGCAAAAACATTAAGATACTTTAATGTTGAATAAATCGACCCGAAAAACGAGGAAATGATATATAAAAATTTTAAGTGTTTCAAACTAAAATAAGTTATTTTAAAGAGATAACTGATGCTGTTCGTTATATTCTACATCGTCACCATCTCTGTTTGATGGGCAAGAATGTTTTACAGGGATTTTCTGCAAACGGAGAGACAGCAACGCTCCCAAACTTTATTAGCCAGTAACTGCGACACAGCATTATATCCCGCAGAGAAAAGAATGGAAAGGCATGAAGACAAAAGATAACTTCAAGCGTTGGGTGGAACATGTGCGTACCCACATGTTACAAAAGAATTTTTAAAATTAGAGTGCGTGTTGTGAAAAACATGGCTACACAAAAGAATGTTAAAATATATTACTCCATCTACCACTGTATTATATCTTCAGAGAAAAAACTTAGCAAGAACATTTCATAATATATCATTTGTTGCACTTTTTATAAAAAAAATCGGACTGCATTTACTAATATAAACTTCTCAAGAAAAACTGCAACAATACGTTTAATAAAAAATTAAGTTAAAATTAAATTATATAAATATAAGGAAGTTAAAATATATAACTTAAAATTATTTTTCATCCTTTAAACAACAAAATATTTTTCAAAATAAGTATAAAACTAACACCTCAGATAATTTCCTTCGTCTTTTCGTTCGAAGCTTCTTATTTGATTTTAGAATGGTTACATTACCACTATTGCAAGTTTTAGACGCCATAAACTACAAGAATAACAAACGCCATGACATTGTGATGTAAAGATTGGGAGATTTTTAGGAATACTTGTGCAGGAATACTTGGAAACGACCAGGTAAATGACATTTATAAAAATCAGTCACTGTAGCTGTGTATTACAGTACTGTAGCACTTGATCATACCTTGTTTCATGCTGCGTCCCAAGAGTGCACTCACCTGAAACAAACAAATATCGTATGAAACACTTGTTCAAAATAACAAATTATAAATATTTACAAAATACAAGAAGTGTTACATTCCCTTTACTTTTCTAATTAGTTAATAACAATAAAAAAAATATAATCAGTGGACGAATAATTAAGAAATTAATGTGAATTTTTTCGAGCTTTTAAAATATGTCAACTTCAATTGCAAAGAACACACTGTTATCCCATCAGAACAGACCACACTCAAATTTTACGTTGATTATTTTTAGACAAAACCTTAAAAATTGTAATTCTTGCAACTGAAGTTTATCTATGCATTATATTTGTTTGACTGTGGCCATAGCAATCAATGAAGATTGGAATATATAGCTTAAGGAAAGAAGAGTTTATATCTTTTTATGTATTTTAGTTTTCACGAGTACTGTAAAATTAATAATGTTGTATCGATATCTACTTTTAACAACAAATAGTGCTAGTCGCTAATTACCTTATCAGGTAATGAAATTTGCGATTAAATTAAATGAAAATAAGAATTTAGGCTGTACCGACTGATGAATCAGAGAATATTTTTGTTGAATTGTCACTAAGAGTGAAATCTTTGAATTTATAATATAATCTTTGAAACATAATTCAATGCAAAAATGCTGAATTAAACAAACAAATTGTACTACAATTCGGCAAGTTAATTTCTCACGTCTCCTACAGTATTTCACAGCACTAAATAATTCAGCTTTTAGTAATTTCTACATCTGCGCTATTGACTTCTCGAACTCATTCTCTAAATATGTCTCGTGTATTAATTACGCACCGTAAACGACGCCCCAACAAATTCACATCTAAAACTTGGTCTAAAATATCGTCCTTTTATGTCGCAATAGAGTGGTCGAAATATTATCCTTCGCTCAATGAACTGCGGAATGTCGAAAAAGCTCTTAAAGAAAATGTCTAAATAAGATCTTCAATATTTTTGAATATTCATTCATTACCTTCGTTTCCAGAAGTAAAACAGTGTTTTACACATAGAACATCGCCCTGAAGGCTTGTGGCTTCCTATCCAATCAGATCAATAATCTGCAAATTGGCTCTGTAAAACCCCGCTCTGACGCTAACAAACTTCGTTTCCCCCCCTCAGAAATTCAAGCAACACCATTTAGGACTAACGAGGATAACTGGAGAAGAGTCAATAGCTGGAATTCCTTGATAACTCACCTAAACACACACCGGTTGAATCGGAACCAGCTGTGTACCTCAAAATAGCTTTTGTTCAAAAAACAACTTTTACTGTCATTCAAAACATAAGTACAGTTCACGTTGTAAGATATTTAATAGGTATGAGTATCAATAGCATGCCATGAAAAATCTCCATTCATCTACACCAATTTACAATGTCTTTCAAAAATGAAGATTCTTCATATTTCTCCAAATTGCATTATATTTTCTGCTTCACACTACGCAACTCGAAAACCCTGTTTTGGCCAGTTTACTCTCGCGAGGTATTTGAATACCCCAACATCAGAAAACTAAAAACAAAATTTAGGTAATAAACTCTATATACAGAATCAGATCAGTTCATAAAACTCATATTTCATAAAGTAAACTCGATAAAAATAGCGCGCACAATACGGCGGTAAGGATTCTTCGGACACTGGCAACAATCACTAATATACGAGGTTCACTTCGACAAGGTGCTTTGTGTGGCGTTTGGTCCGGCGGCTTTTTCCGGTAGCTCTGCAATAAACGATATAATTTCGATGATGGCATTAGTTACCTTCTCTCTTCGTAGTTCACACGAAATCCGAGCCTGTGAGTAGGTCGAGTGCAGAGTTGCCGTGCGCTTTGCATTATCATAACATTGATAAGTTACACAAATGCTCGCGTAGGGTGTGCGGATCCCCCAAGCAAAACTGTAAAACTACAACTAGCGTACTACTATACTTAATGAATGGTTCAAAGCAAAATATATTTTCGTATGCCTGCATTATGAATGATCTTTTCTGTTGCAGGAAATCATTCATAAAAGGGCATTTTACAGCACAAATGATGACGTACGTATTAGCATTTTACGGCACGAATGATTGGGCCATCACACAATCCGCCAATCGCAGCTAGAGAATCGCAGAGAGGCAGCGGTAAACGAAAAAGCCAATCACCGTTTTCTCGCCCAGATGTCAGAAACCCGCGACGTCATAAGAAATTTGTTTCGCAAAATTAAGTTTGATTCTCTTATAAATTTCTAATACTGTGTGTGCATGTTAGTGTAAGTGTATCTGTGTAAGAGGAGAGGATAGGACAAGGAAGAGGAAGGACAGATCGCGCGCGGTCCGTGGCCCGTTTGTTAGGGTACTGCTCTAGTATTCGCCGGGTGTTGTCGGAGAAACCACGGAAAACTACCGATCAGAGCAGTCGACCGCTAGAATTCTCCTGCAGACAGCGACTGAATTAGACCTAGCAGAAAAGCTAGTGCCGAAAATCCTGTCACCACCAGAACTCGAACCTAGGATCTCCCGGTCAAAGGCACTGCAATGACAGCAGCTGATGTACTGAGCTAACGCTCTCGGTAGGTGTTGATGGTAATGATGACAATTGGGAGGGAATGGAAAGGGAATATCGAGATGGGCCCGTAGCCCGTTGTGGAGAGTGTATCGAACCTGGAACCTCCCAGTCACAGTACGCTCTAGCGCTTCGTTTTACCTTTTTAGCAACCGGAAACATCCACATTAACCACAACAAAATAACTTGAAGAATATACTACATCAGCGGGCATCAATTACCGCCACAAGATATCTCTCACGCTACAGCTATACACATCATTTGCTCCGGCTAAACAATGCTGTGCACGTGAAACTAAAAATGGGATGAAACTGTGCACGTGAAACTGAAAGTGGGAGTGGGCCTGAATTAGAGTAATAGTATATAACTTACCCATAATGTTGTCAGTTCACAATCAAAGTGCGCTCTAAAGGCCAGATAATATATTGTCAGCTATCTCCGGTCACGGACATAACAGACAAGTTCGGCGTTGTGCACAAACAGTTGGGTTGTGTGAACGGAACCAGGATACGGCGAATCGTACGACATAAAAACGAGAAGAAAAGCTCGTTCTTAAGAGGTAATTATCTTGTTTAATATGCTTTATATTTTTATAATTAGAAATGCATGAATAAGCGAAACATTCGCTGTGTAACGTGTACTTGAGAATTTATTTATTTATTTATTTTACGTCAAAAAACAGTTGAAACTGCATATGACGTGCTATGGGGAAAAGTGAATTGTGTGCACATTTTCAAAATTCTGTGATCCCTACACTAAGTCATATACTACTTAAATTTTGAAAAAAAAAACACTCCCATGTAATAAAATCTATTTACAAGGATAAATAAGCAATCAATTTTGGCTCTTATCATGTTGTGCTTCGGAATAATACTTCCTGCCGCGACAACATGGAAACGATAATTTGAATAATTGTATTTCCCACTGAATTCTAGAAGACGTGCACAGAAAATGAAGTTACATTTATGTCCAGAAGCAAAACAAGGGGCCATCTCAGGATTTGCTCAATGGATCAGGGAAACTGGACGACAAACCTGATCGAGATGGGGGTCATTGACCCGGAAGCTGTAGTACAATAGTTCTTACAGGTTGTTTATACTCATTTATACAGTCCAAATTGTAAATAATGCATTATGTATCAATGTTAAAATTAATGTTACTTTTCTTGTGATGCTCAGTATAGTTTCTAATTGTATAGAAACAGTTATGCAGCAGAAACGATTTCACTTGGGATTTAAACTTTTCTATTGAATTTAATCGTTTAATGTCATCTGGCAAAGTGTTCTAAAATAATGTAAATGTATTGTATGTGATTTTTTTGTAATGAGCTCTTGATACTGTCACCTGATGAATATGATTTCTACGTCGAGTGTTATAGTAATAGACTTCGGCATTTTCTGAAAATATATTCTCGCCCTTAAGCAAGTCATTTTTCAGATAAACCACTGATTCGTAAATAAAAAGACACGGTAATGGTAAAATTCCTTGATTAATGAAGAGAGGCTTACATGAATCACGTGGGTGGAATTTGGTTATAATTCGTACAATTCGTTTTTGTAATCTAAAAGTCAGGGAGCTATAAGATGTATTTCCCCAGAATATTATGCCATATCTCAGGCGGGAATGAACATTCGCGAAGTATACCCAACGAGCAGTATGAAGGCTGACTGAATTTGCAAGAATTCTGAACGCGTAGCATAATGAACTTAATTTTGTGTTCAATTCATTTAAATGGACGTTCCATTTAAGGTTTAACCACCACATCGCTAATCTGAACATTTTCTTTATTCATTTAAGCTTTTTCTTATTGTTTATTTATTTTCATTCTTTAAATTTCACTTATTTAGGTTCAGTTATTTCTTTTCGTTCTTTAAATTTGTGCTTCTCTGAATGTAATACGTTCCTTATTTAATAATTTGAAACCTGGCTGTAAGCTCGAGTTCGATTATCGAACTTGCACGATCTGGCATTAAAACTGATATTTGAGAAACAACCAGGCTCTGACGCATATACTGGATGTGCGTGGCGGCCACCGCTCGCTACTCCCATTCGCTGTGGTGAGGAATTTCAGCTAGAGGACTCCATCGTAGCAGAGGATGAAGGAAGCTACGCTCCGGGAAATCCTCCTCTATAAGCCTGAGAGCCCCAGATAAGTGACGACAGAGAATTGATTGGTGAACAGATGGGAACAGCGCCGGTTCTTTTTGAACAGGTAATCAGTGAGGACTTGGACAGTGTTATAACTTCTTCATACTGCTGTAGACTCATTACAGTGCGGAGTTTTCACGTTATTTGTCAGTTAGGCATACAACAGGTAGCAGGTACACAGTCCTTGTGTTATAACCCCAATTTAGACTAGAATTATATTTTTCAGACAAGCTATTCACCACAATAGACTAGAATATAACGTTATGGGGAAAAGGTTTTAGCGTAGGCCAAACTGATGAGTTCTCCCCCCCCTCGCCCCGTCCCGACACTCCAACGAGGCGTCCGCGGAGGCGAGATCAGACGCCAAGAAAAAATGTGTACTTAAATATTATGGCAGGAAACTTTTCTGTTCTCAGTAAAATAATTGAGATTAAAAATAGAAGTAATTTCGGGGTTACTATATCAAATTTTTTGCTATCACAGTTGATGTTCCAGCGGAGCTCCACCCGAGCCGGGAGAAGCTGTAAGTTCCCGACCGGTATACCGACGTGTGTGGAAGTGTAGTGAATGTAAGTGTATGAATGTGTAAGAGTTGAGAATAGGACAAGAAAGAGAAAGAGTTCGCGTTCGAGTCGTTTCTTAAGATACTACTTCCGCAATTGCCTGGTGTTGAGAGTAGAAACCACGAAAAACTACCAATCAGAGCAGCTAGCCGCTTGAATTATCCTTCAGGCAGCGACTGAATTCGACCTAACTATCTATCTAGTGTTGAAAATCTTGCCCCGTCAGGACTCGAAACTAAAAACTCCCGGTCAGAGGCACTGCAGTGACATCAACTGATGCCCCGAGCCACTTATCCTGATCTACTTATTTTACCGGCACTATTTATCATATAACTTCTATAATGTAGAGGTGTCCCTTTAAAGGGAGAATTCTTTTTGGCTTCATCCGACCCCGAAACCTTATCGGTTTCTCAGACACATATCAACGACTACCTAGTGAGGAGCCTCGCTCTCTGTAGTCTCCAAACACCACACCAGGCCTTAGACTCTTCTTGGTCCTGTGGCTTTAAAATTATGTCCGACAAAGCCTGTGAGTATAGTGTTTGCACCATGAATGTGGGCTGAGTGAGCCACATACTTATTTACACAGATTGCTTTCAGTTACCATCAGGGCGTGATAAAGTTGGTATTAGACTGCGTAAGTGATACAAGAGTTTCTGGCAATGCGCCCCAAGCCACAAACACAACTCGGGGATCAAGGAGGTTGGCAGCCCCTATATAATAATTCCTTGCATATCATTCATGCCCCTCCGCCATATGAGAAGACCTGAAATATCAGTATGCATAATGAATAAAAAAGGGTGTTGTGACAGATTTGGAAAGCCAACCATGCTACACAAGACTTAGAACGCTCCTGCGTGTGTATAGCTGGAACCTGCGACCCCATGTTCCGCGCTCACATCAGCACTACTTGCTTTAACCAAAGCCCTTTGGATGGAGTATTACATGAATTGGTCTATTACATAATATCGAATGTATGAAGAATGTAGCATGGGCACCTTCAAATCATTAGAGCGATTTGAGCGACGCGGCAAAATATATCAGGGGGGGGGGGGCAGACATAAAAAGATAAAAAATGTAATTCAAAATTAATCGAGGTGGAGTGCGGAGGTCCAATAGGCGATTGTGATAAATAAATATCAGGACGACGTCTGGTAATCAGCTACTCAGTATATAATCAGGAATATTAAAGTAATATCAGTAAATATGATTATGTAAAATTAACCAAATTTGTTGTAATGGGTGAATACAAACTGATATGTGACCCGGTAAATACTCCATTTCAATATTTGTGGATAAATACGTTGCATCAGCTTTGCTGTTCTCGTTATTAACCTTATTAGGCACATACAGAGCAAACAACAATTGTAGTTGAAGTTTGTACAGTGACGCGGTAACAGCCGTTTAAAACCAATCGGACGTATGTCTTTCGTAACAAAACCTTCTTAAAAAGAAAAAAAATTATATTTATAAAAATCCTTTCCTTAGAATTAAGTTGTCTTCCGTCATCTTTCGCCACAAATAACAACTTTTTCCATTTATAAGATGAAAGATTAATGACCGCCGCTCACTAAGAGAAACTATTCATTTTTTGTTTTGTAGAGTTATGTTGTTATAACAATACAGTAATCAAAACCGAACGTGCTAATACAGTATAAATGAACGTGAAATGTTTCCTCTAATATTTCCTCTTGAGTAATAATGTAATGATAAAATTGCTGCTTAAGAGGGAAAAGTCGCTTGTTGGGAAGATGGTTTCATTGAAATCATTCGTTTCAGATTGTCCGTAGATCCAATTTCTGTTGTGGGTAGTTAGAAGTTTCTGTGACTCATATCAACCGAAATGGGCCATTCCAGTTGGCAGTTCCCGGAATTAACTGAATCGTACAAATTCGTTTCTTGAATTCAGTGACCTCAATAATACAGCGGAAGTAATAATCACTGGGTTTCAGTTTATTCTCTGAAAACCTCTAATTGTGGCTCTAATTACATTCAGAAAACGTTTGCCGTCACATTTTTCTAAAAGAAAATGAAGTGAAGTAGGATGTGTAGAACACAATTCTTAGACCAATTCTTTACTGTCCTTTTCCAGTTTAATAATTAAAATGAAAGGAATAACCATATTTTAAACTTATTGCAATTGCATTTCCATGATTAGCAACGTATTTGAACACGTTTTAGGAGAATCGTTATCGATGTTTCGTATAGAACTAGTATTCTTCTAAAATATCCCACCCATTGTCATATCCTGGGCCTCTAGTAGATAATTTGACGTTTGCCCGGAAGCCCAGATTAAAGTCGTCTGTAGCGCAACTCAAACCCCGCGCTGAGTTGCGGTTCACTACTTGATACCCAACTAAACTGGAAGCGACATATCAAACCTCTAGCAGATAAACTTTATGCAAAAATATATAAATTATATACAATAATAAATACAAAATCCACACACTCCACTGACTGCAGCTTAAATATTTACAAACAATAAGAGCAAAACTACAATATGCCAGATCTGAAACAACACAGCATGAACCAACTTAAACAAAATAGAATAGAAAATAAATTCCTCAGAAAGATCATTAAAGCTCTTGGTTCATAATCAACATGCAAAACCAAAACCAACTAAATATATAATTCATTAACGATTATATAAATCTTATGACCCATACATTCTTCTCATTCCTCCCCCAATCGTGCAGTACAATAATATTTCAACTTTGTTAAACGTATAGTTCACCAAACAGAATAAGATCACGATTCCCTAAAGCCTCCCTTCGACCACCTTAAATCATGTACCCATTTTCCCCTAAGCATCTTCCATAAAATCCCACCCCTTAACACCATCCTTTAAAAATTATCACAAATAACTCCAAAACTGACCTCTGCAATTTCTATTATCTGGCTAATAAAATGAATTATCAGACCCCTGAGAAATAAGGTAACGCTTGCGGATGTCCATCCCTAAATGTTATTATGTAAAATATTTGTATTAAGAATACCCTTGAAAGGCCGAAAGGCAAAAATAAATTTAAAAAGTAACTATCATCTAATAGATCATAATTTTATCTTGCATGTTAATATTGATGTAGCCGTAGGAGCTTGAAGTAGATTTGCCCAAATACGTGTTACACGAATGCTGCGGATTGTAATACCGTCAAGAGGATGGATATTTTCAGTTGTACTACTTGCAACCGGGAGCGGTAGCTCAGTGCATCAACTGATGTCACTACAGCGCCTCCGACCGGGAGGTCCTAGGTTCGAGTCCTGACGGCGGCAGGATTTTCGACACTAGCTTTCCAGCTAGATCGAATTCAGTCGCTGCCTGGAGGAGAATTCTAGAGGCCGACTGCTCTGATCGGTAGTTTTCCGTGGTTTCTCCGATCAGCACCAGACGAAAGCCGGAGCAGTACCCCACCAAACGGGCCACGGACCGCGCGCGATCTGTCCTTCCTCTTCCTTGTCCTATCCTCTCCTCTTACACACACACTTACACTAACATGCACTGCACTAGCACATATTCCGGGAGACCGGTCGGGAGCTTAGAGCTTGTCCCGGCTGGGGCGGTGCCCCGCTGGTGAGAGAGACCTGGTTAGGGGGAAACCACATTAGCCGACGGTAGGTCGGTGCCGGATCTTGCCATTCAGCGGGGGAAGATCACCGCCATCTCCTGAGAAAAACATGCACTACACTAACGGGACTAATGACCAAAGCAGTTGACGCGCCCGGAAACACGAAAATATCAATGCTGTAGCTGAATCAATACTACTTGCATGCGGTTTTCCTGTGTATCACCTTTAAACCCTTGCCCTATTCTTATCCGTTGATAATACCGCTTGACTTGACCATTAAATATCTTAAATTTAATGATCAAGTCTAATATGCTATTCTAAGGACTTCTTACGGACTACGACAATGGTGAGAGTCGGGAACTGTTCTCCTACATCCATAGAATGATGCAAGCACCAACACGAGCTCCGAGGTCACCTCGGTCATATTCCAATACTCTGGATGGGAATAAGAGCTATCTCGGCGATGAGGATTGGCCCATCCGTGCAGCATGGTGGCCGAGAGTCGCTGGAAGATCCTAGATGCCCTTAGGTGGTAGCTGATTAGAGGTCGCGCATGCCGTGAAAGCGCACCGGCTGTAATTAACAAGGTTTTTGAGAGAAATGGGGCTGCATTAACGTTCTTGGGAGGAAATGTTTCCTGAAAGAACGAAAGATAATAATTTAATGCTGCAGGGTATCTAAAACAATCGCAGACCAATTCACTGCTGATGCTTAATTGTTTCAAGGGTTAGGGCCACTTCTGTGTATGTAAGCGCATATATATTTTTGCTAGTATTTTCATAATTTAGTTATTAGTTTCTTTACAAATTATTTTCAGAGTGCATGTACCTGTATTTTTCCCTCAGAGTACACCGTATTCATAATTCCATTATGATAAAATGGTTGGTAAGGCATGTTAGCAAAACAAATTATCCAAACAAACACTATATTAAAATTATATTCTTATAACACATAAATAAATAAAATACTCGACCCAGAAATGTTAATTTCTTTTTTTTTAAAAAGGAAATTTCTAACAATCATAAATTTATAATTAAATAAGTGTATAACAATTTAATCTTACAAGAAAATTTAATATATTATATTTAATGTACTTCCCAAATAATAATTTTTGTGTTATTCGGGTTTCAGTAATTTATCTTTCAAAAGAATGCTGTAGCTGAAAATATTTACAGAGACACTGTGCCAAAATAAACGCAACATTTTCTCTGTAGTCAGTAAAAACGTTACAATTATTCCTTTTACTTTTGAGTATATGAACCGGAAATTATTTGTAACTTTGACAAAACTATTTGCAAATAATTATTTCTCCTTAACAGAATATCCCAAACGACAACATCCCATAATCGTTTAACCCCAACAAATTGCAACGCTGAACTAATTGCAAAGCAAGCAAGGGCCGTTTCCATGGAGACGCCGCCACGCCGGCATGCAGCGCGTCGGGTGCCCTGGCGAGCGCGGCGCTGGCGATTAACACGGCGGCCCGCGGCAATAAACACGAGCCCTTTCTTCCGCGCCCTTTGTCCTGGGCGGCGCCGGGCGCGGGGGCGTGGCCGAATGGCCCCGGGCGGCGACGCCACGGCTGAGGGGGAAGGAGCAGCGGCCCTGAGAAGGAAGGAGTGGGGGCGAAGGACAATGGGACAATCGCCGTGAAGGGAACGCTCGTGGGTTTTCGGAGTGAGGAAGTAGGCTCTGAGGACAAGGACGAGTTGTTTTGGGAAGACTGAAGAATTGAAAGTTGGCTTTATTGATATTTCCGGGCACATCACCTGCTATGGTCATTTGTCCCGTTAGGGAAGTGAATGTTTTATTTTTCATTTCAGGAGGTGTCAGTGTTCCTATTTGAATGCTAGATGTGGCGCTGACTTACGTGGTCGGCTTGCAGGGGATTTCTCTCTCCGTGTATCTCCCCCTTCTGGGCATGGCCTCAGCTGGGACAAGCTCTAAGCTCCCGACTGGTATCTCATGTCTGGTTTAATTGATTGATTTTTTCGTGTTTCCGGGCGCGTCAACTGCTTTGGTTAGTGTAGTCCCGTTAGTTTTTTTGGGCCCCAGCCTGGACAAACTCTAAGCTCCCGCCGGTCTCCCGGAATATGTGTTAGTGTAGTGTATGTTAGAGTAAGTGTGTGCGTGTAAGGGGACAGGATAGGGCAAGGAAGAGGAAGGAAAGATCGCGCGCGGTCCGTGGCCCGTTTGGCACTGCTGCGGCATTCGCCTGGTGCTGATCGGAGAAACCACGGAAAACTACCGATCAGAGCAGCCGGCCGCTTGAATTCTCCTCCAGACAGCGACTGAATTCGATCTAGCTGAAAAGCTAGTGTCGAAAATCCTGCCGCCGCACGGTGGTGCATTTTCCCGAAATCCTGGCCAAAACCTCAAAAATGAAATCGCGTTTACTGAACTTTTACAAATACTACGACACACTGTATACTTGGGGGCATCTGTTTCTGCCCACTTCGTATCTCTGGGTCAATTCCCCTGGCACCAGTAGTCACCCGAACTTACCCTTCCCGGTGTTCGGTAGACCTGCAGTGCGAGAGTAACATAGAGAGATAGTCTTTACTTGTAAGTAGTGGTCATAAAAAGTTGTGCAGAGAAAACTGGCAGTATGGATTCTCTTTCTGAAGGTTTGTAGAGTATTTTCATGTTTGTTTTATAATGCATTAATGCATAATACCGACGTGGGATGAAATATTAAAATGCATGAAATTAATACAATAATTTTAATTACTCGTAAGTTCACGTAGGCTGAAAGTTACCATTTCCGCGGAATTCCGCGAGGTTTTTAGTTTCATTTACTAGCTGAATGTATCCTCTTTCGAATCCAGTTATAAAATCATGCCCCAACTTGCCCCATTAGTAAATACAAAGAATTAACTTTTCGTCGAGCACGCGTGACCGCGGAATATGACTCGTCGACATCCTTCCTGAGGACGGAACTGCTTTTACAATGCTGTTTGCTGCTGTTACAATGCTGCTGGAAAATTTTGATTCCCTTTACTGAAATAACCAATTTACTCAATATTATAAACAAAAATGAACATTTTTAATTTTTAACAGATTATGGCTATTCACTAATATTACATGAACACAATATTTATGTACATATTACATCTTCTGGAATTCGCACTATTTATTTCATTAAAAATTGTACATAAAGTAATATTTACATAATATGTGTCATCAAAAGTCGTCTTAAGGAAGTGTGTGCGCTCGATGAAAGGTCAAATACGTACGTGATATCAAAGAAACTCCTCATAACACTTTTAAAAAATAAATCAAAAATACAATTGATCGTAAAGTAATATTTGTTTACTTACCTCCTAAGTTACATACCAATAATTATTTATATTATATTGTTATTGTTATAAAATTAGTATTATATTATTTTTTATGAATAATACTGAAACTACAGTTTGAATATGGTCAAGAAACTTATTCAAATGCAATTCAAAGAAAAATGGTCTCAATGTAGAGATTTCCAAACAAGATTATAGTAATAGTAACGACAGTAATTCAGTATGACGCTTTTTTGAGAAACCTAAATATTCCTCAGAATTAACCGGGATAGATGAGGGTATAATTAAGAGATTTAGAAAAAAATCATTGGCAAAATCGAGTGGATACGCCATCAGCATTTCGTTTTTTTTTTTTTTTTTTTTGGATAGTACTCACTGGATACTGTCACGAAACATGTTCATGGTAAATATGCATAGTTTAAATATACATGGTAATACATGCATAGAATCTATTCACAAATATATAAGACGGTATGGAGAAGGATTCTCGCGAACATGTTCAAGACTGCACCTAATCCAGGAGATGTTTAATCGCCTGTTGAGATCTTCTGTTACTTTCATTTCAAGCTTGAGGGATGTTCCTAAAAGAAAGTTAAAATTCTTGAACAAATATGCTTTGTCTGATTTGCCTGAGCCCAATATCACCGTAGGAAGAAATGTACCCTAGTCAAAAATGTGATCTTCCTTTCCGGTTCTTCGGACGCTGAATATGAATTTTCTCTGGCAGAGGACATTTGGCCAAATGCCATTTATGCCAAATGTTATCAATTAATATGTAAGTAATCGCTACGGTTCCTAAAATAAATTTTGTAGATTTAACAACGTTTATATAGAAAAATATACATTTATATTTCACAGATTTAAGCAGTGCATTATTCTGGTATTATGTTACCAGCTCCCTTACATTATAAAGATAGTCCAAAATAAATTTGGTCGTCGTAGAAAACATAATATAGCTCTCAGAGGTTTTGGCCAGGAAATCGCCAAAATGCACCACTGTGCGCCGTCAGGACTCGAACCTAGGACCTCTCGGTCAGAGGCGCTGCAGTGGCATCAGTTGATGTACTGAGCTACCGCTCTCGGTCTCATGTCTGGTGGTGTAGAATAAATAGTAAGTATAAATGTATGTAAGGGACGAGGGTAGGAAAAGGAAGAGGAAGGAAAGGTTCTGCTCAATTCATGACACTGTGTTGGGGGGTACTGCACCGGTATTCGCCTGGTATTGATTGAAGAAACCATGTAAAACTACTAATGGTAGCAGCCGGCCACTAGATTTATCCACTAAAGAGCGACAGAATTCGACCTCATGGCAAAAAGCACCGTCGGGCTTCGTACCTAAGGATCTGTCGGTCAGAGACACTGCTGACAGAACAGCAATGCTGGCTGCGAGCTCGCAGCCGGTGGTGGTGGGGAAGCAGTAATGAATAGCCGAGCGGGAAGTGGGAAGAAGGGCGTGGGCGGGGCCGTGGGGAGAGATGAGGGGAATGGCGAGCTGCGATGAGCAAGAGGGGTAATGTTGGCTTGGCGTGGGTGAGGAGATGGGAACGAAAGGCAAGAGGCGTGAGTAGGGGATTTGAGTGTCACGGGTGAAGGCTAGAGGTGAAGGAACAGAAAGGGGCGTCTATCTGCCGGGGGCGGGGAGAGGTGTGGTGGCGAGGGTGAGAGGGCGTTTTGAGAGGGACGATATCTAAGAAGAACTCACGTGAGAAACGAGACACATGGCAAGGGCCTGGGAGAAAAGGACACACACGGAAAAAGCCAGGTGGGACGTTACAGGATGAAGTGCAAAGGATAGGCAGTTGATGGGCGGGAAGTGAATGACAGGAGTGAAATAATTCACAGAGGTAGGGAGAAGGGAGTGGGGTACGAGGCGCTGGTAAGAGACCAAAACCGAACGGCAGGGAGCAAATGCAAGGCTCGAACAGAGCGACGAAAACCGAAGGACAAGGACGCATCGCAAGGTCGGCGTGCGAGGGGGGCGGGTCCGGGGGGGGGGGGCAAGCAGGGAGGGAGGGGAAGGGAGGGGATCGATGCCGCCGCTGCTCCTTGTCGCGAGCGAGCGCTCGCCTGTCGCGTCGCTGTCCGCGCCTCGCGTCCACGCACCCGTCACCCCCCACCCCTCCCCACCCCACCCCCACCACCTTCCCCTCCTCCTCCCCCACCCTGGCGCGTGGCCCGCGGCAGCGGCGACGGCGGCGGCGGCGGCGGCCAACGCTTTATTTGCACATCGCTTTGCTGCAGTTCCCCCGCAGGGCAGATTTCATTGCAGCCGACACGAATCCCATTCAGCCTCGCGCTGCCCTGGTTGATATGAAAGCTGTGTTGGAAGTCGTGTTAAGCCATCGTAAAATAAACCCCCAAGCACGGGGAGATATTCGTAATATCTCCGGTTAGAAGAGGTGATAAATTCAAAATTATGTTCCGCGGTTTGCTGTTAAAGCAATGAAAGCATAACAGGCTTACGTCATCTACGTCTTTGCTGTCATAAAATTGTTATATATTCCGAAAAAGGAGTAATAAAATTTGCGAAAAAATATTGTAGTATTTCTTGTTCAGTGAAATAAAACATAATATTACATGTCGTTAAAAAAATTTAGTACTCGATTCAAAATGTTCATAAAATTGTATTTTTTTATAAATTAAATTTAAATATTGTAACTCGCGAACAAAAAATAAAGAAGTATATTATTCTTCCTTCCTTAGAGCAAACCTTCTCAATATGTGCCCTTTCAATCAAATACGGCTTTCTAAAGTGTATCAGTTGGCCTGTCAAAATATGTGTGTAATATGAATACAAATGACGGAGAGAAATTAATAGTTATGTACGGAAATAGTGTAGAAAGAGAAAGCGAATAGCGTACGAGTGAAATGCTTTCGGACGAAACGACGATAGGAGCAGAGTTAGGTACGTAACTTCAATTAGGTGCTCCATTGACTCTTTTGGGTGCGTTGCTTACATAATATTTTGGCACGAATTCATGGAACTGTGGATGATTCTTGGAAACTTGAATTCTTCGCGGAACGGGGTACGCGTTTGGGGTATGCGGTTCGCGTTTGCTGTACGCATGTAGCAAAGTCTATTTTTCCTTACGCCACCACACATTCCAATCAATAAACAATCAATACTTCCAATGCACGAGTGCTGAAAAAAGTATTTGTATTCGTAGATAAAAGCACTGAGGTGATATAAGTAGTCCCGGATATATGTGGTTTCAATTAGTACAATGGATAATTTTGTTATTTATGTACCTTAGTCCACGTGGAATTCATATAAGATTATTACAAATATAAGCGATCCTTCGGAAAATAATTCGAGAAGTTGTGGTGTAGAGAATAAGCTAAAAACAGATCCCATTGAACATACTTCACCTTGAAAGTTGCCAGTTCCACGGAGTTCTCCCGTGTTCCCAATGAAAGCGCTTCCCGTCCACTTCCTCAAATTCGCGCCCATGATCGAGATCAAGGCCGTCGATAGCCCTGACATTCGTCGCCGGAGGAATTCCGGGAAAGGGCCTCTTGTAGACGGGGCCTTGTGGGCCTGCGGCGGCGGCGGCCGGTCGCGTGACGGGGGTGGTACCGCTGCAATCGGCCGCAGGCGGAGGCGGCGCGGGCGCCAAGTGCACCCAAGGTCACTCCGCTTCCTAAGAACTTCCTTGGCTGTCTCGGCGGCGGCGCACGAGCGCTGCAGCCACAGGCCCCTTCTTTCTCGGCACGAAAAGTATTGATTTATTTCTGTATTCTTTGCGTTTTCTAGTTGATTGATTAGTGATACCGGGCGCGTCAACTGCTAAGGTCATTATTCTCGTAGGTGCATTGATAGATTGATTTTTTCATGTTTCCGGGCGCGTCAACTGCTCTGGTCATTAGTCCCGTTAGTGTAGTGCATGTTTTTTCTCGGGAGATGGCGGTGATCTTCCCCCGCTAGATGGCGAGATCCGGCGCCGACCTACCGTCGGTTAGTGGGGTTTCCCCCTAACCAGGACTCTCCCACCAGCGGAGCACCGCCCCAGCCGGGACAAGTTCTAAGCTCCCGATCTGTCTTTCGGAATACGTGGTAGTGTAGTGCATGTTGGTGTAAGTGTGTGTGTGAGGGGAGAGGATAGGATAAGGAAGAGGAAGGACAGATCGCGCGCGGTCTGTGGCCCGTTTGGTAGGGTACTGTTCCGGCATTCGCCTGGTGCTGATCGGAGAAACCACGGAAAACTACTGATCAGAGCAGCCGGCCGCTAGAATTCTCCTCCAGACAGCGACTGAGTTCGACGTAGCTGAAAAGCTAGTGTCGAAAATCCTGCCGCCGAGGGGAGTGGGAACCTACGACCTCCCGGTCAGAGGCGCTGCAGTGACATCAGTTGATGCAGTAGGTGTAGTGCATGTTTTCATCGTGGTAAATTGCGGTGATCTTACCCCGCTGGTTAGCGGCATCCGGCGCCGACCTAGCGGGGCAGGGCCCCAGCCGGGACAATATTTAAGCTTCCCCAATTGTCCCCCGACAAGTGTGGTAGAGTAGTGCAGTTGAGAATAAGTGTCGGTTATTGCAAGTGAGAATAATTGTGGGTAAGTAAGCGATAAGATAGGACATGGAAGAGGGAAGAAGGATCGCGTGCTGTCCTTATCCATTTGTTGGGATTCTGCTCCGGCATTCGTCTGGTATTGATCGGAGAAACCAAAGAAAACTACCAATCAGAACAGCCGGCCATTATCATCCAGAGAGTGGCTGAATGATACCAATGTAATACCGCAAATCCTGTCTCAGTCGGGATTGGAATCCTAGGAACTCCCGTTCAGATGCACTGCAGTGACATCAATTGCAGCACTTAGCCATCTCAGCTGGTGGTCTTTTTAGTGATTTAGTAAGTTAAAATACATTAAAAAGAAGCAGATATTGGGACACAGGTGCAATTCTTTTTTAAATTGAATGCAAGGGAAGTTTGGAATTTTGCAGCAAGCATTTCAACCAATAACCCCGACACATGAGAAAAGTAACAATCAAACATTTTCATTTTGTAGGATGTTTTTTACCTGAGCGAAATCGTTTACTTGTAATTCGCGGGGCTCGTCGTTTCACTGGCAATGTTTTCAATTTTGTAAACCTTTCTTCCCTTAATTGAAAATTTCAATTTTGAGACATGTCCCTTCTGTTTTGCACCGAAAATAGTTTTTGTGACCTTTGGTGAGCAGAAAATAGGCATAAAAGTGATCTGGGATAACATTTACTGAAAGTTCAACACTAAAGTACAAAGTTATGACCATTATGTAGGGTTCTTTGTGAATTTATACTTTCTTTTATTCAACTCTGCGATTGAATAATAACGTCGCAACTGGTCATGGTCAAAACATTATTTAATAACAAATACCGTAATGTACTTAATGTCACTAGCAAGAGTTTGGAATGGGTTCAAGGTCACTCTCCCGAGAACTTTCTTTGCTGTCATCGTAACCTCCGAGCTCCTTTTTTTGTCACTCCACATATTGGTTATTGGTTTCTCTGCTTAAAAGTTATTGGTTAATTCTAATGTCTCGTGAAATAAGACAAAACCGTTTCTACAAAAATTTTCGCTCCATCAACCAAATGGTAATGAACTAATCTTTGTCTTTGTGAGAATTTTACCAAGTACATTTTATCATTTGACAGTGCTCAAGAATGATGTGTACATTGATATTGTAAAATATTGTTTGCGAAAAGCAAGCATATCTTTCCTAATATCAACGAATTTCAGTTATCTTAGATATAAGTATTTCACTCCCCGACAATAAATATTGTTGCTGTATATTTTGATGTTGGCACAATATGTTGATAATTGAAGATTCTTCATTGTGTTATCATTCAGAATTATTGAAATTTAAAAAAAACTAAAAATTATTGCTAAAGTAATATTTTGCATTAATTTTTCCAGTTTCATGAATTATTCTTGTCTTCTTTACGGAGCACTAATTATTTTTGAACAATCGATTCTGACTCTCCTTTATCGATTTCAACTCCCAACCTTTGCTCTTTCTTATGTTCACTTTAGCTCAGACTTGAGAGTTTTATAAGATGCGTTCTCATTCAACATTTTTTCCAAATTTATCAAAAGGAAAAAACACTGATCTTTTAAATTACATTTCTGGTTATCTGGTTTTCAACCTCCCCTTTCCAATTTCTATAACTAATCTGTAGCGATGGGTAATTCTAAACATAACATTTTCATCATTTTCGCGTCAATGATTGGTTCCATTCCTGTATTTGGGTCATTGTTGCACACTACTACAATCCATGATTAATTTTCAAATACGCCACAAAATCATTATTCTTTATATAACATGTGTTTGGTATTTCACGTAATACAACAATTGTAAGTGAATATTAATTCCAACTGATATGGTAATTAGTATCTCTTAAATGTATCAAAAGTTTTATCGCGGAGGTTGGCGGTGTTCCTCCCATTGAAACTTGAGAACCAGCGCCGACCTTCTTGGCGATTGACGGGATTTTCCCCTCCAGATATCTCCCCCAACGAATCCCGAAACCTCAATTAAGATCTAAGCTCCTGACTGTTCTCCCAACATGTGTGGTAGTGCAGTGCTTATAACTGCGAGTAATGGGAGAGAATGAAAGGAGGATTGTGAGAGTACTGCTCCAACATTCACCTGGTTCTGATCAGAGTAACCACGAAAAACTACCCATCAGACCTGCAGGTCCCTACGAATATCGAAACAGCTGTTGTATTCATTCCAGCTATATAGCTCGGATCGAAAATCTGTATCTGTAGGACTCGAATTCTAGGATCTCGCAGTCAATGATGTTGCAGAGTTAAAGTTGTTGCCGATAAGCTATCGCAGCCGTTTATGTTTTGTGTAACTGCTATTCGTAGTAACTTTTATTTTGAGTATTATAAACTGGAAATGATTCAATTATTTAGTAGTGGTCAACATTTTGAAAAAGTAACATTTTTTTATACGTTTCACATTTCAGAATAACTGTATATAATTAGAATTTATTTCATAAATGCGACAAATTGTTGTTTTATTCGCATTAATGTATTTGCATGATTACCAATATGAAAGAGTGTCGTTTACAATGGCAAGGATGATATGTAATTAAATTACTTTTGTGAGTTTTGGAATAAGAATGGTTTTGTCAGTTTTTGGCAGCAATATTTGCGACATATGCGACCAAAAAACACAACAAGACCATGAGAAATCTACAGGGTCATAACGAAACCGTATCAACATTTTTACTTCACTTGGAAAGGGGCCAACGCCCGAAAACCTTGATATTGCCTCCCGCCGTGAATATGGTAATGTTCAATAACATACGAGAAAAAGAGCATAGAAAATGTTCTTGGATATGAAGTATCATTTTCGCATCAATTTTCTATGCAATATAATATCTTCAAGTTTCTTTTTGTCTTCGTTGGAATAGAAGTTATTAGTTTTAAAAATTTTAATTTGATTCTGTTCATGCTGAGTCATATTACGTCATTGGAAATATACTTTTTTTAAACTGTCTTCCTTCTAGCACTAGCTCTGAAAAACTGTTGTCGACCAGGCACAGATTATACACTGCGTCAATTTCATAGGTTATATAAAATTATGAATGTTATTTTAGGAGATTATTCGAGTGTTTATACTCATAATAAGTCGTTGCGTGTCAAGTACAGTGAACTGTTGCATTTGTGTGCACACAGTGCACCACTCAAAGGATTCGAACCGACAATCCCATCGTTTGCCACCAGAGAAATGCGTACTTTTCAGGTCGTCACTTGTAAGAATAGAGTTCGTAAAGAGCATCAACCCAACCACTTCATCGATTCTTATTTTCCCTGTAATCCTCCCCTTTATAATAATATTTATAATGTTTATTTGGTTACAATTGTCTGACAACTCTAATAATAATAATAATAATAATAATAATAATAATAATAATAATAAACTTAGAAAATAATCTCTTTATACTAATTTACCCAAACATTTACATGCACATACGCATACATTTATGCATCGTAGATGTCGCGTGTGCTAAATACTAGCACGAACATAAGAATCTCCAACACGATTAATCATTTGAGTACATAATCAATCTAACAAAACTAAATACTATTCACCTACATTACTGTGCCCTTCAAATAGTCAAGTCAGAATGTTCTCACGTTTTAAGGTCAGAATTTCTTCACGCTCATCACCACACTCTCACTTTCGCCATTGTTAAAGGATTAATTAGTAATTACACTAAGTACTTGGAATCAAGGTGGCCTCCTTTTGGCTTACACGTCAATGACAAAGTTTAAGCTCCAATGTCCTACAAAGGGTTGATATCCACTATTCTAGTGTGGATTGTTCGCTACCACAGCAACATGTTCTGCAGTACATTTCAAAACAACTCATAAAGAGCATAATCAGTGCGTAATTCTTCACAGTCATTACCACTCTACCACCGCCTCTCTTCACATTAAGCTTTAGCCGACTCTCCTCTTACCCCGTCGCCTTCTCAGTCGTGAAATATTACTGATAATTAAGAAAAAATTGAAAATACAATGTCTTTCCTTTCCACGCCAATCATAAGGTAAAAATATTGGTTCAACGAGGATTAGAACTCAAACCTCTATCTCAGAACGTTAAACGGAGTCAGCAGTCTGGGCTAGTAGGTCAACACTTTTTGAGGACTTGGATTCACGTCAATATGAAGCTAACAAGTGGTGCTACAACATCACATACTTTTCCGCATTATTTCTAACTGCTCCGTTATATTACATTACCACAAAAACCTGTGTCAAGTGAGTTTCGAACGCACGGTTATCCTCCTGTGGGGCATTATTAATGCTAAAAAATCATGTTTTCCGCATTCGAGGAGGTCCGTCTTTTCCTTCCGCGCTAGACACACGTCAAAAACATCCCTGCTTTGACCAGTATATGAAACAGCAACACTAATTCAGATTATTTTAAGCTATTTAGGTACATCTTATAAATATTCGAAAAGAAGAGTTGGGGGCGATGTACTGACAACATCACTTCGTACGTCCAAAACGAAAAGCTAACGATTTCCGTCAAAAACAGACATGATAAATTGTACAAACGTGTTTACAGCGTTACAATACGAGTATACGAACATCGCGAATTGCGCACACTGTGAGAAATGGCTCGCAAAAATAGTAAGGCTGGTTATCACTCGGCTGCCCCGACCAGTTCAATGCGTCCAGCAACCACTACGGCCCGCTTTACGCCAAGCGTTACTCAGCCGCCCCCTTCTCCTCCCCTCGGACGCGTTCGGCCCCGCGCGACCTGCCGGCGGCTCTCAATAATGCAGGCGCCGTTTTTGCGCCTCACCGGAGCGGCGGTGTAGGGCTGCCCGGCGCCGGCACTCAGTCAGGTACACAGCGCGCAGCCACCGGCCTCGTTTGCACGCGGCCTCGGCAGAGGGCGCGAACGATTGGCGTGGGATGGAAGGGGCTGAGGCGGAAAGGAACGGTTTGGGAAGGGATGGCGTGGAATGGAATTAGATGGAATAGAATGGGATGGGACTGAATGGAACGGGATGGAAAGAATGGGATGGGATGGGATGGGATGGGATGTTTTGGACGTGATTGGGCGGGATGAATGGAATAGGATTAAACAACATGGAATAGAATGGAATGGGATAAATTGGGAAATGGAACTAATGACCAAAGCAGTTGACGTGCCCGGAAACACGAAAAAATCAAATCAAATTAGAACAGGAAGGGCCGGGTGGTAGCAGAGGAACGTGGCGTGGCAGGGGTGGAGGGACGGGACGTTGTGTAACAATATTTTTATGATTCACTTATTGATTAGTGATTCCGGGCACGTCAACGGCTAAGATTAGTCCCGTAAGTGTTGTACATACTTTATCGCGGGAGAGGGCCTTAATGTTACCCACGCTGGCTGGCGAGATATGACGCCGACATACATGGGCTTATGGGGATTTTCCCTTCCAGATATCTCCCACCAAAGGGCACCGCCTCAGCCAGGACAAACTGTAAGCTCCCGACCGGTCTCCCGGCTTGTGTTGCAGTGCGTGTAAGATCTGTCGGCATGTAGTGCATGTTACTGTAAGTATGTGTAAGTAAGGGGTGAGGATAAGATAAGGCAAGATCGCTATCTGGGTACCTAGCTAGTGTCGATCCTACCACCGTGAGGAGTAAAACCCTAGAACCTCCCGGAGAGAGGCATTGCAGTGGCACACTTGATGCCCTGAGCCACCTCTCCCGGTCTGTGGAGCGAAGCAGGCCGCTGCGGAAAGCGGGGGGAAAGGGAGGGGGTGGCGGTGAGCGGAGTGAAGCGAGGTGAAGGACGGGGGCGGGGCTGGGCGGGGAGAAGCGCAACTAGAGGATGCAAAACGTAGAGGAGCGGAGCGGCGTGCAAATGAAGGAGAAACATGAGCGCGCAGGGGCGGTGCCAGGCGGGAGGGGCGGGGCGGGGGGGCGGATAGATGGGTGGGGTGTGGCGTCTCGGCCATTTGCGGGCAAGGCCCCGACGTAAATAGAAACACACTCGTACCTCCGTACTACGCACTAAAACCGGGAAACATCCCAATAAATTTGAGGTCTTGTAGGTATCGTCGCAAGGGCTAGGTTATGCAGGGTATCCGAGAGGAAACATCAAAAATTTTAAAATAAGTTCTTAACACAATTTTAAGCATATTTTGTTCAATAAACTACTTGGATAATCTGAATGATTGAGCCGCAATAAGAAGCGCAGCAAATTGAGTAAATTTACACAATTCGACTGCTTTTTTTTCTCGTTTAATTTTTCATTCTGCAAAAATATATTCGTTTCTATTGTAAATAATAAACAATTTACCTGTTTTGGGGTGTTTCTATGATTCTGAAATGCAAATGTTTGCGTCTATTAGACAGAAAATGAAATAAATAAAATCTATCGACAGTGTAACACGCCCGGGCCTCACCCTTCTGAAATCCTCTCCTTTCCAATCAGTCCCCCCTGCTCCGCCCCGCCCCACCCCACCCCGCCCATCCATTCCACGGCCCCCGCTTCGCCCCGCCCGCGCTGCCCGCTCCCGGAGTCCAACGCATGTCCCACTATGTGCACTGCGGGCTGAGGGCTATTCTGTGAACTCTCCACGTGACACGAAGCCTCACGGTTGGCTTTTAATTCCACAATTCCTTCCTAAGGTCATTTACGCTATTGTATTTCTCAACAAACTGGAACTTCCTTAAGCTATTGTATTTCTTAACAAACTTTTCCATACTTTTCCATACTTTCTAGACAAAATCTCTTATAATAAATTATTTTTTAGACGTAATCTCATGTGTTTACCTAATGCGTTTTATGTGTCTCATCTTATTTTTATTGTCTAAAATACGTCGCAAAATACAGAAATATTTTTATTGTCTAAAATTTGCCGCAAATACCTTTTGCGTTCTTTAACATCTTTGGATCACGTCACTTGTACACATTCGGCTCTATAATGCTTTCCCGTCGCCTCGCAAGGCTACACAGTTCGCGGATTTCCGCGGCCCTTCCTGTACATTGTCCATCCTACCTATTGTAGATTGGCCCCCCACACTTTCAACTGCTTTCGTTGGGAGCCTACAGGCTCATCTCCGCCATTCTTTTCGTGATAGAGAGGAGCTTCCGAGGACCCCACGTGGTCATCGCAGCTGAGATAGTCAGGGTAGTAGATCCCTGCCCGGATGGGAAAGATACAGGCTTTTAGAGTGATTGATGGTGGTCGGGCCTGTCCTATCCAGCCACAACACATGTGATGAAATCTGGGATGGCATCGTCCGAGCGAAACGCGTGCACGCTCCACACGCATGCCCCAGCGCCGCCCACACGGATCAGGAGCTATTGTGGGAACGGTGATACATGATAGGTTTGGAATGCCAACCTTGCCATAACAGCTAACAACCACGCCTACGACAAAGCGACCTCGCCAGCCAACGGCCTTTAACGCTAATTTTATTCAATCAATAAACACCATTTGATGGCCGAGTCATTGTCATCAGATCTGCCACGCGGTAGTCAAGAATTTGCATGTACTTTGGGTCAATTCCTTCGATGTTCGAATTCCATCGAAAACCATCAAAAGCTAATTACATAATATATTCAAATATTTATAAAGGCGACATCGTTCCTAGTCCTTAGAACGCCAAAACCATTTACTCGGTATATTAGCTTCAAATACTATTAAATTCCACTTCAAAACCTGGAAATAAAATGGGTTGCATGAAAACGGTATTCCAGGAACGGAAGCCATCCACTGACGTCCAGACAAGAGCCCGTCTGGAGTGCCCGGCCTGGTTTCGTAGGGCTGTAAAGCGGAGCGCCCCAGGGCAGCTAGCAGGAAACAGCGGAAACAGCCCTTGGCGGGAGGGCCAACTGCACTGCGGAGGATCGGGGACGACGGGGAACCGAGTGAGGATGAAATGGTCGAGCTGAAGGGCGGAGCGGGGCGGCCCGAGACGGAGAGCCTCCGGACAAGATTAAGCGATGGACCGCGACGGGAGGAATAGGGTGTGAAGAGAGGAGCGGGGCGGGGCGAGGCAGGCGGGACCGGGCAGAGCAGAAATGGACGGGGCGGATCAGGACGGAGCGAAGAGGGGAGGGAGAAAAAAGTGCAGAGCGCCCGTTGGACAGAAGGCCAAGTGTGCCCAGAGGGAGCGGATGGGGGGGGGGGAGAACGCGGCGGGAAGGGGAAGCTGTGCGAGGCGGGGATAGACGCCAGTCTAGCGAAGCGGGGCAAGGCTAGAAGCTAGTACGGTAGCGGTAGCTCAGTGCATCAACTGATGTCACTGCAGCGCCTCTGACCGGGAGGTCCTAGGTTCCCACCCCAGGGGGGATTGACACCTTTCCAGCTAGGTCGAATTAGCGCTTCTGGTTCCACTCCCCACGGGGCAGGATATTCCGACACTAGCTTTCAGCTTTCCTTGGTTTCTGCGATCAACACCAGGCGAATGCCGGAGCAATACCCTAACAAACAGGCCACGGACCGCGCGCGATCTGCCATTCCTTTCCTTCTTCTGCCCTTACATTAACTTACACTAACATGCACTACACTACCACATATTCCGGGAGACCGGTCGGGAGCTTAGAGCTTGTCCCGGCTGGTGCGGTGCCCCGCTGGTGGGAGATCCTGGTTAGGGGGAAACCCCACTAGCCGACGGTAGGTCGGCGCCGGATCTCGCCATCCAGCGGGGGAAGATCACCGCCATCTCCCGAAAAAACATGCACTTCACTAACGGGACTAATGACCGAAGGAGTTGACACGCCCGGAAACTCGAAAAAATCAATCAATCAATAGACGCTGGTATAACGAATCGGGGCGGGGCCGGTCGGGGATAGTCGCCCATATAGCGAAGCGCGGTGGGACGGAGAGACCGGAAAGCGAAGCGGGATAGAAGCTAATGCAGCGGGGCGGGGGTAGAGGGGGGGGGGGGATCGGTGCGGAGTCGCTCCACAAGTGGAAGCGTCGACCGCGGCGGCGGCGTCCCGCAGGGCCGTATAATAACGGCATAATAGGCGGCGAAGCGCGTCAGTGCGAGTCTAATTGCGAGCGCCGGCCCGCCGTGCAAAAAGCGCCAGCCGCAGCCCCAGACCATATTGATCGGGCGCGGGACGCACGCGCATCGAAAGCGGGGCCTCCCCCCGCCACGCCCCCTCCCGCGCCCTGACCCGCCTCACACCTTGCGACCTACATTCCTGCCGCCTCCCCGCCCCCCTCCTTAGTGCCCGTCTCGACGCGCATCCGGTCGGTTGTAGTTGCGGAAGTGTAAGGTTTATGGCCGATGTGGGTGTGACATGCCTCTGTCGGAACCGTTTATCACACTGGGTCTGTGAATGGCTTCTCGCCGCAAGCCCTACCTGGCACTACCTCACACTGTCTGCTGATGTCCTCGTCCGCTCAAACACAGATGCCAGACAGACGTCATCTGTGCCGTTCGCGTTAGACAGACGTCAACCCGCTCCGCAGCGCTTCGCCTCGCAATCACTGAGTGCAGGACACTGACCCACCACACACACAATCCTCCATTTCTACATCCTTTACTTACATTCCTGTGACGGTTGAATTTCTGCGGTCTATTACCCCTTCTTCCTCCACCGATCTCTCGCACAAGTCGTCGGAACGTCTCTTCGGCAAGATCGTTGTGTGTATCCAATCCAATTTATGGGAGAAAACTGGTACGTACTGCGTGTCTTTAATACGTTTATCTCAATGGGTCATTGAAAAAGATCCTCGCCAAAAGCCTGAGCTTACGCAGCCCAGCTCTATTCATCGTTGACTTTCAGACCGGCCGCACAGAGGCAACTTTAATCTCCGTCCCGCCTCAACCCCCGCCAACTCTCTCTCGCCCCGTGCCCGCGAGAAGCCGCATCACCCTCGCCCTACACAAGCTCTTTCCTCTCCGTTCTGCCGTACCTGCCCCGATGAAATACAGATGCATTTACATTTTCTGATTGATTCATTCATTCGTTCATGATTGATTGATTGTTTCCGATTCCATTAGCAGCTATGGCCATTATTCCCGACGAGTGTGAATGTTGTGTTAGTGTAGAAAATGTTTTATCCCGGGATGTACCGATGTTCCCTCCTTGGACCAATAGATCCGGCGATGAGTCTTCGCAAGTTACTCCTTTGGGTACCTCCCCCAGTCGGGGCACTTCCTCAGTCGAGAGAAGTAAGCTCCCGTCGGGTCTCCTGAATTTGTGGTAGTGTATGCATGGAAGTGTGTTTGTAAATAAGGGGGTGGTTTCATCGTGTCAGGCAGGGCCGCAAGGTTTACACCGTTATGTCTGTTTCATGTTTCTAAATCGTGGAATCATAGTAGGTTAAACTCCAAGGCTTCGGACTCCCATAAATTAAAATTAAATAAATTAAAATAAAATAAAATCCCCATTAAAATAAAACCTCCATTAAATTAAAATAAAATAAAAGGAAACGGTTAAAATAAAACACATTAGGGGGCGAAGGGAAGTGGGAATCGGAAATCTTAGGGCAGAGGCGTTGGTGCGGACGATTTTCTGTGGTGCTGTTTGTTTTCAGGTGCGGAGGAGGCCAAACACTGGAAGGAGAATGCCTGACGCCCGCGCCAAATAAATAAATAGTTTAAAAACCGGATAGATTAGCATGTACTCGGCTTCTGACGGCAGGTTTTCCCCTTCAGGGTTTTTCCTCAGCTGTACCTTATGGTCTCTTTTCCGCGGCTTTGATGCGAAGGAGAGACCATTTGGGGTGAATACCAGAATTCGAAAGGTTAGAACGCGGTAGAATCGCGGTAGAATGTAGGTATTGTAGTCGCTTTAAGGCCTTCGGCCTAGCCACATTGCATCAAGTTTTTTCCTTTGTCTGTAATAATTACCTAATAAATAAAATAAGGGGGTCAGGATAAGACAAGCAAGAGGAAGGAAAGATCGCGCGCGGCCCGTAGCTCGTTTGGTACTGCACAGGCATTCGCCCGGTGTTGATCAGATAAACCACGGATTACTACCGATCACAGCAGCTGACCGCTAGGATTCTGTCTCAGGCGGCGACTGACTTCACCCTAGCCCGTCCATTCGCATTTCCATTTTCTGCACCTCACGACCTGCATCACTTCGAGGAATTCTCGCGAACCTGCCACTACGTATCGGATAAGACACCTCTACTCCTCACGCAGTCTGAATTCCGCATCGCGACACACTGTTTGCGGAAACGAACGGTTTACGACCAATGTGGGGAATGAGATGCTCCTTTGCACCACACAACGGTCTATTTTCCAAGAGCTGTTACAAGCTCCTCTTGTCGTGCTCAAGAGGCTAAACATGTCTTGACGTGCCGATCGATCTTACTCGGACGTGTTCTCACCTTTTGCACCTCGCGTCTCACACATCCCTGCGACGGTCCACTTGCTGTTGTCGTAACGGGACAGACAATAGCACACTCATCTTTTCCTGTGATACTGTCTCGCCCCGACTGGAAACCCATCAGCACGGGACCACGTCCACTAAAGCAAGTGCTAACAGCGGGGGAGGGGAACGGTCCTTTTGGGATACAAAGGCCAACCTCTTGACTTCCTCTGAAAGGCGGAAGGACTGCCTTTTCTTCCTCTGTACCCCTTCAGCGTCAGTGGGCTGTGGCCGGCAGATGATGGCATCATATGACAGGTCACGGAGGGCGGTCAAGGGCTGGAACGCCTTGACCTTCGGTCATTCATGAACAGACAGCTGACACTGGCTCGTGACCACCGGAAGGTCGTGCGTCCTTGCGTTACCACTATGTCCATTCGCACCAGGCTAAAGAAACTATAAATGCGTTGTACTTCAAACCATCCCATCCTTGTACATAAATTGCAAATAAATACACATATTTTATGAGATCCCATCACGACGCAACACCGCCTCCTCTCCTTACGCGCACTTCCCTTCACGCCTCGCGAGAGAGGTCTAAAAAGTTTAGACTATCTTAATCCTTCCGCCCCAGGCCCCTTGTATTTGGGGAAGGGAAGGGTTTAAGTCTGATTGCGTTTATGGGGGCCATTGTACGAGTGAATCAGAGGATGATGCCCGCTCCATTTCCCATCGCCTACTCTTCATCGTTCGGCCGAACACTGTTCTCTTTAACATTCCGTCACTCGCTCGGCCATTCGTAACACCAGTACTCGCGCGTTGGACTCCGTCCAACACAACTGTTAAGGAGTTTATTTTTATTATTAACATAATTTATACATTTTTCGTATATATCTGTGCTTATATTATAATTGAATATACCATGGAAAGATACGTAAATAATTAGTTGCAAACCTTTTTGAAGAATTTATTATATTCCTTCCGCCAGTCGTAGCACGAGCACTCGCGCGTTGGACTACGTCCAACGCCCGCATTATTTAGTTATACCATTTATGTTTTTGCACACTAACGAAGAAAAATGCATAAACACATTTAAAATATGAAACATTCTCACATTGCAGAAAAAATATCATTTTTATCAATTATACAAAAACACCGTTATATACGCCAGTATCCGCATGTTGGATTCTATCAAACGGGCACTAAGATTTTACTTCAGGGTATGGCGACACTACGCATAATAGAGATAAGAATTTAATCGACATCCTTCCCAGATACAATTCGTGGAATAGAAGCATTGTTTTTGTGCGTGGAAGGCTAACATTCCTTTCTTAACAAGAAAAGAAACTTTTGTTTGACTCTATCCAACAGCGAGAGTGACGGAGTATTAATCCTCCAGCGCGCATCGACTAATTGTATCGGAAGCAGCTGTCCCTCTACGCCTCCGCGCACGGGAGTTATCTCTTGCGCGGAGAGGGCGACGTCCACCATCATCTGAGCCCCTCTTCCTCAAGGCGATATTCCTGGCAGAGGGACTAAATTAACGGGCAAAGATGATTAGTCATTGAGCCTGAAGCTGTTCATATCATCGGAGCTGTGGCAAGCGCCCCCGTTCGACACAACGGCAGGCTGTTCTCACTCAACTTCCCTCGTGTGAACGAGCCTTCGCGGGCGCTGCTGAGCCATGCCGCTCTCATCGCACTATCTCCCTCGTCAGCGCTTGGGGAAATCTAAACTCTGGAGCCCCTGAACGGCCTATTTAATGTCGATGATAGCTTAGGCAGAATAGAATGAGGTTGGGGAGAGGCTGGCACACGGCACCTCAAAAAGAAAGCTTAAGGCTTAATAAAAATAAATGTGCATGGTTTCTCCTATCAACACCAGATGAATGCCGGAATAGTGTCCTACCAAATGGGGCACGGACCGCATGAGATATTTCCTTCCTCTTCCTAGTACAACACTCTCCTCGGTTACACATACACTTATATGCACTTGACGACCACACATGACGTGAGACAAGCCAGGAGCTTAGAGTCTGTCCCTCCGGTTAGGGTAGTGCCCTGCTGGTGGAGATACCTGGAGGCGGTACCTTTCACAAGCCCACATGTAGGTTGGCGTCGGGTCTCACCATCCAAAAGCAGTAGATATTGCCCTGCGGGGGAGAAAAAACATCTCCAGGCTTAAACAAAATGTATGGCATTAACCGGACTAATAAGCAAATGATTAATAATCAATTTATTAACAATAATCAATTGATTACTAACAAAATAAACCATGAATTATAATAAAAAACAAAGTACTTGAAAAGAATGTCATCATCCCCGCGCGCTCCGCAATTCCCTTTTCTTTACACTTGTTTTCCGATCACTTGAGGCCACGAGTGCATTCGATTGATTGATTGATTGTTAGTACTTGTGAGTGCGTCAACTGCTATGGCCATTAATTCCGGTAGTGAAGTGCATGTCTTCGTCGGGAGGTGGCGGTGATCTTCGCCCACTGTATGGCGAGACCAGGCGCCAACTTACCGTCGGCCATCAGGGATTTCCCCAATCAGGTATCTCCGACCAGCTGGGCACCGCCCCTGCCGAGCTAAGCTCTAAGCCCCCAACCTGTCTCCCGGCATGTGTGGATGAGTAGTGCATGTTAGTGTAAGTGTGTGTAATTTAAGGGCCTGCTTGTTAGGGTACTGCTCCGGTATTCACCTGGTTTTGATCTGAGAAACCACGGAAAACTACCGAGTACAGAAGCTGACGACTAGGATTCTCCTCCAGACAACGACTTAATTTGTCCTAGCCCTCAAGAGTGCCGATAATCCAGCCTCCGTTGGGACTCAAACCTGGGACCTCCCTGGGCCATCACATGATGCCCTGAGCCACCTCTCCCACTGAGTAAATTCAAAATCGGGGGTAGGTTAAGGGATATCCCCCACGCTGCCCTACAAGGCTGAGTGGGAACAGCCCGGTCCTGCGAGCCCGTTACGCCCCTTCTGTGACGTCGCGTCGTGACCCGCTTCATTCTCACGCCCCCCCCCCCCGCTCCGCGTGGCCTACATTCCTGCGGCGCCGCGGTCTCTCCGCCCCCCCCCCTTCCACCCTGACCGCTCGCTCTGCTTATCTCCCTGACGCGCCGCTGCCGGGCACCAACCACCGCCCTGCGTTTGAACCCTCCTCCGCCAAAGCCATTGTCTCCACAAGGGCAAGGTTTATGACCGAAATGGCTATGATGTGCCGTTCATTCCCCTGGGGATCTGACGTGCTCCCAGCCACGTGCCTGCGTTCGTGTGGTTTGCTCGTCCCTGACGGACTGACCGACCTCACACGAACGCATCCCATGACCTACGATTTCCGCCACCGCGCTCTCTCCTTCTGTACTGCTGGAAACGCATCAGGGTCCCAATTCCTTTTTATATTTTTTATATAAACATTTGTTTTTGATTTCTGATGGAGTAGTTTGTTCAGTACAAGCTCTTTTAAGATGTGGTTTTTCAGGATTTTGCTTGTTCAATGTGAAGATTAAGCTAACTTAATCTACACGCTGAAGAGGATATTCTAGGGAAGAAAATCGGGGTTATGTATTATAGTTAGCGAAGATTTTGAGAAAGGTTGCGAACGCAAATCTATTTTTTATTACGGGCTGTGCGTTGAGTTTTTCGTTAGTTTGAAATGGGATGTTGCTGGTATGTCAGTTAGGTTTCGGTAGAAAATGTGTGGTCTATGAACTATTTGATTTATTATTGTATTAACGTTCAATTCGGAAGAGAGCTGTTCGTTACTTAAGAACTCTAGGGCATTTGGGATTAATACGATTTATTAATTTTGGATTATTTGGAGTTTATTTATATGTGTAGGGATCGCGTCTCTCCATAGTGGTCACGTGTAGAGCATTAGTGATCTTATTATAGTTTTATATATTGCTATAGAGTTTGTATATGACAGATATTTGTGTTTGTTTATTAGCTCCCATAATCCTCTTCGCAAGGATGATCTCTCTCTCTCTCTGTTTAAATGCAAGTGTGATTGTTGTTACAATTCTCTGTAGTTCTACAATGCCCAATAATACTGAAACTTTTACCCTAAGTTTCTTAGAATATTTTCTTCAGCTGCACGTCTCGAAAGGAGTCATGCCTATTTACAGTTTCAAATACAGCCAACAGTTTTCCACCTGGTTATTTACTCCATTCTTAAAAGGTTTTTGCCAAGAACTGCATGTATATGGTGAACCTAAACAACGACAAACACATCCGGACTGTTAAAAAAGAAACAAATGAATTTAATACAATAATAATTTATAAATTGATGTTAATAATAATTTATATATTCAACTTATTTATCCACTAATATTACATTTTTTTAATAACTTTATAGTTATTAGTTTAAAAGATTTTAGGAAACGTAAAAATGATCAACACGCACAAAAAGTTCGCACGGATCGGTTTGTGCTATGTAGACCTCTTATGCTACTATATGCCCACTGCCGTTTACTAGTACATGTTTGAACAAATCGGGCGTATCCAACGCAAACGTCTAACGTCAGCCAAAATCGGATCCACACCTTCGGATCGTGGCCTAAGACGTCCACCTGCTGCCCTTCCGCGGCCGTTCGACAGATGTCACTCCAACCTATACAAGACAACCCTTCCGCTCCCCTTGACCTACATTCCTAAGGCGATATCGTTTCCTTTCTTTCTGCCACGACCTCGCCAAAGATCCTTGTCTTTCTGTACGGAAGTACAGTTTTAGAGCCGAAAAGAATATGGTACGTTTCTTCAAATGTTGTTCTGTTTTGTAGATAAGTGTGAAAGAGGAAGTATAGACGCCAATTACAAGAGTCAACTGCAAAGGACTCATTGACGAATTGAGCTCATGAATATAACCAGCAGTAGTCGAGCAGTGGCTGTCAAAGTGCTTTCTTTGAGTCACCTCTGTATACCTTTCGCTTTGTGAAAAGTGCCCTGCGTCTTACCGACTGACCCTTTTCTTCAGCGCCTCACCTCGACACACGTCACTCCCGTGTATCCACACACCCCCACACTCCATGACCTACATTTCAGCGACGGCCACTTCCTGCCCCACTCTCTGCACCGGCATCGGCACGGCCCCTTCCACCAAACACCTCGCCCACGCCAGTCTCATGACTCAAAGCCAAGGTTTATGACCCCAACGGGTATGTCAGATCCATGCGGAACTGTTTATATCACTCGACCCCCTGGAAGATCAAGGTTACAACTAACATTTCAGTCTTTTCGAGTAAACTTGTGTCAAATTTTCTTGTCTCCACCTGTTCAGGCATCTCTTCACTAACAGGTGATTTTCATAATATCTATTTGTCAACAGATTGACGCACGAGAACTTGTAGCAAAAGTCAGATAGAATCTTTTCACACTAAAAAGTTTTGCATTGTTTTGTCTTGACCTTCTCCCGACACAGTCCATAGTCCGGGCACAGTCTCCCGACTTTAGCCACACATAGCAAAACTGATGGACGATGACGGCAAAGGCGTCGAAATCCGGTTTTCTAAATAAATACATCAAGTTGACGGAGATCACTTCAATTATTTCATCAATCAATTACGACAACAACACCTCAGCAGCATTCCCACAATTAGGAACCTTGTCACACTAACCAGGTTCCCTTGCCAGGCGGCCTCCACCCTATGCCTGTGTCTTGTAAATGTTTTCGATGGACTCGCATAGCTTCCACGCTCCTCCCCTTCTCTACCCAACGACCACTATTCCCGTGCCCACTCTTGTCTCTCTGTGTCTGTCTCTCCAGCTCCAAGTGGTCCCAGAAGTGGGCAACGGGTTCCCCACCCTGGTGGAGGATTGGAAACGTCCAACCGGTTTCCCGTGTTTTGCGCTCACCTACATCGTTGTAATTAGATTCTAATTATGTAAACGTAAATTTGTTAAAGGATTAAGCGGAAAATCCAATCTACTGGCTTTATAATTATTGTTATCTCTATTACTGATTTCCATTGCGCGTAAAAATTTAAAGAAAATTATGCAGTTTCCGACCATGTGAGAGGTGTCTGTTACCATTCATTCGTAACAACGTTCTAATTATAGCTACGTACTGCAGTCGAACGTTTCCAGTAATCCTCTTTAATCTAGTCATTCATTGTCAATCGTATTCATTGCCTTTTATTCTTTCGGCCGAGGCATTGCTGCACAGCGTTTTGCACTTTCACTAAGTTCGTGAGCCGCGTGCCGGACAGTCGAGTGCAAATGTGGGAAGTGTGGAAGGGTGGGGATGATACTCCTCCTAGGAATGGGTACCGCCAACGAGAATGCGCAATTCGAACCGTAGCGCGAAAATAGAAACAGCAATCTGCGAAATGATAACAAACTCTTGTATACCCTTCATGTAATTTTACTTTTCGTGTTATATTGGATATGTTTGTTGTCGATAGATGACAATGTGAAATATGAACTTAAAACAAATTAGGGATTCGTATTTGATTTGGACATCAAGTGTTATAATTTCTTCTAGGGATGATAATGGAATTCGCTTTTTTTAATCACAAATTAAATATGGTGCTAATCACAACATTGTAATATTAAATGCTTTTGTTTGATGATGACAGTAATATGCTATTTTTCATTAACTATTTTTAATTGAATAAGACGATTCTATAAAATTCTAAAAAATATTATTCTTAAAAAATCATGATTTCTTTCTACTCTAGGTTTTGACAAGATATCATTGTATATTTCTAATATCAGATAATGGAACAGTAAGTATTCACAATCGTTTACATCATATAAAACAGATCAAGCCCTTTGCACTCTATTTAATAAGATCCATAATAATCTCAGAATTATTATGGATCTTATCTCAGGATTAATCAGGATCTTATCTCAGGATAATCTCAGGATTATTATGGATCTCAGGATAATAATCTCAAGATATTATAACATATCGTCAGAGAAATTTGATCGTGATATCTCTTGTTTCGATTCATAATGGGAGAAAAACGGTCACAAATGTATGTGCTGCCAAACTGTGACCATCCGTTTGCCGAGGTCTCGGAAAACGGAGCACATCAATATTCAAGAATAAGATGAGCTGTTTGAACGCGCGCCAACGCGCATGAATACAATCCGAAAATGAAAACTACGAACTATATCCGTAAGGGAGCGTCTCGGTAGAGTATGCGACACCGAGAGTCGGGAGAAAGAAAGCTTTCTTTCTGAAGTAACAGCTGAGAGTGAGGACCTACCGATCACGAGAAGGCGGCACCGCGTACTGCTACGGACTTCAGGACTGCATCTACGATAAAAACTCTTCAAGACATTCGAGGAGGTAATTATCATATTACAAGGCATTAAAACAATTCATCAGGAAAAGGATGAAAGTATAAGTGACGCATTTAAAATCTTTGTAAGAGAGAGGTGTGAATAGCATGAAACTAACGAGGCCATTCATTTCTTTTCTTTGCAGTTTTTCTTATTTTATATTTACTCTTCTTATACGATAGACTCAGTTGTCGTATTGTAGATTCTTTTAAATATGGAATTAAAAGCTAGTTACATTCTATAAAGAATACGAAAAGAGTATCAACGGAAAACGAGACGGAGGCCACATCGTGAGTTGAACAACGGTTCTGCAGAGGGCGGCTTCGCTCCGACCGAGCTGCAAGGACAAGGACACCGAGCGACTGGAAGAGTCGACGCCGTAGATTGCTCTACGCCGTGAAAAGACACAGTAAGGTCGTGCCAACTTGAACAATTTGTAGATATTAGAAGGAATAATTTGTTTCGGAAAGAAAGTATTAGTACAGGTTCTTTATACCGATATTCTGGAAAAATAGAATCAATCTTTTCTTTCAAGAAAAACTTAGCTAATTGTAAAGTTGCAACTAGGGAATTTACGACTGGAAGGATTAGTCAAAGTTTTAAGTATTCTTTGAAATTGATTTAAATGAGAGAAAGGAAACAGTGTAGTTAATTATTGAGAGTGTAAGTTGTTTTCTTTTTTTCAGCAAGACAAAATTCTTGTATATGTAAAGTGTTTTATGTTCATTGACTGTAATAGCAATTTAATTAGAATATACTTAAGTAAGTGGAAAGTGATTTGACTTGAGTTTCTGTGTAAATGCATTCAATCCACAACGGCCCACATGACCCTGATCCCCGCTATTCTAATTGTATTTTTTTATTTTGCGCCCACCTTGAAAACCCATTCTGAGCTAGCCGGCGGAGGGTGGGTCGCAACTGCGCCCATAAGCGGGCTCGATTATTGGATGCATTTACCAAAACTCGATTTGAGAAAAAACTGAGACAAAAATTTGGTGGAACCAAAATTACTAGTACAATTGAATCACAGTTCACTAAAATTTCTGACCAGGTTGCAGAATACAAGTGTGTTGAGTAAAAGTGTGTTATTTCAGGAGTGTTTTTTTTTTTCGAAAAGGATATTTATTATATGAGAGTTTTATCAGTTTCAAATTGTGTCTGGTATTTCTGTGAAATATTTTGTGAAAGGTGTATGGTGTCTGGGAAAAGAATTGATTGATTCTAGGCAGTTAATAGATTCAAAATGGCAGATAAGTATAACGTGGCTAGGAATTTACCTACCGTGGAAGGAACTTCTGAGGAATCAGATAGCGATAGGGAAACTGGGGACAAGCACCAGGTACGATGATCGGAGGAAACGACGGGAGTAGAACTAGGAACGGCAGGAGAAACTAGCGAGACGTCGCCGACAGAATCACAGCCAACGCCAACACGAGATCAGGATGAGGAAGAACGAAACCTCGAGAGGGCTAATTCAATGATGCAACGGTTAATAGGTCAATTTATGCAACAATTAGATGTGAGGTTAGTCATGCAGGATGGAAAAACAGAGGAAACCATAAAAAATTAGGGGTTACTTTGGAAACTAAACTAGAGGAGAACAAAGTTACTTTGGAAACTAAACTAGAGGAGAACAAGGTTACTTTGGAAACTAAACTAGAGGAGAACAAGGCTACTTTGGAAACCAAATTAGAGGAAAATAATTCGGCAATAAGTGCATTGGAAACAAAATTCACGGAATTCGACACGAAATTAGAAGAAAATAATAGGAAGTTAGAAGAAAATTTAAAAGCACAGTTTACTGAATTAGCGGAGCAGTGGAAGGTCGAATTTAAGAGCGAGGTTCAAGCAAGAATTAGCACAGGAACATGAGAACTTAGAGAAAAATTCACGGAGCTGGGACTTGAATTAGAAGAAAAGGTTGATCAAGTAACGAAAGAATTTGAAACTAGGATCGAAGCACAATCGGATCTTATAACCGCCGTATCCGACAGGCAGATTGAGGTAGAGCAAGGAGTAGAAAAGTTCCAGAAATTAGTTACTGAACAAGTTCAGGTTCAAGCTAATAAATTAGATAGTGGAATAAAGGCTCTTTCTGAACAGGATGGCGTTCTACAACATCAAATTAATGCATATAAGAATGAAGTAGTAGAACTGAAAAATCAATTAGAAAATTTACCATCGAGTGGAGGAAGTGTTCAGCCCACGTATGTTTCATTACCGTGTACTCCTAATTTCAGTGCAGCGGAGATGAAAATCCATGTGTATTTATGAAAGAGGTAGATAATTTCTTTTCTTTAAATTGTGTTCCGGACAGTAAGAAAACTCGAATCGTTTATCAGATGTTGCAGGGTAATGCACGAATCTGGGCAGATAGTTTAGGAGAGTTTCCCAAAACTATGGCCGAACTCAAAGAAAAATTTTATTCGAGATATTGGAATAACGAAACTCAAATCAATTTTAAAGTTAACGTAATGTATGGTACGTGGAAGAAGGGTACGATGTCCATGCAGGAATATGCAACGGAAAAATTAGCTTGTTTCAAATTATGTACTCCGACGATACCGGATGAAGAAATTGTCTGTTTATTAATACGTCATTTTCCTTCCTCGACGCAAAATTTGCTTAAAATCTCTTACCAATGTCCACTGAAAAATTAATAACGCAGCTAGGATTGTATGATGCCACTTTCGTGTATAATGAAAGGTTACAGAAAGCAAGGGCAAATGCTAATGGTCCGGTAAATGGTCAAGATAGCAGGCAGCAACAACATAATGTAAGCAAACCAGAAACAGGAGAAACTTACAAACCGAAACATTACCAAGAAAAACAAACTTATGCTAGACAAGACAGGACCTCGTCTAGGATAGAAATAGAAAAAATTCTATTGATAGAGGAGTTTTCCAACCCAGAAATACAGGACCAAGTACATCTCGCGGACATGAGTCGGAAAATTAGAAAGGTTTGTTTCGACACGCCATCCCGCCGCAAACCAAATAGAACAACCTAGTGAAGAAGAGGTGGCGATATTATCAATCGAATTAATCTCATTTGATGATGAACCGTGGAACGAAGAAGAACAAATGCAGATCGGATCCAGGAGGCAGTGTCCGAGAATTAAAGTTAAATGTGAGGTGTTGATACTTCGGTATTAGTAGACACAGGTTGTGCAACTTCCGTCATAGCTGAAAGTTTGTTGCATGAATTAAAGAACAAAGGAGTGGAGGTACCTACATTGCCGCTCGTGAAATCTTTTCTGATAGGTGCGAATCGGAAAAAATCAAAACCAATAACAAGACAAGTTTATTTGGAAATAGAGATAGGCAAGAATAAGTATCAAGTTGTGTGTCTTGTAGCGTCAGAACTTTTATATCCACTCATACTGGGAGTCGATTTCATGAAACAACACGGAGTTGTTATCAACTTAGAGAACAATACTTTAACTTTGAAACCGAATAATCAGCAGGATCTTGAATTTGATTCGTTCACATGGAATTATTGGGAGGCTAATTGTTTGGAGGAAGAAGATGTGAACCTACAAATTCGTTCGAGTGTGCAGAGAAACGATAATCTCAATGCATATCAGAAAAACAGTTAACTGAAGTATTACTTAGGAATCAAAAGGTGTTTTGCAAAAACAAGAATCCAGTAAAAGATTTTCAATTCGAAATAGAATTAACAGATAAAACACCATTCACGGGTTACCAATATGTCATTCCAGAAAAACATAAGGAAGAGGTGGATAAGCTCATTGCTACCATGGTCAAAGATGATATCATCATGAAGTCCAAAACCTCTTATCTAAATCGATAGTGCTCGTAGAAAAGAGTAATGGGAAGATAAGGTTGTGTTTAGATGCAAGACGATTGAATCAAGTTACCCTACCGTACAGAGACAGACCGTTGCGTGTAGAGGATTTAACTAATCAATTATCCGGCATCAAGTGGTTGAGTTCAACCGACTTCACTGCATCGTATTGGCAGATAGCGATAGCACCTGAATGTAGACAATATACAGGATTTATTCACCGGGGAATTTCGTATGTCTTCAAAAGAATGCCATTTGGACTCAAGAACAGTGCATCTGCTCTTGTGCAATGTTTAGACAATATCATTGACAGAGAGATGTCTAGCGATGCTTTATCTATATTGATGACGTGCTCGTGTATTCGAAGACATTTGAAGAACACATGAACAAGCTAGATATTTTGTTGAAACGTCTAATTGAAAATAATTTACAACTGAATTTGGAGAAAAGTAATTTCTGCACTAAACAAGTTAAGTTCCTAGGTTATGATGTGACAGTTAACGGAGTCAAAATGAATATGGAAAAGATGCGAGAGATAGATAAAATTGCACCGCCAAAAACACGAAACAACTTAAAAGTTTGTTAGGTTGCGTCAATTATTACGCCAGATTTATTCCTAATTTCGCCATGCACATTGAAATATTTCTTCCGTTGCTGCGAAAGCACACTAGATGGAAGTGGACAGAACAACATGAAATAGCTTTCAACAATTTAAAAGCAATGTTCCATGAGTCGTGTATGATAGCTTATCCAGATTTCACTAAGCCATTCATATTGCAGACCGACAGTAGCAATCTTGGAATGGGTGCCATTCTATTTCAAGAAATTGATAACCAAGAGAAGATTATAGCAATTGTGAGTCGTATTTTGAAAGAACCCGAAACTCGTTTCACGGCGACAGAAAAGGAGGCTAATGCTATTGTTTGGTCAATACACCGATTAAGAGAATACCTTGTGGGAAGATCATTCATTATTAGAACAGATCATAAAGCTTTAGTTTTTCTAAAAAGATGTCACCCGAATAACGATCGTCTACTAAGGTGGATAATTTGGTTACAACAATTCTCTTTTAAGGTGGAGTACTGCCCAGGCAGATGTAATTTGTTGCCCGATTTACTTAGTAGAAATGTCACTACAAAGTACAATCCAATGCCCAACATTTTGTTTCCGGCTTCACCAATTCATTTGAATGTAATGAGTATGCCAGGCCTAACTTGGGAAAACATTGCAAGATTTCAAGAATCTGATGCCACGATGGAAAAGTTAAAAAGATTTGTTAGAGGAGAACTCGGACCTACTGATCCAGATGTAAGACGGTGGACGGCCGACCCGTTGAAATGGAAATTGGTAGATCAAGTTTTGCTCATAAGAGTGCAACAACATCCATTACTTTATCGAGTTTGGATACCGCAAGCGTTAACAACCGGCATCATCTGGCTAGTGCATACATCTTTAGCTCATTTTGGGGCCGAGAAAGTAAACCAAGCAATTAAGGAAGTTTGTCATTGGAAAGGGAGGAAGAAACAGGTTGACGACGAGATTGCCAAATGTGTAGTGTGTCAGAAAACTAAGTACCCTAATCGACATTACTCGGGCGCAATGCATGCTATAATACCTTCAAAAGAAAATGAGCTAGTTGCCATAGACTTATATGGTCCTTTACCGAAGGCCAAATATGGATATAAACATATTTTGGTATGCATCGATGTGTTTTCTAAGTTGACCCAAGTGTACCCTGTGAATAGAGCGAACACTAAAAATTGCCTGCACCAACTTAATAAGTTTTTTCAATTTGCTGGTCCATATGCTAAGGTGCTGACAGATCATGGTGCCCAGTTCACTAGTGAATCCTGGTTACAGGCCATGCAACATATGGATGTCAAACATATATGTTCCAGCATTAGACACCCACAGTCAAACCCTTCAGAAAGAGTAATGAAAGAATTGTCTAGGCTATTCAGAGTCTACGTGTCGAGGCAACATAACGAGTGGTCACTGCTAATTCCACACATTAACAAATGGTTGAATCAAATCTACCATGATTCGATTGGAATGACCCCATTTGAAGCCCATTTCAAAACTAAAGCAGAGCATCCATTGCAAACCATTATGAAACCAGAGATAGAACAACAAAATCTAACCAATGAAGAAATACTTAGAAAGCTAGGAAAGGCGGCAGATAAAAGAAAATCACAAGCTACCGGAAAAACTTACGAATTCCAAGAAGGGCAGAAGGTATTATTAAGGGTTCCGAAAAGTTCGGATTTGATACACAAACAGTATCATAAATTTTTTAGATTGTTTGAGGGACCGTACTCAATTGCTCACAAACAAAATCCCAATGTAGCAGTGTTAATAGATGAAAGCGGGAATACAATTGAAAGTACAATTTCACAGTTTGCGACCATTTAAAGAATGAAATAAATGGCAAAATGATGAAACAAACAGATAAAGTAACCGACAAGAATCATGTAAAAAGAAAAGAAAAAAACAGGAGGGAGAAAGGAGGAGGAAAAAGAAGGAAGATGAGGAAGAAGAAAAGGAGTAAGAGTACAAGAAGGAGAAGGAAGAAACAAGATAGCTCGACATTCCAGAATCAAGACAGAAGAAAGGAAGAGCATCAAGTTTGGTTAAAAGATTTTTACGGCATATGAAATCAAATTCCACAAAATCTTTTTTTTCGAAAGAAGGGGTTATGTGACCATCCGTTTGCCGAGGTCTCGGAAAACGGAGCACATCAATATTCAAGAATAAGATGAGCTGTTTGAACGCGCGCCAACGCGCATGAATACAATCCGAAAATGAAAACTACGAACTATATCCGTAAAAGGGGCCCCAAAAACCGCGCGCCAACGCGCATGAATACTATCATTAACGATCACGAGAAGGCGGCACCGCGTACTGCTACGGACTTCAGGACTGCATCTACGATAAAAACTCTTCAAGACATTCGAGGAGGTAATTATCATATTACAAGGCATTAAAACAATTCATCAGGAAAGGATGAAAGTATAAGTGACGCATTTAAAATCTTTGTAAGAGAGAGGAGTGTAGAAAAGCATGAAACTAACGAGGCCATTCATTTCTTTTCTTTGCAGTTTTTCTTATTTTATATTTACTCTTCTTATACGATAGACTCAGTTGTCGTATTGTAGATTCTTTTAAATATGGAATTAAAAGCTAGTTACATTCTATAAAAGAATACGAAAAGAGTATCAACGGAAAACGAGACGGAGGCCACATCGTGAGTTGAACAACGGTTCTGCAGAGGGCGGCTTCGCTCCCGACCGAGCTGCAAGGACAAGGACACCGAGCGACTGGAAGAGTCGACGCCGTAGATTGCTCTACGCCGTGAAAAGACACAGTAAGGTCGTGCCAACTTGAACAATTTGTAGATATTAGAAGGAATAATTTGTTTCGGAAAGAAAGTATTAGTACAGGTTCTTTATACCGATATTCTGGAAAAATAGAATCAATCTTTTCTTTCAAGAAAAACTTAGCTAATTGTAAAGTTGCAACTAGGAATTTACGACTGGAAGGATTAGTCAAAGTTTTAAGTATTCTTTGAAATTGATTTAAATGAGAGAAAGAAACAGTTTAGTTAATTATTGAGAGTGTAAGTTGTTTTCTTTTTCAGCAAGACAAAATTCTTGTATATGTAAAGTGTTTTATGTTCATTGACTGTAATAGCAATTTAATTAGAATATACTTAAGTAAGTGGAAAGTGATTTGACTTGAGTTTCTGTGTAAATGCATTCAATCCACAACGGCCCACATGACCCTGATCCCGCTATTCTAATTGTATTTTTTATTTTGCGCCCACCTTGAAAACCCATTCTGAGCTAGCCGGCGGAGGGTGGGTCGCCAAACATTACCCTTCTTGCAACTGTCTCTATTTCATTTTTATGTCAATCGTGATATGAGAGATTACTCTCATTATGAAAGTAGGCACATTTCTGTCACAAAACAGATTTTAGAGAAATTCAAAAGGTAAAATAAAGGGGGCATTAGACGTCCGAGTATTCCATCTAAGCGCCGCATCGACCCACTGTGCAATGGCAGGCTGCTCCCTTTCCCGCAAAACGGCCTGCCCCCCACTCTTTGCGCTTTCACCGCTCTCGCAGGCAGGCGTCCGGCAATTGAGTGCAGAATGCCCGCGGAAAGAGGCGTTGGGCAGGCCTGGGCCACGGACTTCTACGGTGTCGTTAGACAGCCAGGAGCTCGCAGAAAATCCAAAAGCAATCAAGGTGATGATTTTGATTGAAAGTGCAATTATTTGATTGTGTTATTCCATCTACTCTCATACTGCCAAAATTCTCGTACTTAACGTGTCACTGCATACGACACATCTGAGTCACGCAAAGAGAAATGATCCGAGGAAGATGCCGCTCGCCATTAAATATTTGCTACTCACGTGTTCCGTTATGGAACAGTAGCGTTGTTATTCTTAACATGTAAAGATATTTTATCCTCTGTATCTCTCTAAACTACCCTATGTTATTGCGATTTTTGTAATTACTGTTTTCTATGTTTAATTTGATGTAGTGTTATTCGAAAGTATTTTACTTCTTTTCGTGGACATTTTGCGCCTTTCTTTTTAAAATATAATTTTGTGTGGGTTTGTTCAGTAACATGCTCAACATGCTGCTGTAAAACATTAACTGTTGTTAAAATGGGTATTTATTGTTATGTTTCTTACAAATCCTCAAAGTTGGTTGGTTGATTAGTAATTCCGGGCGCGTAAACGACTAAGGTCATTTGTCTCGTAAGTGTAGTGCATGTTTTATTGCTGAATGTGGCGATGATCATCCACCACTGGATGGTGAAACCGGCACCGATCTACCATCGGCTTAGTGGATTTCCCTTAACCAGCTATCTCCCACGAACAGGGTACCGCCCCAGCCGGAACAAGCTCTAAGCTCCCGACCTGTGTGGTAGTGTAGTGCATGTTAGTGTAAGTATGGGGTAAAATAGGGCAATGAATGGAAAAGAAAGATCGCGCGCGGTCCGTGACCAGTTTTAAGGCACTGCTCCAGCATTCGCATGGTATTCATCGGAGAAACCACACAAAACTACCGATCAAAGTAGCTGGCCACTAGAAGTCTCCTCCAGACAGTGAAATAACTCGACTTAGAAAAGTAGCTAGCAACTGTCGGGACTCAAACTTAAGACCACCCGGTCAGAGGCACTTCAGCGACATCAGTTGAGCCTTCTCTCCCGCTCACAGATCCTCAAATAAAGAGCCCGTGAGCGTGAAAGGAGCAAGGTGCGCAGCCTCGCACAGCCTGCCTGACATTCCCTGGCCCTCCGCGCCCCAAAGCGCCTTCCCCCCCCCCCCCTGCGACCCACATTCCTGCGGCAGTCCACTCGCCGCCGCGCCACCACGCCCCTTTCCTCTTGCCCCTCTCGGACGACCCTCCCAACACATTCGCCGCCGGGACGTTGCCTCTATTTGCTTAAACGCTTTTAATTCGACAAAGTGTAATTCAAACTTTGGTTCATTCCAAAGAACAGTATTCCTCTAAAATCCGTACTCAAAACAATATTCATGTTTCTTATAAAATTGTCAATTTTGAACATCTTCATTTACTAATGAAAGTAATTAAACTCAAATTATTAATCGTATAAAAACAAACTGCATAGTCAGACAAAAATTACGAACTTCATAAATAACAATTTAGTTAACACTGTGTTTTATGTGGGAAAACAGTAATAATGAAGACGCCGCTTTCAAATATTCCTATTTGTTCAGGGGAACAGTATAATTTTTCGTATGAGGTCAGAGTACAAACGGAATTTTACAAACGGAATACCTTCCACCGTTTTTTATTTCTATTGTATTTAATAATTCTGTTTTAATTTCTCTTGTTAGTTCACGCATTTTACATCTTTTCCACATCTGTCTAAAGTGCTAATTGAACAGATGCCACTTATTACAACGGACACAACTCGTATGTAGGCCCGCTTGTAGCCGTTAGTAGTGTGACGTCGAGGGAATACACAGTAATCACAGACACGAGCTTCAATGATAAATATGTACAGGTTTATTCACAATATGTACAGTAAATAATTAAAGTTACTCTTACCTCTGGCAGACGTTTACTCCCCTGATCGCAGGAGCGATCCTTAAAAATGAAATGTCTGACTCGTGGCCCGCGCCACTCCTCAGCGAGCCTTATGCACACAGCATACAGCTCTGGTGACCTAGGTCACCCGTGGAAATAATGTCCACAGCGGCGTCCCAACACATGGGTTGCGTACGAGCCTCGCTCGGCTCCGCACCGCCCTGGGCGCAAGTTTTGTGCGTTCGCACGAGGGTTCCACTCAGCTCGACAAACCCCGCCCCCGCGCTCTGCGTTCGCTCTTATATAGCTCCCACCCACGTGACCTGAAACGTCACTGGGTTTTCCACACGGCCCCCGCTAGTCGCGTTGCCAGGCATTTTGGACCCATTTCCACCCTGGATTCTAAGAATTTTGCACGCGGCACGCGGCAAAAATGCGCTGTCCCGCATTTTGGGCATCCCTTTCCCTAGCTCTCAGAATTCTCCAAATACCTCATTGTTCTCACATCCTGCCTGGCCCCTGGCGTCTAATCCTTTGACGCAGCGATATTGTGACGCCCCGCCGGTCGCTCTGTGTAGCCCTACAATACGTTACAGTAGCTTTGTGGAAGGCAATCCTCTATCCGCAACCACCTCGCTGAGATGGAAACTCTCATCCATCGACTACTCTCTTGAAAGGGGTAAGCTGCCTAGGCCCAATGTTTCTTTCCAGTTGATATTAACCTATGATGTCCTCGTTTGAAGATTAATTCATTAAGATGAGCCTACGATCACTCTGAACTTTGATATGTCTCTCCCAGCCAGCCCTCTCTGCTTCATTCACATCTCTGCAACTCCTGACCTGCATTCTGCGTCGCTCCTCTCTTCCCTGCTACTCCCAGCGCCTCGCCCACTTCGGCTTCCTCCTCATGCTAGAAACTACGCCTGCGAGGATACGAAAGACAAATTATCAGAAAGGCGCGATAAGCGCCTTTCGACTTACTGAATATTCTCAAAACAATGGCTAGTATAAGAATATTAGGTTACCTAATACTATAAAATTACAAAATATGAATAAATACTAGTCTACAGATTAATAAACTACTCAATACAAAAGAAGTTCAGTTAATGTAAAAATATATAAACCCGACTGTACATCATGAAAGAGCACTTGTATTTTGCTACATTTTTATTTTTATTAGTTGCTTCTGAAGATAGTAGTATACGATTGATGCAAGAACAAGTAGTATAGTATAATCACAGTGTAACTGCGAAAATAACTCTACGGATAGAAGCAAAAGTTTAGTGATTAACTTATTTTGTAGTGAAAATGAATTGCTCTCTTCCAAGATGTTCTCAGAATAAATGAGATCATGAGCGCCTGGCGAGAGACGTGATTTGTAATGCTTTCGCATGGCAAACAATCGATCTATTTAGTGCCTCTCATTTCTTTAGTATATCCGAACTTTTGAAGTTAGTTTGTGGACATAGAAATTCTACAGGATACGATTTCGCTCGAACGCCACGCGAGTAAACAAAAAAATCTGCTAAATAGCAGTACAGTACGACAGGTTTGCGCCGGCCGAGAAAGCCGAGCCCCTGACTGCCGGCACTTGCGTTGCCATTATCAGGAGTGGAAGGCGAAATTAAAAATGCTGAGGAAGTGGAACTTCTAAACGAGGAGGTGATATTATAATGAGGTAGTGGGAGGATTTTGTACACTAGCTTGATAGCTAGATCGAATTCAGTCGCTGTCTGGAAGAAAATTCTAGCGGCCGGCTGCTCTGATCAGTAGTTTTCCGTAATTCTCCGATCAACGCCAGGCAAATCTTGGAGCAGTACCCTAACAAACGGGCCACGGACCGCGCGCGATCTTTCCTTCCTCTTCCTTGTCCTCTCCTCTCCTCATACACACACACACACACACTAACATGCACTACACTACCACATATTTCGGGAGACCGGTCGGGAGCTTAGAGCTTATCTCGACTGGGGCTTTGCCCTGCTGTTGGGAGACACCTGATTAGAGAAAACTCCGCAAGCCACATGTATGTCGGCACCGTATCTCACCATCCAGCAGGGGAAGATCACCGCCATCTCCCGAGAAAAAACATGCACTACACTAACGGGAATAATGACCAAAGCACTTGACGTGCACGCAAACACTAATCAATCAATCAATCAATCAAATGTAGATAAGAGTATTTGGCATTTGTGGTGGATAGTCCGCCTTCGCCGGGTAGCTAACGGTGCCCTCCGTGCCTTGCTGTAGTTAATTTCCCATGCCTTGTGAGTAAGAGCGACATGAAGCGATCATGTTGTATAATAATAACAATAATAATAATAATAATAATAATAATAATAATATTGCTTTTATGTGTGGTTATGATCAGACCATAATGCTTGTCCTTCCGCTTAATCATTAATGAATTTAATTTACAAAAATTGCAGTTGATGTGTTTGGACGAATGTAATATTAACTGACATTTCATGTTACAGAAGAAAATTTAACCTGAAACTACCATCTATATGAAATTATCTTTGCAAACCACAACTTACAAGTGATTTTTCTTGCCATTTTTTGTTTATTTTTGAAGTTTTTGCAAAATAGATGCAAGATTCAAGATGCAAGGAACATTCTTAAAAATGGAATGGAGGGACACTCCCTTCTCACTTAAAATCAATCATTCTAATTTCGCCTAAAATGTTACTGATAATTTATACCCCAAGAACCTCAACTGTAAGGAATGAACATAACTGTGCCTAAACTTTGCTTATGACAAACATGGGAATGAGGAATGAAGTTTATCTGGGCAGGAGGAGGGGAAATAATAGAATTATTTTTTATTCCTGCTGCAAATTCAACTAGGGAAACGAATTCAGCTCAAAAATCAAATTTTATACAAATTGTTTAATACTGATTCAGAAATAATGTATGATACTAGCGTACCCGTGCGAGAACTCTTTCATGTATAACCCCACCCTAAATTTTTCTAAGAGTATAGTGAAATGGAACCATGGAAACTTGGTCTGTTTCCATCGTAGTTCCCTCCACAATTAGGTACACAACGCTTGTAGACAACGACAAAATATAAAATGAATGCTTGCACTACTCGCATAAGAAACAATCTTCATCGGTATCAAGCACGTATTAATAATAGTAGTCGCGAGAGCAAATCTTGAATTAATAATTATCCAAATAAATCTTGTCGGTCTGCACTACATCACGGTGTACATAGAAAGCGTAAATATAAGACGGATGAATTTTAAGCATTTTAATGCCTTTTAAGCGTGACATTACAAAGATGGTACCAAGGGCTAAAGTGTAGGTCATGGAGGAATATATTCTGCATTCCCCCATGTGTCGGTGGTATCGATAAGCTCCGAACCGATAAAAATTTAATAGAATATCCAATAATATTACATTCTGTTGATTATAGTGTGAGGAACGTTTTTTGAGGTCTTTGATTTCAAAAGTTTAGTTTTTCAGGCTCTAAAACGCTTAGTTTAGAAGTTCTTTAACGATATAACTGACATAATGTTGCGGGTTGCATTTGATGTGAATATTCAGATGCGTTTTTAAAAACAAATCCTTCATATTTTTTAAGTAAAAGTGCAATTTTTACGTCTCCGTGTAATTATCTTTTATTAGAGACCTCATTTATCAAGATTAGCTGCGTGTAAGAGCCACAAAAGGTATGTATACTACTGAAATAATATAGGAGACGATTCTTATGAACCAGAGTTTCAAACAGAAATCCACACGACCTCATTAGTCAACAAATTACTTTTTGATATTCATTCAGTTTGTTTATATGTAATACATTAGCTATAATAAAACGCATATTAGATAAAAAAAAAAGGTCCACACATATTTATAGTTCTGTAACACAATACACTTGGCATGTCACTTGTTCACCGTCTTCAAGTTGCGAAGCTAAGCTGTGAGGGCCAGTGCTTGACCTGTGAATGAATTTACCATGAAGGAGAGAAGAACTAGAAAAATAAAATCTCAATAGATATTCCCATGTTTTACAAATTGGTCTGACAAAAAATGTTGCTATAATTTAAGTATCTAGGAAGCTAGAAGAAGAAGAAGAAGAAGAAGAAGAAGAAGAAGAAGAAGAAGAAGAAGAAGAAGAAGAAGAAGAAGAAGAAGAAGAAGAAGTTATACATTTGAGAATTTTCAAAGAAATGCTTGGGTTCACCGACAAAAATCAGAGGAGATGAAGTAAATATGAAATACGATTAAGCGCCCTTCTATTCCTCTTAATTGCTGAAAAAGGTACTATTTGGAATTAAATTTATGAGGGAACTAGAGGAGATAAATAAAAAATATTTCGGTTCAGTCTTGAACATTAACATTCCGCAAATATTTTTTTTTCTTTTCAGGAATGTCACTCATCTTTTATGCAATTGTATGAGATACACGTGTGCCTACAAAATAACACATGTTTGAGGAGAAATAAATTTTGCAGTGCTAGAAAACAATTTTAGTAAATCTTATTTGAATTTGCTCGAAAGACGATGGTCGCAAAGCCACTTGTCGCTGAACTGGATATAGAACCTGAGAGGAAATCTGGATCTGGAGCGGTCACGCAAATGCCGCGTCTATCGCAGTCTTTTGTCATGACATATCGATTACTTCCACGTGAAGCCATCTTCAGGCAGCTACTTCCGATGTTATCCATCTGTCAACACTGTTTCAGTTTTGTATTTTATGCGTTGAGAAGCCTGTTGGAAATCGTTAAAAGTCAGCCTATGTATTACATTATGTATGATCCCATTGTGTATTTCCTTTATTAGATTCTGCAGCTGGTTGTACGGTACGATACAACTTCATCATAATACAAAGTATGTTTTCGACCAATCACATCAACGTTTTCAAACCAAGCATTCAGTCGGATTAATCATTGGCCATCGAATATCTGATTATTCGTTCGTTTGGGTATATTAGAGTTGCAATGCCGAGGCGACCTACGAGGTTATGGTAAACCACACCGACCGAGTAAAACACTAAAATACTAAACAGGAGAGAATCAGCCATGGAATTAACATCTCCTGTAATTAGAGGAAAGAAGGGATGTAACTGGTTCAACAACTACTAATTTAATTCAGCTGAGAAAAAAGTTCTATATGAAACTCGATGTAATAGGTAAATATATTCGTTCATTCGCGGCTCGTGTCGGAATATCCTTCTTATTTATATCTTAGCACTCACTATTTTGTCATCGTTTTATAATATACTATTGAACTACTTTTAGAGTTTAATTGGTAGTCAAAATTTTAGTAGTTTTAGAATAAAAATCTCGTGTAGACATACTTTTCAAATTGTAAATTAAAATATTCCACACGGAATAAAGAGTATATTGAATAGAAATGTGCCTCCGCGGGGCGTGCGCTGCGTGCGTGGCGGGGAGAGGGGAGGGGAGGGGCGCTGGGCGCTGGGCCTGGGGCCTTGTTGCCGCCCCGGGCGCTGCCGCCCGCGCTTTGTCTGCGCCCAGGAGGAGGCCCTTCCACACAGCCCTTCACGGGCCCTCAGCGCGCCCTCCGCGCGCCGGCGCTCGTTAACGTGTCGACGGACGGAGGCCTCTCAGCCCCTCCTCCCTCCCTGCATTCCCCGCCCTTCGCCCTTCCACTTCCTCTGCCTGCGCCCTTACCAAACTTTTACCCCTCCCCTACACTTTCTCCATCTTTCCCGGTCCATTCCAACAACTCTCAATTCACTACAATCTCTGTCATCCCGTCTAACCTCTCCCTCTCCCGGCACCTTCAGTTTTTCTTCTTTTATTCGCAACAAACGCAAATCTTTCCAACCCATCCCACTCCGCCACCCACATCTATGCCTGCGACTACCACCATTTCCTCCTGGCCCGTTAGGAACCATACCCTTCTTTCTCCCGCCTGACCCCATCCCCGTCCCAGCTTTTTCGATCACCCCACCCTGTCTCAGTGTGTGTCCATACTTGGCCTCCACCCTCGCCAACACTCCTGCATCGGCCCTCCTTACCACTCCCTCATCTGCAGACGCCAACGCTTACCCACTCCCCGCCACGGCCCCGCCACGGCCCCGCCACGGCCCGCCACGGCCCCGCCCGCCCCGCACGGCCCCGCCACGGCCCCGCCACGGCCCCGCCACGGCCCCGCCACGGCCCCGCCACGGCCCCGCCACGGCCCCGCCACGGCCCCGCCACGGCCCCGCCACGGCCCCGCCACGGCCCAGCCTCGTCGCCGACACGGCCCGCTTCCGTGCAACCGCTCTTTCTCCACTCCTGCCCCCGCGGCGCGGCGCCACCCTTTCAGACCCTGGCACGGCCACGGGCCCCCGCGACGGTCGCCCCCCGCTAGCAGCGGCGACGGCCGCCCCCCCCCCCCCTCCGCGCCTCTCGCGCGCAACATCCGCGATTAGCCCCGGCGCCAACGTCCGCCCCTCGGCTTATCCCAGCTGCGAGTCTCACTCAGCGTGTATCTTTATTATCCCTTTTGCTCCTAACGGGTTATAGAGGTCCCCAAGTCCACGGTTTTAAAAAGACTGGAGGAACCGCTACGGTACAGAAATCTACGTCAAGTTGGTAATATTGTCAAATGCTTTTGAAGATTTAAGAAAGCTGGCTTTGCAGTAAAACATATTTTACAGTTTCTGGGCACTTGCAGATGTACTTGCGCTGTAATATTTGTTGTCTGCAAGCCATGTTTACAGCCTTTTGAGTCACATACGTCCTTCAGTCATACTTTTTAAAATAATTTGAAAAATAAAAAATATATTTTCAGCGCTAAATTAATGTCTCAAATCATGTGTAGGACTAAAATGTCAAACGAAAATACAAACGTTCAGTTCCGAAAGAATTATGATTCCCAGTTCCTAATCCTTTTTGGCCATACTTCAGATAACTCATTTGACGAAGTAATGGTGGATTTGAATGATGGTGGAGCAATAGTGGGAAAACAGGCCGGAAACGGGAGAACTGTTATTCAATATCAAATAATATACATAGTAATGCCACACAACAATAACTAGGATTTCTTTCAACTCATTCGTATACTTCGAAATATCTGACTGAATACATATACATGGTAACGACCTTCATCTGTTTCTCAGGAGATCGAAGAAGCGCAACAATAGTGGATGACGCCACCGTCGTCTTACATTCTAGTAATCATCTCAGATTCTTCAGTATCAATTTCTTCTTTCTAGCAACTTAAACTCACCGAGAACTTCATGAACCCTCATTGTCCACCACAAATTTCACATTGACTGACTGAGATTTGGCCTCCAGTACCCAGAGGTGGAAGGTGAGCAATCCAATTGCCGCTTGACCAGAAACAAAGAAATGGCCATGAACCGCATTGTACCTGCAAAAAAGTTTGAATAAAAACCGCCTTCTATACTCTCCGTTCTGGAATGTGGCAACAATTTCTCGCAATATTCAATGGAGTAAAATGCCAAATACTCCCGCGGCCGGTCATGCGATGTTCTCTTGTCTGTAAGGGTAACGCCACGTCGATGGCTCTAATGCCGACACGTTTCGATAATCTCGTTGAGGTCTTCGTTATGGCTGACGTGCAAAAGGGTAGTGAGTTCTAGGATTTATATCATATGCTTTTAAGGCCATAATGCATCAAGGACATGATTCTCTAGGCTTTGCTAAAACACATTTAATTAAAAAAGTATACAGTGTAAGCGTAACAAGAACTGCTTCTTCTCGCACGTAATCTTCAAAGGTTTATCATGATGGCCACAGCGTCCGATACACGCACATAGACACACAAAAAATTATTCAACGTATTTCTAGCGTGGTTCTGTAAGCTCTTCGGCCAACTCGCTTCCAACCGACACAAACAGAATCACTGGATGAGAAAGGTGCATTTAGTAACCGTCCTTTCCGGCTAACTGCACGGATGTGTTCTCGTATCTTGCGGGTGTCCTCACCCAACAAATATAGTTCGCATATCTACAATCGCTAGTAGCAATGAATCGGACTTTGGACGCCATATGCAGGTTTTTCTCAAAAGTTCTTAAATGTCTTGTAAATTGGAACCTCTTGAAACTAGTTATGCTACAACCACAAATGTTTTCTCTCATTATCTGTAACGGTTGCGTAATATTATAATACAAGTTAAAATCGCAAATGATTTACATCTTCTAACATACCTTCCCGAAATGTGACTCAAAGTGGAACATAGGTTTTGCGAGCAACACCTATCCACTTCACCAGCTAACAAAGAGCAAGTCTGAGAATCATTAACACTACGGAACTGAGAAAATTATAATCCTTTGCGCGTAATTGTTAGATTACGGACCAAAGCGACAGCTACTTCCTTAGGTTAAGTTAGTCTATTTAAGGTAGCTGCGCACCTGAGAAAAAAATTCTAGTATTTTGGGTCTATTTTGTTTTCCCTTCTACATTTGATTAATTTTTCATTTAGAAATCAAATGGTTTTAAAAATATTTTCCTATTTGTTTATAAATAATTCAAAAATGAAGGTTTTTACTTAACATTATGTTTTCCCTTCTACATTTGATTAATTTTTCATTTAGAAATCAAATGGTTTTAAAAATTCCAAGAAGGAGGGTGTATCGGAGGTAGGGAGGGGTTCTCTCCACCCGTCCGTTGAGACGTCACTAGGTAAGAGGGCGAGAGGAAAACGTTCTTGTTGTATTCCAGACAGCGTAAATTGAGGTTATCTTAAGAAAAAAACATATTAGTACTCTACATTTTGTTAATACAGTATAGATTGGGATCAGTGCTTCGGTTGATAGAATGCATTGTGTTAGAAAAATACAGTTTCTGTTAAACTGAATCATAAACATTCAATAGACTCGTTTAAAGAAGACAGATTTCAAGAAGTTTTGTAAATAGAGGCTAACATTTACAAACTGTTTCCGCTTGTGCAATGGCACGTAGAACATGTGGTCGTAATAGTGTGCGTAACGTTCCTTCTGAACAAAACGAGAGTATTACAGAATGTTATTGTACTTACTATGTGACTATTAAGTATTGCAAATTAGGCACTGAGTAAAATTCAGAGTATTAGGAATGAGACATTCATATTTATGCTTCCTTCTTTGCTTGTATAATTCTCTTAAAGAGTGCAAGACTAGATAATTTATCCTATTATACTTATTATGTTAATGTTTAATATGACAAAAGAATCATAATGGGTTTACATTTCTATATGTATTTCAGCCTAACATTTAAACACTTGTGAATTTTCAAGAATGTGTTGATGTTGATCTCAGAGGTGATTACATGTGTTTGTCATGTGGAGTTTATTTTCTGATTTAAAAGTCTTTGTGGTGTTAACATTGAAACAGAACAGTATTCTGAAGAGGCATTCGCTTGTTCCGTTTAGATATTCAAGGTGGGATGTATTTTAAGATTAATTTAAGAAAAATAACCTGCAATCAATTCTGCACTTAAATAAAATAATAATTCAGTTAGTGTTTTGATACTTATACACCAGTTTGATACAGCAATTAGGAATGTGATAATATTGAGTGAATATTACTTTACTATCATATCATTCTTTATTTTCTTTTGAAATCTGATTAGTGCTAGTGTTCAATTCTTGCTTTAGTCATAAAGAAACTAGCAAATGGACAAATGATTGTCTTCAGAAGCAAACAAAGCTTTGTTTAAATTTGAGTGAAACTTGTTTGTGTTGTTTTGGGGATATGTGTTTTTTATACTGTGTAATGTTTGTGTTTTGGATTGACATTCTGTATTTTGGTAAATGTTAAAGAAAACGTCCAATTATAAATTTTCTGTGACTAAGACTTTGTGTTTTTTTCAAAATCATTATTGCTAAAGAGCCCGAATCCTTGAATATTTAAAAGACAACCTGAGGAGAGGTTACGCAACAACAAATTGACATATTTTGATAATTCTTTTTTTATTAATCACAATTGAATACTCCAGTGAACGATCGAGAATGGTAGAGGTACTCTCAAAACTAAAGAGTCAGGATTAGAGAAACAATAATTGTTTATAAATTCATTCTGGTTATTTCACTTCATAAAACTGAAATTTTTTAATGACAGATTAGCTATTCTAGTTCATGCACTAGAGCAAATCATGAATTATGTGCTGAAAAAATAATTATATTATCTTTAATATTTTATGTTTTTGGCATTATTGGGTCGGTAGTCCGACTTCGCCGGCAAGCTATCAGTGTCTGCGTCTAGCCTAGTGCCTGCGCCTAGTTAAATTCCTACGCTTGGGGGTAATAGCGGCATGACGCGAACATGACGTATTCTCTTCACCGTAACTTGCTAGATCCGCTTGCTTGAGCTTTTTTTCGTCACACAGCTACAGAAAGTGGGACGGTTTTAAATGAAAGCTACAACACTATTTTTGCCTCGACCGGGAACAGAACCCGAGACCAGAGCACGGGACACTAGTACGCTGCCCATGATCCATCCCAGAGGCATTATAATTTATAATTAACGGTATTTGACATGCGTGAATGTGCTGAAAATAACGGGAAAAAGCATCTGAAGTGCACGCACTAAGGGCTTGTCAGTTGACACCCGCTTCGAAAAAACATTCTCAAAAGCTAAGATTCTTAGCAAGAAACGATTTGAAGCATTTAAAAGAGAATAAAATACAGCATACAACTCAATAAAAAAAGAAAACACGAAATTTCACGATTTTTTATCATTCTCAGGTTCCTCCCCTTTTTGTCGCATACGTAAAAAATCTGCGGCGTATGTAATCCGCAATTGCATTGAAAAACCGCGTCGCCAGGGCCACTAGGGGAGGCGAAATCAAAATATAATTTGCTATCTATGAACAATGTTTCCGATAAATCAGAAATAAAGTTCAATATTTGCAATTTTCAAAAATTCAGAGATTTGAATGAAAATTCTATTATATCATATTTTTAATTCAAGTTTGCGCTGTTGGAACGAACAAAATTAAAAATCGGTGTCCTTTTCCGAAAATCTTGAATACAAATTTTTAAATTGTTACGATTACTCTAAAAATTTCGCAAAAATTATTCATATTTTGAAATAATCACACTTCGCATTATTTAAAGTACTAGTTTTGCAAACTTCATTAATAATGAATTTGTAGAAGGAAATAAAAAGGTAACTTTAACAATTTTCAGAAAACAAACTTTTTAATACAAATCGGACCTGCGCCATTTTTAATTAGCTTTTTATATTGGAGCAAAAGATAGGGTAGTCGCGGTGGGGGGGTGTTTATTTGCGTAAAAAATTGCTTTAAGTCCGTAGAATTGTGGTCTGATCTAGAGTGTGAAATGATTGCAGTGGAAGTTCAGGGTAAAAACGATCGAGATACATGGGAAATAATAGGAATGTATCGACCTCCAGGGGAAAATATGAATATCTTGCAGAAACTCGTAGATAGAACGCGCGTTAGTATCAAGGAGAACAGACAGTTAATTATCGGTGGAGATTTAAATTTATCTCAAATTCAGTGGGAAGGTGAAGTGACGCAGGGGAGAGGGGCGCAGGCGATAGTAAACGAGCTAGTTTGGACAAATAACCTAGTGCAGGTAGTAAAGCAGCCAACAAGAGATAATGCCATTTTAGACATATTTTTAACGCGCCGGAGGATCCGTTACGAGTTGTGACGTAGTTCCAGGTATAAGCGACCACTCGGCTGTGTGTCTAAAAGTGAAAGGGAACTGTACACCGCATAGAACTGAGAGTAAGAAGATTTACTTGTACCGTAAGGCGGACGTGGCCAATTTACAAAAGTATTTAGTCTATAATTATTCCACATGGGCGGGAATTGGTAGTTCTGTAGAGGAAGTTTGGAATAATTTTAAGAATATCATTTTATACGTACCGTATAAAACTATAACAGGAAATCCGATTCAGAATATTATAATAATAGGATACGAAAGTTAAAAAAGCAAAGCAAGGCGGGCATATGGGAAAAGAAAAATAAGTGATCAACATTATAAGAAATTTAAGAATCTAACGAGAGAACTATTGGAGGCGAAAGTATTAGCACAGGAAGGGTATTTGGAAACGATCCTTACTGATGAAAATAAAAGTTGGAGCAATTTTTTTAAATACGTACGGAGGCGCAAGGGGAATCGCGAAGAAATCCCGTCGTTAGTGGTAGACAATAAACAAAAAGTAAATATATTTAACCAATTATTCGCGTCAGTTTTGCAGATAAAAGGAAGATCACCGTAAACGAATGCGAAGGAGAAAATTTTGTACTAAATCCGAGAGCACTTAGGAAAAGAATTGCCAAAATAGGTAATAATAAATCAACGGGACCGGACGGAATTTCGGGGGAAATTCTCAAATTAGGGGGAGAAGCTATGTTATCGTACCTATTACGGCTTTTCGAGATATCACTGAACAATTCATGTATTCCTCGGATTGGAAAGATGCCATAGTGGTCCCACGGGACCGGACGGAATTTCTGGGGAAATTCTCAAATTAGGGGGAGAAGCTATGTTATCGCCCAGTAAGTCTAACGTCTGTAGTGTGTAAGCAAAGGGAACATTTAGTGACAGAAATTTGGGATACGAATAACATTATTTACGAAGGGCACACGGTTTTAGAAAAGGATATTCATGCGAGAGTCAGGTAGTCACTGTCAGTCAGGACATTGCTGATTCTCTCGATGAAGGTTCCATTGTTCATGCAATTATTATAGATTTCACAAAAGCGTTTGACCTCGTTCCCCATGATAAATTAATACAAAAAATTAGTAAGCTTAACGTAGACAGAAGAATTGCTCTCTGGATTCGAGAATTTCTCAGCTCGCGTACTCAACGGTGCGAATCGGGTCAAATTTCTCTTCGAGGGCGGAAGTAACGTCCGGAGTGCCACAGGAAGTGTCCTAGGTCCGTTGTTATTTACAGCGTATATTAATGATATTTGGCAGGGAATTCAATCAAAAATACGTCTTTTTGCCGATGTTTGTATAATTTATCGGGAAATTAAGAACACAAGTGATACAGAAATATTGCAGGTTGATTTAGATAAGCTAGAATCATGGGCTATCACAAATGAAATTAAATTAAATCCCAGCAAGTGCAAGTTTATTAGATTCGCGCGTTCTAGAAAGACAGACGATATCATATATAAATTAGGAAATCAGGATATTCCGAGGGCTAAATGCTGTAAATATTTGGGAATTGTACTAAACGAGGATCTGAGTTGGACAGAACACGTAAATTATGTAGTGAAAAAGGCGTGGAAGGCATTACACTTTGTAATTAGAATACTTAGAAAAGGAAGTGGAAAATCAAGGAATTAGGGTACACGTCTCTAGTACGTCCGATATTAGAATTTGGCTCCATATGTTGGGACCCTTATCGTTTAGGGCAAATAAAATCTCTCGAGAAAGTACAAAAATATGCTGCAAAATTTGTTGGAGGGACTTAAATTCTGAATTTTATCGTGGGAACCTTTGAAAAAGCAAAAAAAAAAGGAAATTTTTAAAAAATGATACAGAATTTGTTTTAGGAGAGGACGTTTAAATTCTCATTTGTAAACAGAACGATACAAAATTGGAACAAATTACCTGCTGCAGTGCTGGAGACTTTCCCTCAGAATGTCAAAAATTTTAAAATTAGACTAAGTAAATATGGTGAATAGGTTAATTTTGTAAAATTGTATTTGCTAACATGTTAATATTTTAATGTTGTTTGATGTTTGTTTTGTGTATTTGTAGAAATTTCTTAGAAAACGCTACCACCGGAAATATTCTATGTATTCCTAAGTAGCAAAATAAATATTCTATTCTATTCTATATAAGAATATATTCGAAACCATTTTAGAAAAATCGAAAATGTTCCAGAGGGTTCACCCAAAGTATCCCAAAAATGTGTAGATTCGCTTCATTTGCAAGAAGCTACTTCACTCTGATTGATTACAAATATTTATTCTAGAGAAAATTATTTGTGCGTTTAGACGTGAATGTTGTTCACAGAGTCTGATTCTTTTGAGTACTGACGGTTTTGAGAACGTTTGAGTTTCACGTTTCTCCTCATACTCATAATTATGTCCAATAAACTACAACACATGTCGAGAGACAGACGGCAGCTTGGAGCTTGTCCTGTACATCGTAGTTGTCAATCGCGATGGGGAGTAAAACCTGAGAAGTATTACCTGAGGAGTAAAACCACTCAAGTCGCAGTGTAGGTCAGCGACAGATCTCACGTTACAACGTGAAAGCACACAGTCTCATCCTGGATTATAACATGCACTATAGTCGTGGGACTAATGACCATAGCAGTTGACAAGCCTGGAAACTAAATAATTAATAAATTAACAAATGCATCGAGTGTAGTACACGAGCTTCCTGACATATATCACAGCAACCAATCCACCGCCCACTTCTGACATCTGGATGTATCGCGGTTTCGCTTTCGTGATGAGTTGAAACAACGCTTGAACTCTTTGCAGACCAAGTCCCTTGATAACCATTTGTGGGTTGCGTGCAAAATATGAATACTAGTGGAAAAGAACATTTAGATAAAATAACAATCAGACAAAATATAAACGTCATGCAGTTGTGGGTAATTAAGGAAATTCCGATAAGACTTGATTTGTTGATAAGGCCAATGTTTACCCACACAAAAAGTGGTTATCATGTTTGAAAGTAATCAGATTCGGTATTCTACATTATAGCGCGTGAAAATGTGTAATCCTATTTTAAAATTTGATAATAATCTGTCAGTAGTAGATATTCAAACTATGCTATTAAACTAAAATGAATGTAAAACTTTTCTGAATGTTAATTTTGTTGACCTCCGGTATTAACGAACAGAAATGTTAAAAATGAAAAAAATATACATCGAATTATGCTGCATTTTGAAATAACTCCTAGTTTTCAACTAACCTTTTTATGATTCTTGCATTTTCGGTTAAATGTAGTTAGTGCTGAAATTTAATACAGTAAGAGCCCAATTATTGTTGAAGCATTTAATTTGCGGAAATAAATTAACCTGTGAAAATAATACGAAATATTTCCTGCATGTAGAAAGAAAAGGCAACAGATTAAGTAACTACACTAGAGTGTTATCACCTGAAATAGTGTTGAAGCCTTTAACTTGCGAAAAAATTAACCTGTGAAAAATATACGAAATATTTCCTGCGAATACAAAGAAAAGGTAACAGAATAAGCAACTACGTGTGTTATCATGTGACTACTAGAGATCAAGGTTGACTCAGTACGCATTATATCTCGTGAAATACAGAGAAAGTCTCGCAGTCATAGTTACACAAGCCAGTTGAAATGGAAAGTTCCGAGGGCTGTAACAAAACTGAACTGACTGAACTATAAACGGAATATTTGAAGTAATTACAAGTGGTCAGCAAACGCATTCTACATCTTGAGGAATGTCTAAAAGCGAATGAAACATGGATAGCGCGACTATCAATCACGTGGTGGACAGCATTGCGTGCTTCGGAATCGATGTGCCATCGCGTCAAATACGCACATTACCAGGGCCGTTTAAAGAGCCAATGTAGTTGATCACATCGGATTCCGTGTGACTAAAGTTTTTTTAATAAATAAATATTTGTTAAAATTTTAAAAGCAGTTATTTAGAAAGTCACTGACATGTCAAGTGTATTGTGTTACAGACCTAGAAATCTGTATGGGCATTTTTTAATCTAATATGCTATTTATTATAGCTCACTTTACTATAACATATAAAGAAAGTGAATGTATATCGAAAAGTGATTGAGGTGGTGTAGATTTCTGTTTGGAACTCTGGTTCATAAGAACCATCTCCTATATTATTTCAGTAGTATACATACCTTTTGTGGCTCTTACACGAAACCAATCTTTCTAAATGAGGTCTCTAAAGAAAGATAATTACAAGGAGACGTGAAAAATTGCACTTTAACTTTAAAAATAATTGCGAACGTTAGTAATGAGCCAACTAGTTATCTCTAGCGTACCCATGCGAGAACCCTCGTACGTTAAACCCTCTTCTCTTCCCTAACCTTCTCAGTACGAGGGAACGTCAACAAAACATGTTAATTTGCTTAAAAAATGTATAAAGGTACCTTCTAACGTACTAACACAATTTCTCATACAAATAAAAAAAATCAATTCAATTAATATTTGAAACGAATTTTCAATAAATGCTTATTCATTATTATAGAATTATGTTCTTAGAACAATTCAGAACACTTCATCAAAAAATTTGACATTATACAATCTTCCTTGACAGTTAGCTTTTCGCTTTCCTTGATAGTCGCAAAAAAATAGAAATGCTTTTTACTCTTGAGAAAGCTACGTAAAGTTATCCATGCGAAAACATAAAATCGGGCATGTACAACCCTACTCTTAGCAATCTTTTTTTACCTTTGTTACTGAACAGAGAGTTATTGGTGCATTTCAATCGCATAGGAAATCAAGCAATTAATTTAATTTCACATACAGTTTCAGATTCTCCACGTTCCTGAACAGGTGGGGTAGTATCGAGAAGCGCCAAACGTGCACAAATGTATTAGTGATAAAGAAATATCATCCTGTCGACAAAGATGTGAGTAACGTTTCTTTAAGTACATTGGCTTAAAGTTTCAGGTTTCAAAACTATAGAACTCTTTGTTTAGAAGTATACTGAGACGAAACGGACTTGGTCCATTTCTCTCATGAGTCAATTGAGAGATGGCTACAACTAGTGCTGGCATACGGAGCCTCGCCTCCGAGTGATTGAATCGGATCTCGCGATTGCTGCGCTGCTCCGGTTATCTCCGATTCCTCCGACGGAGGAAAAACTGGAACCGGAGGAATCGGAGGTCCGGTTCCACTCGTTCACACGGCGAGACCCGCTCAATGTACTGGGCCAATCAGAATGTGCTTACGTATCTGTTGCCTACCGGTCTAGGATTGGTATATGACGTGTTTGCAATAAAATACCAAGCAATTTAGACGTAGAATTTGTATGCTCCCCTTCTCTATTTTACATATTTTATTATAATTTTTTAATAATAATAATAATAACAACAATAATAATAATAATAACAATAATTTGTTTGGTACAACACACGTCATGAATAACAAGTTAAATTACATACTCATACTTCACATTACTAATTGTTATATTATGATAATAATAATTTATAGCTCCTGTGCTAGAAATCATCTCCTGGGGAAGTTAGGTAAAGGCAATGGATATGCGTAGGAGTCAATATTCCGGGCGACGACGCTCGACGGTTAACCAGAGCCACGTCGTCTCAGAAGGTTATTTTTCCTCATACGTCGAATGTGTTGATCAGAAATTCCTCCGCATTCATGAGCCTATCGCGTTGTGAACATATCACCGTCTGGTTCAAGGAAATACACGAATAGGTAAATGTGAGATATTTGAATTTCGGGTCAAGAACCAACGGAGCACTCGGAGGCTCCGATTGAAAAGGCGGGAAAGAATCGGAGGGAAACCAATCACTCAGTTGCCAGCACTAGCTACAACCCCAGTGTCGCCATCACATTCAAAAGTCGCGCTGATGACGTCAGGGGATGACGCGCAGCGACGGTTGTGTGTAAACCCGCGACCGAAAAGATGTCAGCCAATGAGGAGAAGGCCGATAAGACCTAAAATTGCCATTGGCCGGCATCGGTCATGCGAGGTGTCCGAAAACCATCACCTCGGCAGGTCGCGCAAGCGAACATTCTTCTGAAAACCGTCGGAGGGATAAGTCTATTCATTTCTTCTCAAAATTCGTCGTGGAGGCAAGGCGAAAGTATTTGGCTATGAGATTTAAGGGCGGAAACGAACTTTGTATTTCGTGGAATAATTAGTTTTTCCCGAAGCAGTTCAGTTAAGTGTCGTGCGCGAGCTACGAAAAGTTAAAAGGTAATTGTCGCACGAAGGCCGAGACCCGACGAGGTCATCCCCGATTTCAACCCTGCGGGCACGCCGCTTGCAGCATAAGCTGAACCCCAAGGTACACGCCGCCGAGAGCCGTGGGACGATAGTGAGTACCCAATGAATCCACAGAATTCTTAGAGAATTTGCTTTTCTGTAAAAGAAATTCATGACCTCTTGTAAAATTTGCATTTGAGAGTGTTGTGTTAACTTTCATTTTGTGGGTGAAAGCATCACTAATCTGCCTTGTTATTCGATAAAAATTCATATAAAGAAAGTGTAAACTAGATTAAATAATGTAAGGTTGTAGAAAGTGTAATTAGAAAGTTAGGATGGCCAATAGTACGATTATTTCCGGACCAGCTGGTTGCGTAGGATTGCATTGTATGCATGTATGGGTTAATGAAATTTGAAATCAGTAGCGTCAGACATTATATTCTAATAGCAGAATTATTAACAATAAAATCCGCAGTACATTTTGAGATTTTACATTAGAAACCTAACGATTGCTTGTGCTATTCTTGTGAAATCACGCAGAGCAGAGGTTTGTGTGTTAGTTTTGTACAAATTTTGTATCATCGAAGTTTTTGTTAATGAAGTGTTCTAAAGCCTATAGTAGCGCTTGTTGTTAATGTGTGGGAGTTTCCACAGTCATATTCCAAGCAGGGTTTCCTGGGAAAGAAATACTTTCAATTTGAATGAACAACTGGTAGGGCCCGGCGACAGAGCGGCGGAGAAGACGTCGCATGTGGCTGGTGACACCCACCCTAGAGTAAGATCTCGTGAGGTATAACCGCCCCGACCCTTCATCAGTTGGTGAATGCATGGCGCGTCGCTAAATACGACGACGTGTTCCGTCGCAATACTATATAGTTTTGAAATTGCTGCCCGGATGTTGCGAGTTGCATTTGACATGAATATCTACGTAGAGGTGTCTTTCAACAAATACTTCACATTTTTAAATTTAAAATGCAATTCATCATGTTTCCATGAAATCCTCTTTCTTTATAGACTTAGTTGCGTGTGAGATCCGCAAAAGTATTCTATAGTACTGAAATAATATAGGAGATGAATATTACAGTGCTATCATTTTCGGATGTAATTCTCTTGCACGAAAAAGATAGTTCCGGACTTTGTCTCGCACGTTGTCCTTCGGATTTAGCTCCATCGAACGATAGTCGGTTCATACGGCGTGATACGTCTGACCGCAAACACCCTGCTACAGTCGCCAGACGGGTCCAGCCCGGAGTAGGAATCAGAATGGCCCAGGAAATATTTTCGTGGCATTCCCTGGGTGATTTCGTCATTCTGGAAGGCACAATGGATCAACACAGTATGCAGCCAACCTTTGCGGATCATGTCCAACTCTAATGTTAATGATAATGAACAATGTTAATATGATTAGAAAAACAATTATACTATAGTTACCTAAAATAACTAAAACAACTCAGCAATGACTAACAAAACCCGCTTCAAACCCTAACCACATAAATTCACACTCTAACCTCAATATCGCCCTACACTCTCAATTCCGCTTCAGACCAATGTCGCCTGTCGCGCGCAGTTCGCGCGCTCGATCAGCTGGAAACCTTCGCCGCCATTTGCTGCACTTTCATTGGTCGAGAGGCTTCGCGTTCCCGGGTTGAAATAAACCCCTTCCAGTTCCCGTTTCCGCCAAGCTTCGCGTTCCCGCGTGTTGTGTAACCTGGCTGGATGTCCATCTTATAACTTTCTTCGCGTTCCCGTTCCCGAGCTATTTAGAAGTGACCTTTATTCTTGGACCGGCCCTGCACATTCCGCGAGCAGCTGCCCTGCGCCCTTCTCTCGGGGCAAGCGGTGGAGCTCGCCGGGCGCAGAAAGCCGCCGACCTCCTCTTAACAAGACCAACGGAACGCGGCCTCACAAGGTTTCTTGACGACCCACGTCACCACTGTGACATAAGAGAAACGAACGTCGTCTCATCTGAGTGAGCCTTTCAGGAACAAGGTGGTGGATGGTAAAACATTTTCTATAGGTGTTGGATTTGGTTAGTTGGTTGGTTAGTGATTCCGGGTGCGTCAACAGCATACGTCATTATTCCGGTAAATACCGTTAATGTTTTTTCATGGGGAGATGGTGGAGTTTCTTCCCCGCTGGATGGCGAGATCCTGTTCCGACCTACCGTCGGCTAGCGAGGTTTCCCCCTAACCAGGACTCTCCCACCAGCAGAGCAGCACCCCAGCCGGGACAAGCTCTAAGCTCCCGACCGGTCTCCCGGAATATGTGGTAGTGTAGTGCATGTTAGTGTAAGTGTGTGTGTAAGGGGAGAGGATAGGACAAGGATGAGGAAGGAAACATCGCGCGCGGTCCGTAACCCGTTTGCTAGGGTACTGCTCCGGCATTCGCCTGGTGTTGATCGGAGAAACCACGGAAAACTACCGATCAGAGCAGCCGGCCGCTAGAATTCTCCTCCAGACAGCGACTGAATTCGACCTAGCTGAAAAGCTAGTGTCGAAAATCCTGCCGCCATCAGGACTCGAACCTAGTACCTTCCGGTCAAAGTGTAGGTGTTGGAACAGTTGCCGTTAGTACCTATTAGAAATACTCATTTCACATTTCTCCTTCCACATCGTCACATTACAGTTCGTAAGGAATGAAGAGCCACTCTGAACCGCCGACGTCCATTTTAGGAATTTACGTTGCAAGTATAAAAAGCGTTGGGGTACGAGTTGAGATGTTTCCAGCCGAGGGGAAGTAGGAGACGCTGCTCCAAACTAGCAGTTCAATATACGTTATTGCATACTCGTTCGAGATGTAACCTGGAAGTGAGTTTCTTTAGATCGTGAACAAAAAGAAAACACAATTTCGTGGAAAAACGTTTTCATACAATATATGTTCCCGCTATTTTTCAAGATAATCATCACCAGAACTGAGACATTTTACACACATAAGATCAACATTTCTGTCCCTGTATTGTAGAAGTATGCCGCCTGGAATGGGTACCAGTATTTTAGTCACACGCAAATCAGCGTCACAATGAAATGTGTAATGCTAACCGGACAGGAATTTAATGAGGTGTAAGAAAATATTAAAATCATTGGTGCGAAATTAAGACTATACGGTGGATAGTGAAACGCTCCTAAAGGAATTGCAGTGGAAGATATCCATATTATGTGAGACGAGTCGTGCGAGACCGAGCGTTATCGCGCAGAAAGACAACACCGCTTGTACGGGCATCTTTATGCTCTTCAGTGGCACAGAGCTGCAGGTGGCTGTGAAACTCTGGTGACTCTCCCAGACAGCAGTCTTCTACGACACAGGGATATTGAACAGATATAGCATTGCTTTACGGCAACTTCCTGTGGTTTATAACTGATTTATTTTTATTTTCTTCTTCCAATTATTCCTATCTCAACATTTTGATTTATTTAAACCTTTTGTATTCATTATTTTGAAAATTTATTTTATTCAAGTATGTTTAGGAAATTGTTTTGATTTTTTACCGGCAGGAATCTATTCTAAAATACTTCTTGGACACATATGTAATTATCAAGGTATGACAAGTATCTCAGTTCTGATGGTGATTATGTGGAAACCCGTTCAACATATTCTGCATCTGTTACAATAATTCTTTTGCATGAAATTGCTTCTTGTTAACAATTTAACTTACTTGTTTCATGCGCCTCATATAAGTCGCATTTCCTTCTTTTTAATTGCAATTTGCTTCACGATTTCCAACAGTTAATAAACATTTACACCAGGCCCCTCTAAATCTTCATGTTTTGAAAACATTTTTACTAGGCTGAACACTGCAAAGTATTACAATAATGTAAACCTCAAATCTGAGTAAAGGTACAAAAATTAATTCAAATAATTTTGTTCGTAGAAAAATATACTAATGTTAACGAATATCATAACGATGTGCTGATAACATACAGTCAGATTTGGTATTCTACTAAAACTACACTTCATGCCTTATTGTAACTAATGATTTTTCCGTTTCAATTGTAAATGTATCAACATGATATAATAATTAACATTTCCGTGAAACATTTTAAGTTTCATTCTGAGTATTTGTAAATATCAGCGTTGTTTGTGGTCAGTTATTTAGAAAACAAGCCTTATTATCAAACCTAAAAAATTATAAACCGGTATGAGAATTCATTACGGTACAATATTCCATAAAGTTTCATTTTCTGGCATCAACAACTGAAATACGACGAAAATGAATAAAATCATTTTATCGACCAGAATGCGTTTAGAACAACCGAAACAAATCACTTGTAACACAGCTTTGAGCTTCTAGTACTTCTATTCAAAACAAAGATTTTTTATGTTTACCTTGTAAAAGGATGGTGTCCCCAAAAACATGGAACATGACACAGCCGATAAAACAAATAAAGGAGTTGGTTGTAAATCCGGGCTATCTCTTCCTTAACATGGACTATCATCCTTCTTCCCTCGCTATATCGGCTTAATGGGGTTAATAACTATAATCGTCAAATGTCGTAACCATAATCCATGTAGTAAATATAAACTGAGCCTGTTTTCACCAGTGATGTATTAACAATATAGGTCTTCAAGGGATTCCGGGATTTAAGGTCTTGTATCCAGGTGTGTATGGGCTCCCCATGGGGGAGACTCGTCTGCTAATTTCACAAAAGATGAACCGATGAAATCTGGCGTGAAGAGAATGTGTTTGAGGTGCATTTCATTTTATTAACTATCTTTTCGAATCAATTTCACTTCTACAAGATGCTGTCTGTTAAGAAATTGGACTGATTATTTCGAGTCCGTTTCTATAAAATTTATTTTAGCTTACTTTTCACGTAATAAAAATTTATTGTGTATCTGAAACTTCATTTAAAATGTTCTAAATAAGTGAAAATTTACCATCTAAAACATGGCGTATAATTATCTTCAATCACGAAGAAATCTCTAAATGCGTATACTATAGCAACCTTTTTGGTAGAAATAATATCAATTAGAAATCTCCTAAAACCAGCAAGGGTTTTTCAAATCAAATACAACGTACGTTGATGACTTGAGTAACTGTAGCGCACGTGAAAAAAAGTGAAAAATAATATATTATTTCAAGAGATTTTCGCTCAAAACATCGCAAAACCTATCCTTCCAGCTCCTCAAAAGTTAGAAACGACTCTTTAAATGAAAAGTCACGTACCATATCGCCCTAATTGACTCTCATTGCTTTTCGACACCTCATTTATCTCCTACCCTGTAGCCCCACGGACAACGAACCCTGTACAGGGTAATTTAAGAGACTTCCCGAGAAGCTCATCAGCTCGATCTGCACCTGCACATTCATCTTCATCCTTCTTCCCAAGCCTGCCCTTCGCTCCATCTACATGCCCATTTTTCTCCCGGTCGCATCGGCACAGGCTCGCGCCACCACGCACCCGGAGGCCTAAAGCGAACCGCATAAAAATAACGAATGCGGACCGGATCAGCTTCGAAAATTGAGTGCCAGGGACGCCCGGGGTCACCCTGTGGGTCAGATTATCAGCACCGAGTTATTCGCTATTTTTACCCGACCGTATATTTTTTCAGTTAAAAAATGTGTCGGAAGCTCCCTAATATCCAGAGAGCACTCGCGTATTTTAGCGGGCCCATCGCGCTGCCTGCCACTTCGTTCGCGTCCCCCTGTCGGTCCGTTTAAAGATTCTCAGCGCGCGCGTAAGTGTGATGTATGTGCCCATAAAGCGAGCCCAGCCGCCGCCGCTGCGTCCCGGTCGATGCGCAGGTGGCCGGCCCCCCGCCCGCAGCCCATCCACGGGCCCTCGAACCCCGCCCCCCGCCTCTTCGCACCTTAAAGCCGAGGACCCACTCCGCCAAGGGCCATCCTACCGCTGGTTTTTTCCCCACTTTGCCGCCTCTTCCGAGGAAAAGTTTGCCTTTGGTTTCGTCTTGATAACTTCGTCAGGGCCCAAAAGTATTGAAATTGTTTCATCGTCTTTGAACCTTCTCCTTCTTCTCCTTTTCTTCTTCTTCTTCTAATGTACGAAGCATTAAAAACTCATAAACATACATTTAGTGGCGAGTTGTAGTTGACATAATTGAAATGATTGTAGGTGTTTTCATTGTCAAACATTACTATTGATTTCAATAATAGCAGCTTTCGATGGCTTAGCCATCATCATCAGCTTTCTGCTGTCTGGGAGTCACACAACTACTGCTATTATCATTATGTCTGGGAGTCACAAAAACGAAAGCTGCTATTATTGAAATAAATACTATTGTTGACAATGACAACGCCTTCAATCATTTCAATCATAAACATACAACCATATGTAACTCTACTTGTATTGTCTAAAAGAGGCAACTGCTTTGTTTTGTATTTTCTTTCTGTTTCTTTTTTGTGATTGCTTTCCCACCTAGAACTATCAGCGACCTAGAACTTTAGAATTAAGAAAGCGTTTTCTTAATCTCCTTTCTATAATCGTTTCCTGATACAGCGTTTTGAATTCCTGATATTTTGGAATTATGATGAACTACTATTCTACTAACAGTTAAATAGCTAACTCGATGGACCGAGGCCATCGAACCGCTAACTCTCTCTCCTTCCTCCTCTTCCAAACAAAAGTTTGCCATCAGTTTCGTCTTGAGAACTTCGGACCTTCCGAAAAGCATCGAAATTGTTTTATCGTGTTCGGACCTCCAATAAGTGCTCCGGCATTTCCTAAGCGGATGTTAGCAATTTACTTCTTTTCTTTAGTGAATTTTCTGAATTTATCCACCTCGAATGCAAACCATTTGAAATGTCGTGTTATTCTGTTTTCTGTAATTTGTTTCCTAATTCAACTTTTCCGTGGAAGATTTTTTTTCATTCAGAAGAAATATAGGTAAAAATATCAGCATTATAATCTGCTTATTCCAAACAACATTTTTGCTTCTATACCTGTTTAATTAACCTTCTTGCCACGATGATACATGTAATAATTTCTTGATACCATGCACCATTCATTATTTTATCATTTTTTATTTCATTACATCATTTAAATCATTAAATTTAATTTAACCTAATGTTCTCCTGTCATCATTCCTAGATATGATTAACAAATTCGAATGTTGTGTTCCTGGCCAACAAAGCGCTGCCGCGAGGTTGCGGGGCATAGAATTTGTATTTAGCCATTATATGTCCCGTAAAGGTCAATTGGCCTCGACGCCGTTAGATTCCCGGTTTCCTAGTCGGTCACCCAACCAGGAACACGCGATGTCTCGAATTCGCGAAACTTTCGTGACTTGGCGAAAAGTAGTTAACGAATGCGGCTAGCGACGCCGGTTTCGCGGTCGTGGCCTTTCAGTAGAACCATTCCAGCACCCACCTGAATGACGGAGGGAAACCACGAAAACCCCGATCAGGATGGCCGGCCAGGGGATTGAATTCGTGCCTCCCGAATGAAAAGTCTGCGCGTTACGCCCTGATCCACTTCGCTCGGTGTGGGGCAATCATTTCAAATATTTTTTCAGAGGTACCAAGGAATGAAACATCTACGGAATATTTTGCACTGCAGTCTCGCAATTTACCGTACTGATCTACGCGCAGAAGCATTGACGACGTGGCAGAAAGGTTAGGAAGAAATACGAAACATTAAGATTTTAACCCTTTTTCACACATACCAATGCCTATAAATTTTTATTTTAATCATATAACAATGCGTTGCAAAAAGTTGATCACAAAATCTACCGTAAAATTTTTAGATCAGCGAAATTTTTTTTAATAAAGTTCTGTTGATATTTAAAAAGTCATTTGCTTTCATTTTTATTGCCTATTTAGCATTATTTCCCCTATTTTTCTAGATCAAATTGTGACTTAACTGTGGATGACGGAAATGAACGGAGTTCAGATACGGATTTGGCACTCAAAAACTATAAAAATTAACTATCGAAATTTAAAAAAGTTTTTGAAACCTTTTTTTTGTTGGCCTGTGTGATTGTATGTATGAGATCCCTGAAATGTCTAACCTCCAAAATGTTGTAATTGTACAATGTAGAAAAATATATGTAATTTTCATTTTTAAACACAGAATGGGAAAAATTATGTATGTATGTATTATGTCGTATACATGAAAACCCTTGAAAGACTAAATAAGTTGAGGAAGGATTATTTTTTTAATTGATGGAAATGAATACTTACGAGGTTCCATCGTACATTTTTTCATAATGTGTTTCTTTCATTTATTATTTGTTCGAAACACGATCTTAATAAGCATTGTATTTTCAAATGTTTTTGCTGTAGTTTCTGCAGTTTGCTCAGCAGCAATTTTACACATGTATCTTATTTTTGCTAAACTTCGCCGAATATTTTGTTGTACTACTCATCTGTCGTCAATTTTTTGGCCGTACTAAACAAGACTTTTAACATTATTGCGAAAGTCTTCCCATCACTTCCCAAATTCTTTTATTTCAAACATACGCAATCTAGTTGGGCCTGGGAGGTCCCATGGCTATTGGCTATTTATGCTCAGGACTCGTATTTCGCTTACTAGTGATGGGAAGAAAAAGCTTTGCTCCGGCAGAAATCCACAATCCCTTACGGGCTAGGGCAATAACTTGATAGTAGTAAGTAGAGTAATAAAGCATGCGTAATGCTAATTATTGGGATTCGGATGATGAAAGGTATTTTTTATTGATTGATTAGTGATTACGATCGCGTCAACTACTAAGGTAAGCGTAGTGTAGTGCATGTGTTTTCTCATAAATTGGCGATGAACTTCCTCCACCGGATGGTGAAATCCGGTATCGATGTACGGTGGGCTAGGTTTCCTCAATCACGTAGCTTCCACCAGAGGGGCACCGCCCTAACCGGGACAAGCTCTAAGTTCACGACCGGTCTCCCGACATGTGTGGTAATGCAGTGCATGTAAGCGTGAGTCTATCCATGTAAGGGGTGAGGATAGAACAAGGAAGAGAAAAGAAAGATCGTGCACGGTCCATGGCCTGTTTGTTAGAGTACCGCTCCGGTATTCGCTTGGTGTTGATCGGGGAAACCACGAAAAACTACCTATCAGAACAGTCGACCGCTATAATTCTCCTCCAGATAGATAAAAGGTATTACTGGACCCGGTTTGGAGTTTCGGCACACACTTGATATGAAATGACGGTGTTCCTCGTTTTCTGACTGGGTAAGGAATGCGATGACAATCTGCCTCTTTTCGTACAAAGTATCAATTACGTGCATTAGTGCTGTCTTCTGGTGTTTTGTTGAAGATTCAATCAGAATAAAATCAAACGGCCGATTATTTTACAGAATATTGTTGGTCGCCTCAAGTTTAACAAGGAAAAATGTAACTTGTGAAGCATTCATCCGAGTGATTTTCGTGATTCTATTCCAAAGAAAAGTATCCTTATATTTGTAACCACGATGTAGCTCCTCCACCATTTTCCAATTTCGTTCCAATATTTTCCGCGCTGGGTGCTTTATTGATTTCTGCTCATCCAGGCGCCGAACTAATACCTTCTTATGAAATATTTCCATTTTTTTAATCGGCTTTCAATTACTGCAGCAGTTCTACTGCGGGCTTGATAGCGATCTGGATGTGCTAGTTAAATCCCGCTTGATCTCTGTGGAATTTATAAAAAACAATATGAATTTAAGTTGTTCTTGAACACTTGTATCTTCAGTTCTGATCCTACTACAGCACAAATATTTTCCGCATTATCAACTTCATTTACGCATTTATTCTTCAACACAGGTAAAAATATTACCTTAGTACAGTAAAATTTAGTAAAGAAAAATAAATGCATGAACATTTACATCAGAAAATTGTCCTCCTGTCATTTAGTTACGAAAGAGAAGGACAGAAAAATCGTATTTTAGAACTTATATTTATAGCGAAATATAAAAGGAATTGAATTATTAAAGTAAAGTACATACATAGGTAATCTAAATGTAAAGCTTCTGTTCTGCGTAAGACGAATAGATGTTTTGAACTTCTACATTAAAGAGAAAATGAGGAAAACGTTTTTACTTGGCTTTGTGAGTACATACCCTACCCTTTATGAAAATTGATGATTGAACATGACAGAATGAGAATCTTTTCATTTACAAACAGAGCCGTGTTAGAGATGAACATTAATGAACAACTGACATGTTTCGGTGAACGGTTCGATTAGAAAAGGTATTGAGATATTCAAAATTTTCTCTACATTAATATCTGCCAAAGATCTTATCGTCCGTCTTGCTGGTTCAATGGGTCACTATATATTATAATCCTTATTAACTTTATAATGGATTATAGGATCCGCAGACTATACAGCGCAGCTGGGAATCTGAAATAGAATGATTCTATTCCTAGTTCATTTCTGTTTGGATTGACTAAATGAAAGATCACTTTCTTTTCTAAAGAACAAAATTTAACAAAGTTTATTTTACCTTTTAGCAAACAATTTAGTGAATTTATGTTATGCCTTTGATCAAGATATCTTTGAATTTAGAATTTTATACCGCGGTTAACTTATCTATTCTTCGTTGATGTCCCTCGTAGACTTCTCAGTCGAAATATCTTGCAAGCTTGCCGTAGTCCAAAGTCCCAAGAAATCCTCTTCTGCCCTATCCAAGCTGGTCTCAAACTATCAAAATTATCAGTCCGATTACGTCCTATGACATAGTCCCGAACTCGATTACCACTCCGACAAAGTTCCAATTTATACATCAATATTACTTCCACATGAAAATATCTGCAATATCATTCACTGTCCTTAAAATTTCACTGATAACCCGATTCTGACTATCTGGATTATACTCGTTCCTCTCACGAACCTACGATCAATTCAGAAGCGCGATGCCGGTCAGAATGAAATCTTCCTGCATGATTCACCCTCGAAGACCTTCTCTCAGCCAGCCAATCCATACGTTCGTTATATTTTGGTGTAGCTGACCTTTCGATCGTCTCAACTTCTTCGCCCAATCCCAAATTTTCTACTTTCGGCATCCATACACCTCTTAATGCCTTTACAAAAACAAAACTACATTGTTTATTCACGGTCGTTGCTAAGCCCGTGCTCACGTGATATTTGCTAATGCATGTTCCACCATATAGTCTACAAATAAATGTTAGTTTATTTTCATGTGACATATCGGTATGTCACAGTATAATGGCTTACCACATTCGAGAGAGTCGATCTTTTGCAACGGAAAGAGCGATAGTGACGTCATAAGTGCGTGATCCGTGGATTGTTGCAACTGAATTGTGTCAGGGCGTTGCAAGTGTTACCCTAACATATTTTTTATTATCACTTATCTCTTATTGCATATGTAACTTGACTTGTAAATTGTGACGCGTACAAGGTACCTGTTACCGAGAAAAAACGTAACTTAACGACCAGTATAATTTATCAATTTATGTATCAATTTATTTCTCAATTGAAGTATTAGTAGGTATCGCATGACCACATGTACCCAATTGATCAGTGAATGATAATTAATAAGTAATAAATTCTCACAAATTATTGTGTTTTGTTTCATTAAATCTCAATGTATGTCATTAATTGCACAGGAAAGTACTCCGGTAATGAAATACGTAAAAACAGTCTAGAGCTCACAAAATGTAAGAAAAAGAAAATAGCTTCGTAAAAAAAACTCCATTCCGTTATTTATGAATTCATCACTATGGAAACACTACTTTAATTACATTCCTTGTTTATGAAACTAATGAGTTTCTGTGGGTTTTAATGGTCAAGGGTTCAAACACGGTGTTGACAACATTCAAATGTTAAAAAAAGTGAACCATTTATGAAAATTTCAATTGCAATTGACATTGTGGGGAGTTTCTAATCCTATAAATATTTCTCATGTTGAAATAATCGTTCATTAAAATCTATAATATGTTTTAACTAAATATATTAAATGCCTCGTTAAAAATGTGAGTACAGTTTTCTCCCGTAATGACGAATTTTGTCCTGAACAATTGGCGAAAAGTTCACGACCTAATTATAATTGTTCTTAGTGATTAATTTGAACCGAGTTTATGTTGTCTCAAACTCACGTCGCATTTCAAAAAGATACATTACGTCCCTACACCACCTCGTGCAAAGATGAAGTATGAAATAATTTTTGACGCTCGAATTGTGTGGATATATGAAATACTATCCTCATTGATACATATGTCAATCTGTTTTATTCATCATTATAAGGTCAATATATCGGCTGTGGCATTAAATATTTTCTTTAAAATTAATATATTCAAGTGGACTTTTCGTGACACTACGCAAAAAGATTTCAAAGTAAAAAAAACCACATATTTTCCTCAATACAATGCAATCAACTGTATCCCAGATCTACTTTCTCGATTTTATGATTACCTCTTATTGTTATATCATGCTTCTCTGGATGTGTGTGTGTTTGGTCAAACGTCTCATACAATTACCGTTATTAGGAGTAGAGGTAGAAACACTATATCGAGGAGGGAACCCATTTTTATAAATGAAGATTCAAATCCTCAACATTTGCTGTTGAACTGTGGCGGACAAGCAGAGGCGCCCTTTGAGGAATTCCTTTTTGTCCTGTCTCTCAAAATATTGTGGATCATTATCATCATTCATCATATTTTTTCCGTCCTTTAAGTATCTTTGTAAATCATAATCTTCAATTATGTACTACAATCATGATTAATGAAACACAAAATTTTTAAATAAGCGCTGTATGCTTTGTATATTGTGTAAACACCTTTTTTTAGAAAAAGGAGCTTCTTGAGTGGTCAGAACGAAATATAAAGTAATGACTGCTCGCGTGTAATGTAGCATAAAAATATATGTTGTCATGGAAGAGGAAACAACTTAATAACCATTCTAAAAACGTGATCTTTTTGAAATGAAAATGTCTTATAACCTAACACAATATGGCTAAATTGGGTGATTATCAATATTAAGGTTGGACGTCGATTGGAGAAAAATTTTTATAATATGCATTATTAATAAAATGGATTAAAATAACTAATGATCTCTAGCGTACCCAATACCAGTGAAGCATCACTGAAGTGAAACTATGGGCATAACTGAATAAATTCGTAGTCAATAGTACTAATAAATTCTGTAGATGAAATTAGTTTTGTAATGAAGATTTCAGAACAAAATTACAGAAGAACGAAACGTCTTTTGACTCGCCTGTAAAATTAGCATTTTCGTGGATATTTTCCCTGCCAACCGTCGATATTGACACGACCAAAATGCTAGCGATGAGGGAAGACCGTTCACACGGATTGAGACAAAGGCCGCGCGGTTATTTCCGCGGTGGGCGCCGCTTTCTTCGCGGCGGGCGGCGTGCCCGGGAGCGGGTGGGGGGCGGGGCGGGCGCGCTTTCGGGGGCGAGGCGGGCGATGGCGATCGATGGCGGCCCGAGGTCAGGCGCGCGTCGATAGCCGCGAGGGCGGGCCTCGCCTCGCCGCCCGCCCCCTCCACCCGCCCCGCCCCCGCCCTCCGCCCTCCGCCCCATTCCGCCCATGCCGCACGCACCGCGCGAGGCGAACGCCCGCCCATACGCCCGCCCGCCCGGGGCGACGCGAGCGGCGTCGGAAATGTTGGGACACGACGCCCACCAGCACACGCCCCCTGCGGCCAACACGCGCCACGCCCCTTCGCCGGCCTCGGTGGCCGCCCGCCCCCGACGACGGCAAGCCTCGCGACCACTCACACTCCCCGCCCGCGGCAGCGATGCCACCGAAAACACTCCCGCCCGCTCCGCCCCGCTCCGCCCCGCTCCGCCCCGCTCCGCCCCGCTCCGCCCCGCTCCGCCCCGCTCCGCCCCGCTCCGCCCCGCTCCGCCCCGCTCCGCCCCGCTCCGCCCCGCTCCCGGGCACGCCGCCCGCCGATATCTACGCGGAGCCCATCGCGGAAACAACGGCGCGGCCTTTGTCTCAATCAGTGTGAACGGTCTTCCCTCATTACAAGCATTTTGGTGGCGTAAATATCTACGGTTGCGAGGGAAAATACGACAAATATGAAAATTTTACACGCGAGTCAAAAAACGTTTCATTCTTCTGTAATTTCTGAAATCTGCATTGTAATAATAATTTCATCTAAAGAAATTATTACTGCTATATTTTTCCAGTCAAGGGCATAATTTCACTTCAATAATATCTCTGCTCCCATTCTGACTAAGGGTTTGAATCCCGACGAATGAATATGATAGAATAGAAATGATAGAATTTCAACACTAGCTAGGACCTATACAGTTATGCCGAATTCTACCCTCGTTTATTGGCAAATTCTAGTTCTACTCTGATCGATAGTTTTTCGTGGTTTCGCCGGTCAGTACCTTATAAATGCCGGAGTAGTGTCCCAACAATTGGGCCACGGATGGCGCGCGATATTTCCTTCCTCTCCCATATCCTGTCGTGTCACTTACACACACACACACACACACACACACACACACGCGCGCGCACGCACGCACGCACGCGCGCCTAATGCACTACATTACCATACGTCTCGGAAGACCATTAGGTAGCTTAGAAGGTGTCCCGGTTGTGGCGTTGCCTCGCTAGGGGGGATGCGAATATCTTGGGAATACTTGAGAATACTTGAATGGGAATATCCCTTCAAGCCGACATATAGTTTCCCCGAACTTTCGAATCACCTTTCACTTTAATGACACTCCGTCGCCCACACACTTCGGTTCAGAACATGTCTTCGATCTCACGCGCAGCCACAACGAGCATAAACCCTCGCGCTCAGATGCCCCGCAACCCTCGCCCACGCGCCCTTGCACCGCGTGGGGCTCGCGTGACACTCGCCACGTTCCCACATTCGTAATCCTCTGACGCGTCCGACGCCGCCTCGGCGCTCCTGACGCCCACCATTTGCAATGCCATCCTTTCTCCCGTCCACCTCACTTGCCCTCCTAGCCACCCGGCCACTGTCCGGCACCCGAAGCGACGTCTGCAAACGTCCCACTCTACCACACACGGATTCCCACCGTTTCTCCCGTCATGCTCTTTTGCAGCCAAGATCGCTGGACGCCCTGCCCTGACTTCGCTTCACTGCCCACCGATGACCTCACATCCCCGACACACCTGACGCCCCTGAAAATACAGATCGCGATTAAGGTCCCCTAGCAATTATAGTCATTCGACATCACCTCGGATGCCTCTCTCTCTCTCTCTCTCTCACGCTTTCACGCTTTGTCACCCAATGCTCTGTCGCCCTTGACATCCAGCAACCCCCCTCGACCGCGAAGGCTACGAGCACTCGTCCCTGTCGACTTTCGACGCCCCTTGCGCTCCTGATGCTCCTAATGCCCTTGACGTCCTTACGCTCCTTACGTTCTTGATGCCCCTAAGGCCAGTTTCTGATACCTCTTATGCTTATTATGCCGCTTACGGCTTTAAGTATTCTTACGCTCACGATGCCGCTTACGTCCCTGATGTTTCTTTCGCCTCTGATGACTCTTACATCCATGATCTCTTGCGCCCTTGATTCTCCATACACTCAAGATACACCTTTCACTCACGATTCTCCTTAGGCTCCTTACACTCCTGATTCCCTTTCGCTCTTGATACTTCCCTTACGCCATGATGCCCATTATGCCCATGTTCCCTTCGGTCCTGTAATGCCGCTAACGTCTCTGATACCCAAAGTTGTCGGACGTCCTTAATGTCTCTGACGTTATCAAGATTCCTCTCCAACACCTCATCTTCGACCATTTGCCGACGCATTTTCGCCTCCCCTTCTATAGTACCCGTGCTTCTCACTGCTGCCTCCCGACATTGCTAACTGCTTGCCTACCCCCATCGCTTCCAATATACCGTGCACTCAATTCTTTAGCCCCAACCCTCCACACCCGTTTCCCTAAACCTTAAACTACACCTGAACAGTCGGTTCCGTTTCCGGCGTGTGCAGTACCCACCAGGAAGTTTCTCCATTGGCCCTATGTTTGCTTCCTGGCATTTCTCGTGTCAATGGCCGTCGTTTGGAAACAGGCATCAGGGGGAACGTTCTGGTGTTTTCTCATGAGGGAAGGGAAGGGACATGTGCGTGAATCATCGATCGATATATCGACCACACTACGGCTCATACAATGTTTCTTGCGTCTTGGTACTGCACGGGCGAGAAACGTACGACTTACAAACATGTAAAGGGCAGTTGTAGCATATGAAAGACAATTCATTGCACAAATCTTATAACGTGTTTCTCAACACAAAGGTTTATGATCTTGTCTCAAAAAGAAAGATTTATTTCAAAATGTAATTTGTATTTCTTTTCATGATAAACTGAAAATGTTTTAAAATTTGTTGCAAGGACAAAGACAGAGGGAGCAAGTGCGTGAACACTCCCGCTCCTTTACAATTACTTCTTAAGTGCCTGCCTCGGTCCAGTAATTCTCTCTCCCCACTCTTCTTTCTCTCATCTTCCCCTCTCTCTTCTTCTCTCTGACTCTCTGTTTCACTCTGGCTCTCTTTCCTCTGTCTCTCTCCTTTTCTCTGTCTCTCTTTGCTTCTGTCTGTCTTTCCTTCTCTCTTTTCCTTTCTCTCTCTCCTTCTCTCTCCCTTCTCTCTTTTCTTCTCTCTCCTCTCTCTTCTTCTCTTTATCCTACTCTCTCTCCTCTCTTTCTCCTTCCCTCTCCCGCCCTAAATATGACGCGAATTCGTCGAAGCAAATTACAAAGCAACTAATGAGTAGGACTCGAAATCTGATGGCCTAAAAAATCTTTGAAAATGACCTACAAAATGACTAAGAAAGAGGAAAATGATCTACTAAGTGACAAAACTTGAGAAGGAAATGACCAGATTTTTAATACTAAAAATTATATGAAAAGTACCTATTCAATGAACTTTGAAATACTTCAATGAAGTACTTTTACAATTTTAAATAAATATAGTCTTTTTATTAGGAGAAAGTATAATCCTGAGCTCCGATCTTCCAAATGTCAGTTTTGGTCGAGGAAATTACCGAAGACTGAGTGTTCGTAAAACATAATGCACTGCGTAGTGATTTTCGTCATGAACAGCTGATACAATAAAAACTTTCCTTCAGTGTGTTATTGTAAATTCGTAATACATTTACTACCAAAAATCACCAAAAGGAAACAAAATGGTAAAAATGAAAATGACACAAATGTAAAAAAGTAATCAAAAATCTGAAAATGGCAAGAAAGGCAAAAAATACCCAATAGCTATTCATGTTTATCACCTATATGTCATAATTAACATTCATTTACAAGTAAGCTACGTCTAGAATGTACCTATGCAAAGAAGTCTTCAGAATCCGAGCCCTGCTAATGAATAAATAGTGTGCAACCATTGTTGTTTACGTTGTTGTTGTTAGTTGTTTACGTTGAGGCCCAGAGTGGTGTCGGACAAAAAGTTCTCACCAACACAAAACAGCTCAGAACGGCTTAACCAATATTAAAGACCAGAGAATAAGAAACAAAAACTAAAATAACAGGTTAGAGTAAATTATTTCGTTTCTCTTTTCAGTAATATTGGTGCCTCTATCGACTTTGCATTACAGATCTACCAATAACTTATCCTACCTTGCTTCTCAAACCCGATCGAAAGTCACTCACCTGAAACAAACAAACAGAATTTTAAACGTTTTATCAAATTAGGACAATTAGCGTGAGAATGAATGACAACCATTAATATGTAATACGTGAACGCACTTGAAAAGCTGTAATGCCGAACAGGGGGGGTAATAAATAAAAAAAACATTTCATCAAATTCAGAATTACATATAATGTATTTAGCAATTAAATTTAAAAAAATAAAAACTTTATCAGTAACTCATAAGTTAGATAAAACAATATTCAAAGAATTTGCATTATATAAATTGAAAAGAAATATAAGCGAAAGTTATGGGAGATGGTTCTATTTTGGTAGTGTTAAAATTCTGTTCTGCACCACCTGCTAGTACCTTGTTTACGTCGGAAGCAATTCTGCAGTCCTATTCACGAACCATTTTTTCAAGGAACATGTAAGGAAAGATGTCATTTTACTTCCAATTTTCACATTTTGCAAGCATATTGTTCAACTCTGCATGAAGCGCATTTACAAACAAGTACTTTAGTTTCGGAAGAACCATCACCTCTACCCGCACACAGTATGCAAGTCTGATGAACGCTTATAAAACGAATCCTTTTCGTAAGCATTTCGCGAAGCCGAAGAGATCTTTCATCCCTAAACTCGATTAGTTCTCCTTCGTCGAAGATCCGGCTCCGCGCCGCCTCTCGGAGTTGCCACGCCCCCTTCTCCCCCCAGGCCCCCACCCCCATCCCGCGTCTTTGAGGCCCGGATTTAGTTGATCGAGCGGGCAACAGACAGTGGAAGTCAGGCGTCATCCTTTTCCTAATAGGGACACCGTTTCTTAAAAATACTTTTATTTTAACTCGCATAAACTTCGTAGATCATGAGCAACTAAAACATTAATAAAATGCAGTTACAAATCTGTGAAGTCGGCCCGGTGGCCGAGATCGCTAAGGCAGTAGTGTCGTAGTGATCTCGAACCGAAGGGTCGCGGTTTCGTGTCCCGCCTCGGGCATGGTTGTATTTGTGTTCGTCCTTTCACCCCTTATCATCACCATATCGTTTCACTCTCATAGTTACCATACCGTTAACAGCAATAGTGGTCGCTAATGACCTAAGATGTTGATGCTACCTAAAATTACCAAATAAAAAAAATCTGTGAAAATGTCAATATTTTTACAAAATTGTATAACTTTTTCTTGATAACTTGGCAATGATAAAATTATATTTAAATTTTCATTTCCTAAGCACTTTTTTCCTCTGTTCATTGTGGATGGAGAATTCCATAAGAATGTGCTCTATTGATAGAATAGTATTGTTAATAATAATAGTAATGCGCGCAGGGATCACGTGGATGGCATTTTTTCATTATTCGGATAATTTTCTTTTGCAATCTAAATGTCTGGGCACTAGAGGATGAGCTTCCTCAGAATATTAAGCCATATCTCAGGCGGGAATGTACATACATTTGCAAAATACACGTAACGGCTTGCATGAAGCCTGACGGAATTCGAAAGAATTCTGAATGCGTAACATTATGAGCTACATAATGAGCTTAATTTAGTGTTTAATTCTGTTATATGTATGGTACATTCCATTTGAGGTTTGACTGAATTGAGAGACCTACAAATTTTGTTGCCTTAACATCAGCTAATGGCATATTGTTCATTTTCAATGGAGCATACAATTCCCTTTTTCCTTTTAAAAATTTGTTTCTATTTTGCAAAGAATAGTGTCATTGGCAAAAAGAACTGTTATTCCGTTTTTAATAGAGAAGGGGACCGTTTACGTACAACCAAAAAAGGGATAGGTCCTATGATCGAACATGGGACCCCCATGCTCAATAGGCAAAGAATTGGAAAGATCAGTAAAAAATGTCCTTTCGTGACAGTACGATATTTCTACTCTTTGATATTGATGTTTAAGGTACGAGGTTATCCAATCTAGGGCAATACCACGATTTCCATAAGAAGATAATTTTGAGAACAAGATGTTATGGTTAATAACGTCAAAAGATCTTTCGAAAGATCTAAAAATATCCCAATGGGCCCTTCATTTTGGGTCATTGATGAAGCAACATCTTTAAGAAAAGAAAAAATGGCAGTATCCGTAGACTTTGATTTTCTAAAACCGTGTTTGAGTCTGAAAACACTTCATTTTTCCTGAGAAAAGTTTCCATTCGCGTATAGACAAGTTGTACTATACAAAATGACATCTATTTGAACCTTATATTACATTTTTAGAAATCACGTATTTCAAAGTACGGATAAATCACAGGGCGCAAAAATTAATACTTTTTGGTAAAATCGAAATTGCATTGATCTAGCGTTATGGGAGAGTTCTTCTACCAACAACGATACCGCAAAGGTATCGAATTTCTTTTACATCAATATGTAATCTCATTTGTTGTATGTTTCTTTTAATGTAATAGTATTGACGTGACTTCCTTCATTCTTCTAAGAATTCTGCACAAGCAGTCTCGCACTTCCTTCATAAGAAGAGAATGTAATGTTTTCGTGCTCCGTAAAACGGATAATTTCAGGCAGAAAAACCCTTATTGCCGAATCCTGACAATGAAAAAGCGGATAAAACCTATTTCTATATATAGTAAATTATTTTCTCTATCACATGGAGTAGCCAGAATCCGTGTTTTGTGGATCCGTGATACCGAAATATCCGGCTTGTGTGGTTGAGTACTGCAGGTAAGAGGATAGGACAAGGTAAGGGGTGAGGCTAGGACAAGGAAGAGGAAGGAAAGATCGCGCGCGGTTTGTGGTCTGTTTTTAGAATACCAGGTAGAAGTCATCGTAGAAACTAATGAAAAAAAAAACTATCAGAGCAGCCGGCCACTAGAAAATTTCGGGATTCAAATCACCGTCAGGTTTCAAATTCTAGGACCTACCGGTCAAAAGAACTGCAATGATATCAATTAATGCCCAGAGAAACATAAGTTGGACTAGCAAGTTCGTGCGAATATGTTTTCGCGGCAAATAGTAATACAAAATAAAAGGAAAAAGAACGGAAATAAATATGTACAAAATAAAAGGATAAAGAACGGAAATAAATATGTGGAATGCAACAGTTGGCACAACTTTAAATAAGCTAAAAAAATAATAAAACATACCTTAAACAGGGATCTTATTCAATTAAATGGATGAAAAGCTGTGTATATGCGTTCTTTGCAAAAGATTTACCGATGAAAATGCCTTTTTTCGAGAAAACTCGATCTGTTTGCCCATTTTCGGCGCACATTTCAAATATTATTCTCCGGGAAATGCGCAACAACGTTTCAGCCAATGTGCTGCATTGGCGTAGGGAGGGGAGTTCGACATCGATAGGTCCCGGCTCTTCGGTGCGAGTTTCCTGCTTCGAGTTCGACATCGCCCCAGGCATCACTACCCATCTCAACCCCGTTATCTATCAAACAGCTCAGCGCCAGCATTGCTGCGGCCTCTGCAGGGTCTCTGATCGGGAGGTCCTAGGGATCGAGGTCCGATGATGGCGGATGTTCAACAAAGCTACATGGCTAGGTCGATTTCAACAAGTCTGAAGGAAAACTAGCGGCCGACAGCTCTGCTCGATATTTCTCAGTGGTTTCCCCTATAATATATCGGGCGAATGCTCAAGCAGAAATCGGGAGCGATAGCTCAGTGCATCAACTGGTGTCACTGCAGCGCCTCTGACCGGGGGGTCCTAGGTTCCCACTCCCCACGGCTGCAGGATTTTCGACACTAGCTTTTCAGCTAGGTCGAATTCAGTCGCTGTCTGGAGGAGAATTCTACCAGCCGGCTGCTCTGATCGGTAGTTTTCCGTGGTTTCTCCGATCAACACCAGGCGAATGCCGGAGCAGTACCCTACAAACGGGCCACGGACCGCGCGCGATCTGTCCTTCCTCTTCCTTGTCTATCCTCTTCCCTACACACACACTAACTAACATGCACCACACAACATATTCCGGGAGCCGTCGGGAGTTTGGAGCTTGTCCCGGGGCCGTAGTTTTCTGTGGTTTCTCCGATCAACACCAGGCGGTAGGTGGATCAGTAACCTTGCCATCCAGCGGGGGAAGATCACCGCCATCTCCCGAGAAAAAACATGCACTACACTAACGGGACTAATGACCGAAGCAGTTGACGCGCCCGGAAACACGAAAAAATCAATAAAAAACCCCAAACAGAACCATAACAAACACATGCCATATTTCGTACCTCTTCCTTGTCTATCGTCTTCCCTTTCTCTTACACGCACATACTTGCACTACACAATCGGGAGACCATTCGGGAGCTTAGAGCTCTCCCCGACTGGGACAGTACCAGCTGGAGGAGAGGTCTGAAGGGGTAAATACAAACCGACGTGTAGGTCAACGGCGAATATATCCACAGGGGGAGGAACACTGCAATTTCCAGGCATAACAACATTTATTACACTAACGGGACTAATAACCAAAGCAGTTGCCATGCCTGGGAATTCATCAAATCTAACCCTCAATGCATTGCAGAGTGGAATATTTGAATTGCAAGCTCCGAGCTAGCAAAGAAATCCAATTTTCTCGGAAACGAAAATTTTCGACGGTAAACCGATTCCATCAAACTGTATTGAATCTGTAACATTCTATGGTTCGGTAGCAAATCAAAATTTGTGCGTTATAATTTAAGATCACCTATTTATCCATTTACATATATACATACATATATGTATATAGTGAAAGCGGTATTACTTGAAAGCACATTAGTTGAAAGCGGTGTGTGTTTAAGCAGTCCGATTCAGTATTCCTTGCCGTCGTCGTGACAACTGCGGGCTACCATGCACATCCAAAATATCCACATCTGTGACTCCGACGTGATATGAATACGCATCAGTAATGGATTAACTAAATGCGACAGCAGATAAACGATATGTGAACGTAACACAGCATCAACTGACGCCCAAAGTTCTTAATTTTGGCACATAACCAGAAACTTAGGTTTTCGCAGATTGAAGCGAATTATTTTCTAGCTGGAATAGTTGAAGGGATGAAATAATCATGTTTAATATCGTATGTAATATGAACACTACGCTTTGGAAGTAACTGATTTAATCAGTCAACTCCTAGGAATTAATCCATATCAACATATTAAAGCTGAGATAATACGCCGTCTATTGTAACCGAGGAGGTGAAGGTAAAAAAAGGCACTGTTAAAAGAACGTGGCAGCAGAACCCTTTCCCAATTTCTTCGTAAATCACAAAATTTTGCTTCATCGACAGTAGCTTGCAACATTTTGATTTAGACTTTATGGCTCCCTAGGTTACCAGCGCAGGCATTTCTCCAAACTCAAAAAGATCTCGACATCAGCAGGCTTCATCAGAACGATATCCAGTGAAAAAAGTGATTTTAAAATGGATATATGAGGTGCTAGAGAATTTTCAGTACTATATTCAGTTAGAGAATTCTTTCAAATTCCTGTTCATCGTGAAGATGTGCCTACAACTGCCATAACTTCGCCGTTTCATATATTTGAGTTTTTGTACATGAGTTTCGGCTTTCGCAATGCCGCACAAACATAACAGATTTATGGACGCCCTACTTCACAACCTATCAGATTGTTTTCCAAATGTATTTATATTTTCAGATGATGAAGGAACGCATGATAAGCATTTACGGGAAGTTCTTAAACGACTGTCAGATTCAGGTACAATAGTTATTTAAAAAATGGAATTTGTTTCAGAAAACAGTTATATTTCTCGGCTATGAAGTATCAGAACAAGGAATTCGACCATCTCTTCGAATTAAGTCGTTACAAGAATTTCTCGTTCCACAAACTGTTGAACAATTACGCAGATTTTTTAAGGTTGCTGAATTTTTATAGGCGTTGTTTGCCAAAAACGGCATTTTTAAAGAAACACTACATAGCATAATTAAAAGGAAGCACAATGAATAATTACAAGAATGTATAAACCATTTAATTGATTTATTGATTTTTTCGTGTTTCGCGTCAACTTCTTCGGTCATTAGTCCCGTTAGTGTAGTGCATTTTTTCTCGGGAGATGGCGGTGATCTTCCCCGCTGGATGGCGAGATCCGGCACCGACCTACCGTCGGTTAGTGGCGTTTCCCCAACCAGGACTCTCCCACCAACGGGCACCGCCCCAGCCGGACAAGCTCTAAGCTCCCGACCGGTCTCTCGGAATATGTGGCAGTGTAGTGCATGTTAGTGTAAGTGTGTGTGTAGAGAGAGAGGGTTGCACAAGGAAGAGGAAGGAAGGATTGCGCGGTGTCCGTGGCCCCTTTGTTAGGGTACTGCTCCGGCATTCGCCTGGTGTTTATCGGAGAAACCAGGGAAAGCTACCGATCAGAGCAGCCGGCCGCTATAATTCTCCTCCGGACAGCGACTGAATTCGACCTAGCTGAAAAGCTAGTGTCGAAAATCCTGCCGCCATCGGGACTCGAACCTAGGATCTCCCAGTCAGATGCGCTGCAGTGACATCAGTTGATGCACTGAGCTACCGCTACCGGTAAAACCATTTAAGAAATAAATAAATATTCCTTTAAGTTCATATACAAAACACACTGAGTTGTCAATGGTCCCCGATTTTTCGTAGATAGCAGTAGGAGATGTTCTTTAACAATTGGTCAATTTGGGACCCGTTGGGGTTATATTTACATACACTTGCCGATATACTAAGTGACAAACATTTCATCGCGAATTTTTTGCGATATATACAGCCATAAAGCATTTCAAACATTTTTTTGAAAGGGCAATTAACCATAGTATTTACTGATCACAAGCTATTAACTTCTATATTTTTTCTGAAACAGGACACTGTACGTCCAGTTCAACTGAACCCATTGATGTCCATTTCTCAATATACAACTGATATGAGATATATTTCTGATAGCAATAATATAGTTGCAGACACGTTTTCACGCGTATCTGGAGATGATGCATTTTCTGTTTTAGATGGCATTTTGCATCAGTAGCCATATTCTTAGGTGTAATTATATCAACTGATTCAAGCTCACAAACAAATCTGCAAAATTTATTGTGATGTTTCAACGTCCAAAATTCATCCATATGTACCATCACCATCATACAATTCATCAATATGTATTCATCACTACGTCACAAAACATGTTACATTAAATAACATACATCACCCAGGTATTAATGCGGCCATGAAATTAAATTCCTCCAAATATAAAATTGCATACAATTGGTGCGTTCGTATCAAGAATGTCAAACTGTCAAAATACATCGGAGACTTCAGCCTAACTTTGGAATATTTCAAACTCTCAATGTAAAATCAAACTATTTGGAGCCATTTATAAAAAATTTGAAAATGTACATGAAGCTTCTGAAAAATTTTCGTTTTTCGCCACAGAATTACATAACTTTCTCTATAGTATACATGTAGTGGGCAGGAAAGTAACTAATGGTGCTACAATAACACATACTTTCTCGCATTATTTCGGGATTTATTTCGTATGCGCGAAGTATGTTATGTAGCACCACTAATTACTTTCTTGCATTATTTCTAAATTTTAAATTTCCAAAAATTCAGAGATATTAACAAAAATTAGACCAAAGTCATTTTTTTATCCGTTTCTTGTTCTATACGTGAACAAAATTTGAAAAAAAATTGGAGCGGTTTTTATGAAAAAAGTTACACATTTCATAAATTTAATACATAAATTACACGAAATCTACTGTTTTTTCCAAAAATTGTACATTACCGTTTTAAAAAGATAGTTTTTACACATGGACAAAACAAAAGAAAAAATTTGGTGCTGTTTTTGCGAAAACTTTATTTAAAAAAACATTGCCTATATTTCGCGTTAAATTACACGAAAACAACGCGTATTTTCGAAAAAATTAACATGACCTATTTGAAGATGTGTTTAATGAGCAGATTTCATTAATAATAAAATCTCTATCTTCAGTATTGTAGTTGCAAGAAAATGTTCACAAAAATTGCACTTTTGTAATTTTCCATAAATTAGATATTTCAACGAATATGAAACCTTCACCATTCTCTTAAACGTCATTTACGCTATCGGAGGACAAATTTTAATCAAAAAAATTGGGTCAATGTTTGAGAAAATTTTGAAAATATTTTTTTAGTCTTCATGTAAACTACCCATAAAAATAAAAATATCAATTTGAAACTCCTATAGCCTTGAGTTCATATAGATAGATTGGGGAATATCACTTTTGGAGAAAATCCGGTGAACGGTTTAGGCTCTCGCGTAGACCACAGACGGGCAGACAGATGTTTTGATGACAATCGATATTTCGGTATTAACGACCCACAAACCATGGATTCTGGCTACATCACGTGTTAGAGGCAATAATGTATTATACATAGCAACAGGATTTACCACTTTTTAGTATTCAGAACCCGGCAATAACAGTTTTCCTGCCTAAAGTTTGCCGTTTTATGGCGCACGATTACATAACTTTCTCTCCTTACGAAGAAATTGCGAGAAGGTAAAAATCCGTAAATCCACAAAGATGATATGAAAGAGAGCTGCTACTTATCATTCTTAAAATCAATAGTCTTAGATTTCTGGCAAAATATCAGTTTTCATCATCTATACCCGAAGCGCCTCCACTCTGAACAAATAATGTAAGCAACACTTTTCCTCATTATTTTCAACTGGAATTTTTCACCTGTTAAATAATTGCTTTTTCCCCTTCGACCTTTTCCAACCGAAGCCAGCTAAACTCTATATAAACCCATAAGGGGTATAGAAGGAACCAGGAGCCTCATAGAAGCACACAGCAAACAAATTTCTAGTACGTATGCACATACTACGCAAATATGAGAATGTAAAAAGAAAATAAAACAGTTTTATACAGGAAGAGGAATGTCAAGTAAGGAATATTTCCTTCATTTATAACCCACCCGGTAGTGAATATTTATAAAAATGTGTGTCCGCTCTCTTCCGGAGCGGAAGTTCCGGCGTGACGAGGCTGCTTCCGGTTCCGCTGCCGTATGCGGCAGGGAAGTGCGAAGCCCGCTGAGACGTCTGTCGCGGGGTGGGGGCGGGGGGAGGGGGAAGGGGGCGATCGCTCGACGCGTTGCTGCTATTCCGTGACGGCTCGTGACGTCATCGGCCTGCCCATGAAAAGTTTTACGAGCGACGTGTTGTGGAGAGGCGGCCATACGTTTCTTTCACCGGGCTGACCGGCTTCCACATGCACCAGAGCTATTGCTCCTCTTTACCATGAAGGGGTTGGTGGGGAGTCAAATCACCTCGATTTGCAGTCTGTTTAAACATCTGACTGAATACTCTAACTAGAAGTTGAACATAGGTGTAATAAATTATAATTATTCAAAATGTAAGATAAAGATCATTTGCTCTTCATGTTTCATTCCAATTATTGACGATGCTCAAGAAAGTGATATATATAATAAAATGTTATTCTGAAGAGGAACGGTTTTATATTGCCCAGTCTATTTTTCCGATAATGACAAAATGTTTTATTCTGTACAGTACGTCATGGACTACATTAACGACAACATTAATGTTCACTTAATTAAAAAGAAGATTTTTATGTATATACATGAAGCTATATATTGTATGTTCTAGGATTATATTAAAGTTTACTTAATATAGAAATTATGACTTTTTTTCAAACACAAAGAGCTAGTATATAGTATGTACCGTACTGTCTGTCTGATGGACTGTGTTAATGATTTATATGAACAGTTCACTTAATTCAAAAATTACAATTTAGGCCTTGTGTAAGGTAAACTGTCAAACCTAGGGACACTTTTCATGTTTGAATTTTTTCTATTATATAGGATATGATATTGTAAATGTATCTCTTTTTGCGATGCTACACATCTCATCATATTTATGTGTAATAATAATTTTTAAGAACATTCCGTATGGTTCTTTTTGAGATAATTTGTTTGTGGTCAATGTGTCCCTGGGTACATCGTACCGATGTAGTACCTGGGGACACGTACTAATGTACCTGAGGACAATGTAGAGAAAGTGAAAAACAACTCAACTGAATGTTATTTTTTCATGGAGAGAATATCAAAATAACGTTTAGTGAACAAAAGGAATTTTAACCTAAATTGTAATAACTAGTGCGTAAAGAAAAAAATATTTTTTCTGCCTTTAATTACAAACAGATCGGTTATGTTGCTTATGTTCTGTCCTCTTCTTCAACTTCATAGGATACACCAAAAGCATTTTTGTAAACAGAAAAGTCTCCAACGTCGATTATAACTTGTAAAGAAAGCAGGAAAACAAATGTTTGTTGCCTTTGAGAACAACTGATCATAGATGGGTCGGGAGCTTAAAGGTTGTGCCGGGTGGGACGGTGCGCCGCTGGTGGGAGATACCTGGTTGAGGAAAACCTCGCAAGCCGACGTCTGGGTTGGCGCCGTGTCTCGAATCCAGCGAGGGAATAACACTGCCACCTCCCCCACCTCCCACGACAAAAACAACAGACATTACACGTAGGGAGTTAATGACCATACCAGTTACTGCTTGGAAGCACTAATCAATCAGCCAATCACAACGAACGTGCTAGCATAACAGTTTGATCGCGTCGAGCGCACGGTGAGCCTAAGGACTGCCGATGATTCCAAAATGTTTGGACCGGTTAGGGTATGATTCCAAAATGTTTGGACCGTTTGCGGCATGATTCCAAAATGTTTGGACCGTTTGCGGCATGATTCCAAAATGTTTGAACCATTTGCGGCATGATTCCAAAATATTTGGACCGTTTGCGGCATGATTCCAAAATTTTTGGACCGTTTGCGGCATGATTCCAAAATGTTGGACCGTTTGCGGCATGATTCCAAAATGTTTGGACCGTTTGCGACATGATTCCAAAATGTTTGAACCGTTTGTGGCATAATTCCAAAACGTTTGGACCGGTTGCGGCATGATTCCAAAATGTTTGGACCGGTTGCGGCATGATTCCAAAATGTTTGGACCGGTTGCGGCATGATTCCAAAATGTTTGGACCGGTTGCGGCATGATTCCAAAATGTTTGGACCGGTTGCGGCATGATTCCAAAATGTTTGGACCGGTTGCGGCATGATTCCAAAATGTTTGGACCGGTTGCGGCATGATTCCAAAATAGGACCCGCTTCTTTTCTTCGTGAGTTCGTTAACTTGCATTTTGGTAGTCGAGTGGAAAAAGGGTCGAATACGTCATACGTGCGTCCAGCAGTTTGCTTATTTACTTAATATTTTTTCACGGTCGAGCTAAATTTCTACGAACATTTCATACCATTTATTCTTCAATTCAAATCTTCTACAATTATGTTCTCCGTACTTAAGTAGAGATTGAATAATGATGTGGTATCAGAAAAAATAGATTATTATTACCAATATTACTTTAAATTAGTGGCAAAAGTACATACATGACCAGAGCAACAAACAAAATACAGAACCATTTTCCAAACAAAAAACATAAAACAAGAATAAACTACTATTATTTCCTGTCTCTTTCCCTATCAGATGAGTACAGTAGTCGTTTGCTATTATCTATCATGGCGCGGATGATGAAATTGCGTCTGAGAGATGAGTGATTATGTATGAGATGTTGATACAGCTGTGACAGTTTGTGAAATGAGAAGCTAATCACGTCAGTCGCGTGGTGGAATCATGGAAGCCTCATGTAAGACTCTATCTCGCTTTTGACTCCTTCGGTTCTATGAACTTACACGCTTCTGCATACCCTTGCTGCCGCGATGCCAGCTCAACTTATTGATCGTTTGCTTTATTGCATCTGTTGACACTGCATTCGTTTTTGGAGGCTAAACTTCGGAGCTTCTGATCGCAAACTTGATGCGGATAATTAACTCATTCAAAGTACATTTTTCTGACAATTTCTCCCTTTTTGCTTTTCTAGTAGTACAACTGAATCATTACTTCAAGAATATTAAAGAAGAGTAAAAACTGTCTAAATAGAAGTTTTCATTGAAAAATTCGTAGTCGTTTTTAAGAAAATGGTGATTAGCATACTGTAAATGCGAAATAAACCAAAATTAACTTTACGTCATCATACACAGTGCAATTAGCACTACCTATTTAAAAAATTTGAAGAAAGAATTTAGGGCCATTTTGAGAAAATGGCGTTTGAGCGTTTCTGACTTCTCAATAATCATTATTTAAAGCACATGAGCTCATAAACATAATGTAGAGAAATTCCTTTAATGTAAATTTTACGGACATGAGATACCAGACAAAAATTCATTTTTGAAATTTTGAAAAAACAAAATAATACAGCAATATAGCGTTTATGTCACGGCATGGCGTTTGTTGGGCACTAACCTTACCAAAAAGTTAAAGAAAAATTTGAAGCCGTTTTTAAAACCTTGTTTTTGTTATTTCTTAAAATTGCAAATATATCACGCACTATTGCTCGAAAACTACTAAAATTGCCAAAAATCTAAATGACCTAATATAAAAACTATTCATGCACAACAAATTTAATTTGAAGGAAAATCCATGTCTTTAATTTTGTAGTTCTAGCAAGACGCCGGAAAAATTCAAACTTTTGCAAATTTCGATAATTCAGAGTTAACCGTGATATGCTGACCTTTATAAGTGTATTTTCTCTTTTCTTACAAGAAATTTAAAGAAACCATCTGGAGTCGTTTTTGAGAAATTTTTGAAAATGTCCGCGGGACGTCATGTAAAGTACCCTCAAATTTTAAATAATTTTTTCAAAATCTCAAAGCTTCAACTAGAGACAGATCGACCCAGGATTCTTCAAATTGTAACAGATCGTACTTGTGGTTTAGGCGCTAGTAGTGTTCTCAGACGGACGGACGTTTTGCTTCCAATTGGTTTTTCGACATCAAGGACCCACAAAACAGGAATTCTGGCTACACAACGTGTTAGAGGATTTTTTTCTCTTAATTTAGCAACTGGTTTTATGCAATTTTTTGCCATCAGAGCCCAGCAATTAATTTTTTTCTGCCGAAAACCCTCCGTTTTTTTCGCGCAGCATTACATAACTTTCTCTATACTACGTATAATATTCCGTATATACGTACGTATACGAGAAAGTAAAAAGGTAACTAACTCATTCAACATATGATTATTGTTCAAGGAAGCCAAGAATCAGTCATCTGTTCTTGATTGACATCTCGTTAGTGCAGTGATTTTCAAACATTTTGGGCTCACAGCACAGTTTTAACACAGAAACGTGGAATGCAGGAAATAGTGGCATATCTTCTTGTAGATTGAAATCTAGTCAGTTCTTATTAGAACTATCCAAAGCTACTATCGATACATCATTTTTCAACAGCGTACCTGAGCGCAAAAGGATTTTCAAGTTATTAAAAACTGAACAATGCCAGCGAAATTCTTTTGTCGATTAAGAAATACTGATGAGTGTTGGTGCAATTCCTCTTCGTAATAAAGTTTCGTGAAAAAATAAATACACCCACTTTTCTCATGAAAGGACAAGAACATAATTACTCCTTATAATCGATCGCTTTTTACCAGAGTGACCGGAACTTATTGGCTCCAGTTAGTAGTTTTTAATGTTTTACGCAACATTGTATTATGACATGTTCAATTGTATCAATGGAAACTACGTTTATTATGTTATCTTATATTTCTTATTTCTCAATGTTTGATTGTAGAACATTTAGAATTGTTAAAAATCAACCCAAGATATGCCAAGCAACCCCACTTGCGGGAATAGAATATCAAGTGGCGTTACTGAATCGGGTATCTGACCACTACTAAAATCATGCAATTTTAAGTGGCCGCTACGGGAACAAAAATGAAATTTATTACTGTAGCTCAATAATTATGAAAAGCAAAGAAAACAATCCGTTATTTTACATTAATTGCGAATAAAATATCAGAAAAATAGTATTATTTTGCAGAGACGGTTGACAGAGGATGAGGTTGGTGGAAACTGGGCCAAACATTCCTTAATTGAAAAGTGTCAACTAGCCCCTAACGGGAATTTTTATTGCAGATGGACGTAGGTACGACAAAGGAAGTGAAAATCAAAAACCCGACACACAAACTGAAGCCTTTGGTTGAAGAATTCAGATAAAAAGAGAGGTAAGTTAAATATTTTTCTTTGCGATATTACAGAAGATAATAAATGAACTGTAAACATATTACATTCCAATCTCACGTTTGAGATCACCGTTCCACCATCACTGAATCATACTGATATTACTTCGTAACCTTTCTGCTACAATACATAGATATTTCTTTGGCAAGTTGATAGGATCATGAAAAAACATCACACTAAGCTGGAGCTTATGGAAGCTACCTAGTCGATATAGGGACCTGGATGTCAACGAGTCCCTTGTTCCAACCAGCCTCGGTCTCCACTCCAATTTTGTGTTCTTTAAGTCTCAAAGATTGATATACTCATATTTTTCTTATTAATCTGCTTTCGCGGCACCGCTACGCTAGAAACAAGTCGTAGACTGTTAAAGAACTCACGAGAAGCCCATTTACTCTCGGAATATGTGCATACCCATACGTGTTTGTGCTTATCGTCCTCAATTGGATCCAGAAGACTCACACAGAGGTGCTCTTTTACCCGTCTGGTTTCACAGGCTCTTCTGTTTTCATCTCAGCGGTCCATCCGTTGCTTGCCTTTGTTCGTCGCCCTTTGTTTGGCGAGGGAACGTGGCTATTTGCCGTGCAAAAGACCGCACTTGGAACTGGATTACGCGGACAGAATTTTCAGTATGCGCAACCACGAATAAATCCCGGAGCAAACCGGACGCCCGTATTTACAATGACGAAAACAGAAAGAGCAAAAATTTGTCATACTAGTATGTCTAGTCATACAAGTATACGAGTAATACACACACACACACACACACACTCACAGATAAATATATCAACTGTATTTATAGTATACGGAATCACGCATCCCGTGTGTGAGATTCGTTATCTACGTCGAAATACGTTTCAGTTTAATCCACGTCGTATTTACCTGTTCGGGTAAACATGGTTGCGTGTGATCAGAACCCCTCATTTCATTATTTCACCAAAAAATCGTGAAACACACTTTGAAACATATGTGTGAATTTATATTCTTCAGGATACAGGTTTGTGTAGACATATTTTGCATGCCTATTCTTAAAAGGTACAGGGTACATTTCAATTAAACATATAAATACAAACCGGTAGCGGTAGCTCAGTGCATCAACTGATGACACTGCAGCGTCCTTGACCGGGAGGTCCTAGGTTCGAGTCCTGACGGCGGCATGATTTTCAACACGAGTTTTTCAGCTAGGTCGAATTCAGTCGCTGCGTGGAGGAGAATTCTAGCGGCCGGCTGATCTGATCGGTAGTTTTCCGTGGTTTCTCCTATCAACACCAGGCGAATGCTGGAGCAGTACCCTAACAAACTGGCCACGTACCGCTGCGCGATCTGTCCTTCCTCTTCCTGGTCCTGTCCTCTCCCCTTACACACACACTTACACTAACATGCACTACACTACCACATATTCCGGGAGACCGGTCGGCAGCTTAGAGCTTGTCCCGGCTTGGGTGGTGCCCCGCTGGTGGGAGAGACCTGGTTAGGGGAACCCCACTAGCCGACGGTAGGTCCGCGCCGGATCTCGTCATCCAGCGGGGGAAGATCACCGCCATCTCCCGCGAAAAATGCACTAACGGGACTAATGACCAAAGCGGTTGACACGCCCGGAAACACGAAAAAATCAAATCAAATCATTATAAATACAAAAGATGTTCCGTTAACATGATAAGCGATAAACGGGAACGAGTGATACTTTGAGTCTGTAGGCGTCTGCTAAGAACGATTAAGATCGAGACGCACAAGTCGAGAAATTGCTCTATTTACTATTACCACAAGCATTTGTTGTCACATAACTTCAACAATTTTGCATCAACGACTCAATCAATTAACAACTGCCTACTCTGTCTCTTTCAATAAATAACACTTTGTTTTCTTGTCTTCCTGCTTGAAGGCTGTTGCAAGTGGATGTTGCACGTTCCGATAGGGCAGCCACAGGCGAGTGACTTTGCTACACCCAGACTCGTTCGGTTGCTTGATTGGTTGTTAGTGATTTCGGGCGCGTCAACTTTTATGGTCATTAGTCCCGTAAGTCGGCTAAAGGAATGTCAGTCGGCTTGTGGGAAAGCCCGCTACCGTCGGCTAGCGGGGGTTTTCCTCAACCAGGTATCTCCCACCAATGGAGCACCGCCCCAGCCGGGACAAGCTCTAAGCTACCGACCGGACTCCCGGCATAAGTGGCAGTGTAGTGCATGTTAGTGTAAGTGTGTGTGTGTAAGGTGAGAGGATAGGACAAGGAAGAGGAAGGGCAGATCGCGCACGGTTCGTGGCCCGTTTGTCAGGGTACTGCTCCGCCATTAATCTGGTTTTGATCGTAAAAAACATGGAAAACTGCGAGATCAGAACAGCCGGACTCTACAATTCTCCTATATTCAGTGATTATCTATTTAGCTAGTGTCGAAAACCCTGACACTGTCGGGACTCGAACTTAGGTCCTCCCGTTCAGCGGGAGTGCAGTGACATCGGTTGATGCCACCTCTCCCGGTCACTCGTTCGGTTAAAGCCGTCAAATATCCTGACTGTGTACAGTCCCCTATATTTATTTAGCACTAGTTGATTACCAGTCGTTTCCCGGGTATTTATTTATCACTCTCACGTATTTAACCGCCCCGCCCTGCGAACCCTCACGCCCCTTGCATCTAGCTCTCCCTGCACGTCCCGCCCATTCCGCCCGCTCCGACCTGCTCCGCCCCAACTCATTTGGCAACGCCCGGAAATACCACCTCAAGGTCTGCACTAACATAAATTTTTGAGAGTAACAAAATTTGTGGCAACGCTCTTTTTGGGACTGCAAAACCTCAAGTTATTTTTCGACTGCTCGTAACTGTTGGGGCAAAATTTTGGAACAATCGCTCAAGTGGTTCAGAAACTTTTGTTGAGCATACATACACATCCAAAGATTTGCATTACTTTCTATCTGTTTCCACTGCAACGCTGCTTTCGGGGCGGGAGCGCCGGCGAGAGCGCGGGCGGGCGGAGCGGCCTGCCCTTCCGCGCCGCGCCCACGCGCCTGCCCCGTGCCCTTTGACCTTCCGGCGCGGTCGAAGAGGGCAAGGCTGCGCGCGGAGCGTGGCTCGCTGCGCGGGCGACACGTCGCCGCGCCCCACGCACAAGGCGGCGGAGGGTTTCTCTCGCGGCTCTTGTCTACGACGGTCTCGCCACGATCAACTGACGTGCAAAAATTGAGGGATCGAAAAACCTTGACTTGACCTGTTTCTGTTATTGAAACCGCTTTGTATCACAGAAGACAATACTCGTATTTCTCGAACTATCGTAAAAAGACCTAAAATGACATGTAAAATTATTGGTAAAGGTATTGTGTTCTGAAACAGCTAAAAATCCAATGTGCACTTGCGTGTTAGTGAGTATTATTCAGGGTCTTTGAAGAAGATAAGATTTCCTTTTCATCATCGGCTTTTCGTCCTCTTTCCTCGTTTACACCGCTGACTCCCTCTCCCCTCTCCCTCCTTCCTCCCCTCCCCCCCACATACCTGCCGTATAACTTTTCGACTGTCTCTCGATTTACTTCTCATCTCGTTGCCTTCCACTGTCTTCACTTCGACCTTGCCGCCTCCTCCTTATCGCGTCCTCGCCCGCTCCCGCCGCTTTTCACGCCCCTTAAGAATAAAGGGAGAAGCCGCGGCCGCAGTTAATCTCACCTGACTGGCATCGATTCTGCGCCCGAGGAAGGGGACGGTGCGGTGCGGGAGACACGAGAGAGGGCGGTCACATGGGGTGAGGCACCTTCAGGCGAGAAGGCGTCAAGGAGACTGCAACGATCCAAGGAGTAAACGAGATGGAAGCCAGAAGGAAGGTCAGGAGTAGGATATGGAATAAGAGAGAATAAAACGAGTAAAATGAGAGGGAATAAAGCAATAAAACGGGCAGTTCCGGACAGCCAAAAGAGGTAAAATGATAAGAGGGGTCGAGTGAGAGAAGAAGGGTGGTGATTGAAGGTCGAGAGAGGAGAAAGAGGAAGAAACGAAAGGAAGACCGTGTGGGTACTTTTAGGATCAATGTGTACTCAGTGGGTATCAATAAAACACGTACATCTAATTTTCAAGGTTTCACTTGTAAATGATTAGTGAAATGGATTTTCAGATAAAATCGCCTAATTTGAAACATACAGTTTTTAAACCGTTTAAGAGAGGTGGTAGCCCTGCTTTATTTTTCTTTGAAAAGAGGATAACTGTCTTCTGATTAAATTTAATTTGGTTGAGGGAAACCTCTCCAAGCTCTCATTTCCTCCCGAAACTGAGTCAGTATTCTACCTGGCAGTGCATGAATATGCAATACGTCAGAGAAGGGTAGGATATACAAGAAGGAAAGAAGTTGTTGAGACTTCGGTAGAGGGGTATTGTTCACAAATTTACGAGAGGATCTCTTCTCCCAAAGAAGAGAGGAAGCCGTTTGCAAATTGGTTTATTCGGAACAAGAACCCCAACGCACCAAGCCTGCTGCTTAATATACAAAGATTGTCTTCTCCCTCGCCTTGTAGGATTTATATATTCCAGTCCGTTACAGTCTTAAGATACATTTTCATCGTTCCTAGGTTTTTAACCGATTTATCCCACGTATGTTTGCTCTACCAAATTTTCTTGAATCTCCTGCATTTTTTTAAACATCTGAGTTAAGAATTCTGGAATCATTCAACTCATATGCTTCTATGATTGATGTCTGAATTCACGTATCTTTTTTTATTCATGTAAAATGTGGTCGATTCACACCGGATTACAGTTTCATTTCAAATCGTATAAAGTCCGACCTCATTCTGACTATCGAATGCTCATCTGTGCTCTCTGGATCTGTCTCTGGTTTGCTTTTGTTATAACTCATTACCAAATTCCCAGAACCACACATAAAAGAGGATAAAGAAGCTATCATGAGAAATTTTAGTTGGTATATGGGCTAGACAAAGATCACAAAGAGAATTGTATCTATTCACGAGCTACTTTCTCCACAGTTGTACATTGTTAACAAAACAACACTCCGTGAAATTCTGGAAAGCCTGAAAATGTTCAAACTTCCAATTTTCTTAAATAAGAATGTTACTACCATGTCACTTCTAAAGAGAGTTGCCAATTCCACGAACTCACATAATAGTGCATTGCTTCATTCTGTATAGCACTCCACCACCTTGCACGCCACAAGTAAATTATATCACAATATTTAAATGCATTTAATTCATTAATAAGTTATATTTCTAGAATTTCTCAATTACTTCTAAAAGTATTCTAACGTATTAATAAAACGGAGGAAGCATTTTGATAAATGATGAAGGCAAACCCTTCCGATCTATAATTTTCCTTTTATTCATAAAAATTTCCACAGATCTATTATTTTCTTGTTTCATATTTTTCTTGCGAAATATGTGGGCTTTTTAGTGTATTTATGAATATTCGCTCAATCCTGTTGACCTAAGTATGAGTATAATGTAGCCTTTTTCTTTTCATTTCGATCTGTTCACATGATGTTTCTACATTTCTATTTTTTATTTTGAGCTGTCAACGTCATTTTTTTGTTATACGTAAATGTGACTACTTCTGAATCCTACTTCTATTTTTCCTTTCTCCTCTTTATTTCGTAAGAAAAAAAAAGTATTGTAATCGTGCGCCAGACAACGGCGAAATTTCGACAGAAAAACTCTTTTTGCTAAGCCCTGGTAACGCTATGCCCTGGTAAGGAAAAAGTGGATGTATCTTGTTCCTATATGTAGTAAGTTACTTCCTATATCACTTTGAATAAACGTTTGGTGGTTCCTTGAAACCGAAAAATTCATTGTCGGCAAAATGTCTGCGGTCAACACTAGCACATAAACCATCCAGCCGATTTTCTCCAAAGTTGACATTACTCGATCAATTTAAAGAAACTCGAGGCTCTCTGAGTTTCAAACGGATATACTGATGTATGTGGATTCTTACATGAACCTTCAATTGCTTTTTCAAATATTTTTCAAAAGCGGCTACAAATGTTTGGATTAAACTTTGTCCTCAGATAGAATAAAGAGCAGGTCTCGATTTCGTTGTAATTACTGACGAGAGAAAGTATGTTCTGTTAAAGCACCATTAGTTTCATCATAGTACAGATCACAAAAATGCATGCCGTACAATGGCAAATAGTAATCATGTATTCCTGATTATCAACCCCTACCGACTGTTATTGTTTTCCTCTTCGATTTATTAATTTCCATGACATTTGCTTCGACGTATGAACACAATTGTTAAATCCTGTCGAAATGTGTTCTCAACTTTGTTCCAATTAAATTTTTGGTATATCGTGCAAACATTGCGAACAAACGTACTTTGGAACTTTCGTTTACCAGGAGATCAATATCAACAACTGTTTGCTACAAAACCATATGCATTAGCGTGTATAGTTAATGGAAAATATCTCAACATTCAATGGCAGGGAAGACCTAGGTTCAAATCCCGACGATGTTGAATTATGTATTAGAATACCTAAATAAGGTGTAGAGACAGCAGCTAAGTAAATAATCAGATTTCTTTCTGAAGGTGAATTCTAAAATCTGGCTGCTGTTTTCAGTCATTTCCGTGGTATTCTTCTGATCAATTCCATGAAAATGCCACAGCAAATAATGAAAAGCCATCCGTTCCCACCCTTCCCCATTCCCAAGCTTGGAATTACGCAAAAAAGCAATAGCTCAGCGGTAACAACATTGCCTCTGCAACATCGTTCACCGGTCATATATACGGTTTGAGTCTTAACTGTGACGGATTTTCGGTACAAGCTACTTCACCGGTTGAATCAATGTCTGAAGAGCATTTCTAGCAATTTACTCCTTTGATTCTTTTCCTATTTTTTATCAATACTATAAGACGAATATCGGAGCAGTGCCCGAATAACCGGGTCACATACCGAGTGGAATTTCTTCCTCATCTGTGTTCTCTCTCTCTCTCGTGTCAGGAGGCTAGTCGGGTGCTCATAGCTTGTGTTGGCTTTGGTGGCGCCTCGCTGGGTGAAGATTCCTTGAGAGGGGGAATATCAAAACGACGACATGTACAATGGTGCGCAATCTCACGTTCCAAAGGCAAGGATTACTCCTCTCGGGATACATGCATTTACAGAATGAATGACCCAAGTAACTGACGCACCCGGGATACTCACTCCATCAATCTCTGGCTCAATAAATCCAATCGTTTCCAATGCGAACAAGACCTTCCTACTTAAAGCCCAGCATCAAACTCTAATTTCCGTTTAAAGATTCTCGTTCTCATCTGTATTGTTCACCCAATAATTGATGTATTCAAACAAAAGTTGTTTAAATATTGACGTTACAAATATCTTATGAAACAACATAGCAAACATGCGACATTGTTTCTAAAGGGTGGTCCAAGGAACAAAGGTGATCCGAGAAGGAGTTCGAAATGGTCTGCAGGGTGGATTATTATTTGAAAAAAATAATTGAAAGGTTCAGTAGAACAAGGGGCTATCCCACATTATTTGTGAAATTGAGTTAATAGCATTATACAAAACTTCAAATAATATTCTTTTAGTGCAATATGTTATTGAAATACAATATGGACTTATATGCAAGTGTACCGTGTTTAAAGGTTTAAAAATCTATTGAGTTATAAGAGGGAAGTTAACGTAAAACCCTCATTATCTCATAACTATGTCAATGTTGGATAGCGCCTTGTTCTACTGAGCCCTTCAATTGTTATGCCTTTGTTTCGAAGATGCTTCAGAAGGTAAACTAGTTTTGATACAACATGATATATTTCCTCGCATTATTTGAAACTTTCCAAATTTAATTTTTGAAATTTCAAAACTTAATTTGTTTAAACCAAAAAGTTCAATGCAAACTAACTTGCGCCATTTTTATAGGCGTACATTGCATTATCCGATAAAAGCTTTAAAGAAAACATTTGTAGTAGTTTTTGAAAAGATCTTTTGTTTTTAAAATTACCGTTATTTTGCGCAAAATTACGCAAAAACCACTCATATTTTGAAAAAAATATTCATTACCTCATTTAATGTTATAATGTTGAACAGGTTTCATCAATAATCTTTATCTTCCACATTATAGTTGAGTGAAATCGCCTAAAAAGTTTAAACTTTTTGAATTTTCGAAAATTCAGAGGATTTATCGAAAATCGGGCCCAGGCTATAATTTACAAGCTTACTTTCTTCTACCTTTTGTATTGATTAATCCCCTGGCATGTTGTAAAAGAAAAGAATATCGCTATTATAACCGTTTTACTACATTGTAGAGCAATGCTGTCAAAAACGTGACCTGTTGGCTTAAACAAAAAGGTTTATCTTCCAGAACGTTTTGAGAAACTTTTGAGAATGAAAAATGAAGGGTTTTTTATGAAGCTCGGTAGAAAAATATCAAATGTACAGAAACAAAAACAACACCGCTTTAATTGAAATGTTCCCTGAACATTGGGTCTCTTAACATTTTGTAAAAAGTTTATATATTAATGAAAATGTTAATTTTTGTGCCTTTACATGCTTAATATCCGGCAGTGGAATGCATTAGAAATATATTACCATGCGAAGAGTTTCGGTTAATTCGTGTGTATTATGACGAGATTAAACAGCCACAATGTATTAATAACGTGACCATTGAAGGTAAAGTTTCAGAGTTTGAATGTAGGGAATAAAGTTGTTCAGGTATGAATACTGAAAGAATAATGTATTATGGTTTTGTCCACGTGGTTCACTACTTACGAAGTGACTTGTTGAAAACGCTTTATATCTGAGCTTGTGTGATGTTTTTGGTTGCTAAAGAAAATATTGCAATGGGTCCCATACCCATCTCAGAGTTTAAATTTCCTAAAGAGAAACCGCTAAGGGTAAGTGTATGAGAAATATATGTGAATAACGCTAGCGGCTCACAGTAGATGATGAAGCTCAACTTCGCGTTCTTTTTCAATAGTTCACAGTTAGTACGTTTCTGATTAGTGAAGGTATTTTCCCTGTTATAAATTGTCTATAAGTGTATCACTCAAAATATCGAAACTTGTGAACTATGACTGTCTCGTGATTTCTTCACCGAGTTATCATGCAGTAAAACTGAATAATGCTACAATGTATCTTGAACTTGAGAGAAAATTTTAATGCTCGGCTAGCAAAGAGAAAAGAGAATTCATTAAGTGGTACGAAGAACATATGATAGCCAAGTTCGAATATTTTGTGCCAAAATATAAAACAAATTTATAATTATTTTTAATAATTTTATTTGATAAAAAGTTTGTAAAATATAATTTGTAAACCCTTTTCGTGATAGTTATTAAAAGAAAATAGTGTTCTTTCTATTAAAATAAGATATTAGGTATTCTTCCTTTAACATACATTTGTTTTGAAATTAACGGTAGGCTAAATGTCATTCTTTAATAAAGTATGCTTATCTACAGAAACAATTCCAAGGATCGTAAGTGCCAGGGAAGCAGATATATGAAATGTGCCATATTAAGAAAACTGAACAATTTCGTAAACCTCCATGTTGTTCTATCGTATTCTGCTCTAAAACATAAGTTCTTCAAATGTCATGCACTATTTTTCAAAAAAACAATAGTTTTTGCGTTATTTTTGCTTGAAGGAAGGCAATGTTTTTCTAAAAAAACGGCTCCAAAGTTGTTTGTTTGTTTTTTCCTCAAATTGGGAAAACGACTAAACAATTCCGCAGTCAGGACTCATTTTTGTTGAACTCTCAGAATTCTCAAAAATAGCATATGTTTAATATAACGCGAGAATGTAGGTGATGTAGTAGCATCACTAATTCCTTTCTAATATTAATTTGCTATTGAGGGACATAGAAGATGATTATTATGTTATGAATGATGATTAGGGGGCGGATTTTAATTAAATGTCATTTTTTCTTTTCACTTTAGAAAAATGCTGTTTAGTATAGAAATTCAGTTTATGTTAATACAAAAGGAAATGACCCATTTTTAGAGGTCATTATTTTGCATTTTTTGTCGATTTCTACCAAGTCATTTTTAACCCTTTTCGTAATTTTTAATGCATTTTAGGCTGATTCCATCGATTTTAATGTCATTTTAATGGTACTTGCTTCAAATAATATTTATGTGATGCAACATATGTTCTTCACAGAATTACTCAGTAGCCTGTTCGATTTGTTTGCTCAGAAATTGTTTTGACAGCAATTGTGAGTATGTAATTCTTATATATGATGTATATCAGCGCCATTGCCGGTTCGTCCAATTTCGGGATAATTAAAGACAGATATTTCCTGGTAAAGAACAGTCCAAACCAAAAGTTTGCAAGCTGAGTTCACTCGAACGAATGGAAGAAGCCTCGATTACATCAGTAACGTATCATACAGCTTGAGTTTAACATCCGAACTGGTTTTGATAAGATTTTTCACGTTATTTTCTTTGGTTTCAGTGCATTTTATTAATCATTTTTGGCAATGTTTTAGGTCATCAAAATCCGCCCCCTAATTATGATGAAGCAATCGGCAAGTAAGAGGCAGGAGAAACTGAACAACGTAGAGAAAGCGTTTCACAAACTTACTTTGTCTACCACAAATTACACGAAAATTGACCGCAGTCGCCATAAGGGGTAATCTGACTCACTGACCACTACTCTACGGTCACCCCTCATCTCGAACTCAGTTCCCAATTCGCATCCTCAAAAAGGAGCAACTTCTTCGATTACACGCTGCAGTTCACTTCTACCAATCGATGATCCGACCAATACTTTCCTTTGCTTCTCCTAAATGGAGATCGTCTTGCAAACCCAACATCTTAAAAAGGCACATTTTTTAAAACAAAGTCCTACATACCATTATACTGATGTGACAAAAGTCATGGGATAGCAATATGCCAATACATATATGGCAGTAGAATCGCGTTGAAATGGTATCAACGGGCAGTGCATTGGCAGAGCTATCATTTGTTCTTGAGTGATTCATATGAAAAGGTTTCTGACGTGATTATGCCCGCACGACGACAATTGTAGTTGAAGCAAGGCGCACGGGTCATTCCATTTCGGAAACCGTTAGAGAATTCAATATTCCGAGATACACAGGGTCAAGAGTGAGCCGACCTCACCTCATTTCGGCATATCCTCTCACCACGGACAAAGCAGACGCCGACAACCTCCTCTTAATGACCGAGAGCAGTGATGTTTCCGATGAGTTGTCAGTGCTAAGAATCAAGAAACACTGTGTTATGTATGGAAATCAGCAAATTAACAATAACAAGATTTTTATTACAGCTTCGTTGTCTTTACAAAAAGTTGCACCAAAATCCAAAAGAGAGTAAACCTATATAACATAGCCGAGTCACCAGATGTTCCGTAGAAGTCCAAGTCCAAAGCCGAGTTCACCACCGTTAATCAGAAGAAATCACCTATTACACTGCCGGGTCGCAATTACAATACTCAACACAATCAAAGCTCAAATTACACTCGGTACACTTTTCTGCCGCTACCCCGGCGGCTGCCCGTTATATCTTGCTGCGCGTCGAAGACTCGTCTCCTCGTAGAGGCTTCGCGCGCCGGCCGTTCCGTCCTCATTGGCCGGCTCCTTCTTTGCTCGGCTGCCCAGTTCACGCTCGCTGACGTCACGGCGTGCCGACTCCGCGGCGCGCGCTTTGGTGTGGCGGACACCGCCGCAACACACTGCGAGAAATAACCGCAGAGATCAACGTGGGACGTACGACAAACGTATTTGTTAGGTGAACGCGTCGAGATTTGTCTTTAATGGGCTCTGCCAGCAGAAGAGTGACTCGAGTGCCTTGGCTAACAGAACGACGTCCCGGACATCGCCTCTCCTGGGATCGTGATCATATCGATTAGACGCAAGATGACTGGAAATCCGCAGCTAGGTCAGACGAGACCCGATTTCAGTTTGCAAGAGCTGATGATAGAGTTCGAGTGTGCGGTAAACCTATCGAACTTCCTGACGACCCAAGTTGCAACCCACTGCAATTTGACGACACATTGCAGGCTGGTGGTGGCTCCATAGTAATGTGGGCTGTTTTTTACATGGAATTGACTGAATCCTCTGGTCCAACTGGACCGATCATTAACTAGAAATGGTAGGGGGAAACCCCTCTAGCCGACAGTCATCACTAGACTCACCATCCAGCGGGGAACATCACCGCCATCTCCCGAGAAAAAAACATGCACTACACTAACGGGACTAATGACCAAAGCAATTAACGCGCCCGGAAACACGAAAAAACCAAGCCAACTTAACTAGAAATGGAAATGTTCAGTTACTTGAAGACCATTTCCAGTCATTCATGGACTTCTTGTTCCCCAAAACGACGAAATTTTCATGGATGACAATGTGCCATGTTACCGAATCACAATTGTTTGCGTTTGGAAGAATCGCTTCAAGAACATTCTAGGCAATTCAAGCGAATGATTTGGCTACACAAATTGCACGGTATGAATCCCATCCCATCGAACATTTACAGGACATAATCGAGAGGTTGGTTAGTGTTCAAAAGCCTGCACTGGCAACATTCTCGCAATTATGGACAACTATATAGTCAACATGGCTCATTATTTCTGCAGGAGACTTTTAACGATTTGTGTCCATACCATGTCGAGTTGTTGTACTTCGCCGGCTAAGGAGGTCCGTCAAGATATTAGGAGGTGTTCTAAGACTTTTATCACCTCAGTGTATAAAAGCTTTCTTGTTTGTATCAAATTCCCAACTATTACATAATCAACTCGGCATCATTCATATCTCCGTTCATTTTTCGCTCTTATCACGCCACTTCTATCCAATAACCTCACAGTTTCCATAAGCCATATATTACAAAGCCGGCAAACAAAACTCCGCTGCATTGACGGCTAAACTAATCATATTACGACAGGTTCTGACCCCATTCACCATCATAAGCACTCGCCTGACATGGATTTCATATAAAATCCGCAGTCTTGACTCATTCCCCCAGTACTACGTATTAACTCTCGTTACGTAATGAAATGCACACAAACAGTAAGTTGCATACCATACATGGCTACAGGGAGCCTATTGACTCAGCAGATACATGTAAATGTTAAAAAAGTGCCGTCTCCTTCGGTCGGGGACCTGGGTTGCGGAGGGGCGTCCCTGGCCCCTGGGCAGCGGCAGCGACGCTGCACTGCAGCCGCGGCGCGGCGCCGAAGCCCCGCAAGAGGCACAGGGCCTGTTATCCGCTGCCGGCAGTTGGACGGGCGCCCCGCTCCCCGCCTCCGCACCACACCCTGCGCCCCCGCTCCACGCCCCACAAGAATAGCCAAGCTTTCTTCTTGGGACAATGTCGGATGAGTAACACGTGAAGCCAAAGAGACCTTTCACTTGTTTCTTTCCATTCTCCCCGACATTAGCGTTTTTTCTGTTGTGTGTGTATGTGTTTTGGGAGGTCGTAATGCAAAATTACTTTAAACTTTGTATTTATTTAAATCCAGTCATTTTATTTATTAATGGATTTTCAACCGTTAAAATCTTAATTCATAGAATTAAGATTTTTATTATTAAACAATTTTCTTATACAGCGAAAAATTGGATAATAAAAATGGAATGAAATGAAGTTTGTTTAAAGAGAAATAACATGCAACCATCTCATCCTATTTTACGTATACTACTGGTCAATATAATCATAAATACAAACAAAATATAATTAGAATGAATGTTTAACATGACTTAATTTATTTTTCTAAACATTTACTAAAATACTTGATTTTTTACAGATTTTAAATGTTATATTTGTTTGTTTTTTTAAATAAACCAATTGCGTAATTTCCTAAAATTAAACTCGAATTAACATTAACTCATGATTTCGGGAATGGACTTTAGCGTAGAATGCAACTCTCATAATAACAATGATCTGTATACTTCTGATTGACAATGAAGTATTCACACGACATTAATAAAATAAATAATAAATACTACAATAAAATTGCACAAAATGTGCGCTCCTTGATAAAATAGACTAAGAAAATATCTTGTCAAATAATTTCTTCTTTCTTCCATTATTATTTCCACCTTTATTACCTTCTAATAGTTTCTTGTGATTTATTTGAAGCTTAGAAAGTTCATAATCGATCAGTCTTACTTTTTTCCTTCGAGAATATCGAAACTTTTTTCTTCCCTTCCTACACAGTATGGTCACTTTTCTAGTTCCTTGATTACAGGTATCGTAGCAAGCAATAAAGGAGGTTGGCTACATCCAACCAGCTTCTTCAATTGAATATTTATTACAGAATGAAAATATTTACAGAAACAATTAAATTAAATAAATCTTGTATATTCTTAGTCACTGAAAGACCATTCACAGAAAGGTGGTCGTAAAATCTCACCCACAAACAACGGTTCATTTTAACCTGTTGCAATGTAAACATCTATCAGTAACGTTTCATTTTATGTGTAACTACTATGCAAATGAAAGCGAAAAAATTAAATTAAGTAGTAGAATGACTCACAAAATTGGTCATACACGTGATAAATTAGCATAAATAAAACAGTATTACATTTTACTACATTGAGTATTTATTTTAAACATCACTTTGTTTTGAAATACGAAACTTTTTTACTCAGATGAACACAAGGTTTTTACTGATTTGAAACTAAATAAATAAAATTAACAACAAAGTTATAAACACACACAATTACACTAAAATAAAATAATGTTTAAATAAAAAAGATGTACGAAATAAATTACAGTGAAAATATTCCAGCACGAAAGATTGGAAAAACACGTCTGTTTGACGGTGCAAAACTTAACCACCCGAGATGAAAGAACAGAATTACAGAGGAGATATGTGACTCGTCAGAGTTTACTCATTGTCATTAAGAAAATTGTATTGGTCATCGGAAAAAGTTTCTCATTTTCTCTCTAAGATCATTAAAAATGCAAGCTTCATAGAAGGCACGGATTAGTCGAGTAAATCATATGAAGCCATTAGCATTTGTTGTGAAGCATAAAAAGTACCCTCACGAAATCTATCATCTTTAGTGAAGACAGTAAAGGTGGTTTGATCGACCACTGTGAAGTACTTCCCAATAATACTTTGAGTGAAATTAAAATTTCTGTTCTTCAAGATGGTAAGAAAAAATTTGGTATTTACTGGCCTATTTTTTAATAAAAAGAAGTTTAAATTAGTACAGGCTGTTATGAAAAAACCTTTGGCATCATAGTTTTTTTAAGTTATTCCAGAAGTTCTACAGTCAAACAAGCTTTTTCTTTTATTCAGTTCATAGTAAATGTTACGACGAATCAGGTAATATTAAATGTAACGTAGTACCTCACCGGGCATTCAGAAAAGTAATTGATAAAAAAAACTGCTGCGCAATCCATCGCAATTGGAAGCACTCGCTCTCTGCCTACAAGCTATACTGTACAAATCATGCTTTTATGTGCACTTTCTCTAGGAGTTTGATTGAAAAACGCGCTAACGTAAAATGTTATACCAAACACCACCACAGCATTTGACGATGATTCACTTTCGATGCACACAATTTGCAGATATTTCACGCAGAAATAAAGAAAAGTACGGGAGCCAAAGTTAAACTCACCTATATCAAACTAGTGAAAATAAAAAAATCATACGACTTTAAATTTAATATTAAACATTGTTTTTAGAGAGCAATAATTCAATACTTTAATGTAGTCGTTAATACCCTAGTCGTTGATGCGATTAAAATTAAAGAATAAAAAAATCAATTCTTCACTTTTAACTATTTATAAATAGTGATATAAATTCTCCATTCGTATTTATAAGTGTATATAATTTATACCGAGCGAAGTGGCTCAGGGCGTGGCGCGCTGACTCTGTATTCGAGAGACCCGGGTTCAATCTTTGCGCCTGCCATCCAGACCGAGGTTTTCGTAGTTTCCCTTGCTCATCCAGTTGAGTGATGGTTCTAATGAAAGGTCACGACCGGGAAACCAGCGTCGCTAGCCCAATTCGTTAACTACGTGAAGTCACGAGCGTTAAGCGGAGACATCACAGGTTGCCGGTTGTGTGAAGGGCTAGGAGCCCCGGGGCCCAACGGCGCCGAGGCCAATTACGCTTCACGAGACGCGTAAAAATTGAATAGAATTTATTGGAAAATTCACAATGGGAAAAACTTTAAACAATCCCAAAAGAATGCGCTCTCGATATCCCAAAGTCATGTTTAAACCCCCATAAAAAATCAGTATATTAATATGTTTAAATATGTAAATCTTCATTCCAATGTATGTATAGAGTGTATCTAGATTTAAGAATGTATAATCTATGTAAAATTTGTGTATTGTATGTCAAATTGTTTAGTTGTATTAGAAATATAAGTATTAAATCCTGTACATTAGCTAGTAGTAAGATACAAGAGTGAGAGGTTGTACGCTCAAACGTGAATGCCCAAACGTTATGTATTACAAATAAAAATGTACCTGCCCTGAAAGTGTTGCCCTGATAGGCAAAACTGCCGAACAGGAAGAAAATAAATTAAAAAAAAAGAATTTTTTGTAATGTTAATTTGTAGATGAGATAAATGATTGAAAATTTGACTAGCGACTAACACAAATATACCTTATTTTAATACATTTACCAATTTATCTAAATATTCTACCATAATTGAAACTTTGCGAATAGAATTGGTGGACGTTTGTATTGCGTAAGCCAAAGAGTGAGTATGCAAGACTTGAATCTCCGACTAATTGTAAAACAATGTGGCGGTTCATTGAAGGCTGAGGGCTGCTTCCCCAAAACTATTAGTATGCTGTATCCCCTAAACTATTCGTCCTACGACACTGAAATTTGCATTGCAGATTAACAATATTCTCCTCTACTTTGGAAGTTTTAAACTCTTTTTTCTGGAATTTTTAATGAATTTAGGAAATACATAGCCTTCAGAATTTTTATACATTTCAAAAATACTGACAGCGTCAGGCGCATAAAATCTAGAATATATGATAACTACAAAAGCTAAGATGGATTACCTGAAGATACTTATTCTGAGATTCAGTGCTAAAAATGTTTGGCTCGAAATTTTTGTATCTATTTCCAACAAAAAAATATGATAGTCAAAATACAGCATACGTAGTAAGGATCTGGTTATTATTTAGCACTTCGAAGCGCCTGTAATCCTACCCCTTCAGTCTCCTGATCTTCGTCCATCACTGTCGTGTGAACTAAAAGAAGTGTCTCAGAAAGTACGTCAACTACCAAAGTAGCTTTGAGCAGTGCAGCAGAAGAAGTATGCAGGAGGGGAAAATAATTTTCCCTCTGCAGACAAGGTAGCTCATTCCAAGCCGTCAAGTTCCCTGCTGTGGTCAAGGCAAATGAACTATCGACAGTTGAAGACTATATTTTTGATTCCGTTGACTCTGGTATTTTTATTACAACAGGGTAGTGTATGATCAATTTTCTCTAGTAGAAAATTCTCTCTTGTTGATAAATTGATAATAAGTTTATTTTTAAGTTCGCATTAACTAAGAAGTCATTAAAGACCACTATTGATTTAACATTAGGGGTATCTGAATACTGAAAGAAGTGATAGGGTGATGATAAGGGCGAATGGATGAACACTAATACAATCATGCCCGAGGTGGAACTCGAACCCGCGGTCCGAGATCGCTACGGCATTACTTCCTTAGCAATCTCGGACATCCGGATCGGCAATTTTGTTTATTTAGTTTAAAACAATTCAAAATCTCGATGTCTTAAATTACATATATCTAAACAAAATGTGGTTTAAAATAAAAAATCTATGAAGTAAACCGTAATATTGATTAATATCATGTGGTTGATCAATATTGTGAAACATTGTAATTAAACAGAACATGATTTTCATTGTTTAAACTTATTTTTTAGAAAAAATGAATGACTCCATTTCAATATAAGGCAATTTTTTTAAGAGGATAATTAAATTAACAGGTGTGAATTTTTTTGGGGGGAGGGGGCTATCGGGGTGACTTCACTTCCTAAACGCTTTTGTCAACGGTTAGTTGCGGGCAAATTTTGAGCATCTTTGCGTTTCCAAGTGGAGTTATACAATCCTTTCCACTTAAAATCGTTTTAAAAGTTGGATAATGGATTCAATGGCAAGACGTGTGCGCAGCTTTTTATATGAACAAGAATTTCAGACGTTCTTATGCGATACATTAGGTTTCGTTGCCGAGCAGCCGGGACTCGGAAAAGCAAATTTCCTTAAAATATGCTCGCAGTTAGTGTTAAAAACAGTCAAGTGATTTATCATTCGCGACACTATGTCATTTATCAAGTTTGAAAAGTCCCATTTTGGTAGCTAAAATCTTACAAAAAGTATTTGGGTTTCTAGTACATATTCAATCAGAACTTAAATAGGAAATTGACGTCGGATATCAGAAATATTTATAGAGCTACATCACACTCCAAAACTCCACAATACCATTCGCTCCAGAGATTACCGGCTTAGGGTATCAATTGATGATACTGCAGAGCCTTTGATCGGGAGGACCTAGGGTCCGAGTCCCGACGCGGTAGAATTTTCTACCCTAGTTAAATAGGTAGGTGGAATTCAGCCGCTGTCTAGAAGAGAATTCTAGCGGCCGGCTGCTCTGATTGCAAGTTTACCGTGGTTTCTCCATCCTCACCCCTTATATACATACACTTACACCTACACGCACTACACTGCCATACATTAGGGTAGAGCAATCGGGAGCTTAGAACTTGTTCCGGCTGGGGCCCCGCTGGTGGGAGATTCCCGACAGGTGAAAACCCCACAAGCCGACAGTAGGTCGGCACCTGATCACTGCAGCAGGGAAAGATCACCACCACCTCCCGAGCAAAACAAAATGCACTATTCTTACGGGACTAATGACCTCAGCGGATTACGCGCCCGGAATCACCAATCAATCCAACCGGGAGCGGTAGCTCAGTGCAACTGATGCCACTGTAGCGCCTCTGACCGGGAGGTCCTAGGTTCGAGTCCTGACGGCGGCAGGATTTTCGACACTAGCTTTTCAGCTAGGTCGAATTCAGTCGCTGCCTGGAGGAGAATTCTTGCGGCCGGGTGCTCTGATCGGTAGTTTTCCGTGGTTCCTCCGATCAACACCAGGCGAATATCGGAGCAGTACCCTCCCAAACGGGCCACGAACCGCGCGCGATCTTTCCTTCCTCTTCCTTGTCCTATCCTCTCCCCATTACACACACACTTACATTAACATGCACTACACTACCACATATTCCGAGTGACCGGTCGGGAGCTTCGAGCTTGTCCCGGCTGGGGCGGTGCCCCGCTGGTGGGAGAGTCCTGGTTAGGGGGAAGATCACCACCATCTCCCGGGAAAAACATGTACTACACTAACGGGACTAATGACCAAAGCAGTTGACGCGCCCGGAAACACAAAAAAAACTGTCTTTTAAGACTGTTCCCTCAAGATGAATTCACTGTAGTGTCTCCAGTATTCCCTCCATCGCGCCGATGTGACCCTTGGTCATGTTTATACAGTTGGTTATGTGCGTAGGTCATGTGCCCATCGCGCTTAGTCCTGGATTAGAGGAAGGGAGCCAGATCACAGCTGAGTAGCACTGACGCTTAATTCGTACACCCCCTTCATCGCGCGTCAGATCTTATCCAAGCTGACACAACTCACGGGGAAAGGGAAACTAATTAACGGGAGGATTGAGGTTCAGAGGTGATACTAGGAATAAACGGCATGCCACAGCACATAAGTCTAAGTCTGACGCTGGATTCAAACCCTCAACCCCGATGTAGCCTAAGACCCTGCATACCCAGACCGCTCGAAAATGGAAGGTGGTTGGGATATCCCACCAAGCCACAAAAAACACGAGCAAACATCAATGTCTTGGCGGAATGTGAACGCAGGACCCTACCAACTGAGCTAGTGAAATACAATATTGAATTTTATTAAAAAAGCGCCGAGAATGCCAGTCAAATTCACTCGACGCGTAAGTTAATAAGTGAACATGCGTCTTCTGAAGAAACATCATTCAATATTAGTTTATGCAATTAGTTCATAATGTTAAGCTTTATTGCATGAGTACATGTTTTGCAAACGAGAGACGTTAGGAGAGAAGGATATAGCCGAATAAGGGGGTGAAAAATTGCCCCAAACCAAATTGATAATCGCGATTCTCATATAAAAGAGAATACAAAATGCCATAGATTGATCAAAATCACCCTTCTAGGGCAATCTGTTGCAGAGATATAATGAGAAACGTGTTATTCGTGCATAAAACATTCATGCTTTATTTTTTTCTCAGCTTCTATTGCATGTTTCAAGCTGAAAAAAATGGAGAGACGGGGAAAAGTAATTGGAGTTTAAGGTATTTTTGGCAAACAATTCTCATGCCAAATTCAAATAGATAAAAATAAATACATTTTTGAAATGGATTTTCGACGTGATATCGTGATTGGAGTACGACGTGATTGGAGTTCTGTCTCAGTTTTCCCCTAAAGTGTGTCTTATAGTAACATTTTATAACATATATCTTTCAGATTTTTAAACGATGCGGTCGATAGTGAAAAACGATTAAAACCAATTTTATCAGTTTAAAAATTTGAAATTTGTTTATAATGCTGGTATACAAAAAATATTTGTTTCTTCTAACTGAAGAGAGCATTTATACGTATAACCTATTTAGTTCTTTTTTTCTCCCTAAACCTCTTCCTTCACACACTGTGATTTTTGTTACTTTTCCTTCCAACAATTTTGTTCTAATTGTGGGCTTGACTAGAAATCTTCGATATTCGACTAGTTTGCTAAATGTGGCTCAAAGCTCTACACGTGCATCGGTAATTCTCAGTTATTGAAGTTCTTTCTCAATTTCAGTTAGTGAATTGTTCTCGACTTTTAGAGAGATTGTGTGAATGATTGAAGTGCTAATATTTACGATTGTTTTTCTGAAAATGTCTTAGATATTAAGCACTAACAAAATGTCAAGTTCATTTTCCTTGTAACAACACTTACCTCATTATGTCATTTTTTTCATTTACTGGAACCGGAGTGACTGGCACTGAGCGGTTCGGAGAATCGCGTGCTACGACGCCCACGCTCAAAGCAAGGCATCAATGGACAAGAGGCCCTGCATCATGCTATCGATGCCCTCGCCCCGCTCCTGCACCCCTCCCCGCCCCGCGCCGTTCCCCGCCCGTTCCCCGCCCGTTCCCCGACCCGTTCCCGCACCGCTCCCGCACCGCTCCTGCACCGCTCCCGCACCGCTCCCGCACCGCCCAGCTCCCCGCCCCGTCCAGCTCCCCGCCCCGTCCAGCTCCCCGCCCCGTCCAGCTCCCCGCCCCGTCCAGCTCCCGCCCGTCCAGCTCCCGCCCCGTCCAGCTCCCGCCCCGCCCAGCTCCCCGCCCCGTCCAGCTCCCCGCCCCGTCCAGCTCCCCGCCCCGTCCAGCTCCCCGCCCCGTCCAGCTCCCCGCCCCGTCCAGCTCCCGGACCCGTCCAGCTCCCCGCCCGTCCAGCTCCCGGACCCGTCCAGCTCCCGCCCGTCCAGCTCCCCGCCCGTCCAGCTCCCCGCCCGTCCAGCTCCCGCCCGTCCAGCTCCCCGCCCCGTCCAGCTCCCCGCCCGTCCAGCTCCCCCCCCGTCCAGCTCCCGCCCCGTCCAGCTCCCCGCCCGTCCAGCTCCCGCCCCGTCCAGCTCCCCGCCCCGTCCAGCTCCCCGCCCCGTCCAGCTCCCCGCCCCGTCCAGCTCCCCGCCCCGTCCAGCTCCCGGACCCGTCCAGCTCCCGGACCCGTCCAGCTCCCGCCCCGTCCAGCTCCCGCCCCGTCCAGCTCCCGCCCGTCCAGCTCCCGGACCCGTCCAGGTCCCCGCCCCGCTTCCCGCCCCACCCAGCTCCCCGCCCGCTCTCCGACCTGGCCCTTCTCCGCGCCATGCTCGCTGCGGCCCTGTCCCGTCCTTGCGTCGACATCGCCTCGCCTCGCTTAGCCCCCGCCCCGCGCCGCCCCGCCCCCTCGTGGGCGAATCAATGCCGCGCGATGAGCAACGGCGTTTGCCTGGAGGCGCCTGGGCCCTTTCTTCGCCGCCTTTGAGTCCGGGCGGCGGCGGCGGGAAAGTGCACGTGTTCGTGATTTAGTGTTTTTTGCGAGGTGGGAAGAAAAGGCGTCGTGGGAAGATGGCGCGACTGACGGGCTCCCTTCGCATCTCCCACGCACCCAGCGCTTTTCAGGGAACGATGAAATGTTTTCCTGCTACGAATTTATCACACGTTGGTGAGCTTACAACTAACCGTTTACCGGTTTACAAATTTAGAAATATCCATTTTAGCTATTAATTTCGTTACGCTGCTTTCGCACTGTCATATCAAATGGAACCCAAAATATGATCACTTCGTTTGGTTTGACATGGACTAAAGCTAAGAGACGTCTTTAGAGACAGTTTATGCATCTCCTCGTATGGTGTTATATGCAATACGAAAACAAAAAGGAGTATAAGCCTTTTTAAAAATTTTTGTTTGTCAATTCCCTCAGATAAGAATGGTAAATGATGTGAACCTAGTGCTTTTTTCAGCAATTAAATATGATTTAGAATATAACCACTTTCATTTGCAGGTTGTTATTCAGTTTGTTCAGGTTGTGGAGTATACAATTTTGTTTCAAAGTGAGTCTGATTATTTATATAATTCATTAATTAAATTATATAATTAATTGCCATATCAGAAAAAATTTTGGTTCAAGATGTCCTGCTGTTTTACTCCAAGCTGCAGATCTGGATTCAAAAATTATAAAGCTAGAAATAGTTTTAAAATTCCCAATGACACGCAATCATGCGCAAAATGGGCTTCATCAGTTCACAGAAGAGGCCGAAAACTTACAGAAAGTCTATTATCTGTGATGATTACTTTTCTGAAGGATTGACAATTAAACCTGACAAATTTACCACTGAAGGTAAGGAGGTTGAAGTTCTTCGAATTGACTGGAACTTACGACCTTGTGAACTTCCTCATGTCTCTGAATTGTGGAAGTACTTAACTACTTCGGTGAAGGTAATAAAATCACCAAGGAAAAGAGAAATCTCAACATGTGAAAAACGTCTAAAAACGTGAGATCTTACGACGATAGAAATATCTACGATTCAGATTGTGTACTAGAGTTCAGTTGAAGTGTATCACATAAAGGCTCTACTTTTACAAATTGTTTATTGTGTTATTATCAACACTGTATCAACATTGTATTATTATCAACATCAGAAGAGAAAGTAAAAACTATACGCCGTAATTTCTTTAGAATGGTATTTAATCTGAATAAATAGAAAGCAAATTTTTTGTACTTCAAGAGAAGTTGAATAAAATTCTGTAAAACATTCCATTTAAAGACAAATGTAGTACGTGTATAAAAGATCTAAAAACCCGAAATCAATAATAGGCGCGAGAATCCAAAAGTTTAAAAAACCACGAAGGGGGCAATGATGAATTCCTTGATTAATGTAGTACATACGATAGGGATTCCATCGCCACAATGCATCCTATCGCAAACGGAGGCGATGGAGGATTTTAGAATGTTGCTTTGATGTGACAATTACGCCTGAGACTCTTTTACATGTCGCATATTTACAACAAGGCACAATTCGCTTTACTTCCGTTTGGAAGGATTCAGTACGCTGAAATTTGTAGGCCTTCAGAACTCTTTTAACCTGTAAATTCAGGTATAATTCCGAATGCTTCCGTTAAACTAACAAAACAGCAGAACAATATTGTATCAAATGGATAATTCAAGCATTTGCAACTATAGTGTTGGTGTAAGTGATCAGTCCAGCGCGTTACTATTTCCAATAAATCTCATAAACTTGTCAAAATCCGGACTTGCTGTAGCTACTTATAAGCTTATTTCATCAATAATAGTTTGGAAGTGTGAACAATCAGACCAGGTTCTCAGGTAACACAAATTGGAATAAACCGACATGGAATTGAAAATTAATAGATTCGATTTAAATTACCCATCTGTTACTCGTGTCGGCCGCATATTTCAACGTAGCCTTGTAGAGCTAAAGATGTAAACTGAAATTTAAAATCTAACTTAGCTTATTGGGGCCACCATGCTTTTAATCGGTAAGAGGAGGTAGCAGTCATTTTTCTCCTCAAAAGTAAAAGTAAGAAAATACCCAATGACGAAGTGTTCTGGAAATCCCGACAGTCCGCGAAAGAAGAGAACCTTATAAATGGCACATCAATTAGTAAACCACTGGCAGCGTTTGGACGACCTGGGCTTACCATATTTCCTTGTGTACACTTCAGGGTATTCAACAAAAGTGGACAATTCTTGTCCCTAAATTTGGTAATTACTTTAACACTTTATGTGGTCAGAATATGCATTTTATGTGTATATGCATTTTAATGTTTAGTATAGGAATGTAAATGCCATCTGCATATATAGGAAATGACAAAGTCAATTTGTTTGTTTATATTTATTTTTTATATATTATTATTTTATTTGTAATTGTAATTTTGCATTCTGCCACCGGGCACCATCTGCCCAATTGTAGAATAAATTTCTTTCTATCTATCTATCTATATCTATCTATCTATCTATCTATCTATCTATCTATCTATCTATCTATCTATCTATATCTATATCTATATCTATATCTATCTATCTATATCTATATCTATCTATCTATATCTATATCTATCTATCTATATCTATATCTATATCTATATCTATATCTATATCTATCTATATCTATATCTATATCTATATCTATATTTCTATATCTATATCTATATCTATATCTATATCTATATCTATATCTATATCTATATCTATATCTATATCTATCTATCTAATACACGTTTTCTAGATCATTGATAGCGAAAAATCAATTGTCGCCAAAACGTTCTGCCCATCTGTCCGTCATACATCTGTCCGTCTGTGAACGACGCTAATGGCTACACCGTGTTCATTTTCACTTGTACTGACAATCGATCTGGCTGACGTAATGGCCCCTTGAATTTAAAACGAATATTTCTATGTTAAGGGATTCACGGAGCTTCATGGTCATTTTAAATTTCTTATCGAAACTGTCTTCAAATTTTTGAACTAATTTTTGTATCGTATAAAGCAAAGTACGCTTGTAAATTTGGGTCAGGTCCGATTTTCGTTGAATTATTAGAATTTTTGAAAAATGCAAAAGTTTTAATTTTTTTCGGCTTGGTCTTACAACTCTGAATTTTTCTTACTGATGTTTTTTTACTGAAAAATGTTCTTTAAAATTAAATCTGTAAGTGTGATCATGTACAATGTTTTGAAATATAAGCATTTTTCGAATAATTTTGAGTGAAATAAAGGTAATTTTGAAAACCAAATTTTTTCAAAAACTGCTCAAATTTTTTCTCTATTTTTTATCAGATAATAAAAAGTACGGTTATGGCATGACGCAAGCCTAATTTGCATTGAACTGATTTTTTAAAAAATTGAAAAGTTACAAATAATACGAGGAAGTATATGCTGTTTTAGCCTACTACATACTAATAGAAGGCTCGTGAAGGTCAGAGTACTTACACGGAGGGTAAGAAGAAGGAAACGATTATCTTCCGAGAGACGCAACTCTCTCTCCTGTATTTCCAAGACTTCTAGACTTTAAACTTCACCTTACACCAACAGATGTTTATGATATCGTCTTAGCTTCATAACCTGTATATTACCTCATGAAACTCTCGAAATGTTTGCAAAATAAACGACACATAATACGCTTAATTCTAACATTCTTACTTGTATGTAGCACTTAAAATAACAAGCAACAGGTTCATTACAAGTTCATGTTAATACGTAATTATAGAACGTAACATGTAATGCATATTGGTGATATGATACGATTCAGTCGTGTTTATAGTCGGAATCTTCCTATTTCCCCGACTCCCTCTCGACTTTCGTATGAGGTTCTCCGCTATATCCCTTTTCTCTCTGGATTCATTTCCCTAGTGGAGACCCCGCATAACTTCCCGGATCTAACTTCGAGAATACCTTTGAGTCCATCTCAGTGCTATAAAAGCATTATTGCTCGAGATAGTCCGTAGGCCCATCTCCATACTTCTGTCTTTTTGGGGATTAGGGAGGCAGATCCTCCCTAATCCCATACATTTTCATCAACACCATCTAATGCGCATACATTTTCAAAACACACTAGTTCCCTATAAAGTGAAGGTATTCGGAAAGGATTCAAGTTAAGAAGTGGCAAGACAAAACTCATCAAAAATTGACGGCGAGTTCTGACACAAAGTTGAAATTCTACTGATTTATCGAGATTCTCTCACTGAAACTACAATGCGTCATAGAAATCTCCGTTCATTGATACAAAACAGTTAACTGTTGCATCATTGTCACACTTTCGTTTGAACTGTACTTTCCTCTGCTTTCTATTAATGACATCTGGCGACGCACTGGCACACTGGCTAAAAGAACTCCTTAAAAGTTGTGTTTATGATGGCTCGCGTGAAGATACCAACCCAATCGAAAACACAATAGATCATTACGATTACATTTTACACATAACAATCATTGCAGGCAAGGATTGTCTTCAATCAGAACAAAAGTGTTCATTTTGGCGCCCTTACATTAAATTAAGGTGTAGCAAAAATAATTTCTGCACAAATAATGCGTTATGTGTCGCTCATACGCAAATAATTCTCTTTCATTTACAGCTGGAAAACGAAAATCAGTTCAGTGGAAATCTCAAACAAAACTACCGAAACGACTCTGGGGGAGGGTATGAGGAATTGGAAATCCCCCATGCCACAGACTAAGTCTTTCATGCCTTACGAGGGATTCGAACTCACAACCCAAATGCCAGCTTAATCGGGCATATCTGCCCCAAGTTCCACATAGCAGGTAAATTACTACATTGTCTCAGATTTAAAATAGTATTTTCATCATATTTCTAGTTAATTGTTAATACACTGAAGAAATTAATTTCAAATATTTAATGAAGAATGTAAAACATTTTAAAGATAAATACCATGCGGCACTAGGGGCAAGAGAATGTATTAAATTGAACGCACCAAGGCAAAACAATATGGATATAAAGTAAAATATAAATAACAAATAATACAAAGATTGTTTATAACCAGAAATTAATTTCCATTGGCAAATCATAAAAATGAAATAGCAAAAACAATGTTTTCAAGCTGACCAAGAACGTAACCGTTCAGTGTTCAAAATGTGTTTCCGATAGGTCAAATGTAATGCATTCAAAAATTAGGCAGAATTATTATTTTATAAAAAAACACATCTCCACAGTATTGATGTTATTTAAACAAGTCAGTGTTATTAAAATTAAAATGTATTCAAATCATAAATGAACAAAATATTTGCAATATGAGAAAATAATATACGTAATTAGTTTATTACGATTGCTCCACCATTTGAATTTAACATACGTAATCAACTAGTACGTTGAGTGACAATCTAACTCCAACAGGAGTGTTTCATTCACAAGTAGACATGCGATTGATTCTTGATTTCGTCAACAAATAAATTTAAACACCGTACGTTTCTGCTATTTGATTACTTGCTGGACATGAAATAAAATGAACATGGAAAAGTTATAATCCAGCTTTAGTTTTCCCTTCATAATTAATATTTTTCTATTAATGCCGTTTATAAGTTTTCAGTCACATCAGAAACTAGTTTTTAATACCTTGAAATTATTGTAATGTGTCCTGAATTCATACCAAAGCTAGAACTAACGTAATAATCTCGGATTGAGACGGATGACAATCCAGAACGTTTGAACTAGAAGAGCCTTTGAAAGGCGACACGTTGCCAAAGTAAGGCTATCGCAAGAACTTCAAAGTGCGATTCCCTTAATCCTTCTCGCAACTGATGCTCCGGATTTAACACGTGACGAAAGAGGTCTCCGTCCAAAATACGAACAGAACACACCGGCGATCGGAAGGTGTCTCACAAGTGGCCGCTGCAAAGGACTGATAACGACGTCCGGACGGCGCCTGGGGGGAAGGGCCAAGGGTTCTGGGCGGTGGACGATGGGCAATGGGCGGCGGGCGGCGGGCGGCGGGCGGCGGGCGGCGGGCGGCGGGCGGCGGGCGGCGGGCGGCGGGCGGCGGGCGGCGGGCAGTGCGCAGTGGGCGGTGGGCGGTGCGCAATGGCGGTGGGATGTGAGCGGCGGGCGTGGGCAGTGGGTAATGGGCGGTGGGCGGTGAGCTGAGGGCGATGGGCAATGGGCGGTGGGAGGTGGGCGGCGGGCAGTGGGCAGGATGTGGTGGCCGTCGACAATGGGGAGTGGGTCTGTGCGGTGGGCGGTGTGCAGTGGCTAATGTGTGGTGAATGCCAAACAGTAAACACTTAGCTGTGTTCAGTAGCCATAGGGGTTTCGAGGAGAATCCAAACGGCCGGCTGCTCTAATCGGTAGTTTTTCATGTCGGATCGACACCATAGGAGTGTTCGATCAGTATCCTAAAAATGGGGTCTAGGATCGTACACGACCTTACCTTTTTCTTCCTTGTCCTGTCCTCACCCCTTACTTACACTCTTACATGCACTAGTCGGGAGGCCACAACGGAGCTTAGAGACCGATGTCCCGCTCGGGGAGATATCTGGAGCGTCAAATGAACCCGAAAATGGACATATAGATCAACGACGATTTTTTCGCCATCCAGTAGGGGAGGAACGCCGACCTCTTCAAAAATGAAACATTCACAACAATAATTGAACTAAAGACCACAGTAGCTGTCGCGGCCGGTATCATCAACCAAAAGCAGCAAAGACCTGTGTGACGCACAGCGAGAAGCGAGGAGTGGCCAACAGATAGTTAGGCAATGGATGATGCGCTGGAGCTTCAGGAAGTGGCCGATGATAGACTGGCGAACGAGGCGTGGGTCCACTGTGGTGCTGGTCGGTGGTTGGCGAATCGTCGGAGGCGAATTGTGTTTAACGTGCGGTGAGCTGCGGATGGTGTGTAGCCCATGGGTCGCGGGAGGCAGTCGGAGGCGGTGCGTGGATGTAATGGTGATGGGTGCAGACAGCGCGCGGTGGGCGTTGGGCGCCTGTGAGGCAAGGGACGCTGCTCGCTGACCTTTTCGCCACCGCGAGCAACAGAACGCGCCCCGGCCTGACGCTGCGGTCACGTGATGCGGCCGCGGTTAATCGATTGGACGCGTCTGGCGCCCCCTCCCATCGCCCACCCCGCCTCGCGCCACCCGCCCTCTTCCCTGGCCTCCACTACACCCCGCCACCCCCCCGGCCTCATCGTTCCAACCCCCCGCCCCCCCCCTCGCCCCGACCCCCGCCCCGCCGTCCTACCGCCCCGCCATCCCACCGCCCCGCCATCCCACCGCCCCGCCATCCCACCGCCCCGCCATCCCACCGCCCCGCGATCCCACCGCCTCGCCATCCCACCGCCCCGCCATTCCACCGCCCCGCCATCCTACCGCCCTGCCATCCCACCGCCCCGCCATCCTACCGCCCCGCTATCCCACCGCCCCGCCATCCCACCGCCCGCCATCCCACCGCCCTGCCATCCCATCGCTCCGCCATCCCACCGCCCTGCCATCCCATCGCTCCGCCATTCCACCTTCCCGCCATCCCACCGCCCCGCCATCCCACCGCCCCGCCATCCCACCGCCCGCCATCCCACCGCCCCGCCATCCCACCGCCCCGCCATCCCACCGCCCTGCCATCCCATCGCTCCGCCATCCCACCGCCCTGCCATCCCATCGCTCCGCCATCCCACCGCCCCGCCATCCCACCGCCCGCCATCCCATCGCTCCGCCATCCCACCGCCCTGCCATCCCACCCCCCCGCCATCCCACCGCCCCGCCATCCCACCGCCCTGCCATCCCATCGCTCCGCCATCCCACCGCTCCGCCATCCCATCGCTCCGCTATCCCACCGCTCCGCCATCCCATCGCTCCGCTATCCCACCGCCCCGCCATCCCACCGCCCTGCCATCCCATCGCTCCGCTATCCCACCGCCCCGCCATCCCACCGCCCGCCATCCCACCGCCCCGCCATCCCACCGCCCGCCATCCCATCGCTCCGCCATCCCACCGCCCTGCCATCCCATCGCTCCGCCATCCCACCGCTCCGCCATCCCATCGCTCCGCTATCCCACCGCTCCGCCATCCCATCGCCCGCTATCCCACCGCCCCGCCATCCCACCGCCCTGCCACCCCATCGCTCCGCCATCCCACCGCCCCGCCGTCCCATCGCTCCGCCATCCCACCGCCCCGCCATCCCACCGCCCCGCCATCCCACCGCCCCGCCATCCCACCGCCCGCCATCCCATCGCTCTGCCATCCCACCGCCCTGCCATCCCACCGCCCCGCCATCCCACCGCCCCGCCATCCCACCGCCCCGCCATCCCACCGCCCCGCCATCCCACCGCCCCGACATCCCACCGCCCGGCCATCCCCTTGCGTCGTTACCGCCTTGCCGCTCGCCACCTCCCGCTATCATCCCTCGTCTCCTCACCCACCGCCTCACCTCTCGCCCTCACCGCGAAGGGAGCGTCCGGGAGACGGAGGGTGGAGGAGACCTCCTGCTCGGAGGAATTCAGAAAGCGCGCGGGCGGGCGGGTCCGCGGGGGGGGGAAGGAGGCCGGGCACAAAGGATGTGGACTGGAAAGGAAGGGCGCGGCTTGAAAGGCGCCACATGATCTGGGCTTCCACGGAGTAAACAGCGCGATGAAGGAGGTGGAGCGGAGTGCACGCGCCGCACGATGATGGATGCGGTGCTAGGATACAGGACGGACTTCACTTTACGCGGAGCAAGGTAAAGAGCCGGAAAGCGCCGACCCAACGGGGCAATGCAGAATTAACACCTAATAGAAGTAAAATAAAATAGAAAACAGACGTAAGTGACCGAACGCATTACAAATACAGAAAATTAGTACATGGTAAATCGTATTTACATAAATAAATATTTTAAATATTAATCAGTAAAATAAATGATTGAAATGTTTATATTTGTGAACAAAAATGGAAGTGTTCGGGACACTCAGTTGAAGAGAAACTCCTTTTGGAGAGAATTTTTGCTAACCGATTTCGGAGCACTACGTTCTAAATGGTGTTACGGTAGTTTATTATGCGAAGTGTACATGGAGTAATTAAATGGAAGTGAGGATTGAATAATTTGTGATTTAAATTTTATCAAATTTCATAAATATTAAACAAATAGTCGAAAAGCAAATACCTTAGATATGAAAAATTTCATTTCGTGGCAAAGTTCAAAATCAGAGTGACCCAGAGATCTCCAAGCAGTAGTCACGAGAAGGGCTAGGGTCCCCAAATTGCAACCATTTCTATTCTGCGATCAGTACGCAGTTGCCGTCTGACAGTTGCGAATGTTGGTTGCTTGGAAGTGATTTCGGGCGCGTCAACAGCTTAGTTCATTAGTCCAGTAAGTGTAGTGCATGTTTTCCATTGGGAGGTAGTGGTGGTTTTCCCGCTGGATGGCGAGATTCGGCGCCAGCCTACAGTTGGCTAGAGGGATTTTCTTCAACCAGGTACCTCCCAAAAGTGAGGCACCGCTCCAGCCGGGACAAGCTCTATGCTTCCGACCGGTCCCCCGGTATATGTGGTAGTGTAGTGCATGTTAGTGTAAGTGTGTGTGTAAAGGGTGAGGATAAAACAAGGAAGAGGAAGGAAAGATCCGCTTGTTATGGTGCAGCTCCGGCATGGTGTTGATCGGAGAATCCACGGAAAACTACCGATTAGAGCAGCCGGTCGCTAGAATGCTCCTCCCGATGGCAACTGAATTCGACCTAGCTAACAAGCTAATGTCGAAAATCCTGTCACCGTCGGAACTCGAACCTAGGATCTCCCGGTCAAAGGTATTGCAGTGACATCAGTTGATGCCCTCAGCCATTTCTCCCGGTTTGCGAATGTTAAATGAATTAATTTTAATATACAGTTTAAATAAATCCCTTGAGTTATTTCCAGCGTTTAACTGCAAGGAAAGAAGAGACATAATTTCGAAAACGATTTTCATGAAATATTACGTAAACAGATTTTTCGTCATTCCAATCTAATCTTTAAATGTTGAGTTGCCGAACCACCCGTTGAAAAAAGACGTACTTCTTCAGCCTAAATATTTGTAGCAGAAGTTTATCATATTTGCGAAAGTATGCTGTATAAAACTTTTATGAGCTTAAGCCTCATTATTACTCCTTCTGAAGACGAGAAATGCAACTTTTATTTTAAAAATGTATTAATGTGAAATAGTGTTTTGTTAGCTTAATCAATTAAAAATTTAAAATGGAGGGCCTAAAGTACTAAATTGCAATAATACTTTTCTTTTTATATGTACATTTTTTCAATATTTCAGTTACAATATTTGTACCCTGCTTGACTGAAATAGTCTCCACTAACATAAAGGGAATTTTTGGAAAGAGAGGGATAATATTTGATGAACGTTCGTTTCTCGGCATAAAATTTTATCACATATTCTTTATCGATCTGCGGTCGCAATATCTGGTGCACAGTGACCTTAACCTCTTTTAAATGACCAATCTATTCTTATATCCTGATCGATTCTTCCTTTCGTGCAGGACGAATGAGCCTTACAGAGGTGTAAATCCATTAACTTAGAGCAGCACCTAAAGCAATTAAAGAACATCGTGAAATACGGCAAACAGTATTACTTGTGTTCTCTGAGATGTAGTTCACTCTTCACAGTGACTCGTTGTATGGAAATCTATAAGCCAATCAACGCCCTCGCTAAACTACGTCAGAGAAGACGTCACGAGCCCCTCTAGATGCAAGCGGATATGTGCTTCTATTTTCAGCTACCCATTTTATCGCAACAATTTTCCACGACCGTTATTCTCATTCCACGCGAAACCTTATCAAGAAAATAAGTAACAACTACATCACCCCAGAGCAAAAATAAGAAATCGTAAATTGAACAATCTTGAGAATTCTTGCATATAACGACAACACGCATGATTTTATTTTGCTGATAGTTGGAAATTGAGTCGTGTATTTCAGTGAACTTTGGGTATTCAATTTACATAAATCACTCTCAAATCAAGAAATCTTGTACCTATCGCTTCTTGTCTGTATCTATAAGAATTCGAAAAATATGTTTTTATTTTTCTCGTGGTATTTCACCAGATTGGATATCCTAGTACACTAAACATCGATCACAAAAAGTAGAAATACCGTACCGGATCATGGATCATACCGTACTGGTAAGATCATTCTCTCTCAATTGGCAAATAATTGTAAAGATGAGTCTTTCCAATTATTTGCCAATTGAGCATGGGAATCTGCAGAGTTCGATCTAAGGCCCTATCCTCTTTATTTTATATGTAAATATTTCGTCCTCGTCCATTAAAAACGGTAGGACTCTTTGCTGATGATACAATCAAATAATACAGAAATGTTTAATAAACTAATAATATTAATTTCAGACGTTTTAAATTGCTTCATAATAACAATTTAAGTTAATATTAATTTTATAAAAAATTAATATTGACTTAAATATAAATTTATAGTTAACAAAAGAAAAATAGTCTTGCATTTGAAACCGACAATCGTACGCGCCCTTAAAAATTAAGAAATGCAATTAGCTGATGTAAAGGTAACTATATTTCTGGGTCTCTTAATTCACTCAAGCCTTAAATGGATCATCAATTTAAATGAATTGAACACTAAATTAAGTTCGTTATGTTCCGCATTCAGACTTCTTTCAAATTCAGTGAACCTTCATGCAGCTCGTTGCATTTATTCTGCAAATGTAGAACATTCCCTTCTGAGAAATGACACAATATTCCGGGGAAACTCATGGCTTTTTAAGCTACTTAATGATGGGAAGACACGAATCATACTTTCTTGAAATACTGATATTTACAATTATAACACACAGAAGATATCACACTCTTCAGACGTCAGTACAAGGAATCTAAATATTTCACATGTACGTAACTTTACAACAAATTGCCAGATAACATTAAAGAAGTAAAATGGATACACAAGTTTAAGTTTCCTGTAAAATCTTTTCCACTGCTTAGTTGTTTCTATACAATTAGAGACTAGACTGACGATCAAAAAGTCAGTTAATATATATTTTAAGAATGATACAATGCATTAGTTTATATTTGTATAGTATAATTTTAAAAATATTTAATATGCCTGAATCAAGTAATTTACATCAGCTTCTGGGTCAATGACCTCCATCTCCATGAGGTTTACTTCCAGTTTCCCTGATCCATTGATAAATTCTGAGATGGCCCCTTGTCTTGCTTCTTAACATAAATCGAGCTTCACTATGCATGCACACGTTTTGTTAAGGTCGCCGTGTACTAGTTGTGATAGAAGTGGAACCAGGGATTTGGGTTACTATTTTGTTAGCTAGAGGAGGATTCTGGCAGACGGCTGCTCCAACCGACAATTCTCCATGGTTTCTCTTATCATTACCATGAGAATGCTGGAGCAGTATCCAAACAAAAGGGCCACGGACCGGGCGCGGTCGCCTTGTCCTCTTTTCTCCCGTTACACACCCATACATATACACTTACATATACTACACTACCACACATGTCGGGAATGTTCCCCTGAGAGAGAAACCTGAAGAACTGGAAAAGAGAGAAAGCTGTTCAGCAAAATGAATTTTCAAGACCTCAAGATCCAGATGATTTCATATTAATCGTGTTATCTTTTTTGCGAAAGTCAAAAATATAACATAAAATATTGTAGAACAAGTATTAAATGGTTTTCCGCTCCAATAAAAAGTTACTAAATATCATCTTTGTTCTTTATAACACAGTTCCTAAAATAAAGCAGACCTTTCATTCTCCTAATGATATACATTTCAAATTCTTGACCACCTATATGCCATATTGTTCTATTATCTGATTAACATAAATAATAAGCTCAAGTATCCTTGTAAATTATTTTTTATACAACAAATTGCCCCACATTGTGCGTAGTACCTAATACTTCATCTTTGCACAATAACTGATATCGGTACCTCACGTATTTCTGTTCTGGGTATACATTAGATTCCCAATATATGGTGAGCTTGCTTGGTCCTGTGAAATTAAATTCTTCACTACAATATTAAACATTTATTATCTTTCATTCATCTTTCACTGTCGGTAACTAGTCTTTTAATACCTAGGTTACATTTTTTACCTATATTATTATATTTTCTACCATTCGGTGTCGTGGATCATTATCATTAATCATTATCACCTAAAATAAATGTTAAAAAGCCTAAAAATTGTACTGATTGTCTAACACAGTTTTTAGGCTTTTACAACCACACACAAATATGAAACTTGAAGCTTCCATTTTTTTCATTTCCAATGACCAGAGTTGTTGTTTGTACGGAATTCAAGTTCACTGAACGATCAATTTCGTGACAAGATTTATGTGGCTAGGAATTCTAAGAACATCGTAGTGGGTAACATTTTGGATCATGGAGATATGAAATTAGACACAGAAATATCAGAGAAAAATGAGATATTATTTCGTACAACATTGTAGGTTGCTCTAACTACCATCTCTTAAGTTTCGTGCATGCACCCAAAACTAGGTGATTTAGAATACATTTTAAAAACTTCAAGAGCATGTAGGAGGGTCAAAGAGGATCACATTTTGCAAATGAACAAGTATTAAGAAATCTCATTTAACAAAGTTACATTGTGACCCTGATTAGTCGACAGATCATCTTCCACTGGTGTCTGACAGGTACAAGAACTCTCACAAACCAGACCCATTGGCTATGACAATGTTCAGTCTTTTTTTATTTATTTATTTATTTTACGTCAAAAAGCAGTTAAAAACTGCGTATGACGTGCTATGGGGAAAAGTGAATTGTGTGCACAATTTCCAAATTCTGTGAACCCTACATTAAGTCATATACTACTTAAAATTGAAGGGGGAAAAAAGCTCCCATGTAATAAAATCTATTTTCAAGGATAAAAAGGCAATAAATTTTGGCTCTTATCCATGTTGTCCTTCGGAGTAATACTTCCTGCCGCGACAACATGGAAACGATAATTTGAATAATTGTATTTCCCACTGAATTCTAGAAGACATGCACAGAAAATGAAGTTACATTTATGTCTAAAATCAAAACAAGGGGCCATCTCAGCATTTGCTCAATGGATCAGGGGAAACTGGACGAAACACTTGATTGATATGGGGTCATTGACCCGGAGGCTGCAATACAATACTTGTTACAGGCTGTTTATGCACATTTATACAGTTCAAATGTTAAATAATGCATTCTGTATAATTCTGTCTTTATTGTTTAGCTTTCTCAACAAAACATTCTCAACGTGATGGTCATATTTTGATGCATGCATGACTCTTTGCACTATTAATGACAGTGCAGATCTCCCTGCAGACTTAAATTTGATCACACCTCATATCGTCACCCTCGTATATTAGTCCTTTTATCCGTGTTCAATAAAATGAAAAAACTCATACGTGAACCTGAACAGGTATAAACCATGTCTCATTGAGAATAAAGTAGAAGATTTGAGGAAAGAAACATTTCTACAAGAAGCAATCAATAAATATTTATAGGGAGGCAACACAATATTTGGTTACCTTAAAATTTTTCTGCAGAAAAGAAATATAAGAGTAAGTAATTCAAGCCAAGCTCTTTGAAAATAGAATTTAAAACAATTGACTTAGTTTTAACCACACAACTGTATTTAACTGGCTCAGTCCCTCTTCGCCCGGTGATAAGTACGAGGAAAAAATTGGTATTTATTGGATATCACACGTTAAAAGTAGTAACTCGCCTATCAAATTACCGGGAGCGGTAGCTCAGTTCATCAACTGATGTCACTGCAGCGCTCTGCCGGGAGGTCCTAGGTTCGAGTCGTGATGGCGGCAGGATTTTCGACACTAGCTTTTCAGCTAGGTCGAATTCAGTCGCTGTCTGGAGGAGAATTCTAGCGGCCGGCTGCTCTGATCGGTAGTTTTCCGTGGTTTCTCCGATCAACACCAGGCGAATGCTGGAGCAGTACCCTACCAAACAGGCCACGGACCGCGCGCGATCTGTCCTTCCTCTTCCTTGTCCTATCCTCTCCTCTTACACACACACACACACTAACATGCACGACACTACCACATTATTCCGGGAGACCAGTCGGGAGCTTAGAGCCTGTCCCGGCTGGGGCGGTGCCCCGCTGGTGGGAGAGTCCTGGTTAAGGGGAAACCCCACTAGCCGACAGTAGGTCGGCGTCGGATCTCGCCATCCAGCATGGGAAGATCACCACCATCTCCCGAGAAAAAAACATGCACTAACGGGACTAATGACCAAAGCAGTTGACGCGCCCGGAAACACGAAAAAATCAATCAATCAAAACCTATCAAATTCCTTCAAAAACAATTTCCTTCTACGAGCAATTACACGGGAGCAAATGCGCGTGCAAGCGCACTCTCGAATATCCCTGGCAGCTGAAAACATCTGCTGAGACCCGTCCCGTCAATGCTTTAACTGTCAACAATAGAAGAGGTAAATTTGAAGTCGTAGTCTTCCGCGGCCAGAGTCATGTAAATGATCTTGGCTGTCCAGGTGACGCCGCGTCACAACAGCCCTGAGGAAGACCACGACAAGATGGTCGAAACGTCGGCAACACAGCCTTCGACGCGGCATCACCTGGACAGCCAAGATCATTTACAATAGAAGAGGTACGCGTAACTTTCCGCTGCTGAAATCAAGGACTTCTTGGCTGTCCGGGTGGCGCTGCGTAGTGGGCTGAGAGGCCGACGTTTTGCCTGACATGTCGCAGGCTTCCTCAGGGCTGTGGCACCAATATTGTGGACACGTACAAGTATGTAAGCGAAGAAAGTATATTGTTTTCGGCCACAATGTGTGATAATGTTTTCTGCACTCACTCACAGCGCACCTACGCTGAGTCACTGCTTTGAGGAAGCCTTCGACGTGACAGGCGTCGACTTCTCAGCCCACTACGCGTCGTCACTCGGACAACCAAGAAGTCAACAATTGAAGAGCATATTTCCAATGTGACATATTTCCGTTTGTTTTCTAGTTTTACGTATCAATATATTTTGAAGACAGTTTAAATATTGGGTTCAGAAAGTGCATTTTTCCTTTTTAAACAGTACCTGAAAATTGTTAAATACTTTTTTGAACTCTAAGGATGAATGTAAATATTTTCCCTCCTAAAAGTTTCTATTATATAAAGATGGATAACACTCAGTAGCAAAAACGTCCAAAGTACAGAAAAAAATATGTGGGGAATAGTGAGGGTACGTCAATAAAAGTCTGTTTTTTAAGTACAATTTTGTGAAGAAAAAAGTTTCCTTCCTTCACAACTTTCATGAAATTATGCTTCAGGCAGAAAGTCAGATGTTGGGTGCAGTAATACCATTAAATCTCACCACCAGATGCCAAAAACATAGTCCCATCCGTGATACGTTGGAAAGCTCTTAGAGGCCACTTGTAAGGGACTTCTGTTTCCGGTTGAGAAAAGCCCTTCAACCACTTCACATTCGAGTGTAACGCATTCCAAGAGGTTGCGTTTGGTTATTGGAGAAGGTCGATTATTGGAAAGTTCTTGGTGGGATGATCACATCGATTGCACGCCATATAGGCCATTCTAAGCTAGCTGTTAGTGTATGTTGAGACCAATAAATAAGTGAAGTTACTCACACAAACACTAACGCAATCCTGGACCTCCTTGGCTGTTACTGAATTGAACTGTTGTGCCTTCCGTTATTGGACAAGAGAAATAGAGCGTCTGAACCTTAGATAGAAGTTCAGCGTAAACAGATCATAGAGTTGCCTCGTTTCCGCTTGTCCACGGCGCAAGACGAGCAGGGTTTTGAATATTTCAATGCATTGAACAGTTCATCACTCAATTTAAAGTTCACTTTTCACGTTCAAATTGAGTGATAAACAGTTCATCACTCAATTATTGTGATATATTCACATTTATGAATGTTATCAATATAATAATCTGCATATAAAGTGTTTTACGCTACAAAAACGCCTGATTTCCATAATGTTATGAAATATATTCCAGACCTCAATGAAGTAAAAGTGAAAAATTAAGTTTTGTTTGTCAGCACAAATTTAGTACTAACGCCATAGTTGTAACGATGCAAATATTTTGGCAAATATGTGCCAATCTCTATTGCTAATCAATGGTGACACTCCTTCCCTCACAAATTTGCAATGGACGACCAAATGTCATGGATTTAGACAAAGAAAATGAGAAACAAATTTCTTCCAGTTAAGTATCCTAGATGGCCGTGATAACATGATTTAAATTAATTAAATCATTTTTAATTAAGGTAAGTACAGAAATATCATGGTACACTGCCAAGTTACGGAAGTATGTGCTGATATATCACACACAAATTATTAATAAATATATGTTTGCACTAAAACCAGTAAAAAACCAAAAAATAAAAAAAGTAATTGAGATCACTAATGTCACCTATTAATCACCCAGAAAAGATGTGTGGAAGATGTACTACAATGGAACTCACATTAAACAAATGAAAACTTTTTTTGCAAACCAGCATAATAAACGACCTTTCCTGTTGCAATAAATCGTTCATAAACGGGCATTTTACGGTACAAATGATGACGTATTAGCATTTTACGGCACAAATGATTGCGACATCACACATTCTGTCAATCGTCGCGAGAGAATCCTGGAGTGGGAGAGGTAAACGGAACAGCCGACCAACGTTTTCTCGCACAGATGGCAAATATCACAAGAAAGTTGTTTCTCAAAATTAAGTTTGATTCTCTCATAAATTTATAATGCTGTTATACACAGAAATAACATACACAATTCGTTTATAATGTTGCTTCATTGCTGTCGTACAAATTTGAAAACTCGCATGCTCACTTTTTCGTATTTCAACCACGAAATTCCGCGAACTTAATTTTTTTTTTTTTTTTTTTTTTTACAATCGCATATCCTATTCATTTGAAGTTTTTCGTAGTGTTGCTAATGTAAAGAAACAAAGTAAAAGATTATTGCCATACAATATGTTTTTCAAAAGATCTGACGACCTGATAAGTATTGAAGAGAGTGAAAAGTACAGGTTTGAGTGAAGTTAAAAATATTTTATATTGCAAATGTTAATAGTACTTGTCAAAAGGAACAAATACGTATAGTGTAGTTTTCATAGTGCCATGCAAATAAATAGGCTAGCATAAAAGTTACAATTTTTAACAATATTCTTCCTGTACAAAGAAAGAACAGCAACGGCGTCGCTGATGGACACGAAGGGTCAAACGAGACAACCTACGTGCGAGTGAGAGAAGAGATAGCTCCACATAACACCGTACTGCAATCTAAGGTTTAACCGCTCTACAGCTTTGTTTCTTCAGATACTTGTGTCTGCCTCAACCCTCTCTAGAAGCTTCATGAAGAACACTTAGTATCAGTACATGTTTTACCTGAAGCTTCCTACTTCAGGAGGTTCTAGATACGAATCCCGACCAATACATCAAACCAAAACCGTTTTAATAGTGAGAACAAAACCGAAACTACAATTCTTATTATTTCTTTATATGCTGCAGCTGGAAAGGAATGACGCGCTTCAATTTCGGATTGGATTGCGAAAGATCTGCATAATTTTGGCAAACTTGTTATGCTGTTTCTTGTTTCGCAAAGTGACTCATAGTTTAAACAACATTGTGTTCACATTTTTCAAGAATCTTTACACGATTATTTTTTATTTAATTTTAAATTGTTAACGTTATTACTCTGTATGGGGAAGGAAATTTTACAAACAACAATAAAGTTCCAAACTAGTACTTCAGCATCATCATTACTTTAGAAGTTATTAAATCGAATATTATTACTACAAATTAAATAAAATATAAGAAAATCATTCGGAAACGTTTTGAAATCATAACCGGGTCTGATAACAGAAACGTTTTGTTATCAGACACCCTCTACAGTTTTTGCCTGTGCCGACGAGAATTTCAAAGACCTTTGTAGTTTCCTCCAAGGAATTCCACGTAAATGCCGGAGCAGTTCCGTACAGCCAAGGACCGCGCGTAGTCCGTTTTTTTATCCCGTCCCGACCCGCATTGATACGGCCAGCTGGTCTGCGAATGACATCTACTCTCAGAGCGTATCCCTCACGACGAGGAAAGACTCCGTCCGAAGAAGTTAGGGAAAGCCCAACCCAGGATTGAGCGCAATCAGAGAAAGGAAGGACCGCGTTGGGCATCCATATGTATGTCCTACTGCAGTGGTATCGTAAACGAGGAAAAGGTACTGCTTTAAATTGCAATGTAATTTCCCGACCACTAACCAATTCGGCTTCTCTCTGCACTATAATTACAGCAAAAAATAATTTTTTTTCGGAATTCACATTCAGAATAATATATTAATAAATTTACACTGTTTTTTTTTAATTATTGAACAGGAAGAGAGCCGGGCTATTTTTACGACCCCAACGCGGTTAAAATATGAATTAAAATAGAGTAAAGAAGTAGGATTGATGTATTTTGAAGTTCAATGCGCTGATGTAGGATCTCGCCAACCAGCGGAAGAACACCGCCACCTCCCGCGACAAAAGCATGCGCTACACTTACGGGACTAATGACCCTAGGAGTTGACGCACTCCAAATCATTAATCAATCAGTCACCTAACGCATGCAGTGGATGTGATATTCAGTATTCTTTGGTTCGTTTGTCGGAAGAGGGATGAACAGAGAGCGTTGAGAACAGGTTTGGCGCCGTGGCGGAGCGGCGGCCTGGCCATTCCGCAGCAAGGCACTTCGCTCATTGCCATGGCGGCGCGCGGCTAACGCGAAGCTACGATCGCCTCAGGCTGTCAGCTGCGGGTAGGTGGGCGCCGGATATCGCCATCCATCGAGGCAAGACACCTCCCGCGACACAACCATACACGACTTACGCGATTACTGACCTTACCAATTGACGCACTCGAAATCATTAATCATTCAACTATCGCACGCAGTGGATGCGATATCCAGTATTATTTGTTTCGGTAGCGTGAAGAGGGATGAACACAGAGCCTTGAGGGCAGGCATGGCGCCGTGGCGGCGGGCTGGCAACTCCGCAGCAAGGCACTTCGCTCATTGCCATGGCGGCGCGCGGCTAACGCGAAGCTACGATCGCCCCGGGCTGTCAGCCCCAATCAGCCCGCGCTTGAAGCGAACGCGGCCTTTCTGGGAGACAAGCGACCGGCGAGGCGCGCGCACAGCCCAGCGCTCGGCTATAAATTGCAAAGTCTTTGCCGCCCGAAGCCCTCGGGCACCTTCATAGCCTGCGACGGGACGCTTAACCTAATTAACCTCTAACCGAGGTGCTCAACAAGCGATTTCGTGCGTTGCTGCTCGTATATCACGCGCCACGGCCGCCTGCATGCCCGGAGGCGGCGGCGCCAGGAGGCCGTGAGGCGAAGCCAGCTGATACCGGGAGTGTTCAGCGCGCGCGGGCCTGCATGGAAGCTAACACCGTTCCCCCAAGCCAACATCCAGGAGACACGACAGGGTACATTGAAGGAGAGAAGAAGAAGGAGATGAGAAGGAGACGAGAAGGAGACGAGAAGGAGACGAGAAGGAGACGAGAAGGAGAAGAATTTATTCTTTAAACCTCCCAGTTCACTACGTTAAAAGTACGTTTTGTGAATTCCTTAGTATTTGCTTGTCTTAAACACGTATTACGAAACTCGACTCAGTATTTAAAGTACCTAACAATAAATGGAAATACAGTGATGGCCTTCTGCGCTTGTTCGTGTGTTCGTGTATGTGTGTGTGTGTTGTGTGTGTGTGTGTGTGTGTGTGTGTGTGTGTGTGTGTACGCGTGTGGCTACATTTTCGTCGAGAATTCCCGTTTAAGGAGTTGTAATGAAGTTATTTATCTCTATCCTCCTCCTCTCTCCCTCCTCCTCTCTCCTTCCTCCTCTCTCTCCGTTTGACTATCTACCTGCCTCTCTCTCATTTATTCTGTTTTTCTCTCTATCTTTCTCTCTCCTCTCCCGCTTGTAATGATGCAAACCTTATGTCCAACGATTAACGGCGATATTCCTTTATCTTTTGGATGGGCTATATGAGGGACCAGTCCATCGGCCAACCCTAAGGATAACCAGTCACCGGCGCGTCCCATTGTGACTTTTCCGTGACGATCGACCTATGGGTGCCCGTAACATGGTTAGCCCTACGGAAATACATACTTATAACTATATCAATCAGACTTTTGATCTTAATTTTGAATTACTTTTTGAACAAATGTTTCTGTTAGAGTTTCTTTCAATTACACTTGTATAGTGCTGTCGTATTTCGAAACGTGTTTAGCTATAAAATACTACAGAGAATTTAAAACGCTTTAAAGCAGTCACATCAAAATTGTTTATTGGTCTAACGGCAGCCAACCAATTCATAATACAATTCATAATCGTATGATCATCAACATTTCGTAACATTATAGTTATTAACGATATAAGTGTCGTCAAATATCTGATTACAATACGAGAATGGAAAATTGCCAAACGAGACCGTTATGCCGAGTTTAGTAAACTATCGAATAATGTAATTGGATATTACGACACGAATATAGGGACATAGATGGACACGTTTGTTTTTGTCTTGTTTTGGTTTGTTTTCAGGAATCAGATCAACATTCATTATGTCGCATAAAATGTACAAACAGTTTTCTTTAGTGACAGATAATACAATTTTATTTTAACATGTTTTTGGCCAGAATTAGTTTTAAGAAAACGCCGGAATTTCCACAAAGATGATGCATGGCAACAGTTTCGATTTTTTTATAAACATTTGATAAAAATTGAAAGACGAAACTGTCATTTAGGGTTAGAAAAATTTGCGATAAAAAAGTACTAAACGATGAAACAGTACCTTCTTTATTAAACGAAAGTAGAGGAAAATACACACTGGAGTCCATCCCCCACCCCCTTGGCGTGCGAATCTTAATAAGAAAAACTTAGCCATAAAAGAGAGATATTGGAAGAGCGACGATTTACAAGTGAAAAATATTGTTGATTTTTATACCTTCAAGAGAAATGACACGATATTGACACTGATAAGTGTTGATGTTTTTAAAATATACGTGTACTACATTTAATAATTATAAAATTCCATATTAACATAATTTTCTTGAAAATATTTTTGTCTACAAAGAATTTAGCAAATTCTGACGGTGTTTAAGTTGACCAAGACATACTTAGAAACCGTCCAGGTTCTTTCAAGTTCTGCGAACTTCCACACACTCCTCCCAACGTATACACTTCCGGGACCACGGGGCTGGGAAAATTGAGGCCGCGATGTGTTCAAAACGAGCCCCATCCCCCATACACTGGGTCACTGTAATGAAAAAATATGCCGCCAAACTCTGATAATATTGAAAATTACAGTACAGAATTAAAAAGCTCATTTCATTTTAATTTTATAAAATTGGGTAGTATGGTTCTGGACAAACTATCGATTCTTCTCATGTAATTTTGCTTACATCCATGCGTTTAGACATTAATCAGTAGAGAGGAGCAGTTTGGTAGAATTAATATCTTGCACACTCGTATACAAAACATTTGTGTCATACGTTAGTTGGTATATTATTTTCATATACCATATATATCTGTGAATGGGACGTATTTTTTTATGTCTCTATAAAACGAATGCAACTTTCACGCTAGTACGTAAATTATAAGATGTCACAATGAAGTGTAAAGAGGTAATTTCTAATTGTAAAGAGGTAATTTCTAGTTTTGAAAGTGAATGTGGTGGGTCAAAATCATTACATCGATTTTCTTGATTCGTGCAATATCATACTGCACTTAGGAATTTTTTGTTAGCATTTGAATTTCTATTTTTTGAGTCAATGTCATTCGCATTTCATGAAGATTTTATTATTTATTAAGTCAACAAGAACTATATATTTGTTCACATAAGTAAATTTATAGAAACGCAATTTTTTAAATTTGTTCTCGTAAAATTATATTAAAAATGGAATACAATTCATACGTCAACAAATACAGTACCTAATCAAAACTTGTAGCCTTATTAAATATGAATAGTTTTCCACAAAAAGGCTTCGATAAGTAAGAATTCTTCTTCTCTGTCATCCTTAACATTATGTAGATGATCAAGTACAGGAAACTGATACTTACTAATTTAAACATTTATAAAAATAAAGAGATGCTGACTGTGGTACGCGCACTTGTAGAGTATGTAATAGGTTCGGAGAGGGTAAGGAATAAAGGCAAATATTTATTTTATCTGTAATGCGGATCAATAAGATTTATAATGACGGATCTATAATGATGCGGATCAATAAGATTTATAATGATGGATCTATAATGATGCGGATCGATAAGATTTCTTTGAAATGCGGATGAAGACCCATAAGATTTAAAGGAATACAATTGGAAAATTTATACATACTAGCTGGCCCGGTGAACTCCGTAACGCCATATTTTTTTGGTTCGTGAATATTTGTGAAAATTCTGAAAGACGTGTTTTACTATTTAGGTCCACCTCAGCTTCACACGAGCGGTGTACAGTCGCAGACTAAAGAAACCAATCGGATTATCAATAATTCTCATACCGCCCTCTCTCCCGCCGTTCCCCTCCTGCCGTCTCATCTCTCGCTCACTCCTCCGACCATTCTCCCACCCCCACCTCCGACCACTCTCACGCCCCTCCCTCCCAACACACCCACTTCTCAAGTTCCTCCTTTCCCGCCCCGCCCCCTCTCATACCACCCCCTTCAGACCCCTCCTACCCTCTCACGTCCCTCTCTGCCACCCGACCCCTCTCAAGTCCCGCCTTTCCCGCCACCCCTTTCTCCCCGCCCCCTCTTCGGACCCCCTCCCACCCCTTCCCACTTCCCCCTCTCACTAACACGACGATAAACCTCTAAACACACATCAAAACACACGAAATACCGTTTTGCTGTTGCGAAAGAAACGCTAATTGTATGTGAATTAATGTCAATTTATCCATACTGTCAATATTTGTGAAGTTCTCAACTGCTACCTGAACAACTGAACGTCAATCTGTCAATTTTTTGTTAATATATTGAAGATCTCAGTCTTCTGTCTCATTCACTCACTCGCTTTTCATATTATGGGATTTAAAAAAATAATCTCTTCGATTTTTTAAACATTTTCTTTTATACAAACCTTGTCCTGACAATAACGAACACACAGAAAAAAAGAATTATCCAATTTGATGCAGTCATTCAGAAGTTATGTGCGTACATGCATTTCGGCGAATTATTTTTATTTATATAGATACGTGACTCCTCTGTAATGTGCACGCATGATTTCGTACGTGGAGAATTTACTTCAACAACCAGTCTGAGATAAGAACAATATTTCTCATGTTTATGAGGTTATATGGCACCTTGCACAACATAGCGTGTGGCAGATTTTTTGTGATACGACTTTAAAGAGCTGTAGATCTCATACGTACGTGTACACATAGTATACGTGATTTACTCGTACGTGTTATTTTAGAAGAATAAACAGATTCGTCAAGCGAAATTGCTTTTTTCGAATTTTACTCCTTCTCTGGCCAAATCCAGAGTATATGTTATTCATAATGCATACATTAACCGCAGCAAACAATGATCTTCCAATTGTATATTTTAATATGCTTTGCCTGGCCCACATCGTAAAAACTAGAGTTGCTACTACATAATTTATCGCCTAATTTGTTAACTTCACAATTTTCAAAATTTAGAGAGCTAAACGAAAATACATCTGAGTCATTTTTACAAGCGTCCGTGAAAGAAATTTAAAGAAAAAATTTGTAGCCGGTCTTCAGAAAATATTTAAAATTGTTTTTATTAAAAATTAACGCATTTCTCATTTTTCAAAAAATTATATATAACCTAATAAAAGATATAAATTTTAGAAATTATTTCTTTAAGGAAAAATCTAAGTCATCAAAATTGTAGTTTTTCATTAGGTTTTTGCGATTTTCTAAACTACAGAGAGTTTCGGGAAAATGGAAACGACAGTGTATTGGTAAGCATCCTTTGCTCTATTCCATAAAAAACAAGAAAATAGTTGCAACATTCTTCAGAAAACAATTATTTCAAAATTGCCTATATTTATCAAAAACTCACCCGAAAATATATGTTCGAGTGATTCACATTTTCAAAACACTTTATATGGCCTTGTTTAAAGATCTGTCTTGGAAGAAGAGATTTCATTAGGGGGAAATCCCTCTCTTTAATATTGTAGTAGCAGGATAAGGCCGGAAAAAGATTGAAGTTTTGCAATTTTCAAAAATTTAGATATTTCACTGAAAATGCCTTTTTTTTTTTTAAAAAAATTAAAAAAAATTTTTTTTTGAAATTTTTACTTTATTAAGTACCCTGAAAAAACAGAATAATTTTTTTCATCGGGAGGTGGCGGTGATCTTTCCCCAGGGAATGGTAAGATCCGGTGCCAATCTACCGTCGACTAGTGAGGCTTCCTCAATCAGGTATCTCCCACCAGCGGGGCACCGCCCCAACCGAGACAAGTTTCAAGTCCGTGACCGGTCTCACAAAACGTGTGGTAGTGTAGTGTAAGTGCGTGTGTGTACGTGTAAGGGGTGAGAATAGGACAAGGAAGAGGAAGTAAAAATTGCGCGCGGTTGGTGTTTATCCACGTAAAACTACCGATCAGAGCAACCGACCGCTGGAATTCTCCTCCAGACAGCGACTGAAATTGACCTAGCTGAAAAGCTAATGTCAAAAATCCTTCGGCTATCGGGGGCCGGTCCGATGCACTGGAGCCAACACTCAATTGATGCACTGAGCCAACACTCCCGGCCAATTTTGGAGAAAAGTTTGGTGAACAGGCCCTACAGGTCTGCCGGACGGACGAGCGAACGAACGAACGAACGGACAGACGTTTTGCCATTAACCAATTTTCGGCATCAAGGGCCCAAAAAACATAAATTCTGACCACATAACGTGTTTGAGTAATTTAGTACATAAGGAACAAGATTTATCCACTTTTTGGATCTGGATTAGAATTCTAGAGGCTGCCTGCTCGGTATTTTTCCGTGGTTTCTCCGATCAACGCCAGGCAAATGCAGGAGCAGTACCCTACCAAACGAGCCACGGACCGTGCGCGATCTTCCCTTCCTCTTCCTTGTCCTATCCTCTCCCCTTACGCACCCACACTTACACTAACATGCCCTACACTACCACATATTCCGGGAGACCGATCCGGAGGTTACAGCATGTCCCGGGTCGTCCTGGTTAGGGGGAAAGCCCATTAACGACGGTACGTCGGCGCCGGATCACGCCATCCTACGGGGGAAGATCGCCGCCAACTCCCGAGGAAAAAAACACGCACTACACTTACGGGAATAGTGACCAAAGCCGTTAACGCGCCCGGAAACACGAAAAAAGCAATCACTTTTTGGAAATCAAATCGTCCCAATTCGAGTTTCTGACGAAAAAAGTCGCTTTCCGCTGCAGCATTACAATACTTTTTTAACTCTATAAATACGTAGTATACGAGAAAATAGAAGCGTAGCCACGGAAGTTGCGGTAATCCCCGTGTGTGCACAGACCGCTCAAACAAAGGGTTCTTTGGCCTCTCCGAGGTCCCTGGCGCCGCCTCAAACTTCGCATGAGGTGATCCTCCCCCCGCCCCGCCCCCTTGCTCCCCTCCGCCCCGTGGCCGAGGCGGGGTTCGATCCACGCGAGCGCGCCTCGTGCGCGCGCCCATCCCCTCCCCCCTGCCCCCTCCCTGCCCCACCCATCGGCCGTCGGCCGTCTGGGGCGCCCGGTGAGCCTCCGCCCACCCGCCCACCCGCTTCCACCTAGGCCAGGGCTGCCCAGCCACGCACGCACCACGCGCCAATGTTTCTCACCTACGAATTCACATGTATGTATGTAGTATGTATGTATGTATGTCTGTATGTATGTATGTATGTATGTATGTATGTATGTATGTATGTCTGTATGTATGTATGTATGTATGTATGTATGTCTGTATGTATGTATGTATGTATGTATGTATGTATGTATGTACTATGGCGCAATGGCCTTTGTCGAAGCCTGGGCCTATACGTGGGTTTTCGAAACGTGGCTCGTGAGGGACTTGTCTTCTCGATGGAATATGGCACGGCTTTTGGCGTCTTTCTCGGTCGCGACGCCAGATGTCGCACGATCGCGACCGTATCAACCAGTGCTGCTGATCAAGCGACGTCTAACGGCGCGACCGAGAGACGCATGAAAAGCCGTGCCATATTCCATCGTGAGGACAAGTCCCCCCTTCGTCACGTTACGAAAACCCAAGTGTATCAGCGGCATCCCGGCCTTGCGACCATAGGGTACGGGGTACGTGTGATTAGCAGATATGCACCCCTACGCTGTCTCAGCCTTTCTCATTTTCACACAGCAACATGTACGGGGATATTGCAAGGAAAAGCACACTAAAATATTGCCCTACCGGGAACCAAAGCCGGGGTCGTGTCATGGAAAGCTTGCACGCTGGCCAATGAGCTATTCGCGAGAGCTAGCGTTGACAATCACCGTTCTATTCAAGTCGCTGTTCTCCGCTTTTCTAGCGCTTAGGGTTAGAGTTCGGAAGTAGGGAGACGGGGAGGATCTGCTTCACCCAGAAGAGGAACAGTGATAACGCAATTACGCAGTGAAATTAATTCGTAAAAGCTAGTTCAAAAGATACTTTTTCTATTCCAATTGTATACTTTCATATCATGGCTGCAGCCCGATGCATTAAGATATTCATTACGATACAAATTTCTTAAAAATACATGTTCTTGACCATTCACAGAGAATTTTACAAACCAAGTATTGACAATTAATCATTGAGAATCATTGGTTCTTGTTCCATTGTATACTTTAAAATTGCATTTATTATTGTATTATGCTTGTCAATTTTGATTTATTTTATAATCTGAATTTTACGTGGAATATTATTTAAAATTAATTGTACTGTAATTTCACTTTGATCCTATTTGAATAGCACAGCGGTAAATCAAAGCCATATGCGGTAGAGTAGGGAACTGTCTGCTAGGTGACCTTGGCTGACACCTGCATGCCAACAACCACGAAACGATTCAATGTAAAAGTTTAACTTAAAAACGTTACCATAAGTTATAGAAACTACCATATGAAACACGAAGTACTGTGTATTAAAACACTTGTGTGAAAATTTCGATACACGTATATTAATACCCATCATTATATCATCGTTTCATAATGTACTATTTTGGAGTACCTATTTAAATGATTTCGTTGAAGAAATGGCAATCACTATTGTGTACCCCTGGTGGAATTACTAGAGAGGCTCTTTTTGTAAAGAATTGATTTGATTTTTTCGTGTTTCCGGGCACGTCAACTCCTTTGGTCATTAGTCCCGTTAGTGTAGTGCATTTTTTCTCTGGATAGGCGCGGTGATGGCGAGATCCGGCGCTGACCTACCGTCGGCTAGTGGGGTTTCCGAACCAGGACTCTCCCACTAGCGGGGCACCGCCGAGACAAGCTCTAAAAAAGCTCCCCACCGGTCTCCCGGAAAATGTGGTAGTGTAGTGCATGTTAGTGTAAGTGTGTGTGTATAAGGGGGAGAGGATAGGACAAGGAAGAGGAAGGACAGATCACTGCGGTCCGTGGCCCGTTTGTAGGGTACTACTCCGGCATTCGCCTGGTGTTGATCGGAGAAACCACGGAAAACTAACGATCAGAGCAGCCGGTCGCTAGAATTCTCCTCCAGACAGCGACTGAATTCGACGTAGCTGAAAAGCTAGTGTCGAAAACCCTGCCGCCATCAGGACTCGAACCTCCCGGTCAGAGACGCTGCAGTGACATCAGTTGATGCACTGAGCTACCGCGCCCGGTTTTTGTAAAGATAACTCAATAACTAGTGAGTAACCGATAAGTTGCAAAGACTGTGTGAATTTAACTTACTTTGGCATAGAAAATATTAACGTTAATTCAATTATTCTACGTTTTAGTGAAAGAACGTAGAACAGCACTTGCAATCAATGCGCCAGATATGGAGCAAGCGTCGCGGGTTGGCCATCCCTGGCGTGGATGGATGTGGTGACGCAACTGGTCATCGCACGCCGGCCGCTCCGCACGCAAGTAATCCACAGGAAGTCGAGCACACTCGTTCAGCATTCCCTGGTGGTTACACAGGCAAACATAATCGTGCGTGTGAGCGAGTTTTTCTCGTAGACCGCCACCCCCGAGCATTTCTGATCGTAGACTTCTAATGGCAACTGTTAACATGCAAACAATTTGAACCATCTTTCCCTTTTCGTAGTCGTGTTCAGTGTCAGGGTCCGCACAGCGTACTCCCCAGGCGCCACATTCTAAATTAGGGGAGATGATGATGGAAAGAAAAAATCGCGTGCGGTCTACTGCCCATTGTACCAGGTGCTACTCCAGCTTTCGCCTAGAAGTGATCAGGCAAAAAGCGGAAACCGATTATCTGAGCCTCCGAATCTTACTTCCTCATACGCATCCATCTACCGAGGTTAAGCACCAAAGTAAATGTCTATTCCTTTGCGGGGATCGAGCCAGCAACCTCCCAATCTCTGGTACCCTCGAAGAGCAACACGTTGTTGTATGCTCGACCCTACTCAAATTCGTAGGAACAATGTGAACCCTACATTCTATAAACTACCACATAAATCAACTACTGGTGCTATAACAGCACATATTTTCTCGAATTATTTGTAACTTTTCCAACTTTCGAAAATTCAGTTCCACGAAAATAGAACTTGAGTCATTTTCATACGCGTACGTAGCTTTATACGAGAAGAAAACATAAAGAAAAAATTGGAGCCATTTTTGAAAACATTAAAAAAGGTTTTCGTCACCAAATAAATTTAAGCTTTTTACTCAAACAAATTTGGTGATCTTTGCTTTAAATTAAAGGTAAGGGACCCCAGATGTGTTGATGCTTGCAATTATTAATAATTTTATAGTATAAACACCAAATTAAAAAAATATCTGAAAATTATTAATAAAGTAAACGCTTATCAGTCGCCATTTGTTTATTACCTCAATTTCAAGTTGGTCTTCGTCGTTTCCTCGTGCAAGTCGTAAACCATATATCAAAATTAGGCGACGTTTCATGTGCGAACAAGCGTGTGTTGCAGTTAGGGAAGCGAAAATAGGATTTTTTCTTCGAATTTCTCCATTCAGCGGAGAAAAGATCACCATCTCCCGTGATAAAAACATACACTTACTTAATAACTTTAGCAGTTGACGGAATCACCAATCAAACAAACCGGGAGCAGTAGCTTAGTGCATCAATAGATGTCACTGTAGCACCTCTGACCGCGAGGTCCTAGGTTCCCACTCCCCACGGCGGCAGGATTTTCGACACTAGCTCTTCAGCTAGGTCCAATTCAGTCGCTGTCTGGAAGAGAATTCTAGAGGCCGGCTGCTCTGATAGGTAGTTTTCCGTGGTTTCTCCGATCAACACCAGGCGAATGCCGGAGCAATACCCTAACAAAACGGGCCACGGACCGCTCGCGATTATTCCTTCCTCTTCCTTGTCTTATCCTCTCTCCTTACACACACACATCACACACTAATATGCTGCCACATATTCTGGGAGACCGGTCGGGAGCTTAGAGCTTGTCCCGGCTGGGACGGTAGGTCGGCGCTGGATCTCGCCATCCAGCGGGGGAAGACCACCGCCATCTCCCGAGGAAAAAACATGCATTTCACTTACGGGACAGATGACCTAAACTGTTGACGCGCTCGATATCCCTAACCAACCAACCAATCAATCGATCAATTAATCCATCAAGCAATTGCTGTTGGTTCAATTTTCACTTCGTCTAACAGCGCGCGATGTAGTTTGCATCCGCATAGTGATCATGTTATAACCGGCGCGTGTGTCGTGCGGTCGCGTCGCTGTGTGGGCTGGCACGTGGCTGCGGCGCGGGGGCGGGGCGAGGTCAGCAGCCCTCTCCAGACCAGGAAGTGGCGCGCGCTCTCTTCCACGGCAACTCGAGAGCGACACTTAAGACGCGCGGGTGGGCGGGGGCTGATTACGCGGCGCGCCGCTGGAGGGCGCTGGCGGCGGTGGGGTGGAACTTGTCACCCGAACTTCGCCTCCGCGCGAGACTCTTCTCGCAAAGTGGACAAACTGCGCGAGGGCGGAGCGCGTTTGCAAAATGCGAGTGGGCGCACGCGTACGTCACGCTGGCACGGAAAATGGTTTTTCTTCTCTTCCTTTGCACCTTACCGTATTTCGTACTTGCGTAATAGAGAAAAAGTCTTGTAATTCTGCAGGAAAAATCTAATTTTATCGGCGATTCTTTTCAGAAAAATTCGTTCGGCGTTGCTCGTATCGAAAAAGTGGGGAAATCTTGTTTCTGTGTGATGTTAATTGCTTCTTCAAAGACGTTGTGTAGGTAGAGTTCACGTTTTGTGGGTTCTTGATATCGAAAAATGGGTTTACAGAAAAACATCTGTGCATCCGTCTACCTGTCTCCCATCTGTGGTGAACTTTAGCGCCTAAACCAATCAGACGATTTCTTACAAAACTGACATTCTCCGATTGATCTCGTCTTAAAAATGGCTCCAAAATTTTTTGATTGAACTTTTATCTTGATTACACTAAAATCGCTAAAAATGGCTGTATATCTCATTTTCCGTTGAACTCTAAATCTTTGAAAATTGTAAAAGTTAAAAATAATGCCAGAAAATATCTGTTGTTGTAGCAACATTGGAATCTATGTAGTGAATGACTCGAGAAAGTATCCTAAACGAAGTTTCAACCACAAGCAAATTAGAAATAATTGACTTACTTTTCATAACACAAGGCATTGAAAGAAGCAAAACTGACGAAATTTGTACACTGAATTTTCTAATAAAAGTGTCATGTTCGTCTCTAATATTTCAACACTCAGTGTACCATCAATCCCTTTATATTTCGTTAAGAATTTTTATTTTACGTTTCGATAAGATTTGCACGGCAGAAATGTGCTCCATTTTGTTGTACCATAACCAAACGCTTGCTGTATTTTGGCGATAAAATCTCTCACGCTGCATGGAATGCTGCGTACCACGAAAATGGCGTGCTGTGCAGATATAGATAAAATGGGTAAGAATAATAGAGTAGTATAACAAACGCCATAGTACATTCAACACTCAATGTCTTCAGAACTAAAACAGATAACGAAATATTTTTCGGGATTTTCTAAAAGCGTGTGCTGATTACAACGATACTGACCATTATATACTTTTTAAGATCACTTCTACATGTTATTTGTCAGAATATACATCGTACAGCCTTTCATATCTACTTGGGATTGATGGTCTATTCTGTACTAAAGGATGAAGAGTGTGGAAACTAATAGAGCACCTCCATATAGTCACAAAGCGGTTTTTGAAATTGCTGATTTTGTTGGACATCATCAATCAAAAGAATAGAAAGAATTTAGAAAGCATGGTGATCCTGTATATTATTTGTATCGAAAATATCCCTCTTCGGACTGAAATACTTTGACGTTTAACAAAACTACGGTATCCTGAAAGGTATTTGTAGGGAATGTGATAGACAGTCACTGAAATTATGATGCAGACCATTCAAATTCAGTAATTAATTAGTGGCCTGAGATAGCAAACCTGCTGATGACCATAGCCACACAAAACAGTTTTCCAAAAAGCGGCACACACACTGCCCAAGGACATAAATAATAAACTCTCATATGAATGCAATAATCCGCAATCATCCGTCAATCCGCAAATTAACTATTTTAACAAGAACAGCCTTCACTAATACTGCAATAACATAGTATAGAGAGATACACAGTAAAACAGTTATTTACATACCACTAATATAAAAACGCTTCCATTCCACAATGCAACAGGTATTGTGTGGGCACCATAACAGACATAATTAATAGGTTAAACTCTTGGAAATTTCCAACAAATATAATTATTACACATTGCTATCTGATTAGCAAGCAGATAAATTTCAAACACATAACTATTATATATGTAAAAAAAGAAATGATACGTAATGTATTATACAAATCGTTAACATAGCACTAATATATAATCAGTAATTAATTATACTTTTGTACTAATTACTTAGTATGTATTGTTGCGAAGTGATCATCTGCGTAGAATAATTTACTAATTCCCGAGCTCAAGACCTAACAAAACGCAGAGGGAAAAAATAAGAAAAAAACATACTACTGGAGAAGAAGCATTTCGAATTTGAAAATCATGGGCCGGGCTCAAAATCTTTCAAACGTTGGCGGTCCAGTCAAGTTGCCGTCAAAGTTCTCGAATTACAGATTTAATTCGGTCCACTACGTTGTAAATATTTGCTATTTACACCCAAGTGTAACTAATTTCCCGGCTTCTCGCACTTAGGGAGAATTCATTGGACGAACTGAGAGGGGATGGAGCTAATACAGAGGGAAGACCAGTTTGTCACACTGCCCCGAAAAAAATTATTTTTCTTATCCTACTACTCAGTTTCAATCTGTTTTCTTTTGTCGTTTCACCTTTATCGTCTTTTTTCCAACTTTTATTACTTGAGACTTGCGTTTCTAAACTTCTAGAATATATTTAGAGAGATTTTTGTTAATTCCCGATTGTTTAGCATGCGGTTTCACGACAGAATTTTCGCAGATCGAAAATCTTAGATTCGAGAACCGCCAATGGAGGTCGACATGAACGACATCAACAAATTTGCTGGGTCCCATTCTGCCACTGTCTACGTGGAAATTCTAGAGGCCTGTTTCTCTGATTGTTCGTTTCCAAGATTTTCTCCGATAATTTCCTCGGGGATGCTGGAGCAGTACGTTAAACAACGGGCCACACACTAGGCGTGTTTCTAAGCGTGTGCCAGATCTCTCGCCTTCCACCGCTGATACCGGGGTTCAATTCCCTGTCGAACCACGTGGGATGTAGACAAATTCCATCTTTGTGGACAACACGGTTTCGTGGCAGGGTTTCACGGAATTCTTTCTTTTCACCACCTCTCAATTCATCATTACTATGCCACATAATTTTAATCATCTATCCATGACTCCATCCTTTCCCGTTATGGTTATAATGCTTGAGCTCCGGCATCGTGATGATAAGAATACGCATGATTTTTCCTCATCTTTTCCCACGACCGTCCTTAGGGCCAGGCCCTACGATGTGCGATGGACTCAGCCCCTATTTTTCAAGGGCAACCTTTCCGTCCTTTTGAATTAAATAATACTGCGTACAATTCAAAATTTTTATTTATAATTCATGATTCACTAGTTTTATATTTCCTTTTCCTGTAAGCATAGTTTCATAGAATCTATATACGAAGACTTTTCAATTGTCCAAAACTAATAGGATTTACTAGTAAAATTGTAGTGTACTAATAAAAAACAAATATAGCACCACATCGCAAAACACTTGATGCAGATTTATAAAAAAGTACATATTTAAATAATATTCAGACCTGATGATAATTATTTATGATATCACTCAAAAATTGTATCGTTATTTAATATTCATTTTCGGCCTCTAGGATGGCTCATGGGTAGCGTACTAGCTTTCCGTGCTGTGGTCCCGGGTTCGATTTCTGGTCGAGGCGAAAATAGAGTTGTAGCTTTCCTTTAAAATCGTCCCAGTTTCTGTAGCTGTGTGACAAAGTAAAGCTCAAGCAGTCGGATATTGCTAGTGACGGTGAAGAGAATACGTCATGTTCGTTTCATGTTGCTCTTACACCTAAACATGGGAATTTAACTAGGCCCACGTATGGGGAACACCGATAGTTGGCCGGCGAAGTCGGACTTCCGACCCAATAACGCCAAATACATACATACATATTCAATTTCACGCAAAATCACGCGCAATATTTTCGCAAAAAATTACGCGAAAAGTACTCAAATTATTGAAAAATTGTACATGACCAAATTTCAAAATATATCTTTAATGAACAGATTTCATTAAGAAAAAATACTATCTTCATGGTTGTAGTTGTAGTAAAACAGCGTTAAATGTTTGAACTTTTGCAATTTTCGAAAAATCAGTGTTAACACCGAATATAAGACCTGCACCAATCTCTTAAACTTTCTTCACACTATGCAACAACAAAATTTAATCAAAAACGATGAAGTCTTTTTTTGAAAATATGGAAAATATCCCAGAGGCTTCATGTAAAGTACTCCCCAAAATCAATATATTAATTTCAAATTCAAGGGACCACGACAACAGTGAGATAGATAAGGGAATATTAAATTTGGAGAAAATCGGCTGAACGGTTTAGCCGTTGTTTACGGACGGACAGACAGACAGAGAGACAGACGGACGGACGGACAGACAGACCTTTTGAAGTCATTCGATATCTCGCGATCCACGCTCTCAAAGACCCACAAAACATGGCTTCTGGCTATACCATGTGATGATAGAGGATTTGTTTCTAAATTTAGCAACTAGAATTATCCACTTTTTTGTTGCCATGGCCCGGTAATAAGATATTTTCTGCCCAAAATTCCCCGTTTTTTCTCGCCGCATTACAAAAATGTCTCTCTACTCAGTAGCGCGAAAGTAAAACATTGACTGTTCTGAAAAGAATACTGAATTCTTTCATCTTCGTCACATGACCTTAGCTGTGAAGTAAGCATTTACGTACAGAGAATTAGAATTGTATGGTAAATTCAGGTATGAGAAGTTGTGGATTATCGTAATCAAGTATTTGCCTTTTCAGTCAAAATCGAAACTCATTCATTGTTTTAGAATTAATCCGGAGTTTCTAACGAAATTATTAACACCTCTAACAAGGCTAGAGTCTGCATTTTTTTAAAATCTTGGCACGCATTGTAAATTATTATCATATATTTTATCAAACCTTTATTTTTTAATTCTTCTAGTTTCATTCCATCATTTTCACTTCTAAGAATCAGAACGTTTTCATGAGCTGTGTGCACGGCGACTTTATCCAAATGTCTCACATACTGAAACATAAATGACGTTAATCTACTTAAATTGGCCGTAAAGGACATGTTTTATTTACCGGTGAAATATTTAAGTTCTACAGTGAGCACTTTAAAGCAGAATGGTGGAGCCGCATCGTGAAATCTCCAAACACTCGCCTCTCTGAAGTCGTACCGTCTGTGAATATACTCTCACCGATTTAGTTTTTCAATATTTTCCATATTCTTGAAAAGTACTGGAATAATTTCATTCTATTTCATGTTTATTTATAGTTTCCTCCCTGTTCTGATGTATAAATGACCTTAAAATGTTAAGAAAAATTAAAAAATTGCAGGTACTCATTTAATCACTCCTTCAGGTTCTAAGCACTACCCTTTCCTGTTGCTACCTTATTTCCTTCCTATCTGTAATATACCTACAACTTCACCATTGGCTGAATTGGAATTAGGTTTTGTTCCAGTTTTAATTCCTTGTACCTAATATCAGAATAAATAAGTCATTTGTTTTTATTTTTATGACCTTTATCATTCTGAGTTTCAAGTATTTAATTGATTTCCATTTTGTTCTGGCCTTAGGGGGTTAGTTTATTTCTATTCTTTTATTTAATTTCTCTCACTATTTTCTTGTTCTAAATCGGCAACTTCTTCACTTTTTGATTTACACTAGAACAATGGTTCCAGTATTAAATAATTCGTGTTTCATCACTTTGTCTTTTTTTCGTTTTTGAATTTCTACCTCGTAATATGCGGCATTTTTGTTTTCATCATTATTTTATTTAAAATGATTGAATTATTTAGTTAACCTTCTTATTTCACCTATATCAATCTTCAAATTACAATTCCACAATCTTTTCTATTTTTCCATTTCCATATTCATCCAGTAATATATCTTTCTCTTCAAGACCCTCTTATCCTCCGTCACTTGTTCTATATGTCTCCTTGTAATTGATAACGCAATACAACTTTGTCAATACAATCTATTCTTATTTAACGTTATTACCGAGTACTCCCGTATAATTCAATCGCGTAGAATATCACGTAATTAGTTAAATTTCACATACAGTGGCAGATTCTACAGGCATTAAACAAGTGGAGTAGAATCGACAAACATTCCCAGCAAAAATGTACGTAGTAAAATGTTCAAAAAGATCTTATCCTACAGATGTAAAGAACGTTTATTTGAGGCCTTTGATCTCAAATTTTTAGTTTTTTAGACCCTAAAATGCTTAGTTTATGAGTTATTTAACGATATAGATTAAAAACACGGTCGAGTGTTGCGGGTCGTATTTAACATTAATATTCAGATACATTTTCTAAAATAAATCCTTCATAATTGAAATTCAAAATACAATTCGTCACATATCCGTGAAATTCTCTTTCTATGGAGACCTCATTTATAAAGATTGGTTGCGTGTGAGAGCCGCAAAAGGTATGTATACTGCTGAAGTAATACAGGAGACGATTCTTCTCGCATTAAATAACGTTTCCCGAAAGTTATTTTCCACCCCCTTAAATTCTAAGAGTATCACACACACACACACACACACACACACACACACACACACACACACACACACACACACACATTCCAAATCTTTTCAAATACATATATCTTATTTCCAACATATTATTTAATTTAAAAAGTAAATAATCTATTGAAAATCACAATTATTCAACTATAGGTACAAAATGGCATACCTAATATGTAAATCGCAGGCACCTTGTCAAAAAATTATTTAATATATCTTTTATTCAAAACCCTGAAAATTTGTAAAAATTGAACAGATGGAAATAAAAATAAAAAAAATATTGTCAGAAGCGTAACAATAAATTGTTTTCTAAATTGCAGTTTGTTTGAATTTTATTGAATCAGAATATTTAAGCGATACTTATTATACTTTTCGGTTTAGGTTTTACACCATCGAATGATTCTTCGGTATTATTATTTGTTGCAACATGCTATTCCACCTAACACGTATATTTCGTCGTAAAAATATTGCGATCACACCAGTGTAAATCTTTGTCACAGGTAAACACCATGCAAGCCCCATTGTACTCTTCTTTCCAATCCTATAACACCTTCATCCTCTTTACTTCCCTTCTTCACTCTTTTGAAATCCCTTTGTCCACCTAACTCTAACTCCTCCATCACTTAAGTACTAAGCCTTAAAGGAGTTCCCCCACGTCCTTTCTGTTCTCGCTTGTTCTTACACTCCTTCCGGGACTTTCAAATTCTCATCCAATTTTGCACTCACAACTTACAAGGATCTATTTTAATTCGTTTATTTACTATCGTGCACTTAGTTCGTAGCATCATCAACATCTCTATTTTTGTGTCTCACGATCAGTTATTTTTGCAAACACTTGTGAAATATTTCCTTTCTCTCATGTGGTCTACTAAATCTTATCTTCTTTTTATCTTATTTCTATTGCATTTAACTCTAGGATGGCAGAAAAGTGGAGAAAGAACATTTCGGAAAAAAGTTAGTTCAGGTCCAGAGTAGCATGAGCGTTACTCCCAGCACTCGGGAAATTATTCGAATACTAAAATTCTAATAATTAAGTAATGAAAGGTATATGTGGGCTACAGTGACGTTTTTTAAGAATGCTTTTTCACTCCTAGGTCATATAGCGATTGTTTTACTGCGATTGGTAATTGTATTCGGAACACGTAAGGATAACAAACAGCCATGTCCGAGGCGAAATTCGAACCCGCGACCCTTCGAACCGAGACCGCTACGACTCTTCAGCCTTAGCGACCTCGGTTATCCAGGCCGACTTAAGTGACTTTCTAAAGTAAGTTCACAGGTTCAAACTCTCCTAGAGGCGATGGACTTTCGGAGACTATACTTGGAGAGTTGACTCAGGGTATCAATTCATGTCACTGCAGCGCCTCTGACCGGGAGGTCCTAGGGGTTCACTCCCGACGGAGGCAGAATTTTAGACACTAACTTATCAGCTAGGTCGAATTCAATCACTGTCTGGAGGAGAATTCTAGCGGCCGACTGCTCTGATCAGTAGCTTTCCAGGGTTTCTCCGATCATCACCAAGCGAATGCCAAAGCAGTATCCTAAAAAGCGGGTCACGAGCCGCGCACGATCTTTCTTCACTTGCCATATCCTCACCCCTTATACGCACACTTACATGCACTGGTAGTGTTCCCACGCATGTCGGGAGACCGGTCGGGTGCTTAGAGCTTGCTCCGCTGGTGGGAGATACCTGGTTGGCGAAAACCCCGCTAGCCGACGGGAGGTGGACGCCGGATCTCGCCATCCAGTGGGGCAAGATCACCGCCATCTCCCGGGCAAAAACATGCACTACACTTATGGGACTATCAACCGTAATCGCGTCCGAGATATCTAATAATCAATCAATCAATCGAAAAGTGGACAATCCTCAGTGTGTCTGTCACGCATGTGCCCTGTCACGCGTGTGAAAAAATCCTGTCTGAATGCCTAACAAAGACAAATCTATCAGCAATTCCCGTCGTGAACAGATCCTTCATATCACATCCCTCGGCCAGACAACGACTGAAGAAATGGATAAAAACCTGATCGTCGATGGGTCGGCTAACAAGGAAGTGAAAAATCAGTTGTTAGCAGAAAATCTCCACGGATCCCCTCGTTCACCCCACCCCCAAACATAGTTGGCCACGTTGAGCATCCGGGGGAAACAAATTTGAAAATACCCAATAATACCAACCTTTATCGTGGCTGGGCAATGGAGAAGTATCGAGAACATGTATATTAGAAGCAATGGCATAAGAAGAAAAAAATACACGCACACACAACACTCACGTCCAAATTAAAATTGACCTAGATAAAGAATATGTAAAGATGCGAAAGGAAGAAAACGGCGAATAGCATTGTTGTGTTTAAAAGGTTCTAAAATTCTGCTGTCTTCCATGCTCGTTCACAGGTTCCAATTCTCTACAAAATACAATAGCAAGCAGCGCGTAACTGCTCGCCCGTTGTGTCGTTGCTTCGTTCAAGAATGACAATTTAAAAAGCGCTAAACGATTCGGCGGGCCACCGCCCACGATTCTCTTGGCCGCCCCGCCCCCTTTCGCAACGCCCCCACCCCCTGCCACCCGTCCGCTGCTAAATGAACGTCGGCGAGCGCTTCTTGCGAGGTCTCTGGGGAGAGGCCGTTCGCAGCGGCCTCACGGGGGTCATTAGAGGCGTGTGGCACAGCACCACACCCCCCCTCCCAACCCACGCCCCCGTGCGATCCGCTCTGCGCCGCGCCGCACCGCTCCTCCACGGCCCACCCCTCCCCGCTTCGGACCTCCCGGCCCCGCTGCGAGCCGCCATATCTGCACCTCCCCGCCCAAACGCCCAGCTCCCCGCCCCGCCCCGCCCGCCCCCCCCCCTCCATGCGCACACGGTCCTCTTCGCACGACGTCGCGGCTCCCCCCCTTCCGCTTCCGTCCCCCGCCCCTCTCGCCGCCACCCGCACACCCCGCACCCTCTGCTCTCTTTGCTCCGCCTCCCCCTTCCTCTCCGTCCCCCCTTCTTCCTCGCCCTACCCCGCCCCTCTGCTCTCTTGCTCCCGCTCTCCGCTCTCCGCTCTCCCTCTCCGCTCTCCGCTCTCCGCTCTCCCTCTCCGCTCTCCGCTCTCCGCTCCCTCTCCGCTCTCCGCTCTCGCTCTACGCTCTCCGCTCTACGCTCTCCTCTCCCCGCTCTACGCCTCAACTCTACGCTCTCCGCTCTACGCTCTCTACTCTCGCGCTCCACTCTCCGTTCTGCACACCCCGCTCTCCGCTTTCCACTCTCCGTCTCCACTCTCGCGCTCCACTCTCCGCGCTCCACTCTCCACGTTCCACTATCCACGCTACACCTCCGCTCTCCACTCTCCGCTCTCCACTCCACTCTCGCTCTCCGCTCTCCACTCTCCGCTCTTCACTCCGCTCTCCACTCTCGCTCCACTCTCCGCTCTCCACTCTCCGCTCTCCACTTTCGCTCTCCACTCTCCGCCTCCACTCTCCGCTCTACGCTCTCCGCTCTCCGCTCTCCACTCTCCGCTCTCAGCTCTCCGCTCTCCACTCTCCGCTCTCCACTCTCCGCTCTCCACTCTCCACTCTCCACTCTCCGCTCTCCACTCTCCGTTCTGCACCCTCCGTTCTGCACTCTCCGTTCTGCACTCCGTTCGGCCCTCTCCACTCTCACTCCCCGCCCGCACTCCTTTAGCCTCCCAGGCCTCCTCCTCCTCGCTTTCCATGCACGCTATCTCGGTCTGTTCCACTCTGCTCTCCGCGTCCCGCGCTTAACCCCGACCCGCACCGCACTGGTTCCGTGGGCGGCGCCGCGCCTAGGTGCAGCAGCAGCAGCAGCGTTTTTGTCGAAGGCGCTTCCCCGCCAGGCTCTGCGTGGAGCTTCCGGCCCCCCCCCCCCGGCGGCACGGCCTCGCCGCAAATAAGGCGCTCTTCGAGCCCTCCGAGATAATTGCCTAGTGAAAAGGATTCGCGAGGAATCCTACTTCCGATTGGGTTTCGGTCTTCCTTTTTTTCTCTATCTCTCTCGTAATTTACTTCCAGACCTGAGTTTCTGAGAGAGAATTGTATTTTTGAGTAAAGTATTGAATAAAATACTTAAGAACTCAAAATGATTTCCACAGTTGAATCTGGTTGAAATCTAATTGCTTTTAAAATAGTCTCCAAATGCTTGTTTACGATTTTTCTGGTTTATTCCAAAGGCAATGGAATAATGAATACATTCGTCAAAAAGTTAACTTTCATTGCACAATTTATGTGTATTTGATTCTAAGTGACGGCTCTAAAGTGACTAAACGGTAGTGATTCAATCCACCGTTTGTTGTCTCGTACACAAGATGCATGTTGTTGGTTATCGATACTCACGTTCAGGTTAAGATTTTAATGCCTTTTTCATTTCTACTTAGATACTAGTGTTTCTGAAGTACGTATTTTGAAAAACTCATGCAAAATTATTACATTGAAACAATAAATATTAGCACACCGCAATTTTGAAAGAAAGAAAGCCTAAGCGTTTTAATTACTTTTTAGGTAGGTTGCTTAAGGACTTAGAAGTAAACTTCAAAATATATATTTCACAAGTATCAACATTTTTATGTATTTGCTGTGAAACTTGTTTTCGTCTTCCTCTGCCAAACTTCATATAAAACTTGTAGGCAAGATTATTTAAAGACTTTGAAATGTTTCTAGCCCGCTTTATTGTTTTACCTCATTTGTCATAATTCAATAACATGTTGGTAATGGGTGATTTCTGTATCAATTATACAAGTAGAGAAAAGTTTCAAAGTGATCACGTGAGTGTTTTCTCCAATCCGTTACCTTGGTAACACTGATTTCCCCTTCCTCGATGTGAAATCATAACTTAGTTGGCACAAAAATCCTCTGATTGTTGTAGGTTCCTTGAAGTAATTTATCATTCCCTCGTAGCAGTGTATTTATTATTTGAGGAAATAAGTTTCTGAAGTATGCCAGGTTAACTTGTAAATACATATTATAAAAGGATATTTCTGTCTCTGTTCCTATATAAAAAAGAAACCACAATAAAAATATAATGATTAAATTATGTCTACTAATGTTTTCACCCAAACTCGTTTCTGACAAATGAAGGTTACGATAATGGATCTTCGGAGAACTGGAGTTCTCCCGCAACAATTACTCGAGCGATTCTTTTAGAAAACTTGCATCCGTTTCCGGCAAACCGTTTGACATTAATCTCCGTGTCGTAACGCGCGCCCATGGCTGGGGGGGTCGTGTCGCGTGACGCCGACACACACGCGCGCCCGCCCCCTCCCTCCCCCCCCCTCTCTCTCTCTCTCTCTCACACACACACACACACACACACGCACACACACACACCACACGCCACCCTCCCCGCCCGCGGCCCCGCACGTGGCTGCTCCCCCCACCCCCCGGCCGGCGACTTCTCTCGCCTTCTTTTATTGGTCGTTAGGACGGGAGGCGCGCTTAAACGCCTCCTTCCCTTCAGACAGTGTTTCACGAGGAAGAGCCCCTCCGAGTTGTCTTTTTGATTGATTGATTGATTTTTTCGTGTCTCCGGGCGCGTCAACTGCTTCGGTCATTAGTCCCGTTAGTGTAGTGCATGCTTTTCTCGGAGATGGCGGTTACCTTTCCCCGCTGGATGGTGAGATCCGACGCCAACCTACCGTCGGCTAGTGGGTTTCCTAACCAGGACTCTCCCACCAACAGGGCACCGCCCCAGCCGAGACAAGCTCTAAGCTCCCTACCGGTCTCCCGAAATATGTGGTGGTGTAGTGCATGTTAGAGTAAGTGTGTGTAAAGGGAGAGGATAGGACAAGGAAGAGGAAGGACAGATCGCGCGCGGTCCGTGTCCCGTTTGTTAGGGTACTGCTCCAGCATTCGCCTGGTGTTGATCGGAGAAACCACGGAAAACTACCGATCAGAGCAGCCGGCTGCTAGAATTCTCCTCTAGACAGCGACGAAATTCGACCTAGCTGAAAAGCTTGTGTCGAAAATCCTGCCGCCGTCAGGACTCGAACCTAAGACCTCCCGGTCAGAGGCGCTGCAGTGACATCAGTTGATGCACTGAGCTACCGCTCCCGGTTGCCTTTTTGCAGAGGAGTCGAAATCGTATTAAAATAGCTGGTCAAGTTATTTTCCCCTTACTTTTATCTTTATTCTCGAATTGAAGAGCAACTAAACAAAACGCATATTGTCCACTGGTGGAAGAAATTGAGAAAAAATGTGTTTGATATTCGATCGTGTAGTTTTTAATGAGCTCTACGCGCTCCATTTTTCAGATTTCGTCAAAACGCATTTTAACACATTAAATTAAATGCGTTTTGAAGAAATCTGAAAGAAGGAGCGCGTAGAGCGTATTAAAAACTACATGATTCACATGAAACTCAATTTTTTCCGTCAGTGAACAATATACGTTTTGATTAGTTTTTCCCGTATTACTTATGTGAGTACCTTATCTCTTTACGTTCTTTTCATATTACTAGTTGAATGTGGAGTCGCTGACGCTGTAAACTGTTTTAAAAGATTTTCATCTGATAAAAATCTCTAAATGTTATGCGTATCATCAAATAAGTCTCTGGTTTCGGGCATACCAATAAATCGTCGTAGCTGATAATGCTAAATCTTTGTTCAAAAATTTTCAACACCCGACGACCTTGCAGTTACTCAAATACTGTATAGGTATTCAGTCGCATGGAAGACCCCTTGTTCTTACTTTTCACTCACATAACTAACCAACTCGAGAAATTTCGAATTTTATATAAATATCTCAAATACCCTTTTAACATTGAACAGGAACAATCAATAAAATTCCTTCTGCTAAGAATATTTATCACAACTTGAAAGCACAAATAAAAACATATATCAGCATACACGCTGCAAATTTTGGGAACAAACACACACATACACTCCTGAATTTTTATTCGTTGTCATTTCATTATTCTTGATTTCAATGAATACGACAGTTGTTATCTTAACTAATAAATGTTTTCTAGTTGTTGAGCACGTGTACAAATTACACGTTGCAATTAGAAAACCATCTATTAAAAATGCCTATAAAACTTTTTTCTTCATTTTTGAAAATTAATGTAATCTAATTAAGTTTATTGCTAAAGTAATTGTGACATTAATTTTGTTCATGCAACAGAGAAATGGTCGTTCAATGAACAATAACAAAGAAGAAACAATTTAAAGATAATTTACATCCAAAAATCCAAAAGAGTTACATAATGACATTTTTATTTACATCTTAATAAAGCTAATACTGAAAAATTGCAGTGTCTTTTCTTAAGACAATACGTTTCAGCACAGAAAATGTGACTAAACTTATGAAGTCATTTCTCCTCGAATAAAGTTTGATACGGTCTTGAGTCACGTCCCGGTAATTAAATTGCAAGATTCTTAATTAAGTGGGAGCGAGAGCAATGTAGCAAAGAAAAGAATTTCAACGGCTTATATCCACTTTCTCGTGCCAACATTTAATTATTTATCGATTACAACCAACAAAAAGAGGTACTACAGGGAAATGCGCTAGGAACAGAATAAAAAAGTGTGAGTGAAAGTAAACGGACATGCACACAAGTGATGATGATAACCTGGTTGATATATTATACGTAATAAATAGTCTTCATAATAGTACTAGTCGTTACATCTACTAATTCCTATCATATTTACTTCATAAATTGACACCTGCAAATTATCGTATTTAATATCATTCTTAATTTCATAATTGCCTAAATCCCAAAAGATTCTTACTTGGTACTTGGTCACCAGTATTTCGCCAGGTGTAGCTTACATAAAAGCCAAGTTAATTTGTTATCTTTGAATAAGATTTCCCGGCATGTAACTTCCCCGCCCTTCCACAGAAACAGAAATATGGACTTACACGCAGCCTTCAAAAACCTCATTGCCTTCAGGAAGGAAACCACTTAAACTCCCTCATCCAGCCCCGTTCCAGGACAAAGACCGCTCGTGCGAAGTTCTCGAAGACAGAAAGAGCTCTGGGAACGGTAATTTGACAAAAAATAAGATAATTGTTTGTCAAAATAGAATAAAGACACCAAAAGTTCAGAATATTTTTGTCGTTTCCTTTCAGTTTTAGGACTGTAGTACTAAATTCGTTATGTCAATCTCATTAGTTGACTAGAATACCTCTTTCTGAATGATTGCCTAAAAATTGCCAATTTTTAACTTATTTCGTTTTTAATTGATTTCCAGACACCGCTTTTATTCTAGTAGTGGCCACTTAAAAATTGCAGAATTTTGGTACTGGTAAAAAACTAGATTCGGTAAAGACGCTTGATATTCTACTCCTTGAATGTATTGGAGATCACATTATTCAAAAAAACATCCAGCACATGTTGCAATGCCAATATTAATAAGATGTTTTCTGCATATTATTTAAATACAAAATAAAATAAAATAAATCATCTTTGTTCGAATTCTTGCTACTAGGAGGAGGATGCTCCACGTTCTGCAAATTACAAGCAAGTAAAAAGCCTCCAATTCTTATTTTTCAAGTTTCCTTTCAGTGACCACTACTGACGCAATGGTGGCGCACTACTTGTGACGTTGCTCTACACCTTTTACGTTTTAAATTGGTAGTGATAGATTATTTTTTCTTAAAAATCTTGTTTATGCATGTAATCTATAATAATAATTTTCATTCTTCCGAAAATAGGATCGACATCTGCATAGTGATTTTCACCCTATTATATTATATATAATATATATCCTATTATATTTCTCAGCGAATTTAAGAGCGCACACTGAGACAGGGGTATCTTGGCTTCTGGGCAACAAATGTATATTTACATCTCACACACGGCATATGTATTGTCATTAGCTTATAGAGATATTGTTATTGTTATTATCATTATTATTATTATATAAATATAACACTCTGATTTGTTTTAGGCAAGAAACATAATTTAATTTTGTGAAATTTAACATAATACTGATATTTATATTAACAAGTAAATTTTAAAAAATTACCAATAAAAAGTAAACAATAAAAAACACGCACATTAATTCTGTATTTAAACTTTCTCCATTCAACCAGGAATTTCTTCATTGCATGAGATGTATCAATAATCATTAACGTCCTGCTGCAACTCATGTTTCCAATGGAGATTTTGTAGATTATATCAAAATTCCAGCAACCGAAATTATTATTAATCGAATTTCTTTATTTTACAGACTTTTTAAAGTTTGTTTCATAGGACTTTTTATTTTTTTCGTACAGTATGCAGTGGAAATACCGTTAAGTGGGATGGCGATGTCAATGTGGATAAATTATTATTAAATTACTATCCCCAAAAATTAAAACAAAAAGTGTTAGGTTTAAGTGAAGTAAATAATACTGCAGTTGCAACTAGTTACTTAAGAGCAGATCTAGTGACTGTGGATGCCTCTACAATACGTAGCGCAAAATCAGGTCAGTTCCAAATAACGCGATGCCTTGCTCTTCCCTGCAGTCTTTTGAATGACCTGAGAGTTTGAAAAAGTTCTTACATAAATGTCGCAGAACAAATCCCAGAGCTCCGACCACCAGAGTGCCGAAAGAAAATCAGGGGTCTGCTACAAAAAGGCATGAGAAAAAACAAAAAATCTACATGTGTATATTATTATTTCTTACAATCGATTCAATTGATTTATTTAAGTAAGTTAGTATATTATTAGTCTCTACATTGTTTATAACAGATCTTAGTTCACCATCCTTAATTCTCAATGTATCAGAATGTGTCTCAACACATGTTTTGACCTACACCAATCTTTTAAACGCTAGTTCTATCCGTGGAAACAATTTTTAAAAAACATTTGGAGTGTTTTTGAGAAAATATTTTTTTATAATTTGGATTAACTTCAAACATGAATTACACTAAAACACTCGTTTTCTCAAATAATTAATGTTCATGGTCTTTTTTAAAGATCTGACTTTTAAAACAGCTTTTCTTTAAGACAAAAATATCAGTCATCAATATTGTACATTCGCAATGTTAACTTTTTTAAACTTTCAAAAATAGGTAGAGTTAACCGAAAATGAGACCAGCACTACTTTCTATCGTCCTTTGACACATATGAGGAGAAAATTTAAAGAAACAATTTGGAGCAGGTTTTGAGAAAATAATTGTTTAAAAAATTGCGTATATTTCACGCAAAATTACGTGAAAACTACTAATATCTTCGAAAAATTTCAGTTTCAAGAAAACAGGTTTCATTTAGAAAAAAAATCTATCTTCAATATTCTAGTTGTAAGAAGATGCCAAAGTAATTGAACTTTTGCCATTTTCAAAAAATCAGGGATTTCAACGAAAATGGAACTTGCGTTATTATGTTAAGCTTTCTTTACGCTATAGAAGGATAAGGATTAATCAAAAAACTGTAGTCATTAATGAGAGACGTTTAAAAATGTTATTAAGGTTTCATGTTAAGTATCCCCAAAAATCAAAATATTTATTTGTATCTCGCAGAGCCTAGAGTTCAGTCATATCAATTGGAAAATATCAATTTTAGAGAAAATCGGCTGAACAGATTAGGCGCTAGCGTTGACCAGAAAATTTACAAACGGACAGACGGAATAGAGACATTTTATGATTTTACAAATGATTTTTCTGTATCAAGGACCCACAAAACCTGGATTTCGACTGTACAGTGTGTTAGAGAAAGTAATTTATTACATATAGAAACAAGATATATTCACTTTTTTATTACGAAGGTAACAAAGGTGTCTCAGACGAAAAATCGCTGAGTTCCGGCGCACGATTAAAATATTTTCTTTTCTTACGAAATAAGGCAAGAAATTAAAAGCATAAGGGGGACAATTAACCCAAGAATTCTTTTAAAAGGGGTCGATTAGAATTCCTGCCGTAGTGTACAGCTGAATGGAGCCAAAAGGCTCACAAAACAAATCACAAAGGTATTTGGCTTGAAGACAGACTCTGTAAAAGCGATGTACGTACGAATGATCAGGTAACCAACGGAATTATGAATGAACGTGGCCCTGATAACTACAATAAGCAAATAGTAATGGGAGTCAGGCAAGCATTGCTGTCTTTGCATGCAGGCCAGAGACGCACGCCAACATCAAATACATCAAGATATGATTGTAGATGTCTTAATGTCCGGAGTATGTAATGAACATACGAATGAATTTCGCTTGGTTGTTCAGTGCATCACATATCGACGTGTATCCAGCCGAAACAAAATGTGTACGACAACGTATAAAATGTGTACGTACAACGCGACCGTCGCTTTGCCTCTATCTCTACCGCTCGTTTGCGTTCATTTATTCTTACTTGTATGTCATAGTTGCTGTCCTTTGTTTTTGTTTGCGTGAAATATTGGCATCAATCATGCGGATACCAAAATGTAAAATTCAAAATAATATTGCAGCAATTCGTTTTCCTGTTGTTTTTTTCATCACTTGTGGTATCAATAACTGTTCGCGAAGCAGTTTATTATTACGATGCGATCAATAATAATATCATAATGTATGCATGAAACCAATATGGTTTCACACTTTGCGAAATGTTGGAAAATGTTATTCGACCAATCATTAGCAGGATCAAATTGACAGTGAAGCTTAATTTGGCATGTTTTATCAAATGTTGACAAAAGTACGTTAATGTTTTTAACTCAACTTCCTACCTTCACATGGTTGCACAAACAAATTCTAAAACATTTTTACGTATCAAGAAGTTCAATAATGTCGTTTATCAAAACTAATATGACAAAAAAAATATCAGAAGTAATTAACATATCTCATACACGACATTAAAAATGGAATGTGCTTTGAAAAACGGGACCAAGTTTTCTTTACAATGGCCGTCAGAAAAGATATACAAATACCATTAGAAAACAATACTATGAATCCTGTCTGTGTATTAATGGTTTAGGAGTGGGCGTGAAGATTCATTAGATATATATATAACTAGTGGTGCAACAAAATGGCACAGATTTTTTCGAATAAATTAGTTTCATGTTCTCTTGAATCTGGGCCAGCTTTATGGTTTCACCCCATCCTCTTCCTATCTGTTACCTATCGGCGCTGAAAACTCCTACAAGATCCTCTTCCGGTCCCTATCCTCCCCCGTGAAGAGTGCTACGTTCGCGCTCCCCGAATAAAGGTAGGCCTCTCTTAAGTATATCTCGGTACGGTATCTTTACATATTTGCCCATACTACCATTTGATTGATTGATTTTTTTTTCATGTTTCCGGGCGCGTCAACTACTTCGACCATTAGTCCCGTTAATGTGGTGCATGTTTTTTTCTCGGGAAGTGGCGGCGATCTTCCCACGCAGGATGGCGAGATCCGGCGCCGACCTACCGTCGGCTAGTGGGGTTTCCCCCTAACCAGGACTCTCCCACCAGCGGGGCACCGCCCCAACCTGGACATGCTCTAAGCTCCCGACTGGTCTCCCGGAATGTGTGGTAGTGTGGTGCATGTTAGTGTAAGTGTGTGTGTGAAGGGAGAGGATAGGACAAGGAAGAGGAAGGACAGATCGCGCGCGGTCCGTGGCCCGTTTGGTAGGGTACTGCTCCGGTATTCGCCTGGCGTTGATCGGAGAAACCACGGAAAACTACCGATCAGAGCAACCGGCCGCTAGAATTCTCCTCCAGACACCGACTGAATTCGACCTAGCTGAAAAGCTAGTGTCGAAAATCCTGCCGCCATCACGACTCGAACCTAGGACCTCCTGGACAGAAGCGCTGCGTGTCGTTGATGCACTGAGCTACCGCTACCTGTTACTACCATTTGACCACGCTGTCCCACGGTAGTTCACTGGTCAGCGTGCTTGCTTTACACTATGGAATCCCGAAAGTAAATCAAAACCTCAATTATAACTTAAACCTTCAATATTTCCACTCAAATTAATAATAGTTCGATTCTTGGTCGGGGCATTTTACAGCGCGCGCTTTCCTTGCAATGTCCCGCTATCTGTGGCTGTGTAATAATGAGAAAGCTCACTTCTCAAGTTGAGAAGACTAGAATACGGCGTAGGGAGTCGACGTACTAATCGCGCCCTTTTTCTTGATACTTCACAGCGGGGAGTGCGGGGGAGACGGGTTCTGTCTACGTCACGGCAGTGCAGGGCTGTCAACTTTATTGACAGAAAACTCGGCGTAATAATTCGTCTTGGACTAGATAGCTATGAGAAAAAACGTAAGTTTTTTAATTCTGAAGAAATAATTAATAGTTATAGAAATAATTGAGTAACAAGAAGGAACATGGTACGCACAGGTCAGTAGAAAGAGAGAACGAAAACTAGGAAGTCCGCATTGGAAAGGAAGAAGGACAGCTCTGCAAACTGAGCCGTGGCGTTCCGAGTGGAGCTCACATTTTCTACCGGGTCGTGCTATGCCGAGCTGAGCGAGGACTAGGGAGCTCGAGGATCAAGAAAAAAGTGCGATCATTATGTATGCTACTCCTTAACACATGCACGCATGTTTGGAACGCCGCTAGAAGGCCTTGGCCCCATCAGCAGCTGTGGTTCCAAAACATACACATTCTTTGGCCCCATTGTGCTACCATTGTTCTCAGTGTATGGATAAAGTTCCTCATTTACACATTTTCCTGTCAAGTCAAGAGATTATTCTCTTTCTTTCTATTCTTACTTTGAATACGTTACGTTTACGATAAAGTAAATTTGGTAACGTTCTGGTTAAAAGCTTGTTTAAATATTTATTAATTGCTCCGGTTACGTTGAAACTTAGGTTAAATTTCACATTTCTTGAAAAACTGTGCACGGCATGTTTTAGAGATTTAATTTTCAGGAATAGATTTTATTGAGAAGAAAATGCTTATTTTTTATAATATTTTTGCCGGAAAGCGTGAAAAATATTTGGAGTGTTGGTAATTTTCAAAATTTCAGAGATTTTAACTGGACCTGCGCCATGTTGACGAGTGTACTGCTCAATTCTAGCAAACATTTTACTGAAAAAATTTACTTTTTTGTAAAAATTTTGAAAATTCGTTTGGGTTTCATGTAAAATACTCACAAAGTTAAAAAGGTAAATTTTGAGTTTTCAGGGCTTGTCGAGCCACATCAATTGGGGAATATTATTTTTTGGGAAAATCCTATGTATGTTTTAGTTGCTAGCTTGTGTTGATCACCAACAAACAGGAAGACAGAAGTTCTGAAAAAAACTCTTTTTTTTCGTATTTGGGCCCCCTAATAGGTACTACATTGAAACTAAAATTTCGACATCAATTATTTGTAGCATTACATTACTATCTTTATTCTTCATAAACTATTTCCTCACATGATACCTAGGTGGATTGATAAGATTGCTAAATTTCCATGAAAACTTCGGTAATTTTGTTACCTGGCTTCATTGTTGCTACAAGTGATACTTGAAACATCTGTTAAAATTTACAATGCACAGCTGTTTGTTGGAGCCATCTTTGTAGGGCTCAGTAGAACAAGGGGCTATCCCACATTGACATAGTTCTGAGATAATGAAGATTTTACCTGAACTTCCCTCATATAACTCAATACGTTTTTAAACTTTTAAACATAGTACAATTGAATATAAGTCCATACTGGATTTCAATAACATATTGCACTTAAAGAATATTATTTGAAGTTTTGTATAATGCTATTCACTCAATTTCACAAAAAATGTAGGATGGCCAAAAACGCACAAGAAGAGAGATTTCAAGATCGTGTTTGGAGCAGTTGCAGCGCAATCCAAAGGATTTCTGGCGTCGTTTTGTGACTGTAAATGAATTTTGTATCCACCACTACACGCCCGAGACAAAACGGCAGGCGAAACAGTGGCTTTGCGGGAGTGAAAGAACCCAGAAGAGAAAGAAAACAGTTTTGTCAGCCGGGAAAGTGATGGCAACGGTTTTTTGGGACTCACAGGGAATCATCATGAATGACTATTTACAGAAGGGCATGTCAGTGACGGGCACGTCTTGTTTTGCAACATTATTGGACCAGCTTCCATTGTGCGTTGAATCAGAAGCGGCCAAGAATGGCACGCAAAAAAGTAATCGTGCACCAGGACAATGAGTCAGTGGTTGCGATGGCAAAGGTCACGAGCTGGGATTCTGAATTGTTTCCCACCCACCCTATTCCTCATATTTAGCATCAAGTGACTTTTTCTTATTCCCTAACCTCAAAATTTGGTTTGGGGGCAAAATTCGTCAAATGAAGATGTAATGTGTGCTATAAATGAATACTTCGCGGAGTTGGACACAATCTTTTTTTTTCTGGGGGAATAAAAAACTGGAATATCGCTGACCCAAATACTCGTATATTGAGCTACAAGGAGATTATGTCGAAAAATAAGTTTTTGGTTTTGCAAAAAGAAATTGTTTGTATTGTTTTTTGCCAGACATCAATCCACCCTCTTATACGCTAAATAAAACGCTGTTTAAGAAATGCAAGAAATACACAAATAAACTATTGATTAATATTTACTTATAACGAACTATTTGCCCCTTTCAGTAAGAAACACACTGATATCACTAATGATAGCCAGACGACTTACCGAAGTATCCATTTTGTTTCATTTGACACATTTCATTTATGTTTCCCTCGCACTTGAATATTCATAATTGATTGATTGATTATTTCGTGTTTCGGGCGCGTCAACTGCTAGGGCAAGTCTTTTGTCTACTCCCGTAAGTTTATTGCATGTTTTTATCATGATCGATATCAGTGACCTCTCTCCACTCGTTGGTGAGAACCGGCACCGCCCTACACTTCAGGTTTGCGGCGTTTTCTCCAACTAGGTATCTCCCACCAGCGGGGCACTGCCCCAGCCGTGACAATCACTAAGTCCCTGATGCATGGTAAGTAGTGTTTATAAGTGTGTGTGTGTGTGTGTGTGTGTGTGTGTGTGTGTAAGTAAGGCGTGAGGATAAGACAAGTATGGGGAAGGTAAAATCATATGAGAACCGTGGCCCGTTTTTTAAGGTCCTGCTCCAGCATTATCCTGATGTTGATCGGATAAACTACAAAAAACTGCCGATCAGAGCAGCCGGCCTAGAATTCTCCTCTAGTTGGAGTCTGAATTCGACCAAGCTATGTAGCTAGTGTCGAAAATCCAGCACAGTCGTAACTCACACCCTCGGTCCTCCTGGTCAGTATCACTGCAATGACATCAGTTGATGCCCTAAGGCACCTAAATGTAATGCCCCGAGTCACCTCAATTGTAACATTCAAAATCCCTTAGTTCATCCTAAGAAGTCGTATTAGCCTTTTTTGTAGCTAGAAATAAACGCTTCACTCTACGTTCGATTAACAGGAATGGCGTTGAAATTTTTTTACATTCAGACAACATGAAAATCTTCCCAAAACTTGGAAAACTTGCGAATTTTTAAAAATCTTACTATTTTTTATGTTTATTTAGTCAATTCTTTCTTTATTCTCTATTCAAAAGTAGGAAAGTAACATAAAATGTTTCGAAAGCACTGGTAAAAGCCTAGCCAGTGTGTTTGAAGCAAACTATTACAACTGAAGCATTTGCTCTCAAAATCAGCTTATTTCATTTGCAAAAATGTTATGATCAGAGACAAATAAAACTTCTCGCGTTTCTGCGAGAGCTCACACTACAGGTAAATTTCTCGTCACATTACAAATTGAAATAAACTAGATTTGAAATGTATCCCATTGGAAGGTGATGTTATGAAAAACTCCCCGCAACTTCCAAAATGGCAAGCGAGTTACTTTTGATGCCTTCAAATGAATTGGTTTTGATAGCAAACTCTTCAAATATGCTCATAGAATTGTCTTCGCAATACAAATATCAGTTTCAGCTATCTTCAAATGAAACCATGTTCTCATTGCAATTCATATAATTCCAATAATATTAGGAAGAAAGAATACATGTGCGACATCTCAAAACGTGTAAAATACTCCCGACAATGATTTTCCTAAATGACACTAGATGAATTTCAACCATGAATTTCATTGGTTTCAGAGATATTATTATAGGTATAGACAAAAACTAAGTTCTATTTTGTGTATATTAATTTCTCTCACGTAGATATGAAAAACCACCTGAGATACGGAAAAATGATGAAGTAACTTTTCCAATTAATTACAAATAGCAGTACTTCTGTATAATGGGAGAGAATAATTATAAAGCAATTTTGTGACTTCGTTAAAGAACGTAAAGTTCTTTATTTTCCTTTAACCCTTGATATTTGACTAATTTCATAGATGGATGTAAGCATAATCACCATTTTTGTCATTCTTGTAATTTTGCTCCATAGTTCATCGTGACTTTTATAGATGAAGTTTTCTATATAAAAAAATGAAAGAAATTATTTTGTTGGTAATCTAGGCGGTTCGGCCAATTTAATTATTTTAAGGTTTTTAAGTTCCTTTTTATGATTTTTAAGTTATATTGAAGGTAGGTTAACGGAGTTTGGTCATAAGTAAAAACGAACTACAAGTTGGTTGTTTAGCGACGTTTCCGAAAATTTATTTCCATTCTCAGGGCTTTCAACCACAACATGAAAACATAATTAATATATGTACTGCATGCTCCTCCATCTCAGGCACCTCTCAGGGAGTGAGAGACACCCAATCCTCCTCACCTCACCAACACACACCATGATGAATATGATACTAGTGACATACGTTTTCAATGAGCGGTGATAATGCAATTGAATGTCGAATATGCAACCCGCAATGCATTTAATGCGGGTTGTGTGAAGCTGGTGAAGTAAATAGGATATTTCCATTTTACATTAAAGATACAATTTATTACTTTTTCTTTCTCCTTGATTATTGTTTCTCATATGATTCTGGTAATTACTCCTTGCGTGCGTAGCTTGGCAAAATTCGGCCAGAAGGCGCCCGTCTGGACAAAGTATTGGCCGTTTCGGTGGCACAAGCACGCCAGAGCATCTGCAGTGGCAAATTGCCTCGGCCCAATCGACTTCCCTTCATCTTGGGAACCACTTAAGCCAATACTACATTCTATAGAGGAGAGTAACCCTAAAACCCAAAGCGAAAGCAACTTATTGTTTTCTGAATTTATGCAATTCAAAAAGTTACCATTCTTGTGGGGTCAATAAAAAAATTGGGGATATAGAATAACATTGTGGATTACGTCCTTTTAAAACGAAAACCAAAACATATTTCAATCCTGGTTTCTTGATATCTCGTTTAGATGTATCAGGATATGATTTAAATTAACGATAGATCGTGAAATGAGTCAAACATGTATTAATCAACATAAAAGATATTTTCGACATCACACCGCATTGAAACACGAACTGGTTTCAGAACAAAGATTTAATCAAAAGGATCCAGGAGGATTCAAAATACTTTCGTCAAAAGGATGTTTGAAGGAAATTATTGAGAACAAACCCTTTTCTGGAAAATATTTTTTCATCATTATACATAATATATTATAACTAAAAATGTTCCAGTACAGGAAACATTTTTTTAATTTGAAAAATGAATTAATTAGCTGAAAATCCACAAATATTTTATCCCGACCAAAACAATATGCACGGGTTGTAATGGTTAGGTAGTATGTGATTACACTGACGTCACGGTACTACGAACTAAAGGGGATAACATCACGATCCGATAAAGCCTATTGTCCTTTTGCTAGCGGCATTAAGGTTAGATTACATTAGAAGTGACATTATGAATTTCAGTACTTTATGTAGAAAAATAAGAATAAGTACAGTACTGTAATTTTATTCAATCGTACTATTCAAAGTGACCTTGTAAAAGACCTGTAAACAGTAAATATACACTTTAATACAGTAAATTAAACCACTTAAATTTAAATTCAATCTTTCATATGGAATCGATTTCTCAAGAATTTGATGCTTTAGAAATCTGTTCAAAGTGCCGAGGTTTGACACGAGTTGACAGTGCAGACAAAAAGTGGCACATCTCAAAAACTATCATTTTTGGAGAACGATTTTAATCTGAGCAGAGCCTATTATTTCGGCGTCAAAGGCAAAATGTTGTATAAACCGATTGTGTTATGAGCTCTTTTATGCCTTTTTTTATTAGAAAAAAGGTATATGAACCTTTCTCTAAGAACGAACCATTGTGAAGTGGTCTGACCGCTCACCTGTCACCTCTAGATACTATCTCTAGGATTTAAATTCCGGACGATTATTGAGAAATTTGGTGAACGACGCGGGTTTGCGCGTGGTTTCGACGGGGTTATCCTGTTTCTGTTGCTTCTCATTCCATCATTTCTCCACCATTATTTAACTCACATTATCCATCATCCATCCCTGCAACCCATCACATCAGGTATGGCTGAAATGACTAGGGGCTGAAGACGATACATTTTGTGATTAGGCTGATGTAGAGCAATAAGGGATGTGGTTGACGTCTGTTAACGAATGCGATAGGCGAGTTAATAATCAACCAAATCCGTTGTTTTTGAAATCGGTCGTGTCTCGTTCAACAACATACTTTTCGTAATACCATCTTCTTACCAGAAAAATTCGTAGAAATTCGAAATACAGTAAATAGAAGCACCCATACGCCCCATTTAGCTAAATTGATTTGTCATTTTAACGGGCGGCGTACACTTCAATCCTTAACAGACGCCGGCCGTTAAGAGTGCCTGTTAAGGCAATAAGGCAATCGCCGGCCGTTAAGACAATATTATAACAGTACAGTAGAAGGAAAAGGAATAGCCATATAAGTGTGTGTGAGGTGCAGAAGGGCGAGGGCCGCTCACCTTGGTAGGCGACGCCGTGCACCAGGCCGGGCGCGGTGAGGAAGAGCGCGTGCGACACGGTGACGTTGAGCGGCGCGCGGGCGGCGAGCGCGGGCTGGGCGCGCGGCTGGCGGGCCATGCGGGCGGCGCGCTCGCACCACGTCTCGTTGCCCAGCGCCGCCGCCTCCTCCTCCTCCTCCTCCTCCACCACGTACTCCACCTCGTCCAAGGCGGCGACCGTGGCCTCGCCGTCGGCCGGCGCGGGCGGCGCGGCGGTGACGCCGGGCGCCAGCGCGGGCGCCGGCCCGCGCGCACCACCGCCGCCGCGCACAGCGCCAGCACCACCCAGCGCATCTTCACGCCACCACACGCACTACGGAGCATCGGGGCGCATCTCGACGCGCCGCGCCAGTGTCTGTCTACAGTCCGCGTCGCGCCGCGAAGAGGATTCCGATACCACTACTATAGAAAAAGTACAACGGGGTAGAAAACGAACTCGTCCTCGCACGTGCTGTGTGGAGGAGCCGCGCGGGGCGCAGGGCTGGGTGGCCCGTCAAGTCACGCCGCCGCCGCCGTCGGGGCCGCGGGGCCCGTCGGGGCCGGGCGCTGGGCGGCGTGCGCGGCCGGGGCGCGGCGCGCGGGCGGGCGAAGAGGCGGGCGGGGCGGGCGAGGCGGTCGGGGTGGGCGGGGCGGGCGGGGCGGGCGTCGCGCCGAGCTGGTCTCCGCATGCTATCGTCTCCATGCGGCGCGCCGCCTGCTGTGGCCGTCGCCCCGTGGCTGCTCCGTGGTGGCTGCGCCGCCGGCCGCGAGGGGTGCGCTGCTGCTGCTGCTGCTGCTGCTGTTGCTGCGGTGTGTGTGCTCTCGCCGCCCTCGGCGACGACTCGCCGCCTGCCTGGAACAGCCGCCGCCGCGCGCGCGCTCGGCGCAGCGTATCGCAGCGTCGCGACGCGCCTGCCCGCCCGTCCCGCCCCACCGCGCGCGCGCCCCCCTCCCGCCGGGGCTCAACCCGGCCCCCGGCCTCGGCCCCTCCCTCGCCGCCGCCGCCGCCGAGAAATCGATGGCAGCGCCAGGTGGCGAGGAGCGGCCCGGCCTTCCGCCTCTGGCCGAGCACGAGGCCCTTTGTCCGGCCCCGGCGCCCTCGGGTCCTTCCAGGCGCCCTTTGCCGCCGCCCCACTCCGACCCTCCGCCCGCCAAGATTTTGGCTCTGCCCCCCGGCCCTTTGTTTCGCCTCTTCTGCCCTGTGGCCTGGCCTTCGTATTTGACTTGCCCTTCAGACCACGATCGGATGCCGTTCCCCCTCTTACTCCTTCGATCTCCTCACATCGACGTCCTCCAACGTCTCCCTTCCCGTTCTTTCTCTGTCGTTTTGAATCCTTCCTAGTTGACTTTCCTTACTCACTTATCAGCTCTCGACCGATTTCACTCCTCCGTGGTTCCTCTGATCTCTTCACACCCTCGACCTCCAACATCCTGCAAATCTTTGCGTGCCCTCATCTGCCCGGTAACCTCTGCCCTTCGTGTTAAGAGTTGTCATCCTCGTCTCTCAGTCATCGGCCGTTTGCCGTTCCCCATGATTTTTATTCCTTTTGAATCCTGGCATACTCCAACCCCTGCCTTCAAACCCTTTGATACTTTTTTTCTTCTCTTCATATTTGACTCCATTTTAGCTCTTCAGGTCTCGGTCCTTTTTTCTTTACAACTTTTCTTTTATTGCTTCAATGTACTTACATTCTCGCCTTCCGACTTTTAGAGGAAAAACTTTATATTTCTTTCCTCTACATTTCCTCTACTGCTTTCCAGGTCTTAATCTTCTTCTGCTGTCGTTCGATCACCTCACATCCTCTGGTCTCTACAGTGGAGACTTTAGGCCGATCCCATCCCTTCCTTGCAGTCTCTGCTCCATGACAACGACCGTGTACTATATATTAAAGTAGAGTAATGCAATACGTACGGTAATAATGCGTAATGCAATAAGTACAGATAGACATACTTCAATATGCATTCACTATGCAATTTTTATTTTTCCCACTATTGTGCAAAAATTTAAAGAAGACTGCAACGTGAAAGTGAGTAGTGAGGAGGCTTCAAATGTGGCACTGGGCCGCCTAAATGTATTCCCGCTATTATAGCTGTTTTTTGTCCTCGTCTGCCCTGTGATCTCTGTCCTTGATATTTGACTTTCCATGTTCATTCCTCAGCTCTTGACAATTTGCTATTCAGCCCTGCCATTCACCCCTTCGATCGGCCCTGTCCTCCCTTCGCGGCCGAGCCCTAGATTCACAAACGGTCACGGGCCTCATCGAATATGCAGCGCGGCCAGGCCAACACCGCTCTTCCGCGCTTGGCGCTTCCTCTATTTTCGCCCACCACTCTCGATTTTGTGGCGCACACAACGCCGGAAACTGTTTTCTTGTGTTCATATTCTCGTGTGATGATAGGTTCTGAGTTTAACGATAAATTCACGAGCCGAAAAGTGGCAAGTGAACTTACCTCGGAAACTCAGAACTTAAATGGTATTTATGAAGAATATTCCACAAAGTGACCACTAAATAATGAAAAAAATTATGCGAATAAAGTTAAATACGAAAAAGTCATTAAATGTCAGACTCATTTGCTAAAATCACTGCAACTCTGTAATAGGGTTAGTCCTTAACCTACACAGTAAATGGACTTGTGAAAAAAATAAAACACAACTATTGAACCATGAAGTTTGCAACACATAGCACTATATTCACAGTTCCGTATTCATGGCTGCGTGTATTGAATAAACATGCGTCATAGCGACATTCGATCGTTTGCTCAGTCACGAGGAAGTAAAATAAAAACGATCGAGTAAAAGCGCTAATTTTCCACGACGAATTCAACTGCGATTGGGACATTTGCGACGGACACTTAAACCCCGTTAGTGAAAATCACCATTGTGAAATTGACATCTCAATAAAAGAAGCTTTTACATAATTATTACAATATGTCTCCTACGAACAACTTACGTTAGATAATCAAATATGATTTGAGATATGCTGAAACACCATAAAAATTTATTTCGTTTCCTATTAAATTATTTATTAAGAAAGACAATTTTAATTCAATTCAATGCATTTCTAGAAGGCGTTGACTGACATAATGTTGGTAAAACATTAAGTTGTGTACATGTACTCTTCAATATAAAATCAGAAATCTAGGAAGATGGAATACTTACGATCAACATTATAGGAATAATTTATTATTAGGGTTCACTTCTGAACTTTCGTTAAATCATGGTTGATCAACGAAATGATTAGAAATGATAATTATGGGATGGATGGTAAATGGGGTGAATGAACATGGAGCAATGAAGAAGGTAAAGGAAAACCTCCAGAAAATTTATTGCGAGCCCACTTTGTTCCCGAAAGGGATATCTTTGAAATGGCGTGGAATGACATACTAATAGTTTTTACTCAAATGGCCAGCCCTGTGCTAGTTTGTGGTTACGCAATTTGACAAAATGCTTCTGGAATGGTTTTTGAACTCAAATTCCGAATCGCGAGATATCGGCGTTTACCTGCGCGGCTGAGTCGAACTGACTGATTAAAAATGTCTCCCTGCAGAACGCTTTTGCAGATCGATTTCAAAGAGAATCTACCAATTCAGCAATATCCTTAGAATGGTTTAGGGTCAGCACTCAGTCCTCCCTTTGCCAACCCATCTGCACTCCCATTCCAGAGGTCGAGTGCTGGGCTATCATTCACCCCGAAGGTAACTCACCCCTCTCTAAGATGTCCGATGCCGAGAAAGATAGAACAGAGGGACGATGTAAGAAAAGAAACGTCAACTATTGATTTTACGAGGCTTAGATTGTACAACGACCTAGACTGATCTTTCCTACTGGTAGTTCCAGCAAAGGAGGTTATGCAACAGGTTTGAAGTTCGGAAAGTTCGGATTGAACTTTGCTCTCCCTTAACATCCCAACGTCGCCCTAAACAATCAGAAATATTTATAATTTACCGCCTGGCGCACGCGATGAGCAACTTGGTAAATCAGGAGGTTAGGTTCCGGGTTCCACGAAATGTTTAAACTCGTATGGGTCAGATCGTTTGCGATTCGGATCCACGTCAACTTGGTTCGATTGATGTAAGGACCGAGGGTCGGTTATGGTGTACATTCGTTCGTACGAGTGTATGTATGTGTGCGTGCACATGTGAGCCAGTGGGAAAGTCTCTGAACATGTGTACGTGTGTGTGCGCTTGTGTTTAAATCTCGATTCACACTAAGAAAATTTGCTGATGTGTCAAATAAAGCCTAATTTCGGTGCGAAACTTTTTCCGCGTCTCAGAAAGATCCTTGCATTTCACTTATTGCATGCCACTTCCACACACAATGTACAAAAAACACGAGGATATCTTGGCGTTTGTATTAGTTATTTAATTTTTAATATGTATACGAGGATATCTTGGTATGTCTTATTTATTTGTTTATATATTTTTTAATTATATTTTTAATATTTATATATTTCTTTGTTTTATGTTAACTAGACGAATTTTCTCTCTTACTTCTCTTTTATGTACTGTGCCAAAAGGAAAGAAGCGTAATAGTGAGCCTTTTCAATTAGATACAACAGCGATTTTCCTAAAAGACATAAATTAAATTTACTCTTTCATTGTGACTTGATGATGATGATGACGACGACGATGATGACGACGACGATGATGACGACGATGACGACGACGATGATGATGACGATGACGATGACGATGACGATGACGATGACGACGAGTACCATTCCCAAATCTGAGTGTAGATGAGGGAGAGCCTTCCCTTCATGCCTTCCCTTCAACTGGGCTGATGACTACACTGATGGATCACCTTTGCCTCACCAATGCCCGAGAGGTAATGGTAGAAAGGATTATGAAGGGGAATGTGGAGAAGAGATTTATTTTTATGTTTATTTATTTAACATAAAAAACAGTTAAAAAATGTTTGTGACGTACTATGGGGAGAAGTGAATTCTGTGCATGTTTTCAAATTCTGTGATTCCTACCCTAAACCATAAACTACTTGAATTTTGAATACAGAAAAAAATGAGCATTTTTTGCAAGGTTTGTTGACAAAGTATTCTTCCTGATGTAATAAAATCTATGAAAGATTATGGATGGAATGATGGAACATACTTGGTACATTGCCAAGCCAGATTTACCTACCAGCAAAATAGGTAATTGTTTAGAAAACCCCAACCATCAAAGTCCTGTGCACTGGAAAAAATTCACAAAATATTAGAAAAAAATGTCATAAAATATGTTTGTATCTATAAAATAATTGTTAATCAAATAGTCTACCAAAAAGGTTGTTTTAAAATATCTTTAATATTTAATAACTGTATTAGTCTAATATTTAGTTTTTTAGTAAACCTGGAAGATTTTTTTCTTTCAGATAGGGACCCCAATATAACTTTGTGCTTGGAATCTCTGCAACACCTAAATTCAGCTCTCACACATGGCAATATAAGAAGTGAATCACACAAGAAATATGAGATGAAAAACTAATTTTGTGGTACTCCAAACCTTCAAGCCTCTAGTTGTGTCTCCTTGAATGTAGCAATTCATGGAAGTAAAATGTTCTTCATGTGATTGTCAAATTTTTGGAATTTTTACTTATACTTACTTCACATTTTCAACAATGCGTTAGATAGAGAGATACTCAAGTGTCCTAATACTTCAGTCTTCTCTGAAATTCTATGAACATCAATCAGACTTTTTTATATATTATTATTATTATTATTATTATTATTATTATTATTATTATTATTATTATTATTATTATTATTATTATTTAAGGTCACATCAACATCTAGGTCATTAGTGACCACTACTGGAGTTAACGGTATAGTAACTATGAAGATGAAACGAAATGGTGATCATAAAGGATGAAAGGACAAACACAAATACTACAACCATGCCCGAGGCGAGACTCAAACCTGCAACCCTTCGGTCCGAGATAACTATGACAGAACTGCCTTAGCAATCTTGACCACCAGTCTGGCATCAGTCAGGCTTGTTTCATAGGATGAATAGTCAAATTTAAACAAACATTATGGAATATAGGGATTTTTAAAAAGGGATTAAACATAATATGGTATTCGTATCATAACATCCTATTAAATTACTCGTTTGGTTATCAACTCTCTCTAATCTTTAAGAACTCTCCAATCTCATGTTTTAATAAGATGTCTTATGATACTTGGAAAACTGAGTCCCAGAGAGAGAGAGATGAGTCTCAGAAAAAGTCCTTTAAATATTAAAGTTTGCAGCAGTTGAAAGTATAAAGAGATTCATGGTACTTAAGCAGAAAATAGCAAATGTCTCAAAAATCAAGACCACTAGATATTGATGAAATTTGTTAAAGTTGATGAAAATTGTGAAAAAAGAAGAAAATTGTTTGAAACATCAGCAAGTCAAAAGAATTACATTTCAAAAAAATTATTAAAATTATTAAAAATTATTAAAATAATTATTAAATTATTTAAAAAATATTAAAATAATAATTTACTATTGTTTAATTCAAAAATTAAGTTTGAAAAATATCAGACATAGTTCCAAAACAACAATTCCGCTCCTTTGAACATAGCCTTAATTGAGTTTGATGCTTTCTTCTGATAATATTATGTTATTAATTGTTTAAGGTTATTATCTCAGTTTTCACACACTTTCACATCTTTTAAAACTCTAAAAATAGATATTTTAATGGTGTAGCATCAATGCTCCTCACACGTGCTTGAGTTAGTGCCAATGGTGTGCCTGCAGAAGGCTTAACTTGGCATCTTCCATAGTTACAAGATACATTTTTTTAAGTAACCATCAATTATACATAAAATTCACAACACGATTTGTAATGTACTTGTACATCAAAGCAAGATCCATTGACCCTAGCAATACAAGTATGAATGGTCCCACACATTACCAGGGGGAGGGCCTCTGGAACCCATCTCTTAAATTTTGATTCTTTTGAAATATTAGACAAGTTTGCTGAATTCATAAATTGAATAATCAATTAATTCACAATTTTACACATTTTAAACAAAAACATGTTTAATTTTCATGTTCTACAATTGGAAAAAAAATTTCATAGTAATATTTATATTTAATATAAAATTATCATACCTATTACATTATTATGTCAAATAAATTCCTATGTAATTTTATCATAGGCATTTAGAATAATACAGTTCACATATTTCCCCCTTGTCATAGTTATAATTGTAACCACCACAGGGACTCATGACATCTAAAGGCAGTTTGAAGGGTTGGCTCTCTCTCATTAATTCAAATGTTTAGAGCAATTGAACATACACCAGGAGATCTGGGGCTTGATTCATGGCAGGGACAGTCAATACTTTGAGCAGTCAAGTGTCATTTATTACAATACAACAAAGTTTAATACATTGCTAAAACTTAAAGTCCTACAAATGTTCCCAAAATTTATTCTGAATTATTAGTTTTCAATTGAATTTTGTTTAGTCTTGAATTTTGTTTTATCTGCAGCCAAAAATCTTGTAATAATTCAAATTCTAACAAACAATTACAAAAATGGGATCATATTTTTAACAAAAACAATATCAATGATTTTTAGTATCCTAAAAAAATATCCACCTATGAAAAACAATCATCAGTGGGTCTCTGAGGCTTGTCCCCTTGTAATGCTAGGGTGAACACAGTTTAATATTGAAATATCTCAGAATAAATGTAACAAACTTATAAGAAATTTAGAAGGGTTGAAGATGATCACTTTTCACTAATGAACATGATATTGGAAATTTCATATAACTAATTTACACATGTGACAATTGCCCCTAATTGTTTGGTAACTCCTCACGCACCAAAGTTCTACAAGAACAAAATCTCTAGACTCCATCAGAATGTGACCTGCCAATCACTAGTGTGTTGGAAATTGTCTAACAATCAGGGGCAAAATTTTATAAAAAATCCAATTGCATGTTCATTAGCAAAAAGTTGTCATCTTCAACCCCTCTACATGTCCTTAAATTTTGTAACATTTATTCTGACACACTCTATATTATACTACGGAATTAATTTTACAAAATATTAGGACTAAAAAATTTAAGTTAGCTAAAATTAACATTTTTCTTTCATTTACTAAATTTTAGTCACACTATTTTAAAATAAAACTTTGGAATTTAGTACAGTCTTTCATTTAAGAATTGACTCTATAAACATCTTAATTTTTTCTCTTTGTTCAAAACCCAATTGTGTGGTAGTGAAATCATTGCATTGCTACATTGTGTACACTCTATAGTGTTTTAAGAGTTTCTAAAAATATTGCTGCAGCATTACTGCTATTTCATTAGCTGCAAATATTGCTATTGCATTAGCTGAAATTGTCAAATATTACATCTCTATCATGTTTTTATATCATCATTGATAGAATATGATTCATCATTTGAAGAAAATTGAAAAGTGTAAAAAGTTTCTGTGGAGTACTTGTTTCTTTACCACAGTCTTCAACCAATTGTTTCTTAAACCAAAACTTTTTTAATTTTTTCCAAGCTTATGTCATTTCATTGTAATTTGTTCCCACTTTCAACAATTAGTGTTTTGTTACCCATCAAAAATATAAATGCTTTAATACAGTTTTCCATTTCAAATAAATTGCAGACATTATTGTGTAACAAAGTGAAACTGGCAGTCATCAATGTAAAAAAATGTTTCAGACGCCCAATTCTTAATACTTCAGCAAGTCATAAAGAATTGTACACAAAATCAAGTTCATTGAACTATTCATTCACATTCTTTTAATCAAATTTAGTCAGCCTTCGTTCAGCTCTTTTCATGTATTTTGTATTCTGTGCACATTCTTCTCCTGAGATATGGCACAATATTCTGAGGAAGCATTCCACAGTTTCCAGACTTTTAGATTACAGATAAAATTTTAAGAATAATTAGCAAAAATCATCCTGTGATTCCTGCAAACTTCTCTTTAAACACGGAATCCCACCCTTGCTTTGCCTCTTCATTTATGAATTGGAGAACTTTGAGAAAGCTGTCTTAGGAGTGGGAACATTTCATTCAATAGAGATGACTGTAATTATAACATGCAATACCTGAATCATATTCATCAGCTGTCGGTTTAAACAGCTCGCTAGAAAAAGTTTCACATATATTCCCAAACATTATTTTATAACACATTGCCAGAAAGCATTAAACTATTAAAATAGATACACAAGTTTAACGTCAAGTTAAATCTTCACTATTGAAAGAATATATTGAGCATCAAATGTATATATAATTCCTGTAAAAAGAATAACACTTGAGATTTTGTTTCAATGATCTCTCAATCACATGTTTTGCCCAGTTTCCCTCAATCCATTCAGGAAATGCTGACTGAGATGGCCCCTTGCTTTGCTTCTGGAGAGTAAATGTAGCTTTTTATCTCTGCACATTTTCTGAACCTCTGTGGAGTGTCAGTGGAAAATATAGTTATTTCATGTAAATCATTCTTCATGTTCCCATGGTAAAGAGTTGCTTCACCAGGGCACTCTAATGCCTAGTAACAGCCAAAATCTGTAACTAAATTGCCAATGCAAGTAGTTTTTATTACAAGGGAGCACATATTTCTTGTTAACAAGTTTTGTCAAATTGCTGAGTTTTGCCTTCAACTTTTATTCATAAAAACATATAGTGTAGTATAAAAGCAAAGATTATTTGATAGAATTATCTATGAACATATTCATCCAGTGCACCTCAATGCTAGGTTACACTGTTATGTTTTCAAAATGTGTGTAAAAACTAAGTTTTTGAAAACTATTTATTTATATTCATTAATATGCAGGCAACAGTATCAATGATAATACCCAAATCTTACAGATAACATTGTAGATGGTACATAATATGATGTAAAAATATGTGATACACAAGTCATTTATTATACTTTCAAAATTATTTGATCTGTCTCTCTGTGTAAGATTTCTCTCTACATAAGAAATTATTTTCAGAATTCTCCTCACAAATTTCTGATTTGCTTTGGCTTTTAATCTACCACTTTCATCCTCATCACACATAATTTTCATGGCTTGTTGATGATATGAGTTCTGTAAAATTGATCAATACATTCGATGTGGGAAAATAAATGTGTGATTTTTTGTATACCCAAACCAACAGATATTCTGATTTAGTGATTTCCAAAAACCTGTTTTAAAAAATTCAATCTTGTTTCAAATAGCAAAATTAGTACAGTTTCGTTGTCACTCTTATTGTTATACCGACAAGGACTCAAAAATATTAAGGTTCAAAAGTTATTGTTATTGAACAAGAAAAATTTTAGGAAAAAATGGTGATGAAAGAATAGGAATTTTAATATACAAATAATTAGAATCCTAAATTCATGTTGAGTAATCAACAAAATACTAGATTAAACCTAGGATTAACAACATCTAAACAGAGGTCTCAGTTAAAAGAAACAATTACAAAATAAACCAAGAAATATTAAAAACAAGCAGAACCCAGCAGACGTTGTCCTGTCCTCTCTGTCTCCTCTTTTTCTCTACCTCTCTCTTTTCACTCTAACTTTTTTCCACTCTTTTTCCTTCTCTCTTACCCCTTTCCCCTCTCATTTCCCACTTCTCTCTGTTTTCTCTCTCTTTTCCTTATCTCTTTTTCTCTCCTTTTGCCTCTGTCTTTTCTTCCTATATTTCTCCCTCCTCGTTCTTTCACTTTTCTTCTTCCTTCCTCTTTTTCACTTTCTTTTTTTCCCTCTACCCGTTTTGCCCCAGACTTCCCAGTCTTTCTTCCTTTCTCTTTTCCCCTTCTCTCTTTTCTTCTTTCTTACCTCTTTTCTCCTCTCCCTTTTCCTCTTTTAATAATTTGTTAATATATTGAAGATCTCAGAGTCTTCTGTCCACTATCTCACTTTTCATATTATGAGATTTGAAAAAAATTTCTGTTCAATTTTTTAAAGATTATCTTTCATACAAACCTTGTCTGGGCAATAACAAAACACACTAAAAAAAGAATTATCCAATTTGGTGCAGTCGTTTAATAGCTTTTTGCTTACATACATTTCAGAGATTCTTTTTTTATTTATATAGATAATCTAACAAAACAAACAAGAAAGGAAATTTTTATGTCCATATTAATTTTAGGGGCAGAATTTTTCCACATTTTCATAAAAGTTACCATAAACTGGGCAACTTTGCCATGTTTTAAAATTATGTTGTTCGTTACCATGCCAAGTTCATGACTCAACAAATACAGCCATCAATAACTTCATGTTTGCTCTATTCAATGTTCAATATTGCTTGCTTCAATTCTTGTGTAATGTTTTTCATTTATCTTCTTAGTTCATTGTAGTTGGATTTTATTGTGATTTAATACACAAACAATAAATATTTTCCATAATTTTGATTACATTATTTAACTAAGAATATTAAATCCTAACATAAATATATAAAAATATTTATGTATTCAATATTGAACATTATTGTAATTTCAAAACATTTGTCATAATTTATAATAATTTATTTGTTTTAATAATAATTATTTTCTCTAATAATTTATAAAAGTGTAGTATATGTCTAACCAAAATTCATTTAAAAATTTTTCACCAAAAGTACTTTAAATATGGAAATTATATTACAATAAAAATCCAATTAAAAATTTTAAAATTCAAATTAAATTTAAAAGTATTTTTACATTTTAAATTAGAATTAAACATCATAGAATAATTTCAGCATTCATGAAGCTTTTAAAGGAACTTGAGCAAGCCTGACGGTTTAAAAACTTGCTTAATGATAAAACTTTTGTATGTCCACATTATCATGAAAAGACTTTTGTTTTCTGAATTTAACCTCATACCAATACTATACTTACTTGTATTATTTTATTGCTTAAGAACGTTTTTTCACATTTACTTGCCATTTCTTAGACTTAATAAACATACATACGGTAAGTTTGTAATTTTCTATTCACTTTCTATTGCTTCTCAATGTGTTCTCCATTTTACATGGGCTTACTTCATAATAAGGAACCAAATAAATTATTATTTCCAATGATGTGAGAATAAGGAACCAATCATACTTACATTATCTTTTTATATTGACTATTTTCTTTGATAAAATAAATAGTAATGTAAGAAGTATTTGAAAATCAACGATATATTTTGTGAGACTTACCCACAATATCAGTTTCGTATTTTCGCTCTTTTCCGAAGCATTTTCGAAATCATCCGCTAGAGTGCGGGGTATACAAATCGGGCATTTAGCATGTGACCGAGATGACAATCGATTCGACAAGAAATGTGGAAAACGTGACGTCGAATGAATGACTTGGACGAGTTAGGTAGATTGTTTATCATGCAATAGAATTTTGAGGTAACCTGCATTGCATTTACTAGGATCGTTTCGGGACAGTTCAGTAAGTTGTATGGATTGAATAATTAACATTAATCTGTGAAGTACAGTGAAGTGAATTGTCAATTGTGTTTATTGGTTTAGGTGTGTGATATATCTGTCAGCGATGGTGTGCATCCCGTGCTTTGTCATCCCATTTTTCTTATTTATTTGGTATCGTTACCTGCAGCCCATAGTTTTAAAGTTCTGGAATCCCTGGAAACCAGTAGAAGATAATAAATCTGCAGTTAAAGAGAAGGGTAAGGACGATGAAAAGGACAACATCAACGAAAACAATCCACCTCCTGAAAAACTTAAAGCGACCTAGGAATATGAACAATGACCATCGATATTTATGAAGTATTATCTTTAAGAGTGTGCAATCGAATGATGAAACTGTTTAGCCATGATGACATTTCTATGTAACATTCCCAAAATGTAATGTCTGTTTTTGTCTTTGTTCTTTAAACTCACAAAATGTTTTGTGTAGTCATGCACTAGGTACACTGTTTATTGGATTTGTCATTGTACTGTACATTAACTGACTGCTGACATGAAGAACATGGTCATTATGATTGTTTGATATGTTTATCAATGAGAAAACATGCACATCCAAATAAATTTTAAATATTAAAAAGGCTGACATATGCCCAGTGATAACAAAAGTTATAGTCAAAATGCTGTAGAAACTGGGAAAAAATGTAATTGTTCAATACAAATAATTGTTATTACAATGAACATTGAATGAGTGATACAATAATATATATTGTATTCAATATGTTGAATAATGAAAGTTTGTAATGAAAATGTTTTCATGTAGTTAGTGTTTTAAGTTTTGATTACCAAAGATCTGATTCATTAAAATTATGGTTTTGATTTATCGCATTGGCTCCATGTTACAACCTTAAATGTACTACGTTCACTTTAAAAACAACATTTGAGTATTGATCACAAAAAAAATTATGCAAATGCAATTATTCAAAAATGGAACTATACATTTCTTCAATGTAATTTGCTAATTATTATTAAAATGTTAAAAGTGGGAAGCTTTTATATAAGAATAGTCCAGACACCCTCTCAGTTTTTGTTTAGCTAATCAATTTTTAAATGAGTGAATGTTGGAAATTTCACACTACATCTGAGAATAGCCTCAAAAATTGAAAAACAACACATTTTGATGTACTTGAAGATTCAATTTCCCTCTCATTTTTTGGTTATGTGTTGAGATTGTGGAATATTACAGAATTGTAAATAGATGAATCTAAGCTTTGATGTTGAATTACTGAGATTACTTTTCTTATTGGGTGGTAAATTGTACAATTTTCTTAAAGGCATTTGAAGTATCCATTGGAGAGCTTTTCTGATTGTAAATGTGTACCTACCATTGAACTGGGTCTCAAAAACTTTTAAACAAAAGCATTCTGTAAAATTCTTTTGGCACTGAGCCACACTGTTGTCTTCCCTTTTGTATATTCAAATTTTGAATTAATAATTCCATGAATCAAGTTTTTTGTTATTTCTACATTTTCAAACTTCAGTGTTTGTTGTGAAGAAGAATACTATATTATTTTATGTGACTATTCAAAAACTATTTTTAATGTAAAATTCAGTTTATGTACCACCTTCCAGAAAATAATTATGTAGCTGCCTCATCTACGGAGAAAGTACGGTTATGTAAATACTAATACCAAATCTGCAGGGAAAAACAATGAGTAGTAAAAGAAAAATATTGTTGTTATGGACTTTTAGAATAGAAGACATATGTTAGAAAACATATATGTCGAGGACCGTCATTTTTGTAAGTTGAATTCTTCCTATAAAATAAACATGAAATTGTTTATGTAGTTTGCAATTGTATTCAATATAAATAGTTGCCTAAACATAGTTCTTATTAAACTTGCAAAGTAAAAAAAAAAAATTGTTGTTTACTTTCGAAGAATGTGGACACTTAATTTATCTGGCCATTTCTGCTTGCGCATTAAGTTAGTAATACATTGCAGTAAATTTAGGCAGGAGGACCTTTTGTTTGCCAAGTTGCCAAACAATTAGTAGATGGTTTTCTAATTGAAAAGGTATTATTACAATTTTTATAGGAAGCTTATATCTCAAATCAAATAACAAACCTAATTGGAAAAAAATAATATTAATAATAGAAATATTTTTCACATAATTTGGCTTTTATTTGGCTCAAAATATATATGACTAGACAAATGTATGTTCCTGAGGACAAATTTAAGGCCTTGAATGTTGGTTAGCAGTTTACTAGCTCCAATGGCAGTTTGCAGCTCTGAGCAGGCAGTGGGGAAGCAGAAGTGAAAGGACATTAGGAGGTAATTGAAAGTTGAAAATTGGCAGGGAGAAGAAGACATGTTAAAAGTAAATTCTGTAGTAGATGTAGTGCTCCAGTGAGTTTGCTTATTAAATCACCATTCGTCTAAAAATTTTTTTAAAAAATTCAATCCCACATAATGTTACCCACTTATTTTTAGCGTAATTTTGAACTAGTAGTTTACTAGTTTCAGGTTGTCAGGTGATTGTTTGTCACTATTATCATTACTCATTTTTGAATTATGAAAGTAGGAAATTTTCAGATAATATGATGCCATATTTTACATGTGAATGAACATTTTTAAAGTACACTCTTAGTAATGTATGTATGTATTGATTTAAGTATGTTAATGGGACAACTTGAGCTGGTGAGCTTCTTATTTAAGTCTATAATATGAGAGTTCCATTTCAGATCATTTTGAATGTCGGTCCAAAGAAAGATGTTTTTGGTGAAAATATAAAACCAGTGCTGAATGAAGTGATCAAGATTGCGGTTACTTTGAGATGAATTACATTTACCTATGACCACTACTGTACACACAATCGATATTGAGATCCAAATAAATATTTTAAAAATGAAAAATAATATTGATGAAAAGTTGGAGTAGAATATGGCCAAAGAAGAAAAATTATATACTATGATGATATTATACATTGGTGAATTGTTTTTGTATTGAAATAATACAGTTAATCCTTCAATAAGCAATACAGCAAATTAACAGAAGTCAATAAAATGACCTAAGATGTGTAAATAAAATAAAAATGTGTGTAGAAAAATAAAAATTTCTCTGAACTAAAAAAAAACATAAGAACAGTTTTGTGTAACAGATGTGAACATGGACAATAATATACAGAAAATTGGCTTGCAAATTTTGAAAGGAATATTTTAAGAACAGTTTTTGAACCAATACAGGAGTCACGAAGACGCAATAATATGCCTTATATAAATAAGTACATGTACTAATTTCACAGTCTCATCAATTACAATGGGTGGAAGTTAAATATTACATGCCATGTATTTGCTTAACAAAGAAAGCAATTGAAGGAAGAGTAATTGGGGGTGGACCAGATGGTATGACCATACAAAGATGCATGGGCTGTATGTCAGAGCATGAGAGAACAATTGGGAGTAAGAATTTGGAAATGAATAGCAAAAGTTAGAGAGAAATGGATGCAGATCATTGGCAAAGCCCAATCTGAGCTGCACTTCAGCGTCTTCAAGTGAGAATTTTTCAATAAAATTTAGCAAAACTTATAAAGAATGTGAATCTTGTGACAAGGTAAAAGTTATGTATTAATAGAGGTAAGAACTTTCACTAAACTTTTTTTAGTCATGTTTAAAAAGCTGAAGTTAGAAATTTTCTTTGCCAAAAATATTAGAGAGCTTTCAATGAAAAAGCAAACTAAAACCATTTTTACCATAAATTGAGAATATAGTTGTTATTGAGGCAATTGCAATTTCTCTTGGCAATGATTATAATATGAATAATTTTAAATTTAATTTTGAAGCCTATCAAGTAAACACATTGAATCCTTGTTTATTCATATGGGCAGAAACTGTAGCTTTTATTTTCTCATATTGACATTAAAGAATGTGATTACTTAATTTGCATGAAACATGCAACAAAAAATACAGGACTATTGTACGATTTTTCCATAGCTGACTGTGACATTTCATCAGCTGTTACATGCCATCCAATCAGCACCTTCACGTCACTACAGTGATGTCACAGGTGGCGATCAACCTTCCGATTGGATGACAGCTGATTTACGTCACAGGCAACTATGAATAAATCCAAGTATAAGTCAGTCTTGTTTTTCGTTGTTCTTTTTTAACCAGTAAAATAATCCTTATCTCATTAAAAGATTCCCTTTGTTGAAAAACTTATTTACTGCCTGTGAGATTTCATTTTGAGCAAGAAGAAAACGTTCAGAAGAGGGTAATAACTAGGGGCGGCTTTTGATGACTTAAAACATCGCCAAAAATGATCAATTAAATGCCCTTAAAATAATTTTAAAATGCCCTAAAAAAAACGTAAAAAATTGAATCTCTACCACTTCAGATGAACAACTCAAGTCGTTGGATTTGTTATTGATGTAATAGAGGCTACTTCCTTTTGTTCAAATGAACTCAGCTTGCAAACGTTTGGTTTGGACCATTCTTTACAAAACATATCTCCCTTTATTTATCGCGAAATCGGCCGAAGTGACAACGGCGACGATAGACGCCACAGAAACCTTAGATTCCATAACACTTACATTGGCGGACATTACGGTTCTTGAGCGAAGAAATCGAAAAGGCTTCTCAGGAATTCTGTTGAGCATTGGTTGAATCTCGTAAATATTGTTTGAAACATGTTCCATTAAAATCGATAAAATCAGCGAAAATTGCATTAAAAATGACGTAAATGGTAAAAATGACTTATTAGTCGAAATCGACGAAAAATGGAAAAACATGACAAATAAAAATTGGTCATTTCCTTTTGTCATAACAAAATGAATTTCTATACTTAACGGCATTGTTGTAAAGTGCAAAGAAAAATGACATTTCATTATTTAGAAAATAAATAAAAATAATTACGCTTTCAAAACACTGCTTTTCACGCTTTGTGATAATCATACATTTCCTTACAAAAACAAAACTGGGCAAACCCAAGTGGGTCAAACATAATTGTACGACATTTTCACACGTAACTCGTCAAATAATGACGTAACTTCGACTTCGCGCAGTCCAGCGAACGCTACACTGCCCGTAACGAAATAAATATTAAAACAAGTTCTTCTGGTACAAAATAACACTCAAAAATTTTCAGTGTTCTGTAAAAATTATTAAAAAGTTGTCTTTCCTTTATTCACCTTGGTATTTCCTGTGAAGAGAAAAAGGGACATTGAGAAACACCACGGAGGAGATTTTAAATTGGAGGCTAGATGAAGAAATAGTTTCACTTCCAAAAAACTGCCTGTAAATTGCCAGTTTCTTCTGGTCTTAAGTTCCCGCCCTCTGTCCCTCCATTTCGAAACGGCACAGTATTGGTGACAGACGGACCTGGTCCAGAAAATAAAAGAGAAAGTATATGATACGTGACACATGAGTGGCTGCATTAAAACATAAAAAGGGTACGTTTTCTAGAGGCATCAATGCCCTTCCAGAGCGTTGCAAATCTGTTCTACGTCGAAGAGGACCGTGGGGGCCATGACCCCCCCCCCCAAAAAAAAAGGGTGTAAGAGTTTTCATTTGTTACCTTCCTTTATTTGGCAAAATGGCTTCAAATATTATGTTAGAATTATGTTTTTATTTAAAAATAATATTATATAGTATCACATACACTACAAAAAGAATATTCAATGTAATAACAAATGTTTATTATTTAACAAAAATCTATAATGGCCCCCTCCAAAATGATCGGCTGGATCCGCCCTTGTTTACATCTCAGAGAGATGTGTAGGAAACTAATGCGATATGAGTAACTTCATGTGACTTTTGTTCTGTGACTATTCCTTATAGTTCTGTTACTAACAGCTCTGATAAAAGTACAATATTTAGGGGAAGCGGGAGTAATGGGAGTCAGTGGTAAATTATCGATAAATATTATAAACAAACTATTGAAAGGCGGAAAAAATATGTTTCTACCTACCATTAATCATGATATCTACAGGCAATTGACCGCCGCAGACAAAGAAAGCTTACATCGACGAGCATCGCGTTCGTACCAGAAAAGTGAATGGTTGATATTAAAAAGTGCTCTCAGAAAATAAGGTCTAACTTACGTGAACTCGGAAATTTCTGGAAGAATTAAAATTTGTTGGAAGGGAAGTACTTCAGCAAATCATTTAATATCAATTGCGAGTAATTTTAAACATTCTGTAAAATTTTATGAGTAATTATGATAAAAATGTGGACAGTGATTATCATTATCACTGCGTGATTGCCATTATACATGAAGCAAGAATGGTTAGACGGATGAAGAATTCAACAAATGGCTCACTCAAACACTTAAAAAGCCTTACTTGACCAACTGCTCAGAACCTAGTGCTGCTGATCTTCGATAACCTCGGCAGACACATTACTTTATACACAATATTATTGTAAACAAAATAAATACTGTACTGCGCTGAAATATTATGACACTGATGTTGACATGGAATTACTAAATAACAAGATTTACTTAAGAAACAATGTCATTCCGGGTAATATTTTATGCTATTAGTGAATGTGATAACAAAGGAAACAAGAAGGAATAACAATCGATGCAAGAAATGCACGAAGAAATATTTAGTCAATGTACACTGTTTATTTGTAATGTAATATCGCATTATTTTCATTTGCTTGGGAGTTAGTTTAGTGAGGGATTGGAGTGCGGCAATATATTACCATGGCTACCATCTTCTCCCGTCCTCTTCTATCATCGTCTGCCATTCGTCGTCATTGAATATTCTTCTCTTCTGCACGTTTTGGTAGCCTCTTATTTTCTGTCCATTGATTACTTCACAGGCGTCATCATCCATGAGAGGCTCAATAGATAAAAGTCAGATTACCGGAGAGTCTCCTCTTACCCCATATACCAAAAAATATTGGTGGGGTCGCCCCCGCCCCTCCGGCGGTGACCCCATGGCTTTCAGATCACTACATCGTCCAAGATCATTTTTACGAAAACCCTTAAGATGTTATAATACGCGAATTCGTGTCCTACATCCTCCACTCTTCCCTTTGATATGCTTTCCTACTCTCTCAAATTGATATTCAGATCCTGCTTCAACCTGTAATTGCCCCTCACAACCGTTTTCTTTTCTTATTTTCACGTCTGATATTATCTTTATTTTCGTCCTTTTCTCTATTTCTTCCTTTCCATCCTCTTCCAAACTCACATTTCAAGTGCTTCCGTTCTTTTTCCATTCCTTTTTCTCATTGGTCCGTTCAGGTTTCTGTTAATCAGTCGAAAAAACATTTAATAAACGGGAGCGAAATATGACACCGGAAAATGTCACAATTAAAAAACAAGCGTATGTGGTTTTTGGAAAATATGAAAAAATATAACATTTTTGGAAAATTTAATATGTTAAAATACAACATATTAAATTTCCCGGGAGAATTTGCCCCGAAACCAACTAAAAGCAATATGGCGGCCTCCTACGTTGGGCAAGGGCGCCCAGAGAAATCATGAGGACCAGGGCAGTCGATCCATGGGGAGCACTTATTTCACTCAAAAGTTCCGCAGTTCCAACCCCCTCACACAAAACACAAACAGAATTCACTTCATGCAACACAAATAACTTATAACGGTTAATTTGAATTAGAAGTGTGTACACATTTTGAACGAAAAAAAAAGAAGCCGGGGCTTCGGTTCTCGGAGCTTGGGGCAAGTTGCTCCAGCTACCCTCCACTCTTCCAGGCACCCCTGCAGTCGGGAACTTTCGAGCTGCATTCTCGAGTATGAAGATACAGTCATCAGACTCGAGCCCGAAGTCATCCTACAGTCTTCATGCTCTTATGTGTTTGGCTATACATGGAAGAATCTAGTTCCGTGGTAGATGTCCGAGGTCAGCTGGGAGGAGGGACGCCTGCCTCCGGCCGCCAGGCGTCGCCGTGGGCGTCGGGAGCCGGGAGCGGCCTCGCAAGGAGGTAGAAGCCATCGCCGTCTTGGGCGTCGGCGTCGGGGCGCGGCGGCAGTGCGTAGTCGATGACTTCGTAGGTGTGCTCGGCGAAGTCCCCCGCCTCCTCCATCTTGACGTAGTCGTGCGCGGGCGGCAGGGCGCGCGAGGCCTGCTTGTAGCCCGCGGGAGCGCTCTGGGGGACCGGGCACGGCGGAGCGGTGGCCTGCAAGTAGCCGTCCTCGTCCAAGGGCTGCGACCCGCCCCCGCCCCCGTCCCCGCCTCCGCCCCCGCCCCCGCCGCTACACCTTCTGCAGCCGCAACCGCCTGCAAACAGTGATGATTGGGGAGCGGATTTTGATGGCCTAAAACATCGCAAAAAATGATCAACAAAAATCACTGCAGCAGTGCTTGATGCGGTCGCGATCATGCGACATCTACTGGCCCGACCGAGTAAGACGCGAAAAGCCGTGTCATATTCCATCGTGACATCCGTGTATTCCGTCGTGATTCCAGTCCCTCACGCGCCACGTTAGAAACCCCAAGTATACAAGGATAGTGCTTGCCCATACCCCAAGGGATATGATATTGTTAACTTTTCTGGGGATCAATGACGGTTTCTGAGGGGACGGAAGGAAGCAAGTCTTCATCACAATTTTCTTCTTTGTAATGTAATTACTAGGGGGTGGATTTTGATTATCTAAAACATCGCCAAAAATGATTAATAAAATACTCTACTTTTTTTTAAAAAAATTTCCCCAAAACCAAAGAACAGTGACGTAAAAATATGATAAAAACCAGTTCGGATGACGAACTCAAGCTATTGGTTAGAAGTAATCGAGCCTTTTGTATTCGTTCGAGTGAACTCAGCTTTAAAACATTTAGTTTGGACTGTTATTTACTATAAAATATGTCTTTAAGTTATCCCGAAATAGGTTGAATCGCCAATGGCGCTGATAGGCGTCATAGATTACATTCTCACAATGGGTGACATTACAACTTCTGAGCGAAGAAATCGAATAGGCTACCATGTACAGGTACTCACGAATTCTGTGGTGAGCATTTGTTCTAACATCTCGAAAATATTATTAGTAGCAAGTAGCATTAAAATAATATCAAAATCGATGAAATCAGCGAAAAATGCATTAAAAAGGGAAAAGATAAAAAATGACTTATTAGTTGAAATCGACGAAAAATAAAAAAAGACGTATAAAAATGGGTCATTCCTTTTTGTCATAACATAAAATGTATTGCTATACTAAACTGCATTTTTTCTTAAACAAAAAGAAAAAAAGATGACCTTTTATTAAAATCCTCCCAGCCAGAGAGCGGATTTAGATGACCTAAAATTGTGTGTCATTAAAAAGACATACAAATGACAAAAACGTACATTAAAAGTGTCATTAAAAATGACATTAAATCGATGAAATCTGCAAAAAGTGCACCAAAATGACGGAAAAGGTAAAAAATGACTTATTAGTTTGCGTTTTTGTCGTAATTCGACTAATGACCTATAAAAATGGGTAATTTCCTTTTGCCATAACATAAAATGAATTTCTATATTAAATGGGATTGTTCTAAAGTGAAAACGACATTTCACTAAAATTCGACCCCTAGTAATTACCAAATGAAATATATACTTTGATGTTTGAGAGGAAATGCATAGTTTCGGAGCCTCTAGCTTTTAGGATATTTACTTTGATTCAGTTTTGAACTACGCACGCTTTTAAGGGATTGTAATCTCTGAAAAGAAACTGACGGCTTTTCCAAGAACAAGACCAGCTTGAGAGTGAATCGCATCCTAGGGCGCTCCTTTTCCACAAGAGGATACGTTGTATAATGGAGCTCTACAGCATGGGCAGGATCTCCTCGTCTTTTGAATTGCTTTCTACTGACGTCTCATTCAATTCGATCACGGGAAGACAGTGATGGCCAGGACTTCGGCTGGCAGAGCGGCCGTATTGTAAATTGGGGACCAAATAATCCCTTCATTTTATCTCGTGACACTTACTTTCGAATTCTACAAGAAAATTGGGGACCAACCTTTCCCTGATTATATGTAAATTGTGGACAAAACCAACCCAGAGAAGGAAAAGGGCTGATTGAGCAGATAAGCGCGTGCTTTGAAGCAGCAACACAATTTACGTTTCTTCGAGGATAGAAGTCAAACCTGGTGTTAAGGAGAGAGGGAAAGAACAGATGATAGACAAATGTGGATATACGTATCGGAAGAAGAAAGTGTTGATAATTAGTGAAGAGTTCTTTTGCACATGTACAGTGAGTTCGTGCAACGCAAAAGTGTTTACTTTCATCGATGGTGATGTTGTTGCACGGAAGGACACTAGCGATAACAAAATTGAGACGACAAACAAGAAGATTGTGAGCAACAGTGCCAAAAGGAAAGCACAGGAAGTTTTATCCCAAAGAACTTCAAATATAATTCATTCAGCAATAGAAGAAAGGGTTCACGCTGTCGAGACATTAAAAGAAAAAGATATATCGTATTTACATTGAAATTTGTACAAGAGCATAAGAAATCAGCCCTGCCTAGAAGTCGGTCCCCAATTCATATATGCCGAGAAAAGGGTCGGTCTCCAATTTACATACGCCCTTCTCTGTGCCGGTCTCCGATTTACTTATGGGTTAAACTCTTACCTTACTTTTGGTCCCCAATTTACATACACCAGGCAGCTGGAGCACGATGTAATCCCACCAAGTGGGCTAGTGGAAGCCCTAACGGGGAGCTCTAAGGGGCAAACAAAACCGATAGGCCTTTGTCTTTCATCCCGTCACAAGTGCGTACCTACCATCTAAATTGTTGTTCATTTTATTTGAAGTAGCGAACGTAATTGGCTGTCTTTCCTCCCCTTGAGAAATATGCACAAACCATCACTGCTAGGGGAGCGGTAGAACTATGGTGGAAAGAGATGGATGGGCTCTTGTGCCTCGCTTCCGACTTCAGCCAATGGACTTCAGGTACCAGTTTGCGTCACAATTATTGCGGGAATTTTAACTGCCAAAAGTATCTCCATGTTACACGCCATTGAAACATATGAAGCACTTTTTTTTAAAAAAATATTTCATCTTTTATTTCAATTGCTCTTTCATCGTGATATCTTCGGTTCATCACTGTTGAAAATGGTCACTTTATGCCACTTTCAAAATGTTTCTCAACACCTCTCTCTCCATTTAACATGGCGGATTACGTCTGGTCTGACTCTTCAACCCGAGATGTAGTCACGTGGTTCATGACGTAAACTGGGGCTGCGTAGAACGAGCAAAAATCGGTGCACCGGAGGCACCCACCCATCTCTTTCCATCCTGGATACGTCATCTCTTTCCACCAAGGGTAGGAGGTGGCTAGGTGTCACTCACCAATGCAGCAGCGCGGCAGGGTGCAGGAGCGGCAGGAGAGGCAGCGGGGCGCGCGGAGGCCGCAATGCACAGCACACACGTACAGCGCCAGCAGCGCCACCAGCATCAGCACGGCCAGCAGCGTGAACCCCGCCGCCAACGCGATCATCGCCCGCGCCCGCACTCGCCAACGCTACCCAAACACACAACAAAAAGCCACTCTAACACCAAAAAGAATCGAAACCGAACAACCCTAAAATTCATGCAAAATAAATAGTCGACTCCGGTTATAGTGAACTCTGATATAGTGAATTCGGATATAGTGAATTCGGATATAGTGAACTCGGATATAGTGAACTCGGATATAGTGAACTCGATATAGTGAATTCGGATATAGTGAACTCGGATAAAGTGAACTCGGATATAGTGAACTCGGATATAGTGAACTCGGATATAGTGAACTCGGATATAGTGAACTCGGATATAGTGAACTCGGATATAGTGAACTCGGATATAGTGAACTCGGATATAGTGAACTCGGATATAGTGAACTCGGATATAGTGAACTCGGATATAGTGAACTCGGATATAGTGAACTCGGATATAGTGAACTCGGATATAGTGAACTCGGTTATAGTGAACTCTGAATCTTGGCTGTAGGAAGTACGTCCTGGAAGTTAATTCCCTCCTGAAAACAAATATATCGCCTCTATGCCACAAATTCCATTACTAGGCAGCTTGGAAATAAAAATTTCCGCCATGCCGCTACCGAAAGGTTCTCGTATATTATTAGGCGAGTAAAAGGGTCTTCCAAGAGTGGAACAGTGTTCCTACAGTGCAAGAAGCATTGAAGGGTGTCAAGACTGCATTGCGCTACTTACAGGCAGGGGACAATGCAGAATTAATAGTGTGGAGATAGCACGAACTCGAAAAGGGTTTAGAGAAATTATTAATGAAAAATGTACGAAGCAAACAATTGTAAATAATTATTTTTTGAATGTGAAATAAAAATAATGAAATTTTCAGTTGGTGCTCTTCACGTATTTTGCTGTATCTTTATATTAATAAAATTAAACATTATGGAGAAATTCTATTTAATGTATACGTCATTGGATATAGTGAACCTGCCGGCGGCGCTAGCCGAATCCGTTCACTACGCTCCGTGAAGGTTAAGCGAATTCGAGACTCGCGGGTTCGTGGTTGGGTGACCGGCCAGGAACCCCGGGATTTAACGGCGTCGAGCCCCTGGCCGAAGGGATAAAAGGCACTGACTGACTGCGACGGGACGAGACTTGACAAATATTAAAAAATTGCACATTAATGGCCCAGTGCAAAGCGCTCAACGCCCCTTAAGGGGCTTGGAGACGCGTTGCGTCAAGGTGTAGACGCAACAAATTAAAAAAAAAACTTCTGATATAGAGGACCAAATATGTTAGTCTCCAGAAGTTCACTATAACCGGAGTTGACTGTATACATCATTGTAATAGATTTATAAAAATTAAGTCTGTTTGTAAATGAGAGCGAAATTCACGCACGATCGCCGCAGTGTGCATGAGTTTCTGGTTCCAGTATGCTCTGCCCGCGTTTTGACGCCTTTTCCATCCGTATAGTATGTGAGCTGAGCTGTAGAACTTTATAATGTTCAAGAAAATTGAGTCGCCCGCTGACGCCGCCACGTTTTTCAGGTCATTTGGATGGAAACAACATCCACCTTACAATTCAAACCTTGCACTCACTGACTATCGCATGTTTTGGAGCATAAAGGATTTTCTTGGTGGTCAACGGTTCAACGACGACGAAGAAATAAAAACTGTAGCCATAGACTGGGCTTCTACGCAGGCAGCAGATTTCATTAACGTCGGAATTCAAAAACTAATAGAATGGTACAACAAATGTTTAAAAAAAAATGGGTAGAAATGAAGATGAAATTATGTAGAATTAAAAAAAAAAAGATACATACAGTTTTCTTATTATTAACAAAGGACCTTATTTAAAAATTAACCCTTGTATTTTTTTGTATCGTGTGGTATCCAATCGAATTTTCCAATCGCAGATTCGAATCCTGTCTCATGCAGGGATGCTTGCTTTTGTGTTGTGGCATGATGTGGGGTTCTCCCAATCATCATGTATCACCTTTCAACCCTCTTTCTTTCATTATTAGTCATTCGGCGCAGTCTTAAACAAGAGAGCGGCAACATCATTTCTGAACTCTGTTGTCATTGAACTTTTTTATTTACCAATTATGACCAATTCTATTTGTAAATAAATAAAACATATTACACGAACAATTAAATTATAACTTTAATGATACAATAAATAAATAAAATTTATTTTATGGTAAACGGTTTACAATGTTCCCAGATGTCTCGGAGGGCCTCTTTCATGAATGTATTACAATTTCCCAAATTGTTCAAGAGGAAAATCAAGGATTAAACATAATAACTAAATAAAATGTTTTGTATCCCGCTATTATTATAAACGGTATTTTTCGTTTCAAGAAATAGTTCATAAAATGACATCTTATGGCAAAGACTATGACGTACCTGTCGTTTATGGCAAGCATAATTGCGTCATCACACATTCAGTCAATCGCAGCGAGAGAATAGTGGGGAGGAAGAAGAATACCTAGCAGCCGATGACCGTTTCGTCGCAGTGTCAAATACCTGTGAAGTCACAATAAAGTTTTCAAAAGAAATCGCCGATTCTCTTCTAAATTTATAAAGCTATTATAAAAAACACGTTTGCAACTCGTTTGTAATGTTGCTTTATTACATTCGTACAAATTTGAAAACTCGCTTCAAACGTCGCTCGTTTTCAAAACATAGCATTACAAACTAGTTGCATATGATACTTTTATTGCATCAAGCTACGGGGGCTACCATTTTCAGGAGTCCATGCACTCTCTGGCCCATCCTGTCCGCATGCCGATGGCTGTATATTTTTTCATTTTAATGCATTTTATAACGGGTTACAGTGTTATGTAGGGTGAAGGGGGGTGTTTACTAAACTTACAATCTATACTTAATTCTAGGCTTATATATACTGCATAATTCTACATGTATACATATTTACTTTGGTTAATAGTCTCGAGACATTATTATTATTATTATTATTATTATTATTATTATTATTATTATTATTTTAAGATTAAATTGAAAATAAGAAAAACAAACATTAAAATACAGTAACACACAAAACATAGATATTAAATTGAAATTGTCTTTGTGCTGGTCTCTTAAATCTTATTTACTAATGATTTGCCCTCTCGCATAACCAGTTAGTTACCCTCCCGCATACAGTGCATCAACTGATGTCATCAACTGACGTCGTTGTTTGATGGAGAATTCTAGCGGCCGGCTGCTCTGATCGGTAGTTTTCCGTGGTTTCTCCGATCAACACCAGGCGAATGCCGGAGCAGTACCCTACCAAACGAGCCACGGACCGCGCGCGATCTGTCCTTCCTCTTCCTTGTCCTATCCTCTCCTCTTACACACACACTTACACTAACATGCATTACACTACCACATATTCCGGGAGACCGGTCGGGAGCTTAGAGCTTGTCCCGGCTGGGGCGGTACCCCGCTGGTGGGAGAGTCCTGGTTAGGGGGAAACCCCACTAGCTGACGGTAGGTCGGTGCCGGATCTCGCCATCCAGCGGGGGAAGATCACCGTCATCTCCCGCGAAAAAAGCATGCACTACACTAACGGGACTAATGACCGAAGCAGTTGACGCGCCCGGAAACACGAAAAAAAGCAATCAATCAACCCTCCCGCGTAACCGGTTTGAAACAGCAACACCGGCGGCCTGCAGAGAACTCGCAACTAAAATACAGGCGTTTAGTGACCTGCGGCAGCAAAATTGATCTTGAACAAAACTACACTTTTTCCATAAGGTTAGTCACACAGCACAAGAACCAATAAAATATTTTTGAATGACCTGCAATATATTAAATAGTTTAACAAAAACAGTCTTTACGAATATTGCAAGAACAAATACTCGTATGTAGAGTACCGTACAACAGTTAATTTTACTTACCATGAATACAAAAACGTTTCGGTCAATAACGAAACCTGTACGTAAGAAATATTTAATGGCAAATAGCCTTTCTTTGGGGCCTTGCTGTCGCCCAATGTCAGCTTGCCGTATGTAGTGACGTACTGAGTATATGAGTATTCAGTGGGGTAATTGATTGATGGTGATGACCAAAGCAGTTGACGCGCCCGGAAACACGAAAAAACCAAACCAAACCAAACCAATCTGCTCTTCGGCTGCCGGAGGTGGCTCATAAGTTCATATCATCATGTTATTACAGGTTATGGTATAGCCGAAGCACTCCATAGTCCCATTATGATGGGGAGATATTTGGTGAACTATCATTCTGTCTTAAAGTGATGCTAAAGATTAAATATTTCGAAGTACATGTTGGATGATTTCACGTTGACTATGACATGGAAGATATACACAGTGGCGCAACCCAGATTTTCTTTGGGGAGGGGGTGACAGTGGTTATCTAGAGAACACAACCTTGATTTAGATGTCTATAATTTTTTGTCCGTATTTTATTTTGCAATTTGTTTGCGAACAAACATTTGGAAAAATTGCGTAAATCTATGCTTAGCAGTATTTAGGGGACTAAAGCCCATTGACCGTACTGCAATAATCTCACATTTTTAGTAGTTAACAAGCTGCACTAAACACATTTGACAAATTACAATAAAAATATATACAATAATAAATACATAGAATACGAAATTTCTAAAATGAACAATTTACAGTCGATATGATTTACAACAATGTTAACAATCATAATAATTCATATAAAAATATGTTAATTGTTATTTTAAAGTAGAAAAAATAAATGTGAATTCGTGTCATCGGCTTCTGTAGGAAAGGGGTTGAGCCGTCCTTCAACAATGAATGAATTTATATGAGGTGATGCAAAATATTTGAAACATTTGCAATTGTCGAAAATTCATAGTTGATTGGAAGTCAAGCCTATGTCAACTTTATAAGAATTCTTACAAGAAATGAAAAGAAAAAATTGGAGTAATTTAAGAAAAAATTTGAATCAGTTCTAGGGTCTTCTTGTAAAGTACCCTCAAAATTTAAGAATACTTTTAAAATCGTAAGGGTTCGAGTCGGACGGGATCTATCTGGGAATATTCATTTCGGAAATAATCCTACGAATAGTTTAGGCGTTAGTGTTGTTCACTGTCAGACGGACGGACGTTTTGAAGAAAAAGGAAGAAAATATTTTTCGGTATGAGATTTCGAAAATTCTGAATTAACAGAAAAAAATTGAAGCTATTTTTTAAATAATATAGCTTTTAATACTTTTTTAATATATCCCGTACTTCACTCAAAATTAGATGAAAACTATTAAAATTTACAAAAAGAAATGTACACGATAATAATTAAAGAATTGAATGTATAGAACAAATTTAATTTGAGGAAAAATTCGCAACCTTCAATATTGTAGTTATAGAAAGAATAAAAAAAAATCAAACTTTTGTAATTTTCAAAAATTTAGAGTTAACAGTGAAAATAGGTTCTATGCCATCTTCATATGTGTATTTTACTCTATTCTTACCAAAATTTTTAAAGAAAAGCTTTGCAGTCATTTTTTGAAGAAGTTTTGAAAATGTTCAGGTGCTTCATGTAAAGTAACTCCCAAATTAAAAGAATGTTTTTAAAATCGCAGAGCTTCAAGTCGGACCAGATCGCCCGGAAAATATTCATTTTGGGGAAAAATCCTACGAATAGTTTAGGCGCTAGTGTTATTCACAAACGGATGGACAGACAGACGGACGGATGTTTTGAAAAAAAATATACTTTTTCGGTTTCAGGGGATCCCCAAAGCGTATTTCTGTTAAAATTTTGAAGTCGGTTTTTCGCAACATTAGGTAACTCTCTATACATATTATTGCATATTATTCCCTACGTATGCATATTATTCCCTACGTATACAGGAAAATAGCTAGGTCACTGTGAGATGTAAGAGTAATAGTAACGGTATACGGACACACAAACATCCCCGAGCGGGATTCGACCCAGCAACCTCTCAGGCACGAGGCAGCTACGGCTCTTAAACCTCGGCAACCTCATCTATTCAGGCTGATGAAAATAACTTTGAATGTGAAATAAATATACCTAGAAATACCATATAATAACAAATGTCTCGATACGAAAATAGTCTTCCTGTTTAATTATAACTCCATAATTCGTAAGGTAAAATGTTGCTGTTCATTTGTAAACAAAAAATAACCACCTGGATTGTAGATGCAATGTAAATAATTGCAATAAGATTGATTAAAATGTTTAAAGAATTAAAAGTATAATGAAAAGTAGTATATAAATATTACCTACTAGTTTTGCAAAAGACTTCCCAATAAGTTACTGTAAAAGGTTCTAAAACGATCCAATGCGCCTGTAATATAATTATCATGATGCTCGTACATTTGTGATTCTTGATTTTTTTTTTTTTTTTGGTGAAATGGCCTGTTCTTCACATTTTTCTGAACAGTATTTTTTAAATTATCATAATCATTTAATTAAGTGCGTGTACTAATATCTACGATTCGTATCGTTTCTGTGGGTATCTAAGCGGTTCAATGTTATTATGTGTAATGCACATACTACAAGCTATCTTATAATAAATAAGAATTGGTTCTAATAATACGTTTATGTTCGTTTAAGAGTTCATTTGACAGAATTTGTATTTTATTTCAAATTAAATTATTTTGAATGGCAAGGCAAAAAGTGATTCTCTAAGGCTCCTATTATGCACATCAAGCTTAGAACAAAATTCTAAATAATGGCCGTGACCTACAATGAAAACCTTAATGACAAATTAGAAAAGCAAGAATGTTTTGCACATCTTAATACTTAATCGATGTTTCAAGTTTTCATTGTAACTGAATCATATGTTAGGAAGCCGACTCAAACATCACTCAATACTACGATTATTTAAATAGTAGTATTCTTGTAGTTTACAGAGAATTCCAGACGAAGGACTAATACTGCGGCTGCTACTATTTTAAAGAACCCGTTGTTTAACATAACCTTTTCTGTTCCTTGAAGCTTGCTGCTTCACGGCGCAGATACTATTGAAAGACCATGTTGGAAAAAATAACTTTTTCGCATTGCATCAAATGGACTGCATATTCAATCACAAAACACAAAGCGTGTGTCGCATGTTTACTTACTGGAAGCTGGTATACTATAACGTGCACTCATTTAATGGTTGGGTCGTTTTTGATATCTAAGATTTGCGATTCCTTTGTATTAAACAGTTCCATACCCGAGAGCTCCATTTCTCAATCAGCTGTTGACAAGGCGCTATCTCGAAGTACATTGATACTATAACATATTGATAATACGTTGATAACAGACTGACAAACGTAATTGAATATGTTCCGTTTCCTCTTAGATGTTCTCAATCAGAACCCCACTTTCGATAAAATTTGAGTTGATGCAGATACTAGTTCTAATGGAAATGGATTCTAATATTTGGTAATTTTCAGTCATAGTATGTTGGTACTATGTTATTGGGTTTGATTGATTGATTGATTTTTTCGTGTTTCCGGGCGCGTCAACTGCTTCGGTCATTAGTCCCGTTAGTGTAGTGCATGTTTTTCTCGGGAGATGGCGGAGATCTCCCCCACTGGATGGCGAGATCCGGCGCCGACCTACCGCGTGGGGTCGCTAGTGGGGTTTCCCCCTAACCAGGATTTTCCCACCAGGGGGGCACCGCCCCAGCCGGGACAAGCTTTAAGTTCCCGACCGATCTCCTGGAATATATGGTAGTGTAGTGCATGTGTGTGTGTGTGTGTGTGTGTGTGTGTGTGTGTGCAAGGAGTGGTTAGGACAGGGAAGAGGAAGGAGGAATGGCGCGTGGCGCGCGGTCCGTTTGTTAGGGTACTGCTCTGGCATTCGCCTGGTGTTGATCGGAGAAACCACGGAAAACTACCGATCAGAGCAGCCGGCCGCTAGAATTCTCCTCCAGGCAGGGATTGAATTCGACCTAGCTGAAAAGCTAGTGTCGAAAATCCTGCCGCCGTCAGGACTCGAACCTAGGACCTTCCGGTCAGAGGCGCTGTAGTGTCATCAGTTGATGCACTGAGCTACCGCTCCCGGTGTGTATGTTATTGGGATGGCTATGTTATTGGGATATTGTATTTTGGAAAAATTGAAATTAATTTAACCAATATTGAAAGCAAGTATCAGCACTGCGAAATATAAGCGAGCTTCAATTCAAGGCGAATAATGTACAAGGAAAATTATAAATAATGTACTCACAAGCAACGATTTTCTAGTAACCTTTTTTGTGCTAAAGCATGCCCATTAGAGCTCTACGTTTGACAAAACAAACGTATCCCATGGATAAAAGGATATAATTGTACTCGTCAATACGAAAAATCGCTTCTATTGTCGCTAGTTTTTTAACATACCACTAGTGCAATTATATCATTTGTTATCCACTAATTAAGTTAATTGCCATAAGTATGAAAATTTGAGGACTTGTGGGGTTAAAAACAAAAGTTGCACAGTATTATTAGACACGCATGAAAGTACTGCACCAGCCCTGAAAAAATAGGAATACAAATTATAGACAGGCCCCGCAAAGATTTAGAATAAGCGATACGAACTATTTTTAGTTTTTTTTGGAAGTAGTGATTAGGAATACCAATTTATCATTGAATAATTGAAGGTATCACCAGCAAAAGGTGCTGCTAATTTTACAGGAACAACAAAAAAGTTTAATTATCAAAATATTGATAATTCTGCACTGGTTTTGCGTCTAAATCGTTTCTATTTGCCTCCTTGTGTGTACAACATTAGCATTGCTACGTTTGGAGAAGGCTATTACAGAACATTGGTCATTTTAAGAATAATCTAGTGGCAGAAGATGCTATATGCAGCAGCCAGCAACTTTTGACGTCTGACAGACACAGTAAATAAAATAAAATTTCTATTGGAATATTCAATTAATTTGGAAGAAATTGAATGTTTAAATACGTTTATTGTCATACCCTACCCATCAATTAAGCAACTGACACTAACTTGTCAAGTCAACGTACTGGAAGCCAGTTCAAAGCAACTTTAGTACAAGGGATTTTCTTGTAACGTATTCACCAGTTTTGTTTAAAGCTCTTAGTGTGCAGAAAGGGCGAATCCAGCCGATTATTTTGGAGATGGTCGTTATAGATTTTTCTTAAATAATAAATATGTGTTATATTGTATAGTTTTTGTAGTGTATGTATGGTACCAAACAATATGATTGTTTAAATAATTACATAATAAATTCCATAAATAAATATTTAAATCAATTTTGTCAAATAAAAGAAAGCAATGAATAAAAACTCTAGGCCTTGGTAGGGTCCCCCGTCCCGCTTCCTCCTGGAATCCCCCATGATGTGCAGAACCCACAGCAGATAGCATCTATTGCATCTTACCGCAATTGGAAGTGTTTTCGCTTGACCTGCGTCCCCCTTGTAGGTGTAATATTTATACTACTTTCCAGCATCTATGACCTTTGTATTCTTCACCCTTTGCCAATCATCATAATTTACCTAACTTTTTTACCAATATTCCGAAGTTTTACGATGTTCGTTACGGGTGGTGTGAGCGCCTTGTCCACCATTTCTACGCACAAAGCACCTTCTGCATCTAATGCCAACTTTCGAATATGGAAAATAATGCTTTGTAGTAAGTGTACGCTCACGAGATTGCACCAGCGACGTAATTCCCTCACATTCAACCGTTCTACATTGAAATGTGACTTTCGGCGAAAGTGTCAGTTAGCACCTTTTGCTGGCGACCCTTCAATTAAAAAATATTCACATTTTTTACATTGAAATTCACATTCACATTCAAAAATAATTTAAGTTAAGCAAGTTTTCTTTAAAAATAAGGAAGTATAGGAGCGATATATTGGTATCATCAAGAATACCTTATATTGTATATTTCAAGGGGTTACACCGGGAGCGGTAGCTCAGTGCATCAACTGATGTCACTGCAGCGCCTCTGACCGGGAGGTCCTAGGTCCGAGTCCTGACGGCGCACACTGGTTGAATCGGGCCTAAAACTTGGTCATAATTGCAAATGTCAGTAGATTTGCGTAAAAATTGGTATCAAGGGTTTTTTGAGGTCGCTGTATTAGAATATCATTACGAAATTTCAAAATTCAAAATGGCGCCTTCAAAATGGCGGATCGACTCATTTAAAAACAAAGAAAAATGCATATAAAAATATACATATGGGGCTCTGAAGGTCATTGATTTCAAATGTCATAATGAAATTTCAAAATTCAAAATGGCGGCTTCAAAATGGCTAACTGACTCATAAAAATGAGCCCAATGTGCGTAGAAATATGTATAAAATGGTTCTCGAGATCGCTGATTTCGATTATCGGAATGAAATATCAAAATTCAGAATTGAAGCTTGAAAATGAAGCAAATATGAGCAGAAATAGGTTAAGTACTATTTTTGAAGTCACTAAATACAAAAATTGCTATGAAATTCAAAATAGCTGCTTCAAAAAGTAATATCGGATTTAAGGAAAAAGAAATCGATTGTAAGTAAAATGTTATTTAAGACAGTTTTTGAATTTCTTGATTCATTAAGATTTATTTAACATATAAAAAGTGAACAATGGTATTGGTCGAAAAATAAAATCTGCACCAGTTTTCTTGAGGTCCAGCATCCCTACTCCTTCCTTTTCTTAATTTTTAAAATGAATGAAAAAAGGAGTTTTTGGTAAAATTTAATATCCAGAGTGTTTGGTGACATTTAATAACAAAAGATACTCGTGCGCGTGTATTAAGGATCCATCTCAGTATTCTCTCAATGAATGAAGAGAATCTGGTAGAAAAATCTGATTCAGAGGCTTTTGACCCAGAAGCTGATATACATATATTTTTTGTTTATATAAAATTTTATGATTAATTTTTTTAAATAGAAGACATGATAGTGGCATTTATGTCATGTTATCCTGTCCGTACAAATATATATTCAAACAAATGTCACCCAGCTGTTGGGAACCCAATATCTATGTATACAGATCTAATTTCGTCGGTACTTATTGAATAAACAATATTTTATTTAATATTTAATTATGAATAATGGAATCAAAAATTAGTCAACAATACTTTGAGGTGACCACATTGAATTCACTCTTACACCTTAGTTACCCATAGTTTTGTTTGTTGCGTCAAGAAAAGAAGAATCCTTAAAATACACTAAAAATCTGAAAGTGCTCGGTGGCTTGGGTTATTATTGTTTAATCCCTCCAAAAATTTATATTATTAATTTTACTACTAAAAGTAATTATCTGAAGGAGAAGTAAAAAAATTATTTCAAGAAATCAATTCCCTGTGGCATCGAAGAATCCATCGGGGGCGATCTAGTGTTATATCTTACTACGTAGCATTGTAGTATAGTCGCTTTAAAACAAAACGATGCAGATATGTGCAGCTAAATTTGTGTTATTCTGATTAAGGACATTCTACTTGATAAATAAAAATAATAATTGAGGCAGGACTACGCAGGACAAAAAATATAATCTACAATATAAACGACTAACTTTGTTACGCTACATGGTTTAGAATTCAACCGCATCATATATAAAAATATTATACACTTTTTCTTAAAAATATACTTAACTTATAGCCATAAGTGTCTTATATTCGGAAATACAAAAAGACTTTTAAAAAAGATATTTTAAACCCTTTTTTTAATTTCACGAATATCGTTGGCAAGTATCAACGAATTCGAGCCATTCGAGCAACGGTAACTTTATGACACCGTGTGGAAGACAAAAATGATTGAAATAAATTTCTGAAGCTGAAGTAGTATGCTTCAATGTCTTCCAAACGAGATTTGATAAGTCAGAATTCCAAACGCGCACTTTGAATTTTGCAATTATGACCAGGTTTTTGCCGCGATAAAACCAGTGTGCGGCGGCAGGATTTTCGACACTAGCTTTTCAGCTAGGTCGAATTCAGTCGCTGCCTGGAGGAGAAGTCTAGCGGCCGGCTGCTCTGATCGGTAGTTTTCCGTGGTTTCTCCGATCAACACCAGGCGAATGCCGGAGCAGTACCTAACAAACGGGCCACGGACCGCGCGCGATCTTTCCTTCCTCTTCCTTGTCCTATCCTCTCACACTTACACTAACATGCACTACACTACCACATATTCCGGGAGACGGGTCGGGAGCTTAGAGCTTGTCCCGGCTGGGGCGGTGCCCCGCTGGTGGGAGAGTCGTGGTTAGGAGGAAACCCCACTAGTCGACGGTAGGTCGGCGCCGGATTTCGCCATCCAGCGGGGGAAGATCACCCCTATCTCCCGAGAAAAAAACATGCACTTCACTAACGGGACTAATGACCAAAGCAGTTGACGCGCCCGGAAACACGAAAAAACCAAAACCAAACCATCAAGGGGTTACAGATATTCCGCACGAGCAAATACGTCCCTTCTGATTCCGTGAGTATCAGTGTTACTCAATTAATTATTTGTTCACAGCAGTCGTTTTCAAACACGATAAACGATCACATCGCCGTTGCGAGATAGGTGGGCTGGAAAGAGCTCTTCTCCCGCTTTGGCCAGAAACCCAAAAAGTAACCGTTCTTCAGCGCGCTCTAGCGCTGAAACAAGTTTCTCAAAAAATCAAAGTTAATATGTATTTTGTAGGAAATTGTATCGACTTCAATTTTTCGAATAGTAATTGTTACGATAAAACGCATAGATTTGAATATACAAGCAAACAACTAAAATCATAGCGACATTTTAAGGATCTTTTGCGATTTCCTCCGTGAAGCCGGCCTTTTTGATTTTGCAAACATCAAATTTGAATTCAACACTATCAAAAACGTACATAACAGTTGAGAAAGAAATTTCCGGACTTTTTTTTCCCGGATCGACCTCTTGAGCATCAATTGACTGGATCAGTTGTGCGCCCGAAATCAGCGATTTTTTTACAGAAAAACTGTTGTAACCAAGGATGAAACAGAAAGAAAAATGTAATATCCAAAATAAACACTCATTTCTAATGCTTTCCACAGTTCCAAAATCGCCAACCAAAGTACAAAGCCAAAAACCCATATGCCGGGAGAGTACCAAAACGTAACCGAGTCGCCGAAATACCGAGTAGACACAAAGCGCAGGGTCGTTATACGGTTCCAAGAACAGTTTATGCAAGCTCGGTTATCGCTCACGGAAAATGACCTCGCGACCGCCGTGCGCACCGCTTATCGAACGATTTTCCTAAGGATGAGCCAAAGTGACAGTTCGCGAAAACAAGTGAACATCACCTTAACTGCTCCGGCAGCCAGCCATCTAAAGATAGCAGCGCCTAAAACCCAATCTCACCCAAACTATTTCCATAATTATAGGCTAATTAAGTGCTCTTCTCCCGAATTTTAGGTTCTTTTGGATTTCCCAAAATCGTAGGCGCTGCTAGCTTTAGTCTAAGCTTTAGTATAAAGCTAGCAGCGCCCACTCAGAAAATCCATCTCAAATCAATTAAAAATCTGAAACACTACCCAAAAATTAAGAATAATTATGGGCTGAAGAAAAAAAAATTACTCCCGCATTTATATTCCAAAATTCAGGGCTGTACAAAGAGAAACAGTTAACATTGCTAACGAGTGCTTACTCGACCATTCCCAATTTTTGAAGTCATAATTGTGGAAGGTTATGGGGGTAATAGAACAAATTCTTTTGGTGTCGTTAAAGAGCCAAAAATTAATCCAAAATTATTGGGCAAAAAAATTGTTTTGAAAAATTATCGTGCTTTATATTTTGTTTTTTTAAATTAGGGGTGAGTTTCGAAATGTTAAAAAGTGACGTTTTGGAGCTCAAAATTCACTTGTTTCGAGCGTAAATCGATTGATGGCACAACATGTCTGTGCATCTGTCTGTGGTCAATGTTAGCGCCTAAACCGTTCAGCCGATTTTCTCCAAAATTGATATTCTCCGATCGATCTAAACAAACCCGAGGTCCAGGTGAGTTTGAAATGAATATTTTGTTGCTTTTTGGGTTCTTTACATGAAGCCATAGCATTTTTCTAATTGCCTAAAAAAATGGCTCCACATTTTTGTCATTAAAATGTCCTCATTAAAATACGTTAATAATGATCTGAGCTTAATTTTTGTTGAAATCCCTGAAGTTTTTAAAATTGCAAAAGTTCAAATTTTTTCAAAAGTTCAAATTTTTTTGACGTCTTCCTACAACTACAGTTTTAAAGATAATTTTTTTCCTTTATTGCAATCTGTTGTTCAAAGATACTAAGGCCATGCACTATTTTTCGAGTACATTAGTAGTTTTCATGAAATTTTAGTGAATAATAGGCAATTTTAAACAATTTTTTTTTTGTAAAAACTGCTCCAAATTTTTCTTTTAATTTTCCCATCATATGTATCAAAGGACGATAATAACCTGGTGCTGGTCTTTTTTCAGAGAACTCTGTATTTTCAAAAATTGGCCATAATTAGAATATCCGAAATATACAGAATATAGATTGTATCTTTGAACAACATATTGCATTAAAGGAAAATATCTGTACCTTCAATTGTAAGATGGCACTAAAAAAAATGAATATATTGCGAAGTTAATAATGATGCAAGAAAATATATGCTGTTGTAGCACCACTAGTTTAAGAACTAAAAGCAATAAAGTACAATATAAATGGTTTGTATTATGTATTGACAATAACAGCAAACAAATCTCATATCATCATCGTATACGTACTACATTTGTACCATGTATGGCACAAATCACGAGATTACACATGATGCTTCTGAAATATATTTTTCAAATATAATTATATTATAACATTAGAGTTTGCACCTACGTAGAGACACAAAAGTGGGTTCATATTGTAGTACATGATATAGTTGCATCATGTTATGCAAAATTTTTGTTATCGAAAGTCAACAACGCCCTTTGCTATCTTTCACTCATAATTAATCTATGTTGGTAAAGTAATTTGGTAGGGATTCCGGAGCTCAAGAAAATGCGTGCATAATACCAGACTTGTTGTATCGTGCCATTCATCTTCTTCATATTTTTCACTCCCTAGTTTTGTAATTTTCTTTAATTTATTCTTTACTGAACAAAGAGTTCATTTCAACTATAATATACAAATCACTTCTTTCTTGAATATTGTCTATGATTATTTGATATCCATCACTAGGAACCCCTTCCTCTAGGCAGTTTTGTTTCTGATAAAGGGAGTACCTGTAATGACCAAAGAGCGAGAGGTGAGGGGAGTAGTAAAAGAAGAGCCAGTCTTTTGTCAGGTTTGTCTCCAAAAGATGGAAAAAGAAAGCATAAGCTCATGCTAACAAGCATGAAAATCTTAAGATAAAAGAACACAAGGAATCCTTTCCAATGAAAATTGCTTCAGATTTTGTGAAGATTTTGCCGAGCGAAGGGATTATTAAAAAATATGTTTGCAAAAATGGGCTACCACGGCTCTTCCTACTCCTCTGTAACAACTCGTAACACTTAAAGAGACCCCTTCTTGAATAAAAAAAACTGTTTGCCCACACCCACACACATTTACAAATAAATATGTTGCACTAAACCATAAATAAATAAAACTTTTATATCACCTGTTAAGTATTTATATAAAAATTATTAACATATGACTTAAAAATACACATTTTTATAATTCTATACATTTATTTTTATTACTCAAAATAATAAATTAACTAAGACTCTCTAATGAATCAATTATTTTCCCACGGCAAATGCAAATATTCTTCAATCAATACAATTGGAGATGGTTTCTTTTAAGATTCAAAATTTGAAAATGAACAATCTTCAATGAAAATAACACATCTTTGAACTATTCAGGGTTTTCATTTTCTATATTAGCAATAGTAGCTAATAATTCTTGCTACCATTTTGCAGCTATTCTGATTGGCCTGAGGTTACGAACGATCACTGTCACATTGCACCATTTATGACAATTTATAATGAATTTAGAATGATCATTATTTACAAATATTGTTTATAATTCAATTGAATTGTTAGTGTAGAATCATTGTAACTGATTGTTCAGTTATCATAACAGTATATTATAATAACATTATATTATTATAACAGTTATATTATTATAACACAATTACATTATTATAACAGTATATTAATCAATAAATTATACTTTAATTGTTACATGATATTTATATATAATAAATATATACAATTCATCCTTTTATATAAGTGTATATAATCTCCCTTTTATAGAGTTAGCAAAATATCAGTTACAAGATTATTACCATTCTTTATATAATTAGTAAACAATAAATAAATTATTCAACCATCAAATGATTTACCTTGATATAACTGTTACATGCAAATTTTATTATAAAAACTTCATAAAAAACAAACTTTGACTTATAAAGTTAATAATTCAATGATTATATTCACATTTTCGTGTAGGTACCAAAATGTATTGAGCTTGAACAAGTTCAGATTCAAACTATATTTCAAATTACCAGTAAATAGACCCCACTGTCAACCTATTTTAGTAATTAAGCAATGTAATTCTACACAACAGAGAGGGCAATTCATAAAAATTGATATGGATTATTGGTAGATAGTGGTCGATATTTCTAAACAAAGAACAATATTTAATGAGAACATTCATAATTCAGCCATATTCACACCTCACCATTCAATTTGTCACATCCCTCACATCTCCACCTCCCTTAAAAGTGAAGGTATTTTTTAATAATCCCTACTGGGTTGATCTCCCTTTTCATTGTCTTTAAAGAATTAAATCTAAACCATAATTAGAAACATCTGTCAAAATAAAATGTTTATCAAACTTGACTGCTTTTATTTTTATCTCCGATTCATTTTACTCCTTTAATTCTGTAACATTCTTATTAATAGTTATGAATCAAATTCTATAAATTCCTTTAATTACTTAACTTTCTTAATACCTATTTTCAGATCTTACAATAGAGGTTTATTAAATTCTAAAATTTTATCATTGTAATTTTTAATTTTAAAATTGGTTTAACCTTTTAAATCACCAATTTTTTAACAAAACTAATCAGATTTCTTTCGTACTAATCAGTTACCTTTCCTTTCAACAAATTTTACATAAGTCAATTGTTTAGGTTTAATATTATTGAATTTTGGGCTATGAGGCTTAACAAGTCTAAAAGCTTTACAATAAAAACATTGGATTTGTGTCTCTCAAAATCTTCAGTTTTAAAATTATCTTCAAGTTGCATATTGATCTTTTCATCCAGACTTCCCACAACTTTTTATTGTCTTTCTGTTAACACACTTATTAAATTGTTCCATACGTCTAGTTCCTTTCAAAATGGCCCACATATCATTTTGAAGAATATTGGGCACATTATATTATATAGTTTATACTTTTAATGTAATTACAGCTTTGAGAATGCTGGTTGAGGCCTCAAAATGTTGGTTTATAAAATTATATTAATAAATTTAAACATGAAAAATTGGCTGTCTAAAAATAAATCCTGGACCAACCTCTTAAAATTTCATAAATATTGCTTGTTTTCAACTTCAAATTATTTCTTACTTTATTGAAATTTTCAGACTTTCATGATACCTTTAGCTTCCTTGAGTGTCACCCAATTCTCTATCATTCGTTCTTTGACATTAAAATGAACACATCTCTTAATTGGTTTCATAAGTAAAAGATCTTTAAGATAATCTAATGAGTTTATTCTGAATTTCTCAATCCATCCTTCTAAATTAACTTTCAAGATGTATGCTAGACTGTCCAAGATTTATCAGGTGTTTTACAAACAGAATAAACTGTTTTTTATGGGTTGATTTAAATTTCTGTTTCAATAACTGAACTACTTGACCATTGTCTATAACAGTATCTATTTATTCATGAATCAAATATTATAGTTCTGCTAATGGCAATAAAGTCACTAAATATCATCCTCAATGTTTACATGAAACATTTTCTGCCTCAGCAACGATTTCAAAATTTTTGTTGTACAATTTCAATAACATTATCTTTTGGCTGAAATGTTTTAAAATTGCACGTTAAATTAAGTTTTACCTTTTTAATATGCTGTTTCATATTCTATAAGCACCTCATTTTGAATCTGTCTATTTGATACTTCAGCTTGCACTTTTGCCAAGTCTGTCTCTTTTTCTATTAACTTTTCGCACACTTATCCTCTTTTTATGCTAACTTAACTTTCCTCATTCCTCTTTGTTTTTAATCTTAATATGTTGTGTTCATTTTCTGCTAATCTCAACATTTCCTACTCCTCTCTTATACCATTCCTTCTCAAAATCTTCATGATTTTTTATTGTCCGATGTACTACAATCAAAATTTTCTATTCCTAAAGTAATAGCTGCTTTCATTAAAATTTTATTCAATAACTTTGCTACATTTAAAAACCTTTTCTTTAAAATAAGTTTAATAATTATCTTTATCAGAAAAAAATTACACATCTAATGAATTAGACATCTAATGGAGAAACAGTGGAACAAGTCAACAAGTTTTCATATCATTCATACAAGTGTATATAACCACACCCAAGAGGATTTAGAAAATAAATTGTATAAAAACAACAGAATCTGTGGAACAATTAAATGACACGTCGACGTATGGCTTTGAGACATAGATAATGAGAGAGAGAGACAAACAGAAAATACAAGCAACGCATATGAGATTTCTGACACACAAGGAGTTACAAGAAGAGACAGACTGAGAAAAAAAGACATTAGAAAAAATCTAAAAACCAATGACTTAGTAGAAGAAATAGAAAACTCTCAAAGAAAATGGCAAGATCACCTTAAAAGGATGAAAAACAGATGGCCAAAACCAATATGGAAATATAAACCAATAGAGAATAGAGTTGTTAGAAGTCCACGAAAGAAGTGGCAACAGCAGGATTAACTACCAAGAATACTGCATAAATAATGGAACAGGATGTTATGCTTAAACACCAACAGTTCATGATAATGATGACGTAGATATTGATTTGAACAGTTTTATAAACCTTGCAATTCTTGATAATGTCTTTGAGTTGTTATTTATATTTCTTGTCACAAAGCATCACAAGATCTACCAAGTATTTTCTTAGAATTGTTTAAATGTCCTCACACACCTCAACTTTTCTTCCACATTTTCTCATTGTTTGTTTATTAGGTACATGTCACCACTGCTATTTCAAATAACTTGTAACATCTGTCTTCTGAAAGTTACTTATTATATACATGGATGTCTGCCTGCAAACTGCTACAACCACTCTTGAGAGATGGGAAAAATGGAAATGAATATGTAAAAAATTAATTAATAAATTAAATTAATTAATTTCAAAATTAATAAATTTAAAAAATTAAATTATTAAATTGGAAATTATTATATTGGGTTGACATTTTCAATTATCTGAAATTTTGCAAATAATTCATGATCAATTTACATTAGAGTGTAAGTTAACATTGTGAAATAAATTGAAACTGATATTAAGTATAATATTATCAAAAAATAATGCCCATAAATAACACATAGAAATTGGACATGACAAATATTCATTGAAATTATATGAGAATTTAAGGATTGTATTGTTACAAAGCTTATTATTAGTGATGGGTAGTAAATTAATTTGCAAGAAGGGATATCAATGTCAACACATCTTGAATGCATGAAGAAATATTAGAAGTAGCAAAAATATTATGAATTAAACAAATTTTAAATATTTGGGCAAAAAAACTAAATATTGAAACAGTATACAGTTCCATATTTGATGGAAACTGGTTGAACTGGCCCAAGTGGTCACAACATGCATCGTCAGATTGACATTCATTTTGCACGTACAACAATAAAATTGTGCCATCTTTATACAAATATTATTGGGTTGTAAACTCAGTGACCAAGAACCATGAAATTGCTGCCACCAATGTCATGATGCCGTATTTCCCTTTTGCTCGTGGGAACACTCATTTTGTGGTCATAGGGAATAGCTATTAAATATGCACATCTATAAGTGACCACTTATTTTGAGAAAGAACTTATTATTTAAGGGTTGTCTTATTACTTAAGTGTTGAATCTGGCTCAATAACTTCTTCTCAACAAATAACTTAATTATTATAACTGACACCTCTTCTTACATTTCATATATCAACTCAAAATTACTGAGACATTCCAATGCTCATGAAAACTTCAATATATTATATCCAATCCCCTACTCAAAGATACGAGAACCTTTTCGATCCAGTCAACTCGACCTCTCAAAGTGTACTAGTTATTTACTCAGTCTTCTATCAAATGTTCCATGTTGCTAAGTAGGGAACATTACACTGTTTACAAAATGTTAATTTTGTTTTGAATCAGGAGGAAAAGAAAGATTGACCTGTTCAAACTGTTCCCTGATGAAATTCCATTATCTTCCTTTCTTACGATAAACATCTAATTATTTTTGTTCAAAATTATTGCTTCTTCGTTAAACAACCAATTTCTTCTCATAAGATATTTGTGAGTGTGATCTCACATTATAAAAAATATTATTATCAAACAACACATTTATCAATTTATCATAAAATTTTACAGAATTATTTAAATAAAAGAATCATAATATCTGCCATTAGGAGAAGTGCTTTGTTTAAAAAGACTCACCTTTCTATGCTGTTTTACCAATATCATAAAGTGCATAAATACTTTAAATTAAAGCTGAGTTGACTGCCTTTGTGACAGAATTTCATGATTCATTAAACATGATTTAACAAAAGATTTTGGTCTCAATTCAATTTAATTCAATCTCAAACGGTATTTCCATTTAAATGAATTGGCCACAAAATCATTTTACTACATATTCAGAATCCTTTCAAACACAGTCAACCTTGTGTATATTTTGTATGTGTGCTTATTGTGAATAGTTTGCAAATATTCATGTGTCATATTTCAGTAGGTTCTATGAATCATGAGCAGCAAGTCTGGTTTAACATAGACACATGTTACATGCACAATGTTACACGTGCTTATGTTAGAAATTTAGAAACTTAGTTCTGAAAAAATGTTGAAAATAAAAAATATAGTTCTTTAGAGTTTAAAATATGTAATTTATTTAATTCATCACAAGATGTATAATAATAATAAGCATAGTACATTACAGTTCATATTTTCAATTGTGAACATTTTGAAAACATTTTGAAATGTCCCCTAGTCTAAAATTAAAAGAAACATTGATTTTCAAAAATCCTGTACATAAAATAAGATTTGTAATAAGGTAGTAAAATCATTTAAAATCTCCAAAATTTGTTAACAAATGTAATGAAAGTAAAATTAAAGAATTATAATTCTGATGAATTGCTGTAATGTTCCATATGTCTAGCTCATTAAAGACAATGCATCAAATAGATATGTTACAAAAAAATATTTCAGAAATAATAGATGTTTTTGCAGATGCTAAATTGTGTTTCTACAATTTAATCCAATACATAATTCCAGATATATGCTTCCTGCTAGGGTATGTATAAGATTGCACTAAATCCCTGTTCTTTGCATACGAGTCATTGTTTTAAAAGCGGACCTATATATATTATTACTATTAAAATAACATTTTTTATTGCAAATTATAATTACTAGTTTATACAAAAAAGTTTGAAATATTTTCCTCTTTAATTACCAATTTTACTCATTCAGAAAAATCTGCCTATTTGAAGTTAGTATTCAATATTCTCACCTTCTTTCTAATTTCACTTTCTCTCATCCTGCCTTTTATCTGACATCACAATTTTGGTAAATATTATCTGAAATCAGCTCTGATGAGCAGGCACGTAGTTGCAATTACTGCTTTGCAAACATCCTTGATTCTGAATTCGTTAATTCAAAGAAGCAGGAGGAAAGTTTGACATTCACAGCAAAGGTCAGGAAATCATTGAAGCACTTTATTACATTGCATTCCAAGAAGATTTATATTGGCAAACTCGTAGTATAATTTTTCCATTTCAACATGTTAATAAACTGTTGTGAAATTTGAAAAAAATGAACTAATAGGCAAATTATGTTAAACATTTAATTAAAACAACATATATAATAACATATAAAATAAAAAATATTTTAAATTAACTCAGAATGCCTTGTTAAGTTTAGAAAATCTTGTAATTTAAGTGGTACTATTAAGTGGCATAGCATGGATGTCAGTCAGTCACCCAGGATAAAGGAAAATTTTGCCACCCCCTTATTTAGGTATTTCAATGTAAAAGACTAAAACATACAGTAATTCTAAAGAACTTCTCAGCAAGAACAATAATCATTATAGTATTGTACAGGTTGCAAATAAAGAAGTCATGTATATGTTTTACAATATAATAATCACATTTATTACAAACATTCTTACAAGTATGCCACTTACTTTCATATAACAGGTATAGAACACGTGATTATACCTCGATGATTGACAAGATGAAGTTATTAGTGAATTGAATATAAAACACATGTCGACTTCCAATTGAAACTAGAACGATCCTGTTACTATTTATATTTTTATTGAAAAATCATGTAATTGTTAGAACTAAAAGCAAAACTTCTGTCCTTAACTAAAACTTTATTCATCTACTTTTTAATAATTCTATTACATAAATCTAGGGTTTGAGTGTTGATAGAGATAGATTTTCGACACTAGCTACGTACCTATATATAATACAGCCCCGGCCTGGACATCAACTTTGACGGCCGACTGCTCTGATCGCTAGTTTTCCATGTTTTTTGCGAACAATACCAAGCGAATGCCAAATCGCAATATTTAACCCCTTCCTTGTCTTACCCTCTTCTCTTACACATACTTACACGCACTATAATACCACACTTATCGGGAGCCGAGAGCTTAGAGTTAGCCTCAGTTGCGGTTGCCTCAATGGCGGTGTGCTGCTGAGGGAGATACGTGGAGGGGGAAATATCTAAACAGATGTACAGGTCGGCACCGGATCTCACTAACCAGAAAGGGGGTTAATACCGCCACCTCCCGGATTAAAACATTCACTACCCTAACGGGACTAATGACCGTAGCAGTTGAGCAGTCATTCAATCACCGTCTGCTCTGCCATGCCTGCTCTCCCCGTCATGACCCGGCCTGTCCCTCTTCACCTTTAGTCATTTCCAAAAGTATTCTAAAATAACTACAACTTAATTGCGCTATCGAAATGAAAGAAAATCCATTTAATAGGAAATTTTAAGAATATTCAAAACATTTGACATACTACATTCGCCAATTCCCCATAGTTTCTTTTTTATATTTTTGCAAAAAACTAAACAAGTGCTCACTTAAAATCTACTTTAAGGGGTGAAAAACGAGGATGGGGTTATATTTTTCGAACTCTCATGTAGATCGTAAATTCCCTCTCATTTGAAAATTGTGTGAAAAATTTAATTAATATTCGAATAAACGGTATTTTTTATTAGAAAATCAATCAGGCGAACAAACACTCAAACATTTTTTGGATAAAACAAGATAATGAGCTGAAAAAAGTAGCCAAAATTATTCCTGAGAAAACACTGCGTTTTCACGGAAAGTCATATCGAAATCGGTTCAGCAGTTCCCGAGATTATCCCAGATAGACAAATGGAGCGTTTCGTCGGAGGTAGTCACAAGCCACAAAACGATACAGGAGAGATGTTTCTAACATTGACCTTCTAACCTTCTTGGCTTTCATTGATTTTTCTAACATTGGTTTCTAAAATCAGAGGTTTCAAATGAGAGACGAAAATTTTACCTGGAAGTTTCTGGGTCATTTTATTTAACAACTGAGTTAAGCAGAATGAAATTATATTAAATTTATTTCTAAGTTGTACTAAGGATCACGTTAATACGTGTAGCGAGAGGTGATTTGTGACTTTCTCTCCTAAAAAAAATACGACTGTTTTCATATTTAAAAACATTTTTTAAATGTACGAGACATAAATGAATTAATAATTAATACTTTATAAAAAACATGAAATAGTCTCTGAACTGCTATAATGAAATGTTTAGTTAATGAAAAGTCCTACATCTGCACATTGTGTATAGCCTTTAAAAAAACAATCACCGTTACATCCGAGAAATATTGGTGTAATAACTATTCTGAAAAATAAGAAATTAGAGTATAAGATTTGTTTATTCCTTTATACATCTCCGTGCTCCAGATCTAACTAGCCGCCACCTCCTAGTTTTCGTAATTTTCGTAAATCGCTTTGATTCCTGGTTCTCATCTCGTTTTTTCTATCTCTGACTTCTATCATCTGGCAGAAATGCATCGTTTCTGTCACTTTCGTCCGTTTCTTTTTCAAATTCACTATTATTTTCAAAATTAAAATCAATCTTCCTTCTTTCTGTTGCCTTAGTTGCTTGTGACTACCTCTCATGGAAAAAAAGAACCAACGAGAGAAATTGATAACAACACTGTCTTGTTATTTCTTATTCAGTCACCAATAGGCAGCAAACTATGTCTCGTAAGACTTCCAGTGATCAACTAATATATATATATATATATATATATATATATATATATATATATATATATATATATATATATATATATATATATATGATGTAATTCATCAATTGTAAAACCACTTAAATGGGTTTTTATATCGTGAAAATAACCACATGAGCGCCCAAAAAATGACAGTTATTTTGTCACTATAGCAGGACCCTTCAATTGCATTTGAAGTTATTTATTTTTTAGTAAAAATAATTTTGGCGAGGGAGGAGTAAAATTGATACTTGGCACTCCGGGAGCTGCTGAGCAGTACAGCTCAGAAGGTCACAATATGATGGCCAAAACCTCAGCTCGACCGACTGTGACGTGGTTCAACCCGGACAGCCAATTTCTCAGGCACACAAAATAAAAAAAAAGGACTTGACACATTGTTTTCTATGTATGTTGACGCACTGAATCCGAATCTAAAGTCAGAATTGCGCCACAACCCTCCAGTTTGTTTGTTTGTTTTTTCGCGAAAAAACACCGTGACATTGTATTTTTTCCCGGGGTTGTTGTCGGACCCAAAGACTTGAACATGTTTCTCTGTGTTTGTCGACGTGCTGAATCCTCTCAGTTTCTTTTTAAATCACGAAAACCCCTGTGAAATTGTATTATTTGTTTTTTGTTTTTGCGAGTTGTTGTAAGACCTAAAGACTTGACCCGTGTTTCTCTACGGATGTCAACGTGTTGAATTCGAATGTGAAGCCAAAACTGTGCCATCACCCTCCAGTCTTTTTAAATTGCGAGAAAAAACGTGAAATTGCAAATTCTAAAATACACGGTGTTTTTCGCGATTTAAAGAAAAAACTGGAAGGGTGTGGCGCAATTCTGGCTACGGATTCGGTTTGAGTGCGTCGATATACAATAGAAATATGTGTCAAGTCTTGGATCTGATAAGTTACGCTTCTGTACAACAATGCCACAACACATCAAAATCGAGTATTCGCATGTGCTTTTCGTGATTAAAAAACAACTGGAAGTTGGTGGCACTTCAGATTCGTCGATATATGTAGAGAAACATGTGTCAAGTCTATGTGTCAGACAACTATTTTTATTTTGTGTGCCTGTACTATCGAATGACTCCGGCCGCGGAAGCTTCCAAATCCAGGATTAAGATTGGTTTTATTTTTTCTAGCCCTGAGTGTTTGTTCTGATGAACGCACAAAGCACACAGGCGCACAAAGGCGATCGGCCGTGGTGTTGAGTGTCGCCCAGTGGCGAATCCTGAACCTTATTTTAAGTTCACCGCTCTTTATGGAATCTACCTCTACCGTTGTCTTTTATTTTGAGCTTTTCTGAAATCCCAAAACTATGAAATTTCATCCTTAATAATTTTTCTATTAGACAATTACACAAATCACTTACTTCTGGTTCATTCACACATTCCATTTTCATAAAAACTTGAGAGAAGCGTAACTTACGAACGAGCAGAGAACTGTTCACCGCATTATTTTGTGGAGCCTACCGACCGTCTATACTTGATTTTTTTAACGTGGTGGACGAGGGTAGTATCTCCAAGATGGAATTCGGCACGACTTTTTGAGTCATTCTCAGTCCTGCTGCTAGAGTCGCCTGATCTGTAGCACTGCTTGATGTGGTGCGATCATGCGACATCTTGCGGTAGTACCACGAAAGACGCAAAAAGTGCCGAATTCCATCTTGGAGATACTACCTTCAGCCGCCACGTTAGAAAAAAACAAGTATAGGCGCGCATTCTCCTATCTCCATAGGTTATCGCGGCTGGCATGCGGTGCCTTCGTTTGCGCTAGCGAATTCTCTGGACAGCATTAAGAACTGTTTGAAACTTCTCCCTTTACTGCATTTCATAGCGCTTACGGATGCGGAGGACTGACTGACACACACTCGGTAGTAAAACAGTTATTTTTTCGAATCTGTTTTAATGCTTTCAAAATCTCAATAACTTTTTAAAAGATTACCAAACTTATGAAATATTTATTATAAACTTCGAACTACTACGTATACCGGCGGTATAGATTAGTTTAGATTTAAAAATTGAATATCAAAATAAATCTGCTCTAGTGACAAAGTACGAAAAATTAAACGTCAAATTTGGGAGAGATATATAGCAAATTTAGAACACGATCTACATGGAAGGCAAGATAATGCTTATAAAATTATAAAAGAATTAAAAAAGAAGAAAAATATATTCTAAGAATTAATCCCATACCAGAAAAAGAATGGTTAAATTATTTTAAAAACCTATGGGCGAATGATGTAACTGATGCAGTATTAATGGAACCCATTGACAATGTAGGCAACATTGATACGCAAGAACTTGAAGAACTATTCAAAGCTAGTAAAAATAAAAAATCTGCAGGTAGAGATGACTTGAATGTAGAATTAATAAAGTATGCATCCTTACAGTTTAAACTAAGATTAATAGCTTTCATAAATACATGTTTGCATGAAGGATATGTACCAGATGAATGGAACGAAGTATATATATGTTCTATATATAAAAAGGGACAGAACATTTGTGTAATTATAGAGGAATAAGATTATTAAACTCTTGCTATAAAATCTATACTAATAAAATAGAAAGAAGACTGAAACCAATCATGGCAAATAAAATCTCAGAAGCTCAACGTGGATTTAGGAGAGGCAGGTCTTGTAGTGACTGTATTACCCAATTAACAGAGAAATGACAGAACAAAATGTACCAGCATTCTACCTGTTCATCGACTATGAGAAGACTTTTGATGAAGTTAGGAGGACACTAGTACGGAAAACATTAAAAAAGAAAGGAGTACCAAAACATCTATTAAGAGCTATACAAAGCATACTCGGAGAAAATATAATAAAAATAAGGACAACAAAAAATGGAAAACATGCTGCGATCATCAATCCAGGAGTAAGGTAAGGGTGTCCATTGTCACCTATTTATATATTTTTATTATTTTTTGTTATATTTTATATTTAACATATATATTGACGAAGTCATAAATGAGTGGCTAAAACTTTTAAACAGACACTTTATAATAAATAATGTAAATATTATCACAGTATTGTTTGCAGATTATCAAGTCATTATAGGGCCCAGAGAAGACAGTATCCAGGAAGCAATATATAAATTAGATAATATAGATAAGCAATAAAAAATGACTAGATCACAGACAAAACTAAAATCATGTCGTTTAGGTGTTGTGATCCTATAAGAGCCAAAATAGCCCTTGGAAAAAATATAATAGAACAAGTAAATGCATTTAATTACCTTGGCTATAAAATAACATATAAAAATAATGATTTAAAAGTAAAATTAAAGAGATATATGTAGGTCACTTCTGTGGCACAATAGTTGGAACTCTAAAAAATAAAGTCAGAAAAGAAACTATAAAGAAACTCTACCAAACAATGGCCCTACCCAAGCTGTTATACGGAAGTGAGTGTTGGACATTAATTAAAGACCAAATTAGAAAATTAGAATCAGCTGAAATGAAGTTTCTTCGAACTATAGCAGGCTATACATTTCTTGATCACAAGAAAAGTGAAGAAATTAGAAACGAACTAAAACTTTTAGTGTGAGTGATATTATAAAATAATATAGAGAAACATGAAAAAATCATGTATTAAGAATGCCGGAAGAAAGTATAACAATGGTTGCCTTAAACTACAATCCAAAAGGGAGAAGAAATGTCGGAAGACCATTGAGAAGATGGAGTGAGCAGTGTTCAGGAGCCTTGGTGCTGCTGCTGCTGCTGATGATGATGATGATGACCGGCGGTTTGATTTATTGACTGACTGTTTCGTGTTTCCGGGCGCGTCAACTGCTTCGGTCATTTGTCCCGTAAGTGAAGTGCATGTTTTCCCCGGGAGATGGCAGTGATCTTCCCCCGCTGGATGGCGAGATCCGGCGCCGACCTACCGTCGGCTAGTGGGGTGTGCCCCTAACCAGGACTCTCCCATCAGCGGGGCACTGCCCCAGCCGGGAGAAGCTCTAAGCTCCCGACCGGTCTCCCGGAATATGTGATAGTGTGGTGCATGTTAGTGTAAGTGTGTATGTAAGGGGAGAAGATAGGACGAGGAAGAGGAAGGACAGATCGCGCGCGGTCCGTGGCCCGTTTGGTAGGGTACTGCTCCGGCATTCGCCTGGTGTCGATCGGAGAAACCACGGAAAACTACCGATCAGAGCAGCCGGCCGCTAGAATTATCCTCCAAACAGCAGCTGAATTCGACCTAAGACCGCCACTGGTGTCGCGGACTGAAGTGTCTGAAGGCGCTGCCGTCCTTCGTGGACCACCCACTCGCGCTTTCGCCGTTTCGCAATCGCCGCTGCGCCTGCGTTCCACTGCAGGCGGCCGAGTGGCGCGCCCCAACGCCCGGACGCAATAGGCAGAGGGCATCCTTGGGTTGCGAGTGGTGGTCCATGGTCGGCCCAAGGATAAAGCGGGAGCCAAAGAGAAACAGCCACACACAGTAGTTTCTGTTCTCGAGTTTATTATTTTTAATAATGTATTTAAAAATAAATCAACATACATTTGTTCAATATATTATTATTTATATACTTTATTTCTCAGTTAAACTAGGCAAAAGGAATCTGTCTTTTGGTGTCTTAGAACCAGATTTTGTCCTTATGAAAAGGGAATTCACTCTATTCCATTTGAGCTTACTGTAAAAATGTGACTTCTGTAACTTCGAACAACGTGACAAGTCTGAAGTGAAACTGCCTTTTGTCCAAAAGTTTGCATTTATTATTATTATTATTATTATTATTATTATTATTATTATTATTATTATTATTATTATTATTTTCTTTATACATAGTTTCCTGGTATTGTACAATCACACAGATATCAATCAGAGCATGATTACATAATGATGTAGAAACACATACAATAGAACATTAAAACATATTACTATCAAATAAAATTATATAAAGGATATAAAATATCAAACAGATTATTATTATTATTATTATTATTATTATTATTATTATTATTGTCGCCTCCTATGTTATTACAGTGTACCTACATTCAGTATACATCCCTTTTGCGGCTCGCACACGTAACCAATCTTTATAAATGATGTCTCTAAAGAAAGAGACGTAACGAATTGCACTTTGACACAAAAATGTCGTATCGTTAAATAACTCCTAAACAAAGCGTTTTAAGGTCTTAAAAACTAAAATTTTGAGGCCAAAGGTCTCAAAGAAACGCTTCTCACGCTGTATTATACAGGATGAGATCTTGTTGAACATTTTTAATACATTTTTACTGGTTCGACGCTTCTCGATTCTACCCGACCTGTTCAGAGCATGTAGAATCTGCAAGAGTATCTGAAATTAAACTAATTACTGGATATTCTACACGACAATTACACGAGTATACCTCTCGGCTCGATAATAACGTTCAATAAGAATAGTTTCTATTGACAAGGGTGTATTGTATTATTATCACTGGCGCCCTCGGAGTAGATTCCTATACCAAAAAGTCGAAGATCTTGTTTCTCTTTTCTAGTGATAAAGTAGGCTCTTCCCAATTTAAAGAGAATCTCCTTGCAAACTTCAACAAGCCAGTGAAGAGCGTAGGCTTCCGGGGCCAGAGTTTGAATGTTCTTGGCTGTCCGGCCGCCATTCTGCAACCTTCCTCAGGGCCCTGAGAAAGGCCGCAGAATGGTGGCCGAAACGTCGACGGCTGTGTCTTGGACGCGGCGTCTCCCGGTCAGCCAAGAACCTTCCACGAGCCACATCTCCCTTCAATTTTGGATGTATTCTGCCGTGTTTGCTTCTGTCTCGCTTATCTGCTAAATTCCACGGCCTTCTTATCTGCGGAAGTCATTGCTGGGCTGTGGAGAGTACGATGAACAGACATTTTTTTCCTGGTTTGGCGATCCAGATTATCCAGCTCTGCTTGCAACCATTTTATTATTCCAGTAGAGAACCTATCACTGCTACTGGGGTGGCAGTAAGGTTGAAAAATTACTTCAACCTTACATTAAATTTATTTCATTGAACTAGGTTTTGAGAAGTTAGGTCACCCCTCGTTGGTATTCCGATGAGATGGAGGTCTCAAGTTTCTGGTGGCAGATATTCAGGGCCTGCTAAAAGAGTGGGTACTTGAATGCGTCCTCCATGTATTTACCTCTTATTGCAGTCGGGTGTGTGTGGTCGATATTGGAGACGTTATGCCACAACGTATACTCAGAGTTTCGCATATGTCTACGATAAAACGCATTTCGGCGTCACTATTAAACACTTGTATTATGTTTAGCAGCGTATCTAGCTCCATTGTAGACTTTTCGTACAATTCGAGATCATCCATCCAGCAGCCTCTGTAGTCAAAGGTTTTGTGATGAGTCATAGAAATGAGATGAAAATCTTCTGCGAGCGAGCCTAATCACATTGAAAAGAAAAGAGACGTGTCTGAAACTTGTGAGAATCCGTCCGAATTTGATGACTGAACTGACTGAAAGATACAATACTGGGACCACGATAAACGTTCCTACGACAGATTTTGAAGTAAAAAGAAATAAGACATACCTCATCTTACTTATGGTCATTCTATTTTTCGACTTTCATAGTTATTTCTTATTGGTAGGAAGTACGGATATTGTGCAAAACAAAATCAATCAATAGTGAGGAAATATTAATATTTTTTAATTTCTTTTATTATATCATATGGAACTTACTTCGTATTTACCAACTTAAACTACACACACTAAACTGATTGTTCAAGTTTCTGTAGATCTCTCATTGATAAAAAACAATAAATGGAGCTATTTGCTTGTTATTGTTTGTGTGCATTTGCTGGTTATTGTTTGGATGTTCTCTCTTGACGGCCTGTTAAGGGTCCCCTTGCGAACTTCAAACGAAACTCCTTGATTGCGAGAAAACTCCCTTCTTAAAGTAGGAAATCGCCACCAAATAATAGTGTTGCGTAATTACCAGGAATATGAGAACGTTGCTTATGTTAACTACGCAAAGAGAAAGGTGTGTAAGTTCTAATGTACGTGAGCACTTAAGAAAGATAACAAAACGGATAAAGTTACTGCCACACTTTCTCCCGTGTAAGCAAAAATGAACTGTAATCAGAAAGTCTGGATTCAGACCTTGAGGTTTAGTTAAGAATTCGAAGAAAAATGATAAAGAAATGCAGATTTAAAGATTAGGAAATCCAAACATAAGAAGATAAAGTGCAAATAGTTTCCATCTTGCTCAGTTACAAGTTATGTGAGATTCGGATACGGGACTAGTTTTCAAAGTGGTCCATGTGTACTTAGGAAACTGAATAGGGTTTGAAGAGATCAAAACATAGAAGAGAATTACAAAACTTAATTTAGTTTTCAAATAATGGACGGTACTCAAACATTTCACTTTCTTACCCTTACTTCATTAGAAGAGAAAATATTGTAATCGTATGCCGGAAAACGTCGAATTTGCGACGAAAATCGTATTTACGGGCCCTGGTAACAAAAAAGTGTATAAATATTGTTCCTAAAGTGTGTTTCTGTAACACTTTGTGTAGTCAGACCTTATATTTTGTGGGTCCTCGATGCCGAAAAATAGATTGACGGCGAAACGTGTCTCTCCGTCCGTCTGCCTGTCTATGGTCAACAATAGCGCCTAAACCGCTCAGAAAATCTTCTCCAAAATCGACATTCCTAGATCGATTTAAAGGAACTCGAAGCCCTGCGAGTTTAAAACGGATAATTTCATTTTGGGGACACTTTACAGCCTCATTTTCATCTTGAATTTTTTCTCAGAAAATTTTGATATAACTTTATCCTCGTTATAGTGTAAAGAGAATGGCGCATATCTCATTTTCGATGGTACCCCTGATTTTTTTAAAATTGTATAAGTTCAAATTTTTTTCGACGTCTTCCTACTACTACTACGATATTAAAGAAAGGGATTTTTTCCTTAATAAAATCTGCTGTTGAAAGCCAGATCTTGAAATAATATCGTGTGCACCTTTTCAAAAATTGTTTTTGCGTAAATTTGCTTGAAAGTTAAGCAATTTTTTAAGAATTATTTCTTGAATAACGGCTCCACATTTTTTTCTTCAATGTTTCTCCTTGTATGTATCAAAGGTAAACAAATCCGTGCTTGTCCCATTTTTGGCGCTACATCTTTTAAAATTGTAAAAAGTAAACATGCAAAAGTATAATATTTAAGATAGATTTTTTTGTGTTAAATAAAAATCTGTTCTACAACTAATCTTTAAAAAAGATTATGTACATTTTTTTTAAAACGAGTTGTCGCATAATTTGTGCTTGAAATTGATGCAATTTATAAAAAAATACTTTTCTTCAAAAACCGCCTCAAATTTTTTCACAGATAGAACAAGAAACGCTTAAAAGAATGGCGCATACTTAATTTTCGTTGGACTCTATGAATTTTCGAAAATTACAAATTAGAAATAAGGCGAGAAAGAATGTGCTATTATAGCTCCACTAGCTTATTCTGGTTTGCAATCTAGCGTCATATTAAATTTCATACTATTTCATATTCTTCTGCAGATATTCGTATGAAATTTCTAAATTGTGTATTCTCCAACCGCAGTTCCCTCAAATGTTGAGCAAGTTCCCAATTAACTTCGACGTTCCCCTTGTTTTCTGGCCCGACACTGCCTCTTAATCACTTCATGTTTTCACAGAAGCGTATACGTAATTACAAAGCTCCTGATGATTATGCATTTCACAGGTATCAGGAAAAAGACTTCTGGATGTTGGCCCCGGAGGAATTGACTTTGGCACACTGGCTTTCTAAACCTCACTTCACGGGTTCAAACTTGGTTGTGAGATTGCATATTCAAAGTGCGGAATATCCCCAGTGGCCATGTCGCATTTGTGGCTTGTAAAAGATCCCTGGCTTAAAGCTCGGCAAAATTAAATCATCTGACAATTCCTATCATTATCACTTTCATTTTCGTTCGCTCAGAGAACACGAGTATGGATAGAAGCGAGAACTTTGTTCTGGCGACGAACATCAAAAAACGAGTCAAAAAGCAGTTGGTATCTTTGGGCGTCCGAGTAGTACCAACTTTTTAAAAAGATCCCTAGATTTCCACCCTTTGTCAGGGCTGGGAAACGAACGTGAGTTCAAAACATAGGCACTAGAAAAAACATCAGCAGTCTCTAGATTGAGTATCTAACTCTAACAGCTGCTTTGAAATCACAACTGCTCTCCGCGATGTCAAAGATTCTGAAGCCGCTCTCGTAGTCTCCATTAGTGAACTTGGGATGCAAATTTTTTCAGTTGTTAAAAAGGAAACTTTACTTGCAATCCCATTCCCTATATTATTACCTTACATTTGTTTCTAACATATGACTCTTTTGTCTACCTACAGTGTTTAAATTAATGGGCGTGATTGTTTCAATACATCAAATATTGAAGACATGAGACAAATAATTGTTCAGAAGGAGAACGTTGTGAGTTATATCAGAAAAAAATGATAACCTTCCTCCATCGATAAAAGATAAAATGAAGCTGGCATATGCAACAGTATGCCTGCGGGGGAGTCGACAAGGTCGATTACGTTATCCACGAATTCTGACTAACGCTCAAAACGGAACAATAGATATTTCCTCTCGTTATTTCACCGGCTGGGAGTGTGGATAACTTCAGTGTTTTAGGATAACTTCAGTGTTTTATGAATGAGGAGACAAAATTCGGAAGATGATTGTTTCTTGAATCAATGAAAGCCAACCGATTACGTTGATTGAATGAGCCACATTGGTTATATTTTCCCTTTGATAGAGTTACCAACTGCGATTTCCTATTCCATTTCTATTAACCATTTCATGCGTATAGCAGTGAAATTTAGGATTATATCTGTGAATACTACTGTTTTCGTTAATGAAACCTATAGAGAGTCGTCTCAAAAACAGCCTTTATGTTGGAACTACGGAGAACAAATATTATCGTGTCCAGGACTCTAAAATGTGTGTTCGTGTTAAATATGATTTCAACTTAAGTTGGAGCATTCTTCTATGCTTAATATATATTTCTTCAATGAACGATAACCCACAGTGTATCTGGGTCACAGTTACGGAATGCTTGTGAAAAAGGTTGACGTAATGAGGGATCGGCCGGAGCTTCAACTTCTTAGTGACTGGTCGGCGCCTGGCCTGGACTTGCAGTACATGTCTAAAATAAAACATAAAATTCGACTTAAGTGGGAATAGTACTTTTCGACTTTGACTTACATAAAGAGCGAAAGAGGAACCACTTCTTCAGGTTTGTACGTGTTATATAAAGACTCCTGAGAATTATTTATTTCTTCTAATTTAAAGTAATATTTTAAAATTTACTTTATTTTATTCGGTCACTTTACACTCAGAAACATTAAGAGTAATGAACATAATAAAAACATGTACTTTCAAAAATTATCTGTATTTAAAAACACTAAGAGAGTAACCCTCATTGTTGAACGTTATATTTGACATGTTTGAAATATTTGTCATATGGAAAGTCGAAAGGCTACTAATACGGCGATTGGTACTATTGAACGCGGTGTACTACATCTGGGAACGAGAACGTGAAACATAATGAACTGCATCTCCATCGGGGCTTCGGGGTGAGGTGAAAATGAAATGCGATTCCCTTGTTTGCGACACTCCCGTGCGACCAGCAACAGGTGTAGAAAATGTTTACAAATATGGGCACTGGTGGCCAAAGTGTCAGTTTCTCTAGACCTTGAAAATTATATCCGTGTTGTAAGGCGCAAAATACACGAAGTTTAACTCGTAAATATAAACTTGCAACAAATATTACGTAATACGCAAGAACTATTGGTATATGTGTATGCTTTGGATCGAAAGAAACCTGCTGAAGTGTGTTCATCGGTCATTTTATACGTTCCACAGTTGTCACTTGTACTCACCAAGTCCAACGCGTACTCCTCAGCAGAAAGCAGCAACGTTGTGTCGTGATCGTAAAATACAATAATCCTGAACTGAGTGGAATAATGAAGTCTTTCGTGAGTGGTGTTAGAGTGATCTCTCATTTTTGAAGGGATTACTATAATTAATCATCACCGCCGGCCGGGGAGGAGCAAACAGCGAGGAGGTGGATGGAGGCAGAGGGAGGCGGGGCGCGTCCTCGTGGGTGCAGTTGAAAGCGAGGCGGGCGAATGTAGGCCTCGCGTGCGCCGAGGGGCCCGCGGGGGCCGCCGGGGGGCGGGCGACCAGGAAATGCGTGTGCGGCGCACGGGTGGCTGTGGCCGGGGCGGGGGAATGCGCTTCATTGAGAAGAGAAGGTGGGCGGGGCAGGGGAGTGGCGCAGTTGGACGCGGGGGGGCGGAGCGGGGCGGGGCTGGGCGGGGCAGGGTGCAGTGAAGCGAGGCCGTGGTAGGGAGAGGCGGACAGGGTGGAGTGGGACGGGCCAGAGAGCGGCGAGACGGGGCGGGGACGGGACGGGACGGGGTGGGACGGGGCGAGGCGAGGCGGGGGGGGCTGGGCGGTGTTGGACGTGGCCGGGTGAGACGTGGTAGACGAAGTGCAGTGAAGCGAGACCGCGCTGGGTCCGGGTAGGGAGGGGGAGGGGTGGAGGACGGCGGGACAAAAAGTGGCGGGTCGATGAGGGGCGAAGTGGGGGGGGGGGGGAGGGGGGGTGGGGAGGTGGACAAGAGGGCGGGGATCAGCGAAGCTGCGAGTGGGCGAAGGAGGAACGAAAGAACGAGGCGGAGCGGAGGGAAACTGGAGAAGCGGGGTGGGGACAAGGCGAAGCGAGGAGGAGCGGGTCTAGAAGTCACAAGGCGGGGTGGAGCTGTCCCTCGGATCTCAAGAGGGGCCACACGGCGCGGGGCGGAGGTGTGACGGAGCGGGCGGGGCTGGGCGAGGCGGGGTAGGGCGGTCGCGTTCGGCGCTAGCGGCCACTGTGGCCTGGTAGGCGATGGAGATCAGCCCGGGGAATGTAGGGCAGACGGTGGTCCAGATTCGGCAACCGCCACCGCTACTTTCACTGCCGCCGTCGCCCGCGCCCCTGCCCCCGCCGCACGGCGGCCCGTGCCCCGCCCCGCCCCCCCCCCCCCGGCCCGGCCCCGCGAAGCAGCAGGCCCACGCATCGGGAGAGGCCCGCGCTGTTCTCCGCGCCACCACCCCGTCCCCGCCGCGCCACGCCCCCTGCTTCCCTCACGGATGGCGCGGTAGGCCTCACTCACAATGCAAGCTTAATCGTAACGTAATGCTGTAAACTTAAACGGAAAATTTACACATAAAAACAGGCATTCACAATGACGAACGTAAGCTGGAACGTGAGTTTCCTTGAATCAAACAGAATTCAACTTACTGAAACTTGATCGATTTCGTTTCTAACACGATGGAAAGATCTTTACACCATAGTTTCTAGCTTTTTCTTCGACATTCCTATCCATTTGAATATCGATAGTGCGATTATATGCGAGTAGCTGTTGCAGTAATGCTCGCATTTCCTTCATCGTATAAACAAGGATTCTCTCGTACCAAATTCACGAGTAATTCGTCGAACATAATTAGTTTATTCGCCATGTCAAGTTAAAGTCACAATAAAAATTGCCAAATTCTTATTTTGATTCACTACACGCATCAAAACTGTTCGCAAACTAGTTTTCTACATTACAATAACAAAATGACATAACCACTAACTACCTCAACACAATCTGAAATCGACCTTCCACGCTGCTTTCTGATTGGTGTTGGTAGAATTCCGACGTCAATTTAACGTAAAAGCTCGGAGCTTTTGAACTCTTAAGTTTACGGGCTTATGTCTACGGTTACGTCAAGGCATTGTGCATGGTCTCGCATAGTAACTCATTTCTACGTTTACGTTTGCATTGTGAATGAGGCCTTATCAAGAGTGACTAATTGATTAATGATTCCGGGCGCGCCAAGGTTTGGTTTGGTTTGTTTCTTTTCGTGTTTCCGGGCGCGTCAACTGCTTTGGTCATTAGTCCCGTTAGTGTAGTGCATGTTTTTTCTCGGGAGATGGCGGTGATCTTCCCCCGCTGGATGGCGAGATCCGGCGCCGACCTACCGTCGGCTAGTGGGGTTTCCCCCAACCAGGATCTCCCACCAGCGGGGCACCGCCCCAGCCGGGACAAGGTCTAAACTCCCGACCGGTCTCCCGAAATATGTGGTAGTGTAGTGCATGTTAGTGTAAGTGTGTGTGTAAGGGGAGAGGATAGGACAGGGAAGGAGGAAGGACAGATCGCGCGCGGTCCGTGGCCCGTTTGGTAGGGTACTGCTCCGGCATTCGCCTGGTGTTGATCGGAGAAACCACGGAAAACTACCGATCAGAGCAGCCGGCCGTTAGAATTCTCCTCCACGTAGCGACTGAATTCGACCTAGCTGAAAAGCTAGTGTCGAAAATCCTGCCGCCGTGGGGAGTGGGAACGTAGGACCTCCCAGTCAGAGGCGCTGCAGTGGCATCAGTTGATGCGCTGAGCTACCGCTGCCGGTGCGGGCGCGTCAACTGCAACGCCATTAGTATGTGTAGGGTTTTTTATTAGGAGGTGGCGGTGAGCTTTCCCCGCTCGATGGCGAAATTTGACGCCGACCAACACGTTGACTTGGGGGTTTCCCCAACCAGGTATCTCCCTCCTGTTGAGCACTGCTTAAGCCGGGACAAGTTCTACATTCCCGAACAGTCTCCTGACATGTGTGATAGTGTATTCCATGTAAGTGTGTGGACGTAAGGGGTGAGGTTAAGGTGAGGAAGAGGAAGGACAGATCGCGTGCGGTCCGTGGACCATTCCAGGCCGTCCGTGGGTTCTGCTCCGCCTGGTATTGATAGGAGAAACCACGCAAAACTACCTATGAGACCGGCCAGCCGCTAGCGTTTGCAAGACAACGAACGGCAAACAGAGTTGGGACGCATTGTAATAAAATCAGTAGTTAATCTGCCTATACAAATGCGAGGGAACATTTTTACTTTTACAGTATTTCCAATCTTTATTTATAACTGTACATAGCCAAAGTGTGGTGAAGTGTTTCCGGAACTCAAGAGAGTGTGAGCCAATTATCCCTCCCCGCCCGCACACCAGAAACACAGTTTAGTTTTGTGTTTTGAAGACAAATTAAATTGTAAAAATAGCGTTGTCAGGAACGCATGTTCTCGCTGCAGTTCGGATGATTTTTGCCTAATCTACGACAAACTGCTCGTGTCTGGAGCCATGAAAATGTAAGATTAATGTGATAATAGATGTAATAATATTACAACAATTATGATAAAGTATCTTTAAAGACAAGCCTCGTCCCTTAGTTATGTCCGGATGGAAAATTCCAACTGACATGTTACCAGTTGAAACAATCGTCAATAAAATTTAACATGTGATTAGAATAAGTTCATTCAATTATACGCAGAAAATGCGTTATTTTTACCTAAATTATCGTCTCAGTCTAACTTGATATTCAGTGCGTTTGTATTACCAGCATGTTTGCAGATTTTTATTTGTGAATGTATTACTTAGAGTATATTTAGTCAATATTTTTATTTGAGAGACATCTTTTTCTCTTCCTGATGGCCAGAAATGAGTTCTCAAAAATATTAGTATTTTACACTATACGTAATAATTACACAACATTGTATTGTGTGTAAAAGAATTCAGTGGACCATGAAGTAGTGTTTCATTTTGTGATAATTCGGCGATGTTCACTAATCAGGAGTTTTATACCTTGTTATTTCGATCATTTGCGAATGAGATGTTCTAATTGAAGATACTATCACTAGGCTATCACTAAGCAAAACTTGCAGCATCTCCTTCTCTTAGAACAATCTCAAAACTGACGAACAATATTGCATGGCAAATATTTTCTATATTATTCTAATGTTTATCCTCAGGGATATGGGCAGCGTACTAGCTTTTCGTGGTGTGGTCCCGGGATCGATTCCCGGTCAAGACAAAAATAGAGTTGTAGATTTCCTTTAAACCATCTCAGTTTCTGTAGCTGTGTGACGAAGAAAAGCTCAAGCAGGTGGACCTAGCTAGTTACGGTGAAGACAATACGTCATGTTCGCCTCATGTCGCTCTTACCCCCAACCATGGGAATTTAAGTAGGCCTAGGCAAGGAGGACACATGTGGCGGGTCGGGAAGTCAGACTTACAGACCCAACGACGCCAAATACATAAATGCATTTTATTATTCGATATCACTGATTCAGTGACCTGAATCATGCGTGAAATCTTCATTTCGAGATCTGAACATTTCCCATGTTCATTCAAACGTAAACGTTTTCCTGTTCATGTCAATACGCCTTCTCGATCTCAACGAACTACGAATTTTTCTTTAAGGTGTGTGTTTGTCTAATACCCACTTAGCAAGCCGCTAATGACAGGCTGTGCCAATGAGGGAGGCGCGATGGCGTGCCTGCCCCGTGGGTGTCGGGTCGGCGGATCTGTCGGTCGGTGCCGCAACGTGTGCCCACCAGCCACGTAATCGAGAAGGAGGCCGTGGCGGGCCGCACATGCAAATGAGGGTACGAGACGTGCCCGTGCGCTGTTTTATATAACAGCCGCAGAAAAGTTTCGCAGTGACACTTCGAATCCGCGTCCAAGAGCTCTGGGAATGCGTGGTCAGCGATCGGAATCCGAAAGAGGTATTTTTGGAAGTAGACATTCAAAAGGTATAAAACGTCGTGTATGACATGTGAAAAATTCTCACTGATAAGATATGTTTGTTATAAGCAGGGGCGGAGTTTAATAAAACGTCTTTTTCTGTTTACTATAGAACAATGCTTTTTAGTTTAATATTAATTTTATGTTATGACAAAAGGAAATGACCCATTCTAATGCGGTATTTTTTGCATTTTTCTTTAATTTTGACTGTCATTTTTTTACGTTTCCGGTCATTTTTTAAGCTTTTTTGCTGTTTTCATCGATTTTAATATCATTTTATTGGTACTGGCTTCAAATAGTATTTTCGAGTTACAAAAAATGTTCCTGAGTAGCCTATTCGAATTCTTCGCTCAGAAATTGTAATGTCAGCCGTTGTGAGTATGCAATCTAATGTTCCTATGCTGCATATCATCAACTTTGACGGTGCGGTTGATTTCACGAAAACTAAAGACACAGATTTTCTGGTAAAGAACAATCCAAACCATAAGTTTGCAAGTTGAGTTCACTTGTACGAAAGGAAGAAGCCTCGATTACATCAGTAACATATCTAACAGCTTGAGTTGTTCATCTTAACGGGATTTGATGAAAAATGTACGTCATTTTTCTTTGCTTTTAGGGCATTTTAAAAATATTTTAAGAGCATTTGGTTAATCATTTTTGGCGATGTATGAGGTCATCAAAATCCGCTCCCTAATTATAAGATAATATACTCGTAACAAGCAAAAATAGTATCGGGAACAGAGGCAAGAATAATGAACAATTATTATAAAAAGGTTACAAAGGTATTATAAAAATTACACGTAACTACTAAAAACTAGAGAGAATACGCCGCGTAGAGAAACTTTTCTTCCTCTTTGTGATATTACTCAACAATTGCTATGACCCAAAAAAAGTTCATGACATTATTTAAAGATCTACAATTGAATAAAAGTTATGCATAAAACATCCAAGTCATAAGATTCAATTTGGTTGAAAAAGGGCTTGGAAAGTTGGAACATGTCTTAAAATTTCAAGGAGCAAGGATCCACGACGGACATTAGTTATGTGTGGAATGCGGCTGTAGAAAAGTTATAAAAGTTCTACATATTCACCGAATGGAAAATAGAAATCCCTTAAAATATTGTGTTGTGTCGTTCATGTTAAGTCTCGAACACCAAATATAAGAGGGAGGTTTACACATTCTGAAAGAACACAATCACTATTCACTGTGAACACAGAGTTAAACATTTTCTGAAAATGTAATGGAAATGTTTTAAATTTACGAACATTAGTACATGCACTCTTACCCCAAGCATGAGAATTTAACTAGGCTCAGGCAAGGGGGACACCGGTAGCTGGCCGGCGAAGTCGGACTACCGACCCAAAACGCCAAATACATAGTACATGCATGCTGTAGGGATATATGGCAAATAAATACTACTGTCCCCTTTGAAGCGTATTGTAGTTCAAGATAATTATAACCACTGAAACGTTTTTTGTGAAAGGACGCATGTGTCTGAAGATTGCTAGACGTTTCATTTACGTACAATCAAACATTTTTGTATTTAAAATCACTCTTTAATATTAAGAAAATTCGCTAATTAACTTCAATATCAACCTTATACTTACATGCTTTCTCTAGATTTTATGCAAAAATAATCCAAGCCACAAAAAAATTAATATGGTTTAAAATTGGCTTGGAGTGTTGGTACGTATTTTTAAATTTTTAGCAGCAGGGTTGCACGCCGAAAATAAGGTAAATGTGGGATGTGGCTTTAGGAGAGTAAGAAAAGTTCTTCATATTCACAACATGAAAATAGAAGACATTGTTCCATGTCGTTCAGTATTAATTCTCAAAGACTGTCGAAATAAAGTTTACACATTCTGAAATAATAAATTTTTATTCACTGTGAGCGCAAGATACATTATAATTCTCAACGTGTAATGGATTTTTTTATTTACCAAGATCTGTACATGTATGCTGTAGGGAAATATCACAAAGAAATTCTGCTATCCACTTTACCGTAAAAAGATAATGCACCACATAATTATAAGCAATGATTTTTTTGTGAAAGGACTCATATGTCCAAGGGACACTAGAGTCCTTTCACTACTTATTACTTTATATCATTTATATTCTTCACAACTCATTACTAGTTGATGTTTATTTTCTTAATCAGTTCTCCCTCGTAATAAACATCTTTGCTAACTAATCGAAATATGTTTAAATGGGGAATTCTTTTCTTGTTGCGTTTTGTATTGTTATTAAATCATTCAGTTATTTATTGTAATTAGCAATAATGTGGAATGAATTAAGTCTCTATAAGTTAACAGTTTTTGCTTACGGACGGACAGCGCTTTTAACAGACAAGAATATTTGTCTGTTAAACTTTCTAACCTGAAAGTAGAAAGTCCACGCTTTTATATCACTGGTAAGTAAACAGGATTACAAAATGAAGGTATTTTTTATTCAAAGCTTTTAATTTTACTCTCAATTGAGAATTTGAATTGGGACTGATGGATTATTTCTTTTAAATAAATCATTTATTTGCCTCAAAGAGAAACCAGTAATTAATATAGCTCAATTTGTGACAATAATTGTCAGGTAACGTATCCCAGACTGTCTGGGGTCAGGTATCCTATGACATACCGATATTCCATTGCATTTGTACGACTCTTACTTTTAAATCGCGCGCCAATTTCTCTGGAAGCAGTGCTCGCGAGCTCTAGTAAGCTTATTACCTTGCCCGCGACCGTGACATGCCTGCACTGAAGGGAAAAGTTTCGGTATGTCGCACATGCTCTTTAGTTTTATTTTGTATTTTCCAAACGTAATGCAGTAATGTGTATAAATCGTCGGTGACGTAAATATTAACGATGTGAAAAAGATGTCAAAAATGTATTTGTGTAACTTTTGAAAAAAGCAAAAGAATGCATAACAATGGCGTCATCTTGTGCGGTGCATATAACACTATCCATAAAAATGGTTTGAAAAACATTTGGAGCCGATTTTCAGAAAATATTGTTTTATTATTTTTAATACTTTGTAATATTGCCCAAATTTTACCCAAAATTGCGCAAAAATTACTCAAATTTTTAAAAAAATTTACGTAACATGAATTAAAGAATTAATTATGGATAACAAATTTTATTTAGGATAAAATACTTATATTCAATATTCCAATTGTAGGAACAGGCCGAAAGAAGGCAAACGTTTGCAATTTTAGAAAATTCAGTGTAAACAAAGAAAATCGTCCTATGTCATCTTTCTAAGAGTGTTTCACCTTATTCGGACAAAAAATTTAAAGAAACAACTTGCAGCCATTTTTGATAAAATTATCAAACTGTCTCAAACAGAAGTCCCCAAAATTTAAAGAAAATCTTCTCAAAATCACACAGCTTTCAGTCGGGCCAGATCGACTCGTTTTTGGAAAAAATATTTCTTTAGGCGCTAGTATACTTCAGTAACGGACGGACGGACATACATACACCGAAACGGACGGACGGTCGATGGACAGGTGGACTGATGGACGGACGTTTTCAAAACAAATACTTATTCGGAATCAGATACCCCAAAATGTGTATTCCCGTTGATATATTGAAATCGATTTTTCGCAGCATTATATATTTTTTCTATACTACTCCATACTACTATTTTAGTCCATATATACGTACGTATACTAGAAAGTAAAAATAGAAAATTGCTGAATATTATCGTCTCCTATATTATTTCAGTAGTATACATATCTTTTACGGCTCTAACACGCAACCGCTCTTTATAAATGAAGTGTTTAAAGACAGATAATTTCACGAAGACGCGAAGAATTAAATGTTTACTTTAAAAATATGGAGGCTTTGTTTAAAAAAATTATCTAGATATTCCTGTCAAATGCAACATGCAACACTCTGTCAGTAATATCGTTAAACCACTTCTTAACAAAGAGCTCTTGGGCCTTAAAAATTAAAATTTTGAGGCCAATAGCCTCAAAGAATCTTTTCTCACACCGTATTTCTATAGGATGAGATATACTTGGACATTCTATTAAGGTTTTGCAGTTTCGGTGCTTATCGATACTACCAATACATATATACACGTGATATATGTATTGGTAATTGTAATTGTACAATAATATATTACACGTGAAAGAATACAAAATATGCCCTATATTTCAGCCTTAGGAGCTGGTGGCCATGTTTGTGACGTCACTCTTAGATTCCTCCATATGTTTACGCTTTCTGTGAACAACAAAGTTTGCGCAAACTAGCGAGGTTTATTTGCATATTTAGTAATTCAAGTTTCGCTCTTGCATCAAAATCTAGAAGTAGTATTAATAGTTACTTGATACCGATGAAGATTGTTTCTTATGCGTGTAGGGCCACCATTCATTTAACGTTTTGCCGTGGTCTACAAGTGTTTTATATCTAATTGTGGAGGGAACTGCGATGGAAGCGGGCCACACGTTTCAGTTTCATGATACCCTTAGGAAAAGTTAGGGTGGGGTTTAACATGCGAGAGTTCATGGGTATGCTAGTATGATAAAAAGAAAACGTGAACAGTAATTCAGGTCCATTATGCTACAAGTATAAATTAACAGTGAAAGTGACATAAAAAGCAATAAATACTTTGAGTACTAATTTTTTATTTACATTTTTAAGTGAGTAAATTTATAACTTTGTAGAAAAGTAATGCATATCTAATAAACAATATTATTCAACCATTGATACATAAGTGACATTGAAAGTATTAACATAGTTGCATAACTAGCAATCCAAACGCATTCCTATGTCTTACTTCATTACACCGTCAAGCAAATTAAACTATTCCAAAGAAGTTCAAGACATGCATAAAATATTTCAAATGAGAAGCAATGTGTTTCTGTTGTAATGAAATACACAATTATCATTTAAACTCAAACAATAATTAAACACTTGACTAGAATTTAGTTTGTAGTTTTCCGTCTGTGGCTTAACTGATGAGGTAATTAACGAAGAAATTGCGTTCCACTCACCTGGAGGTATATAAAAATGTAGAACTAGAAGAAACTGGATATCAAAAGGACGTAGAGTGGGGTAGTGTAGAACAACAGTCTTCAGACGTAAAATTCATAAAAAAATCATGTAAATGGACGCAGTACAAAAATATAAATCTTCTAGAAAATGTGAATTGCTGTACAAATGAAGTAGGAGTTAGATGCCTTGAAAAGGGGGCAGAAACTTGCTGTAAGGTGCCGCAGTATAAAAATATATTTGGAGAAAATATAAATGGACGTCAAAATTATGTATAATGGTAAAAGGGTTGAATAAATATAGAAAATCTTGATGTAAATAGCCGTTGTACAAAATATAAATTGCTGTATAAATGAAGTAAATATAAATGTCTTGAAAACTGTGTAGAAACTTGCTATAAGATGCCGCTGTATACAAATATATCTAGTAGAAAATATAAATGGACGTCAAAATTATGTATAATGGTAAAAGACTTGAATAAGGATAGAAAATCTTGAGGTAAATGGCCGTAGTATAAAAAATATAAATCTTCCACAAAATATAAATTGCTGTATAAATAAAGAAAAATGTTGATGTCTTGAAAATGCGTAAAAACTTGCTGTAAGGTGCCGCAGAATAAAAATATATCTTGTAGAAAATATAAATGGAGGTCAAAATTATGTATAATGTAAAAGTCTTGAGTAAATATAGAAAATCTTGATGTAAATGGCCGTAGTATAAAATACATAAATCTTGTACAAAATATAAATTGCCGTATGAATGAAGTAAATATAGATGTCTTGAAAATGTGTAGAGACTTGCTGTGAGGTGCCGCAGTATAAAAAAATATCTTGTAGAAAATAATAAATGGACGTCAAAATAATATAGAATTTAAAAGGCTTGAATAAATATAGAAAATCTTGATGTAAATGGCCGAAGTATAAAAAATATGTTTTTATAAACTTGCTGTAAAGGTCCGCAGTATCAAAAATGTAAATCTTGAGTAGAAATAATAAATTGCTGTATGAAAATGTGCGGGAGGTGTCTTGGGGAACACGGAAGCAGCGTGGCACAGGAGGATCTGCATCAATAGACGCAATTATAAATAGTTTGCACGTATTTTTGTTTTTATTTGTAATATATATTTTTTAATGTATATTTTCCATCTGATATTTCATTACAACAGGCGTAGTTATAATTTTATAAATTTTAGTACTTTGGAGTTACTGATGTAATTAACGGAATACAGTGATTGCTACATGTCATCATGGGTCAGTAATTTACCATGTGATTAGTTCATATTAGCGTTCAAAGCAATGATGTTTTAATGAATGGTGTAGAACGGTTTCAATTTTAAATACTGGTTTCGTTTGTTGGAAATGAAATGTAACAGTTGTGGGTTGTGCATCTGTCTTCAGGGTAAGAAATATATTAATTACATAAACTGCATCAAATTAAACACAAGTTAAATAAAATTCTTGCATATCGTATCCGTGGGATAAAAACATAGAACCTATTTCATGGGAAAACTATTTCATGGGAAAGACCTGTCGGTTCACCCGACACCCTTCACCCGACCAGTCATAATCCAGCATCTGCATCCCATCACATGACAACGCTCCATGACGCGTTAATCTACTTGAAAGAAATGTTTTAGTAATTCAATTGAGGGAACACTTCGACCCTTCATCTCGTACGACTCCAGTAAAAAATGGCTTCCTTTTTTGTCCTGGTAGTAAAGGGCGAATAACAGAGGACAGAAGGAAATTTTGAGAGGTCCTTAGAGAGGTTCTGATAATTTAGTCCGTCTAAGTTAAAACTCGATCAATGTAAATTCTGGAGCTATCAACTAAAACGCTATACATTTCCCCTTTAACATCAAACGAAATGTTTTATTTGATTACTACATAAAGAAGAAAAATATTTGTGATGAGGATTTTCCTCCCTTCCTTCCCTGAGAAATTGCCAGTTAAACGTAATGTAGATTCTTGGGATTATCTTGGCTCAGTACTAGCTGAATCGATAGTAAGGTTCAAAAGATATGAAAATATTTAATATTTGAAATAAACAAAATCCCATATTAATTTCCGCATTGTCACTCCAGTTATATTGCTACAAAAGTTTATGGCTTAACATGGACGGACTCAGAATCTGCCACCCCAACAATTGGATGCTTGTTGCGATAACGTAAGGGGGCTAAAATAATTTCTTTCGGTAATGATGCGCAGTAGGAAATACAAGGTTTGTTCGGAAAGTAATGTCAATTATTTTTTTCCTACGCGACTGTATATCTCAGCTCGCTCTTCTAACGTGGTAATGGTGTGCGGGGGCTTCGGGAAGCACACCATTACCGTCTTTACGCTAGTTGCCTGCTGGCTTCCGCAGGGTGAGGACAGCATTTTTCGTGAGACGATTTCATCACGCGTCGAGTTCGAACTGCAACGCTCCGTCGAGCAACGCATGCTGAAAAGTTATGTGTTAAACTCGGCAAGACTGGTTCTGAGACTGTTCCAATGCTGGAGACGGCATTTAGCAATGATTGTCAGTGGGATAGGTGTTTCAATACGACCCCGAGACGAAAAGGTACCGAGGAGCACGCGTCAACGCCCAAAAGGCCAGCTTGCCAAAATCAAAACTTAAATTAATGCTGATTGTATTTTTCGATATCCGAGGGATATCGAAAAATCACGAATTCGTACCACTAGGCAACAGTGACAGTCGAATTTTGCGTCCAGATGCTCAAGAGGTTGAAATTTCGGGACCAATGCAACATCGACACGGACTAGAAGCTGCATCACGACAATGCACGCACGCACACCAGCTTTATTTTAAACGACTTCTTGGCCAAGGCGTTACAACAAACCCACAACCGCCCTACAGGTCAGACGTCGCCCCACCATACTTCTTTTTATTCCCACATGTGAAAACTCCGATGAAAGGGAAGCATTTTGTGTCGGTCGACAACATCGAGGGGGCTACAACGCGCGCCTTGCAGGACGTCCTGGAAAAGGGCATTTGCACATCCTTTGACGCATGGAAATCGCGCTGGCAGCGCTGTATCGATGCAGAAAGGATGTACTTTGAACAGTAATAAGAGATTGTACCAATACGATCAATAAATTATTTGTTCTGAAGTCATTGACATTACTTTCCGGACAAACCCTGTATTAGGGTGCACTTGACTTGTTTTCAAAACATACACTACCACCTACTAATACCACCAAGACATACTCGTAATTAAGCGCCATTTCCAGACGTAAGAATAGAGAGTGCAATCGTAGAATGCAGAAGGGGAAAAAAACCACGAAAGCCTAATTTTGTTGCTTTTTCATGAATGTGACTTAGATGAAGTGAACAAATATTTTATTTTTAAGAACATTTTTTTCGTATTGATTCTACATATCTGACAGATGTCATTTAAATGTATTTGCGGTAATAGCAAAATACGGTATGATACGTATAAAAATACGGCATATTTAAAAACTGTGATGTGATATGGAGTTTTTATTGTGATATTCGGGGTGAAAATGAGTTTGAAAACGTACACTTTTAGAAACGTTACGTAAACACTCTTCTAAAAAAAATCTTAGTCATATTTCAATTCTACCGTTAGGGCGCCGCAAAATTGACGATTATGAAAAAGTAGATGGCAGCTTAAAAGGTTGTGAGGCAAAACCGAAAAGTTACCCCAGACCAAAAAAAATAGAAAACTAACTAGTACAAAAACTTGTGACATTCTGTAGGATCACTAGTTTACACTCTCATATACATTCGTATATACGGAACAATATACGTTGTACTCGTATAGAGGAAGTTATGTAATGCTGCGGAAAATCGATTTGCGAGATTTCAATGGAAATACACGTTTTGGGGTCCCCTGAAACCGAAAATTTTTCTTTAAATTCTTTGTAAGAATAGAGTGAAATACACTTATCTAGATGGCATAGGTCCGACTTTGCACTGTTAACTTTGAAATTTCGAAAATTTCTAAAGTTGTTAATAGTTTAGATAGTACTAGCGTACACTCGAGTACATGCGAAAAATCTCGCATGTTAAACACCACCCTCTTCTGTTTTTTTCTATTTCCATATTAAGCCTGTAATATATCTTTTTCTTCAAGACCTTGTTAACCCTCGTCACTTGTTCTGTATCTCTCCTTGTAATTAATAACTTTCCATACACCCTTCTCATTACAAACTATTCTTATTTAACGTTATTACCGTGCAGAGAGGTGTACCCATGTAATTGAATCGCGTAGAAATTCAAGTAATTAGTTCAATTTCGCATATAGTTGCAATCTTCAGCCTCTCAACAGATGGAGTAGAATCGAGAAGCGTCGAAGCAGCAAAAATTAAATAGAATGTTCAAAAAGATCTCATCCTGTAGAACATGGTGTGAGGTACGTTTCTTTTACCTCAACATTTTAGTTCTTAAAGCCCTAAAACGCTTCGTTTAGGAGTAATTTAACGGAATAGATTCAAAAATCCGACCGAGTATTGCGTGTTGCATTTGACATGAATATTTATATGAGTTTTTTTAAACAAATTCTTCATATTTTTTAAGTTAACGTCTCCGTGAAATTCTCTTTCTTTAAATACGTCATTTAGTAAGACTGAGATAAAGTTAGAGCCGCAAGGATGAAAAAGGTTAAGAGATAGCTGTCGTCGGAAGCCGGAGTCGTGTCAGAACCCATCGTGCGCAAGTGTGCAGACGTGTTGCGAGAAGACGAAAGGCGCACAGTCCGTAGGCTTCCTTACCTGCCGTGACGTCATCCTACCTCCGTAGTGGAGAAGGCGCGCTGCGAGGAGCCATCAACGCGCTCGCATCGATCCGCCGATATGGCCTTCAATCACATCACCTGGGTGATGGCGATGGTTCTCAACAATGTGTGCGACACTGGATATCGACAAGAATAAGAGAAAACGATTTTAAGCTTCAATTTCTCCAAAATATTAAAGAATGTAACATATAATGTCTCCAAAGCAATACAAAACAAAATAAAGAATTATTTTAAAAAAGGTTGAGTTTACGTAAACTCATCCTTGTGACAGTCTTTATAAAAGGGCTGTCGGAATGTAAGGATCTCAGGAGAATGAAATATATTACTTTTACTAAGGTTGAATACGAACTGTTATCATAAATTTACTTTGTAAGGGATGTACTACAAAGGTTTGATGTATAGTTCATAAGCTTTGTACATTACAAAGTACAATCATTTTATAAAAAAAATCGAAGTAGCAGGAATATCTATTTTTTGAACGACTCTAACCCGGAAGTAATTACTGATAAAATTAAAGAAGTTTCAAATGAAAATGTGGCTACTATATCTAACAATGCATTGAGTGAATATAAATTTGTGAAATTTCGAAAGCGTGGAATGTAATAAGTATTCATGAACAACACAAGACATGTTTGGAAATCAGAAGCAATGCTGAACTACCGGGTCAATGACCCCCATCTCGATCGGGTTTTTGTTCAGTTTCCCTGATCCATTGAGCAAATGCTTAGATGGCCCCTTGATTTGCTTCTAGACGTAAATGTTGCTTCACTATGCGCACGTTTTGTTGAACTTTCCTTTTGCTTGTAGTGGTAGTAGAGCTTAGGGTGATTTTCTATTTTGTTAACAATACAGAAAAATCAAATCTGTTTGTTCCTTTACCGTTAAAAATAAGTTTCCTATAATTTGGCAACGAAAATATCTAGTATTTGAAATGTTATCCTCGCTTTTTAAATTTGTTGTTTTATTATTATTATTATTATTATTATTATTATTATTATTTTTCATCTTTAAACTATTAATAGTTAAATTGTTGGGAAGGGATTCTGAAACTCAAGAAAGCGTGCGCAGATGATGTTCTCCCCCATACGTCACATACAGTTTTTGACTAAATAAATAAATAAATAAACTATAATGCACACATTAGCTCAATCTGTAGGAAGAACTGAAAAGGGAAAGCATCTATGACGGATATTGTTATAGAAAATACTATTTATTGATTTATACTAAACAAATAATATTTATGGAAAATTTTGATAATGGCTTGTTTTAGACATTAATTTGTTCGTGCCATTGCACTGAATCTAAACCGATAGTGGCAAAAAAGACGGCAGATGGTATTCAGAAACGAACTTAAAGCTGCACTAGATAATTTATACAACTGCTCGATATTGTATTTTATTTTACAAAATATTCATAGTTTTATATTGTTTTAAAAATTATTCCATGAAAACATTATTTTTATAATAATAACAACAAATAAAACTTCAAAAGTTCAAAGATAAAAGGCGACTTTGCTGGATAAGGCTTGCTAAGGTAAAGCAAGGAGATAAGACGCAACCAGAGTGTCATACGCAGTGATCGTTCTCTTTAGGAAGACAAACATCTTCCATCGTAAATATTAATAATAAACCAATTTTAGACTTACCCGTAAACCTCACATACTAGCCAAGAAGAAGCAACTTCAACTACAAGTGAGAAGACTATATTGGCTACTAGGACACTATTCAAAGCTATCCTAAGACAACAAATTTTTGATCTACAAAACAACCCTATACAGATCTACGGCATACAAATTTGGGGCATTGCAACCAGGTCAAATCTCTCCATTTAACAGAGATTTCATTCAAAATCTCTTAGGATGATTGCTGCAGCTCCATGGTATATTCCAAACAAAATTCTACTCAGAGACTTTAAGGTATCGACAGTGTTTGAAAGAATCAAAACAAGCAGTTCAAGCTTCAACGTCTGGAAAACCACCCAAATCCTTTAGCTATTAACCTATTAGATAACAGTAAAAAATAAACCTATTACACAGACCAACTCCAATACAGATTTTCAAATTAGTCACAATATATGTAGTCACATATATTCCTCAACTTTGACTCCTAATCAAAAGTAATAAAATTTGTTACTGGAGACTGTGAAATGTACCACTGTAATGTTTTCACCCCCAAATGGTCATTGTCAACTATCAATGTTAACGCATTTACTAATTATTTTAGTGTAAAATAGATTGCAAATTTACTTTATTCAGAATAAAACGAAGTGATCATCGACCTCTCACCTCCCACTCCCGCCGCCAGGGGCGCAGCTCTCGCCGCCTCCGCCTGCCTCGCTGCTGGAGTAGCCGCGGAGACGGCCCGCTGCCGTGGATGGCGTCCAACAATGATTGCCGCAACAAGAGGCTGCGACAAGAATGCGGAAAGGAAAAAGACTCATTTTTTAATGAAGCGTTAACAATAATAATGAAACGTAAATACCAAACCCGACGCGGTGTTATTCGATGGGATCACTCAGAAAAGTGAACGTAACAGTAAAATTTCGGAAACTTGTAGCTTTTACTTAGACATTAACGTGATCGGAAAACAACATACTATCATGAACCCATAGCATATTCCCAAGAACTCTTTGTGTTTTCGTTAGATAGAATTTAATGGTGATTGTTGGAGCATAAATTACTATCAATCATTAAACACTACTTATGAAACGATCCGTAGGAGCATTGTTCATGAAACGATCGATAGGTTACATTGCTCGTGAATTTCTCCAATGGGTCATTATGAAGCGTACGCCCATGTTTCTGTGAAAGGATTAATGAGAATTCAGAGCTTCTGGGCGTGTCAATTACTAAGGCTGGAGCTGGACTAGATAATTTATAACTCACCAGTATTGTGTTGCTTTAGTATCTTTTTTATAAAATATTCATAGTTACATTGTTTTAAAATGTATTCCATGGAAACATTATTTTTATAATAAAAACCGCAAACAAACGTCCAAAAGTTGAAAGATAAACGGTGACTGCTGGATAAGGCTTGCTAAGATAAAGCAAGACAATAACACGCAACCAGAGTGACGTGTAGTGATCGTCGACCTCTCACCTCCCACTCCTGCAGCCAGGGGCGCAGCTGTCGCTGGCGCCGCCGCCTCCTCTGCCCGCCACGCTGCCGGAGTAGCCTCGGATACGAAATGCTGCCATGGATGGCGCTCAACAATGATTTTCTGCAACAACGGGCTGCGACAAGGATGCCGACAAGAGACACAAAAGGACACACACACACAACAGTACCAACCATTGCTTGCCAAGCTCATTTTTTTAACCCTATTTTCTTCCCTACACCGAAAGACTTGAGGATGGTTCATCCTATAAAGTTATAAAAATCTTATATAAACACCCCTGAAAGACAGAAATCTCGATCAAGATGAAATAAATTAAGAAAAGACTCACTCACAATGAAGCGTAAACATGAATAATGAAACGTAAACACCAAACCCCAGCGACGTGTTATTCGATGGTATCAGGCAGAAAAGTGAACGTATCTGTGAAATTTAGGAAACTTTACGTTTTTACGTAGACATCAACGTGATATGAAAACAACACACTATCGTGAACCCGTAGCAAAATTCAAAGAACACTTAGTGTTTTACTTAGAATCTAATGATGATTATTGGAGCATAAATTACTATTCGTTAAACAATCTGTAGGATCAATTCTCGTGAAACCATCGATATGTTACAATGCTCATGAAACGCTCCCATAGGATCATCATGAAGCGTTCGCCCATGTCTCTGTGAAAGGGTTTATGAGAATTCAGAGCTTCTGGGCGCGTCAATTAATAAGGCTATTTCTCCGTAAGTGTAGTGCATGTTATAACGGTTGTGATTCGTCTCCGACACACACGTGGGGGTGCGGAGTTTCCTATTCGAGGTACCTACTCCATCAGAGACAAACTAAGCTCCCGACTAGCTTCCTGACATGTGTGGTAGTGTTATGGATGTAAGTGTTGTCGATTTATTTGTTTATTTATTTTACGTCAAATAAAACAGTTAAAAACTGCGTATGACGTGCTATGGGGTAAAGTAAATTGTTTGCACATTTTCAACATTCTGTGATCCCTACACTAAGTCATATACTACTTAAATTTTGAAAAAAAGAGCGCTCCCATGTAATAAAATCTATTTTCAAGGATAAAAAGGCAATAAATTTTGGCTCTTATCCATGTTGTCCTTCGGAATAATACTTTCTGCCGCGACAACATGGAAACGATAATTTGAATAATTGTATTTCCCACTGAATTCTAGAAGACGTGCACAGAAAATGAAGTTACATTTATGTCCAGAAGCAAAACAAGGGGCCATCTCAGCATTTGCTTAATGGATCAGGGAAACTGGTCGAAAAACCTGATCGAGATGGGTCGATCGAGATTGTCGTGTGTGTGTGTGTGCGCGCGCGCGTGAAGGGAGAGGAGAAATGATTAGGAAATACAGAGCAAGTGAGGTTTGTGGCCCATTTGTTATGGTGCTGCACTGCCATTCGCTTGAGATTGATTGTATTGAAAACTACTGGTCAGAACAGACGACCACTAGAATTATTCTGCAGACATTAGCTGAATTCGACCTAGCTCTGTATCTTGTGTCGAAAATTCGCCATCACCGGGACTCTAATCCCAGGACCTCTCGGGGAACCACGCTCTAGAGGCAGCAAGTATGGTCAATGAGCCATCGCAGCGGGTGTTTTTTAATGTTTATGCTTATGTCCTCACGAGTACGTTAACTCATTATGAATAGGCCTTTACAGAAGTCGTATTACGCTACTTCTGAAATCCAAAAAGGGAGACAAATTTTCTTCTGCTCCGGTACTTCTTCCCACTCTCGTAATCAACTCAGCTAGACAAAGGATAAAAGATTAAAAAGAGTCTAGTTAAACATTTTATAGCAAGAAATTTTCGCTCTTTAATTAGTATATAAATATTTTTTATAAAAATTAATATAAAATAATATTTTTGCTGTTTAATAGAAAATTTTTGTTTAATATAATTTACTGCTCCGGCATTTGCCTGGTGGTGATCGGAGAAACCACGAGCATGAATTGTAATTGCATTGGAGAATAAATTATAATGTCATTGGGGCCAAACAAAGTGCCATTTGTGAGATATCGCTGAAATCGTCTTTATAATTTCTCCCTAGTGGTTCAGTGCTAAGGGACCTAGTAATAAACAGATATTAATAGTTTATAATTAATTAAGTACCTAGTCATGTATGTGACTCTTGAAAGACCTGGATTGAAGGTTAACTGAGAGGTAATAGCAGTAGGAAAGCAGAATAGTTAACCGGCCGAGTCCTTGAACACTCACAGGACGTGTGACAGATTTAAACAGCAACAGTGAAAGCAAGTTAAACGAATGGCAGAGTAAATACGGTTTGTGGTCGTATTTTAGTATATTAAAATGCGTAAGAGTGCAAGAAGACTGATGTGTCCACCTAAGTTACACTTGTTAAAATAATTTTAAATAATAACTGGTTGTCATGGTAAATTGCAAATTTGTAATTTTAATGTCTGCGAACAAAATAATATTTGATACAAGTTAGGTTCTTCGCTTTTCAGGAAGGTACAGTTTCCTAGCGAGCCATCAGTTAAATGATTCAATAGCAATGCTAAAATCTAAATCCAAAAATGCGTTCTTCCTATTTTAACATATCCTGCAGTATTTTTACGACCACGGACTTCATTCGTTGTCTAGATAGATCGACGCTATGGACTTAAATGCTTGTTTACGTAAATGAATAACAAAAAATAATAATTCCTACGAATACATTTGACGTAGATCACGGTTAATTTGTTTACTTCTTCCCGACAGCATTTTCATCAAAACAATGCAAGGTGTATTGCGTTTGAGCGTGTATGCAATATGCGAGAAAACCAATGTATTACCGGTGAGATAGGACTTAACAAATTCTCTCTACTTCACCTCCAGTTTCTTTTATATCAATGAGTAGAGTGCAGAAAGCCAGCAACGAAAACATTGAGCCCATTAAAACAAGGTTAGCAATGTGGCCTTATTATTAAAAGACTGCGAGTAAATGACTGACAAAAGCAAGACGTGTTAAAGTAAATGCAGACGAATGCTTTTTGTGACAATAATATCAAAGTGATAATTGTGAAGCGTAATCTCAAGGTTATGTTTAGAGTCTCGAAGTTTGGCAAAATGCCTTTTCTTGTTGTTACAATTTTATTTCTATGAATAAAATAATCATTTAATTTTGGTTTTTTTTGATTTTCTTAATGACTTTTTGGTATATTTTAGCTTATAATTTCTATATTTGATATTTTACCTTATACCTTTTTCTTATTTTTTTCGTCATTGTTTTCCATCATTTCTCCTACCATCAATCTCGATAATGCTGGAAACATACCTGCAAGTCTGGACAATGCGAAATTGCGGTCATGTTTTATCTTTATGTGGAAACGGGGGCTCTGGAATCAGGTAGTGTTAAAAATCTAAATGGGACCAGCTTTCCGCATCAGCTCAAGATTTTTAATTTTTTACGTTGATACCGTTTGACTTTGTTCACTCACGAGGAATCTCTTTCTGCATTTGAGTATGGCTTCCGATCCCTTATGAGGACAGAGCTCTCTGTATGTGATGTACCTTTCACGGTGCTGGAGATTGAAGAACAAAATTGATGTGAAGAACAAAAATCAATTCCGTTTTCACTGATGCTATTCCAAGATACAATAGGTAGTCTACAATAGCGTTTCGTACAGACAGTAAAACAAATTCGTATTCATTATACAGAGTGTTCAAGTACAATCTAGGTTACTAAGAAAATAATCATTTCCTTTCACATAAGTGCTAATGTAAATTTTAGATTTAGAATAAAAATATGAATCATCTGAATTATTAATTTTTACAATCAATCCTTTTAAATGGTGATTTTTCATCGTTCAAATGCCTTTTTTACTCCTACTTTACCTAGAAGAAACGCATTTTTGCGTACCTATTTTAGATAAAATAGGTGTCTGAACTTCCGGGCTCTAGTTATATTAATCGTGGACGCCGAAGATAAAAAACGGCGACTTGCTTTTAAGGCAAGAAAAGCGAGATTGTGAGATTTTGAAGTTTCAAGAAAAACGGGCGTGCATCGGAGGGGCAGGAGCATAGAGCGATATCCAAGACCTCGTAGCTGAGGACTGAGGGTTCGAGTCTTGCGTAAGGCATCGTTACTCTCATCTCTTGGTTGGGGCGTGGTTGGCTTAGAATACTACACCGTCACAAATTTCCGCATTACTTTGAAATGTAATTAAAGGAATTATCTGGAACGCACGTTAAATGTAATGTACACATGAACATTAGATTGCGAGAGTCAAAGCTTTATAGTCATATCTGGAGGGAATGAACTTGACGGACTGGTGATTATGAATATGCGGTATGAATGATAAGAGGTAAGGGAAGCCTCTGCATTAAATCCACACTGATTTTAATTTATGCATTAAATTTAATGTACAATTACATTAAGCTCTTTTTAATATACAAGTTTACATTGAGTCTCAAGTACAATATATTAAATTTAATGAAATGTCTGACAGTGTACCACGTACCTCTTGTGAATAAAATCATTCACTTATCATCAAGATTCTCCCATCGTGATCATCCTTCATTTAGAGGAAGGTAAAGGCAAAACAGTACTGAAATCTGCCCTGGAAAGGGAAGGGTTGCCTCGCCTACCCTCGGTAATGAAGCATGGCATTCACCATAAGTGACAATGGCCGTATAATACCGTAAGATATTTTACCGTAGCCTGCTCATATAGTGGGTCTCAGAAGAAATGTTACAAAATTCTAGGGTATGTAGAGGATGGAAAATGATCACATTTTCCCAATAAACATAATACGGTGGAAAATTTCATGTAACAGAATCGCACATTTTATGTTTGATCCTTAATGTTAGGCAACCCCACATGCACAGATGATCGGCAGATACATGAAATCTCTTAAGTGCGTCAGAATGCGACGTACCGAATATCTTTATACGAAGAACTGCCTAAATAACAAGGAAATGTGCCATATGTAACTTTGTGGTTGAAAATTTCTAACTATATATTCGTTGCCAAAAAGTGATCATTTCCGACCCCTGTACATGCTCTAGAAGTTTGTAACACTTATTCTGAGACATTTTGAATAGCTGGATTCAAGGTACAATGGGCAGGAAAGTAAGTGGAGATCACTAGGGTCACTTCCTTCCCTTACCACTTTCCCTCCGCATGTGGCCCGCCGCGCCACAGTGTGTAATTTCGACGATCTAGGAGGAAAAGTTAATAACTCCGTATGCAGTGGATTTCTCTTAGTTTTGGAGGTTTTTGTATAAATAATGTACAAATAAACAAATATGTTAACAAAATTTAAATATTTGTGAAATATTTTGTAAAATATTAAGAAATTTGAGTATTTATATTAGCGCGGATGACAGTATATTTGTTTCAAAGGTTACATCTGTTAACTTAATTGGATATAATATTTTAATATTACAAAATATATGCTGGAAGAAAAATAAAAAGCAAAAAATAAAAAATTAAATGAAAGTAATATACTAAAAATGCAACAACAATTAGTTTGAAACACTGGTTTGAAACATATGTATTCTTTTAGTAGTGATTCCCAAAAACATAGTTTCTCTTGCCTCCTTTGTTGATTCTTATAACATCAAAAATTCATGTTTTATTTTTTGCTTTATTCACATGGTTTTATGATTAAGCTCTGAGTTAATAAGCAGTCTTTCGAGGAAATCCCTATTTGCGTTTGCTCTCTAGGCCGCACTGAACTCATCCTTTTTCCGCGAGCAGAAGAGCGTTCTCTCGAAGCTCAAGAGTTCTCTCAAACCAGTTGAAATTATCACGAAAAATCCTGCAAGCCAAATTAGTAGAAAGGAGAGGTAATGGACCATGAATTGGTTAATCATTTGGTTAATTAGTGATAAATTTCTAGGGAATTTGAAAGGAATATTTTAATTTTAAGATGCTCTTTATTTGAAACCCATAGACCATTTGCGAGTTTCCACAACAATTCCAGATTTATTTAAATTTCCTGCACAAATAGAACAAAACGCGCCAATAAATATAGTAAAACTTCAATTTATTAAAAACAACGAATATTTGAAAATCGGAAAAATTAGATTTCCTTCGACCTTCTCGGACGACATTTTAATTGAAGCTAGAATTTTTTTCCAAATTCTGTTAGTAAATTCGAACATTTTAATTGATTTTTAGGTTCATTTGCTTTTCAAACTAAGAATTGTTTCCGCGTAATATTCAATCAAATCATATCAATTTTCCAAAAGTTCTTTAACTTTAAATATTCTGGAAAGGAGGAAAAATATTCTTTAACATTTTTTTAAACTAGTAGAAATTGAGAATGACGCACTCGATTATAAGGCACAAGTATTATTTTCAATAAAATATTTTATTTTCGAGTTTTACAAAAGGGAACCTGACCCTTTTTCTCGGGGGTAATGAGAGATGTTGCAAGGGGAGAATTTTTTCCCCCCAAAGCTTCTGAAAGTTTAAAAATAAAAATGTGAAATAAAAAATATGTATGTCATTTCATAATTCCAATGCACAAACGCACTTAAAATAAAAAATGAATCGACGTACAGAAAATACACTTCCATTCAACAACCACTATTTAGCAACACATTTGCTATGGAATGACGTTGCCATATCGAAAGGCTGAATGATAGTTCCAATTTATTTTCTGATTTTAAATGCGTTTTAATTTGGAATTCAGACACCTAGTTTTTAATTATTTCATTTATTTATTGATATGTGGAGACTCCAAAACATGCATTTTGAACAACTTTCCCAGAAAGATTTTCTCACAATTACAATATTTTCGCTGCACTGCGTGTGTGTACACGTGAAAGTAAAGCACGTCTGCGTGAAGCCGGTAATGCCCCAGTCCGAGTCCTAATGCTTCGAGTTCAGGGCCTGCGCCTGCTGCGCTGCTCGTTGGCCCCCCGCGGCGCGCGGCTTTGTTATCTAAGCGGCGTTGCTCCATAGCGAGGACACGGCGTTGGTGGTTGGTCTCCACCACAACTGCGACCACAACCTTCGGCCCCCTTACCGCTGCCGTCGCTACGCGTTTACCATCTCTGCAGCTGGGGTAGCCAACAATGTTCACGAAAAGGGAAGTCACTCGATTGATTGATTGATTTTTTCGTGTTTCCGGGCGCGTCAACTGCTTTGGTCATTAGTCCCGTTAGTGTAGAGCATGTTTTTTCTCGGGAGATGGCGGTGATCTTTCCTCTCGCTGGATGGCGAGATCCGGCACCGACCTACCGTCGGCTAGTGGGTTTCCCTAACCAAGACTCTCCCACCAGCGGGGCACCGCCCCAGTCGGGACAAGTCAATCTCCCGACCGGTGGCCTGGAATATGTGGTAGTATAGTGCATGTGAGTGTAAGTGTGTGTGTAAGGGAGAGGATAGGACAAGGAAGAGGAAGGACAGATCGCGCGCGGTCCGTGGCCCGTTTGGTAGGGTACTGCTCCGGCATTCGCCTGATGTTGATCGGAGAAACCACGGAAAACTACCGATCAGAGCAGCCAGCCGCTAGAATTCTCCTCCAGACAGCGACTGAATTCGACCTAGCTGAAAAGCTAGTGTCGAAAATCCTGCCGCCGTCAGGACTCGAACCTAGGACCTCCCGGTCAGGTAAGGCACTCGAGAAGCCACAAACAAACACAAACAACATAAAACAACAAAAACTCATCAACACATTTTATCAATATTTAATTTAGACTAACATCAGTTCTATTTCTTTCTTCCCTCGTTTTAGGATTCAAGAGACAAGATTCGTTCACAAAATGCAGATGAAGATGGGCTGAGCGTCTCTTTTTTATTGTAGTCGCTAGTCAGAGACACTATCATGCATTCGTGTGTCAGTGTTCAGAAAAATGATTTTCATGTTTTCTGTTCTAAATTAAAGAATAAACGATACAACCTAACAGATGTTAGTCATGTGATAAAATAAAGGACAACAAATGATACAAATTAACTAAAAGGAGGACGTTTAAAACAGTAAAGTGCAGGACGAGAGACGTCAATAGAGGACTGTCCTCCCAAATGTAGGACGGTTGGCAACCCCATCTACAACCGTCGCTGCCGCCTCTATCGCCGCCGCCCTCATCATCTTACGTTGCCGTTCCTCCCACCGCTGCCTCCATCGTCTCCCCGCCCCCACCGCTCACCAGCGCCATTCCAACGGCAACACTCGGCCGGGCGGGGCGAGGGCGCGGCTTGGCTTGACCGCGGTTCGGGGGCGGGAGTATGTGTGTCAGGCGCCATTACTCAAGCGGCGGCGGCGGCCGGCCGCCGCCGGTGGTCGGGGCTAGGGCAGGGGCTGGGGCGGGGGCTGGCCGGCGCGGAGCGATGCACGCGGAGATAAGGGCCGCGCCGGCGATTGATTCCGGGCTGCGCCGCACGTCCGTGAAAGCGCGCGCGTTGTCGAAATGCGGACCGCCAGGGCCTCCGGATACACGCCGGCCAATTTCCTCCTGGTTCCTTACAGCCACAAAGCGTTCATGAGAAGTTCAAGGGGATTCTCGTTCTTCTTCTTCTTCTTCTTCTTCTTCTATATCTTCTCGTTTTCCTCCTCCTCCTTCTGCTACCTTTCTCTCTTTCTTTTCTTTCCGCCTATTTCATCAACTTCTTCGACATATTTCTCCCCCTCCTCTTTCTTTTCATCGTCTGCTTTCTTCCTCCTCTTTCTTCTCATTCGGCCTATTTTATCAACTTCTTCGTTTTTTTTTTTATTTTTCTTCTTATTTTTTTTCTCTTTATCTTTTCTCTTATTCTTCTTAGTTTATTTTATCTTCTTCTTCCTCTTCTACTTCCTTCTTTTGCTGCTGAGGACTTATTACTAATGTGATGTTGGCGATCATGTCCAGAGAACTGAGTGTCTTACATATCTGGGAGATTATGTGGTTGTTTTTCTCTAACTTCTAACTTCTTCATTGGAACGAAATCATTGGCCATCATCCGACAAGAGCAATATTGTTGTTTTTTCCTCAACAGCACCACACGAACGCTGAGCTTCATTTTCACTCGCATATCCGGCGCAACGACGGTCATATTTTATCATTGCGCTCTGATATCTTGTCCATTCCATGCTTCGTTCCCTGACTGAGCGAGTAAAGGATCAGATCAGGAAGGAATTAGGCGAAAAATTTAATTTTGTCACAAGACTGCCAGGTTTATCTTTTCATGCTTGTTGAGAGTCGTGGCACACGAAGTATTTTCTGTCCTTTGAAAATCTGCCGCCCTTATGGACGCGCCCGGAGGGTGGGCATGGAGCTTTAGCCACTCAGAAACTTTTGAAATGGGCCTCGTAATCTCACGTATAAAATATTATTTACTTGTTATGTTCTATTCCTGATTTTCCTATTTTTTAACTTGACAATTTCGGATATTCTTATACGACATTTGAGGAAGAATTTTTCCAAGCCATCTGGCAACTACGCAAATGATTCAATTCTATTTGATTGTTTGTTCGATTGGTGTTTCCTGGCGCGTCAACGGCTAAGGTCATTAGTCCCGTAAGTGTAGTAGATGTTTCCTTCGGGAGGTAGCTGTGATCTTCCCCCGCTGGATGATGAGATCCTGCGCCGACATACCTGTCGGCTAGAGCGGTTTTCCCGAATCAGGTATCTCCCACCAGCGGGGCAGCTTCCCAGCCGGTCTAAACTCTGAGCTCTCAACCGGCGTGCCGGCATTTGTGGTAGTGCATGTGTAATGTGTGTGTGTGTGTAAGTAAGTAAGGAGTGAGGATAGGACAAGGAAGAGGAAGGAAAGATCGCACGCGGTCCCTAGCCCATTTGATAGGGTATTGTTCCGACATTCGTCTGGTATTAATCGCAAAAAACACGGAAAACTAGCAATCAGAGCAGCCGTCTGCTAGAATTCTTCTCCGGACAGCGGCTGAATTTAACCTGGCTATCTAGCTGGTGTCGAAAATGTTGCCACCGTCTGGACTCAAACACAGGACATCCCAGTCAGAGGCACTGCACTGACATCTGTAGATGCCTCAAGCCCTCTCCCGGTATTGTATTTGTTTATTGTATCGAGAAAGTTATAATTTTTCTTTCTCCTTACAATGCTTCATAATTTTACTACGTCAAGTTTAGAATATGTCGACTGTAAATAAACAAGATCAATGCCAAAGGGGGTCCAGAAATGTAGGCTCCCTCGTGCTTAGACTGTGCACGCCTATAACCGCCCAATCCTGGATAATTTTTAAACAGGGAATAATGTACATCATTATATGAGATTGACGCAGAGTACTTGGTGTACTACACCACAATCACAAAGTGAAGACATCAACGCCCCGTGCGGGATTTGATCTCACAACCTTAGGCCAGAGCGGTTGCCGCCGCAGTCGTGACCGATATTCAGGTCAGCTCTCATTCCTCTACAGCTTCGCTATTATTTGCTCCAATCGTCATCTTCATTGTGAGCAGCCTTTCTTAATCACTGACAGTCAAAAGTTAAATTGTGTAATATTTATTCTTAAATTCTATTTACATAGCTAACTTATGGTCTAGCTTACAAACTAGATACTACAAACTAATCTAAATCTACTTTGTCTTACATCCTGACTATAATCTAAGAACGAACATTATTTACATTATTTACAGTAAGCAATACATGCACATATAACACTTACAAAAACATACACTTATAAACATTACACATGAACTCATATAAAAATTATTTACACTATATATGCATCGACTACATCATTTCAACAGTGTTTGCAAATTTACATTACATTGGGTACCACAGACAAAAAGATATTTAAGAAATGTGACAAAAAAATCATTCAGAGAGTTCTAGTAGTCGCCCAACATGCAGTAATTGACTTCTTTTTGTTTGAGTATTTATTAACAAACAATTCACTTCATTTAGCTACACCGATGAACGAGAATGCCCACAAGATACTGTAAGTGCTAATAGTCCAATGCACTGATATTCCAATATACATGGGGATTCGCTATTCACGTAGTTTAGGAAGCGTTAAGTTCTCCAGATCCAACTCTAGTGAGATAAATCTGCAAAAATATTTACAATCAACTCCAGTTATAGTGAACTTCTGGAAACTAACACTTGTGGTTCACTATAACGAAAGTTCACTATATGCGATGATGTCAAAATTGAATAAAAATTTCTCCACAATGATTGGTTTTATTTACATAGAGATACAGCAAAATACATTAACAGCACGAACTGAAAATTTGAATATCTTTATTTGTCCTTTAAAACTTCAATTATTTTCAATTGTTTACTTCGTATATTTTTCACTAGTTATTTCTCTGGATCCTTCTCCAGAGTTCGTGCTGCATACTTGATTCTGTATTGTCCTCTGTATCAAGTATCGTAATGCAGTCTCAACACCCTTGAATGCGTCTTGCACTGTTGATACACCGTCTCACTCTCCGAGGCCGCGTTTTCTCGCCTAATAACATACGAGATCCTTCCGGCAGCGGGATGGCGCAAGCGGCTACTGAAACTGATCGTTTTTCCGCGATGCGCAGTGGGTCTCGCCAGACTGTGGAGCTGTGGCAGTCGCGCGCTTCCTGTCGCCTACGTTGAACGCAACCTTGAAGAGACAAAATGAGATTAAACTAGCGCTGAGAATATATATTATTAATCTTTTCGTCTAACAGTGACATAGAAACACAACAGCGTTAAATAAAATGTCCAATTAATATTCTACGTCAAGTTCTACAGAGTAATAAAAACCCCATCAATTAAATTAAACTGCATAAATCTAGACGGGTTATCAAATATCAAATAAAAATTTTCATATTTTTCTGAAAATTATTCATCTGTACATGGGTAATATCTTTTGGAATTGTGTCGTTAGAGATTAGATATTAAGTCACCTCAAATTGCTCTTAGAGCAGAGGTAATTGACGAATTCTGTAAATCAGGTAATCAACAAAAATATTCATTGTATTATACAAATATACTTCATACATTCCTTTAATGTGTTTATAGTGTTTTTCGACTTCGACAAAGGCTTTCCAACCTATAGCAAAAACGAAAAAAGATAAGTATATCAATTGTACTTATCGTAAAGTATAATATTGTCTAATTTCAAAACTGCTCAAGTTGCCTACGTAGAACGCAACGCGCGTTGTCCCGTGGAATATAAAACCAAGCTTGAAACTGAAGCAAGCAATCACGAGTCGCCTCGCCCACGCAGGACACAGCCCTTCCCGGCAGTGAAACTGAGTGGCGTAAGGTCATCAGTAAGATCCCCATTCCGTGTTCCCTACCTTCACCTCAGGGGAAACTTCTTGGATGATGACCTGTGGCCGACGATATTTTTTCCAAGCTGCCTGGTGTTGGAATTTGTGGCACTGAGGCGATATATTATTTTCCAGGAGGGGATTCATTTTCAGGATGTTGCATTTACTATGTTCACTATAGCTGAGGTTCAGGTTCACTATAACAGAATTTTCTTATGCTTATTTGTAATGTAAGTGAAACGGGACCCAGTGATTTAATATCACTATAACCGAGGATTTCACTATATCTAAGTTTACTATAACCGGAGTCGACTCTATCAATCACTTGAATCCAAGTTAAACAAATAAGAGGCTTTTACCACTCCTCATACCACACTTGGAGAAATATTCCCACTACACTGACGAAATGAAATGGCGTCTTCTAATAACCAAATACCATAACGTACTTCTTTACGAGATCTTAATTCTTTTAGGAATAATTTCACCATTCGCTGAATGTGGCCAAGTTCAAGGCGAGGCTTTCGTACTCGGCGTCTGCGATTCACATCAAACAAAACTGAATATGTGCAACACCTAATTTTCGAAGCATTTTATATCGAATACTTTATTTTCCGTTCTCGTAGAACCGAATTCTGGTTCTCACAGTTCTCGGAGCGGATTCATTCGTAGGGTCGGTCGAGGGATAAGACTCAAATAAATCACTTTAGAGAGACTCATACGAATTAAATTATTGCAAGAAAAAGACATCTGGCTGAGTGTAGCTCAGACTCTGCAGCGTCTCCGACTGGGAGCTCGTAGTTTATGGGTCTCGATGATGGGTTACCGACACTAGCTAGGTTGAATTCAACCTCTGTCTGGAGGGAAATTCTAGCGGCCGGCTGCTCTGGTCAGTAGTTTTCTGTAGCTTCTCCGATCAACGCCAGGCGAAAATCAGAGTAGTGGCCTTACAAATGGGCCACGGACCACGCGCGATCTTTCCTTCATCTCTGGCCTATCATCACCCCTTAATTACACAAACACTTAGAAGCAGATTATTTACACATGAAATACAGCACGTAGGTACACTAACACATGTCGGGAGACCAGTCGCAAGCTTAGAGGTTGTTCCAGCTGGGGAAGTGGCCCGATTGGGGAAGATACCTACATTGAAATCGATGAAATGAGCGAACAATGCATTAAAAAGACGGAAAAAGTTAAAAAATTATTTATTACCCAAAATCGATAAAAAAAATGCAAACAAAAACGACGTGTAAGAATAGTTCCTTTACTTTTGTCATAACATAAAATGAATTTCAATACTAAACGGCATTGTTCTAAAGTGAAAATAAAATAATGACGTTTCATTAAACTCCGCCCCCTACTAATGACCATAACATTTGACGTGCCTGTAAACGTCGATCAATCAATCAAATACATTTTAACTTGTAATTCGCTTAGAGCAAGCAACCGGTACCAATTGCTATACGGTAACGGGGAATAGAAAAAAAATTCGCACTTTTTACTAACAAGGTAATGACACGACCTCACTGCAGACATTTGGGTTGTGGCCTAGCACATTGTGTAGGAAAACACATACGTTTCAGAGGTTCAATGACAATTTCTGCTAAAAAGCGTCGGACACGCCCTCATCACTCATTAAGGACCCTCATGACGGATATGACCTCATGAAGGTATGAATAACATCAATAAACTAGCACACTAAATAATTTTTTCAACGCTCATGCATGGAAATTAGTACTTACCTTCGCTGCGTGACAGCTAGTACTGATTACTGATTGGAATTGTTACTCTGTGGTATGATTACGGCAAAATGGACCTTTCCGTACGCGTACTACAAAGAAGTCAGAGCCGTATGAAACAAATGACCCACTGAAAGATCTCCGTTTCCAACATGCGTGGGAAAAATCAGCGAAGGTAAGTTCTGACATCCGTTTCCCACGCATGTTGGAAACGGATGTTGGAACTTTCGCTGATTATTGATTGGAAAGTGTTTCTTTGAAGTGCGCCTACAGAACAGTAGATTTTTCCGTACGCTTGCTGCAAAGACGTCAGGGCTACATAAAACTACTGGATACTTCAAAGTAAACAAAATACTGGCGGGACATGAATCAACATGTCTGCCGTTTCACGTATTGATATGATCCCAAGAGTATATACTAGTAAGTTTTTGTGATTTCGTACTAAAACTAGTTTTTCTACAACAGCACATACTTTCTCTCATTATTTTAACCGTTACGCAATATACATTATTGACGTGTGTAATATACTAGCTGAAGTACCCGGCATTGCTCGGGCATCTATTACAGTAAATTATTATACAGAAAGAGGAATTCAATTTTTCCATGCCCTGCGGCGGGGCCTACCTCTATCTCTTCCATTGAATTCCTTCTCCGCCTACTCCCTGCCATGCTCTGCCCGGCCACGCCACGATAGCTGTCTTCTCTTGACCCCATTTGGAAATTTCCGGACTACCTCGCTCACTTTTCCACAAATAATTACATTTATCTTATTTAAAGTTCCAGCTTTAAACATTCACTTCATAACTGAAAGCAATAAACAAATCTAAACTACAAAATATCATTCTTGTAGACTCGCATATATAATTTTTGTGCAGTATACACATGTAGAACATATACACATTTATCGCCGCGTGAGAAACAGTGTCAAATGCTTTGGATATGTCTACCACACCACCCTTTGCTTTTCTCATGTCACTGACTGCTTCGTGAAGAATTGGAACTTTAGCAAAACAGCCATTTTCAGGGATAAAACCTTTTTGGCGTGGATTGATCTTGACTACGGACTGAATGCGTTTGTCCATAATGCCCCAAAGGATTCTGCCCAGCAGGATACTAATTGTGATGGGGTGAAAGTTAGTGACAAACTTATTATCCTTACCATCTTTTGGAATAAGGATGGTGCGATTTGCTTTCCACCCAGAAGGCACAAAGCCACTGTATAAATTTCGGTGTGCAATGGGAATAATATTTCAATTTTTGCTTCTGAAGTATGTTGCAAACGTTTATCTTATCTGGTCCTGGAGTCGTGACATTTTTCATACCAACCAGTCGACTTTTAATTTCGGCAACTTGCATCGCGTATAGAGTTGTGTCTGAGTCCATTTCAGGTGTCGACAATTTATGATCCTCTCTTAATTCGTAAAGTCGAATTGGGAGAATATTGCCCCAAATGGATTTGTAAATGTCATGAAACTCATCCCTGTTAAGGGGCTGGTGATCGACACTAGTACAGTCAATGCCCATTCTAATGCACTTTGCCAAAAGCGCTGGATCATTCTTGAAAAGGTATCAATGAGTTCTTGATCTGCATTAGTTTGAGAAATACCCCAGGTTCCTCTCCAAGTTGAAATTTTTTCCTTCCCGTTAGGCGTGGCATTTAGTGTGGCCCTGTTAAAACATGTTTCAGTAGTTACGTCTTCGCGCGTCATAGCTGCCGGTGACCCAACAAAAGTTTGATCCCATCCTAACCGACCAGCGGTGTCGGGACGGGGCGGGTCAAACGCACATAAAACAGAATCAAGGAGGACGGGCACAGCCGAATGCTCCTGATTCATCTCTGAAACTAAAGGCACCCTCGTTAAGGAATCTCACCATATCTTCTTCCGGGGAGGCAATGTCTACCATTAAAAGTTGCTCAGGGCGACTGTCTGTGAGCCGAGTTTTTGAAAGGAAATCGGCACAAGGCTGTTTGCTTATCTCTACCTGTAAAAGCGTTTCGGCCTCCTTTGGACGAGTGTCAGAACAGGGGATCACCGACTTTCTTCCTGTCCTGAGATTAGATCTTCGATACACGGGAGAAGAAGAAATTGGCATAGGGATTTGGCTCACTACTGCCGAAGAGCACGACGGGGTCGTTAGCTGCAGATCCCTGACCCCCTTCCCCCATGACGTGGGGTACCCGAGATGGTTTTTTGTCAGGGATTTCCTTCCCTTAGATAGATGCTCCCGTATTAAGGCACCGGAGATTCGCCTTTCGCCTATCCCTCTTGGCTGCACCTCAAGTTGCCCCGAGATACTTTACCAGGGACCACCGCGAGGAGATGAGAGAGTGAACTTGTCGGCCATGCAACGGCAAACCCATTACAGGCGGCTATTACGGCCATACGGTTGCGATCCCATTACAGGAGGGCTTCTCGGTACTTAGTAGTTTACTAGCATCGCCTACACCACCAAGACCCTGGGCGACATCGGACCACCAAGAAGTTAGAGGAAGTAATTTACTACACATAGAATCAAAATGTATTGACTGTTTCCATACCCTGACACCACAATAGAAGTTTTCTGTCGAAAACTCGCCTATTTCTACCACACCATTACAAGTTTTCTCTTTATCACGTAAAAATGTAGGAAGTCAGGAAAGTAAATAAATATAAAGAGCGCAACTTGAACAAAATCTCTCTCTCCCTCGCTCTCCCTCTCTCCCCTCTCTCACTCTCTCTTCCTCTCTCTCCCCTTTCTCCCCCTCTCCCTCTCCCCCTCCCGTTCACCCCCTCTCTCTTCCCCCCTCTCTCTCACTCCCTCTCTCACCCCTCCCCCTCTTTCACCTCCCCTCCCCCCCCCCTTTTCCCCCCTCTCTCTTACGAAAATAACTACTGTAGAGTTTACGATATTGAAATATGTTTTTTGACATTCGAGGGATGATGTAAGAACGCACATAATAGAGTATGTGATGTATTCGAAGTCGCACGCCACACATTAGGACCAAACACCTCATGCTCGATACAAGTATGTGTACTCCTTGGCAAGATCACCTGCTTCTAATAGTGGCATGAACAAGTTTTGGGAATCACAAAATCCAACGAGTTGTGCCATTGACAAGACATTCCCAGTTTTCAGCATACCAGCGTACCGTTTGGCACAACTTTATAAGGTAAAGATCCATAAAATTCGCCGACAGCGAAAGTGTTGGAAGGCAGTCATATATGTACTTCTGTCGTATCCAATATCACAATTCGAAAGCCCTACAGCACATTTCGATTACATAAGTGGTATACACAATATTTGAGATGCTAGTAGTTATTGAAACTGTCATTAATATTAACTGGCAGAAATGACCAGTTAATCAGAAATTGACGTTATATATTTGAAACGTTTGTTTCTCTATCTGTGGCAGCTCTTGCGATGAGTCAGTGGTTCAGTGAACCCCTATAAAATTCCGAGAGAACAGAAGTTTTTATTTCAGCAAAATCAAGGTTCAGTAAATACATTTAGATGTTTTTGAGTATTTACAGGAGAAAATTTGACCGATTCTTCAGTTAACAGCGCGACGGTGCGGCACGACGCACCGCGTCGTACCGCCAAGCATTATGTTGAGAGGTTCACTCGGCGGAGAGAATTCTCTAGCGAAATGAAATGAGGGCGAGATGAGACAAGAGGTCAGAGGGAGCCAAGAGACAGGAACAACACTTAGGCAGAGATTGACAACACATCTTCTTAACCTCTGGAGGTTTCACATTTTTTACATCATTATTCTATTCGAAAGTTAACCAATCTGTGAGGTGTATTTTATACTCTCTCTTGATGATCAGTGTGTCCCGTGACCTGAGTGTGGCAGTGTAGTTATTGTATCAGCACAGTAGTTTCGTATTGTAGTAAAACCTCACTAATTTGTCAGCCGTAGGAGTGGGAGTACGGTCGGAACGCGAATAGTATCTCACTTTTAGAAGAAAATTTAGAAATGTATGTTGAAGATTTTTTTAAAAAATATTTATTTCGTACGAGTAACAGTACGAGAACGAGTTACAGTTTGTAAAGTGACAGTCAAGACTCAGCTGTAACGTTGTTCTGTTTTCGTTGACTCATAGGTGTACAGAGATTTGGTTCTGTTCGATGAATTGGAGAACAATGTCAAAAGCTTCCTTGGCTTTGTTATCTAATACTCGTGAGCAAAAAGCAACCGATTCGTCAAAAATGACACATCAACTATAGCCGGCCGGCGAATATGCATGGTCTCAAGCAAGGGAAGAGAAATCGGATAAAGAATGAGAGAAATGGAAAGAGAATGGATTATAGATGTTCTACTTGAGCTGTATTTCGAGTCGTAAATGTTGGCGTTGCTGTAGCAAACATGTTTGACTTACGAGTGAATTTTTAACGTTTGATTTTGTATTCAAGCAGCGTTTAAATAACAATATTTCGCAACATTTTGAGTATGAAACTTTCTAATCATATTACATTGCATGATCGTAAATATTTCTGAATTGGCAAAATGATCAAAAGATTCGTGGTCAAAAAAGTGAAAGAAGAATTAACAGCCAATATAAGTAACACCGCTGTGCATATCTCTGCATCATATAACAATAATGTTATTTAAAGTCACAACCTACGTCTAGAGCTCGTAAATTAATTTGTAAAATCTTGTTTGATTTTACTGTCTACATTATAATGTATAAAATTATAAATTTCGCAAATGATATTTCTGATGCCGCTCATTAAAATAGGCGACTTGAGTAATATAGTCTCAAAATTCTCAATCTTGTGATTGTGAATCCTGTTTTCTTAAGATCATTCCCAACAAGTCTTCACTATAAGAGTATTATCTTCTCTTTCCCTTGCTTCTTTCATCTTCTTCATTTCCACTCCTTCTCCTGCTACTTCTTTCTTCTTCTTCATTTCCACTCCTTCTCCTGCTACTTCTTCTTCTTCTTCATCTTTTTCTCCTCAATATTTCAACAAACAATATTGTGGTATCACAATTGCAGGGGTAGCTGCAAAACGGAGCTACATTTATTACAGCGTTATTGTATTTATCATTTATACATTGAATTTATAAAAGTTACGATTTTATTTTCGTATAGATTTTGGTTATATATGTTTAATATTTCAATTATATTAGGGGGCCCCATTGTATGGTCATATGGCGTCGAATAATACTAGTCCGACACTGAACTGACGTCATCACGTAGTGACAAGAGGTGACTGAGCGACTTTCTGGGCGCTGCTCACTTACCGTTCGAGTTTTCGGGAGCGCTTTGGGTTGCGAGTTAAATGGCACCTTCTGCGTAACCCTCATTTTTGCGCGCATTCAAGTGAAACTGAGGTAACTGCTCCCTGAAGTGGTTTTGGAAACGAGCGCCGCGCTGCCAGCCGCTGGCCCGGGGCGCCGCCGCGCAACGCCCGCACTGACCTCGCATTCCCATCGGCCGTGCGTCACGGGGGCGTGGAAGCCACGGCACGAGACCTACTAACCAACGTCAGCTGCAGCTTATGGCAAATGATGGGTTCCTCGGCCCACCGGACCGGGAGCGGTAGCTCACTGCATCAACTGATGCCACTGCAGCGCCTTAGACCGGGAGGTCCTAGACGGCAGGATTTTTGACACACAGGCTTTTCAGCTAGGTGGAATTCAGTCGCTGTCTGGAGGAGAATTCTAGCGGCCGGCTGCTCTGATCGGTAGTTTTCCGTGGTTTCTCCGATCAACGCCAGGGAATGCCGGAGAGACCCTACAAAGGTGTAGGGCTATTCCGGGAGATCGGTCGGGAGCTTAGAGCTTGTCCGGCTGGGGCGGTGCCCGCTGGTGGGAGAGTCCTGGTTAGGAAACCCCACTAGCCGACGGTATGTCGGTGCCGGATCTCGCCATCCAGCGAGGGGATAATCACCGCCATCTCCCGAGAAAAAACATGCACTACACTAACGGGACTAATGGCCAAAGCAGTTGACGCGCCCGGAAACACGAAAAAATCAATCAATCAATTGGCCCACCGGGAAGTATTTTTCGCTCGCCAAACGAAAATTTGATTGATAGGTTCGTTGCATGTCCCTCTTGTAAGTGATGAGCATTCATATTATATCCAGCGTCGTTAGAGTTTGGAAAAGTACTGAATACACAATGCGCCTTCGTTCCTTGAGCCAAGCCCTTATGGGCTTGGTCCAAGGTAACTGCCTTTGACCAGTTACCTTGGTACCAGATAAATCACCTACTTTCGCAACGTAATTCGCTGTAATGAAGGTAATTTAGCTGCGTTTTGTATGGAAATTCTATTTCATTTCATTACAGTATTTCATAATCTGTTCGTCTCGCGATGCACATATTTACTCCCTATCTATTTAATAATTTCTTTACCATATATTATTCGCTTTCAAAGACGTAAGCTTGTAAGCAGTGATTTTTTTTCAAAATTATCCCACACTTCTTGATTCATTCATCAGTATACATTCTTTTTTCCCCTACTTCATATCTTTCTTTTTGAAATTGCTTTCAACGTTTTTGAAAATGTAAAATATTATATGTTCAGTGACACCTCAAGTCCTAAAACACGGCTGGACAGAAGATAAATTCTCGTTGTGGAGCAAAGTTATTTAACGAGTTGTGTTCAGCAACGTGATTTCCACATCAGACTGCACAGGAAATCCAATTAAGGATCCTTACTATATTACTTCGTATATTACGTGTGACTTACGACGGCAAACTCTTTGGTAACGCTGTCAAACACAGTTCCTGGAAATAATATATTTTACAAGTAATGTATTATGTGTATTTTCGCAACCAAGGTGAAGGAGATTATACTCCAGTTGGAAGAACTACAATTTGTAACAAAGTGAAATTTATCTTACCGTTAAAAAAATTTAGCAATGATGTTTATATCTAATCTGAAAGCTCCAAACAATTTGAAGCTATGTTTTGAATATTGAAACTTCCCTGGACAGTGTATGCAATAATGTAGAAGTGTGTAGTAAAAAGAATACAATGTTTTAAACTGCACTTATAACTACATGATAAAATATACACATTTGAAATAGTAAAACTATTTTTGAATATTTTATACGACAACTCATTTTACCGTGACGTATATTGTATGTTTGGTTATTGTTATTAGATTTAGAAATTCGATATTTAAGATATCTCAGGATCGAGTTACGTAGAATAAGTTTACATTTTCTTCCAAGAATGAAAATAAATTGAAGTTTACTCAATTTTAGGTATACCTTGAAGAGACAAAATGAGATTAAACTAGCGCTGAGAATATATATTATTAATCTTTTCGTCTAACAGTCACATAGAAACACAACAGCGTTAAATAAAACCAAGTCAAGTTCCTACAGAGTAATAAAAACTCCCATCAATTAAATTAAACTGTATAAATCTAGACGTGAAAAATAAATAATAAATAAAATAATTTAGTGGTCAATATAAGATCAAAATACGTGTTAAAAACATTTAGAGTTCGTTGCACACATGTCCATATTAAATGATATCTCAAGGCTTCACGGTGCAAATATTCAAATACCGAAATTGTTCATATATTTTCTCGAAAATTATTCATCTGTACATGGGTAATATCTTTTGGAATTGAGTCGTTAGAGATTAGATATTAAGTCACCTCAAATGGCTCTTAGAGCAGAGGTAATTGACGAATTCTGTAAATCAGGTAATCAACAAAAAATATTCATTGTATTATACAAAAATACTTCATACATTCCTTTAGTGTGTTTATAGTGTTTTACGACTTCGACAACGGCTTTCCAACCTATAGCAAGAACGAAAGAAGATAAGTATATCAATTGTACTTATTGTAAAGTATAATATTGTCTAATTTCAAAACTGCTCAGGTGGTCCCGCATCAACTGATGTTCTGAGCACTGCAGTGCTTCTGACCGGGAGATTCTAGGGGTCGAGTCCCGACAGCGACAGGATTTTCGACACTTGCAATGAAAAATTTCATATAAATCGAAGGCACGATTTTCATTCGATTGCAATATAAACAAAATTTAAGTACTTCCTAAACAATAAAAGCGCTTTGGGGCGGAAGACATACCTGTAAATCAAGCCCATAATTGAAAAATAATAAGGATTTTAAGCAGAGCGTAGAACGCAGTAGTCGACAGCAAGATAGATCTTTTGCGCATGCACGCTTTAAATTACGCATCACGTTTGCGCATCTGTGCCGAAGGTCGTTATTGATGTCGATTACTGTACGCTCCGCTGTGCTTAAATTCCGTAATTACAATTGCTAACAGAAGTTGATTATGAGCACACACCCGGTAAATGGATTATGGGTATTTAATAATACAGTGTTCTTTTACGAAGGATGGACAAAGTGGCATAATACGAAAACAAAATTTCCTCACTGTTGTTAATTCACTGGAACGTCGGTGGCGTTGCTCTAATGTAGACATACATCCGGCATCGTGTCTATCGTGAGAAAGTAGAGTGAGTGTTCTGCGAAGAACTGTCCGTTCCCAACCACTGCACTTTCCATAAGCAATTATCCGGTTGCGCAAATGTCTGCGAGAACTGTGAGCAATATCGCAACGCGCCCAGATTTCGCCGGACCCTCCGGGCTCCTAGCACACACACAGCCCAGGGCTACGGCAAACGAGGTGCGAGGACCAAGCAGCCACCTGTCAAGCATCTGGGCCCCGCCCACTCCACTCCCCGCCTCTTCCCTTCCCGCCCCGCACTCACGCGCCGCCCATGCGAAATGAAGTATCAAATACCGAGAGTTGTAGTGTGCATTGAAAGGTAATCTTTTTGAATCCATAGATTTTAGGCAGCCAAACAAGTTCACTATAGCAGTGCCACTGAAACTATATGTTAGTTAGTGGTACCAACATCGATTTAAATTCATAACATAGCCACCCAAGGGGATTTGGTGTTGCTGACGTTCTTATAAGAAGAAATAAAAGAGGTCATCTTCCTCAACATATTGTTGATGAACAACAACCCCAAACTATGATGAGTTGCTAGCCTACTATGACATTTTTGTTTTTATTTGAATGTTTTAACTTGAGTACATAACTTCATACACCGACAGGTATCCCGCCTCTATCCTGCTTGTGTTTAACATAGTTTTTATAATTTGTGAATCATACAGATATGTTCGACTGGCAAAAATGTTGTTGGTTGTTTAAAATATTGGTTTGTAATATTACCATTTCAGAAACTGAAGACGACCTCACAAATGAGAATGAAACGTGTTAGAAATACGTATTTTTAAATCTTGACTGGAATCATCGTTCTCGATTTCAAAGTTTTTCTTATCTAGTGATCCTTGAACTATTAGTAATTAGTATCCGAATATAATTTTGACCCGCAATACATATGGTTCTAAACGGTGTCACTATGTCAAATAGTGCAATCGAAAACTATTGCATTATCCATTTTGACGTGGGTTTCGAGCAGTATGACTACGCGGGATAGTACAGTTCTATCGTGTGTTACCATGGTATGCAGAACATTGCACTAACCGTCCATGAGTTTAAAGAGTAAACTAACGCGAAACGTCATCTTGTAGTAGGTACTTGTAGGCGTGAATAATACAGAAAAGGTAATGGTAATATTTTTGACATTTTAATATGACTGCTCCTGAATTATTTTTCTGCATTATTCACATCTACTGATGTTTTAAAATTAAAATCAAAGTAGAATCTAGTACACTCTAGACTATTCAAAATAAATAAAAAAATGTAGGGCCACGCAACGAATTTGCATCTTTCTCCAGATGGGATATTCAAAACTCAGAAGCATTGAGGAGTGAAACCAAGAGCAACTTTGCTTGCGAAAGACTCTGAATCAACCCTAAGAATCTACTCGTGAACGTATATTGTCAAATTTCCTTCATGTCGGTTACTTCATTTGAACATTTCTGGCAGTGGAATTCATAAATAAGGCAACTAAGATTGTTTGATTGAAACCGTGACAAAGAGATAGGAATAATTTTTCAACAGGGACATCTAACTATCTATGTGTGCTCTTTCCCCTCGTCAATTCGGTCCTTGACTAAGCAAACTGTGGATTAATTACAATTCACTCTATCGTGGAATTTGAAGATATTTCGATATTAAGATTTAATCCCATACGATCGTAATACATCTTCTCTGCGTGCAGCATTGATGTTGGTTCCGTCTCAATTTTATCATATCTTAATCTAAAATGTAATGTAATGTGTAATTTTTTTTATCTGCTGGTATGGATGTAGTGAGTATCTTCCTACCTTATCAACTTTTAAAAAGTTTGGTGCTACAACAGCACATACTTTCTTGCATTATTTCCCAATTTGCCATTTTCGAAAATTCAAAGATCAACGAAAATGAGACGCGCCGTTATTGTAAGACCTGGTTTTATCCGTTCAAAAAAATTGAAGGAAAAATTAGAAGCGGCTTTTGATAACTTGTGTTTTTACAAATTGCATTAATTTCAAGCTAAAATTACGCAAACACGCTCGTTTTTTCAAAATTGTACATTGCTTTTCTTAAAGAGATGAGTTTTTGGAACAAATTCTGTTTAAGGTAAAAATCTCCATCTTCAAATTTGTCGTTTTGAAATTTAACTTCTTTCCATTTTATCGCTTTTAGTTTTTGATTTTTGAAGACGATTTATTCACTTTTTAGTTATTAGGGCTCGGCAATAAGTTTTTCTGTTGCAAATTCACCGTTTTCCGGTGCACGATTACACATTACATTTCTGTTCTTATGAAGCAAGAGCAAGAAAGTAAAACTAACAGATCATGAAAATCGACAAGTCAAACATATTTTCAGTATTGAAGATTTTTAAGCTGTTTATATTAAATGACAAATCAAAATGGCTGCTCATAAGGAGGTATAATATTCATATATTTAATGGCCATTCACATTATTATTAAACCAATGGGAGTGCAACAAAGTACTTAGCAGTAGTTAATTATAACTAATAATTCAACATAATTAGAGAGATCCAGAGATTATTTTATGTTATAGTGTATGCAATAATTTTTCATGATCATCATATTACATTAATGCATTGGCTACGAAAGCATCGTAGCCTTATTGTTGCAACTCTAGTTTTCTTTCCACGAAGAAAATTAGCCCTATAAAGATTCGAGCAAAGTATTGTAGAATGGATATGATAAAGAATATGAACTCTAATCAAAGTTTAACCGGGAGTGGTAGCTCAGTGCATCAACTGATGTCACTGCAGCGCCTCTGGCCGGGAGATCCTACGTTCGAGTCCTGACGGCGGCAGGATTTTCGACACTAGCTTTTCAGCTAGGTCGAATTCAGTCGCTGTCGGGAGGAGAATTCTAGGGCCGGCTGCTCTGATCGGTAGTTTTCCGTGGTTTCTCCGATCAACACCAGGCGAATGCCGGAGCAGTACCCTACAAACGGTGTCGGGAGGAGAATTCTAGAGTCCTGGTTAGGGGGAAACCCCACTAGCCGACGGTAGGTCGGTGCCGGATCTCACCATCCAGCGGGGGATGATTACCGCCATCTCCCGAGGAAAAAACATGCCCTACACTAACGGGACTAATGACCACAGCTGTTTACGTTCCTGAAAAGACGAAAAAAATCAATCAATAATCAAAGTTTAGCACAGCGTGTTTTTTTTTTTTTTTTTTTCAGAAAAAGTCTTTTGTGTAAATTAAAGATAATATTGTTCTGCATGTCAACTAGTGTAAAGGAAGAAATAATAAAATTAAGGACATTAATATTAAATAACCATGATAATAAAAGAATAATAATAACAACAATAACAACAAGAAAACAATATCCACGGTAGTGCTTAGTGTGGCTGTTTGGCTGGATGCTAGTTTCAGGTATCACAGAGATGCCTTCACTAGATGCGAACGGTTCCCAGCTGGGCATCCACCTGCTTCTGGTATGCTAGACCCGTACCAAGGCCTAGGAGCTTGAATGTTTCGTCATATCTCTGGGCGTGGCCCCCAGAGCTCCCTCTGGGACAATGGGGCAACCCTGACCCTCCATTTCTAGAATTTCTCGAACTAATTCGTGGTATTTTGCAACGGTTTTGATCTTATTCGACCACGTTCTGAGATGGCCACTATTTACATGTATCTGCGTTTCTGGCAAGACGATAAAATCTTACATATTATGATCCAACCTAAGACCGTCGGGATCTTGAAATCCCAGAGCATTATCATGTGGGGGTCTTTGAACGACTTGTGTTTCTACCACCAATCAAATGCCAACAAGCAATCATTTCTGCAATTTCCAGTGTAGCACGGTGGCTACTCTGTCATGGCCTCCTTTGTAATTATTTGCGCAAGTTTGCTACAGGCATTGATCACGTGATTAACCATTTCATCATGTTGTTCACAGCGTCTGCACTTGTTGTCTTCCACCTGATGGACTATTTAAGCTTCCATTGGGTTAGGCTGTAGAGCGTTTTCTTGAGCTACTGTAATTAAAGTAATAATAATAATAATAATAATAATAATAATAATAATGGAATAGTTGTATTTTTATTGTTGAACCTACATTATTGTTGCAGATAGATGGCTCATTTCAAGTAGTTGTGGACGTGTAGGATCAATCATACGAGGATACCAGGAATGAAGATATTTGTATTTTATATATTTTTTCAGCTTTAGGTTTCACACATTTAGCATGTGCCTTTTAAAAAGCAATATAGAACGAACGGTTGACGACATATACAATATAAACAATAACTATAAACAATTCATTTTTACGTAATAAAAACAAGGAATACAAAAAAACATTACATAACTTATACAAGTTGGTTTTTATAGCAGTATTCAACATATATAGAACGAGCCATCTACCTGCAATAATAATAAAAATATCTGTATTATTAATATAGAATATACGTATAAATTTACCGAAAACTAATCAGCTTCTGGCAATGTTAAAGACTTGAAAATTTAAAAAACAATCAAACAGTATCGATTTTGACTGCAAAAAGCAAAATTTGATGATGTTAATGTAAACGCAATTTCCTGTAAGTGATGTTACGACTATATTTTCATAATCAATGCCTCACTGCTCAGCTCCACTGGACTCCGGGCATGTGTGGTCATGTAGTGAATGTGAGTGAAATGGGAGAAGATGGGACAAGGGAAGGGAAGGAAAGATCGCGGTCTGTCTCTAATCCGTTTGTTAGGTTGCTGCTAGGTCATTCGCCTGGATCGAAGAAATCACGGAAGACCACCGATCAGAGCAGCCAGCCGCAAGAATTGTCCTCCAGACAGCGGCTGAATTGGACCTAGCTGAAAAGCTAGTATCGCAAATCCTGCCACCGTCGGGACTGGAACCCTAGGATCTCCCGATCAGAGGCACTGCAGTGACATCAGTGGAACCTGAGCCGCCAAAGCCGTGGGAAGGTTGTTTCAAAACCAGGAGCGCTCCCTTGAGTACTATTGTGGACGCCTCGTCGAACGGGGCCGTGAAAAGTTCCCCAGCCCGTGCATGGCGCAGCGGAGGAGACGAAATGGAAAGGCGCGAGGCGAGGGGGCGTGTCGGGGCGACCTTGAGGCGGGCCTGCGCGCGCGCGCGGGCGCGGGGGGCGCTCCTGCGCGCGGGCGCGGGCGCCCTCTCGCCTCTCGGTTGGCGGGCGGGCGGGCGCTCCCCTTTGTGTGCAGATGCCGCCGCGGGCGCCGCTGCCGCAGCCGTGACGCAACCGCCAACGGCACTCGCCGCCGCAGCCCCACGCTACGACACGCCACGCGGCCCGGCCACGAGCCTTCTTTTCCTTGTCTTCCTCCTCTTCCTCCCTCCTTCTGCAGCCTTCCTCCTCCTTCTTCGCCTCCTCCCTCGTCCTCCTCCTCATTCTCCTCCTCTTCCTCTTCCTCTTCCTCCTCCTCCTACCCTCGTCCTCACCTTCTTCTCCTCCTCCTCCTCTCGTCCAACTTCTCATTCTCTTCCTCCTCCTCCTCCTCCTCCTACCCCTCGTCCTCACCTTCTCGTCCTTCTTCCTCCCGCCTCCTCCCTTCGTCCTCCTCCTTCTCATTCTCCTCCTCTTCCTCTTCCTCCTCCTCCTACCCTCGTCCTCGCGTTCTCCTCCTCCTTCTTGTTCTCCTCTCGTCGTCCTCTCCCTTCTTTTTCTTCGTCTTCTTCTTCTTCCTTATTTTCTTATTCTTCTGTCTTACTTCTATGCTATTTAGGTCAATACTTCTCACCCAACCTCTCTTGATGTCTAATTAAGAACAATACCAAGTACTAGACATGGGCGTTACAGTCGCGGGGGATGGGGCATGCCCCACCCCCGAAACGCACACACACAATATTTTTTGGTAATCCATCCAGTTTGGTTTGGGTCATCTTCAACGTGAAATCTTTATTCTCTTCTACGCTAATTTATTTCATTCTTATTCCTTAGTCTTCTCTTCCTTCTCTTCTTGTTCGTGTCCTCGTTTTCATCTTCAACATCGTCTCTTTTCATCATCTCTTTCGAGTTTATTTCGTTTTTCGATTCTTCGTCTTGTTGTGTTTGCTGGATTTTCTCTTCTTTTTTTTCCGTTTTTCTTTCCGTCGTCGTCGTAGCTCGATCTCTTTCGATGTCTCCTTTTTGTTTTCCCCTCTTTCATGCATTATCCTTCTTTGCCACCTCCTTCTTCCTTATCTCATTTTTTCCCTTTTCTTGCTTGTGTTCTCCTCGTGATCAACTTCACCATAGCCTCCTTCTTTATCTAATTCTTTCAAGTTTACTTCTTTCTCGATTTTCTCTCTTTCTCGAATTCTTTATCGTATTACTATTTTTCCTCAGATTTTCTTCCCCTTTTTCTTCTAATTCTTTTTTTTAACTTCTACCTTGTCTTCATCTCTTCTTTTTTCGATTCCTCCTTCTTTCTTTCTCGTTTTCTCTTTCTTCGTTGCCTACTCCTTCGGCCTCGAATTTTTCTTCTTCTCCTTTTCTTTTTTCTTTTTTCTCCTTTCTTTTTCTCCTTCTTCCCATGTTTATTTTTTTATTCTTCTTCTTCTTCCGAAGAGTTATCAACGTACCGGTGCGGCTGTACTTGAGTGTTACGAAATAGTGAATGATGGTTAAAATGATTAAAAGTGTAACACTTCGCCGGGCCTTCCGCGTCACAAACGAAAGGAGAAAACTCAGTCTTTCGCACGTGACTCGAATCCATAACCTCAGTGCAGAGGGACTGCCGCCACAGATCTCTGTGCTATTTAGGTCAATATTTCTCTTTTTAATTTTTTTATTTATTACTTCTCGTTCGACAATTATGTCTTTCGAGGATTTTGAGAATACAAAATATTACATGGCTTCTTAGGATATGACCATCCTTAAGTCGCGGTTGGTTTCTGAACTTTATTGAAGATTTAATTTTTAGATTTTTGTTCTGTGATTAAAGATGGTATGCTGGTGGAAAGGTACGAGGGGAAAGCCAAATTAAGGAGGTCTAAGTTTATCTTTCGGGAATCTTGATATGATTCGCGGACTGCTATAGTTTCTTCCTAGGTTGAAGCTTGCAGTGCAGGGAGCATTTGGTAGGTGGTTGAAGAAATTGCTGGCAAGATTTTTATTGTCTCTCAAATTCTGGTATGTTTAGTTCCCCGTCGGATTTGTCGGTTGGGGTCAATATTTCTTTCAAACCTCTTTTCTAATTAAGAACAATAGGAAGTAGACATGGGCGTCACTGAGGGGAATAGGAGCGTGCTCTCCCCCCCCCCGCCCACACACAGACACAAGCTTTTGGGATATCCATCCAGTTTGATTCGGGCCATTTTCAGTGCAGTAATATGGCGACTGCGGTCCCGATTAAGTCATAACATTTCATTCTAAAAACACCAGCTACAAAAACAGGCACTTCCTAATAAAAAAATATTTCACGTCAAGTGTTTACAATATTTTCTGCTACATTACTGACTTTTGTCAGTTAAAACTTCAATTATCTGCATGTCTCATTTCAAATCTTGACTGCAACATTATGAACGCACATCGAAAATGAATAATGCGAACCTTCAAATATTGCAGTTTCTCAACAGACCACATTCTTCGTTTCAGTACATTCAATTGCGAGTTTTGATGTTGCTGTGTGCTCGTGACTGCTTGCCACATGAGTATTCGTGCTCGTAAATAACCAAAGGCCCGGTGCTAGGCTCCTTGCGCCCAGGGAACTTTCTATTGAAATGCAGCTGCGAGTTTGTCACTGGCCCCAACCACTCACGTTTCAAGACCTCTATGGCCCTGTGCACGTGTGACGTAGATATTTCTTAACAAGGCGTGTTCTTGTCATTAAACGCTTTTATTTACTCTTAGGATTCGATCAAATATTGTAACTGTATTTTTGAACGAATGCCTACCAGGTAAGATTAATGGAATTTTACGGGGGTAAATATTGTTGATTGCAGTAAGTGATTACTCTGCTTTGGGGGTGTCTTTTATGTACCTATCTCACAAATGTCGTAACAAACATTCAAATAAAGTACAATTTTTCACTTTTCAACCCACAAAATGAGATTTTCTAACAAAAAATCATTCTTGCCCACAACATGTCAATACTTCCTAAAGGAAGTACCACGTAAGTAGTATCCAAGAAAGTAAAATGTGTAAGGTTAGCGCTTCTAAAGGAATTTTTGAGTACTTATGTAAATTCGATGTTAATGTTAAGAATAACATACAACATATGGACGAAGAGCAAATCGATAGTGTTCTAATGAAAAAAGAAAAACGCACATTTGCGAATTCCTGGAAGTGGAAATGCGGATATGAATACGATGTGTAAACATAATATGCGCACAGATAAAATACATGCGTACGGAACAGATAAAGTCAAATAGTTCTCCTCGACCATACCAATCATTTTCCTTCTAAGAATGAAAGCTCGACTATCTACACTATCTTGCCTGTCTGTGTTTGTCTATCCATCTGCCCGTCCTTCTTCCCATCTAATTGCCCATCTGGCAACAACACTGTGAACGACACGGCTCGTAAGCAGTACACAAAGTTTCTTCGCAAACGGAATAGCAAATAGTTGTATTCTACTACGAGGTATCATCAACTCAGTCTCTCACCCAAATAAGCAAAAAACAAGTACATTGAAAGCGTTCTAAATTATTGAAATCTTATACTTTCCTATCGATATGTCGCATGATTACAAGAGACGGAGGTCTTTTTAGACACTATTTACCTAACTGGTTCAAATTCAAGCTCTCTAGTCGAATTCCATTGGCCAGCGGCTTTGATCGCTAGTTTTTGGAGGTTTCCCCGATCAAAACTAGGTGAATACCTTAATAGCCATTCATAAACGGACCGCGCGCGATATTTCCTTCCTCTTCCATGTCCAATTCTCTCACCTTACACTCACAAGCACTACAATACCATGTAGAAAAATTAGTTAAGAGCTTAGAGCTTACCCCGTTTACAGAGGTTGCTCCACCGGGGAGGATGCCAAATGGGGGAAAACGCTGCAAGCGGACCTGTAGGTCTTTGACCGGTAGGTTTGAATCCCCACGGTGGCAGGATTTTCGACACTAGTTAGATAGCCTGATTTCAGTATCTGTTTAGAGGAGAATTCTAGTGGTCGGCTGCTCAAAACGGTAGTTTTTTATAGTTTCTCCAATCAATACCAAGTGAACGGACCACGGACCGCGCGCGATCTTTCCTTCCTCTTCCTTGTCCTATCCTTACCCTTCACTTACATTTACACTAAAATGCACTACACTACCACTAGTGCCGGGAGACCGATTGGGAGTTAAGAGATTGTCCTGGCTGTGCCCCGCTGGTGGGAGATTCCTGGTTGGGGAAAACCCCTCTAGACGACGGTAGGTCGGCGCCAGATCTCACAATCCAGCGAGGGAAGATCACCGCCATCTCCCGAGGAAAGAACACGCACTACACATACGGGGCTAATTAACTTAGCAGTTGACACGCCCGGAATGACAAATTAATCAATAAAAATCTAATAACGCCCATAAACCTTGCAGCCTAGGCGTCGAGAGCATTCAGTGGTGTTCGCAAGAAAGCAGTGGCGAAGAGCCTCTTCGGTTCCGCATGGGAAACCCGCCGAAGGAGGAAAACCTGCGGCCGGCGGACGGATGCACTTTGAATTAACACATTTCACTCTAGTCGCCCGCGTGTGCAGGGGCGGGACCGTTGCTTCTCCCGGAAGGCGGACCGCCCCGCCCCCCTGCTCCATTCCTGCCGGTCGCTTTGCTCCTTTCTCCGTTTCGCGTCACTTGGGGCTAAGTAATGCAACGGCAATACTCGTTCCCGCTTTCCAAAAGACTCATTAACAGCCCAGCCCATTAAGGATCCATTCAAAAACTGCGTTCGGAAAATTCAGCTTTTTTTTTTAAATTCCTGCCTTAGTTCTAGCAACACGAAGCAGTTCCAACACACTTCCTGAGATGAACGTGCCATTTTGTCCCAGAGTTAAATAAAATTAACTTTTCAGTAAGGACATTTTATATTTTAATTTTTTTTCTAAGGAAGACTAAATCTTTGTTTTTGATTATTCAACTTAAATTTAGAGCAGGGAATGCTAACACACTTCTTGCATCTACTCCTCATCCAATTCCATATACCAATAGTTTTCAGCATATAACATACGTAATTATAACTAGCGGTAGGAATTTTAGGTACTGTACCTGAATTTTATTCTCATACTTAATTCTTAAGAAGAGAAAGTTAGGTAATTATTCGCCGAAAAATGCTTAAGAGAGTGGTGCAGATCTCAGGTTCGTGGAAAGTTCCCGATTTTGAAAATAGCAAAAGTGCAATTTTTGGGGGGCGTCTACCTACAACTATAATATTGAAGATAAAGGTTTTTTCCTTAATGAAATTGTTCCTTAAAGACGGATATTTAAATAAGTTCATAGTTCAATAAGTTTAATTTTTCGAAAATACAAGTAGTTTTTAAGTAATTCTTAATTTTTCACAAATAGAACAAAGAATGCTTAAAAGAATGGCATGGGTCTCACCTTCCTTGAACTCTCTGAATTATTGGATTATTTTTAGATCTTTCTAAAGCTTTTGACGTCATAACATTTTACTTTCCAAATTACCTTTATATGGAATCCGTGGTATTGCCCTAGATTGGTTACGTTCGTATCTTAAACAACGACCTTAGAGAGTAGAAATACCTTACTGGAATAATGGAACCTTATGTACACACCTTTCTCTTTGCCAAATTGCACATGGAGTCCCTCAGGGATCGATTTCAGGCCCTATTTTCTTCCTACTATACGTAAACGATATGTCCTCGACGATTCGGAACGGAAGAACAGTTTTCTTTGTGGATAATACGAACATTCGTTGCAATAAAGAAACCGTAAATAGTACAATATCTGATGTTTCAAATTAGTTTCGAAATAACAAATTAATAGTAAATGAAAAGAAAACGGTTTTAATTAAGTTTTCCATTTCAAATAAACAATTTTGAACTCCATTGAAAATTAACGGTGTACCGTTGACTAATGTTAAGGCAATTTTTAGGTCTATCAATTCAGTCAAACTTCAAATGGAACGTCCAGTTAAATGAATTGAACACAAAATTAAGTTCATTATGCTACGCATTCAGAATTCTTTCAAATTCAGTCAGCCTTCATACTGCTCATTGTGTATATTTCGCGAATGTCCATTCCCGTCTGAGATATGGCATAATATTCTGGGGAAATATATTTTATAGCTCCCAGACGTTTAGATTACAAAAAATAGTTGTACGAACAATAATCAAATCCCACCCACGTGATTCTTGTCCGACTCTCTTTATTAATCTAGGAATTTTACCACTGCCATGTCTGTTGATTTATGAGACAGTGGTTTTTGTCAAAAATGACTGGCTTAAGGGCGGGAATATATTTTCAGAAAACGCCGATGTCTATAACTATAACATTCGATGTAGTAATCATATTCATCAGGTGACTATATCAACAGCTCATTACAAAACATTCACATACAATACATGTACATTATTTTACAACACTTTGACAGATGAATTAAACGATTAAATTCAATAGAAAACTTTAAATCCCAAGTAAAATCGTTTCTGCTGCAAAACTGTTTCTATACAATTAAGACTATACTGAGCATCAAAAGGTCATTAATTTTAACAGTGATATTTAATGTATTATTTACCATTTGTAATGTATAATTCTGAACAACCTGTAGCAAGTATTGTACTTCAGTTTCCGGGTCAATGACCCCCATCTCGATCAGGTTTTTCGTCCAGTTTCCCTGATCCATTGAGCAAATGCTGAGATGGCCCCTTGTTTCGCTTCTGGCCATAAATGTAACTTGATGATCTATGCACTTCTTCTAGAATTCAGTGGGAAATATAGTTATTTAAATTCTCGTTCTCCATGATGTCGTTGCAGGAAGTATTATTCCTTGACGAAGGTCATGATGAGGGATAAGAGCCCAAATTAATTGCTGATTTACCCTTGAAAATAGATTTTTACATTGAAGCTAATATTTTTGTTAACAATCCTTGCCAAAACGCTCATTTTCTTTCTGTACTGAAAATTCAAGTAGTAAACGGCGTAGGGTATGTATCACAGAATTTGTGAAAACGTGCACAGAATTCATTTCTCCCCATAACACGTCACACGCAGTTTTTAACTGTTTTTGACGTAACATAAATAAATAAATAAATAAATTTTCGAAAATTGGTAATTTAGAAATAATGCGAGAATGTGTTTGCTAAACTAGTGCAGTTTGAGCACTATTTTAATTGGTACTAAAGAAACCGTTAAAAAAAATTTATATACATAAAAAATCAAAAATTTTTAAATTTTTATAAATTATTTACCCTATTTGTCTCTAGACGCCAAAGGCCAGGCCATTTCTAAAATAAATTTTGTATCACTTCGAAAGAAAATTAATGATAATAAAAAACAATCACTCGCTAACTAATGTGTGGAAAATGTCGTATACACACTGGCTCATTCTCCTACACACCACTTGGTCGCTCCTTCATCCACACATTCGCACATCACTCATTCAACCATTCATACACACGACTCTCCCTTTTGGACCATCGCCTCCTTTATTATTACAGTTGTATATTTTATTTATTTATTTATTTTACGTCAAAAAACAGTTAAAAACTGCGTATGACGTGCTATGGGGAACAGTGAATTGTGTGCACATTTTCAAAATTCTGTGATCCCTACACTAAGTCATATACTACTTAAATTTTGAATTTTGAAAGGGAGAAAAAAAAACAAACAAAAACTCCCATGTAGTAAAATCTATTTTCAAGGATAAATAAGCAATAAATTTTGAATTTTGAAAGGGAGAAAAAACAAAAATAAATTTTGAATTTTGAAAGGGAGAAAAAAAAAAAAAAACTCCCATGTAATACAATCTATTTTCAAGGATAAATAAGCAATAAATTTTGGCTCTTATTACTTCCTGCCGCGACAACATGGAAACGATAATTTGAATAATTGTATTTCCCACTGAAATCTAGAAGGTGTGCACAGAAAATGAAGTTACATTTATGTCCAGAAGCAAAACAAGGGGCCATCTCAGCATTTGCTCAATGGATCAGGGAAACTGGACGAAAAACCTGATCGAGATGGAGGTCATTGACCCGGAAGCTGTAGTACAATAGTTGTTACAGGTTACAGTTGTTACAATAGTTGTTAAAGGTATACATACCTTTTGCGGCTCTCACAGGCAACCAATCCTTATAAATAAGGTTTTTAAAGAAAGAGAATTTCACGGAGACGTGACGAATAGCATTTTGACTTTAAAAATGTGAAGAATTTGTTGAAAAAATTTAAATATTCATTTCAAATGCAACTCGCAACACTCGATAGCATTGTCAACATCTATGTACTACCCGTAAACGAAGCGTTTTAGGGCCTTAAAAGTTAAAGTTTTGAGGCCAAAAGACGCAAAGAAATATTTCTCACACTGTAGTCTATAGGATAATATACTTTTGGACATTCTATTACATTTTTGTGCTTACCGATATCGTCCAATACCAATTATATTACCAGGCGCTGGAGGCGATCTTTGTGATGTCACGTTAAGAAGGCATAAATTTCTCCAATACACCATGGTTTACACCAATTGATGAGGTTTATTTTCATAATCATTAATTCACGATTATTCAATTAAACCTAAATTCACTCCCAGCCACAATTAGAAGTAATAGTTGCTTGGTGTCGATGAAGATTGCTTTTTATATGTATAGTGCAACAGTTCATTTATCGAATATAAGTATTGACATTCTTGTTTCTATGAAAAGTTTGTGATATAATCTACAGTACTTATGGACTTGATTTTTGATTGAATGATTGATTTTTTCGTGTTTCCGGACGCGTCAACTGCTTCGGTCATTAGTCCCGCTAGTGAAGTGCATGTTTTTTCTCGGGAGATGGCGGTGATTTTCCCCTCGCTGGATGACGAGATCCGGCGCCGACCTACCGTCGGCTAGTGGGGTTTCCCCCGAACCAGGACTCTCCCACCAGCGGGGCACCGCCCCAGCCGGGACAAGCTCTAAGCTCCCGACCTGTCTCCCGGAATATGTATTAGTGTAGTGCATGTTCGTGTGTGTGTGTGTGTGTGTAAGGGGAGAGGATAGGACAAGGAATGGGAAGGTCAGATCGCGCGCGGTCCGTAGCTCGTTTGATAGGGTACTTCTCCGGCATTCGCCTGGTGTTGATCGGAGAAACCACGGAAAACTACCGATCAGAGCAGCGGGTCTCTAGAATTCTCCTCCAGATAGCGACTGAATTCGACCTAGCTGAAAAGCTAGTGTCGAAAATCCTGCCGCCGTCAGGACTCGAACCTAGAATCTCCTGGTCAGTGGCGCTGCAACCTATTTTCACTTTTAAAACAATGCTTTATGATGTGCGGAATGTTCGTATGAATCCAGCTAAAAAAGGATATTATCTGTGGAATTATCGTCTACGTGGTTGCAGAATTAGACGTGTATGTGCTCGTACAGTTTTATGTCAGGCTAACAGTGTTATTGCGTGCGTCTTTTCTTAAGGACGTTTGTAAAAGCTTGTCTGAAATAAAACAGTAGGTGTCAAAACCGTGATGTAGAAATTTAACGTTGGTTGCTTTGATGTTGACATTTATGTTTGAAAATTAAAGGACAAAAAATAAATTAACATTTCTCAAATAGAAGAAATTAATGCAGAAATATTGGTTCTAATTTCAATTTCTAAATTGGTTTGCTGAGTGAAAACAAAAGTACCTGTCGTGGGTGAAACGCATGTGAAGATTTAAGTTTCCTAGAAGGTCGACATAAAATATTTATTGAACCATTTCAGAGGTGAAATCACCTTTCAATTTCATTAGAATTATGTTTAATCGCATGTATACGTATACATGTTAAGGTTGGTTAATGCAAATATTTCCTAGCCCAATTATACTTGTTGACTGACTATGCATTCTGATGATTTCTGAGACGTAACTAGTTAAGAGACGTCCTAGTGCTGTTCACAGACGATCGTTTTTGGTTAATTTTTAATTTGGAAATCCTCTTTTTCTTGTTTTTAACGGAAATCAGGAACCACAGAGAAAATATCTGTACGAGCTGCAAATCTGTTCTGTGGAGATAAAACCATCGTTTGTAGGGTATTATATATATATATATATATATATATATATATATATATATATATATATATATATATATATATATATATATATATATATATATTGAGATATGCAAAATTTCCTCTCTCTACATTTATATCTGCTAAAGATCTTAGCGTCCGGCTTGCTGGGTCAATGGGTCACGATATATTATAATCCTTATTACCTCTATAATGGATTATAGGATCCGCCGACTATACAGCGCAGCTGGGATCTGAAATAGAATGATTCTATTCCAGTTCATTTCTGTTTGGATTGACTAAATGAAAGATCACTTTTTTTTCTAAAGAACAAAATTCAACAAAGTTTATTTTTACGCTTTTAGCAAACAATTTAGTGAATTTACAATTTTTAGGCCTTTGATCAAGATATCTTTCAATTTACAATTTATACCGCGGTTAACTTATCTTTTCTTCGTTGATGTCCCTGGTAGACTTCTCAGTCGAAATATCTTGCGAGCTTGCCGTAGTCCAAAGTTCCACGAAATCCTCTTCTGCCCCTATCCGAGCTGGTCTCAAACTATCAAAATTATCAGTCCCGATTACGTCCTATGACATAGTCCCGAACTCGATTACCACTCCCGACAAAGTTCCAATTTATACATCAATATTGCTTCCACATGCAAATATCTGCAATATCATTCACTGTCCTTAAAATTTCACTGATAACCCAATTCTATCTCGATTGTACTCGTTCCCTCTCACGAACCTACGATCAGTTCAGAAGCGCGTTTCCGAGCAGAATGAAATCTTCTTGCATGATTCATCCCTCGAAGACTTCGTATTAAACTACCTTCATTTTTTTCATAACATTTGACCGTCCTTCTCTCACCCAGCCAATCCATACGTTTGTTATATTTTGGTGTAGCTGACCGTCTAAACTTCTTCGCCCAATCCCAAATTTTCTACTTTCGGCACCAAGCCATCTCTTAATGCATTTAGAAAAACAAAAACTACATTGTTTATTCACGGTCGTTGCTAAGCTCTAGCTCTCGTGATATTTCGTAATGCATGTTCCACCATATTGTCTACAAATAAATGTTAGTTTATTTTAACGTGACATATCGGTATGTCACAATATATATTTATTTATTTGTTATTTAAGGCTGCATCAACATCTAGATCATTAGCGACAACTATTGGAGTAAACGGTATGGTAACTATGAAGATGAAACGATATGGTGACGATAAGGGGTGAAAGGACGAACAAAAAATTCAAACATACCCGAGGCGGGAATCGAACCCGCGACCCTTCGGTCCGAGATCGCTACGACACTACTGCCTTAGCAATCCCAGCCACCGGATCGGCCGGTATAATATTATTAAGAATCATTTAGGTATATTATAGATTTGTGAACCATTGTTTTCTTTAACCACTCAGCTCCTTTGGACAATGAGAATTGAAATTTTAATGTTTTCTAACACCTCTTGCAGGGATCTAGTGCACCACCTTTGATGGGTTATGTATTATTCTCTTTTCAAGGCTTATTTTATCTTGTAAGATGTGCTCGGTAAAGAACACCCGGCAAGATTATTGACTTGGTTTTAGTCGTTTGATTGTTTTTTCGAAACTCTCTCGTCCTTTCGCTCCTTATCGACGAATCCTACGAACCCAACGTCCTAGTTTCTTATCCGCGCTCACGTAGCCGTCTTTTGTCATGGGGGTTTCTCAATCTCGCTTCCGAGTTGACAACCTCGGCCTGTCATTCTGCTTCTCCTTTAGCCTTGCCGTCTAGAGTGACTCGAAAGCCGCAACTTCCGCGGACAGAGTTCTTGAGGTCACTGAATCCACACGTTATTTTTCACCCAAACAAGACATAGACAATGTTATTATACTTGTAAGATAGATCCTCCCAAATCTAAGAAACGCTTTTGGCATCAACAACGAAATTTATGAAATATTTAATTCAATTGAAGGTACCAAGTCAATTTTATATTGTCTTAATATTGCTGGTCTTGATTATATGATCTGAATTATTGTAAATTTACTGCACTTCTGTTCTGTATTGCCCTGTTCTGTACTGTCGTACAGCTACTGTATTTCTGTTTATTCTAATTTGTAAAACGTACCTCTGGTATAAATAAATAGTGATCGCTTAATCATTCCCAGTGGTAAACAGAATATGTAGTTGTCAAGAAACATGAATATATTTTAAAATTCCTTTTTTCATTAGCACTGATTCAGAACAAATATAAGAGATATTAGGTAAATATGATTTGTACATGGTTAAAGAATAATAAAACAGGAACGAGTAAGGAGTCTCCTACTAACAGAAATATTGCATCGTATATTACAGTAGTTCCATGTAATGAATATGTTTCAGAAGTCTTTTAGTTTTGGTAGTGGAAATTTAATCGTTTACTTCCTATCTTCGACGTCCATTATTGTTGCCAATCTTCAGAAGTTGATGAACAATTTTGTTATCTCTTCATTCTCCCCAGTCATATAAAAAATAAGATTTGCGAATCTTGACAAAGCGAGTTCCAGTTTCTATTCTGTGCAAGCACTTCTTTTGATTGGCTCGCTGCTACATGTTTTACTCTTTGGGGCACTGATCAGACCACAGGATATTAGGACACGGCAATGTTAGATAAGAGGTTGGAAGGTGTATTTCGTTCCACTGCCCGAGACCTGTTTATCTTGAATATCCTGCCAACAGCTACGATACAGCCCACATAACCATTCAAATTTGTTCATCTACCCAAAACGCGCGTAGTGCCCACGTATAAACGTTATTTTAAAGTGTCGACACTAATGAGAAAGATCTATATACATACGATCGAAGAGATGAAATTGAGAAACCCTTCTTTCTGATAAATGACTATCTTTTCCGTAGATGTAGAAGAGAAAGTGGATCATGATTAAAGTTCGATGTTGAAGTTATTAGACAATCACTGAATGTATAAAATTTTAATTACATTTAATGAACCGTGACAAAGGAAATGTAGTGTAGCTTGAAATTCCTTTCTAAAAACTGGATTTCGTGGTATAAACTCTACAAGTCCTCTCAGTGAACAATATATTATTACATTCTAGTAAACTGTTTGATATTGTTGTAAGGCAACAAGAATTCACATCTCCAAGATTTCAAAGAAATTAATGGTGTCTATTCCAGTTTTTCACGTTGAGTATTCTGAATGTACATGAGTTACGAAATCATTTTTGGTATTGTTGCCAGTTGTGATACTTATCAATGCGAAGGCATTAAATATATTGTCTTATAAAATACCGCAGCAGCTGTCACCAAGCTCCAACTGCAAGAATACCTTGAAATGTTTTTTATTCAATGACTTTTTAGGAAGAGATATTTCACTATCGGGCTGCCATATAAGGATCGGCATTGACAGGTTCCACTTACGTATCAATGGCTGAAGCATTTTGAAAGTAAGGAGCAGAGGGGACGAGGGTGGGGTGATGATGAAGGTCGGCGCTAAAATGCGAGCATCATCTACACTTGGGTTTTTTTTTAACGTGGCATCTGAGGATAGTATCTCCAAGTTGGAATACGGCACGACTTTTTTAGTCTTTCTCGGTCTTGCCGCAAGATGTCGCATGATCGAGGCCGTATCAAGCAGTGCTGCAGATCAAGCTACCTTCCGGGCACGACCGAGAAAGACGCGAAAAGCCGTGTCATATTCCATCTTGGAGATCGTACCCTCAGATGCCTCGTTAGAAAAACCCAAGTATAGTGGGGAAGCTTTCGATTCACCTGGTACTACAGTCGACAGTGTGATTCACTTTTCACTTTGACATGATTCAACTGAAGGGCAGTGCTTTCTTTGAAATGAATCGTTATATAAGAATCGATTGCCAAATCTGATTTCACTTGAATGTCCTGACCCATTTGACTGATTCGAGTTTTAGAAGCTTTGTTCTAAGCTGTGGGTTTGTTCCTTGTAAGTGAAGAAATCAAAATTCAAGGTAATATTTCGTGTTTACAATAGACCATAACTATTTTCATTATAAAAGAAACATTACATTACGTTTCTTTTACTAATGAGTTATTCGTTTTTCAAAAATTCGTGTATCTTAGATATGTAAGAGTGTTTACATTATATAATATTAAAAAGTAATTATCTTTGTAGTTATCTTTTAATGAGGTAAAAAGAATGCTAAGAATTTATAAGTTTGCAAATACATTGGCATTTAACACAATTAAAGTACATGCAAATGACTGATAGTCGATTATCTACAATACCGAAAGACGGTAATTGCGTTATTGTGTACTCTAATTATAAGGGAATTCCAAGAGCGTTGCTGAAATGCAGTCTCAACCATTAAGCTAAATGTAATTTCTTGAATCCATAAATAATGGTGCACTCACATAACACAAAAATGCTAATTTAACGACTAGCAGGATAAAATCATTTAAGTGTAAACATTTTCTTAATATATTGTGATATTCGTAATTAACATTTGGATAAGCAAGGGGTCTTAGATAAATAAAACATATTATTGAAGTAGTTTCTTGTTACTGAGTGCAATGTTGAAAGATTTTGATGATAAAGAAACTTTGCGTTGTTGCTGTGGGAACGAATGGTATCAAAGTTATTCAGATATATGGATTCAATGTTATAAAGTAAATTAAGACCGCTCAGGAATAAAAATATCACTTTCATTTATTATTGGTTTTATGAAATGATTGTCTTACAAAGCCGGAACACGTTTACAGTTAGTGCGGTCACGTGATTCGGAGTCGTGAGCCAGGGGCTTCGGGCAGGCGAGTGTAAGTATGTGGACACTAAGGCTGTGCGTTCGAATACCACGTAAAATAAGAATGTGTTATTTGTGTTTGAGGTGCGGAAGGCATTTTGAGTCTTGTGATTTACATGTATACCCTAATCCTTCAATAATATTTTGACCTGACAGGCAACTGCGCTATCCTGGTGTTTGTTAAATTGAGGAACTGGATCCTACATCCAGAGCAATGGTGCATGCACAGAGATCGGGCAAAGGAATATCATGCGTGGAGTTTGGCAAAATGCCTTTTTATTATTGCTACGATTGTATGACTTTTAACATTAGGAATTACTTAATTGTACTTCTGGATTTGTTTTAGAAGATTTTCATTTTTCCTTTCTTTGCTTATTTTAGCTACTGATGCATATTTTTGGCATTTTGTCTTATTTGTGCCTTTTTCTACGTTTCTCATTCTAGGTTGGCCTAGGATCCCTTTTCAGAACAAAGCTATCTGTACATGATACATCCTTCTCAGTTTTTTCTTATTCTCTCTTGCCTTCGGGAGATTACATAAATGCGAAGAACCTAATCTACAAGTCTGTTTTCATTGATACCACTTCAAGATTAAAGAAGGAGTCCATAATAGCATTTCGTAGAAACAGCGTCGCGAGTAAAATAAGTTCATAGTCGTCACACCGGATGGTCATGTGCAATCAAGATTACAAAGAAACGTTATTTCCTTCCACGCAAGAGCTAATGTAAATTATATAAAGTAAATAAAATGCTGTAAAGTAAAAATAATGCTTTTTGCCTACCATTTTTAGGTAAAATATATGCCTGAACTTTCGGTTGATTTGATTTGATTTGATTTTTTCGTGTTTCCGGGCGCGTCAACTGCTTTGGTCATTAGTCCCGTTAGTGTAGTGCATGTTTTTTCTCGGGGTATGCGCGGTGATCTTTCCCCGCTGGATGGCGAGATCCGGCGCCGACCTACCGTCGGCTAGTGGGGTTTCCCCATAACCAGGACTCTCCCACCAGTGGGGCACTGCCCCAGCCGGGACAAGCTCTAATCTCCCGACCGGTCTCCCGGGATATGTGGTAGTGTAGTGCATATTAGTGTAAGTGTGTATGTAAGGGGAGAGAATAGGACAAGGAAGAGGAAGGACAGATCGCGCGCGGTCCGTGGCCCGTTTGGTAGGGTACTTCTCAGGCATTCGCCTGGTGTTGATCGGAGAAACCACGGAAAACTACCGATCAGAGCAGCCGGCCTCTAGAATTCTCCTCCAGACAGCGACTGAATTCGACCTAGCTGAAAAGCTAGTGTCGAAAATGCTGCCGCCGTCAGGACTCGAACCTAGGATCTCCCGGTAAGAGGCGCTGCAGTGACATCAGTTGATGCTCCCGGTTGAACTTTCGGGCTCTAATCATGAGCAAATACGTAAAGATACAGGACAAAGATATGTCTGTACAATGTTCGGTGTGGGCTTCACTACACCTCAGAGGAACGGTCAGTGCAGGTGGCACTGGCTGACTTTTAGACGCGAAGAGAATAGGGAACTAATATGTGTGAGGAAGTGCACGCCATTCTTTAGCTCCACTATTACATAAATTTCTTTAAAATAAGTGTACGAGAAGGTAAACAATTAATCTCGCTAATTCTTACATCGTAGCTTTGCACACCCTTATAATTTTGTCACTTGAAAAGAAAAATAGATTGCACGCACCATGTCGGAGATTTATATAATTATACAGACACGAGAAGGAATACGAGAGTTACGTAAATTGAAACCTGAGTTGCTGCATTGCCATTCACTCCCATTTGTGTGCAGCATCACTTTCAAGCTCTCTCCGTTGGCGCAGTTCGTGCTCTGGCTTGCCATCCACGATCTCCAAATACATATTTTCGGTTTCTTGCTTGTCGTTACATGTAGGTTTATATGAGGCTGGAGTGTAAGCCAGATTATCAGAATGAAGAGCGGAGGTGGGCAGGATGGAGGAGGTAAAGGAAGTGATCCGCAGCCTGTTTAAAATACTGCTCCAGTATTCCCCGTGAAATGATTGCAGGAAATCACGAAAAAAACTATTCAAAATGGCATCTTCTTATCCATACAATCAGCTGCAGTGAAATTTCGCCAATGTCAATATCACTTTTAACCTCTATTATTTCATTTAAGAAATTTTTTTTGGGGGGGGGGGAATAGAGTACTACAGTGGTATGGACATGTTCAGAGAATGTCAGAAAACAGATGGCCACACAAGATCTTAAAATGACAACCACCTGAGAGGCGAAAAAGAGGAAGACCAGTTTTAGAATGGGAAAAATACATCCAAGAAGCTATGAAGGATAGAGGCTTCAAACCACGAGATTGGGAGGATCGAGAGTTGTGGAGGGTGAAAACGGCAAGCTCCTAAGGGGAAAGTGCCGAAGAAGAAATATTTTTGAATCAATTTTATGATTTATTCCATAACGAAGATCATTAGATGTAAGTAATGGAGTTGTCGTGAATGGGCGGGGCGCTGGCGTCTTGACCTGGAAAATCCAGGTTCGAATACCGACATAGTTTGAGATTCTTATGTGGTGATTTCCATTCAGGATGGCTGTCAGGTCGACTCAGCCTCCTTTCCAAGTGAGTACTGTGGCGTCGTGGTAGCGAAATGACTACACAGACACGAGCTCTAGTTACACTGATATTTATTTACAGAATATTATACAGTATGTACAGCTCTGGGGTTACGTTCGCAATCTACCTCCGCGACTCCACTCACACTGCTCCCATCTCCCGGCTAGTGCATCCTGCACCCAGACGCTTTACCGCGCCGGTGTCCTGACACCCGGTGCTACGCACTCGCAGTGTCCAAGGAATGCACTACCGCCAACGGGCCGCCGTTGCGTCCGCACGCGAGGCTATCTCTAAACGAACTCCTTCCGGCCAGCTGGCTTCTTGGCGGTCATGTTCCTCCCTAGCTTCTCTGCACGTGCGGGTGGCTCTGGGACCACATGGCCAGCCAGCCTCCCCTGTCCTCCGGCAGGGGGTCAGGACCCTCTGCCCGGCCGACTTGCGTCCCGGAGTGTTAATGGCTGCCTTTTCAGTTGTCTAAAGCTACTAACAGTCTTTGTACTAGCCGACCGGATGCCCTCCCCTCTGCTCGCCATCTTCGACACTTTCTAAGGATGTTCGAAACCCTGGCCGCCATGTAGTGACGTTACAGTACAAAGATCTTTTCTGGGGGTACAGGCGGTCGGAGAGTTGTGCTAGCCACAACCTCCTCCTTGTGCCAACGACGACGAATAGGTGGAGCCCCATTCACCTCCCCCTTGGGCCACATCGGCCCCTGTGCAATTACAGAGGTACTACACCTTTTAGATATAAGTAATATCAATGACTGCACCCAAGATAATGTACATGACCGCAAAATTGTATTTATTCAAAATTGCAAAGTTTTCTGATACTCAGTGTACCTCTCTGGTACGTGTAATGTAACTTCATTCAAACATCTAATTTTAATATATATGTACAGAAATAAAAAAAAAGTTAATATGTATATACAGTAATTTATTATAAACCATAATACCGGGAGCCATAGCTCAGTGCATCAACTGATGACACTGCAGTGCCTCTGGCCGGGAGGTCCTAGGTTCGAGTCATGACGGCGGCAGGATTTTCGACACTAGCTTCTCAGCTAGGTCGAATTCAGTCGCTGTCTAAGGGAGAATTCTAGCTGCCGGCTGCTCTGATCGGTAGTTTTCCGTGGTTTCTCCGATCGACACCTGGCGAATGCTGGAGCAGTACCCTAACAAACGGACCGCGCGCGATCTGTCCTTCCTCTTCCTGTTGTATCCTCTCCCCTTGCACACACACTTATAATAACATGCACTACACTACCACATATTTCAAGAGATCGGTCGGGAACTTAAAGCTTGTCCCGGCTGCGGCGGTGCCCCGCTGATGGGAAGGTCCTGGTTAGGGGGAAACCCTACTAGCCGACGGTAGGTCGGCGCCGAATCTCACCATCCAGCGGGGAAGATCACCACCATCTCCCGAGAAAAAAAAACATGCATTACACTAACGGGAATAATGATCAAAGCAGTTGACGCGCCCGGAAACACGAAAAAGCAATCAATCAATTAATAAACCATAATGTTCATAACTAGTTCGTGTGATGGACGACCAAGAACACGAGATCATATCTCGGGTTGACAGGTAAACAAAAAAAGCCAAAATAATGCATATAATGATTCACTTTACTCCAGTAAAATACATTTAGCAAGAAGGATTTGCAGAACTGGTGTCGTTGAAAAGCAGTGCTTAAATTAAGCACAAAAAGTCGCGCTGTTTCCAGCCAAATGCCAAAGCTCACGCTTATTGAACGCGCTCAATTAAACCGCCCCACCCACCCACCCCGCTGATCCTTCTAGATAGTGGACCCCCCAGCGGAGTAGCTCGCGTTCCGCCTCCGGGGGCCAGGGTTCAATCCTCACTTGCGCATGGGGTAATTTGCGGTGGACTTTCAACAGGGGTCACGGGAGGTTTCCACGGGGTTCTCTCGTTTCCCTTTCTCTTTCCCACCTCTTTTTCTTCTATCATCATCGTCATTATTTGATTAACGTACTCCACGTCTACCGCTCTCTCAATTTTTATCATTTAAAACTACTAGAGTTTTCAAGCCGACTTAGGTGGTTGAGCGGGCTAAGAGCGTGTAGCGTCTCATATAGATGATCTTGGCTGTCAGGTGACGCGGCGTCGAAGGCTGTGTTGCCGACGTTTCGACCATCTTATCGTGGTCTTCCTCAGGGCTGTTGTGTTGAGGAAGACCACGACAAGATGGTCGAAACGTCGGCAACACAGCCTTCGACGCGGCGTCACCTGGACAGCCAAGATCATCTACATGACTCTGGCCGCGGAAGCCTACGACTTCGTGTAGCGTCTCAGTCCGAAGCGTCGCCGGTTCGAGTCCCGCCTTTTCTGGACGGTCGTTTTTCCCTTTCCTCTCGTGAATGTGCTGTCGCGGAGGACCTCTGCTGACGCCAGGTTAGAAGAACCCGAAAGCGTGTTGGTGTCTAGTGTACGACCGAATATGCAACCCATCGGGATATAGAGGATAACCAGCTGTCAGCAGGCTAAAAGCCCTGAAAAATAAAGAAAAATGTCCAATAACGTCTGCAGATATATTAGACATCAATATTTATTTCTTCTTTGAATAGACTTCTTTGAAGAAACCTTCTTTGAATAGACTGGACAGTATTTTTCGCTCTGCAAAACAAGAATTTTGCCCCGTCTTCCCTTTTATGGCCCCATAAATTGCTATATCTCGATGTAGATGTTTTTCTAAGAAGTCGTTTGAATGAAAGATGGAAAGGCAGTTTAATTTTAATTACTGTCAGGACAGATACTCTGAAACAATGTCATCCAGAAGACATTATAAAATGAAAACAATTCTTTATCTGCATACGATATGAATTACAAAACAATATATGGACGAAGTATTGCATTAACTATCAGTATTTTCTGGCTTTATTCACAATAAATACTGGGTAAAACATTCTGCTGAAGCCTCACTTGCCACACCGTCACTTTCAGACACAGTAAGACCTTTATAGATATCCGTTAAATTAATGGTACAGGAAGCGGATAATTGTCGGAAAAGGCAAAAAAACGAGGATTTCTAACATCTATATAACCCGAACCTGCTTCCTGCAGTACAAACGTGCAAAGAGTAAAAAGAGTCCTGTGTGAGCTGCACCATGTTAATCGTCGTTTAGGGGCATGAGACCCGGGAAACGCTGAAGTGGTGGAGAAAGAACGGTTGCCTCATGGCATTCACTCGCATCCACTACAGTGGCTTTGCACGCAACCTCATCAGACTTCTTTGCTATATAAATTCTCTTTTCATCAACTTCACGATCGTCAACACCATCATTTTCATTGATTGATTGATTTTTTCGTGTTTCCGGGCGCGTCAACTGCTTTGGTCATTAGTTCCGTGAGTGTACTGCATGTTTTTCTCGAGAGATGGCGGTGATGTTCCCCCGTTGGATGGCAAGATCCCGCGCCGACCTATCGTCAGCTAGCGGAGTTTCCCCCTAACCAGGAACCTCCCACCAGCGGGACACCACCCCAGCCAGGACAAGCTCTATTCTCCCGGCCGGCCTCCCGGATAATGTGGTAGTGTAGTGCATGTGCATGTTAGTGAAAGTGTTTGTGTGTGTGTGTGTGTGTGTGTGTGTCAGGGGTGAGGATAGAACAAGGAAGAGAAAGGACAGATCGTGCGCGGTCCGTGGCCCGCAGGGTACTGCTCAGACATTCGCCTGGTGTTGATCGGAGAAACCACGAAAACTACCGATCAGAGCAGCCGGCCGCTAGAATTCTCCTCCAGACAGCGACTGAATTCGACCTAGCTGAAAAGCTAGTGTCGAAAATCCTGCCGCCGTCAGGACTCGAACCTAGGACCTCCCGGTCAGAGGCGCTGCAATGACAACAGTGGATGACACTGAGCTACCGCTCCCGGTCCGTCATTTTCATGATCACCTTTAGCACAGCATTATCATCATAACATTACATCTCCCCCAATTCACTTAGAAGTGAATATTCACGGAGTTGGAGTTGCCACATTCCACTAAACGCAAATCAAAGAAGCGTAACGAAATTCAGACGGGAGCAGGACACGCCACGTAAAATAAGGCATCAATTCAATTCCCTCACTCTCACACACACTCATACCACATACTCATATCCCCATATGACTACGTGACTATGAAAGAAGGCAGAGGTGCCACTTTGTGCTAAGTACATAAATGCCGTGTTGAAAAAAAGGAGAAACGAGAGCCTTAATCCGAGCAAAGCTGAGGAAAGGCTAATGATCTCCATCATCATCAAAAATTATATATTCTTTCTCTCCCTCTCTCTCCGCCTTCTGCTGTCACTCTCTCCCTCTTGCTCCTTCTCCCCCCCCCTTCCCTCTCTCTTCTTCTCTCCTCCCACTCTCTCTCCCTCTGTCTTTATCCCTCTCCCTCCCTTACTCGTGTCTCTCCCCTCTCTCCTCTCCCTCTCTCCCTTCTCCCCTTCACCCTTCTCTCTCTCTCTCTTCCCCACTGCCGCTCTCCCTCCTGCTCCTTCTCCCGCTGGTTCCGTCTCCTTGTCTCCCCTCTCTCCTCTCCCTCTCTCCCTTCTCCCCTTCACCCTTTCTCTCTCTCTCTCTTCCCCACTGCCGCTCTCCCTCCTGCTCCTTCTCCCGCTGGTTCCGTCTCCTTCTCTCCTCCTCTCTCTCTCCCTTCTCCCCTTCACCCTTTCTCTCTCTCTCTTCCCCACCGCCCCTCTCCCTCCTGCTGCTTCTCCCGCTGGTTCCGTCTCCTTGTCTCCTCCTCTCTCTTACTCTCTCCCTTCTCCCTTCACCCTTTCTTCCTCTCTCTGTTCCCCACCGCCCTCTCTCCTTCTCCCGCTGGTTCCGTCTCCTTCTCTCCTCCTCTCTCTCTCCCTTCTCCCCTTCACCCTTTCTCTCTCTCTCTCTTCCCCACCGCCCCTCTCCCTCCTGCTGCTTCTCCCGCTGGTTCCGTCTCCTTGTCTCCTCCTCTCTCTCGCACACACGCCCAGACAAACACACCCTCGCCTGCCCCTCGTAAGTGAATTTGAAGAGGGGCGGAGGTGGCACTTTTCCCAGGCACCTGCCCGCCAGCCGCCGAAGTGCGGCTCGGAATGCGAGCGGGGCGGCGTGTGGGGCGGCGCGGCGCGGCGCGGCGCCCCTGCGATCTGCGCGGGGGCGTTGCGCAAGGCGAGCGTGTGGCGTGTGGCTGCGCGTTACATGGCGCGCATGCGGGCGGGCGGGCGGGCGCGTGTCCAGCTCCGTTGCCCAACGGCCGCGCCGCGCCGCGCCCCCTCCTGCCCGCGGGCGGGCGGGCGGTGCATGGCTCAACGGGCAGCGGGGCGCGCCGAACTCGTTAACCACACTTCTTCATGCTAATGGTGCAACCCACCCAACGACGCACGTCACACGCGTCGCGGGGCCCTGGGCGGAAGGGGCGGCTGCCACTGGGCGCTGGCGTCGCTCCTCACAGCCCTCCCACTGTGGCAACGCAAATTCAATAATACACACTGGTTGGGAAGAAGAACAAGCTATATGAGTAGACACTCGTCGCAAACAACATTATTATCACTATTATTGTCACTGCAGCGCCTCTGACCGGGAGGTCCTTGGTCCTGATGGCGGCAGGATTTTCGACACTAGCTTTTCACCTAGGTCGATTTCAGTCGCTGTCTGGAGGAGAATTCTAACGGACGGCTGCTCTGATCGGTAGTTTTCCGTGGTTTCTCCGATCAACACCAGGCGAATGCTGGAGCAGTACCCTGCGAAACGGGCCACGGACAGCGAGCTATCTGTCCTTCCTCTTCCTTGTCCTATCCTCTCCCCTTACACACACACTTACACTAACATGCACTACACTACCACATATTCCGGGAGACCGGAGCTCAGTGCTTGTCCCGACTGGGCGGTGCCCCGCTGATGGGAGTGTCCTGATTAGGGAAACCCACTAGCCGACGTTAGGTCGGCGCCGGATCTCGCCATCCAGCGGGGAAGATCACTGCCATCTCCGAGAAAAACATGCACTACACTAACGGGACTAATGCCGAAAGCAGTTAACGTGCCCGGAAACATGAAAAAATCAATCAATTAATTATTATTATTATTATTATTATTATTATTATTATTGTTATTATTATTATTGTTATTTTTTGCGTATCGGTCACTTTTGACCACACTACACCTCTTCGGAGGCCCAGTCAAATTCTATCCCGGAATCAGGTTAACGTGTGTCGTTATAGGCATCAGCTTTTCGGCTGCATACCTTCGTAGGAGAAGGTTGTTAAGTTTTAAATTATGAATTACGAGATGATAGCAGGAGGATGCAGGAGGAGGAGTGAGGGAACAATCACAAATACAATCATGCCCAAGCAGGACTCGTACCTGCAGCTTCCTCTCCTCAGACGACATATCTCGCAACCACCTGCGCCTCGGTGTCATTATTATTATTATTATTATTATTATTATTATTATTATTTATGGCCCCACGCTGGCTCATTGTCAGCTTGCTATCTTTCCGTGATGCGACTTCGGGTTCTATTCCGAGTCGGGGTTTAAAGAGTAGTAGCTTTCCATTTCAATCGTTTGTTTCTATAGCTGTGACAGAACTAATGCTCAGACAGGTCGAGTATGCTAGGTACGGCGATAGGAGTACATCATGCTCGCCACCCTTACCCCATGGCGTGAATCATAAATAAAAACAGTGCCGAGACCTGGGAACACTACTAGCTGGCAAAAAACGGATTAAACCAACCCTAGAAATGCCACATATTAATATTATAATTTATATAAATATTATTATTATTATTATTATTATTATTATTATTATTATTATTATTATTAATCCTCGTATTCCTGCCCAACTGTCCTCATGCACCTCATGTTTATAAAGATAGCATTTACGTTCTTAAACGAAGGTCGCTTCTGGACGTTCATATTCATTCACCAATCACTACATTCATCTATGGAATGGGGTAGATGGCGATGGAGGATGGACGGGGAGGTTCTTATTACTGCATATGATGCAACTGCGCAAAAGTATCCCGCGTACACGCTACAGACTCTGAGGGAAAGAAAAGGTGTTCCAGTTGTCGCGGCTTTCGATTTTGCACAGTTCTGCGGTTGTCCTGCCTTTGCGCGTTCTATCCTTCTATTCCGTTTAAAATAATGACCAACAAAATAATACCTCGGACTCCTCATAACAATGCCGTTAAATACCTTGGGCTCCATATTGACCCTATACTTACCTGGAAAGTACACATAGATATCAAAGTTCAACTAGTCGAAGACAAAATACTTCAATTACACCCACTTATAAATAATAGTAAACTTTCACTAAATAATGGCATCACATTATATAAAACCATCATAAGGTCTCTTCTCCTGTACGCTTGTCCAATTTGGACAAATGCAACTAAATATCATGTCAACAAAATACAGATAATCCAAAACAAATACCTACGAACCATCTTCCAAACCCCCTAATTTCTAATAAATAATTACACCACAGACTTAACCTAAATCCCATTGCACACCTCCTAGACTTTCTTGCCAATAATTTCTATCCGAACCTACCCCTCATTAATCAAGATAGATATATTAACATAGGAAAATATAATGAAAATCCAACTAGAATAAAAATCATATCTTATCCATTCTTTTCTGAACATTTTCCAATCTTAATGATTTTTAGAGGTTCTCTGCGAGTTCCCTCGTTAATTGTAGATTAGATTAGATTTAGTTTATAATACGTTAGTTTTAAGTCAACAATACAAATGAAGATTTTCATGCAACTGAACTTTGTAAATCAATCTTATATAAAATAATAATTTTAAAAAAATCCTATCTCTGCTCACATTCTCTTTGCACATTTCTTCATTGTAAACATTTTTGTGTTTAGAGGAAAATGGCTCGGAAGCCTCCATGATCTTGTGTCACTCACCGTATTCACTTACGGAGAATGGACAGATCGAAAGGAGGGCGTAGGAATGGGTTAATTATGACGATGAAGAGAATGATGGTCAACGTGCATCAGCTAGTAAAATGAGACATGTCTGACATACCTAGATCGCCTTCCGAACCTCTCATCATAAAGCACATGTTTCTGAAAGCTGATTTAAACACTTTGAAGAATGTGTTTCCTGTACGTTTATTTTCATTTGTCGTCCACCATATTCACTTACGAGATAAGGGCGGATCGCGCAGAAGAATGAGTACAACATTCCATCATGCCAATGGAGAATTTCAGGAAGTGTATTACCGTTCGAGCCCATCACACTCGGTAAAGTCCCTGAGGGGAAACCTACGCTCGTTCAAGCCTTGCCCAAATTCCGGCCCCATTTCTCAACGGCCATAGGTTCTTTAGTTTATGTAATAGGAAAGTGACACATGAGCCTTCAGATTCGTTATCACGTTCGTTACATTTACTTATGAAATGATAGTGATAGATCACAAGAAGGATGAATGTTAGGTGACAATGTTAGTTAGTGCCTTATTTTACGTGGCGAGACTCGGGCCATCAGGCCCGCTCTTCCGTCTAACCACGCAAATTTCGGTACGCTCCTTTCACCACCTAGCGGAGAAAGGAGGTATTATCTTGGGCGACGAAACAGGCGGATCTCAATTTTGCTCAGAGGCTTCTTTTAGGCTTGAGGGTCTTTTACATGCAGTACATCTACTACATGGGACAGCCGGCTTTACTTCCCCTCCGAAGGAAGTCGTACGAAGGATTTTTTCGCCCTTAAAATTCCACGACTTTGATCGGGTTTGAACCCGCAAACTCGGGTACAACAGTCCGATACGCTGACCGTTATACCACCGCAAATGCGACCGAATCCGCTAATGTTGGTCATATGCGTGCGGAAATGGGGGTCCAAGGTTCTCGTGGCCCAATGGAGAATTTGAAACGGACTCCTTAGCGTTGAGTGATGAAACATTATTTCCGAAAATGTGTTCAAATCGTTAATTCCTCATTTTTTAAGCTGACAGTTAACATGACAATATGAGATTGATTGATTATTAGTTATTCCGGGCATGCCAACTACCATAGTCATTAGTCTCGTAAATGTAGTGCGTTGCTCGGGAGGTGGCGGTGGTCTTCACCCGCTGGATGCCCAGATCCGGCGCCAACCTACCGTCAGCTAGTGAGGTTTCCCTCAACCAGGTGTCTCCCACCAGCGGGGCACCGCCCCAGTCGGGACAAGCTCTAAGCTCCCGATCGGTGTCCAGACTTGTGTGGTAGAGTAGTGCATGTTAATATAAGTGTGTGTATGAGAGTGTGAGTGAGTGTACGGGGTGAGGATAGGGCAAAGATGAGGAAGGAAAGATCGCGCGTGGTCCATTTGTTAGGGTACTGCTCCCGTATTCGCCTGGTGTTGATCGGAGAAACCACGGAAAACTACCGATCAGAGCCGACCGCTAGAATTCTCCTCCAGACAGCGACTGAATTCGACCTAGCTTGAAAGCTAGTTTCGAAAATGCTACCGCCGACGGGTTTCGACTCGAACGTAGAAGCTCCCGGACAGAGGCGCTGCAGTGACATCAGTTGATGCACTGAGCCACCGCTCCCGGTGACAATTTCAGGAAGAGGCTCTCGAAGCCAAAAGATAACATTGTAAATGGTTCTATATAAAGTGTATTAAACGTCAATCGTATAAATATGGTCAAATATGACATACTCGTTTAGTTTGGCATCTCCGTCGAGTATTTAATGATTAATATCATCCAGTATTTTCGTTAATTTGCAAGTTAATTGTAAACATAAATTTTAAATATATTGCAGTTGCCAAGCTCGGCACAGATTTGTTGCCATTTCCGGGTACAGAAAACTACATGAAAATCTATCAATTGAAATTATTGGTTAATTTTTGTTGGATTAGCTTTAATTATTGTGGATATGTTGAATCACGTTCCAACATTTCATTAACATGCTGAAAAGAGAGTACAGTAATTGCCAGTGTTTACCCAATGTACTCGTAAGTACATTAATACTATCAAAAACACGTGTTTTTTTCTTCTTTTTTTCAGAATATCCCAGAGAGAATCGGCTAACGATTGTGCCATTCGATAATATCAATAATAATAGTAATAATAAACAACGAGAAGAAGAAGAAGCCTACCCCGTGACGCAGGCAGTTGCGGCAGCTTTCATCTGCACCGAGGAGGATACAGGTTCAAGTCCTGCGTAGGCATAGTTGAATTTGTGATTGACCACTCACTCCTCATCATCGTCCTATCACCTCATAATTTCTAATTCAAGGCTTAACAATCTTGTCTTACGAAGGGATACAGCTGAAAAGCTGATCCCGAGAGTTACACACGTTTCTTTCCAGGATAGATTATGACTGAACCTCGGAAGATAACATGTAACATAGTCAGAAATGGACGATAATAATAATAATAATAATAATTATTATTATTATTATTTTAAGCATTAAAACGAAGATGGAATAGAGTATAACGTCACTTTTACTTCTACAAATGCGAACTCAAGAGAATCCCCGCGTAAGCTATTGAGTAAACACCGAAAACCTAATCAGGACGGCGACTGAAGATGAAGGACATTAATTGTCTTTGAACTATCATGATCATTTCGACTGTCGCGAGTGTGGCGCTTCCTAACTTTGTTCAGTTTCCCATCCGCACTTCTCGCGCCACATTTGCTTTTTAAGACAAAATTAATTAATTTAAAAAAAGTTATGCTTTCATATTCATTTCTCACATACAATATATTCAAATAAAGTAATTGTTGTAGCTTCTCAAGATATGAGAAGATTCCAGCAATTAAAATATCTCTCTCTCTCTCTCTCTCTCTATATATATATATATATATATATATATATATATATATATAATAAGATTGATATTTAGTGAATCAAGAAGTTTATGTCAATGAGATGTTTATAATATATGCATGTAAAAGTATTTTCTCCTTTGGTCTTCCTACTTCTCTTTTTTCCCTTTTGGAAGAGAGTAAAAGGCCTGTAAGAGCAATCTCTCATTATTATTTCTTTGTAAATGGTAAATTCTAGGCATACCGACCTGGATGGCCGAGGTGGCTAAGAGCGAGTACCGACTCAGCGCTTCGGTCCGAAGGGTCGCGGGTTCGAGTCCCGCCTTGGGCATGGTTGCTTGTCCCTTGTCTTTGTATGTATGTGTTGTCGCGGAGGGCCTCGCGTTCTGCTGACCCCAGATCAGAAAAGCCCGCAAGTGTGTTGGTCTAGTGCGTGGTCGAATATGCGTCCCATCGGAACGTCAAGGGTAACCGGCTGTTGGCTGGATAAGGCCCTAAAAATTTTTTCTAGGAAGACCAAAGAATAGATGATGTTCTCTAGACAACTTTTCTGGAATAGGATAGATGTGCTTAATCCATGCTGCTGCTTCTTTTGATGATGATGATAAATCTTTTTTAACTTGTCAAGGCGATCACGATTGAATCGAATTCAATTGAATTGAATGTGTCTTATTTTACGTGGCGAGATTCAGGCCATGAGGCCTGCTCTTTCGTCTAACCACGCCAATTTCGCTACGCTTCTTTCACCAACCATGGAAAAAAGAAGATATTACTTGGGCGACGAAACAGGCGATTTGAATTTAGCTCAGAGGCATCATTTAGGCTTGAGGATCTTTCACATGCAGTAAATCTACTAACATGGGACAGCCGGCTTTACTTCCCCTCCGAAGGAAGACGTAGAAAGGATTTTTTCGCTCGCACGATCGGATGAGCTATCAAATTATGCAAATTTTTTGCGAACGCAGTTGTCTACTCTTCTATAAAATGAATATATTTCTAATAAACAGTACCTATAAAATCACTTGAGACGGAATTGAGGCAGATCGTGGGAAGGATGAACTCGATGATGACGACAACGATGATAAACAGGAAGTAGATGGTGGAAAGGCGCAATGCCTCCGAAAATCAATTTTTAGAGACTTATTTTTATTTCCCGCTTTCTCATTCTCTTCACAAAACAACTATATTTCTGAATTTAGTATATGTATTTAGATGAAACGTCTTCTTCATGGAAGCAACCGGGAGTAGATAGACATATCTCCAATGTCATATTAGAGTTAAATGGTATTTTAAAATAGTGTGTCTGTAATATATCTATAACTATGCAGTGTAGTGCAGCGCAGTGTAGTGTTATGAAGTGAAGTGGAGGGAAGGGAATGCGAGAAGAAGCGAGTGTGAAAGAAATGCGTCACAGTTACGTGTTGTGCAGTGAAGTGTAGTGAAGTGGAGTAAGGTTTGGGTGGTGATTTTAATGTACTATTTATTATTATTATTATTATTATTATTATTATTATTATTATTATTATTTTTAATCAACTCCTTTTTGTAACTTTTGTTAATGAATGTAAGTTTAATGTATGTAAGTCAAGATATTCTGCCACCAAGTTACTACACTTAATTGCAGAATTAACAATATATCTATAACTATAGAGAATCTACATACCAAAATATTAGTTTAATTACTCTTCTATTTGATGTCAAAAGTCAGTAGTAATTACTCACAAAATCTGAGGATCGTATAGATGGTATTTTCTCAAGTTTGCTAAAATGTAGAGTCGTCTCTATGATTCCAAGACCTTCAATTCACGATTGGATAATCAGATAATGGTCACAGCTATTTTTGCCACTCTAGACCTCCTACCATATGTTCCATGACCGTATCATTCACATTCATTTGGTTTTTTGCTTTCTCAGTTCGTTATTTTGATATGGACGGCTTTCATCAAACTCATTGTTTTCAATCACTTTTATTCCCCGATTGCCACGTTAAAAATACAAACAGAATTCGAGAAACTCGAGGTGGTCAGTTTGATCCCGAGTGTGAGCGGTGAAGTTTTGAAGGTCGGAATATCCTCAGAGAGTCATGTTGCCCTTGTGGTGTGTAAGCAACCTTGGCAGGTAGTACCCAGTAAATCTCACAATTCTCATCCTAATTCTCATTCTAATAAAAACCCGCATTTGCTTAGTCAGAGGACTGTGTAAATAACGGATAAAAGTTTCAGTCAGTTCTGTTGGTGACGACTTTGAGTCAAAATATTATTGGTAGCAATGTATTGGGAATAGTAGTAACACTCCCATATTTCTTTGAAGTGTAGTCTCCAGTGCTGTTTTCAAAAAGTTGTTCCATATATTGGATGGATCAAAATTAATAGTTCTATGATTTTAGAATAATATAAGTAAATTTTTTGGTGTCTTAAAACGGAAGGCTTATATTAAATCATAAGTCCTTATAAATTATTGAAAATATGTTAAGGTAATGAGAGGAAATGTAATATCTAATTTAAAGAATTGTTGCACCATCCGCTGCTGTTTGAACTTGTTAATGTCTTTTAAAACATATTAAGTTATTGCTTTAACTTTAATCACAATAATTAGGTTAATCGTTATAATATTAGTAAGAGTAAAGTTAGTTTACCACAGTTAAAATGTTTCTGATAAAACTACTAATCAATTATATTTAAGCCGATATTTCTTGAAAAAAGTAACAACATTTAAGTAAAGTTTCGCAATCATACAAAAGGACACAGCAATGCGTCTCACGTTTCTATATTTTATACCAGAAATATGTGTGCCACTGCTCTTAATTGATCGAAAGTTTGCTCTGTTTTTCTGATCGAAATAGTTCACAAGAACTTAACTTATGCATGCCAAGCTCTCGAAATGCGTATGCCCGTGGTCATTGAGTACATGTTGGCGTGCTGTCCCGCGAAAATACTTTCCCGAGGCCGCGAGCAAAACAGAGACGGCCGTGAACTATTTATTGAAAGATGTTTTCTGCAGTAACGAGCTGGCGTCAATCAGTGGAGAGGCCACTGACTGGTTGAGCGGCCAAGGTTCGAACCTCGGCAAGACCGCAAGGATTTTTGCTCTGCCTCTGATCGCCTGCTGGGACCCCCCATCTTGGCTTCAGCAGGACCTCCCCAAAGGATAAGGATACGCGGAGCTGGTCACCTGAACCCGAGGCCGAATAACAGTGCTGTCCTAACTGCACACGATTCAAGGACGCCTTGGAGGTCTATAGCGGGGTGCTTAACCTTCACCTTATATTGCACTAATTACCACTGGTAAGTGCACGCGCGTCATGCATCGTATTTAGCAATATAGCGCATTTAATGATGGGGCAATTAAAGCAGTCGTTGAAGTATTAGTCGTGAGGTTTTCGTTTTTATTATTACATTTTCCGTGTAGCGTGATACGAAATACAAATCTAAGCATCCGACGATTATATTGTTTTCTGAGTTCTAATAAGTTTCATGAGTTATAAATATGTAAAAATGTTTAATTTCTCTTCGTTCATTTGTTCATTACTGGTTGCAATTCCATCCAGTAATATCCACTTCTCTTATGAGGAAAGCTTTGTAGAAACTTCATATTTGTGATATCAATTCTACGTTTCACGATACTTTCTTATGGGATGTGTATCATAGGAAATGTGAACATCTGAAAATATATAAATTTGGGAAATGTATATTTCACTCCTGCGACTGCAAAAATATTTAAGCACAGTTCATATAGTGTATGTTTTTAACAATTTATTCGTAAGTGTAAGTGCTTACAAGGTCTACTACGCTGCTACAAATAAAAATAGTCTTTTTCGGAAATTAGTTCTGCTAAAGTGACATGCAATCAAATTTTCACAAATTTCTTTGAAACGTGATTAAGGAAAAGCTTAGTTTCTGACATTAAGTTTGGAGTAGCTCTCTTCATGCAAAACATGAACAATGTATATTATCATTTTTATACTTTGTATTGTTCTTGAGAATTGGAGATGTTTATCATAGACGTTTAACTATTAACATGTCTTTTGTTGAAGCAAGGAAGTGGTCGCTGGTCGGCCATGCATTTTCTTCGCCTTTATCTAAGCCTCGAGGCTACCACGTTGATTATCACATCACTGGATCTTTTGGGTAGTCTCCATTCCAAGTCAGAGAGCAACAAATTCCTCTTACATAAGCGAATTACGTATTACCATGAACAATGTCAGCGCTGGATAAATTGCTACCTACGGCTAGAGCGTGTGATGAAAGTCCTCCCTTTCACAGCACTGTACAATAAAAGGAGCAGAATTCCGCAGTTTCTAGATTTGTTTCTGTGGAGAAAGTGCTACATAAATTAAATTTAATGTGAACATTGAACTAAATATACTACATTTCTGGCATATATAAGAACATGTGTAATGCATTACAGATGCATTTAGCATCCCTTTGTTGCTTGTAACCTAACGTATTATCCTGACCACAATTCAACTGATTATTTGAAAACAATGATGATCTCAAAGGATAATTGAATGGCGGTCGAAAGTCACGAATAAATACACGCTGACCCACATTTAACTTCTAAAATCACACCATAATCTTCCTCAAAAACAAACCAATATAATATAGACACAGCACACACAATACAGCACTCAAGGAAATATCCAGTCTTCTAAAAGAAATAATACAAAAAGTAGCTTGAGTATGCAACAAAGTAAAAAGCGTCCACTTTCTTAAATTTATAAAATAAAACCCTGTGCTAACTTTACAAAATGGTTCCTAATAGGATTTTTTCCAACTAGAGTTTGAGTTTAATAAACCAGGCGCACAGAATGGTAAATACTTTCACATTAGAATAATAATCATTGTAATCCTCAGTCAAAACATTTACAACTACTCGAAAAAAAACTAAAACTACTCTACTCTTATACTACTACCACGACTACAACTACCATTAGTAACACTACTACTACCACTATTAATACTGCAGTTGTTACATCTACTCCCACCATTTTTATCACTAATACTACATTGCCACTACTACCACCGCCACGACTACCACCGCCACGACTACCACAGCCACTACTGCCACCGCTACATCTACCACCGTTACTACTACTACTACTACACTACTACTACACTACTACTACTACTACTACTACTACTACTACTACTACTACTACTACTACGCCACTACTACACCACCACCACTACCATTATTACATCCAGTACTACAATTACTGCTACTGTTACTACCGCCACTTCTACTGCTACTGATACTTACTATCGTTGTCACTACTGCCACCGTTACTACTACCGTTGTCACTACTGCCACCGTTACTACTACTACCACGATACTACTACCGCCGCAACTATTACCACCGCGTCTACTACCAACGCTACTTCGCCACCGTTACTATTACTACCGCTACTACTAGCACTACTAATACTACCACCGCTACTACTACCAATGCGATTAATACCACCGCTACTACCACCATTTCTACTACTACCAGCACTAGTACTAGTTCTTCTACTACTACTACTAGTACTACTACCACTACCACTGCCACTATAACTTCTGCACCCTTCCACAACTCCCACCACTCTCTTAACAACACTCTCCTACCACCACTCACATTCCGCCACTGCTACCACAACTACTAGCACTACCACAGTTGCTACCACAACTTCTAATAATACCACTACTATTAGCTAGTCTCACTGATGCTATTAGCACTATACGACCACTACTTCTTCCACAACTATCGCCATCACTACCGCCACCATAACCACCATTACCACTACCACTACCATTACTATTACTACTACTATCACATCTAACAATACTATCACTGCCACTCCTACTACCACTATTACTATTACTATATGGTATCTTGATATTTTCTCCTTCTTTATTTTCTTTACATTTCCTTCTCTTCTTTTCTTTCTTTCCTGTATCTCCTTCTCCTTCCCTTTCTTATCCTCCTTGATTGCTTGAGTTTCTTGGCATGTCAACTGTTGTGGTAATTAAACCCGTTAGTGTAATGCATGTTGTAATCTCGGAGAAGCCAGAGTTTCTCTCTCGCCAAAAACGAGTCTCGGCGCAGAACTACAAGTGCTTACGGGGATTTTTCCCTGCAGGTTTATCCGTCATTGGGGCCTATCTCCCTCTGGACGAGCTCTAATCTCCTGACTGGTGGTACTGTAGTGCATGTAAGTGTAAGTGTATGCCTGAATGAGGGGAAACTGTAAGACAAGGGAAGTAAAAAGAGCGTTTGTTAAGGAGCTGGTCCGGCATTCGTCAGGTATTGATCGGGTAACCACAGAAAACAGTCGGCCACTGAAATTCTCCTGAAAACGAGTGAATATGACATAGCTATCGAAAATCCTCCTTCATCGGGATCGACCTCAAAGATCTGCCGGATGGAAATACTACAAGGCAACACTTGTTGCTGGTCTCTCCGTTATTTCGTAGTATTTTCTTCTTCTTCTTTTCCCCGTCTTCTCCACTCTCCATCTCTGCCTTTTTCTTTATCTCTTTCTCTTCCTGCTCCTCATTCGTTTCCTCCTGTTTCTTCTTCTTCTCCTTCTTTGGTACCTCAGCCAATATTAACGTGGAGCGACACGTGCAGAGCACAATTGCCACAGAAAATCGGAATCGCATGAACGCCAAGCGCATTGCATGAACCTAAATGTCAATTGGCAAACGGCTGCGATGCAACCTATTATTATAAATAGACCAGCTCCAATTGTCGTGAATTACGTCAGGAAACTAGTGACGCTCCAATAGAACACACTTTCTCGCATTATTTCTAAATTTTGCAATTTTCGAAAATTTAGAGAGTTCTCAGAAAAACGGACTTAGGACCTGTCTTAAGCGCCTTTTTCTTATTCGAGAAAGCAATTTAAAGAAATAATTTGAAGCTATTTTTGAGTAAATATTTTTTTTATAAATTTCTTGATCTTCAAACAAAAATTACGTAAAAAAACTAATCGTTATTTTTTCAAAAAATTGTGCGTGATCATATTTAAAAATCTAATTTTATAGAACAGATTTCTCTAACATACATTTTAGAGAAAAATCTCTAATATGAATTTTAATTTTTTGGGAAATGTTACTTTTTGGTAATTTTCGAAAAAACAACGAATTTCCCCTAAATTTAACATAAAACTACGCAATATTTACCCATATTCTTGAAACATTTTGCATAACAATATGTAAAGTAATATCTTTGAAGAACAGATTTCATAAAGGGAAAGAAGTTCCATCTTCATTATTGTACCCAACCAGGTAGCTCATCGAAATTCTATTTATTCCAGTTGTGTATTAACTGTTACTGTTGGTTACAATTACGGTCATAGTTTCATAGGTCATTGATTGCTATACCAGAAGCGGTAACTTCTGTAAGTGCATCAACTGATGTCACCGCAGCGCCTCTGACCGGGAGGTCCATGGTTCGAGTCCTCATTGCGGCAGGATTTTCGACACTAGCTTTTTAGCTAGATCGAATTCAATCGCTGTCCGGAGGAGAATTCTAGCGGCCGGCTGCTCTGATCGGTAGTTTTTCCGTGGTTTCTCCGATCAACACCAGGCAAATGCCGGAGCAGTACCCTACCAAACGGGCACGCCGCGCGCGATCTTCCTTCCTCCTCCTGTCCTATCCGCTCCTTATACACACACACACACACACACACACACACACACACTTACACTAACATGCACTTCACAATCACATATTCCGGCAGACCGGTCGGGAGCTTAGAGCTTTTCTCGGCTGGGGCGGTGCCCTGCTGGTGTAGAGTCCTGTTTAGAAAAAAAACCGTTTGCCGACGGTAGGTCGGCGCCGGATCGCGCCATTCAGCGGGGGAAGATCACCATTATCTTCCGAGGGGGAAACATGTTCTACACTTACGGGACTAATGACTTAAGCTGTTGACGCGCCCGGAATCACTAATCAACCAACCTGTTTGCACCGAATTGTTATGTACGTACTAATTTTACGTGCAAGATCGACAGGTGTTCCCTTTGGCGGCGTGGACGTTTTCGCAGTCCCTGGCACCTGCTCGTGCGCCAACACTTCCTCCCCGCGCGCCCGCGTGCCATTCATCGGCCTGTCTGCGCGCGCCCGCGGGCGCCTGGCGGGCGCGATGAGGGGCGAGCGGAGGGCGTGGGCGGCTGCAGTCCGAGTGGGCGTGGCGCAATACACGTCACGCCGAACCTTTATCATTATTTAACAGGGATTCCCAACTTTCTTGTGGTTATTTAAGGTCGCATCAGCATCTAGGCCATTAGCGACCACTATTGTTGTTAACGTTATGGTAACTACGAAGATGAAACAAAATGGTGATAATATGGGATGAAAGCACGAACACAAATACAACCATGCTCGAGGCGGGACTCCAACCCGCGACCCCTGGGTCCGAGATAACTACGACACTACTGCCTTAGCGATCTCGGCCACCGGGCCGGCTCCCAGACCTTTTTATTGCATATCGGCTGAGGTGGGTCTGGGCTACAAATCATGTCACTACAGTGGTTATGACCTGATACGGTGGTTGCGGATTATTCGGTGGTATAACGGTTAGTGTACCAGACTGTTGTAATCAAGTTTGCGGGTTCAAACTCGTTCGAAGTCGTGGATTTTTAAGGGCGAAAAAAATCCTTCGTACGCTTGCCTTCGGAGAGGAAGTAAAGCCGGCTGTCCCATGTAGTAGATTTACTGCATATAAACTATCATCAAGCCTAAAAGAAGCCGCTGAGCTAAATTGAAATCGCATGTTTCTTCTCCCAACATAATACTTCCTTTCTCCGCTAGATGGTGAAAGGAGCGTAGCGAAATAAGCGTGGTCAGACGGAAAAGCTGGCTTGATGGCCCGAGTCTCGCCATGTAAAATAAGGCATTAACTACCTATGGCCAGGATGTCCTAGAGTTTGAGGTTCGATGGTGACACGATTATAGACACTAGCTACATAGCTAGGTCGAATTTAGTCGCTGTCTAGAGGAGAATTGTAGCGGCCGGTTTCTCTGATGGGTAGTTTTCCGTGGTTCTCCGATCAACACCAAGTGAATGTCGGAGCAGTGCCCTAATAAACGGGCCACGAGACCGCGCGCGATCTGTCCTTCCTCTTCCTTGTCCTACCCTCTCCTCCTACACTTACACTAACATGCACTACACTACCACATATTCCGGGAGGCCGGTCGGATCTTAGAGCTTCTCCGGCTGGGGCGGTGCCCGGTGGAAGAGTCTTGGTTAGGGAATCCCCACTAGCCGACAATAGGTCGGCGCCGGATCTTGCCATCCAGCGGGGATGATCACCGCCAACTCCCGCGAAAAGGCATGCACTACACTAACGGGACTAATGACCAAGCAGTTGGCGCGCCCGGAAACACGAAAAATCAATCAATCAATCTCCAGAATTGATTTTTTCGATTCTCAAGGTCACGCCCAATGGGCTTAATCTGTTTTCTTTGAGATTGATTTACTTATTAGTGATTCCTGGCGCGACAACTGATGAGGTAATTGGTCCTGTAAGAATGGTGCATGTTTTGATCGCAGGAGTTGGCGGTTATCTTACCCCGCTGGATGGCGATTCGCCGCCAACACACTCGTTGGCTTGCGGGAATTCCGAACAGGTATCTCCGTCCAGAGTGGCACCACCCTGCTGCTATAAGCTCCAGACTGGTCTCCTGACATGTGTGGTAGTGTAGTGCATGTGAATAAGTAAGATGTAAGGAAAATACAAGAAAGCGGAAGGAGATATCACACGCGCCCGTTTGTTAGGTATTGCTGCAGCATTCGCCTGGTGATGATCAGAGAAACCACGGAAAACTACTGAACAGAGTAGCCAGCCGCTAGAATTCTCCTCCAGACAGCGACTGAATTCGACCTAACTGAAAAGCTAGTGTCGAAAATCCTGCCACTGTCAGGACTCGAACCTAGGACCTCCCGGTCAGAGGCGTTGCAGTGACATCAGTTGATACCCTGATCCACTTCTCCCGCTAAAGGCTTATGAAATAAGGAAAGTATTTCACTTTGTGGAACAATATATTCACTATTCACTGTGAACGCAATGTTCAACGTCTTTCTGTACAGTAATGCACTAGGGAATCTCACTAATTAGCGCTACGAACTCGCTATATTACCTTCTGTAACAACATTTTTACACTCACGAGTTTTCTCGAAGAGAAAATATCGAATGTCTTCAATAGAACGATTACAACTGACACAATAAATTAATGAATAAATGACATTAATTTAACATTTTTTACACATAATTTTTCATCAATACATTAATTTTGTGATTTTATTAAATTTAGTGTTCTTTCTAAAAAAACTTGTAAATAATAGCAAGAGGTTAAATATAGCCCACTAACGTTCATTTAAAAGGAATATCACAATATTTGGTTGAGTGTAATGTTCACACTTTTTTCTAAACGATGACTATTAGTGTTTTAAATATAAAGATTTTTGATTTTTTCTAAAAGTCATAGATTTTAATAAAATACAAAACTATACTATACTTTTAAATGTACTTACGTCTATTCGAGCAAAAAATTTCATGAAAGAAAGTTCATCTGTTTCCCAGCAAATATTGAAAATGTCGTAGGAGTTTCGTGTAAAGTACACCCCAAAATTAAAATATCTTATTGATCTCCGGAACGGCACAACTAAATCTTACTCCTGACATGTTTACTAAGTTTCAGCTCATAATGTTCTAATCTAACAGAGTTATACGTGACTCATCCATCCATCTATATAAACAAATCGATTTTCGGTTACCAAATTGCATATCCATATGTAGTACAAATCTCATCTTCCCCTGCATCAATATTAATCGTCTTTGAAACGACCTGTATTCGAGATGATATTGTTGGGTTGATTCCAATACTTAGTATACTATAGTGTACTCCTAAACTACTGTATAGGAAGGAAAAGTAAAAAGGCCATTGAAGTTGATGGGTTGATCTAAAAATCAATAAACGCAAAAGTGTAAGTTGGAATAATTTCTTTCTCGTGCCTAGCGAAAGTTGGCATTCATCTAATGAAATATTCATTATGAATAGTTCAGGGAGATAGGCATTCCAACAGAATGTGAATTCCATCTACAGTTAATGAATTCAAGAAAAAATACGTCTGAATATATTTCATAGAAAATTAATTTTATTATGAGACTAGTATAGGCCTCTTATGTTTGAAACTAACAAGTGACGATGACATGGAATACTTTCCCTTCACAAAATGTCTATATTTACTTATCTGAGAGGCACTGTGTTGTAGAGAAGATTATTTTTCATACAACGGGAGAGAACGTTAATTTGGGTAAATTCAGGGCATTATAATCCACTTTAGCATGTATGTAGTTAATTGCCACTACAGGTCGCGAAGATATTACCTGAGCTTAAGCTTTATGATGAAAACTTAACTGGTCTTATTATTCATATATTTTATCGAAAGCAATAAACAGAATTACAGCCATTCACAGTTTTTTAAGTTTATTGGAGAATACATTAATTATTAATGATATTCTTTACTCATTATTTTTGTTCGTACGCACTAAAATTATTGTATTATTTTGGTATTTATTTCGAAATACCTATTTTTCAAAAATCCAAATGGTAAGAGATTGATACGAATTTGTGACAAAAGTTCAAAAATTAATTAGAATTTTCCAATGTCAGTTTTAGCAATAGCGAGAGCTTGAACAATGATGACCTAGTGATTCAACCAAATGGCATGACAAAAACATGTTTGAAAATTCCGGGACAACGTGACTCACTAGGTAGATATTTCAGATGAGACATAAGTTTTTTCAAGTCAACAGCAGTAAGCAGAATGCGGAATAATACGAATATGATTCGGGCGAGAATTTGGTTACATCATTCTACTAAAACAATAACCGAAATAGTAAACATGTATGAGCATACATGGGCGTGTATTTACTCGATTACTTTACATACGTTGTCATTTACTAGAGAGAATGACTGTCAGGTGTAAAATAAAAGTAGTTTAGAGTTTCTGAATTTACAGTGATGATAAAAGCAAATAAAACGTAGATTTGATTTTGAGTTCATATGGTTTCAAAAATATTCTTTAAGAATTTATTCCAATGCTGCAGAGAAGGGTACGTCTATGCTGGCAGATTATATTTCTGCTGTGCAAGTTCATATAAAAAAGAATGTTTTAAATAGTAACCTTTAAATATTACCTGGCTCGTATTTCGTCAGAATCAGAACGTTACATAAAAAAGTAATGATACAAGTACTTGAAATAATCTCTACAATAAATATCGGTCGAAAATTCAGTGTCTGGGACGTAAAATTAGTGTGTCATGAAAGTATGTTAGTGATATTTCTAATTTGGATAAGATTAGTGCAGATGGAGAGGGCATAATACGAATTGTGTATCCGAAAATCTATTTTTTTTAAATTTTTTTTTCAAAGGCAGTTAAAAACTTGTGTTACATGCTATGGGGAGAAGTGCATTCTGTGTGCGTTTTCTGAAATTGTGGGATTCCTACCATAACCCATGTACAATGGAATTCTGAATACAGATGAAACGAGCATTTTCAGCCAGAATTTATAAGAAAAATGCGCTCCATTATAATAAAAACTATTTGTAAAGACAAATCAGCTACAGAGTTTAACTATTATCCCTCTTCGTGTCCTTCGTGTAGGAGTCATAGAGGACTTCCTGCCGTGAGAATATGGAGAACGATAATTTGAATAACTATATTTCCCACAGGATTCTAAAAGACGTGCACAGGTGGTACAGTTACATTTACGTCCAAGCAAAGCAAGGGGTGATCTCAGCATTTGCTTGAAGGATCAGAGAAACTGGACGAAAAACCTGAACGAGATGAGAGTCAATGACCCAGTAGCTGAGCTATAAGACTCGTAACAAGTTGTTTAGAATTATACAGTCTAAATGGTCATTAATATATTCAAAATCATTATTCAAATTAATATTACTTTCTTTTCTGATCCTCGGTGTAGTCTGTAATCGTATAGAAACAGTTATTCAGCGGAAAAGATTTTACTTGGCACTTAAACTTGTTTATGGAATTTAATCGTTTCATGTCAGCTGACAAATGTTTATTGTTTGTAAACTTCTTGTAGAGGGCTGTCACTGACACCTGATGAATATGATTACTACGTCGAGTGTTATAGCTATAGACATCAGTATTAGCTGAAAATATGTTCCCACGCTTGAGTAAATCAGTTTTGACAAAAACCACTGATTCATAAATCAAGAGGCAAAGTAATGATAGAATTCCTAGCTTAGTAAAGAGAGGCTTACAAGAATTACCTTAGTGGGATTTGCTTATTATTCCTACAATTCTTTTTTGTAATATAAACGTCTGGGAACTATACTATGTGTTTTTCCAAAATATTTTTATCGAATCATCTAATCGATTTGTATATATGGATGTATGGATGTCTTTTTTCACGTATGACTGTCAGATTAGAAGTGTATGAGATGAAACTTGGTAATTACATCAAGAGTAAGAACTATATGTGCCATTCCTGAGATTATTATAGTAATTAACGAAACGAGTGGATAAAAAAGGGTGTAATTGCAAGAGTTCGAGAAAACAGGCAACGATAGGGGCGAGTTTTATTTATCAGAGTGTAATTTTACTCCTTTTTTTCCACATGTTACGTTCAACGTATTTTTCGTTTACATTTAAGAATAATTTAAATTTTGAGAAATTCAAACACATCTTTAGCATTTGAAGCATACATTTTATGACGTATTGCATTTGAAAAAAAAATTGGCCTTGTTTTGTGAACAAATAAGGATCATAGTCTCTTCGAAAATCAAGAAATGTTTGCAATTGGAAGATACTGAACACATTTCGGATGAAATATTTCAAGAAGCTGAAAATGCAATGAAAACATGGCATTACCACGAAATACTTGTACACATACTTACCACGAAAATTTAAGATAGGTACGACAATGTATAAATGTTGAATAGTAAAAAAATGAGTCACTTCTGACTCAGGCTTACCTTTTAGAACGGGTAATCATAACTGAATTTTATATTTTTTACAGTTGTAATATGCTAAAATCAAGTGTTTTAAATGTAAAATATTTAATTTATTCATATTAAATATTTTATTTTGTTCTATTTGTCAACAAACAAACGTTTACTTCACCAATGCTGTTTTATTCATTATTGTTTATATGCAGTTGATGTAGGTATGTAAGCTGTGATGCTGTGTACATTTTTGTTCCTTTATTGGCCAACTGGAAATATTTTTGCCACGTCTGTATTATAATGACTTAATTAAACGATTTTGATCTTTTTCTGAATTTTGATTTGTTGCGGTGGAGTTTTAATTGCAAGCGTGCAATAAACATTATGATCAACGATTGTTCATGAGATTAAAAAAAGGTATTTTAATGTGGGGGGGTTTCATGAAGCTCCTACGACATTTTCAACATTTTCTCCTGAATGTGTAACTTCCCTCATTTCATTAGTCATTGCGACTTAGTACAGAACGATCTAAAACGGTATTTTGGGGGTTTCTTTTGTCCATAGTATGAATGCCTAGGACTTTTCTAACTTCTATGCAGCCACATCCCATATGCATATCTAATTGTCGGCCCGCATTCTTACTGCTAAAAATTTTAAGATTTATCGCAACTTTCCAAGGCAATTTTCAACCATATTAATTCTGGAAGTTTTCTGTATAACTCCACTGAATTGTAGATCTTTCATGCACTTTTTAATACGATGTCTTCGTCGCTATTACGAAGCTGAAGGGCGAACACCATTGTCTGACGAAAAGCGGAGCGGCAGGTAGGGGACTGCTGATGAAGTGTGTGACATTATCTCCCTCGTTTCATCTGCAGTCATCGAGTGGTCACCACGAATGGTGTGATTGGCTTGTTGAATGTTGCGAGGGGACTGCAGTCACCGACTTGCCTCTCCGCTTTATGTCAGTCAGTGGTGTTCACCTTACAAATTTTTCAGTCTTTCATGCATACGAATGGGTATTTCACCATCTGCATTCAAGAATTCAGTCACACAAAGCTGTGTCATACGAACAGTGATGTCCGCCATTTTGTAAACGACTACTGTGCTGCAACATGTTTACGCAGAAATTTGCTACTGCAGTGGTTTGTAGAAGAAGGTTTGAAAAATAGTACCAAATTTAAGTCTTCATTTAACTAATTTTATTTAAATAGCAAAAAATATGAGGCATTACTTTTTGATTGACCCTCGTAATTTTCAGTCAAGAAGTACTGTGAAAGAATAGCAGAAGGCAGGTTCTATGGATGAATGACATTCTGAATATTCTACAAGTGTGAGTACAATAGAAACAATTGAGCATTTGAACTCATCAACAATCGCAACAAAGGAAATACGAAGTATTGTTTGCCTTAGTTAACTTGAAATGTAATGTAGTGTGGAGTTCACTTCCTTGTGAGTGTGTTGTCGATAGAGTGGAAATGTAGGTAGCCATATTGATGAGAAAAAGTCTTTTCCGTGACAATGACACAAAAAGAGGTGTACTTCAACCGGCAAGTCATGCTCCTCGCCACTGCGGAGGGCGGAGAGAGAGCCGGAGTGGACGAGGGGGGCCGGGGGCGGGGGGGGGGCGGGAGAGGGGTGGTTGCGCAACGGGAGGCAAAGAGAGCGGCGTTTGTGTTTTCACTGTTCGACACGTCCGAGAAACACCCTCGCTGTCTTTTGCTTGTTGGTCTAGAAATTGACAGGCCAGTGAGGAGCGCTCGTCTTCGCAAACAGTGTACGCAACCGCCGCTGCACCTCGCTGCGACGACAGCCCAGGTCGCGGACGCAAACATGACGTCATAGTGGCTAATCGAAAGTTCCTTTATCCCGTGCGCTAACTCGTGAATCTATTATGCCCATAAGCGTGTGCGGCCTAAACAATCAATGGGGACAACTAAATCTCTGTGCCCCTTTTTCCGTTGAGCTTTTTATATTTAAATGTGACATTTTACTATTAAATAAAAAATACTACTAAGAAAATTATATTATAACTTCAATTTACTATTAATAAATACAAATGATTTTATGTTGAACTATTTACAGGATGGTCAGACCTGAATAGTCTCTTCTCCAAGTGTATAAAAATGCCTTATTGTACTCGGCTGATCAAATTAATTTAAATTACTGTAAACAGTTGTTGCAATTAATTATTATACATTTATTATAGTTTTTAAAATGTTGTTACTTATGCTTCAAATAGTAGTGGTAACTAATGACTTCAGCTGTTTCTGAAGCGACCTAAATTAAATAAAATTCAAAAAATTGTTAAATCTCAGGTAAACAATCCGGAAATCAGAGTTTGAAAATATTTTCGTAAATAAAATCTTTAATCACGTACAGCTGTGATGCCCATCTGAAAATGTTCAGTCTGGTCGGCGTCTGACAGCCGATGATGCCTGACGCTGTCGGAAGAGGTAGTTCGGGTTCAATATGCTCATATCCATTTTCTAGCACATGTTTGAACGAATTGGGCATATCGGACGCAACATCCGACGCCAGCTGACCGAACTTTCGGCCAAAATCGGATCCACTGTCAACCCGCCTTACATCAGCTTCAATCTAGACCTACGTTATACAAAAATGTCGACATATCTAAAGGCTCTTTTTCAATTAACATTAACATAATGTGAGGCTTGGTCCCATATTATTCGATGAGTGATGAAAGAAAACTTAAATGTGAATATTAACATCAGAGGATCATTAACCCGAAAGTTCTCAAAATTAAGATGTCACGTTTACGTTTACTTGGTTTCAAAACAACTCACTGTTGTGTACTGCAGAAACATTTAAAAAACGTCCAGCGTTTTCTTTAGACGAAAGATTTTGCAGTTTATGGGGCAGACAAATTGAATTTTTCCGACGACAGTGAGCTCTAGCGGCAGAAGTTCACAATAATCCGGTGATAGAAGTTGAATCACAAAAAGATTTTCTCAAAAACGGCTCCAATTTTTTTTCTTTGGTAGGGATAGTGCTAAATGCACTCTATAAGATGACATTAACGCCGAATTATTCTATTTTTTATTTTCAAAAATTACAAAAATGAAATTTTTTGACTTGTCTCTCGCGGCAAACATTAGCGTCGATTTGTTCACATTATTGCATTTATGCGTAAATGTGCTTTAAATAATGTGATATAAAATTTCTCGAAAACTCAATAGTTTTCTGTTAAAATGAACTCAATATTCTGCATTTTCAGAAACGTTCAAACGCCATTTTCTCAAAAATGACTCCAAATTTTTTCGTCAAATTTTTCCAACGTATAGTGTTAATTGCACTCTTTAATATGACAAAGTTCATATTGCTGTATTATTTTGATTTTTCATAAATTACTCAAGTGTATATTTTTTTAAATCTCTTGCGCCGTTACTCTGCACATTTCCAGCGATTTGTAAACACTATTACATTTGTGAGTTAATGCGCCTAAAATGACTTTAAATTAAGGTGTTCGAAAACTCCAAAAGTTTCCCTGAAAAAGAGCTCGAAATTTCGCATTTACAGTAACGCTTAAATGCCATTTTTATAAAAACGGCTCCCAAATTTTCAATGAAAATTGCTATTTAGGACGAGATTTTACCCTTCTTCAACATTCTTAAAGCAATATTTCGCTTCCACTAAATGATTTTAGAACCAAAATCTCGATCTTGAATTTTTGGACCGACTACCAAACTTATCCTGTAGATTGCGAAGATCTGCGAAAAGATAAACTAATGGAATAAATCTGGAAACGAAAGTAATTCATAAAAATCAATTTGTGAGTTTTGCTAAAAGTCGTTATACAAACCCTACAAAGCGATCATGCGAATGCCAGTAGAATATAATATATAGAACTACTATGTACTACATAAATTTAAATTGATCGAAAGTACCGAATATTAGTTACTAATACGTAGTTACTAATACGTAATAGTTACTAATACGTAGACACTAGAAAATTTGATTTCGGTTGTCACTGCCTTTTGTTTAATTCTCATATCATGACTAATTCAGCTTGATGGACGCAAATTTCCAAATATGTTATACACTTAAAGATTTGTCAACTAATGTAATGAACCTGTTAGCATTCGTAAATATTTTGAATAAAAAACCGGGTTTCATTGAATGGTGCCTCGGAAGCCAAATTTAAAAGGTCGCTTGTATTTAAATCAAAAAACACATGTAAGTGATTAAGTGAACACTTAAAACTTTCACACAAATATTTTCTACTTTACTGTTTTAACGTGAACATACTACTATTTTTGAGCGGAGATAATGAAATTTAAAGTCACTGTCTTGTGAGTAATATATTTGGAAAAAATCCAAACAAACAACCCTATTGAACACACGCAATCTGTGAAGAAGATATATCCTTAAGACCAAAGAACCAGGTACTGTAAGATCCATGAAGACTCGTATAAAATGGTTAGAAAGCTATACGTAGGCTGAAAAAGATGGATTGTGTAGTACGATAGCCTACAAAAAGCTGTGTTTCTAATTGGCTGCGGGAGCTGCCCATATGCGTAAGCCCGAGAAATGCTTCAGTCTCTTTCCTAATGTGTTGAGATCTGACACACTCGTGCTCTGGGCTCCCGCAACAGATATATCGGTGAAGCAATAGAAGTTGCTGTTCTTGTCACCCATAAATAATAGATCGGGTCAGATATATCTAGGGACAATCGAGTCATTACATTCATATGCAGACCAAACGTGACAAATGTGACATTACACGTCCCGTCCACCATTGAATTATTTCCGATCCGGTTCTGTTTGTAATTATACTCTTACAAAGCCCTTCGGCCATACAAAAGAGAGACAAAATGGCACGAGACACTCAATTGTACCCCATCGGCTAAATAGGAGCCCTAAAATACACTCAAAATAACAATGTTTTAAAATCTCATTTTCTGAATACATTTTCAATAGGGAAGCCGTGCAATTATATCACATACCAGTGACTGGAGAATCGAATGTTCGTCTTTCACGGTGTTTCTTTCTTTTCTTGTTTTGTTTATACTTAGTGGATTTTATCCGACTTCCACCAAGCAGGATTGTAAGCAGCTTCGCTTTCCAAAATTACTGCAACAAATAACAATGATGGGGAATGATGTCGGCTTCCGCAGCCGAATTCATGCATTTGGTTGTTCGGAGGTGTGTCGCGTCGCGGGCTATGAAGACGGGCGACGCGTCGCCGACGAAGACGAACCGTCGTGACGGTTCGACCATCATGTCACGTCTTCTCCAGAGCTTCAAGGTATGCTTCATTCAGATGCACTTCAATCCTCAGACACTTCACCTCTGAGACCGTTCAGCCACACGACACGGTGGTCGAAATGTCTACGTCACAGCCTTCGCGACATCTCGCAGAGAGCCATTCGCACAACAATGGGGAATGGTGACTTATCACCAATATGAAAATAGGATAAAGTATGAGATTAAATGATGATGGGTTTGATTCATTGATTTTTTTTCGTGTTTCCGGGCGCGTCAACTGCTTCGGTCATTAGTCTCGTTAGTGTTGTGCATGTTTTTTCTCGGGAGATGGCGGTGATCTTCACCCGCTGGATGGCAAGATCAGGCGCCGGCCCACCGTCGACTAGCGGGGGTCCCCCTAACCAGGACTCTCCCACCAGCGGGGCACTGCACCAGCTGGGACAAGCTCTTAGGTTCCGACCGGTCTCCCGGAATATGTGGTAGTGTAGTGCATGTTAGTGTAAGTGTGTGTGTGTGTTAAAGGAAGAGAATAGGACAAGGAAGGGGAAGGACAGATCGCACGCGGTCCGTGACCCGTTTGGAAGGGTACTGCTCCGGCATTCGCCTGTGCTGATCAAAGAAACGACGGAAAACTACCGATCAGAGCAGCAGGCCGCTAGAATTCTTGTCCAGACAGCGACTGAATTCGACCTAGCGGAAAAGTTAGTGTCGAAAATCCTGCCGCCATGAGGACTCAAACCTAGGACCTCCGGGTCAGAGGTGCTGCAGTGACATCAGTTGATGCACTGAGCTATTGCTCCCGGTAAATGATGATGGGGAATACCTTCGGAGTGAGAAGTGGAATGTGAGACAGAAGTGTCGGATGAAAATGGGAAAATGTTACCGCGAACCCGTTTCGCTTGCCACAAATTCCCTATACAATTACCATGTCCTGAACATTGTCCCCGCAGTGCAAGGCCAGCTGTGTATGATTTGAGCCACCCCAGCCTGTGATGGTGGGATGCAATCCCGCGTACAACACTCATATTTTCAGCTTGCGCTTGTGAGAAACCACAATGTATCCCAAAAATCATCTAAACGAGCATTTATCATTTCATAATTAGGCAGGAAAGTCAAGAATGAGTTCTTTTCACTGTTGCCAAACGCCGGTACACATACCAGAGCCACTAGAAGAAGCGCTGCTAGCGAACTCCCGGCAATCATGTCATACAATTTCAAAAGTTCTATGAGTTAGTCGGAATATCATAATCATTACGACCACAATCACTACTCCACTTTGTCAACTTTGTTCTCAAAGACTTCTATATCATTATCTTTTTTCCTACACTGGAATAGATGCAATGATAAGATGGATTGGTGTTGATGATGAAATGATCAATAATCTTGGAGCAATGCTGAAATGAGAGAAGGGGAAAAGAAAAAAATCTCCGAGAAAAGCCAATTTGAACTTGCTTTGTCAACTATAAAAAATACAGGAATTGATAAGAATTTTTTATTCAACAAATATTTAAATATTTACAATCTGTTTACAGGATAAATAATCAGTAAATACTATTTGTAGTAAATACTGTAAATACTATAAATACTAACAATATAAAATGAAATTAAATACTAGTAAGAAAGTTATCTAGTGCTACTTTCCTTGGTATTCTTTGCAAATCTATAATAGAATATCATTAGAACATTATTGCTGAGGTTTGTGAGGACAACAAAATTAATAATTTGTGAATATTAGAAAAAATAAGAGAAACTCTTTGTATAAGTGTTATCAGAAAGGTGGGGGAGATGAAGAGAGGAAATTCTATTAAGAGGTGAAATTTCTTGGCTAATATCAAGTAGGTTTCAAGTTAGATGATTGGAGTACATTTCCTGTCGTTGGTGATATTTTGAATTAATTTCTTGAATATTTTCTTGAACTGTTAGTATATTGAGGTCTTGGTGTAGCGCCAAATTTTATATGAACCAGGGCGCCAATGAAGTGATTATTAAAAATTTTTATTGAAATCTCTGTAAGATCGAGAAATTAGTTTCTCTAGCAGTGCCCCAGATCTGGATTCCGTACGTCCATACAGAGGACTTGTAAATTACTAATTTATTTTCTCAAGTGATGATTTCGATTTTTGACCAATAACTCAATAAAATTTCCTTAGTTAAGGATTTGATCCTCTGTCACTACAATAGAAGGTGAGTTATCTGATCCCTGATAGGTTTCAGCTCCAGAATTCACCATTCAGTGAATATCTTCTTCTTCTTTTTCCATTCAGTGAATATCTTCTTCTTCTTCTTCTTCTTCTTCTTCTTCTTCTTCTTCTTCTTCTTCTTCTTCTTCTTCTTCAAGAAGGTCACCCACAGAATGGGGTCCAACACTGTCACCAATAAAAATTAAATCCTGTTCCACAGAATGGGCGAGTATGACACAGGATGACATCGTTAAAAGTCGGTTTGTTCTTTGCGTTTTGTGTCTACGCCAACTATGTTTTATTGAATATATCCCACGTAAGTCATATGAACATGATGTTTGTGTTTTCTACATTTTTTTTATTTCGATTGTGTCAGATTCACGTCAGATGTGCATGCAGTTGCTTAGAGGCAAACACTACACCAATCTGTATCTTTTCTCTAACGACTGAACTCCAATAAAACATTCTTCTGACAAATGAACTAAACTAAATGTGCCGGCACATTTAAAAGAAAGTACATTCCCGGATCTTGGGTGTCATAGCTTGGTGGAGGATAGCGAAGGACAGAGATGAGTAGAAGACAGTGATTAAAGAGGTTATGACCTGGATATGGATGTAGAACCAGAAAAAAGAAGAAATGAGAAGTATCTTTTCTTAGTGTGGGATGTCTAAAAGCATTTTCATATCTCTGGAACACATGCTTAATGGCAGATCACAGAGTCTAAGGAGAATTTGCTGCGGACAAATTCTATTTGTTCTAACAATGGTCAAGACTTATTACTCTTATTAATGAGACTAAGTTCAATTTCGACCTGATGATGTCTCTAAACCTTTAAGCAATGTGATTTCAAGAATTTTTCACTATACATCAAGAAACCAAGAAATAACCCTTACACATTAACAATCCAAGACAATGTGCTGACAAGCTGTTCTGACCTAGTCATTACAAATGGTACCAGAAATATATTGAAAAATTGTACAAAACTAAAATGTTGTGCAATTAGTAGCACTGGTAATCTGTAAAAAGTTAAAATGTACAGTTTACCTTTTTCCAATTAAATCTGCCGATATTTGTAGAAAAATAGTTTTGAAGTAATATTTCTAATGACATATTATCTTTTTGGTTGCCTACAAACTTCGGTTGTGGTGATTCTTACCCTAAAAATAGAGTAATAAAAGTTTCAGTGATAGTTGAAACACAGCTGAGTCAATTTATATTTCGTAACACAAATTTAACTGGATGTAACAGAAGAAAATAAAAAAAATATTAGCATTGTAAGACACTCACGAAGAATTAATATTCCTTATGGACCCTTCTATCACAATAGTTGATACTCACCAAGCTGAGCAAACCAATAATTAGGTCCTCAATTGTGACGTAAGGAATGAATGTAGCTACAATTAATGAGTGATGCGGAAATCAACGTCAGTCCCACCTTGTTCCTTTTATTCAGACACCGGTATTATCTGGTCATCACCGTCTTAAAATTACATAGCACTAGAGTCAAGATTGCCTGTCATAACCCTGCAAGAACAAAATAAGTATTTTATTATGAAGACTAATTTTAAAAAGAAAACGAAAATACCATAAGTGATCAATTCTAGGAAGTATTACGTCAGATAGGGGCTGGAAACACGCATGAATAAAATTTAATATCTTATTTTTTGCATCTAAAACCTGATTTGAAGGCAAATGTAAAAAAAATGAAAGTAAAAGATTCAATTACATACTGACATAAACATAGGATAGGTGGTAGGTCAAAATTCAATAGTATAATTGCTGTTTTACTTGTTAGCATGAAAATACTTACTGAGAATTATAATTCGTAGTTCAAATTTTACAACAAAAGTTGGCTATCTGAGCAAGTCCTGGCAGAAGCTCCGAAAAACGCACTTCAAAAGTTGAGTGCTGTTGTCTTTCACAACTCGTATGTTGCAGCAACAGATTGTGCTCGCGTGAAAGATTATTTCGTTTCTTGTCGATTTGGTGTGTGACTTCCCGCGAAAAAAGTTGTACATTGAAGAGGCAACCTCAAAGACATGGAACCGGGAGCGGTAGCTCAGTGCATCAACTGATGTCACTGCAGCGCCTCTGACCGGGAGGTCCTAGGTTCCCACTCCCCACGGCGGCAGGATTTTCGACACTAGATTTTCAGCTAGGTCGAATTCAGTCGCTGTCTGGAGGAGAATTCTAGCGGAGCTCAGTGCATCAACTGATGTCACTGCAGCGCCTCTAGCGGCCGGCTGCTCTGATCGGTAGTTTTCCGTGGTTTCTCCGATCAACACCAGGTGAATGCCGGAGCAGTACCCTGCCAAACGGGCCACGGACCGCGCGCGATATATCCTTCCTTGTCCTATCCTCTCCTCTTACAAACACACTTACACTAACATGCACTATACTACCACATATTCCGGGAGACCGGTCGGGAGCTTAGAGATTGTTCCGACTGGGGCGGTGCCCCGCTGGTGGGAGAGTCCTGGTTAGGGTGAAACCCCACTAGCCGACGGTAGGTCGGCGCCGGATCTCGCCATCCGGCGGGGGAAGATCATCGCCATCTCCCGAGAAAAACATGCACTACAATAACGGGACTACTGACCGAAGCCGTTCACGCGTCCGGAAACGCGAAAAAATCAATCAATCAAAGACATGGAGACGTGGCATCTCCAGCAAATGTATCTGGCAAGTATAGACGTTGAATTTGAACCATAAAAAAGTAAATGTCAGGCTGAAAAATTGGACATACAGTCCATTCATTACGATGAATAATACAAGAAATATTCACTATTTTCCACGTGAGAGTCCTTGTTTGTAGGTGCTAAAAGATCATATATTTCATTTTCTCTAAAAAATGTTCCATTCTCTCTCCTGAAAAAACAACTAATGATCTAAAGTATTTCCAATTAGTCTCAAACTCTGCAAAACATGTTAGACATGCAATTAGTGTCTTTTCTGGCACAATAAAGAATAAAATATTTATTAATAATGGTGGGAAAAGTCCGCCATATTTGAAATATCTTTGCCTATTTTAAGAACCTAATTATCTTCCAAACCGCCGAGAATATCGCTATTTACATTGGTAAAAAACAATTTACCAATGTAATCAACCTTGCACATTTTTTGCCAGAATAATGTATTTGAGTAGGTTGGAGCATCAATATATTAGGTAATACGGAAGAGGTATCTGATGTAAACATTCCGGAAGACCACCTTCCCTGTATGCTTTTTATTTTTCACCTTGAAGCATCTTTCAAAGCTAAAAGTTTGATGATTTTATCTTCGTATCATATTTAAGAACTGCATTCATCATTCAATTATTATTATTTTATTAAAAAGGGTGGGGTAGAGACTCTAGAACTCAAGCAAACATGCATAAATTATTTCTCCCCCATACGTCTCGAATTTTTAGATTTTTCACGAAAATAAATCAAATGGTTCGCGCACGGGATCGATATCACGATTTTCCCATCCCTGGCGCACTCTATCTATGATAATCACGTGTCTACTGGGGTTGGCTCGTAGGTCAAACGGTCCCCTGTGGTAATTCGGACGAAGACTCAAGAATAACCCTAAATCTCCTTCTTTATGCTTCCTGTTTCTGGAGAAGACACGTAAAACAGTTGGGTGCTGCCTGTAATGTGTGCCACCTCTACGAAGCCTAGATGTGGCCCGTTACAGAAAAGGAAAAGAAGAAATTAGTCGAAAGTGGAGAACGTAGAGAATACTGTAGAAATCCATTCAATCGCCAGTAAGAAACAAGGTTTTTGAAGTAGTATAAGCATTATAGACGTTTAGGAATGGCAAAGAAATTTAATTGAAAGTGAGAAAATCGTGTTGCTATGTTAGAGTACACAAGGTGGCAATAACAAAATGAATTACGTTAAAATAATATGATACGCTAAAATCTGCTGAATGTTAGGCGACAAAATGTGATAGTAAAATGAAGTTCAAATCGTGTGGAGGAGAATAATTTGCAGAGTAGGAGAACAAATATAGCAGATTGTTTAAGCGCCTGTTATAGAGGTGGGTTATGAACATAAATTGTGAATTATATTTAGTTCAAACAGTTAGTTAGCATTATTATGATTTGTATGAGAACAATTAATTATTTAATAGATATTTCACAGGCGATGTAGCTGATGTAATATTATTTCAGAGTTTCCCAGCATTTGTAGGTCTTCATCTAAAAGGAATGCGATTCCGATGAAAAGAAAAAGAATGAAAATACCAGGATTTATGGCAATCTATGTTATTGTTTTGTTTTTTTGTTATTATTATTATTATTATTGAAATTATTGTTATTTATTCTCGCTGATCCTAGTTTAATGATGCACATAGATGGTAAAATGAGCTGCTAATAAATGTATAAACTACAAGAGTCTCAATTCCTGATATCTACCTAAGATTAATCCTGTATGGTCCAAGCCTACTTAAAACTTACCATCTATCTGCATCATCATCATCATCATCATCATCATCATTATTATTATTATTATTATTATTATTATATTTATATTTATATTTAATTTAGTGTAGGGATCACAGAATTTTGAAAATGTGCACACAATTCACTTTTCCCCATAGCACGTCATACGCAGTTTTTAACTTTTTTGACGTAATATTTATATTTATATTTATATTTATATTTATATTTATATTTATATTTATATTTATATTTATATTTATATTTATATTTATATTTATATTTATACTTATATTTATATTTATATTTATATTATATATTTATTATTTTTATATTATATAATTTATATTATATTATTATTATAAACTTAACATTTATTAATGCTCTGTCGTGGTAGTGGAATTCTCACATAAATGAGTTCTCCTTTGCTGTTTCTCTCATATTGAGTACAGCAAATGAATGGTATGGAATGGCTTAGTGAGGCATCTAAGAGGCAATCTCGAAATCTCTCAAGGAAGAAACTACCTCTGGTGAACGACAGGCTCTAGACTACGTCATTCTCAACGATCTTGGCAGCATTATGTGTTTGAATGATCGTGACTCATCTAAACAAGCGAACTCAGACTCTGTCTCTCCCTCTCCCATTCTCTTTTCATTGGAGCTGCGTAAGGAAGATCACTCTGCCATCACAAGAGCCAAGGATGTACGATCTCCATAACAACATTTTTTCAAAGACGTCCTTAGAGTGGTGTGGGAACTGAAGCATAGGAAAGTTCATTCTGGGGCCCCGCATGCCCAACATCCCAAGTGTGTGTGTAAGAGCCCACCTGCACCTCTACCAATATCACTTCAATGTATGTGCATTAATGAGAGAGAAGAAAAAAGAGAAAAAGAGAAAGCGAAAGCAATGTCGGGTCATGAACATTGTTAGGAACATGTTATCTGAAACATTAGACAGTAAGGTTGGATATTATTTCTCCGTGGAAATGAAAAGGCCTGCAGACAGACGAAGCTGTGGCTCCAAAGATGCGATGGCCTTTAGATGAAAGAAGGAAACAGAAGCGCTTCTTGACGATCCTGCTGCTGCGACGCCGTTTTTGTGGCAAGCAAAAGAAGATCAAACTCACAGAGAAAAACAGACAGAATTAGAAAGAACGGAGAAAGACAAAGACGAAATTACGAAGAAATAATTAAAGAGTGGAAAGGCAGAAAGAATGAAGAAGAAAGAAAGTAAGAAAGAGAAAGAAGGAGAGAAGAAGAAGGAAGGAAAGAGAATATGACTGCTCTGGAGCTCTGAGAGCTGCTGCTTGTACTGCGTGAAGTGCAGGAGGACCAAAGGGCGAGAACGCCTGAGGACCTGTGCAAGGGCTGTGTTGCATGAGGGGCAAGAGGGGCGAAGGGAGGGAAGGCTCGAGAGCCTGTGCAAGGGCTGTGCATCAAGGAAAGAGAAGGAAGGGAAAATCCGAGGGTCTGCGCTGCATAAGGGACCTTAGGGGAAGAAGGGAGGGAAGGATTGAGGATCTGTGCTGTATGAGACGCAAGAGGGGAAGAAAGGAGAGCAGGCCGGAGGGCCTGTACAAGCCTGGAGACGTGAGGAAGGTAACGGCGCGGCCGCCGCCGCCGCCGCCACCTCAGCAGCGTCACGGGCGGCGCGCGCTTGTTTGGAAATCCAGGTTACATAGTTGAGAAATGAAAGCTGTTGTTGGCTGCGGCCTCCTCCACCTCCACCGTCCCTTCACTCGGCTGGAGCTGCTGCTGTGGAGGCAGCCCCCCCCCCCCCCCACCGCGCCGGCAGCCGCGCCGGCCTCCCAGCCGCCAGCCGCGCGCCGCCGAGCCAGTGCTCGTCGAGGCCTGGTGACCGCGCGACGCGTCCTCACGCGAAGAGAGCGAGACCGAGACCCAGCGACGGCTGCTCCGCCCCGCGCCAGCGCGTGTCAGTGCGTGTGAAGTGCGAGCGAGGACGAGAGCGAGGACCGGCCAGCACCAGCGTCGTCGACGGCCTCCTCCCCCCTAGCAGCGGGCGCCACGCCGCAACACAGCGCCTGGGCTTCCACGGAGGTGCTCTCCGCGCACCAGCTATGAGACAGAGGTGAGTCCTCACTTGCTTGCTTCCTTGGTTCTTAGTGATTCCGGGCACGTCAACTACTATCATCACCCCCGTAAGAGTAGTTCGTGTTTTTTTCATCGCGGTATGGCAGTTCCCCCGCTGGATGGCGAGATCCGAACCCGACCTACCGTCGGCTTTCCCCAAACCAGGTATCTCCCACCAGTGGGGCACCGCCCCATCCGGGACAAGCTCTCAACTCCCGACCGGTCTCCCGGCTTATGTGGTAGCTTGTTAGTGTAAGTGCGTGTAAGGGGAGAGGATAGGACAAAAAAGGGGAAGGAAAGATCGCGCGAGGTCCGTGGCCCGTTTGTCAGCGTACTACTCCGGCGTTCGCTCCAGGCGCCGCGGCGCGGCGACCCACTGGCCCCGGCGCGGGCGGGACCGGCCTCCTAACGGGACGTCAGCTGTTGGCAGCGGCGCCGCTCAGCTGTTCGCGCGCCGCCGGCTGCCAAGGATGCGCAGCGCGCGGGGCGGCGGGCTCTCGCGTGGCCGCTCTTAACAGTTGCGGTGGGCCGGGGCCAGGACGCGAAATTTCGGGGGAAAGGTGCAAAATTCTGATCGAGTTACCGTGGTGCGTATGGCCATATGGCCGTGAGACTTGTATGTAGGCTTTCTGGGACCAGATACTGGGAGTTGATGTCCAGGGGAACCCAAATTGAAACAATTACAGTTGTTAGCTGCGTGTACGATTAATAAAATGAATGAGCGATTTGTAAAGGACGCACGATCTCAGGATGGGAAATTTCTAGAAGTAATGATTACAAACGTAATTCCGATTCAAACTACCTAGTGTACAATGTATCGAAATAGTCGTGTGTAAATCAGTTATCTAACATCAGAGTACTAAATCATTGCATAGCTTTCTTTTAATATAACTAAGAGATTTCGATAGATCTATCTCTTGTAAAGTAACTACACTATTGTTATACAGGCTTGTCAAAGTTGTAGTGTGTGGCGTTATGCACATACAAAAATTTCACAGATGTTATCTCATACGAATGATCAATTTTGCACAATTCTGCCCACCGATGACATAGGAGCGATAGAAAGGAGCGCGAAGTTCGTTGACTCGGGGCGCGCAACACTTCGAATCCAGGTCTGGGGACCGCGCATCCGGTTGGTGGAGGTTAAGAAAAATCGTGTGCATCTGAGAGTGTCCGAGGTATCAGCAGCCGAAGTGGCAGGAGGCGGAAGCAGTTGTCAGGATCTTGGCAAAGTATCGCCCGAAAGGAAGTCCGAGTGAAAACCTCGCCTATCCCGCTCGTGCGCTTGCCATTAGGCAGTAGAGTTTACAACACAGTCAAAAACACGCGGTATAAAAATTGCGGTAGAGTTGTAGGTGAAGAAAGTAATATCCATTAGTCACAACTGGCATTTAAGTGGAGTTAACAGTATGATGTTACATAAATTTTATGTTTTCGGTGTACAAGAAAATCAAGAGTCATGTTACGCGGTGGCGAATGAAAGTTGTGCATGCACGACTTCCAGTTATGGAATAAATATTTCAGAAGCAGACTACTTCCCGTGAGTCTTCTCGTCTTCCTCGCCGATGACAAGGCACGAAATTTAAATACAGCCGTACGCTGCATTTGCTCTCGCCAAGAGTACTTGTTTACATATACTGTGATATGTGTACGTAGGCGGTAGGTTTAAATCTCTTGAATGAGAGCATTCTGCCGATGAGAACAGCGCTCAACCATTGCCAGTGGCTAAAAAGGTGAATGTTGAAAGTAACGTAATAATACTTCTCAAGGGAAACACAAATACAGACTAAAAGGCGGTAGCCGTCCTTTCATTTTGAAATTTCGAATTTTATGAGTTGTGCTTAGTGAGTTAATTTTGTTGTTACTCTATTTTCTCATTGTTAAGTGAAATTCCTACCCAACAATACATCAAATTTGTGTTTTAATTGTTTCATAATACTGTAGTTACTACGACTATAGTAATATACTTGTATCAACTGCAAGGGCAATCATCTATTGGTTTTCTCTGGATACGTTCTAATTTGAAACTTTTTTTTAAACCGACTTTGGAATGGAATGATATTTAGTTCCCGCTTGAAAAACTACAGTCAACTTGATAATAGGTTAATTGTCAATTTTCGATCCTTCTCCAAGTGCTTATCACTCAAATATTTGAGAAGATGCATCACGAAACAGATCGAACAATCTTAAATACAATAAAGATGTAGTGGAACATTAAAAATCGAAATTGTTGTCTTATTTCATACACAGTATATTTATTTTCAGTTACTTTTAGAAACTTAGGTATAAAAAACTCAAATTATCCGAATTAAACAGGGATCGAGTGGATTTGATAATGAGGAAATTATTCGGATATTAGGATAAAACTCGAAGTGAGTAGAAAAAGTGTGAAATGTGCAAAAAACTTGAATTCACGAACTGTAGTATAACAAACATTATTCACCGAAAACCATAAATACTTTAAGATTTATTTAATAGAAAACAAATTAAATTGTGTGATGTTAGTAAAATACTCACATACACACTACATAAAATGTGTGTTACCATGTGAAGACTTGGGAGGAAATAACGATGAATGTCACATTTTTCTTTTTCCTTGGATATTTGAACTTCAAAATTGTAAAAATTTAATATAAATATATTTAAATATATATTTCTTTGTAAATACGTCTGGAATTTCTACGTTGTAAGGAATTATTAATAAACCCAAATAAATTTCATGTATTGATCTAACTGATGCCGTCATAATCTAAAATTCATAACAATTTGACTTATGGCAAAAAAATGACCCCAAGCCAATCTATTAAAATTACAAACGAACGACAGCATCCTATTTTACATGAAATGACAAACAAAAAAGAACGCGTTTTTTTGAAGAATTAAATCGCCTCTAAACAACAAGTTACGTATTAATTTTTCAAAATCTGAATATTTTTAGTATTTTACTTTCTCACAAACAACAAATGTACTGTAGAGAAATTAATCTGTTACGGCGGAAACAGCATTTTTTGTCAGAAAAACCTTATTATAGAACCCTGATACCGAAAAAGTGGGTAATTCTTGTTCCTGTATGTTGTTAAGTACTTCCCCTGTCATGTAATGAAGTGAGAATCAGCGTTTTGTGGGTCATTGATTCTGAAAAATTGGTTTACAGCAAAACGTCTGTCTGTCCGTCCTTCTGTTTGTCCGTATGTCTGTGAACAACGCTAGTGCAGTATCATAAGTAGGATTTTCTCCAAAATTAATGCTCTCAATCGATTTGGTTGACGCCGTGGTCTCTTGAATTTGAAACCGATATTTTAATTTTCGGGGATACTTCATATCATGAAGTCTGAAGAACATTTTAAATTTTCCTCAAAAATGGCTTTACTTTTTTACTTAACTTTGTCCTCAAACAGCGTAAAGAAACCTTAAAAATAGTGCAGATCTTAGTTTCGTTGAAGAATATGAATTCTCGAAAATTGCAAAAGTTACAATTTATTTGGGCGTTTTCTTACAACTTCAGTGTTGAAGATAAAGATCTTCCTCTGAATAAAATCTGTTCTTCAGAATTAGATCTTTAAATAAGGACAAATACATTTTCGAGAATATGAATGTTTTTGAGTAATTTTGCATGAAATATAAGCGATTTTAAAACAATATTTTCTTAAAAACGGCTCCAAATATTTTCTTTAAACTTCGAGTGCGTATAGAGTTCAATATACTGAATTTCATGACATATATGCCATTTTCTTATTTTATTTTGATTTTTAAAAACTACACACTTTCAGAAATGCTCATTTTCTCGAGAACGGTTCTATTTTTTCAAAAAAAGTTGCATACAGGAATATATTTACTCTTTTGAAATGTTTGAAAAAGCATATTTCAATTCTACTGTTTGTAGGCCCAAAAATTGAGAAAATGAAAAATAAAATGTCATTTTGGTGCCAATAGGTAGTAGCTGGGAAGAGAATGAGGCAATGTCGAAAAGCTAGTCTAGACTAACGAGATTAGAAAACAAACTAGTGTCAGAAAGTCTGTCATTCTGTAACACTGCTATTTTTTTTCTTTTTTCCCAGAATCAACTCGAATAGTTGAAGATTCGGGTAATTGGGGTTCTTATAATAATTGGGGTTTATCTGCAAGACATTTTGGAATGATAATTATTGTCGACTAAAAACCAATATTTAGATCAAAACACATTGATTTTTGAAAAACTCGCGTCCTCTCCGAAACGACATTTAATTGATTGATTGATTATTAGTGTTTCCAGGTGCGTAAATTGCCAAGGTCCCGTAAATGTAGAGCATATTTTTACACATGAAGTGGCGGTAATGTACCCCACTGGATGGTGAGATTCGGCGTCGACCTACCGTCGGTAGCGGAGTGTTCGTCAACTAGATATCTTCCATCAGCGGGGCACCGCCTCAACCGGGAGAAGCTCTAAATTCCCGATTGGTCTCCCGGCATGTGTGGGACACTATCAGAAATTTCTGCATTACTTTTAATGTAAAGTACATGAAAGTAATTATCGTGTACTTAAATTAAATTTAATGTACACATACAGTAAATTAATTAAATTTGTTTGAACAATTAAATTATGAAATAAATTAAGTTAATAGTCGTACATTAAATTTACATTGATTTTAACTTACGCATTAAATTTAATGTACAGATACATACAGTCTACATTAAATATACATTAAATTGAATGTAATTTCTGAGAGTGTAGAGTAGTGTTTGTAAGCGCAGGCATTGGACAGGCAGGGGATGCACCGCTGTCCGGCGCGGGGGCGGGCGGGTCGCGTGGGCGGTGAAGGGCGCCGCCCGCTCCTTTCGACGGGATCTGGGGCGATTTCTCCGCGCGATGAAGACGATATTCGATTACAGAGGTGAAAGGCGCCCGCGCTACGCAGGCACTGCGACCGCTCGCGGGCGCCGGCGGACGCTGCACCCTCGCGGCCCGCCACGGGGAGGAAGCGGCGCGGGGCGGCGATAAACGATTTTTCTTTTTCATTTATTTTCTTCCTCTTCCGCAGTTTTGCCTTTCAGGGGTTTGTACATTTTTATTTGTAATACATAACGTTTGGGCATTCACGTTTGAGCATACAACCTCTCACTCTTGTATCTTACTACTAGCTAATGTACAGGATTTAATACTTATATTTCTAATATTTACAACTAAACAATTTGACATACAATACACAAATTTTACATACATTATACATTCTTAAAACTAGATACACTCTATACATACATTGGGATGAAGATTTACATATTTAATTTTTATGGGGGTTAAAACATGTCTTTGGGATATCGAGAGCGAATTCTTTTGGGATTGTTTAAAGTTTTTCCCATTGCGAATTTTGTACTGCAAGGAGAGGATGAAAGAAGAGTAAAAGAAATGTTACAGTTTTTTCTTATATGTTCAATTAGGAGTTCTATTTGAAGTGACCTTTGAATATGTGTATTTGATATGAATCAAGGGGCCTTTGCACATTTTCGTAAAAATGTGTTCTGTACTATTTGAAGTTTTTCAATGTTGATGTTAGTAGTGTTATTGCAGACCGGACAGGTATATGTGAGTGATGGCCTAATGATAGATTTAAATATTAAGATAGCACATTCCAAATTTAAGGCTGAGCGGAAACGATAAACGATGAACTGCGGCCGCTGGACAGCGAACGACGGGCAGTGCTTCCTGGAAGGTGGGCAATGAACGAAAAGCGATAGGGGTTGCACGACGGGATGCGGTGGGCGGGGGCCAGGCAGTTTCCTGCAGAATGAGAGGAAAGCGATCGGTACCGTGGCGAGCAGCACAGTGGACAGCGTTTCCGGTACGATAAGCCACGCATGAAAAGCGAACTAGATTGAGTAATGAGCGAAATATTATAATTGATAGGTTCCTGGTAATGGTCAATCATCAGCAATGATGGATAAATGATGAAAAATTGTTTTCTCTCGATGGTTAATGGATGCTGGCGATGGACAACGCATCCTATATAATGAGCAGCGGATGCAAACCGATCGGGGATGAGGTATTAGCGGTAAATAATTAGCGAGAAGTTCTGAGCAATCCGAAATGAAATATAGGTGACGAGTGATTTGCACCGGATACCATTCCCTCGAGACTGAATGATGAACGGAAAGAGATCGAAGATGAGCGATATCGTACGGATGGCGATTAACAGTAGGCGAAGATAATTAATGACAAATTCTGTGCACAGTAGGCGAAGATAATTAATGACAAATTCTGTGCACAACAATTGATTAATGAAAAGATTGACTGATTTTTTCGTGTTTCCGGGAGCGTCAACTGCTTCGGTCATTATTCCCGTTAGTATAGTGCATGTTTTTTCTCGGGAGATGGCGGTTATCTTCCCCCGTCGATTGGCGAGATCCGGCGCCGACCTACCGTCGGCTAGTTGGGTTTCCCCTAACCAGGACTCTCCCACCAGCAGGGCACCGCCCCAGCCGGGACAAGCTCTAAGCTCCCGACCGGTCTCCCGGAATATGTGGAAGTGTAGTGCATGTTAGTGTAAGTGTGTGTGTAAGAGGAGAGGATAGGACAAGGAAGAGGAAGGATAGATCGCGCGCGGTCCGTGGCCCGTTTGGTAGGGTACTGCTCCGGCATTCGCCTGGTGTTGATCGGAGAAACCACAGAAAACTACCGATGAGAGCATCCGGCTGCTAGAATTCTCCTCCAGGAAGCGACTGAATTCGACCTGGCTGAAAAGCTAGTGTCGAAAATCCTGCCAGTGTCAGGACTCGAACCTTGGACCTCCCGGTCAGAGGCATCAGTTGATGCACTGAGCTACCGCTACCGGTTTAATGAAAAGAGAGTCCAATGACAAAGGAGTGATGGGCTATAAGCGAAGGGGGATCACGAGAGATATGTGGTGCGCAATGGACCATGTACAATGGGCGGTTGACCCTGGATAAGGAGAAGCAACTGCTAAGCCCTTTCAATGAAATCGACTCGGCCAGGACTTTAAATCATGAGGTTCGAACAATGCGTTGTAAAAGGTGAGCAATGGACGAAGGCAATGAAGCGAACAGATATTCCTTCTCTTCGCCGCTTTGCTTTACTTTAATATTACATTGCTATTGCGCCATCTTCCTTTTCTGCCGTCCAAACATCTGCCCATCATTTCATCACATTTTTCACTTTCCTCCCGGTTTTGTCCAGCTTTTTTGCCGTTTCTCTCACTTTATGTAGAATGGAAGCTCATCTTCACACATTTTTGAATCATGTTATATTGTATTCAGAAGGTTAAAAAATCTTCTTAATCGTTAATAATATATAGCTCAAGTGATACCTCTGTACTGTCTGAGGATAGAACTTAAGTAACCAACTTAAGAATATTAAATAGTATGAACATTCGAATCACCACCTGCAATGCAGTGTATTCCGTTTATCTGCATGCTCTATCTCTTCTTAAAATAATCAGAAAGCATTCGCTAATGCATTAAATATCTTCAAATTTTTCAAATAAGATTCTGAGAAGTGCAGTAAATATGTTCTGGTATATTTCCTACAACTAAATCCACAAACGCCTTCCCTAAAGTAATTTCCCAACACCTATTCCGAATCTCTGAAAGGTTGAACTTGAAATTATCTTGTCTTTCTGTACAGAATGTTTTTCAACTAGATAAAACTTCTGACCATAGTTAAAACGATCTACTCTAGGCTCTTTTTTGACACACTGCTACACTTTCGTATCACTAAAAGTTCAAATAACACGAAAAAAATGTACTCTTGTGTTGGTTGAAGAGGATCCCTGATGGCACATCCTCCCACTACAAAAACTAGGTCGTAGCAATTTGTTCTGTGGGATAACGTTTTTGACAGTAGCATTTCTGTAAAGTCATTAATACGGAGAGGATTTCTATGATCTTGCATATTTTGTCCGTGGCTTCAGAGCATAGCTAAGTGAAATTGCTAGACATTTGATTAGAATTGGATGCTATGTAAATTAATACGTTAGTGCATATTTGTGCATATTTGGCTGATTTTTCCTTTTGTTGTTTATTCGTGTAATTATATGCACGTATTTTGTATATTTCGTTAAAATAGAATCTTAAAATAGAAACTTAGGCTTGTACTTCTAAAACATGTCATCTCTTCATAGAATATTATTTATTTGTGAACGTTCATGGATTAGAAACAGTTTGACACAGTTTGCATTTTTTTCTTTCCTATAGATACTAAAACACACGTGCTCATGCAGGATATTTTTTGATAACATATTATTTAAACCAGGCAGATGGATACAACAAGACACACAATGTACTTCACTAAGGTGAATATTTACTTTAAATATTTCTCTCGTGAAGTAATGTGAATTATATTAAGCTTACATAAAAAATATATTTTTATTCCAAAAATGTTTCTCCTGAATTTTATCAGGAAAGATTATACAGAAAATGAATATTGTTAATTTTAGTTGTATATTAATGTTCATATTTAGGTCATAAATGCGTATGTTTAAAAACATATTTCAAGATTTTACGGGCATAAAAGTCCTCTCCGTAGTGATTAATTTACTGTACGAGAAAAATAAACAAACGACTGAGCCAAAAGACTGGGGCCCTGCGCATCTCCGCCGCGCGGCCGGAGACGGGTGGCCGCGAGCGGGCGGGCGGAAGTCCCGACGTGAAAGTGCAAGTGCTTCGATTGCATCTCCTTTCCTCCCCGCCGCCTCCTCCTCCTCCTCCGCTGCCTCGTGGTGCGTGACGGCGCTCGTTCCCTCGCTCGCCGCTCTTCTCGCTGCCCCCTCCCCCTCCCTTTCCCCTCCCTCACCCACCCCCACCCCCGACCTCATCTCCCCGGTGGAAACGCGCGTCGCGTCGTGGTGTCGAAGCGACTGCTGGTCGACACGCCGAAGTCCGAGTAGTATTCCGTTTGTCGTTGGTCGGAAGAAAGTTATTTCCACCCGTAAAGTACTTAATTGGCCCGGTCGTTAGGAGGCGGTGTTTATAGGTGGTGTTCGTCTTACTTAAGAAATAACAATGACTAAGTTTCCCAGATAAAAGTGATGCCACTGTATTAGAGTACCTAAGTGGTTAGATATTCCGTGTTTATGGGAACTTGCGTTTAGCATCGCAGTGTCTGATTGTCTCATCACTTGTCGTATAAGTTTTGAAAACAGTTGCGCTTACTTACGTAATAGGCTACCGCCTCGTTTCAACTCTTTAGACGTAACTAAATAATCGCACGAACTACGAGCTATTATATCCTAGTCCTTGTTTGGCAATGAGGATTCTAGGTTAATTGGTTTAATGCGCCTGCATCTTTGTGTTTTTTTCCTTGTTATTTCTCCTGGCTGTCCTCAATTTGCGAGAGATGTTTTTGTGCAATACAACGTAAGAAGTATTTAGTAGCATAAAATATATGCAGATGGTCAACCGGTCAATCGAACGATATGCTCCAACTCACAACTCATTTCTGCTGATCAATTTAGGTTTAGGAAACTTTGGAACATGATATAGGGATCAAGTCCTTTTTCTTCTTTTCCAACTACCAGGTTTTTAACTTCTTCTGGACGTGTCCATACCATTGCAGTGTTTTGTTTTCTAGTCTTTTAGTAATTGAGCACATAACCTCCATCTGCTTCCAAACATTCGCATTTCGGACTTTATCATACCATGTTAAATGAAGGCATCTTCTCATATAATTCATTTCCACTGTTTGTATTTTGGCTCATAGGTTTTTTTGTTTGGGGTCACATTTCTCCTCGATAATGGACTATTTTCTACCGCGGTATGCAATATTTTTTTTCTTTATTTCTAGTCGAATGCTATTCCATATCACACTGTGTAGAGCAAGTTAGGATCAAAATCCTTACAAGAAAATATTTCCTCATCAATTTCACTTCTAAATGGGGCGATACTGTATCTTGTAATCTTGTAATGTAATCTTGTATGTAATGTTGTGTGCAATATGATAGTTGCATTTGTAACATATATATATAAATGGAAGATCACCTCAGAATTATAGAAATAGGCAAACGCAAATTTAGTCTAAAAATTGTATCTCTAATACTAAAACAATTCTTTTTCAAAATAGTTTAATTCAAAATGTTTACAGATAAAATAATATGGAACAGGAACACAAAATTCTTTCTTGTATATTACCACTCATATACCAGTAATGCGTTACTGCCTGTTTATAAAACATCTGTCGTTATCGGTATTTCGCATCCCTTAATGCATCAGAGCTACATTTAATTTGCATCAGGCATTCATTGAATATAGAAATAATGATGTGTACACACATTAGTTTTTGGTTGCACATAGAGTTACACCCTAATACTGCGAGATGTTAAATATTTACACGATTTTTCTATTAGAAAATAAATAATAAATTGGTGCATGACAACCCCATCAACTTTTATCATCAAAACCACCACGTATCCTGACTCGTGAATATTTGAAAGCGAGAAAACCAAGAAAAGATTAGCATCGCTTTGTTAACGAGAGACACTGCAAAACAGATGAATGCGAACTGGCGCGGGAACAGAGGAGGGAGAAAAGTCTCTGTGGGAGAGTGAAAGACGCTCAGAGAGAAGGAAAAGATAAGAACGTGATTATTGGAAATAAATGGAACAACGCTTCCCAGAAGAAACACCAGAACAAATGATACTGTCGCCGCTTTCTTTAGATTTTGCAAATTTTGCGAGTTTTGATTCGTTGCGATAACGTTGTGCTGCTTCTTGCATGGTAAAGAGAGGTTTCATCAAATAATACGTCATATTTATTTTAACTTTTTTTAAACCGGCTGAGATGGCCCACGGTATCAACTTGTGTCACCGCAGTACCTCTGACTGGGAGGTTGTAGTATTCGAGTCCGTAAGTGGAAGAATTTTCGAAATTAGATACATTGCTTGGCAGCCGCTATCGGGGGAGAATTCAAGCGGCCGGCTGCTCTAATCGGTAGTTTTCCGTGGAGTCTCAGATAAAATCAAGCGAAAGCTCAATCAGTACCATAACAAAATAGCACATACATGCACTACACTTACGAAACTAGTGAAAGTAGCAGATGTTGCGTCCGGAAACACGAAATAGGCAGTCATTGATTAAACAATTTTTAGAATCTAATCATTATAATTAAAAAATATATTAAAAATAAAATGTAATTTTGATTATAATAGTGAATAAAATGGCAAATATTTGTAGCGACTACATAAGTAATCACGCATTCATTTCCGTATTTTTAATATTACTTTCAATTTAAAACGCTATCGTTTTTTATATTAAAAGTCCCCTGTAGGCCAAGATCAGAAAATGTTTAGCACATTGGAAGACGTGATTCCAAATACAAAAACGACAATGATGAATTTTTCCTTAATCCTCGCCGTCAATGGTTACTTGAAACTTAAAAAGATTAAGGCATGTGGTGATTGGTGCTCATAAAATTCGTATGACACGAAGGTTTCATTAAAAACAAAATCCGAATATGATTTATATCTCTCCTTAACGAGTAGTTTACAGTTTTTTTTATGAAATTCTGGTTATTATTACATTGAATGATAGGGGTTCCTCTTTTTATTAAATAGTAATACAAACAATTTTCTCGATTAATCGACGTTTCATGAATCAAAAAGTCTGTTTAAAACTATATTTGGTATATTAACATTTTGAAACTCAACCACAATTATTTTAGTATAACTTTCCAATGGTATTTCATACATTATTTTTATATATTAAATTTTTAATTTTTTTTATTTCATCAATAATGCACGTTTCTTTCAAGTTGAGCATTTGTATCCCCAGGCTTAACGATAATATTTACAAAGGGAATTTTGCATGTTGGCGTCGTCTTCAAGTTCAAGGCCTACAGTTGAAAAACCGAACATCCAAGAAGCCTCCTCCTTTCGGAGGTTCATCGCCCATGATTATTCGCAAATTTATTAGAAATCTGTCTCCGGCTGATTTACATTGGCCTAATGGTTCCTTATTTTTCAATAATCATTTTCGGAGCTCGCTATCCTCTCAGAAACTCGGAGATCAACTTTCATTTTTTAGCGAAACCCGTTTTTCTTGTGCGGGGCCCCGAGGCGACGAAAGAGCCGTTCACTCTCCGTCGGATTCGCAGGCGGATCAGTGCCACGGCATGGCCCGCCCGCCCACTTGGCAGGGGGCGCCGGCGACCGGCCACAACCCCGCCGTTGACTGTCCTCCCATCCAGGGTGGACTCATCGAGTTAGAATTTATTACTTGGGTTTTCGTAATGAGGCGGATGACATGAGGTTGCCGGGAGCTGTAGCTCAGTGGATCAACTGATGTCGCTGCAGCGCCTCTGACCGGGAGGTCCTAGGTTACACTCCCCACGGCGGCAGGATTTTCGACACTAGCTTTTCAGCTAGGTCGAATTCAGTCGCTGTCTGGAGGAGAATTCTAGCGGCCTGCTGCTCTGATCGGTAGTTTTCCGTGGTTTCTCCGATCAACACCAGGCGAATGCCGGAGCAGTACCCTACCAAACGGGCCACGGACCGCGCGCGATCTGTCCTTCTGCTTCCTTGTCCTATCCTCTCCCCTTACACACACACTTACACTAACATACACTACACTACCACATACTCAGGAGACCGGTCGGGAGCTTAGAACTTGTGCCGACTGGGGCGGTGCCCCGTTGGTGGGAGAGTCCTGATATGGGAAACCCCACTGACGGTAGGTCGGCGCCGGATCTCGCCATCCAGTGGGGAAAGATCACCGCGCATATCCCGAGAAAAAACATGCACTACACTAACGGGACTAATGACCAAAGCAGTTGATGCGTCCGGAAACACGAAAAAATCAAATCAACATGAGGTCATTTTTACACCCCCTGCCTTATAAAATGAATCTTTGTAACAGTGATAAGCACATGTTTGAGGCCATCAGCCCCGTTGAGAAGGACATTCGCGAATGAATTAAAAAGATTCATTGTATAAGGCGGGAGGTCTAAAAATGACCTAATGTCATCCGCCACGTTACGAAAACCCAGGTATACATACAGTGGCTGAGCCGATGGTCGGCGCTCTTGGTGGACGCTCGCGCAACTAGGGGTCGCCATGTGTTTTGCAGTCAAAACACATGTAGTGTAGTATAACTGTTGTGTATCGACGTGTCTGGCTGCGTGACGACATGGCTGCGAAGGCTTTACCGAGTTCGCAAAAAAAAAAAAACGCTCGGAATGGAGGAAGTCTTGGTTGCAGAAGTGAGATACAGTGACCTCGCATTTTGCAAGAGGCAGTAAAATAAACTCATTTGAAAATCCGAGAACTCGAATCCGCCACGCAATTACACAGCATCTTACGAACAGCATCTGACCAAATCACAAAACTGAAAAAAATGGACGACTTCCGCAGTAAGCAAATGCATTAGTACACGATTCGGCCGCTAGGGGCACTTGAGTCAATCAGTTCGTTTTCTGAATGAAAAAAATCGAACATGCTCAAAAGTTTTCATGTAGAAGTCGTGCAGTCTAGACTGCACGCTTTCTGTACGTCCAATCTGCATGACTGAGGGAACCGTGCCGTGTAAAAGGGCCTTAATAGCTGGTTATAAAATGGCGCAATCAACTGGGCAAAAGTTATGTGCTAATCTGCGACTAGGGATTCTAGTTTAGTAGAGTTGGGGACAATCGCATTTCAAGAAATACCCCTCTCGATCCTTCTAGGAAGGTTCAGCGTGAGAAAAGGTATTTTTTTCTTGAGCGGGGAACGTTCAATTTGTTTTTTTTAATTCGAAATTTTTTTAAAGAGCAATTTGGTGACAAGACAAAAATTACGTTTTAATTGTTTCACTATGGATGTGATAAATAATGTTCAACGGCGTGGCCTCTATGTATTCTAACATGTGAACTCTTACGTATTACCTTGCACAGGAAGCCCAATGAATTTGGGTCAATCAACATTTCCGTAAAACACATAAATATACCAATGAAACATTCTAATGTTTTCTTTTTTAATTTCTTTTATTTTAATCCCTCGATTGGAGCATATAAAAATTTAGGAATCATAAATGAGGCACTTAGAAATGGAGGGTACCCCTGGCAAAGGGCAAGCTAATTTTGTTTCAGCAAGGGACCACAAACTGTCCAGGGAAGGAGGAGATAACGCACCGATACTTAGCTATTTTCCGTTGTGATTGCCGCTTGTTATTTATCTATTTATTTATTTATTTAGTCTTTTATTCACTTAATGCCAAAAATCAACAAATTACAAAGTGTTTATTCCTTATTCATAACACACATTTGAATAGTTCATGTTTATTGAAAATGGTAAATTACAGGATAATCAAAAAGCTTAACAACAAATAAAAATAATTGAAACTTGTGACGTTTACATATCAGGGAAGATACTTTTCATTTAGTGGCCACACGCGAAGTGAGAGACCATCCCAGTTTTTATTTTTTCTTAAAGGAAACTGGTAAGAAAGTCAGATCGGAATTCGAATCGAGTTTTTCTAATTGGTTTGAATACCATAAATTGGTTTGAATACAACATCTTACTAATGTAGAATGTGTTGTGATAAGGGAAACCAAAAAAGAGAAAAGAAAGTTACCTTTTTAACCAGAATTAGAAGTCATGAAAATGTATTTATCAAAATTAATAAATTTTCAAGTAATCAAGTTTTGACAACTAATAATTATTAATTTTCAGAAATTAAACATTAATTTTAAAAATAAGTATTTTTTGTGATTCTTAGAAACGCGAAAGAAGAAAATCAGAGACCCTTGTACAACATTTTCTGGAGATACTTATGTTCCCCCTCTTAATCGTCAATAATTGATCCTTCACCATTCACTTCCTCACGATCATCAGTTACATTCATTCAAGCGATTCAGTCCTTCAGGCGATTCGGGTTTGTTGAGAGAACATAAGCAAAAATTGCAAGAGTTCATCAACTGTCATCATAATGCTCGTTGAGAATGAAGGCGCCTTCTTATTGCATGCCATTTCCTTTGTCATTGGCAGAGCACTCTTCTTCCTCTGTTTTGAGAGCGGGATGATGACTTGCAGTAAAAATCAACTCCCTTGAAGTCTTGTACTTGCATGCGCAAATAATCCAAGGCCACCCTCAGAATGATTTGGTACTTCGCACATGTGCTTCTAGCATTATCGTTTTCGCTTTAAGCTATTTTACAGCATTGATTACCACTAGTGTTTGATTAGCACGACACGCCTATAAGAGATATTAAACTGCCTCCTCTAACCAAACGAACGGACAAAGGTACATATTTAATAGAGTTTAATAACATTAATAAACGATTTAGATTACTTAATTGAATTGTATTATGGATATGCGTTTACTAGTGCATTAGTTAACTAGTGTGTTGGAAATACACTAATTGCATTTTAAACAACGCAATATATTTATGTTTTTAGTAATAAAATTAAATAAATTTATTTTTAATCGTCACAGAGAAAAGTTTTCATAATGCCTCAGGTGCTAAAGGATTCTGGTTTTATTAAGAAGTTCGTAACAGACTTGTTCCAGTTATAAGTAAAATAACATCAGATAAAGTATTATGAAATAAATGTCAGAAGTTGAAAGTATTTTGTTGGTAAGCTTTAGAGATAATTTTATCTGATGAGTACAAAAACCAAGTCACGATTTTCTTCACAATACCGCACGATTTCATGAAAATCATTATTTAAAAACTCCAAAAATTCGTCACATATTTATTCTGAATTAACCGTTTCTAGACAAGCACGAGGGATATATGTATGTACTTTTCGTTACGCCACATGTCATTGCAGAAAGGGTGTTATGCGGAAGGAAAGGAAGACAATTCAACCCTTTAAGTTAAATTTCATCATGAATGTCTAATTCTCAACGCACTGTCGAGGGAAATTCAAAAGGATATCTTGCCTGACCTGGGTATTAATAATAATAATAATATTAATAATAATAATAATAATAATAATAATAATAATAATACAATACTACAAATGTATTTCCAGTTTGAACACAATGAAAATAATGTTGAAAGTAAATAGTACGATTATAAAAAATACCTACATTACAGATACTATAAAATAATGAACTGTACTTTTCTTTTGCTAATACACGTGATCGTTTACTTGTATATTAGTGCCAAAGACAAATAAATTATTTATTGCATTTTTAAATATTACATTTAAATAATATCACCTAAAGAACTTTATTTATTTCAATTAAATTGAGTAAACGAAGATTGTTGAAACAGTGCTGCAGGTAAGCTATTCCAATCTAGTATCGTTTTATTCACAAATGAAAACTTCCCTACATCTGTCCGTTCCTTGTCCTGTCTTCTTTATACTTGTGGTCACTTATGTCAGTGGATACTTTTTCTTACCTTCTTCGAATGCCTTCCCAAGCTTTACCTTTCCACAAATACGATCTATGAATTCCCAACAATCTTAGCAACATAAGCGACATACCAGGCTCGATCTGAACTGTCCAACGCCACGCCGTGATCACGGCCTTCCCAAACAGGCTGCTGCTGTTGCTGCAGCGGGCGAGAGGGAATGTGAAATTTCGCGGGGGCTTTGCTTCTCTCTCTTTCTCGCTTTCGCGGAGCCTTGCTGCCTAAACGAGAATCGCTGACGGTCGCGGCGGCGGCGGCGGCGGCAAGGTCACCAGTCGCCTGACCGGCTGCTCGGCAGCCCGATACAATCGGCGCATTAAATACTTCCACGCGGGAATCTGGCGGTTCTTTGCGTGGGCTTCCGGGCTGACGTGTGGGAACTTAAAGGGGCACAATCCTACATCTTCACGACGAATCCTGAAACCGTTGGCGCGCAAAGAAAGTGACACACAGGTCGGATTAAGGTCTCGAGAACAAAATTGCGTTAGGGTCCTCTTTTCGGAAAAATGTCTCCAAATTTAGTTAAAAAATCTTTAAATACAAACTTCTTTGCACAGTAGAGTATTATATTAACAATTACTTTAAAAAAATTATTTTAATTTTTTTAATAAATTTCCGACAAAACTAACGGAGAACGTGATCAAAATGCATCAACTCTAAGACAAAATGTAATAATTCGGAAACCGCAATATCACTGACATTTATATTTTATTATTATTTTCTCTATTTGGGAAGGAACTTCATATTCTTTGATTTGGCATGTGTTCAGAAAGTTAAAATATTAAAAACTCATCTTCATACTAAAATTATTAGTAAACGTGTCGCGGCTATCCAATCGGGGGTTTAAATACCAAAAATTAAATTTGTTACGATGCTCCTGATTGGGTAACAGCGTCCAGCTGAGGATAGGTCACAAGTCACTATATTTAAATCGGACAATAGCCTTCCCCGTGGTCGCGGGATGGGAAAGAAGACCACTTAGTACTTTACCAGCTTTGTAATACACCACAGCTCTCTCAGGAGAGCTGGTACACCTCCAATGGGCTGGTGAAATTGAATGTCAGAACAAATCGGGAATATCTGTCCGTACTAAGAAAGAAAGATGTCATTTTAGACATTAATATTGCTTGTTTGTTTGAATAACTTTCAATAATAAATGTAAAGAGTGTTTTTGAATGGAATGATTACCAATATATATATATATATATATATATATATATATATATATATATATATATATATATATATATATATATAATCAAGCACTAGCTCAAATTCATTCAAAGCAATGCAATAACAAATAGACGCAGTGTATACGACCAAAGCTTTGACGTCTCCCGCATTTTATTTTAGCGATTTATTATGATGGCATTTGAGCATGTTACTCGAGCGTGTTTCGAGGGCAGCTCCATTGAAGGGGAAGCGTAGTACTACGCCCCGATTCGCCTCGTGCCCGGTCCGATGCGCAGGAGTAAGCTCATGCGGCCGCACCACAAAGGCGGCGAGTGTGGCGACAGGGCCTTTCAACTCCCAAATTACGTGGTGGAGACCGTTTCAGTAGCACGCTCTCCTGTGTGACCTTCTTACTACAGAGCGATTTTCCGAAAGATGAGCCAAAGTGACAGCTAGTGCTGGCAACATAACTGAAGGTTCTTGTGCTCTTGAGCTCATTAGACTCCATTCCCGCATTCGTTCATTTGCAGTTGGCTAACTTGTAAATGGCGTCGATGCTTCGTTTTGTGATGTCGTCGTCTGACAAAAATATAGTGCGCCGCGAGAAATAATTGATATTAGGAAGTGCAGTGTTATGTGTTCTTCTGTATTACATTGAATTTACTTTTGGTATGATAAATTTTATGTTTATTTTAAAACCGAGATGCGTACTGGTGCACTTGTTTCCGTCTATTGTGCTGTTGTGTGGCGAGTTGTGATTGACAGCTTTCTATTTACATTCATGGCAGTTTTCTTTTACCCGCTTGTGAGAGCATGTTAAGACATTTTTCACGTACGTAATTAAATTTAAATATTTCCCGGACTCGCGTACATGCATATACCTCATCGAAACTCTTCGACTTCATAGTGGTGTCTTCACAGGAGCCAAACACTTAACGAAGAGGTGTGGCTGAACAGCTGTCGCGGTGGAGGGATACTTCTCTGAATTACATGTGATGTTCACTTGTTTAGCGAACTGTCACTTTGGCTCATTCTTAGGAAAATCCTTCTATAAATACGAACGGCTGCCAACGATACTTCGAAGAGCGTGGCTGCTGCGTAGGTTCGCAAGACACAAGCAGGCGCGGAAAGTTACAAAAGATAGCGTCGATGTTCGCGCTTTCTTCGGTGGGTTTTATATGAATATTTGAACATTTAGAAGACATGTAAAGTATCTAACAATTCTTTACATTCTGATTTGCAGATTGCAACTATCCATCAGACCATTACAGAATATAGCAAAAGATACGAAAAAGACTCGAAAACCACCCAAATTACCTTGCGGTGAACGTTCTGGACAACAGTGAAGACATTAGAAGATTGAAACGGCACCCGCTCTAGATCTTAGCCATAGATATAAAATTACAAAATAGTAACATAGATGACTATATAATTTCAAAGGCCATTGAAAATATGTAATCACTGTATTAAGTTAAAAAATCAATTTTTATCTGAGTAGTGGTGTGAAAGGACAACCCTTCACTCAAGTTATTTTTATTAATAAATAATTCACCGAATGTTCATGTAAAGAACAAATTGTGAATAAACACTCGATTTTTAAAAAAAATAGAAGACACTTCTCGTATTTCTCACAAATTAGCCAATTTTTATGTGCAGAAGTTTGCGAGCCTAACCTGTAGCTGTACCCGGCGACACTTAGTGCCCATATACTTGGGTTTTCGTAACGTGGCGGATGACATAGGTCATTTTTACACCTCCTGCCTTATAAAATGGATCTTTATAATAGTGATAAGCACATGTTTGAGGACACGTTTGAGAAGGACATTCGCGAATTAATTAAAAATATTCATTTTATTAGGCGGAAAGTGTAAAAATGACCTAATAACATCCGCCACGTTACGAAAACCCGAGTATAGCACCCTCAAGCGTTGCCTCCGGTTTTGATGGAGAGCTGCAAGGCTGTGGGGGCAGGGGAGGGCAGGGCGGAGCAGAGCCCTTTCGCCTTTCGCGCTGCACCGCCGCCCGCTCCGCCGCCCCCGCCACCGAAGGCCGCTCGCTCTCTGCGCCCGCGGGCGGCGGCGGCCGGGGCAGCGGCGAGGCCGAGCAGAGCCGGGCGGAGGGGGCGGGCGGGCGGGCGGGGGGGGCGGCCGGCACCGGGGCGGAGCAGAGCGCGGCGCGTGGCGGAGTGGGGGGGGGGGGAGCGAGGCGCCGAGGAGGTTGCGGGCCTTGGCCCCCCCGGGGGTGGGCTGGGAGGGGGGGGCGAGGTGGTGCTGTCTGAGGCGGAATGATGCGTGGCGAAACGGAAGGGGGGGGGGTGGGGAGCGGCCCGGCGGGGCGGGATGTAGCGGCGCATGGCAACGGCTCTATCGCACTGCCTCCTGGGAAAACCGTCCACGATCTACAATGTGGGCCTGGCAACCGCAAGAATTTTTGACACTATAGTGTCAACAAGCTATAGCTTGTCAGCTTGGTTGAATTCTGAATGAGTCTGGAGGAGAACCTTGCGGTCGGCTGCTCTGATCGGTTGATTTCTGTGGTTTCTCCGATCAACACCAGGCGAATGCCTAAGAAGTCCTCTAATAAATGGGCCACGGACCGCACGCGATCTTTCCTTCCCCTTCCTTGTCTTATCCTTACCCCTTACACTCACACAATAATGTGCTCTACACTACCACACATGCCGGGAGACTGTTCGGGAGCTTGGCGATTGACTCGGCTGGAGCTATGCCCTGCTGCCGAGCGCTACTTTCTTGGGGAAAACCCCGCTAGCCGACGGTAGGTCGGCGCCGGATCTCGCCATTCAAAGCAAGAGCACCACCACCTCCCGAGGGAAAAAATACTCTACACTTACGAAGCACTAACAATTAATCTGTCTAGGCCAGTGCACTCTATGCCGTTGGTCACACACGCCTTTCCCAAGGTGACGTGGCACAAGCCAGGGCTCTAAAGATGTAAGGCCTAATTTCAACCTTGAAGGCGGAGCTTGTCCCGAGGCGTAAGCGACATGTCCCCCATAAACTCTTCGTATTTCGCTTTCTGATATTGGCCCTACCACCTGAATTCTCGTATTTGCCGTTTTGTTGCACAAGGACTTCCAATCACTTAATCGTAACTAAAACACGAGGGCTTTGGATATTCTCGATAAATCCCCGACTCGCGAAGCGAGGAAGGAATTTATCTGAGAATTTCCAAAGCCAAAATGGTATTTAATATGACTATTCCACGAATGAAATTACGTCCAACAGAGTTCCAAAACGCGCTAGAGATAACGCAATATCTTAAAATCAAAGAGGTTATGTTATAGTACATGCTCGGTTCATTGAACGTCAACATAGCGATCGATACTTAACACCTTCTAAGATAGATGAGTCGTAGCTTATTATTGGGCGGTAAGGACAATTGGATAGAAAAAGCGATACATTTCTTGAGATATACCGCCTCGATTGAGGTATTTTACACGAATAGTTAAACACTATGTGTTTTAATTTTGCGAGTGGAATAGTCATAGTCGTGCTCATTTGCGTTCGTAATTTCTCTCAATTCTCATTCTTGATCCACGTTTTCCAACAGGAATGTTCGGAAGTTGCGGAAAACCGGAGAAAATCTGACCGCCCATCGGCCAGGGTACAGCTGTGAATCAAAATTTTGCCTCGGGCGCAGTGGAATGCTTTTCTATTCTGTTCAGCTGTTACTTATTTTACGTTCGAATGCAATTGCGAAAATATGGTTAAATGGCCGCGTCTAGTACTCGTTTTCTGTTCTAGGCTTCCTGACTATCCTCCCTTGGGTGCGAGTGTAGGGAAGTCTTCGAGTAGAACCCCTTGGTCGTCTTTCTTAATGCACCTGGGATTTTTCTCTCACTTTCCCCGACAGATGTCTGTCTCACCTAGTATTGTGCGCGCTGTCTGGTCGGTAGAACGTGGGATCTCGTTAGGACAGGATATTACCGGAAGGATTTAACTTTGCCGGCATCTGTCTTTTACGTGTCACAAGCGTGACTTGGCATAAGGAGCGTGTGTACAATCGTGACATGGCCACTGGAGTCGACAATGTCGAGCTTTCCACTTCTGAGTTCCGGAGATCAAACCTTCTAGTCATTTCACGTGGAATTTGAGAATCGCAAAGCGTGTTTGTGGAGTTATCCCACTTCCCTTACGTCACCATAGCTTAACACCATCATTATTTTTGCTCATTTTGCACTAACGACCTCTTGAATAAGCGTCATTCTTTGGTTCGGAAATTCACAGTATCTAAACGGGGAAAATCCAACAGCAGATATATATACGAGAAGAGGTATTGAATTAATTATTTGATTCAAGGAAAAGTGTTCATCGCGTATCCCCAGGACACGATCCACCATCTCTAATAAACACACTTAGCACACAGGAGACGAGATAGACTCTGAGTCAGGTGAGAGGGAAGTTTCGTATTGAGTAATCCCCCTACACTAACCAAAATAGATTCTACCGAGTAGTTGATTTTTTCGTGAAGTGTACTCTAATTGAAGGATATTTTAACATTTTAATTAGTTTTTTTCTGTTTTTGAATTGTGAATATATGTGTAATTCTTGTTTTTAAGTATTGCTCCGAAACATCAATAATAATTTCGAAATCAATAGTTAAGTAATTTAAAATTCTGAAGTACGTTAAAAAATTGACATCTTCTTATCCACAAAACATTGACAGGAAAACTTGTCAATTTCGATTTATTCATAAAAGGTTCAATGTTAAAAAAATGCTTGATAACCAATATTCTTTCTCTTCTTACATACAATAATTCAAACCTTATTGAAAACAAAATGTTCTATGAAACACTAGTGCCCGCACTAACTAGTTTCATCATAGGCATGGTAGCTGATGAGTTTTAAACATGTTTTAATGGCGTAGCTTACACATAAGAATAGTACCTCAAACCAACATAAAAGCATATCTTAAATTTTCGAAAAGACAGACTAGTAAGTTAGTCATTAGTTGCGTACATCAGGAAAAAAAATTATTTTTGAGTTCCTAGTTTCTTGTACTAAATTGTACAATTTGACGTACGATCAGCAAACGTATAGATACGGTGTATTCGCATTGTACAATGATTCATCATAACAAGAAGTATAAGTACAGAATTTCTTTCGGAATCTTCGCGACGACGCGATTGTGTAGAGTGTCAATTTGTATCGACATCTTTGACCTTGCACTTCAAAATTTCTGTGCCAAAGAGAATTAACTTAAAAAATAAGGGAACAGCCACACTGGGTGCCGATATGGAAGAAATCGTTTGTTTATAACTGTTATGCGCAGCACTTATCGAGATTTGTTTGCTTCCAGGATCTTTATGAGAACATTAAACATTGTTCATTACCTTGTAAATATTCATACGTCCTTTTGCGTTAAATTAATTATGCGCATTTGGAATTAGAAGCGTGCAGCAGAAAGCAGTTACGTCATTCTACAGTCTGAAATTTCTGTGTCGTTTCTCTCGGAAATCGAAGCTCGGTATGTTGAAATATCTGATAACTATTTATTTTCCATTTCAAATTAAATATTCCACTGTAACAATTTACAAATTTTATTCTTGTAATGTGCTTATGATGATGATGATTAACTTAAAGAATTTTACTAACCGTAGGGGAGAGAACAATTAGTCTCAAAAGAAGCATATTATAGAAAGCTCGAAGTTCCCGTGTCACTTAAGTCACAATCTACTTACGGCATAAATACGTATGAAAATTATTCCAGCTCAAACTCGCATGGAGTAAGGGGACTCGTACTTTGTGGCTAAGTGAGTTCAGCCTGATATAAAGGTATTCTTCTTCAAAGCACGAATCAATTAATCGCGGAACCCCAAAAGTCCCGTTTGCGAATGCTCGACCTAGCCAATGGCCCGTCAGCATTCTGCGTCGAGAGCAAACTCGCTTTTTCTATCCGATTTTTCTTACCGTTTCTCCCTACTGGCAAATCATAAACTCCCACTCATCTAGCTTAGGAGGCGCGACACACCAATTGATATGTCAATGTCCAATAAACCGCGTATTTATAACATTATCTCTTTGATTTTAACACAGCTTTCAGTAATTTTCAATATTTGGCGCATTTTGGAACTCTGTTGGACACAATTTCATTCGTGGAATAGCCCTATTAAATACCATTCATGCTTTGGAAATTGTCAGACAAATCCCCCCTCGGTTCGCGGTTCTGGGATTTATCGACAATTTGCAGTGTTAAGATAAAACAAAAATGACTTCAGAGGCCGATGACAATTAATCAGAAGTTTTAATTAAGTATTAGCTCAAACACGCTCATGGCAGTACCCTTACATATACGCAATCAGTCACACTACTGAACTGACGTTGCCAAAATTGCACAAAAAAAATACACAATCGCCAGATGATCATGAACAATAAAATACAAACCAGAGAGTTAATCTCAACACAAAGCATTCGTGACATTGCCTAAGACAAATAGGCGATAAATTCCATCCTATGATGACCGGGAGCGGTAGCTCAGTGCATCAACTGATGACAAACTGATGTCACTGCAGCGCCTCTGATCGGGAGGTCCTAGGTTCGAGCCCTGACGGCGGCAGGATTTTCCACATTAGATTTTCAGCTAGGTCGAATTCAGCCGCTGTCTGGACGAGAATTCTAGAGGTCGGCTGCTCTGATCGGTAGTTTTCCATGGTTTCTTCGATCAACACCAGGCGAATGCCAGAGCAGTACCCTAACAAACGGGCCACGGACCACGCGCGATCGTTCCTTCCTCTTCCTTGTCCTATCCTCTCCCCTTACACACACACACTTACACTAACATGCACTACACTATCATATATCCCGGGAGACCGGTCTGGAGCTTAGAGCTTGTCCCGACTGGGGCGGTGCCCCGTTGGTGGGAGTCCTGGTTAGGGGGAAACCCCACTAGCCGACGGTAGGTTGGCGCCGGATCCAGCGGGGGAAGATCATCGCCATCTCTCGAGAAAAAACATGCACTACGGGGCTAATGACCAAAGCAGTTGACGCGCCCGGAAACACGAAAAACTCAATCCAAATCCATCCTATGATGAAATTTAATTTTTGGCCCTGGAGGCTCTACGGAGGCCCCCAGCAGAAGAAAGTCTAGTCCATTGACAAGTGGCCAGGCGGGCAGCGAGCGTGGCCAGGCTGCGAAGGCGTGACAGCGGCGGGTGACGTAAGCGCCCGCGGCCCAGCCAGCCCCTTAGCTCGAGTGCGGGAGCGGGACCAGCCGCCGTGCAGTGCAACGAGAGCCGCTCCGAGCACATCTCCGTGGGGGGTTGACGTCATGCGCCGGCGATCGGGTTTCTACGCTGCCTAAATTTCAAAAGAATCTACTCTGTTGCTCTTTATTTTTTATTTATTTATTTTACGTCAAAAAACAGTTGAAAACTGCGTATGACGTGCTATGGGGAAAAGTGAAATATGTGCACATTTTCAAAATTCTGTGATCCCTACACTAAGGCATATACTACTTAAATTTTGAATTTTTGAAAGGGAGAAAAAACAAACTCTGTTGCTCTACTTTTCAATTATTGCTGTTAATGAAATGTCACGAGTGGAGTGTCGTGTAATAGTGAACAATGAAATGAAAATACGAATTTATTCAATTATCAACATAAATTAGTCTGCTTGCGCGAATAGGGCAGTATTTAACATACTGCTATAACAGTACGTTTTGATATGTCATTTGTTGATTTTTAGAAAAATACGCAGTCAATGACAATAAAATGTAACTGAAGAATAGCTCAATACATGAAATTAATTTATCAAATTTATCATTCTCTGCCGATCAAATGATGTTGCTGCTGTCTTGAGTAGGATTATGAGAACCATTACCCACTAAGCCTACATAAGTGTGTGTCAGTGAAGTAATAGGCAGTCAAGATACTGCATGTAGAATCCCTTCTTTATGTATAATACGCGCACGTTTTCTTGAGTCCCGGAACATCTATCCCCACTCCTTTGCCAACATTACTTGAATTATGAGTAAATGATAAAAACGAGCGTTTAAACAAAATCTAATAAACAGAAATATTCGCTACCATGTAATGGGAACTATTTTGCATCGATAAACGAACTACAAATTGATATAAAATTCCTTGTCAAAACAATCATACTCCCCACTCCTCGCGCAAAAGGAGAAGCAAGGGCTCAAGAAAACGTGAGCTGATAAGAGTGATACGCTAAGAAAGCGAGCGATTTTTTTGTGATTTATTAGTCCCAAAAACCTGAACTGTTCTAGTGCTTCGTAGGGAATTAGCTCTCCCCCTCCATATGTGCATCAAACAAATTATGACGCAAAATGTGCGGTTTTGTAGATTGTGCTATGAAGAATACAGATCATGCAACTCACAACACACGTTATCATCGAACGTAATTCCCAAATAATGCGTTGTAGATCCTTAAAATCTGGTTTTCTATTTTCTAAAGGCAAATGGGTTTTCTTTCTAAAGTTGTAATACACAAAACGAGAGGTTTTTCGACGTTATATTCCTTTTTTTAGGGTATTCCGAGTTCTGTATCACGTATTATGGTATACATTCGAAATCGTCTTCCAGTATGGAACTATTTTAACTTTTAAAACAATGGTTTAAAAAGTACAGAGAGTTCGCAGGAGTCTAAGTCACGTATAATCAGGAAATCAACACTCATTATTTAAGGAAAGTGAACTGTCAGTTCCCCGAACATTGCGCACACGTTTTTCCTTGTGCACACGTCTTCCCTGAGCACGGCACACCATGGCACGGGAGAAAAATGTGGTCCACTCAGAGCGTTACGTCTCAGATTGCTATGCCTCGCACCTTCCTTTGCAATGCGAACCTTACATCTCTGAACGCTTTCTTACAAACTATACGTACCGTATGTACTTATTCAACGTTTCTGGCATTCTTTTGGTTTAACTATTTGGATTTTTGACTGTTTTCACTGGTTTGGCGTGACACTTGGACTTAGAATTTGAATAACTCTTGGGCTGTCGATTTCGTTACGAAATGGCAGAACCAATTCTCGAGAAATCATTAAATTCACACATCAAAATAATTTCATAAAATCCACACATTTCATAGCAGTGAAATAAATATTATTGCTGAAGTGGTGAAATGTGTCCGCGAAAAAACAACTAAAATGCTTCTTGCACCACTAGACCAGTCTTCAAAGAGAGCATTTGCTTACACAGCATCTGTTCAAGGTGCGCTATTACGTTGAGTTTTCTGTCGATAAAGTTGACAGCACTTTACTACCGTGACGTGTTCCCCCTCCCCCGTTCCCCCTCCCCGTATTAAAAAAATCTCACGATTGGTATTCGGTTGCCTATATCCTGCCACGTATAAGGCACAAGAAGGAAATTATATTACATCTTCAAATTAGATATAACGTGCGTGAGTCATCGGTTGCGCAAAAAGCAAAACACGAAGCATCGATATCCGGTTGCAACCGGAGGCGTGAGGGCTCCCGGACTTGGCCTGACGTCGATCGTCGATGGTGACTACACCCCACCCCCTCCTCGAACCAGTAGCTGCCCGTGGCTTTATGAAAATGGGAGCCGAAAAAACGCAACAGTGAAGGTCTAATATGCAAGAAATAGACGCGGGTACTAGTTTTTAGATGAAATTTCCAGTCCTTTTCCTTTTGGATAGTTGGAAGACGAACTGGAGTAAGTCACGTAACAGTGAAACGTGTTTGATGTTTCTTCCTCATTTTGCATCTATTAGAACAACGTTCCGTAAAATTGGCGTTTCTACCTCTTCAGTTACTGTAAATGTGGTCACTAGACAACCGGCCTTCAATGAGCAATGACACGGGTTTCATAGCGAATAGCGGTTGCAAATGCTATAAACACAGTAATTGTCAGTGCCTTAGCTTCTGGGCTCCCTTTAAGGAGCCGCCATTGGTCACACATGGTCAGTGCGGTCCCCTGCACTGGCGCGAAACCCACGCGCTCTGCCCAGCCGCCGAGAGAGAGCCTCGCTTCCTCGCTACTTCGCGCGTTGCACTCACCGATCACTTCTCCGCTGTGCAGGAAGCAGCGAACAAACACTGTGACATTGGGCCCTTGAGGAGCATTTAAGGAGTCGGGAAATATGTACTACGAGCACGTGGAGATTCCTTCAACACGTTTCTATACAGTGCCTTCAGAAATTATTAAATATATTTTAGTAAAAGATACTGTGTTTTCATTGTTTAAAAATATAATTCTTTATAAAAAATAAGGTATTTCAGTAATTTTGTTATTTTTTTATTTTTTGTGAGAATTTTTGAAAATTGATACCAATATGTAAAAGCCTGAAGAGACGGTAATTTATATATAATAGCAAGAAAAGAGCGAGAATAATTTTGAAAATACAAAATTCTTGCATAAGTAACTCCAGATTAGAAGGAAATCCTAAGCAATTAATGTTCATAAAACTTCACAATGTGATTATTATAAGAGATAACTGGTCGAACGGTGAGAAGTAAGGATAAAGTGTGAAGGCTTTACAGCCAACCAACATCCTTGACACTCGCAATGAATTCGTTGGAAACACCTTCACTTGTCGGCAAGAAATCTTACGATATAAAAGTGAGATTTCTGTACTAATGAGCACGATTTCAAAATCTTAGGAGAGCATTTCTTTCTTCGTCGAAACCGCGGTCGCCCCTGGGCGACATTTCACACCGGCTTCCGGCGGCCTCTGAGCTAATCCGCCGCTGTCACCGCACCCGTCACCTCCGCCACCACTGCCGCCGCCGCGCCGCCACCAACACCTCCATCAATCCCATCGCCTCCTGCGTCGCTACCGCCATCACCATCGCTAACACTGCCGTCACGTCGTCTCCTGCGTCGCTCCGACCATTACCACCACCGTCGTCGCCGCCGCCTCTTAACACCACTACTGTCGACACTGCCACCGTCGCCATCACCACCACCACCGCGTTATCGCCACCACCGCCATCGCCGTCACCGTCGCCACCGTCACCACCGCCGTCGCAGTCGCTAACACGCCAACCGTCCCCTTTTGGGAGGACAATCCTCTATTGAAGTCAATTGTCCTCTTTTGTGTTTTAAATGTCCTCCTTTCAGTAAATTTTTAACATTTGTTGTCATTTATTTTATCAGATGACTAACATCCACTACGTTGTATCGTTTATTAATTTTCAAGGGGGAAAAATATCCCTTTTCTGAACGCAGACTCGCATACATGATAGTGTTTCTGTCTAGCGACTAAAACAATACGAGACGCTCAGACCATCTCCATCTGCATTTTGTGAAAGAACCGTTTCACTTGAATTACAAATGGAGAGGAGAGCTGCTGTTAGTCTCAATTCAATATTTGTGTGTTGGTGCGGTTGTTGATGTTTTGTCAAATGTCCTCCCTTTCCACGAACATTGGCAACCCTACTACCCTACAACCCTACCCTACAACCCTCCCACCCTACAACCCTACCCTACCCTACCTCCGCAACTACCCTACAACCCTACCCTACCCTACCTCCGCAACTACCCTACAACACTACCCTACAACCCTACCTCCGCACTGCCTCTGCCGCCGCCACTGCCATTGCCACCGCCGTTATTAACACCGCTCCCTCCGTCGCCACCTCCTGTTTCGCCGCGTCGCACACTGGTTGAATCGGGCCTAAAACTTGGTCATAATTGCAAATGTCAGTGGATTTGCGTAAAAATTGGTATCAAGGGGTTTTTGAGGTCGCTGAATTAGAATATCATTACGAAATTTCAAAATTCAAAATGGCGCCTTCAAAATGGCGGATCGACTCATTTAAAAACAAAGAAAAATGCATATAAAAATATACATATGGAGCTCTGAAGGTCATTGATTTCAAATGTCATAATGAAATTTCAAAATTCAAAATGGCGGCTTCAAAATGGCTAACTGATTCATAAAAATGAGCCCAATGTGCGTAGAAATATGTATAAAATGTTCTCAAGATCCTGATTTCGATTATCGGAATGAAATATCAAAAGAAGCTTGAAAATGAAGCAAATATGCGCAGAAATATGGTTAAGTGCTATTTTTGAAGTCACTAAATATAAAAATTGCTATGAAATTCAAAATAGCTGCTTCAAAAAGGAATATCGGATTTAAGGAAAAAGAAATCGATTGCAAGTAAAATATTATTTAAGACAGTTTTTGAATTTGTTGATTCATTAAGATTTATTTAACACACACACACACCCGCATATATATATATATATATATATATATATATATATATATATATATATATTCAAACAAATATCACCCATCTGCTGGGAACCCAATATCTATGTATACAGACCTAATTTCGTCGCACTTATTGAATAAACAATATTTTATTTAATATTTAATTATGAATAATTGAATCAATAATTAGTCAACAATACTTTGAGGTGACCACATTGAATTCACTCTTACACCTTAGTTACCCATAGTTTTGTTTGTTGCGTCAAGAAAAGAAGAATCCTTAAAATACATCAAAAATCTGAAAGTGCTCGGTGGCTTGGTTATTATTGTTTAATCCCTCCAAAAGTTTATATTATTAATTTTACTACTAAAAGTAATTATCTGAAGGAGAAGTAAAAAAAATATTCCAAGAAATCAATTCCCTGTGGCATCGAAGAAACCATCGGGGGCGATCTAGTGTTATATCTTACTACGTAGCATTGTAGTATAGTCGCTTTAAAACAAAAGATGCAGATATGTGCAGCTAAATTTGTGTTATTCTGATTAAGGACATTCTACTTGATAAATAAAAATAATAATTGAGGCAGGACCTCGCAGGACAAAAAATATAATCTACAATATAAACGACTAACTTTGTTACGCTACATGGTTTAGAATTCAACCGCATCATATATAAAAATATTATACACTTTTTCTTAAAAATATACTTAACTTACAGAAAAAAATTTTAAACCCTTTTTTAATTTCACGAATATCGTTGGCAAGAATCAACGAATTCGAGCCATTCGAGCAACGGTAACTTTACGACACCGTGTGGAAGACAAAAATGATTGAAATAAATTTCTGAAGCTGAAGTAGTATGCTCCAATGTCTTCCAAACGAGATTTGATAAGTCAAACGCGCACTTTGAATTTTGCAATTATGGCCAGGTTTTTGCCGCGATAAAACCAGTGTGCGTCGTGACGCGCGGGAGCCGTGTGGCGGAAGGGGGGGGGAGGGGCGTCCACCGCTCGACGACCTTGCGTCCCGCGCCGCCGCCGAGGGAGAAAGGCTTCGCGCCCCCTCCCCCTCCCTCTACCCCCGCCCCTGCCACGCCGGCGCCGCCGACCAGGCAGCGCAACCGCAGAATGCAACACGACGCCGCGCCGACTCGCTTCCCGCCACCCCAAAGCGCGCAACAGACAGCAGCTTTTTATCCACTTGTTAATGCGCGGGAATACACACACAGCTCCAGGGACACACTTCGAAAATACTACTAGGAAGTGGTGTAGGTTTTATGATTTGACACCAGCATTATAAACGACATTTTCTGTTGCAAGAAATCGTTCATAAAAGGGTCTTTAATGGCACAAATGATGACGTATTAGATTTTATGACACGCATGATTGCATCACACATGCAGCCAATCGAAACAGCCAACGGAACGGCCGATCATACTGTTTCGTACAGATGTCAAATACCCGAGTCTTCCTAAGAAAGTTGTCTCGCAAAATTAAGTTTGATTCTCATAAACATTTGTAATGCTGTTATAAAAATGTAGCGTATGCAACTCGTTTATGATGTGGCTTTATTATATTCGAACAAATTTGAAAACTCGCTCCTAACGTCGCTCGTTTTCAAAAAATATACTCGAACAAAAAAGCTTTAACATTATAAACTAATTGCATAAACTACTATTAATTATGGATAGTTAAAGATGGGCGTTAGATGTTTATTACATTATGCACTTACTCAATACTTATTATAAATACAAATGCGTAATGTAATAAACCATTATACCCGCCTTAGACTGTCTATAATTGAACGTAACTAGAACCCATTAAATTTAACCTAATAAGGTTTTGCCTGTGACCGTCTGTCTAACCACGGTGTTTTCCGAAGTAAAAAATGAAATCACATAAAGCTTGGTCGGTCCCTAGTGCAGTCATCTTTAGGGCATCCATAAATAAAGAAGAAAACTTGTCATTACAAATGGTAAAAAAAGAAATAAATTGATTTTTTCTTTACACCATTTGTAGTTATTCCTGAAATTTTATTTTTAACTTCAAAAATTGTCCTTTTGAGGCAATTTGTGTGAAGAAATGTGTTTAGAAAACAGTTCACTTTTACTCATAAAAATTCATAAAGAGGGTTCACAAGACAGCCGGTGTATGTAGTAAATCACTTTGTAATTTGCCGTGAAATTAACGTATCCGATCATAATACTACCTTTCTCCCACAAATTGGGCATTTAAAAAAAATTGTCATTTTTCTCGTTGACCACATTCTCCAAAACTTTGTTTGTGAGAATAAAAGCTAGAAGCTGCTTAATCGAATTGAAAATTGCGAGAAATTATTGCTAAAAGTAATATTTTGGAGACATTTCGATAAAGAATAATTTAATTTCAGTAATATCCACATCTCAACAATAAAATAACAATTTACAATAAAATTAACGCGTTTGATGATATTATTCAGTTAGGTTCAGAAGCAGATAAGCGACTGGAATGAAGTTAGAGGGGAATATAGAGGTAAAGTTTTTGTTGCAAAAATTAAATATGTCATCATAGTTAATTGGTTCAAAAAAGAGAGGAATTGAAAGAATATCCACATCTCCATTCACCTTGTTTGGCCATTTTTCGTGAAAACAGAAAGAATAGCTGATGTTGTACGAAATGTAACTTATTCGGATTTTTCAATCACTGCCTTAAATTATACCTATTTTTAGTGCTCGAGTAGGTCACAAACTTTAGTCTGAAGTTGTCGTGGCGATAAATCATGAGTCTTTCGTTGACAACACTTCACCACGAGACGTGACTTAGACCCAGGTACGCAGAACCGAGACACTTGGCACACTAACTTACAGGACATGTAGGCAACCGCACGTGGAGCGAGTCCTTTGTTTTTACGTCGCGTTGCCACTTCGTAGGAACAATTGAGGAAGTCGTCTACCGCACGTCATACAACTCTGCAACCCTGAACTTAACAGAAGATTTTTTTTACTCGTCATCCGGTCTTGGAATTTGATCTAGAAAGGAAAGAAATAGATGTTGAAACGCACGTCAGTAGTTTATCTTGAGGATTTGAAATCAAACGGGGGCGAAGAGGTTATTTCGCGTGTTTTCTTTTTCCCTCTCTTGTGACACGGCGTGTTGAAAGTTCCCTTCACTGAATGTGTAAAGTCATGGACATAGCACGATCATTTCGCGGATAGGGGTCTGCAGAACTTCGTTGGCCAACAACGAATGCCTCTAGAGTGCGGCGTCTTGCACCCCAATTTGTTTTAAAAGTTTGCTATGTAATTTTTAAAACGTCGCACACAAGTATTGAAGTTTTTGTTGCAGAATTCTTTATGAGAAGGAAGAAGAAAGTATTAATTTTTTGACATTTTTTTGGCTCTTAATACAGAGCAGAAGGCACTCGAGAGAAAAACAAATGAGCCGAAAGATAATAATACCAAGACCAAATATTATAAAACCACAATAAATAACAAAAACAAACTTTCTTTGTTTCCACCTGTAATATTTTTCGGCATCACCGAATGCACTGATGTTCTGCAGGTCACGTTCTGACGTCGCCATAATTTCATGCAACTGCCGAACATCTGTACATACGGGGTAACCTAAAATCAGGGGCAAATGCCTCGCATATAAATGAACAGCCAAAATTAAGTAGAGATTTTGAGTTGATAATGGAATTTAATTTTGAAAGAGTCATATTAATTCATATTTGATAGATTCATGTTCATATATTTAATTCAATATTTAATAACTTCATATTCATATATTTGGTAGATTCATATTCATATCATGTATATTTATATTTCATGTACATAAAGATTCATATTCATATCATATATATTCATACTTCATGTAAATGCAGAGTTATATTTTTATTTATTTAACTGTTATGTTTATTTCGGGTTTGCTCTGTTCCTTAAAGATCAAACAAAATTAATATCAACCGTTTGATAAAGAATTCTAAAACTAAACTTTTCACATAATGTTTTGATATTTTGTCTTACGTATTGCATGCAACAAATTTCGTAGCATTTCGAAGCGCTCCTTTAGAAATGTCGCTTGTTAGAGACATTACTCGATTAGGAGAGAGAAACTCTATACTCGCACATCACTTCTCGTTAGAGCAAACCTGAGAATTGCAGAATTTTCTCTTGAAACAATTTCGCATACCCCTCTCTTACTGTTGCAGGTGAGAACCTGGCCCAGACCGACAAGATAAGTGTGAAACGGAATAGCAGAGGAGTTTGCAACAAAAGCTATGTATTGCCACACCGCTGCAGAGCGTCCCACGAGTACATGCCACTTTGTACACAACAGCGCTAGACAAACCTACTTAAGCAATGTTTTCTAGTTTTTTTATTTATTTTCTTTTTCGTAATTAACAGTTATATCATAAACTTAATTTTGTCCATAGTCATATCCAGAAGGGGCGGGAGCAAAAAGATATTAACAAATTTTATATTATTATATCATTTAATAATTACTTGTTTATAGATTATACTTTCAACAAACTAATTTATTTCTTAATTATTGCATTTATTAAATATATTTCGAAAGCTTAGTTGTTATTCAAATCTTCCCGGATTTTTAGGGGAGGAGGGAATGTAACCATTTCTGTCCTTTTCTGGCTACGCCTGTTACCATGTCTTGTCAGGTTTGTGTCCACTGACTGAAAGATATGTTTTTACAACATATATTTCAGTCAGTGGAGATTTTTTGAGAATTATCTGCTGACATGTTCAGAAGAAACAAACGTTTCCTTTCAAAGTTGTCTTCCTCGACACGGTCCAGCGGGCTGCATGTACAAAATACTTGCAAGACATCATTCGTCCTTTTGACATTTTTATTTCAGTTTCCTGTGTTTCATCAACAAAATTTTAAATGCCCTTCCTTGACCATGCTTTCTTACATATTTCCAAAGATATAATATGTTGCGTCGTTGTTGATGCAACGCGTCTCTAAACCCTTGTTGGGTGTTGAGCGCTTTTGTTGGAGTAATCCTCCGTTACCAAGCCATTACTATCATTACTTTACTATTGTTGCGTGATTACTAATTACTGTGTCGAGTCTCGTCACGTCGGAGTCAGTCAGTGCCTTTTATCCCTTCGGCCAGGGGCTCGATGCCGTTAGATCCCGGAGTTATTTGCCGGTCACCTAACCAGGAACCCACGAGTCTCGAATTCTCTTAACCTTCGTGACTTCACGGAGCGTAGTAAACGAATTCGGCTAGCGCCGCCGGCTATATATATATATATATATATATATATATATATATATATATATATATATATTGAATATACTGAATCTATTGTCTGTAATCGCGTTTGCTGTTTTTAAAATACATAACATCAATACGATCTGTCTTCAGTTATAAGGCTGTGAGAGCAGCTCATGGATTCAGGGGGTTCCGCAATACATATTCGTACGAAAATATAAATGTGTGTTTAATCGCAGCCAATTGTATGTTTGTTTTAGTTTATTTTACAATGAACGAATGAAGTACAGGAATTGCGATTCTATGTTCTAAATTTAATGACAATTCGTTCACCTGGAGAGATGAAGTCGAGAGGGTTTCCTTGAGACGTATACACAACGGAAGAAGCGTTTCGCCTCGTGGACAGATGACGCTAATCTCTGTGGCGTTTTCAAAACAAGCATTTCTCGTCATTAAGAGATAAAGTTGGGAGCGTCTCGGGCGCATTTGATATAAAACAAGGCTGAAGAGAAGCTTGGAGCATTGCAAAAAGCAAAAAGAGCTTTCCGCGTCCTCATGCTGTGTTCCTGGGAGTTCCTGTGTACTTTTATTCGCAATAAGCAGTTTACAACGAGGGGAGGTATAGCTTGGGTAAGAAAAGTTCCGTGACACACTAGACACCAAATATCTATTCCACAAAATGAGTGAGTGAGAATTGATTGAAGACACCTCAACGGCAGAGGTTAATGAGCCCGTAGGGGTTAAGTTAGTTACTAAGCCCGGTATCTATCCGAAGTCAAAAATCCGCCACCGTTGGATCGGATCTTGCCATTCAGGGGGGGGGGAGATACCCTCCACCTGCCGAGCAAAAATCAAGCACTACATTCCCTTCCCGGAATCACTAGAAATAAGCTAGCCGACGGTAGGTCGGCTCCGGATCTCGCCATTCAGCGGGGGAAGAACACCGCCACCTCCCGAAGGAAAACACGCACTACACTTTTGGGACTAATGAACTTAGCCCTTCGATGCGCCCGGAATCACTAGTAAATAAGCTTAGCCCTTCGATGCGCCCGGAATCACTAGTAAATAAGCTAGCCGACGGTAGGTCGACGCCGGATCTCGCTATCCAGCGGGGGAAGATCACCGTCACTTCCCGAACAAAACACATGCACTACACTTATGGGACTAATTACCCTAGTAGTTGACGCACCCGGAAACACTAACAACCAACCGACTAGTCATCCATCCATCAATCCGCCACCGCCGGGAGTCTGAGTGAAGGCCCGCCCGGTCAACGACACCTCAGCTGCGCCCATGTGTCCGCTGAGCTATCGCGGCCGTTCGTCGCCATAAGTGTTTGCGAGCGATTTGCGGGCGCTGCCCCTCACCCGGCGCGGCGCCGGCGATGAGTCCGCTTTCTCCACTCGTCCTCCGCCCCGCCCCGCCCCGCCCCGCCCCTTGCGCTCGCCGCGTCGCCGCGCCGCGCCGAGCGGCATCGCGCCGGTTGCTTCAGCGCCCGCCCAGGCAGGTGGAGACGCGACCGGGCGACGAGCTCGGGCTCGGCGCGGCGTGGAGCGGAGCGAAGAGGCGGGGAGCGGCGAGAGAAAGCCGCCGCCGCCGCCGCCCGCCCGGCTACGACGCCCGGCGCCGCGCCGCGCCGCGCAGGCTTCCAGGGCTCTCAGGGCAAACTCCGCAGTGGCTCTTACGGCAAACATAATCATACGCATGACGCAGAAACCTAAACTTTAATCAAGTCTGCAGATCGTTTTTCTACGACTCGGGAACGAAAATGTGTAGTTTTTGAAGTGTTGATAATTTCTTGCTTTTCTAAATATTATTATTATTATTATTATCATCACAATTTAACTTGTTTCCACTCGTGCATCTCGGTTACCATGAACAAGAGATACACGTTCCAACTGTCATAATCAGCACTGGATCAACCATCAATGTTCAGAAACTTCCTCACGATGTTACATGTGTCCAGTATGACAATTTTTTGCATCTGGATGTATAACCCTTCTTCAGTTGCAGTTCAGCTAGGATTCATGTAGGAACTTAGGAATTTCACCAGTGGCGCCTAGAATTATTGGTACAATCGTCACCATTTCCACGTCGCTCCACATTTCCTTTATCTCATTTGCCAGAGGTTGATATTTTAGAATTTTTCACTTCTTTCTTTGGGATGTTGTGAGCTAGCGGGACTGCGACATCAATCAGATACACCTTTTTATTTTCTTGTCATGCCATACAATGTCCGGTTTATTACATGATACAGACCTATCTGTTATTATGGACCTGTTCCAGTACATTTTGTGATTATTTTGTCAATGACTGGTTCGGTGTGTACTTATAGTATGGTGTTCGGTTACCCGTCAAAGGTTATTATTGTGGCATAGTTGCTGATAAACCACTTTACAAACGTCGTCATGTCGTTTTGTATATTCTGAGGATGCTAGAGAGCTGCATCCACTGATAATGTGGTCTATATTTTCTCTATGTTCTCCACATAGCCGACATTTGTCATCACGAACGTTATTGTCTTTCAGGATAAATTTACGGTAGTTTTTAGTTGATACTACTTGGTCCTGAATAGCTACCATGAAACCCTCTGTTTCAGCAAAAGTTCTCCCAAGCACAGCCATTTAATTGACGACTTACGGTCCATCAGTTCTCCTCTATCTGGTATGGGTAGCGTCCGTGAAGTTGCTTCTCTTTCCAGTTGCTGATTTTCATCTCATTGGTCTGTATTTGCTTTTGTAGGTTCATTGTTTCATCAGACAAATTCAATGGTGTAATTTTCCGGTCAATGTATGTTACAATCCGATGTATCTTGCTTCCATTAGCTTTTTCGCGGAAGTACTGACGCAGTCTCTCCAGTTGTTGGTGATGGAGATTCACAATATCTATGACACCTCTTCCTCCTAAAGACCTAGGTAGGTGGAATCTCTCAACTGCGCTTTTAGGGTGGTGACATCTAAATCTGGTGCAAAGTACTCTGCAGTTTGTATTAAATGCCTCTAGTTCGGTTTGTGTCCATCTGACAATACCAAAGCTGTAGGTAAGCACTGGAATTACATAGGTATTTATAGCCTTAATTTTCCTGCCAGCACTGAGTTTAGTTTTCAGAATTTTCTCAGACGTGTATTAAATTCCTGGGTAATGTTAGATTTTGTAATTTTTTGGTCAACATTAAATCTTTGTAAATATCCAAGATATTTGTAATATTCCTCAGGATTCATGGCATGAATTCGTTCGTGTTTAGCATTTCCTTCTCCAAGGGTGTAATCCATCTGATGTTGCCACTTTCCTTTCCGCAGTGCATTTAGTTTACATTTCTCGACGCCAAAATGCATTCCAATATCATTGCTAAATTTTGCAGTAGTGTCAAGCAAATGATTGCTTTTCTCTTGTGGTGCTGAATAATTTTAAGTCGTCCGTGTACAGCAGGTGGGATAAGCGTACATGATCGATTTTGCTGTTGATTTTGTAGCCCATTTGATCTTTATTTAACAAAGTCGATAGGGGATTCATAGCAAGGCAGAACCACAGAGCGCTAAGAGAGTCTCCTTGGAAGATTCCTTGTTTAATATGTATGTCTCCTGCATTGACATGATTATTTTGCGTGCAAATGTGCAATCTGGTTGTCCACCTTTGCATCTGTGCCTTTAGAAACGATACAACCAATGGGTCTATTTTGTACATATCAAGCACATCAATTAGCCAGGAGTGAGGTAAGCTGTCGAAGGCTTTTGATAATCAATATAAGCTGTATATAACGTCCCTCCTGTTTTCTTCACATGTCCAGAGACTGCCGCATCTATAATGAGCTGTTCCTTGCAGCCTTGTGATCCCCTCTTGCAGCCCTTTTGCTCTTCAGCCAGGATGTTATTGTCTTCAAGGTGCTTATATATCTTATCTGTTATTATGGAAGTTAGTAGTTTGTATAAAGTTGGTAAGCATGTAATAGGCCTATATTTCCCGGGATCAGAGCTGGGTATTTTGGATTTTGGGATAAGATAAGTTAATCCATAAGTTAAAAATGATGGTAGGGCTTCTTGATTATTCAGGGCTTTTGTGAATAACCCTGCCATTGTTTCGTGAATGCTGGGAAAGTTCTTAAACCAGAAATTATGTATGTTATCTCTCCCGGTTCCCTTCCAATTCAAAGTTTTCTTTACAGCTCTTTTAACATCTTCAATGTGTATACTATGGTCATTCATCATGGGTATGTCTTCGCACTCATCTTTAACAGTTTGGATCCATTCAGCATTAAAATTGTGCTGCTTACTTTGTGTCCATATGTCTCCCAATACCTATTCACTTCTTGCGCGTCTGGCATTTCACCTTGGTTCAATCCTTGAGCATTATCCATCTGCATAGAGCGGTAGAACTGTTTTTCATTTATTTGGAAGAGTTTATTTTGTTTCTTACGAAGGTTGCTTTCTGGTATCTTCTTAGCCTGTTACTTTTAACAGAAAGAGTTTGTTTGAGATGATCAAGTACCGTGATGATTGTCTGGTTTCCTTCATTTTTATATTTGAACATAATTTTCTCTGCTTCTCTTTTAATCTTGGCACTGCAGTTGTCTTTGAGTGTTTGAGAAAGTCTACCAATGCTCTTACGCAGTGTTTCAATTTGGTGTTGAAGTCGCCGTTCCCAAGGAGGCTGCACAGGCTGAACTTGCTTTCTATCACTCATTAAAATTAGCTTCTGGCCATTAGCTTTAAGTACTGTGACAGCACAATGAACACAAAGTTATGCAGTAATTCTATATTGTGCATATTCTTTGTTTCATACTGAAGAATTCTATCGACTTCGCTCAAAATGAGATTTGTTTTAGCCCTTAATTGAAGTTTTGGCAGTTTCGGTCTTTGGAAAGGGTCAGATCCATAAAATTCGGCATACGATTCCTCCCAGTGTTGTTTTACTAAGTTCTCCAGTTCATTTTTGTTGTCAGATGGTGGGGTTTCGCTGAGGTTGATTCTAACGTTCCCATTACTAGAACAAGTTAAATCTGTTAGATTTTCATTTTCTTCCGTTCCCATCAATTGATGCAGTCCCAACTCTTTTTTTATTTTTTCCTTAATTGTGTATATTTGCGATTCTCGGAGTCGCTTGTTGACTAGTATAGAACGTTTTTGATCGACAATGTTTTGAACTGTCTTTGTGGAAAGTTCTGGGTATTTGCTAATAACCATTTGGTACAATGGTTCTCTATATGCTGTTAAGTCGGATTCCAGTTTAGTTATTTTGAGGTAGCAGTAAACGATGTATTCATTCATTTCTTCAGTCCATTTCGTTTTCTGCCTTAGCTTGCCAGCAAGAGTGGTCAGTGGTTGAGTTTCCATTGAAACATCAATTGCTGGTTCTGCTGGAGATGGTGAGTGTTGGGTTCTCCTTCGATGGTAGGCTGTAGGTTCTTCGGGTTCCCCGGCAGGTGCCCGCCCTGTCAGCATCCTGCCACCATCGGTTCGCATACTGTCACCTCCAGCGATGGCTCCAGAGGTGCCCTGGCGCTCCCCAGGCAGCGGCTCTTTTCCGAGGCTTCTCAAGTTTCTTTTCTCCATCACAGATGGGTGCGCCTTTTATACCTACGGCCAGGTATTATGTGCCATTGCCCTGTTCGTCGCTTTTAATCGACATATCCCGGCTCCACGTGGCTTGAGATGACGTGAGCTGTGACGTAGGGTTGGACTTTGGGAGACGAGGGGTAAGGAAGGAAAGGGAAACTAGGGTTTAGGAGCCTTTCCAGATGGAAAATGCTTAAGGTTTAGGTAGCGGAAGAAAGTGAGCTACTCGATCCACCCACTTACTCCCGGTGGAATGGGAGGGATATGAAAGGGAGGATGTCTAGGTTAGGACAGCGGTCAGCGCCTCTTTGTAGGTAGAGGAAACCGGGCTGACTGCGCAGTCCCTGCCCTCCGGCTGGGCCCTGCGGGCGATGAGGTCGCTACTACCCTACGCCTTTATTATTATTATTATTATTATTATTATTTTATTATTATTATTATTATTATTATTATTATTATCATTATTATTATTATTATTGTTGTTGTTGTTGTTAATGTTGGGATGGGATTCTGGTTCTCAAGAAAACGTGCGCAAATATTCTTCTCCCCCATACGTCATATACAGTTTTTACTGTTTTTTTTTATCAAATAAATTTGGGCTAGGTCTCAAGGGCTACCTTGCGTGAGGTTCGGTTGATTGATTTTTTCGTGTTTCCGGGCGCGTCAACTGCTTCGGTCATTAGTCCCGTTAGTGTAGTGCATGTTTTTCTCGGGAGATGGCGGTGATCTTCCCCCACTGGATGGCGAGATCCGGCGCCGACCTACCGTCGGCTAGCGGGGTTTCCTCCTGTGAGGTTCGGAGTATTTCGTGATGTCTTCATTGCATAGATAGACACGGGGGGAGTTACGGGATTCTGCACTGGTCCGTCACGTGCGTACAGATGACAGCCTAAAGAGTCAGGCATATTGAGAGGTATAATTACTGAGTGTATACTATTTTGTTAATATGCATTATCTAGTCCAGTGGAAGTAACGTGCAAAAGCGTACGTATGTCGCAGCGAGTTGTGTTTCGTAGATGGGGGTCCTACGTTCATTCAATGGTCTCCGGAATTTCATTCTCGTACCACAACCCTTGATTCACTTCACCGTTCACGTCGGTGATGCTATCGTCCTCTTTGAAACTTCGTACTGAGTAACTTCTCTGAACAGTTGCTCCCGTAGTTCTTTCCGATTGACTCTCCGAGGATGAATTGCACGTTTCGTGAAACACGTGAAGAACTCCTTTTCCAGACTTTTTTCCACTATCGTGGAGCCAAACCACGAAATGTTACTCAACACACGTTAGAAGCGTATACAGTACGAACAAGATTGGTTAATTCCCACAAGTAGATCGACACACATCCAGTCACGTGTGTTGTTTAAGTTAACGAGCAATGTAGGGTAAATTAAGAAATTAACTCGTGATTCATCAATATGTAACGCTGTTCCCATTTCCAATAAATGCATTGAGAAATGTATCATTAGGTGTACTTGTAAATTAGTTGTTGAATCATCAGTCACTAAGAATCCCTCTCTTTTCGTTGCCTCTGATTTCCAAAACCCATGAACGAATTTGTAACTATTAATTTTTCATTCAAAAACTGACTCCGCAAAGAGATTGTATGTAAACTTACTTGACTATCCGGGAGACGCCGCGTCCAGGGCACAGGTGCCGACGTTTCGGTCGCCATTCTGCGACCTTCATCAGGGCGTAGTATAACCATATCCATAGTATAGTATCCGTAGTATATCCATACTTTTTTTGCAGGGACTTGCAAATAAACAGCACATCCACTTCTGTGGATGTGCTGTTTATTCGCAAGTCGCTGTTTATTCAAAATTCTTTTTGAATGTGACCTGCATTAGGAATTTTTTTGCCCCATGAGACGTTAAAGCAATCGACATGCCTATCGATATTCTACGCATGTGCAGTTCACGTTTCGCATCACTTTTGTGCATCTGCGCATGCGCAGACGATCAAGATTGCATTTGATTGTTGTACGTTACACTGTCAGAAATTACATTAAATTTGATGTAGATTTAATGTACGTCTGTACATGAATTTTAATGTATCTTATACATTAATGGGAAGATTAATATATCTGTACATTAAATTCAATGCTTCAATTAAAATAACTGTAGATTTCATGTACGAATGTTAACTTACTTGTCTACATTGAATTTAATTGTGCACGTACATTAAATTGAATTTACATGTACACTAACGTTACTGTATGTGTACATCAAATTTAATGTAAGTCCATGAAAATTACTTTCATGTACTTGACATTAAAAGTAATGGAGAAATTTCTGACAGTGTACGTCATGCAAAAACTCGCGATTTTCTCTCTTTTTCACAATAGAGATCCCCACAACCGTCACCGATTTCTCGAGCGTGTAGGCAGGTTCGTTTGCGATCGATGCGGCGGCACCTCAAGGCTCCGCCACGGGCGAATTCCTGGGCGCCGCTCACCGGCCGGCCTTCGCCCGCCCGCCCGCTCACCCGCTCACTCGCTCACCCGCCGCTCCCAGGCCTTGCACACACGCCGATCCCCCCTCGCCCCCCCCTGCACACGCTCCGACGCCGTCCGATTCAAATGTAACCGACTGCGGAGAAGCGATGGTTGGTTGGTTGGTTGTTAATGGTTCAACTATCGAGATCATTAGTCCCGTAAGTGTGGTGCGTTTCTTTCATCGGGAGATTGCGGTAATCTTCTCCCGCTGAATGACGAGATACGGCGCCAACCTACCGTCGGCTAGCGCGGTTTCCTTCAACCAGGTATCTCCAACCAGGGGGACACCGCCCCAGCCGGGACAAGTTCTAAGCCCCCGACAGATCTCCCGGCATGTGTGATAGTGTAGTGCATGTTAGTGTGTGTGTCTGTGTAAGAGGTGAGGATAGAACAAGAAAGAGGATGGAAAGATCGCGCGCGGTCTGTGGGCGGTTGTTAGGGTACTGCTCCGGCATTCGCCTGGTGGCCTCTAGAACAGCGACAGAATTCGACCTAGTTGATAAGCTAGTGCCGAAAATCTTGCCTCTGTCGGGACTCGAACCTAGGACCTCCCGGTCAGAGGGGCTGCAGTGATTTCAGTTGATGCACTGAGCCACCTTTTCCAGTTGGAGAGTCGAGTTTTGAGAAAGCCGAAAATAGAGCAGGGTATCTCGATCATTGCAATATCTCAATACTTCCAGTTTTTCATTGCCTTCCTTATTTTCTTGAATTGCCTGGAACTATCGTAAGTCAAATTTATCTTCTTCTACTTCAGTATAACCTCCTCCTTCGTTTTCTTCTTCTTCTTCTTTCTTCTTCTTCTTCTTCCCGTTAAGGCCACCTACATACTAGAGTCAATTTCATTTCTTCCTCTTTCATGTTTTCTCTTTTTCCCCTTTTTCTAGTTTGTTCATTCTGGGTCCACATTCAATTGCATGACCATTTTCTTTCCTGTTTATCTTGGAATCTTTCCATGTTTAATACCTTTCTTCTATGAGTCTCTCTTTCTACAGTTTTGAATTCTCCCTATTTTGAAATATTTTTTACCTTTTCTACCTGTTTCTAACTTCAAAATATTCACCGAATTTTTTTTTTTTTCTACACGTGAATTACAACTACTAGTGTTGACAACTATCGTAGTTTGAAGAGTTTTTATTTTTCTTAATTTGGTCGCTTTTACAGACAAAAGTATTCTCAAAAAGTATTTTCCAGACCCCTTTCTTAGCGAGAATTCTTACTGATACGTTCATGATGGAATGTAATCTTTCTTTAACTTAATATAACGCAGTTTGTTTTGGTTTCTAGGAAAAATAAGAAATGCCCAAACCCATTAAAGTTCAATATATTGTTTTGTTATTGATTTGATATCTTTTTTCTCTGTAAAGAAAAAAATAATGAAAAAATGGAAGTACATTGTCATTAGTTATTTTCCCCTGCGCTAGTGTTACTTTCACAAATATTACCATCCGAACTGACTGAAGGTTTAATTATGTCTATAAAATTAAGTACGTTGAAGTTCTTTTTTCTGAAATGCGAAACAACATAAATTATGTGCAGTTTTTCTTATGCGCCAATAAATTAATTAGCTTCACCTCTTTTCGAAGAATAATTCCAGACATTGACATTAACTATGTTAGAAGCCGGTTAATGTTCTAAATATTTAAATATGTTGTCGATAGTTACCATAACCTTTCTTTGACTCCCATGGCACATCAAGCCGTCAGAATAATGAATATAGAAAGTAACTAAATATACACCAATACACTTCCTTATATTTTACTTACTTCCTTACTCATAAATTGAGAAAATTGCATATGAATGTGATATGTATGCTAGAAATCATCTCAGTAAATTCACTTGGGATGTTATTCAGAGAAGTCGTAAAGCATTTTGTCAGAACAATGATGAGGATGATTTAGACGCGAGAGAAAGTCACATGGTAATAAATTCAAAGAAATTACCTATAAAAGTGCAAGGGTCGTTAATTGATTATTTCCCATTATTTTGAAAGTGTCGGACTATTCCTTCCAACAAATGAATCACTGGTCTTTTCGTTTACAAGTTCTTTTAGATGGGCTGTCGCACGAGATGCACGGACGTTCTCTTTGAGTTCATTCGTGACTCGCGGTTGCTGTGTTGGGAATGTTCCCTGGTGTGAAAATTCCCCCATTATCATGGCTTCAGAACACTTTCATCGCGACCTCAAGTAATGGGTTACACGTTCCTAGAAGACTTCGCACATTTGGGCTGACGTAGCTCACACACACATTTCTCTTTGCACACTCCTCTAATTGCAGCAACGTGGTAAAAGTCTAGCAAAATCAACTTCTCTCTTTTCCTCCTCGGAGACGTCGTGAGTTGTTCCTTAGCAAAGAAGGTGATGCAAACATTTCAAATATTACCTAGCTTTTAGTATAAATTTCCAAGCTCTTAGATCACCTAGAAAAGTGGTTTGAGGCCTCATTTATTTATTTAAAGTAAAAAAAAACTAGTTGGGCTATAGAATGGCAAAGTCTTTCTCGCTCTAGTTACTTTTCCAATCTGTTTAATTTGGGCTAGCTTTTCGGTTTTCTCCCAAACCTACCCCTTTCTAACCGCAAACCTACTTTCCCCAGCTCCAACCTAACGGCTTCTAAAATACATACTCTCAATATTTCACTCCCCTAATAGCTGATGGGAAATATGACTGTAAGAATATCATAGAAGACTGAAACTTGTTTTTATATGCAAATTTTTAATAAACAATTTGGGGTAGTTTTAAAAAAATCGTTTCTGAAAATGCGTAACTTGGGGCATTCTCACAAAAATTTTTGATTTTTCGAGAAAATTCATTAAAAATGATTTTAAGTACTGTACTCACAAACGCAATAATGGATTGTAAAAGCCCGTAATGTAAACATTATCAACGTGATGTGTATAAAAAAGTACATTGGTGCAATTTTTCAAAAAACAAAAGAATACATCAAAATATCGGGAAAGTCATACACGTATTATTGAGAGAATTGAGTATATCCGTACAGATGTTTTATTAAAAATGATTCGTTTTCAAGAAAATTAATATTCTTTAATGTTGCTCATTTTCACTCAATACTGCGCGAAAACTACTAATATTTCCAAAAACAGTTGGATGACATTTATTATGGAACTGATTGTGAAGAACAATTTTTTGAAAGAATAAATCTCCATCTTCAATATTTTAGTTGCAGGAAGACGTAGAGAAAAGGTAACTTTCCTATTTTCACTAGTTTTGAAAATTTAGGGTTGCCATGAAAATCGGACGTATGCCATCTTTATAGCTGTATTTCACTACATTCTTACTATATATTTTTTTAATTGGAACAATTCTTCAGAATCGTTTGTTAATGTCCCAGGAGCTTGTCCCAGGGCTAAAATTCACAGAATTCGTTTCAATTTCGCATGGTCTAAAATAGTCCGAAAGTATTGGGCAATATTCATTTTAAAACAGTTATCCTAAGAATAATTTAAGCACTAACGTTGTTCGCACACACGGGATGGACATACGGGCGAATGTTTAAAAAAAAACACTTTTTCGTTATCAGAGGATCCCGAAACTCTATTTCCGTTTAAATCTCGAAATCGATTTTCCGCAGTATTACATAACTTTATCTACATACTATATATTACTCCGTATATAAATAGTATACGAGAAATTAAAAAGTGTATGTGACTTATTGAGAAGTAAAAATTGGACACGTTTACAAACTTGACTTATTTGAAACCTTGAGGAGCAGTTCAAATTCTTCGTACAATGTTCGCCTTGGTATCCTTTTTTTCTAGTTAATAATAATAAAATTAACTGATGAGTTTTAATTTATTATTTCAATTAAATAATATTTTTAATAAAATTTGTACCACATAAAATATTAGTAAAGTTTGTTTAAAGCAATGAAACACGTTTTGTAATAAACTCTACAAAAATTAGGACCCTAAAATTTGCTACTTCAAAGCGAACAGCAAGATACAGAAGTACTTGGTAGCCTAAAAATTAAGTACATTCTCGTTATTGTTGTTCTTACAGGAAATTCTATATAGAACATGAGATGTACAACAAGATTTCTTCTAATTACCTGTAATATCTTGTTTTCGGGAATGCTGACTGCACAATTATGCGATATTTTAGTCTGAATTGAGCTAACTACACAAAATGATTTCCATTAGAGTACTTGACTCGGAAATGAAAGCCTTTCAGAGAAGTGCTATTTTGAAGATAATCCAGTTAGGTGTGTCGAGAAGGTTTTTTATTTGTTGAGATGAAAAGCTAAGGAACGTTACATCATTTATTAGTGATAGTGAAATGATCACGAATCATGCACTAAAAACAAAGTAAGATATCTAATAAATACATCGTAAAAGTGTCCACAATTAAGAGTCATTAAAAATACATACGGAACATGGAAGCTTGCAAGCCTTTGGGGTGAAATTATTATAACGTATAGGATAATAAAACACAGAGCTGGGAGATCTTTTCCACTGCTTCGGTGTTCATTCATTATCTTCTTTCATCTAAAATCTTGATGAAGCCACTTATTTTAGTTCTCGAAACGTAATTAGTTAACTTGTATGGATTGTAGCGTTGTTTCACCGGCGTTTCTAGATGTTGAAGATGTCATTTGAGGAAATATTTAGAGAAACCTTTTGATTGAACAGGCTCTTCCTCTCATCGCGTGTGAAAGAATGTGGTTTCCCTCAAAACATTCCGTTATTATGTCGCAACTTCATTTACAAGTCAGGGGGGAAACAGAAAAATTCATGTCATCATCTTCGAAACTTCCTGTTTAGATACATTCAATTAGAACGCATACTCTATTAGAAATCACTCAATAGTTCGATTTCTTAATTCAAGGAAACGTTTGAAAATGAAATTGGAACAACACTGAAAAAATTATGAAAGTATTTTTTCTGAAGTTTTTAGTTCAAATATATTTCAGTTAAAATCTGAAATAAATTCTGTGTTTCATACGTAATAGCTCCGCTCAGTAAAAGTTCGAAACTCAACGAAAAGTATACTTTCTTTTGTAATGGAAAGTTGTTGTTAAATGGAGAATGGTCCACTTACATGGATTAGGTATAACGTAAACCAACCAAAATTAAGTAAAGCCTATGTTTCGGAGTGTTCTTTGTTGTAAAGAAGTTCATTATAGAGAACTCACACTGTAATACGTTCGTGTTAATTAGAAGAGTTATATCTTGACATGATCCTTCGCATTTATACAGCTTTTCCTGTTGACACCAGGTTGAGGTAATTGCTTCATTCCATAGTTTGCGCTAGTTAAATTGTTCCAGGTTTTACGAGTTGTCTGAGTTTACCAATTAATTCAGAGAGAATGTATCTGGGAAACTCACAACTTAGAGTTGTATTTATCTCTATTTCACAAACACATTGAGCACTAAATAATAAAATCATATGGGAACAAAATTAATTACATAAATGTCATTAAATTTCTGATCTCATTTGTAAAAGTCACTGCAACTCGATAACACCTTTGTTACTCTGTCCTAAACGATTATTTGTGTTCTGAAACAAGCCTTGAGCAAACAGACGTCGTAGCAACATCTGGAACGTTAATCCAGATCAGTAGGTTGTGGTAAGTCAAAAATCTTGAAAAGCTATGATTTTATAGGAGGAATACAGCTGTGATTTGGTCATACGAGACAAACGCCTATGAACAAAATCTGTTGTGTGAAAATGTTTTAAATCGGATTGATTAGGGTGTGCAGTTGCGAGTTTGATATTGAAGTCTAGTAGATGAACAGGTCATAGGTTCGAGTCCCAACCATTAGCAGAATTGCGACACCAGTTAAAGCTCGGAGCCATCCACTGCCGGAATGACAATATATTTTAGAGACTTCTCTTGTAGGTCGTTTATGCCGGGGTCAAATATGCCAAGATCGCGGCGTCTGCAAAACATTCATGTTGACTACTGCATCCATGGATAAGCCCGGTTACAGTTTAAAACCAGAGGTTTTTTCTTGGACTGAGTTCTTCCGTTTTCCTTCATTTCCTTCGTGTTGCACTAAGGCGCTGTCAAGCTGGAACCCAATTACACCGCGCCTCCGGGATGTTTAATTACTTTAGCCCGTGTGGGATCGCACTGGGAACTCAGAGCTACCAACTTTCCAGTTTGATATCAAAATCAATTAGCCTCACAATGTGCTGGGACATATTCCTTCTCCCTACGTATGAGTGTCTTGCTACGCCAAGTCAGAGTTAAGGGCCAACTGGAGACCACCCGAACTAATGTCCAAGGGGCTCTGAGGCCCAACCCACGTGCTCATTGTTTTCACTTTAATACTAACGATGTGAGAGACCCGAAATTTGGGCACCCTACTGGAGATTTCAATCCCCCGCTAGTAGTTTTATAAATGGGACATTGTGTTATTATATGCACTCAAGGACGTCGAGCTATCCAAGTAGTCTCATACCAGAGGGAATTCTTCTCACACGAAAGCAGGGACCCTTTTTTTCGGTTTATCCTCACATTCTTTATGAAGCACTAGTTATCGCGAGGCTGGTAGCCGGATATGCCGCCAAGCAATATGCCCAGGGCAATCCCCAATAAAACCTTAGTAGGACCACCTCGACAGTTCGGGGCTCCAGCTTTCCAGACTGGCACCGGAGTCAAGATGGAGCGTTACTCACAATATACAAGGGAATAACCCTTCTCAATTACCCATGAGTATCGGCCATTGTCATGAAGCGAAAAGCCCCACTGGGAGCTCGGCGGACCATAGTAACTTACCCATTCTACCCACTGCGCACACAGCACTCACGACGTGGGTTTCGACAAAAATAAGGGATACTGAACGGACTATTTCAATTCACCGCTATAGTATGCGGTTTGCAGCCGGGGCCACGCCCCAATCCTTCCATGCGATCGGCGCGTAGGCGCTTAACTAGGGGTCACCCAGGCGTGCGACCGAGCGACACGGAGCTTAGCACCGCCTGCTCACTGCGCCCCTTCGGCACTAACGACGTGTGTATCGCCGAGAAACTCAGGGTCCGGGCGGCCGTCTCCATCCTCCTTCAGAGCCTGAGGCCAGTGCAGTCTCGCAGACACTCGTTCGCATCGAGAACCTAGGCTTCCGCGGCCGGAGTCAGGAGTGACTTGGATGTCCGGGAGACGCGGATCCTAGGCACAGGTGCTAACGTTTCATTTTGCCCTGAGGAAGGACGCAGAATGGCGGTCGAAACGTTGGCACCTGTGCTTAGGACGCGGCGTCTCCTGGACAGTCAAGTATACTTGGGTTTCTCTAACGTGATAGATGACGTAAATCGGCTGTTTTTCGTCCAATTGGGAGCTTAAACGCCACCACAGTGACGTAATCGTGACGACGTTCTATCTCTCAATTGGATGACACCGTAACAGTTTTTTAAAAATATTTATTGATCTTTGTTCGACAAAAAATTGGGTATGAAAAGGCTATGAAGAATTAATATACAGAATATGAGGAGAAACTTAATAGTAATCTCTAAACAAATTACTGATACGTGAAAGTTTCTTTTAATTTTTTTTATTTTGGAGAGTCATAATGATCTTAAAAATAAACAATGGTTATACACATAACATGATACATTATTTTTAACAATAAATAATAGATACTTGGAAAAAAATAACTAAGGAGGATGTAAAAGATATTTTGAACAACGTGATTTAATTCTCGGAAAAGAATTAACTGTTTTTCCTAGTTGAAATGATGTATAAGCATAAGAAAAAGAAAGAGAAGTATAAAATTGATACGGAGAATCCAGGACTTTAGAGGAAGAATACCGAGGTCGTGTAATATATGATTGTTTCTTATGAACAATGCCTTCCTTAAATACTTATTTTGTATAGCCTCTAATTTTTAATATAATATTTTGCTACACCACCCCAAATGGGGCATGCATGAGTCAACGATGAGCGAATTATCTATTTAAATATAGTCAATGCAGAATCTATAGTAACAGCTGATTTAAATCAACTGCAATGTTCGAAAAGCTGTAGTATATCGTCGATGACTGCGCAGCGGGAGCGTGGCGGGTGGCGGGTGCGGAGGCCGTGGTGCGGGCGGGCGCCGCCGCGGGCGCTAGCGGCGGCGCGGGCGCGGAGCGCGGCCAACGGTGTCAGTGTTCCAAGGCGAGCGGCGTGGGCGCTGGCGGGTGCCGTGCACCCTTCGTCGCCCGCAGCGCTGCGGCGGCCACGGCGCGCACTGCAGTGCAATTAGGCCTGCTGAATGACTGGGGAAGTTTAACTTGCGGACAATTGGATCGCCGTTGAAGGATGGGGCAATTTCATGTAATGTTTCATTAATTGCAAGGAAATCACTTCACTATTTGGGAAGGGTGTCTTTACCTAATTCTGTAGCTCAGAGAAAGCGATGCGTGGGGTAGATTGGTCGTTATGTGGCAATGTTGGAATTTTTTCAATAGTTCCCTGTCAAAAAGTACATTACAAATTTAGTTATCGAATTAAAATTAGTACCGGTTGGTTAGCAATTTTTAGATGTATAGTTATTCGCTCTCAGCCTTACAAGCTTTCCAGAATTCTTTTATTACACAAACAACTGCCAACTGTATATTGTGTGGTAGTAATATATCGCAATGAATTGACTGAAAATTTTCCTTTTTTTTTCATACAGACATTTTGATGTAGGTAGATTTAAATATTAAATCTGCCTCTAATTAGATCTTTCATACCTAAACCCACGTGAATTGCAACCGAGATGTGCAAATATGAACCGTCCTTAACCTACTGGGCAACTATCCAGAATGTTCACGCAAATGTAGCTGTTAATGTTTCCCACATCTCTCATACAGTTTGTAAATAGATACAATTGTTTCATATTCATCTTTTATTACGAATAACTGTCAACATTCCGTGGCTAAGAACCAATATTCCATCGTAAAATTTTCATTTTTGAACTGCGCTACGAAGTTGAGTGCGACACGCGAGGAAACCATTAGCGTAGTTTGTCTCCATCCCTAAAAGAGAAAGTTTGTTATTTGAATAATGTTTTCGAAATCGATCCTTCCGCGTCACGTTCGGAGAGTGATACCCGCGCCGTCAGCGAGGGATCCGTCGTAAACCGTCGCCGCACCGAGCCTCCCCGCCGCGCCGTGCGGCGCCGCCGCCTCAGTACTAAGAGTTTACGAGCTCGTTCGTAATGACGAGAAAATAGTGAGGTGGCGGTGTGTCGGGTCTAGGGAGACGTTGCAGAAGACGTTATGGCATAGAGGTCACCGGAGGAGGAAGGGCAACCGAGCACTTTTACTCTCTCTCTCTCGGCGCCGCTCTCGACGCTTTTCCTGCCACGTTTCTCCGCGTTTTCGTTTTCAGCACGAGCGTCCGCTGAGCGGCAGGCAACCTGCGGAGCAGTTGTGCGCTGCGCTCGGTATCACTTCGCTTCTCGAGACGCAAAACCAATATCGTTTCTTGCACTGTCTTCTTCCTGTTTCGTGGCGTGCGCCCGAGGTCGTGGTGGAAAGAAATGGGCGAGCTACTCCGGTGCATCGATTTTTGCTCGTTCTACCAGTTTGCGTCGCGAACTACGTGACCACAGCACGGGCACTTCGTTTTAAAAGCCAGACCAGATGCATGGAGAACGAGAAGTTTCGAGAAACATTTTGGAAGTAGAATAAAGTGAGAATTTTCAAATGGTGACCAACCAAAAATAACACGATGAAGGTGTACAAAATGCAATATTTAACAGAAATTCTTCGTATATCTGTTTCAATGACTTGTCACTGTAATAATTTTGGTATCTGGCTGCATTCGCAATCCTTGGCTCATCCCATTGGATGAAGTCGGATGCAACGCGCAAGAGCTCACCCACCCCTTTCCACCATGTCCGAGGCGCAGGGTTTTGAGTGCCGTCCGAGAATGGAGATACCGAAGATGCGAGCTCGAAACCCGCGTGAGGCTTCGGCTTTTCAGGGTGTGATTGAGGCATAGTTACCTATTTCACACCATCATGCATCTCAAATGAATAGCATCGGACTCCTTATCATTGACCTGACGTCATTCACCCTCACGTCTTCTATCACCTTTCCAGTGGAAGAGAATGGCACTGTGATCAACTGGCCGGAAAAGAGAACGCCATAGAGGCTGATGCTTTATTGCGGACGCTCGGCAATCGACCTGGGCACTCAGCCCCACTTTATCATGTTCTCATCAGCTGTTTCTTTCTGTTTTACTTTTCTCCTATATGTGCTTTGTATAATAACATAAGCTTTATAGTAATGAAATAATGTAGTGCACCGTCTTTAAATGCTTTTAAGGTTTTCTTTATCCAAGCATTCATTTCTTGAGATCTCCCTCCTCCAGGTGTTGCCAGTTTTTTCGTCGTCGCTTCCCTTTTCTTTTCTGTTCTTGGGTTTATATCCAGATAGATTCACTTAAACACCTTCCTTGCATTATGTCTATTGAATGACTACAACATTTGAAGGGTTGTATTTGCACTACAGAGTTTAGTTCATAAAACATTCTAAACTAAAATTTTCGACACTTTTAATTTCATTTAAATAAGATGAACTAAAATGTAGATTATTATCATGCGTCAATGAGAATGAAGTGATGTAAAATGAAATTGTGCGTTTGAAGGGGATGTTTAATTATTTCTGGACATTTAAATGGACATACGAAATATTCTCAAACTTCAGTATATCTATAATCTATTCAATGGATAGTTTTTTATGACTAAGTATATAATGGCGAATGAAAGGGAATGGTATATTAGCACAGAAATTTGAAAAAAATAATTGGGGGATGGCTCAACTGCACATGACAAATGTTGTTTGGAATAACATGAACTCTGCGTAACTCTGTTGGTTCCAGCTGAACCTCGAGGCATCTCAAGAATAACTACCTTTCTCTAATTTATATAAAGCGTTGGTTTCTATTCTGCAAGGTTGCAATTCATGCGAAATGATTATTATCATTCCAAGTAATAATGTTATTACATTTCAATAGCTATGTTCCTAACTAGAAAATTATGTTTCTGAATAAGGAAATATGTACAGTCTTACGTCTGAAAATATGTCCGCTAGTTAGGTGATGATTCAGAAGGAAAAGCGTTCGCCGCTGTAACAAAACAAAAACGTTTCCTTAAACTGCGAAAGTTGCAGACCTTCTATATAATAGCCGTTTCCTTAGTCGTTTTAAGAATCAATCAGTGACGGTTACTTTGGAAACTCTGACTGACGTGTCGAACAGTTACGCTGGAAACTGACAGACGACAGTAATATACGAGCAAATATTAATTAAATAATTATGTGTATATCTTAACACGTCATTTAAAGCAGAAATTTTCAGCCTTACAGTTTTTATAAATGATACACGTCCCTGCGGTATGATTGATTTACAGCACACGTTAAAATAGGTTAATCAAGTAAATTTCTAAGTTACGTGACACCTTTCTTAAGAGAGTGGTCCAAGTTTCTTATGAGATAATTAAACAAAGATAAATCGCTTCTCATTATTATTGATATAATCGAGCTTTGATTGTTTGTTAATAAAATGAATGTGGTCTCTGTCTTTCTTGAGATTCATTCTCAATGAGTTATTCAGAAAAATACACTCATCTATGTGTATTTGTGGTGTGGTAGATGTAATAATAATAATAATAATAATAATAATAATAATAATAATAATTTTTGTCTATAATTGTTCATGAACATTCCAGTTTCATTCGCTATTGTGCATTTGTTTTTTTTTAAATAAAAGAATACAAGTAAGAACAGAAGAAAGAAACTATCTTTTTTTTTTCTTTTGTGATCTCCTTATAAATGTCTCATGTGAACGGAGTAATGTTCATAATGTTATACATATCTGCATAATTTTCCAATTCCTACCGCTCGCTTATGAGCATATCAAATGTAAGTCGCGAGGCCAAGCAGGTGATGCAGCGTTTCGGTTCATTTAATTCATTTGGCAGTGGAGTCGTTTGGCCTCGTCCTTCACTAAGTCACAAAGAAGAAAGCGAGCGCGCGAGGTCCGGCGGGCGCGAGAAGGGAGGCTCTCGAGAAGAGCATCGTCATCATCCCACGCAATGCGGCCACTTCGGCTCCGTGGGAGAACGTCTTGGCATGCGCTGCAACTCATACTAGTTTTCAGTAGTTTGTTTCAGTAGTTTTCAGTAGTTTGTTTCAGTAGTTTTCAGTAGTTTGTTTCCAGTAGTTTTCAGTAGTTTGTTTCAGTAGTTTTCAGTAGTTTGTTTCAGTAGTTTTCAGTAGTTTGTTTCAGTAGTTTTCAGTAGTTTGTTTCAGTAGTTTGTTTCAGTAGTTTTCAGTAGTTTGTTTCAGTAGTTTTCAGTGTTTGTTTCAGTTGTTTTCAGTAGTTTGTTTCAGTAGTTTTCAGTAGTTTGTTTCAGTAGTTTTCAGTAGTTTGTTTCAGTAGTTTTCAGTAGTTTGTTTCAGTAGTTTATTTCAGTAGTTTTCAGAAGTTCGTTTCAGTAGTTTTCAGTAGTTTTCATTTTCATTTCAACTCATAACAGTTTTCGCCCAGTCGGCATCGTACACTCGTGGGCGATTGGCCCTTCTATGGTTTCCGGTGGTTAACTTCCGGGCACTCCGCAAGTAAGTCAATCACTCAAACGTCTTCGTCGATACTGCTTACCGCGAGGAGTGATTCAGAGCATCAACTGATGTCACTGCAGTGCCTTTGATTGAGACGTTCAAGATTCGAGTCCCGATGGTAGGATTTTCGACATTAGCTACTCGTAACAAGGTCGAGTTCAGTCAGTGACTGGAGGAGAATTCTAGCGGCCGGTTGCTCTGATCGGTAGTTTTCCGTGGTTTCTATCAATACCAAGTGAATGTCGGTGCAGAACCCTAACAAACGGGCCATGAACCGTACGCGATCCTTCTTCCTCTTCCTTCTTCTATTCTCACTCTTTACTTACACACACTTACACTAACATGCTGTACTTTACCACACATGTTGGGAGACCTGTCGGGAGCACAGAGCTTGACCCAGCTGGGGCGGTGCCCGGTTGATGGAGGATACCTAGATGAGGAAAACCCAGCCTCCTACCTAGGGAGGAAAATGCACTACATTCACGGGACTAATTGCTTTAGCACTTTACGCACCCGGAATCACTAACAACCAACCAACATGGATACTCCGGATCAGTTATAGTTCCTTCCGGCTTTCTCCATTCTACAAGGAGATTCTGCATTTTCAAACTTCGTTACCAACTCGTAAATAATCTTCCTAACTGGGAGAACTTTATCAAATTCACACTCTCTTATTTGTTAACCAAATTATTTTATAATAACATTTGTTTCTGTAGATAACACTACCCCTACATGTCTAGCCATTTCCCTTTCTTAATGGCTTCTACTCTCTCACTCAAATATTGTATTTTAATTCGTATTCTATGTATCGTCCAGTATGAACAGCGAATTTGGCAAGGGTGACTTTTGTATAATTATTTGCATCATTGATAAGATTACTGCGCATATTCAAGTATTTGAAAACCATAAATAACTGAAAATAAAATCAAATTTGAAAATATATTTATTATAGAGGTTCCAGGACCTAAGCGTGTATGACATAGCCCGGAATGCAGAATGAAATAGTGCTTAGCTGATAATTCTGATGAAATGATACGAATTGTGATAGAGCAGCGGTGGAATGAGATGCAGAGAAAACGCAAGGCTCCTGGGGAAACCTGCTGGTAACTTGTTCGGCCAGTGCAAATCCAACGCGGCGCGACAGGCATTTTAACCACGATGCCCATGAATGGAAAGCCAGCGTGCAAGCACCTGCTCTAGGCGTCGGCTCTAGCGAAGGACTCAAAGACCTTGATATTTCTAGCATTACCCATCGATTAGAACGCGGAGGGGGGACGCTTAGACTCCACAACTTCATAACTGACTGTTAAACCCACGTTCTCTGGTTCAAACCCGATCAAAGACCGTGGATTTGTAAGGACGAATAAATCCTTCATAAACCTTCCTCTAGAAAAGGAATAAATCCGACTCACTCGTACTGTAGGTTAACTGCATGCAATATATCCTCAAGTCTTACAGAAGACTTTGAGCAAAATTCTTCTAAAGTCTTTGAGCTAAAATCGCCTGTTTCGTCGCCTGAATGATACCTTTCTCTGTAACATGGCGAAAGCGGTGTAGTGAAAATTTGCGTGAGCAGGGGGAAGAACAAGCCCGATGGCCTGCACCGTCACGTAAAGTAAGGCATCATTGATTGACTGATACCCCAAGGTCATTTATTTTCTTAATTTCTCAGTCGTTTTAACCTCCGAAGACAGGTTCTTCACGACAGAGTTGAAAATCATAACGGCCCTTCAGGACTCTCATGGATACGTTTCCTCGCGAACTTCACATCGAGTTGCAGTGCGCTGGACAATCTGCAGAACACAGTTATATTAAAGTGTTCAGCATCTGAAATTATCTCCAATTCTGGAGTTTAACCGTATCGTAATAGTATTCTGATAGAGATCATAGTCACCCAGTTGTCCCGGCCAAATTTTAATCTTAGTGTTATTTCACGACAATCAATGTGACTTGATGATAGGAGTAAAGCCAAACTCCCAAAACATTTTCACATGTGACATTGAAAGACAACAATTAATTCATGGACAATGTTGACGACTTTTCTTGCATGTTTATATTACGGGCTAAAAAAGGGCATAGTCATGTGCATCCTAAAATAGACGTAAGGGGTCAACTACTTTTAAGTTCCATTGCACGTCGGCGAGATCCAACGCTGAACTACGTCGCATTGCAGGGATTTTTCCCAACCAAGTATCTCCCACCAGTGGGTCAACATCTTAGTAGGACAAGTTCTAAGCTCCCAACTGCTATTCCCACATGTGTAGTAATGTAGTACATGTGTGTGTAAGTATGGAGTGAGGATAAGGACAAGGAAGAGGAAGAAAAGATCGCGCGTAATTTGTGGCCCGTTTGTAATGCTCGAATGCGAATGATCCGACATTCCCCTGGTGTTGATCGAAGAAACCACGGAAAACTTCCGATCAGTGAGCAGCCGGACGCTAGAATTCTTCTCCAGACGACGGTAATATACGACAAGCTACGCAGCTAGTGTCGAAAACGCTGTCACCGTCGGAAGTGAAAAGCTATGACTTCTCGGTCAGATGCCCTGCAGTGACATCAGTTGAACCGTCTAAGACGGTCGGCGTGCCGAGTGCCGCTGAAGGGAGTAGTATGTTGTGCGGGGGAGGACAGCGTGCGGACGGACCCTACATTCGACGTAGCTGTCTAGGTAGTGTCAAAAATCCTGCCACTCTGGGGTAATGGAACCCTAGGACCCCCCGCCCTGCAGTGACATCAGTCGATGCCCTGAGCCCCCTAAGTGGGTCGCTGTGCCGAGTACCTGTGAAGAGAGCAGCACCTTGTGCGGGGGCGGGCAGCTTACGGACAGCGCCTGAATTCGATGTAGCTCTCTATGTCGTGTCGAAACTCGTGTCACCCTGAGGTGTGGAACCGAGGGTCCTGCAGTGACACCGGGAGCGGTAGCTCAGTGCATCAACTGATGTCACTGTAGCGCCTCTGATCGGGAGGTCCTAGGTTCCCACTCCCCACGGCGGCAGGATTTTCGACACTAGCTTTTCAGCTAGGTCGAATTCAGTCGCTGTCTGGAGGAGAATTCTAGCGTCCGGCTGCTCTGATCGGTAGTTTTCCGTCGTTTCTCCGATCAACACCAGGCGAATGCCGGAGCAGTACCCTACCAAACGAGCCACGGACCGTGCGCGATCTTTCCTTCCTCTTCCTTGCCCTATCCTCTCCCCCTTACACACACACTAACACTACCATATATTCCGGGAGACCGGTCGGGAGCTTAGAGCTTGTCCCGTCTGGGGTGGTGCCCCGCTGGTGGGAGAGTCCTGGTTAGGGAGAAACCCCACTAGCCGACGGTAGGTTGGCGCCAGATCTCGCCATCCAGTGGGGGAAGATCACCGTCATCTCCCGAGATAAAAACATGCTCTACACTAACGGGACTAATGACCAAAGCAGTTGACGTGCCTGGAAACACGAAAAAATCAAATGAAATTGTGCGGGGCGGGCAGCTTACGGACAGCGCCTGAATTCGACGTAGGTCGTGTCGAAACTCGTGCCACCCCGAGGTGTGGAACCGTGGGCCCTGCAGTGACCATCCACAAGCGCGTCGACGTTCCTGTGGATCTCGCTGCTGCTCCTCGCTCGTCGGTGGCCGCTTTCTCGGCGCGCGGGTGAAAGGCCGAAGCCTCCGCAGCTGCCAGGAGACGCGCCGGGGATGGGGGCGGGGGCGGGGGCGGGGCGGGGGCGGAGGGCGAGAAAGTCGCGCGCCGGTCGCCGCGGGCCAACGAGATGAGCTGAGCCGCGCCGCGCCGCGCCGAGTCTCTCCGCCGCACGGTGCCACCGACGGACGGGCACGTGGACAAAACCTCCTCCTCCTCCTCCTTCTTCTTTGTTTAATTTCATCTGGCAGTGCGTTGTGAAGTAACGTACATAGATAGATCATTTAACTTGCTTTGGCCATTAAGCCCAGTGGTCAATTATTTACACTTACTTTACATCTAATACCATAATACATTAATGAATACTAAAAATACATAAAATTCAATAAACAAAACAAAATTACTCCATTTAAGGCATGCCTACTAAATGCATACGCCCTTCACAGACTACTGATCCTATCGCTTCCACTATTATTAGAATTTAATCTTAACCTAAAAGTGTTGATGTTTCTAGGAAAAGTCTCCATTACTGCTGCAGGTAAACTATTCCATAACTCAATAGTCCTATTTACAAAAGAGTATTTTCCAGCATCAGATCTCTGTTTCCTTGGACGTATTTCCTAATATGGTCGTCACTGTAGCTAAGTAGACGGTTTCATGCATTATTTCCTGAATTTCCCCCATGCCGGATTCTTCTTTCTTTCTTCTTCTTCTTCTTCTTCTTCTTCTTCTTCTTATTATTATTATTATTATTATTATTATTATTATTATTATAATTGTTATTATTATTATTATTCGACAAGGGTTCGGAGCCAATGACCCGTTCCGACACTCAGAACTGCTCTGACCACCTCATTCTAGGTCTATCTACATCTCTGTAGCCCTGTAGCGGTTTATATGAGAGCTAACTTTGGTAGTCTAATTGGCTCCATCCTGTTTACATGCTGGACCATTTCTGATGGTATTTTTTTAAATTTCATTTACTACACTGTCAGTATTTAACCTTGACCTTATCACTTCGTTTGGAACTCTGTCCCTCAAGGTTAGACCCAGTAGAGATCTTAAGAAATTCATTTGGGAAGCCTCTATAAAATCTTGAAGGAGATTTATATTAACTTCTATACGAGGGTTGGAGTTGTCGATGGTTACAAATCTTGCAATAAACACGATGCATCTCAAAGGGTAATCGATATTGTTTTTAAATATTATTTAATCAAATAGTACGGAAACTTATTCTCTGTCGTACGAATGAAATTTTTGCAAACGGGGCGATGATACGAGCTGAAAAGATAATGTCAAATATTTTGGTACTAATTGCAAACATGTTTTTTTTTTTAGTGAGAGTTCGTATAAATTTGCACATACATGATCTTGGGATCATTACAATACACGAGACGGCACCCATGATGATTCACGTCTGCAGTGATTTCTTCGCTTTTCTGTACTCTGTTTCTTTTATTTTGTTGTACGCGTACCCCAATGTGCAACTTTCCAATCAATAAATAGTAACCGTAAGTCGTTATGTCCACGCATGAGTGTTGAAAAGGCCTTTATACTGAGACACGGCGCGTTGTAGTGCGACCAGTTTCAATGCTTAGTAGGTTACAAGCATAATACTTTTGCTGTTAATTCTTCTGCACAGGTTGCCAATTTTACTTCTGTACCCTGATCGAGTAATTTCATTAAAGTCCAGGAACCTCATGTATTATTGAGCCATCCGCAAAAACAGTGATTGTACACTTTTGAGTAAGTGGTGTCATCGCTTACGTACTCTGCAATACGCTACAACTGCACTGACAGCGTAAGTCAGCTGCCCCAACGCACAGCCAGTACATTCATTCACTTTCACAACCACGAACGTAACATCTCTCTCCCAACTCATCGCAGCAACTCCCGCAGGCAGCCTGTGATTTCGGTGTTTCGGCCCACCGCGCGCTGCGCCGCCCCCGGAGGGCGCCCCCCGCCGCCGCCCCCCCCGCCGCGCCTGGCCTGGCCAAGGCCGTCGCCGCACCGCGCGCGCATTCCTCTGACGTCACGCGCCCGCCGCCGCCGCCGCCGCCGTCGCGTCATCCGTCGCGTCCGCCTCCGAGGCGTTTTGCTCGCGAAAACCCTTGTTAGCCGGCGAAGTCCGTGAATGAGTGATTGATTTGAGGAGTGAGTGAATGAGTGATTGATTTGAGGAGTGAGTGAATGAGTGATTGATTTGAGGAATGAGTGATTGATTTGAGGAGTGAGTGAATGAGTGATTGATTTCAGGAATGAGTGATTAATTTGAGGAACGAGTAAATGAGGGAATGATTTGAGGAGTGAGTGAATAAGTGATTAATTTGAGGAGTTAGGAATGAGTGATTGATTTGAGGAGTGAGAGAATGAGGGAATGATTTGAGGAGTGAGTGAATGAGTGATTGATTTGAGGAATGAGTGAATGAGTGATTAATTTGAGGAGTGAGTAAATTATGGATTGATTTGAGAACTGAGAGAATGAGTGATTAATTTCAGGAGTGAGTGAATATTTCACCAAGTGCGTCAACTACTTTGTTCATGAGTTCTGTCAATTTGGTACATGAAGAGGAGACAAAGATAAGAATTGTGCGCGGTGTGTAAGGGGAGAGGATAGGGCAATGAAGAGATAGGACAGATTGCGCACCTTCCATGGACCGCATACTGTTTTGGTATTTGTCTGATTATCTGAATTGATTTTCGCTATAAATAAAAAACACATCCAGCCAGTTCTCCTCTAGACACTGTGTGCATTCGACCTAGCTATGTAGCTAGTGTCGAAAATTTGCGATCATTGGGAGTCGAACACTATGACTCCCCGGACAGAGATGTTGCTGCAACGAGTTGTTACACTGAGCCATTTCAGCAAGTTTTATTCGAGTTATATTGGTATCATCACAATCTCCATCAACGATAAATGCAAGGCTGCTTTAACTACTCAGTTCTTATTCCTACATCAGCCAGCGCCTTTCGGTCTAGTCTGGAATGCATGACATGAAGTAATGAACGAAATTGGTGATGAATGGTGGAATGAGAAGCATGGAAAACAGGGGAACCACCAGAAAAACCTACGCTATATGCGTATTGATCGCCGCAAATTTTGAATAGAACGGGATTTGGAACCCCAAAGGTGAGCGGGGGTAAAACTATTATTAATTTACTTGTGCATCATTATTCGTCAATTGGGAGATACCCAGCAACTCCTGAAGACGTCCCGTAGTGTAACAGGGAGCACGCCAGATTCCGTTCTTCGAGTGAGGATGAGTGTCACGCTCATTAATGAGCTTAGGCACGGGGAAGACACGCCTTGATGTCTTCCCTCTGCTGGCAGGTGAACACAGCAGTGGTTTCCCTTCCCTTCCGCTGTGAATTAGTGGGAAAATGATAAGAGGAGGAGGATGGAGGATGGGGCGCATGTTTCCAGGCAGGTGATCACAATAATGGCCACCTGTTGCCTTACACTGTAAGTGTGATGCTAACGGTGGTCATAAACAAGAATGATGGTGTGAGAGATAAGAATCTGAAAGGAATGATAATAGAATAGGCAGTGAAGTGAGAAAGCTACAAGGCAACAACCACAACCTACAGCCTTCAGCTTTGTGTGTTTGGACGCTGAACCACGTCCCTGAACGTCTTCGGGTTTAAGAGTTAAAATCCTGGCCACTCCACGTGACATTTGAAGTTAGAAAAAGCTGGTTGGTAGATGACGATCATTTACTCGTGGAGACTTCGCCTAATGAGGTACTCGTCTCCACCACTCACTTTCCTCGTGTGCTCTTATGGGTCCAAGCTGTAGAGCTGTAGCCAACGCATTAGCTTTCGATCTTTCGGTTCAGAGTGCCAATATCGATTAGTGCGCATGGAGTTTGTGATTGACAAAGCCGATTTTCAGAAGAATTTCTCGAGTTTTGCTGTTTTCCCTGCATCTATCTTTGCGCCCTCATGATTCATCTTCATTAATCTCATGTATTCATGAATCTTTGCATCATCCGTTGTACGAAATTGCTCAAAGGCATCAAACTAGGAATCACAGTAAACATTTTAAAAAAATCTGGAGAAAATAAAGTTACGAAACATTGGAACGAAGCTTTTAATTGACCAAACATTTTTGGGGGTACTAAATGAAAAGAAATGTATTTATTTCTCATCGCTGGTCAACTTCAACGGGTGAGCCCTACTGTAGGTGTCTGCGGAGTGGTTTTCCTTATACTTCCGTGATTAAATTAGATATTTTTGTTGGGCAAAACTGTTGAGATTTTGCCTTCAATTTCTTCTTAACTGTTCCATCTTCATTATGTCACATCTTCAACTGTCATGTTGGACATCGGTAGCACTGCAACCAACACGCTTTGTTTCTGTGTATCGGCTATCAAATCCCAACACTTCATGTGATGTTTGTGATGAAAAAATCGGTTTGCAATAGGTTTCCTCGAGGTTCTACCGTTTCTTTCACCTCTAGACTCATATTTCTCAATCGACCTTCACATCAGTGTATCGATGAAACTTATCCATCAACTTATTATTCATCTCAGATACAAACATACTGGTTCCGATGCATATTCTAGAATTATAATTCACTTTCGTCAATCGCCATGTATAGTACATATGCATTTATTACCTACGTCTCTTGTTTCCTGTAAAAGTCAAACACAGGAATCAATTGTGGAGACGTGAAAATGAGAAACATTTATTTTCGAAGGCAAAAAGCTATCCAATGTCCAATTATCTGGCGTCAGTCCCAATCACTCCTGAAGTACATTCTCACGACCAACGACGTCAGCTCTATTTCCGCTACATTTTAGCACAGCTTCCGGACGTTCACCGAAATGCCTCCGGCGATTCGGAGAGGTCACAAAGCCAGGAGAGAAAATGTTTGACACCAGATAACTAGCTGAGCCGGACGACGACCCTGCCTAAATGAAAGTGCTAGAGGTCAACTGCTACGAACAATCTTTTCCTTCGATCATTGTCACATCCGGAGTAGCACCGTAAAAAATGGGTACTGAGCTCACTTTGACCTCCCTCCTCAGGTCATCGTGAGCTCTCGGCAGGTTTTTCTCAGAGTTCTCCCATTTCCCTTGCTTATCATTTCTCCAATTTCTTCATCATCCATCACCGTTTCTCAATCAATATTGTTTAATGCTTGCTCTTGATATCATCACCTATGGAATTCAGAGGCCTCAGTAGTTGGAAGGGCTCTAAATTATAATAAACAAATAAGGTTTCTTCTACACTAACCCCTTTCTTATGGACATAACACTGATTTCACACCACCATACGGTACGTTCCCAATGACCTACAAAGACGATGGATTCCGTAAAAACCGGATTACTTTTTCTCAATTGTGAGTTACATTTTTCCAAGGTTTGAGGTGTTTTTTATTAATAACTATATTGCTTCACTAGTGGTGAGGATTTGTGGAATCTACTATTCTAAATGATTCTGATGCTTGTTGCACGACGAAATGATCCTGATGCTTCTTATGCTTCATACACATTTTTATTTAGGGACAAAGTAACGCAAGAGAAAAAGTACCAATTTGACGGTCCTGGGAGTTCACGAAAATTAGGACGTCTCCGGTCTGGAATGTAGCGTCATCAGAGACGGAGGGAGGGAAAAGAGTTATAAATAAAGATTTAGTGGCAGACATTTTTAATGCTTTCTATTGTTTTTTAACATGGGACAGCCATTCTCCTGTCACATTAAGAAGATACAATTTTCTAAACACCCCCAGACATTTTTCATTGGCATTCGTTGGCGACAACTTTCAGTCGGTGGAAAGGGATAAATCGCAGGCTGCGTTAGAATGTGGGTAAATGCAGGGGCACGCTTCCAGGGGTCAGATGCGTGGGTGTCAGGCCGGATCCGGTTACCCCCCCTCCCCCAGCCCCTACTGGCTGGCGTTGGCGCGGCGCGGTTCGCGAAGAAACTTTTTCGGCAGAGGACAGAACACGAGGTCACTCGAAAACACGTCGTCCCACGGTTAGTAATGTGACAAACGGACCGTCTTCACCCGAGGCACCTCTCAACCTCTGAACTGCATACGCTCTCTCTTCAGTGAGGATGTGCGTTCCGTTAAAGCTCCTCAGTGGTCATTCGCTGTTGACCATTTTCACCAGGACACCTTTCGAATACTCTGTTCAAACAATGTGTAATTTTTTTATTTATTGGAATTACAATAGAATATTACATTCGTTTTTTTGTACCCTACTTTCCATCATACCTTGCCAGCCGTTCTCCTCTGGAGATTATGATCTTAAAACTCTATTTACATTTAGAAACTTCTATAGTAGATGCGATGGAGAAAATGCCTCTGGTGTGACCGTCCAATGGATGAGGGGAGGTGGTACAGGTAGAATTGAAATTGACCTGCGTCAAGAGAACGATAAAAAGAGGAAGCGGCAGTAACCGGCTTAGGTGGCTCGGAGCATCAACCGATGACATTGGAGTGCCTCTAACTGGAAGTATTTGGGTTCGAGTCTCGACGGTGGCAGGATTTTTGACAGTAGCTAGACACATAGGACGGATCCATCCGCTGACTCGAGGAGAGTTCTAGAGGCCGACTGTTCTGATCGGTAGTTTTCCATGGTTACTGCGATCAACACCAGGCGAATGCCGGATCAGTACCCTAACAAATGGCCCATGGTTTGTGTGTGATCTTTCCTTATTCTACCCTCACCCCTGGCTAACACACACACATATGTCCTCCCTCGCCCACGCATCCTCAGATTGAGCGTGCCTCCGTTCCCAATTGTATGTGTGCTCTCAATGAAGTACCCTATGATTGATTGATTGATTTTTTCGTGTTTCCGAGCGCGTCAACGGCTTTGGTCATTTGTCCTGTAAGTGTAGTGCATTTTTTGGGGAGACGGCGGTGATCTTCCCCGCTGGAATGGCGAGATCCGGCGCCGACCTACCGTCAGCTAGAGGTCCCCTTAACCAAGACTCTCCCACCAGCGGGGCACCGCCCCAGCCGGGACAAGCTCTAAGCTCCCGACCGGTCTCCCGGAATATGTGGTAGTGTAGTGCATGTTAGTGTAAGTGTGAGAGGATAGGACAAGGAAGAGGAAGGAAAGATCGCGCGCGGTCCGTGGCCCGTTTGGTAGGGTACTGCTCCGGCATTCGCCTGGTGTTGATCGAAGAAACCACGGAAAACTACCGATCAGAGCAGCCGGCCGCTAGAATTCTCCTCCAGACAGCGACTGAATTCGACCTAGCTGGAAAGCTAGTATCGAAAATCCTGCCGCCGTCAGGACTCAAGCCTAGGACCTCCCGGTCAGAGAAGTACCCTATGAAGATGAGGCCCCGGTCGAAGGCGGCGTTTCCCGGGAATTTCGTGAGTTTTGTAGTGGGGTCGGAACCGCCGACTCACAGCGGCAGCCGCTTTGCGTGTCAAGCAGCGCTCAGGAAGAGAGCGGCCGAGGCCTGAGACAGACTCCTTTCGCCCGCGCGGGGGGCCCTTCCACACGCTCGTCTTTTTCGTGGAGGAATGGAGGCTTCATTTCTGTTAATGAGCGGTAATGAGGGAACAGTCTTACAAGTAGAAAAAATACGCGTGTGTAGATGGCGTACAAGTTCTTACAAACAGCGGCTAAATCGGCAGAGACTTCACCTTTGTCTTACATGATTTCGTCTTTCATGCGACAGACAGGACTTTCGACATATCTTACATCAAAATCCGACATTGATGAAACAGCACTTTCATTCATAATCCGGTATTCTGTACATCTATTTTGATGCCACCTTCTGAATTGTTCGTTTCCTACGTATGCGATGAAATGGAGTTTTTTTTACTGTGTGATTGAGCAACTTTACTACCCAAATGCCTGGTCGTGAATGCAAGCGCTACTTCCTTGCATCGAAACCCGACGTTGACTTATAACCACTTATTAAACATCGCGCTTTCATTCATAATCCAGTATATCGTGCATGAATTGTTCGTTTCCTGGCGTTACCTCGCCGTGCGACCGAGTGCCTCAATCGCGCCCGTGACGGATCATCGAGGCGGGCGCTGGTTCCTGTCGCTTTCGACGGCAGCGCGCGCTGCATGACCATGCAAATGGCTGCCGGCGCCGCCCCTTTCTTTCCAGCGCCGACGGCGGCGGATGCAAGTCGCCTTCCTCAATGGCTCCCGGCTTTCTCCCGCCATCCTGTTATCTTCTTCATTACTTACCATTTTCTCGAGCATCCCGGAACCGTATTTCGCATGGTCGTCGGCGCGGCCCATTTTTGTCCACTTCTTTTCCTTGTTTCTTTTCAAGCAATCAGTTTTATTGCCACTCACTGCTGGGTAAAGCAGGGGTGCCAAACGGGCGGCACTTGTGTTGCTTGAGACCGCCGTTAAGTGGTGTGGTGGCCTTCCGTAAACGATAAAACCAATTCTTCATTCTTCACGGCGGAAAGGAAAACTTCCCAGAGAAAATTTTAACAGCATATTTTTGCAGCCAATTCACAAAATTAACAGAATTTCCATTAATTTTTAAATTTTTTTAAAGTTGTTCGTAATGTTTCGATTATAATAAAATTGATTTGTATTATATTTAGAAGAGAGAAGAGAAACCACTAGTGCATTTAGTGCTCAGAAGTTTTGAAAATTAAATTTTCTTGTGAAGTACTTCATCTATTTGCGATATAATTAGCTCATAGCTAAATTGATCGACTGGGCTTTGTAACATAGCATCACTTTAATAATTCATAATATATATATATATATGTTAAAATGTTATCAAGAATTCGCCCACTGCTCCTTGGAAACATACGAGTAGTTATTACTGCTTGTTCAGTGACTCACTGCGAGAAGTGATTTACTGAAAATGCTGTTTCATCTCGTTCCATAGCCCACTTGAACGCCCAAGGTGGCTGGAGTGTGAACCAACTCAGCGTCTCAGAGTAACAAAGGCGGATTCGAACCCTCCTTGGGCGTGGATGTTTGCGCTTTGTCTTATGTGGGTGCTGCATAGACCCACGTCTATTGCTGCCTCTCAAAACATGAAACACGCAAGTGAGTCACTGGATACTATTCACAAAACTCTTCCCTGGGATGACTTCACATCAAGAGATAATAATAATTTAATAATAATAATAATAATAATAATAATAATAATAATAGAACAATACAAGAACAACAAAAATCAAAAACAAAATACAAGAGAATATCGTCGATGAATAAGCAAATGACGTGTCTAAAAATCTCGTTTTGCAAAAGAATGATTGCAATCTAAAAGAAGGCAATTACTTTGCAGACAAATACAAAGTGTTTTACGCTAAATCTCAGGTGCTTTGAGAACTATCTTGGCGAAATAAATCACTTTTTTAAACATTTCTTCATAAGAAACATGATTTGTGTGAGGTGTCACCTGTCTTGTGCGCCGACGATATTCCCTGTCGGCAACGCCTCTTACCTCAGAACGAGTCTCGTTCCGTCTTCCGCGTGGGAAACTTGTCTGTGCGTTGTGGCCGTCGCGGAGGGAGCGAGGGGAAGCGACGGGGGAGTCGCAGGGATATTGAGGAAGTGCGCGGCGACCTTGACCCCGCCCCCGCCCGCCCGCATACCGGGCGGCGGCGGCGAAGGAGGAGGTCAACCGTTCTTCGCTGATGTGGAATTTACCTCGTCCTTTGACATTTGAAGCCCAATAGTGGCTTCGGTAGATCGCATTTTTTTATTGATCACGAGATAATTCAACCCAAATAAAATTTGTTTTCATCAGGTTGGGAAATAACTCGTGTACCAACGAATAAGAACCTTCTAAATAGTCTGCTGGTACTACTGCATTACTCGATGTCCCAGTATATGATCTGGGCTGTCCCGGTCACGCCGCGTCGAAAGCTGGGGTGCCGACGTTTCGACCGACATATCGCGGTCCTCTTCAGGGCTGTACTGAAGAGCACCGTGATATGTCGGTCGAAACGTCGGCACCCCAGCCTTCGACGCGGCGTCACCCGGACAGCCCAGATCAAGACTGGCCGCGGAAGCCTACGATACCGTTCCAGAATATGTTGCTGTGTGACGATGAGACAACTCACTTCTCAGGCTGAGAAGATCAGCATACGGCGTGGGGATGTCTTCGTGCTAACCACACGTACCTCTTAACCCAGGCCGTGAGGCCGGGACGCTGCTGGTAGGCCATGGACCGGACGTGGGCTGTCGCGCCAAGTACAGACAGACAGATTGTATTACTCGATAATTGCAGTCTCAAGGACATTTAAGAATGAAATTAATTCAAACGTAATGTTGGATTTTTTGCCAAACGGTGATGACATTTGCAGTTGATCGAAAGTCGAATAAAAATGAATGTCTTTGATTGTCTATGTTGTGATGACTCTCCATGGAAGGTGCAGCGCGTGGAAGGATCTTGACCTTGTTCCTTGGCGATCCCTGCACCATCACGCGACGTCGCGCGAGGAAAGTGCAGGAGGTAGTCCTTTCGCCAGCGGGTTGGGAGAGCGAGGAGAGTGGCAGAGAGGGAGGGGAAGGGCGGGGCGGGGCGGGGCCGGCTACTGCTTGCGCCTCTTCAGATCAACACATGAAAGACTGACGTGAGTCATGCGCACTTTCATTGCACTCGTACTATATTCAATCATGGTTTCAATTTGTATCTTCTGTGACGATCTAAAAGTGCAATGATTTCAGTTTGATTGATTGATTGATTCATGTTTCCGGGCGCGTCAACTGCTCTGGTCATTAGTCCCGTTAGTATAGTGCATGTTTTTTCTCGGGAGATGACGGTGATCTTCCCCGCTGAATGTCGAGATCCGGCGCCGACCTACCGTCGGCTAGTGGGGTTTCCCCCTAACCAGGACTCTCCCACCAGCGGGGCACCGCCCCAGTCGGGACAAGCTCGAAGCGCCAGACCGGTCTCCCGGGATATATGATAGTGTAGTGCATGTTAGTGTAAGTGTGTGTGTAAAGGAATGAGGAAGTGTGTGTAAAGTAATGGGAAGGACAGATCGCCGGCGGTCCGTGGCCCGTTTGATAAGGTACTGCTCCGGCATTCGCCTGGTGTTGATCGGATAAACCACGGAAAACTACCGATCAGAGCAGGCGGCCGCTAGAATTCTCCTCCAGGCAGTGACTGAATTCGACCTAGCTGTGCAATGATTTCAGAATTTCAATACTACGCGACTGTTTTCTCAATATACAAATAATCTCGTTATATCGGACCTGAAAGAGAAAGAAAAAGTCGAATGATTAAATATTTAACGGTAATTACGATCAAGTAACCAAATTCTACACGAATATATGAGTAGTGCAGGTAGATGCAGGGGCAACCACTTGGCGCGGGACTAAAATTTAACGGTCGATATTTTAACATCCTAATTTTGACGTAGAAGGCAATGACCACTACTACATAAGCCTTAACCGTCGTTCGTATCACCATTCAGTTACTCTTGCTTTGTGGCAAAGATCATCAAACTAAATATACAAATCTCAAATCTCAAATATACAAATTCAATTATAAGGGAGATAAAGGGAAAGGAACAAAATTCGCGATACGAACGAATTTGAGTTGTCAAAGACAAAGCTTCACAACTTCTCCAGTATTTCGTTTACCATATGCTGTACCTATTTGTACTTGTTCCCACAAGTTAAATACACTTTTTTACTGTTTTCGACGCAAAACAAACTTGGGCGTTTTGTTTGACAAAGCAACGTTGTTGCAGAGTGCCTGCGGCTTCTAAATCCCAGAGGCGTGGTGTGTGTGTGTTTGTGAGAGGGAGAGAGAGAAGTGGGAGGGAGAGCGTAAGTGCGCGCAGTGTGTGTTTGTGTGTGTGTGTGTGTGTGTCGTGGTGTGTGTGTGTTTGTGAGAGGGAGAGAGAGAAGTGGAGAGGGAGAACGTAACTGCGCCCAGTGTGTGTGTGTGTGTGTGTGTGTGTGAGGATGGATATGGAGGGTGCGCGCAGTGTGGTGTGTGTGTGTATGTGTGTATGTGTGTGTGTGCGCGCGCGTGCGTGCGTGCGTGTGCGGAGAAAGGTAGAGAGGGAGGGTCAGCTCCTTCACCCTCCGCTCGAGAGCCCCGTTCATTATGAGCCTCAGCTCTGATGGCGTTTTTCGAGAGAGAAAGTTCCCTCTCGTGTGTGCTTTCAAACCTCCGGCGCTGAAGGCACGCCAAGTATTTACTATCAAACATAAAACCTACGCACGTAGAATATGAAAATTTACTTTTATAAATCGCCGACGGTACAACACGCGAGGTGCTATTTGTAAGCATCATTGTGCAGGACATTATTCAAAGCAGTGGCAGGCAGCTCAAATTCCGGTCGAAGCAACATAACCAGTCTGCAGGGTTTTATGAGACGTCCCAGGAGAAAGATGAGAGTAGAAAATCTTGTTACACGAACAGCTGTTGAATTATTCTAATTGGAGAAGCCCGCGTGTATTCTTTATAAATGTAATAAAGTAACATGTCTCACATGAAAATTCAGCCTTAAATTAGTCTTTTGGTACTATCACCTTTATCTAAATATAATGCACACTATTAACAGGTGTTGTACGTCAGTGTCCCAGGGGGAAACTCAATCTCTATTTTAAATTGTTTTTCGATACTTATTATTCTATACTTTTATATTTTTTAAGATTTCCAAATTCTTAAGTTGTTAGAATCACTCATTATTTTTGAGTATTCGTTTGACAACTGAAGTTCTAATGATCCTCCATTTCGACTAGGTTATACATCCAGTTTCCTTGGATCCATTGAGCAAATGCTGTGATCTGAAGTGACTTGAAGCTGCATATTTCGTGTTGTTGAGGGAAACGAAAATAGGCTACTCTGTGCGTGGACTTTTGTTAGGATAATACTCTAGTATTCGCCTGACATTGCTCGGAGAAACCAAAAAGTACCTAAGAGAATGTGCCCGTTAGAATTCTTCCTCAGACAGTGTTTGAATTCTACCCAACTGGTTAGTGTCAAAAATTCGTAACTGCAAAAGCAAACTGTCTACAATGCTGCTGCTCCCAACGGAGTCGGAATGGTTCACTTGGGGATCGATGAAATTTTAAAGGTGTTAATGATGGACAAGGGGTCGATTATGGGTCGATAGCGAAATAAACACTGGCAACTGATTGGTATAATCAAGATCAGGATCCCGTTGATTCCAAAAACTGTTAATAAAATTGATAATTATTTTTTGTCCAAGTACTATCTTCGTTTTCGCTTCTGAGAACTATATATACTTTTAAAAAGTAAAAATAATAAAACTACAAAATACACTAAACCATAAATCTAATAAACAGTGTTTTGAAGAAGTGTATTCATTTTTTCTAATTGTTATCTTAAATTATTTATATACAATTATTTCTGATATGATTATGTTGTATATGGTATATTACAGAAAAAATTAATTGAGGCAATGACGAAAAGCATTCGTTTAACCTTAGGATACACGTTTAGGACATCCGAGACCCTAACGTGTTGCGTTTCGCTTTTTATTCTCAAGAGCTGCAATTTTTAGAGCTTGCTCTCCTTGTGATCTTACTCCTATTTTTCTACTTTCATTTTAGTCACTAGCAAATGAAAAATACTCAAAAGTTTTATAGGTACGTTTTCAAATTAACCAGACTCCTAATAACTCCTGCAAAACCATCACCCTACATGACCTGCATTTGTTTTCCGACCTATTAAACAAGACCCCTAATAACTCCTGCAAAGCCATCACTCTACATGACATGCGTTTGTTTTCCAACCTATCAAACTAGCCCCTACTAACTCCTGCAAAACTAAACCTACATGACTGTTTGTTTCCACCTATTAAACAGACCTCTACTAACTCTTGCAAAGCCATCATCCTCCATGACGAGTATTTGTCTCCGGTCCTCTCTCGTGTCCCACGCCCCCTAGAGGCACTGGCGCGCGTGTGCCGCGTGCAGCGAGTGAGCGTGCGGCGTTGCGTGCGCAGGGGCGGCGCCGCGAGGGCGGCGTGGGCCGCTGCTGCTGCTGGCGGCGTGGGCGGGCGGCGCGGGGGCCGTGCTGCAGTACCAGCCCGTGGCGGGCGCCGAGGGCGAGTGCGCGCTGCTGCTCGACGGCCCCGGACGCACCTCCGCCTTCGACTACAACCTCAACGCGCTGCGCGGCACCTTGTGAGTACACACGCCGCTGGCGGGCTTTGTGTTTGCGCCTTCCGCAGGACGGCGGGTTTTGTCTTGCAAGGCAAACGGAAAAAGTAAAAAAAAAAAAAATACAATACGTACTTAACCCCACACAAGGAGTACATTTATAAATAATATACAGTTTTTAACGCTAGATTACAAAGAAGAATCTGTACCAAGAGTTATTTGGAAGGCGTAGTCTGACGGACTACTTTGGGTAAAAATTAATAAAAACTAATTTTTACAATGAAACCCTAAATTTAACGGATTGAACATGTATGATACGCAGATACAAAATACATTTTAAAGGTTTTTATAGATACACCTAAATAGCTCTCAGATACACACATGGATGGGTGGACATGGATTTTGAGAAGCGTCCGCAGTAATACCTCGTCATGCGACCTTCGTTACGATCGCCGTCGTCCCATTATGATTACTTAATTTTCAAAACAACACTTTAATGATACAAGACAAGGTATTCATTATTCATTTGCGTATTAATTATTCAAAATATTAGGCAATATAGCGTTAAAAGAACCGACGTAGTTACAAAGGCGTAGTCTACTGGACGACCCGTGTTGGCGTACACCGGAAATAGACATACCCCCAAGGTTATGTGTATTTTACTGGCTAGTGTCACAATGAAGGCACCTAGAGTTTCACAAACAGGGAGTGAGGGGACGGCGGTAGTGAAGGTTTCGGCACTAGTTGCATCGTCTGGCCTTTGTATTCTATGATTAATACAATTGTAAGGAATAGGGATATAACTGCGGTTTGGAAATAATGCACGTGAAATCAGGAAAAGCAGAAGTAGATGGAAGGTAGAGGCGCCCTCCCAATCTAACAGAGACATCCATCACTCAAAGAACACGTCATGGCAACAGAAGCTTATGAATGAATTATTGAACCATGGTGGGATCAATATCAGTCCCTGAAACATTATTTACAAAAAAATTGAAAAAAACACTATATTGTAGTTCATAACTGTTCATTTCCGGAGTTGTGCCCTACGTGAACAAGTTTCCGAGCATATAGTAACAGACACAAGCAATGGGACCGAATAAAGATAATTTAAATATAAATTACGACAATCTAAGAAAGAAAAATAGAAGTAGATGGATGAATGGTGAACATTCCTCACTTTACAAGTCACTGTTTGAAAATAAAAATAGCTTAATTTTATTACTCGATGCCGATCGCTTCCGACAACCTGCGCTCTGAAGTAAGCTCCTCCAAAAATGAATAAAGCGTCCAAAATTGTATTATTGTGTATTTTACTCCATACGAAAATTACTCGTATCTCTTAAGGGAAATAAACAATGTTTTGACGACCTAAAATTCATCTTTTACGAATTATGAACGAAGCGAAAGTGTGTTGCAACCTAACGTATGTTGCAGGTTGAATATGTTTTTCCTTATAATATTTAACTTTGAATATTTTAGTCTTAAATCTGTTTGATGCAGGCCTGGGTGCAATTACCTATTTAGCATTAGAACACTCACAAGGTTTTGTGTTGGCGGTCTCTTTTAAATGATACAAAACCATCATATTTCCTTAGCATATTGTATATACAAAGTATTGTTCCTGATTTTGACAGAAGTTGCGGAAAAGTCCGGAACTGTTTTGCACTTTTCCGACAGTAATACTGCAATTATAAATAACTCTGCGTAACATCTTGCTACATTATTGCGCAGGAAGGAAGTGTCGTTTGTTTTTGTGATGAATGAAATTTCGCCCTCCAAGAAAGCTTCCTCCTTTCCAAATTTGAAACAGTGAATTCACATGACATATTTATCTACAGTGAGAGAGGTTAAGACTTCCGTTTGACATTTCCGGTCTGCTAAACTAACGTATTATTATTAATGACCATGGGACATAAGACAACATGAAAACACCTCACACAGGCACAACAAGTGAAGGAATCTCGAAATTGCAAGATCACCGCGCACAAACTTGACTCGGCATCACGAGAGCCTGCGAGAAGGAAGATCCATTCTACACTGGCAACGATTCATAGCTTCTGCGATTGCTGTGATACCACAAGTAACGTAATCTTACGTAATTTTGGAAACATGAACATTCACATATCATCGCACATCGCCATTCATCCGTCTACTTCTAAGTCTTTTGCTGCGAGTCAGGATTTTTAGGATGTAAGTTGTTTGATTTTGTTCTAAAGTTTCTTAAACAAGCCTAAGTAGTGCAGGGAAAATGTTTATTTTTAATATTGTGGAATACATCTTATGTCATACGAGGGCATTTGTTATTATTTTCCCAAGAAGTGGGTTTTATTTTCTCAAAACTTAAACTCTTAACTTCATGTGTTTCGCTTGTAAACCAAAAATGTAAAGGGGTCATTGAGAGATTATATTGTAATAGTTTTGTGATACAGTTTGTTTGATGTTTATTGAATTATCAATCTGCTAACACGCCGACTAACAAGAAAAAGTTAACAAATGTACTGACTGAAAAAGTGTTGCTCCGAATATATCGTAGTTTTATGTGCAAAACTTGAAACCATATTCATAATTTGAAAGTATTTTTTTAAGAAACCAAGAAAAATTGCATTTAGTGTTACATATAGAGAGACATAAAAAGTGCGTTAATCAAATGTGTTGCACCCTTGTATGTTAAAATCATGACTTTTGATCATAAGTGAGACACGTTCGTCGCTTACCCATGCATTTGAATCACTACCTGCAATTCCTCGATCTCGTTTGTTTCTTATCCATTTTCAAATGCGTTTTAACATAATTGTGTTTGTGTATCATACTTGTACTTTGTAAATGGTGCGTGAAGTGTTTAAAAAACAATGACTTATCATTAATATTCTGAAAATAGGAGAAAATGGCACTTTAACGCGACTAAAGATAATTAAAAGTAATGTTACGTGAAATGTTTTAAATATGGTACCACAGTGATTTTTAATTATAAAAATAAATTAGTTCATTAAATTTTCCATTTATCTTTCGTAAATACGTCATTGTTATAATCAGTGACAAAGCTTACGTGTGCAAACGATGACATATTAAAGCTGCTAAAGGTCAGAAAGAGGCAAAATAAAAATTATTAAATAAAAATAGACTTCGATTAAAATTATTTAAAAATTAAAGTTTACTGAAATCTCAGTGAATATTATTCCTCGTTTTTCAAAATAATTACATGCTCATATTTTCCTCGAGGACGAATTTTTAAATGCTGTTACCTTTAACCTGATATAAATATATTTATTCCATCAACAACTTAAACGTTTCGTAATTTCAATAAACAATTTACGATTTCTTCATCAACCCTTCTTTTCATTTATCACTGATATTACGTATGATGTACAATATTCTAGTGTACTTTCCTGTCATATAACTCAAATTCTTGGTGAAGAAAGACCTTTACTTTTTACGTGTATAAAACTTAACTATCTTGCAAATACGAGGAAGTAATTATAATATCGTAAAAAGCAAGTATAGAAGGAGAAGAAATCTACGAAAAACTCAAACATTTTCTCATAATTCTGACAATTATGTTAGCTAGGTAAATTTAGTTTCTCACGACAAATCTGCACCGCGTTACCGTAATGTGTTTTGTTTGCTAATAACATAGCAGGGAAAGCAGTTCTGCGTCGCATGTCAAGTCTTTGTGTTGGGCGGTTCGCTGTTCCCATTACCAAGCGAGGACATTCGACTTCGGAATTTCTGTTGGGTAACGGTCTGGTTCACGCTAGTGCCCCAGTGCAGAGTAGTTCCCCAAACAGGGTGCGGTTCCTGAGTCACCGGTCTCCGTCTCTCCGAGTTCACGAAATATATATATTTCATCAAACATGTCTCGGCGATAAATTGAAACGATATGTTTATTATATCATCGCCTTCAAAAAATCACCTGTTAGCCTGCTTGTTGTATATTCAAATCACGTTTTTGTAGATCAAAAATTTAATTAGAAAATCAGCAAAAGAATGAATGTGTAATAACGAGGTCAGTATACTGTGTGAGCTGAAGTGAAGGCAACATGAACGTTTGACAACCATAGTTAGTAATATGATAGACTGAACTTGACCTCTATTACAAACTCAAGATTTCTACCCATTGGTTGTGTAATTTCTAGAAGATAATTAGTTCACATTATATCCGAATTCTAAATTGAAAGATTCATCTCGTTTAATTTTAGCACAACAAAATTAACCTCTAAATTTATTTCCTATGCTTTGTTTTTTTTATTTGACAGTGGAATGCAAGGAGTGTTTAGATGCCATGTTTGCTTGTTCCACTTTTTCGTTTTAATTACTGAGCTAATTGCCAAAAACGCAGCCAAAAATAAATCTTTGGTAGTGGGGAGATACAAGGTATACAATAATTCTTCATTTTTACGAATACAAAATAAAGATGTTTTTCATAATACTGCATAAAATAATCATTATTTGGAACTAGTAGGTACTCAATGTAGGTATTGTAGCAACTATCACGAAAATGTATTTTAAAATAACGATTTTTTTTCTAAGGAAATGAGTGTTATAAAGAACAGGTATAAAAACATGTTGAATCATCCACTTCATTCACAGATATAAACACAAGAAACATATATAATCATTCATATTTTTAAAATCAATCATAATTGTACAGTCATGGATAAATATATGTGTCTTTTGAAGCACACCGTTTTTTCCCCTAATCGAGCTATAATCGAGTCTCGAAATCGAAGCCGTTGACCGAATGACAGGCAATTTTGCGGTCGGCCCCCGAGTTTCCGTACTTCAGGCCCAAAAAAGCATCTGGCAGCCTTGCGCAGCACGGCGCTGCGTTGTCACCCGAAGCCCCGCTGGGGGAGCTAAAGTCGGCAAAGAGGGGACACCAGTTGCAAGGAAAAGGAGCGAAGTACCATAAGATTACAGAGAGAGATCCATGCTACATAATACGGCTGAATTACTTTGAATACAACTCAGAAATGTCTTTTAAGTTTTAGAGTTATAATTTAGAATCATTATTTCGAAGCGTTGGATATCGAGTGAATTGGTTTAGTTCTAAAGTTGTTTTATTTTTTAATAAATCCTCCAAGAAAAGGAAATATAAAAAAAATAAGAAAACATGATAAAATGTAAAAGTGCGTACGTTAAACATTCTTCAGCGTGACAAACTATCGATTGCCTTCAATTGAGCAACCCGTATCTGGAAAACCAAGCAATCGGCTGAATGACAAGCAGCTCTGGACGGTCGCCGGCTTTGCTTCGGGCCCAAAAAAGCGCTTGGTAAGGTGGCGCGGCGCTGCACGGCGCTGTTGCCTCGAGCGTCGCTGGAGAGGGGGGAGGGGAGGGCCGGAGAGGCGAAAGTGCCAAAGGTAGGGGAGGGGCGCCGCCAGGTACTTGGCGCTTCTTGCAGCGCGGGCGGCTTCCGCGGGCCACCGCCGCCGTCGCCACCCCCCCCCCCCCCCCCCCCCACCGCCCCCTTCGCCGCCACCACCACCGCCAATACTACCGCCACCGCCGCCACCGTCACCGCCTACGCCGCCGCCACCATCGCCTACACCGTCGCCGCCTCCGACGCCACCGTCCCCGCCGCCGCCGACGCGACGCCGCTTCCGGGAGTTTCCGGGGTCGCGGCCAGAGTCGGAGCGAGGGTGGGGGAGGAGGCGCTGGCGGCCGCGGGCGAGAGAGCGTCTCTTGGCCCCCGCGCAGCCACTCGGACTTCGGCTCGCGCGCTTTCCAATGTCACTGCGCGAGTGCGCCCGGCTTTAATCACGCACCGGAAACGAATCCCGCCCGGGCGACTACGCCCAGCCAACGAATCTCAATAGCTTTTTCCCGGGGCTTTTTCTAGCTGACACCCTTTTACGTCCCGATAGAAAGCATTCGCGAATCTACTACACGGGGCAGCCGGATTTACTGCATGTAAAAGATCCTCAAGCCTAAAACAAGCCTCTGGGATAAATTCAAATCGCCTGTTTCGTCGTCCAAATTATACCTCGTTTCTCCGCTAGACGGTGAAAGGAGCGTAGCGAAATTTGCGTAGTCAGTCGGAAGAGCGGGCCTGATGGCCCGAATCTCGCCACGGAAAGTAAAGTATTAACTAACTAAGCATATTCGACCGTACACAGGACACCAACACACTTGCGGGCTCCTCTGATCTGGCGTCAACAGAATGCGAGGCGCTCCGCTACAACAAACACACGAGGGACAAGAGACAAACAACCACGCTCAAGGCGGGACTCGAACCCGTGACCTTTCGAACCAAAGCGCTGTGTCGTTACAAGCTCTCAACCACCTTGGCCATCCAGATGAGATAATCTCAATAGAATTGTGCCCAAATTCCAACTATTTGGACTGAAGCACTGTATTAAGACTATTAAAATATAAGACACTATTAAGACTAAACTATTTGGACTGAAGCACTGTACGTAGCTAACTGACATCTGAACGGCAGTTGCCATATACAGGCAGCCATTTATATGTCAGCTGTCTACATATTACAAAATAAGATACGTTAAAACCTCGTAAAATATAGTTCATAAATAGTGATAGAGTGATTTATAACAAACGTAATATGGCTTGAAGATGTAACATACGTTACGTGTGTATCACGATAGACGTCGCTTAGACTATTTCATTGTATGTATCTATCCGTTCTCTTTTTAAAGTTTTCTTATCTTGGTAACCACAGTACGGTTGTCCCAACAACGCTCAGAGTCTTCAGTCTTCTTGACATAAAACAGAAGTATTCTTAAGAGAGGCGAACGTGGAACGTGGTGTGGCCAGACTTCACACCTGCAATATGCGAGCTTCAAATTGATGACTCCTTCAGACAGGGAGGAGGCCATGGGTGTTTCCTATTTTGTAAATATCTCGTGTTGATGGAGTAAAATTTGACCATATACTCTGCAGCCTTGCAGGGCATTGATAACTGTGTATTAACAATGAATTCATTTTATGTATCAATGTGTTCATTATCCTTTTCTCTCCTAAAAAAATGTTCGTGGTAAAAAATGGTCCTGTGGAATCTTGAATGACCGGTGGAGTCCGCGCTCTAGGCATGATCGCCAACGTTGGCATACTGCGATCTCATTCAGGACTAAATGTAACTCTAATCGTTTAGTCAAGACGAAGTTTGCAATGTGACGACGGAAACGTTGGCACCAGTGCTTGCATCTTCCGAACAACACAGACTCTATTGTCTCTGACTACGGAAGCTTACGTTTTCCAATTGGTTAATTATCTGCTCAACGACTTCTCTTCCTCTTTTCAATGTCACGGTGCAATTAAGCACAGTTTTGTTTATGGACTCAGTCCTTTCAAACTTGCCAAAAACCCCAGTTACCAAACACGAATCAAAAACAAATCCCTGTATCACATATTCATAAAAAAATTTGCAGATTCAGATCCAGACTGAGGACCTTGTCAGAAAGGGACTTTCTCCCCCTTGTAATAGCATGTAAGATTATATTTAAGGTTAGCATATAAGTCTGTAAATACATATGTATAGTTATATTTACTGAGCTATATATTTTTCAGAAATTGATAAATTAAAAAAAAATAACTCAGTGGGCTGTGGACTAGGGCTCCGAATTTCAGAAATCGAAAACAAATCAATTTGTTTTATTGTTTAATTAAATTCGGGTCACAACGCATCAAAACTGTTTTTGTCCCTATCAGTACGCACTAAGTTTTACAGTAGCGCCCTCTTCGTCGATTTCCAAAAACCGGATTCGGCGGAACCGGTCCACCCGCATCCAGTAAGGTAACTTTTGGGCTCTGCCACAGGAACAAAGCTTGTCAACGTTCTACTACGTTGCGATATACTCAAGGACTCGCGTATCATTCAACGTGAGGGCGTGTTGATCCACGTCTGACTTAAGCCGCTGATTTACTCACGGCTGACATTTCAATAGAAAGAGGCGTGAAGTTCACTGGGTGCAAGGTGCGTAGTACTCGTAGAATCTTGAGTCGGCGGGAATGCTTGTCACGTTACACGCACTTAACGGTTACTTCTCGAGGCAAATAAGATTCGAAGGGGGACTAGGTTACAGCAAGAATGTTGTGAGGAATAATTTATTGCTGCTCGGTTAACGTCAAACAGTAGCCTTGTAATAACTCATTTTGCGTGTCAACATAGAAAATATTGGCAATTGCTGTACAATATAGTCCAGTAAGTTGATATGTGAGTTAAAAACAGCCCTCTAGTATATGACTATTCTTTAAAGATGAAAATTAAATTTAATAATCCTTGAGTGCATAAATACATATATCTACTACATTTGTTTTGCTAAACAAACAACTTTCACGTCATGAAACTAGTTTCATCACTAAATATAATAATGTACTTAACAATTCTCGCATTAGATTGAATGTGCAATTAAGTGGTGAATAAATCGTTGCGTTATTTTCTGTAAAAATTATCGATACAAAAATTATTCTCAACTACCTTGAAATATATTTCGTCAGATCAGTTTAGATAGTCCGCATTTCACGAGTTAAAATTAGAATAATTCTTCCAACACATTCTCAATGCAAAAAACACCTCGAAGTATTTCATTAGAAATATAAGGTTGTTGGTTAAAACCTTGTATTTTGGCCCAAAGCATATGGTTATCTTGTGTATGCAAATTGAGTCGTGTTTTCATCATTCATACGCGAGTCTTCTCCCCCTCTCTTCTCTCTCTCTCTTTCCCAGCACAAAAAAAAAGAAGTGAATTATGTAAGCAGATGCGTGGGCTGTGCTCTGAGGCGGCAGGTGAATGGCCTGTGGACAATGAGCTCGAGCGTCGCACGGATGGAAATCGCTGCTACGAAGCGCCTACGTCTGCACGTTGAGGCGTCAAGCGGCTCCAAAGAGCATTTCCGGAAGCGGTGGCGTAGTTAGAGAGGGCAGGGGGTGGAACAGCCCATCCCGATTGATACGATTTGAGGGGTGACACCAATTTGAACATTTTTTTAGTTGAAATTATTTAGTTATTTATGTAGTTAGAGAGGGCAGGGGGGGGGTGGCCCCTCCTGCTTTTATTAAAGAATGTATAACCTTTTAGTAATAGATATTTTTCTACTTAATTTATTGGGGAGGGTGATACTATTAGTTTTTCCCGGTGACAACAACTAAACTACGCCAGTGTCCGGAAAGGAGAGATTTCAGTTCAGACACACACACACACACACACACACACACACACACACACACACGATAAACACATTAATATTTTGAAAATAATCTATATTACTAATTTGAAATGCAAGCAGAAATTGAAAGAAAGCAATGCAGCCTTTGGATACGTGTGATATGTCTATGGTTTCATTACTACACTTACACTGCACTTACGGGACTAATGACCTTAGCAATTGATACGCCGGGAATAACGAATCAATGAATCAATATTTCCATTTTGAGGTTGCATGATTTGAAACATCGATACCCCTATACTTGGGTTCTTCTATCGTGGCGGCTGAGGGTAGTATCTCCAAGATGGAATTCGGCCCGACTTTTTGCATCTTTCATTGTCCTGCCACAAGATATCGGATGATCGCACCACATCAAGCAGTGCTGCACATCAACCGACTCTAGGGGAGTGAGAATGACTCAAAACGTCGTGCCGATTTCCTTCTTGGAGATACTACCCTCAGCCGCCACGTTAGAAAAACCCACATCTAGTCGAGGAGGCGAACGCACAGCGAGCGGCGGCGGCGGCGGCGGCGGCGGCGGCGGCGGCGTCCTCGCCCTTTAGCGCGCGCTCGGGTTCCTTCCCGCGCCCGACCGCTTCCGGCGCCGCCGCGCCGTGGGAGGCGGGCGGCGGCGGCGACCCTGGAGGCCGTTATCCGGCGGTCCCGTTACCGGCGCGCTGTAAAAACGCGCTCGCTCTTGTCGGCTGCGCGCGCGCCCGCTCGTGCGGATGTGGACGTGGACGCGGAGGCGGCAGGTCGCAAGGCCCGCGGCGTCCGCGCGGGGCGTGGAGCGGCGCGGGGGGGGGGGCGGGAGGGGAGCGGGGCGGGGTGGGACGGGGCGGGGCGGGGCGGCGCGCAGCGGAGCCGGACAGTGTGGGGCGGGATGGGGTACACCGAATGGAGGCGGAGCGGGGCAGCGAGGGGCGGGCGGAGCGGACATGATGGGGGCGGAGCGGATGAGTGGGTGGGGCGGGGCGGGGCTGGGGGTTGCGGAGCAGAGCCGAGCTGTTGGCGCCGGCCGCCTGCGTTGCGTCAGCGCAGCTCCCGCGCCAGACGCCGCGCCGCGCCGCGCCGCTCCCACGCCGGACAAAGGCAGCGGCTGCGCTTGCAGAAGTGCACGACGCCGACGGGGCAGCGGGGCGCGGGGCGGGCGCACGGGCAGCCGCTCGCAATGTGGATTCAATGCCTTGCCACACATCACCTTGCACTTCTCAATAGGTCTCCTTTTGGACTCTGTAATCTTCTTCTTCTTTGCCTTCTCCTCCTTCGCCTTCTTCTCCCCTTTCGCCTTTTTCTCTTTCTTCGCCTTGTTCTTCTCCTTTGCCTTCTTCTATTCCTTCACCTTCGTCTCCACCTTCGCCTTCATTTCCTCTCTCGTCTTCTCCCCTTTGCCTTTTTCTCCTCCTTCACTTTCCCCCTTATCACATTCTTCTTCTTTTCTTTTCTTTCTCCTTACATTGCTTTGTCGTTCTCTTCTCCTTTGTCTTTATCATTCTCTCCTCGGTTTTCTTATTTTTCTTCGTCGTCTTCTACCTGGTATGGGCATGATTTTCCAAAATTATTCCTACTTTCCAGTAATCAATTCCAAAAGAATATTTTTTTTCTTTTAATACAAAATTTTAATTGCTGAATTAAAATTATTCTAACTTGTCCGATGTCGGCAAAGGATAGTTCATCCTGGGGAACCTCCATGATAGTTTTCTGTGTACGGACGCGATGGGCTCACAAGCCGTACTAATTCATTGGACAATGGCCAGTAAGAATTCACGAACCTCACACAAATGACTCTAAGTAGGGACAGATTGCCAAATAAATTGAAGTCATGTCGGATGACGTTACATGAGGTAGTGTCGATGACATTTGCGAGAGAAACAATTGCTAACGAACAAATCGACGAATTGTGCGCATGGGCCTAATCTGCAGTTTTGTTGCCAGCAGTAGCCAAGCAGTTGTGTCAAATAACAATATCTTTATGGTTATGCGGTGGCTGCATCTGGAGGAGCAGTCTCAGAGGGGTGGGGACCTCGAGGACACCGAAAGGGGCGAGGGTGTAAAACAGAAGATACATACACACATGTACTATTGTAAAGGATAAATTTAAATTCTTGTAACAGCGTGGAGAAATGTCTCACGGCACGAAAGGAAACATTATTCTTCCCTCCATACCACATATATACTTCTGTCGTACAAATGTCTGTGAGTGGAGAGAACATTGACAGCTCCACCCTTCCCGTGAATTCTACAGGTGTACTAGTAGTTTATTTTGCTTTAAATAACGGGTGATGTTTGGAATGCGTTCCAATGGGCGAAGGTCAGCTACCTGGAGGTGAAGTGGTGGAACTCCATTCTTTTCCATATCCGTTTGTTTTATATAAAGAATTGCTGTTTGTGTAAATGTACATTAGCCATGTATTCCTCAACTCATGAATGCAGAATATATAACCTTAATGCTAATATCAATTTTATAGCTTGGTTAAATTGTAACAAATAATACACGCTGATGATGGTGAAAACCGAAACCCAAATTCTCTTTGCCAATGAAACTATTGATAGTGCTTTACTCGAGTATTTCAACATTGGTTTTATACTTTCAAAAATACCACTCAAGAGAGCACACACTTTTACAAAAACCGACCGAACACCCTCATAATTTAACTTTCTCAGTCACCGTACAAACACTGTACACTCTATAAATTAGCGTCAACATATTCTTGTCGGACGCTCTGTCTCACCTATTTGTCAATTATGTTAATACTTTCTCCAAGTTAATTTGTAATGATCTACTCGTTAGCGTTCTAACTATAACTCAACTTCCTGAATGTGATAAACGGAGAAATTTATATATAATCCCTTTCTCTTAGCGGATAGATCCTAGAAGTTAGTTGACTTCATTTGTTTTCTCGAAACCTGTTCTATCGTAAGCGTCAGAGAATAACATGATCCTCTTGCAGGAGAATTGACCTCCATTCCGTTTTCTGATATTTTTTAAAACATTCGATTATTCAGTTGCTGCCAAAATCATGTTATACATATTTATGGTAAATATAGATTACTTCACAAATAGTTTGAATTGTATTCTTTCAACGGAGCTATAACTTTTAATGCATTGAGCTTACATGGTGAATTACTTTGAATATTTTAGTAAGGAATTCGTTTCCAATTTTCATATACTTACATTCTTCAATCGATAAAAATCTCTACAAAATTAAGGAATAGATTGTTTTCGTTACACCCTGGTACTTAAAGGTAACGACATAATGAAATTCGTTCTTTAGTTTATGACAGCAGTTATCGTAATTCACGTGTTCAAGGTATCCAGTGTACGTATATTGGCAGACAGTCAAGGAGTATTTTATGAACGAGATGGTGAGGCACTACTTCAGAGTGAAGGTTATGTGAAGAGTTCGGTTATTGAGAATTAAATAAGCTGAAAATAGTATTTTTTTATTTCACATTAAACACAATGATGGTTTATCCTTTAATACTCATGACATTGGATATTACAATTCTCTCCATGACAAAGTTGATTTCCATTTTAGAATAATCTGAGTTTTTGTTTGAAAGAAGGGGCCACCTTGCATCAGGCCCCTGGTTTTCTCTGGGCGTCTCTGTCAGGGAGTGTGGGTGAACCGGATACGTGGACGTAGGTCCTTGCGAACTCGTAAATGAGCATGCGTAGTCCGGGACGACATTGCAGAGGTGAGTTAATTCTTAAGAAAGGGAATCACGTGATTAGGGTCTCTGATAAGTAGGTCCTTCAACAATTTTGTTAACAAAGTTTTATTGTAATTCATAATTTTTGGACAATATTTAAATATACATGTTTAAACTGCAATAGTTAATGAGTTAATTCTCATGTTTATCTTTAAAACGAACGTTTCAACTAGGCTCATGTTTTGGTTTGGACTCCTCAGATTCTGAGCACTATGGTCCTGGCCTAGTTCCTTCGTCCCTGCAACTTAGGTTAGAGTCACAACCGGGGAGGTTTTTCGACCACAACTCAGTAGCTAAAATAATTTTAGCCGGATGCTCAGATGAATTCTACCGATCTATTCGCCACGAATTGCAGGGCAGTTCCTTGAACAAAGAGCTACAGTCTACAGGCGATCCATCCCAATTCTGCCCTCACTCCCACCCTAAGTACTAGTGGATGGTTGGGCCCATATCCATATACTACGGTTTTTATATCATGGCGCGTGAGAGTCTTGTCTTCACGGTCGAATATAGCACGGGTTTTCGCGTCTTTCACGGCCGTACCGCTAGATCTGCAGCACTGCTTTATACGGTCGCAATCATGCGACATCTGGCGACATGACGGAGAAACGCAAAATACCGTGCCATATTTGATCGTGAAGCCAGGCCCTCTCGCGCCATTTTATAAAAAGAGAAGTATAAGACTCGAAAATCGAGAAAAACGTCAGCGCTGCGAGTTGGCGACTGTCAGGCCAGAGCCGAGAGAAAAGGGGAGGGAGGGGAGAGGAGAGAGAGAGAGAGAGAGAGAGAGAGAGAGAGAGAGGAGTGAGATTGAGACAATGATAATTTGTTTTCGTCCAATCATTGCTTGTAGTTCTAATTAAATCAACCGGCGTGCCCTAACGACCGGGTCATTTGAGGCGCCCGCAGCACTCGGCAACCTTCACCCAGTGCCCAAGCCGCGGCGCGTGCGCGAGACGCGTCACGCGTGGTCTTGGCCGCGCGCCTGGAGGGCCCTGCCCTGTGGGCGCGGCCCTGCCCGGCGCGGCACCGGCGGCCAAGCGGAAACAGACATCGAACGCCAGTGGGCGCGTGCGTCACATCCGCCACCGCCGCCGCGGCCTTGGCCGACCCGGATGGCCGCCGACGGACGCGACCACCACTCCCCATATGGCCTTATACTGCCCCACTTCCACTGCAGCCACCACCATCACAATATTGATTGATTGATTGATTTTTTCGTGTTTCCGGGCGCGTCAACTGCTTCGGTCATTAGTCACGTTAGTGTAGTGCATGTTTTTTCTCGTGAGATGGCGGTGATCTTCCCCCACTGGATGGCGAGATCCGGCGCCGACCTACCGTCGGCTAGTGGGGTTTCCCCATAACCAGGACTCTCCCACCAGCGGGACACCGCCCCAGGCGGGACATGCTCTAAGCTTCCGACCGGTCTCCCGGAATATGTGGTAGTGTAGTGAATGTTAGTGTAAGTGTGTGTGTAAGAGGAGAGGATAGGACAAGGGAGAGGAAGGATAGATCGCGCGCGGTCCGTGACCCGCTTGGTAGGGTACTGCTCCGGCATTCGCCTGGTGTTGATCCGAGAAACCACGGAAAACTACCGATCAGTGCAGCCGGTCGCTAGAATTCTCCACCATCACAATACACCATTACCACAACCTCCACCGTCACCATCATTATCGCTATTGCCATCACCGCCTCCGCCGCCGCCGCTTCCGTCACCGCCTCCGCCGCCACCTCTGCCGTCACCACCTCCGCTGCCGTCGCCGTCGCCGCCTTCACCTCTCGGCTAGGTCGAATTCAGCCGCTAGACCGAATTCAGTCTCGAGGAGAATGCGAGCGGCCGGCGGGGATTGCTCCGAACTGCACTTCGATTTAAACACAGGGTCTGTTGTCGTAAATTAGCTGTTACGGTATCATCCAATCGGGAGATTCAACGGCACTTCAGTAACGTCACTATGAAGACGTTTAAGCTCCCAATTGATTTAATTTTTAAAATATGCGGATGGTATTTATTTTAGGTCCTTTAATATTCCAACATTGTGTGTTCATGTTCGTTGGTGTGCACTTCAATTTCAGTGAGTTCTGTTTGGCGTACGTAATGTTTTCAGAACACAATTGGAAACATGTGCTTTTGCTTTGTGTATACAGTGTATAAAATTCGGACACAACATTTAATGGCCCTGTATTTGGTTATTAGAGTTTTTAATGGACTTATAGCGCACTATTGCCACTTCCACTGCAGCCCCCACTTTCACAATACACTATTTCCATCACCACCACCGTCACCCCAATGCCCTCACCACCGCCGCCGCCATCGTCTCCGTCCCGCCATCGCCATCATTTCCGACACCGTCATCATCACCATCTCTGCAATCACTACTTCCTCCGCCGCCACCACCGCGACTCCGCTACAGCTATCACCACCACCTCTGCCACCGCACCGTCATCATCACCATCACCACTGCCATCACCACCGTCTCCGCCGTCGCCGCTTTGAGGCCACGTCCACTGCTGCGTCCCGGAAGCGCTGGCACTTCGCAGAACTGTTTTCTCACCTGTTTATCCACGGCGCTGACATCGCTAAGGAGCGATTTTCGAACAGTGGTCGTGATTTATCGAGGCGTCCAAATGAGAAGTTATGGCTATCGCTCAAAAATGTATCTAACACGCTCAGCTGCCAGAGAGTTTCTCTTGGCACGATTAATTTCCGTTTTGTAGGTTCGTGCCACTCGTTAATGCAAGTACAAAGAAAGAGAGGATGAGTGACATAGCAAGGTTAGGTTCTCGTAATATGCCTGCCAGTGAAGGTTCTACCGTGTTTGATCTTCCTTTCAAGTGCTACAAATGTGACTTCATTATAAGCCGGTAACATGTTTAATGTTTCTTCTTGAAAGTTTTGCGTAGGCTACTTAATTTAGGTCATCTTTTAATATTTCATTCCATAGCTTTCTATGTAGTAGATATTCCTATCTCTAAAATGACTGGGCCTACGATTTCTATGGGTGAGATGTGGTCTTTCCCACTGGCAAGTTAAATAGCGTTATGAAGTGTGTGACTAATAACTCATGTACGAACAAGAGTTAACATGGCGTAGGCTCTTCGTCGAGTTTGAATAGTCTTAATATTATCTTTTCGCTTGATAACACAAGCACTAAAAGCATTTCTTGCTGATAGACATCGATAGACCTTCATAATGCAGCAGGTGATCATTCCATGCGTATCCTGATTGCATCGACTTCGCTTCGAAAAATATTTGATCGTGTTGAGAGTATCAGATTTAGAAGGAGAAAAGTAAATCGTTTCAAGTATCTGATCAAGAAACAAATAAGGTTCACTAATGAGAGTACCAGCTGCTTTGCCGTATTGTAAGGGGAAACGAAGTAAGAGTCAGTGAGTGTACTCGGCGAATGAGTTGCACAACTGAACTGGCGTGAGGCCAGAGTCGGGTCTGTAGCGGGTTTCGCGCCAGTCCGTGCGAGAGTTACAAGTTACCAAGTCCATGTCTTTGATAGTTTATTGTTCTGGGTCTTTCACTGTCACCAGCCGACTTTCCCATTTCGATACCATGTTTGGAGACACAGACTAAAAATTTTGTATTGCTGTCTCTTCTGTTTGTCAATATTTAGCAGCGACGACATAAACGTCAGTTGAAGGACACAATCATGGGATATTTGAGAAAGTCATACAGTCTACGAATATATTCCAGGAATGCGAAAATAACTTTTGGTATCCGGCTCCTAAACTTGTTTGATTTTTTCTTCAGTGTCAATGGATTTGAAGTGTTTTCAATCCTCGGCTGTTCCCAGGGGGTCTAGGTTGAAAAGTGATATTGTGACCTCGGAGTGTTGACATTGATTCCTCCGTCAAGATACTTCAGAGTAAAAACTCTTGTGCTAGGCTGTGAGTTAAGCCCTCCCTTCGATAGCCAAAAAGGAGTGTAGTATAGTCTGACATTCGGCTTTTAGTTGTCAGCATATCATTTGCTCTTGTTGTCATAGTGCAAGTATTTGTAATGACGTAATACTAATTATGAAATTATTTATAGACATTTATGTAAGTAACAAGAATCGAATTTCCTTTTCGATATCAATATTAAATGACATACAGGTCTTACTTCGGAATGAAGGCGACAAACATGAACTGTTAGTAAATTGAGGTATTTGCGGGTTACAAATTGCTGGTTTTTATATAAGAGAGAGGTGGGCGAGGAACATTCCGGATAATACTTGTTTGATGTATGTGCTTATGAAGTAAGCACCTGGTGTAACAGAAATTAATGAACCGTAAATATCATGAAACATTTTATGCTCCAGTGCTTAAATATTGAATGAACGTGTTGGATAACAGCAATACGTGTAGAACTAGAATATTTAATAAGTCACTATGCGTTTTGGTTTCTTTCTTGTTCATTCTTTATTGTTGATCGGAAAGTAAGAAAAATATTTTTAGCACACGACTGAATATCTAAGTCGCAAGGCCCGGACAGGTAACCCGGTTACCAGCCACCGAGTGCGAACAGGAGTGAAATTACACAGTCATTTATGGATGCCAATTATGTAATGAACAAGAACAGCATTCCGCACCGGAGAACAGTAATCGCGAGACTGAGAGAGACGAGGCCCTCGTGGAGTTGCCACATTTCGATGATTTGTCAAAGAGCGGACGTAGCGAGGGAATTTCGCAAAAAGGAGAAAAGGGATAAAAAATAGTACATAAATGATAACTATACTGTATTGTCACAGAAATAATCTCGCTGCCGACTTTTGTACTAATTATAATTCGTATACCATAGATCAGTGCACATAAACTCTTTTTGAATTTATTAATATTAATGAAGCAAAAGTATGCGAATTTTTATTTCGGTGTAACGTACTACTGTAGAATAAGGTATGAAATGCTGCAGGAAAACGTGCGGTTTTTAATGTATTTTCGAGTACGTTATATCACGATTACAAATCCAATGATCTCGTATATTAAGCACACAAGTGTCGGTTCATGACATAATTCCTACTCATATTCAAACTTGGGGTGTAGTTAAATCTATATGCGCAACAATTGTTTGCGTATGATGTAGAAATTGTATATGTATGTGTCAGCGTCAATTAGAACAGTCGAAGGGTTTTTACATGGTAAATTCTTATTCAAATATGAACAACCAGATGTGGGAAGTTTGTGTGTGAGTCTCTCAAACGAGGTCTGTGATGCAACGGTCAGACAGACCTTCCAAAGCTGCGGCCGGGATTCGATTCCTGCCCAACCCAAGGGGAAATTGTGGTGGGCAGAGCACTTTCCCCTTTTCCCCAACAGCTCATTCCGCCATTGCTCCATTTCAGTGATAATCATTTCATAAAGACAAAGCCCTCTAGGTTGTCAGCACACTTTTCGAATTACGAGATATGCGTTTGAGAAACATTGTGATAGAAGATATTGTATTTAGTGAAATCGCGGGTTTCTAACGTGACACATTGAAAAAATTGTCAATTTGCGGAAGAACGGATTTATATTGAATAGAGTCGTTTATTTCACGACCAAAAAGAAAATTTTATTGATATTCCGTTTGTCTTGTGAACAATGTTTAGGAAATTTTACTAGTAAATATTATCTACTATTTTAAAACAACACTTTTTAATTTGACAAAAAAAAGGCGATGTTTGTGATGCTTCACTTTTCTTGTGCACAATAAGGCGTGGACGCATTGTTAAATTGCAAAATATATAATATATACGTGTACTTACAATTTAACTATTTCTAATTAGGAAGCCATTTATCAGAAATATTACTGCATTACCTGATTCAGCTGAAACTTTAAGCTGTTACATAACTTACGCCCAACAATATTGTAACCTACAATTAATAAATTGCGATACACAACATTTACTTTACATTGAACAGAATTTTACAGAAACAGGTGAGGAGTGTGGGTCTGGATTACGTCTCTGATGTGCCATAGCGCAGCTCTACGAGTGCCACGATCGACACAGTTAGCTCAGAGCTAACATTGCCGCTGACTGGAGCGTCTCTGACCGGGAGGTTCTAGTGTTCGAATCCCGTCGGTGATAGATTTTCGACGTTGACTGTGGGTGACACCGCCACCGTCTGTAAAAAAACATTCACTACATTAACGTGACTAATGACCGTAGCAGTTGACATGCCCTTTCACGGGGAATTTGTTGGTCGCGAGGGGGCGGTGCCATGGCAGAGAACCTGACGAAGCAAGACGATATTATACTTCGATTTATTTACAGAGACGACGTTTGATCAGCTGTGTCGGTGTCATCCTATCGGGAGCTTAAATGTCACTTCTGTATGTGTCATTCAAGCTCCTCATTAGATGAGACCGTTACAGCTGATTTACGTTAACAGACCTTATATTTAAATCGAAGTGTATACTTAGATTTCGAGCTGCCTCTGACGTAAATCAGCTGTTATAGTGTCATTCAATCGTAAGGTTGAACGCTACCTTAGTGACGTCCCTATAGTGACGTGTAAGCTCTCAATTGGATGAGACAGCTGAAAATAAATCGTAGCGTAGTGTGCGTAAGTCTGTCAACCCCTTCCTCGGAGATGGCGCGGGCGCCGGAGCGTCTCCGGCAACAACCGCTGCACCTCCGCGCTCGATTCTCCAAAGGGGGAGGGGCGGGGGGCAGTGACGCAACAGCGCTCCGCGGCGGCGGCGGCGGCGGCGCAATTGGACCGCGTCGGCCACGGGCGTTGCGCGAGCGCCGCACGCGGCGGCGGCCGCACCTCTCAGGCGACCAACGCACCGCCCCGCCCCCTCCGCTCACAGCTCCCTCCCCCCCTCACTCTTCCCCGCCTTCCTCCGCCTCGTCCGGCCCCGTCCCGCCCCTTTGTGCCCCGCCCCGCCCCGCCCCGCCCTGCCCCGCCCGCCCCGCCCCGTCCCACCCCGCCCTGCCCCGCCCCCCCGCCCCGCCTTGCTTGGGCCCAGCCTTGCTCCGCCCTGTAGCACTCCGCCCCGCCTCTCATCCTACGCGCCGTGACTCGCCACTCCCCCTCTCTCTCGCGCGCTGCATTTCCGTGCTGCGGCCCGCCCTTTCGCGTATTAGACTCTCGTTCACGCACGCCCTCTCCGGCCGCCTCGCCCTCGGCGGCGTGACACAACTCCCCGACCTGTCCTCTCGCCCTCTTCCTTATTAGCCGTTCTTCGGTGCACGCGCCTCGCCACCGCCCGCTGTCTTTCGCAGTGTTTCTTGCTTCCACCCTCCCCCGCGCTCGTTTGGATTATTACGCACTCGCTCACGTACACCCTGGCAGTCACGGCCCACACATTTCAAACGGTTAAACGAGCGCTCGCTATTTCGCCCGCCTCGCGACCTGTGACACCTCCGCCCCCGACCGTGAGTCACCACGCCCCGTGTTGCTCGCTGAATGATCCTGCTTCAGCCCGCCCTTTTATTTCGCTTATTACTCACTCCTGCACTTACACCATACCTCCCCTGCCTTCGTGTGTTTCTGAGCTAACGCTCCCCCTGCCTTTGCTTCAACACGTGACCTGTACTTTTGACTGGCCACACTTCTATCTGGAATACAACGTGTTTCACCGCGTTTCCAATCAGACTCTCCTTTTCGGCCGGCTTTTGTTCGCTATTCCTCACGTATGCTACCTCGTGCCCAGTGTGCATAGCCCTGCGTTGGATTTTCCCGCCCCTCTCCGTGACCAGAATCTTTGCATTGTGCCCCTGTTCATCGCTTATTCACGCACGCTCTTCTATCTCTTACTCAAGGCACGTGTTTCTGCTCCAATCCCGGTACCCAACCTATCTATCTGTCTCCCCTTTCCCAAACTGGCAAAGATGGAGCACAGCTACTCGCGGTGCGTTGGCATGCCGGGCTTCGATCCTTCCGCGCTTGTTTCCTTGTTCGCCGCGCTTGACGCTCTCTGTTTCCGCGTGGCCACTCGCTTCCATTCGTTCTGTGCCAACGCCCCCCCCCCCCCGCGACCTGCTTCTTCGCCTGCCCGGCGCGCTGAGATAGGCTACGGCGCGTCTCAGGTTGAAGCCAAATCCCCATGGCTCAGATTTTGTGAAATTTACACATGTTAAAAACTGCTAGAAGCTACACTGACGAGCAGATGTTGATGGTCGCCGTACCAACTCACACTACCCTTGTAATTACATTATAATTTTTAAATTTTTGTTTGTAATTCACTCAAGTATTACTCAATTGAATCGTAATCTTTCTTAATTGTCATAAAACCAAACTTGGAATTGGATATCCTTACATTATAATTTTTAAATTTTTGTTTGTAATTCACTCAAGTATTACTCAATTGAATCGTAATCTTTCTTAATTGTTAAAACCCAATTTGGAATTGGACATTCTTATAATTTGCAATCTTTCCCGGACGATGAGATCCAAACTACACGCCGTCTTGCAGGGTTTTCCCAGCCAGGCATGTCCTCTAGCGGGGCACCGCCCAGCCCGGACAAGCTCTAAGCTCTTGACTGGTCTTCCGACATGTGTAGTAGTGTTCCTGAGTAAGAATGTGGAAGTAAGGGAAGATGATAGGAAGAGGGAGGAAAGATCGCGCGCGGTCCTTCGCCCGTTTGTTAGGGTATTTCTCCAAACATACGCCTGGTATTGATCGAAGACACCACTGAAAACTACCAATGTGAGCAGCCGGCCGTTAGAATTTTCAGTCAGAGTTCGATCTAGCTTCCTTACTATATTACGATTTATTCAGAGCTGCGTCTGACATATCATCAGCTGATACGGTGTCATCCAATACACCTCATCACAGTGACGTCACCATAGTGGCGTTCTACCTTCCGATTGGATGCCACCGTTACAGCTAATGATGTGTCAGACGCAGCACTGTGTAAGTCGAAGTACAGTGTCGAAAATCGGCCACGGGACTGGAACTCTCGGCCCAGTGGCCGAGATCGCTAAGGCAGTAGTGTCGTAGTGATCTCGGACCGAAGGGTCGCGGGTTCGAGTCCCGCCTCGGGCATGGTTGTATTTGTGTTCGTCCTTTCACCCCTTATCATCACCATTAAGTATTAAATCCTATAAAAATTAGTAGTAAGATACAAGAAGTGAGAGGTTATATGCTGAAACGTGACTGCTTAAAAAAGTTATGTATTGCAAATAAAAAAAATGTTCAAACCCCTGAAAGGCAAAACTGCCGAACAGGAAGAAAATAAATAAAAAAAAAGGGACTAGAACTCTAGGGCCTCCCGGTCAGACAAGCCGCAGAGAACGGTAATGCTCTCTGAGGCAGTCGCTGGCAGGCGGGCTGTGGGCCAGCAACGGGGGTGTCCTCGTTCGAACGGTGCTTTGGAGCGAGAGTTGAGCCCCGTGGCCAAGAGAGGAAGAGGTTCCGCGTCGAGGAAGTGAAGGCGGCCGGTGCCAGCGCTGCCTCCAGCTGAGAACGCAGCCGATGCCTTCTCCGATGGCCGTGGTGCGCTGAGCAAACCGCACTCAACCGGTTGGAACCGCGCCAACGTCATTATGACGTCGCTCGTGTTCGCTCGTCGATTTTCAGCGCGTTTCATTTTCAGTGAGAGTGTAACGGGTCCGCTGTTCTTGGTTTTTACATGTCATTTCAATAGACCTTGAATTTCTCCTTTGTCCGTTATAGCTACACGCTTGAATATCAGTAAATAAGATCACGTTGGGAAAGACGAAAAATGATAGCAATGAGTAGCCTGTGGGAGAAAATTGTTGTTGCATTTATTTTCTAAAACAGTTTTCGACAATTAATTATTGAATGAACAAATGTTATTTTCAATAATTTGTTCCTGTGAAGTTGTTTCTGTTGATGGTACATTTGTTAATTTAATTTTCACGATTTTTTGAAGAACTACATTCATTCGGTGATAATCCATCTAGCTCAAAATATTATTGACCAAAATAGGTCTAGCAGAGATTTGACACTCTTGAGTATTTTTCGTTAATTTTTCGCACAATATTGTCGTATACTCAAATTCATACTGTAGTTTCAAAACGATTTAGACATAATTTCACCATCTCATTTGTATTTGTTTACTTCGTGGAGTATTTCTTAAGGTGTGTCCCAAATGCGAAACACCTTCCTCTAAAAGATTTCACAGCTACAGAGATAAAAGATCGTTTGTAGATTAATATTATCTTAACGGACACGTTGCACATCGGCAGTGCAGCACGTAGCAGAATTTTACATAAAGGGAGTTAAATACAACTTCGTGTAAGCTTCGTGGGCTATTAAATGGAGAAGGCGGTAGGATTCTTTCACGATTGATAAACTTTGTCGGCAAATTCCTTATAAATTACCCCGACTCTAATCTTTTAAATCGTTAAGCAGTTATTTTGTATACAAGTCAGGTTATCGAAGTTCAGCTAACTAGGACACTCTTTGTTCAGTGGAAAGGAACATTTCTAGTATTATCAGAATCATCTCCAGTAAGCACTAATTTGACATTGGCTCACTGTGTATTGAGGGTACGCGCGGTAATCAGGACGCATTTTCGCCATATGCTGCGCATTACGTAAATAAAATTACAGCCGCCCGTAATGCTAGCGCTGCTGTGCGGCACGGGAGGTCAAGGGCGACTCGGTGGGTGCAGCTCAGCCACAGAGGGGGTAAAGGGGCGCTGCATTCAGTCGCGCTACCAGAGCAGTTGCCAACACACCACGTTTTTTAACTTTATATCTTCTGGTTCGTCGTAGTTTTTTCGAGAGATTTCATAGGGAGTTGTGGCTTAGTGCATCAACTGATGTCACTGCAGTGCCTCTGACCCGGAGGTCCTAGGTTTGAGTCCCGACGGCGGCAGGATTTTCGACACTAGCTTTCCAGCTAGGACGAATTCAGTCGTCGTCTGGAGGAGAAATCTAGCGGCCGGCTGCTCTGATCGGTAGTTTTCCGTGGTTTCTCCGAACACCAGGCGATAATATTAAAAGATTTGGAGAAGTGGGTAGATTTATCACTCGAGGTTAAGTAGAAAAACTGTTGCATACGCTTATATTAAAACAACTACAAGCTTTCCGAGAAGATTTTTAAAAAAGGTAAACAAAAATGTCTGAAATTCGATATTTAATTAGTTGTTTTCAATACAGTATTAAGTGAGACACGATGCTATTTTTTAAAAACTTTAGCGTATTCTTAAAATTGAATAGATGTAACTCACTTGGTTGGCAAATGTCGAGCGTACTGGCAAAAAAAAAGGCATCCAACTAGTCCAACCTGCCTCTTTGAGTCGACCAAGCGTGCACTACAGCTCCTTATTTCGTCGCAAACAATGTTGAAACCTGCCTTACTTTCTTCTGGAGCAGGTGGCAATTACCGCAGGGAGAGGCGGCAGTTGCGTCTTCCTGCATCTTCCACCCCGATCCACTCCCCGCCACACTGGCGTTGCCCCGGGCTTCCGGCGGCGCCGCGCCGCGCAGCAAAGCGCAGTTAGTTACTCCGTATAAGCAGTTCCTTTATTCCGCGGGATTCCTCGCTCGCGCAACGGCGGTTACGAGCTGCTCTTTTACGTCATCGGCATCTCACTAATGCGAGCAGCCGAGGGCAGCGGCTGGCTCCTCCTCTGGTCAGAGCCACGCCCCCTTCCTCAAGTCACGACCGCTGGCGGCGCAGTGACGCGAGCCAACGGTTGTGGCTTAGGTGGCTCAACTGATTTCACTGCTCTGCCTTTAACGACGGTCTAGGATTCGAATCCTGTCAGTGACAGGATTTTTGATAGCTTGGTTCAGTTCAGCCGCTGACTGGAGGAGAATTCTCGCGGCCGGCTGCTCTGGTCGGTAATATTCCGTGGTTTCATGCGAATGCCGGAGCAGTTTCCTAACAAACGAGGACGGATCGTGCGCGACATTTCCTTCTGCGCCCCTTTTTCATCATCATCCCTTCCTTAAATACACTCGCACTACACTACCACACATGCCGGAAGACCGGCCGGGAGCTTAGAGCTTGTCCCGGCTGAGGCGGTGCCCCGCTGATACCTGACTGAGAGAAAAACCCGCTAGCCGTCGGTAGGTCGCCGCCGGATCTCACCATCAAGAGAAGATCACCGCCATCTCCTGAGGGAAAACATACAGTATACTTACGGGACTAATGACCTTAGCAGTTGACGCAGAATCATTAAATAATCAAAAGGGTTGTAGGGTTGTACTTCCTTACCAGGGGGTGAGAATACAAGTTGGGATGTTAGCAAACGTACCAAAAGCTCTTTATATAAGCGAAATAATTTTCAGTATTTTTAAAATTGTATCGATATTTCAAAAATGTATTGCGCTTTTTTATAGATCAAGAAGGAACTCCCCTAAGTTTGCTGTAGAAATGTCAATTTTCATGCCAACCAACCTATTGAAATATAACAAGCAAATGCTTAAATTACTCAGGGGAATATAGTACTATAGAATAACAGAACTAAAGTTGTTCAGTGCTTACAATCATGGAAATATTAATGAATTCTATTAACAAAGCGTTTCAACGATTTCAACAAATATCACAAACAAGACATACACGGCTTGTGCATTTCAGCACTCACTAAATAGTATTCACTATTCCGCTAGAAAGTGCAGAGTGCGGAGTTACGTGAAACCATCTGTCAAGGATTTGGAAGGATTTTCTTCAAACCTCAAACTTTCAACTGATCCTGTATGAGGTACTACGAAATGAAATTTAATGTGCAATTGCTGTGAAATATGTTGAGAATTTGCTCAATGGAAGGTCCGTGGGTAAGTGTGCAGAGTATGCTGTAATCATGTCAATAATACCTCATGCTACCAAACCCTCTCCAAATTTTTCTAAAGAACAAAGATTTAATCAGTTAATCAATTTAATAAGTTAAAAACAAATTAATCAAAACTTTGAATAAGAATCTGTGTTAATTAGCAAAATAAATCAAAACGACATCTTTCTTTCGGAACGATATACGTGTCAGGACGCACACATGGAAAAACAGAATATTGTTTACGAATGTTATCTGAACCAGCGTTGACCTTCCAAAGTAACTTCATTATAAAAGTATCAAATAAAAGTGTGTTAAAATATTGGTTTTATTTTATTTCCAGTAGTAAATTAGAATCTTAAGTGTCGTGGCATCATAGTTTGTTAACCTGAAGGACCTCGGTTCAACCTCAACAAAGCTGGAGATTTTTACCTGGCTATGTCCGATTCAGGGTGATCGAGGAGTGCACCCAGCCTCCTTTCAAAATGAGTACCAATGGATTTATTCACAATAAATATTGGGGAATATATGAAGCATGGCACTTGCCACGCCATCTTCTCCCAGTTCCAGAAAAGCACATAAGAACTCCTATGCCCCGTTCAATTACAGAGGGCTATGGAAATGTGGAAACAAATGCCAAAGGCAAATAGAAAGGAGTCCTAACCTCCTGGAACCCTGAGCAGGAGATTTCTGCAGTACGTAACAAAGGGTACTAAAAAGTTATGAATCTTCACAATATAAAAGAATTTGATAGAGAATTTTAAATATGCACAACGGAGAAGTACGTTTCATTGAACGCAAGATCCATTCACACTCGCACGACAAACTTGTATAATTCCCGGATGTGCCGTAACTCCTCCGTTGTTTGTACTCTGAGTCAGATGAATCACGGCTTATGAAAGCCAGAACCGAAACACGCAGTCGACCAAGCGGCGCACAGAGCCGGATAGAACCAGAGGCAGACACTGAACTGGTCCAATGGAACTTGTAGCTCTTGCGCCATCCCCGGAGCAGGTTATTTGCTCTGCATCCTGACTCCAGAAATCGAGAAGCCCGTGGAAGGGATCGTAAAAAGGACGGGCGGCGCTGTCGCGTTGGGCACTGGCCGAGCAAAAAGCGCGCTTCGGGGCGGAGAACGCTTCCAGAAAGAAAAGCTCTGATTGAGTGCCGCTGAGCGGAAAAATCATCGAGGCTTCCATCACCGTTTTGTGACTCCTACTCGCGTGTCGTTTCCAAGCGTGGAGAAAATGAAAATTCTTCACACTATGCAAGAAAGACAGTTAAAAACAAACATCAGGGATAGGTTAGTCTCAAACATATTGGAACGCAATGGCACATAAAAGGATAGAATTCTGAGTTTAATACCTTTAAGTTTCCAAACGTCAGTTATTGGTTCAACTTATTATTACGTTGATTGCATTTGAATTGCAAACTGATCAATAATAGTATTTCATTTGAATATTATGTTTCATTAGCGGGTCGGGCAATAAGGAATAAGGCGAGGAGCTCAACGGGTGATGAGCATTGGCTCTCCCTCCCCATCCTCACATTCCTTCTCACCTCGCTGCATCTCCCTCTCCTATCGCCACATCCCTCTCCCCTACTTCACGTGGTCTATTATAAAGACTCCCAACCCCATCCGATTCTTTATAAACACTTCCACATGACCACATAAAGACTCCCAACTCCAACATTGTATTTTCTCAAAACATCATATGACTCATATAGACATCCGAAATTCCAATGAGCACTTTTAAAGATTTCCAATATCACTTTAACAAAAAATGACCTTAAATAAATAAAAACTTACGTTCCACATTATAAATATTCTCCAACACCATACGACACAATGCAAAGACCCAACCAAATTTATAACCCAAAGGCCATTTAAAGCCTTCAATTCCAAACGGTCCATTTTAAAGATTCTCCAACCCCAAAAGACTCCCAACCCCGTACGACCCTTCTTAAATACTCCCTCAGAATTACGAGTGGGCGGATGCCAGTGGGCTGTAGTGGCATCGGAGTGAGACGGGGCCCGTTCACAATCGGCCGCTCCGAAAGAGTCGGCGCGGCGCGAGGCCGGGAATGGGTCGGCGATTGAGCGGCGCTGAGCGGGGCACCCACGGGAGTGAATGACGCGTAGGGGCGCGGGGCTGGTTATCCAACGCCTGATGCAAGCGCTTATCATGCGGGGGCCGTCGCGCGCGGAGAAACCGGCACGGGGTACGCTTTCTCCTCCCCGCCCCCGCCCACCCCTGCCCGTCGCCCCTCTTGCTGCGGGCCCGGCGGCGCGGGCGCGGGTGCTCGCGCGGCGGGCGAGGCGGGCGGCGGCGCGGGGGGGGGGGGGGCGGGCGGGCGGGCGGGCGGGCGAGAGGCGGGCGGGCGGGCGGGCGGGCGGGCGGGCGGGCGGGCGGGCGGGCGAGAGGCGGGCGGGCGGGCATGCGGGAGCGGGCGAGCGCGTAGCGGGCGGGTTGGGGCGCGGCGGGCGATGCGGGCGGGGCGGGCGGGGGCGGGCGAGGAGGGCGCGGCAGGTATTCGGAGCGCCGCTGTCCGCGCTGCCCGCGGCGAGCGCGTTGCCCAACGACCACGCGCGCGGCTCCATATGGGGCGCAACGGGGCCGCCCGCGCGCTGCCTCCGCCGCCCAGCGCAGCGCCTCGCTCGGTAAACCGCCCATTCAAACGGACAATGCGCGCTCTTCCTCTCCAGCCCAAACAAGAAATCATCTCACAGAAAAAGGATTCATTGATCGATTATTTTGTGTTTTCCGGCGCGTCACCTCTGTGCTCGTTAGTCTCATAAGATGAATTGATTGATTAGTGATGCCGGGCGCGTCAACTGCTAAGGTCACTAGTCCTGTAAATGTAGTGCATATTTTTTTCTCTCGTAAAATGATGGAGATCTTTCCCCTTTGCATATTGAGATCCAAAAGTTTCAAAATACAAATTTGAGGTGAGAATATACACAATCCTCTATTATTTCTTTTGTTGTAATTCTAGAAATGTGTACAAGTCCAGAAAAAAAATACGTTGCCGAACGTCTCCATATTGAGAGACAGGGCAACATTTCCACCAGCCGCCCACCAGACGCCCGCCAGCGCCTTCGCCATCGAGGAAGCGCACAACACATTCATTCAGCCCCCAATTGCGTGGGCAGCCTGGTCTTCATCTCACATCATGACTTACAAAAAACAATACTCCAGAGTCGAGATATTAATTTCTACACCGAGATATCTACGGAGATCAACAGAGATATTCCTAATTGATTTCGGACCCGCGAACTGAGTCTAGTGTTATCCATAAGCATGCCGTGTATGTGAAAAAATATGGAAGTCGCCATATTTTGAAATTACCGAAAAAACTTACACTGGCAATATAATGACTCGAAGGCTGAAAGCACCATCTTATTCTACGTTAACATGCTGATTTTTTTTCCAGCCAATAATGTATGCTCAACATACAACGTGATGCCTTAGATGCCAAACACATGATGCTACGGATAGAGAAATGAAACAATGACTCGCAAATACAACGCTTAGAGTGTCACTTTCGTACAACGCCATGGAGCACTTTCGTTCAAACATTTCTCCTTCATAACGCCCACGTGGCAACCTTTTGTCACGTGTATCTCTTGTTACCATGGTGTCATTTTTCTTCTATTGCACAAAAATATGCTTATGATTTCGCAAAAACAGAATTTCTCAATTGTCGCCATATTGTAACGCAATTGCTTTTTAGAAGTGCGAAGGCAATTTAAAATCTTCTGCGTATTGAAAGCTAAATTCTAATAATCCGTATTTAAAAATTTGGCGGTTTTGAGATGTCATCCCAAAAAATAAGATCATGAATCGAATTTCATCATGTATCTCATAAATTAACTGTAAATTCGTTAAAATGAAAATTGGTCACATTTTTATTAATTTGCAGTCGAGCTTTTATGTTTTTCTCGCTCTTAAAATGCGGTATGTTTTTATGATATGTGTTGTTAAAATTTAGCCATCAACATGAAATGGTTAATACTCCTATACCTTCCGCCAACCCTTTGCCAGAAATGCTCACCAAAACACGTTTATTTAATTATCGCATTCGTACAGTTCCCACTCTTTCTCGCTCTTAGAACTTCAAATAGGGATTAATCCTCCATCATGTCCATTTCGAGAGCTACCACCAAATTCATGGTATGTGTTGTGTTCCTTAACAAAACAGGTAGGGCAACAAATGGTAACACATATCATTCGTATTCCTTAATGTACTAATTTAAATGTTACTTTATGAATTCTCTACAATATATTAAATATGTTTATCTGGCTGGAGGAGAATACAAAATCTTAATATCTATAGTTGGTTTATTCCTCGTCTTCACTTCTGGTTGTATAGCCCGCTTCAGGCCATGACCGCCTCTGACGCTAATCGAAGGTTTCTCGTATCAATGGGATGGACAGATGATCCACCATCACTTGCTCCCAAGGATGAGAAAGGAAACAGGATAGGGAAGGAAATATCGCACGCGGGCCATGCCGTGAATTTTAGAGACCTGCCACAGCTTTCCTCTGGAATCGTTAAAAAACCACTGACGAGAGCAGTTGTTCAATGACTTCGTTACCAGCAGGCGGCACACGAGTGAAGTTTCCGACCCCTGTCGGGAATCGAATGAGCGACCTCACAATCACCGTAGCACTCGAGCCGCAATGCGTTGTCTTAACGCTCACCTCTACCGGAGTCGATTATTTTCCTCCTAACAACATGCAAATCTCAACCACATACGCCCGCGTTGGCCAACGTCCACGACTCCATACGAAGCGATGGCGCAACATTGCCGCCCTGACCGCCGCCGCCGGCAGCCTCCAGGACCCGGAACGCTCTCCGTCACCCGTTCATTCAACCCACTCGCCTGCGTAGGTCGCTCACTCCTCCTTTCAACGCCCATCGCTGCTCCAAGAGGTACATCCAGCCAGGAGATTATTTAATAGCGGATTCGCGTTATAAGCTCCGCGTATCTCCTCTTAAAAAGCCCAAATCTTTCATCATTCCCTACCTGTTTGATTAGGAATAAGTGCTAAGATGGGGGCTACTTCGCCGTAACCAGGAAGCCGAACGAGATGGGCTGTCGGACGTCCTAAGTAGCACACCTCTAAAGCAAGCAGCAGAGAGTTCGCGTTGTATACAGGCAATTTAAGGTAACATATTTTCCCATATAATGCGGGTAAGGAAAAATGTTCAAAGGTTCATTTGTAAAAGCATGATACTTGTTAATGTTTGCTGTGATAATTTTCAACGACATAGAAACAAGTTAGAAAAACAGATAAAATAAAAATATAAAACGTCGTTTCAAATGCATTTTTTTTACCGAGTTACAATTCTTAAGTAAATTAAATGTGTCAAAACGAAAGTTATTTACATGCCATATGTGAATGAGTTTTCACTCCATCGTGGGTGGCCAAATAAGGAGGTCATGATGCGTTACGCACACGTACGCATAACGGCCTTTGCTGCTCATGACGTCAGGCGATAGAAATATCGTAATGTTACAGGTGAACCAATGGTCATACGAAATACCATTACAAATGTAGGTTATCTGAGGTAATCAATATGAAGCGTTAAATGACTCTTCGTTGCCTGAATTGTTCGACAAATTACATAATAATAATAATAATAATAATAATAATAATAATAATAATAATAGATTGGAATTGGATATTTCGTCTTATGCAATTTCACTTTTTCAATATTCTTAAGTTATTATGAAATGTTAGTAAAATTGTAGAATAAATGTATATGAATGAAAATGTTTCTTATCGGAAGCATTTCTAACAAATTCATTCTTATACTTAGCGGTTTATGTCTCTTGATATAGCGTTGTATTATATTTTTTCACTGTTCTCTAGCAGATTGATTGCGATGATTTTCTATTTCTCGATCGCGGCAATTTTTTCTTCTTTGATGGCTATGATATGAAGATTATTGTGGAGAACTTTATAGCTGGCGCAATAAACCGCGTGTGTTACTCATCGGCGATGGACTGGAATGCGCTAAAGAGTTTGCAAGTGGGAGCCCCGGGCTGAGTCCCAAAGTTGGATATAGTAGAGAGAGAGACTTTGCAGACTTCCATCATTAGAGGGATTTTGCAGAGAGTGAAGTTCCTAAGCGTGTACCACAGTCCAGAACCACGCATATGCAGTTCGAGTAACGAATGCTCAGAGACTCAAAAGTGATATACGATTGATTGATTGTTAGTGATTTCGGGCGCCTCAATTGCTAAAGTCATTAGTCCCGTAAGTGTAGCGCATGTTTTCCATCGTGATGTGGAGGTAGTCTTCCCCCACTGTGTAGCGAGGTCCGACGCCAGCCTACCGTCGGCTAGCGGGGGTTTCCCCAACCAAGGATCTCCCACCAGCTGGACACCACCCCAGACGGGACAAGCTCTAACCTTTCAGCCGATCTCCCGACATGTGTGGTAGTGTAGTGCATGCTAGTGTAATTGTGTGTAAGTAAGGGGTGAGGATAAGACAAGGAAAAGAAAGGAGAAAGAAAGTTAGCGCGCAGTCCTTGACCCGGTTGTTAGGGTACTGCTCAAGCATTCGTCTTTTATTGATCGCAGAAACCACGAAAAAGTACTGACCAAGCAGGCAGCCGTTTGAATTGTCCTGCAGACAGCGACCGAATTCGACGTAGTTGACAAGCTAGTGACGAAAATTCTGCCACCGTCGGGGCTCAAACATATGACCTTCCAGCCCTAGAGGCACTGCAGTTGATGCCCTGAGCCACCTCTCAAGGTATCAGTTCGAGTTGTGAAGGCGCAGAGACTCACAAATGGCGTTCGTTAAGGTGCTCCGCGCTACGCAACTGGTCTCTCTTCTTAAGGCTCTCACAAACGCGGAAGATCCGCCGCCTACGCGGATTGGCCGCGGCGGAAGTTTCGCGTCACATGTTGCCTTATGACAACGTTCAGATCTGCACGGCAGGCGAGCATCGCAGCAACGGATTGGCAACGTTTAATCGGCGGCGAAATTGGTAACGCAGTCAGCTGCGTTTCTGCCGCTGCAGCTCGACTTTCGTTGAAGTCCGTCCATGTCCGGGAGTTTCCGCTCCCCTGTGGGTCGAGCGACCTTGCCAACCGTCACCAAACGCTGACTCATTATTGATGCTCCGGTGTAACGGCCCCGCGAATTCCGCGGCCGCGTCTAGCTCGGAACATTCCGCGCCGCACTCGCTGCGGATCTACCGCGCTTCTCTGTGTGAGCCTTTAACTGGAGAACAGCACAGCGCCTGTCCAGAGAAACCCGGGTTGGCTGCGCGTGACGGTGTGCGCAGCGCGCAGGCGGAAGAGGCGCAGGCGCAGAGGGCAGCGCGCAGCGCCACGCTCCGCTGCGCTGGAAAGCTGGGCTCGAACCGCGGACGCCCAGAACAAGAACCGCCCCGCCCCCCATTTGCTTTCGCGCCTGCTCGACCCTCTCTCCGCCACGCCCCCTGCGCCCCGGCCGACAAAACGCCGCGCTGCGCCGCGCCGCTCTCGCCCGGTTGCTGACCGCCGCATCCCGCCACGGCCCCCAGATATTATCGCGCGGTCAAAACGCCCTTTATCATTCCCGCATTATATCCAGATTCCCCGAAGACCTCTTTCCCCACCCTAATTTATACAAGCATTTACCCCCTTTTCCCACAAACATCCTCCCTCCTTTTAACCAGTAAACGCAAACTTCCTTTAGTCAAGTTATCCGTCTGTCTGTGTGTTCTTGGCTCGACAGTCCGCGTCCGTGCCATGGCCTACCAGATGCGTCCCGGCCGTGGGTTAAAGGGGTACGTGTGGTTAGCTGGAAGATATCCCCATGCCGTATTCTGATCTTCCCAACCTGAGAAGTGAGTTTTCTCATCGTCACACAGCAACATATACTGAGGCAATGCAAGGAAAACACAGATCTTGCCTGACCGCGAATCAAATCCAGGTTCGCGTCATGGAAATTGAGCTCGCTGACCAATGAGCTAAACCGCGAGGGCCTTAGTCAAGCGATTCAAATGTGAAATTTTTAAAATAGTGAAGGATTATACCGAGACCCGCATTTGTCTGACGATGGCCAAGTAAATTCATTGTATAGAACACTGCATCTGTCAAAATTCCCGAAAGATGAAAGTCCAACGGGAAGGAAAAAAATTTAAAAAATATATTATCGTTAGATGTCACGAAACGCACCGCTTCCATACGTTCCCAGCGGCTACCGACCGCACTCTCTCACTGACACACACACACACACACATGTCATCGTTCACGATGACCGATCATATCGTCCTAACCGATCCGTCAACTCTCGCCACCACACAGCCCTTCCCCCTACTACCTCGATCTCTCTAAGCTTCCCCGCACTGGCTGCACGATTTCTTGATCAACACTACTTTCCCGATTGACTCCGATCACAACAACCACACCGACACATCGCCCCTTTCCACAACCACATTACGTTCGTCTCCAACCCCCTACCACCACGTCCGTTCGCTCGTTGGTTGGTTGATTAGTGATTACGGCCACGTCAACTGGTCAGCTCATTCGTCCCGTACGTGTCCCGCATGTTTTATCGTGGGGTGCCGCGTTAATCATTCCACCCTGGACGGTGAGATCAGGCGTCGATCTACGTCGGCTACGAGGGTGTTCCCTACCAGGTATCTCCCACCAGCGAGGAACCACCCCAACCGGTACAAGCTCCCGACCTGTCTCCCGTCATGAGTGGTCGTGCAGCGCATGTAATTGTAAGTGTAAAGAAGTATGATAGGACAAGGAGTGGGAAGGAAAGATCGCGGGCGGTCCGTGGCCCGTGTGTTAGGGTACTGCTCCGACATTCGCCTCGTCCGCCCGTCCATCCTCTTCCGTTCTTCCTTCCCCACACTCTCCCACCCGGACTGCAGCGCCTCTGACCGGGAGGTCCTAGGTTCGAGTCCTGACGGCGGTAGGATTTTCGACACTAGCTTCTCAGCTAGGTCGAATTCAGCCGCTGTCTGGAGGAGAATTCTAGCGGTCGGCTGCTCTGATCGGTAGCTTTCCGTGGTTTCTACGATCAACACCAGGCGAATGCCGGAGCAGTACCCTATCAAACGGGCCACGGATCGCGCGCGATCTGCCCTTCCCCTTCCTTGTCTATCCTCTCCCTACACACTCACTTACACTAACAGCATACACTACCACATATTCCGGGAGACCGGTCGGGAGCGTAGAGCTTGTCCCAGCTGAGGCGGCGCCCGCTGGTGGGAGAGTCCTGGTTAGGGGGAAACCCCACTAGCCGACGGTAGGTCGGTGCCGGATCTCGCCATCCAGCGAGGGGAAAATCACCGCCATCTCCCGAGAAAAACATGCACTACACTAACGGGACTAATAACCGAAGCAGTTGACGCGCCCGGAAACACGAAAAAATCAATCAATCAATCCCACCCGGATACGCCCATCCCGCTCGTTGCCGCACCTTCCGTTTCATCTCTGTCCACCGACGTCGTTCGACCCCGTGCGCCGACCAGCTCTGCCCGTCCCCGCTCAGGCGCAACCAAAACGCCGCGCTGCGCCCAAGAAACAGTGGAAAGTGTAACGAACGAGCCGACGGCGGCTGCCCGGTGTCCGACGCGCGACGGACAGCGGCGGCAGATAGTCGCGGGCCAGGGCCCCCTCGCCTCCGCTAACGAAGGCGGCCGCCTCGGCGCTTTTTCTCCCGGGAGGCAGGCTGTGCAGTATGGTTCGCAGTGGAGAAAAAAGAGGACAAAAAGTTGTTTCTTATGCCGTGAACTAGAAAATAAAACCTTTCCCCACGGTCTATTACGTTTTACCTCCAGTCCGTACTAGCATGGTTTGTCAGAAAAGTTGGGAACCCGGTTCCAATGCAAAAGCAAATTCTCATAAATAATGATTTGAAATTACGATTTCACGTATTAATAAGTATTAAAAGGAAATTTTTGATGATACTATGTTTAGAAATAATACTGCAAAATGATAAGATGATAAAAGTAGTGCCCTTACAACCGAATACTTTAATAAAAGGCGTTGGCATCGCCAACATTTCTCTTTATTAGATTAGCAGATCTTAACCATCATCATCATCATCATCATCATCAGATTTGCTGTCTGGAAGTGAGAAGTACAACTAACAGACAGGAAATAGATACTTTGTTAGGTAGTGGAATTCCTAGCATCCAGACAGCAGATCTGCTGATGATGTTGATGAATCTGATGAAGTTGTTGCTGGCTATCCATCGAAAACTGTTAATCTAATACAAAAATGTTGGCCTTTTAATCAAATATGCTATACCTAACCCACATACCACTACATTACATTCGATCTGGCAAAATTAGTGTACTGTATCAACTTGCGCTGCATGGCGTGAAGACTTTTCCCCAAGCAATTGTCCTTTTTCCTTACTATGCACTGTGTTTGTGACCATTCTGCACCGCTCCGCCTCCACAATGCTGGGTGGGGGGGGGGCGGAAGAGATGGCGCCCGCGATGCTCCGTCAAGAAACGGGGGGGGGGGGGGCGGAGTGGAGCCGGCTTTCGCCGCAAGGAACGCTCCAAGCGTCTGCACTTATTGTTTATTACCGGCGGAACCGACTGGATGCACTTTCCGTTGCACCGCACACTCTCCAAGAATGCGGATTGTTCTGGTCATCAGAAACCGCTAGACGAGGCTTCAACGCTGGAGGAAATTGTGTTACTTCCTGAAAGGAACGGAGAGTCTTGACCTAAAAATGGTTGTTCGGTGAATTATGTAGTACAACCCGGATCCGGTGGAGATGTTGGAGACCAGTGGAGATGGTTTTTATGTCAAGTGCCGTGATTTGTAATACGGAAGGCAGTGTTCATGACATGTGGAAGATACAAGACGTGTAGGACTATCGATCTGTCATCCACAACATCCGTTACTCGGTGCGTGTGAGCATGTGTGCTGGTGGGGATCCGCCACCTAGCTGACAATTAGAGGCCATCACGTTTCAAGTAATGTTTTGTAAATAAGTTTCTTTAAAATGTATGATGTAAAATGGATGTCATTTCTCTAAAATGTAAAATGGATGTCAAAACACACTTTTTCATCTCCTAATATTATGTAAATATATTTCTTCGAGAACAATGAACTTTTGGACTTCTGAAGCTACAATTTCTCAAAATTATAGATAAAATACAAAGACAATTTAGAAAATTTCCAAAATGTGAAAATCCTATTTCAGTATTTCAAAGTTTTTCCTAAATCTGTTCGTATTTTTTCATTTGTATGACAAATGGCATACACTTTGTAAGGCATTTTATGTCTGTGACAAGTGTCAGAATACAATGTATGTTTTATGACATGGAAACGAGTTTAAATTACACTTACTTTTCGTTCTATGTTAATTTTATATGCGTATGGGTGTGATCTATCTTGAACAAAACGCGTGGTATAAAATTTTCGGATGGACTCTTGCATATTATATGGTCCCAGAGAGCATGAAAAGAGGAGTAGCTGTTATCAGATCGTTGCAACTGGAATGGAAAAACACGCACGCCCTAACATCCAGTTAAAGAGTATGTTTGTTGACACATTTCTAATATTATGTTTCCAGCCGGTGAGCTTCTCATCACATAATTTGCTATCTTCCTTTCCGTGACGTCACTTCCTTTCTGTTACAGCGGTTATGGTGGCCAGCACACGTGCATCACTTATGACGCAGTCAACCAGGCTTACCTGCAGGCCAGAAAAAGAATTCGTAAGTGAACCTTATACATTTTATTACAAATACAATCGTCTAGACAGATTTTTGAAGCATTTTTAGTGCTATTAAAAGAAAGGCAGTTTTCTATTTCCAGCTAATTATTTCACAAACGTAAGTGTTTTGCGAAACTAAAAATGTTTCTTCTATGAAGTTTTCTTTTAAAGGAAATATAAATTAAGCTACGGAGCCTATGCTTTGATAATCTGAATTTTTCAAATCAATAAGCACAGCACAAACATTTAAAATATTGGCATTTAAAGATAGTACGGCTCATTTCTCCAGAAAATTCCTTCATTCTTTTTCAAATACCTATTCTCAACTTCTCTAATAAATTTCAATCGCAAGTACAATAGATTAAATAATTAATAATATTTAAGTAATTAATTTTTAACAAAGGCCTTTTCCCCACCATTTTTCAATAAAGTATGCGAATAAATTTAATTCTCACCAGTATAAATAATTATTTTAAAAGTAAAACTGTTAAAAAACAAGAAAGTATAAGTCAAATGTATAAGACAGTATTAACATTTTAAAAATGAGTTAAATAATATTATAAATACGGATAAAATGTAGAAGAGTAGAAAGGAGAAAATATGAAATATTCATTAAAATGTGCTTTAAAAATTCATTAAAAACAAAATTATGTGTACTAAAAATAAAAAATAATGTAGATAAAAAGATATCTGTGTAATCTACGAAATTTCTTTTTTAATGCATTTATTGTGCATGCCATTTCTCAAATGAATTGATCTTCTATTGACGTGAGCAACTTCGAAGAATCGATAATAACCGACATGTTCTGTTATGACAGTCCATTCAACCTCTTCCTCTTGTGTGGCATGAACGGGCTGATCTGATCGAAAGCATGCTTCGTATAAAATGAAACCACTAGAAAATGTAACCTGTCAAGTGATCTTTACATCGTGAACTCACTCAACACACTTTAAAAGGTTATGTGAACCCAGACTTTAATTTTAAATGGACAGTCAACTATGTAACTTTCACTGAAGCATCTTTGCATCCAACGGATGATGTTTTAACGCAAATGGAAACCAGTTTAATTCACTTTCTAATAATTTACTTTTACACAAAAATATCGCCATTGGAAAGGGAAAACTTACACTTGAATTAAATGCTTTTAATGTAATTTATCAAATGCACACTTCCTCATTTTTTGTGAAGTAAATGTACGTACACTTCTTTTATGACAATTGCTCTTTCATTATTATGAAAATGATTATGTTCTGTGTATTTTCTTTGAGCTTTAGTTGCCTCAAATGACCTCTCTACTTTAACAGGAAGTACGTGAAAGTAAAACCTCGGAGTTATGAAAAAGTTGGATGCTATTGTAGCTGTTTCTCTTTTACGAAGTAAAACGGAATCATTTTTTAGACTTATTAATTGATTATATGTTATTCAAATGCTTGACACTATGATAATTATTCCCTCCTGCTTTATATAGAATTGTCAGTTCTTATGTGTTCCTGTGTAGTTCATCCATTGCTGTTTACATAAGTGACGGTATTTTAGACTATCATGCGTTAAGCGCTCATTCCATTCTAATTAAACTTTTTGGAAACAGTAAAGTGCTCGGATACATAAAAATGTAGACGTTTTTACGACGGTATCTTCATTTATTGTGAAAAACATTAGACACTTTGGAAAGCGAGTTCAACATTTGCTTTAACTGGTAGCCTAAAATATCTTGTCATTCTCCTTTCTCCCGTTTATAACGATGTGTTTCTTTCATATTTGAGTTCACATGAAAGCTTAGTTTGGATATTTGGTGTCTCGAATACGAACTCCACTCTAACCAAAGAGATTTGATAGAAATATTAAAACGATCTAAGATAGAAACATACGTACGTTAATACTGTTGGCTTTCTAATTTTGTAAAGTGAAAAATTACCCTGTCGTAAACACATTAAATTATTCAAGATGTTTTGCCTGTCTGAGTGATGCCGCGACGAAGGCTGTTCAGTCCACGTTTAGGCCGTTTTATCATGGCGTTCCTACCTCAGGACTAGAATACCACACAAACTACGTAACATCTCACGGAACATTTCAATGATAATAGCCCCGGCAGCTTGCGACTTCACAGTTCAATGATATCTCATATTTAAAACAAATGTCATAATAATTATTGTATATCTGCATGTCAATCATCTCAGCAGTAATTTTTATTGACCTACTTTTGGGAAATTTGGTTGTATCCCTTGCCCAGTCCACTCTAATTAAACAGATTTGACACAATAAACAAGATCTGACAGCGAAAGAACATTTTACTGATTTCTATTATTGTTAAGTTAAAAACTCCATTTCGATGAAGGATTAAGCCATTCAAGTGCTTTCAGATGTCCGAAGGAAGTCCTGGCCTTCCTCCGGGCAAAAATATGTAGCGTACGACGAACCGTCGTTCGGACAGCCAATAACATTGAAGTGACTCAGGCCGCGGAGGCTTTCGACAACCCGAATTTAATATTTGGAAAGAAAAATTCTTCCTATTAAAATAATTATAATACGTGCTTTATATATAATTCATGTTTCTTTAATTTTGTACACAATTTCATCATCGTCATCATCATCGTCATCATCATCATCATCATCATCACAGTAACTATGTGTACAGGTCGTGTTTTGTTTGGATATTTGCTTTCTTGTACACCCAGACTTCTCTAGTTAAACTGACTTGACAAAGTAAGCAATGAGTTTAGAGATACAAAAAAGCCTACTTTCTACTATACCACAGTTCTTTTATTACTGTAAATGAAAACGTCTCGTAGCTGTATGAAATTATTCAAATTCTCTGGGCTGGCAAATCGACATCTCGTCTGAGGCTGTTGTGCCGACGTTTAGGTCTCATACGATCTCTATCTTGGTGGTCCGTAGGGCTGAAACGCCCAACGCGCGATGGAGTGCATTTCGAACTGCACAGAGCATTCGAATGATTCTGACTTACTTCACGATTTATTGATTTCTCGTGTTTAACATTCTTGATATGACACTACAATTATTGCCTTCCGTGCTCCTATTTATAAGTTCATTTGAGGAAATTTCGACCTCCTTATTTCTATCTTCATGTCCATCATCACGACTTACTTGGGTGACTCGGGGCATCAATTGATGCCACTGCAATGGCTCTGACTGGAAGTCCTAGGTTCCAGTCCTGACGAAAGCAGAATTTTCGACACTAGCTTGTCAGCTAGGTCGAATTCAGTCGCTGTCTGGAGGAGAATTCTAGCGCTCGACTGCTCCGATCGGTAGTTTTTCGTGGTTTCTCCGATCAACACCAGGCGAATGCCGAATCAGTACCCTACCAAACGGGCCACGAACCGCGCGCAATCTTTCCTTCCTGTTCCCTGTCCTATCCTCACCCCTAACCCACACACACTAACATGCACTACACTACCACACATGTAGAGAGAGCGGTCCCCCGACTTCGTAGGTGTATTAAATTATTCAAATTCTCTTGGTTGGCAAAAGGACGTCTCGTGAAAGGCTGTTGTGCCGACGTACGAAGATAGAACTTCTCCCGGCTGAGGCGGAGCCTCGCTGGTGGGAGATACCTGGTTGAAGAAAACCCCGCTAGTTGACGGTAGGTCGGCGCCTGATCTCGCCATCCAGCGGGGGAAGATCACTGCCACCTCCCCATGACAAAATCCACTACACTTACGGGACTAATGACCTTATTAGTTGATGCGCCCAAAATCACTAACAATCAATCAATCACTTACGGGACTAATGACCTGAGTAGTTGCCGCACCCAGAATCACTAACCAATCAATCCCTCGTCGCAATAGCCCCTACGTGATATTGATTCAGTGGTGAGGTGTAGTTGACATTTACATAATTGGAATGATTGAAGGCGTTGTCAATGAACGTTTAATCAATAAACGTTCCTATTGTTGACAATGACAACGCCTTCAGCCACTACGTGAGCTGTTCGTGTGTGCGGCGGGAGCAGGGGGCGCGGCCGCGCGCGGGCGGGGCGGGGCCGGGGCTGGGGCTGGGGCTGCGGCCGACTTCCCCGTCCGAGGGCGAGGTGTGTGGAGAGAGCGGCGATGGCAGCGCGGCCAGTGGCGAGAGAGAAGGGAAAGCCTTTCAATGGAGACTGCTCTTCCCATATCGCCTCCCTGTCGCTTTCTCCAATTTAAAGAATCTACCCACGATACGATTGTTTGGAGAAAATGGACGTGATAAGGACCAAGGCGTAATATTTCGTACGTCACTTGGGACATGTTGCAGCTTTTTCTCTGAAAAATATGTCTACTCAGATATCAGGAGTATCTGTAGTACTTTCATTTTCAAACGTATTATTAGTATACATTTGTGTTATTTTAGTGAATAGATTGAATTGTATCGTTGATTTCCGTTTCCTCTAACGTCTTTGCTAATTCATCGTGTGACATTATTGAGTAGTCTTCCATTTCTTACGGCACAATATTTCTGAGTGAAAATGTAATTTTGACATTTTTATACAGACGATTTTCGGAATTTATTATCTTTCATTTCGTGAATACGTAAACAACAAAATATTTTTTCGATAACGTACATATGACCCGTTTTGTTACCGCCATCTGAGAAACCAACAATCTGAAAATATGTTTTACTCGCAGTGATGATAATGATGATCATGGTGATGATGTGAGAGATCATGTGGCGAGCAAGGAGCATAATAATGAAATATGATTAAATTTGAGGATAGATACATACTATTGAATGATGGAATTGTTTGTAAATGTGATGAAATGAGAGGCAACGAAATTCCCAGAATCGCGAGCATTCCGGTCCCCGAATTCGCTTTGTACATCATAGATCCTAGCTACGTCGACTGGGAGGTGAATCTCAAAGAAGAAAAACCAGCGCGTTATTTGTCATATAAGGGACCCCTTCAACATTTTTATTGAGATAAATTAGGTAATGCCTTCCTTGAAGAGAAACGGTCCATCTCCTCGCAGCCAAAAGCGTGGTGGGTGTGCAGCAGCAAGATGTATACCGCACACAGCGCACGGATGTCCAACGGGTTGCCTACATTCCTACAGGGCCCACTGGGAACGCCAATGCATATACGGCAAACCTAGATGCCATATCCAAGAGAAATTAGATTTACGGGTTCGGCTACTGGTTGGACAACTGAATTTAGGATACGGTTCTTTTGAATGGAACGCGACGCCTGTAAGACTTATGAGGCAGGCTCTGTAACCGATGGACATGCATGGGCGTGTGAACGTTCAAAAATATGAAACCCGTTGAATGTGGTATCTCACTAACTAGCAACAAAATATTACACAAAACCTCTTCTCCCAAACGTGTTACACCCACAGTTTTACAACCTCTCTCCTCCCCTTGTCAGGTAGTGGGTTTTTAAACTCATGACATGTCTGCCTCCGCTGTGATTTTCCACTTCAGATCCTCGTTTGTTGAGCTGCATCGGAGGTTGTTCTACTTGGCCTTTCGGGCTTCTCCGACAAAGAAAGAGAACCCTCATTTTAAAATTACTAACTCGATTTATATTATTGTTATTAACACCACCTGATTCATCGGAATTGTCTGAGTTTTTATTTATCCCAATCAACTATTGAAGAGCCCCGCCCCCTCCCCCACCTCATCCGCCCACCCCAATCGCTCTTCTTGCTACCTCCGCTCCGTTAATACTAACCCTCCACAATTAAAGAGTAGGTATGTTTAGTGAACCTCTAATTAAATAAAAAAACTAAAAAGTAAAACAACAGAAAGTTAAACGAAAATTTCTCTTTTACATTGTTTAAGTCTTTTAAAAAAAAGAATTAAGTCAAAACTCTTCTTGAACATAATTTGTTTCGTAAAACAGTGTATCCAAGCTTTTAAAAGAGACTTGCACTAGTGATGATGGAGGTGTGTCACATTTGGCATTCCTGCCTCCATTACAGACGGAACTGCAAACTAAACATCGGACGCATGCCATTGAATTACTCCTTTTTTTCATCTGGTAATTTTCCATCTGGTCGCATCCTCTAAACATTGAGTTATTTTTCCATCCATTTTGCAATAATTTTCTTTTAAATGACTCATACTATTCTCCTCAATGTTTTTATGTGTAGGTGGCAAAGATAAATTTCTTAGTTTATCTGGAAGATAATCACCATGAGTACTTTCGAGGCCAATGTTTATTTCTTTTAACAGAATGGAACAGATTTGATTGGTACGCCACTGAATGCTAAATTCAGTTTAGTTTCTCTTCGTAAAAACGGAATGTGATTACCTGCATACCAAAAGCAATTTCAACAGTAACCTTGTTTCGTACTTGTTTTTCGAATTTCACAACAACAGTTTGACGTAAACATGAAATAGAGTTCATGAGACGACTAACTCGTTTACCTCGCTGTACGTGCTGCGTTGCCACATTGCAATGTCTGCATTTGTTTTTAATCATTTACCATTACGTAGTCCACGCGGCCTTGAGCTTGTTTTTGTATGCTTACAAAATCTCGTTCCATTCATTTCTGACAAATGCTTACGAATACTCGTTTGAAATCACTTCACTTTATGGAAATTAATTTATTTTTAACACCACGTAATATTCTTATTTAAAAAGTGATTAATACTTAATTCAGTAGCAACCCTAGAGACTTTAACTCTTTGTTGGTACTATCGGTGCCTATACGCTTCATGCATCGTCATTGCGTAGAAAATAAGCAAGAATCAATAAAGTTTCTCTGTAATTACTAGTATCTTTTTTCGGGGTAAATATTCCATCGCTTACTATTATAACCATACTTGTTTAACGTAATATATTCTGGGTTGTTCTTTACGAACATAATAAAAGAAAATAACAGAATCTATTTTCATAAATCTTTCAAATCTTTCACAACTCTTCCATGAAATCAAGTTAAGTAATCATACGATAATAGTCATTCGTCACAAATTTCATTTTGTTGCATTTTGATGAGTAATATACTGGATAAATATTTTATAGAATGGAGATCGGTAAAAAGTATTTGTAATTGATATTTTTTTCAAAAACATTAATTGTAGTTGGTATTAGAGTTTGAAGAATGCCGGGAAATGAATATTTTTGATCTCCTTTCTATTGTATTTTTTTCTATTAAATATCCCAATTTTAGTTGTAAATAACCGATAGCTATTAATTCTAACAGTTAGTAGCAGCATGAAATATTGCACCTAATATTGGAAAGAAATGAAAACGTGAAAGTTATCAAAATAAAACAGCGTTGGGTTTTGCCCTCAAGCTGTCTCAGCACGGGCGCCCTGATTGGCCCCGTGAATGCGGTGCCGATGTCGCGTGACTTGTGAGGCCGTGGCGCAAGCGGGAAGCGGCGATTTGGGATCGCAGGCGAAGCGGGCGGGCCGAGGCGGGCGGACGCGCAGCGGGCCACGCTCGCTGTGGGCGGCGGGGGAGGAGAGGGGCGACCCGGCGGTTGCGACACCCCGCCGCCGCCGCTGTCATCTGTGCGGCCGTCGAATTGCCACAGTCACCTCCTCACCACAGCCATTAATTTTTAATTTAGAGCACACTTGACCACCGCAGTTATGATGAATTTGTTGAGAGCTACACTTGACCACCGCAGTTATGGTTGAATTTATTGAGAGCTACACTTGACCACCGCAGTTATGATTGAATTTATTGAGAGCTACACTTGACCACCGCAGTTATGATTGAATTTATTTAGAGCTACACTTGACCACCGCAGTTATGGTTGAATTAATTTAGAGCGACACTTGACCACCGCAGTTATGATTGGATTTTTAGAGCTACACTTGACCACCGCAGTTATGATTGAATTTATTTGGAGCTACACTTGACCACCGCAGTTATGATTGAATTAATTTAGAGCGACACTTGACCACCGCAGTTATGATTGGATTTTTAGAGCGACACTTGACCACCGCAGTTATGATTGAATTTATTTAGAGCGTCACTTGACCACCGCAGTTATGATTGGATTTTTAGAGCGACACTGACCACCGCAGTTATGATTGAATTTATTTAGAGCTACACTTGACCACCGCAGTTATGATTGAATTTATTTAGAGCTACACTTGACCACCGCAGTTATGATTGAATTTATTTAGAGCTACACTTGACCACTGCAGTTATGATTGAATTTATTTAGAGCTACACTTGACGTAAAAGAGCTGTTATCAGGTATCATCCAATCGGGACATAACACATCACCGCAGTGACGTCACTATGGCGCTGTTCAACATCCTGATTGGTTGACACCGTAACTATTGATTTACGTCAAGTGCAGCTCTAAATAAATACAAGTATACAGCTGCTGCCACTACCGCTTCTACTACCACACCCACAGTCGAGGTCACCAGCTCGGATTCTGAAGGCATGTCATTCTCTCATTGGTGCATTCTAGACGTATCTAACTTGTAAATGAACGTTTATCATGACATATAAGTCATAGAAATTAAAACATAAGTGTTATATATACATATATATATATAAGATAGGTTATATTTTATAAGTGATAGAAAATTGGGTCATTTTGCCCTTTTTATTCCATTTTCTATTACCTTTACGTTATTTTTGTCATTTTTACGCATTTTGTTTGCTTTTCGTTTTATGTTAGTGAATGTTTCATGAGTTTGCAATGTCACCCTGAAACAAATATGTTATTGTTTCGCCAGTTTATGAAGAAATTCACTACTGCATTTGGGCTCTGTTTTTCGACCTCTCAAAATACACAGATCTTCGGTAACTTCCTTTATCTTTCAAAACTGACGGTTGGAAGATCGGAGCTGGGAATTACATTTCCTCCTAAAATAAATACTTTGCATTAAATAAATTATAATAAATACATCAATTTTATTTAAAATTGTAAATTTCGTTGAATAAAAAAACACTTTCATATAAATTTTTGCGTATTTTTAAGTCATTTTATAGTTCATTTTCCTCTTATTTTTAAATCATTTTGAAAGAATTTTAGAGTCATCGGAATCCGAGCCCTATTAATCACAATACCTGTCGAGCCGCCCTCCCACCTACACTCGCCCTCCCCCACCCCCACCTCCCGGTCCTCTCCCAGTCATTGCGTCCCCATTACCGCTCTCTCCACCTCTACCATCCCAACTACCCGGCCCAGCATTAACTTCCATCACCGTCTTCATTGTCGCCGTCAACTCCCCCACCGTTCTCTTCCAAGAAATTCCCAGTCGAACACAGCGCCGGTTTGCGTAACGAGCAGCGGCAGGCTTCGCGAACTACTTTCTCAATCCTCACTTGTGAGGCAAATGCGTGGTAGAGAAACCGTTCCCTGTCGTCTGTCACTAAATTTTCACGCAAATGACAACTCTCTCAACAAATAATCTGGAAGGAGCGACGGGCGACGAGGCGAATAGAGCGACTCGCCGGTGAACGGCCGCAGCCATTGGTCAGACACAAGCGCCGCCTTCAGCTCCGCTACGCAAACGCCGACGGGGAAGTGGCAAGAAACGCCACCGAGTAGCGAACGGTGGCTGACCGGACACGATTCGGTGAAACACCATGAAATTGTTCTGACGGTCTCTACATCGAGCTGCGACAACGGACTTTAAGAGAAGCAAAATAATATAAAAAAGGCTTGAAATTGTTGTCAGTCTCTACATTGGGGTTCTGCCAACGAATACTTCGTTTTAAGACGCAATGTAGTAAAAATAAATGGTATTCGATTAAATGGTATGAAATTGACCTGACACTCTTGATGGCAGGCACTTTGTACCGAGCTGTCTTTATTTCGAGTGATGGCGACACGTAACCTAGCTAGTAGCACGTTAGCTTCTGAAGTCAAATCGAGGCCGTTCGACACGGAACGTGTAGTGGGCAAATTAGGTTGGCAGCGGGATATCTTCCTCTTCTATTATTTCTTTTGCCCCTTCACCATTCTCCACCGTCAGAGACATCATAGCGTTGCCAATATAACCTAAGCATTAGGAACAACCCTTAATGTTCAACTTCAACTTCTGGTTGTCAGGGTTCAAATTCCATTGGATCCACGTGAAATTTGCGTATGCCCGTTTCTCCGCCCTCTCATTCTACCAACACTCTATTTCATTCAGGAATAATAGATATTATTGAATAAATATTTGAGAGACATTATGACTTAGGACATTGTCATTAGTTATGTGATCTCCACGAATTAAGTCACTGCAGCGCCTCTGACCGGGAGGTTTTTTTTTGGAATTCCTAGGTTCGAGTCCTGACGGCGGCAGGATTTTCGACACTAGCGGCCGGCTGCTCTGATCGGTAGGTTTCCGTGGTTTCTCTAATCAACACCAAGTGAATGCCGGAGCAGTACCCTACCAAACGGGCCACGGACTGTGCGCGATCTGTCCTTCCTCTTCCTTGTCCTATCCTCTTCCCTTACACACACACTTACACTAACATGCACTACACTACCACATATTCCAAGAGATCGGTCGGGAACTTAAAGCTTAGGGAAACCCACTAGCCGACGGTAGGTCTCACCATCCAGCGGGGGAAGATCACCGCCATCTCCCGAGAAAAACATGCACTACACTAACGGGACTAATGACCAAAGCAGTTGACGCGCCCGGAAACACCAATCAATCAGTCCACCAATCGAAAAAATTAATCAATCAATCAATCCACGAATTAAAGAATAGAATAGATTATTTAAACATTATTATAGGTCACCATTTCGGGTGAGTGCACACAGGCTGGAGTATTCGAGGGTAGAAAGAGCCGACGGTTACATTTTGATGTCTGACGGTGAATGCTTTATATGATGGATTTTAATATTATACAAAATATAGCACAGAGTTACTTGTTGCTCGCGCCATTAAAAAATGTGCTCGTTTACAGAATGTGAATTGACGTGCAAAGCACTTTTCTAATATAATAATCGTACTGTTTAAGTTATACCAAAAAGTAAGTGGCGGCATTTAATTTAAAGCGAATACTGCTATGTTAGAAGGATTTAGAATTTTCTATAAGGAAGGAAATTCCCAATAAATTGGCTTATTTTAAGAGAGAAACCACATAACTTAAATTCCTATGTTTATACTTAGAATATATTGAAATAAAATAAGTAACGATACTTAAAAGGGAAGTTGTAATGCATTTGGCTGTCAAGAAGGCATTACAGTAATGTGAACTAAAGATGGTTTGATTGCCAAGGTCAAATTTGCTTTTCTGTGGTTTCATCAGAAATGCCCTGAAATTCCCGCAAATAACTCACTTCCCACATTTCGACCCGACCCTGAGATTACAGAAACTGTTGTAAAGAGTTTCACTGTAAAGTTACGGACACGTCTTACTTATTCATTAGTGACTTTATTTCAAACGACTGTTTAATATATAATTTTTTAATGAGATATAATAATATTCCAAAAAAGATCTATAGAGCATGTGGACGATACGAAGATCACACTAAAGTTGCATATTTTACGCAAATATTAGAGAATCTTCTCAGATCTCTAGAGTTTACCTTCGTAATTAGCTGTCTTGCTTAACTATTCACACGGTCCCGTGAGAGCGGAAAACACGGTAAAGAGTTAACTCCGACCACTTTCTTTGCGATTTACGAAACATCCGCTTCGCCACCATTGGAACAGTAAGACCTGCGAAATACTATTCAAAGGGAAAGCCGACCAATTTAAATGGAAGGAAGACCAGGAACTAGTTGAATAATGTTAGTACTCCGAGCTCATATGAGAAAGTGTCTTCACCGTGGATGGAATTCTGTTTTTCGCCCACTTACGTGTCCGACTTGGCCTGAGGCTGGTCCTACTGCACAGGGGAGAGCCTCGTTCCCATGTGGAATGTTGGCGGGTCATCTCCAAAACCGTTTCCAGTGCGGTCATTTTATATGGATGAAAATACTCATACACGATTGCTGTAACTTCTATTTATTGTTACGCTTTGAAGAATTACTTTATAAATTCGTTTACTTAGCAGGGACAATGATCAAGATGTTTTTACAAATACTTTTACTATTCTCAAACGACGTTTAATGATCTATGAATGAATGCTCGTATTGCATGGCTTGCGTAAAAAATTATATTATAAACAGTTTTGAGTGTAAATGAAATTAATAAAATTTAAATATTAATTTTTTATAAAAAATTATTATATTTATTGTTATGTTCTTGTATGCAATGTTTGGGCTTTGTAAATCTCAAATAAATTGGGCTGTGTAGTTGGGACGTATGGGATCGTTCTCGTGGAACCGTTCATTCCTTCGTATGGAATTTTCCTCATTGAAAATAACTGTAACTCCAAATAACTAGTTTTGATTCCCATATTGGTCGCCAGGGGTTCGAAATAACAAGGGTCATAGCAATATTTAACCCTTACTTTGTCATTTCCCGGCTGAAAGGATATGAAACGCAATTAGGACGGAAACAATTGGATTCTTTGAAATGAAATCGGGAAGTTCTCTACAATATGGCAAAGTTATTGCATGGTGAAGTATCGATTAATAATTGATTGAATTTTTTCAGACTTTAGCCTCAATACTCTCACGTTTACTACATCAACTTTCATTTCTTCGTGATACCTCTCCCTGCATGCTCCATTACACGAACAGGGAGTATTCTCGTGTGATCAACCGCCTGCCACCTTTTAGGGAAGTAGAAATCATAAAAGGAGTCGGCGAGTACGCGTTTCAATCGATCACTCGTCCTCTCCTTTTTATTCGATGCCGCTTTATTCCGAACATGACACGTCGGGGCAGCCATGCGTTGCAATCTGGCTGCGTCCCCTCGCAGATCCGATCGCTTGCCAAGGCACTCGAACGAACGCTCGTCCGGTGGCACTACCGGTGGCCTGACTGCACGAACAAACCTGCCATTTACATACATTTCACGCGCACGGCTCTGCACAGGAACTTCGCGCTAATGGGGGAGTTGTTAGCGAAGGAGTGCACTGACGGATTACGTCAAATTTAAACCTCCCGAGCGTTAAAGAAATAATTAAAAATAAAAACATATGTAAATAAATAAATAGAATTAGTAAATAATAAACAGCAGTCACTTTCGGACAATTAGAGCTGCTCTTTCGGCTAATCACTTTTGTAAACGAATGTTTTTTCATCTCTTTCCCCTGCTTCTGCCTTTGGCGCTACTGGTCAAGTGGAGTTTACAAATGGAATGCACATCCACACATCCCTGTCCAACTCAGCTGGAGTGTTGTCTGTGAGTAATGTCGATTGGGATCGGATGATCAGCTTCTCGCCCGGCCCTAAACATGCGATAAGGAGGAAGGAAGGACGGAGCGTGGTGCATAGCCACCTGTAAACACAACAGCTGCGCTTGCTCCTGGAATGGGAAGGAGAAACTACCGACCACATTAGCGTTCGTCGCAGCCTTTGAAGGTTCGCCACCGCCCGGATTCGAATCTAGGACCTTCCAGTTTGTGAATTGTGAAATGTGGCTACGAAGTGAATGTATTTCATAAAAATAATTACGTTCGTATTATATACTGTTTGAAAAAATTCGAGCAATTTTAAAGAAAATTTTGGCCCAAGTATGGCCCAAAGGCCAAAGGCCAAATGGCCAAAGGAAGTATGGCACAAAAAAAAGTTCCATGTAGATCCAGATCTATCGGAAAATACTGTTTTAAATTATATTGTGTTAAATATTTTAATTATACTTTAAAATCTGTATTAAAAGGATGCGTGCGCTATTGAACGTACCGAGTGATATTTTGTGGCTCGACACAGCCTCACCATAAGGCGACCCACGCAGACTCCTCAGCCGCTGGTGCTCGGGGCAGCGCCGACCCCTTCTTCTCCATTTAGTCCATTCAGCCGGTGTGGGGTCGGAGGCAATCTTTTAGACTTTAGAGAGGACAGCGATTTTTCTATAAAATATCGCTATCACAGACGTCCCAAAATGCAATTCCGTCATAATTTCGATTGATTGATTGATTGATTGTGGTTCCGGGCGCATCCACTACTATGGCTATTAGTCCCGTAAATGTAGTGCGTGTTTTTGGCCGGGAGGTGGTGGTGGTGATCTCCTCGCTGGATGGCCAGATTCGGAGCCAACTAACGGGGTTTTCGTCAATCAGGTATCTCCCACCAACGAGGCACCGCCCCAGCCGGGCCCGGTCTCCCGGCATGCGTGGTAGTATAGTGCATGTTAGTGTGGGTGTGTGTGTAAGAGGTGAGGATAGAACACGAAAAGAGGATAGAAAAATCACGCGCGGTCCGTGGCCCGTTTGTTAGGGTACTGCTCCGGCATTTGCCTAGTGTTGATCGGAGAAACCACGGAAAACTACCGATCAGAGCAGCCGGCCGCTATAATTCCCCTCCAGACAGCGACTGAATTCGACGTAGTTGACAAGCTAGTGTCGAAAATTCTGCCGCCGTCGGGACACGAAACTAGGACCTCCCGGTCAGAGGTGCTGTAGCGCAATCAGTTGATGCACTGAGCCACCGCTCCCGGTCAAAAATTTCGAGATGACGTCTCTGCAGCGTGACACAAAAGAATCTTTCCGTGCTGTGGATACCAGGAAGTGAAAAGGCGGGGGCGCAGAAGCCCTCGTCGCGCATCCGAGCCCCTCTGGAAAGTTGGGCGCCGCCGCCTCCTCCGCCTTCTCCGCCGCCGCGCCGCGGCCACTGCCAAGTGCCCTCGCTGCGCTGGCGGCGGCGGCGGCGCCCCGCTTTCGCCTCGCGCCTGTCGCAACGCCGCCGCCGCCGCCCGCCCCGCCGCCGCCCGGCCGCGCCCCCCCCGGCGCCGCTCCCGCCGCCGCCGCCGCCGCCCACGCGCCCCCTCGCTCCATATCGGGGCCGCGCGCGGCTCCTGGACCACGGCAGCGCCCCGCTCTGTCCGGCGGCGGAAGGCCCCGCGGCCGCCCCGAGGCAGGTGCCGCCCGCGTTCCCAGGAGGCGTTGCTTCAACGGGGAGGGCCGAGCGCATTCCGAAGGATCGTAACCAAATTGAGCGAACCTGGGAATGTCGGAAACAAATAAAGCATTTACATGGGATTTTCAGTCTGTTTACTGCCATACAAACTAGTTGTCCATGGTTGTAAATATTTGTATTATTTTTTTTTTAGATATTTGTATTATAGATATTTGCATTCCCAAGGATCGTAACAAATTTGAGCAATCCGGGGAATGTATAAAAACAGATAAAGCGTTTATATGAGATTTTCATTCTGATTAAACATTTTTCTATAATATTTCGTTGTTAGATATTTGTATTAAAAATATTAGATATATTTTTAGAAATTTAGCTTTTAGATATTTGTATTAAAGAGTATGACCTGCTGCTAACTACATCCGGAGTTCCGTCGCCCTGGGGCTATGGTGGCAGGTGCTGCCCGCGTTCCCAGGAGGCGTTGCTCAAACGGGGAGGGCGGACCGCATTCCGAAGGATCGTAACAAAATGAAGCAATCCGGGGAATGTCGAAAACAAATAAAGCATTTGCATGGGATTTTCAGATAGTTCAGTCAAGTTTTTTTTCTATAAAATTTAGTTGTCCATGCTTGTAGATATTTGTATAAAAAATATGACCTGCCGCTATACTTGGGTTTTCGTAACGTGGCGCGTAAGGGGCTAGTCTTCACGATGGAATATGGCAGGCCTTTTCGCGTCTTTCTCGGTCCTGTCGCTTGATACGCCGCACTACTTGATACGGTCGCAATCATGCGACATCTGGCGGCACGACCGAGAAAGGTGCGAACAGCCGTGCCGTATTCCATCGTGAAGACAAGTCCCTCACATGCCGCGTTATGAATACCCAAGTATGAGTATAACTTCATCGGCGAGGCCCCGGGGGAACTCTTCATCGCCCCAGGGCTTTGGCGGCAGCTGCTGCCCACATTCCGAGCTGTTGCATTGCGTTCTGGAGGTGTTGCTTAAACGAGCGTGATGCATCGTCACTCGCATCGGTTTCCAACGGAACGAGCGAAAATTAAGTAATCGGGGATATGTGTAAAACGAATAAAGGAAATGGAGAAGAAAAAACATTCTATAAGCTTTTAAATTTTTAAAACTTTTTTCCACAATACCTAGCTGGTAAGTTTAGAGCCCTCATAAAAATAGTGCATCCGTAAGGCCTTTGCAGTGGCTCCTGGAAGGCCCGAAGCTTGGGAACATAGTAAATCCTATAATGTATGAGTTTTGGGCGTGGAATTCTTTTATCGTTTTCGAGACTTCAAATCAATGCAGCAACCCTCGTCAACACGAACTCGCTCAACACGAGTTTTGTCGTCATACCAAGGTCTGGGACCCGGTTAGGAAAAGGAGTCATATATAACCCTGACCAGATATCTTCGTGGAACGATCTATATTAAAAATGTTTCACTATCACACAAACAAAAATACATTCATTTTAAAAGCAAACATTGAAGACTTGCTTGCACTCTATCAAGTTTTCTTGTATTTACTATACCAATGAAGATACAATAGGAAATTTCCAAATACAAATAGTATAATACTAGCTGAGGATATTGAAAATAATTACAATTGTCACCTTGCCCGTCACCTTGTTGGATGCACTTACGCTCGGAGAATATGTTCCGCAGACGTACAGCTATCCAAATTGTGACCATGTTACTGAGTAACAATGTATTTTCTTCTAATTCATTCTTTGAACTAATTTAATTATGAAAATAATTACTAAAACATGATGACATTACAATGGAATCTGCTGTTTTATAATGCCAAAAAGTAGTTTATTTTGAAGTAAATTTAGAATGACGCAACCAAATTCTGATTTTGAATTATTTACAAAATACAATGTAATTTTCTTACCTTGAATATTAATGTACAAAGAAAGATTTTGCGACACCAAACATTTCTACAAACGAGACTTGAGTTCCTAAATTTCCAAAATCATTAAAATTTAATATTTATAAAATAAAACCGGTTAATAATGGCAACAGATAATACATTTGGGGCCCACTATCTTTCATTTAAAACAAAAATCACGAAACTTGGTTGCGTAGAAAACTGAAATTTCTTTCTAAACGAAAACTCTTTTACAATTATATTATACTATTTAACCCATTTAAATATTTATTTATTTATTTATTTTACGTCAAAAACAGTTAAAAACTTCGTATGACGTGCTATGGGAAAAGTGAATTGTGTGCACATTTTCAAAATTCTGTGATCCCTACACTAAGTCATATACTACTTAAATTTTGAATTTTGAAAGGGAGAAAAAAACAAAAACTCCCATGTAATAAAATCTATTTTCAAGGATAAATAAGCAATAAATTTTGGCTCTTATTACTTCCTGCCGCGACAACATGGAAACGATAATTTGAATAACTGTATTTCCCACTGAAGTCTAGAAGACGTGCACAGAAAATGAAGTTACATTTATGTCCAGAAGCAAAACAAGGGGCCATCTCAGCATTTGCTCAATGGATCAGGGAAACTGGACGAAAAACCTGATCGAGATGGGGTATAATTACGTGATGCATAAAATTCGAGATACCAAGAGTTGCTTATAGTCCATGTTATATTTATCAAGATTCTACTGCATTTTACACTGAGTTTCGTGGCCCAAATACCTCCACGACTGTTAATAAACACTGTTTTTAATAAACGTCCGAAGGGGAGCATCTCCGGGAGCTCCGTTCCTGTCGTTAGCGGCCAGAGCCAAATGAGCCGACCGCACGACCGCCAACTTTCGTCCGCGCACCACAAACGCCAGCTTTTCTTCGCATTGGAACTGACCATCCCCACTTGCGGTCTCACACTTCTGTTCACACACCGAGTTTTTGTTTAGCGGTAATAGTTTGCTTTCGCATTTGGTCAAAATATTAACTTGCATTCTTTTATTTCTTGTTCATCTACGTTGCACAGAACGAATCTTGCTTATTAAGTGAATTTGGTTAAATGTTGTGTGGACGCAGAACGATCGCTACATATTCAGTTTTCTTGCCCCTTAGCAAACCTTGGCTGTAAACTCAGTTTATTGTATTAAACTTAATGATGCATGCGTATGATCCAAAACATGTGACAATGTTGGATATGCGTTTCAACCGCATTTCTTCCACACGATTTGTGTGATCCTGTGAGTGGCAAACCCTCTCAGAATACATTTGCATTAAAATTAAGAAGTACATTTTTCAATGTCCTTGAAAATCTAAAACTCCACACCCGGTCAATCCACATCCTGTGTTCAAGATCCCATTAAACATTTCTTGTGAAGGCGTGTCTCCCATTAAGTGGCCTTTCATTGTATGCATCCAGGTAGACCTTGGCTGTAAATTCAGTTGCTTTTATTGACCTGACCGTAGCGCAGCATTGTGTGCCAAAACATGTGACAAGGTTCCACATTTGCTTCCACCAATAAAAGGTAATCTCTTTGAATATCTGCATCGATTTATCAAGTATGTTTTTCAACGCCCCTGAAAAAGTGGAAGTCTGTATCCTTATAATTCTCTCAAAAATCGCCCAAACATCTTGTGTAGACGCAGAAGGTGATTAAAAGCGGTTGAGGCTCCGGGCGCAGAAGAAGGAAAGTGTATAACTATTTTTAAATAAATAAAAACAGAGTGCCTATTGTTTTATTACCGATAAAACGCTAATATCTTTAATTTTAATTAAATACGATTAAAAATATGAGGAACGTATGTAGAATTATAATGGTAATTTTAATTGTAACAGCGTTTGTCATTAAAACGTTCGTTACACAATAAGACTAGATATCATTGGAAGACGGCAGAACACGTGAGTGTTAGCGTATGTGGCCGATAACAGAAACTACATTGTCGATCAGCAAGAAAGATGAACAAAGATTGTGATATCATCCAGTGAAACAAGATCTGGAATTCTCCATCTCTAATACATAACAATTTTATTACTCATACGATGCCTTTAAGATATCAATATTACGGAAGAGCGAGCCCCATATAGATGTTTGCCAAGTGGGCAACCAGTGAGACTAAAAGCATAGAACAAACGAGGTGTGATAATAATTTATGATTCCTTTCGTTACGGGAATGACGCAAGAGGCGCCGCAGCGTAAGTGCTTAGAACTTATACGCACGCACATGGGCGGGCGTGTGTTTATGCGTGCTTTGCATAATCAATTTTTATTGTGTCTTCTATATGGCCTGTTAGCGCAAGTTGTTGGTTTTTTCCCGTTTCAACACCGAGGCAAAGGAGTGGCGTGGCTCTAGTAGCAACCCAACCTGGGAGAAGTGCCCGACGTTAAACCGTGAGCGGTAGCTCAGTGCATCAACTGATGTCACTGCAGCGCCTCTGACCGGGAGGTCCTAGTTTCGAGTCCTGACGGCGGCGGGATTTTCGACATTAGCTTTCCAGCTAGGTCGAATTCAGTCGCTGTCTGGAGGAGAATTCTACAGGCCGGCTGCTCTGATCGGTAGTTTTCCGTGGTTTCTCCGATCAACAGCCGGCGAATGCCGGAGCAGTACCCTAACAAACGGGCCACGGACCGCGCGCGATCTGACCTTCCTCTTCCTTGTCCTATCCTTTCCTTACACACACACACACACACACACACTTACACTAACATGCACTACACTATCACATATTCCGGGAGACCGGTCAGGAGCTTAGATGTCCCGGTTGGGGCAGTGGCCCGTTGGTGGGAGAGTCCTGGTTAGGGGAAACCCAACTAGCCGACGGTAGGTCGGCGCCGGCTCTCGCCATCCAGCTGGGAAAGATCACCGCCATCTACAGCGAAAAAGAACATGCACTACACTAACGGGACTAATGACCAAAGCAGTTGACGCGCCCGGAAACACGACCTCTTCAATTAGATGAACAAATGTGCTTTTAATGAGATGATTGGTTGATTGTTCGTGATTCCATGCGCATCAACTGCTAAGGTCATTAGTCCGTAAGTGTAGTGCATTTTCCTCTTGAGGTAGCGGTGATCTTCTCCCGCTGGTAGGCGATGTTCGGCGCCGACCTACCGACGTCTAGCGGGGTTTTCCCCAACCAAGCAGTTGTTTTTTTTTTGTTTTTGTTTTTTAGTAGAGGAAATGGGAATGATTATGTAGCAAACTTTGGGGTAGTAGCAATGAACTGTCAAGACTGACTTAGACCATGTCTCCAGTCATTCCGAACTCCACTACCGCCACTCCGAAGCAATTTGCACAACCCTTCCTTTCTAAATCTGGCGCCAGTTGCTCTGGACCCAGTGCCCGCGAACGCTTTCAAGCGAGCTACCTTGCCGGCGACCTTGTCATGTCTGTTCTATAACGTTCAATGGCTGTCCTTAATTGAATCGAGGCGCTGAAAATATTTCTAAGTATTGTTAACAAAAACGTACCCTCTTTCAGATACACATGACGAAAAACAATAATTTTTGAATCGTAATTCGGTGAATTGGGGCAGTTTGTATCGTTAGTAACCCAGTGATCGCGCCCAACCTCGCTAGCCGGGCGTCAGAAGTGCAATCTCTGTACGCCAACGACTTACCTCAAACACCAATTCGAGTCTTGTTAACACGTAATTCCTTTGACATACAGGTGCGATAAAATTGGAAAATTGCAAAGAGAACTTACTGCAGGAATATATGCTTCTGAGGGCATAACCGGTATAGGAATGATTTATTGCCATTAAGAGGAACACGTTGTTGCGTTCTTTCACCTGAAATGTCTTTCCTTATGTACAGGCAAAGCGTGACTTATTTTGAATGTGGAGAGAGGGCGGGACTCGTGATGTAATGGGTAGAACGCTCGACCGCTGGGCCTGGATCTGAACCCATCAATCAATGTGGAATGTTCGGCGGGCAAAGCAATCTCCCGGCGGGCGCCTTTTTGGGCATACCTCACATGGATTCTTTGAAGGAGGGATAATGGGTGATAAAATTTTCATGTCGATGGAACCATGTTAGAATGAAAAATGTCAGAGCCCTGTGAAAACCTTCGTATCGTCCATCTCATATTCCACAAGAACCTATCCGGATTTAAAGACCGGGTTCTGAGGTGGAAGATGAAAGGCGTGACAAACACACCCCAGGCGCCCGAAACGGAGACCCCAATTACTGAATGGGAATAAGGTTGCTCGTGGTATACTCGAATACAACTAACTAAAAAAAGATGGCTTGTGACTAAAGTTCGGGTTTATATGTAGCATTAAATTAAAAAGTATCCTCAAAAATATGCAAAAAATACAAAAAATACAGTTAAAACTCCCACATAAACGTATATGGCCTCAAATTCGGATAAATCAAGTCCCCATACTTCTCCGACGAATAAGAAAAACGAATGGCAGACAGCTGAAGGGACGGATAGCGGTCGAAACGTACCAGGCTTCGACTGGCGCACGACAGCAGTCGACTGAATTCGATAGCATTTCCGAACTTATTCGCATTAGCGTTTGTGTGGTTGTTTTATCTAAAATTAAATAAAAATTTATTGACTATATATTTATATCATTTAGGCTGATCCGCGGCCCCACTGTGACCCTCGTGTCATAGCCAAAAAGGAGTCCCCTGGCCGGGCGAGGCACGCGTGGTTTTGAAATTGGGCTGAGGCTCCGTGGGGCGGCGCCTGCGCAAGCTGCGCGCGTGGTGCGAGGCGGCGCGGGGCGGCGCAGGGCGGAGCGGGGCGAGCGGGGCGGGGTGGGTGGCGTGGGGTGGCGCAGGGCAGAGCGAGGTGGGGAGGTTCGTGCGAGGCGGCGCGAGGCGGCGCAGGGCGTAGCGAGGCGGCGATGGGCGTGGTGGATAGCGCGGGGCGGGGCGGGGCGGATGGCACAGATGCCGCACGCACCCAGCGCCCTCCACGCGCGCACTCGACGCACGAGGGAGCGCGCCCTCTACCTCGCCCCGCCCCCGCCCCGCCCTCGCCCCGCCCTCGCCCCTCCGCTGGCCGCCTTTGTCCGCTCCAGACTCAAACCACGCCCACTCCTGCGCCCGCGCCATCACCCTCGCAGCACCTTCGTTCAGGCGCTGTCCAGGAATCTAGCTCACCCGCCGTCCCGCCCTTGTCACTGCCCCCCTCTCTCATACCCGTCCCCGCCCCCGCCCTCGCCCTCTCCCTCACCCTCTCCCTCTCTTTCACCTTCACCCTCTCCCTCTCCTTTACACTCACCCTCTCTCTTTCCCTTTGGCTCGCCATCACACTCGCCCTCCCCTCCTCTTGCCCTCTCCCTCTCCCTTGCCCTCTCCCCCCCTTCCCCCCTTTTTCCCCCCTTCACGGTAGCCCGACTTCTCCAGTCTCTGCCCAAGATCCCGCCCGCGTTCCTACCATTTCCCTCGTCCTCACTTAACTCTGCCCTTTCTACACAGCTCCTGCGCCCTCATCGTCGCCGTCGCCTGCAACTTCGCCCCGTCCTCGCCGTTTCATCACCACCACCCTCTTCTCTCCCCTCAACTTCCCTCCCCCGGCCCCGGCCCACCCTCTCTTCCCCCCCCCGTCTTCGTCCACAACCACGCCCTCGCACCCTCCGGCCTCCATCTCTCACTCCCAAGCGTTCTCGCTCCCCGAAGCTCGCCGCCGCACCTCCCCGCTCCCGCACTCGACATCCATCTACTCTCACCCTCATCTGGTCCCCGGCTTCACCTTTGTTCTTTATCCCGCCTCCGCCCTTCTCCTTTTATTTGTCTCCGTTTGTTCGTACTTAGCGCAATAAGGAAGAAAGGTATTCGGAGAGAAGGATTTTGAATCGGAATTTAGATGAAAATAGAAGACAACGGAAACACAGGAAGAAAAAAAACACGCGTTGCACATAGGACAAATACTTCATTTATCTAGCATACCGGTAAAGTGCTCTTAGAGAAGGCTTGGAAAGTAAACTTAACTTCCGCAACATAACGGTGGGAGATGGAATCTCTCTTCGTAGAATTCTCCCATACTGAATGCGGAGAGAAAAACAATTTGTGATAGTGAAATGAGCGAATTATGATGCAAGGAAAACTTGTTCCTTATTAGTATGCGCGGCAAGGTCGATTCATTTCCTACACATAGTTTAAATGATACTTTAAATTTAAATCCATTCCTTGCCTAGAAAAATGTAAATGGAACACCACCAGTTGAACTCATTTCACGTGCTGAGTATCGACAGCAGAATCGAATGGTTTCAAAAGCGCAGTTGATATCGTGTTCCTTTGGTCTGACGTGGCATCGACTCGTCAACCCTGACCGGTGTCGACCGACCACATGGCCACACGGAGTCAAGCTTGCGGTAACGGAGCCATTTCAGCACTATCGAAAAAAGCATTCATCCTTGCGCGAAATTGTTGTATAATTCTTTCTTTGATAACGTTTATTACTTACTTAATATTGCCACTACATCAAATTTGAAAGTAATAATGATTGGAATGTATTTAATTGAATCTCTGACTTGCGTCTTCAGTCCTGATGACATGACACAGTAAAAACAGGAAACAAACAAAGAACGTAGTGTTTTAAATTGAGTTACTCGTCGTTTTTGCGTTGTCTTCCTTTTGGATTCTCGAAGGTGTCTACAGGTTTTCAAAAGGACTGACAAAAAATTTGCTTTTAATTCTGTAATAACATTCTCTTAAAATTTATAATGAAATTAATTTTTATGCAGCGTTGAAATTGTGATTCTACATTACACTTTAAATTTAAAACACCACAGCAATTTATGATAATTACAGAATAAGAAGAGAAAAGATGGAGAAACGTATCATAAACAGAGGTTGCAGGTTAAATGATTACGACTCGACTAGCTCCGACGTTCCTTGCATCAGAAGTTTCCTTTGCCGAATGCTGAGGTTGACTGCTCTTTTCCGTTCCCGAAACCTTATCCCCCGAACCTTCCAACCCACGGGCGCGCAGTGTTGGGGTTTTGTGGAGGCCGCCGGCGCCTTTCACCCGCTGCCTCGCATGCTTAAGCAGACCTCTGAGGTCGGCCACGCGTGAGAATATCCTCCACAGCAATATTCGTGTGGTAGAGAGAGGGAGGCAAAAAGAGACAAAAGGACGAAAAAGATGGAAGGACGGGTGGAGATTCCTTGAAGTTACATTGTTGTGGACCGCGTAAAAGATACGCAGTGCACTACGAAATAATTACTAAACCATGAAGTTACTAAACACAGAACACTTACTAAACAATACTGACTTATAAATGCTGATCCATTAGTGATATATAAACTGAATAAATACTACACGCTGAACACTTACTTTAATGTAAATTTCATTAAAGTAATTATGATGAACGCATATTAAATTTAATGAAGACGTGTACACTATGATGCAAGAGTCAATGCTTTATGAAATGAATGAATGATCCTGATGAACTGGTGATTATGACTATATGATATGAATGATTATGAGGCATAATGAGGCAGGAGAAACGAAAAAAACCTCTTCATTAAATATTATTGATTAAAATATAAAAATTGATTAAATTTAATGTACAAATATATTCAGTTCTTTTTCGTGTATTAAGTTTCATGTTTATTACTACATTTATTTACATTAAATTTAATGGTATTTCTAACAGTGTATAGTATACACTCTTATGTATCACCAAAGAATATCGTTTGAAATTAGTCGATAAGTTTTCTTAAGTGGAAGGAACTCTCATGTAACATACTCAGTATTAAATAAACAAAAATATATAGTTTTTGCACAGAATTCTCATCTCAAAATTTACTCGTTTATACTCAAAATTTCAAGGTAAGGTATTCTGTTTTACCGATCAATTTTGTTTCATGTCTTCTAACACCGGAATACAATGGAATTACCGGTTGATTATCACAAACATTACACCATTCCCCTTATTTCCTTTCTTCTTTTTTTTTCTTCTTCTTCTTCTTCTTCTTCTTCTTCATTACAGCCTCAGTTGTATATTATACGAATCATAAATATGTTGTGAGGTAAAACAGAACATCCACGGTACTAGTAAAAGCACTTATTACGAAAAATAACTTTTCAAGAATGAAGCACAAGGTTGTTTCACAGATAATAAGCAGCACAAAACTGTACTACAGAACACAAAGTTTGTAAATGAAAATGAGAAAAGTTTCTAAGCTACACGGTTTGTAACTCGGGAAAAGTTTATAAATAAAGTAGAAATTTATAATCTACCTGCCATTTCTTGTGATGTATTTCAACCATATTACCGTATTGGAAACAATCCACAAATAAGTAAGTAGTTTAACTCACAAACCTAGATTTGAGCCCTCGGCCCATAATAATGCACCACTTTCTTCTCTGTGAGCTGTCTGAATTTCAGTTCCCAAATCAGCCGCATAAATTGCCCAGATGCGACATTTGTAGTACATGGGTGGGGATACTTTCAAGAGTCATGTCGGAGGAAATAATTTTCAAAGCCTATGGCATACGTTGGTGGATTGATTTGATTTGATTTTTTCGTGTTTCCGTGCACGTCAACCGCGTTGGTCATTAGTACCGTTAGTGTAGTGCATGTTTTTTCTCGGGATATGCGTGGTGATCTTACCCCGCTGTATGACGAGATCCGGCGCCGACCTACCGTCGGCTAGTGGGGTTTCCCCCAACCAGGATTCTCCCACCAGCGGGGCACCGCCCCAGCCGGGACAAGCTCTAAGCTCCCGACCGGCCTCCCGGAATATGTGGTGGTGTAGTGCATGTTAGTGTAAGTGTGTGTGTGTAAGGGGAGAGGATAGGACAAGCAAGAGGAAGGACAGATCGCGTGCGGTCCGAGGCCCGTTTGTTAGGGTACTGCTCCTGCATTCGCCTGGTGTTGATCGAAGAAACCACGGAAAACTACCGATCAGAGCAGCCGGCCGCTAGAATTCTCCTCCATACAGCGACTGAATTCGACCTAGCTGAAAAGCTTGTGTCGAAAATCCTGCCGCCATCAGGACTCGAACCTAGGACCTCCCGGTCAGAGGCGCTGCAGTGACATCGGTTGATGCACTGAGCTACCGCTCCCGGTACGTTGGTGGATTTTCTGCCGTTTTGAAAATACCGACCAGTGCATTATTCAAACCGACTCTACGCAGGGAGATGCCAATGAAGACGTTTTTGTTTTCATCTCTCGGATCATAACAATTCTTGTTGGGCTTGCTTTCATTGTATCTTTTATGAACCAGTAATTATATTTATTATCATGCAATAAACTTCGAACAAATACCGCAGACGGTCGTTAAACCTTTTAAATGCAACTGGGGAGTTGCGCAATTCATAGGTGACAGCACTGCTTGGAAAGCTGAGCAATGGCTGGTGGTCGCTCACCTGGCGGCGGGCAAGGGAAGTACTCACGGTGCACTTGTCGCAGATAACAGTAGTTCTTTCACCTGTCGATGAATATATTTTAACTACAGTAGTAATTCTCTTGATAAACGTTTTCAAATCAATTAAGACAATCCGATTTTTGTTTTCGCTTTATTTTATTTTACTCGTAATAAGGATATATTAGGATTTGACTGATTTACGGTCTAAGCCTCTACCCAGCCTCTAATACAATTTTTATTACTTATAATAGTAAGATTATGCTTTTAGGACGTGCCACCCTCGGATCTAACTAATTTCTGCGTATTTCGAAGGCGGCGCATCACTTGGACTCACATTTACTTATCGTTTCTAATTATGTTGTAAGTATAACATTTCCGTTTTGATTGATTAGTACTGTGTACTGTATATGTTTTTGAGAGTAATACTAAGAAGCCTTATTTGTGCACTGCTACAGAAAAGTGTTGGTACTGATTAACCAGGATTAAGGAATTAGTTGAAAGATACATCTTGCGAGTTACAGTTTAATATATAATAATTACATTTACAACATAGCATGTTAAAGAATCGTTCTTCACCGATTAGTGGTTAGGAGAAAATCAGAATTCTGATCATTCGCATACATACTATGTACAATAAATTACCAAAACAATCTAAAGGGAATTGTGACTATAAGATATAATTAATATGACGTCATTTGATGGAGCTAGAATTACTTTTCAGCTTAATTAAATACCATTTTAATATTCAACATTCATACGTTATTTTAAGAAAATCAGTGCTTAATTTTTAAAGCTACCATAACCCTTTTTAATAATTTATAGGTTTACATTAACTTTCTCCTGAAGAAGTTAAAGTTTGTGCTTATGAGTTGTATGATCAATACTTTGTATAATAATCCTGTAACTAAAGTAATAAACAGGACGCAAAGAATATATTTTTGTGTCGAAATAAAAAATATACTAATGATGGAAAAATATACCCTCTAAAATTACCACCAATTTTTTATTAGATGAGAAGATATAAACGATATAAGCAATACAAAAGCAAATAAACCTGATGTTACTATAGTAGTTTATATATCAAGGACATATTGTGAAGGTTTTTGGATGTATTGCGTAAATGTTTGAGTTCAAAAACAATCGTTCATGCGATTAGGTGTAAACGTACCTATTTAGTAGTCATTTATGTACTACAGTAGAGCGAGTTCAAAAATGTTACTAATATTATGTATATAAAATGTAAATGCTGTTAGCCTCAACCGTTGTTGTGTTCATTAGTATCAATTATCGTTAATTGTTTTAAAGTTTTCAACCATTTTTGCGAATAATTACACATCATATCTGCGCGTCTTTACTGAAGTATTCCGATAAACAATTGTGCCGGCATAATTCTTGTACTGATTACCACGAGAACTGGTTCTACAACTTGTCTTCTGCGGATGCACAGGTTCTTATATTTGGCATACCTTTATAACACAATTATTGTGAGGAATGTTACTGTGTCTGAAAATGTTACTTTGTTTTGTTTGATCCCAAAGACAATGCAAGTATGAATTATCGTCAATTTACTAGATTCAATCTTGAGTGCAAAAAAATAGCTCAGCGATATTTTGTAATTCTAAATACTAATTTTAAAACATGTATATCATCGAAAACAAAACATTTTTTGGAATTATGTAAATTCAAAACAGAATGAAAAAAGTTTATCTAGCTTAGTGCAGTGTGTTTAGATGTTTTCAGTGATGAACCCCAATAATGATAGTGCAGAGTACACTTACAATAATGCCGTAGATCCCGTTTCGGCGAAATCTATATTCTCGAAAATTGTAAAAAACAGAAACTGCAAAACTGCAATATTCTTGATAGAGGTTTTTGCTCTTAATGAAATCTGTTCTAAAAACTCTGATCCTAAAATAAGGTCTGGTATAATATTTTGAAAATACGAGTAGTTTTTAGGTAATTTTTGCTCGAGGTACAAACAATTTATAAAAAAAATATACTCCAAAACATCTCCAAATTTTTCTTCATATTTTTTTCGGCTAGAGCAAACGACGTTTAAACATGGCGCGGGAGTCATTTTTCTTGAACTCTGAATTTTCGGGAATTGTAAAAGTTACAAATAATGCGAGAAAGTACGCGATGTTATAGGGATTCTGGTTTAAAATGGAAGTGTTGTGTCCTGTGTTGCAGATGTGGCGCAGCCGAAGACGCACATGTGGAAGGCCGAGGAGGTGGCGACGGTGGGAGAGCTTCTCTTGGACATTTCCATCAACCTCGCCAAGACGTAAGTGCTGCCAACTGTCACTCACCAATCGTTCCATCTATACAGCAATCAGGCAACTTGCATGTTACTCACGGTTACTCACTGTTATATCCCTTCCGATGCATTATCCAAGGCATTCAGTCGACGTGTATCTTTTATGTGCAACAACAGAAATAATTCAAACTCTGCTGCGTCTCCGTACTGGGAGGAGAACTTGTGGCGTCGGACCGGAGTTGTGATTCCAAAGAGAAGAAGCTTCTCTCGTAAATAAGCGGCCACTGTGAATGATATTGTGGAGACAAATTTGTCGTCTGTCACAGGGCTTTTAGTTCTCCGAAAGGAGGATTCCACATTCGAGGCTGAAAGGGGAAACAAGCGTCTATAATTTGTCAGTTATACCAATTATACAAAGAATAAGAAGAAAATAGTCGTTTGATTGATATTCTATACATTCGCATTTCAAATAACGTTCTTTATTTAATTTCAAAGAACTAATTAATATATTCGATGTATTCCGTGCACCCATAGATTAATTTCATATTTTGAATGCATTTATTATACCTATTGATTTATTCTCAACAATTTTAACGAAATTATGTCAAATATTTACCCTCTTGGTACGTAAACTATTTTAATTGTATTCTTCAAAATGTTCTCCTTAAATTTATGAGCTTTATCTCCAATAGGATATCTCAAATATTATTTATTACTTTGCAACCTAAAATCTAGATAATATACCAATTAGGACAATTGTCATCAACACATACTTTTCACATTACCATTTGTCGATCCTCGAATTCATTTCAATGTGCTTAGTTTAATATATTTTTCTTTCAATCTATTCTTTCAGACTAAATTGTGTCAGTAGTTGAATTTTCTTATCCATCGTGTGATTCATTTGTACTTCTTAAGCGTTCCACAAGCTTTCTATTGAGTCCTTTCCTTATTTGTAGACGGAGGAATCTGTGGAGATATTTGTGCGTTATCTCGATTCCCTAATTGCTTCAACTTTCGCGGGAATTATTTACATTTAACTTTCCGCTTTCCAAGGACAATAATGGAATAAGATATGGAATGGCAGATTCGGATCATAATTCCGCATTTACTGAAGAATTACTGGAGTAGGACAATTAACTCATTAAATCTCTAGATTACGACAATATATGGGACAAACAATCACGTACACTGAACGTATTCAGTGTTGTATGTAAGAAAATAAACTCACCCTTATGAAATCTTAGTCTCAGAAAGTAAATAGTCTAATTTTGTTCAAAAATATACAAATGTAGAAATAAATATAAATATTACGGTTATGTATTAATATTATAATGAAATATTATTGATATTATATTTTATGAAGTTTTATTAGCTCTATTGTAATTATTGTCATTACTTTTAGATTAAAACTCCTGTTGAACACAATTAGAAGAAAATAATATACTTTCCAATAATTAAGATTATCGTATAGCAGAGATAATAGAAAAAGCAAACAATTCTTTAAAAGAATTCATACATTGACCCAATGTGTGTAGCTCATTACACAATCTAATGTAGACGAAATGATCATTTCAACTAAGATAGTCAATTTTTTTCTGGAGATTTCACTCGAATAAAATTGGTGTGTGAAAAAACTATTTTATCTTTTCACTTCAATCCTATTTACTTACCATTTGCTCTTATCACATTTCTGTAGCATTTCTCTCATCATCTCAGATATTTTGCGTGTTTGTCTCTCACAAAAAATTACAATACATACCTACTAAATACAGTAATATCAGTATTTTTTTTATTAAAGATTGAAATGTTTTTTCGACAAAATTTTATAGTCGTTTCAATTGAGACTGTAGTATGTAGAAGGTGCAGAACATAATGTATAAATGCCATTCATAAAGTTTGCAAATGCACAGAACTTACGATCGGCATAGAATCTTCATAAAAAAACATCGTCATTGCTTTCTGTAGAGACTTTAGTACAAGTTATGGAAAGTATACACACTACAGTCGATTGACAGACGCCAGTAGAATTCTCCCACGCAGGCCATAATGTGGGAGTCGTCATCATAAAGTTCACCACTGCAGTTTAAATTACAATCTGCATGACCTCTTAGGCCAAAATTTCGCCCTCGATTTGAGTGTAGGCAATAGTGCGTGAGAGGGAAAGTAAACATACTGCAGTCGCTTGACAGACGTCAGTATAATTCTCCTGGGGCAGGGCATAATATGGGATTCATATTCACAAAATTTGCTACTACAGTTTAACATACTATCTGTACGGCTTCTCAAAATTTGTCCAAAAAACTTGGATGGCCCGAAATTTCGACATCGATTGCAGGCGATAGTGCGTGAGAACGAAAGTAAACACCCTATCAGGTGAGCACCCGCAGGAATTCCTCATTTTTTGCGGTGCAGGGCATAATGTGGAATTCAAATATCCCAAGTCTGCCACTGCACCTTAACATACTATCTGTTTAACTTCTCAAACGTTCGCCAAAAAAAACTGGATTGCCCAAAATTTCAACATCGCTTGCCGTGTAGGCAATAGTGCGATGTGCGTAAAGTGAATACTAGCGGGTAGATAAGAATTCCTAATTTTTTTCCGGTGCAGGACATAATGTGGGATTGAAATACACAAAGTTTGCCACTGCACCTAAACATACTATCTGGAAGGCTTGTCCAAATTTAGCCAAAAACACAAGATGACCGAAAATTTCGCCATCGCTTGCCATGTAGGCGATAGTACCTGAGAGGGAAAGTAATCACCTAGCAGGTGGGCGGCCGTAGGAATTCCTCATTTTTCCGATGCAGGGCACAATGTGGAATTCAAATACACAAAGTTTACCACTGCACCTAAACATACTTTCTGGATGGCTTGTCCCAATTACGCCAAATGTCTGGATGGCTCGATTGATTGATTGATTGTTTTTTCGTGTTCCCGGGGGGGTCAACTGCTTTGGTCATTAGTCCCATTAGTGTAGTGCATGCTTTTTTCTCGGGAGAAGGCGGTGATCTTCCCCCGCTGGATGGCGAGATCCGGCGCCGACCTACCGTCGGCTAGTGGGGTTTGCCCCTAACCAGGACTCTCCCACCAGCGGGGCACCGGCCCAGTCGGGACAAGCTCTAAGCTTCCGACCTGTCTCCCGGAATATGTGGTAGTGTAGTGCTTGTTAGTGTAAGTGTGTGTGTGTGTGTTTGTGTGTGTGTGTGTGTGTGAGGGGAGAGGACAGGACAAGGAAGAGGAAGGACAAATCGCGCGCGGTCCGTGTCCCGTTTGGTAGGGTACTGCTCCGGCATTCGCCTGGTGTCGATCGGAGAAACCACGGAAAACTACCGATCAGAGCAGCCGTCCGCTAGAATTCTCCTCTAGTCAGCGACTGAATTCGACCCAGCTGAAAAGCTAGTGTCGAAAATCCTACCGCTATCAGGACTCGAACCTAGACAGAGGCGCTGCAGTGACATCAGTTGAGCTCGAAATGTCGCCATCGATCGGAGGTGATAGTGCGTGCGAGCGAAAGTAAACACCGTAGCGGGCGGGCGCCCGCAGGAATTGCTGGTGCGCGGCGGCGCGGGCGCGGGCGCGGGCGCGGTGGGCAGCGAGTGCAGGGGTGGCGCGGCGGGGTGTGGCGCAAGGCGGCGGCGCGGGGGTTGCGCAACGCCCGGGGCGAGCGGCGGCGGCGGCGGCGGCGCGCAAAAGAACCTTCAGCTCCCGGAAGGCGAGCGAAGGCGCGGCGCGGCGCGGCCGACGAGAAATCGAGCGGGGCGCTTAGTGGCGGTCCACTCGCTCGCCGCTCACCGCTCACCGCCCACGCCGCCCCCGCCGCCGCGTGAGATGCAAAGCGCCGCGCCGCCGCCGCCGGGTGGCCGCGGGCGGTGGTGCCGGAGAGCAGTGGTCCGACGTAGCTAAAAATGCGGGCAAAATTCGTTGAATATTCACTAAAATGCGACACGTGGTGTAGTGGTCAAGTCGCTCATCGTAGTTTCTCGATGGTCACCAGTTCGATAATCACCAGGCGACTACTGGAGCGGTAGTTAAAAATTGGGATGTAGGCTGCATGTAATATTTCCCTTCCTCGATTTTGTGTTAATGTCATATGGTGGCGGGCAGTGCCGGAGGGCTGAGTTCTGGCTTACGAAAAAATGCGGGCAAAAATTCGTTGAACGTGCACTGAAAGGTGACTCGTGGTGTAGGCCATCACCGTGGTTTGTCCGATGAACACCAGGCGAATGCCGGAGCGGGATCTTAACAAATGGGATGAAGACTGCGTGTGGTCTTCCTTTGCTTAATTTTTCCCTATGCTCATCTCTTACAAACTTTTATACCTACCAATACGGCACTAGGACACATGTGGGCGGACGAGTTGGGATCTTAGAGGTTGTGCCAACCAGAGTGAGGGTCCACTGTTAGAGAAACCTGGAGGAGGAAACCTGAAACCCCACGTGTGTGTAGGCATCGGATCTCACGTTTCAGCAGGGCAGCAGGACGCCACCTCCCAGGTTATAATATGTACTTACGGTATTAATGGCCATAACAGTTGACGAGTCTGGAAACAACATAATGAAACCATCGCTTACCTTGTATCTCTGAGTAACGGAGTTCAAATCCTGGACACTCCACGCGGACAGTGTGGGTTTGCTGCAGGTTTTCTGGCGATTCTCCCGTTTTGACGTTAATCTCTGCTCTATTATCATTCGATTCTTATTACCATGGCCCCGTCTCTGTACTGGAGTTTTTTCTGAGGCATGTGAGGGTAGTATCTCCAAGACGGAATACGGCACGGGTTTTCGCGTCTTTCTCGATCGTGCCGCTAGAGTCGCTTGATCTGCAACACTGCCTGGTACGGTCGCTATCATGCGACATCTTTCGGCAGGTCTAAGAGAGATGCAAAACGTTGTGCCATATTCCTTCTTAGAGATACCACCTTCAAATACCACGTTAGAAAAACCCAAGTTTAAGCATCGAAACTATTGATCAGAGATTTTGCTGAAAAGAAAGCGACTAAGAATTACCACAAAGTTAAATCTTCACTAAAAAGAAGTATAGGGCAACTCTTCACCTTTGTCAACTTTTCATTTGTTTTGTACTCGCAGTGCAGGGACAAGGAATAATTTAGAAATGATTCACCAAAGAGAGAGGATGAAGAGGTTTTGCAAAAAGCGAAGGCCCACAGATCTCCTCATGGTCCTACAGAGACTGTAACGAAGAAGAAGAAGAAAAAGAAGATGAGGAGGAGGAAGATGACGAGGATGAGGAGGAGGAGAAGGAAACAGTCTAGTTCTGAGAAAAAGAAGTTTTTAATTTAATTTATTTATTTTTTTAGTTGAAATTACAATGTTCAGTTTACAAGAGAAACTATGCAATTGTAAGGTGACTTAATCTAATTCACTTAATCTAATCAACTTAATCTATAATCTAATTTAAAATTGTACTTAACCAACTTAATAGGGAGAGGAAACAAATAGCACCTCAACAGAATTAGTCGATATTTGAAAATATCTGGAGGAAAGAATGGAGCGGGAATCTGTTAGAAAAAGAAGTTAGTCCGCTCTTTGCGTGTTTGGAAGCACCGTGTTCGCCGGCTCCGCGGTGCAGGTGCTAGCCGCAGGGCGACGTCCAGTCTCCAGATGCTGTTACGTCCGCGAGCCGCGCCTCCGGCAGCGCCACCTTCGCGGCTCTTCCTCCACGGCGACAAGACGTTCTTTGGCGCGCGCACTTTCCATTTCGACGCAAAAACCGCTCCCGGGTCACCGAGGAGGAAGCACCGCTCTCCGATCGTCTACGCTCTTCACTTAAGAACTCGAGCACTCCCGGGAGCCTGCAAAAAGAACCAAGAGTGGCCATAGTAACGTAGCTTGTTTCAGGAAATATGCAACGGAATTATTTATGGGTTGCTCGGGTTGGTCGAGTTGGTTAGACCGCCTACGATGTTCGATGAAATATATTACTCGTGTACGTTTTCTTAGACCCTCATTTCTCGAGATACGAGAGGATTGGAAAGGTTGGTTTTTTCGACGACACGACGATTATATCAAACGTGTTGCTCGTTTTCACTTCCAAATAGTTTGTACTATAAGGACGCGTACACTTGAATTTAGATTTTGGTAACAAGGGTGATTGCTAACATTTATTCCTAATTCAACTAATGTTACTACAGGAATGGGAGGAGCTATTCTGTGGCTCAAGATAACGTGCGCATATAATACTGGATGTCCCACGGTAGTGAATCACTCTCACAACTTGTGAACGGCTCATGATATCGAAATGCAGGTGGCTCCGCAAAGGCCTTCTGTCTGAAAGGCGATCGCTTTAAGCATAAGCATCGCTGCTAAAAGACAATAATGTCCAAATCTACTACTGTGCATGATTTTAAATAAAAAAAATTTTACTCAAAATAAATTTGAAATCATTAACAAATGTTACATGATTGTATTTCTCTTTTCATTATCACATTGCAGTTGAAATATCTGTAGAGTTTTATTTTATAAATCAAAGATGATTCAATTTTCCAAAGTTAAAATATTACAAACAATGTCTCTACGGCATATTTCTTGCTCATGATTCAGCATCTTCAAGAAACTGCAATTCCATATTGAGACCAATTAAGTTATGAGTTGGTGTGCAGTTGGTGGGACACTCGGTACGTTCAGTTTGTGGCTACAATACAATTCTTAATATCTTTCATGTTTTCTGTGATCAGCAATCGCAATAGCGTCATCGCACGTTGTCCGCACGGACCCGGTGTTCTTAATTCCAGAGCCGAGGAACGAGTGTTCATATATGTGAAGGGAAAGAGTTATTGCAACGTTAACGCAAATATAACGTGTACGCTTGAACAACGCTAATAGTATTAGCGTCTACTACCGTAAACGCTATAGTCTACTAACGTAAACGCTAAGTTGAGTTACTACCGTAACTTAAAGTTGAGAGCTTGTGCGCAGGAACGAACTTTAACTTTAAGTAATGGGTAAGATTGTAGGATATTTCCACGTAAGTTATCGGGTAATTCAGCGCCTATGATAAAAGTTAGCCTAAAGTAAACAACTTATTTCAGTAGAGTGTGATTTTACCGTAAACCTAGTCACCTAAACAAGGAAATTCGAAATCAATTAAAGCAGTGCAAATCAACAGGATGCGCCATCATGTGCACCCAATAGGATTACGTACACTGCTGTTAAAAGTCGGAACACATTCCATTAAAGTAATGTCTTTGAAGGAAAACGTGGTGCAAAATACTGACAGAACATGAAATGTTAACTGATTGTATTGTTGCCTATTGGCGATAAACGCGATCTAGATCACGAACAGCAAATATCTAGTTCATGATTTTCTATTTGGAGCGTAGAAGGTACACGACTGTAAAAAAGTTCCAACACCAGGAATTATTCTAGGTTCCTGGTAAAATAGCACCGCATGTTCTAATGAAGTTGTTTGGGAAAAGTAACTTCGTCCATCCAAGGTCGGGCGCTTCCTTGATGAAGCTCACCAAAACAGGAGCACCATTCCCGCATGGCGGCCAGGTCAGAGCTCGAAACCTGTCAATAGCCATCACGTTCTATCCAGCGTAAATAAGGATTTTTCCGTGGACATTCGTTTTGCAGAAGTTCACGCGTGTCTCAGAAGTTTCCTACTCCATAAGAAAAATTTTTAGAGTTCATGTCCAATTACTTCCAAATATTTAGATTATTTTACTCATTCATTTGGGTTTGGAATATTACCCACAAATATTATTAATATTAGTGCATACTAATGTTATATTACTCCACAAAAAGATATTTGAAGCTAAATGTTCTAATCAATAAAACATCTTACTGACAAATCATCTAATGAGCATACGTAAAATAAATTCTGTCAGTCAATGTTTTTTATCTTCAACTTCCCTGGCAAAAGGTTATCGAAGAATATTTGATATAATTTACTATATGTTGTAATTACTTTATCATTCTTAATAATCCATGAAGAATATTATTTGAACAAAATACTTTTAATAAAAACAAATCTGTTTCGTCGGGTCGCCTACTTGGCATTGCCAGTTTCGAAAACTGAGTTTTTGAGTTTCGAAAACTGTTTTATCAGCTGCGTTCTTCAATAAGTTGTACACTTTAATTTTTGTTATATGAACTACAGTTAGAAGCTTCAATTTTATCAGATTATATTAGCATCGAATATCAAAAACGCACATTTTTATGCAGGCTTGTGTATGTGTTTAGAATTTTTCAAAAGTGTTTCGTGAAATAATTTCAATGTAAAATATGTACTGAAACAAATTCGAAATTCATCCAATGTGTAATATATCATTGAGTCATTGAGACTAATGTTACGTCATTTGTGTAATTCGTGATACTATGTATTTGGTATTTTCCTGTGAAAGACTGAGTCACATGACAATGACTCACCGAGTCTTTGAGTCACAATGCTAACAACACGTCATAGTTTAGGCAAAAACTTTGTATGCATAGTGTTACTATTTGCTTGGTCCAATCCCTCCATGGAGATTCCACGTCGCATGCGGTAGCTCATCGGCTGCTTACGTCGCTAATGAGCTTTTAAACGGCCGTTCTACTCGACGGGGAAGCGAGCGCCAAAGAAGGAGCGCGCCCGCGAGGCGGTCGGATGGGACGGGTCGAATACCTCGCCGGCGAACGGCACCTTCTTCTCCGCCGCCGCCACGTGTGGCGGCAGCCTCGGCGCGAGGGTTGCGTAAGCTCCTTGCCCGCGGCGCCGCGCCACTCTCCCCCCCCCCGTCCCCCCCGCCCCCGCTCCCGCCCACGCTCCCGCCCACAGTTCCCGCCCTCCGCACCCCGCCCTCCGCTCCCCGCCCTCCGCTCCCCGCCCCCGCCCCCGCTCCCCGCTCCCCGCTCCACGACCCCCGCTTCCCGCACCCACGCTCCCACCCCCGCTCCCCGCTCCCGCCCACGCTCCCGCCCACGTTCCCCGCCCTCCGCACCCCGCCCTCCGCTCCCCGCCCTCCGCTCCCCGCCCTCCGCTCCACACCCCCGCTCCCCGCCCTCGGTCCATCACAATCAGTCGCTGCAGGCCCCACCCACGGGTTGGGAGGGCGAAAGGATCTCGAGGATTTGAATGATGATGTTTTCTACCACAAATATCGGTGATTTGTTAAATCCATATTTTTTTTCGAAACAACGATGAACAATGTTTCTAGTTGTTTTCAGTGTCTTTGGAAACCTTTTTTTTTAATGTGTCGAATATTTGATGTACGAACGTTTCAATAAAAAAATGTTCATATCTACTGGAGCGACCAAAAAGTGCAGGGGCAGCTGGAGCAAATTGCCCAAGTTCCCGACTTACACTGAGCCCTTCTCTTCACTTGCCCCAGACCCCGGAGAGTGTTTGAGGCGTGGTGTTATAGAAGCGATTGGAGCGACGCGGGGCGCAGAACACAGGGTGGGGTGAGATGTATACGGGTGGAGGGCTCCGGGGGTAAGGTATCTCCGCGCTCTGGGGGGGGGTTGGACCGCGCGGGGTCGGCGAGGCTTGGGGCGAGAGAAGCGGGCTAGGGAGGCGAGTCATCCAAGGCATATTCTATTACATTCCTCATCACCTAGCCATTTAGGCAAAAAATGAGTGAATAATAATCATGAAATGAAGGATGACGGAGGAACGGTGGAATGAGAGGCAGAAAATCGGAAAAGCCTCCCGACAACCAGCTGTGTTCACCACAAATTCCTCATGGATAACCAGGTATTTGAATGGCAGATAGAAGGTAAGCGGTGTTGCCTGCAGCCCATGCGTCGGGCCGGAGAGGGTGGGGCTGGACGGGGGCAAGGGAGCCAGAAGGGGGTCGCGGCGCGTGGGGCGAGAGCGTGGTGAGGCGTGGAATGCAGAGCGCACGCCACAGAGTGGAGAGTCCGCCGAGGGGGCGTGGCAGGGGGGAGGAGCAGGGTGCGGACCGAAGAACGCGGGGGCGCTGCCCTTTGGGGGGGACGGGCGAGAGGACGAGGCAGGACGAGGGTGCGGAGGAGGTGAGGCGGCGGGTGAGGCCCACTGCAAGGAGGACGGGGGAGTGCGGAGCGGAGTAGGATTTGATTGATTCATTGATTACTGATTCCGGGCGCATCACCTGCAAAAGTGTTCGGTCCCGTAAGTATAGTGCCTGTTTTATCGCGAATGTTGGCGGTGATATTCCCCCGCTTGATGGCGAAATTCCGTGCCGAACTACCGTCGGCTATCAGGGGTTTTCTCAAACAGGTATCTTCCACCAGAAGGGCACCGCCCCAGCCGTCACAAGCTGTAAGTTCCCGACCAGTCTTCCGGCATGTGTGGTAGTGTAGTGGATGAGAGTGTAAGTGCAAGTAACGGCTGAAAAATGGATAAGGATGAGGAAGGAAAGATCGCACGCGGTCTGAGCCCGTTTGTTAGACTACTGCTCCGGCGTTCGCCTGATGTTGATCATAGAAACCTCGGAAAACCACCGATCAGAACACCCGACTGCTAGAATTCTCCTCCAGACAGCGACTGAATTCGACCTAGCTGACAAGCTATAGCTATAGTATCGAAAATCCTGCCACCGACTGAACTCCTAGGACTTCCCTTGCACGATTCGCTCCTAGAACTTCGCTATCGGACGACGTCGCTTGCAGTCGTCCGGTAGCGAGCCTAGGACTTCTCGTAAAAAGCAACCGCTGTGACATCAGCGCGAGCTACCCCTCCCAGTGGGTGCGGGGCGGAGTGAGGCCCGGTGCGGAGCGGGGCGCGGAGTTCAGAGTTCGGGGCGTGCGTGGCGTGGCGTGGCGTGGCGGGGAGGTCGGAGAGCGGCGCGATGTGCGCGGCGAGGATGGCGCTGGTTTGCCTTGAGCCGCGCTTTCTACTCCACAACGAGACCCGAGCGACATCACGCTTCCTTCGGCGCTCGAGGGCTCTTCCAAACTTCATTGGCCGAATCGTCAAGCGCCGGGCTGAGCTGTGAGCACTTTTGTGCCGCTGCCAGGGGAATGCCATTTCCAATTTGAAGAGGTTGAAGGTTGAGTGTGTGTCTGACACCTGGACGGCCGTGATGGAAAAGGCCGTCAACGATTCTTTATTTCCCTGTGCTCCAAGAATAACGCCGAAAATAGGTAAGAGCAATCATTGTTATGATGAAGGTTCGAGAGAGATGGCTCAGGAAATCAACTGGCGTACTAGGTTCCAGTCCCGACGGTGGCAGCATTTTCGTCACTAGCTAGATAGCTAGTTCGAATTCAGACGCTATTTGGAGGAGCATTCTAGCGAACGGCTGCTCTGATCGGTAGTTTTCCGTGGTTTCTCCGATCAACACCAGGCGGATGACGGAGCAGTAACCTAACAAACGGGCCACGGACCGCGCGCGATCATTCCTACATCTTCCGTGTCCTTTCCCCTCCCCTTAGCACTTACACACAGTTACACTTATATGCATTACACTCCCACGCATGTCTGGAGACAGATCGGAAGCCGACTGAGGCGGTGCCCCGCTTGTGGGAGATATCTAGTTCGGGAAAACCCCGCTAGCCGACGGTAAGTCGGCATCGGATATCACCATCTATAGGGAGAAGACCACCGCCACCTCTCGGGGGAAAACATGCACTTCACTTCCGAAACTAATTACCATAGTAACTGGTGTGCCTGGATAACAAATAAATCATTCAATAAATGATTGATGCCTCTTTGGAAATAACAATAGGAGAGATTTAGTGCGTTTACTTGCGTTCAATGTACAGAAAACCCGCACTTAATATCTCGACGCAGGATTGATTGAAGCGATTGTTAGTGATTCCAGGCCCGTCAACTACTATGGTCATTAGTCCCGTTAGTATAGTGCCTGTTTTTGCTCGGGAGGTGGCGGTGGTCTTCTCGCACTGGATGGCGAGATTCGGCGCCGACCTACCGTCGGCAAGTGGGGTTTTCCCCAACCAGGTATCTCCCATCAGCGGGGCACCGCCCCAACCGGGACAAGTTCTAAATCCCCGACCGGTCTCCCATGTCTGGTAGTGTAGGGCATGTTAATGTAAGAGTGTGTGTAAGAGATGAGGATAGGAAGAGGAAGGAACGATCGCGTGCGGTTCGTGGCGCGTTTGTTAGGGTACTACTCCGGCATTCGCCTGGTGTTGATCAGAGAAACCACTTGGCGCAGGAGATAGCTTACGTACATCACGTAATATTTTCCTTTCTCAAATTATATGTTCCTATTTTCATGACACGCATAAAACATCGTATTTTAGAAGAGCCTCTGGGGCAGAATGGGATCATTTCTGTTACATCCTGGATTTAATAGAGTGGCTTCTGAAAGCGGATGTGAAATTGAGACCATCTTACATGGCGAAACACACACTATCATTCGCTCCTGCTGCATATTGATCTCTTGCTTCTGAATTAATTGCACTATAATCAGAATTTGATCGTTTTCTACACGAACGGAACTGGTTTTCTCTCTTCTTTGCTTACTGAATAATATTTTTAAAGACTCAATTGGAAGTACACAAATTTGGGACTGAAAAGATGCTCGTGTGTTTTAAATTCTAAACTAGAAGAATTTTAAAAAGTCAGTCAACCCGATAAAAATATATTAAAAACTTCCAAAAAGGATGTTCATTTTAATTGCAACAACTGAGAACTTACGATGTCAAAATACATCGATATACCCAAGATCTCACAGAATTCGGATTGTCGAAAAATTTGGCAGAATTTTTCTTGTCAATTTATTAGGTATTTTACTTGCGATACTTATATTAGTGAATGATGAACTCTCTTGATACTGAAAAATGTCTTTAAAAAATTTTATTTGTCTTAAAATAACAAACGAAAAGTGATTGTCTATGTGTACATTTTTTTATATGACAGTGGTAACCTATTTTATTAAAGACAATCAAACCAAGAAATATTTTAAACCACAAATATTTTATTGGAATAGATTTACTAAAAGACAACGTTTCGTGACACAATATCATCAGGTGATCACCTTGTATGTACATTTCCATATACAAATATTTTTTTAAAATTTGAAAAAAAAATGTCCCGTGTTACATATTCTTATTGTAATACGCATATTGTGTATAGTTAACACCTTTAATTACAATGGCTATTAAATAGACAAACTTCCAAGAAACACTGACAATAATTACCGTAGAACGCTAAAGTGTGTGTAAAAAGGTTTTTATGGACTAGAACAGTGTTACGCAATGCGAGAACTTCTTCTACGTAAGAGAGAATATTTGTGAGGCGAACGCTTCCTCCCGAGTGAAGGGGCTAATTGATGGAGGGGAGGGGGAGGAGGTTGCTTCAGCGGCGTCTGCGGCTGCGGATCCGCGCATCCGGTCGCACGAGGGGCGCAGGAGGGGGCGGGGCGCGGCTCGCGCAGCGCCCCAGGCGCCAGGCGGCCACCGTGGCAGCGGCCTTGCCACGGGCGCACGGGAGAAATCGGCCCGCTGCAGCCACGCACGCGCTCACCGCCACGCCCCGCCACGCCACGCCACCACTAGCTTCTCAGCTAGGTCGAATTCAACCGCTGTCTGGAGGAGAATTCTAGCGACCGGCTGCTCCGATCGGTAGTTTTATTTATTTATTTATTTATTTTACGTCAAAAAAAACAGTTAAAAACTGCGTATGACGTGCTATGGGAAAAAGTGAATTGTGTGCACATTTTCAAAATACTGTGATCCCTACACTAAGTCATATACTACTTAAATTTTGAATTTTTGAAAGGGAGAAAAAAACAAAAACTCCCATGTAATAAAATCTATTTTCAAGGATAAACAAGCAATAAATTTTGAATTTTGAAAGGGACAAAAACCAAAAAGTCCCATGTAATAAAATCTATTTTCAAGGATAAATAAGCAATAAATTTTGAAAGGGAGAAAAAATCTCCCATGTAATAAAATCTATATTCAAAGATAAATAAGCAATAAATTTTGGCTCTTATTACTTCCTGCCGCGACAACATGGAAACGAAATTTTCTGTGGTTTCTCCGATCAACACCAGGCGAATGTAGGAGCAGTACCCTAACAAACGAGCCACGGACCGCGAACGATCCTCTTCCTTATCCTGTCCTTGCCCCTTACTTACACTCACACTCAGTTGCACTACACTAGCACACAGGTCTGCAGCTTAGGGCTTGTCCCGACTGGAGCGGTGCCACGCTGGTTGGGGAAAACCCGCTGTCCGACGTTAGGTCGGTGTAGGATCACGCCAACAAGCGGGAGAAGACCACCGCTACTTTCCGAGGAAAAACAACATGCACTACACTTCATGCCTAATGTCCTTCGCCCGGAATCACAATCAATCCGCCACACCACGACACCCGAAATAATTGCTTTCTTATGGACAAATAATTGAATTGATATTGGATATTGAAAGTTTCAGTTCATCTTGATTATGAATTTTGCTGTCTCTCTAAATTAATAAAATCAGTCATTGGGGAGAAATTATATTCAATATTGGTATTATCGCATATAGTGAACCTCGTATATAGTGAACCAAACACATAGTCCCCCGAAGTTCACTATAACCGGAGTCGACTGTACTTAGCTTTTTCTTATGTGCCGTATGGGTATATTAGTATCTCCATGACGGAATATGGCACGGCATTTCGCGTCTTTCTCGGTCGTGCTGTTAGATATCGCTTGATCTGCAGCACTGCTTGATACGGTCGCGATCATGCGTCATCAGGAGGTACGATCGAGAAAGACGCAAGTAGCCGTGTAATATTGAAGATAATACCCTCAGATGCCTTGTTAGAAAAGCCGAAGTATATAGCAGAACATCAAGAAAACTAGCTCATAATTTTGGGCTAATTAAATGCTCTATTCCTAAATGTTAAACTCATGCAGTTTTCTCAGAAATCAATATTCAGCTTTATAATATAGGCTCACAAAAATTACTATCATCATCATCATCATCATCATATACAGCTTGGATTAGGCCTTTAGAAAGAAATAAAAGAGGTCATCTTCGTCAACATATCATATGATATGTTGACGAAGATGACCTCTTTTATTTCTTCTTGTAAGAATGTCAACAACACCCAATCAGAATTCCCACAATTTAGGCCTTTAGGCCTGTTCTGTCTCCAGGAGTTTCATTTGATCATTCCATTGCAGTCGTGGGCGTTCTACATTTCTTCTGCTTTGCGGTCTGTATCCAAAACATTTAAGAGGGATGCGCGAACTATCTATTCTCTGAAGATGGGCGTACTATTGGGATCTATGTGAATCTAATATTTGGCCTATATTGCAAACTTGAAGTTCTGACCTAATGTCTTCATTTTTCTTGTGGTCCCTCAAAGAGTATCCCGTTAGTGGTCTCAGCAACATGATTTCTGCTGCTTCAATCTTTTTTCCCAGTTGAGAAAATTACTAATATTATTTATTAGTATTAATTTTTATTACTGTAAAAATATATTAACAAATTGCACCTCTCAGATCTTGTAGTAAAGAAATCCAACTGATTAATTACGAAGAAGAGAGTAGAAATCGAGATACATTTGACGCTGTATATTCATACAGTAGTGCAGTGTTTATTGATTTAAGGCAAGAGATAAGTGGCGAATGAGTCGAGAAGGATTGCATGACGTGGGGCGGTTCTGAGCAATTGAGGGCGGTGCGGAGCGGGGCAGCGGAGTAGGTCGTTCCCGCTTCGACTCCCTCGCGCCCTCCTCTCATTTTTATTCCACTCTTCGCTGCCTGTCCCATCATGTTCGCCTACACCCCTTTGTCTGGTCCGCCCCGTTCCGCTCCGCTATGTGTCTCTTCTCTCAACTCTTCCCATATCCTTCGAGTTCCATCGTCATCTTAAGTGCTTTGCAGCTTCTCCACCCCACGTCTTCTTCCAGATTTCCTCAACTTTTTTAAACCCCAATTTCCTCCTTTTCTACTTTCCTAACCTCTTTCTTTTCTCTCTTCGCGCAATTCCTTACCGTCTCTCTCGATTCCTCTTCTCTGACCATTCAGTGCTATTTCGCTTCTCCCCATGTTACTGCCTGCATTATTCCTTCTAGAGTAGGCAGTTGACACCACGTTCGCCGGCACAAAATTAAGCTAAGAAACATTCTTTCTCTTTTCTTCCAGATCCATCATACCGATTTACTCTTAACCCTACCTCGTTCCTCTCAATTCTCGTTCAGCGCAGCAAGACTTGTTTCGTTTTCCTACTGCCTAGTTTTTCGTATATCCATCCTCCATCTCCCGCATTATAAGTAGGCACAATCACTGCCATTCAAGGCCGTTATTTATTACCATTAAGTTTAAGTAGCTGCCCATGTTTTCTTAAGACATCGTAACAGGAGCTAACAGATGGCAATCAAATATTATGTCAATGTCGAGCTGGTCACGTAGTGCAGTACTTTCTGTGAGGGTTACGTCCTAGACACTCGCTGCCTCGGGCGCAATATTTATCTCACGCGAAATCAGGTTCTGTCGGAAATCGTCAAAAATATGTTCTCTAAACGTCAACGTTAGAAATATAATTTAGTTGAGCAGCTATCGATTACGTGAATCTTCTAAACGTGATTTATAAATAAGTACCTAGTTGATCAATAAATCGCGATTTTTAAGGAATCAAAAATTCACAGGATGTAATAGATCAATATATATAGTGGTTTCCTCTTACATTCTTCCAGCCAAAAAAAGAAAGTCGACAAAAAGTGTGAACAAGCAAGCATTTCCACGCGATGCAAAATCTACCTTTGTCTTCATCGTTGAAGATAGTATTCTATTACTTCTCTTTGTATCATCGATGACTTGATTTCATCTCATAATGAAAACAATTTGACTTAATACTACTCAAAGGAAAGACTGACGTTTCGAGGAAGCTGATTTGAGGTGAAGAAACACGTATGCAATGTGAATTATAAAATAAATTGGCGAATATCAAAAAAACGGAGAGATGACAGAAATAAGAATAGATCTATTTATAAATTGACCAAATTGACATTGTAATATGCTTCGGTGGGCTAGATAGACTGTGGATGATCAAGGACTAGGTGAACGTTCACATGTGGTCGCATAGAAAGCTAATAATATCACAGAATATTTGTAAATGATCTTGGCTGTCCAGGTGACGCCGCGTCGAAGGCTGTGTTGCCGACGTTTCGACCATCTTGTCGTGGTCTTCCTCAGGGCTGTTGTGCGTTGTGCAGGTTGGTGAAAAGAGAAAAAAAATTCATCAGAATGTTTGCAATTCGAGTCACCAAACTGGCCTTTAAATACGTCCCGGCTACGTTGACGTCGTAGAAGCCGAAGGACATACGGTCGCAGGCCTGCTACAAACAATAGAAGACATTGAGAAACTTAGGAGATTAAGATTTAGAAATGGCATGTTGGTGTAAATGTACGAAATGCAGTAAAAATCAAACTCTTGACCTCGAGTCTAGGATGCAAACAAGGTACCGTTAAGCAGGGTTTAATCTAGCGTCTTCAGTGTCAACAGTCTGGGAGGCAGCCACAACAAAATTAAAAAGATTAAATATTGGTGAAAATGCAAAGGTGAAAGAAGTACAGCCTGTACGTGTGATGGGCTTCATAGATGCGCTACATCTAAGGACTTTACGGACGGATTTTCAGGACACGCGCGTGCTATGAAGAATGAAAAGAAGAAGAAGAAGAAGAAGAAGAAGAAATCCATCGTGTGAGAATTTAGGAAATTCACAAACCCATGAAGAAGATCAAACTCACGACCTCGACTCTAGTCTGTCAACAAAACACCGTTATTCATGATTGAATCTCTTGCGTCGTGTTTAAATAGTCATCACAAACAGCAGATCAAAATAAAAACATTTCTTGTTGGTGAAAAAATTAACACACGAAAGAAGTAGTTGTACATGTTTTGGTGAGTTGAAGAGACGACGGTCGACCAAGAACAAGACGGAAGAACTAACAGGACATGAAGAGGAACAAGGAGGAGAACAAGAAGAAGAAGAAGAAGAAGAAGAAGAAGAAGAAGGAAACAAGAACGAGGAGAAGAACAACAACAATGGTAAGAACAAAGAAAATAAAACGAAGTAAAATAGAAACGAGATAGAGAAGAATAAGGAGGAGAGGAAGAAGAAAAACAAGGAGAAGAATAAGAAGGAGGAGAATATGACAAATAATACTCGTGCAAAAATCACGTCAGATGAGAAAGCAGGAAATTCACCGCCCCACGAACAAGATCTACCTCGCGACCTCGAGTCTAGGCTGACAACAAGACACCGTTACGTAGATCGGAACTAGCGAGCTCCATCCAATAGCACCTGCAAGACGGAATCTAGCGTCTAGAGTATCAGCCAGCCCCGCGGGGGGGGGCGGCGACGGCGGCGGTGGGAGAGTCCTTGCGCCACGCGAGCCCGGGCCCGCCGCATCCGCCCCAGGCACCGGCGGCGGCGGTTGGGGCGGAGGCGGTGGCGGCGGAGGCGGAGGCGGAGGCGGAGGCGGGGCGGGGCGGCGGCGGGGCGGAGCGGGGCGGAGGCGGCGGAGGCGGAGACGGAGGCGGAGGCGGAGGCGGAGACGGCGGTGGTGGCGGAGACGGCGGCGGAGGCGGCGGAGGCGGCGGCGGAGGCGGTCGCTTATGTCACCCGCGGCGCCCGAGTTTCTCCGGCTCGTCCTCCGCCGCCGTCGCCCTCCCGTGGGAAAGAACCCGCCATTCGCCCACAGCCGTCGCCCCCTCCCCCCACCCTCCCCCGCTGCAGCCACCGCGTTGGGAATATGCGGAAGCGGGCGCGCCGCACGTGGGACGGGCCACATCAGTGAGAAATGGCTGCGAGATATTCTTACGTGATGGCATTTTTTTAGCGAAGATTTTGCACATCGAGGTTACAAATCGAGGGAGTTTCATTCGTGCGTGTTTCCCAGCTTCGTTAGTTTCCCGCGTCAGTGCGTTCGTTTCATTTGTAACGCGTTCGAGTTGGTTTTCGATCCCTTCGGAAAGTTGAATACGAAGGCCAGCGGTTTCGTTGACAATGATTTACAGATACATATTTATGGATGCGTATTTACAGATTGTTGACCTTAACTGCACGTTTACGCTTTAATTGACCATGACAATTTTTATCGTTTGTTTTCATAGAAATTGAATTCTAATTTTTAGAAGTCAATAAAAATAAACGGCTAGAAACCGTCACTTTCTATGAGAGAGTCATAAAAAAACATATTAGCGTGTGAAATGCAAACGTATTAATAAAAATAAAGTAATTTCATTAAAAAGTATGAAAGGACATTCTCCATCAAAAACCACGCCCATGTTTCAGAAAGGGAAAATAAATTGCATCTGTTATGAACGCTAGCATTGGCATATCCTTATTTGATAATCTCACCAATGCAGTGAATATGGTCCTTTAAATCGAAAATGTCGACAGTGGTACTTAGAATTTTACACCAAACTGTGGAATTTGATACGATAGTGTACATTCAATGTGATTATTGAATCAAGTTTAGTTGACCTGGAAAAAACAATATATTACACATATAACAATACAAAACAATGGAAAGCAATAAATGAATTTCTTCAAATGAATTGCTTCGACGATGTAAAAGTTTGAATTTTCTACCATATGTTACTGACAACAAAATTCTTAATTACATCCTTTGCAAATTAACAGATAGAAATATAAATGACATTGATAAATAAGCAACTTTAATTTCGCAGGTCAATGGTCAGTAATGAAAATCAATGGAGTATTTACCAACACACTACAGCTGTCATTCTATGCTAATCTAATCTTTAAAACTTGTTTTATCACTTTGCGTACAGTAATTGGAGCATCAGTGTGAGCTTAATTCAAGGGCTCTCTATAGTATTTCGCGCGGTGTAGAAGTGTATTATTACTCCTTTCTCTCCCTCCTTAAAAGTTAATTTGTTGTAAACTGGAACGAAATTGCAGGGTTGCGTTCCAATGGAAATTTTGTGAAGTTAACAAACATTTTCTCGGTTGTAAAATCAGTGTGAGCACTAATTAAACGTGTGTTACATTATTATTTTGTACCAAAACGGCCGTACTCAAAGACACGTTAGAACTGATGTTAGTAGTCCTTACTCTGACATATCTTTATGATTGTACTATATTACTTGTTATGGGCTTTGATCTTAAACGTTCGTTTTCAAGCTACTAATTTTCCATCCTGTAACACCTTTAATTTGCAAAATATCATAGAATTTTCTTAATGATGGTTCCTTTCCTTATTTAAATGCGTGACTCTATCCCTAAACTGTTACATGTCGTTCTTGAATGTTAATTCCTTAGTGAATTCGTTTGACCTCTCCTGGATAATGTTACGCATGTCGTGAGTCATGTATAACTAATGTAGCCCTGATCTACTACCAGTTGACAACTGGCTTCAGAACAGAATATCGGTATTAAAATTGAGTATGAAATATTCAGTGCTTGTGTTACTTCATTCTAAGAATCCATGAACAAAATGAAACATTCATAATATTGTAACCTGAAACAATTTAGTGACTTTCTCTGAGAGGACAGCGGGATAATTTTGTACATCTCTTGAGACAGGTTCTCAGTCAAAAACATCTACTCAAAAAAAAACTCCTGAAATGAGTTGTGTTCACATACCACAGTCTTTACAAATGACTGAGTGGGGGAAATTTATTGCTGAAAGCATAATCGTCGCTTTGATATGTCTGCACACGTCGCCTACCACCCGAAGGCATAATTACCTCAGCGTCTGAAAGAAATTGGAGCTCGAACACTGCTCTTAGTCGAAGGTGCCATTGCGACAGATTCTGCCACAGCGACTTGTTTCACAGAGCGAAGAAAAAAAGTATTATGATGCAAGTGTGTCAGCTGTGGATGTGCTTCGAACGAAAGTGTTTGCCGCAAATAGGGCAAGACGTAGATGGACCCCCTATGCTCTCGTCTTTATTAGTGAATCAAACTTTTTAGGAGTTATTGATAGCTTCAACTTTAATATTTCTCTTGCCTTGTGGGTAGATGATTGGTCGTTTCTCTTCGCGATATTATATATGACATAATATGCCTCTGTACGGGAAGACCGGATTCTGTGGGAGCAATCGACTACCAAGGGCAGTGTCAAACTCACCGATCCAACACTGCTACCTCTATGAAATTACTAGTAAGAGCAGCATGCTATTTCTACATACCTTGTTAAAAAAACAACATAACTTATTTCTCGTTATATACTACAAAATGTTTTATAAATTCTTAATAGATCAAAGAAGAAACTATTGAGTTTGATCAAACAAATGTGTAATAAAAGTATATTTCCAAAATCTGTACTCTAGAAATATTAATCAGTCCATAAACGAAAATATTCTGGAGCAGCATGATGCAAAGTAATTCCTTCATGAAACAAACGTTTGATATTTCACGTACCAAATGAAGTAAAGGATTTCCAGCCTTCCTCTGATTGAACCTCAAGGGGTTCGCTTGACGTCCGGAGCTCATCTCATTAAATATAACGCGAGAAGGAAAGGCAAAGGGGCTAATTATTTGCAGCAGATTCAACGCTTTCTCCCAATGGTGTTAAGTAGCGGGGTTGGCTGACCGGTTGTGCCAACGGCGCCGCCTCTCAGAACTGCGCACTTACTGGTCTCAAGACGGCCGCAACAGCACCATCCAGAGGTCCCGCAGTTTTGAAAAAGAGCACTTCATATGAAAACTTTCAAACAATATTTCCTCATTTGTGTGAATTAATAGACAATCATATCACATTCATGATCTTATTTATTGTTTATTACTATTAAAACAAACTGATCGAATACAAAAACGTTTTTGAAATGTGATAGGACCGATAAATGCGTCTCACCCGCCCCAACTAACTAGAGTAGACTAGCATTTCGAGTTGAGATATTATTGTTTAAAGGCAGGGCTCTGAAAACTTGTTTCTTGACTCATCCCCTGCATGAGGATAATTGTTGGACATTTTGAAGTTTACCACGGCCACCTAACACCACCAACTCTTTTTGACTCCCTCATGTGGCACCAGAACAACACGACGTCTCTCCCATTTTATTCTACTAGCGACGTTCACTCGCTGATCGAAATCGAGATCTGTTTGGGACGAAAATTCGCGGTGAACGTAATTTCAACGGGCATTTATGGAGGCTTCCCTTACTGCCAGAATTGTGACATGACACCCTAAGGATTTTCCGCCCTTCGAAACATCCCGAGTCGAGTTGGAACTCCAGATTCAGAAGCCAGTCCGCTACCTCTCGCCTAGGTGGGGCCGGCCATTGGCAGTAAGTCGTGCAGCCGGTGACCTTGGAGTGGGCGTGCGTTGTGTGGGCGCGTGGGTCACCCCCGCGCCGCGCCAGGGCTGCTGGCGGCGGCGGCCCGCTCTTTCGTCAATAGAGGCCCCGCGCTGGCAACGCCGGGCGGGCGGGCGGGCCCGGGGCCCCAAGCCCCGCCGGCACCGGGCGCCAGCGGCCCACATCATCATCCCCACACACGCCAACACTGCCACCACCACCTCCGCCATCGTAAACACCGTCACCGCCGACACCGTCAACACCAACACTGTCAACCGCCAGGCCCACATCATCATCCCCACACACGCCAACACTGCCACCACCACCTCCGCCATCAAACACCGCCACCACCAACACAGTCACCACCAACACGTCACCACCAACACCGCCACCACCAACACCGCCACCACCAACACCGCCACCACCAACACAGTCACCACCAACACGTCACCACCAACACAGCCACCACCAACACGTCACCACCAACACACAGAAACACATCAACATGTCTTTATCTACACCACTTCCACCAGCACCTGCCAGCGTCACCATCGCCGCATGTGCAAATTCAGAAAGTGTCTGGAAGAAGAGAGGGATTCCGTTACGTCTTTTCCTGTTCAACTGCTTTGAAATAATACTCTTTTCATTTTAAATTTAATGTTTTTCAAATTTACATAATGTTTTTGTAATGTGAACGTTTGTTTTGAATGTAATGCTATTAGTACGTGGTAATTATTTTGAAAAACTTGAGTAAATATCTAAGATAATGTTGGATTTGGAGGGAGGCATGAAATCTATCCGCTGCTGCACAGTCATCACCTCTGCCATTTCCACGGCCCTGCCTCTGTTGCTTCCCCCGCTCTTCTCGTTTTGTCTCCCAAGTGTCACTGCCTGGTCATTTGCCCTGTCATGGTCCTTTTACTAGCATACGAATGGAATAAAGAAACTGTACTGAATGAAAATCTGACGTCACCCGTACTAAGGCGCATAATCATACACGATAATTGTATTACCAATTGATCTTAACTCGCTTCATTCAATTTTTACATAATTTATTTTCAAATTATTTTTAACAGTGCACTACAAAAATGCTAATATCTTATTTATAACTTATTATGGCAATAAACAAACCACATTGCACACGATGTCGAGGAGTAAAAGATTGCGGAAATGCAGATCGAAAAAGGCGGAATCGAAGCTCGAACACTGTTCAAAAGTAAGGAACAAATCTTTCCTCTAAGCAACTGTGGAAAACTAGAAGATCGAAATGTAGATGTTACTCGCAAGAGTAATTATATCTTCTTAGGAACTGACAGCTTATTTATGGAATATAACCGTCTTGATAGAGAGTTACAACTAGAACCGATCAAAGATTTTATTACAAGAATTTCCCAATCATTCTTTGAATTCCTTCAAAAAAACCCGCGTGGCACCTATTTTCATTAGAAAAACGTATTAAAACCCCTAAAGAATCAGATCACGCTATCCAAAAGACGATTAAAAACCCTCCATAATCAGGTAAATCTAAATCAATTCACAAAGATCCAAAAATGTGGTTAAATAAACAAGAAAGAAAAGAATTCACTAACAATTGCGAATATGCAGAAGTTGCCACAAGGCAACAATAATTGGAAATGGTCAAGCCTAAACGTGAATTAAATGTAATTATTAATACCCCTGAAAGACAGCAATGCCAGGTGAATATTTTTTTAAGTCATCAAACTGCAACCCCTAGTAATAAATACGTTTCTCTCGGTTTGCCGGCAGGTACGGGCTGAGCTACGAGGACATCGAGAAGGGCCTGCCGCTCATCGACACGTCCAAGACGCTCATCCGGGAGGTGTGCCCGCCGTTCCTGGCCAACGTGGAGTGCCGGCCGGGCAAGTACCGGCGCTACGACGGCCTCTGCACCAACCTGCAGCACCCCACGTGGGGCGCCACCATGACGCCCTTCACGCGCCTCGTGGGGCCGCTGTACGCCGACGGCATGACGGCGCCGCGCATCTCCGTCACGGGCAACCAGCTGCCGCTGCCGCGCATCGTCTCGCGCACCGTCCACCCCGACGAGGGCTTCCACGACCACGCGGGCACCGTCATGGTGGTCGCGTGGGGCCAGTTCATGGACCACGACTACACGCTCACCGCCACGCCCCTCGGTGCGTCCCTTCTTCTAACTCGTCTCCGAAAGCTTATTCTCTTATCTCTTAACTCTTCTTCTCCTTCATCTTCTTTTTACTCTTTTTTAATTCTTCTTCTTCTTATTCTTCTAACTCTTCTTCTCCTATCTTTCTCCTACCTCCTTTCCGAAATCTTATTCTCTTCCCTATTTTTCTCGCAACTCTTCTTTAAGTGATCTATTCTTCTTCTCCTTCATCTTCTTTTTACTCTTTTTTAATTCTTCTTCTGATTCGACTCCTCCCTCGTTTCCTACATCTTCTCTCACCTCTTCTTCTTCTTCTACTAAGTGTTCCCCTAATTCCTCTTCTGCTCCATCTTCTTCTCTCTTCTCCTCATTCATCTGTTAAACTCTTTCCTTCTTTTAATTTTCTATTTATCCTCTCTTTCTAACCTTTCTTCTCCTATATTTTCTTCTAACTTTTTTATTCAAATTCTTTCGTATTCTTTTGCATATAACTCTATTTTCTCAACTGTTTTTGCATCTTGTCTCATTTCTCCTCCTTTTGCTTTTCATCTAGATTTTTTATGACATCCCCCTAACGGAATGATGGCGAGAAAGTACTGAGAATTAATAGTTATTTTTCTTCAATAATGAAATAGTTAATGATGTGAAAGTGGTTTAGCTTTATCTCCCATTTTCTCGTCACAGAATGGAAATATCTGCACATTCTATGAAGTACATCCTACACCTATTGAACTTTATATTAATACGATCTCCACTCTAAATAGTTTTATGCCATGTCCATTTCAAGATCATGTTATTTCATCGACATTTTTTCTAATAATAATTTGTTAATAACAATTTTCTTAGTGCCCCATTGATGCTATTTGTGTTTTCTGAACCTAATGGGAAAGATACAATAGATTTTTTTTCTAAAACCGACCACACATTTCGGTGTACGAATGCATCATTTGTTCCTCTAAGAGGTGGTGTGTGTGTGTGTGCAGACCCGCTGAACCGCAACGAGCCCGAGGAGTGCTGCGACCGGCCGCCGCACCTGCGCAACCCGTACTGCCTGGAGATCGAGATCCCGGCGGACGACTACTTCTACTCGCTGTTCGGCCTCCGCTGCCAGGACTTCGTGCGCGGCTTCCCCGCCGTGCGGCTTTTCACCCCCCCTCCCCTGCTCCCTCTCCTCTCCACTCATCCTTTCTCTTCTGTTCTTATCTCTCCTCCTCTCTCCTCTCCTTTTCACCCCACTCCTCCTCTGTCCTCCTCTCTCTTCATTCACCTCTCCTCTCCTCTTTTCCTTTCCTCTTTTCCTATCATCTTTTCCTTCTTTTCATTTCCTCCTTACTTCTTTCTCCTCTGTCCTCCACTCTCTCCCTCTCCTTTCCTTCTCCCCTTCTCCTTCTCTCTCTTCTCTTCCTCTCCTCCTCTCCCTCATTCCAAAAAAGTGAAAAAATTCTACAGAACTAATGAAGGAAATGCTTCAAATATAAATCAGGCACAAATTATAGATAGAAAGGGGGTAGTTTTATATTTCATTTTCAGTGTCGTCTGAGAAAACGAAATGTAGGAATTAAAGATTTGAAGCACTTAAGAACCTACAGCTCAAATGTTTCAGACACAATCTGTTTATTTCAAATAAAATAATTATTGTTCATTAACTCTATCTACCAAACATATTTTTTTGAGTTTCCTCCTTCTTTCGTGGTCAAAATATATTAATTGGAAATAATACTAGCAGTTTTCTTAATAAATTTTGCAATATTAATTGATGGTTAAGTATATTTAGAAGAATCTTACATCGGAAAATATGCTAAATAAGAAGCAGTCACTTTGTAAAAGGAAAGTGGGACAGAGAGTGCATTTAACAGAACGGGAGCGTTAAAATGAGGATAAATGGAAAAAAGTAAACTTATTTTTCGTTCCGAGTTATATTCGAGCGATAATACAAAGAAATCATTATCTATGAAAACAAATGCCAGGACTTTGAGGAGTCAAGCTCTAAATGAATGTTCATAGTCTGGGAACTATTCAGATTCGTTTCGAGTTTAATGAAGTGTAAGTTCTTTGTGGAGTTGCAAAATTTATTTTAAAGGTCAGTGATTTGATTGTAGGTCTTGACTGCGTTGTCAAATAAGTATTGCTTCCGAATCACCTAACGATAATTCTGGTCTCAATTATTTGATTAAATATACAGTATATCACAAAGTGTGGAGTTACATTACAAGAAAAAATAGTGATACTCTCTTTAGGAACAAAATAATATGCTAAAAGGCAAACTAACAGCTCTCTTAACTTTGTTACTTTATATTCACAGGCTCCCGAGGTCAATACAACACTCTGACTGGAGTCCTCGATGGAAACACTGTGTACGGAGTCTCTGAGAAGTTCGCTAGGTGAGTATCCACAGTGCAGATGTTAAATCAAGATATCCTTTAACGCATTTCATTCCTTGCAATAGATCCCCTTGTGAATTTGTTCACCATCTTATCCATAGTCAGTTTGGCGATACGAGCAGATGCTTCCCATCAATAACTTTGCAGTTCTGCTTGCAGTATCGAATAATGTCATAGAATTTCATATAATAAATTTCGAAACATTGTAGAGATTTTTTAAAATGATATTGAAATTAACGAATCTATCGTATCACTTAATTGCTTAATTCTTGATAATATTCCAGATTCAAAAACTATGTATTCATATATGACGAAATTTTGTTATCTCCTCTTACCCTTATCAAATCTTGACATTGTTGTTGCTACTTAGAACGGGAAATATCAAAGAATTAGATTTTGCAAGCTTTTAAATAATATTTTTTTACATGTCACAAGCGACGTTACATGTCCCACTGACGATGTTCCGTCCTTCAAAAGTCTACAGCCGCTAACAGGATTTGAACTCGCAAAGTCATTTTTAATATTCACATAATTTTGTGGGAAGGATTTGAAATATTTAGTCTTCAGAGATTTGAAAACATTACAGCACTCACATTATATAAATATTTCCATTCACTAACACACAAATTAAAACATGAAAATGAAATAATCTCCTCTAGAAATATATATAAAGCAATTAAAAATCTTCCTAAACTGATTTGTTATGTACCTCTCATCTCCAATGTCAAGCGGCGAGTGGTCCTTCACGCCTTGCGCCACCCTAATAAATCGTAGGCTTTCGCGGCCAGAGTCATGATCTAGGCTGTCCAGGTGATGCCACGTTGAAGGTGGAGGTGTCGACGTTTTCACTCTCATATTGTGGTCTTCTTCGGCACTACAGCCCTAAACAAGATGATGGTTGAAACCTCGGCATCTCAACCTTAGACATGACATCACCCGGACAGCCCAAATCATGATTCTGGAAGCTTACATCATTTATTAGGGTGGCTCGCAGCGGGAAGGACTACTCGCTGCTTGACATGCGTCATCCAGACAGCCCAGATCACCGTAATAAATCCCGCCTTGTCCACGGATCACCGTAATAAATCGCGCCTTGTCCACGGATCACCGTAATAAATCCCGCCTTGTCCACGGATCACCGTAATAAATCCCACCTTGTTCACGGATCACCGTAATAAATCCCGCCTTGTCCACGGATCACCGTAATAAATCCCGCCTTGTCCACGGATCACCATAATAAATCCCGCCTTGTCCACGGATCACCGTAATAAATCCCGCCTTGTCCACAGATCACCGTAATAAATCCCGCCTTGTCCACAGATCACCGTAATAAATCCCGCCTTGTCCACAGATCACCGTAATAAATCCCGCCTTGTCCACAGACACCTGCGCACGGGCTACGGCGGTCTGCTGCGCATGAACCCGGTGTTCGACCAGTACGGGCTGAAGGACCTGCTGCCGCTGAAGCTGGACATCCCCGACGAGGGCTGCACGCGCCCCAACCGCTCCATGTACTGCTTCGAGGGCGGCGAGATCCGCGTCAACGAGCAGCTCGTGCTCACGTGCATGCACACGCTCATGGCGCGCGAGCACAACCGCGCCGCCACGGGGCTGGCGCAGGTCAACCCGCACTGGGACGACGAGACGCTCTACCAGGTAACGCATCTTACCTCCCTTTATCATCTCACTTTCACTTATTGCTCGGTGAATAGCATGCCCCGTTGATTGATTGATTTTTTTAGTGTTTCCGGGCGCGTCAACTGCATCGGTCATTAGTCCCGTTAGTGTAGTGCATGTTTTTTCTCGGAAGATGGCCGTGATCTTCCCCGCTGGATGGCGAGATCCGGCGTCAACCTACCGTCGGCTAGTGGGTTTCCAACCAGGACTCTCCCACCAGCGGGGCGCCGCCCCAGCGGAACAAGCTCCAAGCTCCCGACCTGTCTCCCGGGATATGTGGTAGTGAAGTGCATGTTAGTGTAAGAGCTGATGATAGGACAAGGAAGGGGAAGGACAGATTGCGTGCGGTCCGTGGCCTGTTTGGTAGGGTACTGCTCCGGCATTCACCTAGCGTTGATCGGAGAAACCACGGAAAACTACCGATCAGAGCAGCCGGCCGCTAGAATTCTCCTCCAGACAGCGACTGAATTCGACCTAGCTGAAAAGCTAGTGTCGAAAATCCTGCCGTCGTGGGAGTGGGAACCTAGGACCCCGGACAGAAGCGCTGCACGAACCTAGGACCCCCCGGACAGAAGCGCTGCAGTGACATCAGTTGATGCACTGAGCTACCGACTCAGAACGGCACGCACCAATTTACAATGCTGCCAACATCCATCTGCCATATCGCGTTTTGGCGCGATAAGTTCTTACCTGTAGTTGGTACGACCTTTTAAGCCGTGACGTTGCGAAAGCCCCCCTCTCCCCGCACCCCTTGCTGTAGAATATCAAGAAAACTTGTGCATACAGTGCATGCACTACACCACCACACATATCGGGAGACCAGAAGGGAGCTTAGAGCTTGTCCCACATGGGGCGGTGCTCTATTGGAGGAGATACCTGGAAAAGGTGAAAACCTCGCAAGAGTACTTTTTAGTCGGCGCTGGATCTCGCCATCCAGGGGATGAAGATCACCACCACCACCTCACAATATAAAACCTGCACTACGCTATCGGGAATATTCACCTAAGCGGATGTCGTGCAGGGAAATCTGGATTAATCAATTAACATACCTCTGGAACGTTCTACTCGAAATTACGTTGTCGTCCTGCTCGGAACATTTTTCGACGAGATAAAACATACTGTACAGAAACTCTTTAAGCATAATTTACGCCACCTTCAGCCACCAAGTTCATATTTCTAACATTTCCAAAATTTTTATAACACGATCATTTCAGATAACTCGATAAACATCTACATGGTTTGATGATTGAATACAATCCCAAAGGGGAACCTCTCTTACCATGAAAAACTAGGGCAGAACAATATGTACTTGTATTGCTTTTTTGTGACAGTTCTTAATGCAAGCGCTTAATGCACTGCTCTAGAAAAAGATTAAACCCAAAAAGCAGGTACCAACACCTACCCCACTTTACTTGTTGATTTAAAATCAAATTATCCAAGAAACTCGGCACGTGTAATGTGCAATAGAAAATAATGTGAGAAAAAATTGTAGCCATTTAGATCTACAGAAAGTCTTCGTCACACTTTTTCCACCCAAAATTTTGTAATATAATATTATGTTGATTGGTTTAATGTCAAAACAGTTCGTAACACTTCTAACAAATAATAAAAGAACTACTTAAAAACAAATTGTTTCCATCACAGTTTTCATAAACTAGTGAATTCGCAAAGTTACCAAACGTTATTTCTCTATGTAGCGGTCAGTAATCGCATATTAGAAAAAAAATTTAGTTAAGAGATGAATTTATTCATTTAAACTGGAATTATAAGTAAAGAATTATACGTACACACATATTCTTACAAATACACACAAAACTGTTCAGTTTCTAAGAAAACTAACATACAAACGCATTCAGAATCTGGAATCCACAACATTTCGAACTGCTATGACTTCTGGTTCTTGCTGTGCAGAATACTTATTCAATTATTTCTAATTCAATGTTTTATTCTATTTGTTTTATTTTCAATGTTCTATTCAACGGCATCAACAAACATTACAATGAAGAATGTTTCTACTTATTTAATTTATGCATATTATTTCATGTACAGTACTTTCCTTTTATTTACGAGATTGTCTCTGAATAAATGTTAGAAACTTCTAGGACATGCATGATCGAAAATGATCACCTTTGGTCAATGAATAAATAGTAGAAAATTGTCTATAACGTAGTTATTTGCATTTATACATGAGGTACTTGCCCTTGATTGTTAGGTAACGACGAATATATGGATGTTTGGCAGGTACATCAAATCCCCTTGATTGTAAGAACGTAACCTGTCCAACATCTGTGTGAAAGAAGTTGCCTAAAAATCAGGTAGTAATGTCTCAGGTAGAAGTGTTACTCCACTGTATGGAATTTCCCAATATATGTTCATTGGCAAAAAGTGATCATTTTTCACCAAGCATATACCCTAGATGTTTGTAACATTTATCCTGAGATACTCTGTATTCCCAATGTTTGGTATACATACGACGAGAGTATTCCTTACCTGAGTAATCCAAAGCTCTGTGACGAGGGATGTGAGCGATTGCAAGCGGCGTGTGACGTTCGCAGGAAGCGCGACGCATCGTGATCGCGGAGATCCAGCACATCACCTACAACGAGTTCCTGCCCATCATCCTGGGCAAGGAGGTGATGGAGAAGTTCGGGCTGCTCACGCAGAAGGAGGGCTACTGGGACGGCTACGACCCCAACGTCAACCCCAACGTCATCGACGCGTTCGCCGCCGCCGCCTTCCGCTTCGGCCACTCGCTGCTGCCCACGGCCATCGAGCGCTGGAGCAAGGCGCACAAGTTCATCGGTGAGTCCCCCACCCCAGCCCCCACTCCTACCGATCCTCTCCTTCGGTAGTGTAACGGTTAGCCTGTAACAGTTAAACCCAATATTCTTCAATGGTGTAACTGTTATACCCAAGTGCACGAGTGCAAACCCGATCGACGCTGTGGGTTTATAGGGCCGAAAAAGATCCATCCGAAGGGGGGAAATAAAACCGGCAGTCCCATGTAGTATATTTACAATGGAAAGATTCTGAGGCCTAAAAGAAGCCTCTGGGCAAAATTCATATCGCCTGCTTCGTGTCCCGAGTGATACTTGCTAGATAGTAGTAGGGCAATTTGTCTGGTCTGGCGGAATAGCAAGCCTGATAGCCTGAGCCTCACTACGTTAAATAAGGGATCATTGAAGTGATCATTGTATCTTTGTTAAGCATTTACAACGTGGTCAGTAATTGAAAGAAAACTACATAGACTCCGACCATGTCAAAGGAGTCTACGGTTCCGTGCAATACCCAGGAACTCGGAAGAAATACCAAAACTACTAAACAATTGCGATTTTGACCGAAAAATGCAAAATTTTCCTTGTGTTACATCCCAGGCTCTCATTCTGCGCGTACCGAGGGAATTCTCATTTTTAGTACATTTTCGATGCTGCTACTAATAGTTTTCGACTAATAGTTTTGGCAACTATTTTCTGTTCAGATGTGTGAGCGACTTTACACTCATTGATGCTAAACCAAAGTGATGCTAAACCAAAAGTAATACATAGAAATGATTCGCATTTATTTCACAAACGATGACTAATTTGTGCTCGAACTGTCTTGCTCCCTATTATTCTTGTTATTCCGCCAAATGGAGAATGTTTGCATGGTATCAAATTATTTATGTAGCTGCAGTGCAAGAACGGTAAATGTTAAAACTTCTTTTTTAAGAAATATCATTTACGTACAATTATGTGATTTAAGTTCAGTCTTTGGCGATTTTAATTAAAAGTGTGAAAGGGAGAGGGAGAGAATTTAAAAGAGACCCCTATTAAATTTCTTTATTTATAGTATTTCCGTTTATATTTCGTTTCTTAATTTGCACGTTTGCATGTTCTCATCTGCTTTTCGATTTTTATTAATTCTTACAATGTTATTTTGGTGACGATATTGAAAGAGACAAAGAGATGAAAAATGAAAATCATCCGTGAAAACTATCCCCAACCTACAACTGAACGCACTGAATTCACACTTACAGACGTTAACGTCTGGAGTTCCAGTTTAAATGGAGACGGAAAAATTCATTTCTCAGAGCGATGCGACATTCGTTAAAGTTCAACTGTTTTAGGACCGCCAAAAATCGTTTACTGATCTGAACGAACCATATGCCCTTCCTTCCCAGATTCATGGCCTTCTTACTGTTTTTAGAACTGTGTAGGTTACCGTTATCCCCGTCACCCAAACTATGGTACAAGAGTTTAAAATTACAAAAAACTTTCTGAAATAAACATTCTGAATTCTTTAAAAAAGTTATCATGATGTTAAAAAAATAATCAAAGGATATGAACGTGCTGTGCTCGATAGAGGTTTGATTCTGAGTGTTGAGAAAAACAGGGCAACTAGTGCATGTTATTGACACAGTATTTAACTTTCTGCCGTCGTCCTCGTAGTAGAAACTAATCCATAATTCACATAACGGACAAAAGCTTCTTCCTCATTAAGAGTGAAGCTCACGAACTGATGGCCTGTCTAGAATCTCATCTAGCTCAAGAATGTGTCGTTTGAATATCTCATTCTACGCATTACATAAATATCAAAGCAAATTTTAAAAATTATAATTTTATCTGATAATAATTTTACATTAAATTAAAATTTTAAGAACTTTACGTCAAACGAATCATTATTTCTTTGAAATTCTAACACATTGGTAGAAAACTATTTTATAAATTATAAAACTCTGTTCCCTTTCCTACCCTTCAGAATAGCTTCTATAGAGGGTTCGTAAAGGAGATTTCAAACGGTATTTCAGCATCGATTTGTTTGCAGGTATTGCAGCATCGATTGGTATTTCAGCATCGATTTGCACTATCAGAACCTTACCTTTGTGAATTCCTCTAAAAATTGGCTGATTTCACTATCTGATATCGCTAGGATTTCTTGAATGAATGTGTTCTTTCTTGCTGCAGCCTCCAAGCGTCTGTCTGACCTCATCCGCCAACCATACGACCTGTACCGCGCAGGCGTGCTGGACGAGTACTTCATGGGCCTCATGAACCAGGTGGCGCAGGCCATGGACGACTCCGTCACCCAGGAGGTGAGTGAACCTCCAACGTATATCACGGCCGCTGCTCAATGAAGGCTTCCGCTGGGAGCGAATCATAAGAAATGGGGCTTGGTGCAAAAAGGTCCAAAGTCAATATTCTAAGTTTTACAGGATTGGTGATTTTTTTACACCATTTAAATGACAAAGTTGTCGAAGAGCAATGTAAAGGTCGATGGCATTAGGAGACAGGATCGACTTTTTACTTTGGTCTTTCTTGCACTGAAAGAAGGTGCTTGGGTCATACAAACCGAAAATCGCTAAAAACTAATATTGGTTTTTCTCGCACCAAGCCAAGCCTATGTATTTACTTCTTCTTCTTCTTCTTCTTCTTCTTCTTGCAATTGAAAACTATTTAAGCATAATTGCGAGTTCTTAGTAAGTTTTTACACAATTCAACGTTTCGTATTATTTTGGGCCAGATTTGCTTAAGATGTGTTTTCATTTATTTGCCTGTAATCTGTTATTCGTAGGGTGTCTATCTGTTTCTACTTTATTATTGTTTGCGTCAAGTTGTGCATAGATTCTCTATATCTCTATGCTTATATCTTGTCAATCTTCTAGCAGAGTGGTTACTGTAGTTATGAGCCTAGGCAGTAACGGCGATCTTCTTCTTACTTAAGAAATACCAATACTGAGAAATTTTATTGAATGTGATTATATTGTTTATATAATACACAATTTCAACTTAAAATACCAGAGTAGAAATATTTTATTTAATCTTTATTAATAGGCACTCAATGTTCGATCAGAGGCAATGAGACGCCTTGCGACGATTAATTAAGATGATAAATAAGCAAAAATGTGTTTAAAATATAAGAGCAACATATACTTTGTTACTGACAACCTCCTATATTTATATCAAAATACGTTGCCATAGTTGAAATTTACATATTTTGTATTTCTTTTTTCTGCTAAGTTTCAATGCAGTAATTATATTTTTAATGATTTTATCTTTCCGCTAAATAAAATTGATCAGCTTACGTCAAACATTTAATGGTGAGTCCAGAGGAGATCCATCATTCTTGTCACTCATTAACACAGGCCACTAGGTGTCATGACTCCCCTACTTTCATCTCCGGTCTCCTTTTAACTGCGGTTGTCATTGTCGAGGTCCATGTAAGAGCTATATAATTCTCCAGGAAAATTACTTACCTACTACCACTTTATTAGTGTGCATTTTCTAATTTTGTTAGTGAATTTTCTCTCAATTTGTTCCGCATATTTCTGAACTTGAAATATGTTAAAACACTTAGTCGCCAATTCGAATATTGGATTCTGTTGTGGAAATGTCTAGTGTCAAAGTACACCATTTTATATATTGCACGATTGCGTTGTTCCAGAACTGAGAATTACTTTGCTTTTGTTGCTGCCAAAGAAATACAGCGCAAAACGTATGTGTTTAAGATAATAAAGATGGTGCGAGTAATGGGCATTTTAACCCTAGAAAGCATAGACCCTGGAAACTATATGAATGCTTATGCACATTTAAACAAATTATTATTTATATAAATAACTATTAGTATGACATAAAAACCTGCATATGTATCACCGTAATACTAGGATCTAATTTCGGGACCTATCTACATAACTTTCTTTCTTACAAGTAACTAAAATGAAAGTAGAAAAATAGAAGAAAGATTACACGGAGGGCAAGCTCTCATGAAATTCAGCTGTGCAGAATAAAAGTTGAATTAATACACGTTAAGGCCTCGGAGACCCTGCATATGCATCCTAGAGTTTAGGCCAAAGCAAATTCAAAATTTCTTCATCTCATTGATCGGACTTGCCAAGGATATTAAACAGCTTCTTATAAATTCTTTCGTTTTCCCTTTCTTTCCAGAACATTTTCATTCTTTTTGTCTATTTCACCTCCTCTTTATAATAAAATTTAAATGTTCAGAAAATTAAAGCAGTGATTAGTAAGTGGTAATTTAAAAAGAAAAAAGCGCATGAGCGTGCACTTAAGTTGCGGGTGTGCACTTAAGTGCGGGAGCGTGCACTTAAGTTGCGGGAGCGTGCACTTAAGTTGCGGGAGCGTGCACTTAAGTTGCGGGAGCGTGCACTTAAGTTGCGGGAGCGTGCACTTAAGTTGCGGGAGCGTGCACTTAAGTTTCAGGAGCGTGCACGTAAGTTGGGAAGGTGTTGAGCGATTGTGTGTGGGTGCGCAGGTGACGAACCACCTCTTCAAGAAGCCGGGCGCGCGCTTCGGCATGGACCTGGCCGCCTTCAACATGCAGCGCGGCCGCGAGTTCGGCCTCCCGGGCTACATGGAGTTCCGCAAGTTCTGCGGCCTGCCCGGCGCCACCACCTTCGACGAGCTCTTCGGCTCCATGAGCAACGAGACCATCCGCCGCTACGCCTCCATCTACGAGTGAGTGCGCGCCCGCCTTGCCCCACCCACTCTACACAATCTCACACTATCTGATTCGACTCGGCGTAACTCTTGCCGCCCAGATCTTGGCTGATCTGCCGCGCCACGAACCGATTTGATTTGCCGACCGACCCGACCCGACCCGCCCGCCCGACCCCCCGACCCGACCCGACCCGACCGACCCGACCCGACCCCAGATCAGTTGAAACCGACCGCTCTGGCTATTGATTAGTAATTCAGCACGCAACAATTGAAAGGTTGGACCCGTACGCGTAGTGCATGTTTTTATCGCGTGAGGTGGCGTAATCTCCCTCCTCTCGATGTCGACCTACCCATCGGCTTGCAATGTTATCCTCAATGAGGTATCTATGGCCAGCAGAGCACCGTCCCAGCCGGGACAAACTCCGACCGACCTCGTGACATATTGGGTAGTGTAGTGCATTTGAGTGTACGTGTGTGCAACTAAGGGGTGATGATAGGATAAGGAAGCGGAAGGAAAGATCGTGTGCGGTCCGTGGCCCCTTTGTTAGAGTATTCACCACCCTATTGTTCGAGGATCTCACTATCCAGAAGGGAGGATCACCCCACCTCTTGAGGAAAACACATACTGGACTAATGACCTTAGCAGTTGACGTGCTCGGAATCACTACTCAATCAAACAATCTCATTTGAGAATGAGCGTTCTTTGTGAACAAAAATCTGTGACGTAAGGACAATGGCGAAACCATGGATGGGTCATAGTCACCCCTCACCCGACGCCGATGGCACATATCCACTTAATGTAGCTTTTACACGTTTCTATGGAAACAAGTCATTAAGTTTTCAATTGAATACGTTATACTCTTCTCTGTGAAGTAGATAAAAAAAGTTGCCGTTTGTTTTCGAAGCATTACGTTACTTTCTCTGTATTACATACATTACTCTGCTTATAGATAAGAGAAAGTAAAAATTAAGCTTAAATTTTGCATAAATAAACAATTCTTTATAAGAAGACGTTAAGTCGGTGAACATCATTCCTAAGATCCTCCCTTCCTCACCCAGTGAAAAAAAAAATCATGATTTTATCATTGCATAAGGAACACTCATTTTAAGTATCCACTATGTGGATGTATGATCTTTCCTCACATATAAGCACATATAAGCTCCTTGCATATAAGCAATGCTATATTCTCTTTATCTCCTGTTACACTGCAAGTTAACAACTCCCTTGTTTCTCTTTAGAGACGGGAACGTACGAAGGCAGTTGGAAGAGTATCTTTAAACCTCAAATAAAATAATATATGTAATCGTTTGTGGATTAGAGTGAAGGAAGTCATTTCTTAATAAGTTGAATTTCCACTAAGAGAATTACATTTTTACATATAGAAGATAATTCAGTTCAGAACAGAACACGCACAAATATTATTAGAGACAGTATTTGTAAGTACTATCAAATGTTAAAATATGCAGGAAAGCATGCTCAAATAACCGAATATGCACGATGCAGAGTAAAATTAACAAAACATGCACAATCAAATTTTTCTTTACCATATTTCTGTTGACTTAAATGCCTTAGGAACATTGATCATTTAAAAATTTTAAAATTATCCTCCGTTAAATTAATGTTTTTCTCAGAAAAAATTTTAAATTTGAATGCAGAAAATAATCTTGATATGCCACAAAACGTAATTGGAGCATTCTACAAACAAAATCTATGTCAATGAGTGGTCACATTCTGATTTTATGTTTTTTCACCACAAATAATATTTTTGTCCTAGAAATTTAAAATCAAAATTTTAATTTACCACTTTATATAACTTCTCCTTAGTAGTGACAGCCACATCACCCAACACTTAATTCCAAATACTTTCTAATGTCTTCAACAATTACTAATGACAATACTATTGGTAGAACTGTTATGTCTAGTTTCTTAATTACAATAGGCAATTTTATATTTTTAAATATATATCAAGTCTTGCTTCACTTTTTTGCTTTTAAATATTCTTTCAGATTCCTTAATACACGATCATATCCAGCTTGCAAAATCGTTTTGCTTACTATTGTTGACATAATGATTTTTTACAGAAACTCTGTAAAACTCTGCTTCTTGTTGTTTGAACGTACTACAAAAACAGAAAACTACGATGAAATACACAAACAACAAAGATTTTTTTATTTTTTCAATATCCATGAAAAGAATAAAGGTATATTTCGGAATACGAAAAAATGTTTGGAGAGAGCATGTGTGTACAGGTACCTTCAGTCATTTAAAACAATCCGCCAGTTTCTATAAAACAATTTCTTAAACCTCAAAATCATATCAAGAATGCAAAAATAAAACTATTTATGATTTCCAAAAATAATTATTTCCACTTCAATAAAAATTAAAGTTTTGTTTTCCATTTCGCATCTACATATTTTATTCAAATTGTTTAAACCACTTTCGAGTTTCAGCATCTCAAACTACATAATTTGTGAAGCAACAACAGATTTGGGCTGGCACTAAACACATAGAGTAGTAAAGCATCACCAGTTAGAAATATGTTTTAATTGATCTTTTATACTATACTTTCTTCTTTATTATATTAATTGCAGTAAATTACATTTCCATCCATCCTTGCACGATTGTTTTTCCAATCCATGGTCTGAGATGTGTTACACGCGAAAACCTTGGAAGCAGCCATTTTACACTTCACACTTAGTCTAGTAATCCTCCGGCGCAAGCAAAGGATTGCAAGTCTTCACTTAATAACGTTTCCCTTCCATTGTTAGTTATCAGGAAGTATTGAGTTACGGCTTCCTGTAACTTTCTCATCTACTATGATTTGATTTATCGTTTGGTTATGTTTCTTTTAATTTTCTTTTATTCACTGGTCAGGCAGAAGGCTTTAAACGTGATGGTTTGAGAAAACAGCACAATACATACGTGTTACAATGGCGTTGATAATTTAATTCGCGAATGTTGGTCGCAGCATGCGTACTTGGTCGCAAATCTTCAAGTGTTCAAGACGGTTAAATGGATAGTTTAACAATAAGCAACAAGACAACATGCTTTCTGGATCTAATAATAATATACAAAATATGCATTTTTAATTTGAACTAATTACTCAAAAATAATAAAAAGTACATAATACGCTAGATAGAAGTCAAAATAAACGATTTAAAAAATGTTCCAAAATGCATTATGCATGATTTTTTCCAAAACGCTACCAAAACGTTTTGGAATTGATAAATAAAAAAACTGACGCATGTTAAGTTCACATTCATACACATTAAACATTGTATTATGGTATGTCATATGAACGTTCTTAAAACTAAATAAAATGTGTATGCTACCCTATCTTTATTATAATGATTTTACCTATAAATACTTGCAAAACTGTGTGAAAATCAATCGTCACTTTCATGTTACAATAATTAAACCATTAGTGTGGGCAAACTATACAACTTACTTTACAGAGAACTTTTAAAAATAGAAATTTCTTGTTTTGAAGTCCTTGAGATAAAGCTATTCGCACAAAAAATGATGGCCTAATCACCGTAATATGTTTCTATAGAATGAGTAACAATAAATATAGTTTCACAAAAAGCAAATTCGAAATTGATCAAATGACAATATCTGCAACGCTGAGTGGTAACTTTGCCACTTAAATATACACCATGAATCCTCTTGAGTGAAACACATGTCACGAGCTCTAAATAAGCTTGAAAAGAATACAGAAACACATTTCCTTTCCTTAAATGTATTTACCATAATTTCCTGTTTCTGCCAAACTTTGTTTCTAATTATTATGTTAAGTCCCGACCATTGATATACGCTGATTAAGTTCATGAGTATTTATCTAGTTTTCTCCCTCACTTCTTCCCCTCTCTCTCCCTTCCGTTCCTATTCTCTTTCATTCTCTCTTGTTTACTCTTTCTCTCCATTTCTCTATAATTTTCACACTGTCTCGCCTTTTCTACTTCCTCTCGTTCTTTCATGTCTCTCATTTGCTCTCTATTTATTTATCTAGTTATCTAGTTTGTTCTCACTCTTTTCCTTTTATAATAATAATAATAATAATAATAATAATAATAATAATAATAATAATAATGTCTTTATTTCTGGCGAGGCTCAGGCCGTAAGGCCTGCTCTTCCGCCTAACCAGTTAAATATTTACATTTACATAATTACAATTGAGGCATTAGGGGGAAATAGTGATAACTGACATTTTACGTTACTTACGAAATTGCAATGATCGTAGTAGCTAACGGTGATGTGCTACGCACAACTAATGAAACCAGGTGTGAATGTATTTTCATAGTCAATTTTCATAATTCTAAAGCTAACATGGCATTAAAAAAATCCATGATTCTATTTACAAGAGGGGCGTGGTAAATCAATAATATTACCTTCCAAAAATGCCAGAAATTCTCCTATATCCCGAATGCCCAACTGTGAACAAATTTAAAGAAGGAGGGCAAATTTTACATTTCTTTCTTTCTTCTCTCCCTGCCTCCCTTTTCGCGCGTGTGTTGCGTCATAGACTGAAGATGTAATTCTTTGCTCCACGGCCGCGTGCTTAGCAAGGCGTTTGTGTGCGCAGGCACCCGTCGGACGTGGACCTGTGGTCGGGCGGCGTGTCGGAGCGGCCCCTGCCCGGCAGCATGGTGGGCCCCACCTTCGCCTGCATCATCGCCACGCAGTACAGCTACTCGCGCCGCGGCGACCGCTTCTGGTACGAGCTGGGCAACCAGCCCTCGTCCTTCACGCCAGGTGAGCCCCTTACCTCCGCAAACCATCTTCGACGACGATAAACTTGCGGATTCGGTGGTATGACGGTCAGCGTACCGGTCTGTTGTACCCCGAGTTTGCGGGTTCAAACCCGATCGAAGCCGTGGATTTCTAAGGGCGAAAACATCCCTCGTACGCCTTCCTTCGGAGGGGAAGTAAAGCCGTCTGTCCCATGTAGTAGATTTACTGCATGTAAAAGATCCTCAAACTTAAAAGAAGCCTCTGAGCAAAATTGAGATCCGCCTGTTTCGTCGCCCAAGATAATACCTCCTTTCTCTGCTAGGTGGTGAAAGGAGCGTAGCGAAATTTTCGTGGTTAGACGGAAGAGCGGGCCTGATGGCCCGAGTCTCGCCACGTAAAATAAGTCATTAACTAACTAAACTATAGGCTGTGATTCAGTTGATTACACTTGGCGTTTCGTCTGCACCTGCGACAGACATCCTCTGCGGTGTGGGACAATGGGTGAAAATGCGCCAGCTCACCGCTCACTTATTTGTAGATCGTCGCCGCAAAGAATGTCTGCAATTTTAACACTGATGCAAGCCGATAAAGCTTGTATTATTTTATAATGTTGGTCAATTCTAAATCATCTGTCTCAATTTTTCATATCCTTCATACACAGTGTACTGTAACTTTAATTCGGATTACTCGAATTTTTGTATTTTTGTTTTCAAATTTGAGAGATAGGTATTTCACTGTTTTTCTATCCGAATTTTTATTTTAAAAATAAAATTTTCTGTCCTTTTATAAGAAAAAAGTAAATAGAACGTCAATACATATATAATTTTTAAGAATATTTGGAGTTAAAGAGTGGTCATAGTTTGTAATCAAAGCCAATTTCCAGTATAAGTTAGTTATTTAAGTAAATGAATTCTTTTATCTGAAATGTGTAGGTCACTTTTGGAAAGATTTAATATTTTTATTTGCCTTGTACAAATTGCACTGTACACGTTTTCGTAGCACCTAATGAAAGTAATTACTCATTGAGGTATGAATATTTTATATCTTCTAAAATACTTCGAAAAATTACATAAAATATGTTGTATAGTTTTAACTTTAAATTTATTTTTTTGCCCAAAAAATTGTCGAAAATCTTTATTTTTGAAACACATTTATATTTATGACATTGAGTGTCTTGTTGGTTAACGAGCTGTCTCGCCCCATTGCAGAGCAACTGCAGGAAGTGCGTAAGGCAAAGCTGTCCCGCGTCATCTGCGACAACACTGACCTCATCGACACCATCCAGGTGTACCCCATGGTGCTGCCCGACCACGAGATGTGAGTACCCATCTGTTCAAGGCTTTTTCTCATGATGCGTCAACAATTTGACAATTTTTGGTTTGGTGTAACGCAAATCATCGTAAGAAAGCAAAAAATATGAAAATGTTATTAATGGTTATTAATTTTGGGTAGGAGAATAGGCTGTTCTTAATTATTCAAATAATGCAAAAAAGAAATATTTAAATAAATCTCAACAAAGGTGGGAACAATAATTGCCATTGAAAATTCGTAAATATTAGTTTTTAAGAAGACTCGAAAAATGTATTATGTCGGGAATAGTAAACATTTTCAAAATAAATGTCTTCCTTGAAATTAGAATGTATTACCTTTGAACAATAATGTAACAATGGATTTTGGCACTTAACAAGTTCAACTTGGGCGTGAATCTTTCCCTGTTGTATTACTTTATTTTTTGTGCCTTGAATTATTAATATTTCCTCTACATAAACTTGCTTTTCCATGGGTAGTTTTCTTCTTCCCCACTATATCTTAAGTAAGGGGAATGCAAGTGCGTTCTCCTAAGCTCCACGTTGGGAGGAGAATCCAGTAAGTGTGTGGATTGGTGTGAGCGTGTCTTTTGTCTGCGCAGCAACCCGCGCGTGCCCTGCCGCAGCGGCATCATCCCGGGCATCGACTTCACCAAGTGGGCGGACTACGGCGGCGGCGTGCCGCAGGGGCCCGCGCCGCAGCCCTTCGCCAACAACTTCGCGTCCGTCTTCGACGCCCTGGGCAAGCGGAAGCGGAAGTAGACCTCCCCCCACTAGACCTCCTCCTTCCTCCCGCCCTTCCCCGTAGGGTGGTCCGACCGCGGGGGAGCGGGCGCCAGCCTTGCCCTGCCCCTTTTGTAAAGCTGTAAATAGCGAAGGCCGCCGCCCGCCCCCGCGCTCGCCCACCCGCGACCACGCCCACTCCCCGCTCCCGCCCTCGGCTCCGTCCTATTTATTGCACGCCCGGCGCCCTCCGCCGCGCCGAACGGGCCCTGCCCCCCCCGGGCGCCGACGCGCTTCCAGCTCGCCACGGCCCTCGCCCGCCCCGCCCCCGGGAGCGCCGTCTCGGGCCACCTCCGCCGTCCGCGACCTGTGGGGTTTGTGCATCGGTTCACTAACGGCTGTGGTTTCGTACGTCATTATCTTCCGGCCCTTTCCTACACACACATTAACGGGTCCACACGCGTTTTGGATAGAGTCAGTTTTACCCACGTAAGCGCCTCGTGGTGATTTGTATTCTCAAGGCAAACACGGACGCTCACATCTCGTGTTTCACGAGACAACTCTCACCTTCACAGGATTAAGGAAACTATTCGAGTCAAGTTTACGCACACATGTGTAAGGGATACACGCAACTACGAACTTGTACTCCGAGGAAAATCAGCTGCCGACAGGGTTTGTTTGTACCTGTTTCACCCGTAGTATTGTAACCAAAACCAATCTTTTTTCCCCGTACGGGTAAAACGGCCACCTATCTCGAACGTGTGTGGTCTTTAACTTTTTTTTTTCGCACGCGACTTGATACCTCGTGATTGGCTCGACCGAGCGGCCCCCTGCGGCCGCCGTCTTCCGGAGCAGCCTGGAGCGACGCTGGTGGCCCCCGCCCCCCTCGACCCGCCCCGCCACGCCCCCTTAATTTTAATTGATACCCTACGTATAGTGTTTTCTACTTTTTTACTGAGGATCGCAAGATGGGCGCGCCTCCTCCGCGGAGGGGGCGGCGCCGCCCCCGCGCCCCCACCCCGCCGCCGCTGCCCCCCCCCGGCCCCCTCGCTGACTCCACCTCACCCCCACAGCCTCGCGGTGGAGGCGACACCACTATGTACACTATGTGTCTCTTTCTAACTGTTTGACGAAGAGGAATGAATGGATGCAAAAATGAACGTGTTGAGAATATTTAAATGTTAAAAAAGGAAGTTGTGTTAATAATGAATTATTTCCAATTATTTCTGCTACTTGATAATGTAGAAATTGTTTGATGTTTTTCTATTATTTCAAGGTGAACGTAGAATTTAATTTTAATATTTTATAAAAAAATCAATGTTTAAAACACGATGATCTTTTCAATAAACTGATATTTTTGGCATTTTCATCTGAATTACGTATGTCTTTGGGATGTATGTTCTGCAGATTTAGAAAACTATTTAAGACAATCGCTTGCGGGAATGTGTGATTTGGTGGTTCGGCTGCAGCTCAGCCGTTCACGCCGCCATGAATCAAATGCTTCCCGCAATTGAGTCAGTGAGGGTAACTTCCAGGGGCACCTCACCCCTCCCTCCCCCTCCCTTACTCCTACCCCCTCTCTGCTTCCCTCCCCCACCACTTCCCTCGCCCACGCAGCGACGGCGGTGCACGCGGCGCGCTCTTGTAAACTTGTACTTAGCAAGGTATTAAAGTTATTTGTACAAAGACAACTCTGTGTAAAATGCTGCGTATTTTGATACATATGTGTACATATATAAATATTCATTTCAGACAATTAAATGTCTTCTATGGTCATTTTGGTAAGAAATGTGATTCTCATTTATCATGTACCATATCCCTTCCAACTTCCTTTAATAAAAGTCTATTCAAACATGACGAAGTAGACGCAGTTTTGTTGCATCCTGTACTAATGCTTAGAAAGAAAGAGGTTACAGTCTTGGATTATTTACATATATATATATATATATATATATATATATATATGTGTGTGTGTGTGTGTGTGTGTGTGTGTGTGTGTGTGTGTGTGTGTGTGTGTGTGTGTGTGTGTGTGTGTAATACATACATCCCAGCGGGGCACCACCGGTGGGAGAGTCCTGGTTAGGGGGAAACCCCACTAGTCGACGGTAGGTTGGCGCCGAATCTCGCCATCCAGCGGGGGAAGATCACCGCCATCTCCCGAGAAAAAACATGCACTACACTAACGGGACTAATGACCGAAGCAGTTGACGCGCCCGGAAACACGAAAAAATCAATCAATCAACCTACAATATGGTGGAGAAGGCAAAGTTCAATTTTTTACGCTAGCGCTCACCTCTCACCACAGGAGTAATGGACGTAGGTCAGGACGAAATAGATTTTGTAGAAAGCACATTAGAAAATGGACACAGTTTCTGTAGCAAATGGATGTCATATTCATGATAGAATATGGGTTAAGAGAACGCGATAATGTTATATGTGGGGATGTACACCTCGGACACTCGAATACATTTGTTAAATTGTAAATAGTTGTTCTTCTTCTTCTTATTATTATTATTATTATTATTATTATATCCTCTGGGATGGCTGATGGGCAGCGTACTAGCTTCCCGTGCTGTGGTCCCCGGGTTTGATTCCCAGTCGAGGCAAAAATAGAGTTGTAGCTTTCCTTTAAAATCGTCCCAGTTTCTGTAGCTATGTGACGAAGAAAAGCTCAAGTAGGCGGACCTTGCTAGTTACGGTGAAGAGACTACGTTATGTTCGCCTCACGTCGCTCTTACCCCCAAGCATGGGAAATTAACTAGGCCCAGGCATGGGGGACACTGGTAGCTGGCCGGCGAAGTCGGACTAACGACCCAATAACGCCAAATTCATTATTATTATTATTATTATTATTATTATTATTATTAGTTTTATTCAATGTTTCAATAAGATTAGTTGAATCTTGGATAATAGCAAAGTTACAGTATCAAGCATGAATTTACTCAAATATTGTCGAATGAAACATGGCCTTTGCAAAATTTCCACGAAGTTAGTATTAAATCTTTCTTAAGTATTTTTTTCATTCCCGCGGTGACAAGAAAATCGCGAGCTGCGTCGATGTGCCGTAGTACTGGGGCAGGAGAACCCAGAAGTTTTCCAGGGAAATCTTCTTTCTTGCCATACACTCCAGTAATGATGACTTTAAGTTGTATATTACGTGTTAGTTAAATAACAAGTCGCATGACCATAATATTTACTGTTAATGAACAAAAAAATATTGAGAAAAAGATCTAATGTTAATTGTTAATGTTAATCTTAAATGTGAAAGTCAAACTTTTAAAATTGTCATAAACATGTGAAAAATCGTCAAAGGGATATCACATTTGGATTTAAATTACTGGGTTTAACATCTGTATTTGGAAAGGTGACAGATGCCTGTAAAATATCAAGTTAATTTTCCTTATTGCAATAAATTGTTATTTAATACTATTATGAAATGTCTGACTTTTTCAATGAACCTAATCCCTCATCCCAATTCAAGAAATAAATTTCCAGAACAAATTTGCTTTATATGGACAATTCGTCAATCCACGCAGCAAAATAGTCTGAAGTTTCTTACAAATATTTAGAAACGATTTGCAATGACTATGACAGGAATTAAATTTTCATACCCCGCATGAATGCACTATCCTACTTGAACGTAAATTCAGACGTTAGAAACATAATTTAACAAATACAATAACGAGAAGTTTTAGTAGCGTAATACGTAAATAAGTAAAGAATACGTAAATATTTGTGTGAGTGGTTGTGTGATACGTAAATGTTCGTTTGTGTGTGTGTAATGCCTCGGCGGAAATCGAAGATTTTTCATCAGAAAAACTGGTATAGTCTGGCTCTGGTAACGAAATGATGGATAAATCGCCTCTAGTCAGAATCCACGTTTTGACACACTGAACAACTAGTTTAATGTGACTTCGTCGACGCTGTAAACTGTTTTAAAAGTATTTTCATGAGTTGAAAATTTATTTCATACTGATATTCCCCAATCGATCTGGCTGATATCTCCGCCTCTTGAATTTGAAACCAATAAATTTGTCTATTGGATAGTACGAACGACGTTTAAGAGAATGGTGCAGGTCTTATGTTCGCTGAAAACTCTGATTTTTCGAAAATTGAAAAAATTCAAATTTTTTCGGCGTCTTCCTGTAACTATGATTATGAAGATAGAGATTTTTCCCTTAATGAAACCTGTTCCTTAAAAATAGATTTTTAAATAAGGTCAAGAGGGAACAATATTTTGAAAATTTGACTACTTTTTCGGAATTTTGCGGAAAGTACGGACGAGAAAGAACATGCAGTTTTATCACCACTAGTTGTAGTTGAGACATACTTGTATTTCTTAAACGTCCATGACATGAAGTTGTAAATCGACCCTCCCAGTGGCTACACCCCCATTTGTTTTCACACTGGTAGCGGTAGCTCAGTGCATTAACTGATGTCACTGCAGCGCCTCTGACCGGGAGGTCCTAGGTTCACACTCCCCACGGCGGCGCAGGATTTTCGACACTAGCTTTTCAGCCAGGTCGAATTCAGTCGTTTGTCCGGAGGAGAATTCTAGCGGCCGGCTGCTCTGATCGGTAGTTTTCCGTTGTTTCTCCGATCAACACCAGGCGAATGCCGGAGCAGTACCCTACCAAACGGGCCACGAACCGCGCGCGATCTGTCCCTCTCTTCCCTGTCCTATCCTCTCCTCTCCTCTTACACACACTTACACTAACTGCACTACACTTCCACATATTCCGGGAGACCGGTCGGGAGCTTAGAGCTTGTCCCGGCTGGGGCGGTGCCCCGCTGGTGAGAGAGTCCTGGTTAGGGGGAAACCCCACTAGCCGACGGTAGGTCGGCGCCGGATCTCGCCATCCAGCGGGGTCAGATCACCTCCATCTCCCGAGAAAAACATGCACTACACTAACGGGACTAATGACCGAAGCAGTTGACGCGCCCGGAAACACGAAAAAATCAATCAATCAAAAAAATCAATTTGTTTTCAATTCCCCCCTCCATTTACCATGGAGAGGTGAGATTTATTCATTGTAACGGATACATTTCGGGTTGCAACCGATTAGTCTTGTGCAGCGGAGAATGGGGGCCTAACTTAAACTACTTATATCTACAATAAAACTATTTGCAATACCTCTTTGGTGATGCTTAGTTCAAATAAAAAATATTTCATTAATTGAATTCAATTCAAAAAGTTCTTTCTAATGTTCTTCATGCCTTTTTTTCTTTTTTAATTATGCATTCTCTCATTCGTTCTTAAGCTATCTTTACAACACATTCAATCTCTCATTCACACTCACACTACACTTCACTATATACACTATTTACAAAACTTTTCATTCGCCATGGCGCCGACTTCACTCATGAATTCCCCGAACGCGAGGGCTGTGTTCAGGGCGCTGCTTCGGATCCAGGTCATCCAAATCCGTCTCCCGTTGGCGCCTCGGCTCTTTCACGGAGTGCGGAGCTTCTGTTGTTGCAGGGAAGCCCCTCCTTTCTCTTCCCCGCGGCGGCGATGAAAGAGACGGCCGCCGCGCTCTTCCCGGGCGGGAGGTGGAGGGGGTGGAGCGGGGGGGGTCGGAAGTGGCGAGACGGGCACCCCTCCTTTCAGCGACGAGGCTGAACACTCGCTGTCGTGCGAGGGCGAACAGGGCACCGGAGCAGCATATGGTGACGACCCCTCAGGTGCGGTTCTCACATTGTTTTCTTCGTAGAGGAAGAGGCAGGATTTTTGACACAGCTAGGTCGCATTCAGCCGCCGTCTGGAGGAGAATTCTAGTGGCCGACTTGTCTGATCGGTAGTTTCCGTGGTTTCTCGGATCAACACTAGGCGAATGCCGGAGCAGTGCCCTATCAAACGGGCTACGAACCGCGCGCGATCTTTCCTTCCACTTCCTTGTCCCATCCTCTCCCCTTACACACACACTTACATTAACATGCACTACACTACCACATATCCAGGGAGACCGGTCGGGAGCTTAGAGCTTGTCCCGGCTGGGGCGGTACCCCGCTGATGGGAGAGTCCTGGTTAGGGGGAAACCCCACTAGCCGCGGTTCTCGCCATCCAGCGGAGGAAGACCACCACCATCTCCCGAGAAAAAACATGCACTACACTAACGGTAATAATAACCAAAGCAGTTGACGCGCCCGGAAACACGAAAAAAACAAACCAAACCAGGCGAATGCCCGAGCAGTACCCTCACGGGCCAGGGGCCGCGCACGATCTTTCCTCCCTCTTCCATGTCGTATCCTCTCTCCTTACTTACACACGCTTACACTCACAATTACACCAAATTGGAATACCTACTTATTTATTTTAAATAATACAAAATTTTCTTTCTTATCACACTTTTCGTGTCAAAATTAAATCCAATTTTTCTCAACTATTTTCAGTTCACACGGGTGTGCCGCAGGGGTCCTCTCTGTCCCCTCTACTTTTTAACATCTATCTCTCTGATATTCTCAAATTTATACACTCAGAATTAGCCTTCTTTGCCGATGATACTGCATTCTTCATTAGTCATAAAAATTTAACAACTGTCAAAAATAGACCAGAATCTGACCTCCTGCTTTACACAAATTAGACCTCTAAATGTAAAAATTAAAAATAAATAGATAACTATCAAGCTAAAATCTTTACACTGTGTAAACAATCACCCGTTCAAAAATATTAATTCTAAATCAAGCTTTACCCTGCTTATCACCCAATACACCTCTCAAATATCTTCGATTTCTCTTAGACATTGAACTTAAATGGGATGCCCGAATTAAAAATATACATAAAGCTAACACTATAACTCATAAATTACACTCCCTCATTAACTATAAATCTCCTATACACACATTCACTCAGCAAAATTAATATATACCGCAGTTATTCGTCATATCCTTACATATGTTAGCCCCATCTAATCTAATGCTACCAAAACACATATTAAGAAAACTCAAATTGTCTAAAATAAATTCATCCGAAAAATTGTTCATGCGTCCTGCTATATTCCCAACTCTCAACTTCATAATGAACTGAAAATCGATACCATCCCCTCCCTAATTCGTTCACAAAGCCTTAAATTTTTCAACTCCTTGTATGACTCACAATTTTCCCGCACTTCTAATTTAGATCAAACATTTTGTCCCCGACGCATACTATCAAAATTCCCTAAAGATATACTTCATCCACCACAAATTTTAAATTTACAATACATTATCCTTCTACTCTACATCTTATTTACAAACTTCATTTTTTTAAACAACATAACCTATCAAAATTTAAATGCTAATCATTCCTACTGTAGATTGCTGTGAGTGAAATCGCCAGTTATTAATTTGTAATGCCCAAACCCCTGAATGACAAACATGTCTAACTGGTAGAAATAAAATTTCAAAAACACTCACATGCACTACACTATTACACATGCCGGGAGACCAGCCGGGAGTTTAGAGCTTCTCCTGGCTGGGACGATGCCTCGCTAGGGGGAGATACCTGGCTGGAAAACCACGCAACGGGTAGATCGGTGTCGGATTTCTCCACAATCACCGCCACCTCCCGCTATGAAAAGTTGCACTACACTTACGAGACTAATGACCTTAGCAGTTGACGCGCTCGGAATCTCTAATCAATTCATAAGCGATTTTAAAGAATTGTTTTGAAAATTATAGGACGTTCCCAGAAACAGGAACAAAATAAACGTTTCTTTAATGTTTTTTATTTATTTATTTATTTATTCTACGTGAAAAACAGTTAGAACTGCGTATGACGTGCTATGGGGAGAAGGAATTGTGTGCACATTTTCAAAATTCTGTGATCCCTACACTAAGTCATATACTACTTAAATTTTGAAAAAAAGCTCCCATGTAATAAAATCTATTTTCAAGGATAAATAGCAATAAATCTTCATGTTGTCCTTCGGAATAATGGACACATAAACCCTATGCACATTAATTCTAGAAGACGTGCACAGAAAATGAAGTTACATTTATGTCCAGAAGCAAAACAAGGGCCATCTCAGCATTTGCTCAATGGATCAGGAAATTGGACGAAAAACCTGATTGAGATGGGGTCATTGACCCGGAGGCTGCAATACAATACTTGTTACAGGTTGTTTATACACATTTATACAGTTCAAATGGTAAATAATGCATTATGTATCATTGTTAAAATTAATGTTACTTTTCTTGTGATGCTCAGTATAGTCTCTAATTGTATAGAAACTATTATGTAGCAGAAACGATTTACTTTTGATTTAACCTTATCTATTGAATTTAATCGTTTAATGTCATCTGACAAAGTGTTGTAAAATAATGTACATGTATTCTATGTGAATTTTTTGTAATGAGCTGTCGATACTGTCACCTAATGAATATGATTTCTACGTCGAGTGTTATAGTAATAGACTTGGCATTTTCTGAAAATATATTCCGCCCTTGAGCAAGTCATTTTTACAAAACCACTGATTCGTAAATAAACAGACAAGTTAATGGTAAAATTCCTAGATTAATGAAGAGAGGCTTACATAAATCACGGGTGGGATTTGGTTATTATTAGTACAATCCTTTTTTGTAATCTAAAAGTCTGGGAGCTATAAGATGTATTTCCCCAGAATATTATGCCATATCTCAGGCGGGAATGGACATTCGCGAAATATACACAACGAGCAGTATGAAGGCTGACTGAATTTGCAAGAATTCTGAACGCTTAGCATAATGAACTTAATTTTGTGTTCAATTCATTTAAATGGACGTTCCATTTAAGTTTTGACTGAATTGAGAGACCTAAAAATTTTCTTGCCTTAACATCAGTCAATGGTACACCGTTCACTTTCACTGAAGCACAGAATTGTTTATTTGAAATGGAAAACTGCATTAAAACCGTTTTCTTTTCGTTTACTATTAATTTGTTATTTCGGAACCAATTTAAAACCTCTGATATTGTACTATTTACGGTTTCTTTATTGCAAAGGATGTTCGTATCATCTGCAAAGAGAACCGTTCTTCCGTTTCGAATCGTCGAGGGCATATCGTTTACGTAAAGTAGGAACAGAATAGGGCCTAAAATCGATCCTTGAGGAACTCCACGTGCAATGGGCAAAGAGTCGGAAAGGTGGATACGTACGTAATTGCGTACGTAATGTACATAATTCATCTTTCATTTTAGATCGATCAAAATATTTTCAGTTTTATGAACTTGTATGTTTTTGTCTTTAATATTTGAGCATAGAACTAGTATCCAGGTAAATCGTTAAAATGAGTCAACCCCAAAGTAGAAACTTTTAACTAATTCAATTTTAATCCTCTCTCGCCTGTGTACAGTTCATTTACAGATAAACACAAGTTCAACAGTTTAATATTAATTGCTCAATTTGAGCAAATATTTCCGAATTGAACTTCCACGGAGATTGACGCCAGAGTTCTGACGATTGTGTTACTTCAGTCAACGCTCAACACACTCGATATTGTCGTTGCTTCCCCTAGGACTTCGCGCTGTTCTTACCCAAAGTGACGAGCAAACATTCAAAACGTGATATGTCCACTTCACACATTTCTAATAAAAATGTAGCCCAAATATTACTTTTCAACACTCTTTTATTCAACGAATAGAGAGTGCTTAATGTATGTAAGACGTATTAAATTTATTTTTGGAAATAAATTTCTGGGTAAAAACAACAGAACTCTAATTTTTGCCAAATGGACATGTCACCTTTTGAATGTTTGCTCCTCAAATGTGCTCGTCAAGCATCAGTGCTGGATGCGCTGCCTACCTCCAGGAGAATCTTGTTATAAAAGTTCTCTGGTAAAATCGTTGGAGATTTCTTACCACACGTAAATTGGCAAAGTGATCTTAATTCCCATATATTCTCGAAGACTGAAGCATTATTCTGAACTACTCTCTATATTGTAATGCTTCGTGTTGTTTCATGCTGCGGTAAAATATTCTCAATTGATGTCTTATGAATAGGCAAAGGTAAATAAGCAGTTGATCCGCGGTAGCAGGAAGTCGCTAAAGTTTTACTGTAACGTTAATGGTTCACGCAATTAAAATTGATTTATGACCTTAATTTTTTGTTTCAGAGAAGGATCTGCAGCAGAAGCTTCAAATCAAGCAGAAGATTGTGATAGAGCGTAGTTCAATTAATAAGAATTGAACCTAATACGTTATTTCAACATTGTGTAATAGTATGTTGCATATTTCAAGATGCCAAATTAAATTGGTTAATTTTAAGGATATTTTAGTTATTACATTTAAGTGATATTTGTCTGGTAGTTTGCGATTGCAAAGTTAAAGCGTTAAGAAATTTGCAACTACTTACGTAGTTTTAGGTACTTGGTGCACCAATTTGACTTTTATAAATTTGAGTACATTTCAAAGTAAAAAGTAGTTCTTAAGAATTTCTCTAAGGTTGCGGTCAATTACATGAAATGTATTTTGTGTAATAACAGTATTGTAAAAGTGAACCAAAGTTTTTAAAGGGTTTCCAATCCTTTGTAAAGATCTCGTGCAAGAAAAAATTGTCAAATTTGTAAACGATTTCCTTGGATAATTTGGAGTAAATACCGCGACATTCCTCACTACGGTAGTATGTTGTTCCCACTCCCATTAAAAAAAATTAATGGCCCTATTTCGTAAATTTTGTTAAAATATTTACCTCATTAGATAACTTGAAACTATTGTATTGAAAACTACTGCATTAAAGTATCTTGTTCAAACTAATGTATTGAACTTTTATTGGAAATGAAATAAACTAAATTTGTCAAGTTTAACAATACTTGCTAGTCAAAATCCCAAAAACTGAATAAAACATTAAATAAAATACTCATGAAAATTCGTCTACATACATTTTATGAAATAAGACAATCATTATACATCCGCAGTCGCAAATGTACCAGTTCCGCATAATTTTCCCGTGGTTGTTAGGCCCTGGAGGGGAAATCCCCTGGAGGGGAAATCCTCTGCAAGCCGACATGTAATGTCGGTGCCTATCGTACCACCCAACGGAAAGGAATCTTCATTTCCCAGGATAAAACACATTTAACTACTCTAACCAGAAATCTTGTGCCCAGAAACTGCGAAGCCAACCAAAATCTTCACAGGGTAACAGGTTTGATTTGATCCTTTTCGTATGGAACTTAGAAAGAAAGGAAATTTATGGTACCACCTAAAATCTTAAAATGGAAACTACTAAACACCCTTTTTATTTTACGTAAAAAAAACTGTTAAAAATTGTGCTACAGGGAGAAATGAACTCTGTGCAAGATTTCGTATTTTTGTGATCCCTACCCTTAGTCTTATACTAATTGAATTTTGAATACAGAAAGATGAGCATTTTGTTTACGAAGGTACTACACAAGAGAAAGTTATGTAATCATGCGACGTAAGACGGCAAATTTTTGGCTGAAAAACTTATTGCCGAGACCTGATAACGATAAAGTAGATGAATCTCGATAATATATAGAAAAAATTCCTTCACGTGTAGCCAGAATCCATATTTTGGGAATCCATGATACCGAAAACCGACTGACGGCAAAACGTCTTGTCAACGCTAACGCTAAACCGGTCAGCCAATTTTCTTCAAAGTTGATATTCTCCGATCTGAATGATCTCGTGGCTTTGAGAGTTTGAAACATATTTTGGGTTTTGCGGGGTTATACTGACCTGCGATGAAATTGCTGCCTCCAAAGGTTTAATGTTTTGGGGGAATTTTTAACATGCTGGAATCAAATTCAAAGCCAGAAAATTCCTATCATTTACCATTTTAACTTTATATTTTTTTAAATTTTCCTTGTAGAGTAATTTTCGTATACCCAAAGAATAATTATATAAACTGTAATACTTTATCGTGTGTAGTTTTATTATGTCTGGATTTGAAAGCCAAATACAGGCTGGGGCAGAATGGACTGCCGAGTTTCAAACACTCACTGTAGAGCGCGCAGGTGGGTTAGCGGAGTGGGGATAGTGGCGTTAGGTCGGGGAAACGATGCCATTTTCATTTCAGTAGTCGCCATGCAGTGGTCTGGTGAGCATAGAGGTTTTGTCGTTGAAACGTTCTTTAAAAGCAATGGCGACACTGAGGACTTTTCGTAGGCGGTTTGGTTTGGCTCGTCATGATAAGGTTTCTGATGCTAAAACCATTAGAAAATGGATTAATAGTGTACGGGCGACAGGATCTGCACTTCCTAAAATCCAGCTGGGCGACCTAAAAGAGTGAGGACACCTGAAAACATCGTGGTAATGAGAGCGTCCATTGAAGTCTCCATCGCGCTCTGCGCGTAAACATGCTGCTGCCCTTGGAATATCGTCCAGAACGGTAAGGCGAATTTTACACACTGACCTTCATTTACACCCCTACAAGATGATTGTCGTTCAAGAATTGACTCCACAAGTCTGAGTGAAACGTACAGATGTTTGTAATGCAATTTTAACCTCTGTGCAACCTGACGCTATTCTGTGGTCCAGCGATGAAGCGCATTTTCACCTCTCCGGCACAGTAAATAAGCAAAATTTTCGTTACTGGGCGACTGAAAATCCTCGTGATCTCCACCAAAGACCTCTTCATAGCCCCAAAGTGACAGTTTGGTGCGCCGTGTCCTTCATAGGTTCACCTCTCCGGCACAGAAGAGTATGGTCAGCAATATGACACACAAGCCTTTTGGTTTCAACAGGACGGTGCTACGGCTCATACCGCCCTTCGTTCACGACGAATCCTGCAAAGACTGTTTCCCGGCCGCCTGATCTCCTTACGTGGCGATGTTCCATGGCCCCCTCGCTCCCCGAATTCGAGCCCATGCGATTTTTTTCTTTGGGGTTATCTCAAATCTGAGGTTTACAAAATTCGACCAAGGACCTTGGAAGCCCTTAAGGAGGCAATTACAGATGTCGTCGCTGGAATATCAGAAGATATGCTGAGACGAGTTTTTGGAAACTTTTTTGAACGACTCAACATGTGCATCGCTCGCCAAGGTCGTCACCTGGATGAACTACTTTTCACAACCAATGAGAATAAAATGGCATTGAATGTAGTTTTGGGAAATAAAAACGTTTTGAGATTATCTTTATTTGTTCTTTCACAATTCATCCTTTAAATCAGGGAGTCCATTCTGCCCCACCTTGGATATTTAGAATTTTTTTAATATGTTTATAGTAAATACTGAGGGAACCAGATGTATCTTATCTGATACGGGGTGCGAGTGCCTCGGGAACTTCGAGTGAAATAACGCGCACCCTTGACATTATCCCATGTTGATAGCCACTCTTCGATGACAGACATTCCAATCGTACTTTCGTGAAAACTTGTAACAAATCCCGTGGTAGTTTCTCTCACATTGAATTCGTGAGTGTCATCTGAAAAACGCAAATTCAAACTGTACTGCTGAGTACAATGTTGTGAATTTGTAGTTCAATACAAAAGTATATTTACCATGTCAAATCGCTCACGTATAAATGATCCAGACCACTTTTGTTATATATGTGGAAAATGCACAATGACTAAGCAGAGACGTAATATTACAAATTTTGTATAAAAATCAGATTTTGCGAATTTTGGAATCAAACTTCGAGGTGAAAGTAAACCTTTGTAACCTCACAAAGTATGTAGAGTATGCACTGAAGATCTTCGTCATTGGGTCAACGGCGAAAACCGTTGCTGTCTTTTGGAATTTCTATGGTTTGGAGAGAGTAGTCAAATCATAGTAATGACTGCTACTTCTGTTCGTATGATGTGAAGTGGTAGAATTCTAAAAATTAAAAAGTAAATTGAGTATCTAGGTGTTCTCTTTCATAACAGTAACGCTTTTGGTTCAGTACCTGTTGCCTATTCAGTGTTCCTCAAAGATTCATTAGCTAATTTGCAACTCATGTTATTGTGAGTGAACTACAGTAAACACAACTTGCAAGTTTGTGGCGATTTTAAAGTTCTTACTGTGCTGCTCGTTTTACGAAATTTTTGTGCTTTCTTTGCCTGTGGCATAGCAGGACATGAGTCGAACACTGGACTAAGAAAGACTGGCCACCTCGGGAAAGTTGGGAAGTCGGTTCTAAGAATGTTGTGCCAAAACCAGGCGTATCCTTCTAAAATTTTGCTACCGACTCACGTTAAGCTTGGCTTAATGAAAGCTTCTAAAGGCTGTAACTAAGAAAGGAGAATGATTCAAGTATATAAGTAAGTATGTTTCAAGTGAGAAACTAGGTTGTAACACATGAGTATGAAAGTTCATTTCCAGTTTTTTTATCTAGATTATTTCCCTGAAAATCTAGGATTTTTGAGCGAGGAACAAGGCAAACGATTTCACAAGGATGTGCTGAGTATGAAAGGAGGAACCAGAGACTCTGGAGCATCAGTATACTCGTAGACTATTAAGATAAAGCGTGAAATGAGTACCTGAAAACAAACAAAAGAAAAAAAGAGTAGAAGAACTTTCTCAAGTACGAATCAAAGTTTCGCGGCTGTGTAGCAACTTTTGAAGGGCGCGCCTAGGGGGCAGCGCTCAGCGGCGATCGAGGGAGTCGGCGGAGGCGGCGGAGCAGAAACGGCGCCGCCCAATCCCTGAAGACGAGCTGGCCGGAGGGCCCAGCAGCGGGGCAGCGAGTCTGCAGCGCCGCCCGCATTAAGAGCGGGCGCCGCCAGCCAGAGAGCAGAGCGCTAGTGTTTGGTTATTGAGTGAAGTTGAGCGAGGAGATTTGTACCGTGTTAAAGTGATCGTTGGCCCGGCAAGATTATTTTTTCTGTGATATTTATCGGTTGAACTCTGCTATTTTTGGTACATCTCCTGGACTCTTGGTTTTCGATTTTGGCTTTTGTTTTTGGTACATTCTTTGGATTCTGGAAGTGTACCTGATGTGCTTTCTGTGTTGTTAATTAATCTGTGTTTGTTTAAAGCGTGTATTATTCCGAACTTAACACAAAGGGTGTAAAATTTGTGTGAAACTTTCCAGTATTGAAGTAAAAAGATAAAATAAAGCAAAAACACTATAGTGACATGTATTCACAACAAATCACAGTAATTTCAGGAAGTTGTGTACACTAAATATTGTTTTTTCTTTAAAATAAAAAAAAGTATTATGTAAACGATTAAGATGAAAATCGTGAAATTCTACAATACAACAAACTGATTTCGCAAGAAAACCTTACGTGATAGGAGCAAACGGATTGAAAATTTGGACGCAGCACATCGACGTTATATAAAATCACATTCTTTTCTTTAGGTAACAATCAAAAAGTTTAAATTTGCAGGCTAGTATACTGTATTAATGCGAGTATTTACATTTTTAAGCGTCGGCCAGAGTTGAATCCATTCGGCACTTCTTTGGCGAGGTGGTATGAGTCGGCGAGTTGACTCTAAGGATCTTAGTTCTGTTCTCTGAACGAATAAACATGTTTCGTGATTGAAAACATTTTTCTAGGTTTATGTTGTATAATATAGCGGAGCTGTTAGAAATAATGCGAGAAAATGTTCTTGGATAGCACCACTAGTTTCTTAACGAAATCTGTTCTTTAAAAGCAGATATTGAATTTAGGTCATGCACAATTTTTAGGAAAACGTAAGTAGTTTTTGCGTAATTTTGCGTGAAATATAGGCAATTTTGAAATTTTAATTTTTTCTCGAAAACGGCTTCAATATGTCTTTAAACTTTCTCATCTTATCTATCAAAGGACGGTAAAAAATTGGTGCTAGTCTCACTTCTGGTGATCTCTCCATATTTTAAGAGGTGCAAAATTTTAACATTTCAAAACTACAAAATTGAAGAGACAGATTCCCCCCCCCCCCAAAAAAAAGTGTTTTAAAAATTCAGCTCTTTAAAAAAGATCGTGTACTTCTTTGATAAAACTAGTAGTTTTCACGCAAATGAATTTAAACTTGCTTGAACTTAATGCAAATTATAATAAAACATTTTCTCAAAAACCGCTGCAATTTTTTTAGTTTGTCCACGGATAAAACAAGGAACCTTTAAAAGAATGACGTAAGTCTCATTTTCGTTGAACTCTCTGAACTTTCGAAAATTACAAATTTAGAAATAAAGCAAGAAAGTATATGCTCTTATAGCATCAGTAGTTTGTTGTATGTTCCCCCTTCCTACTCCACCCATTGAGTGTCTTACCCGCACAATACTTTTGATTAAGTATGTTGCATGATGGGTTGAAATGTTTCCAGGTGTTCCACAGTTATGTCGGAACATACTCATAAAAACCCTTATTTTCATAAGTTGGAGTGAAGAACAGCAAGGCATTAAACAGATATTAATCGACACATTAATATTTCGCCGCAAAAAAACAAGTTTTTTCCTCTTTATAACGGTTACTTGTGAACTACATTTAACGCATCCAATCTATTTTAAATTTCTCTGTTTACCGTGGTCAATTTTAAGTAAATCTTTAGTCAACTGCATTACTAATAATCTTATAATAATCTTAGCTTTGTACATTTAATATGAATTTTGTCGAATTATTTCCCTTTCGCCGTTCTGTCAGCAATCTTGGCCGTTGTGGTCCTGGATCCTCGAACACTTCTACTTTTCGACTGCCATTCCAACCATTCTTTTTCTTACATACACCAAATCAATGTTACCTTTCTATTACCTCCGACTAGCATCCGGTTAAACATCTATCACCTTAGTAAACATCGTTCTGAAATTCAACTCAATTTCGACAGTACGAGTTGTTCGTTTCTAGATTCTGGTCTACCGCGATGTTTACGCACATCGAACATGTGGACTAATTTCTAGACTGACTTCCTTAAATAATAAATGACGATTGTGTATGTAACTTGTCTTATGTACCCACGATGTCTTACGTACTGTGTACCCTGATGTTCTTATGTACCCAAAATAGTCCATGCGGTGGAGATCCTGCTTTTTAGAAGTAGCATGGGTGCTGAAGCTCTGCGGAGGGAGTGTGAATACCGGGTGGTTGGTTGGTTGTTAGTGATACCGGGCACGTCAACTACCGATATCGTAAGTCCCGTAAGTGCAGTGCATGTTTTTTTCATCGAGGGGTGGCGGTGATCTTCCCCCACTGGATGACAAGACCTGACGCTGACCTACCGTCGACTAGCACTGCCCCAGCCGGGTCAAGCTCCAAGTTCTAACCTTCCGACCGGTCTCCCGACATGTGTGGTAGTGAAGTGCATGTTAGTGTAAGTGTGTGTGTAAGGGGTGAGGAAGGAAAGAACGCGCGTGGTCCCTGACCCATTTGTTAGGGTACTGCTCCGGCATTCGCCTGGTGTTGATCGGAGAAACGTCGGAAAACTACCGATGAGATGAGCTGGCCGCTAGAATTATTCTCCAGACAGCGATTTAATTCGACCGATCTGACAAGCTAGTGTCGAAAAACTTGCCACTGTCGAACCTAGGACCTCGCGGTCAGAGGCACTGCAGTGACATCAGTTGATGCACTGAGGCCGGGAGCGTGGAAGTATGGATTGATTGATTGATTTTTTCGTGTTTCCGGGCGCGTCAACTGCTACGGTCATTAGTCCCGTTAGTGTAGTGCATGTTTTTTTCTCTCGGGAGATGGCGGTGATCTTCCCCCGCTGAATGGCGAGATTCGGCACCGACCTACCGTCGGCTAATGGGGTTTCCCCCTAACCAGGACTCTCCCACCAGCAGGGCACCGCCCCAACCGGGACAAGCTCTAAGCTCCCGACCGGTCTCCCGGAATATGTGATAGTGTGGTGCATGTTAGTGTAAGTGTGTGTGTGTAAGAGGATAGGATAGGACAAGGAAGCGGAAGGACAGATCGCGCGCGGTCCGTGGCCCGTTTGGTAGGGTACTGCTCCGGCATTCGCCTGGTGTTGATCGGAGAAACGTAGGAAAACTACCGATGAGAGCAGCCGGCCGCTAGAATTCTCCTCCAGACAGCGACTGAATTCGACCTAGCTGAAAAGCTAGTGGAAGTATGGAGAAATAAAAGTCGGAGAAGCAGGTACAGTCGGGTTTATTGTCCAGTCGGGTTTATTGGCACAAAGCGCAGTACATGGCGTGGGCGCGGGGGCGGGCGCGGGGCGCGGGGCGGGGAGGCCTACTCCAGCTTGTTGAAGAAGGGCGCGATGGAGGCGAAGTCCTCGCAGTCGGGCACCAGCTTGCCCTTGAACTTGACGCAGGAGTCGGCGCACAGCTGGCCCTCGAAGTAGGGCCCGAACATCTTCTTGCACTGCGCGCAGTTGCGCACGCACAGCCCCACGGCGGCGGCGGAGGCCGGGTCGGCGTGCGCTCCGGGCGCGCCCAGGCCTGCCAACAGCAGCAGCAGCGCCGCCAGCGCCAACCCTGCAACCCACGCCACCAGCAGCTCTAGCGCGCTCAAGCGAATGGAAGCTCCAGTGGAAAAGTGGGGACTCAAATAGTTGGACGTTCTTGTGTTCGGTTTTTATAACGTGACGCGTCAAGGCCTGTCCTCACGATAGAGTATGGCACGGCTTTTCGTGTCTGCCTTGGCCGAGCCGGCAGATGTTGCATAATCGCAACCGTATCAAGCTGTGCAGCACATCAAGCAACATCTAGCGGTACGACCGAGAAAGATGCAAAAAACCATGCCATATTCCATTGCAAAGACAGGCCTTGACGCGCTTCGTTATAAAAACCGAAATATAAGTTAGCGAAGCCAAAAAACCGCCCATTTCACTTCCTTCTCTCGCGCATTACTATGAGACAAAGAATCTCTGGTTTTCAGCTTCCGTGATTAACATAGAACATCATTTGACCTAATCAACGCAACATTCCAAAAAAACTGAACCGGCATATTTTGACTCACAACTCCAACGTATAATGTACTACTAATTTTTTTGTACTTAATTAGATACATTCCACGCATGTTCTATTTAGCCATATGTTAGTGTTGGTAAAAAAATATTCGCTCGTGAAATAGGATACGCATGGCGTTCCTATTTCGCCAGCAACTCATTCAAGGAGTATGTACACGCTATGGGGGAACATTGTTTTGGAATAGTACGATGTAGAGGGAGAGAAGTAATAGAAAGGTTCACTAAAATGTTTGTTGGTTAATTACTTTCTTTACTTTAAACACTTTTAATACTAAACTCCAATTTTACGTTGTAATCCTGACTATTGTAAAGAAGGGGGTTCATGTTTATTTACACATGAGAAGGTGGACAATTTTTGTTATGAAACTGTACGAACAGTTCAAGAGGGCAGAACGTCAGAAAATGTAATGTAGGTATTTGTTGAACGATCCTCTGTGAATGCGAGACAGGAGGCACTTCACTCCGCGCTGCTTGCAATATCTTCTTTTGACGACCTTCACAAGTGAACATTTGACAGAAGAATATTAAACCTCTGAGGACCTGGTAAATAAACTTACTTTCACGACCACATGTGTTTTCTTTGCCATTCATTACTTTCGAGATTTAGTGATTTCTTATTTCACAATAATAGGTTTAATACATATATATTTAATTCACACCATTAAATACTTAATTATCTTACAGGCTGATTTCATTGCATATTTAAAGAATATTTTAGATAAAAGAATAAACTCTTACTTATCCGTCTCATGGATTCAATATTGACTTCAGGATGAAAAACATTTGCAATAAAACAAAGAGCTCATACAAGCAAATGTATTAATAGCTATTAACATTGTAAACTGTTCTCCTCTAGGCGAAAGAAATATCGGCAACGCAAAATACCGTGTAGGTCATTTCAACAACCCGGTCAGTAATAACCAATTTGTAAGTGAAAATTAGGAACATAGTTAATATAAAACTAGAAAGTACATTTGACACATAGCGAAAACGTTACAATGCAAACCTATTTACCATGATTTAAACGTATTAAATTGTCTTTGAAAAGCAAACGCTGCCCCAAGTTCTCTGAAGGTTCGTCTAATCTAACGACGACTGTGACGTAAAATGTAGTCAAAGACAGTAACTATGCAACGAAATTAAGTCATGTTTTCATTGCTAGGAGAAGGGAAACATTGATGCATTTATTTAGGGTATTTTTAGACTGTAAATGTAAAATTAGGGCACTTGATTATTACGACCACCAAACATAATCTCTTCGCATAACATTAACCAAACTATTTGGTGAAAGTTCTTCTTAGGACATTAGGCCGTCTCTTTTCCCTGGCAGCGTGTCTGACTGTAGTGATAGTTTTCAGAGGAAGAAATGGAGACTTAAATGCCGCTTACTTGATTTCAGTGATCTGGCCAATCGCCCACTAGAAGCGTTGTCATCTTTACTGTCTCCAAAGAGCTGACCTCGTGAAAACGTGAAGGACGGGCAAAGTATCGGACGAAAGTGAGTTGTACGCTTTTGAAAACAAAAGCGCGCGAAGACTAAATACGTTAAGAAAGATCGAGCACTGTGTTGTGTTTCTTTTGGAAAGACCTGAAGGCTATTGCAAAAAGCATGGCACTATTTTTAAAGAAGTCATATCTCATAGAACGTTGGAAACTTGCAAATGTATGAAAGACGAAAAACATTCGCAAGGCGATAGATAACTGTACTTATTAGAGAGTTTGCGCACGCCATAGCGGCCAACACTATCGATATTCTGCGCATGAGCAAAAGCACAAAAGTGATGCTAAACTTGAACTGCGTATGCACAGAAGATCGATCGTGCTTTAACGTTCAAGGGTGCACAAACTCTTTATTTATCTCCTGCTCTGGCTCCAAAGTTGAATCGCGTCCGATGGTGAGACATGGCAGTTCGCTGTTCTAAGAAATATCTTTGGTGCTGTTCGTAGAGAGCGCCAACCATCGGCAAGAGCACTGTCGACTAGGTAGTTCCTGGTTGTAAACGACCTTTTTCTCTTTCAGAGATACTGTGGCCGGGTTCAGGCGGCACTACAGTGACCGTTTCTCATATCTAGCCTCTAGGGACTAGCAGGGAAATGAGTTGTAGAAATTTCAATGTTGGTGCATGTTAGCTCATCCGCGATGCTCGCGTGTGGCGGGTTGCATACACCTCAGGCGACTTGCCAGCCATCTGCACTTTCTAGACCGATGAAAAACTTGAATTTGTGAACATTATGATGCATAAAACAAATCTAGGAAATAACTCTATCGTGTACAATAGGTTATATAATATTTACAACGATCTGCCTACTTTTTTATTATCTATCCGCTTCATTTAATTGGATGATCGATTGGGTTCATTAGATTCATTTTTATTCATTATGTTTTGCGGTTTTACACCACAATTGAGCCAATGATACAGATATTATTATATACGTTATGGTTTTCTATTGCCTTCCACGCCAGAATCGCAATTTGAAAAGGTTCAGATCTTACGCGGAATTCCAACACACAATCATCCGCTCTGTACAAAACAGTTGCGGTCACAATCGTCTGCTCCAATTAGATTTGCTGTTTTAATAAAAAGTAACCGGATGAAAGGTAAGAAGTGGATGCAATCTCTTTTTTACCTAAGTCTTTCTCTTTCAGAAATTCTCTGTCGGCCGCGGAGGTCAAATTTTTGCAATTTATTTCGTCTGAAGCTATCTTATAAATCTGGTGTATTACTAATCGATATTTTGAAAATGTTCAACACAATACAAGAGGCAATTCTTGCACAATCTATCCACCATTTTCGATGATTTTGTTCCATTAGTACCTGATGGGTAAATTTAACTAATCATAATTTTTAATTAATAAGGTAATACTTTATTTGTAAGGACAGTAGTCAGCAACCTAACAAACCTGTCTCCTACACAACAGTTTAGTTTTTTAAATAATAAGCAACATGACTAGTTAAATACGGAATACGTCTGTATTCCTCGTGGCTATTAGATTCGTCTGGAAAAACAAGTATTTATAATTCTTCCAGAAAATTAAACGTCTGGAGACAGAAATGATATTCTACAAGTCTCTGAAATGTCCTTTAAACAAAATATGTGCGCTGAGTTCAAGTTCCAGCATCGGCAGTTTCGACAGGGGCAAACCATTGTGGTGTTGAGTTCTTAAGAAATATGTCCCAAAAGGAGCATTGTCTTTCGACTGAAAAGATACCAAGTCCTTTCACACTGTTTCTATCAGATAGTCAACAAATGTCTTAGGAAAGTAACCAATTAGTGAAAAACAGGACTAAGAAGAAATATAACTATGTTACGAAAAATATAGGAGGTAAATAGAAGTTGTTATACACCTATAAATTTTAACACTGATTTCTATCACATGAATATCTGTCATGATACAAAAAATGTTAATAAACTTCGTTAGCATATAAGTAAGATCTTTAATATGATAATTCAATTAAATAAAATGATAACTGGTTACGCAAAGTGTTCTAGAAACTTGTACTTTCATTTACATTTACGAAATAAAAATATTTTTCACTAGAATTTCTTTGGTGCTCTGAGTGATTTTTACTTAAAGAAGGAATTTTTCAAAGGACATACATCATAAATAATATTCAATTTTCATAATTTAATTTAAAATTAATTTCTTCACAATAATTCAGTGTAATTGCCATCAAATACTTCGTAGACGCAAATAAAAGTACAACTTGACTTTAATAAAAATACTTCCCTTAGTTATAAAATTTGAACATGCATATTTTTATGTTAAGTGAAATAACATGTGATTTTCACTCACACCAATCATGGACCTTCATTCACAAAGTCTCTTGTACTGCGGAAAAAGAATTTTCAACAGACGTGCATCTCAGAGGCTGGATCTGTCAGCAAATTTTTTGAATGTATCAAATTTGCCAACATCTCTTTGAGATATTCTTGTAGAGCATTCCGTGAATGTTGTTCGATGGCCTCAAAAAGAAAAAGAAAAACAGTCAAAATAAAAAACACAAATATTCGAAGAACCTCACCAGATCGTTGCGCAAGAAGATGCGTTCTCTCCAAGAACATATCTGTCTAAAAACGTGTGACACTAGCTCAATAACGCATATCCATTCGAATCCACACGTTTTCATTTATTATTCACTTACATGGACATTATTTCCAAGCATAACTGCGCAGATTTTTCACGTTAGAAACACAGATAAATATCCAAAACTGAGTTTCATAGCACCACAAATAATCTTTTTGGCATTGAATGAACCTGTCTGTTTCATAATGATTCATTTAAAAGCATTTAAAAATCCAATCTACCTTCCTTTTGTCTTGATTCACAAATGTTTTCCTCAAAAAGTGCTTGTTTGAAGTTCCTAAAATGATATTGCTGTTGTTGAAAAAACATTTTTTTCTGGTTAAAACAGAACAAGTCCTGATTGAAAAACTCAAAACTCGTGGTGGAGGTTATGTACCCAATCACCTAAAAATATTATTTATTTTATATGTATTCTCTCTTGAACTTACCTGCTAGCCGCTCGATCTCTGACCTGGTTCTAATAAAAACACGGTCCACGGCTGAAGCAACATCTGTGACCAATGGCAAACTGAACCAACATTAAAACTTCTTGATGAAAACAATACACTAATCTCGGCGAATGGAATTGGCTGTGGAAAATTGACTTTAATCGTTGCCCCTTACTTATCTGTTACACGGAAAGTCAATCGCAGATATTACTTAACAAACCGTGTTAAGAGTTTTAGAATATTGATGGAAGAATCCTATGTTACTTGCATACAGGATGCATTAAATCTGGTATCTCTTTTTGCCAATTTCACAACATGACATGCAAGTCTTCGTCAGCTTCTAATATCTTGGTGACAGCAAATGAAACAACTAAAATAAAAATGTTTGTCACAATAAACTTCATTTCTTCCAGTACAATGACAGCGACAAATAAAAGTTTGATATTACTTTACATCTGTCTTCAAAAATAGTTACACAAGTTAAATTCAACAGAACATGAAAATTCTGATGTCACAAATGTCTCAGTGATATTGAACAAAGCATTCAAAATACATCTTTGTTCTGGACGTTAACTGTTAGTCTTCTGATTTTTTCCGAATTTATTTTAATAAACTGCAAGTAGCACCGTTAGCATAAAGGGGTAAGCATAAAAGCTTCAGGGTGACAAGGGAAAGTAGAGAAAAGAAAGTCTAAAATTAAAATAATATAAGAATTCTTTATGTGTACGTTACCTACGAGTTCATCATTAATAAATTCATGTACATTTTCATAGAACCCAAATCCCAATTTGTTACGAAAAAATACGAGAAACTCGTACTTTGGTGTGTTTAGATGATTACATTCCAAACAAAACTGTGAACAAAATGTAAGAGATATTTCTGAAACGAATGAAAAATCAAAATCGTTTGGGAGACTTCAATGCACGCATGTCTCATGAACTCTCTGGACGTCTCCTGCCCGAATAGGGAGTGGAAACATTTGACAAAATGAACTTCTCAAATAAGTAATTATCACTTCATGTTGCGATCAATTAGTATTAATCTAATTTATGATATGTAGACAATTGTTTGTTTATTAAATAACGTACGTTAAGAAAAAAAACTTAAAAATACGGATAATGATCAGAAGTTAATGAAAAAACGCACGATATTCTTACCAAATAACAATAACAATTCAGTTCGAAAAGAAACAATAAAAATGAGTGAAATGTAAAACAAAACCTGTATAACTTCACTAAATCCTTGTAAAACACTTTTTGTAGCCATATCTTGCGGGTCAGGCGCATCCAGAGTGAGGTGTATTTCACTCCCGAGAACAGTGCAAAAGTTCATATTCCAAATTCCTCGTCCATTTAATTAAATAATTAATGAGATGATAACACGAGTTGATGAACTTAAACAAAAACAATACTAGTTCACCAACAATTCAAGAATACGCTTTCTCATTTTACAACAGTGATGGTAATGACACGTAAGTAATCCTTTGACAAACACAACATCACATGAACATGTACTTCCATCTTCAAGTTTAGTATTCCCTGAACCAGGCCAATGTCCAATAAACATCTCATCAATGAATATTCTTTCGGGATGTATTTTCAACGGTATCGTGAAGGCGCCCATCACACTCGGATTCACTCGTTCACGTTTGCCGGATGTTGCACTAATCTGACCATTCTCAGACACGAATTTAACAAAAGTATCTCAGATCCAGTTGTACCTTCACAGAATCGACATTCTGAAGTTATGGAACCGACAGATTTCGTTCGTTATCAGTTTGATCTGCAGGTCGGAAGTGTTCGTGTTTACGCGGATCGGTAAAACGGAACAATGTAAACATTCTCATATATCGAATGCGTATGGACCCCTTAAAGAAGATCACACACGCTCCAGATCCGTGAAGGGTATCCGTTCCATCCGTCCGGAATAATACGAGTGTCTGGAGCCACATCACAGCGAGTAAAGTCCATCGGATCCAAAATGTGTTAGGAGACGCGCCCGTGTTTTTCCTGTCCTCAACATCTAGGCAATCTGTTCCGAGTACCGTCCTCAAAAAGGCAAGTCGCAACGGACTCTCGCTGTCACGCAGATATCCTCAACGGTCATCCAAACAAAGGCGAACAACGGATGAGCCTTAAAATGGAGCGAACTAGGCAGCTTCCATCCAGGTTGAGAAGAGGTGACGCTGTGAAACCGGACGAGTTAAATCCGGATATTCGGACACATGCAGTCACGAGACGAGGAGTCGCGCAGGGTTCGAACTAGGGTATTTCGAGGGGGTACCAAGCACGCGCCAGTGACGCGCAGATGGGACTATCATACGCGCGAGTTTTCTTCAGGCCTGGAATCCCCATCGCCAACATTGGTTGAATATAGATTAAAAAATAGCTGGAAGCTTGTGGACAAAATCTGAAAACCAAAAACATTCGCTCGCGAGTAAAAGAAATTATTTTGTGTTGAAAAGTGACGCACATATTGCAATGCAATAGTCGTGCCGTCGAAATAAACAACTCCACCCCTCCTCTCGCCTGCAGCGTTATCAGGGCTCAAGAAAACACTAGTCTTGGCTTTTTCTGACGTGGCGGCTGGGGGTAGTATCTCGAAAATGGAATTCGGCACGACATTTCGCGTCTTCGTTGGTCCTGCCGTAAGTTGTCGCGTGATCGCGACCGCATCAAGCGGTGGTGCAGATCAAGCGTCTCCAGCAGCAGGACTCAAAAAGTGATCTTGGAGATACTACCCTCAGCCGCCACGTTAGAAGAAGCCAAGTATAGCCATGTGTGTGCCCGCGCGACGCAATGGGAGCAGGGCAGGGCAGCGAGAGCCTACTCACCGGTTGCTTCAGCGGCGGAGGCGGAGTCGGAGGCGGCGGTGGCGACTCGCGCGCTTTCACCGGGGGCTCCACCGCAGCACTGGCGCCACGCGACGCCACCGCCTCCGCCTCCGACGCCCCCGCCCCCGCCACCGCCGCGACCGGCCGGCGGAGCCCCGGAGGACCGGACCGCAGCGGCTGCGCGGCGCGGCGCGGCGCCGGGCGCCCGGAAGACGAAGAAGAAGGCGCCAAGGCACTTCCGGGGCGCGGGCGCCGCCGCACAAGCGCCGCTGCCGCAAGGCGAGCCACTGCCCCGCCACGCCCCCACGCACTCAAGGCGGACCGCGCGCCTCTTCCTCGTTGGCCGGCGCGCGCGCCATCGCAACTATTTCGGGTTCTGCCATTAAAGGCCTCAGTGGAATATGTAGCTCTATGAACGGGTCAATGTTTGTTTTAGCTGTGATGTTGACGTTCATTTAACGACTGTCGGCCCCAGGGTGTCGGCTTTGCAACGGGATAAGAATATATAGCTCTACGACCTCGCCCCCAGAGTCTTCAATGGTTCATTGTTTGATTTAGCTCTGATGTTTACGTTCGTTAACGGCTGACTCTGATGTTTACGTTCACTCAAGGCGGACCGCGCGCCTCTTCCTCGTTGGCCGGCGCGCGCGCCATCGCAACTATTTCGGACACTGCCATTGCAGGGCTGACGGCCTCAGTGGATTATGTAGCTCTATGAACGGGCTCAATGTTTGTTTTAGCTGTGATGTTGACGTTCATTTAACGACTGTCGGCCCCAGGGTGTCGGCTTTGCAACGGGATAAGAATATATAGCTCTACGACCTCGCCCCCAGAGTCTTCAATGGCTCATTGTTTGATTTAGCTCTGATGTTTACGTTCGTTAATGGCTGACTCTGATGTTTACGTTCACTCAAGGCGGACCGCGCGCCTCTTCCTCGTTGGCCGTCGCGCGCGCCATCGCAACTATTTCGGACACTGCCATTGCAGGGCTGACGGCCTCAGTGGAATATGTAGCTCTATGAACGGGCTCAATGTTTGTTTTAGCTGTGATGTTGACGTTCATTTAACGACTGTCGGCCCCAGGGTGTCGGCTTTGCAACGGGATAAGAATATATAGCTCTACGACCTCGCCCCCAGAGTCTTCAATGGCTCATTGTTTGATTTAGCTCTGATGTTTACGTTCGTTAATGGCTGACTCTGATGTTTACGTTCATTAATGGCTGACGGTCTCACTGGCATGAGGCTCCAATGGTGTAAGAATATATTAGTTCCAACAACTTACTTCCACCGCCTTAAATAGCTGGATGTTTGTTTTAGCTATGATGTTTACATTCATTAAAGGAGTGACGGCCAAAGTGGCACGGGGTTATTAAAGGTGTAAGAATACGTAGCCCCTATCAACTAGCAAAGCACTCCCACTTGTGTTGTTTTGTTGTGATGTTAGTTCATTAAAGGGTGACGGCCACGGTGGCATGGGATTCCAATGGTGTAAGAACATGTAGATCTATCAACATGCTCCCAGAGTGTTAAAAAGCTGTATGATTGTTTTAGCTGTGATGCTTACGTCCAGTTAAGTGCTGACAGTCACAGTCGCTCGGGAGATAAATCCACAGACATAAGGATATACGGGTTTGCAACTATCTCCGAAACTCTAAAACAATTAAATTTATGTTTTAGTTTATTGAAAGGTTGCTTGGCCTGTGGCACGGAGGGTATGGCTTCAGAATATACAGATCTGTCAATTTGCTAATTTTACTAGGTTTATCTGAAACGACTAAGAGTCTAGTTTCTCGCTTATCAGAGCGCTTTTCTAGATAAAAATTCGGTATTTGATGGCGTATCGTACGTAAAAAGATTTCCTTTCTAAGTAGATAGGTTTGAAATGAAGAAAAAATATAGAGGTTTCGTTGCTTTTTAACTTCAGAAAGTCTTCTGGGTTTCAATTGACTCTCCAACGTACGTCACGTTGCCCAAGTCGATTGCAGCGCTTCCTAATCAACATCGATAAAATATCCCCTAAAATTGCAGTTGAAGACGGGTTGCCACACCTGTTCTCTTACACCATGGGCTAGCACACCGACTTCAGAAACAAATTCACGGTTTCAATCTCGACTAGCAGCGTGGCGTTTTTCGTAAAAGCGGGGCGTTTTTCGAGGGAGCGATGGTTTTTAAGGACCAGAAAATGCTCGTAATGCCACAACATACTTGGTACATGGAAAAGAACAGCGATATCTCTATTTCTATGTTCCAAGAATATAACATACTATTTACTACAATATCCTCATTCACAATGTTTCTCAAATCCATATTAAATATCTTTTATTCGATGAGCACTATGACTGAAATCGAGCTGCGTTAGTTAAATGATGATTCGTTAAATGAAGGAATGATGAATGAGAGAGGAAAACGGGAGACAAACGGTTTGTTCATTACAAATTCTACATACAGGTACCGGGAACCGAACGCCGGCCCCACAGGTTGAAGGTGAGTGGCCTCGTCACTACAGCAAGTGTCATTTTTTTGTAAGGGAGGGGAATTCTTGTAGTGTCCTACTGATCATGAAAAAGAATACTGATAATTGCTCTCAACAATTCAATATCTACGGTAAATTCTCTTCGTAACGACACTCTCTACACTCTTCCGAACAGCTCTGACATCTGGTGGAGAAAGCGTGCGTGAGTTCTAAGCATGACATGAGGAACGCCTATTCAAACATTCCCCCAGACTCACGACGAGAATTGTCTTGAAAGGAGACCCGAATCGAAAATATGGGTGCGGAACACGATTGCATGACGTCTCTTGGCTGTCCGGGACAAGCCGCGTCGATTTGCTCGTAGCTGACGTTTCGGCTGTACGTACGCTCTGAGGAAGGCCACAATATGTTGGCCGAAACTTTAGCTACGAGCAAATGGACGCGGCTTGTCCCGGACAGCCAAGAGACATACTCCGGCCGCGAAAGCCTACGTAATCACGATTCCATGACCATCCCATCGCAAGTATTCTGAATTAAAAACGAAAATAAAATAAATGGATACTTCGAAGTGGCATTTGAGCATCCTGAGTATCGCCAAGACCAATATTTGACGGCTTCCCTCCAAAGTCTAGATCCGTCGTTTGAATCTCGCACGCTGTTCAGCAGAGGATCGGAAAACGAACTATGCGGACTGCAAACTAATCGTATAAGTCATAATCGCGCAAGCCATCACTTTTGGACAAATTAGAAACATTCGGAAGTCTATCACCTCACAGAACAAACGCAGGGAGACACGCAGTTTGTAAGCATTGTACACCTGTATTATACTATACGAATAGTTAACGGTTTCTGGAAAGAGAATATCGGTTCCTATGATATACAGCTACGTCTCATGGTAGGCAACACGGAATGAGGTGCAACTGAAGCAGCGTTGTTCAGATTCATGAGCATTGCGAGGGCACAAGTCAGTGGTGTTGCACTCCTCTGACTATTGAAATAGGTGGGTAGAGAGGTAACGTTTTGTTGTAAATAATCAGATCTGATACAGTTTCAATGAACTAATTTATTTAAATCCAATAAATAGCATAGTCAGTTGCCAAAAATGATTTTTATAATGTGAAGGGGCAGCAGAGTTATAGTCAGAGGCTCGCTTTCCATCTCCGGAACTTACGTTTCTTTCCTCGATTCCTTTCGCAGACAAAGCGTGTTTGCGGAAGGTTTTTTCTCGGTTCTCCCGTTTTTGCTGCCTCTCAATCCACCATCATCATTCAAAACGTAATAACATTTTCCGTACCCGCATCATCTCAGGTATGGCCGAAAAGGTTTTTAGGTACTTAGGAGTACAATGAAAATTATTACAACGTAAAATAATTCTTTCCCTGGTATTCTTTCTCGGAGTACTCCCATGAAAACGCACCTAATGACGCCCTCGACTCGTACCCTAGGAGTAATATTTGCGGAACTGTGTTTGTGGCAATTTATGTCCGTTTTCTGGAAAGAGACTTTCACAGTTGTGTTCACAATATTAATCGTTCCTGAATAATTCTGAAGAAGAAGAAGAAGAAGAAGAAGAAGAAGAAGAGAAAGCAATTGACATTACGTGTATTCTTTACCCAAAATAAATGTAATTAAAGGTCCCACAAGAGACGCGACTAATGAAAATGCAATAATCTTTACGAATTATTTGTAACACAAATGAAGGTACAAATGCCTTCTGGAATCTTCGAGATTCCTTGAATCTTTTGTAAACACGTTTACTCGAGGTAATAGCACCCAGCTCTAATAATACTCCTGAACGAACTCGTGTGTATAAGTGGAAACGAAGGACGAAGAAAGGAGGAAAATCGAGCAGAGCAAGTCATGAGCTCTCAAGGGCTGTGCTTCGCAATCTTCACCGGAGGTGTGACCACCTGTCAACTTGACTTATCAACGTATCCGCATTTTCAAAAGGCTAATGTTGTCTTCTCATTCACCTTCCACGTAACTATCATCATTTTAAAAAGCATATCACACGGATAAGAGGCAGTATCTCTGCTGATTATTTTATTGGCTGAGATATCATAGAAGCAAGTGAAGATAAAAGAGACGTAGGCGCTTTTTCACTCTAATGTTTCACGCTAACTAAAATATTCATCGTAAAAGAAACGCTGTAAAGTTTACAATTCCATGAACATTAATCATCGTTTACATTCATTATGGCGAACATTAAATATTTCCCACTAACTAAATAAAAACTGCAGTTGATGCTGAGTACCACCTGTATGATGGTAAATCGACTTGGAACGACAGCGAAAAGTTTCTAGATTCGCTTCGATCACATCATCGGCCCCAAACCAATTAAAACGCCGACCGAGCATTTGCAAGTGAATGAGCTTTGGGAAGACCTATAGAGCTTGCCCTAAAGGGCAAACCTCTCTCAGATCCAGACGCATAGCTAGGCGAAGAGAAAGGGATTCAAGCCTCTTTGAAATAGAAAATAATCCCATTTAATACAGTATTATCAGTTTGTGGTAAAGTATTTTAGAAAATAAACTATTTCATATAAGTAAATAATGAAAATACTAAAAACTGATGTGAAGGTCTTTTTCCTCCCGGTGAGATACAAATTTCGAAACCAGGTTTCGAAAAAGACTACACAACAAGATACTTTGTTTCTTTAGACTTAAAATTGTATGTATGAAACTATTTTAGCCGCGTTAGGAACATCTTCAGGGAATGGGTTATGTAAGAAGCGTAAAGATAGTAGACCTATTCTGCACGCGACTAGAAGGACTTTATTTTTAACAAATATTTTTATGTAATTTTACAGTAATTCCAGCCACGAGATAGCGCAGCCCGGCGCGGGATCTAACCTCATCCTGTACCACACGCGAGAGGCGACCTCTGGAACAGTGGCAAGACCCTCACTCTCCCGCACTGTGGTCGAGCTTCAAGACCCAGTCGACACTTGAGGAAGTTGAGGGATCGTGGCCGGTTGAGTCTGGTTCTTCGGTCTTCGCAGCATCTCATTCCACCGTTCTACTTAAGTCGTTCATATCATGTCTTCGTGATGCAACGATATCGAGATCTATCGCCGATTTTTAAGTGTGGTCTTAAGGATTTCTATCTGGCGGCCTGCAGGCCCTTTTTATCCGGCTCGGGACTGCTTTGAAATATTTTATTATACCTATCAAACACTTTTTTTACGTAGTTATTTTAGTTTGCATTTTTATAATTACATAAATCTAATTATAGATGTGAAATAGCCCTCAACATTAGTGGTCTACGGATTGTAGATATAGCTGATCTACACTTAGTCACTTCATGAGACTGGCTACAACGGAGCTGAAAGTGGACATAAACTTGTTGGTGAATGAAGCTGAACGCCCTCAATCTTCTCACTGAACAATTGCACAATTCATCTCATTTTTATGTAATGATATATTAATTTTCTCGTTGTATGTACATTAATCATTATGTACGTTGAATAAAAGTCATATCTAATATGTATTTGTTTTAAGTATAATCTCAGTAGTTAGGGTAAAAACCATCTTAAATTCCCGTGCAACCCGCCGATGAACTAGAACTTGATATATGGCCCACAAGCCCTTCTAAGGTGGACAGGGTTGGCTTAGGCAGCGGTGTCGTACGAGAGAAAGGACACGCGCAGCAGCAGTAGCAACCGCCGCGCGGGACGCGTCAACTGCAAAGTGCAAGAAGGAGTTTGCAGCGATGGCGACGACGCCAGCGCGACTTACCTGAGCGAGAGAGCAGCGGAGCCATGGCGGAGGGTGCGGCGGAGCGGAGGCTGAGCGGAGCTGGGGCGGAGGCGAAGAGCGAGCTGCTGAGGGATGTGCGGCTGCCGGGGGTTTTATAGGGTGCGTCGATGCCGCCGCCGCCGCCCGCGGGGCGCAGTCGGAATGAGGCTGCTCCGTAGGCGGGGGGGGGGCGAAAGGCAGAAGCCCCGCGGAGTCTCTTTGCACCCCGGCGGTGGCGCTTCCGGAAGGACGCGACGGAGGAAGCGCGCACCGCGGGGCACGGCGGGATGGGACGGGGTGTGGGGTCGATGACGGGGGGGCGCCGTTGGACGGGGTGGAACCGCCGGAGCTGGCGCGGATGAGATAGAACGGGCAGGGCGGGGGTGGGGTCGAGGCGGGGCGGAGCGGGGCGGAGCGGGGCGGAGCGGGGCGGAGCGGGGCGGAGCGGGGCGGAGCGGGGCGGAGCAGGGTCTCGCGGGGTAGGGCGGGGCGGAGCGTGGAAGAGACGGGGCGGCATGGGATGGGATGGGGTGAGGTGGTTGAGGAGGGAGAGGAGGAGGGCTTTCTTCTCACAGGCGGCGCCGCCAAGGATTCCTCTCAGCCTCCCTCCGGGGGGCGGGGGCGCCTTCCTCCCTCACACTCACAGCAACTCACGACACAAATAAGTTACCAAGGCTGCGCATTTCTTATAACGCAGTTTGGATTGATTTGGTCTCTGTACTTTACCTCTCATAACTATAAAGCGTTATATTGCATCGGTTAAAGAATGTCTAATTTCATTCAAATAAATATACAAGCATGTCTTATGCGTATCAATTTTATTCTATCAGTACCTAGATTTATGATGTTTTGAGATATATGATTTCCGTTTTCAATGGAAATACTTCGGTCTTGCGCAAATCTCATTCACTTACTTTTATACATCTGACCACAATTTTAACGTGAAACTTGCCCTAACTTTAATTCTATTATTGCCAATAATTTCATATTGTTGCGCAACGATAACTCACAGGTCTGAAACAACGTGACGTTTACTTATAATAGGATGTTATTTCCAAACTATTTCTGATGAGTTTTTTCGAACATCTTTCTGATGAAGACATTAATCACAATATCGAACTTCTTTACATCGATGCATATTAGGGAGTTGAAATGTAGATAATTCCTGGAAGCTCGCAAATGCGAGAAATTTAGAAAAAGAAAAAATTTACTGTCTGTAATAAATCGTTGATTGATAGAATGATAATTGCATATTACCTTGTGCGTCAATCTCTATAGTCATTGGCCCCGTAAGTATTGCGGCGGTGATCTTCCCTCTTCTGCACGGTGAGATCCAATGCCAACGTACACTTTGGCTTACGGAGTTTTCCCCGTCGTGGCATCTCCCATTAGCATGTCATCGCCCCAGCCTTGACAAGCTTGAAGCTCTCGACTGGTCTCCCGACATGTGTGGTAGTGTAGTGGATATGGATGGTAAGTGTAAATAGTAATACTCGTTTTGGATGTCCTTCATAGCGAGAATAGGGTTTGTTTAAAACGTTTAACCTTTGGTCTGTTTGTGAACATTAAAACGCAGACCGAACACAATATTTTCACTAATGGTTATTCTCAAATCGTTCGGACTGATGTGACCGCGAAAATTTGAAATAATCTTTTGATTTTTTTGGCATTAATTTTTATACATGCAACTACCGCGCACATAGTTCTGGCTTTGTGAGACAATTGCCGGAAATAGAATTCATACAAAACCAGCGATTAGATTTCGAAAAGACGGTGATCGCACTCCAGCACTTTGCGACAAGTACTATTGTTTGGACAAGTTTCACACTAGTTCATTTCATGATCTTCGTTGTTATTCCTGCTACAAATGTTTATGATAACAAAATAGAATTAGTATATTTCCAAAATTTCACTGCTCTGATATATTGATTGACTGATTGTTAGTGATTCCGGGCGCGTCAACTACTATGGTCATTAGTCCCGTACGTGTAGTGCCTGTTTTTGCTCGGGAGGTGGCGCTGGTCTTCCTCCGCTGGATGGCCAGATCCGGCGCCGACCTACCGCCGACAAACAGGGTTTCCCCAACCAGGTATCACCCACCAGCGGGGCACCGCCCCAGCCGGGACGTTGTAAGACGAGAAAGCTCCTGGCCTGCGCGGCTGGCGAGCGGCGCGGGAGCGGATTCGCAGCATTTTATTCTCTGCGGATTTCCATTCGTGGTCAGACTCATTTTTTTTCCGCTGCCGCTCCAGTTTCATTGTGGAAACCACGACAAAGACTCTTCATATATATATATATATATATATATATATATATATTGTTTGACAATTTGTTTCAATATATATATATATATATATATATATATATATTGAAACAAATTGTCTTAATTTTTAGATTTAATATTTCCTCTGCCCTTCTAATATTATTAAATATAAATTCAACGTAACTCGTTCCAAATTTATATAAGAATGGAAAAATTAGTTAATTCAATTATTAAGATTAATCTGCAACTGCTATTTCCAATAAATTAATATCCGGCTAACTGGATCGATGGGTCTTATAAGAAATAATCGATATTGCCTACTGATAGCCGATTATTCGATCTGCCATCTGTACAGAGTGGCCGAGGAATCTGAAAAGCAAATATACATTTCTAGCTACTCATTTACTGGAATTGGCTAAATGAGAATCATCTTTTCTATTCACAGAAACTTGTAAGTTTATTCAATGTTCATTGGTAACAATACGAAACTTTCGGTCATGACCAGTCTCAAACCTTATATTAATAATAATAATAATAATAATAATAATAATAATAATAATAATAATATATTTGTCACATAAATACAGCATAAGCCATGTATGACAAGACAGGAGATTATATAATCATACAATTTACAATGCAGATATTTCAAATATAAATAAAAAAGGGAAAAAATTAAAAAAAAAAAAGGAAAAATACGAATGGATTCTTATTCAATAAATATAAACAATAAAAAATTGGTACTTGTTTATATTGGTGTTGATATGTGTTTATGGTGTAGGTATTCCTTTGTACTGTAGAATGTATGGTTTAACAGGAAAGCTTCAATTTATTTTTGAATGTGTGTATTGAGTTAAGTTTTAAATTCTTTGGGAAACCTTTTGTTAAATTTGAAAGAGTGAAGTTTCACAGTGTGGGACATGCAAAATCCTGTTTTGTCTAGTATTATAGTTATGAACATCAGTATTTAGAGTAACAGAGTCCTGTTTTCCATAAGCGTCTTCTTTGGGAAGATAATTTTCAAATATGTATATGCATGGGAGTGGTAGGATTTGTAATTTCTTGACAAGTGGTTTGCAGGACTTGTTTTGAGGTTTCATTGTTCTCTTTTTTTTATGATAAAAGTGTGAATACTTTCTGGGGAGTTTCCCCAAATATGATTCCGTATTTTAGATGCGAGTGGACATTTGCAAAATAACTGTTCGTAGTGTATCCAAGTTTGAATTTGACTTAAGGATGTAGATGGCATAGCATGACTTGGTAAGCTTGTTTAGATCTGTGATGTGGAGTTCCATTTTAGTTCGTCTTGAATTGTCAATCCAAGGAAAGTTGTTTTTTGGGTTATTTTTACAGGCTGTAGTACTTTGGTTTTGTTAGAGTTTGTTGGGTATTTGCTTTAATAATAATGTTAGTGTCATCTGCAAATAGGACCATTTTGCTCTTTTGTAGAGTCAGGGGCATATCGTTGATGTACAAGAGAAATAATATAGGGCCTAGGATTGATCCTTGTGGCACTCCATAATTTATCATTCTAGGTTGGGAAAAGTGGCTTGAAATCTTATCTCTAATATGCTTGATTGTGACTAGTTGACAACTATTTGAAATGTAAGATTTTACCCATTGATGTGCAATGCCTCTAATTCCCAAAGTTTCAAGTTTGGATAACAGTATGTCATGATCAATAATGTCAAATGCTTTTGATAAATCTAGAAATAAACCGATGGGGATTTCTTTCCGATCTAGAGCAAGAAGTATGTCATTTAGAAAGGTGAAGATAGCAGTGTCTGTTGATCTACCATTTCTGAATCCATGTTGAGCCTCTGTCAATATGTTATTTGAATTGAGAAAATGTTTGAAAAAGTTTTTCTAGAATATTTGAAAATCCAGATAGTAAGGATATTGGTCTGTAATTCAGGAGATCGTGGGTGTTGCCTTTTTTGAATAGTGGCTTAACTTTTGCTTTCTTGAGAATTTCTGGGAAGCTACCTGTCATTAAGGAGTGATTACATATGTGTGTGAGCGGTTCTATTATATATGTTGTTGAATGTTTAATGAGTATGTCAGGGATATTATCCAGTCTTGTAGAGAATTTGTTTTTCATTTCATTTATGATTTTATATGTGTGTGAGCGGTTCTATTATATGTTTGATGTTTATATTATTTACAGAATTGCAGTGTATTAACTTTTCTCCAATTTCTGAGAAATGTCTATTGAAAGTGTTTGCTACTTGCTGTGGGTTGCACGGAACATTGTTCTTGTAGTTAAGTTCAATGCTTTTAGTGTTTCTGTTTTCTGTTTTTAGAGTATTGTTCACAATGTTCCACATTGCTTTGTTTTACTGCTGTATTGCAGTATCCGTCTTCGCACGCTCTGGACCGATGTTGCCGCGTAGCAGCATTGTCAATCTTTCCCGGTGTCGATGGCTCCAGGTCCAAATACCATCTTCTTTTCTTCCGTTCTGGTACAAGTGTACTCAAGTCACTGATCCTCACCGCCTCATAAGTTGATAAGACTTAATTAATTTTTTCCTTTTAAAAGTTCCCAGTTCTTTCTACACGTATACTTAAAATATTAAAGTTCAGCAAACTATTATCTGCATCCAATACTCCCAGTCCTGTTGCCGACAAATTCACCTAAGTTCACAATTCTAGCTGCTGCACTCGAAATATTTCCAAGTTCCGATTTCCAAATTCTAAGTAACACAATTTCCAAACCAACATCAATTGTCTACACACGATCCGCATAGCACCACGGCATAAGTCGGAATTAATCCATATTCCCCCTTTCAGACCTTCAAAACTCGGCCCTTTGCCATTACATCATTATTCTTAGCCAACAACCATACTTATCACTCAATCCCTCAATTACTTATAAATTCAACTAGCCGCGCCCCAGACTGTCGTTGCTTTCTCAGCCAATCCCCATACAGTTTACTTTATCAACTAGCCGCGCCCCGTGGTTCAAAGCAATTAAGTTTGTTGATCTTGACGACAACTCGTCTACCGTTGCTATGCCGCCATATTTACAAATGTCTATCCTTACAATTCACTCTGTTTACAATAAATGTGACGAAATACAAGGTCCACATATTGGTATAAGGTAGCCGGACATTGAAGGAGAAGGGCATCAGCTGTCGGCCGTAGGGGAATTCCCTCTCTGCCGACTCTCTGAGCGTGGGCAAATAGTCAATAAGGTGTGTATGTTTCAACTCAGAAGCTGTCAATGTTGTGTTTAATATTTATTTAAAGGTGATTTCTTCCATAAATACGTTATATATTAATGTATTTTGATAATTATAATAAAGTCATGCAATTTACTAGTCGTTACAAAATTGAAGTCTTTTTTGGTAAGTGAAAATTTCAGTAATTGATGAGACTTATTTTGTTGAAACTTATGTAACATATGAAAGTGATTCAGAAGTGCATTAGAATTCGGTCATCATTATAGGAAACCGTAAAGAATCTTACAATGTAAAGGATAGTTTCTAATATATAATTAAGGAATACCATATAAAAAAACGTCAGAAATGTTTTGAAACTTATATATTTCAATAATTAATTGTATTCGAATTATTCATGCATATGCATATATTCATGCGTTCGACCTTATCGTCAGGACAGGCGGCCCATGGAGAATTCCGCGCTTTGACGAATTCTACGTAATGAAACGTCTGAATTCTAATAGTCGGAAAAACACTAGATGCAATGGTTCATATCACATTGAAATTTATTTTTAGGGAGTTTGAAAGGCGTAAAACACCCTGATAAAATTTCATGTCAATTTGAGTATTATACACGCAAGTTTATTTGAGCCCCGGAATACCTACCCCCACTCTCTTGCCAACATCAGTTGAATTAATAATAAAGAATAGCAACGAGCTTTGTGAACAAAATCTGATAACCGGAAAGGCTCGCTCCCATGTAATAGAAACTATTTTGCATCGAAAAACGAACTACCAATTTGATATAAAATTCCTTGTCAAAATAACCTAACTCCCCACTCCTCGCGCAACGAGCGAAGCGAGGGCTCAAGAAAGTGTTGCGCGTCAGCGCTGTGTGAGAAGTGGCAACGCTGTCCTCCATAAGCGCTGTACTGCAATCAAATGCTTGAATGCTCTATATTGTTATACTCTCTGGCTCCATAGGATGTTTCCCCATTCATCTTCATTAACCACACAAAATGTAGTTCAGAAAATCTGTGTTTTTCACTTAACAAAATAGACTTAAGTAAACTGACAAATATTTTCAAACCAACTTTTTTAGTAGTTTTCAGAGAAAACTACTAAAAAGGTTGTTTTGAATATTTGGTTAAAAAAAAGTTGTGTGTATTTGGTTAAAAAATAGACTGGGTTATGGCACTACTTTTTCTCCACTATCCATACATTTGAGAAATTGAAAAGGGAAAACAAATCATTAGGAAAAATGAAACACACTAAAACCTCAAAAACCTTTATTTTATAAATGGAAGTTGCTATTTTATAAAATATGAAAATGATAACCATGAGTGATTGCAATACACAGGTTGAAGAACATTACAAAATACTGTGAAAATCTATAGGAAAACATAAAAAAAAAATTAAAAAACTTTATAATGAACTAAAACTACCTGTACTTTAAAAGTACTACAAATAATGTATCAGTGCAGTCACAATTGTAAAGTCTTCTAACCAAAAGCATTTGCTAATGGGGTTAATCAAGTGAATTCAAAGGCTTGCTTGACCCTCAGAAAGTATGAGTGGTAAGAGCATGAAGTAGAGGTTATATAAATCTGCCAAAACTGAAGGCTTGCTTCGCTTCTACAATGACATCATCATGGAACTAACAGTGCTGAGCAATTTCTTCAAATCATATACCTATTAATCATTTCCTCATTGATGTGCAACAGACGTGTACTACGTCTTGGCATCAGGTTGCAATAAGATTGTCTAGAATTTTCATACATGGAGAAACTTTTGAAAATAAATATAAACAAATAAAATAAAAGAAAGTTAAAAACTCAAACCAGAAAATCAATTACAAACTTTATGTGCCTATAATACAGGCTTGAGAAAATAAGCATTCCAGAACTTAATTCAAAATAACATAATTATTTTAATTTTATTTATAAACGTAGATACCAATACCCTTAAATGATCATCAATATTATTAATGCTTATTTATGTAGTGTACTTTATAAGTAACTTTGTAGTAGTAGTAATAAGTAATTTGTAGTCATAAATAATTTATTTGTTGTTGGTTTTTACCAATTACTATTTCATTGTTGGGGTCAATAGAAATTGTTAACTGTTACTCTAAAAATCTTTAAACTTGATCTACACAGAGTCTAAAAATGATTTACTGCAATGATCCTGTTTGTCTTGCAGCTTCTTACTCTGTGAAATCTTTGGATTCTCAGGATTAATCCCATTAGCATTGAAATGAAAAAGAAGAGAAAAGATAACAATGATATTTCTCTCACACAGTTGCCTATATAACATTGAGAAAATTAAATACAACAATGGAATGAAAGCTATACTGATTCTAGACATTAAAAAATAGAATAGACACAGTTTTTCTCAGTCAATCACCTAAAATGCAGGTTGTCAACAACAAAATGTCCAATTTTTGGAAAAAGTGATATTAAAAAATCATTTACAATAGCTTTTCAACAATTTTAAAAAGAGGAAATAAGAACAATGTTAATTTCTAATGAATTCAGCTTAATTATGAATGTTATTCTTTGAAGAGAATTTGGAACACACTAATGAATAGCTTAGTGATGTTATTTATTGAGAAAAGTAATACTGAATAGTAATACACAAAGGTCATAAAGGATTTAAAGATCCTAATTCATCAGAGAATCTAACTCCTTTGTTGTTCATGATAATTTTTGTAGAGCTCATCATACAATATTTACAATAACGGTCTCCAACAGAACTCACTGAAAAGGTTTTTTTGAAGATGAAAAAGGAGAGATAACAGAATAGCTTCTTTTTATAACATTTGAGTTTCAGCATATTTTTCCTTCCATGTTATAAAAAGTAAACAGTTGCAAAATATACAAATAGAAGGTAAAATAAAAATAAAAATCTCTCCTAATACTTCACCAATAAATATGAAGTTAGCTACTAACGACTACCACAACTCAGTGACAGAAGCTATAAAGCCTTACTGTCAACGAGTCTGGCAACAGGAACAAAAATAAGGCCTAGCGTTTTAGGAAACAAAGTCACAAACTTGTCTATTGGAGTTTTCAGACAAGCTGTAGTGCAGTAAATTAATTAAGTGCCAGAGTGATATGCATAGAATGCAGAACACACGGGCAGTGAGACACTCAATTAATTTGTTCAAATGGTGTTTAGAGCACAATATAAAGAAAATTTCAATTCCTCAGTGGCACATTGTTATCAACCTCCAGAAATCATATCAAAGGATGAGCTTGCAGTAGTCTGGCAGCATTTATAGAGACCTTCTATAGATATAGAAAAGGTAAGCAATGAAACTGTCCATACAAAGGGAGGATCAGATGCAGTTATGCCAGAGCTAGTGAGAAACTAAACCAGCAACAATACAAAACATACATAGATGTGATTTATCAGATGCTGAAATGCAAACATCATCAGAAGGAATTGAAAATAGAAGAAACTCATGTGCTACTTCCAAATTTTAAATGTTGAGCTTGATTTTACTTCAAAGTCATATTTCATTTTCTTTTTATGGACTCCAGTTTGTATTTTGACTATCAAGAGACAATATGTAAATATGGGCAAAAATATTGTGATTTTCCATTAAAAAAAGTACTAGGCCTAACTAATGTCTAATATCTAATTTTTCTAGCAGGGTGTAAACTCTATTTTTTTTAAAAAAAAAAGACGGAACCCTAAATTTTCTTCAATCCCTTGAATTGAAAATTTGGCGAATTGTTCATAATTTTTAAATTGTCACAAATTTAGTCAATCTCTTTGTAAAGGAAACCTCAGATGAATTCCGATGTTGAACCTCAAACTAACACCCACACAAGATAAAAAGGAGACAAAGTGCTTTTATGAAAAAGCTTAAAAAAGCAGTTATTGTAGGTCGTGTCTCTTAATGCACAAATTTTTAAATAACATTCAAATATTAATATTTTAGATTAAATTAAATATCCTATCCTATTAGTTATTGAATGTGTACATTTTTTAGGTACAAGAAGTTCTCATATGGCCCCAGACCTACAACCCACCCACATTGATCTGCAACTGGATATATTTGTTGTTAACTAGCTGGACCTGCACAAACAGTCTACATTTTGTAACTCATTGTTTTAAAAGTGAAAATAGCTTCCTACTGAAAATAACTTTCTAACTTCCAGCTTGGGTATTTTAGGCCTGTCTAGATTCGCCTACCTTTGACCATCAAAGCCTTTCAGGCGTGTCAGAGGCCTTTCATTCAACATGTCAATGTAATTTTAAATACATTTCAATTTTCTGATCATTTCTGACTCCCATATACAATACTAAATGGCGAATCTACAAGAACCAAATTTCCAAAAATGTAAAAGACAGTTCAATTAGGTCTCATTTTTATAATACCTTTTAAAAAGCATAACTTGCGTACAATGGTCCAGTGTAACGTGCATTGAGGGATTGAAGGTGCTTTATCCAGCAGAAGCTCCCTTTCAGGCTTTTGTGTTGATGGTTTCTTATAAATAAAAAAAAAAAAAATCAACTTCCTTTAGCGTATTACATATAGATGTTGTCAACACCTACAATTTATGGAATCACAATGACACTGAATAACACAATATATGAAAAATTGTGATGTACTTTATGGTATGGAGACACTGAAAACACTCGAAAGCTTCAGCAAAACAGAATAGATGAAATCAAAAGAATTTAAAAGTGAAATATTTGAATAATTTGTTAAGATTTCAAATGACTCAAACATAAAACAATAATTAAAAAGAGAAAGAAAAGAATAATTAATTTTTTTCATAATTCAGGGAACTCAAGGGATTTGTATATGTTCCACCTCCCACTGTTTTTACTTTTTTACACCCTGCTGAAGTGAAATTCGGACGTTTTATTCCAGACACCCTGCATTGATCTGTGGCCCATGCATCTGCAAAGAGCATACAATACATTTCACCAAATCACAAGGTGCACAGTCTCACAAGAAGTTCCATGCGACCACACTGTTGACACACATCTCAAGAGCAACTCCAAGAGGAGCACGTCTTTTAAATGCAGACATACAGTTTTATGGTGCACAGAAAGACAGTCAAATGAACAATGAAGTTTGACAACAAATATGTTTATGAACGTGATGCCTTTGGCACATGCTGTGACAATCCTCTGTGCCTTATAAGTACCAGTCAGAAGAAAAAGGCCAAGTGATAGCTTTCAAAGGCACTTGGAATGATCATTACTAGAGCCCGGATGTTTGGCAAAATGCCAGTTTGTTATTGTTACTATTTTATGATTTATAACAATAGGAATTAGTTAATTGTACTTCTGGGTTTTTATTTGCCTTTTTAGAGATTTTTATTTTGCCTATTTTGGCTATTTTAGCGTCTGTTGCCTATTTTTGCCTTTTTCCTCATTATTAGATTTCATTTTGGCAATTTTTTACTTGTTTTAACTTCTGATTAATATTTTTGTGCATTTTTGCCTTTTCCTCATTATTTTGCTTACTTTTTCTCCTGGCACCTATCACAATCAAGTTAGATATATATACCTGCAAGCCTGGACAACTCGAAGGCACAGTAGTGTTTTGTCTTTCTGTGGGAGCAGACACTGTGATACAAATCTGAATGAAAAAAGAAGATGATACCAATCATGATTTTTTTTTTATTTTTTCAATGAAGCTGTCAGACTTTGTTTGCTCACGAGCAATTCCATTCTACTTTTGAGTATGATCACCAATCCTTTTGCAGACAGCTCTCAACATCTGATGCTCAGAGTTGGCAATAACACAAGTGCGAAAAATATAATTCCATTTCACTGATGCATTTCCAGATTCAAAAGGGCGTTCACACATTTTGAAGAGACAGCTTCAGGAGAGGAAGATATTCGTTGTCATCATACTGCGTGGTCATGTGGAATCAAGATTACAAAGAAAATATTATTTTCTTACACATGAAGTGATCATGTAAATTTTAGAGTTGAATAATTTTAATTATTATTTTTTTACAATTTCTTTTATTGAGCTTTCATTGTTTACATGCTTTTTCGCACCCCTACTTTAGCTAGAATAAATGCCTTTTCGGATGCCTATTTTAGTAAAAATAAATGCCATTTTGCCTGCCTATTTCAGGTAAAAAAATGCCTGAACTTCCGGGCTCTAATCATTATATGCCTTTTGTTGTTATCAGAAAGTAGGCCCCATTTTGCCAGTGGCTTAAGAGACTCTTAATAGCCCCAATACGGCTGAAAAAGCCCAATACTAACAAAAATATTTGTGGTCAAACCGTATTTAATTGGCTGCCTAAGAGATGCCTCGTCGTTGATAGTGTTTCCAACATAATGCGGCATTCTAAGAGTGAATCCCCCAGGCCATGCTATCAATATGGTCACCAAATGCCTTATGGCGTGCACGACGTATGTAAATGGAGGAAACCCACTTCAAGCTGTCTGCGCGACATGGTCCCGTTCATTTGGGCTGGAAAGTCACCCGTTTACAACGGACGGCCCGGATCTGACCTGACCGGACCGGACGGAGCGGACCGGACCGGGCCATACCACTCGAGAAATTATCGGCTGCAAAAGAAGAAGGGAGGGATAAAGGAGGACAAAGTAACCAGAGGTAACATACTGTAAATAATATTAGTGCCGAAACTTTCAGGATATTTTTCAAAATGAATACAGTACATTTGATTAGACATTTTAAGGGATTGTTTTTTTTTTTTTTTTTTTTTTATTTGTATTAAGCTAAACCACATTTCCTTAACACGGCTCCAACATTTTTCTTTAATTTTCTTTTCGAATATTTACAGATCAGATCACTTATCATGGCAAAAGTCACATTTTATTAAAATAGCTGAATTTTCGAAAATAGCAAATGTTTAACTCGGCCTAATACAGCAGAATACAATTTTCTTGAGCCAATTGTACGATATTAAATCTCCCTGTGTATTTTTTTTTCTTGGGCCAATTGTACGACATTAAATCTGCCTATGTATTTCACTTACTGTGTGCCTTTGTGTTTCAAATTCCCGCAGCTGAATATTGGGATAAACGACACACTAACTTTGGAAACATTTTTATTATTTATTCTTTTATATTCTTCACGAGTCATCAGTATTCGTGATTTTGCATTGAGGCTACTGTGGAAGTAAGATAGGGAGTGGCATCCAATACACAAGGGGCCGCTATTCCGTTGCAGCCGTTAATTTTTGTAACAGCACTTCAAGACCAGTGGCCGTGGCCGCGCCGTGCGTGCCATCAGACTTCCCCGGATTTAATTCTTGGAGAAGCATTCCGAGCAGTGCGTTTCGCTGTCGGGCCGAGTCGGGCCGAGTCGGGCCGCACCGGCCGTTGGAAATGGGTCGTGCCACCCATTTTGTTGTGAATTCATTTTGAATAGCATGTCAAACATTTCGGCCGGTACCGCGCCGAGCGGAGCGCTCGAAGTGGGTTTTCTCCTTTCCGAAGCAGAGAGCAGGTAGGACCGATGTGCCAACTACTTAAGGTACGGCCGCTACACGTCACAGGGCGAATACCTCCGTGAAGGTCGCAGAGTGATGTCGAAAACATTGGCAACTGTCTTCAGTACCGATTGAAAAATTTAGGTGGTTCAAGGTCATCTTTGACGAACTATTCACTCCTCCGCCACCCATCCTCTTCTTTCTGTGCCCCAACAGCGATCGCCTGTCTCACGAGAACCCGCCAATGGGAAGTAATCACAATGGTACAGCATCCATCCGGCAGCGCGCCGTAGGAGACGCCCGGCGGCCCGAGCGAGGGGCAAAGAGCAATAGCACCGGTGACGGTGGCGTTGGCGAACAGAGCGGAGAGTCTGCCTCGCGCCTTTAATACGACCCTCGGACCCTAGCCATTCGACCCCACCTCAAGTGAACGATTCTGGTGAATTCGTGACGTTTGTTTTATAATTTGAATAGCGATGGAATGAACGACATGGAAAACGGGAGAACCACGAGGGAACCTGCCGCGTGTCCTCATTTCACCTCACAAATTCCACATGGGAGCGACCTGGTTTATGGGGGTGGCCGGATCACTTATCGATGACCTTGAACCGCGTAAATTGTGTCCGGGCGGCACAGGCCGCGCCACCTCCCGGGCTGTCGAGTCTGCGGTGACTCGGATCGCCACGCGTCTAGACGTTGAGCGCGTTGACGTGCTTGTCGTCGGGGGGGGGGGGGCGGCGGCCGAGGCCGGGATGCAGGCGGCGGCGAGCAGGTTGAGCGCCACGAAGAGCCAGGCGGCCAGCGCCAGCTGGTGGTCGGACGGGAAGACGCAGGCGGCGGCCGCGCTGCCCAGCAGCCGCGCCAGCGCCGGCGCCCGCGCCTGCGCCCCGCCCCGCCCGCCCCGCCCCGCGCCCGGCGCACGCCCGCACGCGCGCCGCCCACAGCTGCAGCAGCACGCCCAGCACCCCGCTGCACGCGCAGCCGGCGTAGAAGCGCAGCTGGCGACGGTGCTGGAAGTGCAGCGCGGAGAACGCCTCCTCCAGGTACAGGCTGGACGGCGCCAGGATCACCACGCTGCCACACACCAAACACACTGTAAGTGCAGTCGTAGGCTTCCGCGGCCAGAGTCATGTAGATGATCTTGGCTGTCCAGGTGACGCCGCGTCGAAGGCTGTGTTGCCGACGTTTCGACTATCTTATCGTGGTCTTCCTCAGGGCTGTTGTGCGCCGGCCTCCCGATTGGCCGGCTGCTCCAGCCAATCACATCGGCCCCCACTACTATATTTTCCCGAGCGCCCACCACACCGGCGCACAACAGCCCTGAGGAAGACCACGATAAGATGGTCGAAACGTCGGCAACACAGCCTTCGACGCGGCGTCACCTGGACAGCCAAGATCATCTACACTGTAAGTGCAGTTTACGTCCACGCACTCAAACCAGAAGTGGCTCAGGGCATCAACTGGCGTCACTACAGTGCCTCTGACCGGGAGGTCCTAGGGTTCCACTCCAGACGATGGCAGGATTTTCGAACCTACATAGCTTTGTCGATATAGTAGCTGTCTGGAGGAGAATTTCCGTTGCCGGCAGCTCTGATAGTAGTTTTTCATTGCTTCCCTTCAACACAAGGCAAATGTCGGAGCAGTACCCTAACAAACAGGCTACGGAGCGATATTTTCTTCCTCTGTCTTGTCCTATCTTTGACCCTTACGTAACCACACGTACATGCACAACACTACCACAGATGCCCGGAGACCAGTCGAGTGCTTAGAGCATGTTCCGATATGGGCAAGGCTGGTGAGAGATACCTGGTTGGCGAAAACTCACTAGCCGACGGATAGATGGGCGCCGGATCTCGTCATTCAAAGGGGGAAGATCACCGCCACCTCCCGCCGGATGATATCATCGAACAAACGGCCATTTGTGGCACAACCACCAGCCGGCGGCGCTAGCCGAATGCGTTTACTACGCTCCGTGAAGTCACGAAGGTTAAGCGAATTCGAGACTCGCGGGTTCGTGGTTGGGTGACCGGCCAACGGCGTCGAGCCCGTGGCCGAAGGGATAAAAGGCACTGACTGACTGCGACGGGACGAAACTTGACTAGTATAGTAATTAACGGAGGATTACTCCAAAAATAAAAAGCACATTAATGGAGGATTACTCCCCAGTGCAAAGCGCTCAACGCCCCTCAAGGGGCTTGGAGACGCGTTGCGTCAAGGTGTAGACGCAACAATTTTTTTTTAAATAAAAAAAAAAAAACATCCACACTACCAACCTGTTTGTTAGGATACTGCTTCGGTATTCGCCTGGTGTGGATCGGAAAAAAACACGGAAAACTACCTACCAGAGCAGCCGGCCGCTAGAATTCTCCAGACAGCGACTGAACTCAATCTAGCTGTCAAGCTAGTGTCGAAAATCTTGCCACTGTCGGGTCTCAAATCTAGGAGCTCCCGGTCGGTGGCACTGCAGTGACATCAGTTGATCCCCTGACCTGCCTCTCCCGGTCATATTTTCGAAGTTAATGAATTTTTAAAAAAGTTTCTTATAAACGGCTTTTTCCCCTCCCAGCAAAGGATTCTTAAAAATGGCGGAGGTCTAAGCTCCCTTGAACCTGTCAATTTTGGAAAATTGCGTGTTGGAACTAATGGAAGAGTCCATTTGTTTCGGAAGCACCGCGATTGTTCCGACGCGTCGGCAAAAGCGAGTACGTCCTATCGACTGCGTGGTTTAGCGGGAAATCTCATGTGGACCAGGCTGCGAGTCCTGGGGCGGAGATTTTTTTTTTTTATTAGGAACACTTCTGCAGGTTCATGTAGTAGTATAATATACACGCCTCGACTTGTAAGATTTCCGGTCGAGCTCAAATTATTCCGCGGATATTACGAGTGAGAAAACCACATTTCGAGTTTTGTTGGTTATATTTTTATGAATATAGCACTTATTAATGCAAGCACATTTTCTTATTGTCAGGTCGAATAAAAACATTTGTTTAAAAAAAAATCTGGTCGACAAATTGTCCCTCGTGCAAATTGCAAGAGACGCATGTGCTTCTATTTGAAAGCGAAACTGTTACGCCACTGTAACGCGTTTCGTCTGCCAACGCTGCGGATAGAGGCTTTCGCAGGTGGCGTCTGGAAAAGGTCCAAAACGACACTCCGCATTGTTATCAGTGCCTTTTGGTTATCCTTGATTTTTTTCTAACGTGGCGGCTAAGGGTAGTACCTCCAAGATAGAATTCGGCACGACTTTTTGCGTCTTTCTTGGTCCTGCCGCAAGATGTCGCATGGTCGCGACCGCATCAAGCAGTGCTACAAATCAAGCGACTCTAGCGGCAGGACCGAGAATGACTCAAAAAGTCATGCCAAATTTCATCTTTGAGATACTACCCTCAGCCGCCACGTTAGAAGAAAACAATTATAGCACATGCATAACTCCCGACCCATGTTGTCATTTCGGCGTGTGGCGAGTTCATTCAAAAAAATTCAGCTTTTATTGAGCCCCGCTCCAGCTTTGTAACAACTCGTAAAACTTCCAAACACCTCCCTCGGATGAACGTTACAGTTTGAACCTCATCCCTTTCATCCACTCATTTAATGTATCCTGATGTGCAGACGAAAACAACCGGCGAAGGTTACACCTTCACTTCTGACCATGAATGAATTCTAAATAATATAATTTTAATAGCAAATATTTTCCAGATACTCGGCTCTATGCTTACCTGATGCTTACTCGATGCTTACCTGAAAATGTTGCTGTAATATATTTTATCGAATTCTGTATAGCGAGGATCACAAACCCTCGCATGGAGAATTTGCGCTGTGAGGAATACCACGTGCGCCAACAACCACGAATAACCGGAATCGGCAAACTGCAATAAAAGTACACGTAAACAGATTGATACAAATAGGAGAAATGTATGAAGAGGTTTGGAAAGGTACTGTTCGCGTAATAATGAGCCACCAAAACATTGTCTTCCACCTAGCCTTTTCTCCCGCGTGATCACAGACCGAATTATTCGCCGAAGGTCGTTGTGTAACTAAGATTTTTTTAAAAATAAAGTTGGCAACTTTTCGTAATAACGTGAAAGTACTTCAACTTTCAAAGAGAATATACAGTTTCTTTACAAGCAGTTTGTTCGAAGTAATCCATGCCCCCAGCGACCAATAAGTCACCGCATTCCCGATCCTTTAAAAGTGCACGTCATTGGCTGGTTCGCAATCAATCTGCAATGACGATTCTCGCGTTCCGGTGCTGCAAACTTTACAGCTCATCCCTTGTTCATCAACAATAGATATCTGAAACACACGCGTCGGTTTTGAAAACCGACAGTGCAGACCAACAGGAGAACAGTAACGATTGTTCGGGTCTATGAAGAGCCGGATTTAAGGATGACCTGCCACTCAGGGGGGCAATAAAAAATCTATTTCACTTTATTTTCAATAAGCTCAAATGTTGTAGTCTAAAATTAAATTTAAAAAGCTACTTTTATACTTTCAACCAGTGGTGTACGTCCGTTATTAAAATTATAGGTTGTAGGTTTCCAGTTACTTACAGTAATCAATTAAATATGGCAAATTTATAGTATTTACAATTTCAGGACGTTTCGGAAACAAAACACGGCTCACTAATCACTTGTAGTCGGATATTGTAAAATGAAAAGAATTTTTTTTATAAAATCTATTTTTTAAAGAATTTTCAAAGACTTCAATGTTTCGTTTAAAAATTAGCAAGTATTTCATCGGCATCTTTGGTCCATTAGTTCGACTTCTCAAGACTTGTCTCGTGGCCTTCTTTCACGCCACATTCGCATTAGAGCAAGATACTGAATGTGGAATTTGATATCGAATTCGTTTTGTTTTTGACAAAGAAGTCCTTAATCACTGTATTTATTTAGAACTTATTATTTCCAGGCGACCGTGAATAGTTTGTACAATGACTCCATTCAATTAACCGTCCAGAACAGTGAATGATCCAGGAGAAAGAGGTGAAGCTTCGGGTACGCACGGGCCGGCTGGCCACTCACCGGGAGGCTGGCGTCGACGATAATGGTGCAGACGCCGGCACCCACCACCAGCAGCGCTGCCGTCACAGGCAGCAGGCGGGCGGAGGCGCCCGCGCCCGGCCCCGCCCCCGCGCCCGCGCCCGCGCACCCGTCCAACAGCGCCGTGCACGCCAGCGGCAGGTTGCACACCGACGCGAACACCGGGATGGGCTGCGTAAGCACAGCGCCCGCTCTTCACTCATTGCCAGATTCCGGGACCGTCACTACGCTCCGATTAAAACGTACGGCCAATTGACGGCGATCGGCTGGGCGTGGTTATCCAATCGGACACTTCCTTGCAACTTCGTTTTTGATACTGAAGCTCCCGATTGGATAATCGCATCCAAACTGACCAAATGTCAATTCACTGAATGTCAATGAAATTGAAAAGTTTATGATAAATTAACAAATACAATTTAGTTTATGTTGAAACATTCGCAGCGTTGACAAATTATTTGGGAAACCACTTTCCCATTTTTGGATATTTCTGTTTATTTTTAGAATTCACAAATGTTACTGTATTTTCCCCCAAGGATCAACTTAAACTATTGGTACTACAACAAAATATACTTTTTCGCATTATTTCAAACTTTTTGTAATTTTCCAAAATTCTGAAAGCTCAACGAAAGTGCCACCTCCATTATTTTTAAACTTTTTTGCTCTATCCATGAAAAAAAAACTTAAAAAATAACTTTGAAAAAATAATTATAAATTGCATTAACTTCAAGAAGAAATTACCCGCAAACTACTGGTTTCCTCACAAAATTGTGGTAAGTTCTAAAGATCTGGTATTTAAAAACATATTCAATTTACAACAAAATTTCTATTGTCGACTTTGGCAATGTTAATTTACTGCAATTCTCGAATATACAGTTAGCCGAAAAAGTGACCGGCACCAATTTGTTTACTGTCCTCTGCTACATACGAAGGGAAAAAATTATGTGAAATTTGGAACCGCTTTTGAGGGGAAAAAAGTACAAAATTCCCTATATTTCTCACGAAAACCACATATATTTTTGAAACCTTGTATGACATTATATTACGATCCACATATCAACAAGAGATCCCTTTTTTAAATTTTTCTGTCTTCAACAATGCAACAGCCTTTTTTTTATCTTTTTTTATAATTTTTAATCGTTTTCACACAAAATTATCCAACTAATGCTTTCAAAACATTAAACATGACATTAATTAAAGAACCAAGTGAGAGAACAAATTTCATTTGAAGAATTCTTTTAAATGTTTCTTGTTTAATCCCCAGAAAAAATCAGAGAAAACTTGGAACGGTTTCTGAGATATTTTAAAATAAATTGCATTAATTTCAAAGGCACACAAACCGTTGTTTCTGACTACACAACATGTTATAGTAAGTAATTTACTATATTTAGGAACAAAACTTATCCCATATTTCGTAACCAGGGTGCGCCTATGTCGAAATTTCGTCGTTTTCCGGTGCACTACAATACTTTCTCTTCTTTCAAAGTAAGGGTGAGAGTGCAAAAGAGTACTTCGCATGGATAGACGAGTAAACAATCGAATTCCTTAGTATTATTTCCGCATTCATGGGTCTATACATTGACAGGTGACAAAAGACATGGGATAGCAATATGCAAAGATACAGTTAGCAGTAGCATCGCGTTCAAAAGGTACAAAAGAGCAGGGCATTCGCAGGGCTTTCATTTGTACTCAAGTGATTCATGTGAAAAGGTTTCTGACGTGATTATGCTCGCACGACAATCAAGAGCCTTTGAAACGCGAAATGGTATATAGTTGGAGCTCGGCGCATGGGACATTCCATTTCGTATAGAAAATTCATTCCGAGATCCACAGTGTTGAGAGTGTGCCTAGAATGCCTAATTTCAGGCATAACCTCTTACCACGGGCAACGCACTAGGCCGATGGCCCTCACTTAATGGCCGAGAACAGCGGCGTCTGCAAAAATCAACGCGGGACGTACGACCAATGCACAACGTTAGGATGTGCGACGAAATTTGGTTTTAATGGGCAGCAGAAGACCGACACAAGTGCCTTTGCTAATAGCACGGCATCGCCTCCGGCTCCTCTCCTGGGCTCGTGACCATATCGCTGAATCCTAGAAGGCCGGTTTCAGAAGGTAAGAAAGTAGGGTTTGAGTTCAACGAACTTAGGGTTCGAATGTGGCGCAGACCTCACGACGACATGGACCCAAGTTTGTTTGTTGTTTTTTCTTTTTTTTTTTTTTTTTTACATTTGTTGCGTCAACTCACGACGCAACGCGTCTCCCAACCCCTTCTTCGGTGTTGAGTGCTATTGGAGTAATCCTCTGTTACTTTCTACGTATAATTTGGAGTAATCCTCCGTTACTGTAGATATTTACCATAGATGTTTCTGTCCGTCACGTCTCGTCGTAGTATGTTGTCAAGAGGACCGCCAGGTAGCATCTCCGCGTACGCGCCTCCTGCTACGCGCTCCTGCGTCACTACCCAGCGGCCAGAATTGGGTAGGAATAAGGATAAGGGCAGGGTGTAGGACACTTCACACGGGTTGGACTAGCCCTTGTGAAGCAGCCAAACTCGTTTTGTAGGAACAAATTTCACATGAGATTCGACGGGAATCGAACCCGGATCTCCTTGGTGAAAGGCGAGCAACTTTGCTCTGCGCCACGAGAAGTTCAACAAGGCACTGTGCAAACTGGTGGTGGCTCCATAATTGTGTGGGCTGCTTTTACACGGAATAGACTGGGTCCTATAGTCGAAGCGAACCGATAATGAAATGGTTATATAAAGCTACATGGACACCATCTGCAGCCATTCATGTACTTCATGCTCCCAAACAACGATGTACTTTTTTTATGGATAACAATGCGTCATGTCACCGGGTCACAATTTTTCGCGTTTTGTTTGAAGAACATTCTGAACTATTCGAGCGAATGATTTGGGTATCCAGATCGCCTGACAAGAATCCCAACGAACATTTATGGGACATAATCGAGGCGTCAGTTCCTGCACAAAATCCAGGAACGGCCACACTTTCGCAATGATGGTCGGCTATAGAGGCAGCATCTCTCAATAGCAATATTTCTGCAGGGGACTTCCAACAACTTGTTGAGTTCATGTCACGAGTTGCTGCACTTCGCCGGGCAAAAGCAGGTCCGACATGATATTAGGTTTCCCATGACTTTTGTCACCTCAGTTTACATTTTGCTTATTCCTCAAGATAGCAAACACCTCAAATTATAAAATTACAAACTTTCTTCAAATCTTATAATTTTCATAAAATTGAAATATTTTAATATAATAATAAAAAAAGTATTTTTATTGTCAGCGAAGTGGGAGTTTTTGGCACGATCGAAATTGATTTTTTAGCTGTAGCTCGCTTTGTAATTGGTTTCGAAAAAACTGTTTTAGACAAAAGTTAAAAAACTTTCATCTTCTTTAACATTGAATTGAATCACTTTTCTACAGGACTTAAGGTTAAAGAGTTACAGAGAAAACCCCGAAAAAAGTCAGAAAAAATACTGATTTTTCGGGCTTCCTTAAGTTAGCACAATGTCTAGGAGGTCGAAAACTGGGGGGGGGGGTAACTAATGCCTGGATACATACAACATATCCAAAGAAAAAGCGTTTACGACCTCTTTCCAGGTAACCCCCCTTTTTCATGTACCTGCCGACTGGATTACCGATCGATCTGAACAAACTCAAGGTCCTGCGATTTTGAAACGGATATTTTTATTTTGGGGGTATTAACATGAATCCTCTAGCACATTTTCAATTTTTCTCGAAAAATGGCTCCCAATTTTTCGATTAAACTGTTCTCGGAGATCGTAAATAACTCTGAAAAATTGCCCAGGCCTCATTTTCGTTCAAATCTGTTTTTTCGAAAATCGCATAAATTCAAAATTTTTTCGGTGTCTTCTTACAACTACAATATTAAAGATAGAATTTTTTTCTTAATGAAATCTATTCTTCATAGACAGATCTTGAAATAAGGTAAAGTACAATATTTTGAAAATTGGATTAATATTGCGTGTAACATTGCGTGAAATATAGACATATTTTAAGCAATTATTTTCTCAAAAGTTTTTCGTATATATAAACAATTTTGCTAGTCCTAATTTCGGCGAACTCATAATTTTCAAAAATTGCAAATAATTAACATTGCAAAACTACAATATTGATGCTAGAGAATTTTTTTACTTAATGAAATATGTTCTTCGAAATTAGATTTTTACATAAAGTCATGTACATGTTTTTGAAAACATGAGTTTTTGCAAGCGTAATTTTTGCAAATGTTCCATATTGCAGATTCTCATTTCTTGCACTTCGGTTACTAGAAACTTTCAGGAGTTATCACGCTGCTATACAACATAAACACCGTGACACCGCAGTTCAAAATTCTCAAAATAACTTCTCTTTGTTGGACGGCATTTTGGGTGAACGGAACGGAGTTTTTGATTGTCGAATGGGTTAATGTGTTAAGATTTGAATGATGTGAATTTTTTACGCCTAATGCGCTAAGATAGGTAGTGAATTTTTCAATTACTGTCTGAGATGTTTTAATTACGGCAGAAATTGTGGTATTATAATTTTACGTATCCATAACTAATTCGAGAAAGCACGTGCTATTATAGCTCCATTAGTTTATGTTGAATATTCCACTCTAGGTACAATAAAAAGTACTATGTATAATAAAATTATTGGGAAGTTGACAAATTTGTATTTTCAAATAATAAGAATACTTATCACTTCTAAAAGTCCACAATAAACATTTTAAAATATTTGTCTTTAATTGTAGCATGCTATAATCTCAGTTTTCTGTACGGGTTAATTTAACAAATAATGACAGGAACAATAAATCTGACTATCTACCAAATTACAATAAAGAATAGTATGTGGTATATAAAATCCATCACACTCACATAGCCACATTTCTCTTTTTTCATTCACAACCGTTTCATATCCAAATTTAAAAATTGAACCTACTCGTAAAATAACACAGGAAAACAATAGAATGAAAGGTTTAAAGATCCTATTAGGGAACAAAAAAACAGAAAGTAATATTCTAAAAAATATACAAATTAAATGTTTTTCAGCTGCAGTAATTTTTCTCTCTTCACAGCCATAGGGGAGCAAATCATATATATAACTATGTTCCTCTCAATTATACTGATTGTCATCTTCTGAAATGTTATTAAAAAATTGCCCAACCAATTCTGAAGTCTCAAAACTTTCCTTTTTCAAAACAAACTGCCTTTGTGATAATGATTACAACAAAAACTTCCAAATCTTTAGGTAACATTTTCTTTTAACTTCAGGAACTGTTTCATACATTCATACATACACTTCAGTAAATCACAAATGATACCTACACAAAAAATTCCTTTTTCTCGAGAATGTTAAAACCGTATTTTTTCTTGAGAACAGTATGCATATGTTCTATCACTTATATTTTAATTATAAATAACAACTTTTCAGCAACACAAATATGAAGTAAAATATTATCATAGGCTACTCATTCTTCACAGAAGACCAAATCTAAATAAGATTTGACTTTCAACAACCTCTTAATAACTTTTAGTAAAAAAATAACTTACTAGTCTTGAAAGAGCCTTTGAACCAGCCACAATAGCACCAACAAAAAAAACACAGTGTGGAAGTAGATGTGTGGCTGATGATCTATCCAAACATGAAACGTCCAATTTCTTTTTCACCGTAAGGTATTTTAAAATCACTGCACCAATTAGAGTTTGCCATGCTTGAAACACTGTGGGGTAGGTAAACTTTAATACTGACAGTACATACTGTAAAAATAAAGAGAATCAATATATCAGTTGAAAAATTCAGTTTTCACTTTCATTTGTTTCATTTTGATGTTTAACATTTGTAAGCACACTGACATTAATAAAAATATTTATTTAAAATAACTTATTGTAATAATTGTGCTTTCTGTTTATTCTGACTGGGAAGTTAAAAATTAATTAAAGAAGGTTATGTTACCTTATTTATGAAAATTGTCGAAATAAGCAAAAAAGTATAAACTGTGAAGTCAAAATATGTAGACCGAGTAATGGACATTGCTTTATTTTTACACAAATGACAAAAATTGAAAAATGATGTTTTGAGCATAGCCACGTTTTATTTTATACGCCCCCACTGTCAACATGTAAACAAAACACAATCACCACTTCAGCACAGAAGAGTAATCTCCGACGACGGTGGCGCCAGAGAGTACGGGTGGCGCTGCGGCGCCTCTCGAAAATTGGTGACGTTGGCAGTCCTAACCAGAGGTCCTAACGGAGCCTCCCATACCTGGTATGGGATACCAACCAAGTAATATGCACAACTGCCCCACAAATAATGGTGTTGATAGATGTTCGTATAAATGAGTGGTATTTCTGATCATCATTGACGTCAGAACAACTTTTTTTTGGGGGGGGAACATGGTTGGTGAATAACTGTAGAAATAATTGGCAATAATTTAACAAACGTTGGTTATCTCTAAACGTAGTAGAAGCACGGTCTAATATATGTCACTATTAGACTGCGGTAGAAGGTAGCAATACGATCTAAAGATGACTGACCTTCCTTACAGTCTTCAGGGTGACCTCTTAATAATCGTGAAATTTGGATTCACCCCTTTCTGCATTCTGCCATTTCCAAAACAAAAACTAAACGATTTTTTAGATTCAAAAACATGAATTGCAAAACCAGCTAAGAACATTATTTTACTAAAATTTGATCAATCTATTTTGAGGCTTAGAACGTGTGGACCATTTCCTTCGAAATCAATAATGAAACGATTTTTTTTTCAAACGTTATGTCATTTCATTTTTAAGTACATTTTTGCCTTGTATAGATGCAACATGCATGTAGGTCCACTCTTTCGTATTCCACTCTTTTCGAATCGCGTAACTTGTGGACCATTTTTCTGCACATCATATAGCTGTTTATTTTTTATCATCCCACACATTACCCGATGCTGAATGGAACAGAATCGGACATATATCCAAATGACATCAAAACTCACAATGGTTTACAAGGTGTAGAATCACTGTCTAACATAACATGTGTAATAATATTATGTATAACATATGTTAGTCTGTGGTGGAATGATCATACGGGTCTAACCGGTTACTTTTCCTCCCCATTATAGGGAGGAATCCTCAATATTTTCGGTCTAAAATCCCATGTTCAATGTTCTTTTAAGCTGTAACGCCACACATGCGTCAAAATTATGATTAGAGCAGTAATTTATATGCATTTGCATATTTTTTTCTGTTAACTAAGACATCCCGTTTCAACAAATTGTATACGTTGTGAGGCATTTAGAATCAATTTAAGCTATTTATATTTTGCATATTTTCGCATGTATCTCCATAACTGCATATTTTTGCATATTTATGCCATATTTGCATATTTTTGTTGCATATTCACCCCATATCCGCAAAAAAAAAACAACAGTTACAGTTCCGTCAGCGTGTAAGCGGCTCTGACAGTTCTGTCACCACACGCTGTGGTCAATAGATTTTATTATAATTGAGAGGAAGTCATATTTTTGTTGCAATACCTATTGTTTTATTTTTGTGAAATGTACATTAACTGAATCTCCCATAAATTTCCGAAGAAACGAGTGTTCTTTAAATTTAAGCCCTTGATTAAATGTTTGTCGCTTTTAACAATTTATATGATTTCTGTATCTTGTTTGTTGTATACATATCTTCCACATTACACTTTTTATTTATTTTTACACTCACTCATTACATTACACTATTTCGTATATTTTCCTTTTTTAATTGCATATATTACCAAAACTGTGTACATATATAAGCGCATATTTTGCTGTTTTTATTGCATATAAATCACAGTCCTAATCATGATCTATTAGTGCTCTACTAAAGATCGTAAAGATCATTGCAGGAGGCGATGAGATACACGCAATTTTGTTCCTGAAAATCGGAATGTCTGGATGGGTGGTTGGAAGCATTATGTCACCCACAATCAGTGGCGGCTGGTGCCCCAACAGACTGTAGGTTGCACCTCCATCGAATAACGGAAATGTAATTTCCAAAATACAAAATATGAATATGTAATAAAAATGTGCGCAATTCAAATCAATTAAAACTAAATTAAAGTCTGTATTGAAACACTGATTACATAATCCGCAAAACTTGCTGGCCAGCTGCTGCCACACTCGCTTCCGCGAGACACTAAAGAACTTCCATCCAAAACGGTCACCTTATTTATTTATTAATTTATTTTACGTCAAAAAACAGTTAAAAACTGCGTATCACGTGCTATGGGGAAAAGTGAATTGTGTGCACATTTTCAAAATTCTATGATCCCTGCACTAAGTCATATACTACTTAAATTTTGAATTTTGAAAGGGAGAAAAACAACAACAAAAACTCCCATGTAGTAAAATCTATTTTCAAGGATAAATAAGCAATAAATTTTGAATTTTGAAAGGGAGAAGAAAACTCCCATGTAATAAAATCTATTTTCAAGGTTAAATAAGCAATAAATTTTGAATTTTGAAAGGGAGAAAAACAACAAAAAACTCCCATGTAATAAAATCTATTTTCAAGGATAAATAAGCAATACATTTTGGCTCTTATTACTTCCTGCCGCGACAACATGGAAAACGATAAATTGAATAATTGTATTTCCCACTGAATTCTAGAAGACGTGCACAGAAAATGAAGTTATATTTATGTCCAGAAGCAAAACAAGGGGCCATCTCAGCATTTGCTCAATGGATCAGGGAAACTGGACGAAAAACCTGATCGAGATGGGGGCCATTGACCCGGAAGCTGTAGTACAATAGTTGTTACAGGTTGTTTATACTCATTTATACAGTCCAAATGGTCAATAATGCATTATGTATCATTGTTAAAATTAATGTTACTTTTTTTGTGATGCTCAGTATAGTCTCTAATTGTATAGAAACAGTTATGCAGCAGAAACGATTTCACTTGGGATTTAAACTTTTCTATTGAATTTAATCGTTTAATGTCATCTGGCAAAGTGTTGTAAAATAATGTACATGTATTGTATGTGAATTTTTTGTAATGAGCTGTTGATACTGTCACCTGATGAATATGATTTCTACGTCGAGTGTTATAGTAATAGACTTCGGCATTTTCTGAAAATATATTCCCGCCCTTGAGCAAGTCATTTTTCACAAAAAACATTGATTCGTAAATAAAAAGACACGGTAATGGTAGAATTCCTAGATTAATGAAGAGAGGCTTACATGAATCACGTGGGTGGGATTTGGTTATTATTCGTACAATTCGTTTTTGTAATCTAAAAGTCTGGGAGCTATAAGATGTATTTCCCCAGAATATTATACCATATCTCACGCGGGAATGAACATTCGCGAAGTATACACAACGAGCTGTATGAAGGCTGACTGAATTTGCAAGAATTCTGAACGCGTAGCATAATGAACTTAATTTTGTGTTCAATTCATTTAAATGGACGTTCCATTTAAGGTTTGACTGAATTGAGAGACCTAAAAATTTTGTTGCCTTAACATCAGTCAATGGTACACTGTTCATTTTGAATGGAGCACAGAATTGTTTATTTGAAATGGAAAACTGAATTAAAACCGTTTTCTTTTCGTTTACTATTAATTTGTTATTTCGGAACCAATTTGAAACATCTGATATTGTACTATTTACTGTTTCTTTACACAAATAATTCATAAAATGTACGTTTTGAATTAATAAATCTAATATCAAATAAAAACAAATTCTTCAAATATTATAAACAATGCATTGAATATCGTCAATAATTGACTGAACTTGTGTACTTTCAATAACAAGCAAAAATAATAAAAGTACGTTGCAGTGAGTCAGACGAAGACAGATTATAGGTAATCCCCTGCGATTCCCTCCGTCGTCGCGGAACGCTAGACAGCGTCACTAGAGTGGTTGCTGCACCAAGAGGGCGTATATTCCCCGTGTTAAATCGAAGGGCCAAAGAATAAAACAGTAAAACCATTAATACAGCCAAGAGCGTGGTGCAATACCTGGCAAGCCACAAGACACCGGAAAGAGCGCCAGTTGGACGCTCTTTGGTTTCAAAACGATTTCGTATACATCGATATTGCTGCAATATCTTGAATAATGAATGTTTTAAAGGGAAAATGTATATTTCTAAGATATGAGATCTTTTTCATTTTCTGGGGGGTTGTGCAACGTGCAACGTAAGTACGAGCCGCCACTGCCCGCAACTCTGTCAGATTAAAAGCTATTGAGTTAAAACACGGAAATAACTCAGGAGAAAGACCTCGTTGCGCCATTTCGGAAATCAAAAATATGTTTTAATTTTGGGGGTACTTTTCGTGAAGCTCTTGTGATATTTTCAAAATTATCTTGAAATGCCTGTAATTTTTCCTTTATTTTTTACTGAAATAAAAGAAAATTAATTTATAAAAGTAGTATAGTTTCTATTTTCATTAAAACCTATAAAATTTTAAAAATTACTAACTTCAAATTTATTTTCGAACTATCCTTAAATTAAAAACAAGGATTTCTTTCTCAATTTTTGAACTTTAAATAATATCATGCACTTTTCAACAAAATATGAGTAATTTTTTAATAATAACTGAGTAGTGACACTACATTCACTAGTGAGTTGAGGAAAAGTTCAATATCCGCTCATTCTCATTCGTATACTTCTGTAATACACTAAGAAAATAAGATTTTTGTGCGATTTTTGGGACACCGTATACACAAAATTTCCCAATTGTACTTGAGCTGGAAATTTAGTCCTGCGCCACTTTTATAAGCATACTTTAGTATTTTCGAGGAAAAAGTAAATAAAAAAATTTGGAATCATACTTGAGAAAATCTTGAGAATGTCGTTGAGGCTTCATGAAAAGTATTTTTTTTTATTTATTTTTTCATCAAAAACAGTTAAAAACTGTGTGTGACGTGCTAAGGAAAGAAGTGAATTCTGTGCACGATTTCATAACTCTATGAACCCTACCCTAAGCCACGTACTACTTGATTTTTGAATACATAAAGAAATGAGCAGGTTTTTGCAAAGATTGTTAACAAAAATATTCGCTCCGATGTAATAAAATATATTTTCCAAGGGTAAATCAGCTATAAATTTGAGCTCTTATCCCTCATCATGTCCTTCGTGAAGGAATAATATTTCCTGCCGCGACAACATGAAGAACGAGAATTGAATACCTATATTTCCCACTGAATTCTAGAAGACGTTGCACAGATAAGGAAGTTATATTTATGCCCAGAAGCAAAAGAAGGGGCTATCCCAGCATTTGCTCAAAGGATCAGGAGAAACTGGGCGAAAAACCTGATCGAGATGGACATTTTTAACCCAGAAGCTGCAGTACAATACTTCTTACAGGTTGTTTACAATTATTATACAATCCAAATGATAAATAATACATTAAATATCACTGTTAAAATTAATGTTACTTTCCTTGTGATGCTCAGTATAGTCACTAACCTTTTCTATCGAATTTAATCGTTTAATATCATCTGGCAAAGTGTTGTAAAATAATATACATTTTCCCCAGAATCAAAATATCCGTTTCAAATTCAAAGACCCACGACATCAGCCAAATTGATCGGGAAATATCAAGTTTGGTGAACATTCTGTGGTTGGTTTAGGTCAGGGGTGTCCAATTTGCAAGGCCTCAAGGGCTACAACTATCACTTTTAATATAGTTTCGGGTCATATCTTCATTACTCGAACGATCCAAACCTGACTTCCTCGTACTGTTGATCTCGGTGGTTTGCTTGGTTGCTCCGAAACGGGAGAGGGGGATGGAACCATGCGTGATATCAGGCTGTATAACGCAGCGAAACACATTGGGATGATTTTGAAATTCTGAATTTACTAGAAAAAATCGATAAAACTCAACTTAATCTATTTTTACATTAAGGGGTGTTGATGTGGCGGGGCGTGTATGCTAGGTGCACAATGTTCTCGCCCAGCATGGATGAAAGAGACTTTCACGTTTGACTAATAATCTTCCGCGAGCCACAATAAATGTTGCGAGTTGGTCAACCCTGGTTTAGATGCTAGTGTTGTTCTCGGACGGACAGACGTTTTGGAAAAAACTTTTTTTTAGTCAAACCTTTGTAAAAGTGATTTGATTACTTTTAGGGCACGCACAGTATGTTAAAAGTTTTTTTTTTTTTTTTTTTTTTTTAAAATGTTAAAAAAAAAAAAAAAAAAAAACACTTTCGTCTTGAATGTAACACTCGGTCTATTAGCCTCATGTCGCAACATTTCCTACTGGCAAAATTAAATGTCATTTTTACCACTCGTATCATTAATAACTATCGTGATATCAGGAATCCCCGAACATGTATTTCCGTAAAAATCTGGACATCGACTTTTCGGAGTATTATAGCAAAACTTTTTTTATACAACCTGTTTGAGAAAGTAATAAAATATCAGCCAGGTTCTGGAAACAATATTCATTTCGCTATAATTATTAATTTGGGCGTTTACTGTGATTTAAAAAGTGCGCCTAACTATGTATATCGATTATAAATGTGTACCATCTTGTACAGCCTGGCTTGGAAACTGAACGTATTTGTATTTTGTCACGTCGTGAAAAAATAATATAAAGTTTTTCATTGTATCATACTTAATTCTCATTAGTAAAATACATTGGACAAACGTGATTTATATCACGCATTCACTCTCGCAAAGCTTCATAGTAGTCGAATGTAATTTCTACTTCTTCCGCTACTCGCGCACGGTCGTGTGTGTATAGTAATAGGTTTGGTTTCACTATTCGCTGTGAATTGACATTGCAAAACTCCGGTCCCCAAATATGCTTGATCTGTTGTGCGTTTGATCACTGCTCATGATAGATTGCTGGCATCTTTCTCACAGCAGTCGTTAGAACTTGGCACTGATTGTAATTAGCATTACAAGTTGTTAAAGTACAAGCTCTAGGAATTTTAATGGTCCCCGTGTAAACATTCACTCTTGTAGAGCCTTTATCTCCCGTGCCTAATACAAAGAGTTTTCTGAGCACAATGGTAAGTACATTTTTTATTGTATCAGGTTTTGCTTAATTGTTTTGTAAATAAAGTACTGGAGCAACAAATTCAATTTACCATTTATCTTTCTGATGATTAAATAGTGCACTAACAAAACATTCTTTCTCGTGCGTTCAAATAATTATTGTACTATCAGAACGTGTGTTGTAATAAATTCATTAAATTGCTTACTTGCGATTGTTAGAGTTTTTAATTAATTTGATCGTGTGAAGAACGTACATTACATTTTCACACCCCACAGTCGTATATCACATGTCATGTTTCTAGGGTTATCACTATTTGAAGTTTTTGAAAGCTTGTGTGCCAAACGTTTGTTGAAGCATTATAATGATAGACATTTTCCAACTGACAGTCTAGATTCTTAAGACCTTGTGAAGGTTGATTGTTTAAAAAAAAAAAAAAAAAGATCCAATTTGTGTTGAAAACTAGTTTGTGGTGCCATTCTGCAGCTCAGTAGCAAGAGAATAAAAGCATGATTAATTTTGGCTTTAAAATGTATAGTTTTGTAGTTAATAAGTCGGGAAAATGTGAGGTAATGGCCCAAAGATCAAGGTCCATGCTGACAAGTGAAATATGAATCAAAAATGTTTAGGAGTGGACCATTACTCATTAAATTTGCAAGATTGAAGGATATGTTGCACCTAGCTCTAGTTTTTGTCAGCCTTGATGCACAGGCTTTCTACCATGCATTAATTTGTAGGAGTGTGCAGAAAGAAGATACAGTAACATCAATCTTGCATCTCATAGATGACAGCACCCAACCTACTAGCAAGAAAAATTACATTCCCCTTTTCCTGATAAAAATTGCATTTTTTCAGTTCACTATATATGAAAAATAGTTTCCTTCTCTGATGAATAAAATGGAATGTATGTTGCATATTATTGAACTATGAATTTTGCCATTGCGTTGGGTAATAAACTTCAAATTTTGAAAAAGTTGTCAAATAATTTTCAGTAGTTGCTCAAATGTATCAAAAAAAGTGACAAATAAATTACCATACTTTAATTTGTTTAGTTTGAATTAAAAAAACCTTTCCTAATGTACTCCATATTTATTTAATGGCTTGTTCCGTTTCAAGAGTAATGATAAGTTGGAAGTCATGCATATTTAATCTATGATATTGGTGTTCAATTTATAAGTAATTTATTTATTTGTAAAATGTAAGTAGTGTAAACAAAACAGTAGTCGAGCTTATATAAAATGATACCCATCTCCAATTTCACTTGGTTAGTGATGACAGGAGAAATATTAAGCATTAAAATGGAATTGATGTAGAGGTTTTCCGTTGTTGAAATAGATGCAAATGTTTGGATATTACTTAGTTTTTCAATACCATAACTACAAAGATTAACAAATAATATTAAATAAAATTGGTTTTCTCAGATTTCATTTCACCTATTTCTTATAATAATTTTAATTGTTATTATGTGTATGTATATACTGTTAATTTCAATATTTCTAATATTCTTTAGTAATGTATATCCTCATTTTTTTTTAAGGATGTATTTTTGATGATAAGAAGGAAGAAACTTACAATATTCACTGATGCCAAAGACACAACTTCTGTTCGTGAACTGAAGAAAATAATAGAAGGTGAGGTGTCATATGTTGTTTATTTCAGAGTATAAGTTATAATTTTCTATATTATTAATTAATAATCAAACTGTTGGACTTACTAGCAGTCTGTGTTAGAATATTTCAAATCATGTTTTTCTTGGAATAATGGCCTATGTAGTCTTGTGTGGCTCGTGGAAGTTTCCTATTTCAGAAATCAGACTCAAATCCAGAGGCACTGTTAGAGGAGTTTGTATGAAACAAAAATAGGCTTTTGTAAATTTGAATAATGGTCCAGGTCATTAGTCTACTACAGTGCACATTGATGTCTTTGTGGAAGCTTACCCTTTTAAGTTTCTTTTTTAACAAGTACTTAACAACCATTGGAAAAAAAAAAAAATAAAAAAAAAGGAACAACTCCAAATTAAAGGTTATAAAATATTTATGGATGAAATATCATTTTTAAGATACCTGGAATATTCAGACTCCAGCCAAAATGTCATGAAACCTTGGAGAACATGAACGGTTTATCTAAATAATTGTGAACCTCCAAATACCACCCATAAAAATTACCAGTCACTGATAAGCATCCGAAACCAAAATATGACAAACGATTTATTGAAGATGATCCTAGGGAGGCCTTGGTACATGGATAGACAGTATGCTGAAATCTAGGAGTCATTGCTGAACAGCAATTTTCGCTGCTGGATATTGTATATAGAGTAGACATCATTCTCTAGCTATAAAATAAGCTTAATTCTTAATGCTGACTCATTTGATTTGTAAGTAAATCTAACAATACACCCATTACAAGATAACAAATCCTATTCATGAAACAATGATCTAAATTGTGTGTCTTGTAGTAAAAATCATAAGATGAAGTAAGATGTAAAGTTTATAAATCGTATTGTTGATTGTTATTTGACCCAATCCTTCTGTTATAAATTTATTGTATTCATTTTCCATATATTACATGAAACTAAAATTTAGGTAAAAAAAAAAAGATTCAAAGCCAAATTAGAGTGCTTTATATCACTGAATGTTGTTATAATTAATTGGAAAATGTTTCTTTTTGTTGAGTTATCAGTTATATCCTTATGTTAATCTCACATTTCCAACACTTAGTCTTTTACCACATGCTTTTTCTTACATTCATTCTTACATTTGTACTTGTAGAAAATTTATTTCTGAAATTTGTTTGCAGGTATCTTGAAAGTTCCTCCAAATAACCAGCAGCTTTTCAATAAAGATAATAATGTAATGGAAGATGACAAAACATTACAAGAATATGGTCTAACTTCCAGCACTGCAAAGGCCCAGTGTCCAGCTGCTGTGGGTTTAGCTCTTAGGTAAGATAAATGATGCATTGATGGTTCCAAATTAATATAATTAACATTTTTGTATCCTAGCTTTGCTGCTTCAGTTGGGCCTTCCCCACTCTCATGTATGCTTGTGCATGCAGAGACTCCTATACCCAAGAATCCTTCAAAAAAATTAATGTGACATTTGGGATAATAGTTCTTACAATACTTAAAACCTTTGAGAATTTCCATTTAAAACCTAAAAATAATGGACATAACATATTTGGATTAAGGCAAGGTTTTTGAGGATCCTCTTTGAAAATTCAAGGGAAACCTCCAACATGGACTTTAGAGTATTACAATAACTATCAGAACATAATCATTTTAAACAGAGTACTTGAAGGATCTGTCGTAGTGCTATTACTTTTTATAAACCAGTGAACTCGAAATAAAGTTATCCTCGACTTAGGAATTGTGCTGATGATACAAAACTCTTTGCCACAAGAAGACTTGCAAAAAAGATGTTTATGCAGTGGCAAATAACTTTGAAAATTCGTTACTTCATCTGAATACAGGCAAAAAACTGGTTGTGTACATTGGTAAAAATATACTCTGGTTACTGAATATTAAAAGACAATCCTTACAGAGACATCAAGCAAAAGGACTGGCATTTTTTGAATAGAATTCTCTAGTGTGAGAGTAAAGTTAACTCTAAAACCAAGAGGGCAAACTTTGCTTTGTATCTAACAAGGAAGGTCTTTTCAAATTTGCTTTCCTCTTAATGACTAGGTGTAATGTTTCAATGCAAATGCATATTTTTATCCTGTAGTCTGCAATGCAAATATGCTCACTTGTTCATGCATGAAACACTCACTTGCCAACCATTTAAATATGATTTGATGATGCATATTTTACCTATTTCATTAATAAGAATCATATTTGTACAAATTATTCTACACATTTGGCAGAATTGATTCTAATCAACCACCTTTCATAAAAGCCAGCGACCAGGCATATTTTGTTGAGCTGTATTATTTATCACCTCTAATAATTTTGATCTTGAATAGAATAAGAAGTGTAAAATTAGAGATTACGGTTGATTCATTTTCTTTCTGTAAATAGACCCAATGTCAGATTTCAGAGAAATTTAACATCACTTAATGTCATAGGGGGATAAACTTGTTTCAGGGAACAATGAAAAATTATATTAAAGATTCTTAATGAAATAAATGGTTTGCTTCATCCATTTCACAGCATTCTTGTGAAATTAGTTATCTCCTGTGTGACTCTGGTCTAGGGCTTGCGGAGCAAACCATTTGTGTGAAAACTATCTGAAGATATTTCTCTCTTTAGACAGGATGCGAATTGTGTAGACAAGTATGGTTTGCTTACAATCGTAGTAGGGAATTTTGCTAGTTTGAAGTCAGCTCTTATGACAAAATTGTAGGGAATTCCTGAACAGGGAATAAATATCATAACACTCCATTGTTGGTTTTAGACAGGGCACAATACGGTCTGCACTGTGAAAAATGTCGGATGTCAATGGATAACGATGGAGTAATCTTATTAAGGGTAGCATAGGGAAAATTCAGTTTTAGACATGTCACCATGAAACCCCACAGGATTGACCCAGGTAAAATCTAAGCACTTTTGGACATGTCGCAACAAGAAAACTTCATAGAAGTTGGCACATGGAAATTTTGATTGGTTCAAAACAGACATATCCTGGCAGCAAAATTAACATGGAATTCCACTGCAGAAAGAAATTTGGTCCCATAAAAGTAAAATAGTCACAAGAACACAATTATTAGCTGAAAAAATTATAAACCAGTCCAAGATCTTAAACCAGGACCGGTAGCTCAGTGCATTAACTGATGTCACTGCAGCGCCTCTGACCGGGAGGTCCTAGGTTCAAGTCCTGACGGCGGCAGGATTTTCAACACTAGCTTTTCAGCTAGGTCGAATTCAGTCGCTGTCTGGAGGAGAATTCTAGCGGCTGGCTGCTCTGATCGGTAGTTTTCCGTGGTTTCTCCGATGAACACCAGGCGAATGACAGAGCAGTACCCTACCAAACGGGCCACAGACCGCGCACGATCTGTCCTTCCTCTTCCTTGTCCTATCCTCTCCCCTCACACACACACACTTGCATTAACATGCACTACACTACCACATATTCCAGGAGGCCAGTCGGGAGCGTAGAACTTGTCCCGACTGGGGTGGTGCCCCGCTGATGGGAGAGTCCTGGTTAGGGGGAAACTCCACTAGCCGACGGTAGGTCGACGCCGGATCTCGCCATTCACCAGGGAAAGATCACCGCGCATCTCCCAAGAATAAAACATACACTACACTAACGGAACTAATGACCAAAGCAGTTGACATGCCCGGAAACACGAAAAAATCAAATCAATTCAAGATTTTAAATCCATTGTTGAAGAATATGCAGCAATATTAGTTGACGTTTCTGATCGGGATACCCTGATAGGAAAACTGTTGGTACTGATCGGGATTCCTTGAATGGGAATCAGACTAAAACACTGTCCATTCTGGGCCCAATGTCCGTTGGGGTTCCTGGAAAAATAACAAGACATATCTATTGGGATGTCATGATAATAGCAAAAGTGGGCTCAACAAGGCTCACGAGCCACATGCAGCTCTTAAGTCTGTCTCGTGTGACTCGTGTAACCAAGTTCATAGTAAAAGTAATTCAGATTTTAATATAATGTAATTAACTGGAAACTGATGTCTCACAGCCAGTCACCAACATTTTTTCAAAAAATGTTGATCATTATTTTAGTTGACCTGTATATAATGTAAGTTGTTTACACTCCTTTTCTTGCTATTTACATACATGTTTCATGCTTGTGGCTATCATTTTAGTTCCAAAAATCTAAAAAAAACTAGGTAGTCCTTGTTAGAAATAAAAGCTGAGTGCTTCTGTGCAGTAAATTCTTTTGTTGTTTTGTAATTGAACAGAAAGAACAGTTCTTCATTTACAAATCATTAATCTGTTAACAATGAGATTCACATGAAAACAGTATCGTGAATTAGCTGCTCCCAAAATTAAGGTTACTGGTCACCCAGTATTTGAGTAACCTGTGTCTGCCCATCACTAACGTTTAGAATAATTCCTGTCTGACAATCAAGACAGATGAAGTGTCATTCGACATGTCTTGGACTCCTGGTGGGCATTGATTATTTGTTTCCTGATTCATCCAGAAAACTCAGAAATTTGTCCAAAAATGTTTTGCATTTTTTAGCTCTGCGATCTAGTGGTGGCCAAGAGAACCATGTGCCCCTACACCAAGAAACCCACACGTTAAATGACACAAGATTGTATCGCCCGGACCTTTCTGTGTAGTTGGTGGTGCAGGGCTTAAATCACTCGAAAGGAAAAGGCTCATCAGTTTTGCCACTATTTAGGATAATTATTATCGTACAGAAAACTGTGTTGTGAGAAACATGTACAATGGTATTAATTGGATAATCCCCGTTTGGTAGGATAATGTCAACTACAATATTATATTCTAATATAAAAGAATGAAACAGTGTGTTCTAGAATAGGAGCTTCCAAATTCAAAATTTTCTTTCATAAGCTGTCTGACAATAACTGAATGAAACTGAAAGAATGTACTCTTAAGACCAACTGTTTTGGGAATGTTTGGAAAAGGCTCTCGTACACCATATTCTGGTGTGGGTAGTGGCCATAGTCTAAAATGACATACAACAAGAAGAGTTGCGATTATACTTTTTTATTTATTTAATTTTAATTCTTAATAATTCACTTCCACTTGCCTTGGTGTTTTCTATGTCTACTTTTTTGCTTTCTTCTGCAGCTTCCAAATCATCATTTTTATCTGTCTGGTCATAAACCTTGCTAATTCAATTTTGCTTAGGTCAGAATCCCATTTGAAAGGATCATTAAGTTTAAAAGGAAATCACATTTTAATTTAAGCAAGTACAGTAAAACGTATTATTTTTTTCGGGGGACTGAAGGGAAAGAGTGTAGAAAATAAAGAAAACGCATAACTGAAAGTGAATAGAATGAGCAAAACGAAAACTCAGTATTTTTTTAAACTGGTGCCTTTTATGCCCATGTGATGAATGATAGTTTCAAAAAAGAGAAGTTAATAACTTTTGGAAATTACAAATTTTTGCTTCCGAATTATAGAAACTGATTTGCATCGGTAAACAACCTGGAGATTTTTTGTTTTGTTAACAAAAAATAGTAACACACCCGCTTCTCTACTCCTACCACTATCAGTAGTAGTAGTAGTAGTAGTATTTGGATAGTAGTATTTGTTGCGTCCACATCTTGACGCAACGCGTCTCCAAGCCCCTTAAGGGGCGTACTCCTACCACTATCAGTAAATTCTGTACTCCTACCACTATCAGTAAATAGTGAGCTCAACAAAACCTTTGAGTGTGTCACATGAGCGTTTCGTTGACGGGCGTCACCTAACGCCGATGACGTCTACTGCGTCGATGCCTGCGCACGAGTCGCTCAACGCGCGTCGTAGATACACACAGTATCTTGTTCGAAACGGCACACGACCGTTCGTGAGCACGGGCGTTGTGCCAACAGCTCAAGCTACAACGTAAGTCAAGGTCACGCGCGTTTAGTGGCTGCGCCCGCTAGGCGACGCGCGTTACCAAAAGCGCTCTCGTGTGCCGTTTCGCATGAGATTCAGTGTTAATCTGTGAAGTGCGTTAAGTGACTCGTGTCTGCAGGCATGGACATGCATCGACATGCAGCTGACGTAATCCACGTTAGGTGACGCGCGTCAACGCACCACACGAGTGACACAGGCATAAATATTTGATTCTCTGGTTTCGATATTTCCTTTAAATGCACCGAATTTTAATAGTGCTATGTTGGTGAACATGATGCAGAACCGCACCGGTTGACACTGTTTTTTAAACAATGTTTATGTCTACTTGATAGCTGGGGATAGGATAAAACAATGTTGCCACTTTCTTTAGCGGCTGTTATGTGGTTATTCTCACATCAGATAACAGCAGCAGCAGCAATACAAAAAAATGTAATCACAAGAAAAGTACGCAACAGAAGGAAATACTGAACCACACACACGATGCACAACTAAAGAAGTAATGGCGCTCTTCAATTTTCAATTGCTTCGCGTTGTTAATTTCTTTTTTCCTTAGTAAGAATCAGTAACTCTGCTGTGACATTAGGAATTTAAAAGAGTATGATTGGATATCGGAATCCCTTCCCCTTGCCAGCCACTAACTGTCAAGTCTACAGAAATATTATTCAGACAAAAGGGCCCCCAATTTTTTCATCCTGTAGTTTTGACCAAAATTCCAAAATGGAGAGTTAAAACTCGTTAAAGCACTCTGCTGCAATTAAATAAAATTACCTGGATACTGAATTCAACATAAAAATTACATGGGCATGTCAAGGATAATGTAAATATTCTCACTTATTGGACATGTATATCGTTATCATTTGGACGTTTTATAGTCTTAAAAGGGCTTTCATTATAATTTAAGCGTGAAAACCTAATAAATGTAAAACGAGTATCTGAAGTAATTTAGCCTTGGAATAAAAGTAATTTATCAGGGACCTACAAACAACAACGTATAAAAGTAAAAAACTTATAAGTGCAAAATGTATAAAAGCAATTTGCCTGTATATTTATTGATTTGAAAACCAAAAACATGAATGTATGATGTACGTACAATAATACAATGTTTATGAAAAATTCTTGTGAAAACCTATGAAGTTGGAAATTTGGGTTCATTATAGGTTTCTTCCTGGGTCGTCTGGTTGACGAGCACACCCTTGTATTGTAATCCTAAGCGTTAAGTTGAAATGAATGTTTGGTCTTGATGGTGTCAGTGAAAAAGCTACTTCATCAATAACAGATGTAGAAAGCGGTTCTTTTGCATACTTTTCTTTGAGGTTCAGGGGTATTCGACCTGGGACCTACCCAAAAGAGGATGAGATGTCTATATTCATATTGGCGGGTGTTTTGGTTTGTTTGTTTTTTTCTTCCCTCAGTTTTTGGTCTGCCATAGAATCTTCTACTAATTTAGATATTTTAATGTCTCATCACCGCTTGATGGCACAGCATGGTGCATGCACACATGGAGGTGTCACATCAGCCCTACTGGGAAGCACTGCACTAGAGAATAAAATAATTCTTGGTTTCCATGACTTACAGTCCTGTGGATAACATACCATCACAATGTAGCTTGAAAGAACTCATGGCTCATTGCAAAGTCGCAAGCCTTTCACCACTAAGATCCGGGTTCGATTCCCGTCGAATCTCATGTGAAATTTGTTCCAACAAAACGAGTTCGGCTGCTTCACAAGGGCTAGTCCAACCCTGTGAAGTGTCCTAAACCCTTCCTTATTCCTTCCTAATTCTGGCCGCTAGGTAGTGACGCAGGAGCGCGCGGTAGGAGGCGCGTATGCGGAGATACTACCTGGCGGTCCTCTTGACAACCGACTATGACGAGACGCGACAGACAATGTTAACGGAGGATTACTCCATAAAACAAGCGCAGTAATGGGGAGGATTACTCCCAGAAGCGCAAAGCGCTCAACGCCCCAAGGGGCTTGAGACGCGCGTCGAAGACGAGCAAAAAAAAAAGTTCATAAAAACTCTTGTAAGGCAATTAATTGTCATTGTTCTGAGTTAAAGAGGGTTATGCTTGCAAAACATCTAGGCATTCTTAAATATTGTAATTTGAAATCTACACAATATTATATCTCAAGTTGCTAATTAATGATGATACCTTATTTATATTTTTATGAGGTGACAAAAATGTTTAATACTAAAAATCTTCTAATGGTGTATTGTGAATTTTTTTGGCCTCTTGACTACATGATACAAATGCGTGAGGAAGACGTTACAAAAATTGAATTAAACCCTTATGCAGATTCAAAAGAAAATCTTTTAATTGATGTTTAATAGATAAAGTTCTCTGAATTTTTATGTTCAGAGATATAATGTGTGGTTCAATCAGGAAACGCTTCCTAGAGAAACCTGTCCTTCTCTTACTTTCAAAATATTATATATCATAAAATCATAATTTCTATATTTTTCCTTTTGTTTTTATTTTATTTTCTGAAAATATGGTACTGGCAATATCTGGAATAATAGTTAATATTATATAGTTAATAGCTCTGCACATGGGCCATGCTTCAGCAGGATGTTAAATTTGTGTTTGTGCTAATATGTTTATTTTGTATCTGTATGTACATACAACTTTTATGAATAAGTAAATAAATTAAAAAGAAAAACAAAATAATTATGGTTTTCTAAGCTGGATTGGTCAGAATAATGAGTAAGAGTAAATGCATATTATTTCCTTGTAAAAAATTTTAATTTAGGAGTTTCCTCCTCTATTGAGTTTTCTCTTCTCCTGTTGATGCCTCAACGCTGAAATTTTGAAAAAGAAAAGAAAAAACTTTGATCTTTTGTACCTTATTAGTACATTGAATTTTTAATTAGATGGCATTTGTTCAATTACTTTGAATCATTTATAGTGTATTATGATTGACTCATTGTATGAGTTTAGAAATTTAATGTGAATCCATAAAGCTTGTGTTGATATCTATCATAATTCTGGCATAGTCAATTCCTTCAGTTTTTGTATATGTTTTCCCTCTAATATATATTTCTTATTGTTTTAGGCAAGAAAATGGAGAATTTGAAACCTTGGATTTGACTCCGTTTTCTTCACCACCTGATTTACCAGATGTAATGAAGTCTCAAGAAAGTAATGGGCAAGAACAAGCTTCTTGAGCAGTTAACATATTGTTTAAAAATTTGGCCTCTTCATTGGTTTTACAAATACACACCAAAGAAAGGATTTGTGTAGCTAGAGAAATTATTGCTGTCAAAATTCTGCCATTAAATGTTCTATAGTTTATTTATTTTAATCTTCATGAGGTGTGTGTGTGTTGCCAGCTTGAATTCATGTTCAGAATTATTTTCCTTTAAGAAAAAATATTTGTGAAGTCAAATCGAAAGTGATATTTGTTTAAAAAAAAAAAATTAAAGAATCATCGGTTTGGATGAGTTCTTACCATTGCTTTTCCCAATGTAGTTTGATTACATTTGTCATTGTAAAATAAAATATTGTTATGTAGCAAGTAATTTTTTAAATGCATTATGATTTTTGTTGAAAAACTGACTGACTGTTTGTTACTTCTTAGTCCTCTCCCATCTTTCTGAGAAAGTATTTTCTACAAGTGTATTTACGTTTTATAACTTCATATCTTTTTTTTATATATATATGTCTATAGTAAACATTATATTTGTCAGACAGAAAAGCAATGCTCAAGTCCATTTTTGATGTATGAAATTGTGAGAATCAAATGCTTAACAGCTTGTTTCTAAAGATTTATCACTGTGAGAAAGTTTTCATTGCCCCTTTTCTTATGTGGCATATAAAATTGTCAGTACTTTCCAAATCTTTTTAAATTTTTAAGGGTATAGATCAGGACAGTGAGAGGAAAGGCAAAATTGTAGGTGCTACTTTGACGATATGTTTTTATACTCTGTGGATTTTCACTTGCATAGTTATGTTGTAGTCATTGACTACAGCCATCTGGGAGTAATGTGTAGTATTCTAATGTGAAATACTGTACTTTTCACATTTTATACATCTGTTGGTAGAAACCATTCATTGATCTTTTAAAAAACCGGTATTCTTGATGCTAAAATCAAATTTCAGTTGAACGGTTTTCTCTTTATCCACAACAGAAATATACCAGGTTAGAAAAAAAAAATTATCTTAGTCTAATTGAAAGAGTTCACATTCATTTATTTTCATTATTTTTAACAAATCTACAAAACTTGTATTTCAAAAAGTGATCAAACTACATTTGTTCATTAATTAAGAATTAATAAAATCTGCATAATATTCATTGCGCTCTTGTTAACTTGTAAATAAAAATCATAATTTGCTTCCATAATTGATATTAAACATTCGACATTAACACACCCTAAACGTTTATTGTATTATTTCTTAAAAAAGATGTCTTAAAAGTGTAAATGGAAAAATAGGAGTTTTCAAATGTTGGAACACGTGCCTTGTGCAATGCAAACTTGATTGGGATGCTTGTTAGAACAAAACTCTCAATTGTATTCCTATATGTCACTGTTCAGATGGTTGTGTGAGAACAGGTTTCATATTAATTTTGAAGAAATAATTCTGTTTTTGTATTCTTTGTTGTAGTCACATGTGCTTATAACTTTGTTCAAGTTGGCAAGTTTTTAAAAAGTTACAGCATTAACAACACTTAAGTCTTGTACAATTTGACTGCTCTTCAGAAAAAGCATATTGTCTGGATATTGGGTGTATATGGAGATATCTTGAACTTGAGTGATATTGTTTTAAGTCTGAGTAATCTTGTTAAGTTTTATGTCATTCGTTTTCTCAGCAATGATGAAATTGGGAATGTCCACGATGTCAAAACATATACTACGTGAATAAAACTTTTACAACCACCATGTTAATTGAATAATTTATTCATAATCAATGTAGTAAGTGCCATAGAATTTCACTTCCTGATAAGAGGCAGGTTTCTAATATTCAGAGACCAAACGCGAGCTATTGTATTGGAAATTGTCTGAAATATGGATACTGACATAATGTTTTGTCTCAAATTAGGGGTCAAGTATCTGAATGATGTCTATGTCAGTGTTTTCTCCATCATCCAGAATCAATTGCCTCCTTGTGAAGTGACATATTTTCAAAGCATAGAAAGTTAGAAAATGTGTTACAAGGTTTCTCCATTCTGAAAATTTTGTAGCCAGAGAGAAAAATTATTTTTGTCTTCCTTGAGTTTCACAATTTTTCACTGTTAATATTTATCATATGTTTACTTTCTTGTTAAGATCTCAACAAAAACTTTCAAAATAAAACATTTTTATTAAATGTTTGGTTACATAAGAGATTTAAAAGTATTCTAAAGTGGAGAAGTGAATTTTAATTTTTTTAATACCACACGAAGTAACATGCATAGTCACATCTAGCAGGTACATAAGATTTCAAATATTTTTTTTATTTTCATATGAAACACAATCTCTTTACTTTCTTGGTACTTACTTATGCAGTAAGCTTTCGTTTACTTTCGCAGTAGAAAGAAAGTAATGTAATGCTGCGGGAAAACACCGAATTTTCGGCAGAAAAACTTATTGCCGGGCCCTGGTAACGAAAAAGTAAATCCACTAGCTAAAGTGAGAAAAATAATCCTCTACAACTTGGTGTCGCCAGAATCCATATTTTGTAGGTCATTGATATCGAAAGTCGGCAAAACGTTTGTCCGTCTGTGAACAACGCTAGCAGCTAAACGTTCAGCCGATTTTCTCCAAAATCGATATTCCCCAATCGTTCTGGCTGATCTCGCGACCCCTTGAATTTGAAACCAATATTTTAATTTTGAGGGGTACTTTACGTGAAACCCCTGGGACATTTTCAAAGAAATGGCTCCGATTTTCATTAAACTTTATTATTGAATAGTGTGAGGGACGTTTAAGAGAATGGTGCAGGTCTCATGTTCGTTGAAAACACTGATTTTTCGAAAATTGTTAAAGTTCAAAATTTTTTTGGCGTCTAACAACAACATCTAAGATATTAAAGAGAGATTTTTCCTTAATGAAATCTGTTCCTTACAGATTTTGAAATAAGACCCTGCCCAATTTTTCGAGTAATTTTGAGTGAAATATAGACAATTTTTAATTTTGCTTAAACAATTTTTTTTTCAAAAACGGACCCAACAATTTTAATTAAATTATTACCTTGGATAGCATGTAGGATGCTTAACAGGATGGTGCCGGTCTCATTGAAACAGAAATCATATAAATTGTAACAAGCGACCGGGAGCGGTAGCTCAGTGCATCACCTGATGTCACTGCAGCGCCTCTGACCGGGAAGTTCTAGGTTCGAGTCCTGACGGCGGCAGGATTTTCGACGCTAACTTTTCAGCTAGGTCGAATTCAGTCGCTGTCTGGAGGAGAATTCTAGCGGCCGGCCTTTACACACACACACACACTTACACTAACATGCACTACACTACCACATATCCCGGGAGACCGGTCGGGAGCTTAGAGCTTGTCCCGGCTGGGGCGGTGCCCTGCTGGTGAGAGAGTCCAGGTTAGGGGGAAACCCCACTAGCCGACGGTAGGTCGGCGCCGGATCTCGCCATCCAGTGGGGGAAGATCACCGCCATCTCCCGAGAAAGAAAAAAAAGACATGCACTACACGAACGGGACTAATGACCAGAGCAGTTGACGCGCCCGGAAACACGAAAAAATCAATCAATGTAACAAGCGACAAACATTAAGTCAAGGGATTAATTTTGAAGAACCCGCATTTCTTAGGAATATAATGGGAGATGCAGTTAATGTACATTTAACAAAATAAAAAATATAGGAATTGCAACAAAAATATGACTTCCTCTCAGTTATAAAATCTAGTAACCACAGAAATAAATCTTGAAATAAGGTCTTGATCAACATAGTCACTCCTTTCGAATTTTCTGCGCTTCGTGAATGTAAAATGAATTGTGGTTCCAGGCAGTTGGATTTGGATAGGTTGGAATTTGTTACCTATATTATTTCATATTTCTTTGTTCGTTTCTTACATTCGAACTTTTGTTACACATCGTATAATTAATCTTTTAGAAACTATTTAAAGCCTATTTTAAATTGCGTCCTTTATTTGAGTTAAATGTGAAAACGAATAGATGGATTCCGCTTTGCTTAATATGATGTGAGAATAAACAGTAATGCATGTAAAAAACGATTAATTTTGATGAATATAAAAAATATTTAATTATATATTTCTGTCCAATTTCATTTTCTTGCTAGTGGTATCAACAATGCTAATTTGCAAAATGCATATCACATATACGTAGTATAGAGAAAGCTATGAATTGCTGCGGAAAATCGATTACGAGATTTCAAGGGAAATGCACGTTGTGGGATCCCCTGATACCGAAAAAATGGTGTTTTTCAAAACTTCCGTCCATCCGTCCGTGAACACTACTAGCGCCTAAACCACACGTACGATCTTTTCCAAATTGAAGACACCCCTGTCCATCTGGCTCTAGTTGAAGCTTTGGGATTTTGAAAAACATTCTTTAAAATTTGGGGGTACTTTATATTAAGCCTTAGGGACATTTTCAAAACTTTCTCAAAAACTGCTCCAAATTGTTTCTTTAAAATCTTGTAAGAATAGAGTAAAATACACTTATAAACATGGCATAGGTCCAATTTTCACTGTTAACTCTGAATATTCGAAAATTGCCAAAATTTGAATTTTTCGGCGTCTTTCTACAGTTACAAAATTGAAGACAGATTTTTCCTTCAAATAAAATTTGTTGTACATAAATAGTTCTTTCATAACGGCCATGTCAATTTTTTTTAATTGTATTTCTTTTCGTGCAATAGTCCGTGCAAGATTTGCAATTTTAAAAAATTACAAAAACAAGATTTTCTCAAAAACGCCTCGGTTAGTGCGGATGTATGGTTAGTGCCAAACAAACCCTATACGATAACATAAACACCATATCTTTTGTTTTTTCAAAAATTACAAAAACGTAATTTTTTTGACGTGTCTGTCTCGTCGGTAATACTTACTTTAAGAGGCGATTTCTTCACAATATTATATTTATGAGTACGTGTACTTTAAATAATTTCAAATTAAGTTTCTCAAAAACACAATATTTTCTGTAAAAATGAACTCAAAATCCCGCATTTTCAGAAACGCTCAAACGCCATTTTCTCAAAAATTGCTCTAAATTTTTTCTTTAAATTTTGCAAGGGATAGTGGTAATGGCACTGGTCAATATGACGTTAAGTTCATTTTGGTGAACTCTTTTGTTTTGTTTTTAAATTACACAGATATGATTATTTTAAAATATCTCTCACGCCGTTAATACGCACATTTCAATGCATTTGTATACGTTTTTGCATTTGTGAGTGGAAGTGCTTCAATTGAAGTTTTTCGAAAACTCAATAGATTCTTGCGAAAAAGAGCTTTAGATTTCATATTTACAGTAACGCTTAACGCCATTTTCTTAAAAACGGCTCAAAAATTTTCAATAAAAATCGCTATTTAGGATGAGGTTTTTTCTTTAATATTCTTAAATTAGTATTTTGGTTCTTCTACTTGGAAACCCAAAAGTTGAGAAAATTTCAAAAAAATGTAAATTTTTCGACGATAAATGGCAGCAGGCAAGAAGGAAGGTTACAATACTAGTCCACAAAAAGGAAGTTAGAAAACTTTAGTACGAGAAAGTCTGTGCCATTCTGTAGCCCCTCTATTTTAGAATGTCAGTCCGAAAACAATTCTGGAGTTTGTGATTCTGACTAAATTAATTATAATTTATTTTATGTTCGTATTTGTATTGAATAAAATATACATTATTTCTTTAATAAACATATGCATTGACTTTTTTAAACAATAACACTTCAAAATTTTCATCAAATGTCACTTTAAATATTCAAAATATGGTTTGTTTACTCAGTACACGGCCCGAGTAAAAATCGAGTCGCGTTAAAAAACAGCGCGAGTTGCGAAATGTTTATTTATTTATTTAGTCAAAAACTGTATGTGACGTATGGGGGAGAAAATCATCTGCGCACGCTTTCTTGAGTTTCAGAATCCCTTCTCAACAATTCAACTATTAATAGTTTAAAGATGAATAATAATAATAATAATAATAATAATAATAATAATAACAATAATAACAACAACAACAACAAATTTAAAAAAGCGAGGGATTATTATTTCATTATTCGGATAATTTTCTTTTGCCATCTAAATGTCTGGGAACTAAAGGATGAGCTTCCCCAGAATATTAGGCCATATCTCAGGCGGGAATGTACATTTGCAAAATACACGCAGCGAGCTGCATGAAGGCTGACAGAATTAGAAAGAATTCTGAATGCATAACATAATGAGCTTAATTTAGTGTTTAATTCTGTTATATGTGCATTCCATTTGAGGTTTGATTGAATTGAGAGACCTAGAAATATTGTTACCTTAACATCAGCTAATTGCATATTGTTCATTTTCAATGGAGCATACGATTGCCGATTTGAAACGCAAAATGCTATACTTTTGGGTTTTTCTAATGTGGCATCTGTGAGTAGTATCTCCAAGATGGAATTCGGCACGACTTTTTGACATTCTCTGTCAAAAGTCAACATTTTCTCTGAAAATGAGCTCTAATTTCCGCTTTGTGAGAAACGCTCAAATACCATTTTCTCAAAAATGGCTCCAAATTTGTTCTTCAAACTCTTCCAACGGATAGTGTTAATTACGTTGTTTAATATAACATAAAATACATTTTGGCGTATTCTTTTGTTTTTTTCAAGAAATTACACAAATGTTATTGTTTTGAAATATCTCTCATGCCTTTATTATGCACATTTCCAGGGAATTGTAAACACTATTGCACTTGCGAGTGCATTGCCTGACTTTGACTTGTGCACCCTAGGATGTCAAATGTTTTAACGTCCTAATGTTTTGCTCTTTTGAAAAGTTATTTACAGTGGCGAAGCTTGAGTTTTGCAAATGGGTATTCTGAAAATCTTATCTTACATTTTTGATTGAAATTGAACGGTATACTGAGTCGATATACTGAAATTACCGAAATTGCCGATTCTGATATTTCTCATGGAATTTCTCAGGAATGTCTTCTTCTTTTTTTAAAAATTTGTTGCGTCGTTGTTGACGCAACGCGTTTCTAAACCCTTGTTGGGCGTTGAGCGCTTTTGTTGGAGTAATCCTCCGTTACCAAGTAATTACTATCATTACTGTTGTTGTGTAATTACTTTACCCTCCGTAAATGTCTTTAATGTCTCCTGTAATGTCTTTACCCTCTTTAATGTAATCATATTCCTTTCACATTATGTTGTAGATGAAGGGAAAGTTATACTGAGTGGTATCAAAAGAACCGTCTCTTAATTTTTTTTCTAGACCAATTTGTCTAACAAATACTTCAGCAACATATCTGCAGTCACGTATTTTTCATTATCAATGTATACATTTGTCAGTTCATTTCGAAGCTGCTCACTGTCAAAGAATGGATATTGTTTTATTAGGAAAGAAAATTTTTCTGAGCGAAAGGACGCTTTATGTGCGGAAAACTGCCTTTCATCAAGACATTCAATAAAATTAAAATTTTCAAAATCTTGAAACCTATAGTCCATTTACGTCAATAAATTAAAAATAAAAGGCAACTATAATTTCTGTATTTGAGTATTATTTACATTTGGTTACCAAAAAATATGGATATTATAGTCAAAATAGCATTTAGGTGTACATATAAAATATATGTTGTCATACGGAATTTCGTTTTTCGATTTAGTCTCGGCAAATTTCTTAGCAGTGTCTTCAACCTTTACGCGTCTCAAAATTTCATTTTCTATGTATAACAGAGATTATGTATTCAATGTGTCTTGTTCAAGAATCGATCTCGGATAATTTTTTCGTGCTTCAAAACGGAAAGATCGTTCGCCATTTGCATTAATCACAGACATCATTAGAGTTTTAAAATAATATCATCATTTGGAAATATATCTTGAATCGACAATTTATTTAATAAATAATATCCCCCGAATTACCATTTTCTAAACCATTTTTTTCACGAATGTGGTCATATATTTCCATACCGAACGACATTGCTGGCCATAAACGGATCAAATTTGGATATCAACTCAATGCAGCCTAAGAAGGTTTCATTCTGTAACCAATAAAGTTCGTTACCAAAGTTCGAATCAAGTTGTTGTTACCGAAAAAGACAATCCTCTCGATGCTAAAAATTTCAGTTACTACAATTCTTTTCAGAACATTTCTCCAATATTCCACTTTATTTTTGAATCCACTCTTTCTAAAACTGCAGACATACATACACATTTTCTCGCAATCTTGGTGTTCGGAACTCTTATCGTTGAGAAATTCTGTTGCTATTTTTCCTTTAAGCTCGGTGGTAGTGAGCAAAGTGGTAGTTCCGCCATATAACTTGCAAGGAGCACAAAAGGCATGTCCGGTAGATGGTGAATGTACTAATCATAACATTTTGACAACTACTCTATTTGTCATTGTTTTTGAGAAATATGATTTTGATAAATATCGACTTTGATCTTCGTAATGTCTTTTAGAAGTAGAAATATCGATGTCATCATTTCTCCTAAAAAAAATCCATCTTGGGCCACTATTTCTCTAAAATAATCGCCAACGTTCCTCTGTACTGGTTCGTTTTGAACTACAGTTGATTAATTAAGACTTTCTTTCGATACAAGTATGGAAAGAAATTTTTCTATAAAAACATTCAAAAGTTCTTATGAAATTGTGCATCCGCTTAAAGTCGTCCGCCCCCAAAAAAGCGCGCCTTGGCTGAAGCCTGCTCAGCTTATTGGGTAATTTGGCAGCGTGAGTGAAAGTGCTTCAAATGAAGTTTTTCGAAAACAATAGATTCATGTGAAAGAGCTCCAAATTTCGCATTTACAGTAACGCTTAAATGCCATTTTCTTAAAAATGGCCTCAATTTTTTAAATGAAATAAATGAATAAATCAAATTATGACTATCTATTACTCTTCTTAAATATTCTTAAAGTAATATTTTGGTTCTACTATTAGAAAACCGAAAAGTTGAGAAGAAAAAAAAGTATTTCAGTTGGTGATAGATAGCAGCTGACAAGACGATGGGGCAATCCCACACCAAGGAAATTAGAAAACTTTACAACAAGAAAGTTTCTGCCATTCTGTTGCAGCACAAGTTTAAAATAAAGTACCGTTACCTTTCATCCCCTCAGCTAGGGGCTCTTTCTTTCTTTCAGACGGAGCCACAAGAGACGCTTCCAAGAAAGTTCATTTCTTAGAAAGGAAAGGGGGCATTTATTCTCTAGTATGCAATTCTCATTTTACTGATTTCCCATAAACAAGTAAATAAATATAAGAGGCCTAATGTACATATATGTAAACAGTGGTTTACCCAAAGGGGGCGAGAAACTTATGGGACTTCCCCCCCTCTCATAAGCCAATGATTAAAAAAATCAACTTTTACTAATTTCTATATTAAGAAAGTTATTGTGTATATCAATTGGTTACACTAAACATATTAACTGAAAGTCAACAAATAAAAATACATTTTATATACAGAATAAATGAAAAAAATAATAAGAAAACTTCAAGTCATTTGATCTCCTAAACCTGTACACTCCCACCCCTCCCCATGAGGAAAATCTTGGGTGCACCTCTGAATATGAGAGATATATGAATAAACAATAAAACAATAGTAGTATTACATAATAACTGCTATATTAGCAATACAAACTTTTCAAATGTTTGTAACATTTTTCACTAATACACATTTACAGATTTTGCTTAATTGTGGTGACAAGCCAAAAATATTGGTGGTTAGCTTCCCTCTACCCATATGTGCCTATAGGGATAACTGAATTAGGAAATTACCACTTCAAAAATTCTGTTTTTGATGTGGCTGTCAAACCATTACATTTTGTCACACTGGATTATTGATACATTGAATGTCTAATTGAATATATCTAATCTCCATAAATCTTAGAATAAAAATTGAAATATTTTGTAAAAGAGATTCTTGATATGGTACTGAAAAAGGTCTCTACTTTTGTCTTCAATTTGTTTGAAAAACTGCCCTGTTCTGTAAGAAAATTCTATCTGATTAGACTTGCATGTTTTCTCATAATAGTACATTCAGGGCATTTAAAATGTGAGTTTTCAATTGAGGCTTAATGATTTATTTGTGATATTTACCTACTGTGCAGGGATGCTCTCATTCCACAAGTTATTTTATTTTATTTTTTTTTTCATTTTTTTCCATTATAACTCAGATTTTAAATTAATACAACTTATGAGTGAAATGATGATTTTTTTGTTCTAAAACTGGTATTGAAATGGAGTTCCAGCATTAGTGTTTCCCAAGCGCTCAATTTCTCTGAAAATTTCTCATAAGTCTGTCTTTAACCTTTGGTTTTAATCACAAAGCTATTTTTTTTCTAATTCAAGCTAGATGCATTTTGACTTCACACATTTTTGTCATATGTATTTTATTGCAAATTGCAGTTTCATATGATTATGCTCACCTATTGAGAATAAAATGATATTTTCTTTTATTACACACTGATCATAAAAGAAAATATCTTCTTTTTTTTTTCATCAAATTTACCTTAATAATATACCTGTGAAGCTATGTTTAAACATCCAACATAAGTGAAAATCCTTTTTTGTTCATCAATTTTAATTTTTTTTCTCCAGAATTTTTGTAATGTTTAAGAGAAATAAAATGTGTTTTAAGAATTGTCACCCCGCCTGAGACTTCATAATTACCTCTCCAATAAGGTGGCAGGGTGGTGACAATTGAGAATTCAAGAGCAATTGTAACCATACAAAAAATACCTTAAATATTTATAAAAATGGCTTAAAAATCAAATTAAATATATTATATTAGGGATAAAACATTAAAATGATATGGCATTTACTTTATTTTATTACTAATATTTAATTCAAGAAATACTTTATTTACCCAAAATTGTTAAAAGTTCAATTAGTCAGCACAATTTTAAAAATATTACTACCATATGCTTTTCTGAACCTAGAAAATGCCCTCTAAACTATTAAAAGGCTAATTATACTGAATTTCAGAAGACTTATTTTGGTATTCTGTATGCATTGGGCTCGTTCATACAGTGCAGTCCCATTTGAGAGAAAGACCTTGACACGTTACCTCTAATCATTCGTTTTTAATCCTTGACATATTGTTAAAATTATTTCTCTGTAAGCTCCTATAATCTCTGATAATTTTCATTGAGAGTTTAAAAGGGACTGCCGACGCAACGCGTGATTTCCACGTCTGCATAACTGTAAACTAAGTACCGTATTTATTTGTATGAAGACAACCTAACACCAAAACTTTAAATTCAAACGAGAACATATTTTCGTGTTCTTTTGGATTAAAGAAAATCAGCATATTTGATAAGCCAATGTAAACGTTTCTGCTTTTGAGCTTACATTGACCTAGTTGAACGTAGTTTTATTCGCACTCATAATTGCCCGCTGTAAGAAAAGCGTCACGTCACAGCAAACAACGGTAAATGAAGTAAGTGATTTTCGCCACAAAGGAAAATGCGAGAGAAATTGAAACTTTGATTTTCTGTCATGGCTTAATAAATGCTCTAATAAAAAAGACACCCGTGAAAAGTTTCCGTGTCTATCGTATTTGATTTTCTCTGGAGTTTATAACTCCCATTTACCATGTAATATCTTCTTTTTGCCTCGTCTACAATCAGCTGGAGAGCAATTTTTTGTAGTGTTCTGGCTAGATTCAGTATGCAGCAAAATAACGCGTCATCTGTGCGCCCGTTATTTAGGCCATTCCCCATTCCCTTCCGAGAATCGAGCTGTGTACTGTCAATACAGTCCGCCCACCCCAGCACCGAGTAAGCGGCGGCAAACAAGAGGAAAAGGCGCCGACTTCGCTGCGCAGGCCTTTCAAAGGCCTGAAACTATTTAGCTCGTGGCTCGGCATTATAATCTGGTTTAAATCAAAACCGCAATGTTTTCGCACTTACGGACCTGCCCATCGCTGCTTATGCCGTTATATGAACTTTATATTATAAAGAAGAAACCCAGGAGTCGTTTTTATACAACGGTCGAAAGGGTTGAACTCCCGCTGAAAAGTGCGCGGGAATAAGTTTGAAATTTGACTAATTTGATACCGTTACGCAACAGCTATTAAACTAGAGTCAATCCTGAATTTCATGAATGCCTTTCTTATAATCAAATATTTCTTTCGAAATACTTGTTTTTCTGAAAACTAGACGATAATTTCAGAATAAACCAACCGAGTTCGAATTATCGTAGTTTTAACACACACTCATTTACCTTTATTATACTGCTTTAGGGTTTTTACTGAACATAATTTTATTAGAAGGCAGCATTCACGATACTGTCAAAGGCCTTTTGACATTAATTCCCAATTGTATAGCTCAAGTCCAAAACAAGGTGTTAGAGTGGTTCAGTTGCTGACCGCCAGTTGCGCATTGTCGCCACCTCTTCTTTTCCTGTCGCATTCGTTTGAAACCAGCGCCACTCTCCTCGAATTAGGACGCCATCTTAGAATGGTATTTGTTTACGAGTTGATTGATGATAACTCTCGGAGAAGAGGGAAGAGTGTTTCGGAGTATTTCAACGAGGATTTTTGTGACATGATAGAAAATCTTTAAGACAGGGTTTCCATGCCAACTCTCCAGGTTTAATTTTACTTTGATATTAATATTACCGCGTCACCAGTTGAAAGTCTGTTGGTGTGGCAAATGGGCGCGAAACACTAGCAGGATTTTGTACAGTGAAACTTGAAAGTGTTATTGAAAATTGATGCGTGTGCTATAATTGAATGAAGTTTAATGTGACTGGAAAATATTACTGTATGGCTGTTGGTGGTAGAGCTCCTGAAGGTGATGTGAATCAGTAATTGTGCAAGTGTATGACTACTGAATATTGTGAAACGGCGATCGTTTTGCTGCTCTGGAGATGTGCGTGATCATTTTGTGTTGATTGAAAACTTGAGCAGTAATATTCGGTTGCCAGAACATAACTTTTCACCATGTTTTACGCACATTTTGTGTTGGCCAAGAAAGGGCCTTTGGCCCGAATATGGTTAGCAGCCCATTGGGATAAGAAGCTTACCAAGGCCCATGTTTTTGAAACCAATATTGAAAAGTCTGTCGATGGCATTCTTCAACCAAAGGTAAGGATCTTGTTTCTGTAATTCTAAATGTTAATGTATTTTGGACTTCTTAATGTGATTAAATATGTTACAGGTGAAAATGGCTCTTCGAACTTCTGGCCATTTGCTTCTCGGTGTTGTTCGTATATATTCAAGAAAGGCCAAATATCTTCTAGCAGATTGCAATGAAGCGTTTGTTAAGATTAAAATGGCATTTCGACCTGGTATGGTTGATTTGCCAGAAGAACACCGGGAAGCTGCTGTGAATGCCATCACTCTGCCAGAAGTGTTTCATGACTTTGATACAGCAATGCCAGAATTGAAGTAAGTATGGATTTTGTTGTGAAAATGGAATCTTTGTTTGATATTTGATGATACTGTAGTCAGGTTTTGCTGGTGAAGTGGTAATGAACACTACATTATTGAAATATAGTTTTTCGAAATTCATTGACAGTGAGTCATCATTGTGTAATTGGATAACGTATATTTTTTTCTGTTTGTTTCCTGGTTAATTAATCAATATCTTATTTATCCAGTGATGTTGATATTGAAGCTCAATTCAGTTTGAACCAATCACGAGCAGAAGAAATAACTATGCGAGAAGATTATGGAAACATCACTTTAGTTACTAATGATGAAGGCTTTGGAGACATGGGCTTTGATGCAGAACCACCTGAATTGATGAGAAATGTCTCAAGTTTGGAACCTTCACTTGATCAGGTAAAATAGCAGTTTTATTTTATCACGTTTCATTTAATTCTTTTGTTATTTTGGAGACATACATATTGTTGTTGTAGGCGAATCTACTATTCAGTGATGGACCATCAGTGGAACAGATTTCATTAGAAAAAGAGAAGGAACCCCAGCCTTCTACATCAGGAGGGCAATCATCACGCTCAGCTCTTGAAATAGATGCACCAATAAGAGATGATGGATTTGGTGGAAACCTTGGTCAGGATATCATTGGTTGGTGATTGAATCTTTTAACATATTTTGGATGAAGTTGATAAGTTCATAGAGTTTCTAAATTTCTAATGTACTTCTTTTTTTTAGCTGGAGGTTTGTTTGAAGGAGGTCTGTTTGACGATGCTCCTATGCCAGGAGAAGTACCTGCTGTGGAAACCAGTACAACACCTGTACAGCCAGAACCTGAAAAACCTGCAGAAGAGATAGCTGCTCATGACAGTGATGATGACATGGATCATTTTGGAGGTCCACCATCAGTTGGAGGTCATAGGTAAGAGGCAGCTCACGTGGTGTTTTGTGCAGGATGAGATAGATTGAATAAAACAAATATTTTTTTATTGAAAACGGATGCCAAATTAGAATACATGCCATTGTATTCTAGTAATTGCATTTACTGTGTGGCAGTAATTATGTAGTAAGCGTTAAGGTAATACTATTTTTACTTTTGAACAATATTTGAAAAAGACAGGTTAGTCAAAACACTCTGCAGAGAAAATTCCTCATTTCCTATTGAGTTAATGTGTGCAATGATTCATGAGGCTTGACATGCCACTTCATCAGGCACTTAAAAACAATATAGAAGAATATAACCGTTTAAATTATACAGACATATTCACTTATTAGGAATTGCACAGAAGGGCACATAATCAGTGCCGGAAACGGTTATTAAGTTTGTTATTATTGTAGTTTTGAAATACAGTACAATCATTTACAACTAAATAGTGTGGTTTAACAATCCTATTCTAGTTAATTGTAAGCTTTAATTTTCTTACTTAATTCAATTATCTTCAGTAATTTTCTAGAATTACTCCTTTCATTATTGTTACACAAATGCTAACTTGTGTGTTGTTTTTATTTATAAAGTGAAAGCTATTTCTCAAGATTTATTTAAAAATTATTACTGCATGCTATAATTTGTAAGTTACATGTTTGTTTGTTTTGCAATAAATAGCATGTACTGCTGAGTGTAGATAATCACAAGAGTTCCTCTTTTTTAGTACTGATCAAGATTCTCGACCAGCGACCCCTGTCCAAGGGGCAGTTGCTGAGGAGCCTGTTCCTGAGCCAGTTCCTGTTATCCTTCCTCCAGTTGAAACTCCTTTTCCGGAGCCAGTGGAAGAAGCACCTGTACATGATCAGACCACCTTATTGCAAAATGAGGAGGAGAGCTTTGCTCTGGCACCTGTAGATGCTTCTGCTTTGAGAGGTGGGTGTGGTATTTCTTTGTAGATCATACATTATGATCTTTGTATTATTACTAAAAAAACACAGTATTGAGTGATCTTCTGTTAAGTGCTGCAAAACGGTGGACCATTAGTTTTTACTAAAAGTAAGAAATAATTTGCAGTTTTGTGTTAAATGAATGTAAAATCTTCATTGTCTTAATTGTTTTGTTCAAGTCAGTCGAGGAGTAACCATTTTGTATATGCGTATATTTTCCACCACAATATCTATTCTTTCATTTAAGAAGGTATTGTGTAGGATAGCAATAGGGATTCAGCGATAGGGATGTCCAGAATGACGTTACAATGTTTGGCAGGAAAATGTTGGGTGGCAAGCTGTGGTGTACATGCAAGCTTTTCCGAGAAAATTAGTACTTTCTGGTTGTATTGTGGTTGCGGAGGTTTGCATTCCTTCTCACATTTGTTATTCACAACGATAGTTTGTGTTCTTCCGAATTGTTTAGGTTCTGACTGCGCATATCGCTTACAAATTTGGGTTGAAGTCTAGAGCATGGTACAACCTAAGGAAGTTGTTTAAACTGGCACTTTGCTCTGCTCCGGTGAGGGTGAAATCCACGGTGGAGGGGAAGAGGGGTAATAATAATTGGTCACGAATGTGATGTCATAAGTTAAGGGAGGCCCTAGTGTCACCCTAGTGTCTTGTCGGAGCTCCATTAGAAAATTGTGCTGTCTGCAATCGTGGTGTGTGCCTCTGTGATAAACAAAGCTTTCATTATTTGAATTTGTTGCAACAGTTTGAATTAAAGATTTTCTTATAAAGTGCGTTCTTATAAAAGTGAATTGGTAATTATGTGGTGGATAGACTCAAGGTCGTTTATAGTGAAAGTGAGGGCGGAAGGCCCAAGCCTCGCTGTGACTTGGATCAGGGCAAGCGAAGCGAGAAAACTTGCCTTTGAACGTAATTTGGGCATTAAAATAAATGCAGGGACAAAGTGTATAAAGTGCGAGTCGTGAAAATTGCCTGTAGATAAGTTTTTTTCATTTCTGTCAGAGCGCTTAGCATAATTTGAGGGGGGGCTTAAGAAGACTCCCCTCCTCTGGCCCTTCTCTTCCCGTCACTCCGTGTCCGTGTACAGTGTTCCCAACTTCAACCCAAATTTGATTTAAAGAAGCACTTTTCTATTAGATGTGTCAAGTCACTACCTTTTCATTTTGAAAATGATTCGAAGTAATTATTATAATGACCTTAGCGATGATGCAAAGGTGCTACATTATAATGAAATATGTAAATATGTATATAAGAAACGGATGAAACTTGTGGTTCCACATGCCCTTTCATTAAATACGGAAAGTGCCTATGGAATTTAAGCCTCTGTGCTATTTGAGTAGAAGTGACTTCTGCTGTGTATTTTTTTTTTTAACACTGCTTTTTAAATATTTATTTTAGAAAATTGTATTAATTATTATCACTGTGAGAAATACATTAAACTTGAATAACTGTTCAGAAAATGTCCAGAATGTTCATAATCACAGATGAAAAAAATATTTGTAATTTTTCTTGAAGTGGTCGAACTTTCAGCTTGTAAGTTAACCAAAATTTGTTATAATTTAATGACTGTTTGATGTGATTTCTTATGATAAAATTGGAACTTGTGACTTGATTAGCCTGGTGGTGGAAGTGAACAGTTTGGTGAACTACGTAATATTTGGGATTAGCTTTTATACAAATGAAGCCTTGAAGATTAGCTTAGCTTTGACACATAAAATGATGAAATGAAGATCCTCAAAATTTTAGTAGCTCATACATATTAATGATGCCATGTTTGTTCAACATGTTCAGGCAATGCATGTCAATAATAACTTATTTATTGTGATAGCATAAGTTTGTGGGTGATAGTATGAGAATGAAAGAAAAATGTTTAGATGTTCGAACTGTGAATTATGAAGATGGGTGGTACCTGTAAGTGGTCATAATTGACTTGAAATAACCAACTTATTTTTCTCCAATAGAAGTCCCCAAGTCCTCTTTGTTCTGATGGTACAGTATTTTACTTTTCTGATTTATGAGAATTTAAACAAGCTTCCTCAGTCTCTCCCGCCCCTTTTTGCCCCGGTCCATTACAGCACACTAACTAGGGTATCGTGAAAATGCAACTTGTACAAAATACAACAAAATATGGTAACAACACAATACAAAAATGTTTTTAACCTATTATAGGCATAGGAAAACCTTCAATTAAGAATGATCTCTAGTACTAAAGAAAGTGAATTCGTACTGTATTTTTAACTATTACTTTGCAGCACCCAGCATCTACCACCCAGAGGTGACACAGAGCTCTCAGAAGCTCTGAAAGTCAAGTGTTCTGGATATCTCTGTTGTAATCGAAATTCATTTGTAATACTTAGCATCCACTTTTTATGCCAGTTTTGTGAATCAAAGAATTGAATGGAATTTGCCTTATTTTACACAGCGAGACTCAGCCCATGAGGCCTGCTCTTCAGTCTGACCACGCAAATTTCGTTACACTCCATTCCCCAATCGTGGGAGAAAGAAGATATTTCTTGGGCAACGAAACAGGCTATTTGAATTTAGCTCAGAGGCGTCATTTAGGCTTGAGGATCTTTTACATGCAGTAAATGAACTAACATGGGACAGCCGGCTTTACTTCCCCTCCGAAGGAAGGCGTACGAAGGATTTTTTCGTCCTTAAAAATCCACGGCTTCGATCAGGTTTGAACCCGCAAACTTGGGTATAGCAGTCCGATATGCTAACCGCGACACCATCGCCGCCACAAGAATGATGATTGGGAATCCTCAATTTATTAGCAAAAATTAACATGCCATAAAAGAACAATAGATGTGTTTGAAGGACAGATAAAAATATAAGGTGTTTGAGATATATAGTGGTCATATTCTTAGCTGTCTTTCAAACTAATGTTCTTTTATGTCATGTTAATTTTTGTTAATAAATTGAGGATATCCTGAATCGTTATTTCTGTTCTGTCACATTAATGAACAATATTAATGTATTCATTTGTAATATGTTTTATTGTGTCTATTAATGAACAACATTATTTATTCTTGATATCCATCAATGAATACAGTTAAGTTAAGTTAAAAGCTATTTGCTTTTTATCAGAATTACTGGACTACTTTGATTCCTCAACTGCTGAATGCGGTTATTATTTTATATAAATGGTACTGATCTTTAAAAATACAAATGTCATTTGCTTAAAATGCTTTGCTTTAATTTTTATCTGTGAAGGTGTCAAAAATCTAATGGATAGCATTGGTTCTTGAGTAGAGAAAAGGATTTTGAATATTATTGTTGATTTCGAATGTTCTCACATAACTAGTGAAATTTGAACAAACTTCATTGTATAAAAATGACTTTGTGAACTTACAATTACCTCATTCTACTTTTTTAATAGTGTTTTTTAACCACAGCAAGTGCAGAAAATGTTGAAATTAAAAAAAATATTTTTTGTTCACTCGTATGAGTAACATTTTGAGACTTTTTTTTTTGGTGATATTTTGCAATTTGCTGGCTAACTTGTCCTCGAGCCTTTCACTCCATATTATTAATGTCATTTTGCCAGCAGGAGAACACTGACTTATAAATGTATTTGTGTCGCAAGTATGCTAGAAAAGTTCACTCTAAAACCTCTTTTTAAGAAATATTATTTACTTACATAACTCTGAAATTAAGATTTTGTCTACTGCAATTTAATTAAAGGCATGATGAAAGTAAACAATACAGGCTCTCTGAAATTCGATATTCTGTCCGTTTACATCTGTTTGATGACCTGTTTCCCATATTTGTTTATTTTTATCTGCTTTTCATCATGATATCGACTTACAATATTCTTTTTAGTGATGATAAACAATATTAGTCATACTTGAAAACTGCATTTAACTGACACTTTGAGGCATTAGTAGCTGGAATATATTTTGTGTTGTGATCTTCGTTGGTGCTCTATTTAGACTCTGTCTGAAAATTTGTCCATTGGCCTGAATTGACACCATAATAATTCTTGATGACATTCAAATGCCAATTTCGTGATTTGCTTAATTGTATAAAACATGGTTCTGTCCATTCCTGTGTTCTTGAATTATTTTGTCAATACTTGAATGACTTTATTATTGCTTGTCTCTTTCATTAATCAGGTTTTACAAAAACAAAACGCAAGCGGAAGTTGATTGTTGATGAAGTGAAAAATATATCTGGTGAAGAAATGAAAGCCCAACTGTCTGACACAAGTGATATTGTGACAACTTTGGATTTGGCACCACCCACTAAGAGACTTATGCACTGGAAGGAAACAGGAGGGGTGGAAAAACTGTTTGCTCTTCCTGGGCGACCAATTCCTGCGAGAGTTTTATCAAAGGTATGTATTTGTGTTTTTGCTTTGTTCTGTAAGTAATCATCATATTTGCTTGCAGACTATTGATTTTTGTGTGCTTGTCTGACAGAATTACCAGAGACATCTTACTAGTCGTGCTGCTGAGAATTATGACTTTGGAAGTGTTGGAGATGAAGGAGAAGAAGATCTGGCTCTGGAACAAGTGAAGGAAACTGAAGCTGAACAAACATTGGATGCTTCCAAGAAAAATTCTCGGAAGAGAAAATTGCAGGATGCTGAGGAAACTCAGGTATATATTTTGTCAGTTTTGCTTTGTGCAATTCTGATGTATACAAATTACTGTCTTCTTTGCGTGTATACATGTAAATCAGTTGCTTTAAATTTTCCTGGTTTGTTGTCGAGTTCAGTTGATTCTCGTTAGCACGTTCTGCACAACCATATTTTCTTGCCTAGTACGTTCATATTTTCAAGTCCGGGTCCCTGTTTCATAAGATTACTTGTGTATGCATTTAACCCACTTAGCATGTTCACTGCCATATCCCACAATAAAAACATGCATAACACGTATGGGACTAATGACCTCAGCAGTTGACTCACCTGGAAACACTAATAAATCAAATCAGTCAAAAGACAATAGGAAGAATGATAGAAGAGGTTAATGAGGATAGCCAGATGAGAATGAGAAGTATGTGCTGTTGTAGCTTAACTAGTTGTTTTTGGTATAACGTAGTTCATGTCATTCTTGAGTAAATTAGTATATCCTGCGGGTATTTACATGTCATTTATGTATACAGTAGAACCCTCTTAATAAAATATTGTTGGGACTTTAAGATTTGATGTTATTAAAAGGGAAATTGTATTAAAAGGGGTTGTGAAAAAAAGTTAAAGTTTTTGGTTCTGTTTCTTTAGACATTTATTAAACATAACTTACATTACTGGAGAATTATGTTCTCTTGAAAAAATTGTCCAGTGTAGTTTGTCTACATTGTTTCATTTGCACTTCAACAGAACACTGCTGTAAAACATGAAGGCTCCTCCTAACCTCATCGGGCATGAGCTGAGTGGATGGGTCTTCTTGATCATCATCATCTTCTTCTTGTTTTTGAAGCAATATCTTCACATATCTGCTTGACATCTCTTATTTCACATGCGGCAAGGTGATTGTCTTCATTTACATAAGTTTCAAATGTGAAATTGATGGAATTTTCAGTTGCTTCTGAACATCTTCCCATGAGGCACACTCCAATTCATCTTCATGAACTATTGTAGTTTCTGAGAATCCTGCTTTAGCAAAGCAATTTCTAATAGTTTGGGAGAAATATTATCCCAGGCGGATGCCAACATGTGAATTGCATCCAAAAGTGTTACATAATAATTTTTGCCCAATTCCATGTTGTTCATAAGCTTAACAACAAGAGATCTTCTGTACCTTTGCTTTACTGCCCTTATAATACCTTGATCCGTGGGCTGTAATGCAGCAGTAGTATTTGCAGGCAAAAATTCCAGCTGCACATTGGTCAGTTTGACATCCTTTGGGTGAGCTGCACATTGGTCCACAAAAAGAATCGCTCTTCTATTCTTTGCAGCCATTTTCCTATCAAATGCTATTATGAAATTTTCAAAAATTTCAAAAGTCATCCATGCAGTTTTATTGAATTTGTAATTGCATGGAAGAGACTTTAAATTCCTAAAGCATCTGGGATTAGCTGATTTCCCTATGGTTATTAGGGGGAACTTCTCTGAACCATCCATGTTACTGCAGACGAGAACAGTAATTCTATCTTTCTGGGATTTTCTTCCTGTGCATTTGTCTCCTCTGAAGGCATATCTTTTCAGGCTAGAGGTTAAAAAATAAACCAAATTCCTCCGCATTAAATATGTTACGTGGTTCATAGTTCTTCACCAACAGGGGAAGAACTTGCTCTTTCCAATTTTCTATTTCTTCATGGTTCATGTTTCCGGCTTCTCCGCTGATAGTGTAGTATGAAATGCTGGCACGCTTTTTAAAACGGTGCAACCAGCCATTTGAAGGAGTGAACTCCACATTCAGTTTAAGTGTGATTTCTTCCGCCTTCTGCCGTAGCAATGCGCTGTGAATTGGGATATTCAAAGCATGTTTTTCTTTGAACCAAGCCAACAACACTTCTTCAACTTCCTCATACTTTGAAGACTTGATTTTCTGGCGAGCAGGATTACAAGCGTTTTTTAAAATGTATTCCCTCTTGTACACAATAGTATTTACAGTCGCAACTGGAACATTGAATTTTTCCGCAATTCTGGCCCGTTTTACTCCTAGGTTTCCATCGATTTCGTTCAAAATGGTGAATTTCTCAAATATTGAAAGGGCCTTCCTCTGTTGCTATTTCTGTTTCTTTGGAAATGCACAATCCACTCTTACCTTCCTGCTGAAAACGCCAATCCAAACAAGATGCTGACGAAATACATTGAGGTATTCCACGAAGAATCACAAAAGAGTATAACGCTTTGGAGCACAGCCACTGTCTTCTGAATTTCGCAAGAAGGGTGAGAGAAGTGATACTGTGTGTTGAGCAGCTGACTGAACAGGAAATCCATTCCCTGAACGCACGTGCAATGTGTTTACCTACTTTCAGTTGCTATTTTAAATGCATGATGGCGTTACTGCTGCCACTACAAATTCCTTATCATATTTATTAACGGAGCAAAACTTTGATTTGGGATGAAAAAATTAATTTTATTAGGAGGGTTATTTTATTACGTGGCATTTTATTAAGTGCATTTAAAATGCTGTTGGAACATAGGCAGTAGTTTTGGGACTGTTCATTTTTATTTTATTAGCCGGGAAATTTTATTAAACGGGTTCTACTATACATTAGTTTTCCCTATTATGGTGGTTTGTAGAGAGAAATGTGAAAAGCGAGTATAAATTGAGCATTTTTTATTAGCTTATTGTTCCACTTATGATGTTCAAAACCTTCCAACCCTTGAAAAACAAACTAATAAGATTCCACTGTACTTATAATTTTGTGTTCGGGTTGCTGCTCAAAAGAGTTCCAAGCACTGAATTTACCATGAAGTAGATAATGTTCATCATTGTTTTGAGTGCAATTTTCTCATTGCATTTCTGCTTTTTGTGTTGTTGTACTGAACTGATCCTGTATGGGAAGTAGAGAACATTGTTTCTGGATTTTCATTGGTTTCTATGTATGAAGGACCTCTGCCTGGAAAACGTGAAAAACAGGAAAATCAAGAAATTTCATTGCTCTGGAAAAGTCAGGGAAAAATCAAGGAATTTGCTGAGGGTTATGAAACTAGATATTATTCCTTAAAATACTTGGTAGACCATTAGATTTTACTAAAAAACCAGGAACAGTCCGGGAAATTTGTTCCAGGAAGTGAGTGGAAATGAGAGTGTGCCAAATTTTTTCAAAGCTTGTTAGATGAACTACTATGACATATAAGATAAAATAATTGTTTTTGTAACTATAAATGAATCTGAAAGGAATTTTCAGTTTTTTCTTCTTTTTTGTAGCTGTTCAAAATTATTTACAATACAAAATCACAGGTTTTTATTACTGCTATATTACACCATACATAAATGTTATAAACAGTGAGAATTGTACAATGGAACCCATAAAGAAACTGCTATTGAACACTATGTATGAAAGACTTCACATGACTACTGCTTGTCAGATGTCGCACGTCATGAGTTTCATTAAAGCATGTTCATGTAGCTTTGAAGAAATGAACAAGGTGTCAGCAATGGATGGAGGCAACCTTTTTTTCCCAGAGTTGTGTACTTGCGATTTTTTCTTTTGGAGCTACTTAAAGGAGAGAGTTAATGCATCTAATTTCCACAATATTGATGAACCGAAGGGAACTATCGATGAGCTCGATGAGAAATCCTCAAAATTGACAGTTTTGCATTAGACAAGATTAATGTTTCATCAAGCATAAATGTGCTTCTGTACTCAGGGTGGTCATTTTGAACATTTGACAACAATTAGGCATATAAACACATTTAAATTGCATTTCATGATTTTCTTTCATGAATTATCTGTGTCATTCATTTGAATTTTCTTTGTCATTCAAACAATCTATATTTGGGGTTTTTTCTAACTTGGCGGATGACAGATCATCAGCTGTTATGGTGTCATCCAATTCATTTTGAACATTTGACAACAATTAGTATGTTATTACCTAGGATTTTAATGAAATGTCTTTTTTTTCTTTTTTCTTTTTTTTCCCCACTTTAGAATAATGCTGTTTAGTATGGATATTGATTTTATGTTATGACCAAAGAAAATTACCCGTTTATATAGGCCATTATTTTGCACTTTTTGTTGATTTAAACTAATAAGACGTTTTTTACCTTTTCCCGTCATTTTTAATGATACTCGCTTCAAATAATATTTACTAGATGTAACAAATGTTCTTCACAGAATTTCTCAGTAACCTATTCTATTTGTTCAGAAATTGTTTGACAGCCGTTGTGAGTATGTCAGTGCCATTGTCGATTCGGCTGATTTGAGGATAAATAAAGACAGAGATTTCCTAGTAAAGAACAGTCCAAACCAAAAGTCTGCAAAATGAGTTCACTCAAACGAATGGAAGAAGTTAAGTTTACATCAGTAACGAGTTGCTCCTCTAAACTGATTTTGATAAGATTTTTTACGTCATTTTTCTATGGTTTTTGGGCATTTTTAAAGAATTGTAAGAGCTTTTTTACTGACCATTTTTCGTGATGTTTTAGGTCATCAAAATGACTAGTCATCACTGTGGTGATGTTTATGCTTCTGATTGGACAAAACTGTAACAGCTGATGAACTGTCGGTTTCTGAAACCCAAGAATACTGATATTGCAGTGCTTATGTTATGAGTTCCCTTTTACGTTGCTCGTCCTACGTAGAAACATATATATCTAAATTAACTAAGAAGTGTTTTTTGAATTGTCTAGACTGGTGGTGATTTGTTAACAGTACAGTACGACCCATTTATATGCTTCCTTTTTGCCGAACAGTTTTGGGGGTTTAGGAAATGTGTGCTTGTACAGAGCAGCTTCTGAGGCAGCTGAGTCACAGTGTACATACCTGTGGTCTCTAAAATCTTATGGTAAAAGGAAGTTTGTATATTGGGTCTAAAAAATTTGTTTTCAAGAACATATTGAAAGTTAACACTTGCTAATGATGCTGTAATAATTTTTGTGGAGTTGATGAGCTCTGAAACAAATTTGGACATTACTCAATTGATTCTACGTTGTCTCACTGTTCCTGAGTCTTTCTTAGCAAAAGTAACCATTGCTTTGAATTGTTAAGAATCAAATGAATAAGGTACTATTTGTTACTCTATGAATTAAGTTTGTGAACTTCTTAATAACAAGATACAATGGAGTTGTCAAACCTTTCTTTCTGTCTTCTTTCATTAATGGAACTCTTTGTTACTTTTTCTAGCCCAATAAGAAAATTCCTGACCAACCCATGGATGTTCCAACACCAGTCCTTCAAGATGGTGTGGATTTCCAGAATTTGATGGTGCCTACTCCCATGGTTGCACCAGCCACTCCTCAGATAATTCCTCCAGAACTACCTGAGTTGCCCAACATTCCACCTGAAGCACTGGACACAATGGCTCCTCCTGCCACCCCTCTGAACATCCTCCCCCCTCCCAGTGCTGCCCCTCCCACCCCCCTCCCTCTGCCTATAGAAGGGGAAATACCTCACATACCGCCAGACCAGGTAAGCCTGTTGTGTTATTTTCAGGATATTATTTATTTACTTAAGAAAATCATTACAGTTATTACTTGTTCATTTTACATTTGAAAATAGAGTGCTGCAGTTTTTCCACAGACATCACAAAAACAAACAATAACCTGTATAAATTAAAATGAACAAGTGATGTAGCCACAGAAAAGATTTAAAAATATTGAACAAATTGCAATCGAAAGAAATGAATTGTGCAATGCGGTGGCAGCTTATGAGCTGAAATTGTGATGAAGTGCTATTTGTATTACGAATCTTACCCGTGAACTTCTAAAAAATGCTAGTCTTGAATTTTCTATTGTTGCTTGGCCACCAAGATGCAAGTGCAAGAGAATTGTTGGAGAGAAAAAAGGATAATGGAGATTTTCTTAGTGGTATTTTTGCATAAGCTCCTTTATTATAACTTGCCACTTTTTCCGTATTCACCTGAATATAAAATAAGATTTTTTCATAAATATCTTAGTCAAAATGGGCGGGGTCATCGTATATTCACAGATTAAGCCTGGTCTGTTCGGGTTTACATTGGTGCTCCATGTCACGAAGTCATAAACATAGATATAACAATATGCTATGGTGATGGTCAAAGTATTGTACATTTTTACAATACATAATTATATTCACGTTTGTAATCTCGGCATGCACCATGAATTTGGCAGCATTTCAGACCAATATATTTTGAATGGGTTGGTATAGAGGCAATCTCAAACAAACAACATTGTATCACGTGATATATAATGTGAAAATAGATGAGATTTTGTTACACAATGCGGATTCACCAAGGCTGAACAGAATCTTGGTTTGGTGAGTGTGAATCTGTTTTGCAAGAGACTGATATAAAAAATAATATTGATAGACGTACATGTTCTACATCCAACTACAGAAAAGAATTATGAATATTTTTTAGGAAAAACTTCCCCAACTAGGACACTTGCTGCTCTCTGCCATATTACCCACGAAACAGTTGGACAGTACGAGTTGGCACTTCAACTCAATCAACAAAGAAAAGTGAAAAGTCAAAGAACAGTGAACAATGCTAATTTCAGTTGTATTCTGTTGAAGAATGTGAAACTTTAATGGAAACAGAGGCTATCAACAAGGGCAAGTCAGGTAGAAAATCTTGTGACGAAGCAGGGAATGTTCTTCAGTGGTATCAGATTAAAGATTAAAAACATTGAAAATTCAATGCACAAAACTTTCAGGGGGACTTAAAAGGTCAGATGTCACAGAATGAATGGAGGGCCAATAAGAAAAATATACCCATGAAGATGACGAGGGTAGTGACAAAAACCATAATAATGAAGATTTTAAGGAACAAGAAAATGATAGTTCAGGCAAAAAGTCTTAAACATTCTCATCAACTAGGCAATTTTCTAGTCAATTAGACAATTGGCTACTTCGTTTTGATTAAATAGTGAGAATTAATTGAAAATATACAAAATTCTCAAGAGTCTTCAAAATTAGCAGTCAACTTATATTCAGGTAAATAAGGTGTGTACCTTTGTAAGAGAAGTTGTATGTTCGTTTTCTTCACCTGATGAGCTGCCACTATTGCAACGAAAAATGAAAGATTAAATTTATCATATTTGTTAAAATTCATGTACTATTGCACAGAGCAGATATCCAATTCTCAGTTTTTCAGTCTCGTACATGAGGGAAGACAACATAATAAACACAATTCTTATTACAAAATAGTTAAAAGATTTCATATTGTACCTGCTAATATCAGCAAAAGTAAACAAACTTTGAATTTGCTGTTCATAATTGTGTCCTTTAAATCCAGGCAGAAAACATGCAGTGTATTCAACAAAAGATTTTAAAGAATGCAATTTTTACTTATGCAATTTCTGAAAAATTATGGGATTAATCAGTATTATCTAATTTCAATTTATTTGTCAGTCTTGGTAAAAATTGTCAATTGGAATAATGTGTGTCTTTGAATGATCAATGAATTAGTGAACAATGTAACAACATAAAGGAATAAATAGTTGATAATTTTTTCATAGTGTTGATTTTAGGACACTTATCTTCAGAATAATTTGACACTAGTCAGAGTAACTAACTGTTCCTGTTATAATATTCAGGTTCATTCATTATTGGAGCAGCACGATCAAAGTCTGGTTCCTCCCGTCACGCCAATGGGTGACGGTCAAGCGTTACCTGACCTGGAAACGGCAGTACCCTCTGTAGAACCTGCTTCTGCTGCTCATCCAGCCGCGCCAGGATCTGTGGCTCCACCACCTCTCCCTGCCACTCCTGCAGCTCTTGACCCACAACAACCTGCCCTGGAAAGCCTTCCTCCGATGGAGAACATGGGTTATGACATGGTAAGTATGTGGAACTTCAAGAGTTTGTGAAGAACCAAATCAAAAGGTTTATGTGCTGTTACTCAATCGCTCAATTAGAGCTAAGCCCTTCATAAGTTTTCAGGAGGCCTTATAGCAGGATTATTTACTTTTTTCCCCAAGAGCAAAAGTGAATGAACATGTATTACCATATTCTATAACTTTTCAGTTTTATTTTACTGGATATCCCACATTTGTAAAGATACATTTTGTAATTATATTGAAGATACATGATAAACTTAAGTTTATACCTGCTTATAGGAGGACCTATATTTACCATCTGTTCTATATTGTGATGGACAAAAGCTTTTCAGGAATAGTGTTATTGCAGGCACCAGACTTAAAAATTTGTAGCAAGGGGGCTGCTGCTTAAATGTATAGACTGTACAAAAATTTGGTCCAGGATGCTGGGTCTTTATGTTAAAAATTTAAAATTTTAAAAATTTCAGTTGTATGCAAGGTGTGTATTTACAACTGATTATTAAGGCCACAAGGGACAGTGTTTCCTAAATAATTTTCCAAATGGTTCTGCAGAATGTTGGTGCAGGGACTTGTTCAATCTGGCATATGCTTTTGGAACATCAATAAGATCTGGCCACAAACAACTTGTAGGGAGGGGACTTTCTCTGTGTTGATAACATTTCATGCTTATTGTTTCAAAGGCCATTTTATTCCTATTCAATTTTTATTAGCACTAAAGCATAAAATTTGTAAAGTTTGTTTAACTCAGATCTCCAAACAACTAATTTTGACAAGTGGGTTTGTGAATATATTTTTTGTAAGACTTTGGAGCATTTTTTGTCTCTGATTGTTATTGCTTCTCATGATGGAATATCTGAATGCAGCTTGATTGTGTCTTGTTTCAAGTTACCCCTTTAAGTTTCTCACTATTAGGAATAATTATAAATATTGAGCTATTCCATTAATTGACAAAATTGTGTTTAATCCATAAATGTTATTGATTAGTACTTATGCCAGATGCCATTGTAAGTCATTATCGAAGTCGATTGTTTCCTGACATTACAATGCTTCGAGATAACAAAAGTAATTAATTGATTGGTATTTTCCAGAACAACCCACATCTTGCAAACATGGGTTATGATGATCAACACCCACCCGCACAAACCCCTGGAGCCATTTCTGAACGAGGTGTAGCTACACCTTGGCATGAAGACTATGAGTTTCCTGCATCTGTTGGACCGGTGAGTATTGTTAAAATAATAAATCTCTTTATCATGTGAGGGATATAGATGTGGTTTTTAAATTTTCTTTCCTTTTGGATCTCTAGTTTGAATTATTGAAATGTGAGGGAAATGAGGCTTAAGGGTCCAATCAACTTCCAGTTTTGTTTTCATATGCTCAGTCTTGGGTCAGTGGTTTCCAATATGATTTGGGAACACTGTACCTAAGAATCTCTAAAATTTGGATGCCCCTGAGGCATAATTATTATTCAAAAGTGATTGCTTCATGAGAAGAAACCTAATGAAATGACCCCCTAAGTGTCCCTATATTTTATTTTTAGTGCTTAAAAATTGAAATTTTGTATTCTTGCTAATTTAACAATAATTTAAAGTCTGTCATTACAACCAAAAAGCATTTCAGTTCATGTTGTAAATTTGGATTATCCCATTGTGACTACTGCTCTTGAAAAGAATTTGAGATTGTTTTGCAGGTAAAGAGGGTTGCAGATCTAGGGGGGGTAATTGGTAACTGTGAAAAACAGGCTTATGCCACCTTTGAGTGCATTTCACTCTATTCTTACAAAAAATGTTAAGAAAAAATTTGGAGCCGTGTTTGAGAAAATTTGGAAATGTCCCAGAGGCCTCATGTCAAGTGTTCCCAAAAAATCATGAATGACAGAATGAATAGAAGAAGTGTTGAACCTTCAGGAATGCCAAAACTTGCTTGTATGTTTTGTTTTGCATGAATATTTGTTGAGAATATAAAATTTACAAGATAAGACATTTGAGCTAAGAAAAAACTGTTTAGATCATGTGCCCTGTTTTGGGAGCAATTAGTGTAAATGGGATAACCTTGTAAGTTGGCCATTTTCAGATCAGTAATAATGAGATTAAGCTAAGACTGATGATATAAATGGTGGTTGAATCTTGAAATGCTACACACTAACCCAAGATTGTTTACCTGAGAGGTGTGTCAGTATTCACTTCCATTTTACTCCAGACTGCTGTACTGTATGGTCAATCGTCCACTTTAATTTGTTTTTCCACAACTTTTTTTTCACTTTTTCTTCCACTTTAAGTTATTTAAGCTTTTGCTCATCTGCTTGGTTTTCGTAGTTGAAAATTGCCTATGTGAATTGGCGTCTAATTTTTCAGAATGTAACATCAACATGGCTACAAGAAATCTTGTCTTTGATTTCCAGCATTGAACATTTTTTGTTTGAGAATCATGTGGTGTACTATCATTGGATTGGAAAATTGTAATAGACTCTCTGATTTGTAGAAATGTATTTCATGAAGTCAGGGTCACTGTTTGTGGAGTCAGGATGTCCTCTGAAACACAAAGTTGCTTTTGCTCCGCAGTGCAATGAAATTGGATGAGGGCATTACACACTACATTATTCAAATGCTGGTGGGAAAAATTCGCTCAAGGTCGGCTTGTGCAAGTGCACTAGACCCAAATCCTTCAGGTTTTTGGAGGGGTATACTTTTCTAACAGGCCTTGTATATGCATTGTGGAAGTTGATGGTATAATTTCTCTCTGGAAATTTCTCCCAATAGCACTTTCGACAGATATTGACTTCTGTTTTATTGATTGTTATCTTGAGATAAGGGATATATTTATTGAATTGTCATTTCTAATTTTTCCAGCCTGAGGAACAGCAGACTGATGAAACTTATGAGCAGTTTGAAGAGCGTGTTCTTAATAAGAGAGCTGCCCATATGTATCATATAGTTAAAAGCAGGTTACAGCGGGCTGACAAATTGTACTTTAATGATATGATACATCGCAACAACAGGAAGCAGGTGAGTTAATTGATAGAACATTTTTATTGTTACTGAAGAAATTGTGTATGTATGAGTTGAGTTTGAGTTTCAAATTTGTCTTTCTAATTCTTGAATTTAAATGTTTTTCAGGTTGCTCAGAAGTTCTACACACTGTTAGTGTTGAAGAAGCATTGTGTATTGGAACTAACTCAAGAAGCATCTTATGATGACATAATGATTTCCCAAGGAACAAAATTTGAAGATCCACAATTATAAGTGACATTTGTGTTTTATGAACTGAAGGTATCTTGTACAGACATGGTTCATAAGTATATTTTTTTCCATTGGATGTATTCACCCTAGACTTACCAGATCAGCTCCTGAATTTGTAAGAATACTGTAACCTATGTTTTGACTTCCATAGTTGTGTTCTTTTCAATTTTATAAGAGATCTGTAAACACAGGTTGAAAAAGAAGTTATACGAGTAAATTATGTAGATCAGAAGCATATAATGCTTTTTTTATCTATGGAAGATAGTTTTATGTATAATTTAAAAGTTTGATGTTAATATTTCTATAATTCTGTGTTTATTCTTTTATTAGCACTGACCGGACCTGGCACTCGTTTTGCCATCCAGATTTATTGCTGCATTCCAAATATGCCAACTTCTGTTTGGGCTTTTGATCAAAGTTATGACTCAATTGTCCAATTTTATATCAGAATGAACACAGCTTCAGTGTGTTTAAATGTAATATAATTTGTGTGACTGTTCTATGGAATTTACCTTTTTTATGCATCTAAGTTTTGAAGTAAAAGAAACCAAATTTTTTTCACAAGTGCAGGTCTCATGCTATTGAGTGAATATTTTAACTTCATTTAACAGTTCATATCAAGAGATAGTATCTACAGTATCTTATACGTTATTGTGTGTTACATCGTTGTTGAAGAATGGTTTAATGTTCTGAAGAACAAGATGTGCTCTGAAGCAGATTGTATGACGACAGTCAGAAACCAGTGGATTATGCATGAGAAGCCTACGTTCATTTTGAAAGAAGAAAGTGTTTTGTGTTCATCTTGAGATATTATTGGATAAAGCAAAGGTATTCACTATTGAACAATCAAGTTTTGTATGAAATTCGATAGAAGCATACAAGATGCAGTACTGCCAGAAAACAACCGATTGTACATTACCATATTTATTGGTTTAATTTTCAATTTTCTTATGTAAGATAGGGAAATCTTTCATATGCATTTTGTCATTCAAGTTTTACCTGAAATACATTCATAAAGATGTTTTAGTGTTGATGGTCGTTGGTTTCTAATGTTCAATCCATGCTTCTTATAACCATAAAAGTTTTAAAATTGTATCATGTTCTAAGAAAGTGCAGGAGAAACTTTAAAAGACTATTGATATGTTTATTGTTATGTTAATAATGTGAAAGTACCGTTGAAAAAAGAGCACATTGGAAGTTTATATTAAATTATATTTGTATTATAACATGTCCTTCATTTCTTGTTCATAACTGCCTTGCTGAGTAGGTTAAGTAGTGTCAATAGTATGCACAGGAGCAGTGAATTGTGTATATGAAGAACATTCACAAAAAAATTAAAATGAATGTATTTTTGGAATTAATTAATTTTCTTGATAATATCAGTGATCAGTTTGAGTCGGGGCGTTGTATTTTCACACATCGTAACATGAATAGAGTAGCAAGAACGTATGATTTTAAACTGATGCATTTCACATCTTAAGGCAGGAACGTAGTTAATATTTGAAAGGTAAACAAACATTTTCAGAACTTCCCTATTTGTTACACCCTTGTGCCTTGCCTTCCACTACATTCTATCTGAAATGTGAATCTTTTCACTCAAATACCACATTGTTGCAGTGATTTCTTATAAATTCAATAGGAATTTGTAATACATGAGCCACATCTTTCTTTTTTCTTGCGTATTTATTTATATTCTTTCATGTCTGCAAGTTTCTGCGAAGAATTTCTAGATTTTTGCAAGCATTTTATGTATATGATTGCTATCAATACATACACCACAAAATAACTGTCTAATAAATTTATGTTTAAGATTATTTTCTTTTCTGTAAATGGAGAGATTATGAAACATTTGTTGCAGACTGACATTTTACTTCAAATATTTTCTATTCTTGCTTTAATAATGTTTATGGCAGTGAAGTGCATGGATTTAGATACATGCTGAACTTTGGAGTTGAGGTTGAATGTTGTTTTGTAGGTTCACACTTGTAACTGTAGTAGGTGAACTTAATTGAGAAAGGGAGAAGCTAACATTGTTGGAAATAGAGTATATTTGTTTTTACCCATGGTTTTGGCCCATTCATAATGTGTTCCCATGTTCACAAGCTTCAAAGGCTTTCCCTCTGTTAACATTACTACCTCCTTAATTTTTTCAATTCCTTATTACAACTATGCCCAATGCATACATCTAGATAAACTGTTTAAATTTTTCTGTTCACTTACCTTGCAAGCTTTAGGAATCACTTTTCCTTTATTGGAATTATATGTAGAAACAATGCAGTAAGAATGTTTCTATTGTAGTCTGGTGTATTGGTTACATCCTATTAATAACTATATTGATTGTGGTTTTGAGAAGAGAGAAAAGTTGGGATACGTACTTTTACCTTACACATTCTGAATTTTTCTCAATGTTTTGGTTGGTCCAATTAATGTTCATTTGAATGATTTAACTGATCTTAGAAGATTTTAAGTATATTTTCAATTTTTTTATAATAATGTATCATTACAGTTCACAAATGGATGGGAAAAAATTTTAAAAGTGTCTTCTTGATTTTACAATGAAATAATTTTTTGATTAGCCATGAAATCAACTTTTTCAACATAGTTATAGGTTTGGAAATGTTACCCAGCAATGAAAATAACGGTAACTAATATAATTATAAAGTTGTTTATTTTATTTTTTCTTTCTTTGTTATGGTGTGTGAAACTACATCTTAGACTCATTTTATTTCATTATAAAGTGCTTGTTTGAAGTGGAACAAGAGTGAATTATTTGTGTGTTCAAAAAATATGTCAGTCTCTTGGTTTGCTTATTTGATGTGTGTATGATGAGGAAGATAGCTTTAAATTGAAAATCAGTGATCATCAGAATTTATTATTACCAAACATAAAATTATTTTCATGCGAAGAAATTCGGTAAAGATAGAAAAGAAATGGTAATATATTCTCTCAGATCCGAAACACTTTTTGTCATTAAACAAAATAAAGACCTGATGTTCATCACTGGAATGTATTTACTGTTTGATCTGAAAAAATACAATGCCCATACATTTATTGGCCAGTTTCTGTTATCGAAGGGAAAAAAAGTGTGAATGTATATGAAATATTGAGAAACCTATTGTTTCTTTTATAGAGTTTTTAAGTGAAATAAACTGTATTACAGCGAGATTGCCTTTTCCTTTTTCTGTAATGGAAGCAAAAAGATATTAATATAACTAAATTAATTGGTTTTATTAACATTTTTTTAGTGATGTTGACACAAATTTGTTGGGGAAATGTTATATACTTAATTGAATGTCGAATGTTATAAAGTTATCAGTGTCGGAAAATTATATGATCAGAACACTAACCTCTTACCTTGAAATATTGGGCTTCAAATCAGTCATGATGGATAAGCTTATTTCAAGTCAAAAAAACTGTAAACCACTATATGCTGTAGATTAAGCTTTCCTTGGACCTGCACCATCATTTGATTTTTATCTCCAATTTCATTTCTAGTGACTATTATTGTTTTGCCCTATTCTCTCCCTTGTAATCTCAAGTTTGGAAGGATATCTGATCGTCATCTATGCATCAAAGGAAGGGATAAATTTAAAAAGTCTGTAAAACAGTTAGGCTTTACATAGTTCTTGTATTCACAGCTTTGTGAATTAAGTACCTGTGTGTATTTTGAAAAGCAGGAAACTGCTCTTTTGCAAGGTTTCATTCAATAGATTTATGTAGCTAGATTCAAAATGCTCTGGATTTGAGTTCGTATGATGTGAACAAATCCGTCACTCTCCATCGCATGGCGTGAAGAAGTACCATGGGTTTGTACAATTTGGGAATGGGAATCAGCTGTGTAGGTAAAACGTTTGAATTTGAAGGGGAGAAATTGCTGGACTTTTGTTTTCATGGTAGGTTTGTTGGCTAGATTTAGGGGACTTCGTAGCTCGTCAAATTTTTTCAATTTTGCCAAAGTGAGAATTTCACACTTCCTTAAGGAATGAAAAATCTCAAATGTGAACTGTTATATTTGTAAGTCTTCAATTATTACATCTAGTTCACTATAGTTCTAAAGACAAGAGGAACTTATTTTTCAGTACTGGATCTGCAGTGCCAACTCCATTTGACTCGTATAATGAAATTAGGTGGTTGGCATGCAGATTACTTGGAGGTTTTGATTGATTTCCTTTCCTTTATGGTCTCGTGTTGTTCCCCATTTGTTCCACCATTATCACACATTGCAATATGCATATGGATGTTACAAGGTAAAACTGATATAACATTGCATGATAATTTTCATGAAGTTATTTTCTTATTCTTTACTTTGATAAATTAATAGAACAATAATTGTAGTTCTAAAAGTTTGCCTTTCTGAACTGGAGAGACATTTGGAAAGTGGATATAGTACTACAAGAAGATTATTTCATATAAAGAATACTTACAAAATTTTTATAAGTAGTTGTAATGTTTTGAAAATATTGCACAGTACTTTCAACATGCCTTGATGCTATTATTTATGAATTGCTAAAGCTATTTGCTGAAAATTAATTCTTAAACTCTGAAAATATAATTTCCTAAATAAATGCATTTTGTATGAATATGTTGGAAGTTTCACTTTTATTTTCTTAATAAAAATATCCCTGATTTATTAATAATTCATGTTAGTCACTTAAAATATAGTATTTCCTATTTTATGAATAAATTTCATTTTTGATGCACATTAATATTACCTGGGATACTGAGGAGAATATGAAGGTAAGTAAGAAATAGAATCTGAAAGAATGAGGGCAACAAGAAAGAAAGTGAAAGATAGATTTCTTGACTTCAACGTAATACTGTGTCCTCTGTATTCATGAAAACAAATCATGAATTCTGTTGGTACACTCTTAAGAAGCCCTAGTACAGTAGGATGCTGGCCGCTGATGTAATATAATAATTGAAATTCTGTTATACTAACACTTGACCCTTCTCTTTAAAAACTTTTAGAGATGTTACTTGAGACAAACAAAAATTGTATCTTTAATTTTTGAAAATTCAAAATTTTAATGAAAATAACACTTTTGCATTTTAATTCAGTGTATTGGGCTCTGTAGCTTCAACAAAGAAAAATCCTGTTGGTACAGACATTTTTGGACTTTTTAGTTTTAGAAACAATATTTTTTCATATTTTCTCAATTTTTTGGTCTCCTAAAGGTAGAAATATGACTTAGGAATATGCATAGAAGAGTAAAACTTGGTCCTTTATGCAAATTTTTGTTGAAAAATTGGGAGCTGTTTTTGAGAAAATGTTTGAGCATTTCTGAAAATGCTCAATTTTGAGCTCAAAACACCTAAAACTTTTCAGTTTTTGAGAAACTTGTACTCATGATTGCATAAATGATTAAAAAAAGTCTAATATAAATATTAACTAGGTGAGATATATTTCCAAAGAATTACATTATGTAATTTTGAAAAAATAAAAAGGATAAATCAAAATTGCATTAATGTCATGTTATTGCATGTAACATTATTATTAAGAGCATGTACAAAAGGAAAGGAAAAAACTTGACATGTTTCTGAGAATGACATTTGAGCATTTCTGAAAAAGTGGAATTTTGAGCTTGTTCTCACAGAGAAGTCCGAAGTTTTCAAGAAACTTTATAAGACATTATTTAAAGCACCTGTATGTATAAGTGAAATAATGTTTACGTTTCTGTAATTTTTGAAAGAAAAGAATATAGTAAAATGGCGTTTATGGCATTGATATAGTACATTTATCACTATTCTTTCAGAAAATTTGAAGAAAAAATTTCGAGCGTTTTTTGAAAAAATCTTGTGTATAATATTTTTTACAATGCCCATTTAACTCAAAATTGCACAACTACTAAAATATTCTCAAAAATGTACATGACATTCAGGTATTAACTAATTGTGGAGAACTAATTTCATATGAAGAAAAAAATCACTGTCTTCAATGTTGTAAAAAGATGAAGACACTGGAAAAATTCAAACCTTTTTAATTTTCAAAAATTCAGAGATAACAGTAAAAATCCAACCTATACCGTCTTTGTAAGTGTCTTTCATTCTATTCTTACCAGAAATTTTAAAAAAATTGAAGCTATTGTTAAGAAAATTATGAAAATATGCCAATGGTTTCATGAAAGTACCCCAAACATTAAAGAAAGTTTTTCAAATTTGCAGAGCTTCGAGTCTAGACATCGACTGAGGTATATAATCATTTTAGAAAAAAATCCTACAAATAGTTTAGGCCCTATTGTAGTTCAGAGTAGTTTCAATAAATAAACTTTGTCAGGGGAACCCAAAACATGTATTTTTGTTGAATTCCGCAGCATTACATAGTTTTCTCTAAACTACATATATTACTCTGTATATACATATGTGCTACAAAATGGCATAACCATTCTTAAACTAGTTTTCTTATGTCTTTAGCCTAGGCTTGCTATCCAGTATTGCCTCACCCTCTTCCCGGCTGCTACCTATTGGCACCAAAACAATTTTTTTTTCACATTTTCTCAGTTTTTTGTTCCCCTTATAGTACAATTGAAATATGCGTTTAAAAATATTACAGAAGAGTGAAACAGTTCTAAAAGCAAATTTCATTAAAAAATTTGAATTCGTTGTTGAGAAAATATCGTTTGAGCATGTTTGAAAATGGGCAATTTTAAGATCAGTTTCATGGAAAACGTGTGGGTTTTTGACAATCTTCATTGGAAAGCATTTGAATCACTTCTACTCACAAATGCATTAATATATAAATGTCATATTATAAACATGAACGATGTGAGAGATATGAGATATTTCAAAATGATACATTTGCGTAATTTTTTTAAAACAAAAGAATACATCAATGTGATATTCATGTTACGTTATAAAGTGCAATTAGCACTAACCATACGAAGACTGTAAAGAAAAAATTATATGCCATTTTTGAGATTATGTTACAAATCAGCAGAAAGATTAGAGCTATTTTGGTGAAAGTTTTGAAAATGTTCTATGGGCCCCATGTAAAACATCCTCAGAAATTAAAGGATCTATTTAAAATGATGAGCTTGTCTAGGTATGTATGACGAGATCGAATGTCGAATTTAGGAGAAAATCCTATTATTTTATGGTGCTAGTGTTGTTCACTAAAGAGATATGTTTTTGAAAAGAGCACTTTTTCATTATCAGGGACCCCCAACACATATCTTGATAAAGAATTTTTGCAGGATTACAATTCTTTTCTTGTTCTCTGTTTCCGATGAAATAATATTCATATAACATGAAAATTATTTGAAATAATGGGTCAGGCATCAGTTTTTTTGTTTTTCTGTTGTTGTTGTTTTTTTATTTTATTTTTTTAAAATTTAAGACATTACTATTCCTTGAGGAGATGAAATTGTATTAATTGAATAAAGCTGAAACAATTTTATTGAATAGGCAATCCTTATTACAGTAAGTTTTATTCATGTAGGTATGGCATTGATGATTTACAATAAAAAACTTTTAGTGTTAAGGAATATTTTACAACAGACGACAGAACAATGAACACAATAACTTAGAAACAAAAATAATTATTTACATAATTTTCAATTCACAATATTACAATTAATACTGATAAGTCCATCGTTTGCCCTTTCATTGGAATATTAGATATTTCAATATCAACACTATCTAGGGCACTTATTCTAACATCATACCTCTGCATATAAATCTGATCTATATACAGTATTACTATTTCATGGCACAGGTTGGATTAGGAAGTTCTCTACACCACCTGCACAATTGTCACAAAGACATTTTGAGGACAGCACCAGTGGATCTTTATGTCAGTGACAAAAATATCACAGTTATCTTTGTAGCTTTACCAGAGGTAGTATGAAAGACATCAATTTTTCAAAAGAAATGTTGCCTCTTGGTTACAAAATGAAGAAATATGTCAATTAGACTGCATGAATCTTCTGTTATAACAGAATACAAACAGCAAAAACACTGTCCAATTATTGCAATGTTGATTAGATAGAGTGAGAATCAGTCTGTTTATAGATGTAAAAATAATATCTTTGATGAAGTGATGATTATCACAAAATTGTGTGCCCAAAATACATATTTAAGGATCTGAGAGCACATTCAAGAAAAACAATGATTCTTGAACCAGAAGATTTTCAAAATTAAATGCAATGAATCAAGAGATTATCTGCATTGCCCACTAATTATGAAGTAAGAAAAGAAATGCTTGTTTGAGTCGTGGAAAATGTGTTATGCAATCAATTGTATCATGTTGATCATTTATAGAGACATTGAAGCACCACAAAATGTGATTTTGATTCTCAGGAACATTACAGTGAATTCTCACAGCCTTATGGAAATAATGCTACACAAATTAATAGAAGTCGGGTCACTCTATTTTGGTATTTGGCACAGCAGGTGATGGAACTGGTGAAACTACTTCTTGCTTCAGCACCAGAGAAGATCCTCCTTGAAGGAATGTTGGTAAAGACCTGTCAACACCTTCAGAAGCGATAGCAGGTGACATCGACAGTGCAGGATTAGCCACTGCGATGATGTTGCCTCCACTGGATGCGATGACCTGAAAACATTTGACCACTTGTTATTACATGCGTGTCAGTCCAAAGCAGTGTGTTTTTTTTTCTTAAGAATATCATACGTTTTTCTTCGTCTGAAGATTTGTGGTAGATCTATTCAGTTCTTTAGGAAGTCAAAAAGGAGCCTCAAAGGAATTACTTCTTGAATTCACAGATCATAAGAAATATACAAGGTTTGATACAAAAGAAGTAGGGCTAATTCATTAACAAAAAGAAATGTATTGCCAATATTGATACAACAATTAAATATACTTCAACGTAGCACCTCGTGCATCCACATCCCTCCTCTAACAGTTTTGCCCCTTATTGTAGGCCTTCTGGCATGGCACTGTCTGGCACTGTTTAGATCCCTTGTCATCTTACTGTCTAGACCATTGTCATCTTAATGTCTAGTATACTCTCTGGTCTAGACTTGGCAGTGGTTATGTCCTCACAGCGCTGGCTTGAGGCAGGAGACGAGAGAGTTTGGGGGAGCGTCATCTGAACTGGTACTTCTGGTTCTTCTCCCCCACATGTCACATGCAGTTTTCACTGTTCTTTGATTAAGTAAATTAAATCCAATAAATGAAACTGATGGGAGGCTGGAGCAGTGATTACGCACCAGGTCATGTTGCGTGATCCCTCGATGGCGGGGTTCAGCGCATTGTTGTAGCGGAGCATTCAAAGAATATTAACGATGGCTGGGCGATGAGGACGAGTCTTTTTCCTCGGTCGCACAAGGACTCCTTCAAAGAAAATCGAATACACGGTCTGTGACAAACTCCCTGCGAATCACCCCGGTTGATTAAAAAAATCAACAAAGGTTTCATATTTGATTTGCTTCTAGAGCGAGGTAACCGGAAACGGTGGCTCAGTGTATCAACTGATCTCACTGCAGTGCCTCTGACTGGGAGGTCCTAGGTTCGAGTCCCGACGGCGACAGGATTTTCGACACTAACTCTGGTTCACGCACACCATCGAGAAGTTCTTGTCGTTTCGCTTTGCCTCTTGATCGTCCGTCAAAATCCTCGTCACTAAGTTTGCAAGCACTTTTCTCATTAGCAAATTTTGTTAATTCGATTCACAAGACCGAATTGATAAGTTGACACAACTACGCGATCACTCAACCGACGATCACATCCCTGAGGAGTTTTAGCTTCCATCACATTGTGTTCAAATTTGCTCAAAAGTCAAGCACTCACTGCCTTCGGGGTGCTCTCTTCTCGTAACAACTTGACATATTCAAAAACCACTGAATCTACCCGCCTATCCCCGCTTATCCCCGTTAGGCACCCGGATGATGTCGAGAGTTTCACTTGTGCGTTTACCGAGTTTACGCAAAAAGAAATCGCATAGCGCTGTTCGTATAAATAATTCATGTCGGGGCGGGACGAGGTCATTGTAGTCATATTAATATCGGTTCACTCAACGCGTACTCAACACTCCACAAAGTGTCGCTTGCGTCAGTCACCTGT